>OU026095.1:10000000-12575744 GCA_907269075.1 Idaea aversata | reverse complement strand
TTTATTTTATTTAATGGATTGTAGGCGCGTATTACACACAATTAGAGATTCTAAAAAAACTATTCTGCCTCGATAAATAGTGCTGTTTAGAAGGTGAAAGAAAAACCGGCCAAGTGCGAGTCGGACCCGCGCACAAAGGGTTCCTTCATATTCTGTTTTCAGTATTTCTTGTTATAGCGGCAAATACATCATCTGTGATTTCAACTGATAGCTATCACCGTTCATGAGATACAGTCTGGTGACAGACAGACAGTGAAGTCATAGTAATAGGGTCCCGTTGTTACCCTTTGGGTACGGAACCCTAAAAACAAACAAATTGCGATATGTGTTGGACCAGATAGTTTACTGAGGGAAGAATATTTGACCTTTCTAAGAAAATGTAGTGGAAGTTCGAACGTTTGCCGAACGTGTACCTTAAGACTACCATAATGTCACGAAGTTCCTTATTTTTAAATCCACTTATGTTGTCCTACTTCAGGGCAAAGGTCTCCCTCATCTTTTTCCAAGCTTGTCCTGGGCTATTTTTATGTTATATACAGGGTGAATTTTTTACATGGGCCTTCAGGGCTATATCCTAAACTCATCGAGATAGCGAAGAATGCTGAAAGGAGTTGCGTGCCCGACTTTGACAAAAACTAGAACTGCATCATTAGATTTTTGACAAAGTCACTAACCTAACCTAGTCAGGAATCAAACCTGGTGATTTAAGAAAAATATAGAGATAGAATATAGAGATTAACCTGTCAAGCAACTGAGTGACACCTGTCTTTTCTCACCGTTGGTAACTGCATTCTGCGCATATCGTGCGCATCTAGATATAATTTCGCGAATAATGCGCACGTCAGCGAAATACCTATCAAAATTGATTTAGACTGCATGGAAACAAATATTACCTAAAACTATCCTAAAACCAACAAAATCACAAGAAAAGAGAGCACAAGAAACAAGAAAAGACTATGGAAAAGACTATTTTGAAGGGAGAAGCAAAATACTCGACGCTGGCAAGATGTGCAGCATAGAATATGCACAGTCGCATCCGCCATTAGAAGAAAAAAAAAAAGTATGGCAAATCGAAGTTAATAGCTTATCTTTGTAGTTTTCTGTCTCTGACATTGCCTCGACTGCGTTTACTGCGTCTATCGGTGTGAGTAACCGACCCATTGCATAAAAGTTAGTTTGGGTTAAATATTCAGTGCTTGTATTCGCCAATAAACATCAGTACCTATAAAACTTTTGAATACAAAAGAAATCGGTACGTAAACACAGCAAGTAGTTTTAGACTAATGGTGATAATGTCAGTTTAAGTACGGTAACCTGGTACCTATTGTTCTTGGATTGGGTAACATTTTGGAAGTCAAATAGAAATCTTAATGTTAACTTGACTGAAATTAGAAAGTGAAGTGAAGTTGGCCCTTGAAAGAAGCGGTGCTGGCCTGGCTGATACCTTGATTTTCTTTGCAAAGGATTTTCTTCGGAAAGGACCTTGATTTTTTTTCTTTTATCTTTGTGTGGGTTCGAATCCTAGCCTTATGTGCACTAATTGACATTGCTCTTACGGTGAAGGAAAACATCGTGATGGAATCAGCGAGCGGCCAAGTTGGCTCTTGACGTATTGAAAAGTTAATTTCTCTGGACACGGCCGACTAAGCTGACACGCAAAAGATATCTGTAATGAAAGTATTAATATTTAGTTTTAGTTCCCGAGCCTAGTGCCAAAACACAAAATGCAATGAGCACCGCCCTCCCGCCCACTTGAAGGACAAGCAAAAGTTAGTATTAGTATTAGTGACACCATTCATAAACCACGACACGTGTTTCGCGTCTACACGACGCATCATCAGGATTGGACTCCGACCGCGCTATAAGGGCGACAAACGTTAGATACGACGTCGCTCTCCGAGATGTTGCCTCGCTGAACGCTGGAGAAAGAGATACCCAACCAAAGAGGTCTTGAAAACAGCCCGTATACAAAAACGGTGCTTGTTAAAAATTATGCTTTTAACAGAATAACAACATCAAGCTTCACAAAATTAAAAAAAAAAAAATAGTAAAATAGTGAAAATGTATCCCCTGGAGGAGCATAGGGCATCCGCGAGGCGCTCCGATCTAATTTTAAATTAGCGCCCATCGTCTCCCCTAGTCCAGGGGGGGGGGACGAGCATAAAAATGTTCTCGACAGCTGTAGGTAGGGATCCCTTAGGGGAGACGACGAATAATCGTGTTCTTTTAAAATCGAATAAAATGAAGTTTAAAAATTTCCAAATTGTCCAACAATTTATCCGAAATTTCCTACGTTTGTCAGAAGATATAAATTTATTTTCACGTATTTAAGTATTTATGACAAATATACACCTTAAATTACTTGGCACATGTATTTTGTCGTTTTATTGCGTAGACGCAATGATAGACAACTTTAGGATTCCGTTACACATTTTAAATTACTGAAAAATAAAACGATTAACGTTCTCAAACGAAGACCAGCGTTAGTTGAAAGGGTAGCATTATGCTGATTTGTAGACTGTTTCGAAACAAAAATGGTACCTACAACTTTATATATAAGTAGGTACTTATATATAAAGTTTTAGGTACCATTTTTGTTTCGAAACAGTTAAACAGTTATATGTAAAATAAAACATACCTAGGTAGGTATGTTTTATTTTACATATATAGGTAGTTTTAATGGCCTTTATATAGCCTTTTTTAGTTTATCTTGTTCATAAGCTTTTTTTGTTAAGAATAAATTGATTCTATTCTATGCTTTTCTATTTTATTCTCTAATTATTTATTACAACGACACCTGTGCGACTCATTTTCAAAAGTTTGTAGGTTTTAAATGGGTTTTATTAGGTTTGTAAAAGGCGGGCGTTACTAAAATGCACATACGCTATATTACAAAGACGATGTTTGACTATAACTGGTAGAAATATAGATAAACAGTTTATTGTACAAAGTGTTTACCTATGTATCACCAAACACAAATAAAAAATAATTACATATTTAAAAATACTAAAACAGAAAACTTACGCACCGGATCAGTAGTACAACTAAGTAGTTCAACTGATAGTGCAAATGATACTTTATTATTCCTCTAGTACTACTCAACAAATGCAACCAATTTCCTTCAGGTTCGTTCATTGATAGTACAACTAAAATTTAAAATTGAAAAAGATACAAGAGTGTCACAAAGAACAGCTTTTCCAAGTAACCATAAAAATCTAAAATATTATTTGTTTATTTTATAATTTTATACGGAACCTTCTCTACAAAAACTGCTATCAACTAATGTACTAAAAACTATTTCGGCGTCATTCGGAAGTTTTGCAAAATATTTTACAGCCCATAGATTTGTGTTGAGCTGTTAAACTGTTTTATTGGGAAAACCCATGTTTCCTGTAAAAATACAGGAAACATAAAATGTAACGCTTATGTCTCTTTAGGCGACGAGCATCGACGGTTTTGTTTAGAAAATTTTATGGATTACGCCGTAAAGTAGGGAGTACTTAGCTCTTTTCTAACAATGATAAATTATGGGCTTTACTTCTGTACAAAGTTTTACTGAGACTTTTTAAACAACAAAGTTATTTTCACTACTTATAAAAACGGTATATTTACGGTTTAAAATTCTTTCTCAAACTAGCCATCTTTCTGATATTTTTACACACAACATAATGTTCTACAGTGGACAGACCAAGGAGGTTGCATTTACCTACTCAATGGCGAAAACGAATACGGTAGTTCTGTAGATTAAAGCGTTCAAACAAACAGACTCTTCCGCTTTATTACATTACTAGCTGCGCCCCGCGGTTTCACTCGCGTAAGTCCCGATCCCGTGGGAATTTTGGGATGAAAAGTAGCCTATGTGTTAATCCAGGTTTCCAGCTATCTACGTACCGAGTTTCATCGCAATCGATCCAGTAGTTTTTGCGTAAAGGAGTAACAAACATACATACACACGTGTGTGTGTGTGTATGTATGTTTGTTACTCCTTTACGCACACACACACACACACACAAACTTTCACATTTATAATATTAGTAGAATGGTTTAGGATGGATGGCACATTGGCGGAAGGCATATGCTACTTTTTACCACGGACCCAGACTTACGTGGGACACTGCAGGGCGCAGCTAGTTTCTCATAAAATTTACAAAAATCATTAACTGAGAAATCAAAATCCTACTAATATTATAAATTTGAAAGTTTGTGTGTTTATATGTTTGTTATTCCTTCACGTAAAAACGACTGGACAAGGAATCGTTGATTGAAAATGCCAAATTACGAATATAACCTATTTGTAACGGATGTTGCTAATCCAAACTTTTTGGGTAAATTAATTTACGGGATGCGAACTCTTTGGTTTTCGTTTTTTTGTAGAGTTCAAAGATAGTTCTCAATTCGATTGTATATTGTAAACCTATTGACAGATTGACCAGTTCTTTCCTCTGGACAAGGGCGACTAAGCTGAGAGGGTATTATAAGCGCAGATCCCTACTAAAGTGGTGTATTTGCGGAAAACACCCCATATACAAGTACAAAATGGACACTTGGACACACACACAAAATTTCCACGTTCACACAATAAAAACATTAGATGAATTTTCCAAAACATCGTGCTTAACTCATTCATTTCCTATCTAAAAGCAGAAAAATGTAGACATGGATTAGTGGGTATCATATGTGTTTAAAGACATTAAGCATCTTCATTGGAATAGAGGGAACATGAACTTTTAATGCATAAAATAAGGGATAGAAAACCGGTCACAAAATAGAAGCAAAAAGGCGCATGAGCACATAAAACCCATTCGTTTGGGTTACGTTCTACCGAAATCCTTATTTTAACAGTTAAGTGTAAGTAATACGGGTTTTCACTCGAAAAACCGGTATTAAGCGGAATAGTTCCGTTCTCAACCCGGTGACTGCGTTGAGTATGGCATGGTTTATTGGTCGCGGATACCGGTTAATATAGGTTTTTATTTCGCCCATGCTTTGAGCTGTATTCAGCTCTACAAATCGGTAAAAACCGGTTAAATATTTACCGGTTTACATCCTTGCATCAAATGTGACAATACTGTTCACACATAGACATCATATAACATTACACACACAGGCATATCTACCATTAGCAGTCAATCGCTCCACCTGCGACGCCCGCGCAGAAACTTCTTTCGTTGCTTATCACTTTTGGCACAGTATTTGGTTCAACGCACCCCAGGAACCCCGTGATCGTGCCTTTATTAAAGTCACAAGACACATACCTATTATTTGTAAAATTAAAGCGCTATATATTACCATATATTAAGACATATCTTCTATACAAATCTTCGAATGTCCACACACGCGGCTATAATTTATATATCGGTGACGTTAAGATGTATAGCAGACCAATGAATATATAAAATTATTGCTGCGTTTATTGTGACCTTTATTTTGCTAACTATGTATTTAATTTACAATTATGTTTCTAGTATTATTCCTAGGGATTAGCCTAGGATTAGCGTATTATTTCAACAACACCGTAAAATTACTCACAGAGAAACAAAGATATTTATTGAACACAAGCACACGGCAAACAAATCCTCATAAAAATGATATGAGACCCAATGGTCTCACACAATTGTGAGCCCTAAAGTATCCTTTTTAAAAAATAATCATCAAAAGTCGTTTGAATGTTAGTCAAAAGGTTTACAGAAGTAGCCCTCACCCACTTTGCTATATTATGATAAACCCTGTATAGGTATACGAGACGTATTGAGGAATTCCCCCTTTTTAAAGTCGTTTTACAAACGCATTAATAGGGACAAGAGGGTTATAAGTTATCACCCTCTTGTGCCTTTTATGCGTTTGTTAACTGTTTTGGACTGTGCATATTTCGCCCTTTTTAGTGCATATTTTCATGAATATTTTGGAATTTTGATAGTGCATGATGTCTAGTGATAATAAACTACATTCAAAATGAGACATGATGTTCTTTCTATTCCGCAGTTACTTTAAATATCAATGTGTCCCTTTTTACCTAATTTATTAAAGTTAATGCCCGATCGTTAGTTGTAACGAGTTGGCTATTAACTAAAATAGACCGGCTAATATGGTGTCGATTGATATACCAGTGAATACTATTATTTAAATTAGGGGTTTATGGATGAATTATATTACACAGGGGCCGGGCATAGCCGTGCGACTGTTCGGCCACAAGAATCTCAACCAATGGTCTGGCAGCCATTTTTTTTTTAAATTATTGGGATTGCTTGCCTGTGTTCATATTACACTTACCGCGTCTGAGACGTCTGAGGATAGCTACTCAGTGAATGAGCTCTAAATATGCCCACGAAGCCACGAGGTAGACGAAGAGCGCCCGCCACCTGATGGACCAATGTTGCTACGTTGCTAAGGACATTAAGGCTCTCGATGTGTCTCCGACTACAATCCAGGATCGAAGGGCCTGGCGCAAACGTACAAGGAGGCTTGACCCCCAACTGAATTGTGAAAATGGCAGGACAAAGAGAGAAAAAACTAAAAAACGATCAATTCAAAAATGTACAAATAGGTACAGCGACATCCGTGCGTGGTTAAACTTGGAGTCTTAGGACACTAAGAATATGGCTATGCCGAAGATGTATACCACATCGACATCGATCAAGGAGATGAGTGAGAAGAGCCGCGGAGGACAGTGATTTGACGGATCACGAGCAGAGCACATAGAACTTCATTGATGAATCGCAGTGATGCATCTTTCGACATGCGCCTATATTTCCATACATTTGTTTTACATGGTACCCCTCAATATGAAATATGTTTGATGTGAGATATATTTTCGACAAAGCTATACCCTATAGGTATGATGAGAAACGATTCCTAACATATTTAATACTATCTGCACCCACCGGTTTCACCCGCGTAAGTCCCGAATAAAATATAATATACGCGACGAATTGAGACCCTCCTCCTTTTTTGAAGTCGGTTAAAAAGTAGCCTATGTGTTATCCTGATGTATTAGCTATATTATTGTAAAGTTTTATTAAAATTCATTCATAAATACAAACTTTCGCTTTTATAATTATTAGTAGGATTCAATCATAACAACTGATAACATCCAACTGTTGCAGTAGGTATAAGGAGAAGAAGACGCTGCACGCTGGTTCTTCTGGCTGTGACTCCAAACAGATAGGGATAAAGACAGGAAGAATTTTAAATCTAATGTTTTTCGATAGTCCAATGGAATTTGAATTAAAGGCATCAAAGTGATATAACCGATTGCTTATAGTACGTCAAAACGAATGTGATCCGTGAATTATACAGATAGCTATTAGCCGTGACGGTAACGCTAAAGTGGGGCATTAACTTTTATATTTAATGGTTTTTATACGCGCACTCGATTTTTGTTGTTAGTTATAATTTAATTCTGACACTTTGATTCGGTTTAGTTCGGCCCGGTAATAATCGTGGCGCGTGCGCAGGTTTTTTTAATTGTCGGATGCTTTGAGGTGTTAATAAAAACCCCGATTTATATTGAGGAAGATTTTAACTTTGAATACTATTCATGCAAATAGGGTTATTTGCATGAGGTATAGCATAGCTAAGGACACTCTGAATATTGAAGGTTTCGTTTCGTACTTCATTGTGTCTCTAGCACCATACTGCTAGAAGTTCTACGAACAGTAGACCTCGTCAGATACGTTTTGAAGAGTTTTGTGTGAGAAGGTGGTTCTTAGTGCTTCATCCATCTCAATCTGGAAGTTAAAGGGGTGACTCCACTGGTAGAAATCTGCAGTTTTGAGGAGCTATTCTGCTCATCATTCCGAAGATCCTCATCAGATCTTCACGAAAATATGAGACTTCAAGTTACTACCTTTCGAAAAGGAATTATCGAATTTGAATCTCATAAGACGGATTTATCCAGTAGCCCCCTTTTTGCCCATTTTTGGAGGAACTACAAAAAATAAAATAAAAAACGTAATCCACTAATTGGTTGTTAAATACAATCTGTGAAAACTATCAAAATACATACACACTGACAGAAGAAAGAAAATTTTGCCAGACTTGAAGCAGAGACGATTTGCTTGCTCGGTTAATTAGGATTCCTAAAAATCTGACTTAAAAATGACCTTTGTAAGCATGATCACAACATAAACTCCATGAGTTTCTTGTGTCTTATTGGTGGACGCGTTCCGAAGGCACACATCCTAACTTAGTTTTCAAGACGTTTCAATGAAATCAATGCTAATTTGGGGGTCTTCAAGTCGCGAGTGTATGGGTATCTTCTAAAAACATCTATACAAAGCGTGCTACATTTTAGGCCGCATCGTCATCTGCCATGTGGCGGATGATAAAGTGATCAAAAACTGACCTATCATAATGTAAAAAAAAAACCAAATTATTAAAAAAATTGACCTTTGAGTTAGCTATTTTCTCTACGCAGTGTGAAAAATCTAGTTTATAATAATATACAACACCGTTTTTCTCTACTTCTATGTTTACATTTTTACAATAAACCTTGACATCGCTTCCTACATGATATTGAATTAGTTTTCGCAAACGGCAATGCCAAGTGCGACTATTGAAATTGCCAATAAATTTCCGAACCGCTTCCTCCTAAGTATATTAACAGAAAATTTTCCACTGGCTCTGTTTTAAAATAAAAATTTGTCTCAATAATTCTTGCAACTACTTAGCCGACTTCAAAAAGAGGATGAGGTTTTACTTATTTAGATAGTGCCTTGTGTTAAACGAGGTCAATGTTTTATCCACACTTAAATAAATAAAAACCGGCCAAGTGCGAGTCGGAATCGCACACAAAGGGTTCCGTACCATTATATTATTTAGTTTTGTTGTTATCGCCCGTTTTTAGCCTTTGGGTACGGAACCCTAAAAAGATATTTACGTAAGTTCGACTTAGTAAGTCGCAATCCCCTTATTTCACTTGGTAAGAGCTATGCTGAAGCGGGTGTTGTGGAAATTGTGTGTGTTGTGCTCGACTTATAATACAACTAGCGACCGGCCCCGGCTTCGCACGGTTATATTATGCATGTATTATACATATAAACCTTCCTCTTGAATCACTCTATCTATTAAAAAAAACCGCATCAAAATCCGTTGCGTAGTTTTAAAGATTTAAGCATACATAGGGATATAGGGACAGAAAAAGCGACTTTGTTTTATACTATGTAGTGATACAACTAAACCACGACACTGCGTATGCGCATGCGCATCTTGGTTTTGGACGCGAGCTCATCAAGTCCCGTAACCGGACTGGAGTTACTGCTGACAAAGTCGATCGTGACAGTAATTCCTAGTATTTGCTTTAGTTCCAGCTTTAACAGTAACACCAATACTACGCAATTTTAATGTTATCAAACCCGATATTGGTGACGATATAAAAAGCCTAAATTACGTTATTAACACATGTTAAAATGATTGTTACCACATGAAAGTTGATACTAGGCCTACACATGTGGAAGTTGTGGACTCACATGTGCAAAAAAAGTGACAAGCAACCGTGGCGTACTTGATACTTCGTCGTACCTTAATGATAAGAATCCATGGATATGACTTTAATTGCTCCATTTCAAATAATACTTCCAAGTATTTGTAAAATTGACCTTTGTGAGTGTGAGCACAAGAAAAAAAAATGGTTGTCTGTAAAGTCGGTTTACGGACGATAATTTAAAAAAATGATGAAAACGTGAGTTTTTTTTGTTTTTCCTTTGTTAGTTTTTTTTTTCTTTATATTTTTTTTTCTTTTGTATTTTTTTTTTCATTTATATAGGTCTTCTATTCATCACTTGTCACTATAACACAAGCCTAGTAGATGTGCGATATTATTATTAAATACTCTGTTTCCTAACGGAAAAAAGTCTTCTATTCATCACTCGTCACTATAACACAAGCCTAGATATTTATAGAGTTTATAGATTTACGAGCGTAAAGCCGTAGAGCCGCACTAGTACCTCCCCACTCAATTTACCTACCAACCTAAAAGAGGAGTGTCTCGTAGACGTATTGCGCAGCTGTTTTATATAAACTTCGCTTCAACTCTCTTGATTATGAATGTACCTACTACGTCATACACTCACACTAATACATGAAAGGTAGGTGTGTATGTTTCACGTAATTATACCTCCACTAATAAATGCTAAAGCCTGTTTGTTTAGGATTCCGTATCTTAAAGCTGAGTAAACGCTAGAAATGCTCTAGCCATTAGAGCATTTCTAGCCTGTGGAATGGACTCAGTTGCCTGCGTTTCTTTCCTGACGTATATAATTTGGGGGTCTTCAAGTCGCGAGTAAATAGGTGGGTATCTTCTAGGAAAGCGTGGTACATCATAGACCGCATCGTCACCTGCCGTCAGGCATCAAGCTGGTATCATAGTGGTAAAACGCTGACCTATCACATATAAAATAAAAAATGAACAAAAAAACCTTAATTTTGAATTTAAAAAACCCCGACTTTTATCCCCCATAACTTATAGACGGCTAAACTGATCTCGATCAAACATACCTAAGAACAATCCCGATTCATTTATCTTTGAAACAAAAGAAACAAAATCCAAATCGGTTCATTCCTTCCGAAGCTACGATGCCACGGGCAGACACACACACAGACACATCAAACTTATAACACCCCGTCGTTTTTGCGTCGGAGTTAAAAAAGGTACGATGAAGAATCAAGCTAGGGACATATTACTCCGACGCGGAGGGCTTACGGACGCGTCTGACAGCCGCGACTTAATACTACATACGTTTACATTACACATATGCCATGTGTAATGTAAATGTATGTAACTGTGCACACTATCGGACGTAAGTCGCGAACGTAACCTTGGGTCGCCCTTGAGCGTTCGGACGTCCGCGGACGTCCTATAGCCATCTGGACCGCTGGATGCCAAACGACCGTGCACACTTATCAGTCGCGGCAGTCGGACGCGTCCGCGGATGCGCCCGAACAACATGTCCCCAGCTTCAAGTTGACGAAGTCACTGGGCGCAATGAGTATATTGAGATATGCGTGTTATTTGCGTAAGTATGTATGTGTGTGAGTATCGCGCGACTGCCTAATATCGTATCGAGAGTCGAGAGGGATCGACCACAACGTACGGCGTCGAGACGTACGGCGCGGCGTGTCGTGTGATCAAATCACGTGTCAGTCTGGTCGAACGATTGTGTGATAAACTTGGCATGGCCGGTTTATTATTATTTAATCTATCTTACGTTATCTGATTCATTTACCGATTTCAAATACCATGTTGTCTGGGAGCCCCACAATTTTTTTTTTTTTTCTGTTTTTATTTGTTATAGCGGCAACAGAAATACATCATTTGTGAAAATTTCACCTATCTAGCTATCACGGCTATGAGACGGGCGGACAGACAATGTAGTCTTAGTAATCTTCTTCTTCTTCTCGTATAGTGGTGTGGCTCACCTATTGTTAGAGTTTTCAGATCGCCTTAAGGCCTCCAACTTGACCTAACGACTGCTACTAGAGGTAGCAACCGGGACCAACGGCTTAACGTGCCTTCCGAAGCACTCACGAAAACACATTTTTGCCACACTACTAATTGGCCACCCATCGAAGTAATGACCGCGCCAGGCGTCGCTTAACCCGCACGACCGTAAACGATCAGCGAGCGTCGCTTAGCTGTGAGCCTCCTCACGGTCTTAGTAATAGGGTCTCGTTATTACCATTTGGGTGCGGAACCCTAAAAACACACACAATCAAATTGAGAACCTCCTTCTTTTTTGAAGCCGGTTAAAAAGAAAGGATCGTGTGTCTATTCAAAGCTAACTCGGAGTGCTGCCACCGTCAGAAATAGCCTAGCTCCATTATGTCGTGATGTTAGCTAAGATTGGGTTGGATGTCTTAATCTCTTTGTTTTATATGGGACTAGCTTCTACCTGCGTCTTCGCCCGCCATCTCACTTTGTGAAATTATTAGATGAGTTTCAGGGCCATAGCAGATAACGATAAATACTGAAAGAAGTCGCGTGCCCAATATTTGACAAAGACTAAAACAGCATCATTAGATTTTTATATAAGTAACTAGCGACCCGCCCCGGCTTCGCACGGCTGTATTATGCATGTATTATATCTGAAAACCTTCTTCTTTAATCACTCTATCTATTAAAAAAAACAGCAACAAAATCCGTTGCGTAGTTTTAAAGATCTAAGCATACATAGGGAGATAGGGACGGCGAATACTTTACTAAATTTATTTTATACTATGTAGTGATTAATTACCCTAGCCAGAAATCGAACCTGTTAATTTTGCAAATAAATAATCAATCAATCAATAGGTGTTGCTGGTTTATAGAGATTTTATAGATCAATTAAATTGTCATTTATTGACAGTTTTGATATAGAAAACATGACAGGAAAATGATTAGAGTTTTGGCGGGAACGAGCCAACAACATGTCGTGATGCAGTTTTATTTACACGAAACTTAGTTGTAAACCGAGTTAAATTGTATAATTCCGGTGGAAAGTTATCTAATTTAGTTCTGTGAAAGTGCACAAGTGTAGTGAAAGTAAAAATCAGTGTCAAACATGGACTTTTCTCGTTGCCTCCAAAATCTCCTACAAGGTTATAGTAAAGTAGCCACCGTTTTACTATGACCCCTGACTTGACAAACTGTGACTTGACGACTTGACCATCTTGAAACACTTTGAGCCCGATTTCTGTAAATCGGGCCATAACTTGATGCAAAATATTACTTGATACTGGCTATATGCACAAACCGTGCAAAGCCATAACTGAAAAAAAAAAAAAATGATTACCCTTGGTAGTTGACAGATAGGTCATTTCGACGATAGAAGTTCTAAACTTACTTTGATTTATCTGTATTTTTTTCTAAAAATATATGGCAACCCAATAAAACATACAAATTAGAATGTCAAATTCGGTTCGCGAAATGAATTATAGATCCCCCGAGTAATGGGGAGACACTACATTTAATTTCATAAACATATTGTGTTATATATTGTAATTGAGGACAAAAAAACGGGGTCCTTTCCGATGGTGTAGAATTACACTGCAGTGTGTTTAAAATATAGTTGACTAGCTCCGCTCCGCTCCGGCTTCGCACGGCTATATTATGCATGTATTATACATGTAAACCATCCCCTTGAATCAGTCTATCTATTTAAAAAATCCGCATTAAAATCCGTTGCGTAGTTTTCAAGATCTAAGGGACAAACAGCGGAAAGTGACTTTGTTTTATATTATGTTATGTAATGATGACTATTTTTGGGAAAGCGTTATAGCCCAAAATATTTAATTTATTTTATCTTTTTATTAATGAATTACTTAAAAAATCTTGTATACATAAAAAATCTCGATTTAGTTCCAACTCATGCCATAGAATTTTATCCTAGGTCAAATATCTCAATTCATCCCAAAATCTAATTCATCCTGCGCGCGCCGTAGAGTTTTGCGTTTTACTAAAATGTTAGCATATCACTTGAGTTTCGAGTTCACTTTACTTTTACACTTTTATTGAGTTTTTTTTTTGTTAGTCTATATTGTCCCACTGCTGGGCAAAGGCCTCCCAACATCTTTCCAAGCATTTCGGTCCTGGGCTAGGTTTAGCCAGTCTGTGTAATATGCATCAAGATCGTCACGCCATCGTTTACGGGGTCTGCCTCTTTATTCGAGTTAAATTAGATAAAATGTCACTGAAAATTATTCAATTTAACTCAAGATTCACTAGTTAAATAATATCAAAACTCAAAAACAGTTAATTTCTTCCTTTTCAACTAAAAACTATCAGTTCGTGTGGACAATTTTTTCACAACTTTTTCTACATCTTCTGAGCATACGTAAATATTTATATTTCTTATCTACTTTAACTAAAAATTTATGTTCGTACGTCATTGAAACGCGGAAATGTCCTCGATTTAAGTACCATTAACCTGACAAATGTTCGTCGTAGAAAGATTCGCGAATATAATTCCCAAGGACGTCTTACTACTGGCATAATGAACTACTAAAGTGTATTTAATAAAAAAAGATCTCATTCGCGTATGACCCCAATTGCAAATGGAACCGCAAATGTCATAACTCAGTATGTGCGTGTGAGATGACTCTATTCGTGGATGAACCCATTTGAGATTGAGGCATTTTAAGCTTTAGGTGCGATAAGTCCAGTTTTGGCATGGCAATCGCACCCTAATCACACTTCCGAAACCTTAGTGTTTCGAGGCACTGACTGGGTTATGTTCTTTCGAGTGACCAATACAAACCTCATACCCTCTTAGAGCTTTTAGAGGATTTTGATGTGAAACATCTATAGCCGCACGTAAAACCGATTACTGGCGTGGCGACGCATGCCGTGGCGACGCGTCGCCACGCTATATGATGGTATATATATACAGTCTATATGCAGTAGGGTGTACGGTGTGCACACCGTAATCGACTGTGCGATTCTATCACAATCTGTTCTTTTCTCCATATTACTTTTACAAAATAATGTTTTTCGTGCTGGACGGAACGGAACTTTTTTAAGAAACGCTGTCGAGAAATTGTCATGTTCCGTCCGAGACGAGAAATCACGTTACGCATGTTTAAAGACTACGAACAGTTTATGAAAGACAAGCTGCGCCTTGCGGTTTCACCCGCGTAAGTCCCGATCCCGTGGGAATTTCGGGATAAAAAGTAGCCTATGTGTTAATCCAGGTCTCCAGCTATCTAGATACTGAGTTTCATCGCAATTGGTCCCGTAGTTTTAGCGTGAAGGAGTAACAAACATACACACACACACATACACAAACTTTCACATTTATAATATTAGTAGGAAGTAGGATAGGATAGGATAGTAGGATGCACGTCACGTCTCCGTCCCGTCCGAGGTTTTATCCCGTTCCGTCACATGAGTGATTCGAGGCACTAACTGGGTTATGTTCTTTTGAGTGACCAATACAAACCTCTCAAAGGTTATAAGATTTGTATTGGTCGCGTCCGTAGGAGTTAGCTCATGTTGTCCAACATGTGAATCCTTGATGGTGCTAAAGGTGGTGCTGGTGGGATGCTTCGGCCGGGGATTGTTACCACACACAGTTGTATCACCAAGCGGACATTAAGACCGATGCTGCCATTTGAGGACGGGTTGAAAATTTCTTATTTCACTGCCGTCTCCCTCCCTTCAGTCATTTCCCAAGAAACCCTCCGCTTTGGAGATCTTCAAAGTTACGAACGTTACCTATCTTCTAGACGCGCGTACTTCATCTTAAACCGCATCATCTCTTCTATCAGGGGAGATAGTGGTTAAACGCTAACAAACAATCTACACTTCACTATCACTACATATTATAAAACAAAGTCGCTTTCTCTGTCCCTATGTCCCTATATCTGCTTAAATCTTTAAAACTACGCCACGGATTTTGATGCGTTTTTTTTAATAGATAGAGTTTTTCAAGAGGAAGGTTTATATGTATAATACATGCATAATATAGCCGTGTGAAGCCGGGGTGGGTCGCTAGTAATATTATAAAGAGGAAATATTTTTTGTTTGTTTGTAACGAATACTCTCCGAAACTACAGGACCGATTTTGATGAAACTTAGTATATGAGGATACATTAATTCATTGGGCTTCACATAATCATTTTATCCCGATACTAGCTGCGCCCCGCGGTTTCACCCGCGTAAGTCCGATCTTTAAATTCTCACCGTTTAAACCTTCCCTGGACTACAACAAACATTTCAAAACCAAAATCATCTAAATCGGTTCAGCCGTTCTCGAGTTTTAGCGGGAACAGCAATTGATTTTATATATAGATAGATTACCACGGAATCTGGTGTTACGCTGGTGAAACTGCGGAGCGCTGCTAGCATTTGAATAAAAAACGAGTTTTTAGCAGTATTCCTCCTCCAGTACCTCAGTAGTTCAGCAGTACCTCTGTGGCGCGTCGGGCGAACACCCGACTGCGACGCAGAAGGTTGCGGGTTCGATTCCCGCCGGGAACAAGTATTTATGCTGACCATAAATTCTTGTTTCTGGTTCTGGGTGTTTCCTATATGTATAGTATGTATATATTTACAAAAAAAAAAGTATATAAGTAGTTTATCCGTTATCTGGCACCCATAACACAAGCATTAAGTTGCTTAGCTTGGGGCTGGATGGCGATGTGTAATATGTCCTGAAATATTTATTTATTTTATTTATTTATTTATTATTTCCTTATTATTAATGTTCATCATTTAATTTTCCACGGGTAATCGACCTTTTGTATTTCATATTAATCTTGGTAACTACATACCTACTTCTTTCACTTTGATCTAGCTGAAAATATATTTATTACATTAGCATTTGTCGTTATGATTTGTTGTAATCTTGAGTACGTTGACATTTCGTAGATACTAGCTTCGTCTCGCTGTTTTTCCTGCATCCGTTTCGACCTTATTAAAATATAAAATTTAAAGTAGCATAAGTTACTCTTTAAAATTCAATGTATCCTTAAACCAAGTTGGATTAAAATCGGTGCAGTAGTTTCAAAGCATATTTGTTAAAAAACAAAAAAGCGAACAAAAGCAATTAATCTTTTCTCGTTAAGTATACTGCGGTTTCACCCGCGTAAATTGCACAAAAAAAAGACTAATTTAATCCGAATTAATCAATGTATCATTTTACTAAGTTTAATACAAATCGATCTATATATTTTAGCTTATAATTTTGACGTGACAACGTTTTATAAATTGGTTTGCCGGGTGACACTTCAAGAAACTGCGTTACGCTCCGCTGACGTTATGCGCTCACAATGAGAGCGAGTGAGAGGCACGCGTCCCTTCCACTCGGGCATGGTTAGCCCGCCTAAGAGCGAGAGAGACAGACATAAAAAGTGAAAGGCACGCGTCCCTTCCACTCGAGCACAGTTGTTGTCACGTAAAACTTTCGCCCGTATACCGACTTTACAGGCAACCAGTTTTTTTTTAAATATAATAGTTACTGATCATTATACTTATTGAATAAATTAGTTCAAATCTGCGTGATGATACCATATAAAATTAGGTCATTATATCATTTGATCGTTATATATAAAAAAAATTGGTCTTGTGATCATTAGAACATTTGTTTTTATGCCATATATTACACACTTATATTTTAGAGCATATTTATTACAAACATAACCCCAATTAAAGTAAACCAAAGCAAAGATTTTCTCTTTAGAACGGTAAATGAAATTTAACCGACATCTCAAAAAAGGAGTATGTTCTCAATTCTGACACGGCTACTTAATTTTAATGGCGTCAATTTAAGACTTTATGCCAATCAATTATCTACAGTTACGATTCAAAAATTTGGGACACCCAAACCGGTCTAATATGGCATTTATTAATATACGCTTATTAATTTTAATATGTGAAGCATAATGTTCTTATGATTGAAAAGGTTATTCGGAGTTTCACTTATGTTAAATTTTTATAAGTATATAAACTTGGCTTAACTTATTGTTCTAATAAGTAATATAGACTGAATAGTTTCTAGCTCATAAGAGCCGATCGTATTGCCTTGTTGCTACAACTACAATATTTTCGTCGTTCGAAAAAATAAATGATTAAAATCTCACTTATTTTTGACAATACTAAGCTACTTTTAAACTACTTAGTAGTTTTAGCAAACCAGACAATATGATCGGCTCTTTTTAAAGAGATACAATTCCAGAGACAGAGGCAGAATTTCTTCGAAAACACAGATATTTCCCTACAAGTTGGTCAAAATATGTTTGTCATTTCATTTAAAAATAGGCTTTCATTAGATAATACCTACCATAAATGGTTAGTAACACTTCATTCCAATAATTCGGGGGTCTTCAAGTCGCGAGTGAATAGGTAGGTATCTTCTAGGAAAGCGTGCTACATCAGGCCGCATCGTCACCTACCATCAGGAGAGTGTGATTGTGGTCAGACGCTGACCTATCATACAAAGTCAACAGACATTTTCGAAAATCGAAACGCTATCTTTTTATGTAAAGCTTATCAAAATCGATTCAGTTATTTAATTAAGCGCAGTTTTAAGCTCATCATATTATCATCACTAGACTCATATTGGACAGGTCATGTTCGCAACGTATTGCAACATAATAATATGACGCAATTCGTTTGGGGGCGTTGCCGACATTCATCGAGATGTCCAAAAGGTGATACAGTTTTATAGACCAGGAAGTGTATTTATAGTATTATTTTAAATACTATTTAGTGTAAAGGACACTTGATATACCAGTTGCACTAGAATTGGGAATTTTCCAAAATAAACTGGTTTTTAAGTCAAACAACGGTAGTACAGTTAATTTTACATTATGACACAATCATATGTATAGGTATCATTTCAAATTTATTATTTACGTGCATTATCTTAGGAAAGTCAGATGCATGCTCGTTCGAAGTTAGTTGTAAATTAATGCTATTTACTGTTTTTGTTAAATAAACTATTTATTTATTTTATTTATTTAGGTTTTTAGCCTTTACTCGCAGGCTTCTCCCATGTCATAGAAATTTTTACTCATACTCAGAATTTCATTTTCATTAAAAAAAACAGTTTTTATTTATATGTACAATATGTAATTTATATGAGATTTTATTTGTAAATTTTACAACAGTAGAAGCCAACGCCGCTGCAGTTGCAGTGGCTAGCTACTGGGCAGGAAAAATTTGACTGGTCGAACGTCACTGACACGAAAAGAAGAAGAAGACAACAGTAAAGATTTTTTATATCAGTTTATTTTGTAAAAACTATTAAGATTTTGAAACAAATCATAAAATACAAATTATGTTATGGAATATTAAGTACTCTTTGATGTTGTTACAAATCGATGGGGTGGGTCAATTTTTATGGCGACCAATATTTGAAAGAAATACTTGTAACTCCTTCAAAACGCGAACACCATTATTAAACTGTCAAAAATTCCCTTTACACCAATAAATTTTCCAATTTTCCAACACGTCGCATACAAACCCCGACTTCCTTACCGATGTAAAATATAAATAAGCTAGCGAAAGGGACGATCTGCGTTCTCTATTAATTCTCTTGTTGGAATTCAACGCACACAGCGGGCAATATTTGCGCGTAGAGCTCGCGGTTTTTTCGGCGCGTATTAGACCCGCGGGCTCCTAATTCGAATGTCGTGAAGATATTCCCGCGACAAACGCTCATGTGGCTAGGGATACCGCGATTTTGTTTAATACAAAAAAAATAACAATAGATAACGATCATTCTATGGAGAGAGCTAAGCTCGGTGTTTCTCTGCGGGATCGAATCCGGAACGAAGTAAATCGCCAGAGAACTAAAGTGATCGACATAGCTCAACGGATTAGCAAACTAAAGTGGCAGTGGGCTGGTCATATCTGCCGCAGGACTGATAATCGTTGGGGTAAACTTGTCCTGGAGTGGAGACCGCGAATTGCCAAACGAATTTCAGGACGCCCTGTGACCAGGGGTCTTATTCTGCTATTTGGCCAACCATTGTCATTATATCGAGACTCTATTGATATTATTTCGAGATTGTAACTTTATTTGGTATTCTGCTAAAGTTTTAATAACATCGCAATATAATCACTATGAAGTCTCAATGGTATGGTAATATTTACCTTGCAGGTGTTGCCTAGCAACATGGTATATGTTGCTAAGCAATATACTGTTTTGACAACTATCGAGATTCCATTAAGCCACGATTGTAGAGCAGAATTCAAAAGTGAGTCAGTGGTGTGTCAGTGGTGTTTCGATAGAATAGTCAACGTTAGGAGAATACCAATTTGACATGTAATGTCATATTTTTGACATTAAATATCTATTACGATTATATCGACACACTATTGAAACACAATTGTGTTAGCAGACTTAGGCCCCAGGTGGAGCGACGACATACGCAAAGCGGTGGGCAGTGAATAGAGAAGAAGAGCCGAAGATCGGGCTCAGTGGCGTATCTTGGGAGAGGCCTACGTCCAGCAGTGGACTGACACCGGATGATGATGATGATGAACGATCTCCTCGACTACCTCTGTGGGGCGTCGTCGGGCTGCTAATACCCGCTTGCGACGCATAAGGTCGGGTTCGTGCGGGTTCGATTCCCGCCTTATTATATTTTATTATATTATCGTATTTATGCTATAGATATTTGTTCCTGGGCTGGGTGTCTGTATGTACCTATATTAAGTAGGTATAAGTAATATATTTACAAAAAAGTATATTATAGTGTATTCTATCCGTTACCTAGCACCCATAACACAAGCCTAGTAGCTTAGCATGAGGCTAGATGACGCTGTGTAAAATGTACTAAAATATTTAAAAAAATAACAAAAAAATTCCATTGGCCAGATCCATGGATCTAGGTGAAATTTTTTTTCTCATTGGAACCAGATTTCAAGTTGTTAATACCTAAGGAAGGGTGCATGGAGAAGATGAAGTCTTTAGTGGTCTCTACGCACTTTAATTAATTAAGTACCTACAGTTCATTATGCGTCTTATCACCGTCGCTTTTCATGAAAAAAAAATCATAATTTTTGAAGTGTCAACTTCTTTTAGCGCGGTACGCATGTGTTTAGATAAGATAGCGTTTAAACTCGTTACGAGACGCAATGTGACAGCTACGTCAATATCGGCTTTAAACAGTACTATATTTTCGTCGCTCGGTAATAAGACTTTGTGGCTTAGTGGTTTGAGCGCTACTTAACACTTGTATGAATGTTTAACCCCTGGTTCGAATCTCACCGAACACTTCAGTTCATCATCTTCCTGCCCTTATCCCAATTTATTTGGGGTCGGCGCAGTATGTCTTTTTCTTCCATTCACTCCTATTAGTCGTCATCTCATCGTTCACATTCATCTCTCTCATGTCTTGTCTCACGCAGTCCATCCATCTTTTCTTCGGTCGTCCTCTTCCTCTCCATCCCTCTACATTCATACTCATCACTCTTCTAGTTACATGCTTCTCCTCTCTTCTCATCACATGTCCATACCAACTTAAACGATTCCCTTTTACTTTTTCAGTAATCGGTGCTACTTTCAGGCTTCCTCTAATATACTCATTCCTTATTTTATCCATCCTCGTTACTCCACACATCCATCTCAACATTCTCATCTCCGCTGCATGCAATCTTCTCTCATCCTTCTTCTTCACGGCCCAGCATTCAGATCCATACATGACGAGAGGTCTTATCACGGTTTTATAGATTTTACCCTTCAGTTTAAGGGGCATCCGAACACTTCAGTTATTGCTTGAATATTTGTTTTCGTATTTGTTTTTGTTTTATTTATTTTATACTAGCTGCGCCCCGCGGTTTCACCTGCGTAAGTATTTTTCACCGTTTAAACCTTCCCTGGATTTCCACGAATAATTCAAGACCAAGATAAGATAAATCGGTTCAGCCATTCTCGAGTTTTAGCGAGACTAACGAACAGCAATTGATTTTTATATATATAGATTATTTTTGCCTTCATATCTAACACTTTACGCAATTTTATTACATGGCATTTGTAAATTGTATGATTGTCTTCTATACATTGTCATAGGTTTGAAATATAGCCGCAAACCTACAAAAAAAACGCAGATTGTTTACAATGTCAAAGTGTTACGACCCCTTTGACATTACCATTTCGACTCCGAAAATTTTATCTTTTCGGATGATTCCGTGTGGTTTAGCTATTTATAACAGCTTATCGCTCCGCTACCCGCTAGTTACATAGCCAAGGAATCGATCCACTCATAAATCGAAGGGCCTACCGCGACACCACGCGAATAACATTATAATTCCGTATTTATTGCGGATTAGGGCCCTGTAGGGCCATGGCTCGCTAGGGATACTACTATTTTTTTATTTCTTCCTTTTATTTACCTATAAAAAATGAACTTTTTTTTTCAAAAGTATAATATTACTAGCGACCCGCCCCGGCTTACACTTAAATAGTGGTCAAAATGTGACCTATCATTTGTAAAACAAAATTTGATGATTTTTCGACGTTAGACAAAACTAAAAACGTCTAAAATGTGCCAGACATAGGTCTAAACATTTGCTATTATTTCATAGTAAGTTATCCGTCATAATCATCAGACTTTAACACTCCATTTAAGGAAAACTATTGTTGAATCCTAAAAACTAGGCGCCAGTCTGTTATGCAAAAAATCCCATGAATTAGTTACTACGAAATGTGTTAAGATACAGTGCGCCCACGTTAATATAGCGCGCGGCTTTTAGCTTTTTATTTTGCTGTTAATCTTTATTACAATTAATAATTTCCTAGAAACCATTGTCAGTTAGTCTTTAGATTAGTGTATCCCTATATTTTCTTATATAAATTACGTGTCACTTTGTTTGTGCGCGATGGACTCATAAACTACTTAACCGATTTCAGTAAAATTTGTACACCGTGTGCAGTTTGATCCAACTTGAAAGATAGGATCTTACATCTTAATTTATCCCGATATTCCCACGGGATCGGGAGTTACGCGAGTGAAACCGCGGAGCGCAGCTATTAAAATTATAAAATTCTCGTGTCGCGGTGTTAGTTGTCAAACTCCACCTTAAATGCTGAACGGATTTGTATGATTTTTTGTGTATATTCGTTAGGTCTGAGAATCGAACACTATTCAAATTTTTTTTTTATTTTTTATAGACAACGTTTGCCGGGACAGTTATTTTCTTAATATTATCCTGTGAAAGTTTTTGTGTTAGTCTGTGTGCCAACCGCGTCATCGAGTCGTCCGATGTCAGCACGTTCTGTGAGGCGCCGCGATAGTAGGTACATATTATATGCATGTTTGTTACTGCTTCACACTAAAACTACTCAACCCAATCGGTTGAATCTACCTAATTAAAGAGTCAAAGAAACTCTTTAATTAGGTAGTGAAGACCTAGATTATCACATAGGCTAATTTTTATTCCGTAAGTCCTACGAGATTGGGATTTACGCGGGTGTAACCGCGGGGCGCACATGTGTTCCATAAAGTAGCCGCGCAACGACATAACGTAGACTTACTATTCGTGTATTTACGTGATATACTTACTCGTTATTGTATACTATGATTATGAGGCACGGGCACGCCACACCACCGGCGGCGCAGGCGCAGGCTCAGGCGCCAGATGTCATTAAAACTTATAATTATATTGTCAATGCTGGCGGTGAGCTCTATGCATCACGATATTGCACTGTGATGACCTAGTTTTTTTAGTAAATCGTAAAGAAGTAAGTATGTTTTAGGATACTAAATTACTTTGAAAGTTATAATAATTTAATTAAAAATAATTAAATATAAATGTAATTATATAAAAATAATTTAAAGTTTTAGTTTAATTCAATAAATATTAGGCAAGTGTTTACTTTTATCACAATATAATAGTTTTTAAACACTCCTTTGGCTAAACGTGTAGTTTGACTAAATACACGAATGACAGTACTGGGTTTTAACGTAACGTATATGTTGACGAAATATTAATTTGGCAAAACGTGCACTTTGACCAAACAGACCCTTGACCAACCGCCCCCAAACCCATTTAAAACGGCATATTTATTATGTTGTTCTTTAATTTGTAGGTGCTTATTTCTGTCCGAGGCATAAATTAGGTCTGAGGCGGAAATCGAACCCATAACCCTGTATCAATCTGAAAAAACAATTTGTTTATTTTCTTGTTATTTTGTCGCTACGAGTAATATCAAGGTTTTCAAAAACCTTTTCACTAAAAGCCTTACTAGATGCCTGGCCTGGTAATAACCCTAAGAGCATCGTCCGATCGATATAAAAATCGCGTAGAAATCGAGTCTCGCCCTCAGCTATTTTATATCTGTCAATGTTTAGGGAAATTCTTACGATACTATTCAACGGGCACACTACGGCGGCGGTGGGAGGAGGTGTAGAATTATAGAACTATAGATATATGTCGTAATAGATATATGTCGACAATGACATGTTGATATACTAGCCACTAAATACATCAACCTACCATTCATTTTGTTACAGATTTGATATCTTAAATAATCGATAGCATAATTTGTTTTTATATTTGTTTATTATTTGAAAAAAAAAATTGAGTAGGCCCTTGACGTTGTCATGGAGACGGGAAAGTATCGCATTCTAAAGTAACTAGCGACCCGCTCCGGCTTCGCACGGCTATATTATGCATGTATTATACATATAAACCTTCCTCTTGAATCACTCTAGCTATTAAAACAAACCGCATCAAAATCCGTTGCGAAGTTTTAAAGATCTAAGCGGTCAAAGGGAAATAGGGACAGAAAAAGCAACTTTGTTTTATACTATGTAGTGATGATTAATTTTTGAGGGAGGCTCCTTTTAACAACTTAATTCTAAAAAAACACATATATTTTTTTATCAAAAAAAGTATAGTAAAGTAAGTATATGTGTTACGCGTTGTAAGATAACCTTGTTGTTTATAGATTTTCGAAAGAGACTTCGATTTACAGTTTAAAGCCGTAATTATAATGTTTTTTAACTTAACGAATGTTTTCTATTCCAACATTTTAAACTGACACTATTTATATTCGCGCATGCCCGCGAGCCAGTCGCACGAGGCAGCCTCTGATGTAAAATACGAGACTGCAAACGTTGCGAGGCAAAAGTGACTGCCTCGCGAGGTTGCTCTCTCAGTCAGGACGCGGCTAATCGCATTTTATAATTTTTGTTCCCTTAAAACAAATAATTTAACGTTTAACGTCTTAAACGTATTTATTTTTTGGTTATGCAAGTGAACATTAGTCTCGGACAACTAAAACAAGATTTTAAAGAAATGATAAAAGAATAAAAATAAAAAATACACGATTAAGACCCGGGAATATAAAATTACTATGAATACAAATCGTGTGAGTTTAAAAAGTTTATGATAACAGAATGTCAGTCGTAATTTTTCTAATACGAAAAGTCTCAGAATCAGCCCCTCAATCCGCCCAAAATAACACAGACTAATATAAATATTATGAGTGTAATCCCTGTTTCTAAGCGGCGAATTAGGCCAATAGAGCTAGAAACATTATATTATAGTTATTTGTTACTGTTTTGTGTGTAGGTAGCTTTCTTATGGATGTACTATCAACAGCTGTTGGAAGATTTTTTTAGTAGGAAAATTACCTGATGCAGCGGTCGGCAACCTTTTGAGTCGGAATTGCCAAAAATTACAAATTTCAATTTTCAAGAGAACGCTTGCTCGCTTGAATATGTCGATTTGAAGATAGTCAGCAGCAGCACTCCAATTAACCAAAAAAAAATATTTGGGTATAGAACTAAAGAGCCGTAAGAGGCTCAAGAGCCGCAGGTTACCAACTCCTGACCAACTCTTAAAACTTAGTAAAGTAAACTCAGTAAAAAACTTAGTAACTAATAATTCATTAAACATGAAAGAATTTTTGAAATCGGTGCAGTAGTTTCGGAGCATATGCGTTACAAACAAACAAACAAAAAATCTTTCCCCTTTTTATTATTAATTGCAGATAAATAATAAAAACTCTGGTAAAGCATGAGGGAATAGCAGACGGTCAAAGAACTAATAGGTAGCTGAGAGTTTGCGCCCCTTTGTTGTCTAGCGATAGTATCACAGTAGAATTTATATATGTACTAGCGACCCGTCCCGGCTTCGCACGGCTATACCTATTATGCATGTATTATACATATAAACCTTCCTCTTGAATAACTCTATCTATTAAAAAAAACCGCATCAATATCCGTTGCGTAGTTTTAAAGATCTAAGCATACTTAAGGACAGACAGCGGAAAGTGACTTTGTTTTATACTATGTAATGATGTGTTTTATATAATAAAGGAAGAACTGACAAAAAGTCTAGGGGTTTTAGAATAAGAATAAAATTATTCTACTTTATTATAAAAAACAAATCTTACCTCATTATAATAATAAATAAATATTGCAGAACATTCCACACATCGCCATCTAGCCCCAAACTAAGTAACTAGACTTGTGTTATGGGTGCTAGACAACGGATAATAACAACTACTTTTATACTTTTCTTTTCTAAATATATGCTTATAATACATACAAACAACCAGACCACATACAAATATCTAAGCATAAATACATGTCTGAGGCGGGAATCGAAACCGCAACCCTGTGTTTGGCAGTCCGGCATGGTGACCATTGTGCCAACTGGGTCGTCATAATATTAGTATAGATAAGTACAGACAAAACGTGATATATTTTGATTAAACTTGGTATTAAGATACTCTTTTATTTCGACATTCCCACGGGATCGGGGATTAGGCGGGTGAAATCGCGCTGTAGCTAGTTCATTTTAGACGACCCAGTTGGCACAATGGTCACCATGCCGGACTGCCAAACACAGGGTCGCGGGTTCGATTCCCGCCTCAGACATGTATTTATGCTTAGATATTTGTCTGTGGTCTGGTTGTTTCTTTGTATTATAAGTATATATTTACAAAAGAAAAGTATATAAGTAGTATATCCGTTGTCTAGCACCTATAACACAAGTCTAGTTACTTAGCTTGGGGCTAGATGGCGATGTGTGAATTGTCCTGAAAAAAAAAAAAATCCACAACTTCCTATCTGGAGGACGTGAATTCGAATTCCAGCCGTGTACCGACTCCACAATCTGTAACATATTAATGGACAAATTGCCATTAAATTTTATTCACAACATCGTCCTTGGGAATAAATATAAGCATAATATTATAATAATATTTGATCGTTACATCTAATCTAAAAGATATAGTGCTTAGCAACTTAAAGGCTGCGTTTCCACCAGAGATGTGCGAGGATGCGTAGCGAGGGCTGTGTTTATAAAGAACCAATAGAATCGCTTCATTTACCTCGCCTCGCACAGCTCTGGTGGAAACAGTCTTATCCATGGTATACTGGGCGTTATAGACCATGGAACCAAGTTAGCTAAGCCAGCTAAGTTTTAACACACTACCCTTCACCTTTCTCAATTTTTTACACATCCAAAGGTTGCCTGGAAGAGATCGCTTTGAGCGATAGCATACCCTTTGTAGCACTTAGATTTAAGCTTTGTTTTTATTTAACGATAGCTGAAAATTGTGTTTACAAAAAAGAATTTATCTATCTATCTAACGCCCGGAGTGGAGGCGTCTTTTTAATCAGCATTTCTCTGATTTTGAATCAAAACGATGCTGATTTAGACCTTAAACGAGGTGTGATAAAGGAGATACCACACTCGGCTATTTCGTATAATTCTGTAAATGGTGTGCTTAAGATATGCGGTAGAACATTTTCTGCAAAGATCGGGTACGCCAGTCACCAAAGAGCACACCATAGACGAGCTGCTGAACATCGAAGCTCGTCATCTTCTTCTGCATAAATAGCCAGAAATAGTCACTGTGGCCGAAATCGCTCAAAGAGACATGATCATCATAAATGCAATGCCGTTTCTTGGGAGCGGAAAAGTCCACACAGGGTTCGGCCGGAAGACCAGCGCTGCAGATATGCGTGCGTATCTGCAGCACATGCTGAGGCAACACACGACTTCTCAGATACTTATTATTTACCTTTTCTCTGTTTTTTTTTATAAACTTTTCTCTGTAACTATCTCTTATTGTTTCTTATTTGTGTTTATATTATGTCGTGTGTTTGTTTGAATAAATTATATTCTATTCTATTCATCACAAAGCAAACGGTAATTCATTAAGAATCGCGTAAAAAGTATGAAATCCTCGTTTAAACAACACAATTCAACATTAGATTATAATGGCAAACGATTCAGGAGAGCCAGACGACTCCCTGTCTGCGCCCTAGTCCCGACGCCCTTTGCCCTTCGTCATAGACTATTTTTATATAAATCGTAGACTCTGTTCGTATATTTTGAAATTATGATACTTTATAAAAATTTAAAGCACCAATTTTTTTAGCAGTGTTATATTACTGCTTTTAAAATGCTAATTTTCAAAAGTCTTGAATCTAGGTCTGCTAATTGTAATGATTTTTCACATTTTTAAAGATGGATTTTTTTTGGATGTGATCTTTCTTTTAGCAGTAGATCCAATATTTGAAATCTGGATCCAGATCCATCCTGGATCTGACCAGTGGATTTTCTGAGAATGATCGAGCATTATATTATCAGCCCACGTGATTTTTTTCGGAATGCTAATAGTGTTTTTTTCACCATGAATATAAGATCGTGTGGTATGCTATTTATGCCATGCATAATTTAGATTAATGTTTTTTGTCTACGTGTTTCAGCGGACCAGTAGACCAACTACCAAAACATCATAAATTCACTTATTCACTTACTTGATCACTTATTGGGCTGGATAGGTCTATATAATAACAATAAAAAAATAAAAAACCAATTACAAAAACAAAAAAGCAAAAAACGAAATATTAAAATATTAAAAAAAACGGGACACGAAAAGAAGAAGAAGAAACGTTTCTTTTTTAACCACGTTCATTAGGCATCATTATCACGTTATATGCTGTAGAAGATCATAACACCTCTATCATTAGAAAATGCCCGGACGCGCCCGCCCAAAAAAACGTCTTCACTTCCGTTCTGTTCCGCCCTAGAGTTTTACTCTATGATCGTCGTCTCGCCTGGAATAGGTACAACCGCACCGAGCCATCCCGGACGCCCTTTCGTCCTCAGAGGGCTCGATCTACTATAGGAACATATTGTGCTATATGGTAGACTTGCGCGAAGAAGACGAAAGATACATATCATGCAGGACTTGATAATTTTGTTATATTATTCTTTAAGAGTGTAAGCATGCAATTTGTTTTTTGAAGACTATTCAAAGTGAACACATGCACAGTACAGTCACATTACCAATTAGCTGAACCTTACGTGACCCAAAGCTTATTCGCATATGTATAAAACGCGAACATCCATTAAAAAAAACATACATACAACCGAATTAAGAAACTCCTCCTTTTTTGAAGTCGATTAAAAAAATAATAGTATTTCCCTATTTTGTTAATTTTTATAAATTGTATATTCTATTGTATAGTATATTGTTTAAAAAACAGAATCAAGTAACATAACTTTACAACCTTACAGATTTACGAGTGAGCTCTGGGTCACGTGGGGTTCAACTAATTGGTAATGTGACAGTACATGATTCAAAATGAATAAAAAAATTATGAGTATGAGTTGAATAAAGGTATTTAATTTTATTTGACGACAGTAATGAGATTCCTTGATACAATACTTAATAATTGATATTGAGTTGAATTAATATTTTTTCATTACTCATACTCCGAAAGTAGGTCTAAATATGCCTGAAGAGCGTGTAGAAAATAAAATTTCCAGCCCTAGGGCTTTTCACTTTCACTGACAGCTGTCATGTCAAATTATGGCTTCGCACGACTTGTGCAATCTGCATGTAGCCAGTATCAGTATCATTACGCATTAGGAACTTCAAAAACCTAACCTCCTTGCTTTTTTTTTTACACCAAAGAATAATAATTATGGCTTGGCACGGCTCATGCATACTGCCAGAGTTTAGTACTAAGTAACTTTTTTCTCAGTAATCAAATTCAAGTAGGTAGTTACCTATATTTAGTTCAAGATATCTTATTTAATAAAATAAATGTAAAGACGAAAATGGTCAAAGCGACCTATGACCATGCCGCGCCGCCCGCCCGCGCCCTGTCGATGTTGCTGATGTCGTACGATGAGTAAAAAAAAAACTGGTGGGAAATTCTAGCATTTCCAAATTATTTTAAACGTTTTAATTAGTACTATTTTTTCTTATTTTATTATGTTTTTGTGTTAAGTTTAATCTGGTTTTTCATTTATGATTGTGTATTTTGTGTAAATAACATTTTCTAGACAAACCGTGTTACAAAAACTGTAAGTTAAATCTACGGACTTCGCGTCAATTCCCAATGTTGGATTAACTCATTAATAAAAACTTCTTCGGTAAGTACCGCCGTATTTAAGTATTGAATACAAATAGCAGAAACCTAAAAAAAACACTACATAATGTATAACCTCTTTGGTCCCAACCTTGTAAGAGGATCAGGTAGTATGGACACATGAGTACCTACTCATGTGGTATGGAGTCTCATAGTCTCATTCACTCTCGTTGTTATGAAGAATTTTATGTATTATTCGTAATGAAAAGCACAGTGTTTACCTCGGGTGAAAGACTCATTAAGTCCCTCGAACTATTAGCGCCCTCGCTACGCTCGGGCGCCAAACTCCGTCTCGGGACTTGTAATGAGTGACTTTCACACCTAGGATAACAATGTACTATTAAAGTGAAAATTCATCTCTAGTAAAGAGATTTGAATTCGCTATCTTATCCTGCATGCAAACGCGCTCCTAACCTTGCGAAAGTTAAATAATATAAATCTTGACTGACTGACTGACTGACTGATATTTATCAACGCACAGCTCAAACCAAAGGTCGATTGGGCTGAAATTTGGCATACAGATACAAAAAGTATTTTGGAAAATTCAAACCCTGCACGGGCGAAGTCGTGGGCAAAAGTTAGTTTTAAAGATACGGAGTCCACTTGTAGGATTTTGGTAAATGCATTGTCGGTTTACAATATTTTTAGAAATTATGGAGCAATGCTCCTGATGACCAAGGAAACGCTGTTCCAGTGACTCTCAAAATGTTGAAGAAGATTGTCTTTCTATCAGTGAATATATCTGATCCATATTAAGGTGAAAGGGTACCTGCGGTCTCTCCATACAAACGTAGGCGACTGTTTCCTCAACAAAAATATTTGCTATAGTGTCATTATCCAGGGTGGAAACAGTCGACTACGTTTGTATGGAGAGAGCGTCGGTACCCTTTCCTCTTAAACGAAACAGATGATAAAGATACATGTAAACATTACTGTTTGCCGCAATTAGATCCTTTTTAATTGGGTCCTTATTGCGTGAGGATGGAGTAGGCGTACCCAGCACCTACTACCCTCTCAGCTTAGTCAACCATGTCCAGAGAAGAAAACTTGTCAATACTTCTGGAGCCAACTAAGCCGCGGGTTTCATCACGATGTTTTCCTTCACCGTAAGAGCAATGTCAATTAGCGCACATAAATCTTGAGCTAAAGATACATAAAGAAACCTAAACCTATTTTCTAGTCAATATATCTTTTGGTCCATCTCCTGACTTCTCTAGATACTAACCGCTATGATTTATTGATATAAACTGTAAGTCTGACGGACGAGATCTGAGGGACTGCAAAGTATTGTGTGAGAATTATCGTGGTTTGGGATTTCTATAGCCAGTCCAACAAAACCCTTATACAAATAATGTAGGTTATTCATTTTAGGTTCTTATTTCACTGGCTGTTCTCACACCAGTTTAAAATATCTGACTTTCCATCATTTAAGAAAGTTTCCCAACATTCTTGAACTCTTTTCTTTCAGTGAAATTTCATGGTTTATGTTGAAGAAGTTGAAAAGTTGCCTAATTCACTTTTTATTTTTCTGTTACGGTTACAGAGTAAGAAATTAAAGTGTTTAGGAATTAACAGAGTTGAATCTTTAAGTATTTTACAAGCTTTACTTTTTACGAATATTTTTTTTACAAAAAATGTAAGTGTGCTAATTGACAAGTTCTTTCCTCTAGACATGGCGGTCGACTAAGCTGAGAGGGTTGTTAGGTGCTGGGCAATCCTACTCCATCCTCACGTAATAAGGACCTAACCAAAGAGGTCTAGTGTACCTACTGGTATGTCTATCATAGGCTTTTGGTATGTCTATCATAGGTTCCCAACCTTTTATGGACTAAAGCCCCTAAACAAGAAAAATTACGCCCCCCCTTTACATACCAATTTGCAGTAGCACCCCGCACTGTGACGGCACTGCACAAAGTCAAAGACAAGACAAGATTAATCAAAATTATATAATAAGAAACAAAATTCAATAAGACATATAAATGTCAATGGGATGGTTGAGACTGGTGGAGTTTTAACATTTGTTAATGTTTAAGAACCCGCTACCACGAAAAGAGGAGAGACGTATGTAACTAGAACTGACTAGAAAAGTGACTGAATAGTAGAGGGATGGAGAGGAAGGGAACGACCTAAGTAAAAAATAGATAGATAGATACATTCTTTATTGCTCACACCATTTTTAAATTACATAAAATATAAAAAATAAAACTTAAGTCTAAGTGTTACAAAGGGCGGCCTTACAGAAAGGAAAAAAAAGAAAGAAAAAGATGGATGGATGGACTACGTGCGAAAAGACTTGAGGGATGAGATGACTAATAGGAGTGAATGGAAGAAGAAGAGATACTGCGGCGACCCTAAATAAATTGAGATAACGGCAGGAAGAACAAGACCACGAAAAGCTCTAGCGCCTAGTAGGGGGCGGTTTCACCCCTTTTAGAAACCTACGATCTATATCTATGACACTGCTAGTTTATAATATTAGTCATATGAACAGTAGTGAAGTGAAATGCATTATTTGCATGTATGATATATCTGTTAATGAGTGGAATGTTTATGCTAATGTCTCGTGCATGGGGGTTCCACGAATACGTTGCGTTGAATATGGTGAGGATACAATGGGAGAAATTACTTAATATGAGAAAAAGGTTCCAAACGTTGCCTGGAAGAGATCGCTTTGAGCGATAAGGCCGCCCTTTGTAACAATTAGACTTAAGGTTTGTTTTTATTTTATTTAATGTAATTTTTAAATGGTGTTTACAATAAAGAATTTATCTATCTATGAGACTTTCTACATTGATATAAAAAGTTCTATAGCTAAATTGGTAAATACATTTTACTAAATCTTGGTTTTGTCCATACATTTTTGACAGAAAGCTCAAATCGAGTATTAAATTTAGTTAAAAAAAATTTAGAGATCCAGACAAAAAAAACTTTTTAGTCTTTAACATTGACAATTAACATCTCTTGGCCGCATGTATACAAGTGGCTATATTGTGATTATTTTTTGACGTGACACCGTTTTATAAATTGGTTTGCCGGGTGACACTTCAAGAAACTGCGTTACGCTCCGCTGACGTTATGCGCTCACAATGAGAGCGAGTGAGAGGCACGCGGGCATGGTTAGCCCGCCTAAGAGCGAGAGAGACAGACATAAAAAGTGAAAGGCACGCGTCCCTTCCACTCGAGCACAGTTGTTGTCACGTAAAACTTTCGCCCGTATACCGACTTTACAGGCAACCATTTTTTTTTTCCTTTTAAATTATTACACAACCTACGAAACAAGCTGTAACAGCCATCTTCATCCAAAGGTTGCCTGGAAGAAATCACGTTTAGACCGCTTATGTGTGCACGTTTTACTTCTAGCTTTCTGTATTTTTACTTAAGTATATTTTCAATTTTTTTCAATTTCAAAAGATCTTTATTATGCATAAGATTATAAAATACAATTCTAAATGTAAAAAATATCCTTAAAGAACGCATTAACATTAAATATATAAATCGTTTTAAGCTACAAGCTACAAACAAATAAAACTTGCGGAAATAAAAAGTAATTGGGTCATTATAATAACTAGTAGTTCGCCCCGAACTGAGACCTCACGAGTTTTTTTCAGCGTTTATTATATTTCAGCGTAAAGTACTAAAATGTATAAAATAACGACGAAAGACTCCAAATACGACAGGTCTATCTTATTTGAATGATAGGTGCCTAGTATCGCTATTATCTGACATTGGATGATTTAGAGAATCCAAACACGATAGGCATAACTTGTTGTTGTTGTTAAGTTCTAAAAGCATAGGCCAGCTCAATCATCACACCCTGGACATCCGTTGACTCTTTATTTTTACTCAAGACATTTTGAATGTGTCCAACATAATATCCAGAAGATAGTAATTCCTTTCCTTCCTTCCTTATGTCTTATCATAATGTTACGTAAGAGGAAACGAGAAGACAAGCTCGAGAACGAGAATATATTAGAGAAGTTTGAGGCCAATATGTCCTGTAATAAGTCCCTAAACTAAAATATAACAAGTCAATAAAAATTTTAAAAAAATTAGTCACAAATTTAATAATTATCAGAGTCTCTAGATCGGCTAGAACCGAACATTCCTACTATTTAATACTATCCACCACTATTATTGTAAAACAGCCCATGATTATGAAATAAATAATTATAGGAAATGAAGCAAAGAGAGTTCGGACGATTTGGGGCAAAGTAATAAATTTCTATAAATTTTAAATTTAAATAAATTTGGATTAAGAATATTGTAAATAGTAAGCGTGTTACATTGTGAATTTGTGATGCTACACCTTCGTTATTTTTCTTTTGCAATCACAATGTAACACGCTTACTATTTAAGTACAATATTCTTAATCCAAATTTATTCGATTTTATTTTCTATTTTTTAGTTGGACTTTTTTTTTATTAAAGCGTGTTTTTTTTAGTTTTTTAATTTATTTTATACTTTTTGGTCTTTGATAACTTAATATGTTAGATCGGACCCTGGTTACTATTGAAAGACAAACTACTCGTCAAGACGATTCTAACGAGCCTAAACTCGATGAGGTTGTGTCGTTTCATTGCGAAGTTCCTATGACCACCTTCCAGTTCCATCATCAGACCCTGGTTACCATTGAAAGACAAACTACCCGTCAAGGCGATTCTAACGAGCCCAAACTCGATGGGGTTGTGTCGTTTCATTGCGAAGTTCCTATGACAACCTTCCAGTTCCATCATCAGACCCTGGTCACCATTGAAAGACAAACTACTCGTCAAGACGATTCTAACGAGCCCAAACTCGATGGGGTTCTGTCGTTTCATTGCGAAGTTCCTATGACCACCTTCCAGTTCCATCATCAGACCCTGGTTACCATTGAAAGACAAACTACTCGTCAAGACGATTCTAACGAGCCCAAACTCGATGGGGTTCTGTCGTTTCATTGCGAAGTTCCTATGACCACCTTCTAGTTCCATCATCAGACCCTGGTCACCATTGAAAGACAAACTACTCGTCAAGACGATTCTAACGAGCCCAAACTCGATGGGGTTCTGTCGTTTCATTGCGAAGTTCCTATGACCACCTTCCAGTTCCATCATCAGACCCTGGTCACCATTGAAAGACAAACTACTCGTCAAGACGATTCTAACGAGCCCAAACTCGATGGGGTTGTGTCGTTTCATTGCGAAGTTCCTATGACCACCTTCCAGTTCCATCATCAGACCCTGGTTACCATTGAAAGACAAACTACTCGTCAAGGCGATTCTTGACGAGTAGTTTGAATGAATGAACTATGAAGTATGGATAATGAGATAATTCCTGCAGATTCCCTCCAGCTCTATCATCAGATCAGTTCCATGGTACCATATTATTGTCACCGAAGTTACGCCCTTTCATTTGATACCCCACCCGGGTATATTTGCAGTATAGTTTGTGTGCCATATAGGTAGATCCCCTTTTGGACCCCTATCTCCGTAACCCCCTGACCGATCCTGCTCATGTTCGAACTTAAAAATTCTATGGACCTCAACTACTTGTATACCAAAAATTATGAAGATCAGAGCAACGGTACTCAAGTTATCGTCGAACAAACATACAAACATACAAACATACGAGCGACCGACCCTTCTCAACACTAGACCTCTCTCGCTTCGCTCGTTCGGTCAATAAAATTAAATATTGATGGCTAAGTAGTTAATAAAGTAATTTAAATTTCATTATGTTAACTTTAGCCTCAGTGTACTTAAGTATATTAATTTTGTATGTTTTATGTGTTGTGCAAATAAATCATTATCTTTTTTTTATTATCAATATCCAAAGAACTTAAATAACATTTATTAGGTGTGGGTTTTTTTGAAAAAAAAAATTAATAACATTTTTATTTTTTTATCTGTGTATCTATATCTATTATTGGCTTTCTTTTCTCTAAGTGTACCCCTCACTTTATTTCGAAAAATACTTAGCATACCTCGACGTATCGAGCGACTGATCCAATATTAATATAACACAACTATATTTAGACAATAATATATTTAGTTTGTATTTTAATTAAAGATACTTACCATTGCAATGGAATAGATAGAACATCTGAGTCATTTTCAACAACTTATGTAAAATCTAGCAGTGCTCCGGGGTTTCACTAGCGTAACTCCCGATCCGGTTCGAATATCAGATTAAAAAGTTGCTACTTATGTTACTCTCAATGGATTAATGTATCCTCATACCAAGTTTCATCAAAATCGGTCCAGTAGTTTCGGAGCCTATTCGTTACAAACAAACAAAAAAACTTTCCTCTTTATAATATTAGTGTAGAAATATAGATATACATTTGTATAGAAAACACCTATTTAAAAAATATAGAAAAATAAATTAAAAGGAACTTCGTTCAAAAATATGAATTAATTAAGTAAATAAAAAGGGTAAATTATATAGGGTTTTGCAATAAGGGCGGGTATCACTACATAGTATAAAACAAAGTCGCTTTTTCTGTCCCTATTTCCCTTTGAACGCTTAAATCTTTAAAACTACGCAACGGATTTTGATGCGGTTTTTTTTAATAGATAGAGTGATTCAAGAGGAAGATTTATATGTATAATACATGCATAATATAGCCGTGCGAAGCCGGAGCGGGTCGCTAGTATACTAAGTAAAATGAAATTAAACAAACTGTGTGTTAATCTGATATTAACAAAAAAAAAACCTGAAAACAAAAACTAAAAAAAACTTGAAAAAAAATCCTGGTAACAAAAACTAAAAAAAACCTGAAAAAGAAACCTGAAAACAAAAACTAGAAAAAGACTGAAAAAAAAAAAAAACTAAAAAGTGAAAAATAATCCATTTCGGGTCACTAAAACAGCAGATAACATAAACATACTTGGAAGTCGGACTGGGTTAGATTGAATGTTGAGAGGTATTATAGGAAACATGGTGTCACCCAGTCCGACTTCCAAGTATGTTTATGTTATCTGCTGTTTTAGTGACCCGAAATGGATTATTTTTCACTTTTTAGTTTTTTTTTTTTTTCAGTCTTTTTCTAGTTTTTGTTTTCAGGTTTCTTTTTCAGGTTTTTTTTAGTTTTTGTTACCAGGATTTTTTTTCAAGTTTTTTTTAGTTTTTGTTTTCAGGTTTTTTGAAGTCGGTTTTTTAAATTTTAATTTATTTTTTTATTTAACCATTTTTAGTGCCGCTGACACTGAAAATTCTACTCCATGAGGCGAAAGCGACTATTTCTTAAAATTGCAACCTGTACCTAATCGTAACTCATTGAAGGGTTTGGTGATGAGAAGGTTCAGATGCTCCATTCGTCGATAGGTAAATATTAGTGTATGGGCCAATTCTACTAGTGGTAATGGAAAATTGAGCAATTTGCTGAACCTCGCTGTGCAGATCTGTTCATCACTCCAAAGATCCTCATCATATCTTCATTTAGGATAGGGTTCTCTATCAACATTCCTACAAGCCCAGTCCGGCGACTAAATTCGACTAAATTCTTCAAATTGTAACCTGTGATCGTAACCGATTCAAGAGTTGTCTGATGAGAAGGTGGTTTTAGATATTCCATTTATCGGTAACTATTAGTTTATGGGCCAATTCTACTGGTGGAAATCGAAAATAGAGCAATTTGCTGCACTCTCGAGGTGCAATGCTGTTCATCCCTCCGAAGACCCTCATCAGATCTTCATTGAAGATAGGGTTTTCTGTCAACATTCATACAAACCCAGTCCGGTGACTAAATTCGACTAAATTCTTCAAATTGTAACCTGTAATCGTAACCGATTGAAGAGTTTTCTGATGAGAAGGTGGTTTCAGATATTCCATTTATCGGTAACTATTAGTTTATGGCCCAATTCTACTGGTGGAAAACGAAAACTGAGCAATTTGCTGCACTCTCGAGGTGCAATTCTGTTCATCACTCCGAAGATCCTCATCAGATCTTCATTCAATTTTTATGGGACCACCTCTGAGTTATCCCCTTTCATACAAAAAAAGATTTTTCCAAATCGGTCCAGGCGTTTTCGAGTAATCGGCGAACATACATAAAAAAAAAAATATATACGCGACGAATTGAGAACCTCCTCCTTTTTTGAAGTCGGTTAATTATTTTTGTTTTAAAGGCCCATTCCTTGCCAGTCTGTAGCTAGTTAAGACTTCCGTTTCTCTAAGGGCGCGTTCAGACGACACGCGTTGACCACGCGCCCACCACGCACATCACACGCGTTGACTACGCGTTGAACACGCGTTGAAATTAGTTCTATATGTAATTTGAGTCTTATGACACATCAATAGATCTCAAATTGCATTTATCAAGTCCACCCGCTCACACGCCCCGCGCCTGCCTGCAGAGATCTATTGATGTGTCATAAGACTCAAATTATGTATAGAACAAATTTCAGAGCGTGTTCAACGCGTGGTCAACGCGTGTGATGAGCGGGGCGGGCGCGTGGTCAACGCGTGTCATCTGAACACGCCCTAATGAGCGGTCATATAAATGTATTTCCAAAAATTAAAAACAATAAAACTTACTAAAGCATTATAGCGTTAAGGTTCGTATAACTTTGGGCACCTCTCATCAACAGAAAATATCTGTTATTTAAGTAAAATTAATACCATTTTAGGCAACATTTTAATTCATCTCACTTGATGGGAATTCACTCTAGAAATGTCACAAATACTTCGTAACTAGTCGATATTCGGCCTATTTAAGCCTTACCTATACTTTTTGCCTAATCGGTATTCAAGAAAATGAAACGCATATTTTTTTTTAGTAGGTAATCTAGGTAATATTCCCAAAAAACATATAAATTATAATAATAAAACAGCATATAATTAAAAATATATATGATTATAGTACTTAAAATTTAAATATAATAAAAATTAAATATTTATGAGTGGTAAGTTATAATACATGAAAACAAGTTTTTCAGTATGTGAGATGATGTAAAATGAAATAAAGATGTCTAATATTGTGCTTCAATACTATCATAAATAATTGACTTGACTTTTTATTATTTTAACTGACTTGATACTATTTTGCATTTGCTGCCACTTGTGAGGATCGGATCTCGTCACCCGCCGCGGAGTGTACTATATTGGTGTCGATTCGGTATAACACAACGACTTAACTTAACCTAACTAAAATACGACTAAAATAAGTTAAGTCATTTTTATATTCAATTCGGTTTTACCGTCAAACTAAATTTGGTTGTCTTTTGACAGATTGTTCGACACAACTAAAATTTATTAAAGGAGTCCGGACATTTTTAGTGTAGGAGCTTGGCATAGTGTTTTTTTTCCGCGGTTTATTTTAATACTCCGTTTCCAAAACACTTTAGCGATCCGGTGTAAAGGCATTATTTGTTGGTCATAATGACCTCTATCGATAGGAATGAGTCTCAAAATAAACCGCTGCATTTTAAGTTACAGGCATGTTGTGTCTAAAGGCCTTTGCACCCGGCAGCGCAAAAGTATTAAATGAAATATACTACTCCATTTTCACCCCAAAAATCAACAGAAAATCGTAAAAACTTCAGAAAGTGGTTGCATTAATTTTAATCGATACGAAATAGGTCGCGACTAAAATTAGTCGTAATTTAGTTTGACATTGCTAAAATTTGATCATTCCGAATTGCAAAATTGTGTTTTGGACTTAATTTAGTTCGACTTATCTAAAAATTAGTTTACTCCTGTCAGAATTGGTTAGGTTGAGTATTTCCGAATAGCAAACATAATTTGACACATCTAAACCTAATTTTAGTTAAGTTAAGTCGTATTTGTGTACATTCGAATCGAGTCCATTGTGTCACTAAATATTCGGCGATTCGGCCGAAAGACAAACCGATTATTATATGGTATTCGGCAAAATCACTATTGGTTGCGTCTCTATTAAAGACGTTGTACCTAGTCACCAAATTATTTGCTTTGTATTTGTTGATAATAATAAAGATGTCTTGTTAGATAAATTGTAGGTTAACATGCTTTTATAACGAACCAATTGTTTTTTTAAGGCTCACTCCTTTGGAATGGGTCTAAAACAGTCTTTCTCAAAGTGCGCCTACAAGGGGGCGCACTTTGAGAACTTTGCCCCCTTGTAGGCGTTGGAGGGAGACTTAAAGGGGGGTGGTGAAGAGATCCTTAAAATTGGAAGGTGTTGAAGTGGTTTAAGGGGGGAGGATGACTGATTTGCAATTAAATCTATATTATTTTTGTAATGAGTTAAATTTCCCCGTAAACAAAAAAATAAAACTCAATTATTAAATTATATACTTATATACTATGTCACAAAACACGAAATTAACAGAAATACAAAATTAACGAAATCAATAAAAAAGTAATCTACTTAATATTTTAAAATTATAACCTACCCACCACACAAACATCGATAATTTAGTTCATATATTCCTTCAAGTTCATACTAATACATATTATAATCGTGAAAGTTTGTGTGTTAGCATGTGAGTGTGTTTGTGTGTATGTTTGTTACTTCACGCTATAAACTAATCACGTTTCTTTGAAAATCATAGAACAACAACTTGTATTAAATATCCCGTTTCCGAGATGCTTTAGGGTTAGGTGTCAATTCGTTATTTGGTCACTGTAATACCCTTTATCGATTGGCAAGGATTTCGAAATGCACCGCGCAAAGCAATCCCTCCCATGCTAAATGTCCGGACCCCTTTTAGCAACGTAACATAAGCGTACGCGCATACTCATTTTACGCAAACCACATGGAGTTATTTTCTCTGGAAGTTGTTTACAGTGACCTCAGAGAGTAGGTACTTACTCTAGACCACATACAAAAAAAAAAAAAAGTACAACCTGACAAGGAGCTTTTTAATTTGAAGGAGGGCGATAGCGTTTTTACTATTTAATAAATTCAATTGAATTTAAAAAGTATGGGATACTGAGGGTACGTGACATTTATTTTCCTATCTTAGAACTTTCTCTCTCTCTATATTCGGCCCACGATAACGGAGAATCTGCATTTGGATCGGATGATCTGTCTTCGCTTCTTCTCTTACAATTTTATTGAACTTGACGAAGAGTCCTTAATCTGATCCGCCCACCGCCCACGATATAACTACATCAACTCTCAAAATATGATAGATAAAGCCGGCATGTTGAATTTTTATCATAATTTTTATCGCAATTTATAATTAAAATTCAACATGGCGGCTTTATCTATCATATTTTGAGAGTTGATGTAGTTATATCGCTTTATCGTATCGTGTTTTGGTCTTCATGCTAGGCAGGCTGGTTGGGGATACTAAATCCACTAAATAAAATTTAAAAAAAATTATATCAGGCTAGAAAACCCAAAAGCAGTTGCTTTATGAGTAAGCTATTTTTGTTTTAATTTTTTTTTTTACATTTGCATTAAAATGGCCCTGTTAGAAATTGAAATATAACCTTATTTTGTAATCTGCCAATCCATAACATATTTTTGAAGTTATACTTCTTTAGGCGCGTTATGAAAAAATGATGAGAGTGAAATTTTACAAAAGCGAGACACAAAATTCTCACGGGAGAAGTTGTTTAAATCTAAATTGAACTTTATTGATTGTGTTGACAATCCTTTTCCAGTCCAGAGTTTTTTGTCGGACGAGTATTTTGCCCGACGAGTTTTTTGTCGGACGAGTTTTTTGTCGGACGAGTTTTTTGTCGGACGAGTTTTTTGTCGGACGAGTTTTTTGCCGGACAAGTTTTTTGTCGGACGTTTTTTTTTTTTTTTTTTTTTTTTTTTTGTCGGACGAGTTTTTTGTCGGACGAGTTTTTTGCCGGACGAGTTTTTTGTCGGACGAGTTTTTTTTTTTTTTTTTTTTAAATGCCAAAGAAGTATAACTTCTCACGCGCGTACATATGTACACGCACCCTTTTTTTTACTACTAAGACATTTAAGGCATTGAATTCGAAAGAATTCATTTTACAATAATTGAATGTTATTTATAAACGAGGTTAACATTTAAATTCGGGATAATTACAAAGCCTAATTAAGGTTTTAGTGGTTCAAACATTTAACTTGGTCATTTTGTAGGGAAACCAAATAAAATCGAAATTCCCGCGTATCCGGGTGGCATTCCTCCCCAACATGTGATGTCATAAATACGTAATATTTTGTACTGGATATCCAACCTTTAGCAAAACTTTTGATAATCCAACCTCGTTGGGTAAGTTAATTGCATTTAAATGAGAACTCATTGATTTAAACAAGACGTTTTTTCGTCTCTACTGCGGCTTCGTCCTTAATACAGATTTACAGCCTACCCTATATTTTTTATTTTCTTAGCTCCTTTTTCCACCACGTTCAATAAGATCCATGCTGTAAAGTAAAATACACCTTAGTTCGCGGTTAAAACCATCTGTCATAAAAAGACATATGGCAACTTTTACGGCCCTACGATTTGTTTTCACTCTTTCTCCCTCCCTCTTGCGCTTAATTAGTGATCGCGTCTCTTTCTAACTCAGTTTTCCTTCAAGGTGCAGGGGTAATTGAAATCGAACACTCCATGCGGGTAAGTGAAAGGACTTGTTTTCTCAAAGAGTATGGAAGGTATTTTGCCTACAAATATTTGTACTAGTCTATTGAGTAGGTAATTATTTGTATTTTTACAATGTAAGGCGTCTTGGGAACTTTAATAAGCGAAATAATATTGACCAGTGACCGCCTCTGGGTGCAATTGAAAAACCTTTAAATTATAAATACATAATCTGTAAAAATTTCAACTCTTACGGTTCATGAAATACAGCCTGGTGACAGACGGACAGAAGACGGGCGGACAGTGAAATCTTACGCCCATATTAAAAAAGCAGTACTTAAGTTGCTCTTGGATAAGTGATCGCACTGCGCTAAATGCGGCCCTATTATTGGACAATTTTGTGCTGCTCTCTTCACTCTAGCCAATCAGTGTCTTAATTGCGGCTATGCGTCCGCGGTCACTATGCATTCTCATAGGGTTGATTGTTAATACAGGTGTTAGTAATAGGGTCCCGTATTTTTAGTCGTAATTTATTTTAAATTTAATACTTACTTACTTCTTCTACTTATTATATGCCCAGTGTAGTATATTTTAAGCTTTCTCTTCGACTCACATAATACATAGTTTTATGTAAACGAATTATTTTCTATTTTATATTATGTAACTAGCGACCCGCCCCGGCTTCGCACGGCTATATTATGCATGTATTATACATATAAACCTCCTTCTTGAATCACTCTATCTATTACAACGCATCAAAATCCGTTGCGTAGTTTTAAAGATTTAAGCATACATGGGGATATAGGGACAGAGAAAGCGACTTTGTTTTATACTATGTAGTGATAGTGATATACTTACACATAATAATAATAAACACATTACCCTCTTTTGCGTCGCGCAGTCGGGTAAAAATATCAAATAATTCCGCACTAGCTATAAAATGTTACGGAATATGGTTTCCATCGACCACAAAATGAACCCTTTGTTTCATGCATCATTGTTACTTTTGAGAAACGATTAATCAAAATCCAGTATTTATTAGGGATGGGCCGAATGTGATTTGAACCGAATACGAACTTCGGCCGAATGTTCGGTGAAAATAAATAGTTCGGCCGAATGTCGGCCGAACTTCGGTTATTTTTACTGCACTTTCTTGAGAATGACAGGTTGAATCTTGTTTAGAATCTTTCTAGCAGAATATGTTAAGAAGAAGCGTAGAGAATGAAAGCTCAAGTAGTGACGAAGAAGTTGTCCAGACCACACAGTCATTCTCACAATCTAACGAAGAGATACCTAAATCGTTTTGGAGCTGCTACGAGTAACTGGCAGCAGCAAAGCTTCCCAATATAGAGGAAACCAGAAGTCCGATAGCAACAGAACTAGATAGATATCTGAATGAGGATTTGCTACCTAAAGGTCAATGTCCATATGGCTGGTGGGCCAAGAATAATCATAAGTTCCCTTGCATGAGTTTTTTGGCACGAATATTTTTATCTCCTCCTGGAAGCTCCGTATATTCTGAGCGACTTTTCTCAGAGGCAGGAAATGTGTATGAAGAAAAACGCAACAGACTCCTGCCTAATAAAGTCGAATCCTTGGTGTTTTTGCACCATTACCTTACCTTCAATTTTCAATCAACAAACCAATTTCAGAAGAATTAAAAGTTCCTATGTAGTGATTTATGGCGATAATTATTTAAATGTTTCGATATCAAAATTAACATATTTATTTAGAAATTAGAATTTAGATTTATTTGTGAAATAAGTGACAAAAAATAAAAGAAAATCGGGATAAAAGTTGCCTATGAGTTATTCCAGGGCTCCAGTTATCTACATACGAAGGTTCATGGTAATCGGTTTAGCGATTTTTACGTGATTGAGTAACAAACATACATACATACTCACAAACTTTTAGCTTTATAATAATAGTAGGATAGTAGGATTTAAAACAGCTAAGTTGTTTATTTTTTTCTGGATAATGATCAAATACCGAATGTTCGGCATTTTAGCAGAATTTCGGCCGAATGCCGAAATTCTGTTTAAACTGCCGAAGTTCGGTTAAACCGAATGTGAAACGAATTTCGGCCCATCCCTAGTATTTATGTTATATCATCTAAATTGGTGGAATTATAATATCTATCCGATTTTCTAGGGTATTTCACGGTCATAGACAAAGAGATTTATCATTATAAATAGAGATAACATAAGTACCTTTTCAAAAATATGTTAAAAAACACGCTTTAATAAAAAATCCAACTAAAAAAATAGAAAATATAATTTAATAAATTTGGATTAAGAATATTGTAAATAGTAAGCGTGTTACATTGTGATGCTACACCTTCATTATTTTTCTTTTGCAATCGCAATGTAACACGTTTACTATTTACAATATTCTTAATCCAAAATTAAATTTTATTTTCTATTTTTTTTAGTTGGATTTTTTATTAAAGCGTGTTTTTTTAGTTTTTTTAAACTATTAATTTATTTTATACTTTTTGGTCTTTGATAACGAAATATGTTAGATCAGACCCTGGTTACCATTAAAAGACAAACTACTCGTCAAGACGATTCTAACAAGCCCAAACTCGATGGGGTTGTGTCGTTTCATTGCGAAGTTCCTATAACCACCTTCCAGTTCCATCATCAGATCAGCACCATGTTATCATAATATTGCATTGTCATCGGTCTTTGACAAGTGTGCAAAGTTTGAATTAAATCTGATCGTTCTAAGTAGGGCAAAATCGAGCCCAAAGGAGTCGGTTACATACATACAAACAAGCAAGCAAGCAAACATACAGGTGAAACTAATAAAAGCGTGTTAAAAAATAAAAGCGTGTTAAAAAGAGAAAAAGATTGATCAATAAATTTGTGAAACTACAATATCTATGAGTCTGGAACTTCGCATATTATCCTTTAAAATAAATAAATAAATATTGCAGGACAATGTACGGTCGGTTGCATAATTGCAGACCCACCGTATGTAGAGCTCCAAAACGGCTGTTAGAGGAATGTTTTCAACACAAGCAAGATTCTAGACACCAGCTTTAGTTGAAGTTTAAAGTCTTCTAACTCATCAATTTATCAAACAAAAATTATTAGAAGGAAAACATTCCAATAATTGTAATTTTCGAACTCTACCGGGGGCTGCGATTATGCAGCTGACTGTACAGTAGGAAACATAAGTGCACTGTCAGTGCGCTACAATTAACTTATGACCTTCTTCTAATAGCCTTTACACACACATAAAGTCACTTTAATTCTTAGCATGCGATATGAAGACTGCGGTCTGAAATGGACGAACAGCGCTTACAGTGCTATTCTAGCGTAAGCGTACTAAAAAGCATGCGCGTGGCTGTCTATTTCGGACCGTAGCCTAAATGAAGTTATATCAACGACTGAGCAAGTAAGATAGGGTTGATTTCGATTCTTAGACGAGTAATATCGCTGGACACAGCTTGTAAACAATGCGGTCTTATATGATCACTAATCGGTGTGAAGTCGATGAAATAGTCTCATATTTTATTGTTTATTGGAGGCGGCTTATGGCCACCATGAATGGCCCTGAATTGCCATGGATTAGCGTGAACAGACGTGGATTACTGTGGATTGCCGTGAAACTGATTCGCGTTGCGCGTTCTTGACCGTAAACTCGTGGATCTTACGCTAAAACTCTGATCTCTTGGAATTTAGTAATAGATTTATTATACGTGATAGGTCAGCTTTTGACCACTATCTCTCATTGAATCTTATATGTTTCATGTATTGAGATATACGCGGCCACAAAGTTAAAATATTACGATATCACAAGCCTTTTTGGTTAGCTTGGGGCTAAATAGCATTGTGCAAATTATCCGAAAATATTAATTATCATTTTTCACGATTAGGAGAGCCGACCCCAAATAGAGATGGGAGCAAGGCCGGAGAAAGAAGAAGATTAATTATCATTTTTCTTAGATGTAGATTTTTATAAGAACAGGCTGAATACAATTAATAATATGGATCGGAATGCTGTACGGTGAAGAAGAAAGATGAGAGAAGATTGCATGCAGCGGAGATGTCAATGTTGAGATGGATGTGTGGAGTAACGAGGATGGATAAAATAAGGAATGAGTATATTAGAGGAAGCCTGAAAGTAGCACCGGTTACTGAAAAAGTAAAAGGGAACCGTTTAAGTTAGTATGGACATGTGATGAGAAGAGAGGAGACGCATGTGACTAGAAGAGTGATGAGTATGAATGTAGAGGGATGGAGAGGAAGAGGACGACCGAAGAAAAGATGGATGGAGTGCGGGAGACAAGACATTGGAGAGATGAATGTGAACGATGAGATGACGACTAATACGAGTGAATGGAAGATGAAGACATACTGCGCCGACCCCAAATAAACTGGGATAAGGGCAGAATGATGATGATGAAGCTGAATACAAAATGTAGAATCTTATACAAACAATCTATCTAAGTGTATACTTACATATATGTAGTACCTAAATTAAATCAAATTTACTAGTATTTAAAATAATGTACAAAAACTAGGTCGGATGTATGAATACTTCTTACTAATTATAAACAATTTCTAGAGTGGGATGTCCATTAAAATGCCTCCTACATCGAGTGTTGCTAGTTGCTAACTGCGGAATTAAAGATTCTCAATAAAACGCATAAAAGAAACTAGGTTACGCAATAAATTTTACACTTGGAATCAATTAATTTGAATCGGACAGGAATTTGTAGAGAAGATCTTGTGAAAAATCTTAAAGTATGTGAAAAGCGGTTGCTGGATCGTAAAGTGTCAGGGGCACCTATATTATTATTTTGAAGAAACTGCCTTACTGTGCCCTTTGGTAGGAAATATTTAACTTTTTGTGATTTAATTCGATTGAGGTACAAATAAGGCGAAATTACTTCCTCCTAAAATAAAATTGCTAATCAAGTGTTTATTATACCGTTTGTGGATGAGTTCTTTTTCTATATTTTTGTACTTATAATTATTAGAAGACAAATTTAAAAACAAATTGGCATTTGATGTTTTTTGACTTAAAAAAAAAATGGTTGTCTTTAAAGTCGGTTAACGGACGATAATTATTTTACGTGATAACGTCTTAAAGGAACATTCATAGTAACCTTAGTAACTACATGTCAATAACATGACGCGTTCCGGGAACATGACGCATGACGTCATGTTTTCTGTGAATGCAGGTGTTTATAAATTTATTAGACGTTATCACGTCAAAATTTTGATAGGCTTGGAAACTCATCTTTAAATAACAAAATGTAGGAAAGAACTGGCCTATAAACAACCAAGAACACTCAAAACAATTTTCCATGCCATAATTTACGATATTTGAGTTATCGGCTTAAGGCATTTAGCACCTATTTATTTTGTGAAGCCATGATGGCAGACCCGGATTTCTCACTCGTAAGTGTCGATTATACATGAATGGGTATTATTTTAAAGCTAGATTAGACCAACTTGTCGCTAGGTAATTATAATCATATGATAATAAGTGTGGTTGCCACCTCTGCTTTTGTCACAAGCTGTGAAACACATGTGATGCTTCCGCCATTGGGTTTGGTTACGTTCTTTAACCCGGTACGATTTTATTTGAAGCATTTTATTTTTAGTAACAAAGTTTCTTGTCGCCTGTTGGTGAGGGACCTAGCTAAGAAAAATGTTACGCGTTACGAAAACGTGAAACGAAAAACAGTAAGAAAAACTAATAGGTATCATACATAGTATAAAACCAAGTCGCTTCCCGCTGTCTATGTGTCCTTATGTATGCCTAGATCATTAAAACAAAGCAACGGATTTTGATGCGGGTTTTTTTTTATAGATACAGTGATTCAAGAGGAAGATTTCAGTATATAAAACAAAACTACCACGCGTACGAAATCGTGAGTAACAGCTAGTTATAATTATAAAAGGTAATTATAATTATATCCGAAGTCTGGCCACAATAACAGAAGTCTAGTTTCTTAGCTGGGGGGTTTGTACAATGTCCTGTTATATTTATTCAGTTATCAAGGCATATTGCACTTACAGGCAGCAAGACTTAGATGCGTTATTAATATAGAATGAAAAAAGAAGTAAAAAAATATGAAGGAATAAAGAATATACAAAGATAAGCGAGAAAAACATAGCTCTTTCCTTGCAGGTCGGGTAAGAAAGAAAACCTGTCACCTGTTGCTGAAATCGGTTAGAATGATAAATAGACAATGGAAACGCACCTTTCCTTTAGTTGACAAATCTCTTATTAGAATACAAACGACCACACGGACCGTACTAATGCTTTATTAATTATCATTTATTAATACAACGCTTTGAATTGGTCGATTAGTATTATCATTAATTTTATATATGGATATTATTATACGGAAATATTTGCGAAACTGACTCATAAACTGTTGCCATAAGACACTATTCTAATTCTAAAGATGGTTTTTGTTGTTTTATTATTTTGCACGTCTTTTGCTACGTATTTGTTGATTAATATTTATCATTTTCTTCTCAATTATTTATTTTTCTTAGATTTAGATTTTTACAGAAACGAACGGAATACAAAATTATACATCGATATAACAACTTATAAAAATTCTATCTAAGTATACTAACAACTTAAATACATATTTTTTCATTTTTAGTTTTTATAATTTTCTAATTTTTATTTTACTTAATTTTTTTTTAAATAATATGTAAGTAGGTACTTTGTAAGAATTAATTTTGTGTTTTGTTTTATGGTGCAATTAAAGTGTTTATCTATCTATCTTAAATTAAATTTTCAAGTGTTCAAAATAATGTATACATTTTGTAGGAAAAACCGTAAATTATTATAAGAGCCTAAGCCTGGAAAACCGTCGTCGGCAGCGAGGCAAAGCCCAGACTACCGAAGGATCACAGAGAGAGAAATCTTATTTATCATTATTAAATTAAGAAGTAACTTAATAACTTTAATACAATTTTGAAATATTTACAATAGTTTCTAGGAAAATTACTTTTCAATAAAATAACAATTTTTAATGTTTTTGTAAAATATTGCAAAACACCACAAGTATAAAAATTGTCAAACTTGTCACTATAAAAAAAAGTAAAATAATGTAAGAAAATAGAAAAAAATCTGGGATCACCAAAACACCTATTTAAATTTTCTGACTAAGTATACTTTTTTTTACAATGTATAAGTCAGCGTTTGACCACTATCTCACCCGATAGTAAGTGACGATGCTGTCAAAGATGTAGCACGCTTACCTAAAGGTACAATCTGGCAAAAAAGTGCAGACCCATTGTAGAGCTCCAAAATTACTATTATTAGAATGTTTTCAACCCAAACAAGATCCTACTTGGCGGTTCTACTTGAGTTGACGTTTAAAGTCTTTCAGTCAGCTCAACAGAATGAAAACATTCCAATATAGTAATTTTAGAACTCTAAGATGGGTCGGCAATTATGTTGGCGACTATACAGTCACATTACCAATTAGTTGAACCCCACGTGACCTAGAGCTCACTCGTAAATCTGTAAGGTTGTAAAGTAATGTTACCTGATTCTGTTTTTTAAATAATACAGGAAAAGTATTTTTGTAGTGCACATTTTTTTCTGCTGAATATATGTCGGCAGTGGAGTACATTTACGCAAAAAAATAAATAAAAAAAAAACCAAAACTTAATGTGAAAAACTTCCTGCAATTTCTAAATTATTGGGTATCTCAGTATTGATACACACAGTGACACGTAGGTACCTACCTTCATTTAGAGCGCGCTATTAAACTCGCTGGCGCTAGTATTGTGTCCATGGACTTCGTCGTTTTGTTAGAAACACTTATATGGTTATAGCTCTGAGAGTTTTTGAGTTAGCTCCAAAATAAAAAAAACAGTATTTTTTATTTTAATGTGTTTAAAACATACCGAAATTTGTGCGCTACATAAATACTTTTCCCTATACAATACAATATAAAAAAAATAACAAGATAGGTAAATACTATATTTTTTACAGATATGCGAATGAGCTCTAGGTCACGTTGGGTTCGGCTAATTGGTAATGTGACTGTACATCGACTTTTTTCTACTTACAACTACCTAATCTTAACTAATCTAATATAGATAATTACATCGAAATAATAAAAAAAACTTCCAAAGCTTAACGCATCACATGTCATAACTTATTTGCCGATCAACCACGCGTTAGTTGATTGATAAATCATTGGACTTCGACTTCACTTTGGTCCCGTTACTGGTTCACGCAAAATATCTTATGTACTGAACTAATGTATTAACTCTTTATTTAATACAATTAGAACGAAGTATAAAAATACTAGTTTTTGGCCGCGACTTCTTCCGCTTAGGCCTGAAACTGCGTTACGCGGTTCCATACAAAATCGCCCCAACTCGCACAGGCGATTTTTTTCATAATTCTTTCTTAGCGGATGCCTACTTGTAAAAGCTATTTACGTGCCAAATTTTAAGCCAATTCGTCCGTTGGTTTAAGGGCTTATTCGCAGAATACCTCTTTCGCAAAATGTCTCCTAGTCATAAAATGTATCTTTCTCTTTCGCAGAATGCCGCTTTGGAAATAATGTCGCGACAGGGACTTGGAAAAAAAATCTATTTTACAGAAAAAACATTTATTAATGCTGTGCGTTGATATATGTCAGTAAGGACTTTTAATTATAAATTAATTGATGAGTACTTTTCAAATTTAAAACTGAAACTGTAAATAATTCTAATATTGTCTTCCGGTCGTCATGATTGCAAATAAAAAATAAATTAAATTTTTAAAAACCGACTTCAAAAAAACCTGAAACCAATAAAAACTAAAAAAAATTGAAAAGTGAAAAATAATCTATTTCGGGTCACTAAGACAGCAGATAACTTAAACATAAGGACTTACTTGGAAGCTGAAATTCAAAGTTCATTTATCAGTTCCTAAATCTAATCTATCATCTCTTCAAGTTTTAGAATCTTGGAAATCCCTTTCTGATGCCCAAGATCGATTCTAACTTGATACAGCTTAGGGCTGTGCCATGGTTTAAGTTAACTTAAGGAAAACCATGTTTCAGAACTTCATTTTCTCCTTTGTTTTTATCCTTTTTGCTTATTTGTATCCTACTGGTTTTATTTTTGATCAACTTTTATTCTATCCGACGATTAGGTGCCTTAAAAATAACTTCATATTGACTGGTCTACTATCGGGGGATCAATGGGCACTATAGTTTAAAACTGTTGGAAAAAAAAAAGATATAAATAGTAAATCCATTGTCTAGCACCCATAACACAAGTCTAGTTACTTAGCTTGGGGCAAGATGGCGATGTGTGGAATGTCCTGCAATATATATATTTTTTTATAGGTGCCGAATTTATAATATGTTTCCCGGAGGAGACCCGTGGTTTTCAGGCCTTTTCTTATCATAATGGACAAAACAAAAAATAATAAAAAGTTATGAGTGGATAATATAATTAACAATTTTGTGAATATTGAAGAATACATTTGACTGAAACTACCTTATATTTTGATGAGACCTTGATATGGACCCCTCATATCAAGTGTCATCAAAATCAATTGACATTAAATTCTTAGGGATATAATAGGCTACTTTCATCCCGATATTCTCCTCGGATTCTCCTCGGATCGAGACTCGAGTAAATCCGTAGGGCGCTGCTAGTCTATACATATAAAATGCTTTGTCCTGACTGACTGACGGATCAACGCACAGCCTAAACCGCTGATCGTGAGACCTGAAACTTGGAGAGTGTGTTCTTTGTATGACGTAGGCATCTGATAAGAAAGGATTTTGAAAAATTCAAACCCTACGCGTAGGAAGTCGCGGGTGAAACCTATTTTAATATAAAATACATAATCCTATTTTCAACAAAAGTTTCCAACACAAACATTATATTTTAATCTTACACAATATGAATCAATAACCACAAGTTAAAAGGCTTCCACAAACTCAAACGCGAGAACTCGAGACTAAAACACTGATTGATGAAAAAACTTTAACAAAAGTCACTTTTCATTTAATATGATGGTTCAGTATAATTTTCTTGCTTTTTATCGTATTAGAAGTTCAGCTAGTTAAATTTGATCAACTATTGGTCAGACGACATCTTGCCATACGCCATGATGATAATGATGAACATTGTTGGCCTCGTGAAAGTGCTGTAATATGCAGTTAGGCAATATTCATGATTACCGCGATGAGCAATGAAAGGTGGACTCGGAGACTGCTAGAGTGGCGCCCGCGAGCACATACTAGACCGCGTGGTAGACCACCAATGAGATGGAAAGACGACATCAAACGACACGCAGGTCATGATTGGATGACAAAGGCTCTAGACCGTCAGGAGTGGAAAAGGATGGAGGAGGCCTACGTCCTGGATTGGACAAACAAAGGCTGAGATAGATAGATAGATAGACCGCGAAGACTCGCTTCACCGGAAGCGGGCGGGCAGCGGGTGATTCATAAGGGCGCAAAGGTGTTAGGCACCACTTTTTTTATAAATGATAGGTAGATTTGACAACTAACATACCTACCTATGGTAGATGACGATGTGGTCTAAGATGTAGCATGCGATGTTTCAGTGGTTGCAGTTACAGAGTCTTATATACTCGAACAATGTTTTACTTACGCCTTATGATGAATGAGTACATCGTGATGAAATGTCTCTACAGTTCAAACGTTATATCTTTCCTTAATGGTTCTGAGACTGCGGAGCAAACCTATTCCATCTAGTACTCAGTCTATGCTATACCACAGTATAGCATAGACTAAGCTGATGCTGTAAAAATAATTCAGACTAGAGAGGATGTTAAGGTTAGGTCTCTCTGTATGAGGCATAATCTGTCAAATCGAGTAAGTTGAATCGTGAAACAGATTTTGGCTCAATACACTGCAGAATCAATCACTCAGTGTCAGATAGATCAAGCTGAGCTGTATTTCTTGTGGCCGTTTTTTCATCGAGCCGTTTGAACGCTAAAAAACGTAAGCAACAGGTGTTGGATCGTCGACCTCACGTGTTACAAAAACTACTTAAATTCGTTCGCTTAAGTAATTCTGTGATGAGTTCTTTAGTCTGTTTTTTTGTAGTCCATTCAAGTATTGACTTGTTCCTCGGTGAATGCTCATGTGAATCGTTATAATTCTAATAATATCAGCTCATTAGGGTGATGTCGAAGTAACGGCCCACCAAATACAATTTTTTTATGGTTATGCTACGTTATTTTTTAATGTATAACATATTTTTTTAACTACTATAACCTAAATTAGACTTTGAAACTATCTCAACATTAAATGTAGTGTATCATTTCTGATTTTAGCGTTAATGATTGTAAATTGCAGATTTATTCTAATTTGGAAGAGTTTCGAGGTCTGGTTAGGGTTTAAAAAGTTGAGAAATTATCAAATAGATCCGCAGATTTCTACATAACGTGCCATTTAATTACATTATTTCTATTAGTCATTTTTACAAAAAACTAATAGAAAATCAATTTTCGCGGGCAAGTAGGTTACATTTACCTTAACGTACAAAGACAGTAACAATACAAAGGCCTTAATTCATAGAGTACAATATTCTAACTAGCTTTTGCCCGCGAATTCGTCCGCGTGAAGTCGAAAATTCGAAGTAGATTGGACCAAGGAATCGCGTTGTGCCATTCAAAGTTTGCCCCCCTGTTCACCTCCTAAGGGGTAGAATTTCGGAAAATCCTTTCTTATCAGATGGCTACGTCAAATAAATAACACACCCTCCAAGTTTCAGGTCTCTACGATTAGTGGTTTAGGCTGTGCGTTGATCTGTCAGTCAGGACAAAGCATTTTGTATGTATAGATTAAACAATGAAGTCGCTTTAAACTAGATAATTCGTTGCCATAACATCGCGAAACCTTGTCGAAGATCACAGAACTTATTCGGAATAACTTAGATAATGTAAAAGATGAAGTAAGATATTTTGAAACAGAGAAATTTTACCAAAACAAGCACGCACTACTTTTATAGATTTACTACATCTATTTGTTTACTCACAAAAACAAGATTTACTCTACAGATAAAGATAAACACTGAAAGATTGTTGATTCTACGGAACCGAACTGCTTAAGAATAGCGTATGCGACAAATCGCATACATTGCAAATTGTGTGTACCTGACCAAAATATTTCCTATATAATCTATAGGAATAGTGTTTAGACTATAGTTTACGAGTAAATCTGTGTCTAAATCGAAGGTTTAAATCCACATCTCGGACTATCCTTAAACCTCGTTTTGGAATAAGGGGGTTATAGTTCCAATTCAACTAACCTATATCTATACTAATATAAAGAGGAAAGCTTTTTTGTTTTTATTTATGTTTGTAACGAATAGGCTACGAAACCACTAAACCGATTTTGATGAATCTTGGTATGAAAATACATTGATTCATTGGGAATAGAATAGGCTACTTTTTATCCCGATACTCCCACGGGATCGGGGGTTACGCGGGTGAAACCGTGGAGCGGGATACTAAACAAAGGAAAAAATGTTTTATAATTTGTGCTCAGCCCAGGATGTGTTTCCTTTCAGTATCTTCCTGTAGATTTGTGCTTTATGTTGTTGATGTTGTGGATTAGTGATGATATTCACCGCCAGTTCATTAGGAGGACTTGCATCCCGTTTGTTTTGGATAATCTCACTTTTGAAGTAAAATTAAAAGGAGACCTGTCCAGGGCGATTTTGACGCAAAAAATGACCGTATCCCGGAACACGCGTTTGGAACGAAGGAACCCTTTACCTCTTTTTTTTTTCTGAGATTCATTATCTGTCTCCTTTATTCTTTCTTTTTCTTACGGTTTTTCGTAACGCGTAACGCGTAAATTAAAAAAAAAGATAGACCAATCAATCAGGTGAATCGCGACGACATCGGGTCTATATTGCAAGCAGATCGAGTAACAGTCTAAAGAGCTTGAAACTTTTCCAATACGAAAAATCCTGCTTATCATGAACGCGGATTTTCCACTCACAGCTCAACAAAAACAATTTCTTTTACACATCTCAACGTTGGAGGAGGTACTTACGTAACAATAATAAAGACACCAGACAATTTTAAGTATACTCTATTAGTCTGGTACAATTTTTTTTGTTGTGACCGCAGACCATAGTTAAAATGATTGTTGAAGAAGTACTCATTACTACCTATTTGGGTAGGTATATATGTCTGGGTCAGGGGCGGATCGTGGATAGCCCTGGGCTAATACTACTTCATCATCATCATCATTTGCCCTGGGCTAATACTACTTCATCATCATTTGCCTATTACGTCTATAAACAGACGATTTAATACTACTTAGGGCTTACCTAATTAATCAACTAAATTGTCATTTTGTCAAAAAACTATTTTCTATTTCCCCATATTAAAGACTAGCTGCGTTCTGCGGTTTCACCCGCGTAAGTCCCTATCCCGTGGAAATATCAAAATTAAAATTAGCCTCCTCGATAATTGGACTATCCAATACAGAAATAATTTTTCAATTCGTACCAGTAGTTCCTGGGATTAGCGCGTTCAAACAAACAAAGTCATTAGCTTTATAATATTAGTATAGATAAATAGACATATCAAAAAATATTTAAAACTACAAGAGGTACGGATCTGAAACTTCCCATGGGAGTTCCTTTTAGGAGACAGACGAGCGCTTGGGATTTTTTTTTTTAATTCGATCTCTATAGAGGTGTAAAGTGCTGTTAAAGTTTGTAGGTCGTAGTAACTTTTACATATTCTTTGTTGGAAATAAATGTCACTTTTAAAGCTACCCCAATGCGGGTAAAAACGCGGGTGCAGCTACTCACTATCACTACATAGTATAAAATAAAGTCACTTTTCGCCGTCCCTATGTCCATTTGTATGCTTAGATCTTTAAAACTACGCAACTGATATTGATGCGGTTTTTTTTTAAAGATAGAGTGATTAACGAGGAAGGTTTTTAGATATAATACATGCATAATACAGCCGTGCAAAGCCGGGGCGGGTCGTATTTGATATAGTACTTTGACCCTTATTACTGGGGGCCTTTTGTATTCACGACACCCTGGGTTGCAGCCCAAAAAGCCCTTAGCCTAGACCCGCCCCTGGTCTGGGTCGCGATGATCGAGATCATTTGCAGGGTTAATAACATGAGAAATTAACGAGGCGTTTTCGTGTTGTAAGTTTGATGGAGACGTTAAATTCAATTAGATAGGTAATTTGTTTGTTTAGTGCTTTTTGTGGCGGTCTCTTGGCTTTTGATGTGAATGTCAGAACCTTGTTTAGTGTGCATTGGGCGGATCGTGAGTTTGTGGTGCCCTAGACTAATCTATACTAATATTATAAAGCTGAGTTTGTTTGTTCGAACGCGCTAATCTCAGGAACTTGTGTTTGATAGTCTATTTGTCGAGGAAGGCTGTAGGCTATTTTATATTTCGACTAGCTATCCCGGCAAACGTTGTTTTGCTATTTACAAAAAAAAAAAACAAAAAAAAAATAGATGTTGGCCGATTCTCAGACCTACTGAATATGCTCACAAAATTTCATGAGAATCGGTCGAGCCGTTTCGGAGGAGTTCAAGTTCGAACCCCGTGACACGAGAATTTTATATATATAGAGATATTCCCACGGGATCGGGAGTTACGCGGGTGAAATCGCGGAGCACTGGTAGTCTAAAATAAAAGTAAACAGTTCATAAAGTTGGCAATCTCAAATTTTTTATATTTATTCTTAACTAGCGACCCGCCCCGGCTTCGCACGGCTATATTATGTATGTATTATATCTAAAAACCTTCCTCTTTAATCACTCTATCTATTTAAAAAAACCGCATCAAAATCCGTTGCGTAGTTTTAAAAATCTAAGCATACAAAGGGAAATAGGGACAGAAAAAGCGAATTTGTTTTATACTATGTAGTGATAGTGATAAAGTGATTAAAATATGAATAAATTTTTTAAAAAAAAATATAACATCGAATTCGTTATTTTATAACCAGTTTATTAAACGATGTATAAATCGAATGATAAGCTACTAAAAATTTACCAAAATATAATCGCAAAGTTCATCGTATTGTTGCACTAATTAGTAAACCTTTATGTCCTTAATACGTTCTTTAGACGTTGTCCATATGACCCCAACAGGGACGGACTAAGGATGGAAAACATAGGGGCTATCCATTAATCATGTGAGGCTCGATAATATTAAATAAATATATTATCGCTCTATTCACAATATATCTACGAAAACTTGCTCTACGTTCACAAAAATCCTGATATTTTCCGTAAAAACAGCGATATTCATAATTTCAACTTAAGAAATAAGGATGAACTGACCGTGCCCGGTAGTAGGCTCCGGAAAATAAACAGGTCGTTTAATAGTACATGTGTGCTCTATTATAATAAATTACCTAAGGATGTATATGACATGTCCATTAACAGGTTCAAAACTTTTATAAAGCATAAATTGTGCAGTATGATACTTCGTCTTACCTTAATGATAAGAACCCATGGACGTGACTTTAGTTGCTCCATTTCAAATAATACTTTCAAATATTTGTAATATTGACCTTTGTGAGCGTGATCACATGAAAAAAAAAACAACCCCATGAGTTTCTTGTGCCTTCTTCTCATTGGTGGGCGCGTTCCGAAGGCACACATCCTAACTTAGTTTTTAAGACGATTTCATGTGGTCTTTATACGAATGTATTAAGCATCCAAAGAAATAAAGAAATTTGACTTTGACTTCGAAAGAGGGGGGGGGTCCATAAAAAATCACGAAATATCACAAGGGAGGGTGAGGGAGGTGTCTTAAACCTCACCATGCATTACCAAGGGGGAGGGGTGGTTATAAAATGGCAAAAAAACATCACGTGATAGGTCTACATTCTAAAACAACTAAAATTTTTAGAACTCTACGGTAGGTAGTAGAGTTCTTTAAATTGCTATTATTAGAATGTTTTCTCAAGCTCTCAAACAGGGCTTTAAAGTCCTGCTTGAGTTGAAGGACTTTAAACTTTAACTGAAGCCTTACCCTAAAGTCCTACTTGAGTTCAAAACTTCGTTATAATAACAATTTTAGAACTCGATAGTGAGTCTGTTCTTTGTTGAAAGCTTATATCAAGAAATATCATAATAATATATCAACCTCGAAATATCAACCGCTAATTATATGAAAAAAAAAACCGTGCGCTACTTTCTCTTTCTCTTTCTCTTTCTCTTTCTCTTTCTCTTTCTCTTTCTCTTTCTCTTTCTCTTTCTCTTTCTCTTTCTCTTTCTCTTTCTCTTTCTCTTTCTCTTTCTCTTTCTCTTTCTCTTTCTCTTTCTCTTTCTCTTTCTCTTTCTCTTTCTCTTTCTCTTTCTCTTTCTCTTTCTCTTTCTCTTTCTCTTTCTCTTTCTCTTTCTCTTTCTTATTCTCTTTCTCTTGAATATTAGAGTTTGAGATGGTAAACAAAAATCCTTTGAAGAAAGAAAGATCTTCAAAGGATTTTTGTTTACCATTTACCTAAATACATTTATATAACCATACGTTCACTGTCGTCGATTGAATCCCTCTCTGTATTTCTCAGTTGATTAAAACAGGAAACCATTTGTTAAAGGAGACAACCGATGACTTCATTGCGATTTAAGGAATTCTATATATAATTACTTTGCTGGTACATAAAAGTAGATTGTATTATAAGGGGTAAAAATAATATTTTTTTACAGTGAGGGCGCTATTTTGAATCAATAAAGTACACCAGCCTTGAGAAAAAATATTTTTTGTCTTCCTCTTTCCATAAAAACCTGATTCAAATTATGTAATAATAAAGAATCCCTATTTCCCTTAGTCACGCAGTCACGCCATAACTTTAGAACGGCTGGACCAATTTGACTTTGTTGTTTGGTTTTGAAATATTTGTGGAAATCCAGGGACGTTTTACGCGGACGAAAATGCGGGGCGCAGCTACTAACGAATATATTAAAACAAAAAATATCCAAATAAGGGTCAGGCTAAGAAATTGCGCTGTGCAGCTGCGTCTCACAGCATTTGCTGAGCCTGCTCCTTTTGCCTTACCTATTAGTTTATTTACTGTATAAAAATATTATTTAATTACTGTATAAAAATATTATTTAATTACTGTATAAAAATATTATTTAATTACTGTATAAAAATATTATTTAATAGCAATAACCGATTCTTAAGATTTTTTTTGTGTATATTCGTTGGGCTGAGAATCGAACAACATCTATTTTTTTTTATATGACAAAACAACGTTCGCCGCGACAGCTAGTAATGTATAAATTTGATTATTTTATTTATTAGTATTGAAATCGTTGTATGCCGTTATAAACTAACAGAATTTCATTTCCTCGCTTCCACGTTACGATGATAATCAATCTCTTCTATCATTTACAACAATGTAACACAAAACAAATTGATTGCATTGATCACTATAGATCGATCCAATCATGACATCGGATGTTTGTAAACAAAACGTACCTCAATCATTGCACCTATTCAGTAAACTGGACAAGTTTATTTATCAAGTTTGGATGGAGCGTGCGACTTTGGCTTCTATGGTGCGTACGCGGTGGAATGCGCTGGCCAGTACTTCTCAAAGTTAGTGGCCTGCTGCGCCTGCGATCCCCTTTCAAATGCTAGCTACGCCTCGTGGTTTCACTCGCGTAAGCACAGCCGTCTTTAACCTATTGGAGGCCCTGGGCATATAAGGACAGAACTTTATTTTATTATTTATTCTAATTTATTATTTTTATAACAAATTATGGTTTAAATGTAAAATTTACGTAAATAATAATAGAAAATAGGTATTGTAGTCAGTAATTACCAATTTAACTTCGAAATTTTCGAAATAAACATTTTGCGGTAATAAATGTCGGTAATTGTTTTGTGATCTGGCAGGATCACGGGGCCCTGGGCACTTGCCCAGAGCGCCCAGTGGCAAAGAGGGGTCAGCGCGTAAGGACTTACGCTTAATTATTAATTATGTTTTTAATGGGTAACGCTAGCTACCTCGGAACGAAAATCACTACATAGTATAAAACAAAGTCACTTTCCTCTGTCTGTCCCAATGTATGCTTAGATCTTTTAAACTACGCAACGGATTTTGATGCGATTTTTTTAATAGATAGAGTGATTCAAGAGGAAGGTTTATATGTATAATACATAAATAATATAGCCGTGCGAAGCTGGGGCGGGTCGCTAGTACAATATAAAAATGTTATTTACGCATTAAGCGAAAATATAATCTTTAAACAACGCAACATTCCCACACGTACAGCCCCAAAAATGGATAAACGCGAACTGTTTTCAAGTAAAACAACAATATTAATTTGTCCTTGGTATTCTTTCTTTACATTCGGCTTATGGTTCTGAATTTTAATAGTCAATTATATATCCGTAACTCAGAAGTGAAAGGATTTCCATTGAATAAAACAGTTTCTTTGCATTCCGAGAATGCGGAATGCGTATGCGTCACTACACGTATGTTATGGGTAATGCTAAATAAATGGGTAAACCTAGCTTTAACCGGTTAAAATGTGTACCCAATGCTGGCTGGGCAATATTTGTTTTATATTATACATTCTATGCAAATATCCACTAGTTTTGCCTTATCTTATCTTACATCAGGGGCTGATATAGCCAGCAACACTTCGACCCAGTGGGATCTTTTGTGTTAACCCCTAATGTTTCTTACTCTTTGAAGAAGTGGTCGATTAACGCAGGCGATCCCACTAAGAGGAAGAAACCTATATTCCTCCGGTTTGGGATACGCATTCCCAAGGAGGCTAATTTTGTCTTAGTTAGATACCTTGGCTGGTTAGGTAGGTCAGCGTTTGACGATGATGTGGTCTAAGACGTAACACGCGTACTTAGAATATGACTAGAAGACCCCACAAATAGGCGGAGGCCTTCGAGGAATGCTAGTAAAGATAGGAAGACGATAGTGGAACGGCAACTTTTCGACCTGTCCTCATTTTGTGACTGCACCGCCCTTATGCATTGGAACACGAACAAGTCCGCTTGGCGATACGTCTGAGGTCTGCGGGTGAACCCTCTCACCAAGAGATTGCTCCCTTGGATAGAGCTAAATTCCACAGATGTGGCATTATTAACCCCAAAATATTATTCCATTCACCCCGACTCTGATCAATTAAGAATATCAAGAGTATCATATTCTGTTCTCTACGCACGGTCGGCTGCATAATTGCAGACCCACCGTGGAGGTCCGAAACGGCTATTATAAGAATGTTTTCAACACAAGCAAGATTCTAGACACCTGCTTTCGTTGAAGTTTAAAGTCTTCTAACTCATCAATTTATCGAACACAAATTATTAAAATGAAAATATTCCAATAATGGTAAGTTTCGAACTCTATCGGGGGCCGCAATTATGCAATTATGCAGCCGACTGTACAAATAGAACCTGCCTCGTCTTAAGCATCTTTGAATTAGGAATTTCTTAATGATTTTTTATTTATTTTTAAAGTGCTAAGCCTGCACTGGGCTATCTGAAAATATTTTTTAAGGAAAAATGCGTCTTCAAAAATTGTTCGAGTTCGAGTTCGAGTCTCGGCTTAGTCGCAATTTTTGAAGCCGCATTTTTTCCTAAAAAAATATTTTTAGGAATTTCTTATTTGAATTCTAACATTACCCAGCTTTGAGTGAACCCAGGTTTACCCGGGTAAACCTAAACTTATTTACTCTTCAATCTTTACCCGTAACATATCGGTACAAACCAGGGATAAGAAGTTGTTTTAATTACCCTTAATTAACATTTATCGATAACATTGCAATTCAATTAAATATCTTGTATTGTGTTGTGAGGCCGATTTTGGGCGACCTTAAATACTTAATGTAAAAGAATTACTAAAAATTGTTAATTATTGTATGAAAAATTCCTGTTTTTATTAATTGTTTTAGTTAAAATTGAAATTTTATTAAAATTGTCATTTTGTAGGTGAGATCTTTCCTGACATTTTGGTATAATTTTAGGATGAAAATTCTTTGTCTTGCAGTAAATCACTATCACTACATAGTATAAAACAAAGTCGCTTTCTCTGTCCCTATTCCCTTTGTATGCTTAGATCTTTAAAACTACGCAACGGATTTTGATGCAGTTTTTTTTAATAGATAGAGTGATTCAAGAGGAAGGTTTATATGTATAATACATGCATAATATAGTACTTAAAATATAATTTTGATTCATTTCGAATTCGCTTTGAAACAAAAAGGAATTTTCGTCATAAAATAACATAAAAATGTAGGTAAAGATCTCACCTACAAATTGTGAAGCTAATTTGGTAAAACAACATTTTTTATGCAATAATTTACAATTTTAGCTAATGACGATATGCGCTTTGTGTTTAACTTCTAGCTCCGCTTTAAATTACATGTTTATTTTACTTATTACTTACCTCCCTACAAGTTTTTACCCGCGAATTAGTCCGCGTAGGGTTCAAATTTTCCAAAATCGTTTCTTAGCGGATTTCTTTCTTTGTTACCTAGTACCTTACTGCGTGTGGTACCCTATCTACTTAATAACTTATTTCATCGACACCTGAAAGAAAATAAATAACTTTTTATCAAACATTTGCTTACATTATTCATTGCGAAATGCATTAACATTATCAAGGGAATCCATTTATAGGACAAGCTGTTTGCAAGAGCGAGCTTACATTGTTGCACTCGCAAAAAAATGTCGAAAGTCAACAGTTGGGTTAATTGAATTAAACCGGCCTTCAGTGCAGACACCAATAATGACAGTTAAACTGACGCTTTATAAGGCACTAGCAGCGCTCCGCGGTTTCACCCGCGTAACTCCCGATCCCGTGGGAATATCAAAATAAAAAGTAGCCTACATACAGCCTTCCTCGATAAATGAACTATTTAACACAATAATATTTTTCAATTCGAACCAGTAGTTCCTGAGATTAGCGCGTTCAAACAAACAGACAAACTCTTCAGCTTTATAATATTAGTATACAAATAAATATAAGTACTAGCTTTTGCCTGCGACTAAATATTAACAGAGGAAAGCAAATTTTGCCCGACTTGAAGCAGAAACACTTTGGTCAGTTCACAAATGTCACATTTTTACTGAGCGATTTTGTATAAGTTTGCAAAAATTGTACAAAAGTGTGTTAGAATCGTTCGTTGTAGGTACTTCACTTCACTACATAGTATAAAACAAAGTCGCTTTCTCTGTCCCTATATCCCTGTGTATGCTTAAATCTTTAAAACTACGCAACGGATTTTGATGCGGTTTTTTTTAATAGATAGAGTGATTCAAGGGGAAGGTTTATCACTACATAGTATAGAACAAAGTCGCTTTCTCTGTCCCTATATCCCTATGTGTGCTTAAATCTTTAAAACTATGCAACGGATTTTGATGCGGTTTTTTTTAATAGATAGAGTGATTCAAGAGGAAGGTTTTTAGATATAATACATGCTTAATACAGCCGTGCAAAGCCGGGACGAGTCGCTAGTTTAGTTATAAAATAAAATAGTCTTTTATAAAAACGAATGTTTGTTACGTCTTAAAATATAGTTCATTGTTCTTACACGCAAAAACTACTGAACAGATTGCAATCTTGATACGTAGTCTACTTTAAACCCAGACCTACGTTTCAAACCTGTGATTGAACTATAGACAAAAGTAGTATCATAACAAAAACTAAACAAAGAGAATAAATCTATTCATAGAAGTAGACTGGACAACAGTAACGAATTGTTACGACATGTTGTACCTACTTATATAAAATGGACGCAAAACGTATGCGACCGATCGCTTTGGAAGTCTTTCAGTCAGCAGTAGACGTCCTATGGCTGATATGATAATGATGATGAATACAAAAAAACTTAAATTTCGAATTTTAAAAACCCTTAACTTTTATCCCCCATAACTTATAGACGGCTGAAACTAAAGCTAAGAACGCTCCCGATTAATTCACCTTTCAAACAAAAGAAACAAAATTAAAATCGGTTCATCCGTTCGGGAACTACGATGCCACAGACAGACAAACAGAGATACTTATCACGATTTGATGACACAGTTGGCACATTGGTCACCATACCGGACTGCCAAACACAGGGTTGCGGGTTCGATTCCCGCCTCAGACATGTATTTATGCTTAGGCATTTGTCTGTGGTCTGGTTGTTTCTATGTAGGTATTATAAGTATATTATTATATTTACAAAAGAAAAGAATATAAGTACCTAGTATATCCGTTGTCTAGCACCCATAACATAAGTCTAGTTACTTAGCTTGGGGCTAGATGGCGATGTGTGGAATGTTCTGCAATATTTATTTTATTTATTTATAAAGCTGAAGAGTTTTTTTGAATGCGCTAATCCCAGTAACTACTTGTTCGAATTGAAAGATTATTTTTGTTTTGTATAGTCCATTTCCAGTTTTTGCATCGGGGGAAAAAATCATTCAGTCTATCTATTGTGACGTCTATGTTCTACGAAGGGAAAAAAAACTAGGATATTTTTATGAATATTGTCATGTCTATTTTGGGTAATATAAATTAAAGTCTTTGGAACTTAGATCATAATAAAAAATCATTAATAGAAAAAGCTCCGGTCATCAACTCCAATCGATTCATATGAAATAATTAGTCGTTATTGCGTAACATTAAAGTCGAGAGTTGTTAAGTTATACTGTCAAATTGTCACATGTGGTATGTCAATGTAGGGGATAATAGATGATCTGTCAGTTTGTCTGTCACGATGACGTCGTGGGGTTGATGATGGAAGTGTGTACGTATTTAGGAGTTTTTGCGGGAAGCGGCGAATGCCGAAAATGGCAATGCGGTTACTAATTAATTTTATTTGTGATGTCTTAAGTTATCTTTATGTAAATACTAGCTGGTGGCCCGCGGTTTTACCCTCAATTACTCTCTCTTTAAAGGCCACTTGCAGGACATTGTACTTAAACATGACGACCTAGTTGGCACAATGGTCCCTATGACGGACTGCCAAACACAGGGCTGCGGGTTCGATTCCCGCCTCATGTCTGTCATGTCATTTATGCTTAGATATTTGACTGTGGTCTGGTTGTTTCCATGTATTATAAGTATATATTTACAAAAGAAAAGTATATAATTAAGTTGTCTAGCACCCATAAACACAAGTCTAGTTACTTACCTGGGAAATGCCTTAACGGCGACGACAAATTTTTTTTGATACAGATTTGATACCTTCGTCAGTCGGTCTGCAGTGTGTAACGACACAATAAAGATATTTTGTTTAAAGAGAAGAAAAAAATATTGTACCGATCACTACAAAGTATAAAACAAAATTGCATCCCGCTGTCTGTATGTATGCTCAGATGTTTCAAACTAAACAACGGATATTGATGCGGTTCTTTTAATAGATAGAATGATTCAAGAGGAAGGTTTTAGTATATAAACAAAACTACCACGCGTACGAAGTCGCGGGCAACAGCTATTTTACATAAATTAAAAACAATGACAAACTCTGTAATTCGATCCATTCCTAGATAAAATAATTACATTAATTGTTAATTTTCCACACTTTAAAAGCACCTGATTTTCCACCAATACATCAATTGAAAACCGATAGTCGATAGTTATCGAGTAAAATGAAAAGCACAACACTACACCAATGCAGTTGACGCGGCACCGCTCGCCGCTCGTTCGCCGCGCCCGCCCCGCTCGCCGCGCCGCTGCCTGCGTGGCCGGTTCCGTCTAAATCCATGCATTGAAACGCGCCGCTCGCCGCGCCGCTGCCTTCGTGGCCGGGGCCTGACTGATTGACGGATCAACGTTGTCATGATCAGCGGTTTAGGATCAACGACATCCTAAACCGCTGATCGTAGAGACCTGAAACTTGGAGCATGTGTTGTTTGTATGACGTAAACATCCGATAAGGATTTTCCAAAATTCTTCTCTTTAGGGGGTGAAAAAGGGGGGGTAAAGTTTGTATGATTCCTTGGTCCATTTTCGACTTCTACGCGGACGAAGTCGCGGGCAAAAGCTTGTTTAAATATATATAAGCGCCCTTACTGCTCTCAATGCCAAAATGCGCGAAAATGAAATGGAATCATTTATTGATGACAGTCGCTTGTCCAACTAGCTTGACCCCCCACATAGCTGACTTCAACTGTTTTAGCCGGAAAGTGTCGAAATATTCCCACAATAGTTTCTACTGACAATAGGTACGTATCGGATTACATGAAGTTTTCGTGTCAAATGATAGTGGTAAAAAAAATGAGTGTCACATCCTCTGTGCTTCATACTTTTAGTGTTGGTGGACCGTTTAGTATGGTCAAGTAGAACTTAACACGCTGAGATTTTTTTTACGCGTTACTAAAATATGAAACAAAAAACCGTAAGAAAAACTAATCTCACAAAGAAACGAAAAAACAGTTGCACTCCGGGAGTGCCGATAGAAGTGGAAACTTATTAAAAAAAAATATATAATGTACATGCATATATGCACAGTTGCACACACTGTAGCTGCGTCTCGTAATGGTGTCAAGAGTTCAGAGAGATTTCATCTCGTCTAAAAATATGCATACCGCGCTAAAAGAAATTTTCACTACAAAAAAAATCGAGCCCAAAACAGTCGGTTACATACAAGCAAGCAAACATACAGATAAAACTAATAAAAGCGTGTTAAAAATTAAACTAAAGGTAAAGGGACTTCGTTCCAAACGCGTGTCCAATGAATTTTTCTTATTTAAATATATGTGAGCTAATGCTCTTATGGTGAAGAAAATGAACCCCGTGGCTTAGTTGGCTCCAGATATATTGACAATTTCTTTCGTCTGGACACGGTCGACTAAGCTGGGAGGGTAGTATAGGTGCTAGGTAAGACTATTCCATCCTCACGCAAAAAGGACCCAACTAAAATGCCGTTACTTTTAATATGTTCATGACATTACTTGTTGCCACTACAAACACCACGATGGGCGGTGCCGTTTCGTTAATTTTAGCAAAAACAAAAATGCTGGTTGAAGAAACTTAAGAAACGATGTACTTAAAAACTAACATGCAAAGGTTTTACCAGCTTCTCAGAATGACAACTCATTTATATCCTAATTACGAGTACTAATTATTAGATAGATAGATTTGCATCACACAAAGGCACATATATACATGTGTATCACTGTCGCTATTACTAATTATATAAAATAGCAACTAATAAATGATAATATATGCAAAAGTAAATATACAAATACATACATTGAAGAAGGTGAGCAGTTTGCAGCAGTGATACAAATGGGCAGTAGCTCAGTGCTGGGTTTGCTAAAAGAAGCAAGACACTGATTTTCAGCTATACCCATAGTGTGTGACTTCACGGACGAACGATGGTTACTAATTTTACAAATATGAATGTTTCAAAATAAATATCAGTCAGACGAGCAGTAAGACGTTGACTGACACGTCTAAACCAAACGAAGCACCAAATCACCGTGTACTCCTAAGACTTACTACATAGAGACATTAAGCCTTCTATCGTAAGAATGGCCACTTAAAAACTCATAAAGTTGAAACTCTAACTCCGACATTGAACCCACAAGATCAACCTTTTAGATTGTTCACCAACTTCGAGGCGAAGAAGGCACCGCTTTACGGTAGTTCAGAGCTTATCACGCTGTCGATGCTCGTAAAAGATGTGTTCTTCTTTTTCAAAGTGTCGGTTAAGAAGCTTAGTGCGTAAACTTGATAAATATTCTTGGAATTCTGCAGTTTGGTAACTGAAATTCTAGAAAGTAAACAAAACTTGAACGTTTTATACTCGCACCATCAAAATAAATAAATAAATATTGCAAGACATTTCACACATCGCTATCTAGCCCCGAGCTAAGTAACAAGACTTGTGTTATGGGTCCTAAACAACGGATATACTACTTATATACTTCTTTCTTCTACTTTTTTTACTTTTTTACTTAATCTGTATTCATAGTTATTATTTGGTCTATAGTCTTAATCGCGTATCAATTATTTCTCTTACATCCTCTTTGACTTGATTTGACTATGACTATTGTAGCATAGTCGAAACGTCGTCGAGGTAAGAGAAATAAAAAACCAACATATTTATTTTTGTCATGTGCTTGTCCAAATAAATGTTTTTTTTTTCTTTTAATTAAGACCCGAAAAAATTATTACTATACCTACTTAGCCAAATGTTATTGACTATTTTAATTTAAGCTAACAACTCCTGCAATTTCTCTCTTAAGGGTACCAGCACTCTCTCCATACAAACGTAGTCGACTGTTTCCTCCCTGGATAATGACACTAGCACAAATATTTGACAACCCAGTTGGCACAATGGTCACCATGCCGGACTGCCAAACATAGGGTTGCGGGTTCGATTCCGATTCGATCGATTCAGACTTGTATTTATGCTTAGATATTTGTCTGTGGTCTGGTTGTTTCTATGTATGATAAGTATGTATATATTTACAAAAAAAAAATGTGGTATATCCGTTGTTTAGCACCCATAACACAAGTCTAGTTACTTAGCTTGGGGCTAGATGGCGATGTGTGGAATGTCCTGAAATATTTATTTATTTTTGTGCCGTAAACCTATAACTGCCATGTTTTGATTTTTATTTCATTTTCTTATTATCATAGAAATTAAGATTAAAAAACAAAAAAAATAAAAAACATAGGTTTTATGCAACAAAAATATTTGCTCTAGTGTCATTATCCAGGGAGAAAACAGTTGACTACGTTTGTATGGAGAGAGCGCCCGGTACCCTTTCCTATTAAGGCCTTATCCTGTGGGAATATCAGGATAAAAAGTAGCCTATATTACTCCTAAATATTAAATGTATCCTCATACCAAGTTTCACTAAAATCGTTGCAGTAGTTTCAGAGCCAATCCATTACACACAAAAATTCATATCTTCTTTTACTTTCTCCCCCAGGTCAATGGAAGTATGGCTGAAATCCGGTCGGCTACACAGCGAGATCTTAGCTGAACAGAAGCTCAGTGAAGGCCAACTCCGAAGACCTGATTCCACCATCATACTATGGCTTAAATGCGAACAGGTTTGTTTATATATTTTTTACCGACTTAAAAGTTTTGATAATTTAAGGGTTCCGTACCTCAAAAGGTAAAAAAGGGAAACCCTATTGGATCACTTTTTTGTCCGTCTGTCTGTTTTGGAAAGTAATCCCTCAATGGTGGTCCCATAAACAATTAGTGAGGATCTGAAGAGTATCTTCGGAGTGATGAACAGAATTGCACCTCGAGAGTGCAGCAAATTGCTACTTTAATTTCTTTGACCGACTTTATAAAAAGAGGAGGTTCTGAATTCTGATTTTCCTATTTTTTTTATGCATGCTCGGGTACATTTTCTTTGCTTTTGATGATTTTTTTCTTGTTGGAAAGGAGACACTTTTGAGGTAAAAAGTGGTCCCATAAAAGTTGACGAGAATCTGACGAATTTCCTCAAAGTGCTAAACAAAATTGCACTTTGAAAGTGCAGCAAATTGGTCAGTTTTAGGGTTCTGTACCCAAAGAACAAGACCATTTTACTAAGAGTCCACTGTCCGTCTGTCTGACCGCGATATGTCTATAGTTTTGAAATAGACAGTTGAAATTTTCACAGATGAATTTTAACAGAATCAGCCCTTTTATAAGAAAACTAGCAGCGCTCCGCGATTTCACCCGCGTAACTCCCGATCTCGTGGGAATATCGGGATAAAAAGTAGCCTATAGCCTTCCTCGATAAATGGACTATCCAACACAAAAATAATTTTTCAATTCGAACCAGTAGTTCCTGAGATTAGCGCGTTCAAACAATCAAACAAACAAACTCTTCAGCTTTATAATTAGTATAGATATAGATTTTAAATTAATAAAGTCAATAGTCTGCGGCAAACTTAATAGTATTAATTCTTACAAACTGTTTAATTATAACGTATAGGATTTCACAGATTAAGACACCTGGTATTAATATTACGAGTAGTCCCAATTAAGAAATATCTACAGTCGTATTTAAAACTACAATGTTGCCTAGAGGCATGTGGAAGGGTTAAGGGCAAAAAGGTTCATGTAGGAGCCGCGTACGTTTGCCTTTATACCGCAGATGTTAACTAGATACCTGACTAGAATAATAATAAATTATAGAAAATAACAAAAGAAATTTGTGTTATTTCTAGCTTTATTATTTAGATTAGAAGTCTTTTCAGTAATTTGATAGAAATAGTCGAAAGAACGAAGCAATTTTAAAGCTTCTCAAAAAAGTACTGGCGACATTTAGTTACATAACGGTAAATTGAAAAACTTTTTGAACTTTTACCTTTGAATTTTGTATAACGCCTTTATAAATAGCTATTTCTCGGAAGGCTTTTTAGAGATTTGATAGGTACTTATCTTGTTTTGAATGTGTTATTGTTTTCATTTGTCCGGGTTTCGAGTTAACTTCTGCTGGTTAAACGCAGATGTGCGCCGTTCGGCCGCCCGGGCCATACGCAACACCTGCCAATCACGACGCGAGCAGGTGCCGCGTTGTTTACGTTTTTTTTTTACACAAAATGGCGGTCATTATAAGATGGCAGCGGGCGGTAACTATTCTTTAAGTTAATGTGTTTTAATTTTTCAAACTTTTTTCCATTTTTGTTTTGGTAATCTGTTACTAGATGGTTTGATAGTGGTAACAAGCTTTTAACACTGGTCTATGTTATTGTTGGATTTAATTTAGAGGGCAGGTGATTTCTTTTAGACTTTTGTACCTTTTTACAATAGACTGCATGGAAAGGGTTATGTTTTTTCTTGTGTATCGTTTAAAAAAAATTAAAGAAAGAACGAAAAGCATTTATTGAGTAAAACACAAGAAGGAAGAAATGTACAAGACAAAAAAAAACAGGAAAGTTACAGAAATATAGCCTGGTGATAAACAGACAGACGGACGGACGGACAGCGAAGTCTTAGTAATAGGGTCCTGTTTTTATCCTTTAGGAACCCTAAAACCCTAAAAAGAAAAAAATACATTTGAGAGGAGCTTACTCAAAAGCTCCTTTAAGAGGAGGGTATTACTTCATATCTTCCAAATGGTATCGTTAGATTCATCGGAGAGCGGTGTTAACATAGTAGTAGATACCTCGACTTTCATTCCGAAGGTAGTGGGTTCGAATCCTGGCCGTTCGCGTACCAATGGATTTTTCTTACAAAAAAAAAATATCTAATTGACATTGCTCTAACGGTGAAGGAAAACATTATGATGAAACCCGCGGCTTAGTTGGCTTCAAACGTATTGACGAGTTAGTTCCTCTGGACATGGTCGACTAAGCCGAGAGGGTGGCATAGGCATGGCCAACCTACTCTAACCTGACGTTAAAAGTACCCAAGTAAAGAAGAAAACAGCCCGACTAGACTAGACAGGACTAGCTATTTTAGCCAAATCTGAGCGTAGGATACGTAAAAAAGGCGCATATCATCAGAACATATTTTAATCATATAAATTACATACTTATCAGCATCACTTTACTACAACGCCTAATCTACTATTTAAAGGTATTAAACTAGTTAACTCAAATAAATGGTGCGACCATGAAAAAGTTGAAACATCGTAAAGCTACTGCGACAGAATGAACCACGTTCCGACATTTTATTCCTATTTATAGACACAAAACAGTAGTCAAGATGGCGGCGCCCTGACGTATACATCAAATGAAGCACTGTATTCTTGATTTCCTTCAGTCGTTTTCGTTTTGTCACTGACATATACAAAACTAGAAACAAAAAAATGTCGCATTAGGTGAACGGGAGACTTTTTAATCCACCGATCGAAAAGTCTGTTATTTGTGTTGCCTTGTCTAGACTAAAAATACCTTACTAAGACAACAATTTTGATTACTATAATAAAATTACAATGTTACGAAAATCTAAAGCCACATTAAATAGAAAATGAGAATCGTCTAGTAAGTTAATGAGAAAAAGGATTAAGTCTTCTAAATCTCTTAAGTATTTAGTTCTTAATGTCGAAGTAAATCCTATATATTATTATTAAGACAAGCGACCCGCTCCGGCTTCGCACGGCTATATTATGCATGTATTATACATATAAACCTTCCTCTTGAATCACTCTATCTATTAAAAAAACCGCATCAAAATCCGTTGCGTAGTTTTAAACATTTAAGCATACAAAGGGAAATAGGGACAGAGAAAGCGACTTTAGTTTTAACTCCCGACGCAAAAACGACGACGGGGTGTTATAAGTTTTATACTATGTAGTGATACTTCATCACTACATAGCTTAGTATAAAACAAAGTCGCTTTCTCTGTCCCTATGTCCCTATATCCCTATGTATGCTTAAATCTTTAAAACTACGCAACGGATCTTGATGCGGTTTTTTATAATAGATAGAGTGATTCAAGAGAAAGATTTATATGTATAATGACGACCCAGTTGGCACAATGGTCACCATGCCGGACTGCCAAACACAGGGTTGCGGGGTAGATATTTGTTTGTGGTCTGGTTGTTTCTATGTATTATAAGTATATATTTACAAAAGAAAAGTATATAAGTAGTATATCCGTTGTCAAGCACCCATAACACAAGTCTAGTTACTTAGCTTGGGGTTAGATGGCGATGTGTGGAATGTCCTGCAATATTTATTTATTTTATTTATAATGCATGCATAATATAGCGTGCGAAGCCGGGGCGGGTCGCTCGTAAATAATAAATAAAAGATTACAAAGGCTAATAATATCGGCGGCTTTTCTGCTACCACTAAAGCCTTATCGTGCAGTTATCTCATAAAATATCATACAAACGATCGCTTGTTATATTATGTCTAATGAAAAAACTAATAGAATTGCACCTGACTTCATTAACAGGTACGTTTCTCTTTCGATTACCCTATCACGCAAGTTCTGTACGCAGACTTATTGTTAATCCTGGATTAATTACCATATTGAATGAAGTGCTAGCTGCGCCCCGCGGTTTTATCCGACCCTGTGGGAATTTCGAAAGAAAAACTAACCTATGTGTTAATACAGGTCTCTTGCTAATTACATACCGAGTTTCATCGTAATCGGTCGAGTAGTTTTTGCGTGAAGGAGTAACAGAAAATTGTTAGAAAAGAAACAAATAATTAGATGCACCCTGCGTTTTCACCCGCAGTTTCACCTGATCCTGTGGGAATATCGAGGGAAAAAATAGCCTGTGTTAATCCAGGTCTCCAACTATAAACATACCCCCCCTTATTCCAAAACGAGGTTTAAGGCTAGTCCGAGATGTGGATTTAAACCTTAGATTTAGACACAGATTTACTCGTGAACTATAGTCTAAACACTATCTCTATAGATTATATAGGAAACTTTAGTCTAAACATTATCCATAAAGATTATATAGAGATAGTGTTTAGACTATAGTTCACGAGTAAATCTGTATTTAAATCTGAGGTTTAAATCCACATCTCGGACTATCTCGTTTTGGTATAAGGGGGACCGAGTTTCATCGTAAACTAGACAATAGTTTTTGCGTGAAGGAGTATCAAACAAAACTATAAACACATTAACAGTGTTTTAAAATAGTACATTGCGATACAAGTGTGGAATATTGATTTCATCTAGGTCACGTGGGGTTCAGCTAATTGGTAATGTGACTGTACGTTTATTTTAAAGTAAATTATTAGAAATTCAAATAAGTATAATTATAAAGTTTGTATGTACCTACCTACTTCATGTAGTGATTTATTATTCTTTATATTGGGGGGGCATCCAATGAAATTGCCACGTGCCTCTAAAGCCTAGTTCGTATTAGGCTAGTATTTTAGTCGAGTAGCGAGTAATTTAGTAGCTAAATGTGTCCGAACACCAAAAATTTAGTCGAATAGGTTAGTAAGTAATTTAGTCGAGTCGATCCATTTTATTCTATTTTTATTGGGCGAGTGGCGAGTAGCCCCCCTCCCCCCACGCGTCCCTGCTAGTGCTCACTGACTCACGGACTAAACAAGTCCGAACCCGTTGAATTAGTCGAGTTGATTAGTTGCCGCCTCAGGGCGCGTTCAGATGACACGCGTTGACCACGCGCCCACCACGCTCAGCACACGCGTTGACCACGCGTTGAAATTTGTTCTATACATGATATGAGTCTTATGACACATCAATAGATCTCAAATTGTATTTCTGCAAGCAGGCGCGAGGCGTGAGCGGGTGGACTAGATAAATGCAATTTGAGATTTATTGATGTGTCATAAGACTCAAATTACATTAGAACAAATTTCAACGCGTGTTCAACGCGTGGTCAACGCGTGTGATGCGCGTGGTGGGCGCGTGGTCAACGCGTGTCATCTGAACGCGCCCTCAATAGTCGCATTGTTTTGTACGATGCTTATCTTGCAATACACCACTCACTTGTAAACTGTACTGACCAAAGTGCGAACGGTTTTTGGGCAGTAGCGAGTACTTTCGCTCCTAAATTACTCGCTACTCGACTAAAATACTAGCTTAATGCGAACTAGACTTAACGGTATAGTTATATACGCCACTGGATGAACCGATTTCGATTTGGTAATTCTCTTTTTAAATGAAGACTTTTTTTCTCGTGCGTGTAAGCAGGTAAATATTCATAATTATTAAAATGAACATCTGCTAGGACCTTAGACATGGTTCGTCTATAAAAGGGAGATGTCACATACCAGTTGCTGTCTTCACATTTGTAGTTAGGCATTGCTATGAAGCAGATGCTTGTAGGTACCACCTAGGTAATATTATTAAGGTGTATGGAGTATGTTTGTATGGAGAGAGCTCAGATACCTTTTGTACCGGCTCTCTCTCCATACAAACGTAATCGACTGTTTCCTCCCTGGATAATGACACTAGAACAAATATTTTTATATATATATATATATATTTTTGTTGCATAAAACCTATACCTGCCATGCCCCTATGTCTTGATTTTTTTTCATTTTCTAATTATCATAGAAAGTAAGAGTTAAAAAAAAACAAAATATTAAAAAAAAACATAGGGGCATGATCGGTCATGGCTGTTATAAGTTTTGTGCTGCAAAAATATTTTCTCTAGTGCTCTAAATATCCAAGGAGGAAACAGTCGACTACGTTTGTATGGAGAGAGCGCCCGGTACCCTTACCTCTTAAAGGCGGTTTGTGAAGCCATCCGCCAAATAAATAAATAAATAAATAATAAATACTTTTTGACACCTTATACAGCGCCATCTAGCCACAAAATAAGCAACTAGGCTTGTATTATTGTGACCAGATATCGGGGTTACGCGGGTGAAACCTCGGAGCGCTGCTAGTTTTAAATATACACAATAGCTACAAATCCACAAAAGTATGAAGATACTAGCTGCGCCCCGCGGTTTCACCCGCGGAAGTCCCGATCCCGTGGGAATATCAAAATAAAAAGTAGCCTATAGCCTTCCTCGATAAATGGACTTTCAAACCAAAAATAATTTTTCAATTCGAACCAGTCATTTCTGAGATTAGCGAGTTCAAACAAACAAACCAAGTATAGATAAGTTTAGCACGAGATTTCCATGTCGTTTCGAAGCTTTAAAATTTTGAATTAAGTTGATAATTATCCTGTTTGTTTTTCATCACTACATAGTATAAAATAAAGTCACTTTTCGCCGTCCCTATGTCCCTATGTATGCTTAGATCTTTAAAACTGTGCAACGGATTTTGATGCGGTTTTTTTTAATAGATAGAGTGATTCAAGAGTGATTCAAGAGGAATTGAGTATAAATTATAAATATTTTGGCATCCTTTAATTATTTGTGAATTTACATAAGCATCCAGGTCCTCATCGCCTATGAGGACCTGGATGCTGGTCCTCATAGGCGACTCGTCATCTGTGAAGGATTAAATTGCATTTTTAAGTGAGTTATTTGGTACAACTGTAATTAAATTTAGTAAGAAGAAGAAATAAATAAATTTTTATTGTTTTATTTCAGAATTAAATTTCATACATAGGTACACATTAAATAAAATAATATATTAAATAAATCGAATTAACACACTTAAATACTACTTAAATTAATAAAATAATTAATATAATATTGCAGGACATTCTACACATCGGCATCTAGCCCCAAGCTAAGTAACTAGACTTGTGTTATGGGTGCTAGACAACGGATATACTACTTATATACTTTTTCTTTTGTAAATATATACCTTATAATACATAGAAACAACCAGACCACAGACAAATATCTAAGCATAAATACTTGTCTGAGGCGGGACTCGAACCCGCAACCCTGTGATTGGCAGTCCAGCATGGTGACCATTGTGCCAACTAGGTCGTCAAAAATTGAAATGATACTAGTTGGTCTTTAAAAAGTAAACACTTAAATTTATTTCCTACAACCTTAATTTGCCCACAAATATTTGTCCTTTATCCCGGGGGGGGGGGGGTCTTAAATAAATGTTTTCTTAACATTAGGTGTCCCGAATGTTTATTCTATTGATTTTATAAGGGAAATTCTAATTTCCACGGTGTATTATTTTCGCGGATTATTCGAATATTTTTTTTACTTTGAAATTTTTGCCTATCAAATGAAACATTCTTTTTTGATTTTTTATTTCTGGCTATTGTCATGACTTTTGGCTCACAATTAAAAAACTAATGGACCAATTGCAGTGCAACTTGTTATGAAAATACAAGACGAAAACTTGGTATGAAATTATTAAAGATACTTACATTTTTTCCTGATTTACGACTAACCCCGGTTCAGCTAGTGTTTCATTATAGATTAGCGTTTACTATGCCAAAATCCACATACAGGGTGATTTTTTATATGGGTAATATATCCAAAACTATAAAAGATAGCAAAAAACTCTGAAGCAGCAAGCAGCAACTCCTTGCTGCTCGATTTTGACAAAAACTAAAATAGATTATAATTTAGATTATTAGATTTTTGGAAAAGTCATTACCGTAGCCACGAATCGAACCTTAAAAATTTTCTACAAATATTCACTCCACATATTTGTGTCAATCCACAGTAGGACCATACCAGTATGATAAATTAAAGGAAATAGCCAATTTTTGCAATCCCTAAACCCCTTGCAAAATTTAAAAACTGAAATGATTCCCGACAAATTATTAGTACCCACCTAATTTGTTTCTATTTTAACACAACCAAGAAAATAGTTTTCATTTTATTTTTAACGCATCTTAATTATAAACAAGTCGATTACGGTATCCAATTACAAAAAGATTAAAAACACAGAGGTATTTCTAAGTTTGTTCGGCAGGTGACTATGATGCAGGTGTAATCGGAAGGTGCGCGTGCGTCGCATCTCAGTTCTACTAATAGACAGGGTTACCGGTGATTAAATTACTAGATAATTTAAATAACTCTTGTTGGTTATAAATCAGATTCAGAATACGAATATTTTGAATGTTTTTGAAGCTGTTTTTTTATAGTTTTTGGGATAGCGCTCCGCTATATTAGTTAAAGATATTAAGTTTTATTTAATTTTAAGCGCGTTTGTCTTAATCCTGTGTAAATATTAGAATTTAAAAGTTTTACCCGATTGCAAGGAAAGGGCTATTGTGGATGATAGTTTAATAATAGTCTTAAAGTCGTCTTGATAGTCTTAATAAAAAATAAACGCGACGTATTGACAACCTCCTTCTTTTTTTGAAGTCGGTTAAAAAATAATGTTGTAGTTGGAAATTATATTCTAGAAGCGCGTTTTACAACAATGTAACATTTCGATTTCTAACTCAATAACTTCTACAAAAATCTTTTTTGGAGAGATATTATATTGCACATACACATAAAAAATAACATAAACAAACATAGAAAAGGTAGTACAGTGAAAGGATTCGTCCTCGCAGCACGATGCTAGAGCAAGACACCCAGCGCTGAAAATCAGCGAAGCTTATTTGGCGGGCAATTTGGAGTTTTTGGGAAGTTTGTTGGTCATAATACGCTTAACATAAGCATATAAATAAATGAATAAATACACTAACGACATACGGCGAATCGTATGAAGGTAGTTGTTCAGGTAGAGTCGGAGGCACGCGATCGGCGCAGGCGCAGCCAGGCGCGTGCGATCGTCTCCCACCTGTTATGTAAGATACAGGGTGGTGGGTTTTTTAAATTAAAAAGTTCTCATTTTATTAATTAACAGCATTTATACTAAAAGTAAAAGCGAAAAAAATGCAAAAAGTAAGGATACAGTACTTTCACAAAAAAAAAATTCTTCTTGCCTAGCTTCAGACTTCGTACGCGTAGGGGTAGGAGTTGGTTGTTTAAGCTGGCAGAACTGACCGCCCGCCCGGCGGTTTCTTCATACATTTTTAATATGGCGCCATCTATCTGCCATTTGATGAATTATTCTGTTTTCCACACCTTCCTTCCTTACAAACGTAGGCATCTGATCCTTTCTGAGGAGATGCCTACGTTTGTTTAGTGCATGGCCCCGTAGTCACAGAGCCTAATCATCACACAAAAAAAAAACTGACTGACTGATATTATATTCTACACACAACTTAAACCGCTGAGAGATGGAGGGTGTTTTCTTTGTAGGTTTCCATCCACGAAGAAAGGGTTTTTCAAAATTCCACCCCTAAGAAGGTGAAATGGGGGGCAAATCAAATCAAATCAAATCAAAATTTTTTATTTCTTTGGATGTATAATACCTTAAAAGTATAATAGACCACTTGAAAACGTCTTAAAAAAAAAACTAAGTTAGGATGTGTGCCTTCGGAACGCGCCCACCAATGAGAAGAAGGCACAAGAAACTCATGGGGTTTTTTTTTTTTCATGTGATCACGCTCACAATGGTCAATATTACAAATATTTGAAAGTATTATTTGAAATGGAGCAACTAAAGTCACGTCCATGGGTTCTTATCATTAAGGTAAGACGAAGTATCATAGTACGCCTTACTGCACAATCTATGCTTTATAAAAGTTTTGAACCTGTTAATGGACATGTCATATACCTCTTTAGGTAATTTATTATAATAGAGCACACATGTACTATTAAACGACCTGTTTATTTTCCGGAGCCTACTACCGGGCACGGTCAGTTCATCCTTATTTCTTAAGTTGAAATTATGAATATCGCTGTTTTTACGGAAAATATCAGGATTTTTGTGAACGTAGAGCAAGTTTTCGTAGATATATTGGGAATAGAGCGTTAATATGTTTAACTCTTTAAATTTTTCTCTAAGTGATTCCCTGGGGCCCATTTTGTAGATAGCTCGAACAGCTCTCTTTTGCAATATGAAAATAGCATCAATATCTGCAGCACACCCCCACAGTAGGATGCCGTACGACATGACACTGTGGAAGTAGCCGAAATAGACTAGGCGAGCAGTCTCAATGTCCGTGTATTCGCGAATTTTCTTAACGGCGTAAGCGGCAGAACTAAGTCTATTGGACAATGCTTCCACATGCGGGCCCCACTGAAGCTTAGGATCTAAAGTTATACCTAGAAAGACAGCCTTACTGACTAATTCAACTTCCTCATCATTAATTTTTACAACAGTTTTTACTTGTTTTACATTTGGAAGTGTAAACCGAATTAATTTAGTTTTGGATCCATTCAGTAATAAATTATTGGAATTGAACCAATCAACTATTCTAGAGAGAGCATTGTTCACATCGTCAACGTTGGACTGACGCCTTTTAACCTTGAACACCAAGGAGGTGTCATCTGCGAACAACACTATCCCATGGTTGTCCCTTACAAGGTAAGGTAAGTCATTTATATAAACTAAAAACAGGAAAGGTCCTAATATGGATCCTTGAGGAACCCCCATTGCTATCGCAGATCCGGGGGATCGTTTCCCGTTAACATCAACACTCTGGACCCTACCGCTCAAATAAGAAGAGATAAGATCCAGGGCGCCGTCCCTAATACCGTAGTGGTGTAGTTTCATGATCAATGTATTATGTTGAACGCAATCAAATGCCTTGGATAAGTCACAGAATATGCCATACGCATCATGTGACTCCTCCCAAGCATCAAATATGTTTTTAATTAACGCTATACCCGCATCAGTAGTCGAGCGCCCCTTACTAAAACCGAACTGTTTATTATGTAAGATATTATTATCATGGAAATGTTTCAGTAGTTGCTTTAAAATAAGTTTTTCAAAAATTTTACTTAACGTGGGTAGTACTGATATTGGTCTAAAATTGGAGGGGTCTGAGGTACTACCAGATTTAAACAGTGGAACTACTTTACTCAATTTCATTAAATCAGGAAACACACCACAATCTATACATCGATTAAATATAATGACTAGTTCTGGTATAATCAGTTCAATAATTGATTTAACAATCGGGACAGACATCCCCCATAGATCTTTAGTTTTCTTGAGATTTATTTGCTTAAGCACTACAATAATGTCATGAGTTTTAACATATTGGAATTTAAATGTTTTATTACAATTTGGTACATTCGTTTTTAGCAATGCTTCTGCAATGGGGGTAGAAGAATTTAAAGCCTTCGTCAAAGTAATAGCTACATTACTGAAAAAAATCTCAAATTTGTTTGCGATATCTTGATCATTATTAGTTATATTTCCTTTAATACTTAATTTAAACTCGGTGTTTTTGGCTGCGACTCTCCCTGTTTCAGCGTTAATTACTTTCCATGTAGCTTTTATTTTATTATCACTAGATTTAATCACAGATTTAATGAAGAGAGATTTTGCCAAAATACATACTCTTTTAAATATCCTTGAATAGTTTTTAACGTAGGCTCCAAACTCCCCTGATGTATTACTCTGTCTTTCCGCGTATAACTCATATAGTTTATGTCTACTGCGGTGAATACCGACCGTTGCCCAGTCACTAAACTCGCGTTTGTCGGAGACTACCATAGATCTGGACGTAAATATAGACTGAAATTGGTTATTTAGAACCGAAAAAAAGTTATTGTATAATACATTTGGATCCGTATCACAAGGTAGAAACGGTAAAACGTTAGCTAAATTCAATCTAAGTTCCTCCAGACGAGCAGCAGTCACCGGTACGTACTTTATTTTCCTTTTTGGTATCGATTTTATGACAATAGCAAATTTGACAAACTGACCACTATGGTCTGATTCTAATTTATTAATGATAGATTTGCTAATTGTGGATATATTATCAGTAACATAAACATTATCAATACATGTCGCAGTAGTGTCAGTGGTTCTAGTAGGCTCCAGAAACACGTTAGATAAATTGTGTGATTTATACAAATTTAGAAGTGTCGTGGAAAAGGTGCTTATTTTCAGTAAATCTACGTTAAAATCACCACATACAAGTAATTGTTTTTTTGATTTAGTTAATTTTGTCAGCATTTCATCCAATATCTCAATAAATTCTTTAAAATTTTCAAAAACAGGTCGTCTATATACACATACTACTATTAATTGCTCCAGTTCTACACAAGATATTTCCGTTACACATTCCACAGACATAGACACGACATCTTTTCTTTCTTTATAGTTTAATTTCTTGTTCAGTATTATAAGAGACCCCCCCTTTGCCGTGTTTACCCTGCAGAATGCGCTGCCAACCCGGTGGTTGCTGAAATTGAACATGAGCTGGTGAGCCCGGAGATGGTGTTCGGTTATGCATACAATGTCAATATCCTCAGCGTTCATGTACAATTCCAGTGTTAGTACTCGTATTTTGCCCTCTGTCATCCCTCTGATATTTTGATGCACAAGGTTTATATTTTTTACATAATTTTTCTGTACTTTATTTATTTATTCCAGCAATCGTTATTATTTGACTTGTTTGATAATGAGATTAATAATTGACTAATATTGTTATCTAAATTTATTTTTTTATTATTATTACTTTGTAAAGTGCTAGAGGTCTCTATTGTCTCAAAACTACTGCAAGAGCTACCCTCTTTTGTCTTAATAATTAATTTAAATTAATCGGATAAAGATGACTATCCGTAGTCTGAATATTATGTATGTCATTTAACTGCGCAAAAGGCGCAGTGTATGTAGCCAAGTTCTTGGCTGTAAAGTTAAAAAAATAACATAGCGAAGATGCTATCTGTCTTTTGATGGAATCCGGAAGCTTGTGCTTTCCCTTCGTCAAATAATAATCATTACTAACAATAGGGTTAGAGTCAATCACATTGAACTTCTTATTATAACATGATATAGTGTTCAATGTTAAATTTAAATTATATCTAAGTTTATTTTCCGCAGCTGGCAAGTTTTTACAGTAGGGTAGTGTAAACATTACAATTTTATCTATGTTTAGAGAGCACAAAGTATTACAATATTTTAACAAGTCTTGTTTGTAAACACTTCCCCTATTTCCAATAAATATAACCAAACTATCATTTTTGTTAAATTTATAACTACTTATTCTTTTCATAATTTGAAGATAAGATGCAGAAGGCATGCAATAATTTATAAAGGACTGTCCCTTTGAGCAATAATTTAATTTTGAGCCCATATCGATTCCATTCATCGCTGAACATTATTATTTTATTTTTAAATTTTTTATTTATTTGAGAACTTAAATAAGGTGAGGAATATAATGGCTGTGAGACATCACACAGCCGTTCACTCGACAAGGCAGGTGTATCCGTTGGGTCTGGCTGGCTGCAGCGGTCACAAACAAAAGTTGTTTTGTCCGATAATGAATCAAAACGGTCAGCGTAGTGAGATGTTGAGTTTATAAGTTTCCCCATTGCCATCGAATATTCCTCAATAATTTGTTTCGATTTATCGTACATGATATTCACTGATTCAAGCGAATCTTGTAATTGTTTAAGCCTAATTTGGAATTTTTGAGTGTCGGCTGCATGTTGCCTTTGATTATTTTCTAACTCTAAGGTGCATTGACTTAATTTATCTAATAATTCTAATCTATTTTTGCCGTTATTAATATTTTTTGAGAACTTTTTATGATTTTTAATTAAATTTTTATTTTTTCTAATAAATTTACTAATTTTTATGTATTTTTTTAGTTTCTTGCTGCTGCAATAATTCATACACATCTTAGTCGACACTGAATGGTGTTTAGGAGTGTCATTAGTAAGATCTATAATGTCTGTGTGTCTGGATCTTGGAGCAGCAACCAACTGCGGGGACCTCCCTACAAGCTCGTCGAACAAAGATTGGTTTTGTTGAGTAGTGATTTCCTGTGAGGCTGCTTCGAGGTGTGTGATATGCCGATGGGCCTCACGGAGCTCCTGCTCAAGGTCGGATATGCGCCGTAAAGCCTGCTCGTACTCTGCACTACAACTATCAAACCTATCTATTAATATTTTGAGGTTATCCCGCTCCGCAGTAATATCTTCTAATTTTAAATTTAATTGAGACAATTTATTTTTTAATTTCCCGTTTTGTTCTATTGTACTTATTAGTTCCTTTTCATTATCGTCCCGTTCGCTGTTCAATAGAACAACCTGCTCATTTGCGGTCTTTAGTTGTTGTAAAGTAAGTTGCAGTTTGGTCGTTTCCTGACGAGAAGCGACAGCGAAAGCCTTTCTAGTCTGCATTTTTAAAAGAATGATAGGTAAAAACGACTGGGAAAATGAGCAGGCAGATCCTCAAGCAACTAAGTAGGTAGGTTATACCGGTATGTCAATTTATTGTACTTACATGGAATTTGTAGAAATTAAGTACCTGGCTGTTATCAGCGTAGGATATACTGTAACATATATTCACGAGAACAATCGGTAAACAAACCCACAAACACTAAATCACTTTGAATATCTTTCAAATATATTCAAAAGAACACAGAACAATAATTGACAAGCCGTTAGACCGACCGTCACAAATTTCACGACTTATTTACTTAATTTTCACTAATTAACAATCAGATATTGATAATACTATGGTTAGAGGTGCGATGAAATTGTAATTGGGCTATTTATACACAAAATAACTAATAAAATAATTAAATATTTGGGACAAATTCAAAACAGCTGCTCGCTTGAGTGTTGCCAGCGCGGAAAAAAAAAGGCAAAAGCACAGGCCGAATCTATAACTTAATATAATTAAAAACTCGTATTTTTTTACTATTAAAGTTATAAAAGGTATATTTAACACGGTATATTAATATGCAAACAACAATAGCTTAAAAAAATATTACTTGTACTTGTATACGGGCTGTTTTCCGCAATTAGACCCTTTTTAATTGGTCCTTTTTGCGTGAGGATGGTATATAAGCTTGCCCAGCACCTACTTCCCTCTCAGCTTAGTCGACCATGTCCAGAGGAGAGAACTTGTCATTACTTCTGGAGCCAACTAAGCCGCGGGTTTCATCACGATGTTTTCCAGCAAAAAATAAATAACCTTTAAGGCAAAAAAAATATTGCTTAAAAGTGAAAATAACCATGGTAGGATTTTATTTCAAATCATATATCGACATTCTTTAATTTTTAATTATCAGTATTAATTTAACTCAACCTGTATATAACAAAGCGCACCTGTCGGTTACCCATTTTGTTTTGTTTTTTTTTTCTTTGTCTCCCATCTTTAACCCTATGTCCGCCGGTGTATTAACCCCTCAAGTATTGTGGTAGGTCATACAATTACTATTTTATTTATAACGTTTCAAGTTATCCTTTTTACTTGTTTCTTTTTTTTATTTATATCCGGAACTTCATTTTTGCTTCGGAATTTGAAATATTTTTAAAGAATTTTATTTATATTAACTTGAGTTTTGTTTTATTTTTCGGTTGGAACTTTTAATGTGGGGTTTTTGTGTAGATATTTATAATTTTTACGTCTTTTTTAGGGATCCGTACTCAAAGGGTAAAAACGGGGTCCTTTTACTAAGACTCCACTGTCCGTCTGTCTGTCACCAGTCTCATGAATCGTGAAAGCTAAACACTTGAAAATTGGTACGGAACACTTCGTGCTCGAGTCCGACTCGCACTTGGCCGTTTTTTTTTTTTTTTTACATCCTCATTAATTGTGAACCGAGTTGATTTGTGGATATTATTTAATTTAGTTCAGTGAAAGTGCTAAAGTGAAAGTAAAAATCTGTGTCGAACATGGATTTTTCTCGTTGACTCCAAAATCACCAAAATCAAAATTGTCCAAAGGTTAGGGTAAAGTAGCCACCGTTTTACAATTCAGAAATCTGGAAATCCATGGTTTATACTAAAATCTTTCAAAAAACTATCTTAAGAACAGTGTGAGGCTGTAAATTTCCTTACAAAAGGCGGTAACGTTTTCCCCGCCATAAACGAAGTCTGGTTTTGATAATGTTCTAGATCTAATGGAAAACTAGGTTTAACCGTTTTTATATCAAATAAATATTGCCTAAGATAAAAGTTATTAGTATCGGAATATCCAAATTTTTGACTTAAAAACTTTATCGAGCGTTTCAATTGTTTTTTAATAGACTAAACTGAATTACCAAAAAAGAAAAACGTATAAACCTAGAATAAGATGCAGTGAATTAAATGAGACCAAATTTATTTCATTTTGTGAAGGATAAAGGGGGTAAAAACGTTACGGCCCGCAACTTTATTTGAAAAGTGAAGGCAATTACGTCCGTACTTAAACTCTCTCTATCGCATGATACGGGTCATTTTTGAAAATACCTACTCGCGCCGCGTATCGATAACTCATGATTCTCTTAACACGATCAGTAAATACAATTTCATACTGATAAACCACATCATAAACGTCTTGCCTTCGCCTTAGCGTCGCAAACTGTTTCATAGTTATACCTACGCCGAGCTTTTGAAGCTGCAGTTTTTCAAATCGTCTATCGCCTTAGGAACAGCAGTTTCCTTGAAATACATTCAGAAACACAGATCACAATGTGACTTGACTTGAACTTTTTACGACTTTTTCATAGTGAATTTCCTCCACGATACAAAGCCGTGCGAAGCCATAATTTATAGAAAGAAAAAGATCAGTAAAATATAATTTCTCTTCATTACATAGTATAAAACAAAGTCGCTTTCCGCTGTCTGTCCTTATGTATGCTTAAATCTTTAAAACTACGCAACGGATTTTGATGCGGTTTTTTTAATAGATAGAGTGATTCAAGACGAAGCTTTATAAAGGGAGTCTCGCCCCGGCTTCGCACGGCTTTATTATGCTTGTATTATATATATAGGATATATAATACATGCATAATAAAGCCGTGCGAAGCCGGGGCGGGTCGCTAGTTATAAATATAATACTATATAACATGTTTAAAACAAAATTGTTGAACATGTAACAGGTGTGTCTAATCCAATAGACCAATTGATTACGAGTACAGTCGTTTCAACGCTTTTCAATCACGCCATGTCATGTAACACCTACATTTTAGTATTTATTCTCATGTTTAACTCAGCGCTCAAGATTCTTTTAGCCGCTCAAACTCTCAAGTCTGCTATTTTACATTAATGGAATATTTAAAATGATCAAAATTATTTAGAAAAAATAATTAATCAAAATGTTTTTAGATGAATAAGTAATATTTTTTTATTATTTTTAATTTTTAGTTACAACATCGATTTGGTTTTAAACTGTTAAGGGGTTATATTTCAGTCTAAATATGCAGACTCTATTAATAATTGTATCGAGATTGTGACTTTGGTATTCGGCTAAAGTTTTATTACCATCGCAATATAACCGCTATGGAGTCAATTTAATGGTCATAGATACATCGCCGGTGTTGCCTATCAAAAACGATTGATGTAGCTGTTTAAATACCGTTTTGACAACTATTGAGATTCCATCGAGAAACGATTGTACAGCAGAGTCCACATTAAGTCAGTGGTGCATCAGTGGTGTTTCGATAGAATAGTTAACATTCGGTGTTTGACGACCCAGTTGGCACAATGGTCACCATGCCGGACTGCCAAACACAGGGTCGCGGGTTCGATTCCCGCCTCAGACATGTATTTAAATATTTGTCTGTGCTCTGGTTGTTTCTATGTATTATAAGTATATATTTACAAAAGAAAAGTATATAAGTAGTATATCCGTTGTCAAGCACCCATAACACAAGTCTAGTTACTTAGCTTGGGGCTAGATGGCGATGTGTGGAATGTCCTGCAATATTTATTTATTTATTTATTTATAACCAAAATACATCTTTTTGAATAAAAATACATATTTTTGACATTAAATGTCATAATTCTATTACGATTTTAACAACACTCTACTGAAACACAATTGTGTTAGCAGACTTGGGCCCCAGAAGTGGCCTCCTTAGAAGCCACTGATTTTAGACCTTTTCTACAGGCCTCTGCGACCTGAAGGCCAATTCTCGTAAATAATATTGTTTAAATTACATTTCAATATCATCCCGATTGCATTTCGATTGCAAAAGATACCTTCAAAGTCAGTTTTTTTTACAAAAAGCTGACTTTAAGGGTATTTTGAACTACTTTGAGGGTGTTATTTGTGATCGAAATGATATTGAAATGTAATTTGAACAATGTTATTTACGAGAATTGGCCTTCTGGTTGTGATTTTCCATTAGGGATTTTACAGTTGCAATGGTCTGACCAATGAATCAATGATTATAGATTAGAACAATTAAAAGATGCGTTGAAAACCTATTTTGACGTGACAACGTCTTATAAATTGGTTTGCCGGGTGACACTTCAAGAAACTGCGTTACGCTCCGCTGACGTTATGCGCTCACAATGAGAGCGAGTGAGAGGCACGCGGGCATGGTTAGCCCGCCTAAGAGCGAGAGAGACAGACATAAAAAGTAAAAGGCACGCGTCCCTTCCACTCGAGCACAGTTGTTGTCACGTAAACTTTCGCCCGTATACCGACTTTACAGGCAACCAGTTTTTTTTATAGAATTGTATTTGTCTTGAGTGAGTCTCCTCATCTTCTTCACCAACCGATTCCATGAGTTTCTGGTGTATTCTTCTCATGTGTGTTCCCAAGACACGCATCCTAACTTAATCTTAAAGAAGCAAAACACTGACGATCAACAGAATTCGTTGCATATATTTTCTTACACAGAAAAAAAAGGATTTTTTGAAGTAAGAAATAATCCTCTCCTTATGGTTTTAAAATAAATCATAAAATGATAAATATAAGATTTAATTACTAATTAAAAATAAAGGATGATGCCAGTAAATGTATGAACTCTGGTACCCGCTCCAATAAGATTAAATGATATGTCATTAGAAAGGTAATATAATGAAGGTTCATATTTGACTATTGGCTTTTCTTGATTTTTAGTCCGATCGAAATAATATAACTGCCAAGTTTCAAAAATCAATAGTAAATCATCAACATACATCTCGTGCGTTCATGTTTGACTATTTATCGATTTTTGTCAAAGTAGACGACTATTTAAAAAAAATGAAATAAAACTTAATGACGTCATAAAATCATTAAAAAAAAACATTTTTTAAAAGAACTTAGTGGCTATGAATACCACATCCCGCCCTCAAAAGATAGACATCAATCTCAAGTTACACTAACCAGGCCAATAAATGCATTGTTTGATGGGTGAAATCGATTTTTAGTGGTCATTCCTGCTTGTCCCCGATTTGATTTAAGATTTCTAGAAACAAAAGGCGATCGAAATATAAACAAACGATGATCAAAGCACGAAACAAAAAACGATCGAAACAGAAACAAAAGACGATCGAAATGAAATCGAAATGGAATCAAAAGACAATCGAAATGAAATCAAAAGACGATCACAACGCAAAGGAAGGATGATCCAAAAATTAAAACGGAAAACAAAAAGCGATCGAAACAGAAACAAAAGACGATCGACATGAAATCGAAAGACAATCACAACGGAAAGGAAGGATGATCGAAATGAAAACAAAAGACAATCGAAATAAAATCAAAAGACAATCGAAATAAAATCGAAAGACGATCGAAATGAAATCAAAAGACGATCGAAATGAAATCGAAACACGATCACAACGAAAAGGAAGAATGATCGAAAAAAAACGATCTAAATGAAAACAGAAGACGATCGAAATCGAAACAAATGGCAATCGAAAAAAAACTAAAAGAAGATCGAAACGGACAGAAAAGAAGATCGAAATAAAATCAAAAGACGATCGAAACAATATCAAAAGACGATCGAAATGAAAATAAAAGACAATCGAAATTAAATCAAAGAGACGATCGAAACAATATCAAAAGATGATCTAAATGAAAACAATAGACGATCGAAACAAATGGCAATCGAAAAAAAACTAAAAGAAAATCGAAACGGAAAGAAAAGAAGATCGAAATAAAATCAAAAGACGATCGAAACAATATCAAAAGACGATCGAAATGAAAATAAAAGAGACGATCGAAACAATATCGAAATGAAAATAAAAGACGATCGAAATGAAATCAATGAGACGATCACAACTAAAAGGAAGGATGATCGAAATGAAAACAAAAGACAATCTAAATAAAATCAAAAGACAATCGAAATAAAATCGAAAGACGATCGAAATGAAATCAAAAGACGATCGAAATGAAATCGAAACACGATCACAACGATAAGGAAGAATGATCGAAAAAAAATCGATCTAAATGAAAACAGAAGACGATCGAAATCGAAACAAATGGCAATCGAAAAAAAACTAAAAGAAGATCGAAACGGAAAGAAAAGAAGATCGAAATAAAATCAAAAGGCGATCGAAACAATATCAAAAGACGATCGAAATGAAAATAAAAGACGAAAGAAATAAAATCAAAAGACGATCTAAATGTAATCAAAGAGACGATCACAACGGAAAGGAAGGGTGATCGAATTGAAAACAAAAGACGATCCAAATTAAAATAAAAGACGATCGAAATTGAAACAAAAGACAATCGAAAGGAAACCAAAAGAAGATCGAAATGGAAAGAAAAGACGATCGAAATGGAAACAAAAGACGAAAGAAATAAAATCAAAAGACGATCTAAATGTAATCAAAGAGACGATCACAACGGAAAGGAAGGGTGATCGAATTGAAAACAAAAGACGATCCAAATTAAAATAAAAGACGATCGAAATTAAAAGACAATCGACGAGACAGACGAGACAGACGAGACAGACGAGACAGACGAGACAGACGAGACAGACGAGACAGACGAGACAGACGAGACAGACGAGACAGACGAGACAGACGAGACAGACGAGACAGACGAGACAGACGAGACAGACGAGACAGACGAGACAGACGAGACAGACGAGACAGACGAGACAGACGAGACAGACGAGTCGTTGTTTCTGGTTTGGGTACATAATATTAAGTTTTTGCAAAAGAAAAGTATAAACTTAACTTTCCTACCTGTTATCTGGCCAGCATAGCACAAGCCTAGTTGCTTAACTTGGGGCGAGAAGTTGTTGTGTGCAATGTCTTAAAATATTTTTTTTATTATTATTTATTTATTTGTTTATATTATTATCATCACTATTACTTCATAGTAAGTATAAAACAAAGTCGTTTCTCGCTGTTCGTCTGTTTCTATGTATGCTGAGTATCTTTAAAACTATTTGACAGATTTTGATGCAGTTTTTTTTAATAGATAAAGTGATTCAAGATGAAGCTTTTAGTGTGTAAAAGAAAACTTCCACGCGTACAAAGTCGCGGGCAACAGCTAGTATATGAATGAAATGGTAATTAGATATCGTCTCACCATTGTTAATATGGCTCAATAAAAGTTAGTATAACTCTGAACGGACTAACAATTCGAAATAGTCGCCATAATAACTTCTATTCTAATTGAAAAGAGCTATCCAATGACGTATTACACATCGTTATTGGAGGTGGGTACCACTATTGGCATCATCCTTTAATACATCATAAATACAAAGTTAAAATAAAATCAAATAAGTACAAAGAGAAAAAAAATAAAAATAAAACAAAAACAATTAATTTAATAAAAACCTACATACACTTACACAAACTTACCCCCGAATACTGAAAGGCTACTTAATCTTAAGTGGCGTTTAAATTGAAATTAAAGTGAAGGCTTCAATAGAAAGCATACACCTAACGTCAATTTAAACGCCACTTAAGATTAAGTAGCTTTTCAGTATTCGGGGGTTAGTCTAGCAAACCGTCCGCGCGAACCGCGCGTAAATGATAAATAGTATTCTAATTTGAAAACGAATTTTCTTAAATTAAGAAAAAAGAAATTATTTTCTAGCGAAAGATAATTATTTTTTCTGTGTATGTTTTTTTATTTTCACCGATCAGTTTTACCGACCAAAAAGTGGAACGGCTTTTCGATCGGCAGACGGTCGGCTATCTGCCGATTGAAAAGTAAATAGTCCACGTGTAGCCTTAGGATTATCCAAAGTTTAATTAACCTACTTCAACCATATGGCGCGTCAACCGCCGAGACAAAAATATTAAATTTTAAACGTTATTTTACTGGATTTTCACAATTTCAGTACACTAATAGAGTATTTTACGATAGACCCGTAGTTATTAATCCAGTTACTAATTCGTGCCAAGGTAGATTAATTTTACATTGGTACAGTTAAAGGTCAGAAGTTCAGTTACACTTTTAATATCAATTATTTTTATTTTTATTATTAAGAGTTTGTTTGTATGTTTGAACGTGGTAATCTCAGGAACTACTGGTTTGAATTGTTTTTTTTTGTGTTGGATATTCCCTTATCGAGGAAGGCTATGGGCTACTTTTTATTTTGATATTCCCACGGGATCGGGCTTACTCGGGTGAAACCGCGGGGCGCAGCTAGTAAATAAATATTACGAAATATACTCATAGCGCCATCTAGCCCAAGCTAGGTGACTCTGTGTACAACTAATGAGCTAGGCTTGTGTAAGGTACTTATTTTCATCATTTATTTTTCTTAAATTTAGATTTTTTGCAAAAACAAACTGAATCTATAGTAATATTATAAAGCTGAAGAGTTTGTTTGTTTATTTGTTTGAACACGCTAATCTCAGGAACTACTGGATCGAAGTGAAAAATTGTTTTCATGTTGGATAGTCCATTTGTCGAGGAAGGCTGTAATATTTCGATATTCGGGATTCGGATAATCGGGATCGGGAGTTACGCGGGTGAAACCGCGAATCGCTGCTAGTACAAAATATAGACGTCACTACGAAACTTTAAAAAATATTCTATTCAAGTACCTACATACATTAACTACCTACTTTTATATTAAAACAAGTATCAAAATAATGTAGGTATAAATTTAGTACAAAAGACAGCAATTTTTTTATTTTAAATATGGTACTTATTAGTACCTATTATACACACAAACAGACGGACAAGAAAGTGAAAGAAAGAAGAAATTACAAAAATTATCATAACATATTAAAACACCCAGACCAGTTACTGCACTTCTGACCGCAACTGTACATTAATCGCCAATAATAATTATGGAGTTCTGAAGCTGTTTGAGTTATTCGTGGTTTAGTATAGGTTTGGATCTGATCCTTGATCTTAGGTTTAAATAGGCCGCGGTGGATTTTTCGATATAGTAAAGTGCATCTTCGTTTTTTTTTTCAAAATGGCTTGCTTTTGCTTCAATAATTTTAAGCTGATTTCGACCACGCGTCTATTTAATAAATAAAATAGCTGTTATAGTCCGAAATGGACCTGTAGCCGCGCGCATAGCTTTTACCATATTATTACGCTCACCCCAGTTAGTACTTCAATCTTCGTACATGAAAATGACAGAAAAGACATCAGCAACTGACTGAAGCAAGTAAGATAGAGTTTTTGATTTCGACTAAAACGACGCAGATACAGATATATTGACACTTGTCGTATGTACACAAAAGACGTGCGAAGCCATAATTATAAAACAAACTCAATCCGATTCCGCTGTGAGTCAAGGGCGGTCATTCGGTAGACTTCCTACTGAATTTGAATATAAACTAGTCAATTGCGAAACGCGGTATCGTTTGTTTTATGGCCGCGATTTCGAGGTCATTGTGTCTGTTACTACGCTGTTTGTATTCGATAATATATAGTTGATAGTTTTTTAGGGTTTCGTACCCAAAGGGTAGAAACGGTACCCTATTACTAAGACTTCGCTGTCTGTCTGTATATCACATGAACCATGATAGCTAGAGAGTTGAAATTCTCTGTTGCCGCTAATACAAATACTAAAAACAGAAAAAAGTAAATATTTTTTAAGTTTTTTTTTTTAAGAATTTGACAAGTTTACCATTTTTTAGGCCATATTTTTTTGTTAATTATAAGTAAGTACTCCCAAAAGGGGCACGCAAAAGACTTTTAATTTTTAACCGACGCCAAAAAAGGAGGAGGTTCTCAATTCGTCGCGTGTATATAGGTATATATTTTATGTATGTTCGCCGATTACTCTACTCGAAAACCCCTGACCCGATTTGGAAAAACGTCTGAACCGATTCTTTTTTTAAATTAATTATGTCTTCGCCCAGGTTGTGCATATGGCCAGTATCAAGTTATATTTCGCATTAAATTATGGCCCGATTTTCAGTAATCGGGCTCAAAGTGTTTTAACACAGTCAACGTCGTCGTAGTTCGTCAAGTTAAGGGCTGTGGTATAAGTGTTTCAAACAGTTAAAATCGCCATTGTTCGTCAAATTTACTTTTACTACACTTGCAAACTTTTCTATACCTAGTCACTACATAGTATAAAATAAAGTCACTTTTCGCCGTCCCTATTTCCCTATTTCCCTTTGTATGCTTAGATCTTTAAAACTACGCAACGGATTTGGATGCGGTTTTTCTGAATGGATAGAGTCATATAAGGGGAAGGATGTATAATACTAGATAGAGTGATTCAAGAGGAAGGTTTATATGTATAATACATGCATAATATAGCCGTGCGAAGCCGGAGCGGGTCGCTAGTTATATTATAAAGTGGAAAGATTGAATTGTTTATTTGTTTGTTTGCGTAGAATAGGCTCCGAAACTATTGGACCGATTTTGGTGAAACTAAGTATGAGAAAACATTGATTAATTGGGAGTAATATATGATACTTAAATATAGGATTTTGATCCTGATATTTCCACGGAATCGGGACGTACGTAGGTGAAACCGCGAGGTGATACTTGTCTTATAAAAAGAGGTGTTATTTTGTTTTCTATTGTTTGCAACGAATGCTTAGGACGAACGAACTCTGAAACTACACCACCGATTTTGATAAAACTTGGTATGAGGATACATTGATTTATTAGGTATAAAAAAATTATCCTGATACTCCCACGGGATCGAACTAAAGCAAGTGAAAAAGCAAAGCGCTGCTAGTATTAAATGACAAAACAGAATTGTTCATCATGGTGCATCTTTCCCGCCTCGACATAAACATCGTTCTATTTTTAAAATTAAAACTATTTGGGACGTTTTTTTTTATTTCGGTCAAAGAAAGTTACGGCTTGAAATAGAGTCTTTTGAGTGTTAATTAGTAGACTTCTATTCGTAAAAGTCTTATTCAATATAAATTATGTTTGTTTAGATAAGTTGCATGAATTTATGACTGAATATTATTTATGTCAATGTAACTTTAGTTTATGTTTTTACAAGCTGCGCCTTGCGGTTTCACCCGCGAAGGGGCCCAATTCATTTGATTGGGATAAAAAGTAACCTATGGGTATTGGGTATGTTAATCCAGGTTTCCATACCGAGTTTGATCGAATTCGGTCCAGTATTTTTTGAGTAAAGCAGGAACAAACAAACACACAAACTTTCATATTTATAATATTAGTAGGAGTTTAAGCTTACAAATATATTTTTATGTTGAATTTTCATCACTCATAAAATTATGTTTTACAGCCAAACTATCAGGTCAGCGATTCTGCCTTTTTTTTGTAAAACAAGTTCAATAGTGGACCTTTTGTACCCTTACTCCCTTACCCGTAATTTTTTTTTTCAATACTAATGTTTTACATTGTCTTTGTATAGTTCTAAAAAAAAATATGTCACAAATTATTATTTTCTGCAACCTATCTTAAAAAAGGCTTTCATGAAGTATAAACTCTGAAAGTTTCATTTGGCTAGAACTAGGGCATCATGTTGAAAAATGTAAGTACTTGATAGTTCAAAAAGTGAAAATAATCGATATAATTTTTATAATGCGAGGTGAGATCCTTCATCTATCATATTGGTACAATTTTAGTACAAAATTAGCTATTTGTACGGTCGGAGTCAGAATTTATTCTAATAATGTTTATCTAATAAATTAATGAGTTGAAAGACTTCAAACTTGAACTTGAACAAGACCTTAGAATCTTGCTTGAGTTGAAAACATTCTAATAATAAAAGTTTTGGAGCTCTACGGTGGGTCTGCAATTCTGACTCCGACCGTACAATGTCTTATAACTCCTCACCTTTATCAAAAAATCGTGTTTTCACGGGCAAGTAGGTAAAGCTTTTTTTAAAGCAAACTCTTCTTCTTCTTTCCCTTATCCTGGCTCATCCAGGCTTAAAAGCCTTTTTTTAAAGCTAACTAATTTCCAAAAATTCTGTCCGGTATTCAAGGCCATATATTGAACTTAGGCGACTTTTTTATCAATATTTAAGTCGATTTATTAACCGTGACGAAATAGGTGGCTAATTAAAATGTTCAAAATAAGAGTTATATGACTAGCGGCGGTCTGCGGTTTTACCCATGTAAGTCACAATACCGTGGGAATATCGGATTTAAATAGCCTATGTTACTCTTAATAAATCAATGTATCCTCATACTAAATTTCATCAAAATCGGTTTAGTAGTTTCGGCCTGTTTGTTACAAACAAACAACAACAAAAATCTATCTTTTTAATATTACTAGCTGCGCCCCGCGTTTATCCGCGTAAGTTTCGATCCCGTGGGAATTTTGAAATAAAAAGAAGCTTATGCTACTGCTTTGGATTCGATTAATGCTCGTACTAATTTTCATCCAAATCGCTTAAGTAGTTCCGGAATGTTCCGAAACCACACATCGTAAATTAGGTTTTAATACTATGTAATTCGTGCGAATGATTTTAAGTGTGTAAAGGCGCTATGTACCTACACCTACGCACCTACATTGTCCTGATATAGAGGAAAGGGTACCGGCGCTCTCTCCATACAAACGTAGTCGACCGTTTCCTCCCTGGATAATGACCCTAGCACAAATATTTTTATTGCATAAAACCTATAATTGCCATAATTATGCCCCTATGTTTTGGTTTTTTCATTTTCTAATTAACATAGAAAGTAAGAGTTAAAAAACGAAATATATAAAAAAATAAGACATAGGTGCATGGTCATGGCAGTTATAAGTTTTATGCAACAAAAATATTTGCAATAGTGTCATTATCCAGGGAGGAAACAGTCGACTACGTTTGTATGGAGAGAGCGGCGGTACCCTTTCCTCTTAATTGTTATTTATTTATCCACCCAAGTAGGTATTACTTTGTACTTGATTTTTTCTATCATACACATATCAAAATCTTATTTACTGGGCTATTTAACATTTATTGGTGTCAGTAATTCGTTATCCCTACACGCGTACCTATACATTTGGGAATGGAGGTATGGCATGTGCCTTATCTTCTTGGCCCACGATGTCCGAATGCTGGGCCAAGGAATATCTTCTAGGAAAGCGTGCTACATCTTAGACAGCATTGTCACCTACCATCAGACAGGTGAAATAGTGTTTAAACGCTTACTTACCATTTGCAAAAAGGCATTTGTAACCTCTTTCCATACCTATCAAAGTCCTGTGCTATGGATGACTACTGTTCCGAAAGGGGTCCCAGCTTATCCTGCCATCGCCTTCTAAGCCTGTACTTGATTTGTTTAATGCACTGGATCAAAGTTAATCGCGGATATCTTATTCTTTAATTTTTATGCTAGTATGAAGGCTAGGCTGTGCGGTCCGAATTGGATGAACAGCGAATAAAGTGCGAACTAGTGTGAGCGTACTAAAAATGTTTACAGAAAACAGCCCATAGAAAAGCACAGAACCAAATCTAACGTAATAGAAATAGGATAAAAATGGTATGGTTACAGTGTATAAAAACAGATGTGTAACTATATAACCTTGAAACATCCTTGATTATAGCAGTTGAATGTTCTCGTTTAGATTTTTTTTTTTTATGTATATAATTGGTATATTAGTATGCTACTGTTGCAGTTCATTGCACTGTGCTATATATGTATAGGTACTAAGGAATTCTAAGAGTTAGATGACACCCACGAATTTAGATGGGGCTATGGCGTATTCAACCGATGACATCTCAACCGTCTCATTATTTTTCTTTACCCATCCGATTTTTATTCTTTACTCCACCGGATATGTCAGAATACCAAGTTTTTGATGTACGGTTTGCAAAAACATTGAAATTACAAAAAGGTAATGAGACAACAGTACGCTTCTAGTAGACATATTTTTGGTTCTTCTTCTTTTCAAGTGAGTGACGTTCGACCAGTCAAATTTTTCCTGCCCAGTAGCTAGCCACTGCAACTGCAGCAGCGTTGGCTTCTACCAGGTCCTCCAATGTGCAGGTATTAGGGCACAATGGGCATTTGAGTAGGTGCACCATGGATATTTTCAGTTGAAGAATTTGATGTTTATTGAAGTCAGAATATTTAGTTGAATTTGGATGTGGCGATTTGTTGTAGCGGAATGAGCCCGCCTACATGCTCGTGCAGGTCTATAACGTATTGGTTATACTCTTGTTCTTCTTCTTAAGGTGCCTCTCCGACTAACGAAGGTTGGCAGTCAATTCGGAGTATTCTTCTCTATTTCTAGCGAGGCGAAATAGTTTGACTGCACTCGCTTTCCCCGTCCACTCCCGGATGCTACGAAACCAAGATTTTTTCAATGTTTGGAAGAGCCACGAACGATAGTAAAATGTTTACGTGTAAGGTAGACAAAGAGGGGGGGACGATGCACTTGTTATTTGTGACAGACAGTAGTAGCCAGTGTCCAGTCTATTTGGCGACCTGGGGTAGCCAGAAGTAGCCGTGAGAACGTAGCCGGCGACGACGCCATGAGCAAGGGCCCTAAGGGCAGGTCCTCGAATCGCTGTAGCCAATACGGCAACGACTAATCAACCAGTTCCACATTCAAACGAACAGCTGGAAACTCCGAATATTTATGTACAGTCGCCTGCATAAATGCAGATCCACCGTAGAGTTCCAAAATTACTATTATTAGAATATTTTCATTCTCATAACTTTTGTTTGATAAATTCATGAGATAAAGACTTTAAACTTCAATTAAAGCTGGTGCCTAGAATTTTGCTTGTGTTGAAAACATTCTTAGGACAGCCGTTTTAGAGCTCTACGGTGGGTCTGCAATTATGCAGCCGACCGTACCTAAGAAGGAAAAATGTTGGAGAATGGTTTGATTTGGTTTCAATACAAAATATTTGGGGATAGTTTTTTGCAAGTTGCGAAGTTTCTGATATAAACCTATGTTCGTTTCTAAGAGTGATTTGTTCCTTTTTGGAAATTACCTTGATTTATGTAAAAAAAACTCCATTGTCCCCTACTATTGGCCTTTACTCTAATCTCGAACGAGATTTGAGTTCCCGCTTCCAGCTGAATTTTTACAATTAGAATATATGAAAGAAAAATTTTCAGGAAAATTAGGAATATTAAATAAAAATTTAAAAATGATTAAATCAACATTTATTTACTACAAATCCGGGACCGCTTTTTTATAAATAAACCCGTTTTGTCAAATCACTAAGTTTTATTACCGTCAAGTTGTGTACAATTTACATTTTGTTAGCTAAACTCAAAGTTAATATGGAATATTCCACTACAGTCTTATTTTTAGGATATTGACTTAAATTATTCATAAAATATCTAACAAAATATTGTACACTAATATGAATACACCTACGACTAGGGCTTCTGATCCCGCGTGCTATTGCGGGATCTAGGTATTGGCGGGATCAAGAATTTTCATTTGTGCGGAATTCCGGTATAATGGGATCCAGCGTTTGTCGATAAGAAAGGTTAAAAGTAAATAGTAAAACTACTTTAGCTCCGTATGCAATGTCAGAGCTCGAGTAGACGTGTTATTTCCGTGTTGGATACTGTGACAGCGCTCACATAAGCACGTGTGCCCGTAACATTTTTCAATCCCGCAAACCTCGCAGATCCCGCATCTCGAATCCCGCAGTGGGGATTCGGTATTTCGGGATATCGATATACCGAAATTGGAAGCCGTACCTACGATGTTGTTAGCATTGGATTGGGTCTCATAACATCGGAGTTTAATTTATTAATATTTTCTTTCAATGTTCAAATATATTTTTACATCTATTATGTATCTTTAAAACAAAAATTTAAAACAAAATCGTGTTAGTTACATCATTAAAATTCGAGAACGGCTGGACCGATTGCAAGGATGCTTAGAATGTAGATATCTGTAGTCCTAGAATACCGTATTGGCTTTGCGATAATCCTACAGGACCGGAGCTAGTTAAAAATAAAAGTCTTTGTAAAAAAACTAATATTAAAATTAAAAGACAAATATTATTTGTCTTCTAAAACTCAGCAAATTCTTTTATACCTAATTTACTTCAGAACCCTTAGAACATCATCAATAAACCAAGTACATATAAATAACTAGCAGTGCTCCGCGGTTTCACCCGCGTTAATCCCGATCCCGTGGGAATATCGGGATAAAAATAGTCCATGTTACTCCTAAGGGTTCAATGTATGTATACTCAAACTAAGTTTCATCATAATCGGTTCAAGAATTTCAGAACCAACAAAAAACAAACAATTTTTCCTCTTTATAATATTAATATTATTTCATAACTTTAAAAACCACGTCTATTTTTAATTGTTAAAATTATTTCTAACTTTTTAGACAAAAGTCCTGAAAAATTCCAATTGTGTTACGTTATCAAAGACTGTATTAGGTAACGAACGTCAATGGATAGATATCTCATGAATTAAACCTACATAAAAACCGTCTGGTGAACGATTAACTACAACTTATCACTCAAAAAAACATTTAAAAAATTGTTTACACTACTTTAAATTCATTTTACATTCGACAAATCAATTAAGTGTTGTATTTTAATGGAGTTTTATTCACGAAACGAGTTTTCGAAGTGAAATTCGAGTTTGATAATTTCTAGATACCCGTGGTAGTGGTTTTTATGTGGAATTTATTGTTGGCGTTTGAATATTCGATGATGGGACATTTTATTTGTTTTACAAACAGAATTTTATTAAATACTAGCAGCGCTCCGCGGTTTCACCCGCGTAACTCCCGATCCCGTGGGAATATCAAAATATAAAATAGACTATAGCCTTCCTTGTCAAATGGATTATCCAACACAAAAAAAAATTCAATTCGAACCAGTAGTTCCTGAGATTAGCGCGTTCAAACAAACAAACTCTTCAGCTTTATAATGTTACTAGCGACCCGCTCAGGCTTCGCACGGCTATATTATGCATGTATTATACATATAAACCTTCCTCTTGAATCACTCTATCTATTAAAAAAACCGCATCAAAATCCGTTGCGTAGTTTTAAAGATTTAAGCATACATAATGATATAGGGACAAAGAAAGCGACTTTGTTTTATACTATGTAGTGAAGTGATGTAGTGACTAGCGACCCGCTCCGGCTTCGCACGGCTATATTATGCATGTATTATACATATATACCTTTCTCTTGAATCACTCTATCTATTAAAAAAACTGCATTAAGATTCGTTGCGTAGTTTCGAAGATTTAAGCATACATAGGGATATAGGGACAGAGAAAGCGACTTTGTTTTATACTATGTAGTGATGATAAGTATAGATAATGAGTTTTTTTGTTTTTTTTTTAATGGTTGGTCAGCGTTTAACCTCTGTCACACCTGCCTGATGGTAGTTGACGATGCGGCCTAAGATTCATTCGTGACTTCAAGACTTTTGTTTTGTCGACTTCTATGCCGCATTGGGCAAACATTCGCCTGTGACGTAGGTGGTAGAAGGTTGCGGTAGATAATTTTCAAACAGCAAAATACCATTATAGGTTTAAAAAAAAGCTAGGTTAGGTTCCGAAAGTTTGGGCTAAAAAACGTTGATATTCTGTTAATACAGACAGACAGACAGACAACAAAGTGATATAAGGGTTCCTTTTTTACTTTTTGAGGCACGGAACCTTAAAAAGACCTATGTTTTAAATATTGTATGCTCGAAATGAGTAATCTGTTGGAACCATATTATTCATAAGATCTTTATGTACACAGATAGAACAATAAATTATATTATATTCTATTATTTTAGATAAAGTCATTATTGGTTTCTAACGATATTTTCATTCGATACCAAATCTAAAATTTTCCAAAACGTTACTGTAGTACGAAAAAATATGTAATTATTTTCCCAGAATTTTGTTTGGAAACATTCCAAATGAAAAAGCTACGGGAAAGCCCGGACGCAATGCAGGTCTTAGTAATTGCATGTAAACATATTGAATAACTAGGAGCGCTCCGCGGTTTTACCCGAGTAATTCCCGATCCCGTGGGAATATCGGGATAAAAAGTGGGTATGTCATTTTCAATAAATCAATGTATCCTCACACCAAGTTTCATCTAAATAGCTCTAGTAGTTTCGGAGCCTATATTCGTTATAAATTGTATAAAAAACAAACATAAAAAATATATATATATATATACGCGACGAATTGAGAACCTCCTCCTTTTTTGAAGTCGGTTAAAAAATAGTTCCTCCTTATAATATTACTGTAGATGTCAAAACAAGGGAGTGGTGTTGACCCAGTGGTAGATACATCGGCTTTCATTCTTAAGTATGTATGTTCGAATACCGAGCACCAATGGATTTTTTTGGGACAAGTAAAATATGTGCGCTAATTGCTGCTTCTTCGGTGAAGAAAAATATCGAGATGAAACCCGTGGTTTAGTTTGCTCAAGACATATTGACAAGTTCTTTCGTAAGTTCGATTGCCGGCCGGCCGTGCCCCAATGGATTTTTTTAGGAAAAATGTATGTGTGCTAGATAACATTGCTCTTACGGTGAAGGAAAACATCGTGATGAAACACACGGCTTAGTTGACTCCAGGCGTATATTGACAAGATTTTTCCTCCAGGCACGGTCGACTAAGCAGGAAGAACTAAAAGGACCGAACTGAAGAGGTCTAGTTGCTAAAAAGAGTCCGTATATAAGTATACAAGTACAGTATGGGTCATAAGTAAATGATCAGTTTGCTACAATAATACTATCAACAAGTATTGGACTTACGACCTTCTTTTAATAGACGTTACACACAAACATAAATACTTGAATTAAAAGTTCTCAGTGTGATTATTATTTTCAACATGTTAGCATGTCTTTAGTTGTGTGAGTGGTATAAACCGCCACCCGCTACACTAACCGACGTGGGTTCGATCCACAGGTTACGTTGTTATAATGTTAAAATAGTGCTGCACTGGATTGTAAACGTTACGGTGGGCAGAGACTTTTGACCGTTGATTTTACAACATACCGTTAAATACCGTAGTAAAACTATTGATACTTGATCAAAATTACTGCAGATTAAATATTTGTTCCACGGTAAGAATCGTACCCCCAACCTTCTCATCACGGATGCGACGTCGACTCACTACAATCAATTACTACCCACGATCCCAAATTGAATATCCTAATGTACCATAAAATTATTTATCAATTTATTTTCTTACATTTCTCTATAAATAACGAACACTTCCTCAATAACATTCATAATAATATAACTAACACAATTTGGTTAGATTTGAGGACTTCCTCTATGACACCTACGAGACCTAGGGGGTGCTTGTATAGAGAAAGAAAGAAAGAAAGCATTTATTGAGTTGTTTGAAATCAATAAATGCTTTCTTTCTTTCTTTCTACACAACAAACACAAATAAACTAGTAATATAATAAAAAAATGGAAAGAAAAGTAAAAAAGATCCAAACGAAGCCAAAAAACTCAAATTAACTTGATACTCGGGCATATCTACTAACATTCGGTTGTTAATCCTGAGTATTATCCCCCATAACTTTTAGACGGCTGGACCGATTTTGATCAAACATAGATATTTGTAATGTACGAGTCATGCCCTTTCATTTGATACCCCACTCGAGTATATCTACTTACATTCGGTTTTTGATCCTGACTTTCATCCCCCATAATTTTAAGACGGCTGAACCGATTTTGATCAAACATAGCTAAGAACACTCCCGACTAACTTATCTTTCAAACAAAAAAAACTAAATCAAAATCGGTTCATCCGTTTGGGAGCTACGATGCCACAGACAGACACACACACACACACATACACACACACACACACACAGACACGTCAAACTTATAACACCCCGTCGTTTTTGCGTCGGGGGTTAAAAACACATGAAAATGAAAAAAATTACATAAAAAAAAAACAAAAAGTGACATTGGAGAGAAAATGTTGTACCTAATAATTAGATTAATCCTTTTGTATACCAATATGTGTGTTTTGGAGAACAAATAAACGTTATATCTATCTATCTATCTAAAAAAGACCCAAATGGGTCTTTTTGCTGCAGCTAAGCATGCTCGGCTGGAGCGCTGGTCTTCCGGCCAGACCCATCTTTTTTTTAGAAACAATTTTTTGTAGAGTTCCGTACCTCAAAAGGTAAAAAAAGAACCCTTATAAGATCACTTTCTTGTCCGTACAAAAATAAAGATCCTGAGACAACACGATAAAAAGACATGGGCAATTTTTTTTTTTCGCAAAAACTTGTTAGTAAATCCTTATTTTCAACTTATTTTATACTAGCGACCCGCTCCGGCTTCGCACAGCTATATTATGCATATATTATACATATAAACCTTCCTCTTGAATCACTCTATCTATTAAAAAAACCGCATCAAAATCCGTTGCGTAGTTTTAAAGATCTAAGCGTACAAAGGGAAATAGAGACATAGGGATATAGGGACGGCGAAAAGTGACTTTATTTTATACTATGTAGTGATTTCGGATTTTTCTCTTTGGAAAAATAAAAATAAAGCACAAGCAAAGACTTGTGCTGTGTGAATTTTTTGTGAATTTTTTATGTGGGCCTTCAGGGCTATATCCTAAATTATGAGAGATAGCAAAAAATGCTGTAAGTAGTGTCATGCCCGATTTTGACAAAAACTAGAACTGCATCATTAGATTTCAAAAGATTTCAAGATTTAGAAACAAGCTTTCCTGGCACGGGCGATCGGGATCGAACCCACGACCTTCAGAATGAAAGTTGAGATGTCCACTATGCCACTAGGCCAACACTTACACTTACTCATTGCGTTTTTATTAGACACTTTACCAAAATCAAAATCGCCGTCATAGTTATCGCTGTGCAATTGCCCATTAAATCAGTTGCGTTACACTCAATGACATAATTGGCATGAGTCACTCTAAGCCAGGCTATGCAATACTTGATTAAAGTTCGTTCGGTTCAAGGGATATTGGTTGTACCTAAGTACGTGTTGATATTTGGCGCAGGGCTAACCAAATTGTTTGTATCTATTTGGTAGTTACAGAGTGATTACTGTGATTATTTGGCCGATCGTAAGCAGTTGCTTTATATGAAATAAATAAACGTACAAACAAAGAGTTGCGGGTTAGTAAAAACAATAAACCTTAAAACGAACGTTAGTAAACCTTTAGTCACCGGATGTACTCCACATAAAAAAAACGCTATAAATCGTATTTTTCTTATATCACATTAATCTCTTGTAAATTATGCTTGTTACTTCATCGAAATATGCGAGCTGCACAAAACAAAAACGTTGTAAATATCCAGTTTAAAATGAGTTAAGTTTGTGCCAAAAATACTAAAACGATAGTTCTCGATTTACTTGTCAAATTTCTTTTTCGTCGTCGCACGGTCTAACGAAATAGGTACTTACTGAATGATTCTGTCAAATATTAGAAAGAAGAGACTCACCAAGAAATGTCTGAAAGTACAAAATGTCTGAAACTTAGCATGGTATAAAAGAGAAAAATACTCATAGAGAAATCTCTAAAACTACAAAATGTCGCGTCCACACTGACGCGGTCCTAGGCGGAGTGAAGAGGAACGGACCGTGAATTGACCTCACAACTGTTTCCACTGATGCGAAATGAAAGAAAGAAAAAGCATTTATTGAGTACAAACACACGACAAACACAGGAATAAAGAAAGAAACATGACAATGAAAATTAATTAAATAAAAAACAAAAAAATACTAAAAAAAACAACATAAATGAGGAGGCGTGTGCTGACCCAAATGGGTCGACCTCAGCTAAAAACTGCAGCCAAACATGCTTAGCTGCACTGCAGCGCTGGTCTTCCGGCCAGACCCATCTAGCTAGAAAGCTAGATTTAAATAGCGCCCCCTCCGCTCTTGACACACTACAAAAAACAAAAGAAAAATAAATAAATAAAGTTGGTATATAATTGTACATGTATAAATGGAGATTTCGAGCACCCTAACGCGGGCAAATCCGCGGTGCACAGCCAGTGTCATATATAATTATTGTGCACGTATCATAGTCAAATCAGAGCTGCAGGTCATGACTGCGAGTCACGAACGCACGCCCGACGCATAGCATTAGCGTTATTACCTACTTAGCCGCTACTTAGAACACATCATTACTATGCAAGTAGTTAATTGATAGGGATTCCGACTGTTTATATCCATCGTGGAATCGGCTAGACGTCATCACGTGTCATAGCGTTCTCACGGAGGTGTACGTTACTTCTACCTGCCTACTTGTTGTGCTGTTTTATCTGTTAGTCTTAGGGTTTCCACGTTCGGTCCATATCTAAATATTTAAAAGACAAAATTAAAATTAATAGCCTTTACTTAACAATCTTAAATAACATGCTTCAAAATTAAAATATAATTAGGTACTAAATGTAAAATTAAATTTATGTTACTTATTTTATTTGACGCCGGCAATGTGACTGTCTTGCGTCTCCGCAAAGGCCTTCCCTAAAGCTTGCCATGCTTTTCGATCCTGGGTTATTCTCCTCCATGCGACTCCGGCTATTTTTGTATTTCGTCCTCCCATCTAATACGCTGTCTTCCTTTTGATTTTTTTCTTGGACACCATTTAATTATCTATAAGATATATTTTTATATATAAGAGAAACATACTTATCAACAAATCTTATCTCTGATACTGTAAGAGCAACGATTCTGAAACTTGGCGGGGGGGGGTTCCTTTTCGGTGTTAGGGCACATCTCGTCCACGGAGAACTGGTCTGCTTTTTAAAATGTGGGTAAATTCGTCCGGACCAGATTAAAGTAACGGGCCAGATGTCTTCTATTAAAAACTTGAAGGGATTTTTATTCACAATCGTTTAATTTATAATCGGACGAAGGCGCCCGCTAAGAAAGGATTTGAGGAAATTCGACCGCTATAGAAGTCATATATTTAAGACTTGTCAAATTCATCTCATGCGAATGAATCTTAATGAATGAAGAATATTTGACTTTAACGGTTTCGGAATCACATCGGCCACTACTGACCCAGCTCATCCAGGGACACGGGAGTGCCTCCGCCAACAAAAAGTAGCTTGGCATAGGACGATCAAAAAGTTTCATCCTTTTGCTTCTTTTACTCTTGTGAAAATATTCTTTATAAAATGTATGAAATCGTATGAAAACGTTTTACATGTTTGTCGTGTCATCATCATCTTCCTGTCCTTATCTCAATATTTGGGGTCGGCGCATTATGTTTTCTTCTTCAATTCACTCCTATTAGTCGTCATATCATCGTTGACATTCATCTCTCTCATGTCCTGTCTCAAGCAGTCCATCCATCTTTTCTTTGGTCGTCCTCTTATTCTCCAACCCTCTACATTCATACTCATCACTCTTCTAGTTACATGCGTCTCCTCTCTTCTCATCACAATATGTCCATACCAATTTAAACGATTCCCTTTTACTTTTTCAGTAACCGGTGCTACTTTCAGGCTTCCTCTAATATACTCATTCCTTATTTTATCCATCCTCGTTACTCCACACATCCATCACAACATTCTCATCTCCGATGCATGCAATCTTCTCTCATCCTTCTTCACGGCCCAGCATTCCGATCCATACATGACGACAGGTCTTATCACAGTTTTATAGATTTTTGCCCTTCAGTTTAAGGGGCAGGTTTCGTCTTAAATCTATTCTTTTTAATTTTTTTACTTTTGTTTAATAGCATAACTTTAAGCAATAATTAAATTATACACAAAGTAAATCATATTCTTACCGTGCGAATTTCGGACGCTTTTAACTAATAAAAAAGCAATTAAAACAATGATGTTTGTTTCTAATTTACACGTATTTGTCGTCCCGGGGGGTAACCTAGTGAAGTTAATAATAAAGATGTTCACAAGAAAACTTAAATATTCTCATCCCATAACCATTTAATTGCTCATTGTATATACTTACCTAACTACCATGTAAATTCATACAATAATACAAATTAAATTAATAAATTAAATTAAATATGACATTTGTAACATTAAAACCCATGTACCTACTTTCATTTCGTATTTGGGTTATTTATATTACTAACTCTACCCTGCGGTTTTACACGCTATAATGTCTCTTTAAAATTAATTTTCTACAAACACAGAATACTTAATAGTTACTACGACATACAAACTTCATTGGGCATTTTGTCTCCTTTAGGGGTCGAATTTTCCAAAAACCTTGCTAAGTGCTCGCCTATGTAAAAGGAACCCCCATGCAAAGTTTCCGATATATAGTCCTCCCTATCGATTTCGATAACGGCGACCCTGACTATTCCTAAAATATGAATCTTGCTTTCTCAGGTGGGCCCTGATGTGACTGGCCACACCAAATTTAGTTTTAAATACCCTACCACATATGTTACAGTAAGGTTGGCCCTCTGAATTGAAGGTGTAGTTATAGGAGGGCTTCGGCCGTTCTTTATCGCTTCTTGTCCAGCGTCTTGAGGCGGCTTTTTTTTTAAATTTTAATATTTTTGTAGGTAGTAGAGCGCCAAGACGGCTCTGTTTCTTTTTTTGTAGCTTTTGTAGTTTCAGAGCTTTCTTGATAAGTCTTTTCTCGGCAGCATTCCGCGGGTTCACCCGCATAACTCCCGATCCCGTGGGAATATCGCGATAAAAAGTAGCCTATGTTATTCCCAATTAATCAATGTATCCTCATACCAGGTTTCATCAAAATCGGTCTAGTAGTTTCGGAGCCTATTCGTTACAAACGAAAAATCTTTCCTTTTCATTTTAGTGTATGTAGAAAGGGTCATATTTACTTTATGATAATAATTTATCATTTAAATTAATTTGTATTTTATTGCGTAACTATTTTCATCGCGGCAATAAATTTTAATCAAGTACCTACATTTAAATTTATTTCATGTTATCATACTTATAAAATTATAGCATTCATACAAAATAAATACTCCCCATAATTTCGGTGTTTCTATTTTTTTTTGAGTAATTAATTCGTTATGAACTAGAAATTAATTACATAAATTAAGAAACATCGATATCGGACAATGGCTCAGCGTTTGACCACTATTACACATAGTTATAAGTTATAAGTTTTATGCTACAAAAATATTTGCTTTAGTGTCATTATCCAGGAAGGAAACAGTCGACTACGTTTGTATGGAGAGAGCGCCGGTACCCTTTCCTCTTCACTATCACTATCACTTCACTTCACTACATAGTATAAAACAAAGCCGCTTTTTCTGTCCCTATATCCCTATGTATGCTTAAATCTTTAAAACTACGCAACGGATTTTGATGCGGTGTTTTTTAATAGATAGAGTGATTCAAGAGGAAGGTTTATATGTATAATGCATGCATAATATAGCCGTGCGAAGCCGGGACGGGTCGCTAGTACACTATAAAGTATAATTTCTAATCGTGAATAATTCAATCCAATTTCACAGTATTGCACATGTGACTCAAATGAACGGTATTATAGGTGAGGTTCGTAACAGATTTCAATGATTAATATTATCATTGCACATATTTATACGAGTAGTACAAGAATACGTGCAACATAAAGTCGTAGCATAGACAATAAATAAACTACAAATATACACGTATATTTGTAGTATAATACATATAATATAATAATACATTACACAATATAATACACAATATATACAATATTATACATAATTATATATACATCTATTACATATAATACACTATATAATTCATATAATACATGTATTTCATATGTTAGGCTAGGATGGTCAGACCAGGGGTTCGTATTGCTCATATCCGTGGGATTTATTATTCATTTATTTTATTCTATTTATTTGGAGAACCAACAGCGTTACAAAAATAATAATAAACGAAACAAAAAACAGAAATCCAATTATAGGTTCTCATGAGTAGAAAATAGAATAGGTATAGATACAAAACAAGCAAGCAAAAACACAATTCATAATCCAGCAAGAATAAAAATTTAGGTAAATACAATACAAATATAGATACAATACTAAGATATCAATCTTAGTATTGTATTGTACAAAGACGTAAATATGAAATAACAACAAAAACACAATAAAATTAGCCATGAAAGAAGATTAGACTAAGCTGCCTACTCGCAGAGTTAACGCTGGTGAAGAAATGATCCACTGAACTTTCCTCACAGAGTAAATCGAACTGCCTCGCCACTCGCTCCATATACGTGTTCCTCCTGTATTTCGTTCTCCGTCTATGTATCATGGAGTTTTATTATTTAGCCCTAGATGCCCCATACGTGACCTCTGGGTGGCGCTAAAGAAGCAATCTCCTTGTGGGAGACTTCGTTACCACCCACTGGCTTCATTTCGCCAAGCGGACCTCTCCATGTTCCGCCGGCCGGTGCAGCCACAAAAGAAGGACTTTTTGTACTACTGCCGTCTTCCTTCATTCGCGCCCCTCGGGCCTTCGTTTGTTTAGAGGTATTTGAATCACGAGCATATAAGTTTGAAAGTTGATAGTCCCATATGGGGGAATTGGATCCAGGTCCATATGAAAACGTAGTATTAAGTTCACCTCTGTTTTTTCATTAACATAGTTTGCAAGCTCTAACACATGGACAAGAAGTCTGACAGAAGTCTTTCTAGGAAAGCATGGTCTCGATCTTTAGGCATGAAGAATCGACTTGAGAGAGAGATCTTCGGCTAGAATAGTAATGAGGGATTCTGAACAATTCATTCAATTATGGCTTCATGCAATGATTGTTGAAATGCTATCGAATCTAACCGCCCAAAAAGAAGTAGCCTCCAGAGCCGCCACTGATCTTTTTCTTCTAAATTTTCTACTGACCAATGCAGAGACCAGGCTGTGTTTTTCCATTCAGGATTTGACAGTTGCAATGGTCTAACTATAGATTTAAAAGATAGTTGGAGAGGTGTTTTTATATAAATGCATGTATAAGTTGTCTATTTGAAGCATAACAATAAAACTTTAAAATCAGAATCACGGCGCAGCGCGCGTCGACCCAGTTTTCGACTTTCAATTTTCATTTTTCAGCCACCCCTTTCTCCAGGTCGTTCAACATGAGTGGCCTAAAAGTGTAAACTCCATTTAACTCTTGACAAGAGGTATTTAGGTCTTAATAGAAACACATACACGCATAATGATTACGGTACCGTTTAAATCAAATGTATGTATTAGGACTAGGTATGACCTAGATGACGTAATTACTGGGGTTTGGCTGAAGTTAAATGTACAGTCACATTTCCAATTAGCTGAACCCCACGTGACCCAGAGCTGACTCGGATGTCACCCCAGGATGTTACATGATTCTGTTTTTTTTTAAACAATTTAATATATACATACAATACAATAAACAATATATACAATACAATCACTTCACTATCACTATCACTACATAGTATAAAACAAAGTCGCTTTTTCTGTCCCTATATCCCTATGTATGCTTAAATCTTTAAAACTACGCAACGGATTTTGATGCGGTTTTTTTTAATAGATAGAGTGATTCAAGAGGAATTTTTATATGTATAATACATGCATAATATAGCCGTGCGAAGCCGGGACGGGTCGCTAGTAAACAATATAAAAAATAACAAAATAGGTAAATATTATATTTTTTACAGATATGCGAATGAGCTTTGGGTCACGTGGGGTTCAGCTAATTAGTAATGTGACTGTACTAGGTGTGTCCAGGACAAAGAAAGCTAGGGTCCAAGTCTTGGATGAAAGGTGTTAGAAATATTTTTCTTTGTTTGTTTGTACTTTCACGTCATACCGAGCTACGAAAAGAATACACCAATTTTGTTTTAGAGTTTAGGAGTTGCGCCGCGTTAGTTAGTTTTAGGGTTTGGTACATAAATTGTAAAAACGGGCTCTTATGATCGAGTTACCTAAAAATGTAGGATGCCAATGAAGGCATTATGCCTAAATGGAAGGTTTGTCTAGAAAACGGGACCCTATTACTAAGACTTAACTGTCCGTCCGTCCGACTGTCTGTCTGTCACCAGGCTGTATCTCATGAACCGTGAAAGCTAGACAGTTGAAATCACAGATGATGTATTTCTGTTACCGCTATAACAACAAATATTAAAAACAGAAGAAGAAAATTCAAGTGGGGTTCCCTTACAACATTTTACGGAACCCTTCGTGCGCGAGTCCGACCGTACTTCACCGGTTTTTTCTATAATATTTCCATTTCTACTATAAATATTTCTATGTTAAGTTTCTCAGAAAATAGAGCTAGCGAATAGTAAAATATAGATTTAAATAGGTTTTATAGTTTTAATGCACTGATAACAAACAGACAGAGATATATTATCACTTCACTACATAGTATAAAACAAAGTCACTTTCTCTGTATCCCTATGTATGCTTAAATCTTTAAAACTACGCAACGGATTCTGATGCGATTTTTTTTATGATTCAAGACGAAGGTTTATATGTATAATACATGCATAATATAGCCGTGCGAAGCCGGAGCGGGTCGCTAGTTTTTAATAAGTATGAATTTGTGTTTGACTACTTATTCTAAGACCCTTAAACTCGATTTTTTTGACAGGAAAACGTCTTATAAGTCGATGAACACCGGCATTCACAAAAAAGTGTGACGTCATGCGTTACGTTACTTTATTGACAAGGTCACCATACCAAAGTATTGGAGTATGCAAAATGATAATGTATCGGGTTCTGTTGACATGATAGGTTACCATAGCAACGTATAAATATGCAAAATGGTAATGTCAACGATACAAAAGAGTTCTTATGACGTTATCACGTAAAATTATCGTCCGTAACCGACTTTACAGACAACCATTTTTTTTTATTTGTCAAATCAAATCAATCATTTATTCACATATAATGTCAAAATTATAATAAAGTAGGTACTTGGCTATTTAACCTCATTTGAGGTATGTGAATTAGTCTAAATTATTAGTGAAAAGTCAAATATTAAAATTAAATAGCTGTTTTAAGTTTGACAGCTGTCAGTAGTGTCGTTACAAAAGTGTCGTTGCATCTTTTGGTCTTAATTTTTTCCGTCTAGCCCCCTTTCGCAACGCGCGATAAGGAACTATCGTTCCAAAATTATTTCATAAACTGTCAATTAAAATAAATTCATTAATTAACACAATCTATACATTGGTAAATACTCGGCCTTTTCCGCCAAAAAAATGTAATTCTCTTATAAATTTGTAGGAAAATAGTCCGTATTTTCGGCGAATAAATAATTTCATTCAAAAGTTGGATATTGATACCTACTTATTGTGGCTATTACAATGTATGTTGTACCTACAAAACATGCTGAATTCCTGGGAAAAATGTGGTTAACCACATATAGTAATAGAGTCCTATAAATATATATATGAGGTAATTAATGCTATAAATTTAAATAGTTTATTTTCCTGTATTCTTTTAGCTTAGTTTTATTTTTAAGCTGAAAAATACCCTCCCGCCTCAGGCTGCGCGTCACTTGATATCAAACGGATAAGTGGTATGACCAGAAGCGCGATAGAGGTGTCATAGAAACAGTTTTTGGGTATCAACCACTTAAATCCATATAATGATATTCCTACTGTTGTAAATGTGAAGTAATGCTTTGTATTGTCATACACTTCGAAACAAGATTAGACTAATTTACTTTGATAGAAAAAATCGTGAAAATCCTAAAAATCATTTTTTGAGCTTTTTCAATTTTACGGCGATAGTAAAGAAAAAACAAGTAGGTACAAAATGTATATTTTCATAAACTTTACATCAAATCCCATAGGATAATACAGATGGTTTTTCACTTATATAGATGTAAGTCTTCTAATTACATAAAACAGTTAAGGCGGCCATTTCGCGGCGCGCGGGGGAAAGGGATAGATGTATCGCGCGGCGCGCGTGTGGGAAAGGGATAGGGGTTTTTAAGGTCCTATTTCACCTTAATACCCTTAATAATTGTCTCTTTAGGGTTTCTTAGAGAGAGTAAAAATAAGGGTTTTGAAAGAACGAAATGAATGGGTCTTTATGACTCGCTCGTTTTTGCTCGCGATTTTCTATCCCTGCTTTAAACATGTAAAAATCAATCGCATTGCGGTAAAATATCAAAAATAGTTCGACCGATTTTGATAAAAATGTATGTTCTATTTCCTTTCTAGAACTCCCCTATTTTTGACGTGACAACGTTTTATAAATTGGTTTGCCGGGTGACACTTCAAGAAACTGCGTTACGCTCCGCTGACGTTATGCGCTCACAATGAGAGCGAGTGAGAGGCACGCGGGCATGGTTAGCCCGCCTAAGAGCGAGAGAGACAGACATAAAAAGTGAAAGGCACGCGTCCCTTCCACTCGAGCACAGTTGTTGTCACGTAAAACTTTCGCCCGTATACCGACTTTACAGGCAACCAGTTTTTTTAAATAGTGACTCTTCGATATTATAAAAGGAAGCGCTGAATGTGTTGCTAAGCGCAAATCTCGAGAACAGCTGAACCGATTTCACAATTTTTTTTGTTGTTGTGTTTGTTATTGCTTTTCTTATGAAACTTCGTATTTAATTTCTTATGAAAGAAAAAATTAAGAAATTTCCGCTGAAAATTAGTTCGCGAGTGAAACCGCGGGACGCAGCTAGTGAGTGAATAATAAATGTTTTTCACTCGAAATACCGGTATTACGCGGAATTTAGCTCTCTTTGAATTCCCCTATTACCAGAAAGAAAAGAGAAATTGCCAGAAATAAATAATAATCCATGGCATTTAAACTGAATAGAGGGTTTGATATTGTTTCAGGCAGTACATGATAAACGCTTGGATGATAGAGTAGATGCGATGTTGAAAGATGGACTCATTGAGGAGCTGCTCGACTTTCACGCGAGGCACAACCGTCATAGAATACAGGATGGAAGGTTGGTAAATAAATAAATATTGCAGGATATTCCATACATCGCCATCAAGCCCAAAGCTAAGTAATTATACTTGTGTTAGGGGTGCTAGACAACGGATATATACTACTTAATATACTTTTCTTTTGTAAATATATACTTACTAGCGACCCGCCCCGGCTTCACACGGCTATATTATGCATGTATTATACATATAAACCATCCTCTTGAATCACTCTATCTATTAAAAACCGCATCAAAATCCGTTGCGTAGTTTTAAAGATTTAAGCATACAAAGGGAAATAGGGACAGAGAAAGCGACTTTATTTTATACTATGTAGTGATAGTGATAATACATAGAAACAACCAGACCACAGACAAATATCTAAGCATAAATACTTGTCTGGTGCGGGAATCAAACCCGCAACCCTGTGTTTGGTAGTCCGGCATGGCGACCATTGTGCCAACTGGGTCGTCATTTAACTTCATTTTACTATAATAATAAAACTGGTTGCCTGTAAAGTCGGTATACGGGCGAAAGTTTTACGTGACAACAACTGTGCTCGAGTGGAAGGGACGCGTGCCTTTCACTTTTTATGTCTGTCTCTCTCGCTCTTAGGCGGGCTAACCATGCCCGAGTGGAAGGGACGCGTGCCTCTCACTCGCTCTCATTGTGAGCGCATAACGTCAGCGGAGCGTAACGCAGTTTCTTGAAGTGTCACCCGGCAAACCAATTTATAAAACGTTGTAAAGCTTCGTTGTCTATCGACTACGGAGTTAATTTACTTACCTTTATAAACTAAATATTTGTAATGTAAACAAAAGGACGTTAATTCGGTTCTATTATTAGCTGTGCCTATATTATAGGTATATATAGCTAACACTTTGTCTTCAATCGTTTACATTTAGTACGATATTGAGAATGCATTTTGGTAATTTTCGTGTATTTTGACGTGACAACGTCTTATAAATTGGTTTGCCGGGTGACACTTCAAGAAACTGCGTTACGCTCCGCTGACGGTTTAGTTTATAAAGGTAAGTAAATTAACTCCGTAGTCGATAGACAACGAAGCTTTTGACGTGACAACGTCTTATAAATTGGTTTGCCGGGTGACACTTCAAGAAACTGCGTTACGCTCCGCTGACGTTATGCGCTCACAATGAGAGCGAGTGAGAGGCACGCGGGCATGGTTAGCCCGCCTAAGAGCGAGAGAGACAGACATAAAAAGTGAAAGGCACGCGTCCCTTCCACTCGAGCACAGTTGTTGTCACGTAAAACTTTCGCCCGTATACCGACTTTACAGGCAACCAGTTTTTTTTTATTCATTTAAGCCTACTCTATCCTCACGCAAAAAGGACCCAATTAAAAAGATTCTAATTGCGGGTATACAAGTACAAGTTAGTACTCTGTTTCCTAAGTTACCATAGCGCGTTATGGTAATATGACCATGACGCATGATGTCACACAATATTACCGTTACACTTATTTGTGAATACAGGTATTCCATCAGTTTATTAGACTTTATCACGTCAAAAAACAAAAATAAGTTCCCGTAATGCATTATCAAGATCGTAATAAGTATTTGTAACGTCAATAGTGTTGTCTTTACCCCCTCAAGTATCACTCGATTTACATATAAATGTGAAGTAAACTAATCAACGTAAGGAGATAGCCTACGGAATTCTAATCGTCATATTCTACTTGTAATGCTTTCGGGGTTCCTTAGAGTAATTTAAATTTTTTTTGTACAGACAGATTACCAATTATATGAACCCCACGTGACAGAGAGCTGACTCGCATATCTGTTAAAAAATATAGTATTTACCTATTATGTTATTACTAGCTGCGCCCCGCGGTTTCACCCGCGTGAGTCCCGATCCCGTGGGAATATCGGGATAAAAAGTAGCCTATGTGTTAATCCAGGTCTCTAGCTATTTACATACCGAGTTTCAACGCAATCGGTCCAGTAGTTTTTGCGTGAAGAAGTAACAAACATACATTTACACACACACACACACAAACTTTCACATTTATAATATTAGTAGGATATTATATTGTACTAGCTATATTATATACCACTACTAACAGATAAATTAAGATGTAAGCTATCCTATCTTTAAAGTTGGATAAAACTACACACGGTGTGCAAATTTGATTAAAATCGGTTAAGTAGTTTATAAGTCCATCGCGCACAGACAACGTGGCACGTAATTTATATAAGTATATTAGATTGTATTTAAAAAATATTTTCGTTTCGAAATTTCTTGATTCGGTCGCCGCGCTCAAAGCCTGCGATAAAAGCTATGCAATAGCTTAAAAAACAGAATCAGGTAACATTACCTTACAACCTAACAGATGTGCGAGTGAGCTCTAGTCCACGTGGGGTTCAGCTAATTGGTAATGTGACTGTACTTAGAGCTGTTTTGTTATTTTATAAAATAACTAGCTGCGTCATGCGGTTTAACTTGAGTTGGTGCCTGTTTAAAAGTGAAATTGATTTCCTACAGACATCGACAACATCAAAAATCGGACCTTAAGGGGAGAAAAGAGCTATTATTTGTACTTATGGAAAAAGTACGCAGTATGTATTCTTAGCTAGCTAGTTTATTCCATAAATATTTCTTCTTCCAGACCACTAGACTACACGAAGGGAATCTTCCAAACGCTCGGATTCAAAGAGTTCCACGAATACCTGATGCTTAATGATGAGGAGAAGCAGTCTGAAGTTGGCTGCAAGCTGCTGGAGCAGAGCATTGATAACATGAAGTTGGCTACGAGGCGGTATGCGAGGCGGCAGAATAAAATGGTTAGGGGACGGTTTTTGGAACATCCTGACAGAGAAGTGAGTAATTTTTATCAAAAAGCTTTTACATAATTTGCTAAAAACATAACCCTCCCTTTTGGTTTCGCCGTAGTCGGGTAAAAGCTAGATGATTTTGGTAAAATAATAAAACACTCATTTGAAAGTGATAAAAACGTTAAATATTACCTTTTATTCTTCCAAAATCAACGATGTTCCGGTGGATAATATTGGAGCTAAAAAGTTTACCTATATTATGTTTGGCATTGCGAATATGGTAGCGTCATTAACAAGTAACTTGTTAAATAATTTATTTTAAATTGTGATTACTGCCATCTAAATTTGAGTAGCCGAACTAAGTTGTTACTTAGTTCGGTTGTTACCTTTAATTTTTTAGCGCCATCTAGGTTCGAATAGCAGTAAACTATCACTTTAGGTAGATTATAATAGATGGCGCTATTTTCAATAAAAATATTTTTTTTTCAGGCACCTCCTGTTTTCGAATTGGACACAACGGATGTCGCACAATGGGATGAAAATGTGAAAAATAAAGCCATTCACATTATAGAAAGCTTTATAATTAATTCTACATGTAACTATGAACCTGTGAAGTCAGTAATTTCTGAAGATAGAAAGAAAATCGATAGAAATTCGTATAATTATTGCGAAATGTGCCAAAGAATTATTATTGGGGATCATGTTTATGCAGCGCACTTGAATTCTTTCAAACATTCAAAAGTTGTGAAGTTAAAGAAGAGACTTGCTGAGAAAGAAAAACAGAAAGCCAGTGAAAATGAAACAGAAAATCTACAGGTTTAGAGAGAATAAATAATCACTACATCAAACAAAATTATCGTTTGAATTACTTGTTAAAAAGTAATAAGTTTGTTGTTATTTGACAAATAAACAGTAACTTTGTCATTACAATTCTAGTACTTAAGTTATTTTAGATTTTCGATTACTAATTTATTGTGATTCCCAGGAGTTTGGTTTGTAATAAAAAGCATTAATTCAAACTAAATAAACATTTATTTATTAGCAACTACATACTTATTATATTTATATTTACAACAAAATTATTTAATAATCCTCCTCATTGTCGTTCTCTTCTATTTTATTTTTCGGTGCTCGATAGTCATAATTTTTTAGTTCTGGATATTTTGTTATGATTTCATGGTATGCATGACAAAGTCTAGCAAACTCCATGTTTGTTATTTGAAATGGCCGAGTTACAGGATCCAAGTCGGCCATTTTGTACATCTTCAAAGCCATTTCTTCGCGGCAATCCTCTGGGAATAAAGTTTGAACGCCTCTGATTGAATATTTTTGCCGCATGTGGAAAATTTGACGAATAACTTTTTCGATCAGTTCGAAAGGTAATTTTATTAACGGCTGCTTCATTGGGGTTAGAGTAACGACAGCTACATCGACATCTGGTTTTGGTAGAAACGCAGCGCCCGATATATCAAACTTGTATTTGACATTACACCAAGTTTGACACATGACTGACAGTCGGCAACGTTGCTTGTCCATAATTCTTGCTGCCATTCGTTCTGCGACTTCTTTTTGGAACGTCAGTGTCATTCTCGTTCGGCCGTACGACCATGGACCTTCTTGCTTGGACATCATTTCTAACCAACGGACGATTAGTATCGTAGATACACTGAAAGGTAGATTACCGATCAGGTGCAAAGGTGGTGGAGAATCTGACCAATCACGTTTTACGTCATCAGGTATGTATTGAGTTAGGTCTGTTTTGAGAATATCGCCTGTTATAATGTCCAGGTTAACTTTATCTTTACAAGCATCAGCTATAAGCTCTAGTGATGGTATGAAACGAGGGTCTTTTTCTATGAGGATAAGTTTTCTAGGTGCCTGTTGGATGATCGAGCGAGTTATGCCGCCAGGACCTGGTCCTACCTCGCATACTATGTTACCCGTGATGTCTCCAGCCGCCCGTACTATTTTATCAATAAGCCTCGGTTCCATGAGGAAGTTCTGCGATAGCTCTCGTAGTGCACGTAGCTTGTATAACCGAATGACATCTTTAATACTTGGTAGAGGAGGTAAACGAACGTGTAAAGCTTTTTTGGCCGCAGCCATCACTGTTGCTGCACTTTCACCGGCTCGTTGAAGTCGTCTAGGAACGTCTCCTGCTTCACTGCGAATATAGAATACAGATACACTCCTATAACACCAGCGCCGATCGTAAATCCCGTAAGTCTGTTTCTCTTAGCGATAAGGTGCAGTTTCTGCACTCGTTCCTTGTTTTTCTGCTCGATGATCCTCATATATGCGACCTCTGCCTGCGATAACACTGGGTCCTTTTTTACGTCGCTGATTTTCGGCTTCAAAGATGAATCTCCCATTACGAAATAGATTATTTTTGTAAAATTCTAACCTCAAAAATAACAATCGCTCCGCAAATCAATTTTTTTTCTGAAGTGAACGAATGTTTTTAACGAACGTCAAAATAAAGAGCCATAGACTTCTCGCTCTATAATACAGATGAAAAATGAGGTGTCGATTAATCGACTAAAAACATAAGAATCGATTTTATTTCTTGAATTTTTTTGAGGGGTATATTTTCTTACTTTTTATTTATTGAATCAACTTTGTCATCAAAATAGAATTTAAAGAAAGCCAACATTTATTGCAATCAATAATTTGCTTAATTTCAACAATTTTGTAAATTGATATTGCAGAAAAACAATAACAAACCCAGCTGATCGAGACAACAACAACAAAACAAAATGACATGCGCACTTCCGCCTTACTTTCTCGACTACTATCGTTGTCTCTTTCGCTTTTGGTAAAATCGTATATATCGCTCTCACGTTTTCATATTGGCGGATTGGCAACGTCTCCTTCCTACCCTCCCCAACAATCCATCAAGAAAGATTTGTCAATTTTTGATTCAGATTCGAGGCGGTCGCTCGTGCGTGTTTTCCGAGCCGAATACGCGTAATTTTACTGTGTTTTTGTGTTAAAATGCCATTTATTTCAAAAGACTGGCGTTCCCCGGGCGAAGAGTGGGTGAAAACGCAAGAGGGTTGGGAAAAGAAGAAAGTTTTGGAGTGCACTTCTCAAAGGTTAGTGAAAATGCAAAATAAACAGAATCCTTTGTTCATGCAATTGGTTCTACGGACTGTTTACTACGGATTAACTAACTGTTTGACGCTTGTTTACTGTGTTTTGAAGTGTTTCTCGTGTTTCTATTGCAGATATCCTGCTTTAACTAACTTTAATAGCTCGGAAAGTGATCCGAAGTCATGGTAAGTCAACCCTTTCTACTTGTTGTTTTATAATCAGCTGTTTGTGTTTTGCAAACACTGTTTTATTGATTTTCTTGCATGTTTGAACGTATCCTTCGAGCCATTGGACTTCCTTTATGATTGTTACAAGTAGGTTTGTAATAGATAGATATGTCATACAAATTATAGGTACTTAAAGGTAGGTAGGTAATATAATAATATTTAGGTAGGTATAATAGGTAAGTACCTACCTAAGTTTGTAGAATCCCATTTACTTATTTACTTGCATTCATTAAATTCTTAAGGCACATAGATATAAGAGAAAGAAAAGAAATCTTTATTCTTACCAAATTCCTAGTTCTTATCAGGTTTTTATTCACTTTGATATTCTAATAAGAAAGTTTGGTGCTAAAAATAGCTAATGATAAACAGCCCAGCAGTTACCTATCATAAATGGTAAAAGCCTTCGACCATATAAAAGCTCTGTCTTGTAACACTGTCATGCCTAAACCTTATAAGTACCTACTAACTTACCAAATTCATTAAAATGAACTCTCGATATACCTAGGTAAATAGCTCTCGAAGTGTTTCAGGAAAGTCTATGTTCAAAGAGATAAATGAAGCCTTGAAGGAGGACAAATTCTACTTTATATAACACAAGCCTATTTCAGTTCTGGGTAATGTTTTATCCTGAACCTGGACTTATGCGGGTGAAACTGCAGGATGCAGCTAGTTCTACTTATCTTTGCTGTATAGAATACCTAGTCTGTACAGACACCACTGAGTCACTAAAATAGTAGCTATGTTTATTGATTTCTATGCTATCACAAGATTATCAAATGTATCTATAGATAGGCATCTATTTAATAAAGGTATTTACATATTTGTTTTGATAGATACTGGGTTAAGAATAACAATTTTAGCATCACCTCGCGGTTTCACCCGCGTAACTCCCGATCCCGTGGGAATATCGGGATTAAAAGTAGCCTATAACATTCCCAGTGAATCAATGTATCCTCATACCAAGTTTTATCAAAATCGGCCCAGTAGTTTCGGAGCCTACTCAATGCAAGCAATCAAATCTGTCCTCTTTATAATATTAGTATAGGTACCTAGATTTTTTCAATAAATTATGTTGCAAATCTTATATTTTTGTGAAATAAATATGCGATTATTTGTCTGTTGATTACATAATTACGCAAAGCGCAACGTCTTTTTGCCTTAAGTATGGCCTGTGACGCCATCGACTGTCTTCATGCTAGAATTCAAATTAAATAAAAAAAGTTATATTTCGTTAATTAACTTAAAAAAAAATACTTAATTGTAAATGGTTTTTAAAACACAATTGCTACTTTTACAAAACTTAATGGAAAACTTTCAAGAAGCCAATTTGCTACTTAACAATTAAACTGTAAAAGAAAAATCTTACAAAATATAAACCAGAAAAAGAAAAAATAAACAATCCTAACTCCGTCCCTTGCAATCTAGGTCGCACTCAAACGCAGTGGGTCAAACCACTCGGCCAGAAAACACGACGAAACAGATAATTTGTTTAGCCAACCAAATGTCTACAATAACTCAATTAATTGAACCAGTCTATTTCTTGCATAGGCCGGGTTTTTCTTTAATTATACCGACGCTAGAAGGAGACTGAAGATAGAAACCACAAAAACTTAAACCTACTAATATTATGAATGTGTTAGTTTGTGTGTGTGTTTGTTACTCCTTCACGCAAAAACCACTGAACCGATTGCGACGAAACTCGGTATCTAGATACCTGGAGACCTGCATTAACACATAGGCTTCTTTTTATCCCGATATTCCCACGGGATCGGGACTTACGCGGGTGAAACCGCGGGGCATAGCTAGTTAATATTATAAATGTGTTAGTTGTGTTTGTTACTCCTTCACGCAAAAACCACTGGACTGATTTCGATAAAATTTGGTATGTAAATAGCTGGATATCCGGATTAACATAGGCTACTTTTTTATCCCGGTATGCCCACGGGATCGGGATTTACACAGGTGAAATCATAAGTTTATTATCATTGGTGACAAGTCACTTAAGTGACGCTATTATACAAATCAATCACACACATTTGTCAAATGTTTGGCAACCATATCGATGGTTTCCGCAACAAAGGGCGTATCTCCATTTTGCATACTTTTGGCAATGAGCAAAAAACAAAATAAAAAAAAATATTTCTTAAATATCTTTTTTGTTTTTATACTTATAAAAAAATGTGCTAGGAAGAAATTTCTTAGTTTTTTTCGGGCTTTGGCCTCGCTTAATTAGGGAACTGTACGAGTCTTAGTTTAGAAGTTAGCTAGGGCGTAAATCCCTGAAAATGAAAAAAATTGGTAGTTACACCCCACAAATATACAGTCTGGCAAAAAGTACCTACAGTAAAAGCCATATAAGCCTAAACCATTTGTAGTATAAACCTTTTTTGTTTCAGAATTTGTAAATACGCCGTATTATTTATACTAATAAATGACTAAACTAGCAAAATATTAACCTGATAGGAGTATATTTTACTTAGATGCAAGCCCCAACTCACAAAAATTAACTCCGCTTCGCAACGTGGAACATGGGCACGCTAGCCGGACGCGCGAGGGAGCTGGCTGACGTACTTTCCAGGCGAAAAGTGGCCGTTACGTTTCTGTAGGAGACTCGATGGAAAGGCAGCAGATCCCGGCACATTAGGAGCGGCTAAAAGCTCTACATGGGTCCTGGTGGAGAGAACAGGGTGGCTATGGTGCTCGCTGAGGGGTTGCATGACTGTATCTTGGAGATAAAACGCTCTAGCAACCGACATATGGCCGTGAAGGTGCTTATTGAGGGGGTTGTAACCTACTTGGTAAGCGATGCTGATAAAGTATTGTTTTGGAACAAACTCGGCGAGGTCCTTGGGGCCATCTTGTTGTCACAGGGGATCGTTTTGGGTGGTGATCTGAACGGTCATGTGGGCAAGATGAGCGTGTTCATGGAAGCTACAGCAGTTGAAATGCGGAAGGGGAAGAAATCCTATGTACGTGTGCCCCTGCCGACCTGGCCCTCGTGAACACTTACTTCAAAAAGAAGCCCGACTACTTGATCACCTATAGGAGTGAGAGGCACGCTACCCAAATCGATTTCTATCACTAGGAAACATCATATCGGCAACGTGGCTAACTGCAAAGTCATTCCTGGTGAGAGTCTCACTGATCAACACCGTCTTCTTGTCATGGATCTCTGTGTGAAACCCAAAAATAAACAACCTGTGCGGTGTTGTCGCCAAATCAGATGGTGGACAAGTTCGCTGGTGTCGACAAATAATCGATGTCGTCGGACGATCGATATCGACGAACCAGTCCTGGACCACTACGATAAGATTAATTTAGGCATCGATCACCGGTGCGGCGAAGGCAGTGTTTGGGATGTCTTAAGATGGATGCAAATATGACAAGGAAACTTGATTTTCCTGTCATATTGATTGCCTTGGACATAGTCCAGAGGGAGACTAAATTGAAGAAAGCCCTCTTCAAAAAGTTAGTAGTAAAGTAGCCAGAGCCAGACAGGACTACTTACAGTCATTGTACGATAAGTTGGAAACGTCTGAGGGACAGAAGCTTATTTATAAGTTGGCACATTCGAGGGTAAAAGCCCGTCCCGATGGTAATCTGCTTTGCGAGGACATCGCGGTGAAGAAGAGATGGCTCTCTTATTTCCACGAGCTGCTGAATAAGGAGCACGAAGAGTTGAAGCCCTATCGAAGTATGAAATGCGATGGGTTCTCGTAGTGTGGGTATCTTAACCAACCTATGTAACCGCATACTCTAAACTGGTGAGTTCCCTATGTTTTACCCCAGTTTTCAAGGGCAAGGGATCGGTGCAGGAGTGTGGGAGTTATCGAGGTATATGGGTCATGTCCCACACCATGAAGCTCTACGATAGATAGTCGGATAGTCGATTCTTGGATTCGACAAAAGTACACTGTGTCTAGGTGTCCATATAATTAACACCCCGGTCACGGACCCCGTTCCGCCGTTTTCTATTCTTATAAAGATTTGCAGAAAGCCTTTGTCTGTGTTCCTTCGTCATCGATCGTCCGACGACATCGATTACGACGTCAAGTCACGCATTTCAGAGGCTTGGGCCAAGTGTCGTGAGGACTGGTGTCATTTGCGATCCCAAAATTCCGCTTAAACTAAAGAGACAGGTTTATGCCGGTTAAACTAAACGGTTTTGTACGGTAGTAAGACGTGACCAGTGTTTGAGCGGCATAAGCAGAAGCTGCGTGTCACGTAGATGAAGATGTTGCGCTGGATTTGTGGAGTGACGCGACAGGATCACGTCAGGAACTCTCGCATCCGAGGTAGCTTACATGTCCGAGACATTGCAGATACATTGCAAGAATGTTGCCTACGCTCGCTGGTACGGTCACGTCTTGCGAAAACCAGCTAGTTCCGTGGAGAACAAAGAGATTGGGAAGAGCCAAGAAGTGCTGGCTTGGCATCGTAGTGGTGATATGTGTGCAGATTTGGTGTAGATTAATATGACAAAGTTATTTTATCTTGACCGGCACGGCGTTGACCGCGTACTGATTTCGTTTACGCTGTAAACAAACAAGCGAGGACATGTGCTATACTTGCGGTAAGATCACAAACATTATCCAATCACATAAAGGTATAGTTAAGTCTCTGTTCTTTTAATATACTTTAGTTATGCAAGAACAAGACAGCTAGGATCACTTGTAAGTTTAGAAATTTAGCACCACCTGTGGGAAAAAATACTATTTTTTTCGAAGTAGACTAATACATTACGGCGCAAAACAGATTATTAAATTGTATTTTAAATTTTATCTAATTATACATCCTAATATTAGCATATTTATTATTTATGCCAAAGTCGTAAATGGTACTTAATATAACATAGGTGAGATACAACCTATATTCTTTTAGGTTTATTTTTTTTTTGCAGGGCGTAAAACACATATTGATTTAATTATGTGTATTTACCCCGTTTGTCGTTCAAAAAGTAAAAACACAGTGTAGTTACATCAAATTGATTTCCCAATATAAAAATAATATTGTTTTATGACCCCTTTTCAATGTTTAGCCAATAGAAAAATGTAGGTCGTAACATCTTTTTTTTTCATCGTAGCGCCATTTTAAAAATAGGGATCGATAGAGCGTTACAAACTGAGTAAAACTGCATAAAAAACTCAATATGGCCAAAATGGCTTTTACGCCCTTTGTTGCGGAAACCATCGATATGACAAGCCTTGTTACTTAGTTTGGGGGCTAGATAGCTGTCTAGGTAGAAGCCTCAGACTACCCTGGTAGCTTTATGACATTTAATACATACTAACTATAACAGCGCTCCGCGGTTTCACCCTCGTAACTCCCGATCCCGTGGGAATATCGGGATAAAAAGTAGCCTATGTTATTCCCAATAAATCAATGTACCATCATACCAAGCGGTCCAGTAGTTTCGGAGCCCATTCGTTACAAACAAAAAAAAATCTTTCCCAGAAAAAATAAGGTTAATAACAACATGGATTATTGACATCTGAATAAATGAATTTTAATTTAATTAACAAAAAAAATGGTCTGTAAAATCGGGTTACGAACGATATTTTTACGTGATAACGTCATAAGAAAACATTGATGGTAACCATAGCAACGATAGTACGTTGCTATGGTTACCAATAACACTCACGTTCCCGTTACGACGTTGCTATGGTTACCAATAACACTCACGTTCCCGTTATGACGTTGCTATGGTTACCAATAACACTCACGTTCCCGTTACGACGTTGCTATGGTTACCAATAACACTCACGTTCCCGTTACGACGTTGCTATGGTTACCAATAACACTCACGTTCCCGTTACGACGTTGTTATGGTTACCTTGTCAATAACGTTAGCGATGACGTCCCACTTTTTTTTGTTCATCGTTTTATAAGACGTTATCATGTCAAAAACGCTATATTTCTCCATACCTAACTTTCGTATAGCCTAGTGCTACTAGAATACAGACGTTTCTCAAACTTTCAAGGCTTCAGATCTAAATCTCTAAATTAGCTTCTTTGAATTAACCTGCTTGAGTAACACAACGTTACAGACTTGTTGCTAAAAGGTTAGGCACTTCTAAATTACTTCACTTTTGCCTTTCAACATCGAAGTTAAGTAAAACCACGTAAAACGGAGAACGCTCTTTGTGGCCAATTATTATGCGATTGTTTGAAAAGTTTGATGCAAACCTTATTTTTATTAGATCACTCACCTCGCGGTTTGACCCGCGTAACTCCCGATCCCGTGGGAATATAGGAATATAAAGTAGCCAAAGACACTCCCAATTAATCAATGTATCCTCAATATAATCCTAATACCGAGTTTCATCAAAATCAGTCCAGTAGTTTCGGAGCCTATTCAATGCAAACAATCAAACGTTTCGTTGTTTATAATATTAGTAGGTAGGTACAAACATGATCTCCACGGACTATCCATTTTAACCGACTTCAAAAAAGGAGGAGGTTTTCAATTTATCGCGTATATATTTTTTTAATGTATGTTCGCCAATTACTCGAAACGCCTGGATCGATTTAGAAAATTCTTTTTTGTTTGAAATTTAAAAGGGTTTGTTTGTAAGTTTTTGTGTTACTGTTGTTTTCTTTCTCTAATTTTATTTATTTTTCTGCTGTTACTTGTATTTCTCTTTTATTATGTTGTGTGCTTCTCTAATGACGTTATTCTTCTTCAAAATCAATGCACATGCGAAACATGAAACTTTGCATAACAGTTCCTATTGTGGGCATTAAAATCTCATTTGTTGATTCTCTCTGAGATATAAAAGATATAATGCCTCAACATGGTCTATAAATTTACAAACATTCATTCATCTTATACATGCAGCGCTCTGAGGTTTCACTCGTGCAACTCCCGATCCCGTGGAAATATCGGGGAAACCTCTAACACTCTCAATGAATCGATGTATCCTCATACTAAGTTTCATCAAAATCGTTTCAGAGCCTATTCAATTCAAACAAACAAACAATTATTAATCTTTCCTCTTTATAATATTAGTATAGATAGTATAGGTATATAAAATAAATATAAATAAATAATATTTTCAGGACATATTACACATCGCCATCCAGCCCCAAGCTAAGCAACTTAATGCTTGTGTTATGGGTGCCAGATAACGGATAAACTACTTATATACTTTTTTTTTTGTAAATATATACATATTATACATATAGGAAACACCCAGAACCAGAAACAAGAATTTATGGTCAGCATAAATACTTGTTCCCGGCGGGAATCGAACCCGCAACCTTCTGCGTCGCAGTCGGGTGTTCGCCCGACGCGCCACAGAGGTCGTCCACATCTATTTTATTTTCCAAAAGAGTGTTATTGGGCTAGAAGTAGATACTTACCTCGACTTTTATTCTGATGGGTGTGGTTTCGAGTCCCGACCGCCCTTCACCAATGGAGCTTTCTGACGAAAGTTTAATTTATCTTATAGTAAAGGAAAACATCGTGATGAAACTCGTGGCTTAATTGGCTTCAGTAATTGACAATTTCTTTCTTTTTGACTCGGTAGAGTAAGCTGTGAGAGTGGTATAGGTTCTAGGCAAGCCTACTCCGTCTTAATCATGTCGTCCTTCTTCTTCTTCGTATCGATAGCACAAATTAAAGGGAAAATCGATGAGGCAGGGTCAGATCCGCCCACTCCAGTGTGCTGCCAGGTCTCTGGCGTTTAGCTAACATCAGGTCAGCCAATGAGTTCGCATTAAGCTAGTATTTTAGTCCAGTAACGAGTAATTTAGTGGCTAAACGTGTCTGAACACCAAAAATTTAGTCGAGTAGGTTAGTGAGTAATTTAGTCGAGTCGGTCCATTTTATTCTGTTTTTATTATTAGGCGAGGGGCGAGTAGCACCTAAACAAGTCTGAGCCTGGCGAATTTGTCGAGTCGATTAGTTTTCGCCTCATCGTTGCATTGTTTTGCACTTGTATGTAAAAAATAAACTATACTCAACCAAAGTGCGAACGGTTTTTGGGCAGTAGCGAATGTTTTAGCTACAATTACTCACTACTTGACTAAAATACTAGCTTAATGCGAACTAGGCCTAGGGCTGGTAGGGCAGGTCAAGAGGTGGAGCATAGTTTGGACGTCCTGAATAGCATGGATTAAAGTGGCTGACGCTGTATGTATAAAGGCCTATCCGCACAGCTCAGTGACGACAGAGTGCCGTACCGTGATTTTCCATCAGTGTCAGTGAAAAATGATATTGTTTCATACTTTTCGTAGGGAGCCAATAATACGTGTACATGATATTACGCTGCCATGGATTACGACGCCATGGATTACACGACCTGATATTACGTGTACAGGCTTCGTATTATAGGTTTGAACAAATAATGTACGACCACTTATTACGAGACCACGTATTACACCGCCACGTATTACGAAGACATTGCCATAGACCTATAAAACCACAGAGTGGTTCAAACGTCTTTATGAATTGTGCTGTCTATGTGAGTGTGTGAAAGTTCAAAAGTTATTCGTACTTTCTTTATTACATTTTTGGTGCGATATCGTCTAGTTAATTGATGAAACACCTGCATTCACACAAAAGTGTCATGTTCCGGTAACATGACGCATCCCGTTCCTGAAGCGGGGCGCATGATATAATAAAACGTGGTCTTTAGGGCAGCATATAAAGACCCATCCAGAACACCCCCTACCCAGAACCGACATGGATAGGTTAGGTTTATGTTAGAACTGCGACCACAACGCACGAGCCGAGCGAGCGAAGCGAGCGGTGCCGCGGCAGCGGCCGGCGCGGCGAGTGCTAGAAACGAATTCTACCCATTTTACTTGGTTACGACGAACCACTCTGTGGTTTTATAGGTCTATGGCAATGTCTTCGTAATACGTGGCCGTGTAATACTGGGTCTCGTAATATATGGACTCGTAATATCACCGCGGACAAATATTACACGACCACGTATTACACGACCTGTATTACGCGACCAAGTATTACACAGTCACGTATTACGAGTACATTTTGGCTTCGTAATATCGGGTCGTGTAATACGTGGTCTCGTAATATATGGACTCCTTTTCGTACTAGACTATCCGTTCAGCGACAGTGATGTTCAGTGCTGTCAGTGCTGCTCCGATGCCCGCCGTGATCCGGCGTGAATTGAAGATGGCCGACGAAAAGTAATTGAATTGGTCCGTGTGTTGCCCGTATTTATTACGTTTTTTTGACGATCGACCCCTAGGTACATTCATTTTCCTTAAAACCGCAGTCAAAATATCGGAAATGTTGCGGTCGTTATCTTTGCTCGCTCTCGTTTATTTATATAATTAAAAAAACCGGCCAAGTGCGAGTTGGACTCGCGAATGAAAGTTATGGTAACCCTTGCGATAGAGTACTAAAAATCACTGTGGCGTCACTGTGCGGATAGGCCTTCACGGCACGGTACGGTACGAAACTGTCGTCGCTGTGCCGTCACTGTGTCGTCACTGTGTCGCCACTGAGCTGTGCGGATAGGCCTTAAATCATCTAGGTTAGATGTAAATCCAATTATCATTTTCCAATCACGGTAGGCTGTAACAAGGAATTTGATAGTTCTGCTCCAATTCCTAGCTCAGGTCATACAGTACCAAGTAATCAACCTATTAGAAAGTGCACATGTTAATCGCAGCATATCTGACAGGCTGTATAATTAGAAATTTCTATTTTGCGACGTATCTGTGCGTTTGATGAATAGAATTGCGTACGGTGAAAAAACTGAGTAATGAATTGTAAAGTTGTTTTTAATAGTAGTATGCTTAAAGTGAAGGAAAACATCATTATGAAACCCACGGCTTAGTTGACTCCAAACGTGTTGATGAGGTCTTGCTGGACACGGTCGGAAAGCTGAGAGGGAGGTATAGGTTCTTGGCAAGGGTACTCCTTGCAATAAATTTTCCAGGCAGTACAGAGCGCCCTAAACACCTAACAGCAGCAGCATTAAACTTGTTGGATTAAAATCATTTAGCCTTGAAGTCATCAGAAATATTTCAGTTTTCTACGATTGTTTTACTTGTACCCAATATCTTTTCTTTTTTCAACTTGTTCTATATGGCCCACGTTTGCACCCTTTTCCTTTCCCCTTTGCGTCATCAATTTTTCGGCCTTAGTATTGCTTTGTAATAAGTATATCTAGTACAGACCTAAATGACGGAAAATAATATGAAAATCACTGAAGCATTTTTACTGAAACTAAATTTCAAGGAAGTTTCTCAAATGTATTTCGCTGTGCAGTTCGTTCACCCGTGACTAATGTCATTATTTTTACCTGAATACAGAGTTCGCGATGCGTTTTTAAACATCACTGACCTAATTTGCTGAAAATAACCTCTAGAACGTTTGCGGACTCCGGATTTTTCTACAACACGAGCGTTTGGAACTATTTTACTGGGGAATGTTACTGTACGGTCATTATTATGCAATTTTCTGGTCGTTATTCCAAGACTAAAATAACGTTTAGATGTAAGTTTATGTTAGCTAAACATCTATTGAATAAAAAGAGGCTAGATACTTGCCAGGCAGATGACGCACTGTGCAAACGCTTGGTCTAGAAACAAGTGACATAGGACATTCCTTACTGTCCATGACTTTACCAATTTACTAGCTGCGCCCTGCGGTTTCACCCGCATAAGTCCCGATCCCGTGAGAATTTCAAAATGAAAAGTAGCATATAGCCTTCCTTGATAAATGGACCATCCAACACAAAAAGGTTTTTTAATTCGAACCAGTAGTTTCTTAGATTAACGCGTTCAAACAAACAAACGAACAAACTCTTTAACATTATAATACTAAGGATTATAAAAACCGGTCAAGTGCGAGTCAGACTTGCGCACGAAGGGTTCCGTACCATGTTGTATGGAAGTCCCACTTAAATATTTTTTTATCTTTATCACTACATAGTATAAAACAAAGTCGCTTTATCTGTCCCTATGTCCCTATATCCCTTTGTATGCTTAAATCTTCAAAACTACGCAACGGATTTTGATGCGGTTTTTTTTAATAGATAGAGTGATTCAAGAGGAAGGTTTATATGTATAATATATGCATAATATAGCCGTGCGAAGCCGGGGCGGGTCGCTAGTTTGTTGATATAACGGCAACAGAAATACATAGTCTGTGAAAATTTTAACTCTAGCTATTACGGTTCATGAGATACAGCTTGGTGACAGACAGACAGACAGACAGTAAAGTCTTAGTAATAGGGTCCCGTTTTTACCCTTTGGGTACGGAACCCTAAAAATAATGGTCATTTATTCTGTAAGAAATCACTAACACTTTGAAAGCCTTAGTAAAATTTTGAAAATCATTAACTACTCTTAAAGCTTTTTAGAATAAATTGCTGTTTAAAAATCTGCCTGAATTCCTTACAATGTGGTGTGTACATAGGGACATACATCAAGGTTTTCAGCCTTCAGAACTGGGTCAAGGTTTCAGAGACTCGGAAACGATATACGCCAAGTCCCTGAGGATAAATTGTGAACTTCGTGACGCAGCAAGGCTGGATGTTGTGCTTTATCTCTAAGATACTATAACATTTTGAAATGATCTATGCTTTCTGCCTTCACAAGTGTTCAAACTAAGTTCTGAACTTTCTGAAATTACCACACTAATAAAATCTCCTTATTTTAATTCTGCCAATAAAAATAAAATAAAGTTTATGGTGAATTATTTTTATTGGCAGACGCATTTCGAAGCCCCACCTTCACTATCACTAATCACTACATAGTATAAAAAAGTCACTTTTCCCCGTCCCTATATCCCTATGTCCTTAAGTATGCTTAGATCTTTAAAACTACGCAACGGATTTTGATGCGGGTTTGATAGAGTGATTCAAGAGAAAGGTTTATATGTATAATACATGCATAATATAGCAGTGCGAAGCCGGAGCGGGTCGCTAGTAGTTTATAATTCCAAACTTCTTTATCTCAAAAATTCTTTAGGTAAGTATTATGAGTAGTCTTACAAACAAATCCCCACAGTAAAAATATTTTATTAATGAAATTCTTAGGAGTGGGATTGCAACAAATAAAAGCCGGTTTTTCTAATGACTGAATAATTTTAATTTTATTCTGCTTATTAGGTGAATTATTCTCTTAACTTAAACTTCAAGAAAATGAGGTAACCCATTTCAAAAAAAAAAAAAAAGAAAAAAGAAAAAAAAAAAAAAAAAAAACTCGTCCGACAAAAAACTCGTCCGGCAAAACCGACAAAAAACTCGTCCGACAAAAGACTCGTCCGACAAAAATCTCGTCCGACAAAAAACTCGTCCGACAAAAAACTCGTCTGGCAAAAAACTCGTCCGACAAAAAACTCGTCCGACAAAAAACTCGTCCGACAAAAAACTCGTCCGGCAAAAAACTCGTCCGACAAAAAACTCGTCCGACGAAAAACTCGTCCGACAAAATACTCGTCCGACAAAAAACTCTGGACTGGAAAAGGATTGTCAACACAATCAATAAAGTTCAATTTAGATTTAAACAACTTCTCCCGTGAGAATTTTGTGTGACGCTTTTGTAAAATTTCACTCTCATCATTTTTTCATAACGCGCCTAAAGAAGTATAACTTCAATATTTCAAAGCTACATCTTCTTTACATTATCTAAACTACTCATTGAAAACTCTTCCAATCCCAATTAACTTAAAAGCTGTCTTAATAAAAACGGACGTTTCCTGCTGACAGCGCATTACAGTTCACCCTTTGAACTTATCAGGATAGATTACCTCGTCAAGTAATGGCTTTTAACCTTCCAACCACACCCTGTAATTTTCCTACGGAATTAAGACTATGAGGGACGCCCACAACAAGTCATAACACTGTAACCTTTACAGTGACCCTTTAAGTTTGAAAGAAATTGTAATTTTTAGGGTGAAAACAGGACCCTATTGCTAAGACTTCACTGTCTGTCTGTCTGTCTGTCACCAGACTGTATTTCATAAACCGTGATGGCTGGAGAGTTGAAATTTTTACAGATTATGTATTTCTGTTGCCACACGCAGAGAAATAGAAGTCAACCAGAAGTACAAAACTGTATAGTTAAATTATTTTACGATAAATTTAGTCTGAAATACTGTTTTCTTGTAATCTCTACGATTTTATTTTAAACCTCACTAAATGTTTAATAAGGTACACTAGAAAAATATTTTAAATCAAAGCTACAATAATTTTGTATTTAAAACAATAATTCTTGCTTCATAAACGAAATGATTTTTAATGTTTACTAGAATAAAATGTACAGTTAACGAAGTTAAGTGTTCTGATTAATGATCGTCATGTTGGTAATGCACTACGAAGTTGCCTGTACCCACAACAACATTATTTTAGTTACTACAAGAATTTATAATTACCCTTACTATTCTGTTTCTTTCTGAAAATAACTAAAACAAATTGTTATAATAACAAAATAATTAAGTTGTCATAGATGAATATCATGTTAATTTAACACTGTGTTCTTTTATATATACAACAAAATTATTGTTAAAACTACAAGACTACATTTTTGTGAATGCAAGAATATTCCAGTTAAATAATTATATTTATGTGTAGCTACTTATTTATTTAGTTTCATGAGTCACAACTAGATGGCACCAGTAGTAATTTTAGATCGCGCTATCGTTGTGTTTTATCAAATTACCTTGGTCGAGACGAAAATTTTGTTTTGTATCGCGGGTGCGTACTGATTACGGACTCCGCACTTAAAGCAATATGTGGCTATACTCCACTATAGCCATAAGTGCTGCATTACTCGTAGAGCGTGCTGACGCGTAGTCTACGAGTCAATGTAGTCTAGCTTTAATATTCCTTTTTGCTGTCTAGGATTACTATAATTGATTTAAACATCAAACGCAATTATCGGAACTAGAATATTTTATACACTACAAAAATACCTATCTAGTTACATTTACAATAACCTAGTAAACGTAACTAGATTGTTTATCCGTGTATACTAGTAGACTAGTAGTGTGTACAATAATTTCTAGTTGGTCCTCAATAAAAAATATTTGGTAAAGACAACTAGTGGGTACTGCTGTCACGGATCCAAACAGAAGTTCTGGTTGCACTTACGAGATTTCTCGTACGTCTAACAACATTTTTCTCTGTGTGCACTATAACAACAAATTCTAAAAACAGAAGAAAATAAAATTAAGTGGGGCATGATACAACATGGTACAGAACCCTTCGTGCGTGAGTCAGACTCGCACTTGGCCAGTTTTTAACATTATTTACCCCTTATTATAATGCCTTCGTTAGTTAAAATGTGTCTTTGCACACTATTTATAATTATTATTGGTGTATTTGAGTGTCTTATATTGCCTGAAATTGGTTTTATTAAGGTGGAGGAACGCCTAACGCCAATACCTGTCTAAAATTGTATTAATATTGGTTTTTTCTGACTAAGGTTTCGAACGACGAGGAATTTTTGTCTTAAAATTATACCAAAACTAGCTACCCACCCCGGCTTCGCACGGCTATATTATGCATATAAACCTTCCTCTTGAATCACTCTATCTATTAAAAAAACCGCATCAAAATTCGTTGTGTAGTTTTAAAGATAGGGGGATATAGGGACAGAGAAAGCGACTTTGTTTTATACTATGTAGTGATAGTGATGTAATATTGAAGACTAAGAAGACTCAACAACTTGTTATTTTATGCATCCACTAGCATCTCTTCTATGCATCTTATATTGTCGTACATAAAATCCCTATTCACATGAAACACAAGTAAATAAATCAAGCTGAACTTCAAACCGAAGGTCACAGGAGTCGTGGGATGCAAAACAATGGAGAACTGCGGTAGAATGAACTTTGTATGCGTCATTTAACTGAAATAATGACAAATATAAAGTTACATATAGACAGGGTTAATTCAAACGTGGAAAGTAAATCTTCAAAGTTAAGTTACTCTGTCCACAACAAAAGCAGTATGGTATTCACGTTTTATTCTACGCTAATATTTTAAAAAGAGGAAGATTGTTTTGTTTCTAACGAATATGCTCTGAAACTACTGGACCATTTTTGATGAGACTTGTTATGAGAACACACTAAATCCTTGGAAGAACAAAGGCAACTATTTATTTCGATATTTCAACGGTATAGGGAATTAAGCGGGCTAAGTGCTAATAGTTTTTCGACAAAACAGAAGGCCAATTCTCGTAAATAATATTGTTTAAATTACATTTCAATATCATCCCGATTGCATTTCGATTGCAAAAGATACCTGCAAAGTCAGTTTTTTTTTTACAAAAAGCTAACTTTGAGGGTATTATTTGTGATCGAAATGCAATCGAAATGTAATTTTAACAATGTTATTTACGAGAATAGGCCTTCAGATCATTGAACTACGAACCTTTAATATTAAACTAGCACAGCTCCGCGGTTTCACCCGCGTAACTCGCGATCCCGTAGGAATATCGAAATATAAAATAGCCTATATTCTTCCTCGAGAAATGGACTATCCAACACAAAAATAATTTTTCAACTCGAATTTGTGTTTCCTGCGCGTAGTGCGCGTTCAAACAAAAAACAAACTCTTCAGCTTGATATCTTCACTATCACTACATAGTATAAAATAAAGTCACTTTTCGCCGTCCCTATGTCCCTATTTCCCTTTGTATGCTTAGATCTTTAAAACTACGCAACGGATTTTGATGCGGTTTTTTTAATAGATAGAGTGATTCAAGAGGAAGGTTTATATGTATAATACATGCATAATATAGCCGTGCAAAGCCGGGACGGGTCGCTGGTTTCTAATATAAATAAATTACGTGTCACGTTGTTTGTTCGCGATGGACTCCGCTACTTAACCGATTTTAATCAAATTTGCACACCGTGTGCAGTTTGATCCAACTTGAAAGATAGGATAGCTTACATCTTAATTTATCCCGATATTCCCACGAGATCGGGAGTTACGCGGGTGAAACCGCGGAGCGCAGCTAGTATTAGTATAGATGTAACTTGATGTGCTAGAAATCTAAAGGAATCGCCAATTTATCTAACATTCCAATAATTAGGTCAGGGTCTACATTCGGCGGCAGGATACGCTGATTGGCTAATCGAAATTCCGGATATTACGATAATTTATGATGATGAGCATTTTATATTTCTCAGGCTCTTAATCTGGAAAAAAAATCCTTTAAGATTTTTAAAAATTAGATTCCCTGTCAGCTGACAGATGAATATCGCTAGAGAATTTTATTAATACTAGCTTTATAATTCTCAGTTCGGTTTAGGCTATTTGTTGACAAGGTGAGCGCACACCTAGCTGCACCGCACGCGCCGCAGCAAAGGAAATCCCCAAGGCTGATGCTGATGACGTCACCAACCCGCATACAAACGGAGACTGCGGCGCGTGCGGTACGGCTAGGTATACGCTCACCGTAAGTCGTTGACCAGGCTACACCGATTCATAATGGAAATCACAGACAACCGCACTAAGCGTTTTGCTTTGTCATTTCTTACTCGTACTCCAAGGGAATGGAATCAGTTACCTACGTCTGTCTTTCCTGAAGCGTATACCTATTTGTTTGTCTTCAAGTCACGATTGAAGGTATCTTCTAGACTCGCGTGCTACATCCTGCACCGTCACTTACTGACAACACTTTATTCAGCTTGGGGCACGATAGAGCATTATTTGTAAAATTCCTGTCCCTAGAACGCTGCCAGTACCACCGCAGTGTGCTCAGTGCTTAAAGTTTTGTAGGATGGAATCACTACATAGTCACTACATAGTATAAAACAAAGTCGCTTTCTCTGTTCCTATATCCCTTTGTATGCTTAAATCTTTAAAACTACGCAACGGATTTTGATGCAGTTTTTTTAATAGATAGAGTGATTCAAGAGGAAGGTTTATATATATAATACATGCATAATATAGCCGTGCGAAGCCGGGGCGGGTCGCTAGTATAAAATAAAGTCACTTTTTGCCGTCCCTATGTCTCTATGTATGCTTAGATCTTTAAAACTACGCGACGGATTTTGATGCGTGTTTTTTTAATAGATAGAGTGATTAAAGAGGAAGGTTTTAGATATATAATACATGCATAATACAGCCGTGCGAAGCCGGGGCGGGTCGTTAGTAGAATATAATTTATTGTTCTATAGATTGTGTATTGTGTACATAAAGGTCGTATGGTTCCAACAAATTACGCATTTCGAGCATACAATATTTAAAACATAGGTGCTTAAAACTTAGATCACTAATTATATCTACTAAACTAGCTTCGCTCCGCAGTTTCACCCGCGTAAGTCCCGATCCCGTGGGAATATCAAAATGAAAAGTAGGCTATAGCCTTCCTCGATAAATGGACTATCAAACACAAAAATATTTTTTCAATTCAAACCAGTAGTTCCTGAGATTAGCGCGTTCAAACAAACAAACAAACTCTGCAGCTTTATAATATAATACAAAATTAGTAGAGGTAGTTAATAATCTATAATTTTTCGTCATTTTCGAAAAATTCCGATATTCTGCGTTGATTATCAGCATAAGTACAGTTATATTCATTTAAGGTGAAAGGGTACCTGCGCTCTCTCCATACAAACGTAGTCGACTGTTTCCTCCCTGGATAATGACACTAGCACAAATATTTTTGTGCCATAACACCTATAACTGCCATGACTATGCCCCTATGTTTTGGTTTTTTTAATTTTCTAATTATTATAGAAATTAAAATTAAAAAAATAAAATAATAAAAAATAACAAAAAATAGGGGCATGGTCATGGTTGTTATAAGTTTTATGCACCAAAAATATTTGCTCTAGTGTCATTATCCAGGGAGAAAACAGTCGACTACGTTTGTACCCTTTCCTCTTAAGCCTAAAATTTACGAATAGTGGAAAATGACAAAAAGGAAATTAATTAGCCTTCAATTGCATGCAACACGACAATCTCAAATCGTTACACCATCTCATGAAATTCTATTAGAACCGTGACCGTTTTAATTTCGCATGACTTGACGTCCATCAATATAATATTGATCTCTTTTTTCATCGTTATAAAGTTCATATTTCATTATCCAGTGTTTGTTGAGAGTGAAAGTTCTCTTGTTATTTTTAGTGCGGAAGTTTAGAAATAGAGTAATAATGATGGTTAGGTTTATGAAGGAAATGGTGAGTTATGAGTTCTGAAGGCCAATTCTCGTAAAAATCACTGTTGAAATTACATTTCAATATCATTTCGATTGCATTTCGATCACAAATAATACCCTCAAAGTAGCTCAAAACAACCTTAAAGTCATCTTTTTGCAAAAAATACTGACTTTGAGGGTATTTTTTGCAATCGAAATGATATTGAAATGTAATTTGAACAATGTTATTTACGAGAATTGGCCTTCTGAGCGTCTGTAAAGACTTATTGTTATGTCTTAATAATATAATTTGGCAATAATTAATGGGATACCTAGATAGATAGATAGATAGATAGATAGATAGATAAACACTTTATTTGTACAACACACAAAACATTAAAAATAACAAATATGACGAGAAAGCTTATTAACTACGAAATTGTACAAACAGGCGACCTTATCGCTTAAAGCGATTTCTTCCAGGCAACCTTAGGATGGAGAAGGTCTGTTTAGCTTAGCTGGTAGGTCGTTTGGTGTAAGAAACACATATATTAATAAATACCTACGTAAAATAGATATTATAAACGAAATACTTAAACATAGATAGCATAACATACACATAATAATATTAAATAATAATATAATACAATGCATATACCTAGCATACTATTCATGATGAGAATATTAACAAATATTTTATATAATAAAATAATACATAAAAATATATAAGTAAGTAACTATATGTATGATAAAATTAAAATTAGACAAGCATTTCTAAGAGAAGAAACAAGAATACAAATATTATCTACTAAATGAAAATAAATAAGAGGCAAGAGTTATGTAATAATAGAGTTAAAGTAATGTTCAGTTACCATACTCTTGAAAATGGGTAGGGTTTTAGCAGAGCGGATAGGTTGGGGTACCTACGTCACTGCGAAAAACTTTTCATCGAATTTTGTTTCTTCAAACACTTCATCGATATCTCTATACTGCGACGCCTTTTAAATCGACGTATTGTTACTGCGATGTAACGTTACATCGAAAAACTATACTGCGAAGGATTTTATGTGAAAATACCATACTGCGAAGACTTGTTTAATGGACATCTTGTTACTGCGAACTTTACAAAAAATAATTAAATATGAAATTTGTCGTGAAAAATACAGGGTTGTCGGAGTTCAGTTTGATAGAATTAATCCTATTCTACTCTACCTCTTAATTACTTACCTATAACCGATGTTGTGCCATCGTCGTGGTAGGATTTGTCACTCCACCCCAATACCCCCTTCTTTGAGGAGATCTTGGAGTGAAGTGTCCAGGGTGTGCGCCGGACGTTTATTGATACTATTTGATACTGTTGGTAATCATGTTCATCACACGGAGAAGCTCCTTCCCTAACATCATTACATAGTATAAAACAAAGTCACTTTTCGCTGGCTATCCCTATGTATGCTTAGATCTTTAAAACTACGTAACGGATTTTGATGCGGTTTTTTTTAATAGATAGAGTGATTCAAGAGGAAGGTTTATATGTATAATACATGCATAATATAGCCGTGCGAAGCCGGAGCGGGTCGCTCATGCCTGCCTGAAGCAATTAATTCAGCTATTTTATTTTTGTCCCCAAACATTTTGTTACCGCTACAACCAAACACGCTCGAACTTAACATTTCTAGAACTGCGGAAGACAACATGCCATGCTGGATAATTCCGAACTGAATGCAAAAGGAACGTTTGAGGTTCTTGGTTCTATACAAGGTGTATGAGTAACACTGTTTGATCTAAAAGTAGGGTTGTTCTACACTTTAGGACATTATGTGATAGAATTGCAATTTGTCTATGTCTCCTCTATCTAAACATAAAGATCGCAGCGCAGCGTGCGACCAGAGATTGAAAAAAAAATCAAGATGGGCGCTCAATGACTATGCCAATGCCCACATACAATCATTTGTATATAATTATCTTATATATATATATCTAAAGTTTTTTCAAAATTAGAACAATAGCTTTTCGTCTACATTGTCTTTTCTATTTAAATCAATGATTTAATTTTATTTTTTAATAGTATTTGGGTACCTACAGCGTAGTGTCATTACAACTATTTTATATAATAACTTTATATAGACCAGCCGCCACTTGCCTGTAAATGTTATGAAATCAAAATATATTTATGAAACCATCACTTACGTTTTCAAAGTCTATCTTTTGAAGTTTTCAGGCCATTTTTTTAGGGCAATTTGTTTAGATATAATGGATTACATAGATAAGTAGTTTTGCACTAAAGATGCACGCATAATATATCTATTTTACTTTTTTTTTTTCTATAAACAGAAATAATAAAAGCCTGATTTAAAACAATTAAGCACCTTACCAAGTAGCTTAGTGTTTACAATTTGGCCAAGAAATAGACGTGTAGATCAACCTCCTTTCGGATTATATGCAGTCCTGCTATGACACCTTGTGTAGAGTTTATATTCTCTCTATTTTAGTTCTATTTAGGATTGGTGACAAAGGTTGGTCGATGTCCTAACATCCTTGGCAACGAGCCAGCTTGTCTCGTCTGTGATGAGTTTAATTGCTGAAATAGCTCTATGTATGGATGATGGTCATAATTCATAAAGCTTTTGTTTTGAAAATTCAATTTTTATATACCACTGAATGCACCGCGCAAATAAAAATACTATGCCAATCTCCCAAACTAAATGTCCATCAGGGGACTTAGACAAGATTACTTTCTATTAGCGATATCGCCAATCGACAGACTATTTTTTTGATGTGAAACATCTATAGCCGCACGTAAAACCGATTTCAGCCGTGGCGACGCACAGTGGGTCAAAACTGCAAATGATGGACATAGGGCTGTTTTTCGATGCAGATCGTTAGTGCTCACTATAGCCGCACGTAAAACCGATATCTGGCGTGGCGACGCATGCCGTGGCGATGCACAGTGGGTCGAAACTGCAAATTATGGACATAGGGCTGTTTTTCGATGCAGATCGTTAAAGCTCATTATAGCCGCACGTAAAACCGATTTCTGGCGTGGCGACGCATGCCGTGGCTACACACAGTGGGTCGAAACTGCAAATGATGGACATAGGGCTGTTTTTCGATGCAGATCGTTAGAGCTCACTATAGCCGCACGTAAAACCGATATCTGGCGTGGCGACGCATGCCGTGGCGACGCACAGTGGGTCGAAACTGCAAATGATGGACATAGGGCTGTTTTTCGATGCAGATCCATAGAGCTCACTATAGCCGCACGTAAAACCGATTTCAGCCGTGGCGACGCACAGTGGGTCAAAACTGCAAATGATGGACATAGGGCTGTTTTTCGATGCAGATCGTTAGAGCTCACTATAGCCGCACGTAAAACCGATATCTGGCGTGGCGACGCATGCGGTGGCGACGCACAGTGGGTCGAAACTGCAAATGATGGACATAGGGCTGTTTTTCGATGCAGATCGTTAGAGCTCACTATAGCCGCACGTAAAACCGATATCTGGCGTGGCGACGCATGCCGTGGCAACGCACAGTGGGTCGAAACTGCAAATGATGGACATAGGGCTGTTTTTCGATGCAGATCGTTAGAGCTCACTATAGCCGCACGTAAAACCGATTTCTGGCGTGGCGACGCATGCCGCGCACGCTATATGATGGTATATATTATTATATACAGTCTATATGCAGTAGTGTGTACGGTGTGCACACCGTAATCGACTGTGCGATTCTATCACAATCTGTTCTTTTCTGCATATTACTTTTTTTTATATGAAATTGACATAAGCAGAAAATGACTTTAATTCCGAAGGCAGTAGATTCGAATCCCAACCGGCCGTGAAAAAAAATTATGTGCGCTTATCATGCGTTAATTGACATTACCTACTCTTACGATGAGAAAACATTTGGCTCCAGACGTTCTGGACAGTGGACACGGTGGACTAAGCGGCGTGGGTAGTATAGGTAACGTGACCATACGTCCCGCTTTCAAACTGTGTGTCCCGCTGTCCCCGGCAATTGAAGAAATGTCCCGCTTTCATCATGCTTTCATATTTAAATTGAGTATCCCTGAACATTGTGATGACTTTCGAGGAAATCAATGTAGAACCGAAGATCTATACCAATTTTAACTGTTGGAAACATGAAAAATTATTTGGCGTAGCGTAGTCCTACTTTCCTGGGCTGGGTAACATCATTACCGGCAATTAATTTGGTACAAATATGACAATATTCTTTCGTTTTGTTCCAAAATCTAACTCAACATTTCTTTGAACAAAATTCTGCAGTTGTCCCGCTCTATCTATAGACAATTATGGTCAAGTTAAGTATATGTGCTGGACTCGCCTACTGTATCATCACTACATAGTATAAAACAAAGTCGCTTTCTCTGTCCCTATATCCCTATGTATGCTTAAATCTTTAAAACTACGCAACGGATTTTGATGCGGTTTTTTTTAATAGATAGAGTGATTCAAGAGGAAGGTTTATATATGTATAATACATGCATAATATAGCCGTGCGAAGCCGGGACGGGTCGCTAGTCATTCATAAAGGGCCTGACTAAAGACGACTACTTGGGGAAAACTGCCCGTATAATAAACTTGAATCATTGTTTATGATTCATGTCTGACTAGTGTTGTTTGAACTTGTTTTCATTTCATAATCCAATTTCATTTTATGTAATGGATGGGACTTCTTCTTCGTGTCGATAGCACAAATCAAAGGGGAAATGATTAAGTAGGGTCAGATTCGCCCACTCCAGTGTGCTGCCAGGTCTTTGGTGTTGTTATTAGCTGACATTAGGTTAGCTAACGCACAGGTATTAAGAGGAAAGGGTACCGACTCTCTCTCCATAAAAAACTTAGTCGAGAAAAAATATTTTCTCTAGTGTCATTATCCAGGGAGGAAAAGGTCGACTACGTTTGTATGGAGAGAGAGCCGGGTAGCCTTTCCTCTTAAAGCTGGAGAATAAGAGGTAGTTCAGCGTCGTTTGCCCGTGTAGCACTGAACTTATCTGAAAATAAATTATTGATTATACATGTACGGTCGGCTGCATAATTACAGACCCACCGTAGAGCTCCAAAACGGCTGTTATAAGAATGTTTTCAACACAAGCAAGATTCTAGACACCTGCTTAAGTGGAAGTTTAAAGTCTTCTAACTCATGAATTTATAAAATAAAAATTATTAGATTGAAAACATTCCGATAATAATAATTTTAGAATTCTACCGGGGGGGGGGGGGGGGCTGCAATTATGCAGCCGACTGTACAAATGAAATTAAATATTTTAAGTTTTAATTACCTACCTAATAACATTATAATTTTCAAAACCATAGCACACATACGTAATCGACTCTTACATTAAGCTTATTTCATATTACGTAAAACACTTTCTAATGAAATAACTGTAGGGTATTGCTCTGCTCTATAATATTAAAGAAAATGACTCGATTGTTCGCGGAGTATGCGTATAGAGATTGAACTGTCATTGTTGTTAAATAATGACAATCGTAATTCTGGTACAGTATGCGTCATAAGTCCACTATCAGTTTGCTATAATAACTACTACTACAGTATACTATAAACAAGTATTGGACTTACGACCTTCTTCTAATAGACGTTACACACAAACATAAATATTTGAATTAAAAGTACTCAGTGTGATTATTATTTTCAACATGTTAGCTTTGTCTTTAGTTGACCGAGTGGTATAAGTCGCCACCCGCTACACCAACCGACGTGGGTTCGATCCACTGGTTACGTTTTTATAATGTTCAATTGGGGCTGTACAGGATTGTAAACGTTACGGTGGGCAGAGACTTTTAGCCGTTGATTGTACCTATGACTTGTAATTTAAATCTTGGTATGTGCTGGTAGTGCCATTTTGATCATGTATCAAATTACAGAAAATATCACTTTTTACGAAAAGAGTAACATAAATCGGTGAGAAAAAACTAGAGGGCACAACGGGCCTAAGTCTGCTAACACAATTGTATTTCAATAGTGTGTCGATATAATCGTAATAGAAATTTAATGTCAAAAATATGACATTACATGTCAAATTCGTATTCTCCTAACGTTGACTATTCTATCGAGACACCACTGACACACCACTGACTCACTTTTGTGTTCTGCTCTACAATCGTGGCTTAATGGAATCTCGATAGTTGTCAAAACGGTATATTGCTTAGCAACATATACCATGTTGCTAGGCAACACCTGCAAGGTAAATTTTACCATACCATTGAGACTCCATAGTGATTATATTGCGATGTTATTAAAACTTTAGCAGAATACCAAATAAAGTCACAATCTCGATATAATATCAATAGAGTCTCGATATAATGACAATGGTTGGCCAAATAGCAGAATAAGGCCCCAGGAGTCAAAACAAATTCAAATGCTTTGAATCCTAAAGTATAAAAGTATTATATCCGTGGTCCTTTAGACGCATAACACCACTTACGCAAAATTATATTTCATTAGATGATAGTAAAAATTTCTCAAAGCAGCTCTGCAGCTGGGCAACGAGGCTGATTTTGACACAAACAATCACAACACAATCATTTTAATTCTTTGATCCCAGAAGTCACCAGATTAAGCCTTATCTTAGGGTTCCGCCTCCAAGGGGTAAAAACGAGACCCTATTACTAAGATTCCACTGCCCGTCCGTCTGTCTGTCACTAGGTTGTATCTCATGACCCCTTATAGCTAGACTCAAAATGTTCACAGATAATGTATTTTTGTTGGCACTATAACAATAAATACCAAAATCAGAATATACTGGTATGGAACCCTTCGTGAGCAAGTCCAATTTACACTTTGCCGGTTTTTTCTTTATTATGACACTTCCACAAGCATTTACTTACTTAATTTACAATTGACACTAAAGTTACGGAAACACTCATTATAATAACATTAGTTACGTTACAACTAAGTATCAAGATATCAGACTCAACACTTTTACATTTTCCGCGTTTCCAACACCAAACGCCTTCAACTAATGACTGTCATTAAGATCGTGCTCGAGAAAGTTGAAGGATTTCACCTTCAACGAGCCGGTGCAATTATTTTAGGAAACCACGTACAATCAACAGTCAAAAGTCTCTGCCCACCGTAACGTTTACAATCCTGTGCAACACTATTTGAAAATTATAACAACGTAACCTGTGGATCGAACCCACGTCAGTTGGTATAGCGGGTGGCGGCTTATATGACTCATAACTAAATACATAGCTAACATGTTGAAAATAATAATCACACTGAGTACTTTTAATTCAAGTATTTATGTTTATGTGTAACCTCTATTAGAAGAAGGTGGTAAGTCCAATACTTGTTGATAGTATTATTGTAGCAAACTGATAATTTACTTATAACCCATACTGTACAAAGAAGGTATTACAAAAGGTTCAAATTAGAATGCTGCTTTGGGGCGAAAGAAAACTAACGAAGCAAAGTCAGAGTCTGTTAGGGTTAGGCTTGCGAAAGCCAAACAAAAATACCGGAAACACGAAGAAAATACCACGAAATTATCGCACAGATAGGGAAAGTGAATTTGTTTTGATCGTCTGTAAGGAATTTTGACTAGAGATAATTTCTGATATAGTCAGTGATGACTATCGAGTGATTAGGAAATAGGTAAAAGAAATAAAAGTGATATCAAAAAACATGGGCGTGCCCACAGTGGGGCAAGGTGGGGCATTTGCCCCACCCTGACTCGGAACTTATAATAAAAAAAATAGGTTTTTAATATAAGTAACAAATTTAAATATCCATTATGTTACTTTCAAAATTAAAATTACCACGTAAAACAATGCAATATGCATGGATCGGTCGCACATGCACAAAGCCCGCTATTTTTAAAGTTTATCCGCCCGCACGTTCCTGACAAATTTAATGGGCCATCATGCTGGCCCACTGGCTTATGGTTCGTGGTGTGAAGACTGGATGGCCACGGAGTCAGTTTTTCGGTCACACATCAAAGGAAGTGGGCCAGCGATGGCGGTACGCATCTACTCGTGGCCCATTCATCAGTGAGTGCTCGAAAATTGGTACGTGGTGTACAGTAAGGAACATCATCATCATCCGAGCGATGTTCCCGGTTGCATCCCTCTCGACAGCCCGGGGTCCGCTTTCCTACTTTTACGCCTCCACTTCGCACGATCTTCGGCATCCTGGTTGGTAAGGCCATTTGCACGCATATCACCCTTTACGACGTCAAGCCAGCACTTCTTGGGTCTACCCAGTCTGCCACGGCCCGGCGGAGGCGCCATGGCAAGACATTTGTTCCCCACGTAACTAGCCGGTTTTCGCAAGACGTGACCGTACCAGCGTAGGCGACATTCATGCAATTTATCTGCAATGTCTCGGACATGAAGGCTGCCCCGGATGCGGGAGTTCCTGACGCGATCCTTTCGCGTCACTCCACACATCCAGCGCAACATCTTCATCTCCGTGACACGCAGCTCCTGCTTATGTCGCTCAAGTACCGGCCACGCCTCACTACCATACAAAAGGACAGGTCTAATGATGGTTTTATAGACCTGTCCCTTTAGTTTAACCGGCATTTTGGGGTCGCAAATGACACCAGTCACCTCACGCCACTTGGCCCAAGCCGCTGAAATGCGTGACTTGACGTCGCAATCGATGTCGCCGGACGCGCGAAGAACAGATCCCAAGTACTTAAACTGGTCTGTCCGCTCGACCATATGACCGTCTACACAGACAGGTGTGGGATCTGTGGTATTGCAAGCCAAGTACTCTGTCTTCGCCACATTCAGTTGCAAACCGCCGTTCTCAAGCGACTCCTTCCACGTGTGTACACGTTGGACCAGCCGCCCCTTATCCGAATCCGCCAGCGCAATATCATCAGCGTACATGAGCAGCCATGGAGGCTGCTCGTGTGCATCCCTGATGGCAACGGACAGTGCATCCAATATTACGCTGAACAGGAACGGGCTTAGGACGGAACCCTGGTGAACTCCAACGGGAACAGGGAAGGGCTTAGTGTCGCCAACAGCAGTTCGCACCACAGAATCAGAATTTCGGTACATGTCTCTGATGATTTCAACATAAGCTTCCGGAACATCTTTGGACCGCAGCGCCCACCAGATCATCATGCGAGGAACACAGTCGAAGGCCTTCTGCAAATCTAGGAATACAAAATGCAGAGGCGTATTCTTCGTCCTGTATATCTCCATAACGATCCTTAGGGCGAAAACAGGGTCCATGTTGCCATATTGACACCCAGAGACAGTGCACTCCTGTCAGATCCGAGAATCCACTATCCGCTCGTAGAGCTTCATGGTGTGGGACATGACCTTTATACCTCGATAACTGCCACACTCCTGCACCGATCCCTTGCCCTTGAAAACTGGGGTAATAACACTCAATCTCCATTGGGCAGGGATCTCACCGGTCTCGAGTATGCGGTTAAAGAGGTTGGTCAAGATGCCCACACCACGAGGACCCATCGCCTTCCACATTTCGATAGGGACTCTCCGATTCTTCATGCGGCGAAGAGCCTTGCGGACTTCGTCAGGCGTAATCGGTGGCACAAGTCCTTGATTCGGAGGGAGTTCCGGCGGCTGCACCTCTTTGTACTGCTTATTCAGCAGCTCGTGGAAATAAGAGCGCCCTCTCTCCTTCACCGCAAGGTCCTCGCAAAGCAGGTTACCATCGGGGTCTTTTACACAGCGGCACTTGGATATATCCTGCGCCGCTTTTACCCTCGAACGTGCCAACTTATAAATAAGCTTCTGCCCCTCAGACGTTTCCAACTTATCGTATAGTGACTGTAAGTGGTTCTGTCTGGCTCTGGCTACTGCTCTTTTTGTGGCAGCGTCGCGATCTTCAGGAGAGCTGGACGCTTGCCACTTTTTAAAGAGGGCTTTCTTCGCCTTAGTCTCCCTCTGGACTGTGTCGTCCCACCACCAGTGTGTACAGTAAGGAACATATAAATACAAAAAGCAAAGTAAAGTAATAGCTAGAAAGCCTTATCGCTGAAAGCGATTTCTTCCAGACAACCTTTGGATGGAAAAGAACTGATTTAGCTTTATATTGCCGCAGCGGCTGCTTGCACGTCCTTCTCCAATTTACAACTGAAGGTGACCATCGTGTAGTTGCGTTTCAACCATCACATTGCCCTATCGCTGCCATCTCGCTGGAGATTAATTAGCCTAAACCCCCCATGACATTATTCAAATAAATACAGTCATTAATAATAACATTTTAAATTTTCTACTACTTATCGAGTTTTATACTTTTGTTTGCTTCTGCCCCACCCTGTACAAAACTCTGGGCACGCCCATGTCAAAAAAGGTCATTCGCTTGTATTGTTGATTTAGTGAAGACGCTTGCGCCTTTCTGCTTTATTAGAACCCTAGTCAAGTTATAGGTGTTATTCAGTGAACTTCCAATTAGGGATTAGGGATTCAATTAAACCTTGGCTTAAGGCAGTTACGGCTTCACCGGCAATTCTATAATTTATTTGCTCATATTTGTCATTAACAATCGTTTTTCTATTTAGTACCAGAGGCTCTGCTTTCTAAATTATTGGTTTCAGCTGTAAGACATAGTTTAGTATTTGAAAAATGTATTTTTTCTTTTACGAAAATATTTCTTGAGATAACATGAAAGAATTTTGAGCGTCTTTTGTAAATATTAGTCATCAACATCATAATATACGGAGCTATAAATATTTGTACCATTAATACATGCGTAGTAAGGATTATTATCATTCATCGTGCAATTGATGTATCGATTAGATTTGAATTAATTAAGTACATTGAACATTCTATATTTACGTATTATCTATCTACATCCTTATATACTATGATATGTCATTTATATGATTCACATTCGATTACTTTAGGTACTTTATCTGCTTCTTCCTCTGCGTTCCTTTATCAAAATTTAGTTGTGGTCAGCACAGTATGTCTTCTTCTTCCATTCACTCCTATTAGTTGTCATCTCATCGTTCACATTCATCTTTCTCACGTCTTGTCTCACGCAGTCCATCTATCTTTTCTAAGGTCGTTCTCTTACTCGCCATCCCTCTACATTCATACTCATCACTCTTTTAGTCACATACATCTCCTGTCTCCTCATCACATGTCCATACCAACTCTAAACGGTTCCCTTTTACTTGTATCTTTATGGTGCTTATACTGGCTGCAATCAGTTTGAATCGTATTTGGAACGTATCAAAATAGAACGCAGACGGCGAAACTGAGTAACTTTATAACCAATACATCCATTTTAAGAAGATCTTTGTTTCTTCATTTGTAGCGAGAAAACTATGGGTCAAGTAAAGTTGGTATTAGGAGTTACTGCTGCGATTCCGGAGCGACGCGTGCGCAAATTGACAGCACAGTATGGATCAAATGCATTTAATATTGCACATCGTGTTTCAATTATGAAATTATTGAAAGGTTTTTAAACGTTTATGTTCTAGCTTTTGTTCGCGACCGTCCGTGTAGGGTCTGAATTTTCGAAAATCCTTTCCTAACTAATGCCTATATATAACAGCTATCTATAATTGTTAGTCTATTTGTGGGAGAACTGGAGCCTAAACTAAGCCGAGGCCTGTATTTTATATGCCAAATATTAAGCTGATCCGTCCATTATTTTGATCTGTGCGTTGATTTATCTATCAGTCAGCCAGGACTTCGATTTTATATTTAACTAGCGACCCACCCCGGCTTTGCACGGCTATATTATGCATGTATCACTACATAGTATAAAACAAAGTCGCTTTTTCTGTCCCTATTTCCCTATGTATGCTTAAATCTTTAAAAATACGCAACGGATTTTGATGCGGTTTTTTTAAATGGATAGAGTGATTCAAGAGGAAGGTTTATATGTATAATACATGCACAATATAGCCGTGCGAAGCCGGGACGGGTCACTAGTTATACATAAAAACCTTCCTCTTGAATCACTCTATCTATAAAAAAACTGCATCAAATCCGTTGCGTAGTTTTCAAGATCTAAGCATACATAGGGACAGACAGCGGGACAAGAAATTGTTTTATATTATGCAGTGATGAAGATTTACTGAAGATGACTTTCAGAGTTACGCCAAATTAAAATTGTATGCAATAATGTCGCGCATTTTTTTTAAAGCAATCCCATAATAGTTCTTCACATTGACCTGCCTGCAGTTATATTAACTGCACGCTGGGCGGGCGTTGGGACAAGGTCAGATCAATAATAATAAATGTTGAACTTGCATCTATCCGTTTGTCTGTTGACAGACAAGGCCACTATGATGGATTGCTATTCAGTAATTGAATATCGGGAAAGACCTTTCTATTTTATATCTGTTTTTATTTTATTTATATTTTTGGTCTGGCGGACCTTAGTCTTCACAATTTTTATTTTCATTTTTTAAGATGTTTCTATGTGATGTTTGTACAAAATATACATAAATATCCAAATTAAAAAAAAAATTTCATTTTTACAATTTAAGGTTAAAATTGTGGAGAAAGGAAATTAACATTCATTTATTTATTGTGTTTTCAAATGAAAAATTCTGGACTATTATAAAAAAATGTATTATGAGTAAGTAACAGAAAGTTTATCAAAAGTACATTTAATTTTTAAGGAATTTAAATGTACACTAATTAAAAATAATTGAATGACACGGTCTGGTGAATTTAAGCAATTAACCAAATACTATATTATTATTTTAAATTGCAATCGTTATTTTCTTTTAAATTTGAACGGCTGGACCGATTTCGCTTTTTTTTGTTGTGTTTGTTAGAATCAGAATCAGAAAATATGAATTGAAGAACTGGGTACAAAATAGTGTTGGGGTTTTTACATGTTTTTATATGATACAGTGCCCAGCAGTTTATCCTTTACGGATGTACAATAATAGGTAAAATTATAAATAGCAAAGGCTAATTTATAAGTTACTAGCGACCCGCTCCGGCTTCGCACGGCTATATTATGCATGTATTATACATATAAACCTTCCTCTTGAATCACTCTACCTTTTTAAAAAACCGCATCAAAATCCGTTGCGTAGTTTTAAAGATCTAAACATACAAAGGGACATAGGGATATAGGGACTATGCATGTAGTGATAGTGATAGTGAAGTAAGTATGAATGTTCGTTAACTTCAAGTTGAGTAGGTAAGTAGATAAAAAATGGTCAGAAGAAGAAAAGCAGGTAGTTTTAAATAAATAACGTGGTAAATATTTATAAATAACTTTATAGATAATCTAACAATAGGTATTCTATAACAAAATTTCAATTTGGTGCCGAAACCAAATTGCCTTCTAACTAGAAGCATTATACGAGTATCATACGAGAATATTTCCTAATTGGCTTTCGTTTTCAATATCGTGACGACACGAACCTCACGATATTGCGAAAATATACGGCGACAGTCTTTGATTTTCATTTTACCAGCTCATATTACGAGATATTTTGTTTCTCTAGGCAATATTTCAAAATGTCAGTAGTGAAATGGTGTTTTTCAAATTAAATATCAGTTAGATTGCAATAGGAACATTAGCAAAATCTGTATTGAGCGCAAATGACCCAGTTGGCACAATGGTCACCATGCCGGACTGCCAAACACAGGGTTGCGGGTTCGATTCCCGCATCATACAAGTATTTATGCTTAGATATTTGTCTGTTGTTTGGTTGTTTCTATGTATTATAAGTATATATTTACAAAAGAAAAGTATATAAGTAGTAATATCCGTTGTCTATCACCCATAACACAAGTCTAGTTACTTATTAGCTTGGGGCTAGATGGCGATGTGTGGAATGTCCTGCAATATTTATTTATTTATTTAAATCAGTGGATCTTTTTTGAAAATATTAAACTTTATTTGAAAACAATAAAATTCTACAATGTAGGTACATAAACCGTTTTACAATGTTCTAAAGTTGAAATTTTAGCAGAGACTGGTTTAGGAGGCTTAGGATAACGTAACTCTCCTATTTTATCGATGTAGTATTATTTATTTATTTTATTTTACTTTAACACAAAACAGAATACGGTCATATCAAGTTCTTAAGATAAAAGTAACACATTGGAATTTTTAGACACAGTAAGGGTTCAGCTCCCAAGTCTTCCTTAAAATCACTACATAGTATAAAATAAAGTCACTTTTCGCCGTCCCTATGTGCCTATGTATGCTTAAATCTTTAAAACTACGCAACGGATTTTGATGCGGTTTTTTTAATAGATAAAATGATTAAAGAGGAAGGTTTTAGATATAATACATGCATAATACAGCCGTGCGAAGCCGGGGCGGGTCGCTAGTTATAAATATTGCACACCTTTTAGCTCACAGATTTTTACCTTTTTACCGGACTTTTAGAGAAGAAATAGAACCAGATGTCCCATATTATAGGATAACTATGCTGAGTGTGTATTTTTAACGATTTCTAATATAAGTGGCCAGTATAAATATAAATGAAGATAATAGTCATTCTGTATACTGTAGACACTTTTAAATCTAAATAAGTTGAACAAAACCCGAAAAGTAATTTGAACAATTGAGACCATTTTACCCTGCCCCCTAAGCGGTCTATCAAATCCAATCGGACGTAGATCATCAGCTCTGGTCAGTGGATAGTAAATGGGTCACGTTTAAAGATTATGCTCGGATTTCGCGACCTATATTTCGTTGGCTGCAATTGATTTTCGTTGGAAAAGACGTGGATATGTTCTTTTGTAGTTTTACCTTTGGATTTGGGTTAACGCGGACGGTTTAAGTTTGTTTGATAATCTATTGCTCTCAAAGCAATATGTCTATTGAAATTGGTTGATTCTATTCTTATAAAATTTCTTTAGAACTTTGCAAATTTTGAAGTATGACGAACTGTGCTCATGATTTTATCTGCTAAGATCTTAAAACCGAATATCAGGATGAAATGTGGACCGACGAGTATGTCTTATTTGGGTGGTTTAATACAAATATTTATAAAACTTTTTAGCAGTTTTAGCTCGATTCTATAACAAATGGCAATTGAATCCACTAGCACATGCAATCAACACTTTAGATTTTTGGAAAAGTCATTACCATAGCCAGGAATCGAACCTGTTATAGCATCTTATTAGAACACTGTATCTGTCTGTATATCTATTCAGCGACTGTAGTTTCTTATGTTAAATTTGTTATTTTAATCATTTTCAGGTCAACTGAAGCAGATGATGGTGAGAAATCAAATGACCCCGGATCTAGGATCCCACCACATTGCCACATAACTATTAAATGTACTAGAGAGGTACGTACTATAACTTTGAATTGACTAGCCTCTTCTTTATCCTGCCTTCATTTCAATTTTTTGGGTTTGGCGTAGTTACGTTTTTCTCCCATTCTTCTCTATTAGCCTATCTCTGTCTCACATAGTCCATTCATCTTTTCTTAAATCTTCCTCTACTTCTTCATCCCTCTTCATTATCATCATCATCCGAGCGATGTTCCCGGTTGCATCCCTCTCGGGAGCCCGGGGTCCGCTTTCCTACTTTTACGCCTCCACTTCGCACGATCTTCGGCATCCTTTATGGTTGGGCCATTTGCACGCACATCATACCGGGGGCTCTCTCCATACAAACGTAGTCGATTGTTTCCTCCCTGGAAAATGACACTAGAGCAAATATTTTTGTTGCAGAAAACTTATAACTGCCATGATCATTGACCATGCCCCTATATTTTGCTTTTTTATTTTTTAAATCTTAATTTCTATGATAATTAAAAAATTAAAAATAACCAAGACATAGGGGCATAGTCATGGCAATTATAGGTTTTATGCAACAAAAATATTTGTGCTAGTGTCATTACCTAAGGAGGAAACAGTCGACTACGTTTGTATGGAGAGAGCGTCGGTACCTTAAGACGTCAAGCCAGCACTTCTTGGGTCTACATCACATGTCCATACTAACTCAAAAGATTCCCTTTACATTTTCGGAACTGACGCCACCTTTGGGCTTTCTCTTATTTACTCGTTCCTTGTGTATCTTGCACCGTGATGTAACAATTAAATCATAATTGATTTTGTTATTCGTACCTACTTATAAAGTAAAATAAACTTCATAAAATAGTAACAAAACACCAATATAACAGACTCCACTTTACTCCAGCATTTATAAGGTTTTTTAAAAGTTTGAGCTTAAAACAAAGTTTTGAGTGAATTTTACGCGAGTTTCTAACGAAGACCGGTGCCAAGACTGTCAGAAGATAAGTTCTTTTGAAAATTTACGATCAGGACGGTCTAGTTGCATTGATGGAATTACTTACCAGACTACGGCGAAGCCAAAAGGGAGGGTTATTATACATATGTATGACATGGTGCATCCACACCGCTCGCCGATGATATTAGGCTCAGCTACAAGCTCTTCCAACTCCACATTTTTTCTTACTCTCCATGAGCCGTCCTCTCTCTTGGTTGGTCCCAAAATTCTCCTCAATATCTTCCTCTCCGCTACCAAGAGTTTGTTCTCCTCCTTTAGCGTTAGTGTCCAGGCTTCGCAACCATACATTAAGATCGGTCTTATTACAGTTTTGTAAATCCGAATATTGGATATTAGTGACAACAATATAATTGAATATTAGTGACAACATAATTTTAATATAATAATTATGATAAAGTAATAATAGAGTCAGTAGAATATTATAATTTAAATTAAAATTAAGCGTAAAACGTGTAAAACAAAACATCTAGTAACAACCAATTAACATTTTGCTATTGGATGTTGCCCGGAAATGTTTTGTCAAAAAAAGTAATTGCCGTGTAGATGACTACTGAAGAACCATATCGCATCCGTTCGTCTCTGCGACTTGAAGAGTTGACTATGCATGTAATTATTCAAAAAACCTCTTTTCACCTCCAGATTGCAGGTTTCAACGGCCTATCAGAAGCCGTCCGTCGCCTAGACTTTTCGTCAGCCGTCCGCGATGTACGCAGGTTCAACTATATCTGTGCTCTGCTAGAACTGCTTCTAGGCGGTCAGAAGCTCACACATTTGCCGGGAGCTGCGCAGAAGTTGTTACTGTCTATGCTGGAACAGTTGGCTGATCAAGGTGAGAAATAATTATGGCAAGGCATACTTGAGCTTATCTTCTTTACCACATAGTATAAAATAAAGTCACTTTTCGCCGTCCCTATTTCCCTTTGTACGCTTAGATCTTTAAAACTACGCAACGAATTTTGATGCGGTTTTTTTAATAGATAGAGTGATTCAAGAGGAAGGTTTATATGTATAATACATGCATAATATAGCCGTACGAAGCCGGAGCGGGTCGCTAGTCTATACATATAAAATCCTTTGTCCTGACTGACTGACTGACTGACGGATCAACGCACAGCCTAAACCGCTGATCGTAGAGACCTGAAACTTGGAGGGTGTGTTCTTTGTATGACGTAGGCATCGGATAAGAAAGAATAGTATTTCGTGTACTAGATGTGAAAAAAAGATATAAGCATTTAAAGTCATGTGTTTTTCATTTCCTTCATCAGCATCTGACGCCATTACACTTATAGGAACTTCAAGAACCTAACCTGCTTGCAAACAAGTATGTTTTTTCGAAGTTTTGCCATTATTCTTTGATGGTTTAATAGAAGCGTTCACTTTCTGGCATTTTAGTAGTCAACTATTGTGCGTAACAGCCGTATTTATATGTTCCTGTGTGACATTTTAGTTAATCGATGCTCTTTGTGAGTGATATTCAAGGTCAGCGGAAATGTGATATAACATGAATTAAACAAAGTTTAAGGAAGTTTTAGGGGGTTTAAGTGGGTACACCCACACGATAAACCCCTGGCTCCCTTTTGTAGGTGGAGAATTACAGACTACTTAAGGCTGCTTATGCTACCAAACGCAACGCGCCAGAAATACCCGTCGCTTACAACTAATATTGTTGATTGTAACGAATGTGTTATGTTTTTCTCACAAGTGCTGAGATGGAATTGTAGGTGAAATTTTTACCGATATTTTGGGGTAATTTTGAGGCGAAAATACTTTGTCCTTTCAAAGCTAGACTAGTTTTAATTCTTAATTTTAGGATAGCTTCAAAACTATAAGAAATTTTTGGCTCAAAACCACACCAAAATGTCGGTAAAAATCTCACCTACAATTCCATCTCAGCACTTTTGAGAAAACCGAACCACATTCGTAACAATCAACAATTTTCACTAACGAAGGCGACCGGTGCCAGTATAGTAACTATTTAGTAGGCTGTGTACCAAGGTCGTTGGCGTATGGACCCCCCTTAAATAATTTACTTTAAAAACTTTTTGCTAAAGTACTTTTTTTTCTTTTTTCAGTGGCCACATCAAAACAAAATCTGAACGCTTTACGAGCACTGTTAGTAGCTCTGTCTTCACTGCGTGAGGCGGAACGCGGCGCATGCTGGGGCAGACCGCTCGGTTCTCGCGCACTTTGGGGACATCACGACCACGCCATCGCCAGGATTAACAGAATAGCCAGTGCTATTTGTATACAAGAGGTAAGGAATTAAGGTATATTGTGTTTGGTGTTTGTTGTCGAAGTTTTTGAAGTTATACTTTTTAGTTTATGATAAGAAAAAGTGATGAGCATCTGTAACACAAAAGTCACATGTTGAAGCTACGAGAGTGACATTTTAAGTTGCGCGCGCATCACTGTAACACTAAAGTAACAGGTTGAAGCTGCCCGGAAAATATGGTACATATAAGTTTTTGAAGTTACACTTTTTATGAAAAAGTGATGAGAGAGAAATTTTAAGATGCGCGCGCGTCTGTAACTCATGTTGAAGCTGCGTAACCTAAAAGTGTAACAGGTTGAAGCTGCCCAGAAAACAGACGGACGTATAACTTCTAGAAGTATAGCTTCTCACGCGCGTCTCATGTCCGTCTGCCTGTCCGTGTGTCACCACCGATTTTTGACGTGACGACGTCTAGTAAATTGATGGAACACCTGCATAAAACTGTCATGATAATATTGTGTGACGTCATTGTCACGTTCCGGTGACGACGTCATGTCAACAATGACGTCACACAGCCCGCAGCAATATAAAACGAGACGCGGCACTTCTTTTCGATTCCTGGATAGACCCTATCCAGGAATCGAACCTATTAATTTGGAAGTTACTCTTAAAATCGCGTGGTGTTGCTAGTAGTAGACATTTGAATAAGTTAGGTACTTATTAGAAAATATTTATATTTTTAACTGTTTTTTACTTTGCAGCCTGGTCCCGAAGTGGTTCCCAAACTTCACGACTTACCGGAGGAATGTATCAGAGAGATATTGTTGAGGATATCTGACCACAGGGATTTAGATGTAAGTTATCTAACGAATACATAAAACACGAAGTATTCAACAAAATACACGCTTAGTGGTTATCGCACCCGCGCGGTAAGTGGGAGGTCGCGAGTTCAAATCTCGCCGCGGTCTAAAATTTTGGATTACAAAACAAAACCAAAATTTCAAGGCGTTTATGGTTCGAGTCCCGAATTGCTACCTGCTTCGCGTTATGGATGAAAACTTCTGAAAACCAAACGACATGGTGTTCTGTCGCTTACGCGGACAAATTTCTAGAGAACACTGACTAAGGTGTAGTGTCATGGAAGTACTAATAACATACTTTAAAGCTATCTATTAACGCATGCAATTATTATCAATACTAGTATAAAGCTGAAGAGTTTGTTTGTTTGAACGCGCTAATCTCAGGAACTACTGGTTCGAATTGAAAATATATATTTTTGCGTTGGATAGTCCATTTGTCGAGGAATTCTATAGGCTACTTTAAATATCGACATTCTTACGGGATCAGGAGTTACGCAGGTAAAACCGCGGAGCGCTGCTATCTATAAAATATGTATGTTAGTCTATAAGGTATTTATGAACCTTTGTAGCCTGGTTTATTATTATTACTAGATGTGGAAACAATTTAACATTTAAAGTCACGCGTTTTACATTTTCTTCATCAGCATCTGACGCCATTACTCATATAGGAACTTCAAGAACCTATATAACCTCCTTGCAAACAAAGTTTTTTTTTTTTTTACTTATTTTTATTTATTAACTAGCTGCGCCCCGCGGTTTCACCCGCGTAGTAATTTTCTACGCAAATTTCCTAATTTTTTCTTCCATAAGAACCTTCTCCTGACAATAACAAACACAACAAAAAAAGAATTGGCCAAATTGGTCCAGGCGTTGTTGAGTTATGCGCTTACCAACACATTTTGCGATTCATTTTTATATTAAAGAAGATATTGTCAAAACTCCAAAAATAAAAAATGTATGTTCAGGCAGCATCATCAGCCTGGACCGTAATGGCATCAGTGTGCAGCGAACAGAGAATCTGGCGCGAGCTGGTCACGTTCCATTTCACGACACAACAACTTGAGACTGTCGAGGCTAAATGCAAGGATGGAGACGATCTGGATTGGAAGAAGGCTTTCCATCAACTAAGGAAGTCAGTAACACTTAGTATTTTTTGATAATAATTAGTTTGAGAAAGATCTTCAATCGAATACGACGCGTATTAGACCAAATCCCGCCTACTACCGAGAGCTTTCGTGATTTTATAAAAGCTGAGTATTTTTAGAACTTGCCCCCAACAGTTATGAAAGATGTCCGTTAAAGGGGGTCCATACGCCAACGACCATGGTACACAGCCTACTAAATAGTTACTCCTGGCACCGGTCTCCTTCGTTGGTGAAAATGGTTGATTGTAACGAATGTGTTTTGTTTTTCTCAAAAGTGCTGAGATGGAATTGTATGGGAGAGATTTGCCGTCATTTTGGTGTGATTTTGAGCCAAACATTTCCTATAGTTTTGAAGCTATCCTAAAATTAAGAATTAAAATTAATCTAGCTTAGAAACGACAAAGAATTTTCGCCTCAAAATTACCCCAAAATATCGGTAAAAATTTCACCTGCAATTCCATCTCAGCACTTTTGAGAAAAACAAAACACATTCGTTACAATCATCAATACTAGCTGTAAGCGATGAGTATTTCTGGCGCGTTGCGTTTGGCAGCATAAGCAGCCTTAAGCTATATCGATTACTTTAGTTTTATAATTAAGAGGAAAGGGTACCGGGGGCTTTCTCCATACAAACTATCACAAACGTAGTCGACTGTTTTCTCCCTGGATAATGACACTAGAGCAAATATTTTTGGTGCATAAAACTTATAACTGCCATGACCATGCCCCTATTTTTTATTTATTTAATTTTAACTATCTGTCCCGGCAAACGTTGTTTTGCCATATAAAAAAAATGTGATAAATGAAGAACCGCTCGACCGATTTTGTGCAAACTTCACATAAACCATCTACTAAATAGTCCGAACAAAGCTTAAACATTTGGTTTGGACAGGTGAGCCCGTTCCCCATCAAAATCCAATTAGTAGGTGCTGAGTAATCAACAAAAAAACTGCAGCCGCTCGAGAAAACCCCCCGGTCGAACGCCTTACAACAAAGACGAACGTCACAGAATACTAATAGTGTATATCCCGATATTCCCACGGGATCGGGACTTATGCGGGTTTGAATATGGAATAATTCATATATTTAATTTCACCCGCGTAAGTCCCGATCTCGTTTGAATATCGAAAAAAAAAAAATATTTCGTATATTTTATTTCACCCGCGTAAGTCCCGATCTCGTTTGAATATCGAAAAAAAATAAAAATATTTCGTACGTATATTTAATTACATCCGCGTAAACCCCGATCTCGTTTGAAAATCGAAAAAAAAAAAATCCTTTGTCCTTCTCCTGGTTCTAAGCTACCTCTCCATCAATTTTCAGCCAAATCGGTTCAGCCGTTCTCGAGTTATAAATAGTGTAACTAACACGACTTTCTTTTATATATATAGATTTCTATGATAATTAGAAAATGAAAAATACCAAAACATAGGGGCAAAGTCATGGCAGTTATAGGTTTTATGGCACAAAAATATTTGTGCTAGTGTCATTATCCAGGGAGGAAACAGTCGACTACGTTTGTATGGAGAGAGCGTAGGTAACCTTTCACCTCAAACGTTTTTATTATTGTCCAGATTGCACGGTCTCCGTGAGGATACAATGTATGCGGAGACGTTGTCGTTGTGCCGCCACTGCAAGTGTCTCTTCTGGAGGTCGCTAGGACATCCCTGTATAGCTGATCAGGTAAACAACTATTCTGTTCTAGTCTATTCTATTCTACTCTATTCTATTCCAATCCATTCTATTCTACATTACTAGCTGTTGCCCGCGACCTCTTATGAGTGGTATATTTTTACTAAAACCTTTCTCTTCAATCACTCTATCTATTTAAAAACCGCATCAAACGTAGTTTTAAAGATCTAAGCATACATAGGGACATACAGGGGAAAGCGACGTTGTTTTATACTATGTAGTGATCTAAACCACTGAACATAATAATCTCATTAATTTATAATCCTAACGTCTAATTTTTACCTTTTTGGAATATCGGGATAGAAATTAGCCTATGTTACTGTCAATGAATGAATACAAACATACAAAGTTCACTAGTTTTTTAGGCATAATTTTTTTTGTTAGTAAAATTATACTCCCAAAAGGGCAGGCAAAAGATTTTACAGTACAGAATCTTTCGAGTCCGACTCGTACTTGGCCGGTTTTTAAACATGTATTATAAAGGACTAGCTATTTTAACCAAATCTGAGCGCTTATCATCAGAACAAATTTTAATCATATAAATTAAATACCCATCAGCGTTATTTTACTACAACGCTTAATCTACTCACTAAAAGGTTTTAAACTAATTAACTCAAATAAATTGTGCGACCATGAAAAGGTTCAGGAATCATGAAGCTACTGCGACAGAATGAACCACGTTCTGTTCACACAAAACAGTAGTCAAGATGGTGGCGCCCTGACGTAACATCAAATGAAGCACTGTATTGTTGACTCCCTACAGTCGTTTTCGTTTTGTCACTGACAGTATTTTGTTTTCTCCAGTGTCCGGAATACCGTGAACGTCTGAAGGAGGCGGGAGGTCCTCTACCTCCTTACCCGGTTCCTCCTGCGGCCTTTTTGAAGTTCTTCTCGCTGTGAACAGAAGTTAGAAGGTTAACTTACTGCTGTATGAAGATTTGGAGGTAGTGTGATAACGTTTGGAGCTGTCCTTATGAAGCGGTTATGTTTGGATATGCAGTGGAAAGGGTAATAGCGTACGGTACGCGGGTATTGGTTTTTCCATACAAGTGTATTTCCCCTGAATAATGCTTCAGAGCAATATTTTTTGATGATAAAGTCTATTTAATTGATGAACACCGGCAGCACTCACAAAAAAGTGTGACGTCATCACGTTCCAGAAACGTGAGTGGGAACCATAGCAACGAATGTTTTCTTACGACGTTACCACGTAAAATTATCGTCTGTAAATCGACTTTACAGACAACCATTTTTTTTTTAAATAAAAACCTAGGTTTGCTAACATAGGTTGGAAAATATCTGGTAACATTTTTTTAACAACTAAGGAAATAGGAATAGGATCTAGAAAGGAAACATTTCAGACAGAAGCTATAGAATACAGAAAAGCATGTGTAAGCAAACCTAGGTTTAATTTCTAATAAAAAAATATTGCTGTAGAGTCTAGACTTCTAGAGGCATTATTCAGAAAGAAAATAGAACAATAAATTTGTATGGAAGAAATACCCGCGCCTTATTTTTTCTTAAGAAAAAAAACCATATAATTAAAGGGAAACATGCGTGTAGTTATTGAAACTGAACCGGATATCCGCGACATTTAAAATAAAACGAAGTTCAATCACGTTTTTTTACACCGATATTTATCGGGTATAAAAAACGTGCTCGCTGATGATAAGAAAGGGCGACGGACTGGTCTTATGATATTTTTATCCTATTCTACGGAACGTTAAAATTTTATTTATATATCTCTTTTTACATATTTTTGATGATGTTAAAAAGACGATAAATATGGCAGCAGTTATTTTTTTTCTGTCATTTAAAAAAATTGTAATACTTTGCAGCTATGAACTGTGTATCCAAACATAAAGATCGTATGTATATCTATTTTCGATAATGACTGACTATGAAAGATCTCAGGCAGATTGGCCTTACGAATTGTCTATCAGAGCTATTTTATATCATAATATAAATAAATATGTACTCGTATTTATGTATACTTAGATATCTAAACTATGTAGGTGCGGCTTTGAAGCTATAGCTCTGTATAGAACTAAAAAAATACTTGAAATTGTGTTCTGCTATTGTTTTTTGAAATTTTTCGTGTAAGTATCTAGTTTAGGCTAAAGAGGGCAGCACTTAAGGCGATAAAATGTATAAGAGTAAAATAATGACTAAAAGGTACAGATTAGTACTTGTATTCAAAAAGCTATAATTTTAATATTCACCCTGTACCTACATTTAATTGATTTATAGAATAGATTGAAGCGTGAATAAAAAGCATTTAATCATATTTCTATTACAAAAAAGTGGGTAAATTCTGGCATAGACAATGGTCAGACATTTTTATTTTTAAAAATATAAAAATCTTTCTTAACGAATGCCTACGTCATAATAGCTAGCTATATGTAGGTAATATGTATGCCAAATAGGCAGATTCAATGATTGGTTTACGTTATGCGTTGATAGAGTTACGTTTCCTTTTAATGATTATTTTATTTCGCGCGCTTCCGGTATTAAAAGGAAATTAATTACCAATTTACTGAAAAGGCCTTTTTGACCAGTGATTTTGCTATGCATAATCATAATAATCTTATAATTAATATAATTTTATTTGCACTAACTATTCGCTGTGCTTTACTCAATATGTGATATATCCAAACTCATGTTTTATTGTGTTTGTTTGTTGCGTTTTGTTGTATAAACTTATTTTATTGTTGCTTTATAACTTGCTGTTGGTGAATTATGGATTTAAGAGAGGGTTCTGGGCAAGCATACTCCATCTAATAGCCTCTCTACATGATGGCCCAGCACTGGACCAGCGAGATGGCCATGCGATGGTTGAAACGCAACTAAACGATGGCCACGTTCAGCCATCGTTGCCCACTTCCTTTGATATGCGACCGACACCGTGGCCATCCAGTCGCCATCCCACGAACCATCAGACACCACCACGCCCTCTACATGCTGGCCCACTACTATGGGCCAGCATCGATACAGCGGCGAGCAGCTACGATGGCCCGTCCGTCATATAGAGGGGCTATAATAGGGACATATCCCAAGCGCTACAGAGCGCCCTGAATAACATGGCATGTAGTTGCTAGTACTGTGTAAATCATATATTAGATGGAAAGGCTATAGATAGATTTTACCAAAGTCCAAAGCGGTTGATGAACAAGAAAACAAGTCTTCAAGTGAAGGAGTAGTGTGGCAAAAATGTGTTTTCGTGAGCCTCACCATGCTTCGGAAGGCACGTTAAGCCATTGGTCCCAGTTGCTACCTCTAGTAGTAGCAGTCGTTAGGTCAAGTTAGAACTGAAAACTCTAACAATATGTGAGCCACATCACTATACGAGAAGAAGATCATCACAAACAAAAAAATCTTTTCTCTTTATAATATTAGTTTAGATTTACTAATAGCTTTGTGCGTAAGGTCAGAAAAAGTACTGATATTAGGTTGGGATTTTCTGCAATATGTATAAGGATTTATCTTAACTTAGAGATTTTAAAAGCTATCCAGTAACTATGCAAGAAAAAGTATTAATAATTATCTAAAATAAACAGTAGGTACCAACTGTTTATATTTATTTGTAGATTATAATTAACAGTGATAGAGGTATCTATAAAAATGATAAAGTAGAAAAGCAATAAATAAGTAAAGTACCATCTATCCATGAGTTTAAAAAATGTGTTTACAGACAGAAGGTCCCATAAGCGTCCCGTATAATACTCTTAAACGTACTGAACCCTAAAACAGTGCATAGTATGTAATGACTAGGTTTCTATCCATCTGGTAAGATAATATTATTTTGACAGTGACTCCGCAGAGCCATGCACAACTTGCGTACATGCAGCTATTTCAAAAACTCGCACCATGCACTCTTGCTTATCTTTGTGGATGCTCTTAGATGAACCATAGACAAAACAACTGTTTTATTAGTGTTTATTTAATTTATAAACTAAAGTGTGTTTCATCAAATAGTTCCTATGTCATTATATTGGTATCGCCTTACCTTGAAGGAGACAATTTGCTATTGCTAAAACGCACTCTAGCTGCTCCAATGACATTCTGTGTAGTTAAAAACTGATAAAAACAGTTTAGTACTCAAGATAATCATAAACAAACATATAGACACTTAATAGTTACTTTGTATTATTATAATATCGTTAAATATAAACAATAGGCTTGTATAGCTAATACTACAGGCCTAAAATTACATAATTTCGTAATCCGTCACATTATTTGTAAGACCATTTGTGATTCAATTTGAAGGTGAAATTGCAAACTAATAACCGTTATCCTGTCAACTGGCAGAAACCGCTCGGGGGTTTCTTCATACATTTTTAATATGGCGCCATCTATCTGCCAGTTGATGAATTATATTAAATAGCTGAAGTTGCTGCTAAGTTATTCTGACAGACTGAACAAAACATCACAATTTTTAGCAGATTTCCAAAAAAAGTTTTCATTTATAAGTACATTTTTTTCGATTTTATAAAGAGCCAAATGAAAATTGATAACCAAAAATTGGTTGTGGCACATTCAGTGTTCAATATTCGATATTATTTTTCATTGAGATGGCTATAAATATAAAAACCCAGTGTATTTATATCGTTAGAGCGTAGTTGTTGATATTGTGATATTTTAAGATAAATTTATAAACTATTTAAGGTGGTATGTTTTCTTTAAAAATGAATTTATCATGTTCATAGACTAACAGAGTATATTTTTAACTTTATCACAAGTCAGCGTTTACTTTTTTCATTAAATTTAAAGCAGGAAATATGGATAGTAGTATATCAGTGGTAGTAGATTATATCATAAAAGTTTGTAAAAGATATGAAAATATATTGAGACTCTATTGTACTGGTCTGAGTAAAAAAATAATAGTTTATTAAACAAAAGTGTTACAAAAGTAGGAGCAAAAACAACGGACCTCGAACTAGGAATATATCCTGTATCTCGAGTGTCCAGAAAAGATTACAAAAAGTGATTATGTATTCTATAGAAAAATATTATAAAGTGATCTGGCCACCATTGCCCAAGCTTGGTTGCTTAACTTAAGGCTATGTGGTGTTGTGTGCAATGAGTGCAATATTTATTTAACTTTTATAACTGATTCATGGGGAAATACATTTTGTTAGCATAAAAATGTGATATTATTTATATGGAAAACATACCTGTTTTCTTGTGAAGCTAACAGTAGGCTTACCTATTTAAATATAAGTATTATTTTAGTTCTGTGATGTTTTTTTGTGTGAAGGAATTGTTTTATGTATTGTGTTCTTAATGTATTACACTTTATAATCGGAAATAAAGTTATTTTTAATTAGTTTAGTTGTCTTTTTATTTGAAAGGACTCTTCTAATGGTAAATTATATTTTCTGAGGTATTGATAGTGGTATCGTATGCCTTGAGTCGCCTATTACGCCTGTCACTGTTATGACTTGAACGTGTCTAAATCTCAGGCTGAAACTGCTTTAAAATATTATTATCTAAAATCCTAATATTATTATCTTTTAAAAAAAACTTGTTATTTTTCTTAAATATTTAATAATGAATACAATAGTAAGTACTCTTACATCCTTAATACTATTTTACACTATTTACAAGACAAAATAAGCGCACTGTTTATGGAAGTTCATCTTTTAAGGTATCACACTGCCGCACTAAATTCTTCAGTTTATACACCATGTCGTGTAGCTGTTGTTTTCCACACGTAAACCTGATATTTTCACCAACATCTGTCTTTAATATTACAGTGTAAATTAGTTTATCTGAGCCGGTATTTGGAGTGTTTGTAGCTACTTCGAGCTTCCATTCGACATCAACAATCTTTGGTAAAACGCCCTCATTTTGCGACAAATTCGGATCCATTTTAACGAGTTATTGAATGGCACTTTAAAATAGCTTCAAAGTATATTTGATTATCACCATTTGTAGGTGTTTCTATTTATTTTCTCGTTAAAAAATAATAAAAACAAGATCTCCTTTTCCAAAAATCAACGAAAGTGACAGTGACACTGACATTTGGCTAAAATTGACAATGTCATTTTTTTTTTTCTCTCTTTTTTTTTCTCAGTTATGGCTTCGCACGGTTTGTGCATATAGCCAGTATCAAGTAATATTTTGCATCAAGTTATGGCCCGATTTACAGAAATCGGGCTCAAAGTGTTTCAAGATGGTCAAGTCGTCAAGTCACAGTTTGTCAAGTCAGGGGTCATAGTAAAGCGGTGGCTACTTTACTATAACCTTGTAGGAGATTTTGGAGGCAACGAGAAAAGTCCATGTTTGACACTGATTTTTACTTTCACTACACTTGTGCACTTTCACGGAACTAAATTAGATAACTTTCCACCAGAATTATACAATTTAACTCGGTTTACAACTAAGTTTCGTGTAAATAAAACTGCAGCACGACATGTTGTTGGCTCGTTCCCGCCAAAACTCTCTTCTCTCTTGTTTGGCCCCACAATGTCATTATATTTCTTATTCTAATATGGCTTCGCACGACTTATGTTACTTACCCAGTCTTTGCCTATAGATTCGTGGCGACCATTGTAGTCTAAGATCCCTTTGAGAACGAGTTTCACTGAGTTTATTAATGGATAAAAAAAAGAATTTTATATCAAATTAAATAGGTTAATAAATATTTTGCAAATGGGTTTCCTACGTCACATAATATGAGACTTGCGACGTTGCTTGTTGCAACGAACCACGGAAAGTGTTCTCGCAGGAGATGTTGGCAATAAAAAAACATTATTTGAGTTGCAACTTTGCAACCGACCACGAATCCAATATCACTCCCTTGCTGTATAAAATACCTAGTCGTTGGTCTGTCAAAAGTACTAGGCAACCAGAAGTCAATAGGAGGTTTATATTTATATCACACTACGTTAAACTCGTTTCTTCTCTTTCTTCAATTTTTACGTAACAATGAAGGCATTGAAAGAAGCAGGAAAAATAATTCAAATGTCTAGTTTTTTTTGGGATACCTTCTACCAAGTTCTGATAGCCTAGTACTTACCACAGACCAATTACTATTAAACAATTTATACGGATCCATGAAAACATTAACGATCAAAGGTTACTTCTTAGGCTTTTAAAACTGGTAGTAGGATTAGGATGCACGCGCGCTCTTCGCTCTTTGGTAGACACAGCCTAGGAGCACGTCCTGCGGGGTGGGCTTACGGAGACGTTTATAAAAGATAGATAAGGCATATTTATGATAACTACTTTTCTAATTTGTTATCATTTGCAAATAATAGGAGATTTGTACCAGGCTGTAAGAACTCTGTAGGAGGTATATTGATTCATATGAGAGTAAGCCCTTACACACCCCCATCACTTTCCGTTTAATTTGTTATAATTTGCAAATAATTAGGAGATTAGTACCAGGCTGTAAGAACTCTGTAGTAGGTATCTTATGAGAACAAAATCTTACACACCACCATCACTTTCCGTTACCGTGTAAGGTATATTGATCTGCAAGTACTAGGCTATCAGAACTTGGTAGAAGGTATCCCACAAAAAAACTGTCAGACATCTGATGTGAAATCATGCTCGATGTTTGATTTATTTTTCCAGCTTCTTTCAATATCTTCACAAGAAAGAGAAGAAACGAGTATAACGTAATAAGTGTGATACCTTCTACTGATTTCTGGTTGCCTAGTACTTTTATTGGATTCGTGGTCGGTCGTAACCATAGATTTTTACGTTCGTACCTCAGTCGTAATCAGATGTTTTTTTTAAATTCCCAACATCTCATACGACACGTTGGGAACACTTTCCGTGGTTCGTACTTCGTTGCAACAAGCAACGTCTCTGTTAGGTATTGAGGTAAGTAAATAAAAGAATCTTCTATCAAATTAATTTTTATTATAAAATGTTAGTTCATACCAACTTTATGAAAGTTGAAACATTTAATACACATCAAAAATATTAATATTCTTCTTAAAAACTAAGATAATTTAAATGTTAAATGTCAATAAAGCTATATTATATAATAAAAAGTACTTCATTTATTTATAAAGGTAGGCTTATTGGCATTTCTATAAGGCACATTTTTACTAGAATAGCAACTATTTTTATACAGGCACTTTGTAATAAGCAGAATACATTTTCTTGTGTGATTTATGTTTTTTCACACATATAAATTTTACATTTTGTGTTTTTATACAATATTGAATTAATGCTTTATATAAAACTGGGTCTTGAACCTAAGACGACCTACTAGTTATTTAACTAGTTTTAACGTCTAGTATAGTTTTTATAAAATGCATAATTATAATCGCGTAAAAAATAAGTTTAAGAGGTATTTAAAGATTTATGAATAAAGTTACATAAAAATCTCATATATTGCACGAAAGAGATTCCATACTTTTGGTTTGTGTAGTGTTGGGTTAGCACCGTTTTAGAAAAGTTAGGTATAAAAAAATATGACATTAAAAACACAACCTATAACTATGACCACGTTAACTTGTTAACAAATACTGGCAGTTAATAATAATCATTAATAATGGGAGTCGTCAAATTAGGGCCATACCTCACCGGGCCGCCATAGCGACTTTCTGACTGTATCCATGGTCGCCAAATAAATAATAAATATTGCAGGACATACCAACTAACTAGACTTGTGTTATGGGTGCTACACAACGGGTATACTACTTGTCTTTTGTAAATATATACTAATAATACATAGAAACAACCAGACCACAGACCAATATCTAAACATAAATGCTTGTAATCGTCACCGCAACCCTGTGTTTGGCAGTCCAGCATGATGACCATTGTGCCAAATGGGTCGTTAAAATAGTGTAGCCACTGTCTGCCACAGAAAACAAGTGCGTTCCTATTTGGCGACCCGTTAGACAACGAGTGAGGGGCAGCTTTCACGAATACATTTTTACTGGCTACTGTGGCTACATCGCCAGGATGCCAGAGTATCCAGTCTCCACAAAGCGCTAAAGCCTAGTTCGCATTAAGCTAGTATTTTAGTCGAGTAGCGAGTAATTTAGTAGCTAAAATACTCTCTACTGCCCAAAAACCGTTGGCACTTTGCTCGAGTGTTTACAAGTGCGTGGTATTTTGTAAGATGAACATCCTACAAAACAATGCAACGATGTGGCGTCAACTAATCGATTCGACTAATTCGACAGGTTCGGACTTGTTTAGCCGTTGAACCAGTGACCAGGGACGCGTGGGGGAGGGGGGCTACTCGCCACTCGCCTAATAAAAATAGAATAAAATGGATCGACTCGACTAAATTTTAGTGTTCAGACACGTTTAGCTACTAAATTACTCGCTACTCGACTAAAATACTAGCCTAATGCGAACTAGGCTTAACTCGTGGCTACGCTTCCAAACTGGCGACGTCGCAACACCATCGCCAGGCAAGTGAAGGTCGCTGAACGTGATATTTCCATATGAAACGCTGTCAAGAAATTATCACGTCCCGTTCGGCACGGGAAAGATTACGTATGTTTAAAGTCCACGAACACTTTATGAACAATCCACTCACTTCCCCGTCCCTTCCGAGGTTTTATCCCGTTACGTATGCAACGACCTTTATTTACTTCAATATGAATTGTTTGGATACGTACGCGTCGCCATTACGTCCCAGTGAGGGCCCTTAATGCTACCTTCAAAGAGGTTTGATTAGCTACATCCTCTTTCTTAACATCCGTTAAACGTTACACATTTATAACTTTTTGATTTTTAGCATGTGACACCCACTTTCTGACTGATAGAGACGTTTAAAAAAAAGGGTAAGGAAAAAGCTGAGTTTGACACTTAGAAACAAGAAAGTGATCTTATAAGGATTCCTCTTTTGAGGTACGGAATCCTAGAATTCCCTTCAAATGACAACTTTTCCCTTTTGTAAAATTCATGTACAGATTTTAAATTAAGTAATTTCGCACAATTTCACGTAATTAACGTTTCATTTTCTCCAATATGGGTAGGATCATTTCGAACGAGGGCCTCTTCCCTGGGTCCTCGTTCATGCATATCTTGATAAGTTTAGCGATGTGCGGAGAGACGCCTGGCGGGATGGTTATACGGAGCCCTTCTAGCGCTATCTTCATGCCGCACTCCATTGGAGACAGGTCAGCGAAAGGTATCTGGAAAAAGCGTGAAGTTAATAAATACACAAAACGCCATCTAGCCCAAAAACTAATAGGCTCGTAGTATGGTGACCAGACAATACATACATACTTATAATACACTAGTTGCGCCCAGCGGTTTCACCCGCGTAAGTCCCGATCCCGTAGGAATGCCTAAATAAAAAGTAGCCTATAACCTTCCTCGATAAATAGACTTTCCAACACAAAAATAATTGTTCAATTCGAACCCGTAGTTCCTGAGATTAGCACGTTCAAACAAACAAATTCTTCAGCTTTATAATATTAGTACAGATTAAGATGGAATCGTTTTTACTCAGTTTGTTTATTTTCTAGCTAGGTATATTACTACTACTAACAAAATAAAACTATAAGTTAGTACATTCATGAATATGTATATTTTTATCACCTAAATATTTATTTATCTCTATTTGTGTTGTCTCTTTTTGTTTAGATCAAAATTATTCTGCACAAGGAATCTCAAGAACCGGCCAATACATCATACCGTCCACTCTCATGGCGGCTCCACATACACGCCGTGAATTCACGCGCGAGTTCATGCCGTGAAGCTGAGTACATATCCGACTATGATCGGGGAACAGCCGCAAACGCGCGTGAACCCCGCGAAAACCATCCACATTCACGCTCGCGCCTCTTCGCGGACCTTCACGGCGCGTATGTGGAGCCGCCATCATTCCTATAGTTTTTTTCCTCGACTCACTTGACAATGGCGGAATGAAGAATGTTAATAGGTATGCCAAATCGGTTGAAAGTTTGTTACAGTAAAGCTTGTATGTATACAAATACACTAGTGTTTGTTGTAGTCAAAAATACCTATTAATTTTGATTTTACAGGTTTTAAAGTTAGATAAATTTCGAGTCCCGCTAACAGTCAGGTGACCGCGTGTGACGTCATTTTACATAGATCCGCTTAGTTTATTTCTATAAATCGGAAACTAATCGACGTATCGAAGTTGTTCTTTCACTTATGTTTTTTTATTTTTGACAAAGAATATGGAGAGCTAATATTCAAAATCAGTTAACATTCTTCATTGCGTCCTTATGTCAGCAGTCAGCCATAAAAAAGAAGTAGAAGTTGAATCTATAATAATCCCTCACCTCTCTGGTAGCAAGTTCCCACAGCAGTATAGCAAAGCTCCACATATCAGCCGCCTCCCAATTCCGCCTCGCAGCCGGCTTCATTAACGCTTCAGGTGCCATCCATGCCGGCGCATACACGCGGCCCTTCTCTTGGAACGAGAACTTGGAGTCCGCCATGTTGATACGGGCTGTTAGATCTTCGTCGATCTGAGGATTGATAAAGTATATACTGTCCTGTCAGTGACAAAACGAAAACGACTGAAGGAAGTCAACAATACAGTGCTTCATTTGATGTATACGTCAGTGCGCTGATTGTGGCGCCGCCATCTTGTTTACTGTTTTGTGTTTAGAAATAGGAATAAAATGACGGAACGTGGTTCATTCTGTCGCAGTAGCTTCATGATGTCTGAACTTTTTCATGGTCGCACAATTTATTTGAGTTAAGACCTTTATTCATTTATATGATTAAAATATGTTCTGATAATAAGTGCCTTTCGATTTACGTAACCTACGCTCAGATTTGGTTAAAATAGCTGGTCCTTTTTAATACTACCTACATTTATAAAAAACAACACACGCACAATTTTACTCGTGAACTATAGTCTAAACATTATCCCTATATAATTAATAGGGGGAAAGTATTTATTATTTACAGAGATAGAACATACAAGCTTCCTACTTCATTGACCGAACGAGCGTAGCGAGTGAGGTCTAGTGTTGAGACGGTCGATCGCTCGTATGTTTGTATGTTTGTTCGACGATAACTGGAGTACCGTTGCTCTGATCTTCATGATTTTTGGTACACAAGTAGTTAAGGTCCATAGAATTTTTATGTTCGAACATGAGCAGGATCGGTCAGGGGGTTACGGAGACAGGGGGTCCAAAAGGGGATCTACCTCTTTGGCACACAAAATATAGGGCAAATATACCCGAGTGGGGTATCAAATGAAAGGGCGTAACTTCGGTGACAATAATATGGTACCATGGAACTGATCTGATGATAGAGCTGGAAGGAATCTGCAGGAATTATCTCATTAGCCATACTTCATAGTTCATTCATTCAAACTACTCGTCAAGAATCGTTCTGACGAGTACTTGCTTTGTCTTTCAATGGTAACCAGGGTCTGATGATGGAACTGGAAGGTGGTCATAGGAACTTCGCAATTAAACGACACAACCCCATCGAGTTTGGGCTCGTTAGAATCGTCTTGACGAGTAGTTTGTCTTTCAATGGTAACCAGGGTCTGATGATGGAACTGGAAGGTGGTCATAGGAACTTCGCAATGAAACGACATAACCCCATCGAGGTTGGGTTCGTTAGAATCGTCTTGACGAGTACTTGCTTTGTCTTTCAATGGTAACCAGGTTCTGATGATGGAACTGGAAGGTGGTCATAGGAACTTCGCAATGAAACGACACAACCCCATCGAGTTTGGGCTCGTTAGAATCGTCTTGACGAGTAGTTTGTCTTTCAATGGTAACCAGGGTCTGATGATGGAACTGGAAGGTTGTCATAGGAACTTCGCAATGAAACGACACAACCCCATCGAGTTTGGGCTCGTTAGAATCGTCTTGACGAGTAGTTTGTCTTTCAATGATTGGTAACCATTGAGCCAATGGGTTTGATCTAACATATTTCGTTATCAAAGACCAAAAAGTATAAAATAAATTGATAGTTTAGAAAAACTAAAAAAACCCGCTTTAATAAAAAAAAACAACTAAAAAATAGAAAATAAAATTTAATAAATTTGGATTAAGAATATTGTAAATAGTAAGCGTGTTACATTGTGATTGCAAAAGAAAAATAATGAAGGTGTAGCATCACAACACAATGTAACACGCTTACTATTTACAATATTCTTAATCCAAATTTAACGGGTGTGATGATTGAGCTGGACCTATGCTTTTAGAACTTAACAACAACAACAACAAGTTAACAACAACAACAAGTTATGCCTGTCGTGTTTGAATTCTCTAAATCATCCAATGTCAGATATTAGCGATACTAGGCACCTATCATTCAAATAAGATAGACCTGTCGTATTTTGAGTCTTTCGTCGTTATATTATACATTTTAGTACCTACTTTACGCTGAAATATAATAATCGCTGAAAACAACTCGTGAGGTCTCAGTTCGGGGCGAACTACTAGTTTAAAGTATGCCACTCACCATAATATGCTTGCTGTTTAGATGGAAGGTGGGAAGTATCTTGTCCCGAGGCAAGCTGTGTAGGTAGGCCATGCCGGATGCGACGTGGTGAGCGAGGCGGGTCGCCTGCGCAGCGTCGAGCACTACCGGCGCCCGCGCGCCGCCGCCGTGTAGCAACGCATGTAGGGACCCCCACGACATGTACTGGGATATCACCACTAGCGACGGAGGGGAGACGCAGCAACCCACCTGATGAGAATAATAATGTACTTAGAATATAGGTAGGTATACTAGTTTTTGCCGTCGAAAATGGTTCTAACAGGTTTTTTTATCAACTTCGAAGCAAATCACGAATGAAATAACTTTCTACTCCTTTTTAACAACATTTTGTTTTCCAAAAAAATACGAAGCACGTCTTCCATCAAATCTGTTAAAGAATGTTTACGCAAAATTTGAAGTAGGCAAAAGTTTAACTGAGACCATGGAATCACGTTATCCCATACAAACTTTGCCTCCCTTTTTCACCCCCTAATGGGTAGAATTTCGGAAAATCGTTTCTTATCGGATGCCTACGTGATACAAAAAACCCCCCCTTCGAAACTCTACAATCAGCGGTTTAGGCTGTGCGTTGATCCGTCTGCCACTCAGTCGTTTAGGACAAAGCACTTTATATGTATAGAAGATGACATATTAAACTTATTGGTCTGTTAAAATTGTAGTTTGACACTACTTGCAAAATGCAGGCCAAACTGCGGCATACTATGGTATCAACAATCTAGAACTACATTAGAGTAATACACATCTCGGATGCCTAAAATGTATCCCAAGAAAATATTGGTAAAACCAAATTCAACACTTTTGTTAACATAAAGGAACTTACCACAGGCAATATATTGGGATGTGAGAATATCCTCAACTTAGGGAATTCTTCATTAAAGTCACGTTGAACTCGAGGCGTACACTCGCGTACTGCGAGAATCTTCGCAACTATGTCGTTCTTTTGCCATCTGCCGCGCCATGTTTCACCTTTAAAGTAAGATTAAAACTATAAATAGAATTCGGCCAAGCCAGAACAAAGGTACAACGGTTTATATAGCACGTGGCTCCCTATAAAAACCAATATTGAGGGTATTTTCGAAAAATATTGTTACAAATTATATAATTGTGTTGGTATTATTACCATACTGGTAATACTGTAGGTTGGCATCATTGATTCACTCAATGCTACCAACAGCCAACAACGTGAACCTAGCATGGCCGACATTCAATTCAGAGCTGTCTTCTGAAACACATGTCTGCGAAAAAACTTAAAGTTATGAATAAGTGAATTAATGATTTAATAAACCAGATAATTTTGTTCTATTAGGGATACTAGTGTTTTTACTTATCGTAGTTTCAATAAACAATTGTTCGTAAAAATTATGCAATTAAAAATACGAAATTTTAGATTAATTTGCTAACTGTGTTTCAGGAATATAATTTTGGGTCTTTAGTTGTGTTGTCACTCGGAGTCACACCGCAAGAGGTTCAAACCGCGGTGCGAATCGCCCAAGTACCGTTTCTGAATGGGTTCATTCGAACCGCGTGGTTAAAGCGGTGCTTCAATTAATTATTTTAAAAGAATAATGACAACACGACGAATAAAGATTACTTGTATAGAATTTGTGATAGTTTCATAGTCTTATAAACATTGTGATAGTTGAAAAATGTTCTGAAACCGCAATTTATTACATTTCGATTTATAACCGGGTTAAGTAAAATTACCCTGAAGGCCCATCGAAAAATTTTACCTGGCCCAATTCAAAATTACAGAAGACTACAAAAAATTGCTATTTTCTTTGATTTGCCGTACTATGTTTGTTTCCAAGAATTGATCTCTATCAGCAACACTATCCATTGGTATAAAAATATAGGATGATTTTTTTTTTGCAAAATCAACAGGTTTGATTCTTGGCAACCTACTCGACTTTTTCAAAAATCTAATGTTGCAATTTTAGTTTTTGTAAAGGGCACGCAACTCCTTTTAACACAACAAGCTATCTCTAGTTTAGGATATAGCCCTGCAAGTCCATTTAATTTTTTTTCGTTAAAATAGGGGTTTATAGAGAACTAGCTGTTGCCCGCAACTTCGTACGCGTTGTAATTTTATTTTATATACTAAAACGTCCCTCTTGAATCACTCTCTATTAAAAAAAAACCTCATAAAAATCTGTCGCGTAGTTTTGATGATCTAAGCATACATATGGACAGACAGTGGGAAGCGACTTTGTTTTATACTATGTAGTGATTTGCATGTTTACCAGATGGTGTATCAGCGATCTTGGTATGTAGAGCGAGCTCGTTGATATTGATGCCCTTGTGTCTAGAGAGTGTCGCGTCGCGGGACCGTGTCTTCAGTCCGAGCCATGATTGATCCTTGAACTTTATCTTCTTTAGGTCCTGCCCTTGGCTTACTGCTAGCTCGTGGAGTCTGAAACATGTGCCAATCCAGTTCAAACCAGTTTAAGCGTTACGAAAATATTGTTAAACGAAAAACCGTAAGTAAACCTGAAAGTTTGTACTATTATAAAACCAAGGACTGGATATTCAAAAATCAGTCTGCATAAGAAAGCAACTTCGTTCGAAACGCGTGTCCGACCACCTTCCCACCACACGTTTTGTAAAAATTAAACTATGACTCAAGTACATAATTTTTTAACTACTTAATTAGTCTTTGCAATTATCCCAAACCAGCTTTTGCCCGCGACTTGGTCCGTGTTAGTTAAAATTGACCTAAATTCTTTCTCAACGGATGCTTATGTTTTATGAGCAGTCAGTCAGTAAGACCTAGTATTTTTTAATTATAGATTTAAATGAAGTTCTTTTTCTAATTAATCATCAAAATTGGTCAATTAAATTCTACATTTGAAAATGGGATAGTCTTATAGCTTAAATAACGACTCTAGGACTTGGTATAATGTTCTAAAGTCATAGATTACAAAATAATAAAGTTTCATTTTGTTTTCTCACTGCATCATTCATTCCACAGGCATTAAAAGTAACGTCAAACGTAATAGCTTATACACACGTCCCGATTTGGTCGGGTCCGACATCAGTGTTGCCACATTTCATTTCGACAAATCTGTATCGATAAGTGAAAAAATCTGTGTAAAATCTGTATGAGAACAGCTATAATTGTATAAAATCTGGACTATTCATAATCGTAGACAGAGAATAAATAGTTATTCTCTGTCTACGCTCCATAATACATAATATTACAAATGAATGGCCACACTGATGTCGGACCCGACCAAATCGGGACGTGTGTAATACTAGTAACTCTTACCTCTGTATAAGTTGTCCTCTAGTCTTATCGAGTGGAGTGTCCCCATCTTTATTGGCGAGTGAGACTAGAGCCCCGGCAATCACCAGCTCCTCGGCTATAGCTCCGTAGCCCCAGAAGCAAGCGTAGTGTAGAGGCGAGTTGCCGTGCTCGTTTGTGAAGTTTACATCCACTCGGTTTTGTAGTAGCTGAGGATTTTAGGTACAATAAGTATGTACACAAAAAATATATACTTACACTAGCTGCGCCCCGCGGTTTCACCCGCGTTTGACCCGATTTCGTGGTAATATCGGGATAAAAAGTAGCCTATGTGTTAATCCAGGTCTCCAGCTATCTACATACCGAATTTCATCGCAATCGGTCCAGTAGTTTTTGCGTGAAGGAGTAACAAACATACATACACACGCACGCACACACAAACTTCCACATTTATAATAATAATAGGATAAATCATTGTCTTGTTAACATTTTTCCAACAAATTGGAACAAAAATAAATAATTCTGTTTTTAGTGCTTTTAAAGCTGCAACAGAAATACATCATCTGTGAAAATTTTAACTGTCTAGCTATCATGGTTCATGATATAGGTACATACAGCCTGGTGACAGACAGACGGACGAACAGTGGAGTCTTAGTTAATAATCTATACTTAATATTATAAAGCTGAAGAGTTTGTTTGTTTGAACGCGCTAATCTCAGGAACTACTGGTTCGAATTGAAAAAATATTTTTGTGTTAGATAGTACATTTATCGAGGAAGGTTATAGGCTACTTTTCATTTTGATATTCCCACGGGACTTACGCGGGTGAAACCGCGGAGCACAGCTAGTGACCAAATAATTTGAATTTTTTTCAGTAACATAGCTATTAGTTTGACGAAAGCTTTAAACACCTCTATCTCCATTGCAGAATCTGTATAAAATATTTAAATTACTTACCAATTGCACAATAGGGCGATGTCCATGCGCCGCCGCTAAATGCAACGGTGTATCGTCACCCATGTTGGTGACATTGACTCGGGCACCACGACGGATTAACATCTCGACTATTTTGAGGTGGCCCTCTTTGCATGCCCAGTGGAGGGGGCTGAAGCCGTGGTCATCTCTGGAATTAGGCACATAGATATTTCCTTACATAAAAAACCGATCAAGTGAGAGTCGACACGCGCGCCGATGTGGTCCGTACATTAGTTTCAACTCTCTTTCTCTACCCTCGCAGTGGTATGGTAGTTACCAATTTAATTGGTCCAACTATAACATATGTGTAGAGACTCTAGAGACCCCCTTAATTTTAAACTTTTTTTTATTTTTTGGATTTTTTCCTTTATTTTTGCTGTGCTTTTTGCCAAATTTTATATAGGTCAACAGAATTACAAATTACTGTCATAACATCAAATTTATTTACAAAATAATAAATCACTATACTAAAAAAAAAAAAGAGAGGAAAACTAAAAACTACTACACTCTTTACTTTACATAGTTAACACTACATAGTATACAAATTTTATGTTGGATTTTTAATACACATAATAGGGACTATAAACCTCAATATATGGTATGAATTTAAACTTGCTAGGTCCACCTGTTCCTGAGAAAATCGGTGGTGACACACGGACAGACAGACATACAAGAAAGTAATTTTTTTTACCTTTTGAGGAACCTTAAAAAATACCCAAATACAGAAAGTAGCCCATATACAAGTAAATTATTGACGCCTGTGTTGGACAAGTATTTACTTATGTAAACAAATATTTGATGTGGTGTGGGTGTTTTTTGTATATTTATGAAGTTACAAAAAAGAAAAGTATGTATTCTGTGTGTTGTTTGACACCCATATTATAAACCTAGTTGCTTAGTTTGGGGCTAGATGGCGTTATGTGTAATATCTGACAATATATATTTTTAATGTGGTTTGTAATGTTTGTTAATGTTCTAAGCTTAAATACTAGGTATTTAAAAGGAATATTTTTGTTTTTGTATACCTATTATAAAGAGGAACGATTTGAATGTTTGTTTGTATTAAACAAAACTTACTGATATTTTACTCAAAATAGACCAGCAGAAGTGGAAATGGACGGGACACTTGTTACGCAATAATAATGAAAAATGAAGCAAAACAGTGACAAATTGGTATCCTATAGATGGGAAAAGGAGAAGGGGAAGACCTAATGTGAGATGGGAGGATGAGCTGGTACTCACAGCAGGTCCATTATGGAGGAGAGTTGCCTGGGATAGGCAGCAATGGAGGGAGCTGGAGGAGGCCTTTGCCAATAGGCACACTGAACTGAGAGACATTAGGTATTTAAACTTATACCTACTAAGAGAAACTATGTATTTATTTAATTCAGTAATAAAGGCCTATTATTATTATTATTGAATAGGCTCCGAAACTACTGAACTTTGTTAGAATTAATTTTGTGTTTTGTTTTTATGGTACAATAAAGTGTTTATCTAAGGGTAATTTTTAGCGATATTCCCACGGGATCGGGAGTTACGCGGGTGAAACCGCGAGGTGATGCTAGTCACTACATCGTATAAAATAAAGTCGCTTTCTCTGTCCCTATTTCCCTTTGTATGCTTAAATCTTTAAAACTACGCAACGGATTTTGATGCGGTTTTTTTAATAGATAGAGTGATTCAAGAGGAAGGTTTATAGGTATAATACATGCATAATATAGCCGTGCAAACCCGGGACGGGTCGCTAGTAAATAATATAGGTAAGGGCTTATTTTGTGACAGGCATTTGTTATCTACTGTTTAGTGTTTTTTCCCTATAACATAGGTATCCTTGTTATAAAACTGAATGTTGTGTAGGTCTTAAACCTACAGTCAGTCAGTCAGCCGTCAGTGTTGATGATAAAATATTATACAATTCATTTACGCAACAGGAAAAAGGATGAATAATGGGTTTTTATAGTAGTGATGATATTTTAGTAGATGAGTACCTATGTGTTTTTCTTCACGTGTACAATAAAAGGGTCTTTATTTGCTTCTTCTAAGGAAATGTGCAGGTGTGACAGTGGACAAATACTAAATTAATATTTGTAAAAAAAAAAAAATTTTATCCCATTTCCCTGGGTCTATCATAGACATGGGATGTTGAAGTCTGAACACTCATGTTTTTAGAACCCCATGGTTGTTACTTACATACCTACTATCGTTGCCTGGTCCAAAGTCATAGATAGTAAATAAATCAAGTTTAGAGGCTAAAAGCTGATCTCATTCATAGTACTCTGGTCAGGTTGACGCATTTTACTAGGCCATGACTTGTTTGTGGGCGTGCCTTTACCAATGCCATTTACGGAAAACCAGGCCACTACACATGGAGTTTTATATAGCGATTAGGAAGGAAATATCACCAACTCACCCTTGATTCATATCATGTTCAGTATCGTCGAGCCAAACTCGCACTTGTAAAGCATTTCCTTCGCGACACCATTGAAAAATATCTTCCATGTTTACGCTACAATTTTCTCACTTTCTGCCAGATTTTTCACACAAAACAAACACTGTATGGAGAAAACTATATCACAACTTCAAAAAAAGAGAAAATGTTTTTAATTTTCAACAGAAAATCACCGTAAAATCTGGTAAAATGTGTAAAATTCATATAATTTACGAGATGTTTTTGACAGTTTCGCAATCTCCAAAAATAATGTATAACCTGAATAAGATAAGAAGACCTTTAGAACTGGATTTTTTCTATCCTTTTTCAACTTGCTCGTTTAGCCCATAGACCTTCTCTTTCTAGACGAAACGTGTGTTTTTAATTTGGTCGTATATTAATCTACAAGAATTGCCATATACGAAAAATAGTTAAGGAATAGTAGAATCTAAAAATGATTGGGAAAAACTTTGTATTTTCTCAATCCCGCAGTTTCTGGAGGCTCGGAGGAACTTTTAAATACTAACTGCTCCCGCGGTTTCACCCGCGTAAGTCCCGATCCCGTGGGAATATCGGGATGAAAAATAGCATATGTTAAACCAGGTCTCCAGCTATCTAGATACCGAGTTTCATTGCAATCGGTCCAGTAGTTTTAGCGTGAAGGAGTAACAAACATACATACAAACACACACAAACTTTCACATTTATAATAATTAGTAGGAAGGATGTAGTACCTGTACGGTCGGAGTCAGAATTGCAGACCCACCGTAGAGCTCCAAAACTGTTATTAATATTAAAATGTTTTAAATTCAAGCCAGATTTTAAGGTCTCGCTCGAGTTCAACTTTCAACTCATGAATTTATTAGAATAATAAAAACATTCCAATAGGTAATAGTAATTTTAGAACTCTACGTCTGCAATTCTGACACCGTACAGAGCAGTTATTATTTTGGCACGTATCACCGTGCATTTAACAAATGCGGGGTTCCCTTATGATGTTTTTAGGTGGTTGGTTTATAGGTAAATTAAATACCTAGTTTTGACTTAAAAACTAGTCACAGCCAAGAGAGAGCTGTTCTAGCGGAGTGCAATGCTTAAAACAGTCTCAAGAGTCTTAAAATTTATTACATCTTAATAAATACATTTAGTAAATAGACAAAACACTATTTTTTAGCGAATGTGATCTTCATTGCATGAGTTGGTGTGATCTTGAATCCTTGTAAAGCTTCTTTCGCTGCTGCAGACTGCATTTCGTTGGCAAATTCAACGAACGCAATATCGTGTCTGTTTGGTACAAGACGTACTTCTTTGAAGCCAGGGAACCTGTGAAATTAAAAGATTTTAATAATTATACAAATATTCAGATAAATGATCATAGGAAAAACAAAAGTGCTCATCATTGGTATGCCAGTCAATCTTAGCACACACATACGTATTTACTACAGTAGGTACACTTGTATGTGAGCATTATAGACAAATAGTGTATGACACGATGCAGATGTGTGCGTAAATTACTGACCAAGCCTGACACTAATTGCCTTCATGCCTACAATCACAGTGTCTTTGTTTTGGACACTTTGGATTCCACATAAAACCTGCATAGCCTCTTGGAGACGTTAGAACTATTATCTAGATAAGTTGTTATATAAAAAACTTACTGGTTAAACAACATAGACAACATCATCTCCGATGTTTCATCAGGTAAGTTCGTCAAGAACAGGATTTGGTTCGGTGGTTGTTCAACGTTGACATTGTTAAGCAGACCAGGGCCTCCCACACCATGCATGGCAGCTCCAGGGGCCTTTAACAATTAAGTATTTATTAATAACATAGCTGTATTATCATGTATAAAATGAAAGATAATAAATAAATCATTCAGACAAAAGATATAATATATACTTTTCTTCTGGATGTCACTAAATCACATGACAGCTAACCTCAGATTTCCTAATCTGAATAGCTGTAGCGATTTCAATCCCACTAACTACCAATATTACAGATGCGAGTATTACAAAAGTCTGCGTGTATGTTTGTCTCAAGACATTTATTCCATTCAATGAAACTGCCCAATTAAAACGGATCAACTTGTCATTAAAAGTACTCGATTGCGGTGAAACTCAGGTTGTAGATAGCTGGAGACCTGAATTAACACATAAGCTACTTTTTACTCCTAAAATCGCATAGAATCGGGACTTACGCGTATAAAACCTCGGGTACTAATATACTATACAATACAAGAATATATATTATTGCTATTACCTTGGTCTTCTTTTTCTTGCCATCGTCAAGACCTTTGGGCAGTTTCGGGCGTTTCGGTCTCTCTTGGAATGTACCCTTAATTTTTGAGATGACATCGCTGTCTGATTTCGAATACTGGATTCTCTGTAATTCAAATAAACCTCATTTATAGTTTTTTGTCTTTCATCACTATTAGGAAAGTAATTTAGAACTTGGGGAAATATTAACCACAGCTTACTAACATCCTAAATATCTATAGGATATGCAATATACACTACCAGTGGGATATAAGTTTCGAGTAAAACATTTCTAAAATAATTCTAAACATTACTATAAGATTTTTAATAATAGGCCAAACAGAACTAAGTATTTGAATGTTGTTGTGATTATGTAGGTAGAAATGTCTACAAAGTCGGTGTATTAGTAGCCCCTTTTTAAGAATAGGGCAATTCATTTTACTGAATTGAAGTCCTGTCCCTTATTGTAGTCTTTTTGAAAACTGAAATGTTTGATACTCACCATAGGTTTATCATAAAACGGGAATCCTTGCATACTTCTCAAAGCAACGGTAGCGCTTGAGATATCCTTAAAAATAACAAACGCTTGGCCTCTCATTTTCAAAGTTTTGAGTGCAACTATGTCTAGGATTTGACCAAATTGAGAGAAAATAGCGTATAGAGATTTCTTTAGTTCTTCCTTCTTTATTTTTTCATTTAGATTGTTTATGTAAATCGTATGGTTAGGTCGGATATCCATCGCTAAAAAATAATAAGTTAATAAAAATGACAAAAAAGCATTTTAGTCCGTTTACCACCAAGGCGGCGATGCGATATAACCTTTTCTAGTTTTAGGTTATCAAAATAATGATAGATGCCTACACTGCAACTAAAAATGTAAGTTTATTGTAATCTTAAATTGTACGAAAAAATAACACACACACACACACACAGTACAGGAAAATAATAACTAATTTAACGAAAATGTATAAAATTGCAAAGCGAGGTTATGAATGGTTCGTACTTACTCATTTTGACTAGATTTCTACAACTAATGTGTTTTAGATATCAAATTAAATGCCGGTTTATTCACCGATAAACACAATACAACAGAACACCCAAATATTTATAGCAAATTCGCGCAAACATAAAAAATTGCTTGCATTCGCTATTTTAACGAAAAACTACCAAGCGTCCGAAAAATTCTACTAAACGTCAAATCTCATTTTTGTTGCCATAACATCAAATTGAGAAAATTTACCATGGAAGAAAATGCTCGTTTGAACATGGTTTCACATTTGATGTGCGCGAGCTAGATAGAAGATATAAAAACTATCAAGAGCAAGCGAGACAACTACATTAAGTTTTTTTTTTCACAACACATTTCGCGCGCTGTCAAATCGTGTGTTGCATAGTTTTTGTGTGTTTACGTTTTTATTAATTCGTCAGATACATAATTTAAATAGTCTATAATTATAATAAAAGCTTAAAGCTCTCTTGATATTAAACAAGTGCTAATAATACATTAGTGTTTTCTTGTGATACATTTCCCATTACCAATCTATAGTTTTAACAGTTCTTAAAAATGCATGATTTCACTTGCGATTTTGATTCAGTTACCCCTGATTTGTGGATGTCCAATGAACAGGCATGGATGGAGAGACTCATGAAGTTACCTAACTGGTATCAGGTAAGCCTGTAACCGTCTGAAATTACAAATACTTCGAGTTTTACATGTGACCTTTAAATAACCTCTTTGTACTTATTGTTTTGGATAAATAATCCAACCCGTTTCTGTTTAAATATTCTTATTAGAAAGGCCTATAGTGTTGCAATCTGCAATTGGCCTCTATTGTTTATTATCTAAATTCCCCATTGCAAGTATGTGGTACTTGCTAAACAAAAAGACATTTTCTCATAGACAGTCAAATCTTTGCATTCTCTCTAAGCATCCTAATGGCCACCACCTATGGCTGGAGGAAGCTTTACATTATTTGACAACATTTTTGTGTGAACATTACGGAACACTTTTACTCCTAGCGGAGAGTGAACATCCACTTACATCCCTGATAGTTACAGGTTCGATTCCTCCCAAATATTTGTATGATCTACAGATACTTAAATATTACAGTATACAGATCAAAAACAAATAGGTCTATTTGTTTTTGATCTGTATACTGTAATATTAAAAGTGTATATTTACAAAAATAAAGTATAAAAGTATTTTATCCAATATCTGGGCACCATAACACAAGCCTAGTAGTCTACTTGGGGCTAGACAGCACTGTGTGCAATGTGAAAAAAAGGATTTTTGTTTGTAACGTAATAGACTCCGAAAGTACTGGACCGATTTTGATGAGGATATATTGATTCTTTAGGAGTAACCTAGCCTACATTTTCATCTGTCATTTTTATGGAATCAGGACTTACGCGGGTAAACCGCGGGATGCTGCTAGTTTATTATAATAGGAGAAATCTTTGTTTACCAGATCCCGCTAATAAACTCAAACGCATCTCACAATCTACCCGATGGCACCCTCGTTAGATTCCGTGGCATGATACAGGATATGCACAACCCGGAGTTCTACTTCGAACAGTTTGAGGTCTACAACACAGTTACTAATGATGTTAAGAATAAGTCCGGCAAGTTTAGAGATACCGCTCATGTTTTGGTAAGTCAAAAACAGATAAATTCCTACATAATTAATTACTTATTACACACAATATGTCAAACATACTGTCTGTTTGTAATTGTTAAAATTATTAAGTACTTGATACCTGTATTACCTTTTATGTAAAACGGTATCAGCTTGTGATTTAAATTCAAACTTATTTGTAACTACCGACCCTCGGAAGAGCGGAGATTCCCAACACAAGTATTTATACTTAAAGGGGGTCTCCCAACGATTATGTTAATAGGAAATAAGTTTTGGTTAATGAAATAAACGAATTATTTATTTATAATTATTATGAATGTAAAAGTTTGTATGAGTATGCTTATTGCAAATACTACTGAACAGATTGGAATAAAACTTCTTATGTGAATGTGTGAGCTGGAAAAACTCATAGGCTACTTTTTTTAACCTAATATTCCCATGGTATCAGAATTTATGCAGGTGAAACCATGAGACATTACTTATTCATATTTAAAGCTTACTTTGTTAAGTGCATCCAAAATCACTACATAGGATAAAATAAAGTCACTTTTCGCCGTCCCTATGTCCTTATTGTATGCTTAGATCTTTAGAACTAGGTACGAAACTGATTTGGATGCGGTTTTTTTTAATAGATAGTGATTAAAGAGGAAGGTTTTTAGATATAATACATGCATAATACAGCCGTGCGAAGCCGGGGCGTTAGTAATTAATATATTTAAAAAATGAATAAATGTAAAATTGATCATTAAATTGTGTTTTAAATGTTATTTTGTTGGTAATTTCAAACAAAGTAAAAGAAATGTCTTATTATTGAGTTGCCACAATTGCTATGCAATTCCTTTGGCTGCCAATCAGGTAATGCAGACCCGTTTGCCAGCAGCAGGTTACTTCAAGACTTCTTCTTATAAATCCTATCATTAACTATTTAATGTAAACAGGACAATGAAAAAATAAACTACACAGAGAACTTAAAAAGCGCTCAAAGACAAACAATGGTCGTCGTATCGATCCCCGGCTTGAGCGACTGGGCGCAAAGCTTAGAAGATCAAAACAACCATTTAAAACACTTAGATGAACAGCCGAACACATCGAAAAGATTAAATGCTGAATTGAAATTAAAAAGGAGTTATGATGAGACAGAGGATGACTCAGATGCCATGGAAGTTGAGGAGAACAGTGCTAAGGAATTGAAGGTTACTGAGAATGTTAGCAGTCAAGGGAATGTTGTGTCGAGGGAGCATTTGTTGAATTTTCCGTTGCCCGATGTGCAGAGTCAATCATGTATTGTTAAGGTAAATATTAATAAATATTGCAGGACATTCTACACATCGCCATCTAGTCCTAACCCAAGTAACTAGACTAGGGTGCTAGACTATGGATATAACTACTTAAATACTTTAGTAAATCACTACATAGTATAAAACAAAGTCACTTTTTCTGTCCCTATTTCCCTTTGTATGCTTAGATCTTTAAAACTACGCAACGGATTTTGATGCGGTTTTTTTTATAAGATAGAGATATTCAAGAGGAAGGTTTTTAGATATAATACATGCATAATACAGCCGTGCGAAGCCGGGGCGGGTCGCTAGTATATACATAATTATATTACATAGAAACTATCAGATCACAGACAAATATCTAAGCATAAATACTTGTCTGAGGCGGGAATCGAACCCGCAACCCTGTGTTTGGCAGTCCGGCATGGAAGAAGTTAATGGCGGCTTGGAAGTTAGGTGCAAGGCAGTACGCAAAACCGTTGTAGCCTGAGCATCTACGGCGCGCTCGTAGCTAATTTCAAACCAGAAAGATTTTGCACTATCAGTGCGCTACATTGATACTGTGAACCAGTATTGTACTTACGACCTTCTTCTAATAGACGTTACACAAAAACATAAATACTTGAATTAAAAGTACTCAGTGTGATTATTATTTTCAACAAGTTAGCTATGTTGATGTTTAGTTGGCCGAGTGGTATAAGCCGCCACCCGCTAAACCATCCAACGTGAGTCCGATCCACAGGTTACGTAGTTACACTGCATGGAGTGTTTAAAAATAGTTCTGCACAGGATTGTAAACGTTACGCTCCTAGTGGACTTTTGAGCGCCGATTGTTCGCAGTTCCATAGATTCTATTTTACAGATATTTAAAGACAAATAAGAGCAAAAAGAAGCAAATGACAATAAGTCTCTAATTATCTTAGGGGACTGACAAATAGCCAGCAACACTTCGAGCCATTTCTTACTCTTTGAAGAAGTGGTCGATTAACGCAGTGTTCCCACTAAGAGGAAGAAACCTATATTCCTCCGGTTTGGGATACGCATTCCCAAGGTGTCTCTAATGTCTCTCTAATTAAATATTTTCTTATTCAATGTATTTACAGATATACGAAGAAAATGAAAACCTTAAACTGAACGATATGATTGAAATAATAGGCTTTCTCTCAGTCGACCCGGCCCTCTCGGGGGAGTTCCAACAGGAGAGTGAGACAAAAGATGCTATACTCGAGCCACAGAGCGAGACGGATGTGGAGAAGATCACACACAATCCACCGCCGAGTTTAGTACCGAGATTACATGCAGTTTATGTGAAGAAGTTGGAGCATTGTAATCCATTGGTTATTGATGAGTTTGATCAAGGTAAAGATACCATTTTAACACGCTTTTATTAGTTTTTAAATTACATCACTACATAGTATAAAACAAAGTCGCTTCCCGCTGTCTGTCCACTATATATGCTTAGATCTTTAAAACTATGCAACGGATTTTAATGCGTTATTTCTGACGTGATAACGTCTAATAAATTGATGAAACATCTGCATTCACAAAAAAGTGTCACAGTAATATTGTGTGACGTCATGCGTCACGGTAACTTAGAAATCAGGGTATTTAATAATAATATTGCTCATCTAGGCTTGTGTTGTGGTGTGTACGAGTGACGAATAGAAGACTTAGAAAGGAAAAAAAGGAAAAATAAATTTTTATCGATTTCTTATGACGTTATCACGTAAAATTATCGTCCGTAAACCAACTTTACAGACAACCATTTGTTTTTTTAATAGATAAGAGTGATTTAAGAGGAAGGTTTATATCTATACATTCTTAAATACATCCTACTAATATTATAAATGTGAAAGTTTGTGTGTGCGTGAGTGTGTGTGTATGTATGTTTGTTACTCCTTCACGCAAAAACCACTGGACCGATTGCGATGAAACTCAGTACCTAGATAGCAGGAGACCTGGATTAACACATAGGCTACTTCTTATCCCGGAATTCCCACGGGATCGGGACTTACGCGGGTGAAGCCGCGGGGCGCAGCTAGTGTATAATATATCCGTGCGAAGCCGGGGCGGGTCGCTAATTGAATATAAAAAACAAAGCTTAATTCTAAGTTTAACAAAGGGCGGCCTTATCGCTCAAAGCTATCTCTTCCAGGCAACCTTTAGAATAAAGTTTTTATTATCATTATTTTGAGCATCAGCACAATCTAGGAGTCAAAGGGCGGCCTTATCGCCTAAGGGCGATCTCTTGCTCAACCATTAGTTACTTGTTATGATCAATTAGAAAATTAATAGCTCTTTTAATCTAGATGGCTGTTTGAAAATTGTAGCACTACGTAATCCTATCCTACTGAAACTAATTCAATGTATAAAAAAACAAAAAATGTATCCCAATATTCCCACATAACCAAACTTACGCCAACAAAACTGCGGAGCGCAGAAACTCCGAAGTTTTCACTCCTAGATGGGTTCCTTGTCCGTCTGTCTGTCCGTGTCACCACAGATATATATTTTTTAAGTATTAAAACCACCGCTTCATAATACCAACCAAGTAAGCAATGGCGAATACATCCCACCGAGTCGAAATTTATGACAGAGATTGACAGTTCCTATTTTTGTAAAAATGGTCCTTCGAGTCGGTTTTTCGTTTAAATTATTTTCAAATTCGTGACATTGATGTTACCAAAAGCTAATTAAAGTTAACTTTCAGGCACAGTGTTGAAAAAAGCGAATTCAGCGAGAGAACATTTACTCAAAGCTCTGACAGAATTGTTGCTCGGAGACCAACTGGCTGCTGAATATCTAATCTGCCATTTAATAGCTTGTGTGTAAGTCAAATGTACTCATCCTACTAATATTATAAATGTGAAAGTTTGTGTGTATGTTTGTTACTCCATCACAGAAAACTACTGGACCAATTGCGATGATACTTGGTTTGTTAACAGCTGGAAACCTGGATTAACACATAGGCTACTTTTTATACCGATATTCCCACGGGATCGGGACTTACGCGGGTAAAACCGCGAGTCGCAGCTAGTAATATATAATTATAGAATTAAAGATTATACAGTATTTGTAACAAATAGGCTAATAAGTAAAATCACTACATAGTATAAAATAAAGTCACTTTTCGCCGTCCCTATTTCCCTTTGTACGCTTAGATCTTTAAAACTACGCATCGGATTTTGATGCAGTTTTTTTTAATAGATAGAGTGATTCAAGAGGAAGGTTTATATGTATAATACATGCATAATATAGCCGTGCGAAGCTGGAGCGGGTCGCTAGTTAATTAATAAATTAAGTTGTATTTAGCCTAACCCACCTTTTTTTTCAGTTATCTTCGTCAAGACACAATGACTCTCGGCCAATTCTGCCTAAACTTATCAAACTTGCCAACAACAAAATATCCAGAATATGCCCGTCAGCTGTACGATATTATCAAACAATTTGTTACAAAAAGTTACTATTTGCCGCTGACTATTGATAATATGAACACACTCTGTATGCTGCCTAAGTGAGTATAAACAGAAGTGCTCATTTTATAAAGTGCGCCAATTACAGTGCTCATTTTGTAAAAATGCACAATGTACAGAGAGCTCATTTTTGTAAAATGCACAATTTACACAGTACTCATTAAGTAAAGTGAGCTGTGCTCATTTTAAAAGATGCAAAATCTACAGAAAGAGTGCTCATTTTGCAAAGTGTACAATCTACGGAAAGGGCACAATCTAAAGCAAACAGATGTTCATTTTTTTTAAGTGCACAATGCACAGAAACAGTGATCATTTTATAAAGTGCACAATCTACACAAAGACTGCTCATTTTATAAAGTGCACAATGTACAGAAATAGTGATCATTATATAAAGTGCACAATCTACACAAAGACTGCTCATTTTATAAAGTGCACAATGTACAGAAAGAGTGATCATTCTGTAAAGAGAACAATCAACAACTTGAGTGCTAATTTTGCAAAGTGCACAAACATAAAACGTAAAACATAAAAAGTGCAAAGTGGACATTTTACAAAATGCTCATTTCATCAACATTTTATAACTAACTTAAATTAAAACATCAGACCAGCACCATGTCATCTAATATTGCATTGTCACCCAATTTACACATGTATGCAAAATGTCAGCTCATGCTCAATTGGTAACCGGGAAGTGGATCAAAATTAAGTTGCAAGAACAAACATACATACATACACTGCAAGTTAAATAAAAGCTTTTAATTACTTACAGAAAAGACTACGACTGCAATCGGCTGACAAGTGGAGTCTTACAGCTATCAAAACACACAAACTTAGTCCTAGATGAGACGAAAATGGAACAAGGCCGTCTAGATGCGACAGGCGTTAATAATATTACTGCGTTAGGCAATATGATATTACATCAGAAAGTGGAATATGATTTTAAGTATTATAAAATGGATTTCGATTCGGATGTTTCTGTTTTGATTCTGTCGGAGGGAAAGTCTTTGTTGCCGGTAAGATAATTTTATTGTTATCTAGATTAATTTATAGGGTGTCACAACAACAAATATAAAATAGTACATTGTTATCCTAGGTGTGAAAGTCACTCATTACAAGTCCCGAGACGGAGTTTGGCGCCCGAGCGTAGCGAGGGCGCTAATAGTTCGAGGGACTTAATGAGTCTTTCACCCGAGGTAAACACTGTGCTTTTCATTACGAATAATACATAAAATTCTTCCTAACAACGAGAATGAATGAGATTATGAGACTCCATACCACATGAGTAGGTACTCATGAGTCCATACTACCTGATCCTCTTACAAGGATGGGACCAAAGAGGTTATACATTATGTAGTGTTTTTTTTAGGTTTCTGCTATTTGTATTCAATACTTAAATACGGCGGTACTTACCTAATAAATTTTTATTAATGAGTTAATCCAACACTGGGAAATGACGCGAAGTCCGTAGATTTAACTTATAGTTTTTGTAACACGGTTTGTCTAGAAAATGTTATTTCCACAAAATACACAATCATAAATGAAAAACCAGATTTAAACTTAACACAAAAACATAGCAAAATAACAAAAGCTAGTACTAATTAAAACGTTTACTTGAATTTGATTACTGAGAAAAAAGTTACTAAGTACTAAACTCTGGCAGTATGCATGAGCCGTGCCAAGCCATAATTATTATTCTTTGTTGTAAAAAAAAAAAGCAAGGAGGTTAGGTTTTTGAAGTTCCTAATGCGTAATGATACTGATACTGGCTACATGCAGATTGCACAAGCCGTGCGATGCCATAATTTGACATGACAGCTGTCAGTGAAAGCAAAAATCCCTAGGGCTGGAAATTTTATTTCAATATGCTTCTCAGGCACCTTCAGACCTACTTTCCGAGTATGAGTAATGAAAAGTGCGTTTCGGACTTGAGAACGATGGTTCCGTACGGTCAGCTGCATAATTGCAGACCCGCCGTCACTAAGTTAAAGTGATTATAATTTCTCTGTTGACTAAGGTCAAAAGTCCAGAACTACAATGTATAGTAAGAACACTAATGTAATAAACATTAGTGTTTTTTTATCGTCGATAAGTTAAGATATCTTTCTTCAAAGTAATTTTTAACACTATAATTTATTGACGGTGGTCAAGCACTTTTGTCCCCTGATCGTACCATTATTCTGTTCTTAGTAAGGAACAAAAAAATTAAATTTTCCAGTTTGTTTTAGCTTGAAAAATGATGTTAGCTTTTCTAATAGTTCTTTAAATTTCTGCTGTAAGGTGGTACGTTTTCCCTACTAAATGTTTTAGAGATTCCTACGTTTTATACTGAGATATTTAACTTATTATGACTTAAAGTAGGCCTAATTTAAGCTATTGTAGGGGCAGACCAAAAATATCACTGTTTAACATCCAGGAAGTACTCTGTTTCAGCGTGAAAAAAGAGACCAATTTTACGTATGTGGTGGTGCACGGTTATATTGACGTATGGTCATAGTGTGAGGTGACGCATAGATGTGTGGAAACACGCGACGTTGTCGCGTTGTGTGTGGAAGCAGGAACACGCAATTACGCTAGAGCAGAGCCGCAATACAGTTTGCTGGATAAGGGCGACGTTGCCTCTCCGTCTAATCTGTCTAATAACCCGTTGTCTGTACGTGCGCTCCAGAAGCCTGGACGCGACACGCTACGAGTTTTTCAAAAGAAAAAAGATCTAGGGGGACCTTGTCGAAAAATCTTATTTTCAGCTCTGTTTTACGTATAGTGATATATTATTGCACACCTTTGGGTTCGGTTTGAAATTTCTAATACAGTCATGATCCTCAATTATTTATATCACTTACCTGTTGCTGTATTATTGATGACAAAATCAAGATTTGATTTTTTTCCAAGTGCTGCGACGCTTCTACTCCGTCATATTTCCATAATATACGATCAACCACTCAAATCACACATTTATTTCACTTACATCACTCACCTTTAATCATATTACGAGCTATTTTTCACTAAAAACACAATAAATCACTTAGATATCAATTGAAAACAAAACACAAACGCAAAAAACCAAACCGCCATATTGCCGGCGCAAACGCAAAGAAAAGTTGTCGGCTTTTATCACCAATTATTTCACAATTATTCTACAAAATAGCACTATACACATAAACTTCAGTATTTTTCTAGTATTTTTGAAAAAATCAACCCGGCTCTTACTCTTTCGAAACATTTATTTTAATTTTTTTAACCTAGAGCTCTGGCGCAGAGCATCGCGTTTTTTCTAAAGATGGCCGCCACTAGAATAAATTTGACAACTCTTGTTTTATTTTTTTATTTTCTCTGCTTGTGGTTCCGGTTGACGTAAAATATCTATGGAACTAATAAACTGATAATTTGGCCAACATAATAAACCGAAGTCACAAGCCTGTGGCCAAAAGAATGAACGACACCAAAGACAAAAAGTAGACCACTTTAATTTTACACACACGTCGGTGTCGCAATCATTTCAAGGTATTTTAATTCTACACCACCGTGTGTGTAACAATCGCGTGGCGGGATAAAAAATCAAAATATTTTCAATTGCATGATATTCAACTCAGTGCTGCCAGATCTACACCTGCAAGATTTTATGTAACTTTTGGCACTGTCGCGTCACTTTTGATACTTGAATTATACATTATTTTGATAGACTTATCAAATTATCACTTTACGTATATAATAAATAAATAAACATTTGTACTTGTTTGCATTTAATTAATAGTATAAAAATATAATAAAATATAAATGAAGTATAGTAATTCGCGAGAAACAAACCAAGCAGTCTTGTTGTTTTTTTGATACTGTTTGTTGTACACACTGGCAACATACACCCAGTCGATACTTTGCCTCGCACTAGATGCGCGCTTGTTACCTAGGCAACGGAGAGTCAACAGAGATGTCAAGTAGTCAGTAAATAGAAAAACCAAAAATAAAATATTATAATCATTTAATATATTCCTACTATTGTGTTTAAAGTATCATCCATCTGAGCACCTACTGAAAATAAACCTTGAGGGAATTTTAGTGTCTTGTAAGTGATTGAATGATTTCACAAGTATACCCCTCAAGGTGGGTAACCTATCCACACAAGTTGGGCCGTAGAAACAAACTACGACTACTCTGGGTCCCAGGCCATGAAGGAATAGCAGGAAATGAGAAGACTGATGAGCTGCAAGAACAGGATCGGCAAGTGCTATGCTTGGACCAGAACCATGTACGGGCCTGCCAGCATGCACAATCACAAAGGCTGTAAAGGATTACGTTGATAAGAAACACACGCAAGAGTGGGAAATCAGTGAAGGGCTATGACATGCTTTTAAAAATGAAGATAACTTCTAATATTGACTGCAGAACCTGCGGTGATGTCAGAGAAACTATGGAGCACATCCTGTGTGAATGCGCCGTCTTAGTGGCGAAGCGAAGGAGACCCATGGGCCTCCTTGGGAATGCATATCCCAAACCGGAGAAACATAGGATTTTTCCTCTTAGTGGGATCACTGCGTTAATCGATCCCAAGGGGTCGAAGTGTTGCTGGCTATGTTAGTCCCCGAGATGATAAGATAGAACTAATTTTAAATAAATAAACCTTTTTGTACATTACTTTGTCTTTATTTTTCTCTTTCCATTCAGACCTAGTACAATTTGCATCGTTCAGAATTCGTCCTAGTTTAAAAAAAAATGATTACTAACAGTACCTACCATAAAATTGATCCTGTTTTAGAAAATTTATTCAAAAATATATTTTCAAAAAAAAATTCTATTTGTATCGAGATTTGAACTGGGGCTCTTCAGAACACTACCCCGCCGCTCTAAATGACTACACCAATCGGTATCTGTAGGACTACGTCAAATATAGTCTATAGTTGCTACAATTTATTGTTTTGTATGTGAGCGTGTCATTTATATCGTGACAAGAGTTAAAAATTGTACTTTGGAAATACATTAAAATGTGACTTCCAAAAAATTAAATTATGTTTGAAATATGTTCAGAGCAAACTAGAAAACAGGCAACATATATGCAAATACTTTAATTCCACGTCAATTATAGCAAAATAAAATAAAAATATACTTTCGGGAAAACAAGCGCCATCTAGCGGAATACTTTGCTTAGCGATACGAAACATTCAACCTGATGTCTTTTTCTTTTCGAAGAAGACCTCGAGAACCACTCTATCTATTGGTGAAATCAACATGAAAATCGGTGCAGTAGTTTTTAAGATTATAGCGAACAGACAAAATGACGCGGCGAAGGGTTTTGTTTTATAATATGTTATAATAATAAATATTGCAGGACATTCCACACATCGCCATCTAGCCCCAAGCTAAGTAACTAGACTTGTGTTATGGGTGCTAGACAACGGATATACCTACTACTCTTATAAAAGTACTTTTCTTCACTACATAGTATAAAATAAAGTCGCTTTCTCTGTCCCTATGTATGCTTAAATGTTTAAAACTACGCAACGGATTTTGATGCGGTTTTTTTTAATAGATAGAGTGATTCAAGAGGAAGGTTTATATTTATAATACATGCATAATATAGCCGTGCGAAGCCGGGGCGGGTTGCTAGTTTGTAAATATATTCTTATAATACATAGAAACAATCAGACCCCAGAAAAATATCTAAGCATAAATACTTGTCTGAGGCGAATCGAACCCGCAACCCAGTGTTTCGTAATCCGGCATGGTGACCTTTGTGCCAACTGGGTCGTCTGTTGTGATGATTTCCTTGTTACAGAGTGACTACCACCTACCATTGAAACCGGAAGAGTCATCACTACAAATATTCGATGCTATAGTCGAAGCAGCTACTTACTATCTCAAAGATGAATTTATGAATGTCATAAGAACTTATCTAACTCATCTCAAATTAGTCAAATATACTATCAGTGATGATTTAAAGGTAAATATGAAATTACTAACAGCGCACCGTGGTAAAAAGTAGCCAGTATAAAGAATCAATGTATTCTCATACCACTCATAAAAAATGAATATTTATTAAACTTAACTTAAACAAAGACAAAATCTAATAAAGGTGGTCGCAGATTGATCAGAGCCGGAAGAATCGAATGTTTGCCGTTCACGGGAAAAGGTACCTTATGTTAAGATAAGGTCCATTTATATTTTTTATATTTCGCCTCTGACGATGCGGTCGACTCTGATGATTTCATCGGAAATATAAATGTAAGTAGGTACCTTATCTCTATTAATATAATGTACCTTTTCCCATGGACGGCATAATGTACCTTTCGGCTCTGATCAATCTGCGTCCACCTTAATAAAGAAATCAAATGTCAACAATTAAATCAACGTAAAGTAAATAATTTAATTTAGGGACGGAAAAGGCGATTTTTGCGCGTTTGATATTGGCAGACGTTTGTGTGTAAAAAGAAAATGTCAGGAAATAAAATACAATGTCAGTCATTTTTGGATCTGGTAACCCTATCCATAATTGTAACTTTGTAACTTTTATTGTTTCAGTTTGTGGAAGACGATTTCATAGAAATGCGAAGTAAATCGACGGAGGATAACCCAGTGACAGCGGACGACTTGCACCGGCTACTTGTTCTAGCGCGACTTGTCAGCCTGTCACGCGGTCACGACACTCTGAACAAGGATTGTTGGGAGATCACGAAGGAAATGGAGGCGGAGAGGCTGCGGCGAGTTAAGAATAGAGTCGCCAGTACCGTTTAAGTTTATAATAAACGGTTTTTTAAATGTGTTTTTGTATTTGTTGTTTTATTTGAAGTTCTGTGATTGAATAGAAATGCGAAGTTTTATAAATTGGTGAACACCTGCAATCTCAAAAAAGTGTGACGTCACGCGTCCTTACTGGAACGCCTCATGTTATTGACAAGGTAACTATAGCAACGTTTTATCGTTGCCATGGTTACCATCAATGTTTTCTTATGACGTTATCACGTAAAATTATCGTCCGGAAACAGACTTTACAGACAACCATTTTTTTCAGATTTCTTATTTTGATGAAACTTGTGGCAGTCTTTAACGAATCCTTGTCTTGGAGTTTTGCTAAATGGCGTTGTTTGAAATGTTCTACAATTTGTGTATTTTCACAAATTGTAGAACATTGTGTATTCTCAGTGACCGCGGACGACTTTCATAGAACATAACTTTCGTTTTTCTGAACCGGTAGGTACAGTATCCTCTATCCTTAGGTGCCCGCTTATCCATTCATTACCTGACATCCTGTATGTATAATAGCCCTGAAGGACCACGTAAGAAAAACACCCTGTATAATATGAAAAACACCCTTTAATTATTGTTCTTTTTACTTATTTAAAATTTATGCTGGAAGATATCGGGGGATTTTTACGTTCGAAAAAGTCCTTTAAAAAATTCAACTCGAGGTTAACATACATACACACAAACACACATAATAAACACTAGGTACTTACATACATAAGTATTAACTATACTAGAAAAATAAAAAAAATACTTATTACCAACCGAATTGCATGAAAACGGGCTGGTTTAATAATAATTAAGCGCATGGAATAAATTCATGTCTAGGATAAGTAAGTAAATGATGTTTATATTAATTTATGTTATTTTTGAATCAAAGAAGAAAAAATCTACTTTTTTTTTCAATTATTACTTCAAACATTTTTTCGTTTGACTGTACTAAATAAAAAATAAAAACAGCGCACTCCGGGAGTGCAGGCAGAAGTTAAAACAATAAACTTGTTATTTCTCATAGAATATTTCTTGAAACGATCTGCTACTGCCATCTATTAGCACTCACTTAAACAAATATAGTTTATTTTTTATTCGCTAGATGGCAGTAAAAAAAATAATTCAGCGCCATCTACATTCGAATAGCGGTCTTTCTAGAAACTAAGTTTCTCAATTAATTTATTTATATTTTATGTATTTGTGTAATAGATGGCAGTATAAGTTAAACAAAAAGACTAACACAAATAAAATCTCATCTGTCGCGAGAACGGCTGAAAATGCTCACCTACAAAAGTGCCCAACGCGCCATAAGAAGTTTTCACTTCCAAAACCGATCCAGTAACCGGGACCGCGGTTCCAGTTGATTGCGGTCCCGGTCGCCGAAACCCTCCAAAAACAATCATTTTTTCGTTTGACTGTACTAAATAAAAATACCGATCCAGTAACTGGGACCGCGGTTACAGTTGATTGCGGTCCCAGTCGCCGAAACCCTCCAAAAAACGTGATAAATACGGGGAACACATGAGATTATTTTTTTGAAGTGAAAACTTCTTATGGCGCGTTGGGCACTTTTGTGGGTGAGCATTTTCAACCGATCTCGCGACAGATTTTGACGCGACAGATGAGATTTTATTTGTTAACCGACTTCAAAAAAGGAGGAGGTTCTCAATTCGTCTGTATGTTTTTTTTTTTTTTTTTTGTGTGTATGTTACGCGATCATTCGAAGACGGCTCAACCGATTGAGATGATTCTTTTTGTGTTCGAAAAGTGATAACTCAGGGGTGGTCCCATAAAAATTTGGTGAGGATCTGATGAGAATCTTCGGAGTGATGAACAGAATTGCACCTCGAGAGTGCAGCAAATTGCTCAGTTTTCGATTTCCACCAGTAGATTTGGCCCATAAACAAATTGTTACCGATAAATGGAATATCTGAAACCACCTTCTCATCAGAAAACTCTTCAATCAGTTACGATTACAGGTTACAATTTGAAGATTTTAGTCGAATTTAGTCGCCGGACTGGGTTTGAATGAATGTTAATATAGAACCCTATCTTAAATGAAGTTCTGATGAGGATCTTCGAAGTGATGAACAGAAATGCACCTCGAGAGTGCAGCAAATTGCTCATTTTTCGACTTCCATCAGTAGAATTGGCCCATAAACGAATAGTTACCGATAAATGGAATATCTGAAACCACCTTCTCATCAGAAAACTCTTCAATCGGTTACGATTACAGGTTACAATTTGAAGAATTTAGTCGAATTTAGTCGCGGGACTGGGTTTGAATTAATGTTGATAGAGAACCCTATCTTAAATGAAGTTCTGATGAGGATCTTCGAAGTGATGAACAGAATTGCACCTCGAGAGTGCAGTAAATTGCTCATTTTTCGATTTCCACCAGTAGAATTGGCCCATAAACTAATAGTTACCGATAAATGGAATATCTGAAACCACCTTCTTATCAGAAAACTCTTCAATCGGTTACGATTACAGGTTACAATTTGAATAAAATATTCGCTTTTGCCTCGCCGGACTGGGTTTGAACGAATTTTGATAGAAAACCCTATCCTAAATGAAGATCTGATGAGGATCTTCGGAGTGATGAACAGATCTGCACAGCGAGATTCAACAAATTGCTCAGGTTTCCATTTCCACTAATAGAAGTGGCCCATACACAAAAAGGATGAATGGGGCATCCGAAAACACCTTATTACCAAACTCTTCAATGGGTTACGATTAGGTACAGGTTGCAATTTGAAGAAACAGTCGCTTTCGCCTCATGGAGTAGAATTTTCAGTGACAGTGGCACTAAAAATGGTTAAATAAAAAATAAATAAAAATTTAAAAAACCGACTTCAAAAAAACCTGAAAAGAAACCTAACAAAACCTGAAAAAAAAACCAAAAAGTGAAAAATAATCCATTTCGGGTCACTAAGACAGCAGATAACTTAAACATAAGTACTTACTTGGAAGTCGGACTGGGTGACACCATGTTTTCTTTATACCTCTCAACATTCAATCTTACCCAGTCAGACTTCCAAGTAAGTACTTATGTTTAAGTTATCTGCTGTCTTAGTGACCCGAAATGGATTATTTTTCACTTTTTGGTTTTTTTTTCAGGTTTTGTTAGGTTTCTTTTCAGGTTTTTTTGAAGTCGGTTTTTTAAATTTTTATTTATTTTTTTGTTAGTCTTTTTGTTTAACTTATACTGCCATCTATTACACAAATTGAGAAACTTAGTTTCTAGAAAGACCGCGAATTCGAATGTAGATGGCGCTGATTTAAATTTTTTACTGCCATCTAGCGAATAAAAAATAAACTATATTTGTTTAAGTGAGTGCTAATAGATGGCAGTAGCAGATCGTTTCAAGAAATATTCTATGAGAAATAACAAGTTTATTGTTTTCACTTCTGCCTGCACTCCCGGAGTGCGCTGTTTTTTTTTATATTATACTTGGAATTGATGAATTAAAAAAAATTAGGTTCAAAAATTAATAAAAGTGCTAAAGTGCTTTATGGTAATTTCGCCGAGCGTTTGGGTAAAAATATCTGGGTAAATCTAAGGTGGCAACACTGGTTTCCCCGTCCCCTCAACTCCCCTCTGTCAAAGATGTGTCAAAGTGCGAGTGCGCCTGAGGAGTGCGCGGATCATACCAACCAGTTTCCCGTATTTTTACAATAAGGTTTTTATCAGTTTCGTTGTGATTCAGTTGACAACAGCTCGCGTGTGTCGGTCTGTGAAAAGCTTCTAGGACCATCATTAACATCGTAGCAGCTCCCAAAATGCCATGTTGCAGTGTATTTTACTGCAAAAAAAATTCGAAAACATCCAATGTAGCAAACGACGGCGTTACCTTTCATTTGTAAGTTTACATTGTTTGTATTTCTTGGTAAAGATTGGAGCTGGAAACCTTGGTCCTTGATGGTGGCTGCTAGCAACATTAGTGATGTGCACCACCATCTTGAATAGTTACCTATCGATATTTTTATTTGGCTATTCATTACAAAGTATAAAACAAAGTCACTTTCCGCTGTCTGTCCCAATGTATGCTTAGATCTTGAAAACTACGCGACGGATTTTGATGCGGTTTTTTCTTAATAGATAGAGTGATTCAAGAGGAAGGTTTATATGTGTAATACATGCATAATATAGCCGTGCAAAGCCAGAGCGGGTCGCTAGAAGATATATTTTTTTAGCTAGAATAATAGGCACATTATTTAATTTATATTTTGACGTGATAACGTCTTATAAATCGACTAGCGACCCGCCCCGGCTTCGCACGGCTATATTATGCATGTATTATACATAAAAACCTTCCTCTTGAATCATTCTATCTATTTTAAAAAAACCGCATCAAAATCTGTTGCGTAGTTTTAAAGATTTAGGCATACAAAGGGATATAGGACAGAGAAAGCGACCTTGTTTTTTACTATGTAGTGATGAACATCTGCAATTGCAAAAAAGTGTGACGTCATGACACGTTACCGTCTCATTGACAAGGTAGCAACGTATTGAAGTATGCGATATGGCAATGTCAACAATACAAAAAGAGTTTTTTTTTCTATCACGTAAAATTATCGTCCGTAAACCGACTTTACAGATAACCATTTTATCTTTTTTTGTTTTATAGATTTCCAAAAGATTTCAGGCGAGAAGTTTGGAGAAAAGCGTGTGGGAACCATGCCACCTGGATACCAAAGCGAACAAGTACTATTTGTTCTGAACATTTTGACAAATCTTTATTTATACACAGAGCTAGGGATAAGAGGAAATTAAGCGATGGTGCTATACCAACTTTGAAATTATCGAAGGTAAGCCTAACTTATCTTTATCTAAACTAATATTATAAAGCTGAAATTGAACTAATCTCAGGAACTACTGGTTCGAATTCAAAAAATATTTTTGTGTTTGATAGTCCATTTATCGAGGAAGGCTATAGGCTACTTTTTATTTTGATTTTGATCGGTACTTACGTCACGCGGGTGAAACCGCGGCGCGCAGCTAGTATATTATATAATTCTACTGTACGTTTGTATGTCACTGAACTCCTAAATGGCTGGACCGATTTGAATGATTTTTTTTGTATGCTTTTGGGTGGCGCCTTGTATAGTTTAGATTCACAAATCACCCAGGTTTTTTTAAAAGGCAAAACAACGTTTGACTTACCTACTCTAAAATACTATTATTACATAATATACTCTGTAAAGTTGTTTTATATACCTCTTTCGTTTTGTAAGTCTATTTCACCAGGATAATGTATTGAGATTTGAGATTGACAGATTTAATGTCTAAAACAACTTTGCTGATTTTTAAACTTTTTTGCCTATTTGTAAGGGTTCTTATTTATTATGAGCCCATTGTTTTTACATTTTAGGATACGTTTACGATTGAAGAACCACCTGCGAAAAAACCGAGAGAGGATTTAATAGAACCAGAGAAGGTATATATAGTTGAACAGCCACCTGACCTACCACAATTAACAAAAACTTCAGAGACGGCCACAAGCATTTCTGAATCTACTGTGGTTTCCGACCCCAAGAAACCGTCTTCTATAACATATAATATTATATTACAAGACACACCACGCAACAAAAAATTAAAGTTAAAGCTAAAACAGAAAAATACTGAAATTAAAAGGCTTCACTCACAAGTACGTTATTTAAAGAGAAAAATGGAAAGTTTGGAAGAACTATTAAATAATTTGTCCTAAAAATCTGAAAATTGAAAATAATAATACGTTTTTATTGCAACTTGTGTTTTTTTATTTATTGCCACATTTGCCACCAAGGTTTGTCGACATAACTATCGACAATCCCACGCACTAGTGAAAACAGCTGTTTAGAATTGTGATCGCCGCCTCCCGCGTCCTGTCGCAAAAATTTACTGCAACATTATTTTGAAATGAACTTTGAACTTCTTACCCTATAATCGTTTTTTTTTCTGTAAATTGAACTGCTGCTGTCAAAGTCAATATAAGTTTGACAACAACCATTATTTGTTTACAAAACGTATTGGTATTATTTTTCGCTTGAAATTATTATATTAACAGATAATAATGGTCATAGCGATTGGATTTGAAGGAAGCGCTAATAAACTCGGTATCGGCATTGTAAAAGATGGTGAAATACTCTCCAATTGTCGAAGAACTTATATTACTCCTCCGGGCGAAGGTTAGTCACTAAATGGCAAGTTTTATAGATTTTACAGGAAAAAATACACATCAATTAATACATAGATCAATATTTACTACGATAATACACAATTTGATTATAAAATTCAAGTAATATTTGTTGAAAATACACAAAAAACCTATTTTATAAGTCCCCCATACTTAACCTAAATCTTCAGGTTTCCAACCTCGAGAAACGGCGGATCACCACCGTGAACACATTCACGAAGTCTTGAAAGAGGCACTGGATCAATCTGGTATCAAACCTGAAGACCTAGATGTGGTTTGCTATACTAAAGGTCCAGGTATGGCCCCACCGTTGATGGTTTGTGCTATAGTTGCCAGGACCTGTGCAATGTTGTGGAATAAACCGCTTTTAGGAGTTAACCACTGTATTGGACGTATCCTTTTATTGAAAAAGTTATAAATTAAATAAGAAAATGACATTAGATATCTACCTATTCACTTCTTTAAACATATGCGATAAAACTTGGTATGTAAATTGCTTTTATAAGACTTTTAATAACACATACATCATTTTTTATCTCAATATACCTATGAAATCTGGACTTAAGCCCTGAGTACACTGAGGCAGTACCGGGAGCAAGGGGTGTGTATTTTCGTAATGTTTGAAATTCTATGCATTACTTCAAGCGAAGGTTCATAATGCACCATGCTACACTGGACCAGTATCTTTGTAGCATGGTGCATTATTAACCTTCGTCAGACCATCTTAATGTGGTCTTTTTACTACAAGGAAATGGTTTTTTGTTTTACGCCTTTTTACACTGATATTCCCACAGATTCAGGACGTACACGTACCAAACCGAGTGCCACAGTTAGCATAAACTTATCTTAATAAAACGTAATCCTTAACCTGCAACACAGATATAGAAATGGGCAGACTGATAACAAAAGCGAACAACCCAACAGTGTTGTACGTTAGCGGAGGTAACACACAAGTCATTGCTTATTCGAGGAAAAGATACAGGATATTTGGGGAAACCATCGATATCGCTGTTGGCAACTGTTTAGATAGGTAAGAAGCAGAGATATTGAAATTACTGTAAATAGAGATGGCAGTAGAACAGCTATTTTAAAGTCCTGACTGACTGATTAAATAATCTAAATATTGCAGGATGTTCCACACGTCCCCAAACTAAGTAACTAGACTTGTGTTATGGTAGACCAGGGGCCTTTAAAAATAATAAAAATTGAAAAAAATAATAGTAGGATGAAACCCATTAGAAAAGCTGAAGAGTTTGTTTGAACGCGCTAATCTCAGGAACTACTGGTTCGAATTGAAAATTATTTTTGTGATGGATAGTCCATTTATAGAGGAAGGCTATAGGCTACTTTTTATCCCGATATTCCCACGGGAATTGGAATTACGCGGGTGAAACCGCGGAGCGCAGCTAGTAAGTATATATTTACAAAAGAAAAGTATATAAGTAGTGTATCCGTTGTCTAGCACTCATAATACAAGTCTAGTTACTTAGTTTGGGGCTAGATGGCGATGTGTGGAATGTCCTGCAATATTTATTTATTTATATTTACCTGGCTACTTTTAATCCCAAAATTCTCACAGGATCATGAAGGATCACTTCGCGAGTAACACAGCGGGCGCTGCTAGTCAAAAATAATATTCTAAATAATCGATTTCCAGATTTGCAAGAGTATTAAAGTTATCAAATGCACCGAGCCCCGGTTACAATATTGAACAAGCCGCCAAGAAAGGGAAGAAATTCTTGCAATTACCATACTGTGTGAAAGGTAATAATTTACTTGTACTTGTATACAGGCTGTTTTCCGCGATTAGACCCTTTTTAATTGGGTCCTTTTTGCGTGAAGATGGAGTAGACTTGCCCAGCACCCTCAGTTTAGTCGACCATGTCCTGAGGAGAGAACTTGTCAATACTTCTGGAGCCAACTAAGCCGCGGGTTTCATCACGATGTTTTTCTTCATCGTAAGAGCAATGTCAATTAGCGCACATAATTTTTTCTTAAGAAAAATACATTGGTGGACGGCCGGCCTGGATTAAGGTACTTAATAATTTACTTCAATATTTTTTTTATACTTACCTACTTAGGTACATGATTTTCATTTTTTTTTAAATATAATCATTACCAAAGAATTACCAGTTATGAATAAACACCGCCCATACGAAATGGCGTACCTACGTGCATTTTTTTTAACGCCATCTGTTAAAAATCTAGTTAAATCTACGAATATTTGTAAATCAGTCACAAAATTCGTTGTTATAAATAATTAGAGAACTTCAATATTTTTTACTACTTAAAATATGTAGAAGTTATTTTCCCCAGTATAAAATTAATATTTTACCCTTAATTATTTTTAACAGTAAATTCCATTTGTTGATAATATTTATTCAGTTTTACAATTTGATTGTTGGTTAATCGTGTAATGTCATAAAAACTTATATACATTTTGTTGTGCAAGTCACATAAGATCCGACAAAATAATTACTATGAATACAAATCATGTGATTATAAAAAATTGATGAATCTTATTTTTTTATTATTTCCTTAGGAATGGATGTGAGTTTCTCTGGCATCCTATCTTACATGGAAGACAAGATCGACGAACTACTAAAGGAATACACCCCCGAAGACTTGTGTTATTCATTGCAAGAGACATTATTTGCAATGCTCATTGAAATCACTGAGCGGGCGATGGCGCATTGCGGTTCCGATGAGGTGACAAACAGTTAAATATACAGGGTGGTTAATTTGAGTGGGCCTAGAATCTAGAACAACTGTAGCTACTAGAAAAACTTTTTTGAGAGCTTTCTTTACTTATTTTTTAAATAATTAAAATCTGCTTTAATTTTTTTTAGTTTGGTATTAAAGTTTTGTCGAAAAGATTGTCATTTTGGTCAATTCGACTATGACTGTAACCAAGACCAAGTAGGTACTTTGTGTGTGACTAGATGGCGTTGTTATGTTATTTTTTTTTTACGGAAATGTATGCTCGCGTTTGACCTCATCTCACCAGATGGGAAACGAACATGAGGTTGATGTAGGATGCCCGCCTAAAAAGTACCTTTTCACTGTAAGATTCCAAGGATGAAGTGTTGGGCTTGTGTTGGGAACAGCGACGCGGGCACAGAGTTCTACTTCTTATCTTTTGCTCGAGATAGATGTATGCGTTATAATTTTAATTTATTTTTCCCAGGTTCTAATAGTCGGCGGCGTGGGCTGCAACGAACATTTACAACATATGATGGGTATTATGTGTAAGGAACGTAATGCTAAACTGTTTGCTACTGACGAACGATTCTGTATCGATAACGGTGTTATGATAGCTTATGCTGGAGCCTTGGCCTTTGAATCGGGGACGAGGATGGAGTTGAAAGATTGTAGTGTCACGCAGAGGTATAGGACTGACGATGTTTTGGTCACGTGGAGGGATTAAAGTTGTGTTTTTAATGGTTGTTTTATTTTAGGAAGGCAATTTTCTTTGACAAGTTCGCTTCCTTTCCAAAAATCGAATGATGCACGCAACTCCTGTCAGCATTTTTAGCTATCTTTGTTTAGGAAATGGTTTTGAAGATCCTTCAAAAAATTCACCCTGTATATTTTGGTAATGTATGTTTAACGATTTTTGTCAATAAAAGTCAACAATAAATCCAACCATTTATATTTGTTCGAAATATAGACATCACTGCAAACTCAGGAGCATTCACACAACAAATAATAATTATTAAACATTATAAACAAAGGGATTGTTACATTCTGGCATCGTTCACTATCAGCCATTTATATTTTTTTATTGCGCGACCACCTTTGAAACCTAATGCAATATACATATAGGACATTAATACAAACTACAAATGCCACGAAACAATATCTTGTTAAGTATCAAGTTTTCCTCATAAGAGCTGTAACGATGATGAGCATTTATGTAAAAAAAAACCTTAAATATTTTTTTATCACAGTTGCTCATAAATTGGATTAAAAAACCGCTTTTAGGCTCATAATACAACGTATCATGCACGCGTGCGTTTTACATTACCTTTTATTTGAATTTTAATTGATGTTAAAATAGTACATTGCGATACAAGTGTGGCTAATGATCATTGCATCTCGGCTTTTTTAAACGCGCTCGCATTCCGCTCGCGCGTCATAAACCGCCTCTATGCAATGATCAATTTACCACACTTGTATCGCAATGTACTATTTTAACATCGATTCACAGGCAAACCTTTCTCTTAACGAGATTTTGTTGCGCGGTATTTGTTGATTGCATTATTATTCTCCTCTATTATATTGTCATAGTTATGAAAGGTATCAGCGCAAATTTGACTAATATGCAAGTCTCCATACATATAAGTAACTCCCCTTTTATACCTACATAAAAAATATTGCTTTCACAATGAATTAAATAAACAACCAGCACTATTGATTCTTAAAAACATAATTTACAGTAAAACTTAACAACGAAAATAAAATTCATTAATAGTGTAAAAACTACGAAATGCTTGAAGCCTTTGGACCTAAGATAGTAGACATAACAATACACTATTTATTTGACTAAATATTTCTTATTATACTTGACAAACTAGTAGATATTTCAAGTTATTTTGGCGCGCACTTCTAAAGCTGGGGACACATTGTTCGGACGCGTCCGACGGCCGCGACTGATAAGTGTCAAGTGTGCACGGTCGTTTGGCATCCAGAGCGGCCCAGATCGCTCTACGACGTCCGCGGACGTCCGAACACCTCAAGAGCGGCCCAAGGTTACGTCTGATAGTGTGCACAGTTACATAAACATTACACAGATGCCTATAAGTGGCGGCTGTCGGACGCGTCCGAGCAATGTGTCCCCAGCTTAATAGTGCGTAGGTAAGTCTGTGACTTCTCAGGGCTAGTATTCGCAGTGGCGTAGCGTCGGTCACTGTCGCCCGGGGCAGAGTCATCATTTGCCGCCATAAAAATAATAATGTTGACAATTTGCCGCCCCCTTTGACGTCATAATAAAAATAATGTTGACAATTTGCCGCCCTTTTGACGTCATAAAAATAATAATGTTGGTGTTCGTGAGAAAAACGTAACGATGTGAAAGAATTGAGCGAAAAATATTAATTTCAATACCATGTAGGGATGCGGGGTGACTCGTGATATGCAACAACTGTATTGGGTGGGAGGGACATTTAATATGTGCAAGTGGATAAGAGTTAATTTCTTGAATAATTAATTGTCTGACAGACCGCCCCAGTGACCGCACAATTTTTTCCCTAATTTTGCCGCCCTCCTAATGGTGGCGCCCGAGGCCCCCTCGCTACGCTACTGAGTATTCGGTAAGATGTAAGGATGATGTCGATTGCGAAATATGACTTCAGTAATCGCGTTTATTCAGTACTTTTAATAGACATACCTTTTTTCATGGTATTTTGAAGAGGTATCATGCAAAATTTTGACATTATCAAATAGTCATACGGAATAGCCCAGCCCTGCAGAGTCCGTAGTGCCAGTTTTCTTCGTATAGTAAAAGTTTGCAAAATCGTATAGACAGTTAAACTAAAGCTTCGCATTACGTCCGCTAGGGGCGCTTTTCAACTTTCTATACAAGTTTCCTACTTACGCTAACGTAGAAGTAGCGTTCGCTATACGAAAAAACTCGCACTATAGGTACCAGATCAGCCCACATACACTCGCTAACATGAGTTAAAAATATCTCTACTATATACCATAGAACTTCATACAGAACTTTTTTTTTCAAATACCAAACCAAAATTAATTCTAACAATCCGTCTTTTTCGCTTTTAACACGGTCATACATAATGATTGATCTTGGCACAAGCAATGAGTATATTAACAATTTGTAGGTAAAAGAAAATAAGTTTTTTACTGAACAACTTCACATTTTCATCAGAAAAAAAAAATCGGATGTACTATTATGGTGTTTTAGGGCTACTTACTACTTGCAATTATATAAATATAAATTTAGAATTTATCCACACATTTTAAACGGAATAAATCCGTGTCAAAAATACATGGACGAAATCTACATTTGATCAAATCGAGTTTTAAATTTTGCTACAAGTGGCCCTTAAAGTGTCAGCGAATAATAGACATTCAATTTTTATTTTTACAATTTCTCCCTGGTGGGAATCGAACTCACGCCTAAAGCAACTGAGGGTCACATCCCACCGAGTCAAAATTACGAAAAGATTTACGACTGAGGCTAATAGTGCCACCTACCGGAGATAAAAATGTACTTAATTTAGATGCATTTGATGGTATATGTACAAGACTATGTACATTTTGTACTTATACTATACTGGCTCTTTAGTTTGAATCTCATAATTCTGAGCCATGTAATCCTGTGTAAACAATTATCCATGTCACCTGAAATTAAAACAGATGAGAAATAAGTTACATCGGTACTCTGTGAGTTACACTTTGGCACAAAATGGTGACCATGCCGGACTGCCAAACACAGGGTTGCAGATTTAATTCCCGCCTCAGACAAGTATTTATGCTTGGATATTTGCCTGTGGTCTGGTTATTTCTATGTATTTTATGTAAGTCAACCAGGCTAATTGCGTCTATGGGGCAAATGCATCTTTTCGAATTAATTTAAAAACTGTTCAATCTATGTAAACTGCTGACATCTAGTTCTACTGTCTAAAACTAAATATTTTACACGTGGTTACTACAGATGGCGTAGTAGTTTTTAATCACCTACCCATAGACATAAAAATGCTAAATGGACCTAAATTTAAGGCAAAATTAAAAACATGGTTGATTGACAAAACATTTTATAGTCTTAATGAATATTTTAATTATAGATGACCAAATTCTTTCACTATTTTTGTATATTTTAGATTTTTTGGATTATTGTTTTATTCTTATTTATTTTTACCAATTTGACATTGCATGATAAACTGACCAACAAATGTAATTTAATGAATTTAATGATAATATGTATAAATTATTAATGTATCTAATCAGAATTAATTAGGCTATCGTTGAAACGAATTAATATGAATTTTAATAGTAAAACTATAGTATTAGGTCCAATTTTTACATTTCACAAAATATTGTATGCCCAGTGTGGTGAACTGTTGTGTCTACTACTTATAGCATTAATATCGGCTCATGTACCTACACAGTTAAACAATAAATGATTTCTATTCTATTCTATTCCTAGTTCATTTATTTAAAAAAAGGCCATTTTGTTTTTTTGCATGGTTTTGGACAAGTCGACACTGAGAGAGGGAAGTCAGTAAATCTGTGTTAATCATATGTTTTCTTCAGTTGATTGTTTTTTATCAATTATAACTGTAATTAATAGTCAATGGGTTGCTTACACATGCAGTTATTTTTAGTAAAAACACATTATTTGTAGAAATAATTACATTTTCATTTTTGAGGTTGGGATTAATGTCTTGGGGCAAATGCGTCCGCCTTTACGGGGCAATAGCGTCTCTGCTAACGCATTTGCCCCAAAACAGAAATCGTCAACCTTTTTTACACCTATAAATTTTAAAAAGAAAATATTTTAGCCAGCCATGGTAATATTAAAATATATGGACATTACAAAATAAACAGGAAATACATAACTAAATATGAAATTCAAAACTTTATACAACAAAGACTTGTATGGCCATGGCAAAATACTCATTTTATTTTGTCATCTAATTGTTTTGGATGTGGAGAGCCAACAAACACACCCAAATCCCTTATCATTTTATAATGGATGATATAAAAATTATAAAAATACAAGTTATGTTGGAAAGCTTATTTTTTGGTGTCCATTTTGCTCCATTTTTACTATAATATGAACACTATCCTTAAGACGAATGCGAGTGTTGCCAAGTAAATATATTAATTACCCGCTATTTAATTTCATCGCGTAATCAGATAATATTTAAAAAATAGATTTTGATATTTTATTTAAAATTGTTCATTCATTCGCATGTCCATTCGTCATTCATGTTCATGACAAAATCCTTTGGGCATAGACAGTGGCACCACCATTTTTTACATGGGTAGCTTACATATAAATAGTAAGGGCGAGGCACTCACTTAAAAAGTTGACAACATCTGCATTTAGTATTTGCATAGGTATGGGGCTAATGCGTCTATCAAAATAGGCGCATTTCCCCCATTTTTCCTAAATTGTTTCTGGATGCGTCAATTATTATTTTTGTCTAGTTTAACTTTCACTCTATTGCACAAAAATTTGGCCCGAAAAAGACTATCTTATTTTCCTTACGAAAAGCTTACACTTTATGTACTTATTTAGGAAAGACGCATTTGCCCCAACCGAAAAAAAATAACTAAAAATTCAATATAAATAAAACAATCAATTTTACTAATTTTTAAAACTCCAGCTAAGAACTCACCCTTAGTACTTTGTACAAAAATATCAATAATATTGAACTAGAGTTTCAAAAAGAGGATAATTTAAGGGAATCGCTCATAATATGGCGATATCTTAGGTGATGTACTAACTGTATTGTGAGCGCAATAGAGCGGAACAAGGGCTCCAAGGTGTTCACGAGAGATCTGTCTATGGGACAAAACCGGTTGACAAGGCTGAAGACCGATAGCGGCAGCATCATATCCTCTAAGTCTGAGATCTTGAGAGAGCTTGAAAAGTTTTATGGACAGCTGTACACCTCATCGCAATGCCCTGCAAACAACACGGCGGGCGATGCAAGAGCCCGTTTAACCCGATACTATACCGAAGATATCCCGGACGTCAGCCTGTACGAGATAAGGTCGGCTCTCAAACAGCTCAGAAACAATAAGGCACCAGGTGATGACGGAATAACGACGGAACTTCTGAAGGCAGGTGGATCACCGGTACTTAAAGTCCTTCAGAGGCTGTTCAACTCCGTCATCCTCGAGGGACAAACGCCAGAGGCGTGGAACAGGAGCGTGGTGGTGCTGTTCCATAAGAAGGGTGACAAAGCCCTTCTAAAGAACTATAGGCCCATCTCACTGTTGAGCCACGTCTATAAGCTGTTTTCGAGAGTTATCACCAACCGTCTTTCTCGAAGGTTTGACGACTTCCAGCCTCCCGAACAAGCCGGGTTCCGAAAAGGCTTTAGTACCGTAGACCACATTCATACGCTCCGGCAGATTATACAGAAGACAGAGGAGTATAATCGGCCGTTATGTCTTGCGTTTGTGGACTACGAGAAAGCCTTTGATTCAGTCGAAACCTGGGCAGTGCTGCAGTCCCTCCAGCGGTGCCAAATTGACTATCGGTATATCCAAGTGCTGAAGTGTTTGTATAGCAACGCCACTATGTCTATCCGGCTTCAGAACCAGAGCACAAATCCGATCCCATTGCAAAAAGGGGTGAGACAGGGAGATGTTATCTCTCCGAAACTGTTCACCTCTGCATTGGAGGATATATTTAAGCTCTTGGACTGGGACGGATATGGCATCAATATCAATGGCGATTACATCACTCATCTTCGGTTTGCCGACGATATAGTCATCATGGCAGAATCGCTGGAGGACCTCAGCAGGATGCTGAGAGACCTCAACACCGTCTCCGGACAGGTGGGTCTTAAAATGAACATGGGTAAGACAAAGATCATGTCGAACGCCCACGTCGTACCCATACCTGTTCACATTGGAGACGATGTTATCGAAGTTGTTGATCACTATGTCTACCTAGGCCAAATGGTCCAACTAGGTAAATCCAACTTCGATAAAGAGGTCAGCCGACGAATCCAACTCGGTTGGGCAGCGTTCGGGAAGCTTCGCAATATCTTCTCGTCACAAATACCACAGAGCCTCAAGACGAAAGTTTTCAACCAATGTGTGTTACCAGTGATGACATACGGATCCGAGACGTGGTCGCTGACTATAGGCCTCGTTCATAAGCTCAGAGTCGCTCAGCGGGCTATGGAGAGAGCTATGCTCGGAGTTTCTCTACGTGATAGAATCCGAAATACGGAAATCCGTAGAAGAACCAAAGTCACCGACATAGCTCTCAGGATTGGTAAGCTGAAGTGGCAATGGGCAGGTCATATAGCTCGCAGAACTGACAACCGCTGGGGAGTAAAGGTTCTCGAGTGGCGGCCACGATGCAACGCGAAACGGAGTGTTGGGAGACCAGCTGCCCGGTGGACCGACGACATTGTGGCGGTCGCGGGTGGTCGGTGGATGGAGGCGGCTCAGGACCGCTGTTTGTGGCGTCGTATGGGGGAGGCCTATGTCCAGCAGTGGACGTGTATGGGCTGACATGATGATGATGATGATGATCTTAGGTGATGGAGAAATGTAACGCAATTACCCCGGTTGACCTTAATATATATGTATTTACAAAAGAAAAGTATGTAAGTAGTATATTCGTTGTCTAGCACCCATAACACAATTCTAGTTACTTAGCTTGGGGCTAGATGGCGATGTGTGGAATGTCCCACAATATTTATTCTTGGGTACATGTAGACAAGTTACATAATGTCCAAGTAACACATATGGGCCCACTTTGTTGGAAAAACATAAACAAAGTAACTCCATGAAACATTTGTAGCCTTTGTATGGGGCCTGTCAATGTGTTTAAATGAGTTTTCTGTCTAGAAATAGTTTGTATCAAGTAACAATATTTCTTGACTAGGAAGTTTCCACTTAAATATTCAAAATGTAGGAAAGGAAGGCACCTATCTCCTATGATATGCTTAACATTATAAAGCATTGAGAAAGGCATTTTGTGTTTGGCCCCTATGCACCTAAATGAGATAGGTAGATAGGATGCTTTCTTGCACACACTATTAACTATTTATAAGTTAAGATTAGTTAAAAAACAAGCTTAAACATGAGTAAAGTAGTCTCTTTCAGGGAACCTTAAGACAGGACAGGATTCTACGAAACAGGGTGAGGTCCATGTAGAATCTATACTAATATTATAAAGCTGAAGAGTTTGTTTGTTTGAACACGCTAATCTCAGGAACTGCTGGTTCGAATTGAAAAATTATTTTTGTGTTGGATAGTCCATTTATCGAGGAAGGTTATAGGCTACTTTTTATCCCGATATTCCCACAGGATCGGGAGTTACGCGGGTGAAACCGCGGAGCGCAGCTAGTATGGGAATATAGAGATAAGTATAATCTTACCAAAAAGCCAGCAAATGAAGTCATAAATCCTTCTTTCGTAATTTCCCACATACCGCCATATTCTTCTTCATCAATACTTTGGAAATTCATCACGTAGAAGTAAATAACACCAGCATTTACCAGTACAAACCTAGAAAAAAAAGGTACTTACATAGAAAAAGAATATGGGGAAAAGAGCCAAATTAAGCCTAAGGTTTTGGTACCTAGTTGGTATTATTATGTTCTACTACAAAATAAATTTATATTTCAGTTTTACTGGGCATTTTTCAAGCAAACTAAAAATAAATTTAATTTAGCCTACATTCCATTCGGATCCTATATAGCTGTAAGCATACCTAGTTAATTATTGAGTGTATTAGCCATGAAATAAATAAATATAATTAAAAAATAAGTAATACTTACAATAAAACCCCAAGGAAGCCTCTCAAGGGTAATAAACCCCAACCGAGACCCAAAATAATGCCCAAAGCTTGTCGTATCCAATAAATAACATCAAGAAACTCATCCTGAAATCGAATTAATTTATTATTGACCCACTTTCAGCAACATTTGAATACAAATCACTAAAGTCTCGTGATATAAAACTTAACCTTATCTGGCCATTCGGCGTTGGTTACAAGTGCTTTCTTCCATGTCGCTTCTGGTCCTTTGCTCTTGCTAATGCTATCTGAAGGCTTGGGTTTCGTAGACATGTTTCTAATACAGCTTTTATTTCAAATAAATATTTTTATTTCATGAATTTGGCCGAATCAAATCAATAAATCGCTGACAGAAAAAATACTAAAGGTACACGTCACTCTGACAATGGTGACAGTGACGTTTGTATTGTGGTAAAATATTTTTTTTAGATTATATTTCTGCTAGTCTAGCATGACAACCAAAACACGATACGATAAAGCTATATCACGCGATATAACTACATCAACTCTCAAAATATGATAGATAAAGCCGCCATGTTGAATTTTTATCATAATTTTTGTCGCAATTTATAATAAAAATTTAACATGGCGGCTTTATGTATCATATTTTGAGAGTTGATGTAGTTATATCGCGTGATATAGCTTTATCGTACCGTGTTTTGGTCGTCATGCTAGGCAGGCTGGGTGTGGTTTGCAAACACATTGCTGCAAGATCATCCGGTTTGGTTTAAGCATGGACCTTAGACCATCTTGATTCCTCTATGGCATGGACCTATAGTTTATGTAGGTACTTCATGTCTATTTTATTTTACTTTTTTAACACGCTTTTATTAGTTTCACCTGTATGTTTGCTTGCTTGTATGTATGTAATTTTCTACTTATAATTTGATTGTATGGGTATCTCCGAAACTACTAGACCGATTTAATCTCGGGAATTAACAACGGCTTTTTATTTGGCCATCGGCATTAGCGCGAAACCCCGCGCCCACTGCTAGAGCGTCACTTTACACACCTTCTCATATTACCTAAAAATCAAATTAACTACGAAGCAAGAGTGACTAATTTGTAATTCGTCTATAAAGCAAAATGCCTAAATATACATTCCACAAACTTTATAGAGAAAAATAAAACAATATTTTCAAGAAAAGAAGTTACATTTATTTATTAGCTCATAGCATAGAATATACTAGAATATCATAGGCGCATATACATAAAAAGTAAGCTTTTATAACAACAGTAAGAAAAACATATATTACATTCAAACCCAACAATTAAGCTTGCCTCAAACTTTGGGTCATACTTTCTTCTGCAACTTCCTCAACAAAATCTGCTTACATATCTTCAACAGTTACACCATCAGTTTTAGTAACATTTTTAACTAAATCTTTATCATTTATGTCTTTTTCAACATTAGAAAAACTTACACTATATTCAAACCCAACAATTTAAGCTTGCGTCAAACTTTCTTCTGCAACTTCATCAACGAAATCTGCTAACATATCTTCGACAGTCACACCATCAGTTTTAGTATCATTTGTAATTAACTCTTTGCCATTACTTATGTCTTTTTCAACATCAGTTGCGTCACCATTTTGAATAACACGATCAGGAGTTTTATCCCCATTGACTTTTTCATTATTTTCTACATCTTTTTTATTCCAATCATCTTGCGAACCTTTTACGACCTGTCCACATGTAATTTGAATATCGTCAGTATCATTTGTACTTGGTAAATTCTCATCATCGATTTTTTCAAGTACTTTTACAGCTTGACCCGTATTTGGATAATCATATGCAACCTCAATTGATATCGGACTTTTTTCACCTGCTGTATCTTCAGTAAATGTATTAATATGTAAAGGTAATTGAGTTTGCGCTTCGTATATATTTTGTTTTTGAATATCTTCATTTGGAATTTCATTTACATCAATTGATACGATTTCTTTATGTGTCTCAGCTGTTTGAGCATCAATTTCTATGGTCTCAATCACTGGAATTTGTTTTGTTTTGTTATTTAATTGAGTAGGAGCATCATGTTCATCGATTTCAACATCTGAAGGTTCATTGTCTTCTGTCAGTGCCATTTCGATGACAGGTTCTATTTTAAGTATATCGTTTTGATCGATTTCTGATCTCGTTTCTTCAATAGTAACTGGTATTGAAGCATCATTTTCATCGGTGATTGCTATTGATTCAACCCATGTAACAGTGTCATCGCTGCTAAGACTGATTTTATCAGATATGTCTGCTGTTTTTTGTTTTTTACTTGATGGTTCATCTGGTATAATGATTATTTCTTCTCTAAGGTCAGAAGACCTTAGAGAACTATTAGAAGATGGCATTCTGTCAACAACAAAAAAATTAAGTTAAGAAACTTTCTGTGTATTTGTGGCAAATATGATTATGAAAATGATATGTATATGTGTAATGTTTTAAAATACCATTTTACACAGCGCCATCTAGCCCTAAATAAAATAGTTTGTACTATTAAAACCAGACAGAATATAATACATACTTGCTTAAAAAATTGCATTGTGTTAAATATTTAACCGCAGTTTCACCTGCGTAAGTCCCGATCCCGTAGAAATATCGGGATAAAAAGTAGCCTATAGTTATTCCATGACTCTAGCTATCTATATAGCAAGTTCCATCGTAATCGGTTCAGCAGTTTTCGCGTCAAGGAGTAACAAACATGCTTATAATATTAGGTTGAGTTTTACCTTTCTTTGCCCAGTAAAGATTCTAACACAGCTCGATTACGTTCAGACATATGTTTTCTCTTCGGTTCTTTTTGCCTCGTATCCGGTTGTGCTTCTAAAGCAAAGTTCAAAGATGGCGGCGAGCAATGCAAGTGGAGTCTTATGTCTAAGAGGGCGTGGCTGCAGAACTTTGATATCTGAAAATGATAAAGTTAGTAAAGAATCTATAGACATGATAGATGGCAGCATCATCTGAAACTAAATTAAACAAGGTCTTACAGCACAAGTAAAGGGAAAATTCCGAAATATAAAAAAAGTTGAAAGTTACGGAAAATTTTGGTACTCGTAGTTAAAAGTACAAGTTTTTGCGAAAATATAAATTTGCCCATATCTTTTTATTGAGTTGACTCAGGACGTTGATTTTTATACACTTAATAGGAACTATATAGACCGCAGTATCTGGTATGAATTTCAACTTGCTAGGTCCACCGTTCCTAAGAAAATGGATGGACAAGAAAGTGATCTTATAAGGTATGGAACCCCGAAAACTAAAAGATCAAAGAATAATGGCAAAACTTCGAACAAAAATGACTTTTTTTTTTGAAGTTATACTTCTTTTGGCGCGATGGAGAAAAATGATGAGAGTGAATTTTTACGATGCGTGCGCACACCGACACCTAAATTCTATATCGTAAAGTTAGTTCTAGGTGGCCGCAAGATGACAGCTGTCATAAAACCATGTTGAAGTTGTCCGCAAACCGCAAGATGACAGCTGTCATAAAACCAAATAGTTTGCATATATCTACTACCTACGTGAAACTGAAAATGAGGTTAGTACAAAGAGGTACTACTACATAATTATTTTAATGTAATTAATTATTTATGTGTGACTGGAAAAAAGTATAACTTCTCACGCGCGTACATAAGTACACGCACCCAATTTTTTTTGTTTATTTTATCTGCGATCAGTCACAGACTATAAGCAGATTTCTTCTGTGTCGCTTGTCGTTGTTTTTGTGTTTGTGTTTTATTTCAAAAATTACTTGTTTGTAAAGAGGTTAGGTTCTTGAAGTTCATATAATGTATAATGGCGTCAGATGTTGAAGAAAATGAAAAACGCATGACTTTAAATGCTTATATCTTCTTAGTTCACGAAATCCTATCAATTTCACTGTAATTTAGAACTAGGCCCTGAGAAAATCGATGGTGACACACGCACAGACGGATAAGAAAGTGATTTTATTAGGGTTCCTTTTTTTACCTTTTGAGGTGTGGAAACCTAATATGGGAGAATTTCATCATATTTTTTCTATTTGTGTATATGCTCAAGTATTGCCTTGCCATCGTTCTTTGGAAGTCGGTTTTATAGTAGAATTCCTATTAAAACACCCACAAGCAGATTTATTGTGTGTGAATAGAGTGTAGGTTATAATAAAATAAACATTTTTTTTATTTTCTAAATTAATTTCTATATAGCGACTCGCTTTCAATGCTCGCAGCAAACTGAGCGAGCGTTGTGGGGAGTACGTGTGTAGGTTATAAAATATAATTAACTGATATTTTCCAACCTACCTCTCTATCCGTACTATTGACAAGTACACTATAAAGTTGCAAACAGTACTGCGTAGGCGGCGCTACATTCGCTCCGCACTTGCGACTAGCTTCCAACGCTCTGAGTAAACTGAGCGAGCGTTGTGGGGAGTACGACTGTAGGTTATAACTTTCACGTACTAGGAGCTCTTGGAATTGCTAAAAACGTAATAATTATTATCTAATAATCATAGACAAAATATATAAAAGATAGTATATAGTAAAAAATATATATATTGCAAGACATTCCACATGTCGCCATTTAGCCCCAAGCTAAGTAACTAGACTTGTGTTATGGGTATACTAGACTTGTGATAACACAAGTCTAGTCAAGTGGTCTAGTATACCCATAAGGGTATACTAGACCATGGATATACTACTTATATAGTTTTCTTTTCTTTTGTAAATATTATACCTATAATAAATACATAGAAACAACCAGACCACAGACAAATATCTAAGCATAAATACTTGTCTGAGGCGGGAATCGAACCCGCAACCCTGTGTATGGCAGTCCGGCAAGCTTACTATTGTGCCAACTGGGTCGTCGTTTACAGAAGAACACCTATATTTGTAACTCAATCTGTTACCTATCTAATGATATCTACAAACTTTTGAAAATGAGTGACACAGATATCGCAGTAATAAATAATTTACTAATAGAAGAAGAGCAACTATTAAATTAATTAAAATAAATACACACACATCATACAGAAATATTAAAGGTAATTTCACTACATAGTATAAAACAAAGTCGCTTTTTCTGTCCCTATTTCCCTTTGACCGCTTAGATCTTTAAAACTACGCAACGGATTTTGATGCGGTTTTTTTTTAATAGATAGAGTGATTCAAGAGAAAGGTTTATATGTATAATACATGCATAATATAGCCGTGCGAAGCCGGGGCGGGTCGCTAGTATAGTATAAGCTCACCTTATGAATAGCTGGTTTTAAAAATATACCACAAACAGTAAGGAAAATCTCGGCGCATTCTAAAGCTGCGATTGCAATTTCATCATTTGATTCCACGCTCCTGTAAACAATCATACATATACCATACATCTAAACTAATATTATAAAGAGGAAAGATTTTTGGTTTGTAACAAATAGGCTCTGAAACTACTAGATAGATAGATAGATAGATAGATAGATAGAACGCTTTATTGCACACACAAGTTACAGAAAATTAAAACAAGACAATTAATTTAAATTATAAAAATAAAAACAGTGGCACAATAGGCGGCCTTACCGCTGGAAGCGGTCTCTTCCAGGCAACCTTAGGATGGAGAGGATTTGACGTAAGATTAAGGGTAAAGTGCATTAAGAAAAAGAGATAATATAAATAGTACCTACAACTACAAAAAAACTGAGATAATTAAACACAATAATATTATACATTTAATACATACTTACTTATACAAATAAATTTACTATATACATACATAAATAAAATAAAATAATAATATTTATAACTTGCAATACTTATTGCATCCAGCCTCAAAAAATCCCATAGTAATATTGCGTCCACCGACTTACGGCGTCCGGTATACGGACGCAAGATTGATTTCACCTCTATTACATAGCTATAGGTATTGGGTATCTATAGTAAAAAAATCAGTGAGACGCATTTTCACTTCCAGAGTCTCTGGACGAGTATAATATAGTTCGCCAATTATCCGATAGCGGCGCTGCGTCGCTGTATATTTTCTGGGTGTATTTTTCCGTACATTTGGCCGATAATGTTGCGTCTACTCCCAAATATGCTGTTGCCACTTCGTGCAGTGCGTGTGGTTAGAAACAAAAGAAATGCGACGTTGCCGCTCAGGCGCTTTGACCGTTGAGACTATGAGGCTTGCCGCGCGCGGCCATCGTTTCATTCTGCTCGTGAACTTTGCGGACGCTGTAGTATCCTGTACGAACGGATGTGAATAATTTTGCGTAGACTAAATTGTGATGAATATCGTGAATATACCATCCTACTGGAGTACCTACTGAGAGGACGTCTGATGAATTATGGAGTTACGTAAAGATTTTTTCAACACAGTTACATTTTTTTTTAATTTTCAGGTAAACGATACAAGCTAGGTCAAAGTGGTCAAAGACAAAATTATTTATTATTAAATTACCTATAAATAGGTACAAACATTCATTTTGATACGAGTTATAATTTCCAAACTATTATACGTCAAAGGTGACGAAAAATCAGCACTTAGCAAAATAACTCGGGAAATACTGGGCTGGTTACGTTGAATGAATATCATTATTAGCAAAAAAAAATTTTTTTTCGTCAACTTTGACGTATCATAGCTTGGAAACCATAACTCGTATTAAAATAAATATTAGTACTTATTTATAGGTAATTTATTAATAAATAATTTCGTCTTTGACCACTTTGACCTAGCTTGTATCGTTTTCCTGAAAATTGAGAAAAACTGTAAAACGGGACACTTTTCAAGGGGGGGAGGGGCGTGAGAGTCGTATGTTTTAATGTACTCACATTAAAGTATAAATAGCAGTAGTAGAACTCAACTATAAAGCCGCTAAAAAATCTAGAATGAATAGATTAGAGTGGTGTACCTTCGACAAAATGTATACTACCTACAGCTGATTTTTTTCTGTGTGATAATTTTAGCGAAAAAAATTTATTCAGAATTGTTTTACCAAATATGAGTGTTAGATACTTTGACGTTATTTTAGAACAAGACGTTGCTTATGATATAATTTTTATTGTTTAATTTTGTCTTAAACTTAAAGTTTTAATCTAGAGTTTTATTGTTTTACCAAATAAAAGCATTAGTTACCTTGACGTTATTTTAGAACTAGGCGTTGACCATTTTATAATTTTATTGTTTAATTTAGCCCGAAAATTAAAGTTTTCATTCCAGAATTGTTTTGCCAAATACGTGTTCCAGCAAAGGGTTTTAATACGAAATGGGGTGTTCTAGACGTCTAAGTGAACAACTTTTGTTCTACGACTTTTGGAAATTCGAAAAAAATTTTAGAAGTTTTTGTATGAAACAGCTGATTTTTGAGTAAAAATTCCCTTGGAATTATCGAAAAAAAAAGGTTAAATTTCTAAAAGTCGTAGAACAAAAGTTGCTCACTTAGCCGTCGAGAACACTCCTCCTTTAGACCAGGGTCGATAATTTTTGAAACCAAAAAAAATCACAGTAGGATGAAACCCATTAGAAAAATATGATAAAAATGAAAGGAACAATAAATTACGGTCGATCCGAGTTCGAGAAGTGGGAGGGGGGGGGGGTTTTTAAGGGTAAAAAATGGTTTATCTTGATTTCCGGCAAAACTACAAGTCCTATGGAAAAAAAATGAATGGCAAAGGTGTAGGTAATAAAAAGATCTACAACTTTTGTTTTAACAATTTTTTCACATAACCTCAAAATTTAGGTGAAAAATTCAAATAACCAAGTTTTTGGTTTTTTATTTTTATCTTTTTCAAAAATGTTTTTTTTTACTACGAAATTTGGTGAAAACTTACCTTATTATGTCCCAAATACACCGTAATTTATTTGATTTAAAATATTTATTTTTTCGCCTTATTTTAACTTAATATCAAAAAAGCACACTAATTTTCAATTAAAAAAGGTGATATTTTGACGCGAGAATTTTCGATTGAAAATTAGGGTGCTTTTTTGATATTAAATTAAATTATTTTAAAAAAATAATTTTAAATTTTTCACCTAAATTTTGAGATTAAAATATTATTTAACTGTAAATTAATCATTGTTATTTTTTTACACCAAATTAAGTATCTACCTGAATCCAGAGCCTGAATCATAAATCGCAAGACAAAAATAAATGAAATAAGAAAATTAAAAAGTCCAACCCAACAAAAAGGATGAAATTAAAAATTTAAAAAACCCTCTACACAAAATAATAAAAGTAGTATGAATGAACGTAAAAAGCCTAAAACAAGCATAAAAAATATGAAAAAAAAATAAGCCACAAATAGAACATCGGTCTGATCGGTGGGGGTTGCGGACATAGGGGTGTAGAATGGGGTATGACACTTTAGGGTTAGAAAATTAAAATAAAAAATATAATAAAACCTTTATTATAAGTTTAATTATGTAAGTTATTATATAACTATATGACACTTATATAACTACACTAGAGAAACTAGATGCGGGGCAGTTGTGGCACTTAACTAACACTGGTAACAGTCTCTTCTGCTTTCGTTGACAATAGCACTAACAGCCGTACTCAGAGACGTCAAAACTATACTTAAGGTTCCGCTGGTCGATCCTGTTTCCATACAAATGAATTTAGAGTGTTATCCATTTATTCTTTATGGAATTTGAAAAAACAAAAGTTAAATCTACATAACAAGTCTATATCTAGCCCATGTAGGCGACGAAATAGACAAATTATATTTATTTATATTAAATTAATTTATATTAAATTATATATATTTTTGCGACCATCAATGTATTTATCCGTGGAAGATTGGTTTGTACTTTCTGCTTTTACAAATCCGTCTTTCATGATGAAATTATACTTTTATTCTAGCATGGTTCTTCTTTTGCATGGTCGGTAATACCCTATTGTATTGTTACCTCAATTATAATATAAACTTTGGTGATAATGCCAGTGGAAATAGTGGACGCCGTAAGTCAGTAGGTATATTTGAGGACGCGCAATCAATATTAAGTACTCCAGGACTCAATAAGAGCATCATTATTAATTAGCATATATAAAAAATATACGCTAGGACGTGAAAATGTACATGACGTACCAAGTATACCAGAATAAAAGGAATGTGAATATCCACAATTTCTTACTTTTTGTAAATATAAGATGCACAGGAATATGGCATGTGATAAAGAAGACAACATTCACATAAACTTTGCCGATAATGCCAGTGGAAGTGGTGGACGCCGTAAGTCAGTGTCTTAGCATGGACGTAATAACTATACCTGGATGTATATATATATATATATATATATATATATATATATATATATATATATAATGTCCTTTCCTCGTATTTTGTTGATCCAGTATCAAGTGTGAACATTTGTTGATCCGCCTTTACACCGAATATACTTGGCTCCGTTTCGTTGCAGAGCAATGGCGATAGGATATGTTTGATCCGACCGTCATAACGGAGGATCTAAGATGAGCGTGAAATGAAGTACTCGTCGTGTAAAAATATTAACTTTGTTGATCATTAACGGACAATTTTATCACACGATTCCGGCATTTCTACGTCCTTTTATATTTCATTTTCTTAACCTATATTTGATCTGAGCCACTAATTACGTAAAAAAGAGCGTTCTTTGCATAAACTGCAGAAAGACATAAAATATACGTTAAAAAGAGATGAAAATAGGAAATCAAGGGAACAAACCATTGCGCATTGTTTTATATAATCAGTTCGAATCATTTCGCTCGCGGAGTGCAACCAGTGCACAAGGAAAAAGTTAATTTTATTGTTAAAGTGGTTGTAAACTTGTGAATTGATATCCTGACGATTTGAACAGTAAAGGTAAGTATTTTTTTATTTAAGTACTTACATTAATAAGTAAGTAGGTACTTGTAACTCGTTCACTTCAATTCAATTCGGTATTACCTAATTCGTCAACTTTGATCTCATACGAATGTTATTAATTATTTTACCTTAGGTACCTACGTACTTATTTAAAATACCTACCTCTCTCACACCACAGGATTCACATACCTATCTATTTGTAACTTAGTTTATTAGGTTATTATAACTGTTGTTGGGTACCTAGGTAGATAAGTAGGTACCTATATTAGTTTTGTGATTTACTTTTTATTTACCACCTTTTTTACCCGACTGCAAGGAAAGGGTTTAGCACTTACCTATGTTTTTAAGCACGCTTCTAAGTAGGTTCTTACCTACATGTCTGTGTTTGTTTTGTTTGTCTCTACTTTTCTAAAATATTTTGTGTCGTGTGCTTCTCCAAATAAATGTTTCGTTCTTACTATCTATAGATCAACTAGCAGCGCTCCGCAGTTTCACCCGCGCAACTCCCGATCCCGTGGGAATATCGGGATAAAAAGATGCCTATGTTACTGTCAATAAATCAATGTATCTTCATACCAAGTTTCATCAAAATCGGTCCAGTAGTTTCGGAGTCTATTCGTTACAAACAAACAATCAAATCTTTCCTAGTAGACTAGCTGTGCCCCGCGGTTTCATCCGCTTAAGTCCCGATCCCGTGGGAATATCGAAGCTTGATGAAGCTGAAAAATTAATACTATTTACTCTGTAGGTTAGGGAGTTCTTCGTTCGTTTTCTTAAGATAGGTTCCTTTTGTAAAACTGTTTCACATTTAGCTTTGCCTGGATTGAGTTTCTTTGCAATGTTTTCTTTGAAATATTTTTTTACTAGTTTTATTTCTTCATTTGTCCATTTTGTGTGAGCTACTTTGCGCCTTTTGGCTTTTGTCACATCTTCTTTTTCTTCATCTTCACTTGTTATTGAACCATTGTCAGTGATTTTGAATTTGCGCCTTCTAGCTTTTGTCACATCTTCTTTTTCTTCATCTTCACTTGATATAGAACCATTGTCAGTGATTTTGGATTTGCGCCTTCTAGCTTTTGTCACATCTTCTTTTTCTTCGTCTTCACTTATTATTGAACTATTGTCAGTGATTTTGGATTGATTATCAACTTCAAAATCACTGACATCGGTCTCTATATCATCAAACGGACCTTTTTCGTCTTCAGAGTTATCTTGTTCTTTTAGTTTGATATTTTTTCTTTTTCTTAAGCCTTTATTATATTTTGTAATCGTAACATTTATATTTTCATTCTGTTTATCCTCCACTATCATTCCCTGTGTATTTCCTTCCGAATTTTGTAATGGAATAATTTTTTTTTCTCCTTTTTTGATGAATTTTGCCCAACCCAAAAAAACATTATTTTAAATTAAAAAAATAGGCAATGCATTGCAATGTCTCAAACTTAGGCAAAGTAAGGTCTGTGGGTGAGTATCCCTTCCACTTTCCACTTGGGACCATCATTCGGTGCTCGACGTACACAGAAGTTAAAATCATTTTTCATTTATCATTTTTTTCTTTAACCTGTTATTCAATTTAAGTCTATACGAGTATTTTGTATAACTAAATGCAGTATGCTCAGGGTAAGGCTATTTTTAAAGATGAGTGTTTAGATCATAATAACTAGAATTTATTTAGTAATTGTTGCTGTATTACACTTTAAATGATTTGCAAAGAGTACTATCGTATACGTGACATGGTTATGGCGACGTGTGGAGTGTTAATATGCGACTGATGTTAGTTGATAGGTACTGTTTGACAATCTAAGGTCTATTACCTCCGAGTATCAATCTTAATATAATATTAATTTTCTCTTCGTCTGAAAACTGCCGTGACCATAAATCCTTTATCAACACGATCTCTTGCATTGCGTCTAACTTTATCAAAATATTAATGTTCACGGCAGTCGATCAGCATTAAGTATGGTTATGACTATTATTATATTTCACTCATTTGTATCTTTTTTTTAACACAATAATAAACATAAATGTGAAATAAGATTTTTTATTTTAACGAATTTCGGCTAATGCACTAACAGGTATATTCATTCTATTAAGTAGGTAAGTAACCAATAAAATTTATAACTTAATTAAATAGAAAAATAATAATATATTAAAAATCTAAATAAGTTTCCATAGGTAGGGTGCCCAGAAGGCTCGCTGCATTGCCTCTTTGGATAGCAATGCCGATAATGCTGTCAATATTGTTTTTGTATAATAAATTATTTATTATTATATTAAACAATGACATCTTTCAACTTTGACATCTGTTAACAATGACTGGATTTCTTTTCTGCTTAGATAATTAGTCTTGTTTTCGTAGGAATTTCAAAATAAAAATTCCTGCTATTCCAGACCACAACGTGCCTCTGAAATTTCATACAAATCCGTTCAGCCGATGTGGCGTGATCAAACATCCATCTATCTATTCACACATCCAAACTTTCACAGTTATAATATTAGTATAGATTTGCCAAATTGCATGATTCTAACTCAACGGAAAGTATCCTGTCTGTATACCTAAAACCTACGTTTTACTTCAGGTTGACCTGAAATTGTGAAAGTTGACAAGCAATAAGATCATAGCACAAATAAAGGGAAAATTTCGAAAACTGAAAATTATACATCTCATTTAAAACTAAAATAGACCGATGAATAGTATGGACAGTATAACTGAGGGGTCAAATTTCATTCGTAGATACCAACCATATTACGACTACATTATCACTACATAGTACCTATAAAATAAAGTCGCTTTCTCTGTCCCTATTTCCCTTTGTATGCTTAAATCTTTAAAACTACGCAACGGATTTTGATGCGGTTTTTTTATAGATAGAGTGATTCAAGAGGAAGGTTTATATGTATAATACATGCATAATATAGCCGTGCGAAGCCGGGGCGGGTCGCTAGTTAGTAAATAAAACAGACAGACAGACGGACAAGAAAGTGATCTTAAAAGGGTTTTTTTATTAAATTACTAATAAATGTGCATAGAACCCTCGGTGGTTGAGTCCAACTCGCATTTGACTGTTTTTTAGTGTTCCGTACCTCGAAAGGAAAAAACGGAACCCTTATAGTGTTAGTTTTAAACATTTTAAATCACTGAACCAATTTTGATGAAAGTTATAAGGTGATATTTTAATCTGGAAGTAACTATTTGGCTTACTAGATTATATTAGTACCTACCTAGCAGTTTGAAACGTATTTTCTATTATAGGCCTATAGGAATTTAATTTTTAATTTTAATCCGAACTACTTATTAACATGTTACAAAATTACTATAATGTAGTATTTTTATAATAGAAATTATATCGACGACAGACGATAATAGTTGATCCGATGGAAAAAAACTATGTTCGACCAATTATGTTCACCGACGACTGTGATTGGTCTATTTGAATTTGATCATCGGATCAACAACCGTGCTTAGATGGATTTGTATATGTGATCAACAATGAACACTTTTTGCCATATGCATGAAATGGTATATCTTGGCTCCAGGCAAATTGTGTCCGGATCAACTTTTGTATGCAACATTTTCCATACTGATCAACAAAAGCGGGTGGGATCAACAACGGTCAACGGATCAACAAAGAACTGATGGGACACCGCGCGAGATCAACAATTTACGAGAACCTATAACTATATATATATACCTACATTTACATATCCATAAATAATATTATACTAGAAATACGAGTACATACAATTATATCATATTCACATAATATGGTAGGAATTCTCCTTATAATAGTGACAAATAATACTGTTTGACGCGTGATTTAAACATTTGTAAGGAAGAAGATTTTCTGACTTCCTGCGGCAACTCATTCCAGAGAAATGGCGCCTGAAAAGTAAAAGAGTCAGAGTAAAAAGAGGTGTTGGTACGAGGAACGTTTAGAAGTAGAGAATCTAGAGAACGAAGGGGACGATCATGATTAGAATGAAGGAAGCTGAAACGCTCTTTAAGGTAAGGTGGAAAGCGTGGGTTGAAGAGAATAGAGTAGAGAAGGGAGAGAATGTGAGAGTTGCGCCTGAGACGGATAGGAAGCCATTTGAGTTGAGCACGGAAAGAAGAAACATGATCGTACTTACGAAGGCCAAATATAAACCTGATACACATATTTTGAAGACGCTCCAGTTTGTCGAGCTGTTCTTGGGTGAGATCAAGGTAGCTGGCATCAGCGTAGTCCAGAATTGGCAGCAGCAGCGATTGCGCGAGCGAAATCTTGGTGGCAGTGGGCAAGAAATTGCGTAGTCTTCCAAAGGAACCATAAGCAGCAAAAATTTTCTTGCTGGTGTTTTCTATTTGTTGCTTCCACGAGAGATCACAGTCTAGTGTTAAGCCCAGATCTTTAACAGTACTGCAGTATGGAACCGGTATACCATCGAAGATCACCGGCGGGAGCAGATTCTGATCAATTCTGACTGACAGCCGGGAACTGCCCAATATAATGCACTGCGTCTTAGTCGGGTTGATTTTAAGGCCAAACTTCCTACTCCACTCAGTGATGCGCTGAAGATCAGAGTTAATCGCTGCAATAGCATTAGTAATGTTTTGGTATGGCGCCCTCGCGTAGATCTGCAGATCATCCGCATAGAGGTGGTACTGGGATGTGAGGTTTTCTGAGATTGAATTTATGAAGATGGAAAAAAGAAGTGGGGATAAGACACCGCCTTGAGGTACACCAGCAGATGTATCACACCAGGAGGAGAAAGTCTCCTTATAGCGCACCCTCTGCCGGCGACCAAACAAGTATGAACGAAACCAGTCAATCACCATTGGAGATATGTTAATAGAGCGGAGAATAGCAAGGAGAATGTCAAAGTCGACGGTGTTAAAGGCGTTACTGAAATCCAGTAGGGTCAGGACGGTCAACTGGCGATCATCCATGCCCCTCCGGATGTCATCGGTTATCTTTACTAGAGCTGTAACCGTACTATGACCAGATCGGAAACCAGATTGCAAGGGGTTGAGGAGACTGTTGTTAAGGAGGTATGCATTTATCTGGTTATGAACGAGTCGCTCAAGAACTTTTGATAGGAAAGGTAAAATAGATATAGGTCGATATTCGGAAAATAATGTAGGATTCGATTTTTTAGGAAGAGGGGTTATTTGGGCTTCCTTCCAAATGGAAGGGAAAGTTCCGCTAGAAAAGGAGTAGTTTAGAATATGACATAGGATTGGTAATATGGGATCCAGGATAGGAACGATCATGTTGCGACTGATACTATCAGTGCCCACAGCATTGGAGGAGATTGATAGGACGCTCTTCTTAACATCACAAGCGGTGACTTGACTAAAGACGAACGGAGAACAGTTAGGAGTTGGAAGAGAAGTTAAGTAGTTGATAGTGTTAGTTTTATCAGCATCACTAATATAGGCTGCCGATGAGAAATGTTGGTTTAAAGAATCTATGTCTAAATTATCTGGTATTGTATCATGACGTGATTTACCAACTCCCAAAGTTCTGAGGAATTTCCAGACCTTTGCCGGATCTTCCTCAGAGACGGATTCATGAATATGTCTGCGGTATGCGTCTCTACATGCTCTATTGCAGCGATTGCGAGCATCATGGTATTTGGCCTTATTATAATCTGTAGGTCGACATTTATATCTACACTTACTACTTGCTTTTTTGTGCATCAACTTTTTAATGTCATCCGTCAACCACGGAGCAGGGAGATGTTTCATTTTGATGGATCTAAGTGGAGCGTGTTTGTCAAAAAGTTGCGTGATTAGGGCATTAAAGGTTTCAATTTTGCGATCGATGTTATTAGAAACCATAACAATTGACCAGTCAGTTTCTGCAGCGTCTCTGAGAAACGTATCCCGGTCAATGCCACCAAAACTTCGCTGCAGCAACCTCTGCGGCCTGGATTTGGGGGGGCGAACTTTATAAGACAAGAAAACTAAGTCATGGTAAGAAAACTCATCAGCTGTGTGTTGACCGTGTTTGGCCACGTGAGAAAGCGAAGAGACAATAGCTAAATCAAGAAGAGAAGGAGTACAGTTAGGAAAGTGATGAGTTGAATTTAGAGGCAATATGTGTAGATTGCTGGACCTGATAATCGACTCTAGTGCTCGTGTACGATGGTCTTGTTTTAGTAAACACGTGTTAAAGTCGCCCATGACTATAGTATGTTCATATGAAGGGATGAGATCGTGCAAGAGAGTTTCGAAGGAGGAGAAATAATTGACGTGAGAAGATGGACTGTAGTAGACACCAAGAAGAATTTTAGTATTAGAAAGAACGACTTCCACGAACAGATGCTCACCGGCATTGGCTGGAGGCGGTTGTGCAGACATATTAATAATTGTGAATGGAATGTGTGTACGAAGGTATATGGCCACACCTCCGCCACCAGTACCAATCCTGTTGTTGCGTATAAGTCGGAAACCTGGAAGAGAGTATTGAGAGGAAAGGTGAGATGGTTTTAACCATGTCTCGGAGACCACAATGGCATGAATATTTTTATTGTCCAAGGTCGCTATCATGGCCTGGATATGACCCGCAATGCTCTGAGCATTAATGTGGACAATATTAAAATTTTTAGATACATCTAGAAAGGTTGCATTCAGGTTGTCAGAAAGAGAGGGTATACTGAGAAAACTCGCATCACTATCACCATCACTGGAAGCGGATAAGAAAATGTCACTATTTATACTCAAATCAAGCATATTGGTAAATATACCAAAAAATATATTTATAAACAAAATAATAAATACAATAAATAAAGATAATTAATAATAAATAGTTTAAATTAAATAAATAACAAAAATACAAATAGATAAAAAAATAAATATATATAATATATCTATCCCTACAAATATTATATTGACGCTCAATCAACGCCACCCGCCGGTTGTGCTGATATAAAAATACAGGCTAATACTTCAGCATATTTTACACACCTATATTTACAGTACTGTATGTATAAAAAACAAATAATTAAAAATCAATGAAAACCAAAGTCATTACAAAAAAAAAAGTGAATTTAAAAAATAAATAAATAAAAATAACGTGACTACATGCACAAGTCGTACGAAGCCAACCCCGCCCAAACGTCAATGTCAACACGTCATGTCCCACCCGTCAATGTCAACATCATAATTTTACAAAGAAAAAACAAGTTATTGAAAACAACCGTCAAAGAAAAAACAACCGTTCGAAATTGAGTCATTGCGGGCGATTACAAGGCGACCCACACTATAAAACATTATGGGCGCGGAGGACCTACGATGAGCAATCACTTCTTTGGTCGCAAAGTTGGAGTTTTCCTAGGTGGAGCCGCTGAAGGCTTCCCCGCTGCTGCCGCCGCCGTTGCAGGCGCCGCCGCCAGTTGTTTAGGCGTGGACGATAAGACATTATCCAACTCCTGCATGCTGCTTATCCGTACACGGGAACCCTCCGTACCAACGACATACACAAAACCATCTCGCGTCCAACAGTTGCCGACACCGAAACGTTGCCTGGCTGCCATGAAGATGTCGTGACGCGTCTTCGTTAGAAACTCGGACAACGTTATCCCAGTCCCTTTCAATCCGGTTTTAGACTGCCATAATTTTGATTTTAAATTGGAATCTCTAACCTTCAGCAGAATAGGACGTGGCTTCAGAGGAGATGTAATGCGACCCATTCGATGACAGCGTGAGATGTCAGCTACAGTGAATGAAATCTTTAGTCTCTCAGTAACTGTTTGTACGCTGACCTCGGCAACATCCTCTCTTGTGGATTCGGGGACTCCGTGCAGCAGCAGGATCTTGCGACGACTATGCATCTCCAGCCTGTCGACTCCACTGGCGACAACTTGTAGCTGGTCCTGCAGGCTTCTGAGAGAACTTAACACAAACAACTTGAATGTGGAAAACTCCGATGCAAGTGTTGTCGCGGTCACCGAGGCCGCTGGTGTTGTGCTCTGTGAGATCCTAGACTCAAAGTCCTGCATCTGCTTTTGGAAGGAGCTAGCCATGTGCGCCAAAGAAGTTTCCAAACTGTGGACTGCTTCCATTTTGTTTCGCTGTGCAGTGATATGAACACACAGAACAAAAGTGCTTGATTTGCTTTCAATGTACAGGAAAACACTTCCGGGCAGGTAGAGTGACTTAGTATGCTAAATTATGCATAGATTCTACTTATTATACGCATTAAATAATTTTAAATTTAATTTTAAAACAGAGGTTTTTTATTGAGGTGTGTTAGGTTACACCTACCCGCGAATGAATGACCTATTTTGATGAAACTTGGTATGAGGATACACTGATTCATTGGGTATAACATAGGCCACTTTTTATCCCGATATTTACACGGGATCGGGAGTTATGCGGGTGAAACCGCGGGGCGCTGCTAAAGTATACTTACATAGTTATTTTATTCTTTTCCCCCGGCATGTGGTTCGAGATATTGCTTTCTTTGAGCATTGTATTAGCAAGTCTCTTTCTTGCTTTTTTACTTAGATTTTTCATTGATTGTGTACTCGCCTAAAAGAAAGACAATAATTTATAAAACCTGCATGATTTTATTAGAGTTTTGTGCAGTTTAAAATTAAACTCTAAAACCATTTTTATGAGTTTATCGATTTCATTTTCATCACTACATAGTATAAAACAAAGTCGCTTTCTCTGTCCCTATATCCCTTTGTATGCTTAAATCTTTAAAACTACGCAACGGATTTTGATGTGGTTTTTTTAATAGATAGAGTGATTCAAGAGGAAGGTTTATATGTATAATACATGCATAATATAGCCGTGCGAAGCCGGAGCGGGTCGCTAGTTTACAAATAAAAGTATTTATTATGTATTGTACCCGTTGTCTAGCACCCATAACACAAGCCTAGTTGCTTAGCTTGGGGCTAGATTGCACTGTGAAAAATGTCCTACAATTTATTTATTTATTATTATTTAATTTAAGAGTGTTGGGAGACCAGCTGCCCGGTGGACCGACGACATTGTGGCGGTCGCGGGTAGTCGGTGGATGGAGGCGGCTCAGGACCGCTGTTTGTGGCGTCGTATGGGGGAGGCCTATGTCCAGCAGTGGACGTGTATGGGCTGACATGATGATGATGATGATGATTTAATTTAAAGACAACGGTATTGAAATTTGATGGGTAGTAAAATCCAGTGAAAACAAAGAGTTACAAATTAATCCGGTTCGAAGGACCACAACCAAAGTAGGTCCGTCGAGCCGGATTTATTTTCTTTTTTTACATATTACCGTTAACTGTATGACGTGTTTGGGCGGTGTGACGTCAGATACAATGTGTGACGTCAGCTCCTCGTCCCAACGCGTCCGTCCGTCGCTCGGCCGGTGCGCGTGTAGGACGGTCAGCCATTTTGTTAGGCTAGAGTATGCTGTGCTGCGGACTTTTCTATAATTACAGAAACTTCTATTAATTACTTTTAAATAATGAGACAGGGTAGTTTGTTGATGTGTTTTATTATAAGTGGGTTCGGGAATAATAGATAGATAGATAAATTATTTATTGTACTACTTAGAGGTTAAATCTTAATTCTATCATAAATTGCTGCTAAAAAAAAAACCGACTTCAAAAAAACCTGAAAAGAAAAACTAACAAAACCTGAAAAAAAAACCAAAAAGTGAAAAATAATCCATTTCGGGTCACTAAGACAGCAGATAACTTAAACATAAGTACTTACTTGGAAGTCTGACTGGGTTAGATTGAATGTTGAGAGGTATAAAGAAAACATGGTGTCACCCAGTCCGACTTCCAAGTAAGTACTTATGTTTAAGTTATCTGCTGTCTTAGTGACCCGAAATGGATTATTTTTCACTTTTTGGTTTTTTTTTCAGGTTTTGTTAGTTTTTCTTTTCAGGTTTTTTTGAAGTCGGTTTTTTAAATTTTTATTTATTTTTTATTTAACCATTTTTAGTGCCACTGTCACTGAAAATTCTACTCCATGAGGCGAAAGCGACTGTTTCTTCAAATTGCAACCTGTACCTAATCGTAACCCATTGAAGAGTTTGGTAATAAGGTGTTTTCGGATGCCCCATTCATCCTTTTTGTGTATGGGCCACTTCTATTAGTGGAAATGGAAACCTGAGCAATTTGTTGAATCTCGCTGTGCAGATCTGTTCATCACTCCGAAGATCCTCATCAGATCTTCATTTAGGATAGGGTTTTCTATCAAAATTCATTCAAACCCAGTCCGGCGAGGCAAAAGCGAATATTTTATTCAAATTGTAACCTATAATCGTAACCGATTGAAGAGTTTTCTGATGAGAAGGTGGTTTCAGATATTCCATTTATCGGTAACTATTAGTTTATGGGCCAATTCTACTGGTGGAAATCGAAAAATGAGCAATTTGCTGCACTCTCGAGGTGCAATTCTGTTCATCACTTCGAAGATCCTCATCAGAACTTCATTTAAGATAGGGTTCTCTATTAACATTAATTCAAACCCAGTCCCGCGACTAAATTCGACTAAATTCTTCAAATTGTAACCTGTAATCGTAACCGATTGAAGAGTTTTCTGATGAGAAGGTGGTTTCAGATATTCCATTTATCGGTAACTATTCGTTTATGGGCCAATTCTACTGATGGAAGTCGAAAAATGAGCAATTTGCTGCACTCTCGAGGTGCATTTCTGTTCATCACTTCGAAGATCCTCATCAGAACTTCATTTAAGATAGGGTTCTCTATTAACATTCATTCAAACCCAGTCCGGCGACTAAATTCGACTAAAATCTTCAAATTGTAACCTGTAATCGTAACTGATTGAAGAGTTTTCTGATGAGAAGGTGGTTTCAGATATTCCATTTATCGGTAACTATTCGTTTATGGGCCAAATCTACTGGTGGAAATCGAAAACTGAGCAATTTGCTGCACTCTCCGAGGTGCAATTCTGTTCATCACTCCGAAGATTCTCATCAGATCCTCACCAAATTTTTATGGGACCACCCCTGAGGTATCACTTTTCGAACACAAAAAGAATCATCTCAATCGGTTGAGCCGTCTTCGAATGATCGCGTAACATACACACAAAAAAAAAAAAAAAAAAAAAAAAAAAATACAGACGAATTGAGAACCTCCTCCTTTTTTGAAGTCGGTTAAAAAAGCAATATACACCAAACAATATGGCACAGTGAGTGGCCTTATCGCTAAAAGCGATCAGATCAGAGAACAGATTAGATCAGATTTTTGCACAATTTTGTTTACTTAAATAAAATTCTCGAGCATTTCATAATATCATGTATTTTTGGTTTAGAAAATTACAAATATTAATTATATTTGTAATTATGTTTTGTGTAGGCCATGTTAAGAATGATTATAGCATTATATGCTATAATCATTCTTAACATGGCCTGCAGTTTTATTAAAAATAAATTCAGTACGAATATTATAAAAACGGAACCTAAATTGATGAATTACCTAACATATTTGATAAATATGAAAATTGAAAAATCTATAAGAGGTAATCATGTCATAAATTAAGTAACATGGTTTACCTGGACTCTTCAGTAACATTTTCAGAGCTCCATCTCAATGTTTGCATCACAAATCTGAAGACCAACCCTGAGAATGGAATGAGGTTGGATCCTAAACTGTAAAATTGAGAAAATAAAAATACAATATAAAATATTATTATCTATACTTACATACTAATTTACGTATATGAAGGATTTTTTTTTAAATATTTTGTTGAAAACAAATGGGCACTGAAACTACTGGGAATTATTTGTTTATTTTGACGACCCAGTTGGCACAATGGTCACCATGCCGGACTGCCAAACACCGGGTCGCGGGTTCGATTCCCGCCTCAGACATGTATTTATACATGATATTTGTCTGTGGTCTGGTTGTTTCTATGTATTATAAGTATATATTTACAAAAGAAAAGTATATAAGTAATATATCCGTTGTCTAGCACCCATAACACAAGTCTAGTTACTTAGCTTGGGGCTAGATGGCGATGTGTGGAATGCCCTACAATATTTATTTATTTAATAACTTAGGCTACTTTTTATCCCGTTATTCCCACGGGATCGGGAGTTACGCGGGTGAAATCGCGAGCGTTGCTAGTATCAAAATAAAGAAACAATCAGTACCCCTTGTTTCAATAAATAAAATAATTATTGTACACAGCGCCATCTAGATCCAAGCTAAGCATAGGCTTGTGTTATGTTGGCCAGACAATGAATAGAATACCTTTTTTTGTAAATAAACATATTGACACCCAAGTCAGAAACAAATATCTGCACATAAATACTTATTTGAGGCGGAAATCGAACCCGCAACAGTCGTCAAACTTACAACACATATTCAGCTCATTTAGGCTGAACTTGGCGCAAATATTAACAAAAATGACATGTGCAAATGAGAAACCCATACCACCAAAATTTTTAGTATAAATCATATTTCTTACCAAGCAACCAATGCGTCCAATGTTTTCAAAGCTTCAACCTTAACAACGGTGATATCATTCGAGGTTCTATTGCCAGAACTGGTTAAAGCTTTGAGTATAACTTCTAGTATTAACTGCGGTCTTATCGGTTTCGCTACTGGGTATACTTCACTGAAAAAAGACGTATCCCTTATAAAATTCTCATTTCGTGGTGTTAGTTACCAATCTCCACCAAACAACGGCTGAACTGATTTGTATGAAGTTTTTTGTGTAAATTCGTTAGGTCTGAGAATTGAAAACATCTATTTTTTAACCGACTTCAAAAAAAGGAGGAGGTTCTCAATTCGTCGGTTTTTTTTCCCTGATTACTCGGAGACGCCTAGACCGATTTGGAAAATTCTTTTTTGTTATTTATTTTTTCCTTTATATTTTTTTTAAATGGCAAAACAACGTCCGCCTGGGCAGCTAGTATTTTAGTCTATTTTCATAGTCTGTTTATAAAAATATCTTAGAACACAAATAATGATAGCATGGCAAAACTTGAGATTATTCACAAATAGAACAAATATCATAAAATTCTAGATTACAATGAAATTGATAGTATTTCGTAAACTAGATGTGGAAAAAAGATATAAGTATTTAAAGTCGCGCGTTTTGTTTCTTCATCAGTATCTGACGCCATAACACACTTATATGAACTTCAAGAACGTAACCTAATTGCAAACATGTAGGAAATTTATGATTTTAAAATGTTTGTCTGTCTGTTTCACCTGATTATGGTAAAGCCAAAAGGGAAAATTATGTTTAAGAATAAAAAATGGTTGTCTGTAAAGTCGGTTTACGGACGATAATTTTACGCATATTTTACGTGATAACGTCATAAGAACTCTTTTGTATCATTGACATTATTGACTTCAATACGTTGCTATAGTTACTTGTCAATAACGTTTCTATAGTTACATGTCAATAACGCATAATGTCACACTTTTTTGGGAGTGCAGGTGTTCATCAATTTAGAAGACTTTATCACGTCAAAAAATTAACAGTATCACTTCACTACATAGTATAAAACAAAGTCGCTTTCTCTGTCCCTATATCCCTATATATGCTTAAATCTTTAAAACTACGCAACGGATTTTGATGCGGTTTTTTTTAATAGATAAAGTGATTCAAGAGGAAGGTTTATATGTATAATACATGCATAATATAGCCGTGCGGGGCCGGAGCGGGTCGCAAGTAACCAATATAATGTAGACTTAATGATATAAATTATACTTACACCAGCATAGCTTGAATAAATATAAATAAGTTTTTTAGTCTTGTACAAAGTATAGTGTTTTTGTTGCCAGCATCATTTGTGTTAGTCACCATGTCTATTTCTAATAGAGCTCCCTGTAATGGTGAATTTGTATTTTGCTGGGTTTCTTTCTGAAAAGGAAAATGAGACTTGGGTGAACTTTACTAAGACTAAAAATATTTTATATTTTCAAAGAAAAGAACCATAATTTGCCTTGAATATATCCAGAAATGCTATGTGAAGGTTTATAGACATTCTACTAATATTATAAATGTAAAGGTTTGTGTGCTAGTATGTGTGTGTTTGTATGTTTGTTACTCCTTCATGCAAAAATTACTGGACCGATTGCGACCAAACTCGGTATTTAGATAGATAGATAAATTCTTTATTGTAAACACCAATTTCAAATAACATTAATAATAAAAAACAAAGCTTAAGTTGCTCAAGCTCTAAGTGTTACAAAGGGCGGCCTTATCGCTCAAAGCGATCTCTTCCAGGAAACCTTTAGATAGCTGGACACTGGGATTGACACACAACCCACTTTTTATCTCGATTTATTTCATGCAGCTAGTAAACTAATAAAATTTATGGACTGGTATTTTTGCACCATACTGACTGACAATAGCCCAATAACACATACTGTACTCTTTATTAGCTTCCAATTAATCTTGGATTTTAATCATTCTTACCTGAGCTTTAGAATTTTTGTAAATATTATTAGTGTTAGTGAAGGAAGCATCGATCAAAGTAAGAGCAGCTTCACAGAGGGAGCTCATCTGATCACGCCAGCTTGATTTGGCTGTAGCGCCTTTATCTTGCGGAGGTCTAACCTATGATGAGAACAAATTACACAATTTTTATTTTAAAAGTATAATCAGACAGATGGACACAATATATAGAATGGAATTATATTTATTAGAAGAGACAATTACACTTAGAGAGTAAACTGTAGTAGTCTTCTGTCCAAGCAAGGACGTGCTTGGACAAAAGACTACTGTTCCTCTGTGCTTCATGGGTTTTGGTACATGAGCAGTTGAGAACAATAGAATTTCTGCATTGGTGAGGCTGTTACGAGGATGGGGAAGTAACACGATTTCTCGAATCGGGACAATCTACTATTTTTATTTGAGTTTTGTTTATAATGAAGCACAATTTTCTACGCAATTTTCTTAATTTTTTCTTTTATAAGAACCTTCTCCCGATAATAATAAAAACAACAAAAAAATAATTAGCAACGTTGGTTTAGCTGTTCTCAAGATTTCTCCTTAGCAAAACACATTCAGATATTCATTTTCATATTATAAGATAGGCTCTGAAGCTACTGTTACAATTTTGATGAAACATGGTATGAGAATGTTGAATTCTTCGGCATTACATAGGCTATTTTTATCCTGATATTCCCTTACGATCCGGACTTATGCAAGTAAATTGGTAGGGTGTAGCTAGTTTTTAATAAGTGTTATTTTACTGCTTTCTACTAACCTGCTGTAATGCATGTGCACACTTAGCTGCCTCAATGACATTGTTATAATTGTTTGAATTGAAGAAATGTGTCAAATATTGTTCTATTGTGTTCCGATGTGAACCACAATATTTTGGAAACCTGCAAAGTATAATATTTAAAAGTTTAACATACGCATTTGGTTTTGCAATAGTACTAGATATCATGTTAGTACGCTAAAATCATATAATACGCAATTTAGTGTCAATTGGTAAAAGCCAATTTCTCTTAAACCAAAACCCAAGGTCTCGAAATGCACCGCACATTTTTGGAAAATTATAGGTTATCACGTTTTGTTAAGTAGTAGTAAGTTTGATGTGAAGACAATATTAGTTTACTGTAATGCCCTCTATTCATTGGCATGTGTCTCGAAATGCACCGCGCTAAGAAAAAGACTATACCAAGCTCCCATACTTAAATGTCCGGACACCTCTATTCACGATTCATATTTAAAAATTATATCTTTGTCTTGAATGGGTATCAAAGTTTTGGTAAGGAAAACGTTTCTATTCTCGAACATACTCATATTTAGGTATCTCTTTCTCTCTAACACTAGGTATACCTCGCGCAGCGAATGGTGACCTCTGCGGTGAGTGGAAGGGGTATGCGCAGAACTCGATATTTATATGAAAATTGAGTTCTGCGCATACCCCTTCTTTCCATCAGAGGCCAACACTCGAAATAATTTTTACAACACACTATACTTTTGTGTTGTAAAATTTATAGGTTACTTGCCGGTTTATAACGTTTTCCAGTGTTCGTAGCCATCGGATACTGGCCAATTCTTTGTTCTTAGATAGATTCTGGAAAAAAGCAGTAGTTGCTTCTTTCACAGCCTCGCTATCATTCGGATCCACGTCGCGGACTCTGTTCAAAACTTGATCTGGAAAATCGTGCGATTTAATTAAATTTAGCGAATAAAAATAGATATTGGATAACTTGTAGCGATAGATTGTTTAATACTCACTCATTTTAATGTAATATGACCTGTTTTTATGGTAAAAAATGAAAAATAATTAAATCAAAGTGAAATATAAAATCAAATGGTAAACATAACCACGAGCTCTCTACACTTTTTTTTAGTGACAGCAAAATTAAGAAATTGACAGTAAAGTTATTGATTATTTTGACATTTGATAAATTATATTTTGTCAGTGTTGCTAGTAAGGCAATTTTTCCCTAATATTAGGAAAGGTTTTTTTGCGGGCCGCGTGTTTTTTTGCTTAATTGACGGTAAAAAACTATTTTTGTAACAATAGAAATGGAAAGTTTTTCGATCTTTAATTTTAATCCAATCACCATCACGAAGTTAAAATGATAACTTTTGAAATTGATTACAGGTAATTTTTATAATAAAATTTGAGGACATTCAAATTATACAATGGTAATGTCAGAAACGTTTGCTTGCTCGTGATGGTTGTGCGTGTATTTTTTGAATTTTAATTATTGCAATTACGAAAGCATTACTTTAATTACGAAGACTAAGCTTCAAGCTCTACCGTGCAGCTCTATATGTAAATCTAATTAACCTATGAACTGAATCATTCATAACATTATGGCTACTTTGGACGACAAAATTTTGGGAGAGAAACTGCAAATATATTGCAGCAGCAGTGAGGATGAAGGAGGCTCGGATGATGAACGGAGCGGCGATGAAGAAGGCAATCCTGTTTCAAAAGAAGCCTGTAAGGCTGAACCAGCACCAGTCAACAGTTGGTCAGGATCTGCAAGCAATACAGGCCCGAAAGGAGTACTCGAAGATTGGCGTCGATTCAAACAATTAGAAGCCGAAAATCGCGCCGAACTTGAAAAAGAACGCATTGCATTAGCAAAGAAACTCACTCTCTCCGTAAAACCAGAACGCGAAGCTGCAGAAGAGAAGAAAATAGAAGAAATCGAAGACGAATTAAACGAATTACTCGACGAGGAATTCCTTTTACAGTACCAGAAACAACGCATGCAAGAACTTATGTCCCAATTACAGAAAACACCTAAATTCGGTAAGGTTATAACACTAAACACTAAAGACGAGTTCTTGGAAGCTATCGACAAAGAAGATGCAAAAGTAACTGTTGTTATACACATTTATAATCATTCATCGCAGGCTTGCGAGTCTATGAACGGGTGCTTAGATATCTTAGCTGCTGATTATCCAGGCTTAAAGTTCTGTAAAATATTTGCCGATGTAACCGGTATGAGTAGACACTTCCGAGTGGAAGGCGTACCTGCTTTATTAGTCTACAAAGCGGGTCAAGTTATCGGGAACTTTGTACAACTATCCACAGAGCTTGGTAACGACTTCTATGCGACAGACGTTGAACGTTTTCTTATAGAATATGGAATGCTACCTGAGAAGTAGTTAATTGTACTTAAAAGAGCTTAATATAGGTCTGTGTTTTACTAATATATAAGTTTTTGATAGTTTTTTGAAGGCAAATGCATTTTTTATTGAATTAAGTATGTGTATTGTTTCAGTGACCTGAATACTAATTTAATTAACAATTTATTGTGACTACTAGCTGCACTTAGCTGTTTAAAAAGTAGCTACTCCTTGAACCGAGTTTCATCGCTTTTGGTTTATTACTTTTTGCATAAAGAGATAACAAACATACACACAAACTTTCACATTTATAATATAACTAGCAACCCATGACTTTGTCCACTTAGGAGTTGTAATTTTCCATAACCATTTTTTAACAGATACCTACGTCATAATACCTATCGGTATACCAAATTTTATATTTTTTAATATTTATAGATAAATAGAAAGACAATGAGTTTCTTGTGCCTTCTCATTAGTCGGCGTGTTCTGAAGGCACACATCCTAACTTAGTTTTCAAGATGTTTCAATATGATTTCATGCAAATTGTAGTATTCCAAAAGAATAAAGAATTTTTGACATTGACTTTGACTTCATCCAAGGTTGCAGGGTCAATTCCTGGCAGGACCAATTTCTGGAATAAACACTGAAATTATCATAGTTTAACCTCTCATAGTTTACTAATAGATTATGTACTTTAATATTGCTTCCGTCACATCTTACAGATTATTGTTTGCTTGGTATTATCTACTTAAATGATTAAAAACTTCCGTTAGATTTTAGTAGTTTAGCTTTAGGTATTTTTTCTCAATCAAAATAAAATATTTACAAATCATGTTCTGTACCTATATTATAATCTATGCATTTATGAATTTTTTTCCTTATTTTGATCTTTTTTTTTGGTTTTTCTTGAGGTCAAGGAAAACATTGTGAGGAAGTCAATAATATAATGTTAAATTTAGTTTATTATTTTATGAACATAGATATTAGCTGTGCCCGCGATTTTATCTTATTTATTTTTGTATGTAACCAGTGGTATTACAATAAACCATACTAACTATAAAATTTAGTCGCAAAATACATAGATATATATCAGAATATCTGTTTAAAAAATAGCGACGACAAAAAAAACGAAGGAGGTTCTCAAGTCGATGCGTATATTTTATTATTATTAGGGTTCTATATCTCAAAAGGTAGATAAGGAACCCTTTTAAGATCACTCTCTTATCCGTCTGTTTTTTTTAATGAATGATCAGTTGATCACTAATTAAAAATATTAATAAAGTAAGTTGAGGTGTCTTAAAAAGATAGTGTGCTTTTTGCATGCTTATTGTCTGAACTACACCAGTGTGTGTCAAATAATTTGTGAAATTATATGTAAGAAATTAATTCTGTAGTACAGTCAGAAAAGGCTGAGGGTAGCAGGTGCATATTTTAAAGTTCTAATTATTTTAATGACGGTTCAATTATTTTTGGTTATTATGCATGAAATAACTAACACTTCGAAAGCTTTAGTGATATCAAGCAGAATAATTTACAATTACTGAACCGTTATTTAAAAAAATAAAACTTTAAAATATGCACTTGCTACCCTCAGTCCTTTTCTGACTGTAGGTACCTTACTTTAAATCTAATTAGATTTAAAAATTATATGTAAGGCGTTTTATTTTTAACTAACTGCGTCTCGCGGTTTCACCTGCATAAGGAGGATAAAAAGTAGCTTTACGTTCTTTTTCAAGCAATCTCTCCGAAATTCGTTAAAATTGGTTCAGTGAGTGGAAACGCAACAGACAGACAAAATTTCGTATTTATAATATTAGTGGATTAGGATTACATAAATGTTATTATTGTAATATTTGTACCTAATGTATTTTGTGCTAAAAATAAAATTAAGGAAACAACTTATGTTCATATTTGAATGAAATCCTTAAATGGTTAAATGCACAATAGGTAGGTAAGTAGGTACTGAATATTGGACATAGTTTATTTAGTGCGAATTTCTCAAGCAGTCTGGCACTTCTAAATACTTATAATGTGATTTTAACTGTCTAGCTATCATGGTTCATGTGATAGAGCCTGGTGACAGAGACTTTGAGTCTTAGTAAAAGGGTCTCGTTATTACCCTTTGGGTATGGAACCCTAAAAACCAGATCTTAATTCAATTCTTGATTAATAGGAACGAAGAAAATGTTTATTTATGTTTCAGGCGAAAAGGCTTGACCCATTGAGATAACGGTTCTGAACATCATCGCCATCTAGTGATAATTAAAACACGAAATTACGTCATCCAACCATAGTGAAGTGTGCGGCAAATCGACGCGTGCTAGTTTGGGTAATTTTTGGCCGGTTTTTGGTTTCCGTGATTCTGAAAGGGCTGTTGTTATTTTTTGTAGCTTTTTGCGTTGTCTCGTCTTTGTGACTTTTTGGTAACTTTCTTTGAAGATTAGCCAAAATTGTTTTTTGAGGAAAACTTGTGGATGCCGACCTGGTTCTTGAAAGCTTCTGTTAGCTGCTCCTCGTTGAAGAGGTGGGTTTCGGATGGCGGTATCTCGTGTAAGGCATCGTTCAGTACCTTGTTTGAGAGTTGAAATATGTTTCTGCGAGACTGAATCACCTCTGCTCTTCTTCCGCAAGTATACTGCACTAATCCATCGGAAATTTTCTTAAACTCAGAGTCTGGAGCAAGGAAGTTCATTTGAATTTCCAGCTGAGCGTTGGGGCTTAACTTTTTCCATGCTTCCTCAAATGCTTTGCGCTGCAGGAGCAACCCGTAGGTAATAGCGCCTAGTGTTAGGTCTATCTTATTTAAGCTTGCAGAGAGGATGGACCGGGGAACTGAACCAGCCAGAACGCTATTCACCTTCAGTGCCGCGAAAACGGGGGTGACATGGAATGTTTTTTGTACCTCCGAGTATCTTATATTTTTCCAGCCATCTTCTCCAAATCTCTGGCATTTCTTGCCTTGTTGTGCTAGTTGAGGATTTGCCTTGGCTAATTTCGGCTCTGCTTCTATTGTATTAGGTGAAAAGTCACAGATCGATGCGGAGGGTTCGTCGATCTGCAACCTCTCTCTCAACTTTACAAGTTTTGCCTGGGCTTCGGCTGTTCGAGTGGCTAGGGCTTCTTCCTCGCACTTGGGGAGTGCATTATTTGCTATTTGAGGAGCGAAAAGCGGCGGCTCGATGAATGGTAGAGGACAGAAAGGTACATCTGGTTGGTTGATCTCGACTTCTGATTCCGATGATGATTCTTCGTTCAGTACAGAGTTTGACAGATTTGCTACTCGGGAAACGACTTCTTCCATGGCCCGAGTCTGTTGTGTAAGGTGATTCATCATCTGTGGAAAAAATGCCATTTGTACGTCGCTAGTTCCTGAGTCACCTCGAGACGATTTGGACACCGAATGAGACGGCGGGGTTTCGGAGGGTCGTTTTCTCAGTACTGCGCTTGACGTTGAACATCTCCTCGATGTCAACTTCGGTTTTAGAATCTTGACGCTGCACATGAATGCCTCGTAAGACTCACGGTGTATTTTTTCCACCAATTTATGCGGCGAGTATAAAAGCGCACGTGCAAAGGGCCACTGCACGAGTTTCCTTTTCATCGCTCTGTATTTACCCTCAGAAAGGTTGGGATCTCTGGGTGAAAATGCATTAGCCAATGCTTCGATGGGAATTGCGAAACGCAACTTGGCCTCAGTTGTTGGGCTTAATGACCCACCGAACAGTTCAGCGGGAGATATGTTATCTACCACCCAGGATCGCCAATCGCTTGGGTAGTTTTCCTCCACGATTTCAACCACATGTGTGAAGAAATTCTTATCTACAAGTGGCACCTCCTGGTCACACAGGTCTCCCATTAGGATCGGGGCCATGGTCGGGCTGAAAGAGAGAACATCACGTGAGTGGATTTGAATGCGATAATTTAGTTAACTATTGTTGGACACGACCGCCGGCTCAGTCGGTACGACGAACGGTCGCATCGAGGACGCATCCGAAGTATCAAATCAATACGTTCTTAGCATCGAATCGACTGACGTATCAAATCGATACGTTCGAAGTATCAAATCGATACGTCCGAAGTATCAAATCGATACGTCCGAAGTATCAAATCGATAAGTTCGGAGTATCGAATTAACTGACGCATCAAATTGATACGTCCGAAGTATCAAATCGATACGTCCGAAGTATCAAATGGATATGTTCGGAGCATCGAATCGACTGACGCATCAAATCAATACGTCCGAAGTATCAAATCGATACGTTCGGAGCATCGATACGTTCGGAGCATCGATACGTTCGGAGCATCGATACGTTCGGAGCATCGAATCAACCGACGCGACGCGACGCATCAAATTGATACGATGACGTATCAAAAATGGTGCGTCTCCAATGAAGACGGACAAAAGGGAATGAAATGGAAAGGAAGGATGGATGGGAAGGGGGGGAGGGATTTTGTCGAGACTCGAAAGTCTATATGACAAATGGTTGTTTATTGTGAGACACCAAGGCATAGTTTTATGCCATTACGTGTGTTGGGACAGCAATCGTGTAAGGACCGAGGACAAAACTTGAAAAATATCCTATCATTATTTTCCTGAATTGTATAGGCTAAGTGTGTATTTACATACCTATTATCCGAATAGACAAAGATAATGTTCGTTTTCTTGTTTCTGTAATATCAAAACTAGTCGATGAACGCTACTGACGGACGCTGAAATTCAAAAGGTACTGCATGGACAAAGCGAACTCATATCTGCACCGCGACACGCCGACTTGCCGCACACTTCACTATGGTTGAATGACGTAGTATCCTGTTTCAACAAATAAATTTACTAGATGGCGCTGATGTTCAGAACCGTCTCAATGGGTCAAGCTTGAAGGCTGAAACACCTAAGCCCTGGCACATACGTACGTTTTCCGCATACGGGTTACTTCAAATCAGCTAATCAGAACGCAAGGGGGTTTCAAGGATACAACACACACAATAGCATATTCCTTTTGAATGTGATATTGTTCCATTAATAGGGTTCGGTGCATCCATACAAATGTTCTAATAGAAGATTGTACTAATCTAGGTACTTAGGTCTAAAGATGCTCTATTCCTGGCAATTATACCAACTTTTGGCTATAAGGCAACTTTTGCCTCGCAAAATATTTAACATAGTACCTACCTTTCGTTGACGCTGCGTTTTTTGTATGATAAATATTTTTGGCGTAGGTATTATTACATTCGCAAAATATTAGAAGTAGGTTACTTACGTTATCTTGGTGGACAAAATGCATCATCTCGCCGTTTCCCTTCAGCGGGGCTATGTGGGGCCTCACTCTGGCCTGAAGATGGTAGGCGGCCCATCTTCAGGCCAGAGGTTAAGGTTGACGTTAAGAGGAAAGGGTCCGGTACTCTTTCCTCGCTCTCTCCATACACACGTAGTCGACTGTTTCCTTCCTGGATAATGACACTAGAGCAAATATTTTTGTAGCATAAAACTGCCATGACCATGCCATGCCCCTATGTCTTATTTTTTATATACAACTAGCTGCGCCCCGCGGTTTCACCCGCGTAAGTACTCACCGTTTAAACCTTCCCTGGACTACAACAAACACAACAAAAAAAGAATTGGCCAAATCGGTCCAGCCGTTCTCGAGTTTTAGCCAGACTAACGAACAGCAATTGATTTTTATATTATAGATTTTGTTTTTTTTACTCTTCCTTTCGATATATAATAATAATTAGAAATGAAAAAAAAAACTAAGACATAGGGACATACATGGTCATGGCAGTTATAGGTTTTATGCAACAAAAATATTTGTGCTAGGGGTTATTGGAAATTAATTGACACGGCGTTAAGGGCTTCTTCTGTGCACCTTAACAAACAACTTTTGTTCTACGACTTTTGTCGAAACTTAATACATATCCCAAAAAAATATTTAAGTGTTTCTCGTACTGTCTGGTAATTTTCTATGTCTATGCGGCAAGAGCGCGCGCGCGATCGGCACGGGGCGGGTTGTACCATACCTACTACTATGATTGATTCTGTGACGTAGACGTAGAGTTGGGTATTATTTGAACTGTTGGATTTAATTTTTTATTTTTGTATGGAATATTTTTATAATGAATTTCCAAAAGTCGTAGAACAAAAGTTGATCGTTAAGGTGCACAGGAGAAGCCCTTAACGCCGTGTCAATTAATTTCCAATAACCCTATATGGAGGAAACAGTCGACTACGTTTGTATGGAGAGAGAACCGGGAACCTTTCCTCTTAAAGTTGTTAACACACTTGCCGATTTGATCGGGTCTGACTTAAGATGGTCTAAGGGTCCGACATCCAATTTCGAACAAGTGTGAGTCAGACTCCCGCACGAAGGGTTCCCTACCATGTTGTATTTGAGCCCCACTCAATTTTTTTTTCTGGTTTTAGTTGTTGTTATAGCGACAATGGAAATACGCATAATCTGTGAAAATAACTCTCTAGCTATCACGATTCATGAAATACAACCGGATGGCAGACGGACAGACAGACAGACAGACGGACGGACTGACAGTGAATTCTAGTAATAGTCCCGTTTTTCTCCCTGAGGAACGGTACCCTAAATCGGGCCGATCAAACTGGTTTACCCACCAGTTCCACGTTCGCCAAGATGTCGGCATGTGGGATACTTACCTACGAGTACGTATGTATTTGAAGTACCTACCTACCTATAAACGTATGCTTCTAGGAAGAGGTACCCTAGACCTACTAGGTAGTTACTCTAAATTCCATTCAACCTCATAAAATATTGTTATTCATATCAATGCCAGCAGAACATTTTTATAGGAAACCATCAACTTCTAAAAATAAATCCTACCTATTTTATTGAACATACTGTTTCTTGTAACGCTTGTAACATTTAACTGCCTGGGAACCTCGTAATTACAGAAACAATTAAGATTAAATGGAAGAGAATTAGTTTGCCGTCGTCCCGTTATAATTGCACGCTATTGTCTACATCCAAAGGAAACTTTCTCTTAAGGTTGCGTCGAACGTAATTTGGTCGGAGCGAAATAAAAAGCTAGAAAAAAATGTATCGTAGGCATACAAATATGTGGCGGCTCGCCACTACGACAACCTCCGTGCAGACACGCCAGCAAAACCTTGCGCGTGTTGTCTACGGCTGCCTTTGAACTTGGAACCTGCTACAGCCGTCAGCGCGAAGCGTTTGTCTTCGCCAGAGGAAGACTCGACCACTCTCGCTACGACCGTCTTCCGCGCACGTCTCTCTCGTTATTATTGTTCGGTCCTCTACACCAGTTCTTTGTACATACTTTTACGTTTTTATATAAATATTGTATTCCCCTATATTTGCTACGGAGTTTCATTTATAAAGCTAGGCCAACATCTCCCCACAAATATATTACCAGATCCAAATGTGAAATTTGGTCAAATTAGCCTCACTCAGTAATGTAAATTTCCCTCTAATCATGTTCCCGTTATAATACTTATTAACTACTTGCTGCTCCCCGCTGTTTCACCCGCGTTAGTCTCGATCCTGTGGGAATATCGGGATAAGTTGCCTTTATGTTAATCCAGCTATCTACATACCGAGTTTCATCGCAATCGGTTCAGTGGTTTTTGCGTGAAGGGGTAACAAACATACACACAAACTTTCACATTTACAATATTAGTAGGATTACACAAATGGTACGAAAGAGACAAAACATTGTTATACAGGTTCCATTCATTGTTATAAATCAAAGGCTTACTAAAAGCTTAAGAATAAGGCCGAATTTAAGATTGTTAGGGTGCTGATCAACAATTGAGTTTTATTTGCCAATACATAACTAGCTTTTATTTCATTCCCGCCAAATTATGCTCGGCGCATTTTTAACAAGAATTTTGTGATTACGAGTTTAGGTAGGTACCTACATTATACGCAACGCATTTTAGTAGACCATGAAAGGTATGGCACAGTTATAAAAAGTCCATTACCCGCAGCTCAGGTCGAATAAATTAAAAATTAGACTATAATAGGTAATGCTTCGAATTAAAAACATAGCTTTCTTTAAGTAGGTATATAATTTATTCGTGACAGCAATAATAAAAATACAATTATGCTTACATAAACTATACTTGACTTAAAACTAGACGCTCCTTCGAGAAATAGGAGCAAAATACTTAGCCGACAGATACCTACCTATAAGATATTATAAAAAAATAGTCCAGTAAAATACAGCTTTTTATAGCCTTCAATAATTTTAAAGTTTATTTTTTGGCCAGGCCAGTGTATAACATACGTGAATTAATTGCTATGTACAAAAATGCTTTAGAGCTGTGCTGCACTATCACTACATAGTATAAAACTAAGACGCTTCCTGTTGTCTGTCCCTATGTATGTTTAGATCTTTAAAACTATGCAACGCAGCGGATTTTTTAATAGATGGAGTGATTCCAGAGGAAAGTCTATATGTTATTATAATATAGCCGTCGAAGCCGGAGCGGGTCGGTAGTCACTACATCACTATCACTACATAGTATAAAACAAAGTCGCTTTCTCTGTCCCTATATTCCTATGTATGCTTAAATCTTTAAAACTACGTAACGGATTTTGATGCGGTTTTTTTAAATAGATAGAGTGATTTAAGAGGAAGGTTTATATGTATAATACATGCATAATATAGCTCTGCGAAGCCGGAGCGGGTCGCTAGTTAGGTAAAAAGTAGGTGTTTTGTATTATACAAGACCTTTCTGAGGGTATGCCAGCCCTAAAGTTGGTCTTCAAAGAGTTCCCTAAAGTTTTCTTGATGATTTTATGAAGAAATAGTAAAGTATTTTTATATAATACAAAATATCTACTTTTTTTAAATACCTACCTAATTTTATCTCTAAACTATTAGAATTTTGGTACAAAGCAATGATTTCACAAATGTCACTGACCAAAGCTAAAAAAATTAAAAAAATTATTAAATGGTACAGTCGGCTGCATAATTGCAGCCCGGTAGAGTTCAAAATTACTATTTTTAACATGTACTCATTCTAATATTTTTGTTTGAAAAATTCATGTGTTAGAAGACTAAACTTCAACTAAAGCAGGTGTCTAGAATCTTGCTTGTGTTGAAAACATTCTTATAACAGCCGTTTTGGAGCTCTACGGTGGGTACATTCTAGCTACTGGACTAAATGTAGACAGACTCAAAACGGGAATATTAATTCTTGTAAGGGCACGTTATTGCTTATTTAACTGGCAGTTTTTGTTTTCAAGAAAAATACTTGGGACATTTTTTTATCTAAAAATAGGTACTTACTTAAAAATAATGTATAATATCCTATTCTCTAAACTTTAATGAGTTGTTGAGTCGACGTTTTTTTATAGAAAAAAAGGTGATGTCCAACTAATAGCCAGACAAATTCAAGTTTTTTTTAGATTTTCCTAAGAATGACCCATTTAGAAATCGAAATGTTACGTTATTTTGTAACTTTCTACTCTAGAACATAATTTTAAACTACTAAAACTTTAATGTTTGAAACCATCCTAAATTAGTGGTGTTTATGAATTAACTATCAATTATTGTCGTTTTAATTTAGGATAGTAAACTAAGTTGAGGCTTTAATAAACTGTAGGACACTGTACACAGCGCCATCTAGCCGAAAGCTAAGTAATTAGGCTTGTATTATGGTGGCCAGACAATAGATTTAATACTTCTATATTTTTCTTTTGTAAATAAAAACTTATACAGATATTCTCACTGGATCGGGACTTACGTGGGTGAAACCGCGGGGCACACCTAATTGTAACCCGCAATCTTCGTCTCATCAGTAGTAGTTGGGAATTATTTAAAATAATTTAACATTTCGATTTCTTACTGCGTCATTTTTATAGAAAATTTGATAAAAAAATCGTTTTTTGCAGGCATTCGGGTACCATTCACCTTAACGGTAGAGAGATCTAACTAATTTCAACTATTTCATCTGTCATTTCGATACGTCTACGTTTCGGCGGCTTCATCGTAGGCTCATCATCGTCTTCATCAATAATCTCCATATCACTGTCACTATCATCCTTAGGCTTCGATGGACCAGGTTTGGGTTCCGAACCATTTGAACCGTTCGACTTCTCAGCTTCTTTAGGACCGGGCATTGGTGCATCAGCATCGGTGATCAAACGCCAAGATTTCTCCTCGTTTTCCTGCTGCAAACGCACTCTTACTTCATAGTTTTGTAAGAAATCATCAACTAGTAACGCACAGCCATCATTTAAGCCAATTTCTTCGAGTGTTTTTTCGTTATTATGGTCGGTTTCACCCGGTTCTGATGATAGGACGACGAGGCCTTTCCCCTCGACTGTGGCGTCTGGTGCTTGCATGTTTAATCCTTCCTTGAATGCTGTAGTCAGATCTTTCAGTGTTAGTTGTTTGAGGTTACAAGCGAGACCTACTTCGGGTTTCGGCGCGCAAACGTAGCATTTTGGATTCGGTGGGGTGAGATCTGTAATAATAACAAATACATAAATTAATATGTACACTATTTTTAAAACTTGTAAAATCAATTTTATTTAGGTAGTATGAAGTATAGATAATTTTTTTTATAAGTTTCTATTCTAATGTAGGTATATTCTATCTATTGTCTAGCACCCATATCACAAGCTCAGTTGCTTAACTTGGGGCTACATGGCAAAATGTTCTACAATATATATATTTTCTATATTATTATGTATTTTGTATTGAGGTTGTTTTTTTGTAAAAATCTAAAGCTAAGAATAGTTCTTCTGCCATGTTAGCTCACTTCGTTCAAATAAATGAATGAGAAATAAATAAATCAGAATAACGTTTTGAATAAGTTTAGCAAGTTCTTTAGTCATGTTAGTACTCACTTCGTTCAGGTACGAACAGTTGCCCACGATGGTTGACCTTCGGACGTAGATACACGCTCGTGCAGCTCTCTATCTCTCCCCTCAGGATAGCCTGAGCCCGGATCACGGCTAAGCCGGCTACTATAGCATTCGCTGTCGCTATAGCAGGTATAATGTTGCCTGCCATCGCTGGAGATAGGATATTTAAAATTAGTTAACATTTTTTGCAAAAAACAAATTTTAACAGATGGTAAGTGACTATTCGGTTTAAGATGTAGCAAGCGTGTCTCGAAGACATCTTTTGTATTGTGATTTGAAGACCCTTAATAACTAATACCATGGTAATATCGAGTTAAAAGTTGCTATGTTGATTCTTAGGATGGACTGTATTGTTAATATCGACCTATTATAAACTTAACCTTTTTATAATATTTAAGGAAGATTTCTTACATTTAATCTCGAACCGCGATTTCAACGGTATATTGAAGATATGTGCCCGTATGTTAGCGCAAGCTGTGACGAAGTCCATAGCGCTCTTCTCGTCCTTGTCCCAGATGAGGTGGTCACCGGCCGGCCGGGACTTCAGATCCGATTGTAGGGCTGCGCAACTGGAGGCTAACACCTGGAGAAAATTGATAGATTAGAAAAACAAACTACTGGAGATATTGCAAACAAAAGAATGAAAGAAAACTTGCTTAAAAAACTTTTAAAGAAAAGTGCGCTGTTTTTTAGCTAGCAACATAACAGAGCAATCAGTCGCGCCAAGACTTCTGGCACATACTCTACATAGATTTACTTAACAAAAATAATTTAAGTACATATACTAATTTATGTATTGAAATAGGACGGAAACTTGAAGTTGTTTTCGTAAAACCGCGCTGGTATTTAGTTTTACGCGTTTGACTGTGTCCTACTGTTTTGTCCCCGATTATGTTCGGATCGGAATTAAAGTAGCCTTTGTTGTCCTTCAAAGTTTCAAAATCGGTTCAGCGGTTAAGGCGTAAAAACATAACAGAACGACATACAGAAAAAAATACTTTTTAAATATTACTAGAGACCCGCCCCGGTTTCGCACGGCTATATTATGCATGTATTATACATATAAACCTTCCTCTTGAATCACTCTATCTATTAAAAAAAACCGCATCAACATCCGTTGCGTAGTTTTAAAGATCAGATCTTTAAAACTATGCAACGGATGTTGACACAAAGGGAAATAGGGACGACGAAAAGTGACTTTATTTTATACTATGTAGTGAAGTCGGTATTTAACTAACCTGAGCACACTCATGAATAGTCCAGACCCTCTGATCAGGCAAACCTGAATGCTGAGCGGGTGGATCATCCTTCCCCGGCAAGTTGTCCCAAGACAATGGAGTGGGCGGCCTGCGCTTCTTCCACAAGTTCTCCATGGAGAGGAGGTAGCGGATGTCATCACCAAATAACTTGGAGAACAGCTTCTCGGGATCGTAGTTGGTTTCTGCTGCCCAAGCTCTGGTGCTTTTACGTTCAACATTGCCTGTAAAGGTAACAATATAGATAGAATTCTTTATTGTTCACACTAGAGACAGGCCAATATTATTACATAAAAACCCAACTAATAAAAGTTTTGTTATAGCCCTTATAAAGTTGAGAGTTTGTGTGTTACTATGTTTTATACCTTTGCCTTATAAGAAAACTACTCAGTTATACTGAAGCCGATTGTGATGAAAATTGGTATGTAGCTGGAGGCCTGGATTAACAATCCTGTGAAGTACTATAGAATTTTTTTCCCCTAATATTTAATAGGATCAAGACTTAAGTGGGTGAAACTGAGGGGTCGCTGCTAGTCAACTTATTAGATGCAAATCTGAGTTATTCAATCATTCTAAACATCAAAGCATATGGTTCCTTTCTATTTGTAAGCGTTATGAGGGATTTGAAGAAGGTGCTACTAAAATACATACCAGCAGTATTTCCCTCAGTATTCAAGGCAGAGCTACCAGCGTCTCCGGCTGCCTCAGGGTCAGCTGTGTCCGGGCTGACATCCTGGTCAGGGTCCTCTTCCCCAAACAGTTGGTTGAACAGGTGCTTTGCCCAGACGATGCAGTGGATAGGTTCGGAAGGAGTGTTACGGATAGTGCAGCCAGGAAACGATTTCTGTGGCGCTTTGGGCTGGCATTCATAGCATTGGGTTAATCCTTTCTTGATTAGTTCCACCTGATGTAGAGAGATTATTGTTAAAAGTGCAAGATTAATTGCATTGGATGCCTCTTTGGGAATCCCCTGTGATCCAATAGTACACTTGGATTTGCCTTCTATTGCAGGCATTTAAGATGTTTTTTTTGTTGTTAGAACTTGACATTTTTTAAGCTTAATTGTGATCCAATTGGGTTTTGTTGGATAACAGTTTTTTTTACTTGAACTTTAATTTGGCAGGAATCAAATAAAAGCCATAATATAAGCATGAAAATACCCAATAAGAGATCAAAATGTCCGTCTGTGCTACACATTTATATTACACAGGGTTATCAGCCGCCGAGGGGACAGGGCGGATCCGGATCATGCACGGTGTAATATAAATTGCTTCATACAAAATGTATGTAATGTTTCAAATCAGAGCCCCGTCCGGGAAATGTACACGGCCCGGTCATAGCTAAATTAATTCCCTAGATTGTTTAAATCTACTGAATTAATCTGTACTCATTTTTATCTCACCTGGCCAGCATATCCAGCAGTACCAGTCTCAATTAACGGCACGTTAGCAGCCAAACACATCCTGTTCACATGGTTACGAGCTACGCGGTTGTCCAACGCATTCATAACAATGTTGAACTGTTTGAAGTAGCTCACTCCGTAATCATTGCTGAAAGAGATAACCAGATTAAGGTTATTTTTAGGGTTCCGAACCCAAAGGATGAAAATAGAACCTTTTACAAAGACTCCACTGTCTGTCTTTTACCAGGCTGTATCTTATGAATTGTGATATCTAGACAGTTGATATTTTCACAGATGATGTATTTCTGTTGCCGCTATGATGACGAAATGGTATGGAAACTGGAGTCAAATTTACACTTAGCCTGTTTTAATTTTGGATAAAATCCTTCACAAGGTTTTGGCTATAATGACCTGCTGCATAATTGCTTTATACTCACAATAAAAGGGAGTTAGCGTTATTTTCTGTGATTTACTGTACTATTATTATAATTTTTTTTTGTTTTGGAAGATTTTTTGTTTGTAACAAATAGACTCCGAAACTACTGGACCGATTATGATGAAACTTAGTTTGCGGAAACATTGATTCATTAGGAGTATAATAGGCTACTTTTCATCCCAATATTGCCACGAAATAGCGGTTTACGCGGCTGAAACCGCGACGTGACGTTAGTTCATTATAAAGACTGAATCTCACCTAATAACACTGTCATGATGAGCGACAATGTTAGTGTTTGGGTTGAAACTGAGCGCGCTGTCTTTAGCCACCTGTGCCTTGGACTTGCCGACATGCTCCTTGTGGAACAGGAACTGACGGTTCAGGTTGCTCACGTCTATTGTATCTAGGTCGATCTGGAACATAGGATTTTTTTTAAATTTAGAAGCAGTTAGGTTATCTTAAATGATTGTTTGTTGTGAAAAGAAACTTATTTAAAACTAAGGAATTTAAAAAAATCTAAAACCTTTGGTACAATCATAATGTTGTGGTAGCCCACAGTAAAGACTGGTCCCGTTACGGACAAAATGAAGGCTATGACGATTTGCCACTAAGCAGTGGTAAATGTTTCTATGTAAAGGAATTGTTAATAAGCTCCTAATTAAACGTTTTTATCATTTACATACGATTTCAATAGTGGGGAAGCCGGTAAGCACGAGATTCTTCAATATTTCACAACCTATTCCACCGGCTCCGACCACTAATATCTTCGAATTGGCGACAGCCTCCGTCAATTTCTCATCGAACACACCCGCCACACGTGCTACCATTTTGATTTTTACGATTGAACAAGCGTAAAATGACGAATTCAGCGAATATTTGCAATATTTTTACAACGTAAACGCGAAGAATTTGATGGCCAAACAACTGTCAAAATTGGCGTCGGTAATTCAGTGTTGCCAGTTTTGTAAAGTACCTAGTTTGTTTTGAAAGGTTGCCTGCCATTGGTTGCCAGTATTAAAATCAAAATAACTGCCGCCTAACCACATTACTGCCATAACAGTTTTGGCGGGAAAATTTTATTTTCTTTAAAAGTGTATCGTGAGTGAGTTTTTTTGTACATTTTGTTTTAAATTAAGTAGGTATCTATGTCGAAAAGATATGCCTATGGCGTTTTTTAAACGGATTTATTTAACGTTTCCTATCGCGGGGTAAGCTACGACACGCGATGCATGGTCTTGACCTAATCTTTCAATTATGCCATAATGTTTATTATGTAGATACTTAACCCTTACTTAACTTTACTTGCAGTCGGGTAAAAAATATTTCACCTACGGAGGTAGGTACCTACACACATAGATTAACAATATTTTTTTCATGCTTTATTTCCTCCTCCTTCGTCGTTGCATCAATGCTGTGGATCGTGGCTGTGTCGTGGCTCTGCTGGTGCAGTCGAATTACTGTCTTCCTCCAATGGACTCTGTGTCCGACGCCTGATGTAGAGCATACTGAGCGGTATATCCAGCTGTTCGGATTACTTCGAATACTTGGTCGGTCCACGGTTTGGGGCTTCGCCCTCGTGGTCTTTTACTCCTCAACCTTCCCCGTCACCATTAGGCGCTCGCATGCTATAATTAACAAATTTAATTATAGGCGAAAGTCATTATCTTTTCTCTTTTATTTGCGCCTTAAGGCTGCTTATGCTGCCAAACGCAACGCGCCAGAAATACCCGTCGCTTACAACTAACATTGTTGATTGTAACAAATGTGTTTTGTTTTTCTCAAAAGTGCTGAGATAGAATTGTAGGTGAAATTTTTACCGATATTTTGGGGTAATTTTGAGGCGAAAATTCCTTGTCATTTCAAAGACTGTTTTAATTCTTAATTTTAGGATAGCTTCAAAACTATAGGAAACTTTTGGCTCAAAATCACACTAAAATGTCGGTAAACTTCTTACCTACAATTCCATCTCAGCACTTTTGAGAAAAACAAAACACTTTCGTAACAAAAAACAATTTTCACCAACGAAGGCGACCGGTGCCAGTAGTAACTATTTAGTAGGCTGTGTAGCAAGGTCGTTGGCGTATGGACCCCCCTTAACTTAAAAGGTAAATCTACATCGGTACTTATCTAATTAAATAAAGCAGCAATCATTACCTGAAGTTAAAGAGAGTTAAAGAGTAATTTTAGGCAATTTATACAATCCCCCTGGCAATATCCTGGGCATTTACCGCGGTCCTAATTAAACGAGTTATTGCGTTGAGAATCAAATTAAAGAAATCGAGAGACAACCGTGAACGAGATAATAAAATTGTAACGATTTAACGTTTACTGACGTTAACTGTTCGTTTACGTTTGGTCGACATATAAATGTAGGTATACATGTAAGGTAGGTCTATTATTTCTGTTTTTGAATGGATTCATCACAGTTTTCCAATTTGTTTTTCAGAGGTTTTTCAGTAGTTTTCCAACTACATGTTACACTGGAGATGACATGTCTAAGAAAAAGTTTTCGCTAAGTAATTTCTTATCGTATCGTGTTTTGGGCTTCATGCTATGCAGGATGAACCGCAAACTCAACCACATTTAACATGCGTCAACACACCGCGATGTGCAGCGGGCCCTTTTGTCACAGTTTGGAAATAACGAACCGGTAAATATGGGTCATTTTCCCAAACTGTATTTTTTTTATCCTTATTTTTATTGGGTAAATTCCAGGAGTAGGTATTATGTACTTACTATCTTACTTACTATAGGGTAGACCGAGGCGAATCGGATCAGTTCGACTTTGAGGTTAAAAAAAACCAAGTTGCAATTAAGATATGTTTTATTAATTCATTTGATCACAATCAGTATTTATTACAGTTTAGCATACGGCATTATAATTTTAGATATTTCTTTAAACTTCTTTATAGGAAACAAAAACTTAAATATTGGGAAATATCCGATTCGCCCTAAATTCGGGGGTTAATCGGATCAAACAAATATCAATCACAAATTTAATTAATTATCATATTAATGACAAAATAGTCATTGGTAAACTATCTACAAATCAACATTTTTCTAATGAGATCAATTATGCAAATCGCAAGTGCATGCTCCTTTAGCACCTTCTATTTCAGTGCACTTCTCAGGAGACCGTTCCTCACAAACGATGCACTGTATCCAATCCTTCTTTTTTGACGGATGTACAAATTTTTCAGATCAATAACTGCAGAGCTAGTCTCTCAATCTAAGCGTAGCTTTGTTCTTCTTCTTCGTCATATTTTTCTTAGCCTCGCCTTTGCCGTTTTCTTTAAAGTTTTTCTTTTCTATTGCTCTTTTATTGTTTTTTTTGCTTCTTTTTTAAGAAGATTACTCTTAGTCTGAGGGGATGTTATTTTATTCTGTGGGATGTTAAATGGAGGATTGGTTTCGTTAATGTTCGTGGCGTGTATGCGGTACTTTATATTTCTCAACAACCTGATGTAGTAAGTTGTTTTACCATTGCTTTATTGGCTGTATCTTACATACTGTCATGTGACCACTGACCCAGGCCAGTTTTTTACGTAAGTACGTTCTAACTATGTTAAACAATAAAATAATAACTAAGTAACAGAGCTTTTATTTACTGATCCGATTCGCCTCGAAGGTCATGATCCGATTCGCCCCATATCAACGGAAATAAAAAAATATGTTTTATTAGAATATCCGTCACAATACAATCAAAAACCAAATGATTTTGCATAATTAGATTCACGGTCTTTGCGATGAATCAATTATTGAAACAATTAAACAAAATTTTGGCATGAAAAAGTCGAACATTGTAATGACGTACTTTAGATTTAGCGCAAAAAATGCGTTCACCACACTTTGTCATAACGGGCGAGCGTCACTGGCACTGAAGTGTGAGTGAGAATGCAATACTATAAATGGGAATAGATGCAGGGGGAAGGGAGGAAGCGATGTGCATCTATAGCTGCGTTCATTTACGTACGGTTTTTAAAATATTTTAATTTTACTTATTTTGATCCGATTCGCCCAGTGATCTGATTCGCCTCGGTCTACCCTATATAAGTACACATTGCATTGCTTGGTAAAATGGCAGCGCGAACTGCAGCCCACCACAGTCACGAGCCAAATTAAGCTAAAATAGCAATTTGCCTGCAGTTTACGATCTAATTAGGCGTGTGCGGAAACGCGGGCGGCCATTTCGGCTGGTAATTACAAAAACTTTTCGGTATTATTGTTGCAATGTTCCAAATTAACGATGGAAGTAAAGTCACCATATAAATAGATTAGCGCCTGCCTGCGGCTTTGCCTGCCTATTTTCCTAACGGTGGTATTTCGAAAAACACTTTCGCAAAAAATAACAAAGCCTTTAAATAAGTCTTTAGGACCAGTGATGGTTTCAGCTGTGCGTTGATTATATTAGTCTGTCAGTCAGGACTTTGAATTTTTTATAAATAAATAAATAAATATTGCAGGACTTTCCACACATCCCCATCTAGCCCTAAGCTAAGTAACTAGACTAGTGTTATGGGTGCTAGACAACGGATATACTACTTATACTTTTCTTTTGTAAATATATCTATCTAATCTTTTCTATTATATGTAAATTACATGTCACGTTGTTTGAGTGCGATGGACTCCTAAACTGCTTAACCAATTTTTATTCAAATTTGCACATCGTGTGCAGTTTGATTCAACTTGAAAGATGGGATAGCTTACATCTTAATTTATCTCGATATTCCCACGGGATCGGGAGTTACGCGGGTGAAACCGCGGAGTGCAGCTAGTATACTTATAATACATAGAAACAACCAGACCACAGACAAATATCTAAGCATTAATACTTGTCTGAGGCGGGAATCGAACCCGCAACCTTGTGTTTGGCAGTCCGGTATGGTGACCATTGTGCCAACTGTGTCGTCAATTTTACATTTACAGAATGTTTATAGATTACTTATGTAAGCTCTAGTATCTAATTTAGATGATATTCAGTCTCAGAAACATATTCTGCCCCCAGGAACTTAAGCTTGGAAAAAGAAACAACTTTCAAAGTTTAGTTACAATATATTCATCAGTTAAGTACAATATTCTGCCTAATCTCAATCAGCCTGTATTATCCTTATGTCTCTTAAACAATTATTTTCATCTCTAATATTAATCTAGGTTCATCACAATTCAATTTTCCACTCTTTTTTTCCTCTCATCACACCACTTCCCACCAAAAACGTTCTTTCGTTTTCTCCTTTTTCTCACTCGCCAACCGCGCAGGCAGAAAAATATCCTTCCCATACAGTCTTTTGTTTTACAGAAAAAATTAAACCTAACACTTATTCATCTACCAACCTTCTTATAAAGATACCATATACTCTCCAGAGCTAAACCTCGCAGAAACAATAAACTAAAGTAGGTACTCAGGTGTGCTTAGGTAGCTTTATTTAAAACACTCATGCATTTGCAATAAATAAAGATAAACGTAACAGAGCAGGGGAACATTTTTATGAACTGCCTCTGGAACTCTTTTCAAGAAATAATGTCTCGTTTATTCAAAAAGGTTTTACATTTCACTTACCAACTTTTGTAACCTTTTTGGTCGGAACTAAATGTGCCCATTACATTTGTCAAATTATTTTTATGTGATTTCAATTCGACACCAGTGAAAATATAGAAATTATATTCCCTTTGCCGCCAATAATGTGAACTAAAATACATATCTACATTTATTTTAGCAGTTTGTAAATAGAACCAGTTCAAAATGGCACCTAAAAAGAAAGGTAAAGAGGTTAAACCAGCACCAGGGGCTGCAGCAGCCAAGGCTATGATGGCCGCCGCAGCAGAGCAGCAGAAAACCGCGAAGCCAAAAAAGCCTCCTCCGCCACCAGCCTGCTTCAGTGCAGACGACCTGCAGAAATTCAAAGAGATTTTCAAATTTTTCGATGAAGACAACATTGAGAAGGTAATGATAAGTTTTTAATTAGTGAGATATAAATAGAGTGGATCTCTCCGAACTTTGCATACCTTTATTGTGACACAATAATTTAACGTACAATCAACGGTCTAAAGTCTCTGCTCACAGTAACGTTTATGTTACGTATGTGTAGGTGTTCCGCACGCTCCCTCTGACGTTCTCGTAGGACAAGTGCTTGGCATTGTCGTACACGAGCAGGGCTCCGACGACGGCGCCGTGGTAGTAAGCAGACGTTATAGCGCGGTACCGTTCCTGTCCCGCTGTGTTCCATATCTGGGCCACAGCGGCCCGGATATGAGACAAGGGCATTTATGGGCAGATATGGGTGCCTGGGGTCTGTGCAATCTTGTGCAGCACTATTTGAACATTATAACAACGTAACCTGTGGATCGAACCCACGTCGTCGGTTGGTGTAGCGGGTGGCGACTTATACCACTCACACAACTAAAGACATAGCTAACATGTTGAAAATTTTAATCACATTGAGTACTTTTAATTCAAGTATTTATGTTTGTGTGTAACGTCTATTAAAATAAGGTCGTAAGTTCAAATACTTGTTGATAGTATTTACTATTATTAGAATTTGGGGGTCACAATTTTTATATTTTCACTACTAAAATTAATAAAAACAAGTAGGTATTTATGTTTGTGTGTAACGTCTATTAAAAGAAGGTCGTAAGTTCAAATACTTGTTGATAGTATTTGCTATTATTAGAATTTGGGGGTCACAATTTTTATATTTTCACTACTAAAATTAATAAAAACAGGATAATAACCATGTTTCTTTTATTTTTTGGACTGACAGACTGGACTAATTTAATATAGAACAATGATAAAGATTTTTACAGTAATCTTACTTATCTACCTCATAAGATCAGCCCATATGACCCATTGTAGTAGTACCACTTTCACTTTTATTATAAAAGAAGCTTTTAAAGTTTATCACGAACATAAAGTTTGCCGTTCTCAATCTATAAATGGAAGCTTGATTACTATCTCACAAGAGAACGGGCATATAAAACTTAATACTATTTTCACTTCAATAAGGCTGCACATTCACAACTTAAACTTAACTTTTGTAAACATGGTTTTTTTTTTAATTGTACTGAAGGCCAATTCTCGTAAAAAATATTGTTGAAATTACATTACAATTGCATTTCGATTGCATTTCGATCACAAATAATACCCTCAAAGTAGCTCAAAACAACCTTAAAGTCACCTTTTTGCGAAATAAAACTGACTTTGAGGGTATTTTTTGCAATCGAAATGCAATCGAAATGATATTGAAATGTAATTTGAACAATGTTATTTACGAGAATTGGCCTTCTGGGCCGGTGCTGCCACAGAAGAAGGACGGGTCTGAACAGTTTTTCTTTCACTGCCATCTTTCTACCTTCATTCGCGTCCCTCGAAGGCCCCCGTTTAATTGAAAGTTTTTGAGATATGAGCGTATAGGTATCTTCTAGGAAAGCATGCAACATCTTGGATTGCATCGTCACCTACCATCGTATGACGATAGTGGTCAAACACTGCCTGCCTAGCATGAAGACCAAAACACGATACGATAAAGCGATATCACGCGATATAACTACATCAACTCTCGAAATATGATAGATAAAGCCGCCGTGTTAAATTTTTATTATAAATTGCGATAAAAAATATGATAAAAATTCAACATGGCGGCTTTATCTATCATATTTTGAGAGTTGATGTAGTTATATCGCGTGATATCGCTTTATCGTATCGTGTTTTGGTCTTCATGCTAGGCAGGCAGACCACTTAGTTATAAAAACTAGCCAAGTGCGAGTCGGGATCGCGCACGATGAGTTCCGTACCATTCTTCTTCTTCTTCTCGTATAGTGGTGTGGCTCACCTATTGTTAGAGTTTTCAGATCGCCTTAAGGCCTCTAACTTGACCTAACGACTGCTACTAGAGGTAGCAACCGGGACCAACGGTTTAACGTGCCTTCCGAAGCACAAAGGGGCTCACGAAAACAAATTTTTGCCACACTACTAATTGGTCACACATCGAAGTAATGACCGGGCCAGGCGTCGCTTAACCCGCTGTATTGTAAAATTGCTAGGTATTCATGAGATACCTACAGTCCATGAGATACCTACAGCCTGGTGACAGACAGACAGTGGAGTCTTAGTAAAAGGGTTCCGATTTTACCCTTTGGGTACGGAACCCTTAAAAAGAAAAGAAAGATTGTTAAGTTATATTCGTGTGTTGTGTAAATGAAGTTATCCGTCTTCTCTCAATATCGGAAGTTCATATTTCAATAGAGAATTCACTTAACTAGTTCGCGTTTCGCGTTAGAACGTTTATCAAAGGCGTTGCGCCCGTTTTGTACTTATACATAAATCTACCTAGGTTAGGTAATAATTCATGGCTGCCGAGCTCACAAACGTGGTGACCGAAATTTGTATGCAATATTGAATACTATATGGTGCTGTCCAAGTTTAACGTTCGCGCAATTTTTTTAAGTACTTTTCATAATCTGAAATATTAATATTTGCATTAATAATTTTTATAAAATCCTATATGACTTAATAGATAAGCACGTACCCCGTAAGCATTACGCCCCTAGTTCGTACCCACCTTGGTACACGGCACCATTAAAGAAAGTATTAAAGGAAAAATACAAGTTTTTGAAAAAAAATCATGTTTATGGTAATGCTGACGATTATGATGCGTTTTCCTTACTTCGCAGGAGAGCTAAAGTCTTGGAAGAAGATTGCTACAAAACTTATATCATGTCAATCGAAAGTTCTATAATTAAGGATCCGAAGCTCTTCTGGAAATTTGTAAAATCAAATAAAGGTAGCACTAACAACCTTCCTTCCACTCTAACGTACGAGGGGCTATCTACGGACTCTGGTGACGGAATCTGTGATCTGTTTGGTCAATACTTTCATTCAAACTTTCTTGCGTCTACTACTATGGGTCAACAACGGACTGATATTATCACCGATACAAATATTTCCTCTCCTGATTGTATTAATAGCATTGAAATTTATCCCGTGGTAATATTGAAATTGCTCAGATCTGAAGATCTAAGAAAAGGTGCGGGGCCTGATAGGATACCACCCATATTTATAGCAAGGTGCTGTGTTACATTTTCCGTAGGTCTATTTATAAGGGCATCGTACCTGCAATTTGGAAATCCGCTTTCATAACGCCTATACATAAGGGTGGGAGAAAAGAGGACGTTAAAAATTACAGGCCCATTTCTAAGTTGTGCATATTCGCTAAATTGTTAGAACGAGTAGTGTATTCGCAATTGTACGCTTTCTTAAAGCCAACTTTTATAGCTCAACAGCACGGTTTCCTAAAGAATAGATCAACTACCACTAATTTATTAACTTTCACAGAATATGTCTCGCGTAACATGGATTCTGGGGGTCAAGTAGATGCTATCTTTACTGATTTTAGCAAAGCTTTTGATCGAATTGATCACTCGATCCTGTTACAAAAGTTTTTGAAAGCCGGAATACATGGGAGCCTATTTAGGTGGTTTTGTTCCTATGTCGACAATAGGTCACAAAAAGTTGTGGTGAACGGATATGCTTCTTCGTGGAACAAGGTCCCATCTGGTGTTCCTCAAGGATCCCTACTCGGTCCTTTGATGTTCAACATCTTTTATGAACGACATAAGCGCATGTTTCCTCTCCTCGGAATTTCTCATGTATGCTGATGACATAAAAGTTATAAAACAATTAGATCTCTTAACGACTGTCAGATGGTACAGGAGGATCTCAAGAGACTTGAGGTATATTGTCACCGTAATAAACTAGACCTTAATGTGTCGAAGTGTTATGCTATGACCTTCACTCATAAGTACATTCCTGTCATGTTTGCGTACCAGCTTAAAAGAACTAACCTTGTGAACGTTAACGAGATTCGCGACTTGGGGGTGACGCATGATAAAAAACTGTCATATGAGAAGCATGTTGACATTATAGCGAATAAAGCCTACAAGTCGTTGGGGTTCATCAAGCGGCTCAGCACACAATTTAAAAGCGTCAAAGTTCTTAAAATATTATACTGTTCTTATGTACGTAGCACCCTTGAATATTGTTCACAAGTGTGGAATCCACACTATAAAACTTATGTGAAAAGGCTAGAAACTATACAAACCAAATTCATGCGGTACCTGCAATTTCGGAGTAAAGTTTGCGATTCGAACTATGAGGCTAGATGTAGAAGGCACCACACACTTCTACTCGAAGTTAGACGAAAGATAGCTGACATCGTTCTTTATAGCAAAATTGCTCAATCAGAGGTAGATTCGGCTTATCTTTTATCCCTGGTGTGTATAAAGGTGCCCCCTAGATCTATATTGCGAGAGAATCGTAAGGCATCTCGTCTAGGTGTTATGCGTGGCGGTACTAAGTATAGGCGGAATTCCTTTCTTATAAGAGCTGCAAACAGTCTCAATGCGCTGGTTGACTACCCGGAACTGGATCTCTTTAACACCTCCTCTTACAGTATTAAAAGAGCATTAACATCTCGTTGGTTGATTGCGGACTCTTAACTTTATTTATGCGGACTCTTAACTCTTAACTTTATTTAATGTTCAGTTTTTATTATTATGGCTTTTACTTTTTTTTTTTCTTTCTATATTTATCTTTTTTAAGTACTTATATATTTTCCTTTCTTTGTTAATTTTTATTAATTTCGTTACTTACTAGTTAAGTAGATACTTCTGTTTTTTAAGCGATGCGTCTAAGCGTTTAGCAATATATGTATATGCGGAGACTTGTAAATGGTTTTTTAGTTAGTAAGGTTTATTTATATGTTTGTGATTTTTGCTGTTTGTCTTCCGAATAAAATAAAATAAAATATTTGGTGATTCCATGGTCTCATGCCATCATCACACAGAACCTCTTAGCTAAATGCCTAAGACAAGACAGATCGGTTTTTACGTAAGGCCGCCTATTTGTGCAACTTTTAGTTCTGACATTCTGTGTTTTTATCCGACTACGGCGAAGCCAAAAGGGAGAGTAATGTTTTTGACCCTTATGTATGTATGTATTATGTTCATCTGTTCTCACCTAACTTCAAGGCTGCGCTACGTTTAAGTGTATCCATTTTTAATGTTTTGTGTATTGTGCAAATTGAGCGTCTATTTATGTATCGCCAGGGGAGTTAGTTAAATGAAACACGTCTCTAAAGCAGCGACGTATAATATTTTTAGCGTCGTTAAACTATGGAAGATTTGAGTAGGTCTCGACAAATGTTCGGATTTCTTCTGTAATAGAGCTCTTTCTGTTGAACTTTTTTCTTCTTTATTAGAATATTTTTATCAAATCTTACTTATACTAATCGCTTATGACATTTACCAAGCTATCATAATATTAGCTGAACAATTTCACTAACAGCTTGCTAACAGCTCCTACCTCTTCGTTAGTGCAGCTCGCAACGCATGAGCTTCAATTTTGTTTACCGACCTCATACTGAAAACCATTGCACTACATTTTAAAATATTCTAACAACTTTTGTTCTACAACTCTTTTGAACTTAAAACTAGGTTCTGTCCGCGGCTTTACCCGCTCTTAGGGGTGGAATTTAAAAAACCCTTTCTTAGTTTTGACGACCCAGTTGGCACAATGGTCACCATGCCGGACTGCCAAACACGGGGTTCGATTCCCGCCTCGGACATGTATTGCACTACATTTTAAAATATTCTAACAACTTTTGTTCTACAACTCTTTTGAACTTAAAACTAGGTTCTGTCCGCGGCTTTACCCGCTCTTAGGGGTGGAATTTAAAAAACCCTTTCTTAGTTTTGACGACCCAGTTGGCACAATGGTCACCATGCCGGACTGCCAAACACGGGGTTCGATTCCCGCCTCGGACATGTATTGCACTACATTTTAAAATATTCTAACAACTTTTGTTCTACAACTCTTTTGAACTTAAAACTAGCTTCTGTCCGCGGCTTTACCCGCTCTTAGGGGTGGAATTTAAAAAACCCTTTCTTAGTTTTGACGACCCAGTTGGCACAATGGTCACCATGCCGGACTGCCAAACACGGGGTTCGATTCCCGCCTCAGACATGTATTTATGCTTAGATATTTGTCTGTGGTCTGGTTGTTTCTATGTATTATAAGTATAACAAGTCTAGTTACTTCGCTTGGGGCTAGATGGCGATGTGTGGAATGTCCTGCAATATTTATTTATTTATTAGTGAATAGTACCTTAATTAAAACGAAGTAATTCCTCCAAATTTTATGTGCTGTGTGCTTTGATATATGAGTCAGTTAGACAAAACTTTGAATTTTATACAGTGCTCAACAAAATCTAGGGAACAAGGGTAAAATAATGTTTTTTTAGGTAAACATTTTATTTGTGTCATACATTGGTTTAAGCAAAACAAAAATGTCATTTAAAAATTTATATGACACAATTTTACCCTTGTTCCCTAGACTTTGTTGAGTACCTAGTCCCTATACCGCGAGCGCGTTTAAAAAAGCCGAGATGCATATGATCGATTTACCACACTTGTATCGCAATGTACTATTATAGGCATAAGACCACGAATATTTCAGTTTATTTATATCTTCTAACTAGGTGCGCTCCGCGGTTTCACCAGCGTAACTCCCGATCCCGTGGGAATATCGGGATAAAAAGTAGCCTATAACCTTCCTCGATAAATGGACTATCCAACACAAAAAGAATTTTTCAATTCGAACCAGCAGTTCCTGAGATTAGCGCGTTCAAACAAACAAACAAACAAACTCTTCAGCTTTATAATATTAGTATAGATATATAAAATTCTCGTATGTTAGTTTTGACCGATTTTTATGAATTTTTATATGCATATTCAGTAGGTCTGAGAATCGGCTACTACCTATCTATTTTTTATTTTGTTTTCTTTAGTTTTTTTTGTAAATGTCAAAACAACGTTTGCGGGGACAGCTAGTGTATTTATAGATTTGGATTTTTTAAGGTAAAAATCGAAGTAATACCGTTCATGCTTCGTAAACTGGGCTTCAATCCTAAATCGGAAGAAATTAGAACACTATTCGCGACGTTTCTAGAAGATGAATTTGTCGATACTGTTGAATTACACGAATGGTATTTCATGATTGAAGCTAAAATGCAAATGGGTGATGATTTCGAGTTGGCTGTAACCAAAGCCTTTGCAGCACTAGGTCATGACGACGAAGAAACAGGTTTTTATCTATTTATTATTTAGCTGAAATCAGTGTCTTGCTTCTTTTAGCAAACCCAACACTGAGCTACTGCCCATTTGCATCACTGCGGCACACTGCTCACCACGTTTTCAATGTATATTACACTTTTGGTTTTATTATAATTTATTTTTTATCATTTATTAGTTGCTTTTTATAGAATTATAATTAGTATTAGCGATAGTGATACATGTGTATGTATGTGCCTTTTTGTGATGCAATAAATGATTTATCTATCTATCTATCTATTGCATTAACTAGTAGCTACATCACGCGTAAGTCCCGATCCCGTGGGAATATCCGGTTAAAAAGTATACTAAGTTTCATCAAAATCGGTCCAGTAGTTTCGGAGTCAATTCAATTTAAACAAACAAACAATCGAATGTTTCCTCTTTATAATATTACTAGCGACCCGCCCCAACTTCGCACGGCTATATTAGACATGTATTATACATCTAAACCTTCCTCTTGAATTACTCTATCTATTAAAAAAACCGCATCAAAATCCGATTCGTAGTTTTAAAGATTTAAGCATATAAAGGGAAATAGGGACAGAGAAAGCGACTTTATTTTATACTATGTAGTGATAGTGATAGTGAAGTATCACTACATAGTATAAAATAAAGTCACTTTTCGCCGTCCCTATGTCCCTATGTATGCTTAGATCTTTAAAACTACGCAACGGATTTTGACGCGGTTTTTTTTTAATAGATAGAGTGATTAGAAAGAGGGGTTTTTAGATATAATACATGCATAATACAGCCGTGCGAAGCCGGGGCGGGTCGCTAGTAGATTGAATAAAATTAAAATTCCTCGAATTATATTTCCAGGTTTTTGTGACATCGGCGTATTGAAGGAAGAATTACAAAATTGGGGCGAACCTTTATCTGAATTAGAATTCCTTGACTGGCCCAAACTAGCTGTCAAAGACAAGACACTCGTTAATGAAACTGGTATGGTATTTATTTTATATAAATATTGCAGGACATTCCATACACTGCCATCTAGCCCCAAGCTAGGTAACTAGACTTGTGTTATGGGTGCTAGACAACGGATATACTACTTATTATACTTTTCTTTTGTAAATATATACCTATAATAAATAGAAACAACTAGACCACAGACAAATATCTAAGCATAAATACTTGTCTGAGGCGGGAATCGAACCCTGTGTTTGGCAGTCCGGCATGGTGACCATTTTGCCAACTGGGTCGTCAAACTAGATGTGCCTTGCGGTTTCACCTGCGTAATAATTATCCGCGCAACTTTCTTAATTCTATTTCTAATGCTTAAATTTAGAAGATCTGTAACGCAAAAGTCACATGTTGCAGCTGCGTAACCCAAAAGTTAAACAGATTGAAGCTGCTAGAGTGAAATTTTCAGACGCTGTTGCACTAAAATAACAGGTTGAAGCTGCCCGCAAAATAAATATCAGACGAACGGACAAACAGACAGACCGTATTACTTCTAGAAGTAAAACTTTTTTTGCACCCATTTTTTTTGTTTGAAAGGTGAATTAGTCTATACTGTTCTTAGCTATGTTTGATCATAATCGGTTCAGTGGGGGTTTTTTAATTTATCTGACAAATATTTTTTTCTCAGGTGTATTCAACTACCCGAAATTCATAGAAAACATGAACAACAAAGATATAAGATTTATACAAGAACCAATTAACTTCTTCAAGTTGGATCAGAGAACGTTGATGGAGATGGCTTTGAAGAAGCAAGCTGAAGAGAGAGCCGAAGAAGAGAGGAAAGAGGCTGAGAAGAAAGCTAGAGATGAGGCCAGAAGACAGAAGATGATTGCTGATGGATTACTACCACCTGACTAATGCCATATTCATTTTCTTTTAATAAATTACACAAGTAGACATAAAATATTAAGAGTGATTTAATTTTATTAAAGAGTCTTTCGAGCAATTTTATGTAAAACGAAAAATTAGGGTAAGTATTCAAAAAGAAAAGTGATGCGTTCCATGTTTTTAACAAATATTCCGTCTCCGAGACGCTTTATAGCAGTCCGGTATGAAGGCATTATTTTTTCGCCGTATTGCCATCTGTCGATAGGTATGGGTCTGGTAATGAACTGCGGCATTTTAAGTTAAAATAGAATACACATAATTTATTCAGATAGAGACAGAGAGTTACAGTGCCTGTTGTGTCTAATGCAGTAGCGATGCTGTAGCGGGTTCGCATCGATAAAGTCGCTATGTGGGCGAGGGCACGCTAGCTGTGTGCCCTCGCCCACATAACCACGATTCAGTCGCGATGCAAACGCGATACCGTCACGCTTCTGTCGTGATGCAAACGCGATTCAGTACGGTTTGTATGACTTATTCAACGTTTTGCTGACACGGTCGCGCGTTTGCGTCGATACAGTCGCGATGCTGTAGCGCGTTGGCATTGCGTATGTAGCGCGTTGCAAATGCGACTAACGCGCGTTAGTAGTGATGCTGTCGCGCGTTTATGAAACGCGCGTTTGCATCGCTACAAAAAGTCGCCGTGGGCGAGGGCCCTAAAGGCCTTTATAATTTTTACATAGCAACACTTAAGTATATGTAATACAAATGTGGTCCAGTTTGATGGTGTATTTGTACGTGCATTTCTAGGTATGTTCTTCTCCTATAATCTATTTTTTTAACTAAAAATAGGAGTGCATTTGACACCATCTCACCTGATGGGAAGCGACGATGAGGTTGAAAATGTAGCATGCTCGTCTAGAAGATAATGTCGTGCTCATTTTGGTGACCGGGCTGTATTTTTTTTTACTCGTAATTCGGCCGTCTTATATTTGTATTTTTAATTTATTCATGTTTTTTTAAACTCAACTTTTCGGCTTGTCGCGGTCCCGTGGACCCGGGATAATAATACTATGAATACAAACCGTGTGAGTTTAAAGAGTTTTATTTGTTATTTTAACCTGGCAACATTCGCCTACGTGTTCGTAGGTTTTAATGTAGCCAGAGTTTAAATAATATTATTTCAATCAAAATTCATAGAAATTATCGTATTAGATAATGTTAAAAGAGTACGTATTTATTTTTTAAGGTAGTGTTAATTAAAAGTTATCTGTATTCAAAAGTCATAAGACGTAAGTCATAAGTCAAAAGATTAAAAATGGACAGAATAAATAATTTATTTGGGGTAAAGTTCACGCAAATAGCAAACTAACCGTTGCAGCACCCCGTGATTTCACCCGTATAAGTCCCGATACCGCGAAAATTTCAGAATTAAAAGTATCCTTTATCCTTTTCCATCTCTTAAACTACCACTAAGGCAATCCTGTTTCCGTAACGCTTTAGAAGTTCGGTATGAAGACATCATTTTGTTCGCCGTAATAACCACTATCGATTGGTATGGGTCTCAAAGTGCACAGCGCAAAAAATATACACTATTGTCCGCGACTTTTTACGTGGGTTAGTTTTATTTTATGTACTAAAACCTTCCTCTTGAATCACTCTATCTATAAAACAAAAACCGCATCGAAATCCGTTGCGTAGTTTTAAAGATCTAAGCGTACATAGGGACAGACAGACAGTGGGAAGCGACTTTGTTTTATACTATGTAATGATGTCAAGCCATATGGGATGAAAACAACTATGCCGTGAAATGAAAATTGCATCAAAAAATGTCATTAGAATGTGATACTCTTCCATACTCACTACATAGTATAAAACAAAGTCGCTTCCTCTGTCCCTATATCCCTATGTATGCTTAAATCTTTAAAACTACGCAACGGATTTTGATGCGGTTATTTTTTAATAGATAGAATGATTCAAGAGGAAGGTTTATATGTATAATACATGCATAATATAGCCGTGCGAAGCCGGGGCAGGTCGCTAGTAGTATTATAATGAAGAAAGATTAGTTTGTTTTTGTTTGTAGCGGATAGGCAACGAAACTACTGGACCGATTTTGATGAAACTTGGTGTGAGGATACATTGATTCATTAGGAGTACCTAACATAAGCTACTTTTTATTCAAATATTCCCACGGTATCTTTAGTTACGCGGGGAAACAGCGAAGCGTTGCTAGTTACTAATAAATTAGTTAAGGATTATTCATAAACGCGACGGTAAATCAGTTCATATATTTCACGTGGAAATTGAAAACAATCGGCACATTCTAAACCACGATGAATAATGAGGACGCTAAATTGTTTACGCAAACCATTAATCAGTTCTAAAACAGACTAAAGTTGTAAAAGATTTACGTTCCCCTATTGATTGAAACAGAGACCCTATAACTTGTAAAATAATTGTCATTAAAAGTTCTAATAATATAAAAAATGTTAAGGTTTGTGTGGTAGAATGTATGTGTGGATGTTTGTTACTCTTTCACGAAAACTTAGAACAAGGTAGGTTGCAGAATCGACACTCGGTGTTTAGACAGTTAGTTGAAGACCTAGATTAACAGATATGCTACTTTTCATCCCAACTCAAAGGGTAAAAACGGGGCAATATTACAAAGACGTTCACAGCCCGTCTGTGTGTATGTCACCAGGCAGATTTTGTTTTTCTGTTGCCGCTATAACAACAAATACTAAAAAGAGAAAAGAAAAATTAATAGGGCTCCCATACAACATGTACGGAACCCTTCATGCACGAGTCCGACTCCCACTTGGCCGGTTTTTTTTGTTTGTAGCGAAGGCTCTGAAATTACTTTACTGATTTTTATGAAACTAAGTTTGCAGATAAATCTAGTTAAGTAACATAGACCCAGTTGGCACAATGGTCACCATGCCGGGCTGCCAATCACAGGGTTGCGGGTTCGATTCCCGCCTCAGACAAGTATTTATGCTTAGATATTTGTCTGTGGTCTGGTTATTTTTATGTATTATAATTATACTAGCGACCCGCCCCGGCTTCGCACGGCTATATTATGCATGTATTATACATATAAACCTTCCTCTTGAATCACTCTATCTATTAAAAAAAACCGCATCAAAATCCGTTGCGTAGTTTTAAAGATTTAAGCATACAAAGGGATATAGGGACATAGGGACAGAGAAAGCGACTTTGTTTTATACTATGTAGTGATATTTACAAAAAAAAAAAGTAAGTATATATGTAGTATATCCGTTGTCTAGCACCCATAACACAAGTCTAGTTACTTAGCTTGGGGCTAGATGGCGATGTGTAGAATATCCTGCAATATTTATTTATTTATTATAGACTACTTTTAATCCCCGATATTATCACAGCATCGTGTCTGGCATGGGTGAAACCGTGGACCGCTGCTTGTATAGGTACTATAAAATAGAAAAACTTTATTTCCAGGGCAATTGGGCCATTAATAACTACGGAACCCTGTCAATAACGGACGTATTTCAAAGTCGTTTCGTTTTTTTTACAACGGACTCTTTGATCCCATTTTCTGATATGAAAAGATAGAGTTAAAGCTAAAGGGCAGTGAAATGTTTTACTATTTCACTATACTTTGTATTATAACTTTTAAACGTACATAATTTTTTTACCCAATTGAAATTCGGGGACAGGAAGTTAGAAATAACTGTCTGACCCAGAATTTGGATTGCCCCTATGTTGAATTCGGTGACAATTCGGGGTCAAATAGGAGTTTTAATTACTGTTTGTCCCTGTTTGTGGATAGAAAAGGACAGAGAGGAATGATCCCTATTACGCAATGATTCGTATGGTCGTAGCGTTTCGTCGTAGACACTCAGCCTTACGATTTTTAGCCAGTTTATAATCCATTTCTTATCACGATTAAAATGATTCGTCTACATTGCTAACGGATTGCGTGATAGAGAAGACCTTAGCAGAAGACCAACCTAATACTCACTTCTACTCATTTTTACCCGTGCTACGATTACACTACGATTCGTAGCACGCGTCGTCGTAGATTAGAAACTACGATTTTAGCCAGGTTTTTTTTTGCCATATTTTATATTTAGATGAGAATGATCTATTTATACGAAAACGCATCTCCCTATATTAAGACCAGTGTGAGGCTGTAAATTTCCATACAAAAAGCGGTAACGTTTTCCCCTCATAAACGAAGTCCGATTTTGATTCTAAATCTAATGGAAAACTAGGTTTAACCGTTTTTATTTTAAAGAAATAAGCTAAGATAAAAGTTATTAGTATCTGAATATCTATTTTTTTGACTTAAAAACTTCATCGAGCGTTTCAATTGTTTTTTAATAGACTAAACTGAATTACCAAAAAAGAAAAACGTATAAACCTAGAATAAGATGCAGTGAATTAAATGAGACCACATTTATTTCATTTTGTTAAGGATAAAGGGGGTAAAAACGTTACGGCCCATAACATTATTTGAAAGCAAAATGAAGGCAATTACGTCCGATCTTAAACTCTCTCTATCGCACGATACGGTTCATTTTTGAAAATACCTACTCGCGCCGCCTATCGAAAACTCATGATTCTCTTAACAGTGCTACGATCTACGATTACGCTACGATTATTAGCAAGCGTCGTCGTAGGCTAGTACCCCAAACTATGATTTTTAGACAGGAGAACAGCTGGTGTTCCCGCTAAGTAGAGTCACATGTTTTTAGCCATATTTTGCATCAGAATTATCAATTTACACGAAAACTTATCTCTCATATTAACAGTGCTACGATTACGCCACGATTCGTAGCACGCACCGTCGTAGACTGTCTATGATCGCTACGAGTTAATTATTTACCGCAAATTGGCGATCTTCTACCTACATCATATTATAATATTAGCTTCAAGCTAAGGAACTAGGCTTGTGTTATGGTGACCAGACAACCCATAGAATACTTACATCATACTTTTTTTTGTAAATACATTTTAATAGGCATAGGTTAGGGTCATAACGCTTGGATTGTAAAAAGTCTGAGTAAACAAAATATATTGATTGTTGGCAAAACGTCTTATTTGCAAAATGCCTAGATACATACAGACCCCTTAAACTATTTGTTTAAAAAAACAAATATTTGTTCGATGGCGGGATTCGAACCCACAAACTTCTGTGTCGCAGGTGACATTTTTTTCAATACCTACATATTGGCTTCATACTTATATAGAGTTACCTAAGATACCTAAGTTACTTATTCAAAACTTCGAAAGGTCAAACTTAACTTAAAGAAATGTAAATCGAACTTCAAATCTCCAATGTAAATAACACACCTGAAACTAAAGCTACGTAAGTAAATAGAATAACTTAACGATTCAAGTTATAAATTGTAAACTAAACACAAGTTTAAGATATCGAAGCAATCCCTAGGAAACAGACAAGACAACTAGATAAAGCAAATATCAAGGGAATATACAGATTTACAACTTGTTAAACTTATATTCGAAGGTAAAGTTATATCCGCAGTTAGCGTGTTAATAGATTTTCCCGATCTATAAAGGTGTTAACACACGTCCAGATTTGAGCGGGTTTGACGTCAAATTTTGAACAAGTGCGACTCGGACTCCCCCACGAAGTAAAATGAACTTCGAAAAAACAGTTAATTTCCTTTGTCTTTTTTCTTTAATCCCCGGTAAGTACTTAATAGTAAACTTATAAACTAAATAAATAAGTACGTAAAAGCATTGTAAAAGATTTTTTATTAAATTTAACTCCTAGTAAGTATCCCAATGCTGGGCAAAGGTTTCTCGAGTATCCGTCCATCCATATAAGAATACAAATGAAATAAAAAAAAAAATTAAAGAATTAAAACTAAAATTCTAAAAACTAAACTTATAGATTTATAAAACAAAATTGAATTAAAAACAATATTTAAAATACACAACATAATATACAAAATTAAAATAAATACCTACATAATATTTTAATAATGATTTAATTCTAATAATTATTTCATGAAAGATAGCAATTTTTAAAAAATAGGATGTCAATTCGCAACACTACCTGAAATGAAACACGCTAAGCTTCCAAAGGATTAAACTTGCAATTTCCAATGAAAACCAAAGTAAGAACTATTCAAAACTCCCGACTGTGAACCCACACTTAAAAGCTTTACCTTGTTTCATGTACTATTTGTTCCATGGAGAATAACCGTACGAAAACACTACAGATAAATAAGATAGATAGACGCTATACAGTGCGACAGGCTTGTATCAACGTTAAATAATTTTATTCTATTTTTAACCGACTTCAAAAAAAGGAGGAGGTTCTCAATTCGGTTGTATGTATGTTTTTTTTATTTTATTTTTTACCTTTATTAATCACGTGATGGTTTTTTTGGCGTTTTTAAACCCCCTCCCCCCAACTCCCCTATATCACGTGTATTTTTTAGTACTTACAAAAAATCTTAATATTTTTTCAATTTTTTTAAAGTACCGGTATAATATTTATTATCTAATTATTTTATTATAGAAAAGTTTTCGCCGCGTTTCGGTGAGTATCGCGCGTTTGCCGAAAAAATCAGGTAATTAATGGACAGCCCCTTACTTAAAAATGAGCATAGGTTAAGTATAAAGTCAAAATCAAAATCACATTGTAACGTCTTTAAAACTATCTTATCTTACATCGGGGGCTGATAGAGCCAGCAACACTTCGATCGACCCAGTGGGATCCTTTGTGTTTACCCCTACCTTAATGTTTCTTATTCTTTGAAGAAGTGGTCGATTAACGCGGTGATCCCATTAAGAGGAAGAAACCTATATTCCTCCGGTTTGGGATACGCATTCCCAAGGAGGCTCATACGCTTCGCTGTTAAGACGTTGCATTTACACCGGTCGCTCTTTGAAACTAAGTTGAAGTGTGTGCCTTCTACTCACCCACCAATGAGAAGAAAGTACAAGAAATTCATGGGGTTTTTGTATTTCTTTGTGATCATACTCACGAACGTCCAGAAAAGGCACTTACTGCATTACCTATCAAAATTGTAAATACATACTGATCAGAATATTTTACCGGCACTATACCTAATCTACACTTTATATTTTTAAACTAGTAGTTCAAATAATTTGGGAGACAACTAAATGGTTCAAGCACCATGAAGCCACTGCGACAGAATGAACCACTTTGCGCCATTTAGTTTCATAAATAAATAAATAATAAATATTGCAATACATTCCACACATCGCCATCTGGCCCCAAGCTAAGTAACTAGACTTGTGTTATGGGTGCTAGACAACGGATATACTACATATATACTTTTCTTTCTCAATACTTTTTATGTTGGTTCGTTTGAAATGACTTCGAAGTTTTGTCAAAAGTGTCTAAGCATTCTAATTTTAAATTGGAGATAGGTAAATGGAATTGTGAAATACTGGACATTGGGCGTGAAAGTGCACAGCCACTTGAGTGTTTGACTCAACTTTTATTGAATCAAAACGGCATTATGCTTAAGTCGCGCCATGCCTTAATTTGTCGATGACAACTGTGTGTCAAATTGACTATTGGTGGCGTCAGCGTGCCTTCTTGCTCTCTTGCTCCGCGCCCTTTTGTCGTAACACGGAAAAATTCGTTTTGGAATTATTAATATCGGTGAAAACCCAAAACTAGCTTTCAGTTATTTGGACGTTAGTGAAACGTGTGGTCTAAGTGTGTGTTTGTGTGTGTGTGATAAGTGAAATACACCTGGATTTGCAGAGACCAGGGGCGGCCATTTCCCACGCGGGAGCTTGGATTCCTTCAGGTTAGTCAGACCTCAGCTATCCGTGTGTATCCGGCTCTTTTGAGCATATTTTTGTTCATTTTATGTCCTAGCAATGCGTTTTTATTAACTTCCTAGGTATTTGAACTGATATTTTGAACCTATAAAGTACACATTACCTATTCATTTTTAAGACGTTTGTATGTGATCTTTGTATAAAACTAGCGACCCGTCCCGGCTTCGCACGGCTTTATTATGCATGTATTATACATATAAACCTTCCTCTGGAATCACTCTATCTATTAAAAAAAACGCATCAAAATCCGTTGCGTAGTTTTAAAGATCTAAGCATACAAAGGGAAATAGGGACATAAGGACGGCGAAAAGTCACTTTATTTTATACTATGTAGTGATGTATTAGGCATCAAAACGAATAAAAAATGTTGACTTTGACTTCATCATCTCTCATATATTGGTACCGCACGAGGAATCCGTTCTGCGTATCATCATTCAAATGGCGCTGACAGTGACTTACTATAAAAGTACCCTATAAAAATACTTTACCATTAGAATAAGTGCTATATGAATATCTGCAGAATTGCTAACAAATCATATTTTTCTAAAAGCCATTACCAATAGCTTTGAACCATAATGTTAGGCAGGTGTTCGTTTTGGCCACTTAGAAATCTATACTTAATATTATAAAGCTGAAGAGTTTGTTTGTTTGTTTGAACGCGCCAATCTCAGGAACGACTGGTTCGAATTGAAAAAATCTTGTGTTGGATAGTCCATTTATCGAATACTACTTTTTATCCCGATATTCCCACGGGATCGGGAGTTACGCGCGTGAAACCGCGGAAAGCAGCTAGTAATATTATAAAGCTGAAGAGTTTGTTTGTTTGAACGCGCTAATCTCAGGAACTACTGGTTCGACTTGCAAAAAAATCTAGTGTTGGATAGTCTATTTATCAAAAAAGGCTATAGGCTATTTTTTATCCCGATATTCCCACGGGATCGGGAGTTACGCGGGTGAAACTGCGGAGCGCTGCTAGTGTAAGTATAACAGTGTAATGGCAAACAGAGTAACATGACGCTTCGACGTTTGGCTTTATTCCAAATGGGGATTGGATACGTTGGTACTTAGGGAATGCAGTGCAGATTGCAATCGCAATTCACCCCCGGTTTCAATCCAATAAAATAGCCCGAAAATTCGATAATAAATAGGAATAAAATCTTATTTCGGTTACTTTTGGGGATTTTGGAGATGATTGCTTACGAACTTATAAAAAAAGTTTGTCTGTAAAGTCTGTTTACGGACGATAATTTTACGTGATAACGTCATAAGAAAATGATGAATATTTTTTTTTGTTATATTCTTTATATTTTCTTCCTTTTTTTTGTTATATTCTTTATATTTTCTTCCTTTTTTTTGTTATTTTCTATTCGACACTCGTCACCATAACACAAGCACAGATGAGCGTTATTATTATTAAATACTATTTCCTAACGGGAACGGACGCAATATTTCGTCAGACACTTTTTTGTGAAAGCAGGTGTTTCATCAATTTACTAGACGTTATTACGTCAAAAAATGGTCGGCAGTACGCGAAAGTCATCGATAAGCCGTTAATTGCATATACATTTTCCGATGTCAGCACTGCGCTATTGCCTGTATTGACTCTGTTCACTCGTAATTTGAAGACTTCCGAATTGTTCATGTCAGGAGCCTAGGACGGAGCAAGGAGTTTCCCTAAGTGTGGATATAACTCTAAAAATGTTCAAAAATCGCTGGTGATACATGAACAGACAGACGGACAAGAAAGTGATCTTATAAGGGTTCCTCTTTTACCTTTTGAGGTACGGAAACCTAAAAATAACATCTAGTGATAATCATACCATGAAAAACATCCTAATTGAGAACCTCTTCCTATTTTGAAGTCGGTTAACTACACATAACATAAGCATCGAGCTTTTATACGCAAAATGTACGAGAAAATAAAAAAATAAAAATAAAAATAAATATTTCAGGACATATTACACATCGCCATCCAGCCCCAAGCTAAGCAACTTAATGCTTGTGTTATGGGTGCCAGATAACGGATAAACTACTTATATACTTTTTTTTTTGTAAATATATACATATTATACATATAGGAAACACCCAGAACCAGAAACAAGAATTTATGGTCAGCATAAATACTTGTTCCCGGCGGGAATCGAACCCGCAACCTTCTGCGTCGCAGTCGGGTGTTCGCCCGACGCGCCACAGAGGTCGTCAGCATATCGCTCGGTATAGAAGCTAATATACCGAGCGATATGCTGAGCAAAATTTATAGCCTCCAAGATTGAGACTCAGGTGCGAAATATTGTGCACCTGACTACCAAATAATATCTTAATTCCATTTTTAAAACTGTACGCGAATGTACTCTTTGTTTTACTCTGAAGTTTTCAGGGATGGATTAGGGTTTTGTTCAGGAGGCAGTAGCTATTTTTCTCTGAAAGTGGAATAGATAGATAGATGAACTCTTTATTGTACCATATTAAACCTTTATTCTAACACTAGTAACGCTCCGCGGTTTCACCCGCGTAATTCCCGATCCTGTGGGAATATCGAAACATAAAATAGCCTATAGCCTTCCTCGATAAATGGACTATTCAATACTAAAATATTTTTTCAAATTGAACCAGTGGTTCAAACAAACAAACAAACTCTTCAGCTTAATAATATTATTATAAGTATATTTAAATTCCTGCTAAAAAAAAACTGAAACAATATGGCACAATGGGCCTTGTCGCCAAAAATCTCTTCTAGTTTTGTTTTCCTTACATTTCGGGTATTTCCTACATACTTGTATCTAAGACCAGCTTTTGTTAATTTATATAATTAAATCAACGAAGCAAGTGACGTTTTCTCGTTTTTTTTTGTTACTATTTTTTATGTATGTTTTCTTCAGTGACGATTTCATTCACCTCTATATTTCATGGCATATTTACCTAATTATGGTTGTGTACCATACCTTGGCATCGAATGTTACTAGCTAGCTTTGCTAGTTCAATATGTGGGCAAGGGGAGACAATGACAATTGTCTCCCCTTGCCTACCTCCTTAATACGATCCTGATTTGTATTGTTTGTGACTGTATACAAGCCACTACCATTTATTTTCGATATATGTGTGGTTTCGGGAGATTGATTCTGAAACGAATGGCTAAATAAAGTAACTCAGGTGCGGTTGATGGGCCGTGATTGATTCGAGTCCCCACAGAGTAGAGAACACAGAATACCACAACCGTACTATTTTCATCAGGTTTTCACTACTATATTTTTAAAGCTGTTGCCCGTGACTTCTTACGCATGGTAGTTTTGTTTTATGTAAGTACTAAAACCATCCTCTTGAATCAATCTATCTATTCAAAAAAACTGCATCAAAATCCGTTGCATAGTTTTAAAGATCTAAACAAACATAGGGACAGACAGCGGAGAGCGTGAATTGTTTTTTTAGATTGACACTATTTAAAGCAAATACTTATTTAGTGATCTGAAGTACTTAGTGATACTATTTTCACGAAATATTTATATTTTATTTAATTTATTACCCGCACGTACTTTAGTTTCAGTTTAATAGGTATTTTAAACCTGTTTTATAAATATCCTTTTCACTACATAGTAATAAAATAAAGTCACTTTTCGTCGCCCCTATGTCCCTATGTCCCTTTGTATGCTTAGATCTTTAAAACTACGAAACGGATTTTGTTGCGGTTTTTTTTAATAGAATAGAGTGATTAAAGAGAAAGGTTTTAGATATAATGCATAATGCAGTCGTGCGAAGCCGGGGCGGGTCGCTAGTATTATATAAAAATATGATTTATTTGTCCATCTGTTACCTAAAATATTATTATGCTATGTCAATAAACTAAGTTACCAGATGTCGCGGACATCCATAAAGTGAGCACAACTTAATCCGACTACTATATCAACTGTAGTAAAATGATATCTAACTTAAGTATAACTCGAACTTTATTGACATTGAACACTTTGTATGCTTCAGTGAAAATTAGGGTTATAATTTTTTTTTTCTAAGTTAGCTTCGAATCGTTCGATGGCTTGCTTTATAAAGCTACCGTTGTCTTTGTTCAAAATAAAGTATTTTTATATGGGCCTTCGGGGCTATATCCTAAACTATAAGAGATAGCGAAAAAGGTTTAAAAATTTGCGATTCCGATTTGATCAAAAATTATAACTGCATCATTAGATTGTTTTAAAAGTCAATACCTTATTCATCGAACCTGTTGATATTCCAAATGAATATTCACCTTATATTTTTATACTAATCGGTAGTGTTATTAATAGAGATCAATTCCTGTAAACAAACATAGTACGGCAAATCAAAGGAAATTGCTCATTTTTGTAGTTTTCTGCAATTTTCACCCCAGCAAAACGTCTAGCGTGTTTTATATGCAATAAGCTCATAAAGTATATACTTAATTTTATGTATCTCATTATGTATTTCACTGTATGCTTTCCAAAAAAAAATGAGGTAAAGACGGCAAGTGATTTTAAAATATTTTCTAAATTCTATACTTACTTTACATAAAATTTGTAAAAACAGTTCATACTTTAAGTGAAGCAACACTCACTGCCTGCACATGCTCACTGCATTTTTTTTTGAGTTAACTAATTTTGAACCGACAAACTGTGATCTATAGAACTAATTCCAAACAAACCAACTAAACAATTAAAAAGAAATAACAAACGATAAAAACGATTAGTAAAATGTACAGATCGATTATCCAGTTCAGGAACAATATTCGTTTTGTTCTGTGCATCGTATTGAAAGGTTTGTTCAGCGTAAAATTGCAAATGCAATGGGTACTCCGACGTTATTAAAATTGTTCAATATTGTTTTTAGTTTCTATTTCATCCATTGTGTAGAGCCGGGATATTGTGTCAATATGTCTTATTGTCTGTTATTGTGGGTATAGGAATTCTGTTGTTAGTTTATACAGTTCTTTCGTCTGAACGTCGCGTCGTTTCGTCGTTTTTACTATCTTACTAGCGACCCGCCCCGGCTTCGCACGGCTATATTATGCATGTATTATACATATAAACCTTCCTCTTGAATCACTCTATCTATTAAAAAAAAACCGCATCAAAATCCGTTGCGTAGTTTTAAAGATTAAGCATAGGGATATAGGGACGTAGGAACATAGGGACGGCGAAAAGTGACATTATTTTATACTATGTAGTGATATACCTAATTACGAGTATCTATTCTTCAATAAGCTGTGATTTTAAGTGTGTTTCTATTTGTGATTGATTGTAATTGGCTTTCTGTTTCTATTACTTCTGTTTCACTTACCTGTAGTCTTTTCTTCACTACATAGTATAAAACAAAGTCGGTTTCTCTGTCCCTATGTCTCTATATCCCTTTGTATGCTTAAATCTTTAAAACTACGCAACGGATTTTGATGCGGTTTTTTTTAATAGATAGATTGATTCAAGAGGAAGGTTTATACATGCATAATATAGCCGTGCGAAGCCGGGGCGGGTCGCTAGTTGCAAATACAATAAATAAAATGCACACGGTCGACTAAACTGAGAGGGTGGTATAGCCTACTTCATTTAATACATGTCCTTGGCACTACATCGCCCTGAATAACATGGATTAAAATTACTGGTAAATCATCAGTATGTAGGCCTCGGACCTTGGGAAGGGATGCATGGAGCCGAAGCTAACACGTAGAGGCCTTTTACAATAACAAGTTTATGAATAGCAAAGTATGATGTGGACACCAAACCGGCGATTATCCCTGTCTGCACTATAAAATGTAGTTAAGGCCAATTTTATTACCATAGTGGATAATAATGACCACCAAAGGTTTTTCAAAAACCTTGATATTAGTAAAAAAAATAACAAAAAAATTAACTATTGAATTGTTTCCCTATGTTAAGAAATATTTAGCTTTTAATTAAGGTGATTAAAAACTAAATATTTTCTTAAAAATCAGGTCATTAGATAAATATTTGCTTTATAAGTAACGACCCGCCCCGGCTTCGCACGGCTGTATTAGGCATGTATTATACATATGAACCTTCCTCTTGAATCACTCTATCTATTAAAAAAACCGCATCAAAATCCGTTGCGTAGTTTTAAAGATTTAAGCGTACAAGGGATATAGGGACAGAGAAAGCGACTTTGTTTTATACTATGTAGTGATAGTGATGATTGTCAATCTGAAAACTCATTTGTTTATTTTCTTGTTATTTTGTCACTCATATCAAGGTTTTAAAAAAAACCTTTTAGTGGCCCTTATTACTCGCAGGTACGGTCGGCACCATAATTGCAGACCCACCGTAGAGCTCCAAGACGACTGTTAAAAAAATGTTTTCAACACAAGGAAGTTTCTAGACATCTGCTTTAGTTGAAGTTTAAAGTCTTCCAACTCATCAATTTATCAATTAAAAATTATTAGAATGAAAACGTTCCAATAATACTAATTTTAGAACTCTAAGATGGGTCTGCAACTATGTAGTCGACTGTACCTTACTTGAACTTCCTCTCACAAATAAGTTAATTCACTCTACAGATAAATCAAAGTAACATTTCCCCAAGTTACTCAACCACTATCACGTCCGACCGCATATTATTCAAACGTCCCCGCTGTCCCGAACATCACAAGATAGTTATTTGTCGACTATTGTACGTAAGGAAGGTCGTCTTCGGGGATCACAATTCAAGACTCTTGTGTCAGAACAAGTGACTTTGACGAGTGGAGTTTTTACGAGGCTGGTTATAAATATAGCGGTTGAATAAGGCTAAGTCAAAAAATACTATGCAAGACAGACAAAAGACAGGATTTAAAAAAAATTGAAGTTGTCTATGGTCGAGGCTGTATTAACCCTTTGCCTTCCCTGAAGAGGCAATAAATAGAGGCAACAGAAATACATCATCTATGAAAATCTCAACGTCTAGCTATCGCGGTTTATGATATACAGCCTGGTTACAGACAGACAGATGGGCGGACAGTGGAGTCTTAGTAATGAGGTCCCGTTTTTACCCTTTGGGTACGGAATTCAAAAATGGTTGTTTGCCCCTGGAATTAGATCTCAACGCCGTTCATCGAGCGATTCAAAACTCATCATCATCATATCAGCCCATACGACGCCATAAACAGCGGCCCTGAGCCGCCTCCATCCACCGATTTAAAACTACTTTAAGAAAAAAGCGATTCTGAATGAAGGTTAATTGTCTCGTTTTTAACCGACTTCAAAAAAAGGAGGAGGTTCTCAATTCGGTTGTATGTAAGTTTTTTTTTTAATGGATGTTCCCGCATATCTTCTTTGTTTATCTTTGTTCCTAACCTAAACACTCCCGGATCAGGGTGTTGGGTCAGGATCGGAATAAATCAATTTATTTGAGTTATTTCGTTCATTTATTTGTTTGTTTGTAAATTGGTTTCCTCTTCACTGTAAAACGACTAGACCGATTTGGATAAAAGGCATAATGCGTATCACTAGCTTTCACCGAAAAAATATTGACCGACAAAGATTGACCGAAAAAAAACGTTGACCGACAAAACATTGACCGAATAAAAGATTGACCGAAAAAAACATTGACCGACAAAACATTCACCGACAAAACATTGACCGACAAAACATTGACCGACAAAAAGATTAACCGACGAAATATTGACCGACAAAACATTCACCGACAAAACATTCACCGACAAAACATTGACCGACAAAACTTTCACCGACAAAACATTGACCGATAAAACATTGACCGAAATATTGACGACCCAGTTGGCACAATGGTCACCATGCCGGACTGCCAAACATAGGGTTGCGGGTTCGATTCCCGCTACAGACAAGTATTTATGCTTAGATATTTGTCTGTGGTCTGGGTGTCTGTATGTATATTAAGTATATATTTACAAAAGAAAAGTATATAAGTAGTATATCCGTTGTCTAACACCCATAACACAAGTCTAGTTACTTAGCTTGGGGCTAGATGGCGATGTGTGGAATGTCCTGCAATATTTATTTATTTATTTATTTATAGAGAAGAATATTTTTATTTAAATAGTTAATAGAAATCGTGGTTTGTCATTGAACTTACGCGCCATCAATTGTCAGTTACACGAACCAAGGAAGGCATAATGGTAGTGTAGAAAAGGACAAATTATCTATTGATCTGTACCTTACTCCGCTTTCGAAATACCGTATGCTTCGAAAAAAACATACGGTATCAATATTTCGTAAAAATCCATTGAATTTTTTTGTTCTCTTAAATACCACGGCCGAATTTGTTTATTTTTTAATCGTTCTTTTGATGTTCCCCTTCCGGTTCTGATAAGGGCACTTTTTTGGTCGAATTTTGGAATGGTAAATCTTATTACTTTTACCTACCTACATTACGTTTAATCGGGTTTCACTGTAATTCTGTCCACGCCTTAAGGGCAGGAAAATTAATCCGCATTGATTATACCAAAGAGATTAGACATACTTTTAAACATAGAAACTGGCTTTGTCTAGTGGTATATACTTTGACTTTCATTCCGATGGTCGTAGGTTCGAATCCCAGCTGGCTGCATGTTAAGAAAATGTGTGAAAACATCCTTTCTTAGTCCTCTTTTACGTCCTATAAGTAACCCCATCGGAGTTACAGACTCGTTGCTCTTTTAGTTTTAGAAATATCTTAATGAGTCTTTTACTTTGGTATCCTGATTAGAAAGTCTAAGTAGCAAAACGTCGCAAAGCGTGTTGATGTTGATGTGGACTGTATCTAAATGATTATTGATTTTTGATTTGGGACCGCTAGGATAATGTTGGAAGGGAATTAAAGGACTCACGTGTTGGTGTTTGTCGCGTGGTTTCCTTAGGCATATTTGAAATATCCTCTTCTACACGGTCCTGCTTGCAGCACAATTGGAAATTCACTTTATACAGGTCCGTCGACACTAATTTAGGTTTTATTGATTTTTTTTTGTCGCGAGTGTTCTTGAGTTGTTTTCTTGTCGAGAAAGCAGAAAAGGGTAAGTTTTTTTTTAAAGGGTGGGATATTGATTGAATGATCGAGTGAAGGGAGAATGTTCATAAAGGATGGCAGGAGTTTTGATTCTTTTAACATTTGTTACTTTAACAAAGCGAAAAGTCTACTGAGCAATCTGCCTAGTAGCTAATCGCCCATGTAGCAAAACCTCTAACTATCAAAAGGTCTATATAACAAAACGTCTATTTAGGTACCTGGATATCTTTTGATTAATAAATAATTAATACATTTGAAATTGTTTCTAACGAAGCGAGATTGTTCCTTAATGTTTTGTATAATTATTTACCTATTTACACCGTGTAATTACAAGTCCTTCAAGTTCGAAAATTTTCCCTTGTTTTGGTTGACTTTGAACTGTTAAATTATAAATGTAAATGTAAAGGATCATTATTTCTTGCGCCTTAGCTCATGACCTTTTCGCGAAACGTAGAATATTTGGACTTAGGTGGCTGCTTGAGCACAAGAATCTCGACCAGTGGTCCAGCAAAGACTTTTTGAAAAATAGGTTTCGACTCGATTGTTAAACAGAAAAAATCTCGAACAATGCTCTAACAGCCACCTGGGGCCTAAGTCTGCTAACACAATTGTGTTTCAATAGTGTGTCGATAGAATCGTAATAGACATTTAACGTCAGAAATATGACATTACATGTCAAATTGGTATTCTCCTAATGTTGACTATTCTATCGAAACACCACTGATGCACCACTGACTCACTTTGGTATTCTGCTCTACAATCGTGGCTTAAGGTTCCGCTGGTCGATCGTGTTTCCATACAAATGAATTTAGAGTGTTATCCATTTATTGTTTATGGAATTTGAAAAAACAAAAGTTAAATCTACATAACAAGTCTATATCTAGCCCATGTAGGCGACGAAATTGACAAATTATATTTATTTACGAATTAGAATTATTTTTACGTATTATGTATGAATTTAGAGTGTTATCCATTTATTCTTTATGGAATTTGAAAAAACAAAAGTTATATCTACATAACAAGTCTATATCTAGCCCATGTTGGCGACGAAATAGACAAATTTTTATAATATTAAATTTATTTAATATTAATTCATTTGTATGGAAAACACGATCGACCAGCGGAACCTTAATGGAATCTCGATAGTTCTCAAAACGGTATATTTGCTTAGCAACATATACCATGTTCCTAGGCAACACCTGCAACGTAAATATTACCATACCATTGAGACTCCATAGTGATTCTATTGCGATGTTATTAAAACTTTAGCAGAATAACAAATAAAGTAACAATCTCGATATATAATATCAATAGAGTCTCGATATAATGACAACGGTAAATCTATTAATGCAAAATAGCAGAATAACGCCCCTGAAGATATGCCAACTTTATTATGAAACTACCTAAAATGGAAAACCTTTCATTGAAAAAATATAAAGCTTGTAAAAAACGCATAACATAATAAAAATGTCTCTTAATAAAATTACAGCGCTTTCAAAGCTTCGTTCGGCTTTCAGTTGGCGGGAATTTTTGTTGTTAATTATTACATGTCCGCCATTTTGTTGCGATACAGTGGCAAATGGCAAGCGTAAAAATAAAATTAACGTAATAAATTAACTCGCCTTTTGCGTAATTGTACTATTAGTGGTTTAACTTACTTAAATGGTGGATTTAAAAGAATTGATTTAGAAACAGAGTTTCAATTCAGCCCAAGTACGTTCATTATAACATCATTTACCTTCTTATCTGCGTTTGATTTTAGCAAATGACCCTCTCTTATAACCGTTTTTAAAGACGTTTCCACGTCAAAAGATGGAAAAACTACGCTACATTTTATTTCACTCAACATCATTCATTATTTAAATTGAAAACTTCAGACCAAAGAAGTTAATATAAATTCTACTATACTATGCATGTGCTACGGGCGTTGGACCCAACGTTGGGTAGAGACATTTTCAACAGATCTAACAGTAGATATATTAAGAATTGTTTTTACAACGGTACACTCATGTCCAGTGCCTCAATATTGAAATAACGGTACCTACTTCTCTACCAATAAAGAAATTTAAAAATCTGAAAACCCAACTGCGTAAAAACTCTAAACTAGAATTCTGTTTTTCGTTCTAAAAAGATAAACAAGTTATTAAATTACCTATCTTTCTAAAAAGTAAAGCAAATCCAGTAAAGTAACATAGTTCAGTATATGTTTTTTGAAAATTGAAATACAAGGTGCCTGGTGCAAATGTGATTTTTCTTGCCATATTCTTGCCTCTACCTACTCAGGTTAAGAAATATGGGTTACTACCCCAAACCAAAACAATTGTAATCGTTACATTTTAACTATGACAGCTCATCGACTATTCAATAAACCTAACATTCAATTCATACAATGTTTGATATGCCTATGTTTATTTACTAAGTGCTCCATTTCACCTAAACACTATTGCACTAAGTTTATTTCGTCCAAGTACTATCTTCGCAACATGACACTTCAACTTACATAATAATATTTTAGCTAATCGTGTGCAAAATACTAAGTAATATAATTAATTAGGTACTTACTTGAAAGAAAAAAAAAACAGTTGTCCTACTGTAAAGTTGTCAGTTGTCCAACAGTAAAGTTCTAGATTGGAGACCACGTACCGGAAAATGCAACGCGGGACGGCCTCCGACTAGATGAACAGTATTGGACAGATCACTTAATTAAAGTCGCGGAAAGTCGTTAGGACTCGTTCAGACGACACGCGCCCGCCACGCGCCCCCTACGCGCACCACACGCGTACAATTTGTTGTTTTTATAATTTGACTCTTATACCACATCAATAGATCTCAAATTGCATTTATGCAAGACCACACAAGAGAGCGCGGGTCGGGCGCGGGGCGTGCGCGTGGCGTGAGCGGGTGGACTTGTATAAATGCAATTTGAGTTCTATTGATGTGTCGTAAGACTCAAATTATATATATAGAACAAATTTCAAAGCGAGTTGAACGCGCGTGGTGCGCGTGGCGTGCGCGTGGCGGGCGCATGGCGTGAGCAGGTGGACTTACATAAATGCAATTTTAGTTCTATTGATGTGTCGGAAGACTCAAATTATTTAAAGAACAAATTTCAAAGCGAGTTGAATGCGTGTGGTGCGCGTAGCGGGCGCGAGGCGGGTGCGTGGCGTGCACGTATCGTACGAACGAGCCCTAGACTCAGAGAGCATGCGATCGATTGCTCCGGAAGTCTTCTGGGAAGGCCTAAGTTCAACAGTGGACGTCCAGTGACTGATATGATGATGGCTACGACTCTATTGCCGTGCCAGTTTGTATAGGGCCAAACTTTACTAAAATAACAATACTTTACAACTACTTCCATTATTAAACCATTCAAGAGTCTTTACAAGTTTTATGCTCAGACTGTACGGAACTACGACTACGCAGGAAAGTTTAAATTAGCTAGCTGTCGGAACGTTTTATCAATCGTGATTTATTTTATGTCTCTTTCTAGTCTACTTGGGTTTACGATTCTCTTGAAGATTTAAAATATGACGTATTCTGTGAGGAAGGTTGTGGGTTTGAATCCCGGTGATTTTGTTTTTATAGTGCGTGAAAAAATAAGTCTACAAAAATTGCAAAGCGAAGCTATTTGAACCAAATTAATGAAGGAAAATATACAGTTAAATTGAATATCTCCGCTTCCGACTTGCAAGTCGGTTAAATATGTACTTTTGAACAAAAAAATGAATATTGTAAACATTGGCTACTTTTTAAATACTAAGACGAAAACTGTCATCAGGCCACACAAACAAACAGCATTACGATTTTATCTGTGTGGCGACGTCTTGAAATCCTTCAAACCAATTCAACTACTGTAGTTAGAATAAAATCACAGAGCTCGCCATTTTAAAACTCCGAATAAAATAAACTATTAAAAGTTTAACATTCGTATCGATACAGTTACGCGGTATCGGTATTCGGTATCAAGTTATTTATTTATCGTATGGCTAATTATGTTGCTCTACTTCAAAGCTTTACAATTTTCAGGTACGCTATCGCGTCCTTAGTTAAGTTTGTAAAATCCTCCGCTTGCCCGTGGTATTTGGTTAGTGGACAGTCAAAAACCATGTGGTGTACAGTCTGTTCGAGAGCCCCACATTGGCATACTGGCGAAGTTACGGCTTACGGTATCAAGTTACGGCTGCCGTCAACTCGACGGTTATTTGAGCACGTATCGAGATTCGTTCACAGAACGATGCACATTGCACATCACTACATTAAATAACTGGCACCTCTAACATACGAATATATTCTACTAGCGACCCGCTCCGGCTTCGCACGGCTATATTATGCATGTATTATACATATAAATCTTCCTCTTGAATCACTCTATCTATTAAAAAAACCGCATCAAAATCCGTTGCGTAGTTTTAAAGATCTAAGCGTACAAAGGGAAATAGGGACAGAGATCAAAGCGACTTTGTTTTATACTGTGTAGTGATTTCAAAATAGAATTTTAATATTCTTATTTAGGTTCGTTTGCATAATACAACAAAAATATTGTAGCTTTGGTACAAAATAGTACAATTTAAGTTAAGGGAATTTTACTGTGAAAGATTTACTGTGGAGGCAATAGAATACAATTCTCGGATGTATGGGATGGATCCTTTAACTTTTTTAACAGCTTTTTATATCAAACTATCGCCTGTTGCCAAGATGAAATTGCTTTTAGAGATTGGGTCGCCTATTTCTGCAAGTTTTACTTCTAGCTTTCTGTATTTTGACGGATAAAAATTTTGTGGAAATACAGTCTATCGATAGATAAATAAACATTTCAGGACAATGAACGCCTAGCCAAGCCTAGTTGCTTAGCTTTGGGGTAGATAAAGTCACAAATGGGCGACTTAATCACTAAAAGCACTTTCTTCTAGGCAATAGGCGAGTCTTGGCGAGGGGAGGTGGCTATAGATAACGGATATATTACTTACACTTAGATAATTTTATTTGTACAACACACGAAAGGAATAAACAACACAACAAAGTAAACAAAAAGCTTGAAATTTCAAACTTTTTCGATCGCAGGAGACTCTTAAATTGGATAGGTTTAAGAGTCTGATTCGAAACTTGTCACTATTATCACTACATAGTATAAAACAAAGTCGTTTTCTCTGTCCCTATATCCCTTTGTATACTTAAATCTTTAAAACTACGTAACGGAATTTGATACGGGTTTTTTAATAGATAGAGTGATTCAAGAGGAAGGTTTATATGTATAATACATGCATAATATAACCGTGCGAAGCCGGGGCGGGTCGCTAGTGAACAATATAGCATGCAAACCGGTTCCAAATGGGTAGTAAACATAGTAGTTGCCTCAACTTTTTGGTTTTAGGGTTTCCGTACCCAAAGTGTAAAAACGAGACCCTTTTACTAAGACTCCACTGTCTGTCTGTCTGTCACCAGGCTGTATCTTAAACAAGCTATTGTACGAAACCCTTCGCGCACAAGTCCGACTCGCACTTGACCGGTTTTTATTTATTTTCTCGCGCGGCTTTCTTATTTGATGTTAAAAATTAATATAAAAAGTTTTTTTTTGCCACGCAGCAGAAAACCTGACACTTTACGAGATTTGGTTTTATGACATTTGTTGTTTACATGAATGTCATATATAAGGTTATTTTATAAATGGGCTTTCAATTGGGCCTATTTCCTAAAAATATATGAAATAGCGAAAAGTGCTAAAAGAAGTTTTAATAAAAAACGAAGTAGTTATTCCTGTTGACATTAGATGTGTATAACAACTCCTATTAAATTAAATATCATCTGAGCATTTAAAAAATAACCTCAAGGACAATTAGGTATCCTAAATAAATTAAAAATTTCATTGCAATATCATTCCGATTGCATTTCAATAACAAAAAATACCATAAAAATATACTTGAAATACCAAAAGCTGACTTTGAGGGTATTTTTTGCAATCGAAATGCAATTTTATTTACGAGAATTGGCTTTCTAAGCATTTTCTCCTCAAAGATGCGAAATTCCTGAGTAAATTGCAATGTCTAAATGTTAAGCAGAATTCTTGAAATATTCACTTTAAACCTTTGACGAATGACTTGAAATGCAAGGAGGCAACATGGAGGACTCTCGCCGCAGACTTCTAAAATAGTTATTATTTAAGATAATTCAATTTTGAAAACATTCTTAAGTTCTACTTCAGTTGAAAACATTCCAATAATGGCAATTTTACAGCTAAAATAATTTATTATTCAGTCAACTTTAGACTTACAAATAGAAACAAGTTAAACAAAAATTAAAATAATTTAATTAAAGTCTATCCCCCTTATTCCCCCCTAACACAGAATACATAACAGTTATTACGAACTTCAAATTTTAACAGCCCTTTCTTCCATTAGAGGAGGAATTTCCAAAAAACCCTTTGTTACTGCTCGCTTACGTCCTAAAAACTCATACTCGTACTTGTACTCGTAGCTCTTGCAGTTTCAGTGGTTTCTTGATGAGTTTTTTTTTCTCTTTTATTTTCGAATTATCATATATTTTAAAACCATAAGTCGTAGAACAAAAGTTGAGTTAACTATGGTGCACAGAAATAACCCTCACACACTTCTTACATAATTGGACATAAATCATAAATTTTTAAATTAAATTATTTAATTTTTTTAATTACATAGAAAAATTAGCGCCATTGGTGACGTCACCACGTTTTTAAAGTTTAGAAATATTAATTAAAAAAAAAACAGCGCACTCCGGGAGTGCAGGCAGAAGTGAAAACTGTATATCTGTGTAAAATCTCATATGTCGCGAGAACATACGCAAAAAGAGTTTTAGATGAAAAAAAAAATTGGACATTTGTCGTCCAACAAATAGTCGTCCGACATTTGTCGTCCGTCAATAGTCGTCCGACATTTGTCGTCCGTCAATAGTCGTCCGACATTTGTCGTCCGTCAATAGTCGTCTGTTAAAAAATACCATAATGTACGTCCTAATACACTCACAGCCAAATTAAAAACAGTAGGCCCAGGCATACATTTTCGCCGCGCCGTAGAGAGGGGATAGCTGTCTACTCTCCATCCGTCTTACGCTTTTTCGATCAGGTCACGTGTCCTGACGCGAGTTTAAGATTTTATACCCATTACAGTAAAAGTGCTCAACGCCGCTAAAGAAGTTTTCACTTCAAAAAATGAACTAGTAAGGTTTTCTCAAAAATATTGAAATTAGTATCTTAAATTAGTCTATATTTACGGAAAATAATATAAGAACCATAGGTCAGGAGATTTGAACAATCCCAATTACTAATTACCCTGTTTAAAGATGCATTACCTTTACCATTACATTTAATTTAGTTTTAGTATTTATGTATTTATTTGTTTTGATTGTGCTGTATTGTGTGGGTTATAATTACCTGAATAAAGGCATATTTTCTTATATAATAAATAATTACCACGATAGATTAGATTCCCTCGATGCATTTTTTCTCGTCATATTACGTTGATGTGGGTTAAGAGAATTGTGAGTTCTCGATACGCGGCGCGAGTACATATTTTCAAAAATGACCCGTATCGTGCGATAGAGAGAGTTTAAGTTCGGACGTAATTGCCTACATTTTGCTCTTCAAATAATGTTGCGGGCCGTAACGTTTTTACCCCCTTTTATCCTTCACAAAATGAAATAAATTTAGTCTCATTTAATTCACTGCATCTTATTCTAGGTTTATACGTTTTTCTTTTTTGGTAATTCAGTTTAGTCCATTAAAAAATAATTGAAACGCTCGATGAAGTTTTTAAGTAAAAATATAGATATTCAGATACAAATAACTTTTATAAATATTAGGCAATATTTCTTTAAAATAAAAACGGTTAAACCTAGTTTTCCATTAGATCTAGCTAGAACATTTTCAAAAATTTTCAAAATCGGACTTCGTTTATAGGTTACGTTACCGCTTTTGTATGGAAATTTACAGCCTCACAGTGGTCTTAATGCAAGTATGTGATAATACCTAGCCGTTGAATAGTTAACAAATAGTTGCCACTATATTTGTTAATAACAAATAGTTCAACTATTGCTGTCGTGTTTGACTTTGCAGCCTGTCGACGGTTCTTGTGTTGTGCTAGAGATTGTATTGAATTCTATCGATATGTATTTGACAATGTTAATATATTATTAACTAACCGTTGCCCGCGACTTTGTACGCGTGGTAGTTATGTTTTATTCCCGCTTTAGACAAGTATTTATGCTTAAATATTTTTCTGTGGTCTGGTTGTATCTATGTATTATAAGTATATATTTACAAAAATAAAAGTATATAAATAGTATATATGTTGTCTAGCACCCATAAGTCTAGTTACTTAACTTGGGGCTAGATGCCGATGTGTGGAATGTCTTGCAATATTTAAAAAAAAAAGACATACTTTTTTATCCCGATTTCCCAAAGGATCGAGACTAACGCGTGAAAAATAAAATGAACTTGCTCCGAAGTCGCGCAAATAACAAAAACGTACCTACCTCCAGAGTCGGGTAAAGAAGAGTGGTTTCTCATTACTTTAAGTGCTTCATTACAATGTAAAATGTCTCCTGAATAGAAATACATTCGTCCACAGCCCCGTACAACAAACTAAGGTAGCGGCGACTAACAAGGGCCGGCGAGTACCAAGGCCCACTATCTAAAAAACACACTTCTGACAGTTTTTTTTTACATTGCACAATTATAAAGAACCATTAGAAAAGCTAATATATATAAATCCAAACATATAAAATGCTTTGTCCTGACTGACTGACGGATCAACGCACAGCCTAAACCGCTGATCGTAGAGAACTGAAACTTGGAGGGTTCTTTGTGTGACGCAGGCATCCGATAAGAAAGGATTTTCCGAAATTTTACCCCTAAGAGTGTGAAAAAGGAGGGCAAAGTTTGTGACGTGATTTTTTTGGTCCATTTTCGACTTGTACGCGGACGTACTCGCGGGCAAAAGCTAGAAAATATATAAAAATTTGAAGAAAAAAGACTACTAAACTATTAAAATTCTGCATAAGATGGGTTACTCTTTAAACTTCTTACTACACTGACGTTAAATGTGGAAATTAGTGTTGCCATAGTGAGGTAAATTTAGTAATTTCATTAAAAACTGACAATTTTGAATGAAAATCCGTAAAATAACCATGGGAGAGTAATGAGGGACACATAAGATTTCATAAATCTAACAAGAGAAACTTATTTATTGTTTAATACTTTGTTTAATTTTGGATAATATCAAGTTACGCAACTTACGAATGATTATTTTGGATAATATCAAGTTACGCAACTTACGCAACGATCATGAGTGTAAAGGCCTACTGGCAATTGATAAACATTGTTTTACTGATATTCTCGAGTGTTGCGCTGTAGAAATAGTAGAGCACAATTTAATAATAGTCTGTGTATATAGACCGCCAAGATATATTGTTGTACACTATGATAAATTCTTTGCATCCTAATTCAACGTGCTTAGAGAAGTGTGCTGCAAAGGAAAAAAAGTAATTGTTTGCGGTGACTTTAACATTGATTTGTTAAAGCCCAATAGCCAGGTAGATAGACTGCACGACATGATGAATAGTTTTAATTTAAAAATTGCCGTAAAAAAACCTACAAGAAAAAATAGTGGCACATGCTTAGACAATTTTATGTATAATGTTAGAGGATGCAAGTGTGATGTTATTGAGTTAGCACTGTCAGATCACAGTTCACAGTTGCTGAAATGTCCAGTGAAAAAAAGTTGTTCCTTAAAATACTGGTATATAGAGCAGAGGGATTACAGTAATGTTAACATAGGAAAATTTCGTAATCATTTAAATTCACTTAGTTTCGCTTACATATATAGTAATGATGACCCTGTCTCTGCATTTAACGAATTTTATGAAATGTTTTTATTAATTTACAAACTTTGTTTCCCAATTCGGACTATTAAAATTACAGCCAATAAAAAACCAAAGTGGATCACCAAAGGGATTAGACTTTGTTCCAAGCGGAAACGTGATCTATTGTGGAAGTATAGAAGAAATAGTACTGAAGTCAATAAATCTACACTTAAAACATACTCACAACGACTTAAAAAAATTGTTAAACTTACGCAAAAGTCACAAAATGATTATTATATTAAAACAGCATCTAATAAGTCAAAAGCTACTTGGTCTGTTATAAACAATAAGAAGAAATCCTTGCCAAAAGAGGGTATAAACCGAATAAAAGTTGATAACGTAACCTTTGACGATCCTAATGAAATTGCACGTAGTTTTAATAACTTTTATATTGACCAAACAAAATCTAGTAGTAAGAATAATATTAATAATAATTTAGCATCTAAAATATTGACATGTAATCCAAATTACTTATTTATGACAGCATCTACACCTATCGACATTCACAGAATAATTTTGACATTAAAAAACACAAATAGTACTGGTTATGACGAGGTGTGCACTAAAGTTTTAAAACGGATATCTGATATAATTTCGCCAATTCTTAGTCACATCATAAATCTGTGTATAGTAAATGGGGTTTTTCCAGATAAATTGAAAGTAACTATAATTAAACCATTATTCAAAAAAGATAATCCAGAGGACATTAGCTGTTATAGACCGATAGCTCTCATATCGATTTTCTCAAAAATATATGAGAAAGTTATTCACGAAAGTCTGAATAATTATTTTGAAAAAAAAGGAATTATTATGTGATGAACAATATGGATTTAGAAAGCATAAATCGATTAATCTTGCTGTTTACACGTTTCTTAAAACAGTAATGTTTAAACTTGAAAATAAAGCAAGGGTCTGTGCGCTATATATGGACCTAACAAAAGCGTTTGACTTTGTAAATCATGACATATTATTAAATAAATTAAATAATTATGGAGTTAGAGGCAATACTCTCAATTTATTAAAATCTTACTTAACTAACAGGAAGCAAGCTACAGAGATTATAAGAATTTGTCCAAATCTGAAAAAGGAGCTAGTTTACCGTTCTGATTATCGGACAGTTCTGCGTGGTGTCCCTCAAGGAAGTGTACTAGGACCACTTCTTTTTATCATTTACATAAATGACTTGCCGAATGCTATTAATCAACAAATGGTCTTATTTGCTGATGACAGCACTGTTATCTTTGCGGAGAAGGATATTATAACTTTAGAACGAACTATTTCTAAGGTACTGCCAGATATTATCCATTGGTTGGAGGCCCACGACCTAGTCATCAACTTACAGAAAACAAATTTAATGGAGTTTGCTTATAGAGGTAGTGGAGTCGGTACGATACATGTTGATCATAGTGGTCACGAAATTGCTAACGTAACAAGTACCAAGTTTTTGGGACTATACGTAGATTCAAACCTTTCCTGGAAGTCCCACATTGAAGATCTATGTTCTAAGGTCAATCAGTCTTCGTATGTTCTATATATGCTGGCTAAGATCGCAAATCGTTTGACGGACCTAACTTCCTATTTCGGCAATGTTGAGTCTGTTTTAAGATATGGCGTTATATTCTGGGGGAACTCGGTCGAGAAAGACAGAGTATTCCGTGCGCAAAAGAAGATCATTAGGGCTATTTGTGGGTTACAGAAAACCGATTCTTGTGAACCTCACTTTCGTAGTTTACAAATACTGACCCTACCGAGCCTCTATATACACGAGATATCTCTATTTGCACGATTAAACTTGCACCTATTTGTAAATTTTAATAATGTAAGACATAAACATAAATTAGTAATGCCACGACACAGGACTGTTTTGTATAGAAATAGCGTCTTCGGCATGTGTATTTTAATTTATAATAATCTGCCAAAATGACTCTCCTAATATTGACATATTTAAACGAAGGCTAAAGACTATGCTTATTGACAAAGCATATTACAGTATAACTGAATTTTTAAATGACAAATCCTTATGTAAGTATGTATTAAAAAACATACAGACGAATTGAGAGCCTCCTCCTTTTTTGAAGTCAGTTAAAAAGGATTTTAATTCTAATGCTTCGTTTATTTCATAGACATTTTGTAATCTGTTCAATTGTTATCATTAATTTAGCTCTAAAATTGACTACGTACCTACCTACTTTTTGACAGTTTTAAATTTTATTTTATTTTCAAAGTGACATCTATGTAATTTGCATGGCAGGCATAATACCTACTAGTAATTTGTTATTCATTTGACATCGAACTTTAACCTCCTTATTCCACTGTCCCTAAGCCTCGTTTTGGAATGAGGGGGTAATTGTTTAATCCCAAAATGTACCTCCTTTTTTATATTGAATGCCGAAAAGGCTGGATATAGCTGTATTATGTTTTATTTGTAAGACCAATTTGTGACCTATATTCTCAATAAATAAATGAATTGAATTGAATTGAATTGATTTTTAAATAAATATAATTGTTTAGTTGGTATTAAGTCAAAAAACCCCGGTACTTTTAGTTTTCATATGTTTTACAAGGGCCTTGTTTTTACTGTTAAATACTTATAGTCAAACGTGATTTTTGGTTAAATCATTTTTCAAGCGTAAACGAACTGGAAATTTTATGGTTATTATTTTCTTAGTTTTTTTCAAAGATGGCTCTTATCAAAACACCGTGATTTAACAAGAGCCACTAGAAGGGTTTTAAAAACCATGATATTATTGACAAAACATCAAGAAAATAAACAAATGTATAGTTTTTTAGATTGTTAATAAAGCAAATAGGTATGTATTTTTATAATGAAACAAGTTTTCCAGGTAAACGCAGTTTTGCCATTTACAAAAAAATAATTGATGATGTTCGATTCTCAGAATATACACAAAAAATTTCATCGGTTCAGCCGTTTAGGTGGAGATAGGTAACTAACACCGCGACACGAGAATTTTTAAGTAATTTTCCCTATTTTTACAAAATAATTCGTTTTCAATTAAGGTTTGTCGTTTGTCGCCGGTACCTTATAGGGACTGTTGCACGCAGTTTCATTAATTATGCGCAGGATAGAAAACAGAAGAGCACTATCTTTGACGACCCACTTGGCACAATGGTCACTATGATTCAATAGTACCAAATACTTTCGTTAAATAATAATAGCGAAAGCTGAATAGTTTGAATCGACTATAAGTTGGATACTTGTCTAAGGGTTAGACATAGTGCACCCGGAAATGACCTGGTTGTCTGCTAAGTGGTGCACCTCGTACCTACACCTAAGTTCTATATGCGTCATAAGTCCACTATCAGTTTGCTACAATAATACTATCAACAAGTATTAGACTTACGACCTTCTTCTAATAGACGTAACATACAAACATACAACAACAATACTTGAATTAAAAGTACCTACTCAGTGTGATTATCATTTTCAACATGTTAGCTATGTCTTTAGTTGCGTGAGTTTTATAAGCCGCCACCCGCTACACTAACTTACGTGGGTTCGATCCACTGGTTACGTTGTTATAATGTTCAAATAGTGCTGCACGGGATTATAAACGTTACGGTGGCGGTGGACTTTTAAACGACGATTGTAGCTACACCTTTTAATTCGTTCCCAGTGGGTATGTTGCTAGGTGGTTACGACTGGGAATAAGCGAGGTGAATTATCCTTGGAGAATTAAGAGGAAACGGGACCGGGGGCTCTCTCCATACAAAATATTACAAAACGTAGTCGACTGTTTTCTCCCTGGATAATGACACTAGAGCAAATATTTTTGGTGCATAAAACTTATAACTGCTATGACCATGCCCCTATGTATTGTTAATTTTTTTAATCTTAATTTCTATGATAATTAGAAAATGAAAAAATCCAAAACATAGGGGCATAGTCATGGCAGTTATAGGTTTTATGGCACAAAAATATTTGTATGGAGAGAGCGCAGGTATCCTTTCTCCTTAAGTTGACGACATCTTTTTATCGGATCGTTTACTAACATCACTATCTTTACAGTTGGTACCGGAAGTAAGATTACGCGCGTGCAGTTTCGTCGCAGGATGTGACGTATCTAGGAACGGCACGATCTTGTTTGCTGTACTTGTACTGTACAAATTGACTAGTAGTCTTTGAATTCCTTGAATTAGAATTATAGCTTTAGGATAGATAGCATTGCATCATGCAATATTTATCTCTGTACAATGTGTTGCAGCGAATGGGGTCTTAATACGAAAGGAGGTTGTTCTAGATGTCGTCTAGGCGAACAACTTTTGTTCTAAGACTTTTGGAAGTTCGGGCTCTTATCCCCTCTTTTCGTTTTTATTGAGTTTATCGTGTTCAGACACACAGATGCGGTGGGAGACTTTGTTGTGTAGTAATTATCGATATAAGGGACATTCTGTGAATACATCAAAAATATCACTAAAACTGACGTCACTTTGACGACCTAGTTGGCACAATGGTCACCATGCCGGACTGCCAAACACAGGGTTGCGGGTTCGATTCCCGTCTCAGACATGTATTTATGCTTAGATATTTGTTTGTGGTCTGGTTGTTTCTATGTATTATAAGTATATATTTACAAAAGAAAAGTAGATAGATAGATAGATATACACTTTATTTGTACAACACACAAAACATTAGGGTTGCGGGTTCGATTCCCGTCTCAGACATGTATTTATGCTTAGATATTTGTTTGTGGTCTGGTTGTTTCTATGTATTATAAGTATATATTTACAAAAGAAAAGTAGATAGATAGATAGATAGATATACACTTTATTTGTACAACACACAAAACATTAAAAACAACAAATGTGACGAGAAAGCTTATTAACTACGAAATTGTATAAACAGGCGACCTTATCGCTTAAAGCGATTATATAAGTAGTATATCCGTTGTCTAGCACCCATAATACAAGTCTAGTTACTTAGCTTGGGGCTAGATGGCGATGTGTGGAAGGTCCTGCAATATTTATTTATTTATTAATATCGATATAAGGGACTTTCTGTGAATACATCAAAAATATCACTAAAACTGACGTCATCTCAGATTAGCCTTACCCGTGCCATCTAATTCTTACTCATCCAAAGTATATAAATAAAGCTTGACTGCCTCAATTGTCTTGGTTTTAAATACAATCCATTTTATGTCCCCTTATTTCTATTGTGTATCTGTAAAATAACAATGAAATGGCATCTGAAACCGAGTACTAACCGTTAAGGAACAGTCCAGTAATTCTAGAAGCCATTGTTTAAAATTGTGTAGCTTATTTACAGAGAATATCCGCTATCTTAAAATTATTGTACATTACTGTCTTAAAAGTTTGTTCTGTTGTTAAAGTAAATTGAAGATTGTATTTTCTGTCAATTTACTTACGTGTACAGGATGAATTTATGAAATGGGCTTTCAGGGCTATATCCTAAACTTTGATAGCGAAAAATGCAGACAGGAGTTGCGTGCCTGATTTTGACAAAAACTAAAACTGCATCATTCGATTTTTGAATAAGTCATTATTCTAGCCAGACGGCAATAACCTCCGTCTATTAGAAAACTAACTGGAAACTTTAACAAACATTGTCTACAGCTACATAACTCATTGATCACGTAACATGTTCTTCTTGACTTCGAAGTCTCCGGTTCAATAGGGAGTGTTGTCGCTCAACAAAACTGACTCGCATCGCGTGACTGAAATATTTACCTCTCGTAGTTAGGTATTCTTCTAGCAAGAACGACATTATTCTATTAGAAACTAGCAACCCGCCCCGACTTCGCACGGCTATATTATACACGTATTATACATATTATGAACCTTTCTCTTGAATCACTCTATCTATTAAAATCAAAATCCGTTGCGTAGTTTTGAAGATTTAAGCATACAAAGGGATATAGGGACAGAGAAAGCGACTTTGTTTTATACTATGTAGTGATGATGTACTTAGTCTATACTAATATTATAAAGAAGTAAAGTTTGTGTGTTTGTATATTTGTTAAATTGTAAGGGGTAATCTCGGGATCTACTGAACCGATTTTAAAAATTCACCAATAGAAAGCCACATTATTGCTGAGTGTCATAGGTTATATAAAAAACTGAAAAATAAAAAGGCTTTTACGTGGTAGTCCGTTTTGCAAAGTGAATCGGAGAAAAAACGGTCGAATGAAAGCGTTTCTTACGAACGCTGCCTTAACTATTAAAGATATATTTTTGAGTTCTAGAGAAAATATGTGGAGCTTTAAAATGCCTACAAGAAAGTCAACGACAGCATATGTCTAACTTTTATATTTAAGTTACAAAAAGTATTTTTTTTTAATATTAGTATAGATAATTTAATTTATTAACATTATGCCCAACGAAGTGGGCACGGGTCAGCTAGTATCTCATAAAATGAGATAATACATAGATATAATTTCATTACAGATTTTCTCATTACTGTTCAAAGGATTCCTTATCCTCTTCGTCAAACCTAAATACGGCTTACATGTATATTAATAAAATTGTCAAAGACTTAAGGTGAAAGGGTACCAGCACTCTCTCCATACAAACGTAGTCGACTGTTTCCTCCCTGGATAATGACACTAGCACAAATATTTTTGTGCCATAAAACCTATAACTGCCATGACTATGCCCCTATGTTTTGGTTTTTTTCATTTTCTAATTATCATAGAAATTAAATTTAAAAAAAATTAAAAATAATAAAAAACATAAAATAGGGGCATGGTCATGGCAGTTATAAGTTTTATGCACCAAAAATATTTGCTCTAGTGTCATTATCCAGGGAGAAAACAGTCGACTACGTTTGTAATAGTTTGTATGGAAAAGCCCCCGGTACCCTTTCCTCTTAATATCATATCCTAGTAATTTCACGCTTGCAAGCCAATGAAAAGCTCCCTTAGAAAGATTAACTTGTATACAAAAACTCGTTATATCGTGTTTTGTGGTGAGCGATAAAATATATGAACATAAAAAAAAAAAAAAATTATGTAGAGACAATTCGGTTAATTCGGAAAAAAGATACAGCGGTAATTAAAAAGAATTATGAAAACACAAGGGGATATAAATATGTTTGTAGATGAAATTCAGGGATTTGCGTGTTTTGCGACCATCTGCAGATTATCCTTTTTGTTTTGTGGAAAATATTTTAATGCTTACATGAATAATACTTGATGCAGGCAGAGAAATTGCATCTGATTTCCCTTAAGAGCGCAAGCTTTAATTTTAGCTTCACTGAACGGACAGAGGTACCTACCTAAATAGACTTCAGAAATTATTAATCAAGGGTGTTTCTACGTTTTATACTGATCAGAGCCGTATTGGTTTAGTGGTAGATACCTAGACTTTCATTAGGAACATTGTGGGTTCGAATCCCGTCATCCTCGCATCACAATGAAATTTCATGAAAAATGTTTTTGTAAAAAAATTGTACACGCTACTAAGACTGATTCATGGTTTCGTTCCATATACAATCCACGGTCAAAAGTCTCTGCCCACCGTAACGTATATACAATCCTATGCAGCACTATTTGAACATTATAACAACGTAACCTGTGGATCGAACCCACGTCGGTTGGTGTAGCGGGTGGCGGTTTATAACATTCACACAACTAAAGACATAGCTAACATGTTGAAAATAATGAGTACTTTTAATTCAAATAATTTTTTAATTGAAGTTTGTGTGTAACTTCTATTCGAAGAAGGTCGTAACTCCAATACTTGTTGATAGTATTATTGTAGCAAACTGATCATTTACTTATGACCTATACTGTACCTACGGCCCAAATGGGCCGAATATCTATACGGTGATGGAAAACATCGTGCTGAAACTCGTGGCTTATATGACTACATATATGTTTATGAATCCTTTTTTCTGGACATGGTCGACTTTTGAGAGAATTGAGAGGGTGGTATATGGGTTTTGGGCAAGCCTACTCCATTTAATTCATGTCCCAGGCACTACAGCATGGATTCTATTTGATGGCACTGTATAAGTCATCGGATTAGGAGTAAATAAAGGCCAATCACTACCACAGTATAAAATAAAGTCAATAAAGTTTTCGCCGTCCCTATATCCCTATGTCCCTTTGTATGCTTAGATCTTTTATTTAAACTACGTAACGGATTTTGATGCAGTTTTTTTATATAGATAGAATGATTCAAAAGGAAGGTTTATATGAATAAAACATGCATAAAATAACCGTGCAAAGCCGGGGCGGGTCGTATTATTATAATTCCAAGTTATTATTTATGGAATCTGAAAACTATTGCTATAAAATTGAAATAATAGTCGATGCTACTGCATTTTTAATGAGCAGTTGACGGGATTGGCATAATATATTGCATCTATTATCGACTTCCCTCTGAACACAGTTCTACTTAAAGCATCCCGACGTTGACTTCGTTTCCAATATTATCTACACTTTAACGACACGACTAGGAGTGTAAAGTTTCTTTGGAAATAGATGATTAGACAGATATTGATGTCATTATGTTGGAATAGCGTCTTTCAATCTTGGTATTAAATCTTTATTCGAGGGGTACTGGTCTAGTGGTTATATACGTCGACTTTCATCCCCAGGGTTGTGCGTTCGAATAACGGCCGGTCGTGCAACAATGGATTTTTGTGTGCGCTAATTGACATTGCTCTTACGATAAATAAATAAATATTGCAGGACATTCCACACATTGCCATTTAGCCCCAAGCTAAGTAATTAGAATTGTGTTACACAACGGATATACTAATTATAATACTTTTCTTTTGTAAATATATACTTATAATACATAGAAACAACCATACCACAGACAAATATTAAGCATAAATACTGTGTTTGGCATTCCGGCATGGTGACCATTGTGCCAACTGGGTCGATAAAGGAAAACATCGTGATGAAACCCGCGTCTTAGTTGTCTCTAAGCTTAATAACGTGTTTTTTTTATCTAGACACTGTCAAGTAAGCTGAAAGAGTACCAAGCAACTCCATCTTCACGCAAAAAAAGACTAAACTAGACTAGACTAAGGAGGTATAGGAAGTCCAAGTCGCTTCGTGGCACCGATGCAGTGTTCCGTGGTATCAAAGGCTGATATTGCAAACCAACCTCTTTTCAATTAACCTAACTTTTTTAGGCATGGAAACTTTTTCCGCAAAAAGTTTTTTGTTTAATCGGTCACCGAATCGAAATTTAAATTGGAGTTTGAATGAATGATTCAGAAGCTGAGTTCATGCAATCACCAATACGGTAAGTGGACTCTGCAGTGCGCAAACACGAAACAATAGTGTGACAATAGTATCAGTTGTTTGAAGAGACGATTTATAGGTGACTCTACAATATTTATGATCAAGCGTTAGGTTAGAATTAAATAAATTAAAAAAGCATCATGGAAATTTAAAAAATACATAAAACTACGCGTCGAAAATCGGGTAGGTTGGATCAAGAACGCGGCCTCTCTCATCTTACGTCAAGGCGACTTAATTCTGATGGATGTAGCTAATCCAACGTCTATGTTAGAAAGTACGCGAATGGCTCCGCTTAGCATTGTAAGGATGCTACCTTTTTACAAATTTAAATTAGCTACATCCTCTTTCTTCATCTGTTACTAATTAAGACGTCATATTAGTGGCTAGTCGCAAGAACGGTACAGTGGGCGCAGGTATAGTGCGTTTGCTTTGCCACATAGAGCTTTATTTCGCACCCAGAACTAATAGATAGAGTGGTTGAGAGGAAGCAAAGTAAGCAGCAGTAGTACCTAAGGGTTAGAATCAGGTTAGACATAGAAACGCTTTAGAACGTATTTGAACATGAATAAACATAACACATTGACGACTCAGTTGGCACAATGGTTACCATTCCGGCTTAGATATTTGTCTGTGGTCTGGTTGTTTCTATGTATTCTAAGTATATATCTCCAAAAGAAAAGTGTATAGTAGTATATATCCGTTGTCTAGCACCCATAACCTAGGAGTAAAAGTGTTCCGCATATAACACCAGGTTAGTTACTTAGCTTGGGACTAGATGGCGATGTGTGGAAAGTGTTTTTTATTTTATTATTTATTATTTACATCATCTAACATAAAACAATATGTTTCGAAGACTTGGCCGTTCACATCTCAGTTGCTTCAACTATGTCGCCAGAGGACGTAGTTTTTTGGATGCCGAGTATATTTATTTGGCCATGTTTATAAACAACTGAAACACACGTCCACACTTTACAGCTGTTGCGCTGGTACTCTGCACTGCCATCGGGGAGCACAGAAACATGCTAGATACCTTCTAAAAACAATAAGTTTTGGTAGAAACTAAAAACACGTACTTAGTGTTTACCGCATATAATCCTTTTTTGTTTTTGGTTACATCTTCTGTTATTTCTTTCTTTCTTTCATATGTTTCAGGAAGATATTAATTTGTTTCATAAACAAAACAGTGAAACAGTGGTTATAAATAATTATTCCTCAGGCTTTACATGAACAGCTAATAACGTAAACTTATATCCAACAATTGCCGAAACTGATACAGTTCCGAACTGATTCCGAACAGTAATGACACTAAAATGTGTGCTACCAAGTGTTCAAGTAAGTACACTACCTACAAAAGTTGATATCAGTTTTATGACATAAAGTAAAATCGTTATGGTTGACTATTTTCTTTTAGCAATTTTCTCACTGAAAACGATACCTACTCGTATTTATCCTAGCAGTGTTCCGCGGTTCCACCCGCGTAACTTCCAATTCCGTGATAATATCGAGATAAAAATAATCCCAATGTATTCCCATACCAAGTTTCATCAAAATCGGTCCAGTAGTTTCGGAGCCTATTCGTTACAAAAAAAAACAAAATATATTAGTAAAGATTAGTAGGTATAGAAGTAAAATTGTAATTTTCTTTTCAGCAACTTTCGCACTAAAACGCATCAAAATCCGTTGCGTAGTTTTACAGATCTAAGTATACATATACATTTTAAATAGATAGAGTGATTCAAAAGGAAAGTTTATATGTATAATACATGCATAATACATATAGCCGTGCGAAGCCGAGGCGGGTCGCTAGTATCATATAACCTTGTCTATCATACCATAATTACAATATTTCAAAATAAAAAAATACTTTGTCTTTAAGTCATAGAGCAAAATCGAGAAGCCAATCAAGTATCGTATTCTAATAAAAATTCCAGCTGCAATTCACTCCAGCCCCTCATAAACAATTAACACTAACTTTAAAGTGATGGCATTTTTCAATTAAATCTCAACTTCGACTTTAACTTACTTGAAAAGCTGGTTTATGATTTTATCACGTCTTTAAGTTTCATCTCGAGGTTGTGGTAATGAAAACAACTTTGTGAAGTAATTTGCATTTTTATTGAAGTTTTTGTCTGTACTTGGAGCTGTATCTAGAGAAGCTTTGTTTTATGCAATGATTTAGTTTTCAAACGTCTTTAACGATCAACTTGATTGAATACTTAAACTACTCAGGATTAGCCATTCTGCTTTGACACGTACTTTGCGCTTCTGTATTTTTCTTTTCAATAAATCTTTATCACTTTTTAGGGCCGCTGTTTGTGGCGTCGTGTGGGGGAGGCCTATATCCAGCAGTGGACGTGTATGGGCTGATATGATGATGATGACTTTTTAGGGTTGCGTACCCAAAGGGTAAAACGGACAAGAGATCCTATTACTAAGACTTAACTGTCTGTGCGTCCGTCCGTCTTTCTGTCACCAGGCTGTATCTAATGAACCGAATATCTAAACAGTTGAAAAGCTAACAGAAGAAAAAATTAGTGGGGCTCCCAAACAACATGGTACGGAACCCTTCGTCCGCGAGTCCGACTCGCACTTGGCCGGTTTTATGATTCAAGTCCTTTACGACATTACCAGTTAATTCCAACATAGAATCAACCATTTTAATACTCGCGACTTAGCAACATACGGGATTTACATTACTGATAAACGATTTCGCCGTCATGTCTCGTGTCGATGACACTTAGGTAGGCATCAATATGTTTCAATTTCAATATTTCTTTCCAATATTCTAAAGGTGGGTACTGACCTACGTTACGAGGTGTAATGTAACATTCGCATCGAGCGTGTTACGCATAGAGCATGTACGCTGTGTTCTAAAATTGCCGTAACATGCTCGTCAAACGACGTACTGACTGCACGAATGCTCGCTGTGTAACACGTTACATTACGCCCCGTAACGCCGGTCAGTACCCAGCTTAAGATGTAGGACGATTTCCTAGAAAATACCTGTTCACTCGCGACTTGAAAACCCTCAAATTGTACACTTCAGAAAAGACAGACGCAGACAACTGATTACATTCCCATTGCTGTAAGAATAAGGAATGGAGAAGCTAAACGTTTAGTGCTGGAATTTTCGCCATGAATCAGTATTGCATTTGAGGGATAATTTATTTTAAAAATTTATATTCACTTACTGAATAACAATTATTTTGCGTTCATAATACCAAAAATTATACAGACGTTTTAATTTCACTGGTGCCCACAAAGTAACTCATATAATTATGAGTGTTCATTAACACGTAAAAAAATATGAAACCCTTTATCAGTATACGATTTCCGTGGATGTAATTTAATGATTGAAGAAAAGTTTTTATTTTATCTGAATTTGTTGTTTACGTAGTATTAAAAAAAAGAAAACTGAGATATAATTAAAATACATAGTTGAACTTATCAAAAAATTATTATTTTCTTAATAACTTTAGTCTTGAAAATAGCCATGATAGTAAAATCTTAAATTGTTCGAATGTTTCTGGACGAAATGCGGTTCCAAATGAATCTCCATAGTACTTAATTTCTCGGTTTTGTAACAGAAGATATTATAGTGTTTTGATTGATGTAGCTTTGTAGGTTTGGTTATGACATTTGTCTGAAGAAAGCAATATCGGCGTACCCTCTGAATAGGTAAAGTTTCTTTTGTAATAAAATAGTGTATCTACACTTTTGTATCATATAAGTTAAAGGACGTCCACCGCTGAACATAAGCCTCTTCCAAAGACATCAAGAGCAGGTCGTATGAAATCCCCTCTGCGCCTAACGGCTTTCCCCGTCATTATCATTAACCGAAAACAACTTCAATCGAATTGATATTGGGTTTATATTGACAACTTTTATAAATAATCCATATCCTCGTAATATGTGACACACAACAAACAAATAATAATAGCACAAAAACAATGTAAATTCTGTTGGAAAGAAGCCGGCTGTAAAAAATAACGCAAAATATTTTATTAATTTCGTCTCGAATTCAATTCCCTTGAGATTGTAAAAAGCAAATTATGAGAGGTCTTGGAGAGTAAATGTTAATGTGTATCTGCGGACTGAATTACATTAGATATTATGCAAGGCGAAAACATGTTTTTTTGTGGTGAAGATTGAAGAATAATAAGAACTCTCTCGTGAGCAAAATATAAGAAAAAGTAATTAAATTACTGCTAAATTTCGATAAATATTATTGTATTACTAAATGTTTGATCGCTGTTGGCAGATTCTTCGACTTTCATTTCGGAGGTTGTACGTTCAAATCCTAGCGGACCGTAAACCAATGGATTTTTCTTTAAAAAAAATTGTGCGCTTAGGTCCTACGGTGAAGGAAAATATCGTGATGAAACCCGCGGCTTAGGTTGACTACAGACGTCTTTCCTCTGAATATGGTCGACTAAGATGAGAGAGTGGTATTAGGCTTTGGGCAAGCCAGTAGGCTTACCATCTAATGCATGTCCCAGTCGCGACAGCGTACTGAATTCATCATCCGAGCGATGTTCCCGGTTGCATCCCTCTCGGGAGCCCGGGGTCCGCTTTCCTACTGTTACGGCTCCACTTCGCATGATCTTCGGCATCCTGGTTTGTAAGTCCATTTGCACGCATATCACCCTTTACGACGTCAAGCCAGCACTTCTTGGGTCTACCCACGACACGACAGCGTACTGACTGACTGAATAGCACGGATTAAAGTTGCTGGCGCTGTATAAAACATCTCGATTAGATGTAAAAGGCCAATAAATATCGAGTAATATACTATTCGTGCTATGCCTACTACTCAATAAGTATTTATTTCATAAAACTAAAATATTCTTAGCGACCAGCACGCACGGCTACTTGTACTTGTACTTGTATACGGGCTGTTTTCCGCAATCAGACCTCTTTAGTTGGGTCCCCTTTGCGTAAGGTTCTACTTGTCAGGGGGAGAACCAGCCCAGCTCTTCCATAAATTTTGCCACAAGATGTGGTTTTTCAAAAATCTTTGGAAGGCTTTTGATGTCACCTAAAGTCCTGAGTCTAATCTCCGTTAGTACCGTGCAGTCCAGCAGCACATGCGCGGTCGTCTCCTCGGCCTCCATGCACGCTCTGCATAGTGGGCTGTCCGTTATGTTCAAGTTGTGAAAGTGTTTGTTGAAAGCGCCGTGACCGGTCAAAGCGATTGTAACCAAGCGCATTTGCGATCGGTTTAAGTTCAAGAGGCGTTTCGTGAGTCTGCTGTTTGTATCGGGGAGTGCTAGTTTAGCTTGCCTACAGCTTTCCGTCGTGGCCCAGAGTGACGGTGTCGCATTTTGGCGTGGTTGCGGATCCAGGCTCTGAGTTGGTTTGAGGGGATCGGGACGGAGGGCTGAGGCCCGTAACTGACCGCTTCCGCTCATCTCTTTGCCAGCTCGTCCGCAGCGTCGTTTCCCCTTGAGCCGCTGTGTCCCTTAACCCATTGTAAGGTCAGTCTATTGTGTTCTCCTAGTCTGTTGAGTGTCTCGTAACATTCGTAAATCAGAGCAGAACTTATAGTTCTACTGTTCAGTGCATGTAGCACCGCCGCGCTATCGGACAGGATTCTAATGCCATGGCCCGAGACATCGCGATCCAGCGCGGCCCATGCTGCCCTGATTATACCCACACATTCCGCTTGGAAGATTGAGTTGTGGGGGCCTAGAGTTACGCTGAGTTTTATGTTTAGGTCCTCCGAAAAGACCCCGGATCCAGTGCCCGTGTCGGTTTTTGAGCCGTCTGTGTATATCCACGTTTCACTGGGTTGCGGATAGTCACGTTGTCCTTCAGTCATTTGTATGGTGTAGTGTCTTTTAAATTCATGTCTTTTGGGAATCCTATCACTGATCGCTAGCAGCATGGGTTGTTCTGCTGAAAGCTTGGACAGGACCATAGTATGTTTGGCCTTCACATCCCCTTTCCACAGGCCTAAAGAGATCAGTCTTGCAGCACTTGCAGCCGCCTCCTGTTGGACGTATAGATGGATAGGAAGGATGTTGAGCATGGCTTCCATCGCCGCCGTGGGTGTGGTGCGCATAGCGCCGGTGATGGCCATGCAAGCCATCCTCTGAAGGCGAGTCAATTTAGTCTGTGTAGTTGTTAGTTCCGATCTGGGCCACCAAGCGACAGCGCCATAGCTGATGCATGATCTTATCACTGATGTGTACAGCCATAGAGCTATTTTAGGGATAAGTCCCCAGGTTTTGCCAATCATGCGGTGGCACTGCCAGAAGGAGATGCATGCTTTTTTATAAAGGTAGTCTATGTGGTTACTCCAGGAGAGTTTACTATCCAGGACTATTCCAAGGTATTTGACCTCGTCTGTGAGTTGAAGTCTGGTTCCGAAGAGTCTTGGCGTAGTGAATCTTCCGAGAATTCTTTTGTTTGTGAATAGTATGAGTTCCGTCTTATTTGGGTTTATTGTAAGTTCTACTTCCGAACACCATTTTTCCGTCAATCTCAACGCTTGTTGCATGACGTCACAGGCGGTGTTAGCCTCCTTGGCTCGGATACGTATTGTAATGTCGTCGGCATAACCTATTGTAAACAGGCCGCGTTGGTTCAGGAGGGTGATGAGTTCGTTCGCTACCAGGTTCCACAGTAGGGGAGACAATACGCCACCTTGGGGGCATCCCTTTACTACTTTGCCCATCATGCCCTCGACTTCGTCAACCTGAACGACCCTGAGATTGAGCATGTTTAAAATCCAATCGATCATGGCTTTGTTTACGTTATGCTTCTGTAAGGCTAGTCTGATGCAGTTGAAATTGGTTTTGTCAAAGGCGCCTTCGATGTCGATGAACGCACCGAGGCATACCTGTTTGTCGGTTAGAGTCGATTCTATCCTACTTACAACGTTGTGTACGGCAGTTTCCGTCGATTTGCCTGAACTGTAGGCGTGTTGTTGTCTGTGGATTGGGTTTATTACCAGGGCAGTATCCCTAATGTGCCTATCACAGAGCCTTTCTAGGGTTTTTAGGAGAAAGGAAGTGAGGCTTATGGGTCTAAAAGATTTAGGAGCTGTATAGTCGCTTTTGCCTGGTTTGGGTATAAAGATAACTTTTACTTCCCTCCAAAGTTTGGGTACGTATCTGAGGGCTATGCAGGCTCTGAAGATGGAAGTCAGATGCATAACGATGGGTTCTTCGCCCCATTGAAGCAGACCGGGAAAGATTTCATCAGGACCTGCCGATTTAAATGGCATGAAGCTATTTATAGCCCAGGATACTTTGGTGGGTGATATTGTCTCATCAGCGAAGGCTAAGTCCGACTCGCCGGGAGTTTGCGTAGGCGCATCGTCCCAGCGATGGGTATCGGTGATGGAACACCCCGGGAAGTGCGTCTGGAGTAGAGTCTCATAGGTTTCTCTTTTGGTAGTTGTGAAGGAGTTGTCGGGTTTCTTAATGGTTCCTATGGAGCTACGCGGACCGTTGGCCATTATTTTTCTAACTTTTGCGGCTCCGGTACAGGTACCAATATTAGTTGTAAATTTTTGCCATGATCTGCGTTTGACCTGGCGAACTTTCTTTTTATAGTCTGATAGTTTTACTTTGTATGTGTCCCAGTCACCATCATTCCGTGTGTTCATGGCCCTGTTAAAACTTTTTCTCACAGCTCGTTTGAGATTTTCAAGTTCTTTCGACCAGCCTTTTGTGTTTTGACCTTGTGGGTCTGAAAGGGGGCAGGCGCTATGGTAACAGGTAATGATGGAGTTAGTCAGTTTAGTTACTTGGTCCTCTATGCTTTGTTGGTTACATACCTCGGGTATTGATTGTTCCTCCTCCAGGTCACGGAGTATCAGTGTACGATACATACCGCGATCCATGTTACGAGGGTTGCGTTTCAGTTGTGGTGACTCCCTGCTGGCCTGCAGCATGAATCTGATCCATCGATGATCAGAGCAGGAGGCTTCGGGGGACACATGCCAGTCTGAAATCAATTCTGCTGCTCCTGGTGTGGCCAGGGTTAAGTGTATGATAGTCTGACTATTGCCTCTAACAAAAGTAGGCTGGGAGCCTACATTCATGATGTTAAGGTTAGTAGTAAATAGATAAGTTATTAGGTCATTACCTCTCAAATTATCGCGGTCCATGCCCCAAAGTTGGTGATGTGCATTGGAGTCCGCCGAGATGATGAGGTCCAGATTCAGTCTAGTACAGTGCTGCACCAGTTGCGCCATCTCTGCGGGTGGCACCTCCTCCTCACCTGGCATATACACAGATGCCAGGATGACTCGGTCAGGTAGCCCGGAGTTAGGTGCGTTCTGTATGCATATAGTCGTTACGTCTCTGGAACAGAACTCAGTCAAAGTCAGGAAACTCAGGTTTTTCGGCACGTAGATGCAGGAACGAGGGTTCCTGCATCCACGGTCGAAAATGAGCTCACCTCCGATGTTGTTTAGGCCACGGATTCCTTGCCCCCCGACCCACGGCTCCTGGATGAGGGCAATGGCCCTGTCGTGGTTAACCTCCACCCACCGCCTAAGTGAGGCCGTGGCGGCTTCAGAATGGTGGAGGTTGGCTTGGAGGGCCTTAATGCCCTGGGTCGGGGGAGAAGAAGCCATCGTAAGACGACATCCACGCCCTCTCTCCGTCGTAACCGTCGTATCCGTCCGTGACGTCTGTGCCATCGTCTAACAGTTCACACTCCATCTCCGTTGTGGGAGTCTGGACGTCGGGCGTTGGCGGGCCTGGCTTGCCTAGTGTGTTGGACGTCGTGGCTGCTGTTAGAGATGGTGGTGGTGGTGGTGGAGGTGATGTTAGTGGTGCAGGTGCGGCAGTGTGGGTGCCTGCTGCGTCAGTCGGTGGTGTGTCTGTGAGAGAGCCGTCGGGGAGGAAGTACTTCATGTACACTGCACCCATGCAGAGCTGAAGCTTTCTCCCTCGCTCCGTGATCTTAGAGACTACTTCCTCGGGAATGGTCACCTCAAGGAAGTAGTTTTCTTCTTTGTCCACAACTCTCTGTAGTCTCCAAGTAGTGCTGACGTTGGCCCACGGGTTGAAAAAGTTCAGCGCCGTCCACATCAGCTGCGAGTCACCCATAAAGTTCGGGACCCATATTCCGGCCCGCAAGCGTTTGGGCATCTCCGATCGTCTCATGGCGGTCAGGACATGGTCATCCCACGGTGCTCCGATGTGGGTGACAGTGTCCTTCAGCCACTCGATCATGCGCTCGTCGAGGCAGCGCACGTGGAGAGCCCCGTCGAAGAGCCGCGGTTTACCGTCGAACATGGGTCTAAAGTCGTTCTCAGTCAAGTTTGGTCCGTCCATCGATAAGGCCTCATGGAGGACAGCAGTCTGTATAAGTCTGCTGTCTTCCTCCTTCAGGCTTCTCTCGGGAATCGAGAGGATTACCATGTCCAAGGGGTTACGCACGGCTATATCACAGCTATATTATGCATGTATTATACATATAAACCTTTCTCTTGAATCACTCTATCTATTAAAAAAATGCATCAAAATTCGTTGCGTAGTTATAAAGATCTAAGCATACATAGGGACAGACAGCGGAAATTGACTTTGTTTTATACTATACTAGCGACCAGCCCCGGCTTCGCACGGCTATATTATGCATGTATTATACATATAAACCTTTCTCTTGAATCACTCTATCTATTAAAAAAATGCATCAAAATTCGTTGCGTAGTTATAAAGATCTAAGCATACATAGGGACAGACAGCGGAAATTGACTTTGTTTTATACTATACTAGCGACCAGCCCTGGCTTCGCACGGCTATATTATGCATGTATTATACATATAAACCTTTCTCTTGAATCACTCTATCTATTAAAAAAATGCATCAAAATTCGTTGCGTAGTTATAAAGATCTAAGCATACATAGGGACAGACAGCGGAAATTGACTTTGTTTTATACTATACTAGCGACCAGCCCCGGCTTCGCACGGCTATATTATGCATGTATTATACATATAAACCTTCCTCTTGAATCACTCTATCTACTAAAAAACGCATAAAATCCGTTGCATAGTTTTAAAGATCTAAGCATACATAAGGACAGACAGCGGAAATTGACTTTGTTTTATACTATACGACCCGCCCCGGCTTCGCACGGCTATATTATGCATGTATTATACATATAAACCTTCCTCTTGAATCACTCTATCTACTAAAAAACGCATAAAATCCGTTGCATAGTTTTAAAGATCTAAGCATACATAGGGACAGACAGCGGAAATTGACTTTGTTTTATACTATACGACCCGCCCCGGCTTCGCACGGCTATATTATGCATGTATTATACATATAAACCTACCTCTTGAATCACTCTATCTATTAAAAAAACCGCATCAAAATCCGTTGCGTGGTTTTAAAGATTTAAGCATACATAGGGATATAGGGACATAGGGACAGAGAAAGCGACTTTGTTTTATACTATGTAGTGATGATAATAATGTCTTATATTGAAAAACAACATAATATAATAATATCACAATTATTTTATTCACAAGTTTTCATTTAATACACTTTGTAAAGAGAGAAATAATAATTCGTGAATGTACGAATACATTTTGTAAATATTTAACAAACTAGATAAATGGTTTTGCTGCTGTATAGTTTTAAAAATTCCAGAATTTTTCTACTGAAATTTTCTCAAACATACTGGTTTTATACATTTATTTACCTAGCATAATTCACGAAGATTCAAATGCAAAGGAAAATACGAGCAAACATACTGTGGAAATTTTACCTAGTGAAGACGAAGTATGTTTCTAAATTATAGTTAAATATGGCACAGGATTTTTGTACAAACTAGCAGCACTTCGCGGTTTCACCCGCGTAACTCCTGATCCTATGAAAAAGTAGCCTATGTTACTCTTAATGAATCAATATATCCACAAACTAAGTTTCATCTAAATCGGTCTAGCAGTTGTGGAGCCTATTCGTTCCAAACAAAATAAACAAAAAATCTTTCCTCTTTATAATATTACTAGCTGCGCTCCGCGGTTCCACCCGCGTAACTGCCGTTCCTTTGGGAATATCGGGATAAATTAAGATGTAAGCTATCCTATCTTTCAAGTTGGATCAAACAGCACACGGTGTGCAAATTTGATTAAAATCGTTTAAGTAGTTAGGAGTCCATCGCGCACAAACAACGTGACTCGTAATTTATATATATTAGTATATTTTAGTATAGAAGTACAGACTAGCTTTAATCAGCGACTTCGTTTGCTTAGAGTTTGAGTATGAGAATTATTAGAAATGTTTTGCACAAAATACCTACCTACTACACTCAAATAAATCTGACACCGGACTCCAAGAAAATTTATTTTAGGATAGATGAAAGAAGATATTTATATCACCAACCTTTCATCGTCGCACAAAAATATCAACATGATAGAATTCATAAATAAATATACATATAAATAAACTACTTAGTCAATAGCAGTTACATCAAAGAGTCTATTAGAAACATTGATTGAAAACCCCCCGGGCCGAGATCAATGTTTACGACAGTTATTTTTGTCATGTTTTATTGAATGGATTTGTCTGAGAATCTAAGGCAGGCTATTATGTTATTCATGTGTCAATGGAAGTTATTTACGTTCAATAAGTGCTGATATTCGTAATATTATAAGCACTTCAGGACCTTCCTACTTTTCTTACTTGAGACATGGTAAAATGTTTCCATGAGTATTTCTTAGGTATAAGTTTTACTTAAATAGTGACAAACTATTGACAAACATATGGTCTACAAATTTTTGTATCTATAAACGTTTAATTTGTAAGTTTTCCATTCATATTAAGCTATTGCATAGCTTTTATCGCGGGCTTTGAGCGCGGCGACCGAATCAAGAAATCCCGTAACGAAAATAAAACCTAACACCCCCCACTCCGCCCTACCATGTAGCTCGACCGAGCGTTCGCTATGCAATAGCTTTACCGCGGCGGTCTCCGAGTGCCACACGTTTTTTTTTCTTTAATAAACGTATTAAGCGGTTTGCTTTTTCGTTCCTTATTCGTACACCAATGAAATCGGAATCAGTTGCTTGCGTCTGATTTTCTATACATGAAATATTTAATACAAAAAAGCCCAGCAGTTTTTTACCATGCACATCTCGCTAGTCGCGACAGCTCTGCAGCAGTGTATAGTATACGCAGCAAAGTTTTTGACACGTCGTATTGTAACGCATATAGCTACCTTTTTTTTTGAAAGGTTAGTTAAGCTACTTTTTTCATCATAAAAGTAACCTTTTGATTTGCAAGTGCAACGTACTCTTTTGACGGATTTTAAAGACATTTCAAATCAATAATCTCGTATCCCATTGTAATTTTTTTAATAATGTCATTCGTTGAATAATATCAGGATATACAGAAATAACAACCAATTTTTTAGCTTGTTGGCTCTTTCTCAGATTTTTTTTAAGTTTCTCGATTCAATTTTTTAATTTACTTTCGAAACTTGCAGTTTTAGTTAGAACGATTCGTTGATTCAATTTTATTTCAAACTGATAGTTGAATTTTCAGCTCATACGTTCATTTTCAACCACCCAGCTGAAAGACCAGTAGGTAATCGATTCCCGACCAATGAAGCACTGAGTTGTGGCGTATTCGGATTGCTTCAGCGCACGATTAATTTTACATGTACTTCTTGCCATTTTGTTGAATTTAAGTACCTATGTGTGTCGTCTTATATATATGTCTTGTAATTTATTCCCAATTAATGATGTGGTAGATCTTATTGTATTTTCCAGTAGATATATCCCTTTTCTCTACGATGTAACATCTCAAAACTTAGGTTACATTAAATTAGGTGGAAAGTCTAGCAATAAACCAGTTTCCCTAAGTTTAATATAGCCCCTGGCCGAACTACGAACTAATTAAAATGTACTTAATAATAAGCACGTAAAAGCTCAGGGACACGACTTAAATTTCTCCGTGATTATGGTAACTGTGTTTACTCTATATTTTGAACTTTAAAACGTCACAGACTCGAAACTTTTGCTCGCGTCAGTGGGATGGGCCTGTTTAGATGACACGCGTCGACCACGCGCATCACACGCGTTGAACACGCTTTGAAATTTGTTATATTTAATTTGAGTCTTGAGAGTATGACACATCAATAGATCTCAAAATGCATTTCTGCAAGCGGGTGCGGGGCGTGCGCGGGCGGAGGCGTGGCGTGCGCTATTTCATGAGATACAGTCTGATAACAGACAAACGAATGTACGAACGTTGCCGTTTTTACCATTTAACCCTTAAAATAAGCTCAAAACAAACCCGTTCGTGCGATGAAAACGTTGCTAGTCTGAAATCTCTCTAACTTGAGTTAGAATGTTAGCAAAACTGCTCGCTGAAGAAAAGGGACTAATGGACAAGTTCTACTCTTGCATGATTTAGCACTTTAATTATTGCAAGAGAAACTGGTTTTATTTTATTAACTGAAGAATAATTTAGTAATAGTAAAGTTTACATTGTGTTTTAACAGTTCAGAGAGGACCTTTTAACTCGTGTAGGTATTATAAAGCGTAAAATTATATGAACACAAATCACATATAATATACTTATTCTTTATGACATAATTCAACTTACCGCAATACTGTGCTCAATAATACAACTATTTTAAAAAATATTCAATATAACTCTGAAAAAGTATTTTAACAAGTAAAAACCGAATTGAAATATGCAATCATTTTGGTTCTTTGGATTAGATTAAATCTAACAATATAGGTAAATACATAAACTATTATATTATTTGAAATGAATGTGTATACCTATTATCGATATTTCTGATCGCCTGGAACATCAGGACAACTTATATTTTTTTAAATTCCACAAAAGTTGAAAATTAGACTTTTATTAGACTAATTTTCAACTTTATTTACAACTGGGTTTTTCTTCATTGTTGAAATAATTCGTCACTCCCACAGGGGAATTTCGTGTTTTTGACCATACCAGCATTTAGGCCGTAATTCGTCGCAAAGTAGTATAAGGGTTTCTTGGGTTTGTGACGGGATTGCCTTTTGTCAATGCATCTATCAAAAGTTATAAAGGTTTGGTTCGGGCCATGATGGGGATTAAGATGGTCAAACGAGCCTTGATCGAATGGCACGTAGGTAAAACATCATTTGAATTAATGAACTATAGGCCAAAACCATTAATAAAATGTCTTTAGGTGAAGTTAAGTATCGGTGTATTATAATTTGTCTTAAGACGAAGTGGTAAGACCAGAAGCGCGATAGAGGTGTCTTAGAAACAGTTTTTGGGTTTAAACCATTCAAATCCATAGAATGATATTCCTACTGTCCTTCGAAACACGATTAGAGTGATTTGCCTCGATAGAAAAAAAAAAATCCTAAAAAGTCGTCATTTTTTGAGCTTTTTCAATTTGACGGCGAGTGTAAAGAAAAAACAAGTACAAAATTTATATTTTCATAAACTTTACATCAAATCCTATAAGGTAGTACAGATAGTTTTACACTAAAATAGATATGAGTCTATTAATTATATAAAACAGTTAAAACGACAATTTTGCGGCGCGCGGGGAAAAGGGATAGAATTATCGCGCAGCGCGCGCGTGGGAAAGGGATAGGGGTTTTCAGGTCCTACTTCACCTTAATGAAGCTTAGTTCAATTTAATTTAAGGTGAAAGGGTGCTCTCTCCATTCAAACGTAGTCGACCCTATGTTTTGGTTTTTTCATTTTCTCATTATCACAGAAATTAAGATTTAAAAAACACAAAACATAGGGCATGGTCATGGCAGTTATAAATTTTATGCAACAAAAATATTTGCACTAGTGTCATTATCCAGAGAGGAAACAGTCGACCACGTTTGTATGGAGAGAGCGCCTGGTACCCTTTCCTCTTAAGGTGATTCGTCATATTTGAAATGTAACAAGTGGGCAAGGTGTTTCGGTATGGCGCATGGTTTAGTGAACGCGGTGTCATCCGATGCTAATAGAAAGGTTTTAGCATTTGAATAGTCTAGAGGAGTGCAACAGCGCATTGCTCTGGGCATACTTATTAAGTTACCACTTAAGGTAAAGCCTTGTATCTACCTGCATTAACGCTAAACCACTCTCTACGGACTCCAACTGATCTTAAGTGCATGTTCTATTATAACAGTACCGTGAAATTAAGTAAATAGGTACGTCTCAGTTAGGGTGACAAAATGGCGAATACCTAGGCAATATTTTACCGACTTAGCTAAAATTCAGAGCAGACAAGACGAATAAATTAACTGAAAAGTCGTTAAAAGATAAGTAAGTATTATTTCTGCGAGTTCTCTTCGGAAGATCCATAAATAAAAAGGATTTTCGAGGTCTATTTTCAAACGGCATTTTAGGTTTTTGTCTCTTTAGAAATTTGTTGAAGTTGATGACAAAACACAGTTAATTCTTGTTTGCTAGATATTATTTTTATTAAAGAAAGAAATTAAAATGCATTTCAGAATCACCTGTCCCCGTTGGAACTTTAAACAACGACCTCTGCTTCACCGTATCTTAGGTCCGTATTAATAAACCGAACTCAATATCGATTTCAATCTTGAGTTTGCTCTTGAGTTGTTGCGCTGATTAATAAACATATCTTAAGACGCGATTAAAGAGCGACGTATCACTTGAGTCATACCGTATTAATAAATCAAACTCAGCTCTCAAGATATGTCTCAAGATGTAGTTTCGTGAACTCAAGTCTGATTGCGGGTCATACAAATCTTACATTTTTTTAAATATTTTCACATTAAAAACAAGTTGACAGCAAAATATGACGACACTACCTACCATAGGGTAAGAACATATCATTTAAGGTAAGAACAAAGCGTTACTGTCATTCAAGATCAGTCTCAAATCTCAAGAGCGATATCAGCCTGGTTAAAACTTGAGTTTTATCTATTAATTAACGCCTTACTTAAGATAGTGACCACATCTCAAGACTCATTCGATTGATACGCACTCAAGATCGATATTGAGTTCGGTTTATTAATACGGACCTTAATAAGCTACGCGGATCACTGCTCGATGTCACCGAAACCTTTAATTTTTTTTATAACGGAAGCGTGAAGGAAGCTGAAGCATGCCCTTAAGTCCGACCGGAGACAAATAATTGTCAAAAGCATTTAAAAATTCATAATTGTTATTTATTTTATACTCGACAAGGGCCGGGACACATAAACACGATACGACGTCGTGTCGTACCACGATGCGGCGTCGTTTCACGATGCGACGTCGCGTCGTGGGAATCTACGACGAGCATCGTAAAAAACTACGTCGCGACATCGTAAAGTGCCACGATACACGGCATGACGTCGCGTCGTAGAAACTCAGGATGAGTTCCTGATCTATTCTTAAGGCGTTGTACTTCTTTATGAAGTGGCTCCCGTTATTCATGATTAAAAGAAATGGGTGGATCCAGTATCTTCTGAGTTTCTGTCTTTTCTTTATCCGTCTTCTTAACAACTGCAGGAGCAGGACGCGTCTAGTGCGGTCCATTTCTCGAAATTAACTGCGACGATTCACCTTGTACTGTATCGACGGCGACGTGCCGTGTATCGTGGCACTTTACGATGTCGCGACGTAGTTTTTTACGATGCTCGTCGTAGATTCCCACGACGCGACGTCGCATCGTTAAACGACGCCGCATCGTGGTACGACACGACGTCGTATCGTGTTTATGTGTCCAGGCCCTAAGTACGACGTAGCAAAAACGGTTAAATAACCTAACGTTAATGTAACAAAAAATGTTTTAAGCTGCTTGCTTTGATATCCTTTGTCGTCTACAATGTGTAAAAAAAAATGTAATCCTTCTTAGTTTCATATTATAGTTTTTTTTTTGTTTGAGGTATTTTCAAATATTGTAACATTTCCATTATTTATCACCGTTGTCTCGCCAACGCTTTCGTGGGCAAACTCGACGTCGTCACCGCGTGTTGTTGTCTCAGCTCATTATAATTTTATACAAAAATATATTTTTTGTTTCTTTAGTAATGTCATGTACCTACCTAAGAGTACCTAAAAGGGAATCACAGGGTTTTTATAACACTGTATAGAAACACAAATTAAACCAAGACCCCTCGGACTGTGTTTGTTTGCACGCCGAAAGTACGTATGTACACACACAATAATCAACGCCTACTCTGTTGTTACAAGAAGTATCCCAAATACCTATCGGGTCTTCTTTAAGCAAACATTAACATTGTAAAGTACACTTACCTTTTTGAGGTCCTGGTTATAATGAAGTGACCTGCGACAAGTTTGCAATAGGTTGCAACTAAGAAATAACCCCTTCAACTGTCTATGAAACCGTACTTTCGTAACCAGTAACTAATGAGAAAAAATGTTTTTGAACGAAACCGGTTATGCACAAAGAAAAATAATGCTTTATTAAGTGCAAATCTCAACGGGGCTTATTATTTATTACGTTATATATATATATATACGTTATGATGAGGCACAGAATATAAGTGACGTTTTGTATGGGATCCCAAATTTAAATAAACAGAGATATAATTTTATTTTTTATTCTCAGTAACCTTCATTATTATGTATACAATATTACATATAAATAAATAATAAAGATAATTAAATAAAACAATATAATGTATTTTATTTTGTTATTTTTAGAGATATAATATGATTGTCTCGGCTCGCGTATTGACCGATTTCAGTTTTAAAGTTTCATGGTAAGGTTATGTTGGCTTTTTCCCAGTAGCGCGGTTGATCGAACTGTTGCAACTTTTTTGTCCTAGTAGTTCGGTTGGCTGAACTAATGCAAGACGATCTAAAAAAAACAAAAGACGATCAAACAAATAGACAAAAGATGACCGAAAAATGAGTGCTTAAAGACTCGTGGTAAGGCCGAGTTGCCCCCGTCGTTTCAACTCTATCGTCGCTTCATTGTGTTCCGGGGTATCATACGATGTTTACCTATAGGTAAACTCATACCGGCCTAAACTAATACATTTGCATACAAACTTACGATCAAGCTTTTCAATAAACCCTCCAAACTTTCGGTTTAGATTAATTTAAATTTTATAACAAACACGACCTGCATAACAATTAAATTAACGAGTTTGCTTTGAAGTTAATTTCGAACAGGTAAACATATCATTAATGAACTTTAGTGTGTTTTAATAAACGTACTTTAGGTACAAAATATCTTACTTTTGTAAGGCAGATAGGGGTCTATCATAGAATCTATCAACCATCAATGCTATCTGTCTATCTTTTTTGAATATTATTTTTTGTTTGTTGTTGTATTTTTGTTGATTAAAGGAAAAAAAAACTTAATTTTTCATCGTTTTCTTAAAACGTTACGTAAAATTATCGTCCGTAAATCGACTTTACAGACAACCATTTTTTTACTTAAGTTTGGATAAACTTAGAAACGACAATTTCGTTTTCTTCGTCTTTAAAGTACCTATATTAAAATGTCGTTAAAAATCTCATCTAACAAACGGTACACACAACGACACTAAACAACAATTCAATTCAACAATTCCATGCATTAAATAACAATTTATCTTCGATCTGGTACAGTGGAAGTAATTTGCACCATGTTGGCATAGATATTATCCAAGTACACAAACATACTGGCTTCTAAAGTAAAATAAAAAGTACTAACCAAGTTTCAACTGTAAGTAGGTTTAATACATCCTCAAGCATGAAACACTAAGCAAGAGGTTCCATGTTTGGCGTTGCTCCAAATACCTAAAGCTTGAAAAGGATCCTTTTGTATTTGAGAGAGAGAGAAGAGTCCTCACTAACCTCCTCACTACAATAGGTTGACAAACAAAAAACAACACACAAGCTCCTGGCTTGTTACCACCCACCGCCCTGTCGTATCGCCAAGCGGACTTGTCCGTGTTCGATTGCGAGACCAGTGCAGTCACAAGAGGAGGATGGGTTGGAAATGTTTCTCGCTTCCCTCAAATCCTCCGTTTATTTGGAGGTCTAAGACTGCATCGTCACTTAGCATGGTGCGAGATAGTGGGCAAACGCTGACCTGTATCACTACATATTATAAAACAAAGTCGCTTTTTCTGTCCGTATATCCCTTTGTATGCTTAAATCTTTAAAACTACGCAACGGATTTTGATGCGGTTTTTTTAATAGATAGAGTGATTAAAGAGGAAGGTTTAAATGTATAATACATGCATAATATAGCCGTGCGAAGCCGGGGCGGGTCGCTAGTTGATCAATATTGTAACAAAAAACCTTATTTCTTTCTACTGCTATTTACACAGTTTATCTTGCTTAGGTAAATCTAGATGGTGGCACTGCTATTTAGGTTTTACGACTTCATTTTTTTTTGAGCATAAATCATTTTATACTTATTTTAAAAAAAATTGTATCCTCATACCAAGTTTTATCAAAATCGGTCCAGTAATTTCGGAGCCTATTCGTTAAAAGTTTTCCTTTTCATAATAATTTTTTTCTATTACTTTTTTTAAATTTACAAGTTTAGACTGTAGTGTTGTATAAATGTTTTTTGCCACGTTCAAAAGGAGCCTTGTCAAGCTGTCGCAGCTACAAACAAATAGGTATTGGAGCACTAAATTTTATAAAATTGAATCGGTAGCACATAAATAACGACATTTTCAGTTTCACGTCGTATTTTTATGGTCGTTTGAACATGCAAGAACATTTGGATGCTACAGGATGTAATATATTGGTAGGAAAGGATGTTTGGTAATGGCTTAATTTGTAAAAAGGTATAAGTAAATAAATAAACAAATATTGCAGGACCAATACACACAGCGTCATGTACTAGCCCCAAGCTAAGCAACTAGTCTTGTGTTATGGTAACTAGATTTAGAAACTTTTACGAATATTTTTGATAACAAGACATGAAACGCGACGACGTCATAGGCAGCACCTGTACATGAGTAAATAATAGCCTGCAGTACATTTTACTGGGAAAAATACAGAACCTTCATGAAGTGTGTCGTCAAAGACAAGTTGGTGACCTCATCGACTGTTTTCATTTATGAAGAAACATTTATTTTTTCTATTAATAATATATAATTGTAAACGGTTTCAAATAAACATTTGCGACTTATAAAATACTTAGTGGAAAACTGTCAAGAAGTCAATTAGGCTGATGGAAACGACAACTTTCTCAACTGCCAATCACATTGGTTATTTAACGGGAGAAAACATCGAAACGTTAAATTATTTAAGGCGGATGTACGCACATCCGAAATACCTACCTACCTATCATTATATTCGATTATGGTTTTCATTTCGAAATATTCCTCGTAGATACACTTTTTTCGTAGTTACACTTTTGGAAATCATTCACTTGTGTTTCTGTATGATAAACTTTTTAAAATCTTAAACAGTTTCTTCTTAGATACACTATTAGGTACAGTTGTGCACTAAATAATTTCGAAGCCAAACCAAATAGGTTTGTTGACTAAAAGGGTGTCAGTCGTAGAAGGGATAGAAGTCGCCTCAAGCGGTGTTATTTACCAAACTCCACCAAAACGACTGAACCGATTTGTGTGAATATGTATATGTATGCGCGGCGACCGATTCAAGAAATTCCGTAACGAAAATAAAACCTAACATCCCCCCACTCCGCCTACTATGTAGCTCGGCCGAGATTTCGCTTAACGTGTACCTCGTGTACCACGTTTACAGTCGTACCATAGACATGGTATGAAGCTCGTACGATGCAATAGCTTTACCGCGGCAGTCCCCGAGTGCCACACGTTTTTGTGTATTGTTTGGTCTGAGAATCGAACAACATCTATTATTATTATTATTATTCCTTTACCTACATATTTTTTTGTAAATGGCAAAACAATGCTACCGAGCTAGTTAATTTATAATAATTAAATAACTAAAAACATGTTTTTTTTGACTAAAATTTGTATAGTTCGAATAGTTGCAGGACAATAAATAAATCCAAATATAATGTGCAATTCAAAATATCAATACATGAACTTTCTCCATTGTAATTAAAATAATCAATGTAAAAACCCGTATTGTTAGTTCATTCACAATCAGAATTTGTCACCCGTAACGGTAACTTTCCAATAAAACTAGAGCTATGAATTTTCCAAATGTCAGTAGCAAAGTGTCGTAAATTTTTCGTAGACAGAGTTCTAATTGAATTGGTGAATTATGTAAAATGTGGAAATGATTAGCTGCAATTACGTATTTATTCAATTGCTATAGTTAACAATGTACAGTCACATTACCAATTAGCTGAACCCCACATGACCCAGCGTTCACTTGCACATCTGTAAGGTTGTGAAGTCATGTTACCTAATTCTTTTTTTTAAACAATATACTTTACAATACAATAAACAATATATAGGTTTAATATATAAAAAATAACAAAATAGGTAAACACTATATTTTTTACAGCTATGCGAATGAGCTCTAGGTCACGTGGGGTTCAGCTAACAGTTACCTATCCTAATTAATAGTTTAGACCTTGAGGATGTTTGTGTTAAGTTTAGAGTAAATACATGAAAGTAGTATAGAGAGCTTATGTCACTCTATATGCCACTATTATTAGGTATATCTATATAACCCATATCACGAGAAAGCATGCGTGAGGCCCTTCACAATAAAAAAAATATAGAATGTATGATTGTATACTAAACCGGCGGCGGTTATCCCTAACTGTTTATATAATGCAAGGACAATCTGGTTTGAATAATCGCTCGGACGATGATGAATCTGGTTTGAATAAAACTAGGTATTGATAAACTACAGGAGAAAACTACTTGGGCTATATTGTGGCGGGATGGTATTGGTTTGGGACTATTATTAACAAGTCTGATAATTTTTATTGAACGAAACGAACGGAACTTCGCGTTGTTAGAACTAGAATTCAAACGTATTCAACGAATTTAAACATTCATATATAATGCTCTCTATATATCATCATTTCTCTAAGCTCTTAAGTATACAATATAATACGTCAAAATCTGTTATAACGACATCGAAGGGACTACTCATATTTAGTCGTAAAAACCGATAGTTGTAACAACCGGTGACAGGTATTAATAGCTTTGAAATAATACGCGATTTTTCTTCGATATTGATTTGTTTTCTTTTTTGCGACATGTTACAATTTTCACAGTTAACTCAACAATATGTTTTGGTGCGTCTTGTGTAAAGATAAGTAACAAACTGACTTGAGAGATATGACGAAGCGGGCCTTGAGGCTACGGAGTGCATGTGCTTTGTTTCTAAGAATTATAAAAGACCCTAAACTTTGTTTACTTTTACGATAATAGCCATTGACCATTATACTGTGCCAGATGTGGATACTGTTACCTATTCAAATTGTTTACAATACAGCTGAACCGGTCGTTCTACAGATATAATTCTCCAAAAACATTAACCAAATGTGGTCGCTTAAAGCGGTATGTCGTAGTAAACAATGTCGTAAAAACCAACGTTTTCCGATAAGGCGGTCATATAGCATTCAGCCAGGACCTTTGATTTTGGTCAATTTAACCGGTATGTTGTTCTAAACGATGTCACCATAAACGGTTTTGACTGTAGTACATAATTATACAGTTAAATCTCTATGTTTATTGAAAACCGAGTTTCTATGACACGTAATAGGCACACAATGCAGCTGCGTTAACTCGGTCACCATTCGAGGTCGGCTGCTCTTGCGCATGACTATTTCACATTACAAGTTATTTCATATTGTGATCGTCGCGTTTGAAATACACGACTTTTTTAAATATATTTTTTGTAAGTAGAGAAATGGACTTTGTTATAATGCGGGTGCTTGTATGTGTGAGTGTTTTAATATGTGTGCTTGCACAGGATTGTAAAGTTGGCGGCAAAAGTGTAGGTATTATATATATTGTAGAACTTCCTTTCGGATTACATTACCCTCCTTCAAATACATAGTACAATATTCTCCGGTTTTATTTGTTTGTTTGAAATTTCAGTGTGTTGATCACGAACAGTGCTGCGGAGGCTGTTGCTTTGGAGGACTTTGTATTGACAGTATGTTGAAACAATCACTAAATAAGTATTATAAGGTACTTGTGGGTAATAAGGGCCACCTGTCATTTTAATTAAAAAGCTAAATATTTCGTAAAAATAGGGAAAACTACTTAAAAATAATTTGAAAATAAATGACAACAATTTTCCATACTTAAATATTTGCTTTGAATTAAGGTTTAATGTGGTACAAAAAGAGTTTATCTATCTTTATTGTCTATCTGAAAAACAATTCATTGTTTAATTTTCTTGATGAAATGAAGGTTTTATAAATCCTTCATTACTCGCAGTTACCTTATTGTGCATAATATGGTCATATATCCCGCGTTTTCACCAGTGTAAGTCCTGATCCCGTGGGAATATCGTTATCATCTTACAAAGCTTGATCAAATTCAGTCCAGTCAAACCAATATAAAATATGTTGTAGTCTGAGGGTTTCTGTATTACTCGTATATTAAGTATTTATTTCCAAAAAAAAGTAAATAAAGTATTTACCCGTTATCTGGCTACCCACAAGTCTTGTTTCTATAACTTGGGGTTAAATGGCATTGTCCTGTAATATTTATTTATTTTATTTATATTTCCGTTTACAGCGTACATACCATGTACGTCATCATTTGACGTCTGCGACAACCACAGCTGCATAAACGAGGAGATCTGCGTGCCCTATGTACCACCAAAATGTGCCGGTTGCGAACCTATACCTATATGTACATCTAGTCAGGTTTAAATGCACCATATTTTAGGGATATTTCGCTATACCTATGCGGATTCGTCAAATTCGAAAAAAAAAGAAATAAAACTTTTCATATTATGTTTTGCGTGTTAAATATTTGTTGTTTAATAATATTTTAATATACATAATAAGAAGCATGATAAATTGAGTAAAATCGTAACACGATGGTATCCTAGAGAAGGAAAAAGAAAACGCGGTAGACAACAGCAAAGATGGGACGACGATATTAGGAAAGTAGCAGGCGTGACATGGATCAGGGTAGCTCAGGAAAGACATGAGTGGAAGAGGTTGGAGGAGGCCTTTGCCGACTGGCAAACAGATCTGCAGAAATTAAGTAAACTACAGATATTAGAATAGAATAGGTATAAGTTAAATTTCTTGTTTTTATATGGTATCAATAGCTAAGCTGATCAGAAGGCCAATTCTCGTAAATAACATTGTTCAAATTACATTTCAATATAATTTCGATTGCATTTAGATCACAAATAACACCCTCAAAGTAGCTCAAAATACCCTTAAAGTTAGTTTTTTGTTAAAAAAAACTGACTTTGAAGGTATCTTTTGCAATCGAAATGCAATCGGGATGATATTGAAATGTAATTTAAACAATATTATTTACGAGAATTGGCCTTCTGAATAAAAGGCAATTTATTTATTTTTATTATAATATTTTAATCTAGCTTAAGGATAATTAAGGATATCATTAAGACCTAATAAAGCTTTTATTAGTGGTAAATTATGTTCTAAAATAGTTTACAAAATAACCGACACCGCCAAAATAAATAACATGAAGTTTCAGCACTATTTACTTATTAGTCCTTTGATAAAATTGAAATGTAATATCAACCAACTAGCGACCCGCCCCGGCTTCGCACGGCTATATTATGCATGTAAACCTTCCTCATATAAACCTTCCTCCTGAATCACTTTATCTATTTAAAAAAACCGCATCAAAATCCGTTGCGTAGTTTTAAAGGTTTAAGCATACAAAGGGATATAGGAACATAGGGACAGAGAAATCGACTTTGTTTTATACTATGTCAACCAATATGCCTACTTAAAAACAACTTAGCTTGCCCCGTCGCCATCTGGAGCAGATAAAATCGTAAAATTAGACAGCATTTGTTTTAATTTCCCTTGGGAACTGAAATAATATAAGGGACTAGTCAAAAATGTTGATAATATCTAAACTATTCGAAACATAATTTGAAATAATACTAAAATTTATGAGAATATTTCGTTATTAACTTTACCGCGTATTTGATAAACATGTACTTTTTTCCGCGCTTAGAAAAATTGGGCTAGAATCTGTACAGAAAACAAGTGTCGGATTCAGAATTCTAAGCCCAACTTTATCTCCCTAATTTCTTCTTTCTCTAATTTCTCGTTCTGAGTGGCATCTTAAGTATCACTAAAGCTAAAACTTTATTTGATTGATTAACTTTATCGTATCGCTTAGCTCGTGCCTCACATCGAAGATTATCACGGCTAAATCCAATTTCATTTAATAGAAAAAAAAACAAGTTTTACCTCTGAAAACAGAATCAATATTACCGCCACAACCTCAAGCACTGTCTCTGCATAATCAGTCTGACTCGAGCCCAATTTAGATTATTGTTGAATAATAAGCTCTAATTTCGTGAACTGGCAGTATAATTTGACAGTTAATTTGAGACAGCACATGTCTGATTATAATTTGAAGACGGAATTAGGTTGGTTGGTCGGGGTCTAGTTTGAGTTAGGTGTTTCATTAGGATACGAAACTTAGGTTGCATACACAGGTATAACTAAACCGCGTTCTTATTCGTCTGATCATGCAAATAATACAGATTAATATCTGTTATCTAGGCTGTGGTTATTTATCTTTAGATACTATCTAAAGATAACAGGAGGCGTAGACTTGAAACAAACAAAGAAAAAAATCGGTGGTGACACACAGACAGACAGACGGACAGACAAACAGACGGACAAGAGAGTGATCTTATAAGGGTTTCTTTTCTTATCATTTGAGGTACGAACCCTAAAAACCAGGCTTGTCAAATTTAATGAGATCGTTTGTAGGTTGGTATCTTTTAGTAGACGAAAATTACTTGTCGTTTTTAATCCTATTCACAATGTAAAAAAAAACACCAATACCTTTTTTCGACTAAGGAAAGTTTAGACATGACAAGCAATTTGAATAAAATATACTAAAACGCAAAAACATATTTTACCTAGAAACGAACAACAATTTCCTAAAATTATTAACAATTTAGTTGGCTTTTGGCTCATATTTTGCGCCTTACGATAATAAATACCTAAATATATTGAACTACTAGCTGCCCTCCGCGGTTTCACCCGCGTAACTCCCGATCCCGTGGGAATATCGGGATGTAAGCTATCCTATCTCTCAAGTTGGATTGAACTGCACATGGTGTGCGAATTTTATTATAATCGGTTAAGTGGTTTAGGAGTCCATTGAGGACAAACATTGTGACACGAGATTTATATATATTAAGAATACTTAACTAAAAGTCTTCTATAACCATATATAATGTGCGGAAAAATATCATACTATTTATACTGAATTAAATGTGTTTTTTGCGTTCCGCTTTAAAAAATTGATTAATTATGAATACTTATCGCACAAACCTAATTAAACACCTCGTTTAGATACGGACTCTAAAAAAACTTCCTAAACACTAAGGAAACAGCCAATCATGGTCCAGTAGGTATAATCAATTATGTAATTAGACCCTTCACTTTAGTGGCCTGACAAGGAGGGGCGTTTGGATGAGATAGGTAACTGTAATTGATTAGGGAAAATTAAGGACCGCTTCAGAGAGGGCTAAGATTTGACCTTTATGTTTCATTTTCATATTTAAATCTTTAAGAAAAAGGCTATCTTCGCTTGAGGTTTCTTACCTGCATCAGAATAAAAATATAAAGAACATTTCTGAATAAATATTATATTCTGTGAAACATACATAAAGCTTGGAATTCAATTTTGTTGTGGCAGAATTCATCCAGTGCAATCATATTAAGAACATTTCGTTTGAGATTTATACGGAATGGATATTTTAATATATTATTTTAATAATGTGTATTTTTTAAAGTAAAAACATTCATAATAAAACGATTTTGAAGAATATAATAGCGTTTATTCTTTTACGTGTCGAAAGCTTAACTCCCAATATCATGTAGTTCAATTTCATTGTGATTTAAGTTTTAAGCATCTATGTTTTTAATATTGTATGCTCGAAATGAGTAATCTGTTGGAACCATATTATTTGTAAGATCTTTATGTACACAGATAGAACAATAAATGATATTCTATTCTATTCTATTCAAATATTCAATATTTGAAATTGAACTACAGTTTAATTTACAAAAAATAAACTTTAACTTTTGACGTGACAACGTTTTATAAATTGGTTTGCCGGGTGACACTTCAAGAAACTGCGTTACGCTCCGCTGACGTTATGCGCTCACAATGAGAGCGAGTGAGAGGCACGCGGGCATGGTTAGCCCGCCTAAGAGCGAGAGAGACAGACATAAAAAGTGAAAGGCACGCGTCCCTTCCACTCGAGCACAGTTGTTGTCACGTAAAACTTTCGCCCGTATACCGACTTTACAGGCAACCATTTTTTTTTTAATTATTAACTTTGTTTTATTTCTTTCTTTTAAACGAATGTTCCTATAGAAGTTTAATAAATAATGTACCACGGTTATCTTAATTAGAAAAAATAATAGATATTTATTTTTAAATTCGTTAAAACAGTTTCAATAAGAGTCAAGTCGCGAAAGCGGTATAAGAAAATACTCTGGAAAACATTATTAAAACATACGTATGATCAAAATATTCCAAAGTATTGAAATGTAGCCGTGCAAAAAGCAAAATAAGTCGTAAATTCTCACTAAACGGAAGAACACAAACAGGACGTACCTACCGGAAATCAAGCAATTAGATATAATGGGATTCTCTAATTTAGGCTACCATCATTTCTCATTTCCGTGTGATTAATAGGTCTAGGATGACTTCATATCTGTATTTGTCGATTCATTTAACGTAGAAGGTAGAGGCACTAATTATCAACTACTTATTAATTATTCTATAAATTTTAGGCGCGTAAGCCTGTGCTACGAAACATTTTCAATAAGAAAAAAGCATACCTACTTGTACTTGTATATGGTCTGTTTTCCGCAATTAGACCCTTTTAAATTAGGTCCTTTTTAGCGTGAGGATGGAGTAGGCTTGCTCAGCACTTGCTACCCTCTCAGCTTAGTCGACCATGGCCAGAGGAGAGAACTTGTCAATACTCTGGAGCCAACTAAGCCGCGGGTTTCTTCAGATGTTTTCCTTCACCGTAAGAGCAATTGTAATTAGTGCACATAAATTTTACTTATGAAAAAACCATTGGTGCACGGCCGGCCGGGATTTGAACCCACGATCTTCAGAATGAAAGTCAAGATATCTACCACTAAGCCAACACCGCTCTACCTATGCAAGTATGCATACCTATCCAAAAATTACTTTACTAACCGCGTGCCGTAGTTGGTTATCGCACTGTAGACAGAAGGTCGCGAGTTTAAGTCTTTAATAATACTTATTAAGTAGGTATCTACATATCTAAATAGACTCCAAATCCATTAAAAGAAAAAAAAAGGAAACGCTTGTAATAATAAATTACTGAATCCTAAGTTCAGATAATTTTGTGTGACATCACCACTATTTATCAAAGAGATATTTGTATTGCTAATGAAAATTTCTAAAGTTTTTTAATCTATATTAGAGGTTATTTTTGGTGCGTTGCTAGTTTATTTACCTATAGTTAATTATCCCTTTCCTTTAATGTTGTATGAATATGTAATCTGAACTTCCCAAAGGATGATTATCTGGGTATTATCGCTCTTCTCTATTATTAGTTTTGAGATTATCTATAGTTTCTCGGGGTTTGTTAATTCATAATTTAAATATTGTTTCCACAGTAAATAATGGTAATAAGTAGTACAGAAGATATGCGGTAACAGATAAACGTACATAATATTTATCTACCCATCTTTTTTAAAATCATAAGTGTTAGTGTTTGACCTCCATCTCACACGCTTTCACACGCTAGAAGATACGCTCACCATGAGTTTTTTTAAATCCATAAAAAAACAACCCCATTAGTTTCTTGTGCCTTCTTCTCATTGGTGGGTGCGTTCCGAAGGAACACATCCTTACTTAGTTTTGAAGACGTTTCTACGTACGTACGAACATCCAAATGAAATGATTTTTTGACTTTTGCTCATGACTCAAAGACTCCCAAACATACATACATAAATATGTACTGTCGGAGTCAGAACTGCAGACCCACCGTAGAGCTCCAACACAACGCTATTATTGGAATGTTTTAAACTCAAGCAGGATTCTAAGGTCTTGCTCGAGTTCAAGTTTTAAAGTCTTTCAACTCATGAATTTATTAGATAAATATTATTAAAAAACAAAACCCAGGGTTTAGCTTCGACGTAGTCGGGAAAAAATGGTGTCAACATTGAGTGTCGATTATCAAAGTACAGCGGCAAAACTATCAAATATTTGTGGTACCTACGTACAGTATGGGTCATAAGTAAATAATCAGGTTGCTACAATAATACTATCAACAAGAATCGGAGTTACGACCTTCTTCTAATAGACGTTACACACAAACTTAAATACTTGAATGAAAAGTACTCAGTGTGATTATTATTTTCAACATGTTAGCTATGTCTTATGTTGGCCGAGAGGTATATAATAAGCCGCCACCCGCTACAGCATCCGACGTGGGTTCGATCCACAGGTTACGTTGTTATGATGTTCAAATAGTGCTGCACAGGATTGTAAACGTTACGGTGGGCAGAGACTTCTGACCGAGGATTGTACCTACTCGGTTGTGTTTGAAGTGAATTTTTGACAGCCCGCATTTGTCGAGCGGTGAAATTGGATTAGGGCTCGACTCAACTTGATACTCGTGCTAACGAGATACTCGTAAGTAAAAACATGATAGCCTTCGGTTGTTTTATGTTAACTGTATATTTTAGTGGAAAAGGTATTTAAGGTTGAATGTTTCGTATCGCTAAGCAAAGTATTCCGCTAGATGGCGCTTGTTTTCCCCGAAAGTATTGTTTTATTTTATTTTGCTATAATTGACGTGGAATTAAAGTATTTGTATATATATTGCCTGTTTTCTAGTTTGCTCTGAACATATTTCAAACATAATTTAATTTTTTGGAAGTCACATTTTAATGTATTTCCAAAGTACAATTTTTAACTCTTGTCACGATATAAATGACACGCACACATACAAAACAATAAACTGTAGCAACTATAGACTATATTTGACGTAGTCCTACAGATACCGATTGGTGTAGTCATTTAGAGCGGCGGGGTAGTGTTCTGAAGAGCCCCGGTTCAAATCTCGATACAAATATTTTTTTTTAATGAAAATATATTTTTGAATAAATTTTCAAAAACAGGATCAATTTTATGGTAGGTACTGTTAGTAATCATTTTTTTTTTAAACTAGGACGAATTCTGAACTATGCAAATTGTACTAGGTCTGAATGAAAAGAGAAAAATAAAGACAAAGTAATGTACAAAAAGGTTTATTTATTTAAAATTAGTTCTATCTTATCTTATATCGCGGGCTGACATAGCCAGCAACACTTCGACCCCTTGGGATCGATTAACGCAGCGATCCCACTAAGAGGAAAAATCCTATGTTCCTCGAATGTAGTAGCCCTTCACTGATTTCCCACTCTTGCGTGTGTTTCTTATCAACGTAATCCTTTACGGCCTTTGTGATTGTGCATGCTGGCAGGCCCGTACATGGTTCTGGTCCAAGCATAGCACTTGCCGATCCTGTTCTTGCAGCTCATCAGCCTTCTCATTTCCTGCTATTCCTTCATGGCCTGGGACCCAGAGTAGTCGTAGTTTGTTCCTACGGCCCAACTTGTGTTTAATAATTCAATCACTTACAAGACACTAAAATTTCCTCAAGGTTTATTTTCAGTAGGTGCTCAGATGGATGACACTTTAAACACAATAGTAGGAATATAATAAATGATTATAATATTTTATTTTTGGTTTTTCTATTTATTGACTACTTGACATCTCTGTTGACTCTCCGTTACCTAGGTAACAAGCGCGCATCTAGTGCGAGGCAAAGTATCGACTGGGTGTATGTTGCCAGTGTGTACAACAAACAGTACCAAAAAAACAACAAGACTGCTTGGTTTTTTTTCTCGCGAATTACTATACTTCATTTATATTTTATTATATTTTTATACTATTAATTAAATGCAAACAAGTATAAATGTTTATTTATTTATTATATACGTAAAGTGATAATTTGATAAGTCTATCAAAATAACGTATAATTCAAGTATCAAAAGTGACGCGACAGTGCCAAAAGTTACATAAAATCTTGCAGGTGTAGGTCTGGCAGCACTGAGTTGAATATCATGCAATTGAAAATATTTTGATTTTTATTAGACAGATTAGACGGAGAGGCAACGTCGCCCTTATCCAGCAAACTGTATTGCGGCTCTGCTCTAGCGTAATTGCGTGTTCCTGCTTCCACACACAACGCGACAACGTCGCGTGTTTCCACACATCTATGCATCACTTACACTATGACCATACGTCAATATAACCGTGCACCACTACATACGTAAAATTGGTCTCTTTTTTCACGCTGAAACAGAGTACTTCCTGGATGTTAAACAGTGATATTTTTGGTCTGCCCCTACAATAGCTTAAATTAGGCCTACTTTAAGTCATAATAAGTTAAATATCTCAGTATAAAACGTAGGAATCTCTAAAACATTTAGTAGGGAAAACGTATAACCTTAAACGGGATCTCGACCTTGTTTTTTTTTATACATGGTAAATATCCTAGTCTAAGATCCCTTTAGGAAAGATCTTCACCGAGCTGATTTTAATGGATAAAAAGTATTTTATATCAAAATTGATAGGTCAATAAATATATTGGGTTGTCTCAAAAAATTCGGTCTAGAATATGATTAATTAATTTAATTTATTTAAACCTTTTAGTGGTTTGGTTAATAGACAAATTCTATACCAATCGAAAGTATGAGCTTATAGATTATAGATTATGCAAACGTTATGTTGACTATTTTTTACCGTCACAACTCGTGGGTAGGCAGGTAAATCGATAATAGTCATTTGCACAGGTCTGGTTAATCAATCAAAGTTAAGTTAAAATAATAATTATGTATTTCATTGGTATGGAATTTGTCTATTAACCAAACCAATAAAAAGTAAAAAAAATTGATCATTCTGGTCTGTCATTTATAGGCCTCCCATTTGCAATATATTTATTGACCTAAGTAATCTATAAATCACTGGAAAAAATTAACGACATAAATTACAACGAATTAAATTATGTTGGAACAAAAAATTTCAAAAGATCATTTTAAAAACGAATTAACTCTTAACATAAAATTAAAATCTATAAATTAACTAGCTGCCCTCCGCGGTTTCACCCGCGTAACTCCCGATCCCGTGGGAATATCGGGATGTAAGCTATCCTATCTCTCAAGTTGGATCGAACTGCACATGGTGTGCGAATTTTATTATAATCGGTTAAGTGGTTTAGGAGTCCATTGAGGACAAACATTGTGACACGAGATTTATATATATTAAGATATGCTAATTCTTAAATAAAATTAATATTTATTTGAAAAAAAGATTTTAAGTTGTGAAGTACCATAATTGAAAACACTTTTTACATGTTTGGCTTCTATTTATTTCTAAGTACATGTATTGATTATTCTCCAGATTGTTTTTACTACGAGCGCGTAACAAAATGACCAATATAAGGATATGTTATTGGAAAACCACCCCTTTGTTACAAGCAATTTTCCGCTCTACGCGTTTTGTCATAAAAAATCAGTGACGAAATGAAATCAATTAGGGGTTGGTATTTTTAGAGGCTTACGTTTAGTATTGTGTTTGTTGTTTGTATTTAGTTACTTACAAGAATTGTCAGGAAAATCCTGGAATAATATTTATCTTTCGTTTTGTTGTCGTTAATTTACAGCGCTCCGCAGTTTTACCCGCGTAACTCCCGATTCCATGGGAATATCGGGATAAAAAGTAGCCTATGTTACTTCTAATAAATCAATGTATTCTAATACCAAGTTTCATCTAAATCGGTCCAGTAGTTTTGGAGCCCCTTCGTTACAAACAATAAACAAAAAAATCTTTCCTCGTTATAATATTAGTATCATCACTTCACTATCACTATCACTACATAGTATAAAACAAAGTCGCTTTCTCTGTCCCTATGTCCCTGTATCCCTTTGTATGCTTAAATTTAAACTACGCAACGGATTTTGATGCGGTTTTTTTTAATAGATAGAGTGATTAAAGAGGAAGGTTTTTAGACATAGTACATGCATAATACAGCCGTGCGAAGCCGGGGCGGGTCGCTAGTAGAGTATAAATAATACTGAGTATATATTGAATAAGTACCATAGCTTTTTTTTAAACATAGTACACCCATTAGGAGGTAATAAAATAAAATAAATAATAAATATTGCAGGACATTCCACACATCGCCATCTAGCACCTAAGTAACTAGATTTTTGTTATGGGTGCTATACAACGGATATACTACTTATATACTTTTCTTTTGTAAATATATACTTATTATACATAAAAACAACCAGACCACAGACAAATATCTAAGCGTAAATACTTGTCTGAGGCGGGAATCTAACTCGCACCCTGTGTTTGGCAGTCTAGCATGGTGACCATTGTGCAAACTGGGTCGTGAAGAACACTTAAAATTATATCAATATTTTTCATGGAACCATTATGAACAATTTTTAATAGAATCATGGGTCTTTGGGAATAAGCCAGTAGTAGGTATATGCTATCAAATGATTTTAATTAAAAAGGCAAAAGGCATTGTGCTATGGTTTCTATTTGCGCCTAAAATACCATATCAAGTTGTTTTACTGATTGATATTTAATTTTATAATCCTTCTTTAAGAATTTTGAGCAGCTGCAAGAGCTCAACCTATCCTTTATAGAACTCTTTGTAATAAAGTATGATAGATTAGTCCCTCGCTATGAAATTTATGACGTAAATCCTGTCTTATGAACTCGGATTTCCGTAAAAAATGTGAAAATTGGAGTAGGTAGGCTATTAAATTAAATCTTCGTTGAAAATCTCTCGGGATTTGAATTAGCAGTTCCTAATATAAAATGTAAAAGAAAATCTATAAGAATAATTTATTTAATAAGTTTACTAACGAACTAGGATGGAATTATTAGTCGGGCGATTAACTTTGTCAGAGGTAATATCTATAAATATAATTTTAACGTCTTGACTGAAAGATTGACTGATATGTCAAAGCACAAATCAAGTCAATGGATGATCCGGCTTATAGTTTAGCACACCGATAGCTATTTTGATGTAGGTAGGCATCAGCTAGGAACGAAGTTTGGATTATTTAATCGGGAAAAGTCGCGGGTAAATGCAAGACATCATTTCAAAAAAATCCAAGGACCCACTCCAACAACGCAATAGGTATTTTCAGTGCCTTTATGCAGAACTAGATATTTCATGAATGGAGCTTGCAAAACATATAATTATCTTTACTGTTACTGTCGTTTTGCTTTAGATGTTAAAAAAGTAGAATAAGAAAATAAAACTAAAATATAACAGGTAGGTAACTTTGGAATGTATTTATGATAACATAACATGCTATATATTTATATAACATAGGTACATAATATTTAAAGAAATACTTAGCATTTATACATTAATTATGGTTTTTTAGTATATATATTTCACTACGTATTATGTATGGTTATATCTTTATTTAGAGCCTATTATTATTGTCTCTTGTCTTTGTTATCTCTCAATCTTTGCTATGTAATTATTATCATTGAAAACTGTTTTGACTCGTGTAATATTTATAAGTGATATAGGTAGCTGTATGTTTTCTTGAATAAATAAAAATAAAATAAAAATATGTAAGACATTCCACACATCGCCATCTAGCCCTAAACTAAGCAATTCAAGACCGACAAACATGATTGCTCGACTATTGTACTTACTTCATATAATACGAGTTATTGCGACTCATATTTTTGCTCTACTAACCGTACTTTAAAAGTTTATGGAGGCATACGATCTCTAATTTTTTTTTAAAATAACTTTTGTAGGCATGAGACACAATGTATGATAAAAATATGATCAAATTTGGAGGCATGAGATCAAGCCGTGTTATGATAGCCAGACAACGGATAGACTTAGATTTTATAAAAAAAAATTCAAATATACTTTTTAAAACAACTTACCTATATTTTTTACACAAACAAATACCTGTGCTTACAGTAATATTTGATCGACGGTGGGAATCGAACCCGACACGTCGTAGGCGGGTGTTCGACCACCGGGCTACAGAGGTCGTGAAATTCGTTCAGGCGTTACTTTACATGGCCAGCCCGGCTAAACCAAACAACAGCAGAGGCCTTTAGAAATTAATTTATTTGGGTGCATTGTGACGAGTATCTAGTGAACAGGCTATATTTCGATCAAACGAACTAAACTAGCAGGAATATACCTACCCATTGCACAAAAAAAAAAGTTCGAAGCAAGATAAGGCAAGTTTCGAAGTAAATTTGTCCATATCTTTTTATCATGTTGACTCAGGATATTGCTTTTTATACACCTAATAGGCACAATGAACACCTGTACCTGGTTCAGTACCTGGCATACATTTCAACTTGTTAGGTCCAGCTGTTCCTGAGAAAATAGGTGGTGACACACGGACAGACGGAGAGGTGGACAAGAGAGTGGACAAGAGGGTTCCTTTGTTACCTTTTGAGGTATGGAACCCAAAAACGGGAAAAATAACCATACCAACATCTGTGGAAGTCGGGCAGTTTTATGTTCCATTTTTCCCGCTCTGTTGCTTCAGGTAATGTTGGTATGGTTATTTTTCTGTCGGTTAAATAGACCTTTTCTTACTAACTTTATGAAACAATCAGGTAGGCCTGAAATATCAGGGGAAAGCTGCAGTAGAGATAAGAGAACGAGTGAATAATATATAGACTAGAAGAAGCCCTGGGCGTGTTAAGATGACACGCGTCAACCACGCGCCCGCCACGCGCATCACACGCGTTGACCACGCGTTGAACACGCTTTGAAATTTGTTCTATATAATTATCATTTGAGTCTTATGACACATCAATAGATCTCAAATTGCATTTCTGCAAGCAGGCGCGGGGCATGCGCGGGGCGGGCGGAAGACTCAAATTATAAATACAACAAATTTCAAAGCGTGTTCAATGCGTGGTCCACGCGTGTCACCTGAACACGCCCTAATTATCGCCAGACGTATTGACAGCTCTTTCCTCTGGTTGGCTAAGCTGAGAGGGTGTTATAGGTACCGGGCAAGCCTACTCCATCTAATACATATCCCATCAGGCAGTATAAAACTTTAATTAATGCCATGAATAGCATTAATTAAAGTCGTCGCTTTATAAATCATATTAGATGTAAAGGCCAATGTAATACACCAATATTCTATCTACGTAAATACTACGTTATTGACTGAATATTCTAGACCAACCTCGAAATAATAATAAAATCCGGTTCGAAGAAAACCCGATTATAAAGGAGATACCTAGGTAAATAAAGTTAATACGCCTGAAGGGCTAACCGCTCGAGCCAGACTTAATAGATAATTTAAATACGATGTTATCGTCAGTTACTTTGATAAATGTAAGGGTCGTAATCTGTTCATCTCATTTACTAATCTTTGAGTGTTTTGACGTCAGTTGATGGTCTGGAAGGCTGTTGAACCTACGTTACATATTTAACTACAGGACTTGAACGCGAGTATTAAATCGGGTAAAAGTAGGTATATGATTTACTTTAGTAAATTAAATGACAAACACATATTATTAATATAGGTACATACTACCGAAATAATATGCTACAAACTTAACAAAACTATTTTAATTCTATAGAAAAAAAAACCACGAAAATTCGTCTTATGTACTGGTCTAATATGGTGATTTTCGACGAATCGTAATACTAATTGAATATTATCCATTTTGAGTTTATACATGAAAACAGAATGGCGTCGCGAATATCGTGATTTTTTAACATTACAAATCACCGCGACCATCGTGATTTGTATGCTGATTGACTGATTCAAATCGAGATGGTTACGACCAGTCGCCATCTTGAATAGTAGTGAATAGTAGAAGGAAAATGAGGTCAAAAGGTAGAATGAAAAACAATAATAATCCAGATTAGATTTGACACCATTTTCTATAAAAAGAAATCCAAATCACGTCGCAACCATTGCGTTTTGTGTGACTAAGTATAGCATAACTCAGAAAATAAAAATTCATTAGTATTACTTTTTAGATAAGATTTCTGTTCGTCACTAACAATTTTAGTCCTGCTGAAAGTCCAATAACGGTTAAAGACCGTATTAAAAATACATTCTCGTTTTTAGATAGATTTATAGTCAAATATTATGCTACCTCAAAACCATTCAATTATTAAATTGGTATTGTGTACTATACTTTCCAAAACTATGCTTGAAAATTGCGTCTCGCTTTTCTATTAAGTTCAACAGTGGAAAGACCCCTGTAAGCTTCTTAAAAACATTTAACCAAATATTATCTTATCATTTTGTTGGCCGAAATATTCCATAGTACCTAAATATACACAAAGCTTTAAAAAGAAGCAGCTAAAGGTCTCACAAAAATAGATCACCCGGGACCGTATATCGGAAACATTGGATTGCGAAGATTCTCTTACAAATTGTGAACAAAATATTCGAATAAAATATTCAAACAAAGTTACCTACGAATACAATAAGCATTGACTACGTTCGTTTTATCCTACTTATTTTTGAGAAAGAACATAACGGACAGAAGGATTTTTATCAAAAACTATATCTTAGTTTATTTATGAAATAGAACCATTTTCATTTGTTACCGAAAATGTAATTATCTGAAGAATCGTTTCGTTTATACAATGTGTTCCATTGAGAGAATTATAATACGAAAGGGGATTGTTCTAGATGTCTAGGCAAATAACTTTTGTTCTACGACTTTAGGTAAATCGAACCCTTTTTAAAAATAAAATGTTTCTCTTTTTAAAATGCATACAAAATGTAGATTCAATTTGGTCTAAGTTCTGTGTACAATAGGTTCGAATATAAGGTATAATAATGACTGTAGAATCTCTGTTAATAAATAAATTTGTTCGATCACATGTTTTTCAAAATAAAGAATATTGATGTTTAAAATCGTAGTCAAAACTCAAACAAATAATACCCAAGGTTATTGACCTCTACTTTCAAGAAACAGCTGATTTTCGGCTAAAAATAACCTCAATTTTGACGGAAAAGTTCCAATTTACAAAAGTTGTTCCCCTAGATGTCTAGAATACTTTCATATTAAAATACCAGCGTCGAAACGCATTGTATAGGTTAAAAATCCTTACTATTTCTACCTACCAAAATGAAAGAAACACAAAATCCCGTATTCGTAGTTTTTTGAACACATTGCGTAACTAATGTAAGAGTCAGCATTATCTGATATTGAGCAAAAATTAAAGAAGAAGAAAAAGGAACGAGACACCGTCGTAAAAATAAATAGAAAAGCGTAATCAAATTCACTGCTGGCATCGCCTAATGATAATTGTGTTGGAATAATCTGAGGTCGCAAGGTCAAGTGAATTAAAAGAAAAAAGGGTCTAACGTTCATAATAAATACAGTATCTTTCAGCGGCACCGACCTATCCTATTTATAGCGCTGTAGTGCCTAAACATGTAAGGTACCGGGTAAAAAGGCCACTAAAAGGTTTTTTAATAACCTTGATATTAGTGAAAATAACAAGAAAATAAACAATTGATTTGTTTTTCAGATTGAAATTAAAGCAAATATTTATGTTATGTTTATGTAGTTTTCCATATGTTTATAGTATACAAGCTGCGCTTCGCGGTTTCACCCGCGTAACTCCCGATCCCGTGGGAATATCGGGATGTAAGCTATCCTATCTCTCAAGTTGGATCGAACTGCACATGGTGTGCGAATTTTATTATAATCGGTTAAGTGGAGTCCATTGAGGACAAACATTGTGACACGAGATTTATATATATTAAGATAGTTTTTAATTACGTTGGCAGGTGGCCTTTATTACATGCAGGTAACCTTATTAGATAGAGTAGGCTAGCACCTAGCACCAGAGAAAAAAAAACTTGTAAATATAATATCGAAGCCGTGGGTTCCGCGGATTTCAGCACGATGAGCACCGTAAGCCGCACCGTCTTTACCGTAAGAGCAATATGTTAGTAGCGCACGTAAAGGAATCCGGACATTTGGTATGGGAGCTTGACATGGTTTTTTTTAACGTTGCACTTTAAAACCTACATATCGATAGAGGACATTACGGCGAACAAATAATACCTTGACAACAACACTTTAAGGCGCCTCGGAAACGGGATATTCAAAGAAATGCATGGTAACTTAGTTATTCCATAAAAACGTGGTCCACTTTGAGAACCATACAAATCGATAGAGGGCATTACGGCAAACAAATAATGCCTTTTACTAAATCTCTAAAACGTCTCGGTAACCGGGATATTTGACCAAACGCGCACTTTTGATTTCACAAAGGCACGCGTTGCACTTTGAGACTTATACCTATCAATCGAGAGCATTACAATGAACAGATAATTTAGTATCAAAAATGTATGATGACACTGCCGAATAATACACGACAATTGACTGAAACAGATTTGTCTGTCGCCTCATTGTACTCCATCGTTCCTTAGTTAAAGAATAGTAAATTAAGTCGTTTTAAAATACGTCCGTTTTACATCTTGGCACGTGCTTGGCACGTAAAAGAACACTTTTACAAGGAGTCAGGGGGTCGTTAAGAGAATTTGAATTCGATTTTTTGGTCGGGGTTGTGACGATTATAAGGAGGTAGGTACATACCTTCTAAAGGTCGCTGCACACGTGACAGGAAAATTTTCGAAAAAATGTTCGAGTTTCCAAAACTCGTAGAACAAAAGTTGTTTGTTAAGGTGTACAGAAGTAGCCCTCAACAGCTTGCTAGTATAATTTCCAATAACCCTGTATAATGCATTGTCTTGAACGACTGGATGACGGATCAACGCACAGCTGCCTAAACACTTCTTTGTATGACATAGGCATCCGATAAAGGGTTTTGAAAAATTCATACCCTCGCGGACGAAGTCGCGGGTGAAAGCTGGTTTATTACTAAAGTTGTTTGTTACGGAACAACGGTATTTCCATGTTGGCTGGGCAAATTCCATGTTTTAAATAACCAATAAATAAATAATAAATAAATAAATATTGCAGGACATTCCACACATCGCCATCTAGCCCCAAGCTAAGTAACTACACTTGTGTTATGGGTGCTAGACAACGGATATACTACTTATATACTTTTCTTTTGTAAATATATACTTATAATACATAGAAACAACCAGACCACAGACAAATATCTAAGCATAAATACTTGTCTGTGGCAGGAATCGAATCCGCAACCCTGTGTTTGGCAGTCCGGCATGGTAACCATTGTGCCAACTGGGTCGTCAATGGTAGTTACAATCAGCTCGTTTGATTTATTTATTTTATTATGCGTCGTATTAAGAGAATCGTGAGCTCTCAATACGCGGCGCGAGTAGGTATTTTCAAAATTGACCCGTATCGTGCGACAGAGAGAGTTTAAGTTGTGATTGCCTACATTTTGCTTTTAAAATAAAGTTGCGGGCCGTAACGTTTTTACCCCCTTTATCCTTCACAAAATGAAATAAATTTGATCTAATTTAATTCACTGCATCTTATTCTAGGTTTATACGTTTCTTTTTTAACCGACTTCAAAAAAGAACGAAGGTTCTCAATTCGTCTGTATGTTGTTGTTTTTTTTTTGGTAATTCAGTTTAGTCTATTAAAAAACAATTGAAACGCTCGATGAAGTTTTTCTTTGTATGAAAATTTACAGCTTCACAGTGGTCTTAAGAGCCTCCTCCTTTTTTGAAGTCGGTTATAAATCCTGGAATTATCCACTTTAATGATTAAATATTTCTTTCCCTTAATACTTACCTTAATCGAAGACAGAAAGGATCAACAGCTTCATTATTTGATTGAAATGTTGACCTTTTCTTTGTTAAGACCTTCTATTGTAAAGACCTTATTTTATCGATAAAATGATTTGTCAAGATTGTATTGAAAAGCCTTTTTTCCCTATATTCATTTGCTTAGGACTTTTTTATTTTGAATTTTATAGTTCCGTACAAAAAGGGTAAATACGAAATCTTATTACTAAGACTTCACTAGTCCGTCCGTACATCCGTCTGTCTATCACCAGGCTGTATCTCATGAACCGTGATAGCTTAACAGTTGTTTTCATAGATTATGTATTTCTGTTGCCGCTATAACAACAAATACACACACACACACACACACAGAGAAAAATGTGAGCCGTCACGGGACGCCTGGTAGATGTGAAACATCGACATTATTTTGTAAAAGTAATATGCAGAAAAGAACAGATTGCGATAGAATCGCACAGTCGATTACGGTGTACACCGTACACACTACTGCATATAGACTGTATATATATACCATCATATAGCGTGCGCGGCATGCGTCGCCACGCCAGATATCCGTTTTATGTGCGGCTATAGATGTTTCATAATCAAAAATGATAGCTAAATAGTTGAAATTTTCATATTTTCAATTTTTTCAATTTTCATTTTTAGATTATGTATTTCTGTTGCCGGCCGGCCGCTATAACAACAAATACTAAAAACAGAAAAAAAATTCAAGTGCGACTAACCATACAACATGATATGGAATCCTTTAGAGCTACTCTTTAAATACAATGGCTGGTCGAAAAGACTATCACTTGATTTTTTATTGCAACATCGTGCTTGGCGCGGCATTCGCATCTACGTATTAGATCCAAATAAAAATCGAATATAAAAACTTTAATATTTATATTTATATTTAATTATTAATTAATTATTTATTATTAATTATAATTATCATTAATTATTTATTAATTTAATATTTGATATGGGTATATTTAACAGATTATGGGTCAACTAGCGACCCGCTCCGGCTTCGCACGGCTATATTATGCATGTATTATACATATAAACCTTCGCTTGAATCACTCTATCTATTAAAAAAACCGCATCAAAATCCGTTGCGTAGTTTTAAAGATTTAAGCATACATAGGGACATAGGGACAGAGAAAGCGACTTTGTTTTATACTATGTAGTGATAGTGATTTAGCCAAAGTACAAACTAAGTTTCCCAGAGGCGTAGTGTGACCTACTAAATGGTGATCTACAGGGTGAATTATTGATTGACGAGCATTTGATGATCCCTGTTTTCCAATTGGGATAAAGGGGTAGTAATAATTAATTAAGTACTTAGAGCTTAGAGTACTTTGGTACATATACCCTTGTTCTGTGGGATTGAAAATCTTAATATATATAAATCTCGTGTCACAATGTTTGTCCTCAATGGACTCCTAAACCACTTAACCGATTATAATAAAATTCGCACACCATGTGCAGTTCGATCCAACTTGAAAGATAGGATAGCTTGCATCTTAATTTATCCCGATATTCCCACGGGATCGGGAGTTACGCGGGTGAAACCGCGTAGGGCAGCTAGTTAATTTATAATATACTATCTGCCCTCCGCGGTTTCACCCGCGTAACTCCCGATCCCGTGGGAATATCGGGATGTAAGCTATCCTATCTCTCAAGTTGGATCGAACTGCACATGGTGTGCGAATTTTATTATAATCGGTTAAGTGGTTTAGGAGTCCATTGAGGACAAACATTGTGACACGAGATTTATATATATTAAGATATACTAGCTGCGCTTCGCGGTTTCACCCGCGTAACTCCCGATCCCGTGGGAATACCGGGATGTAAGCTATCCTATCTCTCAAGTTGGATCGAACTGCACATGGTGTGCGAATTTTATTATAATCGGTTAAGTGGTTTAGGAGTCCATTGAGGACAAACATTGTGACACGAGATTTATATATATTAAGATAAGAAGAAAGATTAGTAGTGTAGATCCTATGAAGAGTTTGTGGTGGAGGAAGAGGGATACCATAGGTATAAGTTTAACGTTAAAGTTACTTAAATGGGATGAGAATTTGGTAGAAAAAATGACTTAAGTAAATGATTATTTATTTAGTACATAAATATTAACAAAAAAAATCTTTTAATTAATAAAGTACTATGAAACCAAATAAACTAACAAACTTTCACATTTATATGAGTAAGGATTGAATACGCTTACTATATCCTAAAGTGTTGAGATAAAAATGTACTGCCTGGAGCAGATGCTGATTGTGTTAGTACTTGACTCTCTAATAAAAATGGTTGTCTTTAAAGTCGGTTTACGGACGATAATTTTACCTCATAACGTCATGAAAAATTTAGAGTTTTTTTCCTATTTTTTCTTTTATATATTTTTTTCATTTATATAAGTCTTCTATTTGTCACTTGTCACCATAACACAAACCCAGATGTGCGATATTATTATTAAATACTCTGTTTCCTAACGGGAACGGACGCGTCATGGTCATGTTACCATGATGCATGACGTCACACAATATTACCATCACGTCAAAAAGTTAATAGGTAGTAAGTACACACCGATCGCAAAGCTTCATACGCCTGAAATTATTGTGCCAATTTGTCTGGCATAGGATGGGCATACGCGTATGTACAAAACATCATTAGGCAATGACAGGCTAAAATAACGCCTCAGCAGCGCGAGGTCCATTGTGCGTCCTTCAAAAGAAAAAAAAACAAAACGGTTTTAAACAACTTATTTTAAGCAATCAATTTTAATATCACCTTTTGCGATAAATAACACCGGACCGATTTGCAATACTTTATCAACATTTATTTTTACAAGTAACGCGCGTAAATTGACAGTGATTGAACGAGTTCTGTTTTCGGGTCTCGGATAAAGTTTTCTTATAGAAGTACCTAAGAATAAGTTTGTGAGAACATAATGTGATATAAATGTAAGAAATACTTATAATTGAAAAATATTTTGTAATAATACAAGGGTAGAAACATTATCACTATCACTACTTATACTTATTATAAAACAAAGTCGCTTTTTCTGTCCTTATGTCCCTATATCCCTATGTATGCTTAAATCTTTAAAACTACGCATCGGATTTTGATGCGCATCGGATTTTAATAGATAGAGTGATTCAAAAGGAAGGTTTATATGTATAATACATGCATAATATAGCCGTGCGAAGCCGGAGCGGGTCGCTAGTTGTCAATAGATCGAAAATACATGCGCTGATAAAATTATCTCGTAAGATCCGACAAAGGGGCGTCAGCGTCCATGTCCAAGGTCCGTGTTAGCCTTAATTGGTGATTGGTTTTATAAGGAGTTCTGCTGCATTTCGGAATAACGAGCTTTAGAAAATCTACTTTGTAATTCTCAAAAATCTTAAAGCACAAGTACTTGTTTTAGAATCGTTACCTGATTGACATTTACTGGAGAATGCATGTATACAACATACCTTATGTGACCTCTTAAATTTAAAGATATAAGAAATTCAGTGTATCTGTATACCACATATTAATTTATTTATTTAATCGTATGATATTTATATAACCACGTATTTAATTATTTAAGTAATCATATTTAAATATATATTTACGTATGTAAATTTTGAGCTTGTTTACCACCACCCATGGGACACGGGCAGGGTTGTGGTAGATAACTCCTGCGGACACGAGCTGTGGTCATCCCCTATATTAATAAAAATGTCATAAATAGTCTACAAACCCATATCTTTCATGCACATACATATGTTTTTAGTAAGTTATCTACAGCTAAAATTGTATACACTGTTAGTTTGTGAAAGTTTATTCCCATGTGGTTTTAAAATTTAAGCGAGTTAATTTACGCTTTTATTCGTGAGCTGAATTAAATTACAACAAGAAAATCATTCTGAAAATATAAAAACATGACTGCTACGAGAACATTTTTCACAATTTCAAGTAACATAGACATATTTTATTTTGGGGATCTGAATCCTAACAAACTTTTTGATGCTGCTAGAATCATGTGAAAATAAATGTCGCTCCACACATTCACTATACAAATTACAAGGACATTAAAACGTAATATTTTTATGACAAACTAGCTGCGTTCAGCGGTTTCACCTGCGTAACTCCCGATCCCGTGGGATCAATTAAGATGTAAGCTATCCTATCTTTCATGTCGACCCAGTTGGCACAATGGTCACCATGCCGGACTGCCAAACACAGGGTCCCGGGTTCGATTCCCGCCTCAGACAAGTATTTATGCTTAGATATTTGTCTGTGGTCTGGTTGTTTCTATGTACTATAAGTATATATTTACAAAAGAAAAGTATATAAGTAGTATATCCGTTGTCTAGCACCCATAACACAAGTCTAGTTACTTAGCTTGGGGCTAGATGGCGATGTGTGGAGTGTCCTGCAATATTTATATTATTATTATATTTATGTTGGATCAAAGTGCACACGGTGGGAAAATTTTGATTAAAATCGGTTAAGTAGTTTAGGAGTCCATCGCGCACAAACAACGTGACACGTAATTTATCACTTCACTACATAATAAAACAAAGTCGCTTTCTCTGTCCATAAGTCCCTATATCCCTTTGTATGCTTAAATCTTTAAAACTACGCAACGGATTTTGATGCGGTTTTTTTTAATAGATAGAGTGATTAAAGAGGAAGGTTTTAGATATAATACATGCATAATACAGCCGTGCGAAGCCGGGGCGGGTCGCTAGTATATAATAAAAGATAGATCATCGTTTTCTTTTATTAAAAAGCCTTACAAAAGTCAATCATCAAAGCAAAGTAATGTCATGTTTTCTAACAAGGTGTCCATGTAACACGTCACGTCGTTGTCGGTTCACGGTGGCTGACGTCACATGGTTATTATAACGTAACTTTATATCACGACGCTTTGTTGGTACGTACTTGGAGGATGGTAAACAGTGACACCCGTAAAGGAAGCTGTAGTGTTCATGGGCGGTAGCGATTTCCAGCAATTAACAGAGCTGATGCGTCCTGAAAATTTACCGATTGTTTTAAGAACTGTAACAACTGTAGCTGGTTATGAATAAAGTGGTCATTTGTGACGACCCAGTTAAACGACACAATGGTCACCATGCCGGACTGCCAAACGCAGGGTTGCGGGTTTGATTTGATTTGATTTGATATTTGTCTGTGGTCTGGTTGAAAAAAAAAAGTATATACCTAAGTTGTCTAGCACCCATAATACAAGTCTAGCTACTTAGCTTGGGGCTAGATGGCGATGTGTGGAATGCCCTGCAATATTTATTTATTTAAGTTGATATTTATAGTATAAAAATTGAATGAACATGGTTCTTTCTGTCGCAGTGGCTTCATTATACTTGAACCGTTTAGTTGTACCTACTACTAATTTGTTTATACTACTAGTTTAACAATATAAAGTGTAAAATAGGTATAATGCAGGAAAAGGTCAAGATTAGGTACTATCGGCCAGAGCTGTGCGGTCCCAATCCATTTGAAGTCTGAAATGTAGCGATTAAAATAATGACAAATTATCCATGGGCTTAATCATGAAGGTAAGACTTAGGTAAGACGACGTATCAAGTATGCTCTATTGCACAATTTATACCTTACAATTTTTATAAATCTGTTTATGGACTTGTTATATATACTTCAAGAATTTATTATAATAGAGCCCGTTCTTCTAAACGACAACGAGTCGAGAACGACATCAAAGCAATAGGTGTGAGAAATTGGAGGGAGAAGGCCAAAAATAGACCCGATTGGACAAGATTACTTGACCAGGCTAAGGCCCACCCGCGGCTGTAACGCCTCAGATGATGATGGTTCTTCTAAACGTCTAGTTTATTTCCTAAACTAATATTGGGCACGGTAAAATCAACTTTATTTCTTAAGTTAAAATTATAAAAATCAAAGACACTGTAACCTCTTCCTCATAAACAAGGAGGAGCTATATTTGAGTCTAACTAATTGAGGCAGTCAACCACCTGCAAACATTTCGAACATTAGGCCTTTTCTACGTTAGTAGGTACCGTAATTTAACTAATAGCGCTACCCATAAAATAATGATGATACCTATTATTATGAAATATTTGAAATTTCAATCTAGTTAGGACTACGTTGAGAAAATGATGATGGTTAATGAATGCTAGATCAATTAAGCGCCCTATTATAGTTACGAAATACAACTTGTCCTAAAATCATCCGTAAATTGAAAATCGTGTTAATTGACGAAGAACAATTGTGACAATTTGCTTGCTTCATAGACGGGTCACAAAAAAGACTCATTTTAAGATAACTTGCGTTTTTGACCATTTGAAGTGCGTTTAAGAGGAAAAGGTACCGGGGGCTGTCTCCATATAAACTATTACAGACGTAGTCGACTGTTTTCTCCCTGGATAATGACACCAGAGCAAATCTTTTTGGTGTATAAAACTTATGCCATGACCATGCCTCTATTTTTTGTTTTTATTTTTATTTTTTTAATCTTAATTTCTATGATAATTAGAAAAAAAAATAGGGGCATAGTCATGGCAGTTATAGGTTTTATGGCACAAAAATATTTGTGCTAGTGTCATTATCCAGGGAGGAAACTGTCGACTATGTTTGTATGGAGAGAGCGCAGGTAACCTTTCACCTTAAGCCAGCCATCTTGAAGTGCGCTTGACATTTTCTTAACCATAAAAACTGACAAACTGCTTTCCAAAGCTTACGCGGCCTTATTTGCTTAGTCATCTGACCCTTTTGATTCTAAATAAGAAAGCCTTGTGATCAAAATACAAATCTTAATTTTCAAAAGGATCATTTATCAAAACAATTTTTAATTAAAAAGCGATACTATCAATAGGTACTCGTAAATCAGAACCATTCATCTTGATTGCAGCGATTCAATGATCAGACATTCAACAGTAAATTGTTATTTTAAACTTGATCAGTTTTCCTGATTGAATCAACGCTTTCGAAGTTGTATAAAATAGAAAATGACTTATTAAGGAATCTCTGAAACTACAAGAGTTACGAGTCTGAAAACGGCAGTAGAGGAGCAGTAAAATATGATTTTTGGAAATTCGACCTCTAATGGGGTAAAAAATCTTCTTCTTTTAGGACGTAGGGGAGCAGTAAAATATGATTTTTGGTAATTCGACCTCTAATGGGGTAAAAAATCTTCTTCTTTTAGGACGTAGGGGAGCAGTAAAATATGATTTTTGGTAATTCGACCTCTAATGGGGTAAAAAATCTTCTTCTTTTAGGACGTAGGGGAGCAGTAAAATATGATTTTTGGTAATTCGACCTCTAATGGGGTAAAAAATCTTCTTCTTTTAGGACGTAGTGGAGCAGTAAAATAGGATTTTTGGAAATTCGACCTCTAATGGGGTAAAAAATCTTCTTCTTTTAGGACGTAGGGGAGCAGTAAAATATGATTTTTGGTAATTTGACCTCTAATGGGGTAAAAAATCTTCTTCTTTTAGGACGTAGGGGAGCAGTAAAATAGGATTTTTGGAAGTTCAACCTCTAATGGGGTAAAAAATCTTTTTCTCTTAGGAGGTAGGGGAGCAGTTAAATATGATTTTTGGAAGTTCGACCTCTAATGGGGTAAAAATTTTCTTCTTTTAGGACGTAGGGGAGCAGTAAAATAGGATTTTTGGAAATTCTAATGGGGTAAAAGTGCTGTTAAATTTTGTACTTCGTAGTAACTATTATGTAAAGTCACATAAGTGACCCAGAGCTCACTCGCAAATCTGTAAGGTTGTAAAGTAATGTTACCTGATTCTGTTTTTTAAACAATATACTATACAAAACAATATACAATATAAAAAAATAACAAAATAGGTAAATACTATTTAAATGTACTTAACTATTTTGTGATTGTTTTAATGTGAATAAATAAATAATAAATACTATATTTTTTTACAGATATGCGAATGAGCTCTGGGTCACGTGGGGTTTAGCTAATTGGTAATGTGACTGTACTTTGTGTTTGTAGAAAATCAATAGGTACCTTAAAAGTGACACTATAGTGGGTAAAACCGCAGGGCGCAGCTAGTCAACGTATATTTTATTAAAATGAAAGATTAACGCTATTCTACGTAATTTAACGTCGCCGTTTTGACGCGAGAACAAATTTACATAAACCCATTTAGCGGTTAAACTTGCTAATCGGCCAGATAAGGTGGGAAATTGAATAACGTAGGTTAATAAACAAATCTGGATCAGCAATTTTGTCATGCAAATGTTGTCGTGACCCTGGCCAGTTTTGATAGACCCGTGGTAAATATGTGGTTTATGTAACAAAGCCTTTTCTTCCCTGGCTCTATTTTTGATGGTTTATCTCTGGCACTGTTTTCTAACCTAGAAAAATAAAAGGCCATAAGCCGAGGACAGTAATGCTTGGAAACTATTGACTACATTATGTGTTTTATATCACGAGGATATGGACCCCTAGAACTTTAGAAGGCGTGCTTGGAGCCGAAGCCAACACCTAGAGGGCCTTTATAATAACAAGTGGAATAGCGAAGTATGATGTGGACATCAAACTGGCTACCCTGTCTGCACTATAAAATGCAGCCAAAGACAACCTTCGATTTGGATATAAGTATTGATAAACTACAGGAGAAAACTACTAATTGTAATGGGATGGTAGTGAATACTGAGGAACTAAGAGTAACAACGACTACAAAATATTATTATTTCTATCATTTAGATCCGGTCAAATTGAATGAAAACCCTTTCCCTCAATTTGGTACAGTATGGATCATAAGTAAATTATCAGTTTGCTACAATAATACTATCAACAAGTATTGGAGTTACGACCTTCTTCTAATAGCCGTTACACACAAACTTAAATACTTGAATTAAAAGTACTCAGTGTGATTATTATTTTCAACATGTTAGCTATGTCTTTAGTTGGCCGAGAGGCATAAGCCGCTACCCGCTACACCAACCGACGTGGGTTCGATCCACAAGTTACGTATGTTCAAATTATAATGCACAGGATTGTAAACGTTACGGTGGGCAGAGATTTTTGACCGTGGATTGTACGTCTACTTACAAAGAAATGGAATTATATTAAGAGAATCAGATAATATGTAGGTAGGTACCCACCTACATAATATATTGAGATGCCTTATTCTTTTCCTCTTATTGTATCGATTTACTGTCAATGGAAAATTGGTTATTTACGTTTCTATAGGTAGTTGAATTGCTATGGTTTATTAAAGCATTTCAATAGAAATTTTCTCCTCCCACTTTGTTGCCGACTAAATTGACAAGATCGCGTGATCCGATCTCCCATTACGGAAGATAAATAAGAACACTGTAATACCTACTTCTGCCTACGAAAGTGACGCTAAGCTAGCCTGTCAGCATAATGCCGCTAAGCAGAGCTGTGCCTGACAGAGGATGCAGCTATACAGCCAAAGACAAAAATTGATGGTGGTGGGAGAGTCAATGGTACATTACGATACAAGTGTGGTAAATTCGGCTTTTGACGCACTCGCATTCCGCTCGCGCGTCATCAACCGCCTCTATGTAATGATCAATATCCAGACGTGTATCTTACGACGTTTTTTATCACAGTTACGAATAAAAGAAAAGACTTAAAAAGACAAGAAAATAAAAATTAACAAAATATTTGTGATAAGTTTGTTGTGTGTTGTGTTTACTATTTTTTAAGCATTATTTTTTTGTTAATTATACTCCCGAAAGGCCAGGCAAAAGACTTTTAACCTATACAGCCTCGTTTGACATATAATTTTTTTTTGGGTTTTTTCCGTTTGTTTTGCGTCGGCGGGCGGTTAAAAACAGAATACATAGGAAAAAAAATATTTAAGTGAGAAAAAACAAAACTCAATTTTTAATCGTTTTCTAAGATGTTATCACGTTAAATTTTCGTTCATATACCGACTTTAGAGACAACCATATTTGCTAGCTTAAAAACTCTTTGTTGGTACCTATCTTTTTTATACATCAAAACAGATAAATTAAGAATGTTTCATCTACCTAACATGTTATTAGCAGTAAGATACGTATTTAACTTATCGGGATAACTTTATAGCACTAGTTGGCAATGTAAAACGCACGCGTGCATAATACGTTGTATTATGAGCCTAAAATTCGTTTAATAAGATCCACTTTATGAGCAACTGTGATAAAAACATATTTTTTAAATGTCACCGAATGGATCTTCACAACGATAAAACTATTATTTTTGAAACTTTAGGAGTATGAAGCTTTCAAATTACATGAGTTTAAATCTCATTTTTTTTGTAATGCCGGTACGACGAAGAAGACGTTCATCGAATTCACGTCAAAATATTTTAACGTAAATGTGGTAACACGTAAGACATGATAAGTGTCTTAAGTGCCTTACGTGTGACAAGCCGCAGTTCTTGTTTAGCTGACAGGACAAAAACAAAAGTGATGTGACAGCGAGGTTTCATTAAAGATTGTCACGGCTTTAGAGAAACAAGATTAATTAAAGCATTCGCGTGTGGTATGCCTACTTTGTGGCTCCTTATCCTTACCTTTCATGAATGAAAAATACAAAAAATATTGACACAGGATGTATGCATAAATAGTGCTAAGCCAAAACTTAAAGAAATAAAAAAGGGAAATATACTACAGTAGCAGTAATCTATATTTATGTGCCACAAGTGTTAAAAAAATCCTGCCAAGTGCAAGGGTTCCGAACCATGTTTTATGGGAGCCACACTATTTTTTTCTGTTTTAAGTTTTTGTTGTTATAGCAGCAATAAAAATACATCATCTGAGAAAATTTCAACAATTTCAACTGTTTAGCTATCACGGTTCATGAGATACAGCCTCGTGAGAGATAGACAGGCGGACAGACATTGAAATCTTAGTAATAGAGTCCCGTTTTTACCATTTGGATACGGAACCCTAATAAGATATCACAATTTCTGTAATACCTATTGCGGTTTTTTCAGATTTCAAGTTTTAATTAATTATTCGCCAAGATTTGGGAAAATTAATTAAGAATTATCAATTTCTTTTAATAACACTCAGTTTAATTAGGCTCGAAGTGTTTGATATTAAATAAAATGTAATGAAAGGGAATAAAAATCTTTCTTTTGTAAAGTAAAAGAAACTTTTTCATAAGTTTAATTAAATAAATCTAGTAAAAAATGTCTACTGGGTAGTGATAGCACAGTAATAGCATAATGGTAATAGGTGGTATAGTCCATTGAAAAGTTACATTTGGGGTTGCATTTGTCTGAGGACGCAATTTTATTTTTTAGATATCAAAAGGGGGTTAGTCTAAGCTTAAATCCAAGTTTGAGGGATTGTAGCTCTTGTCCCACGGCCGCCATCTTGGAAAAAGGTATTTAAATGGTTTTTATAGTTTATCTGGTGGTAGATCGTGCTTCTAAGCTAGAGCTCAATGGGATACTCAATTTGGAAACTGTTGATCACTTTATTTACTTGGGCTCTAGCATTAGCAACAACGGGTCTTGTGAAGCTGAAGTTCGTAGGAGAATTGGAATGGCCAAGGCTGCTATGTCTCAACTCGACAGGATATGGAAGGATCGTAACATCACCAATAAGACAAAGGTTCATGTCGCCGAAAGCCGGAAAAGATGGCGCAACATTGTAAGAGAGAAGTTAATTCCCTGATGGGTCACGACCCCCAGCATTGGGGAATCAACGCAAGGAGGAGGAGGATAAACCATCAAAAACCGTTTAAATCCCTTTTTCCAAGATGGCGGCCGTGGGACAAGAGCTACAATCCCTCAAACTTGGATTTAAGCTAAGAATAACCCCCTCTTGATATCTAAAAAATAAAATTGCGTACTCTGACAAATGCACGCTAAGCCCAAAAAAATGTAACATTTCAATGGACATAGCACATGAGTTTAATCATGTGGTAATAGCACGTAATAGACAGCTAATGTCACTCGATGTAAAATAAAATAAATAAATATTTCAGGACATATTACACATCGCCATCCAGCCCCAAGCTAAGCAACTTAATGCTTGTGATATGGGTGCCAGATAACGGATAAACTACTTATATTTTTATTTTATTTTTTGTAAATATATACATATTATACATATAGGAAACACCCAGAACCAGAAACAAGAATTGATGGTCAGCATAAATACTTGTTCCCGGCGGGAATCGAACCCGCAACCTTCTGCGTCGCAGTCGGGTGTTCGCCCGACGCGCCACAGAGGTCGTCAAAATGTAAGACCAGATGAGAAGACCAGAAGGCCAATTCTCGTAAATAATATTGTTTAAATTACATTTCAATATCATCCCGATTGCATTTCGATTGCAAAAGATACCTTCGATAGATGTAAGAAGAGATGTAAGACCGTCAAAAATCGAATCTTCATAAAAAAATAACACGTACTTATTATTTTTAACAGAATTCAAAAAAAGGAAGAGGCTCTTAATCTTTACTAATATTATAAAGCTGAAGAGTTGATTTGTTTGAATGCGGTAATCTCAGGAACTACTGGTTCGAATTGAAAAATTATTTTTGTGTTGGATAGTCCATTTATCGAGGCTATAGGCTACTTTTTATTTTGATAGTCCCACGGGATCGGGACTTACGCGGGTGAAACCGTGGGGCGCAGCTACTTCAATTATATATACCTACATATAGGTATTTATAGCTAATTTAATATCTTTGTTAGGAGGTATGGAGGAGAAGCGAATAAATGAGGAATAACCCTCCCTTTTGGCATCACCGTAGTCGGATGAAAAGAAAAAAACAACGCACTCCGGGAGTGCAGGCAGAAGTGAAAACAATAAACTTGTTATTTCTCATAGAATATTTCTTGAAACGATCTGCTACTGCCATCTATTAGCACTCACTTAAACAAATATAGTTTATTTTTTATTCGCTAGATGGCAGTAAAAAATTTAAATCAGCGCCATCTACATTCGAATAGCGCTCTTTCTAGAAACTTAGTTTCTCAATTTGTGTAATAGATGGCAGTATAAGTTAAACAAAAAGACTAACACAAATAAAATCTCATCTGTCGCGTCAAAATCTGTCGCGAGAACAGCTGAAAATGCTCACCCACAAAAGTGCCCAACGCGCCATAAGAAGTTTTCACTTCAAAAAGTTTTCCAAGTTTATCTTCTGGCCGATTTAAAACACGTTTTACTTAAAATAACTGTATTACTATAAAACTTTCATATAGGCTACTTTGTAGATATTTCTACGGGATCAGGGACATAAGCGGACAAAACCCGGGATGCAGATGAAGTATTCGTAAATTCATACATTCTCAATTCTATTATTGGACGTTTTTCGTCCCAAATAACGATTTTAATAAAACCAAGAATGCGGATATGGTTTCCAGCGCATTCTCCTATATTTTATTGATGAAAGAGCATTTTAATTAAATTCAGATAATTTCGGATCATTGTGTTGGAACCTTTGTTTTGATTTCCGTTTTACGGAACATATCTGGTGATCTTTTGATTTAGGCAGGATTTGAGTCTAGGTTACGACCTGCCCGTTTTTAACAAACTTAATAATTGACATAATACTGCAACAGAAAGTAGAGACATAAATTGCTAGACATTATAGTTTTTACGATATACTCTAAAATAATTTTAGAAACCCAGTTTAAAAAAAATCTATCGAGAAAAATTATTAATGCTATTATGTTTTCACCATAAGTAAAACTACTCAAAGATCTGAAGATACATCTATCTTCTTCTTCTATATATAAATAAAAATCAATTGCTGTTCGTTAGTCTCGCTAAAACTCGAGAACGGCTGAACGGATTTATCTTATCTTGGTCTTGAATTATTCGTGGAGGTCTAGGGAAGGTTTAAACGGTGAGAATTTAAAGATCGGACTTACGCGGGTGAAACCGCGGGGCGCAGCTAGTTCTAAATAAAAATTAGGTACGTGTGGTGAAAGGTGTTAAGGTTCCGCTGGTCGATCGTGTTTCCATACAAATGAATTTAGAGTGTTATCCATTTATTCTTTATGGAATTTGAAAAACAAATGTTAAATCTACATAACAAGTCTATATCTAGCCCATGTAGGCGACGAAAAAGACAAATTATATTTAATTTAATATAATAAATATAATTTGTCTATTTCGTCGCCTACATGAGCTAGATATAGACTTGTTATGTAGATTTAACTTTTGTTTTTTCAAATTAATATAATTTAATATAAATAAATATAATTTGTCTATTTCGTCGCCTACGTGGGCTAGACATAGACTTGTTATGTAGATTTAACTTTTTTTTTCAAATTCCATAAAGAATAAATGGATAAAACTCTAAATTCATTTGTATGGAAACACGATCGACCAGCGGAACCTTAAATTATTCATTTGAAAAGGGATGTCGTCACGTATTACCCCGCCTTCATATTTATTGAAAGTCTTTGGTTTAAGTAAATTTGAATTAATCATACTATTTGAACAGCACCCATATCAATAGGGTTCAAAAGTAATGGACTTGTCATGTATATGATGGAATGATATACCTATTGTAAGTCAACTACTTTAAGTTAAACACTTTTGTTAAATCAACATCTTCTAGTTGATTGAATCCGGCGTTACTTTTCCGAACTCCATATCTGTAATGGAAGTATTAATGTTTGGTTATTAACTTTTCAACACCTTCTAATAAAACCCACGTAAGTCCCGATCCGGTGGGAATATCGGAATAAAAAGTACTTAAGCGTTAATCCAGGTCTATAGCTATCTACATACCGAGTTTAATTTTTTTTTCAATTTCAAAAGTCTTTATTAAATATAATATCCTTAATGTTACAATTCTAGTGTACGTTAGAAAATTCCTAGATGTAACAATTCTAAAATTAAAAACATTTAGAAAGTTAGTTCGCTTTTTTAAAACTTATAGAATTACGTAGGTATATTTATATTTTAACTTAAATATTTACCTACAACTTAATAAATACCTACTATTTTTACGATTTTCATGCAAGCTTTAGTTTAGCATTGCATTTATTGGCATAAAACCGAGTTTCATTGCAATCGGTTCAGTAGTTTTTGCGTGAAGGAGCACACAAACACACAAATACAAACATACACACAAACACCCAAATTTTCACATTTATAATATCGTAGGATAGGATGTCATTTTAGGGATCATTTTTGTATTTTAAGCAACGTTTAATATAATTTTTAAAATTACTAAAAAACTTTGAAGAAAGAACTACATAAAATATCAATCGATTCAAATCACATCAGATTTTGTTAACGACGCTGAATCTAAGCCAAGATGTGATATAAAATAAGGATTCAACAAAAATAAGGAGAATAGCTATAATAATAAAAATCTACTAGTTATTGATTCAATCTGAGGGGCAACAGTAAACTGAGTCGGTTTACCAACTATAGCAGCCCTTGTAGAGTGCAGACAGTCCATCAGCCGATAGGGAGAGAAAGCTACGAAATAGGAGCGGACAGGTGCCTTTCCACTTCTATTTCGTAGCTTTCTCTGTACATAAAACCCATTCGTTTCGGTTTCGTTCTACAAAAATCACTATTTGACCGGTTAACTATCTAAAGAGTGAAAAATTAAGTAAAATTGATAAACTATTGAAACGATCTACATCAATAACATTTTGTTGCAAATTAAGGGATGATAACAGCTATGCTTTATGCGAAAATTCCACCAAAAATGTCATTAGTTAGAGAAAAAGTAGAGAAAAATGAGAGAGAAGTCAAAATGTCGGGCATAACACTTTTTGGCAATGACACACATAGATAGACAGACCGACAAACAAGAGTTACTTTAACATTTATAATTTTAGTGAAAATATACAGCGTCTTCTAGCCTTGAACTAAGCAAAATACATGTAAATGGAAGCCAGACAACGAATCGAATATTTATATACTTTCCTTTGTAAATACGAGTACCTACCTACTTGTGTACCTACCATCTTGTAAGATATAGAAACAAATATTTGAATATCATAAAATGTTTGTCCCGCAGCGAGAATCAAATACGCAACCAATCGGTTGACATAAGTCTGCACATCTACGAGGACTTTAGCAGTTTATTTTTATACTCGATACCTTTGCGTTGGCGAATAAATAATACTATCAAAGTGTTTTTTGTAAGCAATCCACCGTATTTTCGAACAAACCAACAACCATAACATTATCATAAATAATAATATTCTTTCTTCTATCTATACTTATAATCAATCTATTTTTTATCTTCTTCGGCAACATGTTTTAGCCCTCTGCAGGGCGGGCAAATGCTTCTAGATATTTATTTATTCATTTATTTGCCAACAGCTATTATAAGAATAGAATTCTCCGTTGTCTTTCCACACCTTCCTATCGCCGGTGTTCCTAGGCCACGCAGCTCCAACGTGAGCTCTCATGTCGTCCGCTGGTGTTCTGCCCACACTTTTCATCCCGATTTTCAGTCCCCATTCGAGATTGTAGTATACTTTACATCAAAATCCATGCAATTATTTTCCCGGGACTAAATCGCGTTTTTTTTTCTCTTATCTCGACGTTTCGACTTTGTTAAAGTAGTCATGGTCGCAAGGAGACTGGAGCAGCGGCGAGCGTTGTCCTCTCATGCTATTGTAACATAGGTAGTCGAAACGTCGAGGTAAGAGAAATAAAAATAAAAAATACGCGATTAAGAAATACTTACTATAAATACAAATCGTGTGAGTTTAAAGTTACAAATCCATGCACTTACTAAAAACTGAATTAGGTACAGCTGCTTTAAGAGAATACGCTCTTGGGCTACTACTTATCCTATATAATATGTTTCTTAAATACGATTTTATCTAAGGATCGAGATAAATGCGAGTACAACCGTAGAGCCCAGCTAGTTTCAAATAAGACCCTTCAATTGCCACCTATCTATTTCCTTCGTTAATAACGCCCACCAAACCTCTTTCTCTGATTACTTCCGTTATTTGATTGATAGAAAATGCTCTATGGCATAAATTCTGACTTTGTTCTTTTATACGGCATTATGAATAAATAAGCAAGGTAGACTAAGAAATATTTTATTTATTTTTATTACTGAACGAGCTCAGCTGATAAAAATCAAGAAATTTTATAAGTGGTACCTATAGTAAATGTGAAAGTTAGTTGGTTTTTGCTCTTTACAGTCAAACGGGTCAACCAATTTTGATTATTTACACAAGGGTAGTCCATAGTGTGAAGAAACACATCGGCTACTTTTTGCATGTGTGAAACTGCAGAGCGCAGCTTATAAGAAAATTATGAAATAAACAATTATAATATGAATCGCTATAACTAAAGACGTCCTAAGCATAGAAATAGCATTATCCTATATTATTTCCACCTCTTGCACCCAAGTCTTTGCTATTAGTGAAAATGTTATAGGGGAGCGTGCTTTAATTAGATAGCATCGTCACTTACCATCGTGTGAGATAATGGTCAAACGCTGACCTAGAGCCTATTTACCTACCTACCCAACTTGCGAGGTTCACTCGTTCCTGAGGAAAGAAAAAGACACACGGACAGACGGACAAGAGATAGATCTATTAAGGGTTCCATTTTTACCTTTTGAGGTACGGAACGATTCAGACGCCATTTCAATTCAATATTTACAAAAATGATTTATGACGAACATTCACCATATTGGCCGATTTGATGTTGGATTGCAACCCATTCCAAAGGTCGAAAGAGACCAAATGATGCCGATTTAGATAAATCGCCTCATCTGGTTCTAGTATGGAACTCTTGGACGTATTGCCTAAGGATTTCATCTTGTTATACACTAGTTTTTGCCCACGGCTTGGCTATTCGAAATTGCACTCCTAAGAGTTTCACAGGCGCCTACTAGCCTGACTAAGCAAATCTTAATATATATAAATCTCGTGTCACAATGTTTGTCCTCAATGGACTCCTAAACCACTTAACCGATTATAATAAAATTCGCACACCATGTGCAGTTCGATCCAACTTGAGAGATAGGATAGCTTACATCCCGATATTCCCACGGGATCGGGAGTTACGCGGGTGAAACCGCGGAGGGCAGCTAGTAATAAATAAATACTGCAGGACATTCCACACTTTTCCATTTAACCCCAAGCTAAGTAACTAGACTTGTGATAAGGGTGCTAGACAACGGATATACTGCTTACATACTTTTCTTTTGTAAATATATACTTATAATACATAGAAACAACCAGACCACAAACAAATATCCAAGCTTAAATACATATCTGAGGCGGGAATCGAACCCGCAACCCTGTGTTTGGCAGTCCGGCATGGTGAACATTGTGCCAACTGGGTCGTCAAATAATATTGCGTTATATCAATACTTGTAAATAATATTTATTATTATAATAAAAAAAACTTTTATTAATAACTCTTAAGAGTGGAATTTTAAATAATACGAAGATGTTTCAACCGATTGAGATTATTTTTTTTGTGTTGGCTGATCTCATAAAGAATTAGTTCTAATGAGAATTTTGGGAGTGATGAACAGAATTGCGCCTCGAGCTTGCAGCACACTGCTCAGTTTCAAAATTATGTTGTTGGGGGTTACTTTTCCCTTTCTTTCTAAAGTCGGTTGTTTAAATTTTTAATGTAAAGCCGAGTTTCACAGAATCCCTCATTTGATTCAAGTGGTCAATTTAGTTGGGAGAGTCTGGTTTGACCTTTCCCTTCATCGCCTTGTGTAATGGAATGTGGTGTTTTATAACCCTTTTTTGGATGACTAAACCTGAATAAAGTTCGTAGGTCTAATAGGTAGACATGTTAGTATAATGAACACTGTTACTAAGTACGGGTATAAAAGCTTGAGTAGATACAGGCATGCAGTGTAGTTTTTTTTTTTTTAGTTGTAGTTTTTATATATTTTATATAGTTTTTATATGTATATAATATATATTTTTTCCTCTTAAATATAGATACACTGATAAAGTTTAAGTACACTGTAACAATAATATGTCATTACTTTCGGTGATGAAACGCTTAATACTGACTTTATTATCAACAACTATTTAACATTAATAACTTTATCTACCTACCTTACACCTATAATTTTCATTACTATTTCTTTTTACTTTTTTTACATTTTTCTTTTTTAAAATTTGTCTTTTGTTTCTATAAATATCCTAAGTACTAACTTCCATTATTCCCCGTGACTTCGTCTACGTAGGAGTTAAATCCAAAATCCTTTCTTAGCGGATGCCTCTGTTATAATTCTTATTTTACTTCATTTTTCATTTTTAAAATTTTTCTTTTGCCTTTGTTGTATCTATAAATATAAAATTAAAAATCCTAACTACTAACTTTTATAACAACAGTGTAGGCGATTGTGCCCCGTGACTGCGTCTACGTATAGGAGTTAAATTTTCCAAAAATCCTTTGTTAGCGGATGCCTCTGTTATAATTACTTTATTCATTATTAATTTAAAAAAAAAATCTTTTGCCTTTTTTTGTATCTCTATAAATATATAATTGAAAATCCTAACTACTAACTTTTATAACAATAAGCAATGGGGTTTATTATATTGAGAATATCTTACTTATATATAACACTTGCTATTCCCCGTGACTTCGTCTACGTAGGTGTTGAATCCAAAATTCTTTCTTAACGGATGCTTCCGTTAATAATAGCTATCTATGTGGTAAATTCAAGCCAGATATATCCATTGGGCTTGCTTGATACACAGTCAGTCTTTGGTAGGATTAGTGTACAATCAACGTTCAAAAGTCCACCGGCACCGTAACGTTTACAATCCTGGGCAGCACTGTTTGAATATTATAACAACGTAACTTGTAAATCTAACCCACGTCGATTGGTGTAGCGGATGGCGGCTTATACTACTCGGCCAACGAAAAACATAGCTGTTGAAAATAATATTCAAACTTAGTATACTTTTAATTCTAGTATTTATGTTTGTGTGTAACGTCTATTAGAAGGAGGTCGTTAGTACAATACTTGTTGGTATTATTATGGTACGAAACTGTTAGTGGACTTATGACGCATACTGTACCTGGCGGAAAATAGGATACGGTGCCATAAGGGTCTCACCCACCCATCAAATTATCTAGACACAAATCAACGGCCTGCCTATTGATTCCTTGTCAAAACAACTTTTACAAACAAACTTTTAATTCATTTGAAAATCGGACAACAAAGTTCAGTTATTTTAGTTCGCACAACATTCCACATTGTTTTCGTTTTTCGCACGAAGAAGTTTTTACAGTAGAAATACAAACTCGCTAATTTTACATAAACCATTTAGTTTTAGTCCCAGGCGCTCTGGCTGTAAAAGTCCCGGTTTTTAGTCACAAAGTTTTACTTAACCTGGTTTTCTGCTTGCCTGAGCATAGTTTGATTTGAATATTATCTACGTTGTGTTTAAATTACGTTTGAGAAGAGTCAAGGAAAAGCATTTTAAGGATTTAATACTTATACTATCCTCTAAATAATTTAATTCCAAAGCAAAAGTAAAAAAATAAAGTCAGGACCCAACACCATTAAGCCTCAAACTAAGCAATAAGGCATTGATAAATACATTATTTTAATCAATCAGTTTTTTTGTGAGATTTGTGTCTCAAAAATGTGATTAATCGGTTACTAGCATGTGCTATTACTAACTTTATGTGTAGCTTTTGTAGCGTAGGGGTTGAATTTCTCAAAATCCGTTCTCAGAGGATGCCTATGTAATAATGGCTATTTGTATGCAAAATTTTAGCTTGATTCGACTATGTATACAGGGTGAATTTTTTATGTGGGCCTTCAGGGCTATATCCTAAACTATGAGAGATAGCGAAAAATGCTAAAAGGAGTTGCGTGCCCGATTTTGACAAAAACAAAAACTGCATCATTAGAATTTTGAAAAACTCATTACCCTAGCCAGGAATCGAACCTGTTGATTTTGCAAAAAAATAATCATCCTATATTTTTATACCAATCGATAGTGTTGCTGATAGAGATTAATTTCTGGTCCTGGCTAGGGTAATGAGTTTTTCAAAAATCTAATGATGCAGTTTTTGTTTTTGTCAAAATCGGGCACGCAACTCGTTTCAGCATTTTTCGCTATTTCTTATAGTTTAGGATATAGCCCTGAAGGCCCACATAAAAAATTCACCCTGTATAGTTGTGCGTTGATATATCAATAAGTCAGGACTACAATTTTTTATTCAGCTGTTTTCGAGATTTGAGCTTAGCAACACATTCAGCTATTCATTTTTTATATTATAGAAGAAGATTACTTACTTACATCCAATTTATTCCCGCGACAGAACGGAGGACGGTAAATGCATTTATATAAGTTAAGTTAAATTGTACAGAAAGTAAATAAACATTTTTTTTATTAATTTTATCAGGCTATTTTACAGGTAGCTGTTATAACTCTTAATTTTATATATAACTAGCTGTTACCTGCGACTTCGTATGCGTGGTGGTTTTATTTTAAGTATATACTAGACCTTCCTCTTGAATCACTCTATTTATTAAAAAACCGCATCAAAATCCGCTGCGTAGTTTTAAAGATCAAAGCGTACAGGATATACAGACAGCGGTAAGCGACTTTGTTTTTTACTATGTAGTGAAGTTATATATTTTTGAACATGAGTTTTAAAGATCAAAGCGTACAGGATATACAGACAGCGGTAAGCGACTTTGTTTTTTACTATGTAGTGAAGTTATATATTTTTGAACATGAGCTTGATCGTTCGTAAGGCGTTTTGGGGGAAAGATAATTATAAGGTTAGATTCCGTAAGCACAGAAACAGATTCGTAATTACAAAACGCTTCTCTGTCACAAACAGCTCGTCTATCCGCATCTTGAGATATTATCCTTCTATTGTATAACTTCTCAATGTCAGCTGTTATTCAAAAACGTTTGAGTTATTTGCCCTTCGAAGCTTAAAGCGGTAGCAGACTATTAACTTATTGGCCAATGTTTGGTATCACTAGAACAAGTGATTTTTGCCATCAAACTTAATATAGTCTAGCAGTCATCGTCTGTTTTTCACCCGACTGCGCAACGCAAAGGAGTGGTAATCCACCCCTTTGCGTTTGCTTTTTTCACAGTAAAAAACTGATAAACACATTAGTGTTCATCAGTCTAAGTATGAAATCGAGCCCGGAATATTACATGTCGCGGGCGGGTGTTCGCCCACCACGACACAGAGGTTCTCAAACAGATAGATGTTTGAGAACCTCTGTGTCGTGTGTATAGACACATATGTAACTCATATCAGTTTGCTACAATAATACCTAATACTATCAACAAGTATTGGACTTACGACCTTCTACTTCTATTAGAAATAGACGTTACACACAAACATAAATACTTAAATTAAAAGTACTGAGGGTATTATTTTCAACATGTTAGCTATGTCTTTAGTTTGCTGAGCTACACCAACCGACGTGGGTTCGATCCACAGGTCACGTTGTTATAGTGTTCAAATAGTGCTGCACAGGATTGTAAACGTTACGGTGGGCAGAAACTTTTGACCGTTGATTGTACCTACAGCTGTAACTAGTACGTTATTACAGCATGCACTATATTCACGCGTGCTTAGGGAGCGTGAGAGTTCATGAAAGCTCATAATGAAAATCTGGTATGAAACAACATTACCTTGATATGATTGAATAAATTATATAACCCAATTTATTTCTCAAAAGGCAACACTCATTCGTTATTATAAGTGGAATCATTTTCTGAATTTTAATAACGATTTACGAATAAATTTATTTTGGCATGGGTAAGATTATTAAAAATAATATTTAAACTTTCTTCTGGAGAAGGGACAGTTTAATTGGACATCCTTTAGAGGGTTTGCAGACTTTGGGAAAGTCAGTAAAAAGCGGTGTATTGGAGTCGGTTAATCGGTTGATCACATAGTTCCTGCTATAATAATATAATAAATAAATAAATGTTTTATTTCATAGAACAATACACTACGGCTAATTATAGAAATGAGAATTACAACAAGTTTTAAATCATAATTCGCAGCGTCAGATTTAGCATCTACCCTCCGTACTAGTTTGCACTGTATGACGGTCAGGTATGATTCCTCTTCCGAGATCGCAGCAAGTTATCCAGTGCTATGCACTGAAAAAAAGGTTTTCTAAGTGTGAAATGATTCTCTTTGTATAGACGCGCGAGAATATTTTTTTTGGTTTTAGTAAATGTTCTTGAAAATAATAAGCAGTGTATTCCTAATTTATCAACATGATGCTTATAATTTTAATCCTCTTCCTATAGGTAGATGTGAGTCTCAAAAGAGAAATAAGAGGTGCAGCCCTTTTATCACGGATTAAAGCCCTATTAACCTCAACTCACGGCGGGCGATGCAAGAGCCCGTTTAACCCGATACTATACCGAAGATATCCCGGACGTCAGCCTGTACGAGATAAGGTCGGCTCTCAAACAGCTCAGAAACAATAAGGCACCGGGTGATGACGGAATAACGACAGAACTTCTGAAGGCAGGTGGATCACCGGTACTTAAAGTCCTTCAGAGGCTGTTCAACTCCGTCATCCTCGAGGGACAAACGCCAGAGGCGTGGAACAGGAGCGTGGTGGTGCTGTTCCATAAGAAGGGTGACAAAGCCCTTCTAAAGAACTATAGGCCCATCTCACTGTTGAGCCACGTCTATAAGCTGTTTTCGAGAGTTATCACCAACCGTCTTTCTCGAAGGTTTGACGACTTCCAGCCTCCCGAACAAGCCGGGTTCCGAAAAGGCTTTAGTACCGTAGACCACATTCATACGCTCCGGCAGATTATACAGAAGACAGAGGAGTATAATCGGCCGTTATGTCTTGCGTTTGTGGACTACGAGAAAGCCTTTGATTCAGTCGAAACCTGGGCAGTGCTGCAGTCCCTCCAGCGGTGCCAAATTGACTATCGGTATATCCAAGTGCTGAAGTGTTTGTATAGCAACGCCACTATGTCTATCCGGCTTCAGAACCAGAGCACAAATCCGATCCCATTGCAAAAAGGGGTGAGACAGGGAGATGTTATCTCTCCGAAACTGTTCACCTCTGCATTGGAGGATATATTTAAGCTCTTGGACTGGGACGGATATGGCATCAATATCAATGGCGATTACATCACTCATCTTCGGTTTGCCGACGATATAGTCATCATGGCAGAATCGCTGGAGGACCTCAGCAGGATGCTGAGAGACCTCAACACCGTCTCCGGACAGGTGGGTCTTAAAATGAACATGGGTAAGACAAAGATCATGTCGAACGCCCACGTTGTACCCATACCTGTTCACATTGGAGACGATGTTATCGAAGTTGTTGATCACTATGTCTACCTAGGCCAAATGGTTCAACTAGGTAAATCCAACTTCGATAAAGAGGTCAGCCGACGAATCCAACTCGGTTGGGCAGCGTTCGGGAAGCTTCGCAATATCTTCTCGTCACAAATACCACAGAGCCTCAAGACGAAAGTTTTCAACCAATGTGTGTTACCAGTGATGACATACGGATCCGAGACGTGGTCGCTGACTATAGGCCTCGTTCATAAGCTCAGAGTCGCTCAGCGGGCTATGGAGAGAGCTATGCTCGGAGTTTCTCTACGTGATAGAATCCGAAATACGGAAATCCGTAGAAGAACCAAAGTCACCGACATAGCTGTCAGGATTGGTAAGCTGAAGTGGCAATGGGCAGGTCATATAGCTCGCAGAACTGACAACCGCTGGGGAGTAAAGGTTCTCGAGTGGCGGCCACGATGCAACGCGAAACAGAGTGTTGGGAGACCAGCTGCCCGGTGCAGCGGTGGACCGACGACATTGTGGCGGTCGCGGGTAGTCGGTGGATGGAGGCGGCTCAGGACCGCTGTTTGTGGCGTCGTATGGGGGAGGCCTATGTCCAGCAGTGGACGTGTATGGGCTGACATGATGATGATGATGATGAACCTCAACTTAAAGCAAGACTTTATTCCCAAGGGAGATAATGTTGTATGAAACTCCCAAGGGAATAAAGTGATTTGAATTTGGAACGTTGAAATTCGTGTGAAAACTCTTGGTTTTAATTTTGAAGATCTCAGCAAATAGGTTTTATTTATAATAAGTCATTTGATTGGTCTACAAAAATCTAGCAGGCCACGATTTATGTTTTTATTTTTATTGTTACGTTAGGTCTAAGCAAATAGGTTTTGCCTATAATACCTAGCAAATATTTACCATCATGCTACCATCTCATTGCAATTGCCCCATTTTTTTTTAAAAAGTGTTTTTTTTTCAAATAGGGGACTGGCCACCACAAGAATTTAAAAAAAAAATTGGACTGACGGTATGAAAAGTAGAGTATACACCTCGGGATAAAGCATGTCTTCGTCTTGGGTGGCTTGAACCCCTCGCTTCACTCAGGCAGAACTCTACTTAAATCCCTCACTTCGCTCAGGAGTTAACTTTAAACTCTCTCGCTACGCTCGGGAGTAAACCCGAGAGTCCCTCGTTACACTCGGGTTTCAATATGCCACCCACAACATAAGACATTGCTTTATGCCCTTGATGCATAATCTACTATTATTTCTGTGTGGATAGTACTGTATACTTATTAAATATGTAAAAAACTATTTTTTTTTCCAAAAATGTACACACTAGTATAAAATCGCTCAGTAAAGTGAAGTGTGACGTTTGTGTTCAGAGGTGTCAATCTGCGCAGAAAAAAACAACAAAGTTAGAAAGTCGCCCACTGTGTCGCTGCATACGTAACGTGATTTTTCCCGTGCCGGACGGGACGCGACCATTTCTTGACATCGTTTCATCACTATCGCTTCACTATCACTATCACTACATAGTATAAAACAAAGTCGCTTTCTCTGTCCCTATGTCCCTATATCCCTTTGTATGCTTAAATCTTTAAAACTACGCAAGGGTTTTTGATGCGGTTTTCTTAAATAGATAGAGTGATTCAAGAGGAAGGTTTATATGTATAATACATGCATAATATAGCCGTGCGAAGTGTCGGGGCGGGTCCTAGTATAAAAATATAGTAACAAAATATACGTAACGAGAAATCGTTTCGTCCCGTCCGGCACGAGAAAAATCACGTTAGGGATTAAAGACCACGACCACGATGCACGTCACGTCCCCGTCCCGTCCGAGGATTTATCCCGTTACGTGTACAGCGACCTTAAATAGGCTTATTTTCCTTGATCGGGGGTGAAAACGTGATAAAAGAATGCTCCTTCATGGGGGTGGATAAGTGGGGCTAAAAAGGAATATCCCACATATTCCAGCTCATAATGACGTCACAGGAAATTATTCTGATGAATGACGTAACATTTTGTAAAGAAGGAGAAATGTTAGGTACTTGCTTTATAATTAATTACGGTGATTTTCATGCGGATTCTGATATTTTGAGTTAAGTAAGTAAATAAATTGGAATTTCACAGAGTACACTCGTATAACAGTATTACATAATGGACTTCTATCATCATCATCATATTATCAGCCTCAGGACTATGTTCACATAGAACTCCCCCAAAGACTACCAGAGCGATCGGTCGCATGCCCTCAGCGTCCAAAGACATCCCGCGACCTTAATTAGGTCGTCCGTCCATCTAGTCGGAGGCCGCAACGATTGGTAAGCTGAAGTGGCAATGGGCGGGACATGTGACTCGTAGAACAGATGGCCTTTGGGGCCAAAAAGTCCTAGACCGGAGACCACGGACCGGAAAGGGCAGCGCGAGACGGTCTCCGATGGCCACACGAATTATTGGACTTCAGCACTAATAAATTATTACTCTTTATTCAAAATTAACCCACCCCAGTATGATTTGATAAAGGGCGCCACGCCAAAATAAACTACAGGGTGTGTATCTACATTAAGTATTATGTTTCTTCTTAAAAAGTAAACTCATTTTTATGTAATTTCCTGAAAATGTGAAAAACGACTAAGTGGATAGTAAGTAGGTACTATTTTTTTTTCCAATTTTTTTTCAAGATAAGAACTAACGCTATAGTAATAGGTAATATCTTGGGGCAAACCTATATGGAGGTACCTAAATATAAAACCTAAACTCCTGAGTGACTGACTGATATTTCAACTAAAAGCTTTTTTTAAACGGACTAAAGTTTGTCACACAGATATCTATTTAACGTAGGTGTCGACTAAGATTTTTCAAAATGTAACCCCTACTCGGACTAAGTTACGGATTAAACCTAGAGTTTGCCCACTATCTTACACGATGGTAAGTGACGATGCGATCTAAGATGTAGTTCATTATAAAAAGCATATCACCTAAAACCTTCTGTTAAAATTACCAGTCATTCTTTTAGACGACCCAGTTGGCACAATGGTTACCATGCCGGACTGCCAAACACAGGGTTGCGGGTTCGATTCCCGCCACAGACAAGTATTTATGCTTAGATATTTGTCTGTGGTCTGGTTGTTTCTATGTATTATAAGTATATATTTACAAAAGAATAAAAGTATATAAGTAGTATATCCGTTGTCTAGCACCCATAACACAAGTCTAGTTACTTAGCTTGGGGCTAGATGGCGATGTGTGGAATGTCCTGCAATATTTATTTATTTATTTATTTTAGAACAGACTACTTAGCAGAGCATTAAATTCATAAACTTTACACCAATTCATTGAAAACCAATTTTATTCAACTCATAAAAATAATGGTCCCGATAAAAGCAATAAAAAAGTGGAAACAGGAACGAAGAGCCAAATGGGAATGTAAAATTTTTAATAGCAACGGTACTTGATACTTGGCACTAATTGAAATCATTAAACAGAAACTTTTAACCGGATGTTTCTCGAGCGATAAAATATCGGTTAATAGGCGCTTGGCTGTTGAAAGTACTCGTAAATAATATTATTTTTGTATCGTTAACTGTTTGGACTTGTTAGAGTTCGAGATTTGTAAGATCGTCATAAAGTTCTGATAATATGTTAAACCATAGACTAACGATGGTATATAGATTGTCATTCATGAACAAAAAAAATGGTTGTCTGTAAAGTCGGTTTACGGACGATAATTTTACGTGATAACGTCCTAAGAAAACATTGATGGTAACCATAGCAAAGATAATACGTTGCTATGGCTACCTTGTCTAAAACTCATGTTCCTGTAATATAACAAAGTTGCTATGGTTACCTAGTACCTACCATGTCAATATCGTGACACTTTTTTGTGAGTGCAGTACGGTGTTCATCGAGTTACAAGACGTTATGAATACGTTACGTCTATATAAATCGATGAACACCATGTACAAACCCCTTACAAAAAACCCCTTATTTACTACCGCTATTAAAACATCATAGTCGTCTCATATATCTAAAGTCACCACCGTTATTTTTGCCTTATATCTAACAAGCTTCATTTATTTTTGAAGTGTAACGTCTATAAATCGATGAACACCGGCATTCACCAAAAAGTGTGACGTCAAGCGTTACGTTACGTTATTGATAAGGACCATAGCAACATATTGAAGTGTGCAAAATGGTAACGTGTCAGATTTTTGAGCATAAATAATGTTCAACCATGTTAATTTATTAAAGTAATGTTAATTTCATATTGAGAAAAACACTTCTAATCGTATACCAAAAATCATTAAGATCAAAGCAACGGTACTCAAGTTATCGTCGAACAAACACACATAGATACATACATACAAGCGACCGACCGTCTCAACACTAGACCTCACTCGCTACGCTCGTTCGGTCAATAAGTTTAAAAAATTCTTAAACTTTTCTAGTGCTTTATTGTAACACTTCCATCACTATGACTTTTCTTTTTGTAGATTTCATAAGATTTGTAACATATTATGAATTAGTAAGCTGAAGTGGCAATGGGCGGGGCATGTGGCTCGTAGAACTGATGGCCGTTGGGGCCGAAAAGTCTTAGATTGGAGACCACGTACCGGAAAGCGCAGCGCGGGACGGCCTCCGACTAGATGGACGGACGACTTAATTAAGGTCGCAGGAAGTCGTTGGATGCAGAGAGCATGCGACCGATCGCTCTGGAAGTCTTTGGGGGAGGCCTATGTTCAGCAGTGGACGTCATGTGGCTGATATGATGATGATGAAGTTACTAAAATACACGTACGCAATTTTCTATGGGCGCTGTTTACCTATCTATATTTAATTGTTGATCTATGGTTGAACGAAAGAGAACCTATTCCAAAATATCCGTATCTTCTACCAACAAAAGAAAGTATAGAAGTGTGCTTACTCGTATGTCAAAAGTTTCTTCTTTCGGGCGTTTCGATAACAATTTATATCCAAAAATTCAAAAGTTCTTGTTGAATTTTTGTTCGAATCTGAATAGGTACAGCAATTTCCAACATTCCTAAATTGTTTGGCGTTTTAATTAAAAGTTTCGAGTTTGATTGAAGTTTGAACAATTTTTTCTTGAGTTTATTTAACAATTCATTTCAATCGATTCGATCAAACAATCTATCTATCTATCTTCTATCTATACATACATACATATACCTATACTTATAATAAAATAGTTCGAAGATGAACTATTTTATTATAAGTACATTGGACTGGAATCTGTACATTAGAGATATTTTGAAAATTTCTATGGAGGGCAGTCTATTATCGATATTGAACCAGAAAATGTAGTAGGTAATAAACATTTTTATCTGTCTATCTGTATCTTGGCCGCGCATCACGTCGAAACTACTGAATGGATTGAAATGAAACTCGGAATATATTCCTTATACTGATATGACGCCATATCAACCTTTTATTCTGAAATTTAGCATGATTTCAGTGGTGGGGGTGATCAAAATTAAATATCTTGGCCGCGCATCACGTCGAAACTACTGAATGGATTGAAATGTAACTCGGTATGAATATAGCCTTATACTGATGTAATATCATATCAACTTTTTATTCTAAAATTCAGTGGTGGGGTGATGAAAGTTGAATATCTTGGCCGTGCATCACGTTGGGCCTGATTGATTTTATATCAATTCAAAGTTCACATACATTTGTAACGGCCGACCAAGATACGAATCTATGACCTTCGTAATGAGAATCAACGTAATTACCACTAAGTCAACATCGCTCTGAATTTGTATACTTACCTATATAATACGTCATAAACCCTTTCTACAAATGGAGCCAGCACGTAAATAACTTCGTCGACACCCTGGGTCGTTTGAAACTTTCAGCGGCATGTGTTCGTCAAATCTGTGAATGTTTCCGAATATCTCATTTCGAAGGTTATTTGAGAAGTCCCGAGTTATTGAACTCACTTTCCGAATTTGATCTATGTCCTAATGTCAGTATTTTACACGTGTTAGTAGTTAGTAACTAGATATTGGACGACCTATCTGTGACGCGGGCGGGCGAACACCCGCTTGCGGATTTGAAGGTATCGGGTTCGATTCCCTCAAACAAATAATTATTTAGATAAGTATATTTATTTCTGGTCTGGGTGTTTTTGTATGTAGGTATATTATGTTTGTATTTACAAAATAAAAATTACATGTTATCATAGAAGTTAAGATTTAAAAAATAAATAATTAACTAAAAATAGGGGCATGGTCATTATTGGTCATGGCAGTTATAAGTTTTATGCACCAAAAATATTTGCTCTAGTGTCATTATCCAGAGAGAAAACAGTCGACTACGTTTTTAATAGTTTGTATGGAGAGAGCCCCCGGTACCCATTCCTCTAAACTTGAAGCTTGATGGTGCTGCGCTGTGTTAAAATGCAATATTTGTTTATTTTTTATTTATTTCCAAACTATTTCATTTAATAAGGTTTTTTTTTCAATAGAATAGCCTTAATAGTTAATCTATTCACCTTTTATCGACAGTAATATACCTCAACTTTACTTTTTCAAGTAATATTGATTTCCTACCAAGCTTTTTTGTTCCTTTAAAGGTCGAATTTTCAAAAATCCTTTATCAGTGCGTGCGTACGTAAGGAATCCCCTAGCGTTGTAACAGACTTGTACATTTTGTAGTTTCATGTTTTAGAGATTTCTTGCTTTATTTCTTTTAGTATAAATAGGTAACACTTACCATGTAAAAAGCTATCATTCAATACCTCATTTATCAAAATCTGTTCAGTATTTATCGAGTAACGTTAAAATAAACAACTTTAGAATGTTAAAGACATTGCCCTCTTGTGGTTTGGTTAAAAGTGCAGTCGAATTACAAAACACCTTTTTTTGAGGTCGGTTAAAAATATGCTTATCATTTTAAGGGGGGTCCATACGCCAACGACCTAGGTACACAGCCTACTAAATAGTTACTACTGGCACCGGTCGCCTTCGTTGGTGAAAATTGTTGATTGTTACGAATGTGTTTTGTTTTTCTCAAAAGTGCTGAGATGAATTTGTAGGTGAGATTTTACCCATATTTTGGTGTGATTTTGAGCCAAAAATTTCCTATAGTTTTGAAGCTATAAGCACTTTTGAGAAAAACAAATCACATTCGTTACAATCAACAATGTTAGTTGTAAGCGACGGGTATTTCTGGCTCGTTGCGTTTGGCAGCATAAGCAGCCTTAAGATTTTTTTACTAAAGTCAAGAAATTATTCTCTAGCGTCTTTATGGAAAGGATCATTTTTTGCTTCAAGAAACCTTTTTTTCTATGCAGGTATATTAAGGTAGGTACAGTGGGCGTATACATTTAGACCGTAATAATGAGTTTCGTAGTTGGTTGTTACTTTTAATGCTCACTGTTGGAATGGAAGTTTTTACTGTGTTCCTAGGAAATGGCTTCTAATTTTAGTTAAAAATAAAAGTGTTTTTTACATTTGTGTACCTATGTGTAGTAATTCTATTTCCTTTTACTGTTGTTTAATAAAGAATAATAAAAAAATTTATAAATTCCCGAATAACATTTTTCATCTATAAATGTAAAATTCAAAGTCCTGACTGACTGTTATCAAAACACAGCTTATCAAAGTCCCATTAACAATGACGTTGTAAGTAATAACGGGCCGACTATCCATCTTTAATCTAAATTGTTTGGCTTTAAATGAAATCGATTCTCGATTCCAATAATGCATTTAATTCGGTTCGTTCATTTTGGAACTATTTTTGAAAGCACATGGCTTCTTAGATCTTATTTTTATATATTTCCATTGTATTCTGTTAATTTTTTTATTTTATTTTTAATACTTAGGTACTTATAGTAGTACATTAAAAATGTCTTTTTTCGTGTGCTTGTCCAAATAAATATTTTTCTATTCTATTCTATCGCACACTGACAGATTGACAGATAATATAGAGGTCAACCTTATATTATAAGGTCGACCGCCACTTCGATGTTTGACCCCTATAATTCTCTGTCAGTCTGTCAGGTTACTATTACCTGTCTTTGTTCATTCGGGGAAGAAAAATGGACAACGAGGGTGATGCCTACATTTTCCAATTTACTTCAAATACGCCCTACGGTTTTTCCCGCAAGTGTCTCTTATAAAGTGACGAGCAGTTGCCCGCGACTTTATTTATATAAATACCTTAAGGTTTTCAAAACCTTCAATCACTTTTTCTATTATAAAAAATACATACAACCGAATTGAGAACCTCCTCCTTTTTTTGAAGTCGGTTAAAAAACCGCATCAAAATCCGTTGCGTAGCTTTAAAGATCTAAGCATACATAGATACCGGGAAGCGACTTTGTTTTATACTTTGTAGTTTGTTTTATACACAGAATTTATAATAGTTACTTAAAACTTATGACTTAAGAGCCTGTTTCCAAAAAATCTTTCTTAGTGCTCGTCTACGTCCTAAAATAAACCCCCCGTCAGAACTTTTGATTCGTAGAACTTGTAGTTTCAGAGATATACCTAATGAATCTTTTTTTTTAAATTTTATGTAACGAAATAAAATCTCAAAGTCTTTGGTACATTTATTTTATTTTCCTAATAAACGACAACTTGCATTTTTATTTTTCATAAACAGTAAATTATTCACCTTATTTATTTACATTAATAAAAGCATACACGAATATTCTAAAAAACAATATTAATTTATAAAAAGTACTTCCATCAACGGGCTCAAAGTTTTATAAAACTTAATTGACGGAAAGACTTTTTTAACTAATTTACAAAAATACTTAATTAATAGATCTGTACAATTTTTACTTAAAAAAAAACGATTGAAGTAAAACTATTTTACATTTTTATTAAAATTTCATTTAGTAATTTACATCTAGTTAGGATACACTTGCACTGGGTATAGTTCGTCTTTTATAAAAGCACACCTCGTTCTTAGTCTAAAAAATCGTTTCCTAGAAAAAATCGGAAAATGTAACGAATTTTTCGAGACTAGGTTATATTTTTACGTTAATTTTTATTTAATAACTAATTTATTGTAGGCTTCAAGCTATTTATATATTTTCAAATTATTAATTTAACAAAAGAGTAAAGGAACCATTTAGATTTTATACTATTTTAAATTCATTGAATTAGATTATCTTCGTCTTCTTAAAGATGTCTTGTTTGTTTATCAGGTACTCTGAAAATAAAAATAAAACATGTGAAATTTTATGATAAAAAGTGTAGCAAATATTGAAAAAAAAAAAAACATGCATACAACCGAATTGAGAACCTCCTCCTTTTTTTGAAGTCGGTTAAAAAAGAATAATTTAGTATGATGTAAAAAACCGGGTTATTTACTAAGACTTTGGATCATAGGTACCAATTTCAATCTTTCTGGATGCTTTCTGGTGAATTTATATTTGAAAACCCAAAATACTTTAAAAAGATCGGGTAAGCTGTCAATGATTGATAAATGACAAATTTTTAATATTACTTATAATTTTTTTATATTAAATTAGTGATAGTTACCTATGTCAAGAGTATAGTTAATTACTTAATAAATAGTTCAAAATAAATAAATATATGAACGAACAAATAAATAAATAGTTAAAAATACAAAATAATGCATAAATGCAATGGACCTCGAAGTAGGAACACGTCCTGTTAAGAGTGATATTATAGTTAAAACGGTGGAGGTTAGGTATCTAATAAACTATTATAATTATTTCAAAAGAAAGAACAAAACATTCGTCTACAGTCTGGCACGAAAGGAATGAATGAATGAATTATTCTATGACGTATAATATATTCGCCAACGGGCGGCGGCGAGTGAGCCGAGATGTCTTTCAAAATTCTGAACCTCTTGCTAACCAATACATTTAGATTAGCTACATCCTCTTTTCTTATATCCGGTGCAAATTATGACGTATTTATGAAATTTATGGATTGAGGTTTTGTTAAAATCGTTTAAAGAATATACTTAGCCCCTATACTCTTATGAACGATTTATAAAACTTTCATCATAAAACGGACTGGAGGTCTAAATCACTGTCCTACTTTGTTATATAAATGGTCCAAATTAAAAAAGCCAAAAAAACCAAAACAACTGATTCAAAAGCCAATCATTTATTATCATTGCCGAGTTCATTTGTCAAAATAGGTCAGACAAATGTTTCAGTAACCGAGGAATGAACCAGGAAATTCCTGAACGACGTTAACATAAACCCAAAGGTTCAGGAAGAGGCTCACCAAGACAAATGACTTACGGCTGAAATACTTTACCGAAAAGAGTTTTCACAGGGATTTGGTTTTCACCTACGCGTCGTGATACGACGTGATAAGGAAAGTTAATTTTGGTATGTTTGTTACCTATTTTACCTACCTTTGTTGCAGATGGTATTATTTTTAAGTATAAAACCTACACTAAGGGTACGGCTATGCTAAAGATGCATTGTACATCGACATCGCACAAATAGATAGATAGCGGCGCAAACGAGACGGGGCACGGTGTTCTTGATTTGACCAATCAGGGACCAGAGAATATTGATAAACTTTATCGATGTATCGCAGCGCAGTGATGCATCTTTTGACATGTGCGTGCGCCTCTATTTTCATACATTTGTTTTATATGGAGGTGACATTGATGTGTAATATGCGATACGTATCTTCGTCTTAGTGAAATTTAGAAATTGAAAAATATTTCCAAAAATTTTTGACTCTTGTGGGGTGCGAACCCACGACACCCACGTAACCGTAGCGGTGCTCTGACCACCGCGCGAGAGCATGGGATTTTTGAGAATGTTTTTGTGCTATTTTCGAATACAATGAGGTCATTAACCTTAGTTTAAAATAAAAGCTTTATCTCATGTGAAACTATAATTGAGTTAAATTAATTGCACTTTAAAACGCAGTGGTTAGACACTTTGTACGTTTACACTAGAATAATTACTCTACCTTTAGGTGCTTTTAAATAACTTATATGTAAATGAGTATATTATTACAAGTAGATTAAACTGTAAATTTGTCTTACATTTTCAATTTTAATACAGAAATCATAATATACGACATCAGGATATGAAATAATAATAGAATAATTTGATAATAGGATATGGAATAATTATTAGTTAATATTATGCTTTTCGTTTTTTGTTTCTTTCCAATGTTTTGTGTTAAACAAATAAAGTGTTTATCTATCTATCTATATGCGAGAGATGGATGTGAACGATGAGATGATGGTGTAAAGAGTAATGGAAGTAGAAAACAAAGTACCTAACTTCAAATAATTGGGGTTAGAAGGGTAGAAGTAAAGGGGGTAGTTCTAGACGTTTAGGAGAACAATTTATTTTGGGAAATTTAGTAATTTTTTGTCAACTGTTAATAATAATAATGTTTAAAAGAAACTAAGTACTTGGACTTGGCCCACGAGATTACCGCCATGTGGGACGTTGATAATCCAAACTCAACAAACATATTAACCCTAAGGTTAATCACCTGTTACCTTCAAAAAGCCGATTTTCGAAACTTATTCTCAAACTTGAAAAAAATAGTTAAATTTTCAAATGTTGGAGAACAAAATTAGTTCGCTTAGACGTCTAAAATAATAATCTTTCGTACCCTCTTGAAATTATATAATGCAATATGCCTTATTTGTAACTTATTTACTCGTAAGGCACATCTACTGAGGTAGATATACCATGTGTTTCATCGAAGGGGTTTTAATACAAAAAGGGGTTGTTTTAAACGTCTAGGCGAACAACTTTTGATCTACGACTTTTGGAAATTCGAACTTTTTTTTCGATAATTTTGAGGGACTTTTGATTTTGATTTTTACTTGAAAATCAGCTGTTTTATACAAAAACTTTGAACGAAATGTTCAAATTTCTAAAAGTCGTAGAACAAAAGTTGTTCGCCTAGACTTCTAGAACAACTCTCTTTCGTATTAAAATCGTTTCGCTGCAATACATTGTTCAAGTCACTGAAGCTCTGTGATTGTATCTGAGATTGCAACTTTTATTTAGCTATGTTTCAAAACAAACAGATCAGAGAGATTTATCGATAAATAATGATACTTTTCTCCAGACCATTTAGCTTCATTGTTTGCAGAGAAAACTTCTCGTAGATACGAGTATTTTTGTAACAAAAATGAAAACAGCGGAGTAATCGGTGCAATTTGGTGCAGAAATATTTTTATAGCTCATCCGTAACTTGTTTTGATAAATAAAAATGACTAAGTATTTTTTTACGATTGTACAATTTTTGATGTTGTTGAAATTGTGGGTATAGTCGAATGTGGATGATTTTAAAGAAAAACAAAGAGATTATTACAAGGCAAAAGAGATAAATCATAAGATCCGAACACCCAATCCATTGATTTTTATAAATCTGTAAAATAAACATATTATTATTTTCCTTATCGACTGGAAAAATAAGGTCTCCTACAATTAATTAACTAAATTTCTTAGCAATCACGAGCTAAATATTTCTCGGGACGGTTAGACATACTTGTATGAACTTGAAAAGTTTACAGAACTATGGATTTGTAGGTATTTTGGGCTTTTTCGAAATAAGCAATTTTTACGTGAAGAGATAACAAACATACTGACATACACTCCTTACTCCTACCCAAATTTTCGCATTTTTAATATAGGGATGAATAATATATATGAATGACATCGTAACCTTTATGTTTTAAATATTAACATTATCACCGATCCGAATGGAAGTTATAAATCCAATCATGGTTCCGTGGTTGGCAACACGACTGTTCCTAAGGAAATTTAACATTTGACGCACCATTATTCTAATATTGAATCGAATATAAAAACGGCTCCAATAAATAATGCCGAAGTGACTTAAAACCATAAATAATATTATGGTTTGCCATTGAAATATCTTATTTTATTACTGACGTAGGGTTTGTTAGAATTGTTACAGTTTGGTACAGAGAAGCAGTTATGATTTGAAATGTCTTTTTTTGTGTGATACTTTTTATTGTAATGGATTTCTTTAAGTGTCCAGAAGTTTCTTTTATTGTTTGGTCATATGGCTACGTTTACGAGAATTCATAAAAGTGTAACTTACCTTTACAAATTAGAGTACAGAAACGATAGGATCTTTATCAGATGTGATCACAGTTTTATCTACAAACATATACATATTAACGCAGTCTTCGTTCGGACTCTGATGGCTCTCCGGCTTCTCATCAGGACTGATATTCTCTCCATCATCACATTTCTTCTCGTTGAATTCTATTTTATATCTAACTGAAGACATTTTATTAACAGTCGATGTTAATAATGATTCTTGAACAGTATCGTTACCGTTACATGTCTTTTCTGATCTGAACATCCCTGTTCTTTCCTGGTCATGCCTTTTTTTCTTAGTAACTAATGCTCCTAGACAAGGTAAAATCTGCTTAAATTCTTTTCTAAAATTCTCGTTCAACCATGCATATAAAAATGGATTGTAAATTGTCGAAGACATTGCTATGAAATGTGTTACGAAAAACAACACCATGTAATACTTCCAGTCTTCTGCAAACGAATAAAAATCACTGCTGATATTTATCAGATTTAGAGGAAGCCAAGATAATCCAAATATCGCTACCATTGCTATTAGCATTCTATTAGTTCTTCGTTTTCTTTCTCTTTCTGCGTCTTCTTTCTTACTATTCTTACTTCCAGGCCTTGATTTTAGTCTATCATTCAATTTTATGCTAACACAGGTATAGCAGAAAGCCATTACGACGAAGGGTATGGCGAATTGCATAATAACAGTTACAGATCCAAAAGCTTTCCTTATTTGATCAGAAGGCCATTTTTCTGCGCAATAAACGTCCTGCAATGCCATATAATATCCATAAGGGAAAGTAACTGATAGTGAGAAAACCCATATAAAAATAATCAAGCTGATACACGTCTTAATTTTCATCCTTGGTTTGAATGGGTAAATTATGACGAAGAATCTATCTATAGCGATTGATGTTAACGTGAGCGTGGAAATATAGACGCTACAACCTTGAGCGTAAGGCATGATATGGCATAAGAGGCTGCCGAATACCCATCTTCCTAGGAAAGTGTAAAGAGGGGTAAATGGTACGGCAAACACGCAGAGCAATATGTCCGATAATGCGAGGTTCGTGATGAAGAGATTAGTTACTGTTTGCATAGCTCGATTTCTAATGACAGCGTAACATACTAGAGCATTCCCAAATATTCCTATTACGAAAATGATAGTATATGCCGTACAGAAAGCGGCTTGAACCGCTTTATCTTCGATCGGGTCTTTGTGGGTGACATTCTGTAATTCATCGCTGACTGTACTTAATGTGTCATTGTAAAGAAGTTCGTCTGTCCATAGTTCGGTCGGCATAATTCTGCTGTTTACTTAAATTGACATCATAAACCTTTTCGGTTTTTTACTATTATCATTTTTGTTATGAAGTTCAGTGTGAATTGGTAGATTTTGTATTGTGATCATAATGTTTATTTTTTGTTATCGTAACGCTAAGTGGAATATGGATTCGTTATCACGTTTCTATCTCGTTCTGTCCATTCTTGAAGTGTTCAGTTGATATCTGCAACAATAAAACAAAAATATTAGTATTCTGAACAGATGGTAAGGAGATAATAAAATTATTTATTGTCTGACTGCTTCGAATACGGAAACGGTAAACAAATTAAACTTTGACACTTCAGGGTTATGAAAATAGCAAAGTGAAATTCTAGTTCCATTTTTTACTTCGTAAATTATAAAGTTAGTCAGCCAGCTCAGTATTTTTGTGTTTCATCACCAGTTTATATCTTGCACTAAAGAAAATCAGTTTTAAGTTTAAATTTTTTGCAACGAATTCTTGATATTGCTCTTGATATCATAATAAATGATCTTTTATGGTTTCCTTTTTTTACCTTTTGTATGGAACCTTAAAAAGACGTGGGTACTTATTGAAGTATTTTTCCTTGTAACGGGTTTGAAATTATCTTATAAGTATTCTTCGCTCATTGTTACAGGATTTTCTAACAGCTTCGTAACACATTTCCATTACATTTATTGTCAAGTAGGTAAAGTGTCTCTCTGACCTTTCGTCCCACACAATTTGAGTTTTATTTGTACGTTTGAGCCGTGTTTGTTTAGCCGTTTGTACGGTTCGGTTAATTTAGTTTTGTCAGTGTTAGCTGTTGACTGTTTTCGATGGTTATTCGTAAACTAGCTTCCCTCGTGGTTTTACTTTACTTGAAATACCATTCTTACTTATATTATAAAGTAGATTTTCTCGCCATTTTATAAAAATAAAAAAAAACTTACATATATTACAATGCCCTTGGTTTCCGCACGAGGCAGAGCCTGTATCGCGGGACACCGACTATACAATTTTAAATTTTTACGGGAATGAACGTAAAGGTTACTTTTATCCAGATATTCCAACTGGATCGGGACTTATGCAAGTTAAACCGCAAGGCGCAACTAGTAAAATAGCCCATGTGTTGGTTGCTATTATTTCCATTCTAAACATGATTGAAATACGCTAAGTGGTTTTCAATGATAAGTCAGCGTTTGACCACTATCACACCGGCCTGATGACAATGCGGTCTAAGATGAAGTACTAGGGACTGGAAGACCTTCAAATTGTACACGTTTCAGCGTGAAGAAGTGACAAACGTACATAAGTTGAACTTTACATTTATAATATTAGTAGTTGGATATAATTACACATGTGGGAAATCCCACTAGACAACACCGTCCTAATGGACAATGTGGTTTTGTGGTGAACTGCTGTGTTTTAACTCTAATTGCTAATTAGTTAATAGTGCAATTTAAATAAAGGACACGATTACCTAAAATAACCTCTCTGTTTGTTGGTGCTAATTTCTAATGATACAGTTTACAGTAAATTTTATACTGTAGACCCATAAAAGAACTACCAAAAACTATAAGCCAATTTCAATAGTCCTAGGTGAACTCTTGGGGTAGATTGTACTTGGGATATTTTTCAACCAGCGGTTGAGATGGGTAGGGCAACTTGAGAGGATTGTAGTCTAAATAGAGATGTAAAGATCATCTCTATTGGGGCCGACCGAGGAAGTGCTGGAATACCTACGGCGAATAAGGGATACCACTTTGCTTTTTTTTAGCTAGTTGTTGTAATTGATTTATTTTATATGGCGGGTTTTATGGTCATGCACCGCTCTCTCTTGTCAAGAGAATGATAATACTCGTATATAGGTATTTTTTAAGGTTAGGGAAGGTACAGACCGTTGAGTAAGCTCATACAACTTGGTCGTTTTACTAGTATAGACATTGTGTGTTATACAAATTAAGTGTTTTTGGAAGAAAATGGGCAGTAGTTAAAATATAATGGGTTGTCAAGGACAACGATTCTTAGCGACGCAGGAAGTAAGCAAGGAAGTATTTGACATTATAAGTAGGTATACTATTTTGGGAATATGATATTTTGCGACACAGCCCTCTAGAGTCATTCTGTTGTAGACTTTGTAAAACACCACTGGAAAACTAATATACTAAACTATGTTACTGTCTGCAAAGTGTCTACTAACTAATGAGTGTTTTCAAACTATTCCTAGACACGACCACTTCAAAATATTGAACTCCCAGTTGCTAAACCAGACACATTCGTTTTCCTAATGGATGATTTACAAATCAGTCAAAGAAATTTAAATTAAGGTTGTATAGAGATAACTTCTGTACTTCAATTCAAGTGGAAGTCACTCGATCAACTCCAGACCCTAATAGGCTGCTGCAGACAAAATATTAGCCAGTGGGGTTAGACTTCCGAGGAGCGCAGTGACTGTGGAGTCCCAACAAAATCGATGGATCACCTCTTTCGATGTCCAGTGTGTTTTAACATCTGCACGTTGGATAACTTTAATGAGGCCAAAGATGCTGCCGTAGCTGTGGCGCAATATTCTTCAGACAGAATTGTAAGGCTGTACCCTGTCACGAAAAGAAGATCACAATTGGACTAGTGTGAATTCTAGGACATTTTGTACAATTCGCTCCTTACAAACATTTCTTCACCATGATTAGTGCACTGGCCATAGGTTCTACTTTAAGGACGAAGGTCTATTTGCATTGGCATTGGTGATACTGTTAGAAAATGTTCAGATGTATTTTCTATTCCACTGTGATATTAAATCTGTTTAAAATCAGTAAATTTCAAGAATGCCTTGGCGTAACTCCAAAGACCATTCAAAAACATATCGAATTTTACTTCGTATGTGCCTATTTGGCTGTTTCCGGAAAAAAATAAGCTTTTCAAAAACCAATTGAACAACCAAGAGAAATCCAGTCGTACTTATATTGTTTTGTAATAACAATTATGTTTTGTCTTTTTTTGTTTATTTATTAACATTCGCTCATTAATGTAAAAGCATATTTGTACAATTCGACACTAAGACTATGATATCCAGACATCTTGACTTCGAAATATTTGGTACCCAGTCCACAATTCAACCTAATTTTTTGTGGTCTATCGAATTTAAAGTTATGAAAAAAACGAATCGTCTAAAAGTATAATATGCGCGCATAGCTTTCGAACGACTGCACCAAATTAGATCATTCTTTTTTTAGTGTTAGTAATTATCAAGGTTTGTATAAAAATCGAACGCGGGTGAAACCGCTGGGCACAGCTAGTTTAGTATACAAATAAAGCTTATCTTTATATACATAATTCTACTGTACGTGTGTACATTATTGAACTCCTCCTAAACGGCTGGACCAATAAGAATGATTTTTTTGTATGCGTATGTGAAATAATGTCGATGGTTTAGTTAGATTCACAAATCAGGCCGGTTTTATTTTTATGACAAAACAACTTTTGCCGGGATAGCTAGTAGAAATATAAAATACCTATCTTAAACAAAAAGTTTAAGTTACCTCCAGATGCCTAATAGTAAAACGTTTAACTTATAAAACAATCACCATCTAGGACACTTAGCTCAATTGTACCACATTAGAGATAAAAGCTCTTAGAACGTGTTCAATTGTCTTCTACCCTCACGTTCAGGGCTTGTTATTGTTTACAGTACATTCACTAAGGCAAGGTTAGGACTGCTGGGGTGCTACGATACATAATATTTAACTATGATGCAATGGGGAATGTAGAACGAACATTTAGTATGGCATTTAGCTTGGCATGGTGATTTTTACGCAATCCATTTTAAGAGAAAAGGTACTCTCTGCGTATAAATTAATGTAGTCGACTGTTTCCTTCCTGGATAATGACATTAGCACAAATATTTTTGTTGCATAAAACCTATACCTACTTAACTGCCATGACTATGCCCTTATGTCTTGTTTTTTTGACGTGACAACGTTTTATAAATTGGTTTGCCGGGTGACACTTCAAGAAACTGCGTTACGCTCCGCTGACGTTATGCGCTCACAATGAGAGCGAGTGAGAGGCACGCGGGCATGGTTAGCCCGCCTAAGAGCGAGAGAGACAGACATAAAAAGTGAAAGGCACGCGTCCCTTCCACTCGAGCACAGTTGTTGTCACGTAAAACTTTCGCCCGTATATACCGACTTTACAGGCAACCAGTTTTTTTTTCATATTCTAATTATCATAGAAAGTAAGAGTTTAAAACAAAAAACATAGGGGCATACTTTACAGCATAAAGTACATAATAATTATGGCATATTTTATTTTAATTATCGAAAAACTTGTGCCTTAAAACTTGTAGAAATAACATTTAAAAATCCTGAGATAATAATGCGACTCTGCGGCGTTTTCAAGTTTTACAAGTGACTATTATTTTTCCGAACGAAATTTCACAGGAGCGATTACGGTGATCGAGAAAGTCCTTTCTGTTTTATTGAAAAGAATATTGAAACGAGATAAATACGTGACAAATTACCTCCTTTTTAAAGTCCGTTAAAAATAATACCCGAGAAAATAATGATAGGTATAAAGTTTCTTAGAAATACTATAGGTACCTACTTATCATGGAAAGATCGTAGCGGTCATCTATCTTCAGTTAGCTATTTCTTAGCCATTTCATACATTTATTCCTTTCACGATATATTAGTCGTATTGTAACGGCTTTACGACGAGATATGTTTTGTAATTTCCTTTTTTCACCTACGACTTTTTCTTAATTTTCTGTGTAAATATGTGATGTCAACATGTCTTTCTTACATCAGTCTTGTGATAGCTCAATTTGTTTTCTTTTCCTAACCGACTTCAAAAAAAGGAGAGGTTATCAATAATGTTTTTATAGCTGGTCATTGTTTACTACAAACTACAATAATTAGCTATTTCTTGCTTTGACATATTAAGTAAAAAATTCAATATAATGTTGCTTGGTTGCTAATTGATAGTGTTGCTGATAAAGTTCAATTCCTGGAAACAATTCCAGGAATTTATCTTTATCTATATACTATAATATTAATTGATACAAAAATATGGCCAGTGTGATTATTTTTTTGGCAAAATTACCAGGTTCGTTTCCAGACTAGGATGATGCCTTTTCCTATATTATAATGTTGCAGTTTTCATTTTTGTCAAAATCATTTCAGCTTATTTAGCTGTCTTTTAATTTAGGACAGAGCCTAAGGGTAATTTTTATAAACAATTCACTGGTATATAGATACATTTTATGACTTAGGCATCCGTTACAAAAGAATTTTGGAAAATTCAACATCTCTGCATAGACGATGTCGCGGGTAAGAGCTAGTCAACCTATATTAGGTACCTATACCTCCATATCGTTGTCAAGACAGGCAGGTACGAATATCGTGACAACAAGCAATCCCAATTACATAATCTAGCGTGATGGATACCCCCATCTTACCCTTGTTGTAATCCGAACCATTACGTTTCAAGGATCTCACATACTACAGACTTATCTGCGACCGATTGTTTGCTGAGAGTGATATTTGAAGGCAAACCTTCGCGTATTATCGGTCGCTAGCTCTAAAAGATCACATATTATCGTGTTTCAAAGCAGGTATGCCCCGTTCTACACATCGGGACAGGTATTTCATACCTTAAATTGCAACAAAATGTCATGTTATTGATGTCAATGGCTTGAATAGTTGTATCTAGGCTTACATATTTTATTTGTACAAAAATTACCCTTCCGTGGTTGGGTGAAAAAGGAAGCGAGATAAAACCCTGGCAAAATAAACTTTTTAGTCTCACACGATTTGTATTCATTCTTAATCGCGTATTTTTTTTTATTTCTCTTACCTCGAGACCCGGGAAAATAATTACTATAATAACCCTGGCAACACAAATGGCGATGCTAATTTCAGTACTTACGCTAGACTTTTCAGCCAGCATTATGTGTCTTAAATTTTTTATTTTTTTTACCTAAATTGTTGTATCCCACGGGTCTCCCAACTCAAGAGTACAAAAAGAAAAAGGGGAAAATTAAAGAAAAAAAAAAAAAGGTAAATTAATAATAATAATAAGAGACTGAAAAAAAAGGTTAAAAAATAGAATACAAAAAAAAGAAAAAAAATGAAAACAAGTTCTTTGTGTTGTTGTTTGTTGATGTGTGTGTTGTTGATTTTTTATTCTGTATTTAGATTTTAGTTAGTTAGTATTATAGTTATAATGTTATTTTATAGTAGGCTTAAGCGCTACATCAGCGACAGTAGCGGTAATTTTAAGTTACATTATTAAAAAAAAAAAAAACGGGTCTCCCAAATTTGACCAACATAAATTTAAGAAGTTTATGTTTGTCTGGCCCAAATGGAGGCCTGCGTTTCAGTCGTTCATTACTATATACATATGATAGGTGAGCGTTTGACCGCTATCACACCCGCCTGATGGCAGGTGACGATGCGGCCTAAGATGTAGCACGCTTTCCTAGAAGATACCTATTCATTCGCGACTTGAAGACCCCCAAATTGTACACGAATTGTACTGAAGAATGAAAACTATCGAACGATATAAAGTTTGTAATCTTGAACAGTTCAAAGGAATGCTAAGGGTGTGGTTTATCTCACGACACCCTTAAGGGTTTGTAGCTGTACTGTATTTCGTAGATAATTGCGGGAATTCGTTAGTAGGTAAGATTTTGAAATGTCAAGTGTGTATTTTGAATTATTTGGTAGATATTTGGGATAGGTATCATATCTATTTATTAAACTAATTGGGAGAAAAGTGAAAAACGCTCATTTTTTTCAGAAACATTTTTTTAAATAAACTAATTGAACTGCATTATTTAAAAAAATTGCTTCACGATGTGTTAAAAAATTCTAAGAAGATACCCGAAGATATTGCTGATACGTGATAGCAAGACAATTTAAAATTTTCACAGATTATGTATTTCTGTTGCTGCTATAACAACAAATACTAAAACAGAAGAAAATAATTAAGTAGGGCTCACATACAACATGGTACGGAACCCTACGAGTCCAACTCGCACTTGGCCGGTTTTTTTTATACTATATAGGTATACTTGTTTATTGACAAAGATAATGGTTCTCTGTATGTTGATATTGAATGACGACGATCCTTTGTATAAAAGAGTCTGGTTACATCGCTCGATTGGGCTTAACTAAATACAGCCTCTCTTTGTCATTATTCTCTTTTTATGATATTAAAATTCTCTCCACGTCCAATCTTTCATAGCCTATTATCAAATCGATTATCGCTTTGAGAACAACAATTTTCTCTAAGTACTGTCAGACACAGATTACAATGTTTGAACTTTTGACTGCCTGAAACTTTCATCGTTTTATTAAAAACTAGCTATCACGACTTCGTTCGCGTAGGCGTTGAATTTTCCAAAATGATTTTTAAGCGGATGCCTACAGCACAATAACTAGCTGTGTGTCAAACTTTAGAATTTTATATTTATACTAGCGACCCGCCCCGGTGAGACAGAAAAAGTGACTTTGTTTTATACTATGTAAAGATACGTAGGGACTTAAATAGTATTGTTGTTGTATGGTAGACATTAAAGTTTATTTTAACAGATAAATTCGCGTTTTATATTAATTTTTTGAAGTGAAAACTTCTTTAGCGGCGTTGAGCACTTTTTCTGTAATGGGTATAAAATCTTAAACTCGCGTCAGGACACGTGACCTGATCGAAAAAGCGTAAGACGGATGGAGAGTAGACAGCTATCCCCTCTCTACGGTGCGGCGAAAATGTATGCCTGGGCCTACTGTTTTTAATTTGGCTGTGAGTGTATTAAGACGTACATATGGTATTTTTTAACGGACGACTATTGACGGAAGACAAATGTCGGACGACAAATGTCGGACGACTATTTGTCGGACGACTATTGACGGACGACAAATGTCGGACGACAAAAGTCGGACGACTATTATTTTTTTTTTCATCTAAAACTCTTTTTGCGTATGTTCTCGCGACATATGAGATTTTACACAGATATACAGTTTTCACTTCTGCCTGCACTCCCGGAGTGCGCTGTTTTTTTATATAACTATGAGTTCAAGTCGTGAAAACCTTAGAAAATACTGTAGTAGACTTTTTTATTTTATGGTACTTAATTGAGTACATACCTGTCGTCCATAGGATAGGTATTTATCATGACGTAAATCATTTTAAAACGTGAAATAAACTTTACGAGTTATAGACACGTTTTCAGCCAATCTCTCTAAATAATAAAGAATCAACAGTCACCTACTAACTTGTCATCAATGTAAGGGGCTTCTACCCGCGTAAATTAATATTTATTAAAAATATTAGGATAATAAAAGTAGTCTATGGCATTCTCCATGCTCTAGAATCTTTTCTTATAAACATATTAAACCATAGTGAGAAATTTAATTTAGTCGGTTTGGTGCCCACATCATACTTTGCTATTTTTGTTATTGTAAAGGAAATCTACGTGTGTGGCTTCGGCTCCACGCACCCTTTCCAAAGGTCCGGGACTCCATTATGTTATAGACACTAACAGTCAATTAAGATAAATATGATGATAAATGAATTTAATAATAACAGTATTTAACTTAGAAGCGTAAAATATGCTAATTACAAAAAAAAGTTCGAAAAAAATAGTATTACCTACCGAAAAAGTGACAAAAGTGCGAAATTCACCGGTCAAAGTCATCAACCTCTTTTAGTTTTCAACCGATCATTCTCCATTCTTATTCATAAAATTTTTATTGATCAAGCACTGTGCGAAGAGGCAGCCCACAAGCGTATACGTGTCCTACTAAAGAAAATAGTTGAGATTTCATTTTAATTTTATTGATGTTTCTGTGCTGATGAGTGGCAGGTTTATTACTTTTAGTAAAATATTTCGACTCGATTTTTTTATGCTGATAGATTGCACTTAACTTTATGTGGGTATTCGATAAAATGAATAGGTAGGTCCATAGAGTATCAGACAGGCTATGTTTTTGATGATAAGATAAAATATTTCGATGTTTCATTGACCGCAGATTGTTTTGTTTGACAACTAAACAAGTAGGTATTACCCATGGTACAACCACAGTGCAACCACTAGGCATAACCCTTTTTTCTGTGGACGCTAGAGAAAAACATACTCAAACGTTGGGGATAAGTTTGAGTATGTTTTTAAGAACTTTAGGTTATTTTCATGTTTAGGTACAATTTTTTTTGTCAATATCTTTTTGTTAATTATACACCCAAAAGGGCAGGCAAAAGACTTTTAACATTATACAGCCTCGGATAACATAATTTTTTTTTAGGGTGTTTTGCTCCATATGCATCGGTCGTAATAGTACGGAACCCTCCGTGCGCGAGTTCGACTCTCACTTGGCCGGTTATTTTGTACTAAAACAAAAAAAATATTCACTAGCGTCTATAGTGAAAGGATTATATCTCGCTTCAAGGAACCATTTACTGTGAATCAGTCCTTTCCGCGACTGCCCGAGTCCTTGCCGCCTGATCGAGCTCTTAGTACCTATAAAGTAGTTGCCACAGTCGTAGAGCCCTAGGTCAATCGTATACAGTATTTATTCACTGTAAACAACACATCGCAGCAATTCCGGTCAGCTCTCAGGCCCAACATTAGCACTTTATTACGGCAATACGTATCAATTTACGTACCATTGAAATGGGTCAGCTTTTCTTCTATTATTTATACTATCCCTAGAGAGAAATAAAGGGATTATCGGTAGGATGGAAGTACTATTTGAATAATGTGGTAGGATAGTTTTTGGAGGAAAGGAAATACTTAATGAACTTACCTAAACCTACATCTACCTACTTAGGAAAATCACTACATATATATATAGTATAAAATAAAGTCACTTTTCGCCGTCCCTATATCCTTATGTCCCTTTGTATGCTTAGATCTTTAAAACTACGCAACGGATTTTGATGCGATTTTTTAATAGATAGAGTGATTTAAGAGGAAGGTTTATATGTATAATACATGCATAATATAGCCGTGCGAAGCCGGAGCGGGTCGCTAGTACTAGATAAATAATAGCATATTAATTAGTTAAACGATCAGGGGTTCTTATATGGCTATAGCTAGGGCTTGAATATCGGTCCATTTTTCAATACCGGAAAGGATTTTCAATATTGATCTATCCAGAATTCCGGAATTCGATGCTTCCTTTAGTCATAATAGGTATACACAATGCATAATATTTATTGAATAACTGATGTTATCGAAATGAAGAGCTATTTAAGGTAGGAATAATAACTATTGAAATAGCTGTTTAGAACTGTAATTATAATTAAAAATTAAGGACTCTATCATCTAAAACTTTTGTTGAATGTGAAATTTCAAAAAAGTCAGTGCGTTCAAGCTGTTGTTAGAGAACTTGTTACACGATTACAAATGTAAAACACTGTCTTGACGAGTAGTTTGGCTTTCAATGGTGACCAGGGTCTGATGATGGAACTGGAAGGTGGTCATAGGAACTTCGCAATGAAACGACACCACCATATCGAGTTTGGGCTCGTTAGAATCATCTTGACGAGTAGTTTGTCTTTCAATGGTAACCAGGGTCCGATCTAACATATTTCGGTAATAAAGACCAAAAAGTATAAAATAAATTAATAGTTTAAAAAAACTAAAAAAACACGCTTTAATAAAAAATCCAACTAAAAAAATAGAAAATAAAATTTGTTGTTAGAGAACTTGTTACACGATTACAAATGTAAAAAACTGGTGAAAAGTCGCGTTCAGCGTCGACACTAGTAGACGGTGTTGTTTTTAGATACTTGAAGCATTGTCCTCTATCGCCGCCGTCTTAGAAAACTGCCTTTTCGACTCTTAACATAAGATATCGAAATTCCGGTTTTGCTCTCACCTTTTCCGGTATTACAAACGATACTGACATATGTCGGAATTCCGGAATTTTGTTAAAACCGCAATTCCGAAGCCCTAGGCTAAACAAATTGAATTTTACCTATTCTGTGCAGAGATGTCAACTAGAGGTAGATTCGTCTTTGTGAAATAAACTAGACCACACGAAAGTAAGGCAATGGACTCGTAATCCCTCAAGCTCGGGTGTTTTCGCATATTGCATGAAGACACGTCAGATTATTGTGTCACAATAAAGGAATGCCAAGTTCGGAGATAACCACTCTATAACTATTACATGTCGCTGATTCTCTGTGTGATTTTGTATTAAAATCTTCGACCATCAACTAAGATGGTCGAAGATTAAAATCGACTTGCGCGTCGCGACCATCGAGATTTTAATGACATTACAAAATTTGCTGCGCGATTTGCGATTTTTATGAAGATACAAATCGAGATGGTCGTGACGGGTCGCCATCTTGAAAAGTTTTTTTGGAAAAAACTGTCAAATAGCAGAATTCTTCTTCTTTGCGTATCGATTCCGAGTGTTAATACATTTTATAATTTTGTATTTTTATTTTTTATTACTATAAATATTTACATGCCAAATCCAGTCCAGTAGGTTGCCACAGCTACGGCATCGTCACTTGCTTTGTAGAGATCTTGTAAGGTGCAGGAGGCAGGGCCCGCAGAGCACACCAGCAGGTGGGGCATTGTCTGCTCTGTTTGACCACAGTGGCATTGGATAGCAGAATTGAAGGACGTTAATGCAAAGTTTAACATTTTTAAATTCCGCCATTTGACACCATTTTCCAGAAATGAATCCGAATCGCGTAGCCACCATCGCGGTTTGATGACCATTTTTTTGTAAAAAGGTAAATAAACATTTAAGCAACTAAGTGATAGCCTAGTTTTAATTTTACAGTCAGTTAATCGCACAATAAAATTAAAATCCAATTCGTATATTACGTTTCAGATACGATTCGTCTAAGAAAGTAGCTATTTTAGACCTTCTGTTGTGAATTGAAAGATCTACTCACCTAAGGGTCCACCTCACCGACCATGTTCACTTAGAACGGCCACTTCAGACACTTCTTTATTGCCAATATTCCTAAACCGGGCTCCGGGCTCAGTTAGCCCAGGCGCTCACCACCAGTCGCATCCTCGAAGTCGCCCAGTTAGTAAAACACCAAGGTCCAGTTAATACAACAGCCCTCCTGAACCTTACAGACCGAAAACAAGAAGTCGCCAAAGAATCGTCCGTCCATATGATATGAGACTCCTCCTTATCAGAATGTACGACACTCATCACCGGCGAATACTGACTACCAAAAAGAAATATTAAGAACAACATTTTAACCAGCTAAACCGCTCTGACACACACCAATAATTCACAATTCGTTTTTGTTACCGACCGACATAATATTAAGATCCGCCATTGATGATCTTGTCGCTTTTTCTTTTTGTAAAACAATAGCCAACCTTCTAAACAAAATTACTGCCAACCCAGATGTTGCCAACTTACCAAATAAAATATTCCATAATTATATTATCTATGTAGTGTTGCAAGTTACATAATAAATAATTTCACCATTTTAATGCCAATCCTAGGAATCTTACAGAATGTATATTGATTATTCTATTTCATCTGTACCTGAATCTGACAACCAGACGGGATCTTTAAATTACGTGCTACACCGAAAATATAATTTTCTATGCATTAAAATATCGTTTTCTTATTGTAACGCGTCTAATCTTTTCGTAGCAGAACCACAGCAGAACTATTGGTGAACTGTCAATACCATGCATAGAAATTACATACTGTCATATACCATGAGACAAAACGAGATTCAACGATAATTAAATGTATAAAGAACGATACATATCGTTTTATTTCAGTCTATCTTAGGTCAATGACCTTATTCCTTCCTTTTTTTTACAATAAAGTGTAGATTCGTATTTACAAGCTAAAAGGTCTCGGCCATGTTTAAGCAGGGCTTAAAGCTCTTTGAAACATGGAAAGAATATATCAATTATTATGCCCCAAGGCAAAAAACTATTCAATGACGGACAGAATCCGTACAAATGCTAAGTTTTACAAAAGCTAAAACTAGCAAAACAGAGGTACCTAATCTCTAGAATTTTAAAAAGAAAATATAAAGCATATTTTCAGGTAGAGAAGGGCTTAGTGCCGGTCGAAGTAGTTCGGTTGCTTTGCTAGTCCGGTTACCGGACTGTTGAACCTTTTTAGTGTCAGTTGTTCGGTTTGAAAAGAGGACAGATCTGTTCATAGGTGCTATTTAGTTTCAGTTGTTACCGAACTACTGCAATTTTTTAGTGTTAATTTGGAAATTGGATGGTAGGGACTGGACCTGACTAGGACTAGAAAGGGAATAGTGGAAAGATTAGAGGGAGCTTTTTGCCTTGCAGTGGCACGGAATAGGTAAAATAAATAATTTGAGCAAAAACAAAATACGATCTAAAAAAACAAAAGAACTCGTCAGTCCTAAGTCTTCGCGAGCACGTGTTCAATGCTGTAAATTTAGTAAGGCAAGGTTTGATCAAGCAATTTGGAACCCTGTCGTCACCAATATAGTAAAGAAAATGTTGTTCTAGGAAAAAATGATTTGAAAACAATCGAACGAGGTGTTTACGGAAAAGAGAATTATAAACATGGAATGTTACACGTCATCTGCAATAAAATTTTAAGAGACTATTAAAATCTAAGATCATAAATCTAAAGTCATGGAACTGTAGCTACTTTTCATTGGATTATAACTATGTAATAACTATTATACTTTAATCACTTCATCACTACATAGTATAAAATAAAGTCACTTTTCGTCCCTATGTCCCTTTGTATGCTTAGATCTTTAAAACTACGCAACGGATTTTGATGCGGTTTTTCATAGATAGAGTGATTCAAGAGGAAGGTTTATAATGTACTAGCTGCGCCCCGCGGTTTCACCCGCGTAACTCCCGATCCCGTGGGAATATCGGGATAAAAAGTAGCCTATAGCCTTTCTCGATAAATGGACTATCCAACACAAAAATATTTTTTCAATTCGAACCAGTAGTTCCTGAGATTAGCGCGTTCAAACAAACAAACGAACAAACAAACAGACAAACTCTTCAGCTTTATAATATTAGTATAGATACCTACTCTTCAAAGATCTTATACTTACAATCATCAACAAATATATTTCGAAAAAGATTATTACAGGATTTTATGTTGATAAAAAACTCTATGGCCCATAACTCATTAATAGGTACCAACTCTTAACATCTTACACACGTGATAACTTTTAAACGAAATATCCGATTGAGATGAAACAAAAAGTATTTTACTTCTACATAAATACTCTTGATAACATAATGCTTAATTTCGATAAAGATTAATATTACGATACATATTTAACGTAGTTTTTTTTCTTCAGACGATTTGATAATTATTTTGAACACAAAATCGGTTATTGTGATTAAACCATGATAGCTAGATATATGTTCTTGCGGATTTTTTTGTAGGTCTTAATGGGATCTACAAACCCGTAGTACATCATTTTGTTCTATTGTCAATAGTTTTTGCAGCGCACGCAAAAATAGGTTTTCGATTTTACACCTTGTGTTACAAAATAGCAATTTTATTACGGATCCCTAATTTTGAAGAAAAAAAAACATAGCCTATAGCCTTCCTCGATAAATGGACTACCCAACACTGAAAGAATCATTCAAATCGGACCAGTAGTTTCAGAGATTAGCGCGTTCAAACAAACAAACAAACAAACTCTTCAGCTTTATAATATTAGTATAGATAATACATGCATAATATAGCCGTGCGAAACCGGGACGGATCGCTAGTTTGAAATAAGGAATAATTTAATCTTAGCACAGCAAAAAGGTTTCTTCGTGCTCTCACTAGACACGCTAGAGAATAGCTCTTTGTATCTATCTAATGTAATTTATACGTAATTTCACACTGTATTGCCTGAATAAATACTTATTTTATTTATTAAAGAATCCTATTCTACTAATATTATTATTAATGCGAAAGTTTGCAGTCTTACAATTATGTATCCGATCCGACAATAATCATGTAGTTATTACATCGCTTACTGTGTCTTCTACTCTAAAAACACCCATACCTCGTGTAAAACTGCTTGAAAACAATGAAAACTTCGCTTTTATGATCACCATAAATATTGTATGGATAGACATAACTTCAATAACATCGAAGTATTTGACGTACTACCTTTGTAGTTGATGGACAAAGATGTATTTACATTTGATAAACAAGTCGATAAAATGTTATAGACAGACAAAACATAAAGTGAAGTACACTTTCGTAGAGAAAAAATATAGTCCGAACCCGTATCACAAGATTCACGAGGTGTGACAGTATTCGACTTTAACGTTAAGGGTATGAGCCTTTCCGTGTCGTTACGACGACGACGATGATTCCGCTCGTGTGGTGCGTGGTGAAATACGTTTCTGTATGATACTTGTCACAAAAAAAGCAAAATATTGTTTATAAAATCACATGTGTGAGTTACTGTTGGAATAATCTGTTTGTTAGTAACATAAAAGTACGAACGAGCTTATCGCGTGTGAGTTACTGAAGCACTCGGTGCGGGCGCGCCGCACGGGCGGGTACTGACGGTTCTGGAGACGTGAATAGGTCAAAGATATTTGCATGACTATGGGATAAGTAGGCTCATACTTTTACACAGCTCGTGGTAGAAGTACAGGTTAGAATTCTATGAACCAAACAAACAAGGCATGTTGATAAAAAAATTAAGAGATCCTATTATTACATCTCGTAAACTTGTTGACTTTTTAGAGAATATTTAGGTATGAGTTTTTTATTTCAATTCTGACAACTTTTACCTTATTCTCTAGGTTATTATTTTCTATTTAGTTTTATGTTAAGTACAGTTGAATAAAAATAAGTAGTACAATTTATTGTTCGTTAAATGGAAACATAGTTTAGTTCCAAGAAAGTACAAAGCAATGTTTATTAAAGAGAGATAAACCTACGGCATGTCAGAAACAGACGAAGGGTCTGAAGGTAACTCGATAACCATTTTAAGGGCAATTGGAGATGAGACGAGGGCATTTCCTTATAACGTAACAAATAAGGAGCAACTGTGTAAAATACACCGGTCATTTGCACTGAAATAAAAGCAATAAAATTATAAACATTTCATAGAAACATCAACTCGATTTTCGACTGTAAGTCTATTAGGATTACAGTATATTTTAAAATGATTTTTTTGTGTATTGAAATGGAAATTACCCGGAAAAATGACTTCTTTATAGCTCTGTAAAATGAAATAAAGGCAAAGTACAAAATGTTGGGATATAAATTTTCTTGTGACGAAGGCTCATTTCGGCACGTTTCTTTGCTAGGAATTTAAGTATACCTACTATTGGAATAAAATATTTGTAACAAATGTTTTAAACTTTAAACTAGTCGATTATTATAAAAAAAAAACGTGTGGCACTCGGGGCAAAGGTATTGCATAGCTTCGTACAGTCGTACCATATACATACACGTAAATTAAGCGAACGCTCTGCCGAGCTACATGGTAGGCGGAGTGTTAGTGTTAGGTTTTATTTTCGTTACGGAATTTCTTGATTCGGTCGCCGCGCTCAAAGCCCGCGATAAAAGCTATGCAATAGCTTAAAAAATGACTGCCGCGGTAAAGCTATTGCATAGCGAACGCTCGGCCGAGCTACATGGTAGGCGGAGTGGGGGGTGTTAGGTTTTATTTTCGTTACGGAATTTCTTGATTCGGTCGCCGCGCTCAAAGCCCGCGATAAAAGCTATGCAATAGCTTAAAAACTTGTGGCAATCGGGGACGGCCGCGGTAAAGCTATTGCATCGTGTGAGCTTCGTACAGTCGTACCATACTCGGCCGAGCTACATGGTAGGCGAAGTGGGGGGTGTTAGGTTTTATTTTCGTTACGGAATTTCTTGATTCGGTCGTCGCACTCAAAGCACGCGATAAAAGCTATGCAATAGCTTAAAAAACTAATTTCTTTATTCAGCTGTATATTTTACAAGCTTTTATTTTTATCTCAGAACAAGGCCATTAATCAACAGATTTGGTTTTTAAATCGTAATAAATGGAAAAAAGATGTCATCCAAGTAACCGAAATTGCATATTTTGCTTTCCTATGACTTTTTTATTGGAACCTAGACCTTTCTATAAAGGTTCCATTGGATACCTCAAGTGTTGTATCCAATGGAACCTATTTTTAGCACCCGACACAAAAACGACGGGGTGTAATAAGTTTCACGTCTCTCTCTCTCTCTCTCTCCTCTTTCTCTGTGTGTGTGTGTTCGTGTGTGGCATCGTAGCTCCCGAACGGATGAACCGATTTTGATTTTGTTTTTTTTTGTTTGAAAGGTGAATTAGTCGGGAGTGTTCTTATTTGAACTTTGTTAATGTTTTTTTAATTTACTTGTTTGAACGGCTTATTCCAAAAAAGGCCAAAACACCTACAATTCTATAGTTCGTTCAAGAATCCATGACAAAAATGTACAAACACTTCGTTCTCAAAGTTCAGCCACGTATTTAAAGTTTCCCCAAACTACAATTTAAAGGCCAATTCCTTCCTTTTGCTTCGAAGTAGAATGTTCTACGGTACAGTGCTTTTCAATATTTATGGTCACCGCTACGGTGACCAAGTATTCCTGTTAAAGTGGACATGCGATTACTCTCGTGGACCAGAAATGGGTTTATTCTTGTTTCTAGGGTTTTTCTTTGGAATAACTGAAGTGTGAATTGAGCTTAGTATAATTTAAAAGGAAAATCTAGACAGCTTTGAAACGACTTACAAAATAAAGGTTTATAAAAAGGTTGTATATACAGGTACTTTTACAGATTTTCGGAAGAGATAGCCGTAAAACTTAGAAAAGTTTCAGTTTTGGAACAAAAAGGTCTGTGAATTGATCGATTTGTTTGGGAGTTAGGTAAATCGCTTCAAAACAATGTGGAAGTGCTTACTAACTCAATTAAGAAAGTTAAAATTAAATACTTGCACAAGTTTAGGCGCGAACCCATATCTAAAATCTGCCGATAAAATTGTTCGCCTTCCAATTTAAGGGTCAGGAAACTATCGTACAATAAAAAAGTTTAGAACCCACCCTTCGTCTTTAGAGCCATCGTATTAATTCAGATAAGGCACATCTCATCACCTTGCTGCATTGCCTTAGAAGTTGAGGACATTTGCCTATCGGAGGGAAGCTTTAGCCAAGCCAAGCCAAGCTTTTCGCCTTCGGTGACGCTTTAATTTCAGTTACGAGTAATTTTCATTCAGATAGTTTGGCGACATTATTTTTATAATAAACAATGACAGCGTATAATATATAATTTACTAGCGACCCACCCCGGCTTCGCACGGCTATATTATGCATGTATTATACATATAAACCTTCCTCTTGAATCACTCTATCTTTTAAAAAAAATCCCATCAAAATCCGTTGCGTAGTTTTAAAGATTTAAGCAGTCAAAGGGAAATAGGGACAGAAAAAGCGACTTTGTTTTATACTATGTAGTGATAAATTTTCAACATACCCGGTCTAAATAATTCTTCTAAATAAAATAAGAAAAAACCAGAACCTTCTCCAGAAATTTCATCCGGAATTAACGCCTGAATTTAACATTTATAACAACGGCCTCAAATATGTCATAAAGACAAACCATTGGCACGGATGCTCTTTGAAGACAGAATGGATCGTAATCATAAACACGGTTTCTCATCAAGATTTTTTACTGTGGTTAATGTTGTATGAAATACGGTTATAAAACGTTGGAACTCTACTAAAGACAATATTGTGGGATGTATCTGGGATGATTATTATGGTATATTTTAGACGATTCACTGTTTAAGATGTCGTTATAAATATACTAGCGACCCGCTCCGGCTTCGCACGGCTATATTATGCATGTATTATACATATAAACCTTCCTTTTGAATCACTCTATCTATAAAAAAAACCGCGTCAAAATCCGTTGCGTAGTTTTGAAGATTTAAGCATACAAAGGGAAATAGGGACAGAAAGCGACTTTATTTTATACTATGTAGTGATGAAACGTGCGGCTTAGTTGACTCTAGGTGTAATGACTTTTCTCTGGACATACGGTCAGCTAAGCAGAGAGGGTGGTACAGGTTTTGGGCACGTAGAAGGTATTTCCAATAATAAGGTTGGATTAGCTGCGGAGTTAACTGCTCCACTGCTCAATTGCTCCACGGTTTCACCCGTGTAGGTAGCCTATAGCTGAAGTTCGCAGACACGTCGGAGTTGACAAGAAATCCTACATATCCTATCCTACTAATATTATAAACTAGCGACCCGCCCCGGCTTCGCACGGCTATATTATGCATGTATTATACATATAAACCTTACTCTTGAATTACTCTATCTATTAAAAAAACCGCATTAAAATCCGTTGCGTAGTTTTAAAGATTTAAGCACGAAAAGGTATATAAGGACATATATAGGGACAGAGAAAGCGACTTTGTTTTATACTAGTGATAGTGATGTGAAAGTTTGTATGTTAGTATTTTTGTTACTCCCTCACGCAAAAACTACTGAAGCGATTGCAATGAAATTCGGTATGTAAATTGCTAGAGACTTGGATTAACATAGGCTACTTTTTATGCCGATATACCCACGGGATTATGTATCATGCATCATACGCAGCTAGTTTTTGACATGATAACGTCTTATAAATTGATGGCATTCACAAAAGAGTGTGACGTCATGCGTTACGTTACGTTATTGACATGGATACCATAGCAACGTATTGAAGTATGCAATGGTAATGTCAACAATACAAAACAGTTCTTATGACGTTTTCACGTAAAATTATCGTCCGTAAACAGACTTTACAGATAACCATTTTTTTTATATAGAAAGCTTTGGATGTAGGGATTACCGAAATATTATAAAGGTACTCAGTTCCAATATATCCGCTCAAAATAAAACCCTGAAATAAAGATTATTTCGAAGAATAAAGTACAACAGCGAATAGACAAATAACTTGTTAACCTCTTTTAGAATTTTTGCTACTACATTGTGAGATGTAGGAGGATCATACCTAGTGTTTAATAAAAATGGTACGTGTTATAATAAAAAAAGATTTCTACAGAATAGGTACAATCAACGTTCAAAAGTCCACCGGCACCGTAACGTTTACAATCCTGTGCAGCACTATTTGAACATAATCACAACGTAACCTGTAAATCGATCCCACGTGTCAGTTAGTGTAGCGGGTGGCGGCTTATACCACTCGACCAACTAAAGACTTAGCTAACATGTTGAAAATAATAATCACACTGAGTGCTTTTAATCCAAATACTTAGTGTGTACAGTTTGTGTGTAACGGTAGAAGAAGGTCGTAAGTCCAATACATAATAACAACGTAACCTGTAAATCGATCCCACGTGTCAGTTAGTGTAGCGGGTGGCGGCGTATACCACTCGACCAACTAAAGACATAGCTAACATGTTGAAAATAATAATCACACTGAGTACTTTTAATCCAAACACTTTGTGTGTACAGTTTGTGTGTAACGGCTATTAGAAGAAGGTCGTAAGTCCAAAACTTGTGGATAGTATTATGGTAGCAAACTGAAAGTGGACTCATGATGCAAACTGTACCTAGGTACCTACATGTATTTTTCTAGTTTGAACTGAAAACATCATACATCTTTTGTGAACATCTTTTTATCAAAAGCGACACAGGTAACGGAAAACCTTTTTATTTTTATAATAATGTCAATGCTATTTTTATGTTTAGTCTTTGGGTAAAAGGTCAATAAGGACAGTGATTTTCTAGTTTGAATAATTTTTGATATTATTTACATAACATACTTCCCGTATTTTTTATGACATAAGTGAAAATATTGGTAATTTCAGTATTTGTACGAATGTTTTTTAAAATAGTTTTCTAGAGCCGTAAAATTCTTATGGCTTGACATTTTAATTTTGCAGACTTTTCAAAGCAGGAAAGGTTACGCTCATAGATATTCTAAAGCCAGTATTACATCGTTACTCAGTCATTGATCTTGTCTTGAAACTTAGATTTAAATCTTGATGCTTTGAATTTAGAACGTCACTTGAGGAGCAATTCCTGAATCTGATTAAGTTTAGAAAGTGATTTTATTGACAATCTACGCTCTATTGAAGTTTTTCTTGACTTACGTTTCGTTAGCTTGACTCAGCTTGATTAATTCTTGTAGAAGAACTAATTAGATTAATTAGTTTGATTCTACATAAACGGATATTGTTATCTCTTTGGATATTTTTATTGACATTAACTATAATTATTTTCGATATTCACTGAAATGTTAGAGATAAAATCTACGCTTGAGACGAGTTTAAGATAAGTAGAACTTGAGTTAAGATATCTAGAATAAGGGTCCTTGAGTTACGATTTGAACTTGAAATTAGATTCGGGTAAAATATGATTTAAGTCGTGCCTAAGTACATTATAATAAGTATTCAAATTACAAAATCATAAAAATTCAAAGATAAACCTCTCGTTTTCATTTCATAAACATTTCATTTCTTTTATAATTTAGTTAAGAATTGTACCTTGTTATGTTTTAAGGAAATTTGCGGTTGTTTTCAAGATTCCTCTTACAACAGTCATAATTAATTAAATTTAATTTGATGAGACGTTGTGTTTACATCTACTTAGGGATTTTAGTCAAAAGAAATATGAAAAACATTTTGTTTTTTATTTTCGTAGTAACATATTATTTAAATAACATAACAAACCCATAGGTATAATCCACGGTCAAAAGTCTCTGCCCACCGTAACGTTTACAATCCTGTGCAGCACTATTTGAACATTATAACAACGTAACCTGTGGATCGAACCCACGTCGGTTGGTGTAGCGGGTGGCGACTTATACCTCTCGGCCAACTAAATACATAGCTAACATGTTGAAAATAATAATCATATTGAGTACTTTTAATTCAAGTATTTAAGTTTGTGTGTAACGTCTATTAGAAGAAGGTCGTAACTCCAATGGAGTTAGTACCTATTATTGTAGCAAACTGATCATTTACTTATGACCCATACTGTATATAACTATATTATTTAGTTTTTTGTTTGTTTTAGGACAGGGAGCGATGGAAGACTCGCGTTTCGGGGGCCAAGATTCACTTTGGGTAGCTGAGCCAGCGGAGTAAGTAGTAAGTGGTAACATATTATTTGCTTTTTTAGGGTTCCTTACCCAAAAGGTATAAAAGAAACCATTTTAACATTTAACATTTATACAAAAACGTCATAAGCTATCGAGACATATCGAGATCAGCTTAATTAAGTTTTTCTATAAAGTCATAGCATATTTGATATCGTATCGTATCCTTACTATGTTGTAAATAGAAAAGTTTGTGAATATGTATGTCTGTTACTTCTTCACGCCAAACTTAATCGATTGCAGTAGTCAAACGTTGACCTATTGGTGTGCCTGTCCAAATAAATAATTTTCTATTTTATTCTATTTAAAAAAAAGGAAGTGAGGAAATTCCAGCCTTTTGGACGTCCCCAATAGGCTGGCATTTCCTTTTTTAGGCGCAGTTTTTGAATTAGAAACTGATACCTACTCCTCAATTACCCTACTCAATTATGAACCCTTATATGTAGCAGCATTTTTCCATATCTTTTTGAAGCCTTTCGTTCCATTAAACAAACCGATTCTCCAATAGAACGAATCTCAAATTCCCACTAGAGATATTGTTTGCACACGAGAACCTTCAATTTTCTTTGTTTTATCACTTTATCGTTCAGTTTCCGTTTACGTTTGAATCGGGACGCGTTTGTAAGCGATTTTTTCATTGTATCAGTTGATTTGATAACCAATCTTGTAATATGGTTACGTCAGCGGTTTTTTATCTTATAAAGACTCTGAATGGAGGAAAATTCGATGTTTTTTATATTGGATCGTGTAATTTTTTTTGGTAGTACCGCCAAAGGGTGTTCCCAGGAGGGTTTCAACCCACGTATAAAGGCTCTCAGAAAACAGATTATTTTGTATTCTGAGGCTAACACAGAGCAAAGATTAAACGGTCTGACCGTACAATAATGATTTTGGCTGGTCTTAATCGCGTATTTCGCGACGATGACTATTGTAACATAGTCGCAACGTCAAGGCGAATGAAATAAAAAAAACGCGATTTCGACCCCAGAAAATAATTATACTATGAAAACAAATCGTGTGATTTTACATGTCGAAAAATAGTAAACAATTGTTTAGTACCTATTAGATATTTTATTCTAATTAAAGACTAGAAATCGGTTGATTATTAAGTTTGTAGTCAACTTGCTTCCATCTTCAGCTTTTCGTTATTATTTATTAGTTAAATATTTTTATAACAATATTATTAACTAAAAAAGTAGGTGAATTTATAATGAGACTAGCTTTTGCCCGCGACTTCGTTCGCGTAAAATTCAAAGGAATGTTTATGTAAAATTTGAAGTACCTATCAGACCGAGGAATCACGTTGTCCCATACAAACTTTGGCCCCCCGTTTTCACCCCTTTAGGAGTAGAATTTTGGAAAATCCTTTCTTATCGGATGCCAACGTCATACAAAGAACACACCCTCAAAGTTTCAGGTCTCTACGATAAACGGTTTAGGCTGTGCGTTGATCCGTCAGTCAGTCATTCAGGACAAAGCATTTTATATGTATAAGAAAGATTTATGTTAATATACATGACACTGATATAAATTGGCCAATCTAGATGATTTTACACCTAATTTTAATTTAATTTAATCTAGTTGATTTTATCAACAACTAGCGACCCGCCCCGGCTTCGCACGGCTATATTATGCATGTATTATACATATAAACCTTCCTCTTGAATCACTCTATCTTTTAAAAAAAACCGCATCAAAATCCGTTGCGAAGTTTTAAAGATTTAAGCATACAAAGGGAATAGGGACATAGGGACGGCGAAAAGTGACTTTATTTTATACTATGTAGTGATAGTGATATCAACTTTTATCCATGATGGGCGCTGTGGTGTTCGGAACATGTATTAGACTCTCAACTTATTCGACCGTGTGCGGAAAGAACTTCTCAATACTTCTGGAGCCAACTAAGTTGCAGGCTACGTCACGATTTTTCCTTCGCCGTAAGATGGTTAACTCAGCTGAGAGGTTGGTATAGGTTCTGGGCAAGGCTACACATAATTGCAGCCCCCGGTAGAGTTCTAAAATTACTATTATTGGCATGTTTTCATTCTAACAATTTTTGTTTGATTAATTGATGAGTTAAAAGATTTTAAACTTCAACTAAAGCAGGTGCCTAGAATCTTGCTTGTGTTGAAAACATTCTTATAACAGCTGTTTTGGAGCTCTACGGTGGGTCTGCAATTATGCAGCCGACCGTACATGTTCCAGCCACCATAGCGCCTTGAATAGCATAAAGTTTTTAGGACAATATTATTAGGTTAGAACATATCGATCGCAAATCATTTCATTTCAATTTCATTTTATTTAAATTTAATGTATGAAATGAATCTTTAGACCTATGTAAGCACGAGCGAGTATCTTGCCGTAAACCGCATAGTTGTGGTCGACCAGTAAACACGAATTGTCACGATTGTCAAGGAAATTTTATTAAAATGGATACCACAAGGCGATATAAATGCTGACGCTTACCAAGCCGTAAAATAATGAAGACAAATTCAATTTGAAAACGTTGAATAAAATTCATAATAACAAGGTATATTCCTAATTGACACACTTCTCACGGAGTCGTATCATTTACACGTTAATTTTGAATTTATTCTCGTCACCATGGCAACGGGAGATCGATGGTTTTACGTGGAATTCATGCGACGCGCGGTGCGTGCTTCAATTAGTACGTTTAACAAAATTTCAGTTGATTGAACATTCAGTATTTGTGCCTATTCAACATTGTCACTGAATTATCAATACATAATGATCCGATAAAGGAAATTTCTCTCGCGAAATCTCTTTGAACCACGAAATCTGTGATGCTTTAACTTATACCAGCGACTTCGACCGCGTAGATAGATAGATAATTTTATTTATACAAGACAGGAAGGAACATAAAACCAGATATACACAAGGTATAGCAAATAGCTAGAAAGTATAAGTTGCACAAATGGGCGGCCTTATCGCTGCGTTATAATTTACCTAAATCCTTTTTTAGCGGATGCCTATGTCATAATGAAAGACCCAGTTGGCACAATGGTCACCATGCCGGACTACCAAACACAGGGTTGAGGGTTCGATTCCCGCCTCAGACAAGTATGTATGCTTAGATATTTGTCTGTGGTCTGGTTGTTTGTATGTTTTGTAAGTTAATATTTATAAAAGAAAAGTATGTAAGTAGTATATCCGTTGTCTATATAGCATCAATAACACAAGTCTAGTTAATTCGCTTGGGGCTAGATGGCGATGTGTGGAATGTGCTGCAACATTTATTTATTTATTATTTATTTATAATAAACATCTGTGTGTCCAATTCTAAACCCGATTTGGCTTGAGCTGTACGTTGATATAGGTATTAGTTGGTCAGGACTCTAAATTTTATATTTATAGATTTATTGAAATTTAATAGGAATTACTAAACAAGTATATAAGCTTAGTCACAAATATTACCCAGAAGGAAAATCAGACCCTTTTTGAAGAAAAATCACTGTCTATCAGCTTGACGTCATTAAATCAATTCGTGATGACAGTACCTCTATGATTGATGAATGGGGGATCGTTAACAACCAGGTCAATTATGCCTCGATAGATGAAGTGCGGAATGTTGATCAAACCGCTACTTGTTGGACCTCGGGACTCTCAGAAGGCCCCTCGTAAATGAAAAATATCAATAACTAGCTGCACCTCGCGGTTTCTACCCGTGTAAGTCCCGATCCCGTGGGAATATCGGGATAAAAGTAGCCTATGTGTTACTCCAGGTCTCCAGCTATCTAGATACCGAGTTTCATTGCAATCGGTCCGGTAGTTTTTGCGTGAAGGAGTAACAAAAAAACACACACAAACTTTCACATCACTACATAGGTAGTATAAAATAAAGTCACTTTTCGCCGTCCCTATGTCCCTATGTATGCTTATATCTTTAAAACTACGCAACGGATTTTGATGCGGTTTTTTTTAAATAGATAGAGTGGTTAAAGAGGAAGGTTTTTAGATATAATACATGCATAATACAGCCGTGCGAAGCCGGGGCGGGTCGCTAGTTTATAATATTAGTAGGATTGGAAACGAGGCTTGAAATTAATACTTTGTTGAAAAAAATCATTACATTACAAATGTTCTTATTGGGTCTGAACCTTCGGAATATTTTCATATTCACGAAATTTCTGAGGGACATTGTAATACTTACAAAATTCCACGCTTGGGAGCTCAATATCAAATAAAATGTGAATAGAGAACTTGAATTAGTTTCAAAGATAGGAGAGGGCAAAACATGTAAAAATGACATTTTATTTTATTTCAGAAACGGTGGAAAGATTCGAACCATATTTAATACTAGCTGCGTCCCGCGGTTTCACCCGCGTATGTCCCGATCCCGTGGGAATATTGGGATAAAAAGTAGCCTATGTGTTAAACCAGGTCTCCAGCTATCTACATACCGAATCTCATCGCAATCATTTTTACGCAAGTAGTTTTAGCCTGAAGGAGTAACAAACATACATACACACACACTCACACACACAAACTTTCACATTTATATTTGTAGGATTATTTACAACTGGCTGCACCCTGCGGTTTCACCCACGTTCGTTTTTTATTTATTCAGACCTGGTCTGACTGTGATTTAACTGAAAAAAAAAAAACCTTCGTGGAGTGCCCCTTCAAAGCATTGGCAATGACTTCATGGTTTCACAAGACAATTCGAATTAAAAAAGGAAAAATAAATAATATTGTTTTTCAACTAGATGTTCAACACTTTTTCGGAGAAAAAGATATTTTGTAATATTTTTATAAAATTTATTTGTCCCGAAAAAAGATAAGTAGGTACTTACACCAAACATTGCTAATGATTTCTTCGAAATTTTGAAACAAGGCAATTGTTCTCTATTGTCTATTCATTAACAAGAACATAGCCTAATAATGAATAAAAATTACTTTATTAGCTAAATAAATTGTAATAACCTAATTAAGGAACCCTTAACGAACATACTTACACAGCAAATAAAGCTAGGGAATTGTTCCCCGAATCAAAATTTCCTAAGAATTCTTATTTGTTGAACACAAAAGAATTTTATAAAACAATAGAAATATTTTTGCAAAATAATACAATCTCGGTGCAAACCATTTCACGTTTTCATTTTCAATTCTTTGTCCCCTGTAAATAGAGAACAATTCAAACGCTATTGAAAACGAACTAAATAAAAATAAGTAAGTTATTCCATTCTGCTTTTGATGTTATTTCGCTCTGTACCATTGTTTACATAACAATCTATACATATAAAATGGTTTGTCCTGACTGACTGATGGATCAACGCACAGCATAAACCACCGATAGTAAAGACCTTAATCCTGGAGGGTATGTTCCTTGTATGACATATTATGCATTCAATAAGAAAGGATTTTCAGAAATTCTACCCCTTAAGGGATGAAAAAGGGTGGAAAAGTTTGTATGGGACAATGTGATTCCTTGGTACAATTTTCTCTATAAATGCATAAACTTCCTTTCGACTTCTACCCGGATGAAGTCGCGGGCAAAAGTTAGCAGACAAATATAAAGGTGCCTAGCTAGAACCATAGACAAAACATACAGAATATAGAATACTGCCCATACAAAACAGCGTAAGTGCATTTTATTAACGAAACCTGTTACAAATCTATAAAGTTTGATTATAAGCCACACAGATGGCATTGTAATAAACAATTAGAGAACTTATAAACTAAATCTTATTAGAAGCGATTTTTTCCAATTTAAAATTGACATTTATTTAAGATTTCTTTTTAAAGTAGCTAAACATTATTTAAAGTAAAAAATAACATCATAAAAACTCTTTTGTATCGTTGACATTACCATTTTGCATACTTTAATCGTTGCTATGGTTACCTTGTCAATAACGGTCTCAGAACAATAACTTGTATTAGTTATTGTTCTGAGATAACGGTACGGTGTCATGACGTCACCCTTTTTGTGCGTTTGTGAGTGCAGGTGTTTATCGATTTATAAGACGTTATCACGTCAAAATAAATAAAAATAAACTAGGCTAGCTATAAGCTAAATAATAAATAGCAGCACCACCGCCGCCGGCCGTCTAGAATGAAGAGGTTTTTTGTGACATTTTTTTGGTTCATGAGTAACAATCTATTACCATTGTCAATCTTTGCAAGAACCCTGTATTCGTGAACAGAAATTGCTATTGACCTTATAGTACAATATAAAATGTCTATTGTAAACCAATCAAAGTCCTGACCTTGGGTTCCAGCGAGTATATTTACTACACTTATTATCAGTATTCATACTTAATCCATGAACAGTCTAGGCAACTTTAAGAGGCTTATATTAGTCCGTGGGCTTTCAGGAGCCAAAGGTAGGTCTCTGTTGGCATAAGAGATTTATGATGGTGCGCAATTTGTAATTTAGCAATAATAATATAATACATTTTAATTCGAAACAGTATTTCGGTTATTGGATAAAAAATGTCATAAACAATGACAAAAAATGTCATAAAACTAGATCGGCTGCATATATCTATTTTCATACGGTTAAAAAAACTCGGTAACTTTTTCAGATTTATTTTTATGATTTCTTTCTAGAGAATGTGTTACATATTTTGTTGTTTTAGTCTTAATTATATCAAATACTGTTACGCATTATTTGCGTTTAGGTCATCTCATTGTATTAATTTAAAAATGATTAAACTAAATTAAGTTTTGAACTAACCTGTAAAAATATGTTTTTCCAACTTTTTTTTACCTAGATCTGGGACGTAGGCCAATAAAAGATTTTGTAAGCTAGACTACACGGATCAATGCGCAAAAAACAAAATCCAATCCTATTGAACATGAAGCAGCTACTCAGACAATATCTTAGCCTTAGTTGTTTGATCTATCTGAAAAAAATTGACGTGACGCGCTATATTTTATAGAACCAGACAATAGAATACGGGTTATAAGTAGTCAGAGGATCAATATTTGATTACTGAAAGATATTACATTAAATAAATAATAATCTTAACTCTATTTCATTTATTTTTGAAGTGAAAACTTCTTTAGCGGCGTTGAGCACTTTTTCTGTAATGGGTATAAAATCTTAAACTCGCGTCAGGACACGTGACCTGATCGAAAAAGCGTAAGACGGATGGAGAGTAGACAGCTATCCCCTCTCTACGGCGCGGCGAAAATGTATGCCTGGGCCTACTGTTTTTAATTTGGCTGTGAGTGTATTAAGACGTACATATGGTATTTTTTAACGGACGACTATTGACGGACGACAAATGTCGGACGACAATTTGTTGGACGACAAATGTCGGACGACTATCTGTTGGACGACAAATGTCGGACGACTATTTTTTTATAACAAAGTGAGCCTTGTAAGCAAATCAATACAGCCTACAAAAACTTTGAAATGATTTATTTTAATCAGTAAAGTAGAAGAATGTATTATTAAATAATGCAAAGTAAAACGAAAACTTTTAACTCTAGTTAAAGTTCAGTCGTCTTTGACAAGAAGCAAGTACAAACTTGACTTGGTATATCACAGCTAAGTACACGAAATGTGTTTTTAAAGAACTAAAGTACAATTTTACTCGTTTCACGAACTTAATGGCCTGACAATGTTCAAACTTTTCTCTCTAAAATAACAGCTTGAAAACTCGCGGCTCCTTAATCTGTTAAAGTTATGCAAAATAACTCGAATATTATTTTAAACATTTATTTATGCAAAAACCATTGGACATTTTCTGTGTTCTAATTACTGTGAGAGCTTCTGCAGACTATTATTTTCGTTCATGGCTTATAAATAGTCCTAAGCGCTTCATCACTACATAGTATAAAACAAAGTTGCTTATGTCCCTATATCCCTATGTATGCTTAAATCTTTGAAACTACGCAACAGATTTTGATGCGGTTTTTTTAATAGATAGAGTGATTCAAGAGGAAGGTTTATATGTATAATACATGCATAATATAGCCGTGCGAAGCCGGGGTGGGTCGCTAGGTATTTTATAAATGACGCATAACCTAGTTGCCCTAAAGTCAATACTTTGATTCATTATTTTTTCCACTTTGAGTCCCTTTTGTTTCCATTTCGATCGTCATTTGTACCCGTTTTGATCCACTTTTGTTTCCATTTCGATCGTCATTTATTCCCGTTTTGATCCACTTTTGTTTCCATTTCGATCGCCATTTGTTCCCGTTTTGATCCACTTTTGTTTCCATTTCGATCGTCATTTGTTCCCGTTTTGATCCACTTTAGTGTCCATTTCTATCGTCATTTGTTCTCGTTTTAATACACTTTTGTTTCCATTTCTATCGCCTTTTGTTACCACTTTTTTCCATTTCGATTGTATTTTGTTTTTATTTCGATCTTATTTTGCTTTTCCTTTAATCCCCTTTTGTTACCACTTTGAATTAGTAACACCGTTTCCATTTAGGAAAGAGGGTTATGTTTAAAATTAGGTATAATCATTTTTTTGCCGTTTCTATCCTAATCCGCTACCGGCTTACGTTTTCGGGTCGGGTTTGGAATAATAAAAAAAATACATGTCCAATAATCATTTATCACCAACCTAACATATTAGCATGCTGCACCAAATTTTGTTACAAATTATTTGCGCCTTGAATTGCGCATCATGGCAAATGAGTGCTTAGGATACGATGTGTCGCGTATCTTGTAGAGTACTAGTATCAATTGACCGACAGAAAGTCTGACTGTCTGCTGAAGCTCTAAATATTATTCTTCGGTGCAAAATTCATTGTTTTCAAACAAAAACAAACAACATTAGGGTCATAGAGTCGCGCGTGACAGTATTAACAATTGTGTTTTTCGTTGAATGCTGAAAATCTAATCACAATTAGAGGTAACGAGGCATGAAAATATTGTTTGTTCTCATTATTTAATTACTGTTGTTACAGTAATATTTGGTTATGATGAGAGAGATTTATTGCGTGTTCATGTCATTTATATTTTTACCTAAGTAACAAAAACCATGTTTACTGACGGGAATTTTATCAACAGCGCTGGAATCTAAAGCGTTTGTAATCTTTGAAAGTGATAAAATTAATGCCGACGATATGCGAGTATGACTTCATGATACGTTACGAAACTGTTTTTTTATTACTTTTTTCGGTACATCCTCAATATCTAGGAAAGATAATATAGGCAAAGATTCGTCGATTTTTGAGGCCATGCTGTGAAAAAAGGTACGGTAAAATCAAAGACTTTAAAACTCCTTTTAAGGAGTTTTAAAAGAAGAGAGAGAGGAGAGGAAGTGAAATTCTGATTGTGATAGGATCTGTGTAGACCGTTTTTTTTTTTTTTTTTTTTTTTTTTTTTTTTTTTTTTTTTTTTTAATATTTCAGGACATATTACACATCGCCATCCAGCCCCAAGCTAAGCAACTTAATGCTTGTGTTATGGGTGCCAGATAACGGATAAACTACTTATATACTTTTTTTTTTGGTAAATATATACATATTATACATATAGGAAACACCCAGAACCAGAAACAAGAATTTATGGTCAACATAAATACTTGTTCCCGGCGGGAATCGAACCCGCAACCTTCTGCGTCGCAGTCGGGTGTTTGCCCGACGCGCCACAGAGGTCGTCATAATCGAGATTCGCCATTTTACCTCATGGGCGTATTAATATACATACGTCCATATTTTACCTATCGACTGAAGTTTTTGTACTGTCAATGGCTGTCAAACGTTAAGCCGCCATTTTTATTGACCTAAATCTGCTTGAGGTTTCTTTACATATAAACGGTCCTTTGGTGAAATAGAGAAAAGCATTATATCATCAAAATTAAATCAACGTCAACCGCGTGTGACACTGGCTTCCTTTTACTAACACTCGCATTGGAAACAATAAAGTTCACTGCAATTTGAATCTGTTTGCATGTTTTATAAGATTTAGAAAGTAGATATTTCCAAAGATGTTTTTCCTTGTATTTCAAGGAAAAACACCTTTGTTATTCATTGGGGCTATTTCGGGGTTCGCTTAGTCTCCAGACTGAGAAAGTCAGGCTGCTATTTCACTTTTTCCTCAAACTCAATTGAGTTTTTGACTTTAAACGGTGTCTGTAGACGAATTTGCGTTTTTTTGTTTGCGTTTTTTTGTTTCTAGTAGTCACTAGGGTGAGTTCTTTTATTTGATGTTACTTGAATGTTTCTTTGCCTTTCTCTATGTGGCTGGCTTATTGTTCAAGACTTGGTAAGACTCGTAAAAAGATTCCCCGTTTTTCTTCTACTTATAAGTTGAGACAGAGTGTGAATAAAAAATAAGTACATTATTTTAACCTCTCCTTTCGATACAAAAATTTTTCAAGGTCACTCGATTCGCGATATATTTTATTCGCGAATTAATTTTATTCGCGGTTTCAGGTTACACTTCAATTAAATACCTATTAAAAAATACCTAGAACACCTATCGCAATTATAAAAACAGCAATAGCTCGCTTAATAATTTACCTATAGACTGATGTAATTTATATTTGCTAATAACTCAAGATCAAATAACATAAACAAAAAACGGCAACGTAGACATTTTTTGTTTGATACAAAGTAGTATACTAATAGTGTACCCTAATCTTCTGACTATAAAGCTTAGATTCGCAAAAAAATGTTTTTGGCGCTGTCAGTTGTAACGGTCAAGTGGATGGCGGGAACTTCAACAACGATTTCTTAATTTTTTGTCTATGTATCCGAATTTTTTTAGTGTTGCAATGATTAGAAAAAATATTATACCAACGTTTAGACAGAAGTTGTTCAAACAAATGTAGACTCTAAAGTAATGAAAATAAGGTTTATAATAGTCCGCGCGCGCCGGCCCGCCGGCGGGCTCCTGATTTTGAGCGCGATTTCGGTTCTGCAAGTAGCGCGCCCGCCGGCGGGCTCCTGATTTTGGGAGGGTGGTAGTTATTTATTTTGTTTGTTATTCATTTGTGTTTTTCTTGGCATGTTAATTAATGTGACATTTCTATATTTAATAAATAAACTTTATCTTAGTTTAGAATCTCTCTCAGAAAAGGATTAAGTAGTTACTGGTTGGAAACCTCGACAGATCATCATCATTATCATCATCATCAGTTTGTTAAAACGAGGGCTCAGTCAGCAGTCTTTGCCTGAGCGGATAAAATAAAAAATATTTACTTATTTACCCATAGACAATGGTATAAATCCATCATCTATCTAGAGATTCAGAACGCCAATTGAGTATTCCCCATTGAAAAATATCACATCATTCATCGTGTTGGAAATTCTACTTAGCCAGAATAGTGTTATTACCAATTGATTACAAACAGAAATCTCTCTGTCTATCGGAAATTACGACCGATATCGACATTTGCTGCATTAACCGCGTTATTATGGAAATATTGGACCATTAAGACACAAGTTATCTTTCAATTTCCGATACTAGTTTGCCGAAATTACAAGCAGTAATGTGGGCAACCTATACTTTATTTAGATAACGTATTTTCCATACAGACACATATACATACATACAAAACATCTAGGTACATTCCAGACTCACCGTAGAGTTCTAAAATTACTATTATTGGAATATGTTTATTCTAATTAATTAATGAGATGAAGGACCTTAAACTTCAGCTCGAGCAGAACCTTAGAATTTTGCTTAAATTGAAAACATTCTAATTATAGGATTTTTGGAGCTCCTCAGTAAGTCTGTCAGTGTTTTAGATAGAAGATGATAATAGTACATTGCGATACAAGTGTGGAAAATTGATCTTTGCATAGAGGCGGTTTAACACGTGCGAGCGGTACGCGAGGGCGTTTACAAAGCCGAGATACAAAGATCGATCCACACGTGTATCGTACGACGTTTTTTATCACAGTTGCGAATAAAAAAAAACTTGTTAAAATAATAAAAAGTTTTTAAGAATTTTAGGTTATGTTTACTATTTTTTTGGGCAATATTTTTTTGTTAATTACACTCCAGGCGAAGGGCCAGGCAAAAGACTTTTAACCTATACAGCCTCGTCATAATAAGCCAGCAAGGCTTAAAAACTTTTTGTTGGTACCTTTTTTCTATACATGAAAACAGTATAACCCAGATAAATTAAGAATGTTTCATCTACCTAACATGTAATTAGCAGTAAGATACGTATTTAACTTATCGGGATAACATTTATTTTAGCATTAGCAACTGTGATAAAAAAAAACGTTTAAATGTACAAGAACAAAAATACGGCAGCTTTTGTGATAATAAATATACCTATCTATTCTTTGGTATTTTAAAAATAATAAGATTAAAAGGGTTTCCGTAATAAAAAGATCACAAGGCTCCGTCTGTGACATTTGATCGGCCGAAATACCAAGGTTAGAGAGGTTAAAAATCCTTTTAAAAAATCTGGTTCAGTTTCTTTATAAGTAAGTTTTTCTTGATTGTTTGTGTTTGATCCTACTTACGCCACCTCAAAATTATCAAATTCGTATTAATCAAATTAAAGTAAATTAATTGCATAAATGCATAGGTAAACGTCTTACATTGTGATTATCTTAATAACAATTGATCACTTGCAAACTCAGAATACAGATTGCAAACGCCTTAAAAGCTAGTAGGTATGTATGGCCACATGAGTAGAAAATATGGCTTTGAAACTCGTCTTCCAATTAGCAAAAGTCACAATAAACTCATGGGGTTTTATCCTGTGGTCAATTTCAAAAAGATCAGAATAACAATATTATTTTAGGTATATTTGAAAAGGAGCAAAAATTGTGGCTATATATCTTACTGTGTGTCTTACTGGACAATTTACACTTTATTACATTTATAAAGTTATTTATGGACATTTAAATATACGCCTATTAATACAACAAATTATAAATATTAACAAATTAGTGTACTTTCTCTAACTTATTTGTTAGTATCAGATAATGGTAAGAAGGAAAAATCTGAGGCAGCCACTGGATTATCGTAATCCTCGGATAAAAAAGAGATTCTAATAGGATTTGATTGTTTGTCGAGATCAAACCTGATCTCGGTCTACATTAAGTCACTTTTTAGACTTACCTTAATTGAGATAGATTTTTATAAACACCCACCTAACTTTGACTAGTAAAAAACTTTAAAATCGGCCAGACTTGCAAAAACCAAATGCGGAAAGAAACGGATATATCATATATGATTTAGCTAGCTAATCTAATTTCTTTGTTAAAAGATATATCTAATAATTGCAGCCCTCGGTAGAGTTCGAAAATGACTATTATTGGTATGTTTGCATTCTAATTATTTTTGTTTGATTAATTGATGAGTTTAAACTTCACCTAAAGCAGGTGTCTAGAACCTTGCTCGTGTTGAAAACATTCTTATGCCAGCCGTTTTGGAGCTCTACGGTGGGTCTGCAATTATGCAGCCGACCGTATACCTATTGTCTAAATCCTACATTCGTCCGTCAGAATTCTGTTGACTTGACGTAAGATGAGAGTTGAACAAGACGTTTCATGAATATAGACTGCGTCCCTAACACAGCCTACCCAATTTTTTATTCTAACGCTTGACACTTTGACTGTTGTACGTCTCACCTGCGGCGGATGTAAAATGCAGTTACAATATCATTTATGATCAGAAAAAACAGCTTGTATAGAAATGTCACAGACTCCATGACAAAGAAATTAGCTAAAGTATGAGTACCTATGTATGTAATTTCCGTTTTCCATTAATATCACAGCTTCTCCTGTTAATTAGTGGTAACCAAAGATCCTTTGTTGATTATTAATTAGGTCTATTTACCACACATTGTCATAACTAGGTTCTTCCTTTACGATTAGTCACTAGCAGTGCCCTGTGGTTTCACTCGCGTAACTGCCGATCCCATGGACATATCTATATAAAAATTAGCTTATGTGATTTCCAATTAATAGATGTATCTTCATACTAAGTTTCCTAAGAATCGGTCTAGTAGCTTTGGAGCTTATTTATTACATAAAAAGCAAATCCTCTGTATAAAATTTGTGTAGAAAATAGGAGCTCTATTTATTTACGTAGGTAGGTTCGTAAATAAATAGCTTTGTTTAATTAAGTACCCCTTATCGAACATAAATCTGTGACGACAAGTAGGGTCACAATAACTGAGTAGGTACCTACTACATAATATAAATAGAAACGGGTTTATTTATTGTTTGCCTTTATCTTATTATCCAACAAAGGTACTTTTGTTTTTCTGAATTATAAATGTTTCCTTCAATCTCCTTTGTGAAGTTTGCTAAAAATGATACCGCAACGAAAGTGTTAATATATAAAGTATTGAGATATTGTAAGAAAATCCGGGCAAAAAGAAGAACTGTGATTGTATGCTTCCTTTTTTCGTGAGGTTTTATTTGATTGCTGTGAAGTCTTTGAAGACTACAGACTTAAGTTGGCCGATAGGTGCCGCCTGAAGAAAAAAACTGGTTCATAACAAAATCATTAGAGTAAGATCCTCTGATCGCCAGACCTTCGTTATTTTATAAAAGCTGAGAATTTCTCCTAACAGATTCGTTTCTGGCTTTGCTACGTGACAACTCTCCAAGCCACTATGGTCTGAATTTCATAATTGCACATCACTGTGTTGGGGGCATGCTCTAAGTAATTATCAGATTTTGTAAAATAACGAAGGTCTGGCGGTCAGGGGATCTTGGTTTATGACGAGTATCTTTCAAAAACTTGGGTCAACAAAATGGCGGTTTTTGACTGTGTTGCTCCTATATGTTAACGTTTTACAGCCTTAACAGCCAATAAATTGGCGAATTGATCGTCACATATCTTGTTAAAATATGAAAATAGGGTGCCACCTCCATAGGATGAATTGATTTTTATAAGGAATCGTTAAGTTGTTTTGTTGTGTCTTCCAGTTGTCCGATCTTTTTGTAAAGTTTTTTCCTGCAATCGCCGTTGTACCCGTATCAAGTGATAAATACAGGGTCGTCGTATAAAATGAGGGTTTCGGGATAAACCGCGCCTTGAGCGCGATTATACTCTGACCACAAGTATTGAGAGACACCCTTCTTTGTAAATATTAGAACGAAATAAAATCTCTGTAGATTACGTTGGTACCAGAATTTGTTAGCGTGAATGTTTTGTATGGTAGAATAATTTATATACCTACTTTTTTATCGAGAAAATTAAAACTAAAGAAGCTGATAATTAATGTAGTGCTGACGTATACTTCGAATAATCTTGTTTAACTGTAAAATTCCATGTGTTTATTTATGGAACAAAATGACTGAACGTGGTTCACTCTGTCGCAGTGGCTTCATGATACTTGAACCTTTTAGTTGTCTCCCAAATCTAGTTATGTTTACTACTAGTTAAAGATATAAAGTGTAGATTATATTAAATATCCTGATCGGTATATAATTGCTATTATTTTGTGACGTACTGACAATAAGTACTCTTTACTTAATCTACGCCCATTTTTAGCTAAACATGAAGTAGACTAACACCCGTTGTTTGAGCAGGAACGTGGGATTATCCAATGAATTTGTTTATTCGAATTTTTCTCAATATATTTATTTTAAATTTTACAATTTTCGAGCCTATGCCTTTTCGAGATGAGAGCCTCGTCCTTTTCTATTTAAAATGGAAACAGGCCCTGCGTAATCGACACCGGTACGAATAAACAAATTCATTGGATAATCCCACGTTCCTGCTCAAACATTTGGACCTTCAGAGCCGAATTCAAGAATTCAAGAAGTAGAAACTAGCAAGTCAATTTGTCTACGTCGGCAGCTTCTCTTCGAGAGAACGGTCAGGATATCCTATCTAATCCTATCCCTATTCGCGATTTGTGTTAAAGCAGTGTGTTTTTTGGCTATTCCAGTACGTTTCCAGCGCAGTTCAGCCAACCAACGGTCTACCAGGTGTTTGTTTCACGTGAGTACCTTTGCCTTCTTTGAGCTACCATAATGGCAGAGAAAAAATCATTGTCGGTCCCAGAAGTTGTAGAATCTCGTTCTCGTTCCCCTTCTCCCTCTGGAAACCTCGATGATGAAGCTCTTTCTAAACTTAGAAGGCTGAGAGGTCATCTTAAGGGACGGTTAACTCAATTCAAAAACTACATTGATACATTTCAAGGTGCTAGTCTTTCTCATCTACAAGCTAATGAAATAAAATTACGATTACAATCAGCAAAAGACTATTTCAAAAGGTTTGATAGTGTTCAAAGTGAATTAGAGTTAAATAGTTCCATGTCCGACCAAGCTAGTCACATAGATTATTTTACTAATGTAGAATCGTTATATTATAGTGCAACTTCAGTGGCTAATTGTTTAATCGATGAATTTGAGGCTGGTGAAAGTTCTAAAACTGTAAAATGCGATCATAATAATTCTAATCAAAATTCCGTTAAGAAAAATGTGCAACTACCCTATATAAAGTTGCCAACCTTTAACGGTTCTTTCGATCACTGGCTGGAGTTTAAACATTCATACGTCGCGGTCATTCACAATAATGAGTTGGACCCTATTGATAAATTTCATTACTTAAAATCATCTTTAACCGGTAATGCTCTTGAAGTAATTCGAGCCTTAGAATTTACACCATCAAATTACGTTCACGCATGGGAGCTAATTGAAAATAGGTTTAATAATAGCAGACTTTTGATTCAAAATCATGTCAAATCACTATTCACACTTCCAGCTGTGAAACACGAATCGTCTACACAGATAAGGCACCTTACTGATTCTGTATTAAGAAACCTACGCTCTCTAAAATCCCTAGATGAGCCTACCGAGTCTTGGGATACGTTACTTATTTATTTGATCGTTAACAAGTTAGATTCCTCCACCGAAAGTCGGTGGGAAGAGCATAAAGGTTCCTTGCAAAATGACGACTCAAAGAAAATAGTGCTAGATGATCTTTTTAAGTTTCTAAATAACAGAGCAAATACCTTAGATTCTAAAAGTCAACCAACTCAGGCTAAACCACAAAACACACAAAATAGGTACAATAACATTTCGAATCCAATTAACAAAACTATTCAACAAACACAAAGCTATGTTGTAACTAACAACAACGGCACACATAGTAAGTTGAATAAGTTTAACTTTCAAAAACCTAACTGTAACTTGTGCAACAGTAACAATCATTTTCTTTATACGTGTGCTAGGTTTTTAAACATGTCGCTGCAAGATAGGTTAAAATTCGTAGATAAAAATAAGAATTGTAAGAATTGTTTGCGCACATCTCATTCTATTACAGATTGTAGGTTTAATGCATGCAAATTGTGTCAACAAAAACACAACAGTTTACTTCATTCAGATAATGATGTAAACAACTCGAGTATTGCGAATGTATGCACCGGTAATATACCTACGTGCATACCTACTCACACATCGACGGCTTTGCATTCGTCGTCGGCCGGTCCGTCCGATGCAGCACTATACCATAGTGACGCGGACAGAGCTGGCACTTCGATGGCGGCGTTGCATTCGTCGGCGGGTGTGTCCGATGCAGCACTACATCATAGTGACGCGGACAGATCTGACATAGCGTTTCAACAAGTTTTACTTTCCACTGCTATCGTGGAAATAGCCGATCTAAAAAATCAATTTCATATAGCTCGCGCTCTTCTCGATAGCGGCAGTCAACATAGCTTCATTACAGAGAAGCTATCTTTACGTTTAAATTTACCTATGATACAGTCCACAGTTCGAATCTCAGGTGTTGGTCAAAAGGTCACACATTCCAACAACTTGTGCGATATTTTCATGCGTTCACGAACAAGTACCTACAATACGCAATTAACTTGTTTAGTGTTACCGCAAATAACACCTAACTTACCTTCGAATAATATTAAGTTAGAGTGCATAAATATTCCAAAGAATGTTCAACTCGCAGATCCCACATTCGATGTACCTAGCGAAATCGATATTTTGATCGGTGCGGATAAATTTTGGGAGCTATTATGCGAAAATAAAATGCGTTTATTACCGAACGGGCCCTTCCTACAAAACTCACAGTTAGGTTGGTTAGTTTCCGGTCCGGTTAGTTCTAAGAATCGAGATATCAATCAGGTTCTTTGTAACTTTTCTCATTCGTTAGACTTACAATTACGTAAATTCTGGGAGGTAGAAGATATACCTACTTTAGATAACGTTCTTACACACGACGAACGAAAGTGTGAAGAAATATTCATTTCTACTACAAAACGCGAAGAAAATGGTAGATTTTCAGTTCGCATTCCGTTTAAAGAACCATTATCATCTCTTGGTGATTCTTATACGTTAGCAAAACAACGTTTCTTATCAATTGAGCGTAAACTAGAACGTTCACCTACCTTTCTACAATCTAAAAATAATACTATTCTTTCCAATTCCATAAATAATCCAAACATAAACATTTCATTCGATAAACTACCTGAGTTACGTAATAACACAACTACGTATACCTATACGAGTACAAACACAACATCTACAAGTTTATTTGTATTCGAAAGGTTCTCGTCATTCATAAAATTAAAGCGTACTTGTGCGTACGTACTTAGGTATATACATAACTTACGTAGTAGACGAGCTAAGCAGCCGCTCGAATGCAGAACCGGTTTGTTATCTACGAACGAGTTACTCGAAGCACAACGTACTCTAGTAAAAATTGTACAAAGAGATTCATTCTCAGACATTAATCACCGTCTAGTAAACAAGTTACCGTTGACAAATAATGCTATATTTAATCGTGTGTTGAGTCTTAACGTGTTTTTGGATGAAAATAATATAATTAGAGTCGGTGGCAGATTGAATAACTCGTCTAACTTTGATTTCAATAAGAAACATCCTATATTACTATGTGCTAACCATCACTTCACTTTGTTACTATTTAGGTACGAACATTTAAGGTTATTACATGCAAGTCCGCTACTTCTTTTAGCTAACATACGTGAATATTGGTGGCCATTGAACGCGAGAAATTTAGCAAAGAAAGTGGTTCGTGAATGCGTGACGTGCACTCGATTTAAAGGCAAAACTTTATCTCCTATCATGGGTAACTTGCCAAGTGAGCGAATAGAACCTGGGTATCCATTTATTCGTACCGGTGTCGATTACGCAGGGCCTGTTTCCATTTTAAATAGAAAAGGACGAGGCTCTCATCTCGAAAAGGCATACATTTGTCTTTTTGTTTGTTTCGTTACGCGTGCTATTCATTTAGAGCTCGTCACCAGTCTCACTACAAAAGATTACTTACTAGCTTTAAAACGTTTCATCAGTCGCCGTGGTAAGCCTGACATTATATTTTCCGATAATGGAACAAACTTCGTAGGCGCACTAAAAGAACTTCCTACATTTTTGTCTAATAATTCACAACAAATAAACGATTTTCTTTCCAATGATGGTATTAAATTCAAATTTATTCCAGTAAACTCTGCTCATTATGGAGGCCTGTGGGAGGCTGGGGTATCTCAGTGCAAGAAACACCTGAGACGCATAGTAGGCAACGCTAGGCTAACGTACGAGGAGTTCAGCACAGTTTTAACACAAATCGAAGCTGTCCTGAATTCCCGTCCCCTATCCCCTATGTCAACAGATCCCAACGACCTTACACCACTTACTCCTGCCCATTTCCTGATCGGGCGATCGCTGACGGCTCCGGCGTGCGACGACCTGACAGCTCGACCTACAGCCAGGCTCCCACGCTACGATCGCATCGAGCAGGTGCGACAACACTTTTGGCAACGTTGGGCCAAAGAGTACATCGGGGAACTCCAGCAGCGAACGAAATGGAAGACACACAAAAGCGACATTACTCCAGACAGCCTGGTTCTTATCAAAGATGATGGTCTACCACCTCTCAAATGGAAAATGGGTCGCATCATCAAGGTGTTCCCAGGCACGGACGGCGTATCCCGTGTTGCCGACATACAAACGGCGACTGGCGTCACGCGGCGCTGCTTCGCGAGGATCTGCCCACTGCCACTTCAGCCCGGCTCCAGCTCCTGCAGCCAGGTTGCAGCCTAGAAGTTGGAAGCGGTGGACCCTTCCAAGGCCGGCGGTATGTTCGGGCTCGGACCAACTGCCAGCGCCTCTGGCGGGCGGTAGGGAAAACTGCCTGCGGCATCTACCTACTCAACTCTCACCGTTCATCAACAAATATTTCTACTCTGTACCTATAAACCCGTTCTTCTAATATTATCTGTCAAAAAGCTCACTTCTTGTCTATTATCTATGGCTGTCTCTGTACTGAAAATTTCCGTTGCGACACAAATTGTAAAATATAATAAATATATTGAGAAAAATTCGAATAAACAAATTCATTGGATAATCCCACGTTCCTGCTCAAACACCCGTATTCACGGATATTTAATTTTAGGGTTTTGTTACTAAGTCGTAGAACATAAGATATTCGTCTAGATGTCTAGAACTATCCCTTTCGTATTATAATGCATAGGTACTTAGCATGTACCTACTTAGGAAGGTATGTATATTTTTTATTATAATAAATCAATGTTGGTAGTACGCGAACCTCTGCGCGGACAAGAGTATTTAAGAGGAAAGGGTACCGGGGGCTTTCTCCATACAAACTATTACAAACGTAGTCGACTGTTTTCTCCCTGGATAATGACACTAGAGCAAATATTTTTGGTGCATAAAACTTATAACAGCCATGAACATGCCCCTATTTTTTGTTATTTTTTATTCTTTTATTTTTTAATTTTAATTTCTATAATAATTAGAAAATTAAAAAAAACCAAAACATAGGGGCATAGTCATGGCAGTTATAGGTGTTATGGCACAAAAATATTTGTGCTAGTGTCATTATCCAAGGAGGAAACAGTCGACTACATTTGTATGGAGAGCGCGCAGGTACCCTTTCACCTTAATGTGAACCGCTCGTTGCCCGTCACTCAGACTTAAAAAGTTTATATTTTCATAAAATTATTAATAACAATAAAGTAAAACTATATCTCTCCTGTCAGATTAAACAACTGGTACCTATTCAAATGGATCTTAATAGATCTAATTCCAAGAATCAATCTTTAACTATAAATAGTATACATACAGTGTGTAATAAAAACCCTGTAGTAACTCTAAGGAACCGAGACATTACAAAAAAAATAATTTTTTTTTCAACTTAAAGTTACCCTAATTTACTGAAAATTTAAAGAATATTCATACTTGGCAACACCATTATTGGCAGCGAGCCTTTAGGTAATAATTTTAAATACCCCAAACTCTGGTTAAATTGGTGTAATATTCCCTAAATACTTATCTACCTTATCTACTCAAAATTTCCATATTTTTTAAAGTAAGATTCTCTGTTTAGTCGGCAATAGAATTGTAGACACATCGTAGAGGTCTAAATTTCTTAGAATATTTTCAACTCGAGCAGGGTTTTTTATAGTCCTACTTGAGTAGAAGGACTTTAAACTTAAGCTAAAGTATGGCCCTTAACTACTAAAGAGTTCAAAACATTCTAATAATGACATTTTTAGAACTCTACAGTCTGTAATCCCTCTTAGGTACAATCAGGTAGTAAATGTGCAGACTCTTTAGGGGTTTCGGTACACATTGTATAGTCAAAGGGATGAGAAGCCAAACCACAGAGCGGCGAAATGAAATATCTTCTCTGTTATTAACTAGACTAGTTTTCTACTGTGACAGCACAAAGCATTGTGACAAAATAATAATTTCTCTTGCACAAAGGTAATACTTGAATCTTAGTGGTATTTAATATTGTTCCTTCTAAAGTTATAAGCTTACATTATTGTTGGTAATTTTACGTTTGCGCTTATAGAAGTGCTTGAGCATTGAGCCAATAGTATGCTGTTTAACCACTAATATTTAATCACCGGGCCATTGGAATGTAGTCAATTTTTGTTTACATTCGAAAGGCCCAAGTTCGATTCAATTTTGGCCATTCAGACTAAGTCTCCATTGAAATGGTGACTTTAGAGTTGACTTATTTTACTTACTACTTTACTTTACTTTGTGTTTATTTTGTTCTGTTTCTTCTTGTGTTGTACAAATAAAGTTGTCTGTCTATCTTATTTTAGATCTGAAAATCTTCCAGCGTCTATGGAGTCTTTGTCATTTCAGATTTTGATGTAGTTTCACGTTTGAACTTACAAAAGTGCTTGAACGTTGAGCCAAAATCGTGCTTAACTTTAAGCGACATGAAAATCTTAGTTGTAGTTAAAATTTCCTTTTAAAGTTATAACCTTACAATTGTTAGTAATGTAGTTTTTACGTTTGAATTTACAAAAGTGCTTGAGCGTTAAGCGAAACTCACGCTTAACTTTAAGTAACAAATTAAGCTATCTTGATAATCAGAAATGAAACAGCTGTTGAAGGCTACTTAATCTGTCTGAACAACTTTTGTACTACGAATTCAGGAAATTCTTAGAAATAGTAATAGATTTTTTTCTATATATCTGTAATAATCCTACTTACTTGAATTAAAAAAAAATAACTGGCTTGCTTTATAAGCAAAAAAGTGTCGTTACAACTTTTGGTCTTAATTTTTTCCGTCTAGCCCCCTTTCGCAACGCGCGATAAGGAACTTTCGTTCCAAAAACCCGAGCCTAGAGCACTAAAGGTAGAGTTAGAAAAAGTAGTAGAATACGAATTCATATATTTTTGTGATTTATATCAACGCACAGATCAAACCAATGGCACACGTACACACTACTGCATATAGCTGGTTTGACGTAGGACAAAATAGGTATTAAAATAAAAAATATAAATGATATTATGACGTAAGGCAAAATAGGATTTTGGAAAATTAAACCCCTATGCGAACTAAGTCGTGGGTGAAATATAGTTTATAGATAGACGAGTCAAGTGAAAAGGAAAAACCCTTTGGTGGGGTGCCCATATAATTCAATCAACGTCAGTTTCCTGCAAGTGATGCGGAGAGGAAAATATAAAACTTTAACTTATACAATTTTCTACTAACCGGTATAGGTAGCATAATTCTAATATCAAAGGATGAAATTGACAGTTTCCTTCAAGATTCTGCCTTCACGCCACCCAAGTATGAGACTAGGTATTTTTACTAACTCGCGACTTCATGCATTGCTTAGAAATTATTGCATTTTAGGCATTTTGCTTGTGCCTTATGATTTTTAGGCGATATACAGCTTAGTTTAGTTGCTGTGTGGATATTGATTTTTAGATATTTCGCTGAACATTCGCTGAACATATCGCTGCGTAGACGAATTGAAAGACACTCTGATTATATAGGATTTTAGCCAGATCTGTCCATTGGTTTAGACTTTGTTTTGATAACAGACTTTGAATTTTATATTAACTTAGAGAAGATTTTTATAAAAACATATAGGGTATTAAATAATATTAAAACATACGTTTTCAATAACTCTTTTATGGACTGAATATAAAAAAGAGTCATAACAACTCATACTTTAGTTAGAGCAAAATTTTTGTGTTAAAATTTTACATTTTAAACTAACAATGGAAGTTTGTACGGAACATGGTTAGCGGTTGTATGTTCCATTGAGCGCGGTCTTACTCTGTAAACTAACGTTCCTGAAACCACCCTAAAATTAGTTCAATGCTGCGAACAAAAAGGATGATGGCATGGCAATACTTGAGCATATACACAAATAGAAACAATACCTATGGTAAAAACCTCCGTTTTTCTAGATTAACACAAAACTGATAGTATTTCGTGTACTAGATGTGGAAAAAAAGCATTAAGAGTCAGGGCGCGTTCAGACGACACGCGTTGACCACGCACCCACCACGCGCATCACACGCGTTGACCACGCGTTGAACACGCGTTGACATTTGTTCCATATGTAATTTGAGTCTTATGACACATCAATAGATCTGAAATTGCATTTATCAAGTCCACACCCTCACGCCACGCGCCCGCCCCGAGCCCGCCCCGCGCATGCCTCGCGCACGCCCCGCGCCTGCTTGCATAAATGCAATTTGAGATCTATTGATGAGTCATAAGACTTAAATTACATATGGAACAAATGTCAACGCGTGTTCAACGCGTGGTCAACGCGTGTGATGAGCGTGGCGGGCGCGTGGTCAACGCGTGTCATCTGTACACGCCCTCACGTATTGTTCATCTTCATCAGCCATTACACATAAGTATAGGAACTTCAAGAACCTGACCTCCTTGCACACAAGTAATTTTTAATCGAAGTTTTGCCATTATTCTTTATCTATGAAGCCGTAAACTGCGTGAATATATCAACTGCAGTTGACCCACTTTATGCGATAAAAATGCGATTTAATCTCAATTCATATCACAGAATTTCATCCCACATAAAAATCTAAATTTATCCCAAAGTGTTCCCGATTCAGCTGGAATTTATTCTCAAAATTATTTTATATTATTTTTCTCAATTCATTTTATCTACATGGTTCCAATTCAGCCTTCCAGTTGCTTATCTGTCTAGTTGCTAATTTGTGCAGTTGTTACTGAGCCAATTCTTTATGCATGTTAAAAGTCCAAACGAAACAAGTAAAGGTAAAATTCAGAAAAATAAAAAAGATGAAAATTAGGTACAAGTTTTCGCGAAAATCTAAATTTGCCCATATCTTTTTATCGTGTTGACTCAGGACCTTTATTTTTATACACCTGATAGGAACTGTAGATCTCAGTATCAGGTATAAATTTCAACTTGCTATGTTGACTCGTTCCTGAGTAATCGGTGGTGACCTGTGGTGGTGACACACGGACAGACAGACAAAAGATTGATCTTATAAGTGTTCCGTTTTTTACCTTTTTTAGGTATAGAACCTTAAAAATCGATAGGTTCGAGACCATAGATTTTGCTTGACTCTCTTCTCGAACATCGCCTGTTTGTTTAACCTATTTTCCTACACTATACGAGTTAGCAATAAATCTGTCAATTGCGAAGTAAGTACACGATAGATCGATGCAATGCGGGGCAAATTGTGGACGCCAAATTGTCGCAAATGCGGGACGATAATGGATCAACAGAATAGTGTAAATACACGTCATTGATGCCACTGCGTGATTTGTTCGTAATAGGAACTTTACTGGGTCATTGGCTCATATTGATATGTCACCACTGGTGTTAGCAGGAAGAAAGAAGTTGAAAAGGGGATAAAAATGATTGTTTTTAGGGCTCTGTACCTCAAAAGGTAAAAAAGGAACCCTTATAAGATCACTTTCTTGTTCGTCTATCCTGGCGAGCCTCATGCGCCGGCCACTATCTAGTCATTTTGCTACATGGGCGTTCAGCTTATTATACGTTTCGCACTGTTGAACATTTTGCTACTTAGACATTTTAATGACCATATTACGCCACAGCTGTAGCAGCATCATTGGCCTCATTTAGGTCGTCCAACATGCAGGTGTTGGGGGACAGTGGACATTAAAGAAAGTGATCCATCGATTGTATAGGGATCCTACAATCACAGCGTTCTCCTAAACTGACACACCACCTGGTCATGTTTTTGTTGACCGAACGAGCGAAGCGAGAGAGGTCTAGTGTTGAGAAGGGTCGGTCGCTCGTATGTTTGTATGTTTGTATGTTTGTATGTTTGTATGTTTGTTCGACGATAACTTGAGTACCGTTGCTCTGATCTTCATGATTTTTGGTATACAAGTAGTTGAGGTCCATAGAATTTTTAAGTTCGAACATGAGCAGGATCGGTCAGGGGGTTATGGAGATAGGGGTCCAAAAGGGGATCTACCTATATGGCACACAAACTATACTGCAAATATACCCGAGTGGGGTATCAAATGAAAGGGCGTAACTTCCGTGACAATAATATGGTACCATGGAACTGATCTGATGATAGAGCTGGAGGGAATCTGCAGGAATTATCTCATTATCCATACTTCATAGTTAATTCATTCAAACTACTCGTCAAGAATCGCCTTGACGAGTAGTTTGTCTTTCAATGGTAACCAGGGTCTGATGATGGAACTGGAAGGTGGTCATAGGAACTTCGCAATGAAACGACACAACCCCATTGAGTTTGGGCTCGTTAGAATCGTCTTGACAAGTAGTTTGTCTTTCAATGGTGACCAGGGTCTGATGATGGAACTGGAAGGTTGTCATAGGAACTTCGCAATGAAACGACACAACCTCATCGAGTTTGGGCTCGTTAGAATCGTCTTGACGAGTAGTTTGTCTTTCAATGGTGACCAGGGTCTGATGATGGAACTGGAAGGTGGTCATAGGAACTTCGCAATGAAACGACACAACCTCATCGAGTTTAGGCTCGTTAGAATCGTCTTGACGAGTAGTTTGTCTTTCAATAGTAACCAGGGTCCGATCTAACATATTAAGTTATCAAAGACCAAAAAGTATAAAATAAATTAATAGAATAAAAAACTAAAAAAAACACGCTTTAATAAAAAAAGTCCAACTAAAAAATAGAAAATAAAATCTAATAAATTTGGATTAAGAATATTGTACTTAAATAGTAAGCGTGTTTGCAAAAGAAAAATAACGAAGGTGTAGCATCACAAATTCACAATGTAACACGCTTACTATTTACAATATTCTTAATCCAAATTTATTTAAATTTAAAATTTATAGAAATTTATTACTTTGCCCCAATTCGTCCGAACTCTCTTTGCTTCATTTCCTATAATTATTTATTTCATAATCATGGGCTGTTTTACAATAATAGTGGTGGTATCAAATAGTAGGAATGTTCGGTTCTAGCCGATCTAGAGACTCTGATAATTATAAAATTTGTGACTAATTTTTTTATAATTTTTATTGACTTGTTATATTTTAGTTTAGTTTATTACAGGACATATTGGTCTCAAACTTCTCTAATATATTCTCGTTCTCGAGCTTGTCTTCTCGTTTCCTCTTACGTAACATTATGATAAGTAGATACATAAGGAAGGAAGGAAAGGAATTACTATCTTCTGGATATTATGTTGGACACATTCAAAATGTCTTGAGTAAAAATAAAGAGTCAACGGATGTCCAGGGTGTGATGATTGAGCTGGCCTATGCTTTTAGAACTTAACAACAACAACAAGTTATGCCTATCGTGTTTGGATTCTCTAAATCATCCAATGTCAGATAATAGCGATACTAGACACCTATCATTCAAATAAGATAGACCTGTCGTATTTGGAGTCTTTCGTCGTTGTATTATACATTTTAGTACTTTACGCTGAAATATAATAAACGCTGAAAAAAACTCGTGAGGTCTCCGTTCGGGGCGAACTACTAGTTTAAATATCATGTAACTTAGTAATTTTGTTTAGAATTAGATTTAGAACCACCAGTGAAGTTTCCATATATGAGACCAAGACCCTGTATAAACTAAGTATCTATCAATGTTTGCTCACGAGTTCACGCCAATGTTATTTATTTTCGGGTCTCGTTATGATATTCTGCAAACAATTCAAAATAAGTATAATCTATAGATACCTACTCCAGTAAATTATGTACCTACTAGCCGCGCTCTGCGGTTTTACCCACGCTAGTACTTAAATCCTGTGGAAAAATTTGGTAAAAGTAACCGCAGACCAGATTTTCGTAAGGCAATCGCAGATTTTTGTTGATAATTCGATTATTTTTAATAGATTTTGATGAGTATACCACAACCTTTCCGAAAAATAGAGCTGTCTAATGTTGGTTTTTAAATCGTTTTAGAGGTAATAAATTATTTAAAAATAAAGTTTTTTTCCATTTAAGAACAGACTTTTTGTCATATTTTCTTTTCTTCTTATTTGCGAGTCGATTCCGAGTTTTTTAAGACTTTTTTCATAGGTCCTGTTCAGAGCTGTCACAAAGGTCCTTTTTAGGACCAACATAACCGACCTCGGACCACAACAAAAAATCGGCATTAAGTATTATTATACGTATATACAGAAGATGTTGTAGACTAAATTGTTCAATGCAAGCTTAAGTGTAGGTGTGTACAACAATATTTAAAGATACGTCTGACATGTTTACGAGTTAATAATATTTCTGAATATCATAACAATATGTTATTGAAACCATTTGCCATGTTGTTTGAATTTTGTTTTTATGGTGCAATAAAGTGGTTATCTATTCATCTATCTTATGAGTATGGAAACTCGCATTGTAGTGGCGTCAAGTTTTTGAAAACCTTAGGTACACTTCAGAAGCTTCTGTTACATGAAGACCCACTTGCCATAATGGTCACGGTGCCGGACTGCCAAAAATAGGGTTACTGGTTCAATTCCCGCTTCAGACAAGTATTTATGCTTAGATATTTGTCTGTGGTCTGGTTGTTTCTATGTACCTATCGTGTGATATTTTTTTATTTTTTGTTTGTAAATGTACTCTACGCATTTCTTCAGATATAAAAAACATGTACCAAACAATTTGAATTTGATCATGCATAAAAAGCAACCCCGAAAATATAATCATTTTCTTTCTTATTAATTAGGCTAAAACCCTTAATAACCGTGCGCTTTTCGTGCAGAAAATCCTTTTAAAACGGTCCGTCTCAACTCGGATATTATGAAACATTATCCAGCTTCTAATTAACCGATTTGCATATTCGCTGCTTAGACACAAATTTTAAAGAGTTAATAATTCGGGATCAAGGGAGTCTTTGGAAAAATCTGCAGAAAAAAGCTTCTAAAATAAGGAAGATTAAAAAGGTCTTTCGCCTCAAAATTAGCCTATACACCAGCTCCTCAATTTTGATCCTTTGGACTCCATAGGTATTTTAATAATAATAAAAAATAATAACATCCATAACATTGTTTCCCAATATCACCAAACATTTTAATTTTTAAAATAAAGGACTAATGACTATACTGGTTCCTAAAGAATTTGTGTACGGTTAGGAGAATAAAAAAATTGTTTATTTACTAATTTTTAAATAAAAAAAAAGATAAGAATTTTTTGGATTTATTTAATAGATTCATTAAATTACCAGTACTACCTACACAAAGCATGTCTTAATATTAGATACAAAAATTACTTATCATAATTTATTAATAGGTATTCAAATTACTTATAAGGAGCAGTAAAATTCTTCAGACAATTATCACGGTATATAGTTTTATTTTTCATAATATTTTTTTTTACAAAAACCTTGGAGAAAGGCAAATAAAATGTCACGGACAATCTTACGAAACGAATTTACAAAACATATTTTCAGTTAATCATTTCCCTATACGTACCTACTTAAAAAACAAAGTTCATCACTACATAGTATAAAACAAAGTCGCTTTCTCTGTCCCTATATCCCTTTGTATGCTTAAATCTTTAAAACTACGCAACGGATTTTGATGCGGTTTTTTTTAATAGATAGAGTGATTCAAGAGGAAGGTTTTTAGATATAATACATGCATAATACAGCCGTGCGAAGTCGGGGCGGGTCGCTCGTTATTCATAAAATAATAGCACAACATAATACCCTCTCGAAAAAAAAAAAAAGAGCGGTGTTGGCTTCGTGGTAGATACCTCGACTTTCATTCTGAAGGTCGTGGGTTCGAATCCAGGCCGGCCGTGCACCAATGTATTTTTCTTAAGAAAAAATTATGTGCGCTAATTGACATTGCTCTTACGGTGAAGGAAAACATCGTGATGAAACTCGCGGCTTAGTTGGCTCCAGAAGTATTGACAAGTTCTCTCCTCTGGACATGGTCGACTAAGCTGAGAGGGTAGTAGGTGCTGGGCAAGCCTACTCTATCTTCACGCAAAAAGGACCCAATTAAAAAGGGTCTAATCGCGGAAAACACCCTGTATACAAGTACAAGTACCCTCTCGAAATAAGTCTCATATGTTTTTATAACACGAAATCCATTTTCTACGCACCGAGACGATTCAATTTAATGTTAGTGTCCTATCACTGCGTACTGAGATACATTAGGTATCCGACTGAGGTGTTAACAACTGGATAAATCAGAACCTAGATCGCTTTTCTAGTTTTATGTTTAATTTATACGTATATAAAGCGCATCTGAGGGCTATAAAATGCAGGGAATGTAATCTAGAGCATGTGTCGTTAAAACTTATCAAGGCATTTTAATTTAATAGTTATGTATATTGAAATATCCTTAGCTTATGAGGTTAGCACGTACAAAAGCTTATTTATGGAAGATACACAGGAAATCTATATAGGTATACTACGCCGCGGTTTCACCAGCGTAAGTCCCGATCTTGGAAGAATATTGGGATAAAAAGTATCCTTTGCGTTAATCCAGATCTCTAGCTATCTACATACTAACTTTCATCGCAATCGGTCCAGTAGTTTTTGCATGAAGGAGTAACAAACATACACACAAACTTTCACATTTATAATATTATAGTAGGAAGGAGGATTAGTAGGTTAAAGAGAAAAAGACTCATCAGTTAAGCTCTGAAACTTCCAGGAGCTACGAGTCTCTTAACTTCGCTTAGGGGTTCCTTTTAGTAATACGTAGGCGAGCACTAAGAAAGGATTTCATTAAATTCGACCCCTAAAGGGGTAAAAGGGCTGCAAAAGTTTCTAGTTCGTAGTAACTATTACGTGTTCTGTGTTTTTAGGAAATTAATATCACTCTGTGCTTTCTCTTTTAAAGAGACACGAGGGTAAACTCGCGGGTCGCAGCTTGAATTATATAGAAGAGAAAATAGAGAAAAAATAGCGGGTGATTACTCGTAAATGGGATTGGGATGGGAATGGGATTCCTAAATAATGCTTTTCCCATGCGTGCTTCAAAAAAGTAAAAAAAAAAAAACAATTTTAATACTCAATTAAAATAATTTAACGGATATAATCTCGAAAACCGCGCTATTCATGAATTCAATTCGAATTTTTATGTTAAAAAAAAAATATATTATTCTTTTGACTTTTATCACCCTTTTGACCCTACTCACTGAACTCGATGGAATTTAATTTAATTATTCTATGAAAAGGCACTTCATTTTTTTAAATTTAATTCTTCACTGATATTAAAGGTGATATAAACTCCTGAATCGATTTTAATGAAACATGGTATGAAGATACATTATTCCATTAATAAATAATATATAAATATTGCAGAACATTCCACACATCGCCATCTAGCCCCAAGCTAAGTAACTACACTTGTGTTATGGGTGCTAGACAACGGATTTACTACTTATATACTTTCTTTTGTACATATATACTTATAATACATAGAAACAACCAGACCACAGACAAATATCTAAGCAAAAATACTTGTCTAAAGCGGGAATCGAACCCGGAACCCTGTGTTTTGCAGTCCGGCATGGTGACCATTGTGCCAACTAGGTCGTCCATTAAAAGTAACATAGGTTTATTGTTATCCTAATATTCTTACTTAATTTAACGCAAGTGTAACTGCGGGGCGCGCAATACAGTAATTTTATATTAAAATTCTATGCCAAAGTAACAGAATTTCACTATTGTACAATCGGGCAACAAAAAATCAAACCCACCGTAAAGCTCCAAATCTGCTATTATTATAGATTTTTTTCAACTCGAGCAAGATTTTAAACTCCTGCATGTGTTGGAGTTTAAAGTCTTATAACTCATGAATTTACATATTAGAGAAACATTAAACGAAAACATTCCAATAATGCAATTCTGTTGCCAATCATACGTAGGTAGACCTTCACAACTCTTAAAGGCGGTTTTTAAATATGGCGCATCTGTCGCGCCACCTTAATAATTAAATAAAGAAATTAAAAAAAAAATAATCGGCCAAGTGCGAGTCGGACTCGCGCACGAAGGCTTATTTTTCGAAAATTTTGAGTTTCACTTTTAAGTATGGGGAACCCTAAAATTTATTGTTATTTTTTCTATTTTTGTGTGAAAATCTTAATGCGGTTATCATAATACATCTACTTACCAAGTTTCAACAGTATAGTTCCTATAGTTTCGGAAAAAAGTGGTTGTGACATACGGCAGACAGACAGACATGACGAATCTATAAGGGTTCCGTTTTTTGCCATTTGGCAACGAAACCCTAAAAATACTGATTGTTATAATTTAAGTTAAACACAGACAGCATTTTCTTTTAATAATTTAATCAAGATTCGTCCTAAATGGAAAAGAACCGACGTTTATTTTAACAGAAATGAAATTATGAAAGAAATGGGCCGCGTATTCATCGTTCGTTACATTACATTCCCCTGATAAGGAATTAGCATAACTGTTACAGTAGTTAGGTACACTAGATTTAAAATTTACATTCAATGGAGAGATGCGATAGTAAAACTTTATAGTTTGGAGTTTATTCGTTTTTATTATTTACTGTGTTTTAGAGATAAATTTGTTTATAGCGGGAAACTATTTTAAGTTTCACGCATACCTAGGTAAACGCTACTTTCAGACCTGAAATTGTCGGATATTTATAATAATATTGTAGGACATTCCACACATCGCCATCTAGCCCCAAGCTAAGTAACTAGACTTGTGTTATGGGTGCTAGACAACGGATATACTACTTATATACTTTTCTTTTGTAAATATATACTTAATATACATACAGACACCCAGACCACAGACAAATATCTAAGCATAAATACTTGTCTGTGGCGGGAATCGAACCCGCAACCCTATGTTTGGCAGTCCGGCATGGTGACCATTGTGTCAACTGGGTCGTCATTTAGTTCTTCTAGTATTGTGGCACTCCTCTACCGGTCATAATTTAATTAAATAATTTAAATAATTTAACTTAAAGTTTTGATGTGATAACGTCTATTAAATTGGTGGTACAACCGCATTCAGAAAAAAGTTCAAGTCATTGTCACGTTCCCATTTTGTGACGTCATCGTCACATTCTCCTTTTTGTGACGTCATTGTCACGTTCCGGTGACGTTATGTCAACAATGACGAACACAGAGCATGCAGCAATATATTGTTTAATAATAATATCGGTCATCTGAGCTTGTGTTATGGTGACGAGTAACGAATAGCCTAGGTTGCCTGGAAGAGACCGCTTTCAGCGGTAAGGCCGCCTATTGTGACACTATTTTATTTTGTACTAGCTTTTACCCGCGACTTCGTCCGCGTAGAAGTCGAAAATGGACCAAGGAATCACGTTGTCCCATACAAACTTTGCCCCCCTTTTTCACCCCCTAAGGGGTAGAATTTCGAAATATCCTTTTTTATCCGATGCCTACGTCATACAAAGAACACACCCTCCAAGTTTCAGGTCTCTACGATCAGCGGTTTAGGCTGTGCGTTGATCCGTCAGTCAGTGAATCATTCAGGACAAAGCATTTTATATGTATAGATAATTTAAATTAATTGTACCGTACTTTTTCTGTAACTTGTGTGTGCAATAAAGCGTTCTATCTATCTATCTATCTATAGATGACTTATATAAAGGAAAAATATATACAGGAGAAACAATTCAATGTTTCATTATCGTCGGTAAACCGACTTCACAGACATTTTTTTAAAGTAATTTTAAGTATAGTAAAAGTTTTACCATTTTTTATAGATTTTTTGTCGTCGGAGACTTTTGATTGTAGGTAGATCTATCCCCAAAAAGGGCGCGTCATAAGATTCGATTTCTGTGATAGTTTTTTTTTAAGTAACTTTAAGTAACTTTAATCCCCTGGAGTCATGGAAAACCGTTAGTGTGGGACGCTACTTGTGTCGACACACTGGCGGCTTCACACCTCGTCTCCACCTCCAGGGAGGCGGGTGCTGCGGCGACGGCGGCAGAGGTGGTAAAGCGACGGAAATATGTATCCATTGGTGATGGCTACATGTTTCTGCCTTTTGCCACGGAGACCCTGGGCCCGTGGGGACCAGAAGCCTTAGATTTCTACAAAAATATTTCAAAATTATTAGTATTAGCTTCAGGTGACCAAAGGGCTGGCTGCTACTTTGGCCAACGGATCGGCATTGCCATCCAAAGAGGCAATGCAGCGAGCCTTTTGGGCACCTTACCTAGGGAGATTCATTTAGATTATTAACATTGTTTTATTTCTTTCTTTTTAATTATAACTTAAATAAATATACATCACTTTAAGTTGTTCTCATTTGGTAAAGATCTGATGAGGATTGGAGAGCGAAGAAAAATAGTTTCTTTATAAATGAACTAGCTGCGCTCCGCGGTTTCACCCGCGTAACTCCCGATCCCGTGGGAATATCGGGATAAAAAGTAGCCTATAACCTTCCTCGATAAATGGACTATCCAACACAAAAATAATTTTTCAATTCGAACCAGCAGTTCCTGAGATTAGCGCGTTCAAACAAACAAACAAACAAACTCTTCAGCTTTATAATATTAGTATAGACAATTATTAATAAATTGTGGCAAATAGGCCTACTATGCGCAGAACTATTACCTATGTAGGTTCCTATATGCGAGTAGAAATTGATAACCTCCTTTACTTGAGGTCGGTTAGTAATCTAAAGGCAATAAACTGTAGGGTTTAACATAAAAAGGAAATACCTAACGACTGATATAACAACAGTTAGTGTTGCCAACTAGGTTTACGTAAAAGGTGCTAAATTGCTGTATAAAAGTAAAAAAGGCAAAATTCACCGCGACTTCACCGGCCATTCTCGTCAACCAACTCCATATCCAAACCCTAGATAATCGTTTTTTCTGGAACCCCACGATACAAACATTGTGTAGTGTCACAGTCAATGTATCATGTTAACGTAAGGGTTTACGTTAATACCTACAATATTTTTCACTTTCATTCTTTTTTTCAATTTTCAACCGTTTTTTTAACCAATCATCCTTCATTGTTATTAACAAAATGTTGATAAAGATAAACAAAAATGTAACTCTCGTCATTTTCTTTCTCATTTTTTCCTACAAAAAGTTAAGTGAGTAAAGTAGTTTCGCCACATGAGTAAATAATCTCTACTCATGTGGTTTCGCTTTGTTTATCTATGTTTATTCATGATTGAGTTGAATCTCCAAAAAATGCTTTCGAATATTTTTAGCAGAAAAAACTGTTCGTTTTATCGTATTGTTCGCGACAGACATTTAAAAACTGTTAAAAATAAGTGCTACGTTGTAGGCGAGAAAAAAAAGTGGTAAACCAGTCAAAAAGTGCTCGAGTAGCGCCAAAGTGGTAAATTAACATCACTGACAATAGTTCAAAGATTCACTTACTCTTTGGACATACCTATTACATCGGCAAACACTGACTTTTTATTTGTAAAGCAATAAAATAATTCGATAAACACGAAGATAAATGGAGATAAATTCAGATAAAGGTACTTACAAAGACTAATCTCCGTAGGTGTCTACGTTTATATCTCTGTCAATAAAACCTTGTTTTCAGTAGACAATCATTATAATACTCGTATTATTTATTACGACTTCTTTCCTACAAAGTAAACAATTTAAATTTGTTTGTATGTAAATACAAACAAACTTAAATTGTTTTGTTTTATTAACTTTGTAATCGAAAAAAGGAGGAGCGTCTTAATTCGATGTTATTTATTATAGCTATTCGGGCATAACTTTGTTGTTTTGATGATTCTTCTTTAGATTCGAGAGTGCAACAAATTGCTCAGTTTAAATAAAATAGACCTTTAAACTTATAGGTATAAATTGATATGATGGTGCACTAAAAGGCAACAAAAAATTAAATCTATATTTTTTGCAAAATTTGGCTAATATTGCACTAATAATGAAAATTCATACTAACAGATGTCGCTAACGAAACTTAACTCGAAAAGAGGTTAATGCGATTCTTAAATTCGACTATGACGGTACTTGAATACGTGACGTAATTGGCAGCGCATTTGAACGGTATTCAAGGGATGCGAGTTCGAGTCTCGTCTGAGTCGCAATTCTTGAAGACGCATTTTTCCTTTAAAATATTTTCTGCAGTGCAGGCTTAGCACTTTAAAAAATAAAAAATCAATATTGCACTATTTCGCATTTCACTTATTTTCTATTCAACCCGACAGGACCCAACAAGTAGGGTCTAGTAGCACCTTAAATGTTATTATTAAAGCTGTAAGTCTATTTTATTTCGTTTTGTATGTTTTAAAAAGGGTAAACTAATTCAAATTCAATTCACGAGTTATGTATGCGATAGTTTATACCAGACAATAAAACTTTTACAAAAGGCAATTGGGATTTTATTCACGTAGGATGTAGGAACAAACCAACAATCAACAATTTTTACCCCATTTTTCGATGTCAGCAAGTACCAATAAACGAACAGTTAGAAAAATGGGGGTTGAACTTTTTCATGACTTTTTATTGTATTTTTTTTGTAATATCAGTATTTTTATGGACTGTAACTGGGAAAAAAATTAAGAGCTTTTGTTTTCAATATACAGGGTGCTTATCCTACTTCCTACTAATATTATAAATGTGAAAGTTTGTGTGTGTGTGTGTGTGTGTATGTATGTTTGTTACTCCTTCAAGCTAAAACTACTGGACCGATCGCAATGAAACTCGGTATCTAGATAGCTAAAGACCTGGATTAACACATATGCTACTTTTTATCCCGATATTCCTACGGGATCGGGACTTACGCAGGTGAAACCGCGGGGCGCAGCTAGTTTTAAATAAACCTTCCAGGGCCATTATTCACTAAGCTTCAATTAGGGGCGGAGGGCGATTTTTGTATGGCAATCTCGCCCTAATCACGCGCGCCCGAGACGACTTAAACTTTAGTGAATATAAAGGCACAGGGCCATTTTCTAAAGTTTATGAGATAGCGAAATATGTTGAAAGGTGAAATGTTACCCAATTTAAACAAAAACAAAACTAAATCATTAGAATTTGGAAACATCATTATCCTAGACAGTTATCGCACCTGTTAATTTTGTGAAAAAAAAAACCGCAATAATATTCCTAATCGAAATTCCACCCCTAAGAGAATGCAACGCGCTCAAGTATCTTTCCATAGAAATATTTGCTCCATGCGAGAATCAAACCCAAACTTTAAATATACGCGACGAATTAAAAACCTCCCCCATTTTGGTCGGAAGTCAATTAAAAGTTAAAAGGAGTTATGTGGTACAGACAGAAAGTTGAGAGAGAATCTTCTCAAAAACTAATAACTGTCTCCAAACGTAACAGGAAAGTGAAATATCCTGTTCCAAGATCATGCATAAACCCCCAAGTAGGTATGATGCAGCACATGTCAGGCGTGATTGACACTTTGTACCGAACCTACGTGCATGGAATTACTACATACTGACGTTCTCTCCGTGTTATTGGGTTTATTGAAATAGAGACGCCCTATTCTACCATTTATTATTTGCCATTTGACTATATGAATGCCTGGAATAGACCGCTTTTAGCAGTTAGTTTGTTTATGCTGTTACTTTATTTACCTTTTTAACGTATATCTATTACAAAAAAAATATTATTTAAATTTAAATTTTTTGAATATTATTTTAATTTTAATTTTAAAAATTTAATTTTAAAAAATTTAAGAAATTTCCCGCACCTTGGAAATTTCAACACTGCGCGCGAGGCCTTAGCTTAGCTAATGATGTTGTCACATTTTGAAAATTTCCCAACAAAAAAAAACACAAAAAACATTTTTTTAACTTTTAAGTAAGTACCTAAGGTACCTAAGAGTAAGGTACTTGGTTATTGAAACACACTGTATTAAATTGTTGAAATTGAAGCCAATGGAGGGAACTGTTTCAAGAAACTTACGAACAGATAAGTACAGACAACGCAGTTCTTTTGATGATGAGAGGATCAAAGGATATCTCGACGAAAGGAAATTTTTTCGTCTAAATTTTTTGCTGAATTTAGAAGCAAAAGAAAGAGTTATAGGTAGAAATATCCTAGATCAAAGAAATATCCTAAGCGGATCAAAATGGTTTTAGAAAGATATTTTGCACAGGACTGAACCCTCGTTTGACCCCTAGTGCGCTGGTCTGTTGGTCAAAATCAATATACCTATTTATCAACGTTAAATAATATATTTTCTTAGAAAAGATTCCACGAAAAAAATGCCATTTCAGTCATAATAAAGCCTGCTTATTTACAAAATGACCATGGAATGAAATATAGATGCCACATATAGTCGAAATCAATAGCCTTTCCATCTAATACCAAAACTGACATTCTTTTGACAGTTTTGCTATAGGAAAGATGTCATTTGATAGTTTACGAATGCCTAAACAGTTTTATTGTAGCGGCGAAAAGAATGAACTGATTTCAATGCGTTTTGCATCTATATATAAGCTGGAATTCTGTTCTGCCATTTTATTTTATTTTTTTATGTCAATAGGGGTTTAATAAACCTACTTGTCGGAGTTGAATGATCAATAATCCTCTCAAAATTCAAAAATTCAAAAATGCTTATTCATTTGGATGCTTTATAAGTTTCTTATCGGATGCCTACGTCTTAGTAGATTTCTGTGTGTCAAATTTTAGCCTGATCCGTCCATTGGCTTGAGTTGTGCCACTCAGTCAGTCAAAACTTTATTTTATATATATAGATTTATTTCTAGTATACCGCGAGTGAAAACTATATGGCGAAATTGTTTGATAAATGCCATGGAAATCTAGTAAAATTTATATCGATTGACTATTGAAATTTTGAACATTAGATTCGAGATCGCATACGTTCCAATATAGTTAATTGATCATTATTGTAACCCAAATACCTACTAATTCGTTAATATTTTATACCGTAATAAACCATTAGGGTGATCAGTTGTAGGATGCGCGAGAAAATCATTGTTTTAGTTTTTCGTATAAATAAATAATATAATAAATAAATATTTCAGGACATATTACACATCGCCATCCAGCCCCAAGCTAAGCAACTTAATGCTTGTGTTATGGGTGCCAGATAACGGATAAACTACTTATATACTTTTTTTTTTGTAAATATATACATATTATACATATAGGAAACACCCAGAACCAGAAACAAGAATTTATGGTCAGCATAAATACTTGTTCCCGGCGGGAATCGAACCCGCAACCTTCTGCGTCGCAGTCGGGTGTTCGCCCGACGCGCCACAGAGGTCGTCAATAAATATTTAGTTATACGAATACAATGAAATGTTGTGTTACTTTACATTTTATTTAAAAAAATAGCATTTGTATGACGTAACTACCTAGTTGAAAAAACAAAAGCCTTAACTACCTTATTCTGTTTCGAAAATTTTCTAAAACAAAAATAATCGTCTACTGCGATATGCATTTCTATTTATTTGAATTTGAACCTGCGAGTTTTTGAGAAAAGCCTGTGATGCTGTGGTTTTAGTAGGTAGTTGGAAAATTATGTACCAGATGCTTCATCACTACATAGTATAAAACAAAGTCGCTTTCTCTGTCCGTATGTCCCTATATCCCTTTGTATGCTTAAATCTTTAAAACTACGCAACGGATTTTGATGCGGTTTTTTTTAATAGATAGAGTTATTCAAGAGGAAGGTTTATATGTATAATACATGCATAATATAGCCGTGCGAAACCGGGGCGGGTCGCTAATGTATTTATAAAAATAACGTTTCAATTTCCAACTGGGTCATATTTAAGAAAATATACTTTTTAATTGCCTGCGCATCCGGTGACGTATCCCCTTAACGACTCACATTACAGTAATCAATTTACTATAGACTAATTAAATGTTTTGTTACATTAGCTACCTTCTTTATCGATTATTTGATGAAATATTTACTTTATAGACTTAATTTTATCGGCTCTTTTTACCCCTTTTGGGGTATAATTTCCAAAATCGTTTCTAATTGTACGCTTACGTTTTAATTTGAACCGCTTTGCGAAGTTTCAGATTCGTAGCTCTTGAAGTTTCAGAGATTTTAAGTCTTCTATACAGGTTATAATTATATAGGGATTTTAAATAACGACTGAAATATCTTATATAGAAAAATATTTGATTAAATATTTTTTTTTGTTAAAAATAAAAAATACCTAACTGTAACGTAGGAATATTTTGTTGTTAAAAAAAATGTAGCATGAAAAAAAAATTTTTTTTTTTACTGTGAAAGTGCATTAAAAACTTACCAGTAAAAATCCCGATCTTTAAAAATTATTTCCTTATACAAACTCCAAGAACACTCCAATATAGTTCGTAAATTAACTTCAGTCGTAGTTAGTTACGGAGCGAACCGTGTTCGCGCGCGAATTTACACAGTAGAACTGACTCTAGGACAAGGCACAAGCCGGTTCGCCTGATACGAACATAATTTTATACCTTCTCTAGCTACGCCCTGTGGTTTTACACGCGGGACAAAAGTAGCATATCATTACTACAAAAGTAGCGTGTGTGTATTCTACAGTTTCAGACTAAGTATAATTTGTTCCAAAGTTATTAATTCAGCACACAAACAAGTATTTGTACGATATATGCGGCTTAAATTCATAACTTTATTGAATTGTGTGAAATTAGAGTTTAAGCTATCTTTATTCTAAACTAGCTGCGCCCCGCGGTTTCACCCGCGTAGTAATTTTCTGCGTGACTTTCTTAATTTTTTCTTTCGTAAGAACCTTCTCCTGACAAAAACAAACACAACAAAAAAGAATTATCGAAATCGGTCCACCCGTTCACGCGTGATGCCGTGACAACGGAAAACGGGTTTCATTTTTATATATATAGATAATCAGCGATTCAGCGATTTAGCGTAAAAGGCAAATTCATTAATTAACTTTAATTCAAAGACAAATAATTTTTGCATTTTTTTTATCGACTCTGGTCACGCCCTGCGGATTTACATGCGTGAATCCCGATCCCGTGGGAATATTAGGACAAAAGTAGCATGTGTGTTATTCTACAGTTTCAGACTATAGTAATCGAAATTTTATCCAAATTAATTTAACGCACAAACAAGTATTTGTACGATATACCTACGCAGCTAAAATTATTTTAATGCTTTATTGAAAATTGTGCTAAATTCGAGCTTAAGCTCTTCATTCCAAATATTCAAATCTGTTTAGCGATTTTAGCGTAAAAGTCATATTCAAAGTCAACTAATTAACACACGAATTTTTGCATTTTTTATCGACTTTGGCCGTGCCCTGCGGATTTACATGCGTAAATCTTCCCGTGGGAATATTAGGACCAAAAGATCGTGTGTGTTATTTCATAGTTTAGCTATAGGTATATATTCCAAATTTAATCCAAATTAATTCAGCTGTTATAGCCTGAACTAGTTACAATCTAACACACAAACTTTCGCTATTTTTTATTTACTACTTTACACGCATAAGTCCCCATCCCGTTGGATATTGGGACAAAAGTAGTTTATGTGTTATTTCATGGCTTCAGCTACAGTATTTCTTAATTTAATCCAAATTAATTTAGTGATTACAGCCTCAACTAGTTACAAACTAACACGTAAACTTCCTTAAGTTTTATTAACTATTAACTAAGCCCTGCGGACTTACACGCGTAAGTCCCGATTCCGTGGGAATACTGGGACAAAAGTAGCTCTAGTAGTAAATCAGGGTTTCACCTATCTCTGTTTTAAATTTTATCCAAATCCGTTCAGCGGTTTTAGCGTAACTAACACACAAACTTTTAATTTTTCATTGACTATGGAGAAAAAATGCACGGTTTACGATTACAGCAATTTCAGTATTTTACAGCTATAGCTGGTGTACGCCTTTGAGGTTGTTGCCGAATGGGTTTCTGGATGTAAACAGTCTTGTTTTTATTTTATTACGACTGCGGACCAAAACGACGGTAGATATGGAAAGTTTTTATTTTGAAACAGTCGACGAATGATACACTAATATACACTAATATAATGGACCTACACTAATATAATAAAACTAGCGACCCGCTCCGGCTTCGCACGGCTATATTATGCATGTATTATACATATAAACCTTCCTCTTTAATCACTCTATCTATTAAAAAAACCGCTTCAAAATCCGTTGCGTAGTTTTAAAGGTCTAAGCATACAAAGGGACATAGGGACGGCGAAAAATGACTTTATTTTATACTATGTAGTGATAGTGATAGTGAAGAAGAAAGTTTTTTTTATTTGTAACGGAGAGGCTCCGAAACTACTTGACCGATTTTGATGAAACTTTGATATGAGGATACATTGTTTCATTGGGAATAACATAGGCTACTTTTTATCTCGATATTCCCTCGGAATCTGGAGTTAGAGTTACGTGGCTGAAACTGTAGATCGCTGCTATCTTTAAGAGGAAATGGTAGCGGGGGCTTTCTCCATACAAACTATTACAAACGTAGTCGACTGTTTTCTCCCTGGATAATGACACTAGAGCAAATATTTTTGGTGCATAAAACTTAGAACTGCCATGACCATGCCCCTATTTTTTGTTTTTTTTAATTTTTTTAATTTGACTTTTTATGATAATTAGAAAATTAAAAAAACCTAAACATAGGGGCATAGTCATGGCAGTTATAGGTTTAATGGCACAAAAATATTTGTGCTAGTGTCATTATCCAAGGAGGAAACAGTCGACTACGTTTGTATGGAGAGCGCGCAGGTACCCTTTCACCTTAATAAAAAAGTTCATAGTAATTATTTTCCCGGGTCTTAATCGCGTATTTTTTGTTTTTTATTTCTCTTACCTCGACATTTCGACTATGTTACAATAGTCATGGTCGCGAGGAGACACACTACTACTACGAGGTGACTATTGTAACATAGTCGAAACGTCGAGGTAAGAGAAATAAAAAACAAAAAATACGCGATTAAGACCCGGGAAAATAATTACTATGAATACAAATCGTATGAGTTTAAAAAGTTTAGTAAAAAAGTTATTTACAATTTTTTAAAGTTATTTAAAATGGAATAATAACCATTTTGCGGGCCAACACAAATTAGAATTTTCAATGTTGTAGAACTAAAATTGTTCGTCTAGACGTCTTGTCCTTTTCGTATTAAAACCCTTTATTCAAACACTTGCAAACGAAATTGTAATAGTTTTAAGTTCCTTGCTAAGTTAATAGTTACCAGCTGCGCCCCGCGGTTACAACCGCGTAACTCCCGATCCCGTGGGAATATCGGGATAAAAATTAGCCTATGATACTCCCAATGAGTCAATGTATCCTCATACCAAGGTTTATTAACATCATCGCTTAGTTTCGGAGCCCATTTGATGTAAATACACAAACAATCTAAACTTTTTGCTCTTCTGCTTCTATATTAAAGGTAGTAAAAAGTCACATAACAAAAAAATAACTACACCAAAAAGTATTAAATGGTTAAGTAGGTATATAACTGATTAAATTCTTTAACAGAATGTTTTCAGTCGTTCGCACAAGTAATTTTAAACAAACGATCACCGCAAGCCTTCAGTTTTAATTTAAATAAATGGACCGAAACACTTTGATCAATCACTGAATTAAATAAATAAGATCCTACATAATGTCGGCAAGTCATTTTCATTTCAGACACAATGATTTTCCTTGTCTAACTTTTAATTATTTGATGTGTTAGACAGAGATGTCGATAGCTTTAGAAAAGACGAAGTAATTGAATGTTCAAAGTATCTCAAAATATTTGTTAAATGTTCGATGAGAATTTTAATTAAGAACTGTTTAAATATTTGGGCGATGGACTTCACGGTCATTGCATACCTACATTGCATACACGTATTGGAACGGCAAATTGATAGATTGATAAATATTAATTCAGACAAAATGCTTACGATAAACCAAGAAAACACAAAGAGGTTAATTAGGAGGTTAAGGAGGAGAAGGAGGACAATCGTTAAAAAAAAAGTAGATAACTACCAATAGTACCAACATAATAACAAACAATCAAAGAATACTTCTCTTGCTGGTTGCTCTTGTCCCAATTTATTTGGGGTCGGCGCAGTACATTTTCTTCTTCTATCTAACTACATATAACGATCTCTAACTCCTAAATCACTAATAACTCAAGGAAGTTACCATACAATAAAATATTGCTGTTGAAATAACCTTTCATTTGATATACGACTCGTTGCTCGAGAAGGGTAACATCTGCTTCTAACCAAGCATTTGCATTGCATAAGGGAAGAATTTAGTCAGCGATATCTACTAATTAACATGCATGGCCTAAATATCCAAAATACTGATAATCTCCAAAAATACTAATAATTTAAAAAAGGCTGTCATCTCATCGTTCATATCCATCTCTCTAATATATTGTCTGATACAGTTCATCTATATTTTCTTAGTTCGTCTTCTTCTACTCCATCCCTCTACGTTCATACTCATCAGTCTTCTGTTGCGTCTCCTCTCTCCTCATCACATGTCCATATTCACTTAAACTCCCTTTACCCCTTTTCCGTTTAGGTTTGACTATTTAGTTATTTAAAATAATTGTTACCATGTTTATTGCTTTATTTTGTGGAGCTTGTTATTTCGATTTGTTACAATTTTGACTAAAATATCGAGCTACACAAAATAAATACTATAAACATGGCATATATCCCCTTTTAAATTAGGTTTACTATGACGATGGTAGTTTAAAATCAGGTTTTACTATTTCATTATTTCCGTATAAAATCCAATTATAAGTTGGTATTTTTTGTTTCCAGCCCTTTTGGAAGCACACGGCTCCTTATACTTAGATCTTATTTTTATATTTTAACTAGCTGTCCCGGCAAACGTTGTTTTTCTATATTATATAAAAAAACGTGTCAGTGTTCTTGTGTTTGTTTGTCTCTCTACATTTTTTAGATGTCTCGTGTCGTGTGCTTGTCTAAATAAATGGTTTTCTATTCTATTTTTTCTAAAGGTTGCTCATTTCTAAGCTTGTAATAATGAACATAAGCTTCTCCCAAAATTAATCATCATAATCGTTATTCTAAGTACCTAAGTATTGTTATCTTTCTGAAAGTAAAATCATGATGGATTATACTTAATATTTTATGGCAGAGTCAATAAATCACTGATTTCTGACGTCATCCGAATGGAACAGTTATAGATAAAACCCAAAACATTTGTTACCCGTTTTTGCCTATTCTTACAAGATTGTTTGCCTGATTGAAAAACGCCTAAGAAGCAGGCATTACATTTTCCTCGGGAAAAATACCCAAGGAAGGTGCCTTTTTGGTTTTATGAAGATGGAAGATCAGCGGTTTAAACGATTTAGGTGTTTTGTAGCAACAATAACAGAGATTTCTATTTTGGTAGTTAGAATAAGCGAGTTTTTTTTGTAAAAACATGTTTAACGAAAAACTGCAATTGATATAGTAAACGCATTTAAGAGGCTTATAGGAGCTAATGATCGAACACTGTCGGTTCGTATAGTTAATATGGACCAACAACGAGCAATTACCAATTTTAAAATTGCTCGTCCAATTAACAATTTAATTTCAATGAAAGGAACAGTGTATGGGTGGTTAGTTTGATGAAAAGATCTATATAAAAAACATACAGACGAATTGAGAACCTCCTCCTTTTTTGAAGTCGGTTAAAAAGTAGGATTATTGCTTCTATTTTAATACCGTTTTTAATCGTTAAAATACATTTTCGGACGTATTTCCGTGATTTTTAGGGTTGTATACCTCAAAAGCTAAAAAAAGAACCCTTATAAGATCACTTTCTTGTCTGTCTGTCTGTCCGTTTTCTATCGTGTGAAAATATTTGTATTATATTTGGAACACGTGTTAAGGTATTATTAATGAATATAGAATAGAATTTATTCAAACAAACACACGACATAATTTAGACACAAATAAGAAACAGTAAGAGATAGTTATATAGAGAAAAGTAATACAAATAAGAAACATTAACGAGATAGTTACAGAGAAAAGTAAATACAAAGAACAGACAATAAAAATAAAAGGAATCTGAGAAGTAAAACTAGATATGACTTACTTATCAACAAATTATTTTTATTCGTAAGATTTACTGCATAAGCATTCCAATTATCTCATAGGTTACAATAATCGCGTTTTGGTTCTGCCCCTTAATGCCAAATATCAAAAATCATAAAATGACAACTTTAAGTGTGGTAAATGGAAATATTTTTAAAATGAAGGAAGATTTTCTTAGATAAGACAGGGTTACCAGATGTACAAGAAAAATTAATATCTCGTACACGACGATGACGTTTGTACAAGATTTTTACAATATTACCTACAATAATTTTTCACTTTTTTGCATGTGGTGCACATGCAAAAAAGTGAAAAATTATGTATTCACCACTTGCAATCTAATACTCAGTACATCACTAGATTCGTTACCCCATTACCTTATTCGATTAAACAACGGGATAAAAATCTGGCATCTGGCAACACTGAGATAAGACAAGAAAGGTTATTCACCATGCATGATCATCACGAAAAAAACTGATATAAAAACAAATCAATCCAAAACAAGACAAAAAACTTATTGATAGATATTTAATCCTTTAGATATACGAGTAGTTACCAAAGGTGCCGACAACATCACAGAAATTCTATATTTGTAACACAAGAGATTTGAATAATCTCAAACAATATTGTAGTGGTTGGATTAGTGTTTCGCTATTCAAGTTTGAATCTTAATCCACAATAAAACACTTCAATTTTCAATATGAAATGTGTCAGTCTCTACCATTTTAATGATGCACTGACAAAACTTGATAATATGTATCTAGTTATCTTTGTTACCGCACATATCAGAATATTTCGGAGAAACTGAATTTCCATTAAGCTTCCGCTGTTACCTAGCCGATGTCAAGTACCAAATATACATACAAATATACTAACAGCACTGACTAATAAAAATCATATATTACAAGAATAATGTTCATGGAATTTAGTAATGCCTAAAAGTCTGTTACAAATCTAATGAAACATACAAACTTTTGAAAATGAATCACTTTTTGTGAGTTATTTTTAAAGGATAGCTTAAATCAGCTAAATAACTTACCAATAACCATAACCTCGATATTTTCAAAATTATTTTTTAGAATTTACAAACGTTTTGTAACAAAAGTTGCTTACTAGAACAACCAAAAGCGCTCGCACGCTGGTAGTCGCTTCATCTTATATTTGACTGTAATATTTAATGTGGTTCAGTATGTTCCCTGTGACTTCGTGATATTTGAACCGTTTATTTGACTCCCAATTAATTTACTACCTGCCAGAAATAGCAATAAAAATCAATGTAATTGGTATTATTTTGAGATGCACTTACTAATAGTAGGTAAGTGCCTTTTTTCCCTATACTCATTTTTAGCTATGAAGTAAAATAAATGTATTTAATATTGACATTTGACACTAGCATTAATTTTAAAGTACTAACTCCAAATTTAAACTGCAGCATCGTATCGTATATATCCTATATTACTTACCTACGAGTATGTCAGCTTTTCAGTTCATGTTCGTGAGAGTATCGATGAAGCGATAAGATTAGTGATAACAGCTGGATTGTTGTATCTCGGATCATCTAGATTTATTCTGTTTGACTTTTAATGGAATTGTACCTTTTATAATGAGTTACTATGTGACACTGGAGATGACGAGACGAAGAAATATTATAGGTACAGAGAAAATATTTTTTTTTTGCTTTTCTGTTTGTAACGCTCCAAAACTACAAAACTACAGGACCGATTTTGATGAAACTTGGTATGAGGATACATTGATGAATTTGAAATAACTTAGGCTACTTTTTATAACGATTTTTCCACGGGATCGGTATATATATTATCTTTCGACAATTTACACTGCGCCATCTAGGCCCAAGCTAAGCAACGAGGCTTGTGTTATCGTGGCTAGGCAACGAATAGAATACTTAGATACTTTCCTTTTATAAATAAATCGACAGTGGAAATATAAAATGTCGTAAGGGACAAACGACGACTTTACAGGAGAAAAAAATTAAAATTAAATTACTATTAAAATATATTATATTTTATATTATACAGAAATACCTAAACCAGAAACATATATCCGTAAATATAATATTTAAGTATGAGGTAGGAATTGACCCAACAACTCATTGTTTACTATAGTTTTTCCTGATCATGGACAGCAAAAAATGCTGCAAACTTTTTTCGTGTCATCTCAATCTCCACTTAAACATGTGAATTTAATTAGTGATTGTACGAGTGAAGATTTTTTTAAATCTTCATGCCCAAACGTAAAACGTGCAAGTGTAGTGTACAAACGTGGATGCATAGTGGAAGCCTTCCTCGACTTTCATCCCGAAGGTCGTGAGTCCAAATCGCGGCCGACCAATGGATTTTCTTACGAAATGTTTTACAGTGAAGGAAAACATCATGAAACCCGCGGCTTAGTTGGCTTCAGACGTATTGAAAATAAAGACTACGTAATACTTATATAATGAGACCACGTCAAAGTCGCTGTCTGTTTGTTTTCAAACAATGTGCCATTAATAAATGCACTTAATGTTCTGAAAATAGTTTAAAATAAATAAACTTTAAAGTATGTGGTTACGGAAAATGAAAACAATGATGCAAGATTGTCGGAAACAAAGCGGATTTGTTCAGGATTTTTTTTTCTGTGTACCTTTGATATGTATGTATTTACAAAAGAAAAGTATTTCAGTATTCTATCCGTTATGAAAAAAAGTCAAAGTCAACAATTTTTATTCCATTGGAATGATGCAATTTGCATGAAATCACATTTAAACGTCACAAAAACAAACCATAACTTAAGCCTAGTTGCTTATTTTGGGGCTAGATTACGCTCTATGTCCTGCAATATTTATTTATTTATCTTCGTGTAGATACTCATTTGCTAAGTAAGTACTATAGGTACCGGGCCGGCTGACATCATTGTTGTAATTTTATGGTTCGATATTTGCCTATTTTTAGACGAAAGTAAAGAAAGATAAACTATGGAATTTTCTGTTGAAATAACTCTTCAGAAATGCAAGAATGGTTAATAATAGAAGCATTATACGAAAGTTTACGTCATGTCAATTTGGACATCGTAAAAAAACTTTTTGAAATCTAATCTACTAAATCGGGTGATAAAGTGATAATCTATATTACGTACGCTTACAGAAAGAGTGACTCTTGGATTCGCCCCAAATACCTAATACCTATTGCGTGTCACGGAGATAAAGATGTTGCGCTGGATGTGTGGAGTGACGCGAAAGGATCGCGTCAGGAACTCCCGCATCCGGGGCAGCCTTCATGTCCGAGACATTGCAGATGAATTGCAAGAATGTCGCCTACGCTGGTACGGTCACGTCTTGCGAAAACCGGCTAGTTACGTGGGGAACAAATGTCTTGCCATGGCGCCTCCGCCGGGCCGTGGCAGACTGGGTAGACCCAAGAAGTGCTGGCTTGACGTCGTAAAGGGTGATATGCGTGCAAACGGCCTTACTAACCGGGATGCCGAAGATCGTGCGAAGTGGAGGCGTAAAAGTAGGAAAGCGGACCCCGGGCTCCCGAGAGGGATGCAACCGGGAACATCGCTCGGATGATGAGATGATGAGACCTAATACCTATTGCCCATTGGGACGAATTTGAGTAATAAAAAAAAATCGGTGGTGACACACGGACACACAGAAAGGCAGACAAGAGGATCTTATAAGGGTTCCTTGTTCTACGTTCGTACCTCAAGTACGGAAGGAACCCTAAAAAGAGGAATATTTCTGCCTATAGTGCCAATTTTTGTTATTGTGTTTTTTATCTTCCTTTTTTGCGTGTCGATTCCGCTTGTTTATTTTTAATTAATTTTTAAGATCGTATTTTTTTGTTACATAATGATACAAAAATAATTTAGAATTTAGAAAGAAGATTGTTGAGTTGTTGGTATGGAGTTTCCAAGTCAAATACAGTCATCAAGAAAAAAGCGTTAGAAATATTTATGGAGTTAAGTTATTTTATTTTTTCGAAACTTATTCATTGTAATAATACTCAGTAAACGTTAAAATTACAACTAACATCTTATACAATATGTAATGGGCAAGTTGGCTGAAATATTTGTGAAATCTATGATTACCGGCAGTGTTACAAACAAATAGGCCTCCAAAGGGTGGTGGAGCGAGGAGAAGCGAGGATGGCGGCGCTCGCTTTTACGAACGTAGGAAAACTGACTGACAACTCGCCGCCGCCCCCGTGTCACCCGCTCCCGTTTATTTTTAAAAATCCAAAAGGTTATATATACATATAAAACAAGGTTGTAAAAGATTACAAAGCGTCGCCTACATCCCCCCCCCTAGTGCTGGAACAGCACTCATCACCAATAGCGATATGTGCGACGCGCGTGGCGTTTCTACGCAATAGCCCCGTCTTTGTCTTCACATCGACTACCCGAACTCGGCCGTCCTTCCCAGTGAGTACGTTCTGTACCAAACCTTTCGGCCAAGTGTTTCTAGGTGAGCTAGGGTCTACGATCAGCACTAGATCTCCCACTTGTAGGGGTCTCTGTTCCTCGTGCCATTTCCTGGGACGCATCTCAGGCAAAATTTCTCGGACCCACCTCTTCCAAAACATGTCTGCGTATTTCTGAGCTATTCGCCATTGCTTTCTCAGGTAGGTGTCAGACTCGTCGAATGTACCTAGCGTAGGTAGATTAGAAGACATACCAAGCAAAAAATGGTTCGGGGTCAAAGTCTCGTTGCTCGTAGGTTCCACTGCGACGTGGGTGAGGGGGCGACTGTTTACCATCTGTTCAATCTCTGCCAGGAGGGTTTGTAGAGTCTCGTCACGTGGTGCTCGTTCATTGAGAGCTACTCTAAGTGCAGTCTTGATACTTCTTATCAATCGTTCCCACGCTCCTCCCCAGTGTGGGCTGGCTGCAGGTATGAAATTCCAGGTAGTAGTCATACTGTATGTACTTACTCCTTCTTTGAGTTTATTCTCATCTAGCTCCAGGACACATCTCTTTAGCTCCGTGTCTGCTCCCTTCAAATTAGTTCCATTGTCTGAGTAAAAATGTCGTGGCCAGCCTCGTCTCGCCGCCATCCGACGGAGAGCCATTATTAGTGCATCAGTAGTGAGCTGGTTCACTATTTCTATATGAACGGCTCTTACGGTGAGACAGGTAAATAAAACGCCATACCTTTTTTCTCTTCTCCTGCCGACTGTAACTTCCAAGGGTCCAAATAGGTCGACTCCGGTGAACGTGAAGGGGCGCTGATGATGCGCGAGCCTCGCATCAGGTAAGTCACCCATTCTAGGTAGTGCGGGTTGAGCCCTTCTTATTCTACATTTAGAACTTTTATACTTCACTTTCGGTCTAAGTTTTATAATCCAATATTTTTGCTTTAGGTTATTTACGACAAGTTCCTGGTTACCGTGGTAAGCCCTTTGATGGTAGTACTTCACTATAAGGTGAGTTATGTGACAGCGTCCGTCGAGTATAACTGGCCGTTTTACGCAGGTAGGTATTTCAGATGCAGCGTCGATGCGGCCGGCCAACCGTAGGAGGCCATCATCTCCGAGTACAGGCGACAAGGTAAATAATTTACTTTTTTTATCTAACCTTTTGTTTTGTTTCAGGTTGTGCAGGTCATCTGGAAAAGCTTTCATCTGGGCGTACTTCAGTAGCAGGTTCTCTGCGCGTTCCATTGTCGCGCCGTCTGCACAAACCCCGGGAACCTTCCTGCATCTAGCTATAAAACATAACATATAATAGGGTTCCGGCACCACAGGTAAACTCGCATGCGTAGCTTGTATAACATTCACGAGCTCTAGGTCCTCGTCACGTACTTCCGGTTTCTGGTGCACTGATTCTTTAGGCCAGATAGGTTCATCTTCATATAAGAATGACGGTCGATCAGTGTTTCTAATCCACGCCAAAACAGTGCTTGAGTCGCACCATAATATTTTTCTTTTTGAGCGGGAGTATTTCGGTAGCTCTCTAGGTAAACGATTAATCATTTTAGCATTGGTTCCACGTCCCGTGGATGCAGCAGCTAGATCCTTAAGCGCGCTGGCTGGGGCCTGTACCGTTTCGTCGGTGCCGCGAGTGGCGGCGGGTGTCGAACAGGCCTGGAGCGCGTTCTCAGTGGCCGGCGGCAGCGGCCCGGCGGCGATCATTCGGTACAGGTTCACTTCCTGCGGTGCCGGGGGCTGAACATTTGTGACACACTGAGATTTTTGATATTCTTGCTGGCTATTTGCTCTCCATGATTCAATCTTTTGATCGTTTTCACTTAGATATTTCTGTGAAGGTAAACGACCCTCATCTTCCAGATCGGCAATATCTGCTTCAAGCTGTTTCTCGATTAAATCCATTTCGGCTTTCGCCTGTTTCTCGATTAAATTCATTTCGATTCTCGCCTTGGCTTTCGCTGCCTCAAATTCTAGGCGCTTCTTTCGAGCCGCGATCGAAGAGGTCAATGAAGAATGACGAATATTTTGCGTTGTAGAAGGTCCAGGTTCATTTTCGTACATCTGGTTCCTGGCTTCAATTGTTTCTACAACCACATTCGAGGCGCCATCTTGTTGAGCTTCCTTTTCAAAAGCGATCCGCTGCTCCTCCTTTCTGACGGCACTTCGTGTGCTCACCATGTCTAATATACTACGTGGAGGTGTATGAAACATTCGTATCCGGCTCGAAGGACCACTTTTGTTACAAACAAATAGGCCTCCAAAGGGTGGTGGAGCGAGGAGAAGCGAGGATGGCGGCGCTCGCTTTTACGAACGTAGGAAAACTGACTGACAACTCGCCGCCGCCCCCGTGTCACCCGCTCCCGTTTATTTTTAAAAATCCAAAAGGTTATATATACATATAAAACAAGGTTGTAAAAGATTACAAAGCGTCGCCTACAGGCAGATTACCGGCATTTTTTTATTTTTTATGATTTAAATAAATATTTGAAACTTGTGTATGTGATACTTGAACTTCCATGAATTTCTATACGCCTTCTTGAATTCAGCGTTTATGATCTGTTCCAAATTTTTTATTTAACTGGGCCTGGAGTGATCTCTAAAATATTAATTTTAATTAAAATGATAAAATATCACGAATAAATATCTTGAATTAAAGCAACATATTCAGAAACTGGTAATGTTTACTTAATCGTATAAATATAAAAACTCAAATAGTCGGAGAGTAAAAAGTTAATTTTTTAGGATTTTTTTCGGAATAGATACTTTTAGGTGACAAAAGCATACTGTTTACTGTCAATTAAATTGCTATCCTTTTAGTTTTTTAATTAATGGGGCCCATCGTAAAGTTATTAAATTACTAAATTTTATAAAAGTTTTTAACTCAATGAGGACTTTATTTTTTTCCCGTTGGCCAGCATAACACATGTCTAGTTGCTTAGCTTAGTAGTTAGTTACTTTCTTGGCTAGATGGCGCTGTGTGTCCTGTATAATTTATTTATTTAGATTTTTTTTCAACATGACAGACATCGTTTTCGAACAGCACAATGTTGACCCGATGAAAAGCGACGAATTTCATTTCATTGAAAAGGGAACGGGACATTTCGTGTTTTTGACGAACGTTTTTAAAAAGACCGTTGGTCATTAAGTCGTTTTCACGATTAGTGATTCGTGTGAACACGGTAATTATAAAGACCATTATTGCCACCGTCTAAAAAAAATGATGATAGGTACGGTAAAAAAAAAAGTTTTCCAAATCGGTCTAGGCGTTTTCGAATAAACGGCGACATAAAAAAAACAACCTTAAAAAAATATATACGCGACAAATTGAGAACCTCCTCCTTTTTTGAAGCCGGTTAAAAAGACGAATTGTCCTCGTGTGAATGTGCTCTAATGGGTTTTCACACTAAGTATAGGAATTAAGAAATCATGATAGCACTTTCCCTGAAAAAGGTTTGAACAGTAGAAATGTTGAATCCACGTAGACTGAATAAATAATTTTATACTTGACAGTACTTGACAGAAATCTTAACTGAGCGGAACGTTTTCGTTTTGGAATTGTGTCAATTATTTATACATAATATTAGCTACGCTCCGCGGTTTCGCACGTGAACAAAAAGTATCCTGTGTTTTTATGACCTCCAAATTTTTAAATATCGATTTCATTGCAATTTAGTTTTTCATGAAGAGGTAACTTATACACGGCGTAACAAGGGGGGTGGATCATCGGTTGCTGGGGTATGGGGGACCTCAGTACCTATCGATTTAACCCCCCTGTATGTTCTGCAATATTTAGTGGCTCAAAAATTATTTGGACTTTAGTGAAATTTTAGTCAAAATCATATGACCCTGAACTTCGCAATTACAGCCAAACTATCAGGTCTGCTATTCTGCTTATTTTTGTAAAACAAGTTCAATAGTGGACCTTTTGTACCCTTACACCAATCAGAGTCTAAGATTTATGAAACTCAAAATAAAACCATTAAAGTAATATTTTCTATCAAAATCTAATGTTTACCTACATTATCTTTGAATGGTTCTAAAAAAATATTTTCACATATTATTTTTTTCTGCAACCTATCTTTAAAACTACTGGCTTTCATGAAGAATAAACCCATTTACACCGTGTATACAAAAACACAAACTTTTATACTAATATTATAAATGTGATAGTTTGTGTTACTATATGTGTGTGTTTGTTTTTCCTTCACGGAAAAACTACTAGATCGATTGTGATGAAACTTGGTATTCAGAGAGCTGGAGACCTGGATCAATACATAGATTTTATTCCGATATTCCCTTGTGCAGTACTAGCGGAAATTAGACTCAGAATTACTATAGGTGACGTAAACACTAGATATCCTTCCAATTTAGTGGCTTTATGAAATAACTAAAAAGAGAGAAAAGTTGCCAACCTAGGACATGTATTGAGACATGATATTTACAAGTTACTGCAACTAATTATAATGAGAAAAGTTTCGGGCAAAACACGTGTCGATCGTAGAAAAAAAAATCTTGGTTGCGTAACATTCGGGAGTGGACGAGAATAACGAGTGCAGCTAAACTCTTTCGTCTCGCCAGAAATAGAGAAGAATACCTACTCCAAACTGACTGCCAACCGTTCGTTAGCCGGAGAGGCACCTTAAGAAGAGAAGATGAAAGAGCTAGGCTGGTTCTAACCCTGACAAATTGAACCTCACACAAAAAGGACCCAACGAAAGTTTCGATCGTCTTTTCCTAGGAGATCCGATTAGATTGAAAATATCTAAAACCAGTTCTTGATCGAATGGCACGTATAGGTGAAACATTATTTGAATGAATTAACTATAGGTAAAATAAGGCAGTAATAAAATGTCATTAGGTAAAGTGAAGCATCGGTGTAATATAATTTGTCATAATGAAGCTTAGTTCAATTTAGCTTATGGTGAGTCGTAATAGTTAAAATGTAACAAATGGGAACGTGTTTAGATGTGGCGTAGTGAACCAAGGAAATCTAGTTACGGAAAATAGCTCGTATACAAGACCTCTTGATCGTCGCTAGGAGTTTAAGAATGTCCACTCTCGCCAACTCAATTAAAAATTCTTGTTCAACTATAAAGTCTTATTTCTTGTTGTTAAAATCTTTTATAACATCTTAACTCTTTACGGGCTGATAGTCAAAGGTCTTACCTGACTGGAAGTTTAGTTATGTTAATTAATAATTTTAAAGTTCAGCAAGGAATACCTTGCTCTAAGAAGAAGCGGGGTGCGGGACGAGACATGTTTGGCGGTACTTTGGCTAGCTTTGGGCTGAAAAAGACCCCACTTCAGTTGACTCTCGGCTAAGATAGACACACTGTTTCGACAATGGGGACTTTTCCAATTTCTTTTTTTACAGACACAAACTTTTAAATCTATTTGTCTTAAAATAATAAACCAGTTTAATTAACGCTACAAATTATCACTGGTCAGGTCTTGACATTCTTATAACTTCAAAAAATACTACGAATTGCTGATAACTATTTTATCTATTACTAGCGACCCGCCCCGACTTCGCACGGCTATATTTTGCATGTATTATACATGTTAACCTTCCTTTTGAATCACTCTATCTATTTAAAAAAACCGCATCAAAATCCGTTGCGTAGTTTTAAAGATTTAAGCATACATACGGATATAAGGACATAGGGACAAAGAAAGCGACTTTGTTTTATACTATGTAGTGATTTTTGTTTTGTTGTTCGTTTTTCATTGCGTCAAAATCTCTTGTACTTTTTCGGCCCGTCGCCGTCGTCGCCCTGACTAGCGACCAACGTTATTAAAACCGCCATCTGTTAAAACTAATTTTATTGATAAAGTATTCTAAAGCTTTTCATTCTCAGCCCCACGTCTCTCACTTATTACTCAAGGGGAGGAATTGCTTTCGTAGTTGGTTATCCAACTTTCTAGGAACTTAGGTAAGCTGTGAAGTTGTCCGCACGTGACCTAAGGCTACGTACACATTCGATCCAGCCGGATGCGTTTAACCATCTGGAGCATTGGTACCGTAGGTACTTAAAATTAACAATTTTATATCCAATTTTATAATATCAACACTATGTCGAAAGCTTGACAGGTCAACCATTTATTTTACAATTATTCATAAGTAGCTGTTGCCTGTGACATCGTACGCGTAGTAGTATATAACAAAACCTTAATTACTCTATCTATTAAAAAAACCGAATCAAAATCCGTTGCGTTGTTTTAAAGATCTAAGCATACATAGGGACAGACAGACAATGGGAAGCAAACGATTTTGTTTTATACTATGTGACATCAATAGTTCATTAGATGAACAGTCCAGTTGGCTGCACCCAATAATAATGTATCCGTCATGTAGTTATTAGCCGTAATAGAAACTACATCCTGCGGTAGGACGCACGGCTGACCGCATCCGGATTATCCGTATATTGCGTACATAGCCTTAGTTTTTCTAGAAATCATCTGCTTGTTATTATGCATAGGTTTTGTTAAGTTCAATATTTTTACATCTATCTTTGCTATATCTTTTTTATATTTCATTATCGAATAGCCGCAGCACCATTTAATTAAATAGATTTTTTTGGAGTGCAGTGAAGATTAATTAATTTATCAAAACCGTGTTTTTTTTTTAGAACGAATGCTATATGTAAATTATGTAATTTAACTATCGTGAAATGTGGTGAAACGTTGTTTTATTATGAATAATTCTATGTTCAAACTTCATTGCATGTTACCTACCTTTTAAATAGGTATTATATTTATTTTCAAAATCCAAGTGTTTCGTTAGTGTGATATTTTAAACATAAGCATTTTCCTAGAATCTGAATCCGAGCATAGCAGCATTTTTTGTTAGGATTTTTGTAATCCGGGCATAGCGGGAATCGAGCTTTTGACAGACAGAGTAGTTCTACTATGAAAAGTTCAACGCTTTACGACGAGAAAGCGATTTTTTCCATGTAAGTATGTAAAATTCTAATTTCAGTGTAGCCCACAATAACCGAGACAGTAGCGACATCCTAATTCACATCATGTAATTTATATCCACTTGTTGCTTTTCACGCGTGTATCCTTTCAGAGGTTTTCAGGACCGTTTCAGAGTTAAGTTTGGCTATTCGTAACTAGATGGCTCTGTTAACAATTTTTGTATAATGTGCTTTTAATGGGTAAACCTAAATGTATTTCAAATTGTGTTTTTTTTCTCTTAATATTTCTGTAGATCGTTACAAAATACATGTTAGCTCTGATAAGATAACATAAAATAAAATATTATATCGTAGGTAGTTTCCTGTTGTGTATGTGATACTTAAATTGTCACAAAAAAATCTGTCATTTTTAATCGACTACAAAATATACTTACGCCCGTTTTCACAAACATTACTTAAGTTGCTCTTGGATAAGTGAACGCACTGCGCTAAATGCGGCCGTTTGATTGGTTAATTTTGCGCTGCAACCTTCACTCTAGCAAATCAGCGTCTTCGGCTCTATGCGTTCGCGCGCACTATGCAATCGCATGGAGTTGATTGTGAAAACTGGTGTTAGAGGTTTTCAATTCGACTCAGACACAGACAACTGGCCCACCACCCTGGTCCTAGTAGAACCGTGGGACAAACCGTCCTATTTAAAAAAAAAATTAACATAACAAGTTTGAAACTTCGCATGTGGGGAAAAGTTGTTTTCATTGCAGTGATTACAGCTTGTTTAAAATCCGTTATAAATTTACTTGTCACTAGTACTACTGGTAGTACATTGTATCAGTTGTACTATCAATGAACAAACCCGAAAGAAATTGCTTGTATTTTTTTAGTAGTACTAGAGAAACAATAAAGTATTATTTGCACTACCAGTTGAACTATGGACTGCTTTCTCTTCTAAAAAAGTTTAACCCCATTTAGGACGAAGGCGAGCAAAAGAAAAAGATTTTTGAAAATTAAACCTCTAAAGGCGTAAAAAGGGCTGGAAAAGTTTATAGTTCATATTATGTATTCTGTATCTTTAGGGAAGACTGCTTTCTCTTCTAATCATTTATATTTTTAACACGCTTTTATTAGTTTCACCTGTATGTTTGCTTGTGTGTATGTAACCGACTCTTTTGGGCTCGATTTTGCCCTAATTATTTATAAGTCGTTACATTATGTAGTTAGGAGGGCGTCGAAAAGGTCGCGAAATACTTTGACTGAATCATCAATAAACTAGCGACCCGCCCCGGCTTCGCACGGCTGTATTATGCATGTATTATATCTTAAAACCTTTCTCTTTAATCACTCTATCTATTAAAAAAACCGCATCAAAAATCGTTGCGTAATTTTAAAGATCTAAGGATATATAGGGACATAGGGACGGTGAAAAGTGACTTTATTTTATACTAGCGACCCGCCCCGGCTTCGCACGGCTGTATTATGCATCTATTATATCTTAAAACCTTCCTCTTTAATCACTCTATCTATTAAAAAAACCGCATAAAAAATCGTTGCGTAGTTTTAAAGATCTAAGGATATATAGGGACATAGGGACGGCGAAAAGTAACTTTATTTTATACTATGTAGTGATTGCAAACATCTGCATTCTTGCCAGCACGCGCTACGAGAATGAGCTCTTTGGCTACTATTTATCCCGATTTTTCTACACGATCAATACTAACGCGGGTAAAACCGCGGGGCAAATCTATTCTATATTAAAGCTTATGCACCTTAAAGTATTTCTTCAACTCGTTACTTGAAACAATTACGTAGCTAAGTCACATGAGGCTAAGTTAGTTAAACATTTCTAGAAATTTAACAGAGTTTCAGTGCGAGTGAAGCTGGTTAATTGCTAAGGACTTTTACGGCTGCATAGGTATTGTGAAGCGCTAAGACCTTTGCGAATTTAACCTATACAGGAAAAGTATTTTTGTAGTGCACAAATTTCGGTATGTTTTAAGCACATTAAAATAAAAAATACTGCTTTTTTTAATTTGGAGCTAACTCAAAAACTCTAAGAGCTATAACCATTTAAGTGTTTCTAACAAAACGACGAAGTCCATGGACACAATAGTAGCGCCCAGCGAGTTTAATAGTGCGCTCTAAATGAAGGTAGGTACCTACGTGTCACTGTGTGTATCAATACTGAGATACCCAATAATTTAGAAATTGCAGGAAGTTTTTCACATTATGTTTTGGTTTTTATTTTATTTATTTTTTTGCGTAAATGTACTCCACTGCCGACATATATTCAGCAGAAAAAAAATGTGCACTACAAAAATACTTTTCCTGTATAAGTATGACCAAGTATTACTATATTCAATAACTTATAGAATATTTAAGTACAGAGGCTTTACCGATTTAGGGTTTCGATCGGTATAGGTTTTTTACAAGTGTCAGCGTTTGACCACTATCACACATGCCTGGCTTTTTAGGGTTCCGTAGCCAAATGGCAAAAAACAGAACCCTTATAGATTCGTCATGTCTGTCTGTCTGCCGTATGTCACAGCCATTTTTTTCCGAAACTATAAGAACTATACTACGAGATCGGGACTTACGCAGGTGAAACCGCGGAGCGCAGCTAGTATAGAAAATAAATCGCGTAGTTACAGGAAAATTTCCTCGAAACTGACACAAGCCACGTTTTCCGCCGATTAATTAATTAAAACCAACTTGCGTACGTCCCATTGTTAGTCGCAATGACGTAAACTGGAATAAAATGCTGTATTCACCCGTGCATAATGAGTCGAGAAATGAGCAACGTCAGAATGTCACATTCAATGTGTTGACTGCCCTAAACGGTAGTGACGTCACAAGGATTATTCACCCATAATATTTTTATTTTGAACTAGCTACCCGTCCCGGCTTCGCACGGCTATATTATGCATGTATTATACATATAAACCTTCCTCTTGAATCACTCTATCTATTAAAAAAAACCGCATCAAAATCCGTTGCGTAGTTTTAAAGATTTAAGCATACAAAGGGATATAGGGACATAGGGACAGAGAAAGCGACTTTGTTTTATACTATGTAGTGAAGAGAGTTGCAGATTCGATTTTGAAATGATGGATAGAAAGAAAGAAATAAAACTTTATTTTCTGAACACAAAAATCACAAGAAAGAGAAAGAAAGAAGAAAAAATCACAAGAAAAAAAGTAGAACAGCGCCTAGAAAAAAGACTGCTGTGTAGTGCTGGCTAGCTATTTTCATTCCGATAGTCCTACGGGATCGGGAGTACTCCCTTGGCACCATGACTTTACTGGATAAAGTCATGGTACTATGGGGAGGTGTGGGTGGAGTTTTGAGTGACTTGTACAATTTGGGGGTCTTCAAGTCACGAGTGAATATCTTCTTAGTATTCGTATCTTCTAGGATAGCATGCTTCATCTTAGGCCGCATCGTCACCTACCATCAGGCAGGTGTAATAGTGGTCAAACACTGATCTATCCTACTAATATCATAAATGTGAAAGTGTGTGTGTGTGTATGTATCTATTCTATTCTATATAAAACATGGTAGGCGGAGTGGGGGTGTTAGGTTTTATTTCGTTACGGAATTTCTTGATTCGGTCGCCGAGCTCAAAACCCGCGATAAAAGCTATGCAATAGCTTAAAAAGAGTTAGAAGCCGCTGGCCAAGCCCTACAACCATTAGATTGTATGCTTCTATAACACCAAGGGGCGTAACGCGAAGGAATTTAGGGGGTAAGATACCCGTAACCCAAACCCGGTTTTTAGGGGTTCAGGACCCATAAAAACCGGGTGAAACTATATTACAAGTAAAAATTCACCACGGCATCTATCAGATATCACGTACGATTCGTCACACCCCTGAGAGTAAAAACAAATCCCTGAGTAAGATCACATCACATCATACCCTCCTGTCATCCCTTACGGCACTTTCACACTTTGACAATATTGATCACGTCCGAACTTTAGTGAAATATATTTGGTAATAGATAGGTAAGTATGCCCTATCCATAAACTGACGTACAGTTTGTTTTCAAGATTTTTCCTCACTTATCTAAGTTAACAGTATATTTATCGTTGCCTAAGTCCCGATCTCATGAGAATGTCGGGTTAAACATTAGTCTATGTTTAAGTACTAAATCAATTTAGGTATGATAATATGGGCAAGTAGGTAAGGAGGAGGATCTTCTTGCACAAATTAAAGGGGAATTGATTAGGCAGGGTTAGAACCGCCAGGTGCTGCCAGGTTTTTGGCGTTATTATTAGCTGACATCAGGTCAGTAAATGTACAGCTATTAGGACTGGAGGGTCAGGTTAAGAGGTGGAGTGCATAGTTTGTTTGAGCCCCGCAATCACACTAAACACGACATGGATCGATTATGCCCCATCTTTCCAGGAGGAAGTAAGAAGCGGTATGATGAGTTATAAATGCGAGCTCACAAACATACCTGATATGCGAAGGTTTACGAAAGCGGCGTATAGTGAGGTGCGGCGGCGCAGGCGTTTAGTTGACAATTGTATCTCCAACTATTTACATTGATTAATCCATTTTTCTAACTATCTACAATGTTAGTTTTGTTGCAATCGGTTCAGTAGTTTTAACGTGAAGAAGCACACAAACTTTCATATTTATAAGATTAGTACAATGGTTCTACATTTTTTTTATTTATCTCGGTGTATTTTCTTGAGTTTTTCTTAGTTTGGTATTTTTACTCTATTCAAAACACACTTTACGCAGCAAACGTTAAAAGGTATAAATAATTAACTAATACTTCTATTGTAGATTAGTCTGTATTATTTGTTTTTGAATTTTATCTTTATTTTTAATATGCATGCTCCCTTATACTACCAAGGGATTAGACGGTCCTTCAAAAGATCTTGTTACAAAAGTCTCGTAAACTAATTAGATCCTCGGAATAAACGAAAAAAATCAAGTTATCTACTTGTATAAATGAAAGTGTCAAAAAAGGTTAAGGTGGACTTTTTGCTTCTTATGAAAAGGTCTATCAGGGAATTTTGACGTCGTTTGTTTATATGAAACTAGCGACCCGCCCCGGCTTCGCACGGCTATATTATGCATACTATATTATTATAAACCTTCCTCTTGAATCACTCTATCTATTAAATAAAACCGCATCAAAATCCGTTGCGTAGTTTTAAAGATCTAAGCATACATAGGGACAGACAGCGGGAAGTGACTTTGTTTTATACTATGTAATGATGCGATGTAATGATATGTAGTGCTACTAGTCCATACCAACGTATCTCTCCTGGTGGGTTACAGTGGAATTTTCCACCTATCTCTACCGTTGAGCTACTAGTAGGGAGAGGTGGAATAAAAGTTCCACTTTTACGAACCGATATGTTGATATGTGCATTACTATTTGTTGAGCAATATTAGGCAACGCGATAAAATGAACTAACATTATATATTTTTTTATACCTATTGCTGGTTTTAGGGCATATTATGTTAAGGTAGCATTCTGAAACATTATTAATTATTTTTACCGCATGTAAACTGTTTTCAAATGTTGGGCAACATCTAGTTATAACTAATAATATTTTAACTAAAGATTACTTTTAAAAATCTAGTAAAAGTTAACAAAACACTCTATTATGAAAATCGAAACACGATTAGAAAAAGTAAGCTCGATAAAAAATATATCTTAGGCTTTTCGTCAATTTACAAAACAATACACATTTTGAGGTGGGTGTCGACGAAGAATCAACTTTATATAGTTTTGTTCACAGATATTGTCTCAAAACAATATGAAGAATCAACTTTATCTAGTTTTCTCAAAAATATTGCTACAATACAATCTATATTTTCTTAGTATATCTACAATTGGAAATCTGGAACTAATGAGAAAAAAAATCTCACTAGATCCATCTTAGATCTGGCTAATGCATCTTCTGAGAATGATCGTTCATAACGATAGTGGAACTATTTAGTGAAAAAAGTATAATTGTTTAATAAAAAATTTTTTAAGCAAAATTCGACCAACTAAAAACTTAAATAGAAAGAAGAGAGATGAGAAATGGTGAGACCATTTCTCATCTCTCTTCTTTCTATTTAATCCGACAGGGACCGAAGATATAAACTCAATTAAGTGTATCTACTAGTATTCACTAGTGATTATTTACTGTTTTAATATATAAAATCATTGTAATCCAATTTTCCTCGTTGGGTTCTGACACGTTCCCGAATATTGTTTCCTGTGTTTTATAATTTTACGAAAAAGATTTACTTACTCGTTCATTTTGGATGTGTTTATTTTCATTACGTTTTATTGGGATCCATTTTGTAAAATGAGTTTATGCTGATGGAAAAAATGATTTTATCCTTTGAGATAGGATCGGGGTTAAATATTTAATGTATCATGGAGTTTTATATTAAGATTTTTTAATATAAAATACTCTTCTAAATATAGTACTTCGGTGGGTGATCACCTGCCTGCGAAGTAGATAGTTTCGGGTTTGATTTCCGCCATCGAACAAGTGTTTGTTAGTAGGTATGTTTTGAATAATAACCGAATCGTAATCGCGTTAAGAGGAAAGGGTACCGTGGGCTCTCTCCATACTGACATACAGGGAGAAAACGTAGTCGTTTGTTTTCTCCCTGGAAAATGACACTAGAGCAAATATTTTTGGTTCATAAAACTAATAACTGCCATGACCAGACCATGCCCCTATTTTTGTTTTTTTTATTACTTTTTAATTCTATTATTTATTGTTTACGGTCGTGCGGGTTAAGCGACGCCTGGCCCGGTCATTACTTCGATGGGTGGCCAATTAGTAGTGTGGCAAAAATGTGTTTTCGTGAGCCCCTCCTTGCTTCGGAAGGCACGTTAAGCCGTTGGTCCCGATTGCTACCTCACTAGTAGCAGTCGTTAGGTCAAGTTAGAGGCCATAGGTGAGCCACAACACTATGCGAGAAGCAGAAGCATTCTATTAATCTTAATTTCTATGATAATTAGACACAGGTAGGTACAGAACCTGGTGGTAGTTAACTTACTAGTAGTAGTTTTATAAAATTTGTAATTATTATCGCGTAAAAAATGAGTTTAAGAGTACGTGTTTTAGCTAAAGGCTGAAAAATTCAAGAGCATATTTTCACACGATCCACCAAAGAATGCGAATAAGAGCTCTTTCATTTGAATTCCAAGTACTGAAACCTTGTACAAAATGTCCCAATTAAGTCGTCACCCGAGCTCTCTTAATTACCAAGCACGAAAATAAAAATCGGCCAAGTACGAGTCCGGGTTCCGTATACCATTATATTTTGTTTTTAGTATTTGTTGTTATAGCCGCAACAAAAATATATTATCTGTGAAAATTTCAACTGTTTAATAGCTTTCACGGTTCTTGAAATACAGTCTGGTGACAGACAGTGGAGTCTTAGTAAAAGGATCCCCTTTTTACCTTTTGGGTCATCATCATCATCATCATCATCATGTCAGCCCATACACGTCCACTGCTGGACATAGGCCTCCCCCATACGACGCCACAAACAGCGGTCCTGAGCCGCCTCCATCCACAGACTACCCACGACCGCCACAATGTCGTCGGTCCACCGGGCAGCTGGTCTCCCAACACTCCGTTTCGCATTGCATCACGGCCGCCACTCGAGAACCTTTACTCCCCATAGGTTGTCAGTTCTGCAAGCTATATGACCTGCCCATTGCCACTTCAGCTTACCAATCCTGAGAGCTATTGGGTACGGAACCCTAAAAAGTCTTCCTTATTTATCCTCATTTACATCCAACGTTTCACATACTAATATGCTAACGACTAGACCTTAAGTGCTTTTAACTCGTTAAGGAGTCTTGTGACCAAGCTATTAAACAGCATGGAAATGACTGCTGCAGAATTTCCTAGAACTTCCAATTCAGGTAAACCTTATTCTAAGCAGTTAAAGTTCAAAATCGGTAAAACATCTTCAACTGTTTAGACGTATGGATAACTACCATGCATTTTCCGTGATGTATCTTTACACATATACTGACGTAATAAAGATTTATGTTTATGTATATCTAAAAGATATTCTATACTTTGTAGCTGGTAATAGAATGAAAGCTGATGGAAATAGGGTTGAGTTAGAGTCGAGATTAGGCAAATAAATCATAACCTAAGATCCCTTTAAAGACGACCTTCATGTAGCTGTTTAATGGATGACAAGTTATTTTATATCAAATTAAATAGGTCAATAAATATAATGCAAATGGGTTGTCTAAAAATTTCAGTCCAGAATATTATTATTTAACAATTCATTTGTTTTTGTTTTTAAACCTTTCACTGGTTTGTTTAAGAGATAAATTCCATACCAATCGAAAGTATGCAGCCTATAGAATATGCAAACGTTAGGTTGACTATTTTTACCCGTCACAACTCTTGGGAAGGCAGATAAATCGATAGGTAATAGTCATTTGCACTGGTCTGGTTAATTAATTAAAGTTAAGATAAAATAAAGATTATGTATTTCATCGTCTATTATCCAAACGAGCTAAAAGTCTAAAAACATAAAAAATATTAATCATTCTGGACTCAATTTTTGCAATATTGTATGCAGTATCACGTGTCCCACTGCAGGGCAAAGGCCTCTCTATTCCCCTTCCACTGATTACGATCTTGTGCGACGGATTGCCAATCTGCCAGAAATTTGTCCAAGTCGTCACGCCACCTCCCGCCGTTGTCTATTGGGTTGTCGTTTTCCGTTGGTTGGGGTCCAATAGGTTGTTGTTTTAGCCCAAAATTTATCCAACATGCGGCTGACATGGCCCAGTTATATTGCAAATAATTTATTTGCAATTTGCCGCATCAAAATCCGTTGCGTAGTTTTAAAGATTTAAGCATACAAAGGGATATAGGGACATAGGGACAGATAAAGCGACTTTGTTTTATACTATGTAGTGATAGTGATAATCTATATATATAAAAGAAAGTTGTGTTAGTTACACTTTTTATAACTCGTTTTTTTTTTTTTTACGATATTCAAACGATATTGGGATTTATAGGGTGAAATTAACTATACGTACGAAATATTCTTTTTTTTTCCAGATCGGGACTTACGCGGGTGAAATTAAATATACGAATTTTTTTTTTTGTTTTCGATATTCAAACGAGATCGGGACTTACGCGGGTGAAATTAAATATACGAATTATTCCATATTCAAACTCGCATAAGTCCCGATCCCGTGGGAATATCGGAATATACACTATTATGTATTCTGTGACGTTCGTCTTTGTTGTAAGGCGTTCGACCGGGGGGGGGGGTTTTTTGTTGAGTACTCAGCACCTACTAATTGGATTTTGATGTAAAGTATACCACGACTTGCCTCAGATTTCACTTGGTTTAGGCGTTTTTAATTGTGTATTATGTAACAAACAAACAGACAGACAGATATATTTTTGTTCTACTACTTTTTCGAAATCCCACAGACCCATTTTTTTTTTATTTGCTGTATTATATAAAAATCAATGCCACTTTTCGTTGTAATTTTATAACTCAAGAACGGGCTCACCTAGATCCAAACCAAATGTTTAAGCTTTGTGCGGACTATTTAGTAGATGGTTTATGTGAAGTTTGCACAAAATCGGTCGAGCGGTTCTTCATTTATCACATTTTTTTTATATGGCAAAACAACGTTTGCCGGGACAGCTAGTTTCTAATAAAAACAGCAATTAAAATTCTCGATGAAGGTCGTCCTTAAAGGGATCCCATACTATCAAGAGAATAATCTGTTCATTTGCTGTCTGAGATGTTATAGGAATAGGATTGTCATCCGGTCAAATTTATGCAGTAGTGTCTCATCATAAAGTTGATGGATTAGAGCTGTTATATCGCAAACAGATAGTCCGTACGTATATAACTGGTAAGATAATAGATAGGGGCCATCTGTTATGATTTAATTAAAAAACCTCGCTTCAAAAATAAAAAAACCTGGAGTAATCGACCATAAATATTTCGTTAAAAAGTACTGGTTGTCTGTAAAGTCGGTTTACGAACTATAATATTACGTGAAAACGTCATAAGAAAACATTGATGGTAACCATAGCAACAAACAATTGTCAACAACGAAACATGAGCGATGACGTCACACTTTTTGTGAATGCCAGTGTTTATCGATTTACAAGACGCACGTCAAAATAAGAAAAACTATTTGAAACAAGTCATTACAATATTTACTTCATTGTCAATCTAAAAAACAATTTATTTGTTAATTTTCTTACTTGTTTGGGTCTTAAAGGTTTTTAAAAACGTTTGTAAGTACCTTATTACCCGCATGTATTTTATTTTTAAATAATTAATTAGATCTTTTTCCTCTTGAATTCCCGCAAGGAAAATATCAAACAAATATTTTCGATCTGCAATTTTTATGTTTCCGCCACATCTTCCAAGAAAAAGCGTTGCAAAAATGATTAATATGAAAGAAATCTGATGTAATTCTTGGTAAACAGAGCCGTAACTTTCCTTCGACAAGGAAACCGTATATTACCAACTTCATATACGTAAGAAATCGTAAAAATAATCGCACGTAGCAACGAGATAGGTTAAATTAGTCGAGGGGCAATCTCAGGCCGTATAAGGCCTGCGGGAGGTCCATGGGATTTAATTACAGATAATGTGGCATTAGGTGACGGTCGTAAACTTTTATGAAAAGCCTGAGATTTTTTTTCTATTACATCATTTTTGGGGTTCCGTATCCAAAGGATAAAAACGGTACCATTTTACGAAGGCTCCACTGTCAGTCTGTTTGTCTGTATCTTATGAACCGTGATAGACAGACAGTTGAAATTTTCACATGATGATGTATTTCGGTTGCCGCTATAACAACAAATACTAAAAGCAGAATATAATAAAATATTGCAGGACATTCCACACATCGCGATCTAGCCCCAAGCTAAGTAACTAGACTTGTGTTATGGGTGCTAGACAACGGATATACTACTTAATATTTATACTTTTCTTTTGTAAATATACAGGGTGTCCCGTAATGAATGGCCAAGCGGATTTTATTAGAAATTTATTTGGTATTAAATACTGGTAATACCATATATTATACTTTTTCAGAATCTCAATGAAATAGGTAAGTTTTTTTTTATTTGGCACTAGGGTGACCATACATTTTTTTAACACCGGGAAAGATTAAAGTTCAAAATTACAAAATTACAACACACACGTTACAAAATTAAAAAATCATAAAGTTTGAGTTAAATCTTAGTTTAAAAAAAACTTTCAATGTGTCATAAGAAATATTGTTTGCATTCGATAGCACATTTATCCTGGAATACTATCCAAAAAACAGATTGGGATAATTCCTTCATTTGCAGTTTTGGCATCACAAAACATAGAGAACGAAGTGAAATTTTTAATTTTTTTAAAATGGCGGATATCCCGGAAACCGAGAGACTTTCATAAAACATAACTTTCGTTTTTCTGATCCGGCACAGTATCCTCTATCCGTAGGTGCCGGCTTGGCCATTAATTACGGGACACCCTGTATACTTATTATACATAGAAACAACCAGACCACAGACAAATATCTAAGCATAAATACTGATCTGAAGCGGGAATCGAACCCGCAACCCTGTGTTTGGCAGTACGGAACCATTCTTGCGCGAGTCTGACTCGCACTTGGCCGGTTTTTGGTAGGTTTGGTATTTTAGATAAAGAGATTTATGTAGTTATGTACGCTCAGATGACTGTTCGCAACTATCACTACATAGTATAAAACAAAGTCCCTTTCTCTGTCCCTATATCCCTATGTATGCTTAAATCTTTAAAACTAAGCAACGGATTTTGATGCGGTTTTTTTTAATAGATAGAGTGATTCAAGAGCAAGGTTTATATGTATAATACATGCATAAAATAGCCGTGCGAAGCCGGGGTGGGTCGCTAGTTTATCTATATAAATAGAAGAGAAAAAGATTTATCAAGAAATCTCTGAAACCAAAAGAACTACGTGTCTGAAACTTTGTATGGGGTTCAGGACAGGAAAAGATTTTTGGGAATGCGAACTCTAACTAGGTAAAAATGGCTGATAAAGTTTGTTATAAATAGTCATCGAATCATTGATGTACAGTCACATTACCAATTAGCTGAACCCCACGTGACCTAGAGCTCACTCGCAAATCTGTAAGGTTGTATAATAATGTTACCTGATTCTGTTTTTTTCAACAATATACTATACAATACAAATATATAATATAAAAAATAACAAAATAGGTAAATACTATATTTTTTACAGATATGCGAGTGAGCTCTGGGTCACATGAGGTTCAGCTAATTTGTAATGTGACATATGCGATACAGGCATTAAGGCAAGTGTAGGTATCGTAGATACGCTTGCTCTCTTAATGTGGACTATTTATTTAAGTTTTTTTTGTGTTTGTACCAACAAACACAACAAAATACTTAAATACTTAAAATGATTCCTATCTAGTGATAGGAATAATTTAGTATAGAGGTAACCCTTGATCATGCTGGATCACAAGGACTACTGAATGTAGCAAAAAAAATGGCTTTTGCCATATTTCTTGTAATGCTTTCATTTAATTGAGTAGGTAATCATAACTTTTTATAGAATCATTAACCACCGCTCTCTCCATACAAACGTAGTAGACTGTTTCCTCCCTGGATAATGACACTATAGCAAATATTTTTGTTGCATAAACCTCCTGTCATCTGTCGGTCAGACTTTTAAAGTTCGATTTGAAATATGGCGGATCTGTCGGGCAGACTTCTAAAGCTCGATTGTTTTCGCGCGTACTTCAACCGGATTTTAAGTGTTGTAACTATAACTAGCCTGTTCGAACTTATATAATGTGAAAGAGAAAACTCACGATAATGCTTAAGACTCATACGACTATCAAAAAACACCCGGGAACGTTATTTTTGCGTTTCTACTGAGAGTCTAATGAAATTCATTCATTCATAAAACCTAATAATATCTTTATATCACTGAAGTTGTTTGAAAGAATCAGAATGTTACCTCTATTTCACTGTATTGTTAAAAATAAATCTGTTTAAAAAGGGTGAGCTGATATTCTGAGTAACACGGTTTTTATTTGAACAACATTATATTTGGTGGAAAATAAACGTCGTATTTTTGAGTGGTATTGAGAGTGCACTTTAGGACTTTTCGTTAAAATCGCTTTTTAATACAATTTGATAGGTAACTGGATTATTCATGAGTCAATTTTGGTGAAATATGAGGGTAGGTATTTGTCCATTTTAGTCAGAGTAGTCAGATAGATACAACACTTTATTATACACACACAATTAAATAAAACCGGCCAAGTGTGAGACGGACTCGCGCACGAAGGATTTCGTACCATAATGTATGCCCGATTTTTTCTGTTTTTAGTAGGGATGGGCCGAATGTGATTTGAACCGAATACGAACTTCGGCCGAATGTTCGGTGAAAATAAAAAGTTCGGCCGAACTTTGGTTACCGGTTATTTTTACTTGAGAATGAAAGGCGAATCTTGTTTAGAATCTTTCTAGCAGAATATGTAAGAAGAAGCGTAGAGAATGAAAGCTCAAGTAGTGACAAAGAAGTTGTCCAGACCACACAGTCATTCTCACAATCTAACGAAGATATACATAAATCGTTTTGGAGCTGCTACGAGGATCTGGCAGCAGCAAAGCTTTCCAATATAGAGGAAACCAGAAGTCCGTCAATCTGTCCGTAATCCGTCAAGGTCAATGTCCATATGGCTGGTGGGCCAAGAATAATCATAAGTTCCCTTGCATGGGTTTTTTTGGCACAAATATTTTTATCTCCTCCTGGAAGCTCCGTATATTCTGAGCAACTTTTCTCAGAGGTTCTGCCTCGTGTGTGTTTATGAAAAAAAACGCAACAGACTCCTGCCTGATAAAGCCGAATCCTTGGTGTTTTTGCACCATAACCTTCCCATGGTAAATTTTAATTACAAATAAGTATAATACGATTTCAATCAACAAACCTATTTAGTGATTTATGGCGATAATTATTTAAATGTTTCGATATCAAAATTAAGATATTTTATTTAGAAATTAGAATTAAGATTTATTTGTTAAATAAGTGACAAAAAATTAAAGGAAATCGGGATAAAAAGTAGCCTATGTGTTATTCCAGGTCTCCGTACCAAGGTTCATGGTAATCGGTTAAGCGATTTTTATGTGATTGAGTAACAAACATACTACTTAAATACTCACAAACTTTTAGCTTTATAATATTAGTAGGATAGTAGAATTTAAAACAGCTAATTTGTTTATTTTTTTCTGGATATGATCAAATAGGTACCGAATGTTCGGCATTTTAGCAGAATTTCGACCGAATGCCGAAATTCTGTTTAAACTGCCGAAGTTCGGTTAAACCGAATGTGAAACGAATTTAGGCCCATTCCTAGTTTTTAGTGTTTTTTGTTATAGCGGCAACAGATATACATAATCTGTGAAAATTTCAACTGTCTAGCTATCACCTGTATACAGCCTGGTGACACACAGACGAACTAACAAACGGACGGACAGTGAAGTCCTATGTAATAATAGGGTCACGTTTTACCCTTTAGGTACGGCATTCTAAAAAATAACCTTAACACTATATAGTATGATACAATAGCCGGCCTAACCACTGAAAGCGGTCACTTCCAGGCAACTCTAAATAGTAGAGATCCCCAGGCAGTTTTGGTAGCCCCTCGCGCGGAGATGAAAAAGCCTTAATTTATCTCTTTCCGTGGGTGTAGTAGACCTTATGTTAACTTTACTACTTAGTATAAAACAAAGTCGCTTCCCACTGTCTGTCTGTCCCTCCCTATGTATGCTTAGATGTTTAAAACTACGCAACGGATTTTGATGCGGTTTTTTAAATTGATAGAGTGATTCAAAAGAAAGGTTTTAGTATTTGAAACAAATCTACCACGCGCACGAAGTCGTGGTAGTGAGAAATAAACAGCTGTTTGCATTCAGTCTAAACTTGCAACGAATTGTATCGGAATCGTAATACCAAAGAGCGATGTTGGCTTAGTGGTAGATACCTCGACTTTCATTCTGAAGGTCGTGGGTTCGAATCCAGGCCGGCCGTGCACCAATGTAGGGGGGTAGGGGTTGTAAACAGATGTTAAAGGTCAAAGTAGACAACTGATTATTTGATTGGTCGATAGCTCCCAGAGTCCGACAGCTCAAGTCATAATTGCCATGACTGTGTCTTCATTTTTTTCATTTTCTAATTATCATAGAAATTAAGATTTAAAAAATAAAAAATAAACCAAACATAAGGGTATGGTCATTGGTCATGGCAGCTAAAAGTTTTATGCAACAAAAATATTTGCTATAGTGTCATTATCCAGGGAAGAAACAGTTGACTAAGTTTGTATGATGAGAGCGTCGGTACCCTTTCCTCTTCAAAGCATTTAAGACCATAAACATGATTACCCACTCTATCAAAGTGTCAAAGACTCAATAATATAAACCGCAATTTTATTGAAATAGAATTTAATTTTACATTACCCGGCATGGACATAATATTATATTAGTAATATGATATATTACGTCCATGTTATCCGGTAGCTACACAATCTCATGGATACAAAAAACGTCAGAATATTTTTTTTGTCAAATGTTAGACGAAACAACCAGAGTGAAACACAACACTCGGACCACCAAAACACGAGAAAAATTACGTTGTTAACTGAAGCAGACTGAAACAGATTTATTTGAGATGTGAAAGTTAAATAAAACAAACTCGTTTAAGAACCATAGAGTCAACAAGGAAGAATTTATTCATAAATCAGTCTAATATTTTTCTTAAAATCGATTTTATACCTCATCATTTCTGATTCGTAGACCTGACTCAATTAAATTCAAGCGCCAAGGAGTTTTTTCTAGAACACTTTTTAATCCTACTGGGAAAATTTCCATTTTTCATCAAGTCTCACCATTCCAGTAAGGCCGCAAAAGTGAAAGCGTATTAGATTATATCATTTATTAATAAGTTTATTTTAGTTATTATTTAAGCTTTTGTGCTTTTGTTTAATATTTTAGCTCAAGCATTAAAGTCTTTTAACTCAAGCAGAAAACATTCTAAAATGTAATAGCCATTTTTTAACTTTTTCAGCCTTCACTTTTGTTGTTAACTGTATCTACATATGAGATATTTATTAAATAAGTCGACATAGGTTTTTTTTGCGGAAACGGCCCAACATCATGTCGTCCTGCAGTTATGTTGACATGAAACTTACTGCTTTAGTAAAGCCCCTGAATTGACGAACTATGACGACTTTGGCTGTTTTGTAACACTTGTAACACTTTGTTCTAGAATACGGGCCAATCTGATTCCTGAAAATCGGGATAATTTTATGCAAAATATAATTTCATATTGGCTACCTATATGCACAAGCAGTGCGAAGTCTTAATTAATTTTTGTTTTAAAACTCTTTGAGCCCGATTCCTGAAAATGAGGATAATTTGATGCAAAATATAACTTGACTAGCTGCGCCCCGCGGTTTCACCCGCGTAAGTCCCAATCCCGTGGAAATATCAAAATAAAAAGTAGCCTATAGCCTTCCCCGATAAATGGACTATCCAACACAAAAATAATTTTTCAATTCGAACCAGTAATTCCTGCTGAGATTAGAGCGCGTCGAGCGTTGAAACGAACAAACAAACTCTTCAGCTTTATAATATTAGTATAGATAAGTATATGCTTAGTATAGATTGTATTTTCATTTCTTACCTAGGTATATCTATTTTTTATGCTCATGGTTTTACTCAATACGTTATTCAGTTTGTATCTTTAGATTTATTTTACTTTACGCCTTTATCTTTGAAATATAGAGTTTAAAAAAAAATGTAATTATATTATTACCTAAGAAATACACGACATTGGTTGTATGCAGTTCGAGGAGCCAATCAAGAAATACGAACGTCAAATTCTATGGAGCCAATACGAATAAAAAAGAAAATGGAAGACCGCGAACTGTGACCGTGAACGTCATGGAATAGGAAAAAGGCCTTTGGACACAACATATACAGTAACTTAAAAAGGCCGTGATGAAACAAATAAATAATGCCTTCATAGCAAATCTTTAAAGCGTCTCGGAAATGGGATTTTGAATAAAAAAACGTGATGCGTTCTGTTATACCCCTCACATGTAGGTACTTAAGCTGACTACTGCTGCCTCAGCAACATTAGCTCATTCATAATTTCTATTTCCTAGTTTTTTACTAAATCCTAATTATTAATAAAACATTTTCTATTTAGCCAAAACATAATCTTTTTTTAAAAAGCGATTCAGTGGCTATCCTGTAACAGTTCCATGTTTCAACAAATATCCCGTCTCCGAGATGGTTTAGAAGTTTGGTTAGAAAGCATTATTTGTGCACAGCGCACTTTTTAAAAATCCTAAGACATCACGTTTGGTCAAATACCCCATTTCCGAGACGCTTTTGAGATTTGGTGTAAAGGCATACTTAATTTGCCGTAATGTCCTCTATCGATAGGTATGATTCTCAAAAATATAGCGCAAAAAAATACTATGTCAAGTTCCCAGTACTAAATGGCAAGACACCTTTTTTTCAGTTCAATGTTCGAAGTTTTTAATCTCTTTGGTTTTACGTTAACATTAGCTGCTGTCAGCTTGAGGTGACGTCTTACCAATCTAATCAAAAGCATTAAAGAGTATTGATATCAACTTCGAAGCAAATCATCCCCAAAATAACTTTCTACCCCTTTTTAACCCTGTTAGGGGATGAATTTCAATAAAATACGAAACACGTGTTCCATTAATTCTGTTAAAGAATGTTTATGCAAAATTTGAAGTAGATTGGACCAAGGAATCACGTTGTCCCATACAAACTTTGCCCCCCTTTTTCACCCCCTTAGGGGTAGAATTTCGGAAAATGCCGTCTTAGTGAGCACCTACGTTATAAAAGGAACCCTCATGCAAAATTTGAAACTCTTAGCACTTGTAGTTTCTGAGATATCGTGATGAGTGAGTGAGTCAGTGATTTTCTCTTTTATATATACAGGGTTATTGGAAATTATACTAGCAAACCGTTGAGGGCTACTTCTGTGCACCTTAACAAACAACTTTTGTTCTACGACTTTTGGAAATTGGAACATTTTTTCGAAAATTTTGAGGTTAGGTTTATCTGAAAATCAGCTGTTCCTTACACGGAGAGGTCATTAACCTTAAAATTTTTCCTATTTTTTAAGTTTTATCTACTGTTCTTAGTCTGAATGACCTTTGTTTTGAAAAATCAGCTGTTTTTCGAATTTACATAACCTCAAAACTTTCATTTTTTTTTTCGAATTTCCAAAAGTCGTAGAACAAAAGTAGTTTGTTAAGGTGCACAGAAGTAGCCCTCAACGGCTTGCTAGTATAATTTCCAATAACCCTGTATAGATAGATGGCTATATACACCAGTGCGAAATCATAATTAAATAAATAAAAAGTCGACATTGATAGTTGGATATTAAGGTCTATATTAAACCCGTTACTCGTGTGTTATTTGTGTAAATAATAGGCTTGTAAATAATATTTTATTTAAGTAGAATGTAAGTGCTTGGATTTACATTTTCATAAGTTTCTATAGTGATATACTTTTAAATTTTATATTTAGTTTCTTTTTATTTAAAAAAAAATAAAAATAAAAAAATGAGCTATAGGATTTTTATAACCGATTATATTCCGCGAATAGGACCAAGTCAGGAAACCCCACCGAAAAATACAAAACAATATAGTTAAGTTCTATACAACCTCCCAGCCGGCTAAGGTTATCTCTTATCGTATCAGTACGCTTACATATTCCATGTCCTAGACTACTAGACATGGCTCAGAATTTTGAAAATAAAGTACGAGAAGGCTGACGTGTGATCCGCTAGCAAGAAAGTTCAGTCAGTCCTGAAACAGATCGCGGACGGCGCGTACCTATCGATGGCTCCCACTTCATAACTTCACGAAATATTATAACGAGGTTCTATTCGAAACACTTCAATCAAGAAAAAGAAAAAAGTTAATCTTCTATTTTTTTTAATTACAAGTGGACAGTAACAAAAAGTACTTTTTTTTGTTTCGAATTTTTTTAACTTTTTCGGAGAGTGTCACTTTTGACGTTGTTTTTTTGTGATTTTATTATGTTGACTTGAGTGTTGAACTAAATAAACAGAAGAATTTTTTTCAATATATTCCACGGGATTTAATTAAGCTGAATCTACGTAAAGGTGAGTTATAATTTTAGCCATTGTCAATATATTTTAATATTTCCGGATAGACTGTGTTGATATTTTTTAAAGTTCTTATAAAAGGTTTTTTATGACACATGGAGAGAGAGAGAGAGAGAGAGTAAAAAAAAGTTTTTTTTTTTAGCATAATTTTTATCCTGAATTCAGATACCGGTCGATATACAATCTTAATATCATCTAGCCCCCCAAGCTAAGTAACTAATAGACTTGTGTTATGAGTGCTAGACAACGGATATACTTATAATACATAGAATAACCAGACCACAGACAAATATCTGTACATAAATGCTTGCCTGAGGCGGGAATCGAACCCACAACCCTGTGTTTGGCAATCCGGCATGGTGACTATTGTGCCAACTGGGTCGTCAATATAATTTCAATATTTTTAGGTTTATACCTAAAGCAACAGTGTTGTTAATTAAATTACATTTTTAGTGTATGAACAACTAGAAAATAACAATTTCCTTAATAAACAACTAACGTCCTGAGTAAACAATTTGTTTGTATCCGTACTTCCGGGAAATTAACCTTCGCCGTTATTCTTAGTTTCTAAGAAAAAGCTCTCAAAGAATATAAATAAAGTAGGTCTTACCTATTAACTTTTAAAGAGTTTTCTAGAAAAACGATTATGAAGATACGTAAGTAGCTTTTTACAAGCTCCATTCGAGCTTATTTCCAAGTTTGCTCGTTTTGACTTAGTACCTAATTACGTATCTATGGTGGTGGACACCTTAATGATGATTAACTATTGTTTATTAGCAACTAGACTTGTGTCATGGTGACTAGACAATGGACTGAATAATTATGACAATAAGTAAAAATTCGAAAATAAAGAAGAAAATGTTAAATTTGGGAAAACTATATCCTAATTTACCCAGATTTTAAGGGAATTTTCAAGATGTGACAACACCATTTTAAGGAAAAGCATATAAATAATAGTGTTGCCATATCTTGAAAGTTCCTCAAATGTAAGTATTTATTTTGCGAACTTAAAATGATTTTTTTGTTTATTTTTTTGGTAGGTACACAAGGGACAACAAATTTTGTGTCCCAAACTGTATGTAGGTAATGTTACTTTGTAGTTAGCGATAACATAATTTAACAACTAATAAAACTTTTAATAGGATTTGAAACTATCCTAAATTCAAACGAAAATTCCATTTACACTAATTAATCGTTAATTCATATGGGAAACTATAAAATTACGTATTTATTTTTCGATTTCTAAAAGGGTCATTTGACGAAAAAGATAAAAGGGTCAAAATTCCTCTTTTAATAAGTTGTATTTGTACGGTCGGCTGCATAATTGCAGACCTACCGTAGTGCTCCCAAACGGCTGTTATAAGAATGTTTACAACACGAGCAAGATTTTAGGCACCTGCTTTAGGTGAAGTTTAAAGTCTTCTAACTCATCAATTAATCAAACAAAAATTATTAGAATGAAAACATTCCAATAATAGTAATTTTCGAACTCTACCGGGGGCTACAATTATGCAGGCGACTGTACCTACTAGGTCTAAAAAAATTCCTGTATTTCGTGACATACAAAAGATTAAAAAAAAAATCGATCAACTAACAAACTCAGCTAACAAACATGTTATAAAATGACATAATCTCCGATTTTCGAGGTAAATAAGATACCTATTAATATACTCGTAGGTATATTTTTTTTGGGTTCCGTACCTGAAAAGGTAAAAAACTAACTCTTATAAGATCGTCACTTTCTTGTCCGTCTGTATAACAATAATACAAAACTAGTTCATTCATTTTAAATTTAATTCATATTCAAATTATGTGGAAAATATGACTTGTGTTTCTAGGAACCTTTTCCAAAAACTTTTACTTTTACAAAATATTAAAAAAAAAGACATACGTATACAAATAAAAAAGGTTTCTTGAAGCAAGAAATAATCCTCTCTCAGAGCTATAGAAAAGAATAATTTCGTGTTTTTAGTAAAAAAATCTTAAAATGATAAGCAGTAGGTATTCGTAATTTATTAACAAAACAAAAAATTTATCATATTCTGGACTGAATTTTTTAGGCAACCCATTTGCAATATATTAATTGACATATTTAATTTGATATAAAATAGTTTACATCCATTAAACAGCTCGATGAAGGTCGTCCTTAAAGAGATCTCCGATTATTATAAGAATACTGCTTATTATTTTCAAGAACAACAAGAAATTATTATCTAGCGTATATAGGGAGACCAATTATTATAAATTGCTTCAAAAAAACTTTTTTTTTCTGTGACTGAAGCCTAACATCCAGATAAGACTAATGATAATGTCTCGTGTTCAAATCACACCTACTAACTACTAATACCATCGGCTGTTATTGACAAGTTCCATTGAAAAATCTGGGTCAGTTATCCTATTGTTAACTAAAGCTAACAGATATCTGTATAACTAACCTACTGTGAGGGTTTTTTATTTATCTATTTACATATCAATTATGTATTCTAATTTATTTATAACAATTGTAAAGTTTTTAATTCAACACTTGCAGCTCTTCGCGGTTTCACACGCGTATATTTCGATACCGTAGGAATATCAGAATAAATATTATCCTGTTAATTCCAATGAATCAATGTATCCTCATAACAAGTCTCATCAAAATCGGCCAAATAGTTTCAGAGCTTATATAACTATTAATAAATTTTATTTTTATTTTTTTGTTTGTAACAAAACAAAAAAACAAAAAAAAATCTCTTTGTTATATTAGTGTAAATTTATTTTTCTGTCAGCTTTGTTTTATTAGGTTCAACTAGCTTTCAGCGACTTCGTCTGTCTTTTGTTTCACACATCTGGAGTTGACATTTACCTATTCAGAAGTGGTCGTTTGCATATCGTCGTTTGCGACTTCAATTCAGGTATCGGGACATATGTACGTCTGGAAAGTTGCGTTTGAAATATGCTCATCTGTGTGTCAGATCAGGTACTTTGCGTTTCTGGCACTTATAAATAAAAGTTTGAATTTTCCAGAACCCTTAATCAGCGGATGCCTACATTATAATAGCTATATATTTACCATTGCTAGCCCAATCAGTCCATTGCTTTGAGCTGTATATAACAGTCAGCCAGAACTTTGAATTTTATATTAAGGTAAATAAAAGATTTAAATATTAAATTATTTACTTACGTTTAATAAATGTAGTGTAGTTTTATACTACACTACACATATGTAGTGATAGTAAGCACATTCGTTGATGTCCTTGAAGTTTTCCAGTCCAAAGTAATCGATATGAATTCCATTTGATAGATGAATCGACTTGACTAATCTGTTGAAACTTCTTTGTGTACTAAACAGTAATATTTATAACAAACAAATCGGTCTTTAATCCATCAGTACAACTTCCGGTTGGAATCTAGGAAGATAAACATTAATCATTACATAATCGATGTTTATCAATTCCGAATCTATTTGAAGATGATTTATTAAACATTCCAATCCAATGTTTAGAAAGTTTTAATGCCTTCGGAAGCATTAATTTGAATAAATTGCTTTTTCATTATAAATTCTAAAATTAAACATTTTTAATTCAGTTTATATCTACATTTAAATCTATGAGTTTTACTAGAGATGCTACGAATAGTGGATTTTGGTCGTATAATTAAAAAAATTATAAATGTTGTAAATATTATTTGGAAAAATAATTAATAAGCCGTTATTTAAAAGGCGCCTATGTCGTAATAGGAACCATGTGAAAATTCAGATTCTTAGGTCTTGTATTTTCAGAGATAACGTGATGTTTTTTATGTCTTTATAGGTTCCTATAGAATTAGCCCTTAGAGGCTCATCCCTTCTATTGACATGTCCCCAATGCGTGAGTAGAGAAACATAAAGGATAGAATTTTACCAAAGGGTCGAAGGAAGGTGATACTACATTCTGTAATACAGTCTTCACATAATGTGAGACAAACTTCGGACGTGTACCCAAAAATCTAGAGTCAATACGTAAGTGAAAGGATAAAACGGGTTGAATAATTTTACCTACCTACATACCTACTGAAACAATTTTTGTTCGACGACATCTTTTTTATCAAAAAACATCGATTATTTTGTAAAAGTAATATGCAGAAAAGAACAGATTGTGATAGAATCGCACAGTCGATTACGGTGTACATCGTACACACTACTGCATATAGACTACGTGGCGACGCATGCCGTGGCACGCACGCGTCGCCACGCCAGAAATCGGTTTTACGTGCGGCTATTAGTGAGCTCTAACGATCTGCATCGAAAAACAGTCCTATGTCCATCATTTGCAGTTTCGACCCACTGTGCGTCGCCACGGCAGAAATCGGTTTTACGTGCGGCTATAGATGTTTCACATCAAAAAAAAATCAAAACAAATTTTGTTTTGATAGCCTTTTATATGAACAGCCCCTTTCGTATTAAAATTAAATACCTTCTAAATTAAATTAATTAGAGTGCCTAGGGGATGGTTGCGATCAGCAGACCCCTCGATTTTCAGACCAATATAACTCTACAGCACATAGTACATAGTTGCTGCGGTTAGAGGTTCGATTGTAAGGGCGTGTTCAGATGACACGCGTCGACCACGCGCCCGTCACGCGCATCACAAGCGTAGAACACGCGTTGAACACGCTTTGAAATTTGTTCTATATATAATTTGAGTCTTATGACACATCAATAGATCTCAAATTGCATTTATCAAGTCCACCCGCTCACGCCATGCGCCCACCACGCGCACACTCCGCGCACGCCCCGCGCCCGCTTCTATTTTAGATCTATTGATGTGGCTTTTAGATTTCTTTCATTGAAATCAGCCCTTTATTTACTGTGAGGGATTGATGAAGCACCTTAGATGACCTTCTCACCACAAAACTTCACAAAGTTTGTGCTCGCGACGCCTACTATTCTAAGAACTAAAAAGCAAATGAGATTTAAACAGCTTTTCCAGGAAGAATGTTTTATTCTTGAAATGTAAGGTTTTCACAATAAATTACAAAAATACGTTCTTACAGCCAAACCACTAATTTACCAGGTATACGAATAACGAATTAATGACAACATCACACGGACATTCCGCCGTTCGATTACAAATGCTGGCAAGTCGAATACCAGCTAGCATATTAGGAAATAGGTCTGCTTCCGGTACAATAAAGTTCATATTGCACGTTACTGGCGGCGCTACGCTTGGTCAAGTTTAGCTACATCTTCAACTCTGTAGTTCGTAGTGTTACTTATAATAATATAAGTAGGTATTACTTTCACTATAATTTAGAGAACGCGGTATCATCTCTTATCAATTTTTATGATAGTACTTTACTGACTTTTTAAACATTACGCGACAAAAATATGTTTGTTAAGGATTGCCATCGAAATATATCTAAAGCTTATGAGATGATAACGTATCGTAAGATCATGGGATTAATTCCTAAACAGGCTTCATTTAAGTTGATGTTTGTACAGTGAAGAAACATATATCTACTTAATATTAATAGCTATTAATAAAAACAAATAAAATAATCATATCAGAAGCAAAGGACGGCTGAATATGACATGAACGGGGAGGCCTCCCAAAGACTTCTAGAACGACTGATCGCATTCAGTCTGCGTCCAATAATGGTTTCCCGATACCTTAATTAACTGAGATCAATCTAATAACAATATTAACTAAGTATACATAACTTAATGAATAGTTGAAAGTTTTATTACTTTATTGAATAGTTTTAAAGTTTAAGATCAATATAAAAACAATATTACCTAAGTATACTTAGTCTTATGGTTTGATCATTTGTTAACTTCTTTTTGTCAGACCGTACATTTACCATTATAATGCTGTTATTCTAAGTGATATGAAAACAAAATTAAAGATATCGTAGTATGAAACTCCAATAAAAATGTTTTGAATATTGTTTGAGAAAAAAACATAGGATGAAACGGCAATACGCCAATTATATTATTATTAACGCGTAAATGATAAGATTGGGATCAAAACGAAATCAAATTATTTGATTTAGGTAAACCACTGATATTCCGGGCACAAGAAATTCTAAACATTCTTGAGTCTTCAAATAGGTACTCAAAAGTTGGTACGACTGTCGATCAGATTACATAAAAAATCATTGAAGTTGAATAATTTCCTAAAAACCTTACCGCAGAATCGTCAATAATCGTTGAATAAAATTTGATCTACGAAGTGAATAATATTTTCGCGTCTATTTAACTTACAATTTTCACATCATTTCACATTCATAAAAACCTTTTAATCCCTTCGATTGAGATGATTTTTAGGGTTCCGTACCAAAAGGGTAAAAATGGAACCCTTTTACTAAGACTACACTGCTGTCCGTCTTTCCATCCGTCACCAGGCTGTGTCTTATGAACCGTGATAGCTAGACAGTTGAAATTTTCACAGATGATGTATTTCTGTTACCGCTATAACAACAAATACTAAAAAAAAAGTGTGTGTGTCAGCTCCGACGCACGACTGGAGTTTACTCCTTAAGTATCACAGCCAAATAAGAAAGTTGCGCACTAAAAACGTGACACGATTTCGTTACTTGTTAGTAGGTTTTACCCCTCGGATTTTTCTCATACCGGGCGCCTTATATATGAAAATCGATTCTTAAGGAGTAAACTCCAAAAAATGGTTGTCTGTAAAGTCTGTTTCCGGACGATAATTTTACGTGATAACGTAAAATTATCGACAAGGTAACTATATCAACGTTTTATCGTTATAAAACGTTGCTATAGTTACCTTGTCAATAACATGAGGCGTTCCAGTAACGACGCGTGACGTCACACTTTTTTGAGATTGCAGGTGTTCACCAATTTATAAAACGTTATCACGTCAAAATAGAATATAATAGTATCATTTATTCCACAGTAAAATAATGGTCAATCTAAATACACACCGATAAAAATTAAATTACACAAATAAAACAAAATAAATAAAATAAAAACATACATACACATCACAAATTAAAAAACCCGTCCAGAGCGTCTCCACGCGGCATCGTCCCCAAGAGACTGACGGCATTCCCTCTCTGGATGGCCAGGCTCACCCTTTGAGTGAAGAAGCCGCCAGCCCTTTGGTCACCTGATGCCGCATTAAGACGCCCCGCCAGGTCCTTAAAAAATAAATGGGCACTAGGACCCCAAAGCTCCCAGAGTTTCTACCCCCACGGGAACGAACATGTAACTTACCTACATACACATATTTGCGGGACTTAAGGCACTCCGCCTGCGCGACCGCTGAATATAATGGTATAGAAACCTTCGTGCGCGAGCCCGACTCGCACTTGGCCGGTTTTTTGTCCATGATCAGGTAGGTTATTTTTACATGTGGAAAATTTACTGCGATAGTTTCTGAAAGAATTACGTCAAGTGTGACGAAGAGCACAATGGTTTCTTACGTGGATGAATTTATTGCGAACAATGTGTTTAGATAACTAAAATAATCCCTGAGATTTGTAGTTTTATAAGAGAGTTATAAAGCAGGCTGCAGACCGTAAATTAAGCTACGCCAAAGCTAAGCAGCCAGTTAAAAAGTATGTTGCGTGTACATCTACACCTAAGCGAAAGATTTTAAAATAAATATTGCAGGACATTCCACACATCGCCATTTAGCCCCAAGTTAAGTAACAAGACTTGTGTTATGGGTGCTACGGTAATATTGTGTAACGTCATGCGTCATGGTAACTAAGGAAACAGAGTACCTATTTAATAATAATATTGCTCATCTGGGCTTGTGTTATGGTGACGAGTTACGAATAGAAGGAAAAAATACATATAGGAAAAAAGAAAAAAATATACTTATAAAGGAATAACAAAAAAAGATTCATCAAAATCGGTTGATAAACAATGTAGATATGCGCGAACATCCATAAAAAAAAACATACATATCCGAATTGAGAAACTTCTCCTTTTTTTGAAGTCGGTTAATAAAATATAGAGGAATAACAAAAAAAACTCTACTTTTCATCGTTTTCTTATGACGTTATCACGTAAAATTATCGTCCGTTAACCAACTTTACAGGCAACCTTTGTTTTTATAATGCAAGACAGTGTATATCTATCTATTTATACTTCTTAGCACGACCAGGCTGAAAAGACGGCTTGCAAAGCAAGTAAAGGATCGAGATAATGCCCAGGGGAGGTGGGAGGGGCCTAGCATAGCTCGCTTAGCTTTGCTTACCTAACTTAGTTGTCAAATATCGGGATCACGTCACTGCCTAAGTGCAAAACTTCATTCAGACATCAATAACATGTCATCCCTTCCGAATTCTGAAGTAACCCAAGGGACCAACCTACTCAGTTACGTGCGACCCTTACAAAATCTAAGGCCAAAGAGTATGTATATCCTAGGCAGGCTAAGCTGACCTCTTTTTACTTTACCTAAGTACCTACAAAATAACGGTGGCACTGCGGGAGTGTCGACAGAAATGAAAACTTATAAAAAAATATTTAACGTATTTACTATACAACTACAAAATATATGTACATGCATATATGCACACACTGTAGCTGCGTCTCATAACGGTGTTGCGAGGTCAGAGATTTTATCTCATCTAAAAATATGCGTACCGTGCTAAAATAAGTTTTTACTTCAATAAACATGATAAAGTTGTTGGATATAGTTTCCTAAATTGTTCGAAAACTGTTTGCAAGTTTTAAATGAATAGTCGAAAATTATAATACGCATTAGGAAGTTTAGTTAAGTATTAGATTAATCTTAAAAGTGCGGTAAGGTAACCGATATGAATATATGAAACCGTAGAGGCTTTTCTTTACACTTTCTATCCTTTCAATATTCTACCCTTTCTCAATTCTATGCTTTCCTTCGAACTGACGTACATCGTACTTGTATACTTTATATAGAGCTCACAAACTACGGAATTTCAAACGTCGCGACATTGTACTGTTGAACTAACGAACATCGTACTGATACACATTCGGTCTCACAAATTACGGAATTTCGTATTTCGAAATTCAGTAGTCGAGTCGCTTTCCACATTCTTTTTTTTACATATGATAGGTCAGCGTTTGACCACTATCACATCTGCCTGATGATAGGTGACGATGCGGCCTAAGATGTAACACGCCTAGAAGATACCTATTCATTCGCGATTTGAAGACCCCCAAATTGTACTCGTCAGGAAAAACAGACGCAGGCAACCGATTCCATTCCCTTCTAACCACATTCATTCTAACCTTATATAGGCCAACGATTATGACGGAAGTAGGATAATATTCTAGGTATACTTAACTACCATAAATGAACAAGATAAAGTTGCGGGAAGTTAAGATAATATTTCACTTAGTTATCCGAAGTCATATAACAAAATTGTTCTAAAGTTTTGAAATGAATAGCCTAAAATAACATACAGTGGGTAGCTCTGTTATGTTTTAAAGTAATCTGAAAAGTGCAGAAACCGTAATGTTTTAAACTTAGTTAAAATAATACTTAGTTTACTTTGTCTTTGTTAGTTTGAGAAGATGTAAAGTTCACCAGATTGTATTTTTACTGTCAAACCCAGACTTTATTATTCTTCTCCTTATTTTATCAATGATTGTTTTTAGGGTTCCGTACCCAAAACGGTAGAAACGGGACCCTATTACTAAGACTTCACTGTCCGTAGTGTCCGTCCGTCCGTCTTTCTGTCTGGCACTAGGCTCTATCTCATGAACCGTGATAGCTAGACAGTTATAGTGAATAGTGGATAGATGAGTAAAACACTTTGTAAGTTCACAGTTGTATTGTAAAGTCTCAGGGTTAGAATAATTAGGTATACAAGATGGGTAAAATAGTGAAAACTAAAATAAACATAAGCGCGCGCGCCGTGAGAAGAAACCAGACTCGTGGCGCGCTTGCTTTCAGATTTACCAACCTATCAACATTTATACTGACAGGAGGTGACGTAACGAGGGTTGCCCGTAGGATATAGACCGGTTTGCTACATAGTTGAAACTTTTAAAGATGATGGATTTCTCTTGCCGTTAAAACAACAAATACTTATTATAAAATAGAATATAATGGTACGAAACCCATCGTTAATATAACATTTCCTTTTGCAACGACTAACGTCCAAATAAATAAATAAAAACCCAGGAAAGGATGGTACCTTTTCTGGGGTTTTATTTGTTTATTAAGCCACATTTAAGGCTTCGTTTATGGCTCCCATATGCAGGAGGTAGGGCATGATGGGAAGGCAAGCAGATGTACCATATGCAGCTTTGAAGCACCGAAGTGACATTCGGATTAGAGAGTTAAGAAATTGAAAAAAAAATCGAAAACAGATACTCCGTGAAAAATTCAACTGTCTAGCTAACACGGTTCATGTGATACAGCCTGGTGACAGACAGACGATCAGACAAACAGCGGAGTCTTAGTTATAGGATCCCGTTTTTAACCTTTGTGCACGGAACTCAAAAATCAATCTATCTATCTTATCTAGTTTTGTTATTTAGATACGATAAATGAGATGTTGCAGATGCGGGAATTGAATGCAAATTACTTAGTCATTCCATCGAACTAGGCCAGCTTGAGCCAAAGATGACCTATTTTCAAGGGTTATTCCCAGGCTGCGACTATTTGATTACTACCACGATTAAATAATATTATATTTAATTTCCACCGCTGCATCCCAGGTAGGCAAAGTACGGTCAACAAAAACATGGAAACGAATTTTTTTATATATTTTATAAGTAAAACTAGCGACCCGTCCCGGCTTCGCACGGCTATATTATGCATGTATTATACATATAAACCTTCCTCTTGAATCACTCTATCTATTAAAAAAACCGCATCAAAATCCGTTGCGTAGTTTTAAAGATTTAAGCATACAAAGGGAAATAGGGACAGAGAAAGCGACTTTATTTTATACTATGTATAGTGATGTAGTGATAGTGATACGTAGTGATAGTGATACGTGATGTAGTGATAGTGATACGAATAAGGCTTATTTTACGATTTCAGATACTAACAAATTATTTGGGTTTAGTTATTGTTATAGTTACACAAAAAAAAAAGGTTTTAAAAGTGAGAAATAATCATCTCCATAGAGACGCTAAAGAATAATTTTATTGTTTTTTGTAAATGCTCTAGAAAACAGTAAATTTAATATAAGAATATTGCGTTAAAGTTAAAAATACTACTATTAGTTTCAAGGTTTATTTTTTACTAAAAACAAGAAATCATTCTCTGGCGTCTTTAGGGAGATGATTATTTCTTGCCTAAATACTTTTCTGTGTAATTTTTTCTCCTCTCTGCGGCCCATATTGAGATGTTTCCAATTAATTTCCCATCAACCATTCCTAATGTAAAATTATTTTTTCGTTTTACTAAATAGATGCTCTGCCTATATTCTCAATTTTATGACTATATTGAGATGGTTCCAATTAATTTCCCATCAACCATTCCTTGTGTAAAATAATCTTTTCGTTCTACTAAATAGATGCTCTGCCTATATTCTCAATTTTATGACTATATTGAGATGGTTCCAATTAATTTCCCATCAACCATTCCTTGTGTAAAATAATCTTTTCGTTCTACTAAATAGATGCTCTGCCTATATTCTCAATTTTATGACTCTACCACATACAATTTTCTCTTGAATAGATATAACACGAAAACGATAAACGAAAAATGATGTAGAATACAGGCTACGATGATATAAAATACGACACAAATGAGGGTTAAACTGCAGAACACCTACGTGATCGGAAAATCAGTGATCTTCCTAACCTTTCAGAATTTTATATAGGTAGAGTAATTTAGTTTATCTGCGACTACAAGAGATTTGCGGTGAATAGAGTCAACATTCATGGAAAAAACTACATAGAACTGTATAAATTGTGCGGTAAGGCGTACTTTGGTACTTCGTCGTACCTTAATGATAATAACCCATGACTTTAATGACTCCATTTCAAATAATACCTTAGGTATAAAATTTGTAAAATTGACCTTTGTGAAAGTGTTCATATGAAAAAAACCCCATGAGTTTCTTGTGCCTTCTTCTCATTGGGGGCGTGTTCCGAAGGCACACATCCTAACTTAGTTAAGACGTTTCTATGTGATACCGTACGTATCGGTATACGTATACGGTATCACATAGAAACGTCTTAACGTTAAGTACGGTTACTTACTAGATATAATTTTTTTTTTTAACTTTATAAGTTTTAATCAATACAATTACAATATAAAACATACAAAATATAAATATTAAAAAAACAATACAATACAAAATATAAATATTAAAAAAAAACGCTCGGCCGAGCTACATGGTAGGAGGAGTGGGGGGTGTTAGGTTTTATTTTCGTTACGGAATTTCTTGATTCAATGATATGATATTATGGATATTAAGATATTTTTTTAATTCAAACTATGTATAAAATTGTGAGATTTAACAAACCTGTGCCTTTATTCGCTAAGGTTCAAGTCGTCGGGCGCGCGTGATTAGGACGAGATTTCCATACAAAAACTGCCCCCACTCCGCCCCTAATCACGCGCGCCCAACGACTTGAACCTTAGTGAATATAGGCCCTGGTAAGTGCTTATCTTTCTTACGAAAAATGTATTTACGGTAAAGTTAAACATCGTTATGAAACTCGCGGCTTAGTTGGCTCCAGACCCAGATATATTGATGATACCGAGTTTCATCGCAATCGGTCCAGTGGTTTAAGCGTGAAGGAGTAACAAACATACATACATACACACACACACACACACAAACTTTCACATTTATAATATTAGTAGGATTTCGTGTGATGCATGCAAGTGAGAAAAATATATATTTTTCTTTTCAGGGTGAAAGATACTTTTTTTTAATTCAAACCATGTATTAAATTATCAGATTTGACATACCTAGGTAGGTCCTTATAGGTAGGTCCTTATCTTTCTTACGAAAAATGTAGTGCGCTAATTAATATTGCTCTCACGGTAAAGTTAAACATCGTTGTAATACCCGCGGCTTAATAGTTGGCGCCAGGTGTTGATGAGTTATTTTCCCTGACTAATTTTTTTCCCTGAACACAGTCGACTAAGCGGAGAGGGTGATGGTGCTGGCCAATCCATGTAATACATGTTCCAGTAACTACAGCATCTTGAATTGCTTTTCATGGATTAATGTTGCTAACGCTGTACTTGTACTTGCATACGGGCTGTTTTCCGCGATCAGACCCTTTTTAATTGGGTCCTTTTTGCGTGAAGATGTAGTAGGCTTGCCGAGCACCTACTACCCTCTCAACTTAGTCGATCATGATCAGAGAAAAGAACTTGTCAATACTTCTGGAGCCAAATAAGCCGTGGGTTTCATCACGATGTTTTCCTTCACCGTAAGAGCAATGTCAATTAGCGCACATACATTTTTCTTAATAAAAATACATTGGTTCACGGCCGGCCTGGATTCGAACCCACGACCTTCACAATGAAAGTCGAAGTATCTACCACTAAGCCAATACCACTCTGCTAACGCTGTATAAACCATCTAGATTACATGTAAAGAACAATATTGTTATAATATAAACTTTGTGCTAAGTATGATGATAAATAACAATAAATAGTCTCGTATAAAACTTACTCTTCTTCTCATATAGTGGTGTGGCTCATCTATTGTTAAAGTTTTCAGATCGCCTTAAGAGGAAAGGGTACCGGGGGCTCTCTCCATACAAACTATTACAGGCAGTTATAGGTTTTATGGCACAAAAATATTTGTGCTAGTGTCATTATCCAGGGAGGAAACAGTCGACTACGTTTGTATGGAGAGAGCGCAGGTACCCTTTCACCTTAAGGCCTCTAACGTCACCTAACGACTGCCTAGAGGTAACAACTATTGTAAGCAACAGCATATAACTTACTAAAGTTTGTAAACTGAAGCCGCATGAAACATGAACCGGACATCAATAATATTTATAACAGGAAAACAGTTCTAAACAAATATTTTTGTTCCAATGACAGTAGGTTATTGATTTAAGATAACGAACGATAACAATACCGAATTCTATAGCTACCTACTTCCAAACAAATAGGGAGATATCTAATTACCTTATAAATATTCCTGTTTTCTCGACAATAGGGCCAATTTGTACTTGTATGGGCTGTTTTCCGCAATTATGTACCTCTTTAATTGGGTCCTTTTTGCGTGATGGAGTAAGGTTTGTCCAGCACTTATATTACCTTCTTAGCTTAGTTGGCCGTGTCCAGAGGAAATAACTCTTCAATACGTCTGGAGCCAATTAAGATGCGGGTTTCATCACGATGTTTTCCTTCACCGATATCAAGGGGAAGTATGACCTGAAAACTCCTACCGTTTCCCACGCGCGCCGCGTAATGGCTGTTTAACTACGAGTATTCCTACTAATATTATAAATGTGAAAGTTTGTGTGTGTGTGTGTATGTATGTATGTTTGTTACTCCTTCACGCAAAAACTACTGGACCGATTGCGATGAAACTCGGTATCTAGATAGCTGGAAACCTGGATTAACACATAGGCTACTTTTTATCCCGATATTCCCACGGGATCGCGACTTACGCGGGTGAAACCGCGGGGCGCAGCTAGTGTTATATATAAGTAACTAAAAAAGACTAACATCTATTTAGTGAAAAACTATCTGTACTACCATATGGAATTTGATGAAGGGTTTATAAAATATAAATGTTGTACTTGTTTTTTCTTTACAATCGCCGTAAATTGATTTTTTTTAAATGACGATTTGTTACGACTTTCATGATTTTTATATCAAGGCAAATCACTCTAATCGTGTTTCGAAGTGTATGACAATACAAAGCATATCTTCACCTTTACGACAGTAGAATATCATTCCATGGATTTTAGCGGTTCATATCCAAAAACTGTTTCTACACCTTTGTCGCGATATTTTGCGCTTCTGGTTTTAAAATTAAGAAAAAACCATTGGTTATTAACGGCCTTCGCAATTAAAGTTGAGGTGGCTACCACTAGGCCAACGTTGTCCCTAACAATAGGGGCAATACAATATATTTCTAATAACAATGCCAGTGGTTCTATAGTTGAGTTTAATTTATTAGGCGTAAGGGTCAAAAGGCACCGGGCCAGAGGTTCCGGCAATATACTCTGACAGATGGCTGTTTGGTTTTGACAGTCAGTTCAATAACAGATAGAAGTACATTACAGATCACCTTATATGAACAATAATAGATATCTATTGAAATAAATTGAAGTTAATTGGTTACAACGAACAACAAACTTTAACAACCCTTTTTAAGGCTGCTTATGCTGCCAAACGCAACGCGTCAGAAATGTCCGTCGCTTACAACTAGTATTGTTAATTGTAAAGAATGTGTTTTGTTTTTCTCAAAAGTGCTGAAATGGGATTGTAGGTGAAATTTTTACCGATATTTTGGGGTAATTTTGAGGCGAAAATTCTTTGTCGTTTCAGAGCTAGATTATTTTTAATTCTTAATTTTAGGATAGCTTCAAAACTGTATGAAATATTTGGCTCAAAATTACACTAAAATGTGGGTAAAAATCTCACCTACAATTCCATCTCAGCACATTTGAGAAAAACAAAACACATTCGTAACAATCAGCAATTTTCACCAACGAAGGCGACCGGTGCCAATAGTAACTATTTAGTAGGCTGTGTACCAAGGTCATTGGCGTATGGACCCCCCTTAACAGAGGTCGAATTTCCAAAAATCGTCTGTTTTTTCAGAGAGTTCGTGAAAAATCTTTTTCTCTTTTAATTTGTCGTATAATTGTCCTGAATACAATTTTTTCCTTTTGAATCGAATATTCTATCAAAAAATCCGTCAAAAATGTTTTCACTATTTCTACTTTGCGTTTGACATATTATATAAAAATAAATACTCGTAATATTGAGTTTATACGGTTTTACCACAGTTTGAACAATGTAATAATAACACTGGTTTCTTATATAATATTCGATAACTCTTTTTCCAGTTATTAGATTTCTTACTTGTATATTTCACGTCTCGGTTTTTTATTATGAACTTCTGCAGACTAGACAAAAGTTTGGTTTAGACTGATAAAGGAATGATTGTCTTAAAAAGCGGCGAACGAATATAATGTTTTAGATGTCTAAGTGAACAAATAATGTTCTACGACTTTTACAAAATAAAACTGTTTAATTATAAATTTTGTGGTTAATTAAAATTAAATAAATAACATTAAATTAAGTATCTTCTAAATACTAGTTCAGATTTTAAAAAAAACAAAGGTCAATGACCTTTTACTCCAAATTTTTAGAGTCACCTGAATTTCAGGCAAACATAACCTTAAATTTTTTAAACAAAAGTTCATCAAAAGTTGTAGAAGAACAGATGTTTGCCTACATTTAGAACCAACTTTCGTAAGACAAACCCGTCGTCGAAATGCATGAAATGCATAGGTTGACAAATACTGTGCACTCTGCGGAAGCTCTCAAACAACATCGAACGCTAAAGCCGTGTTAACATTAGATGAGGAATTCTTGTTAAGCTCCATGATAAGCTTTGAGTGACAGCGATACACGATTTTCCGATGTTCCCGGATTATAATCTTAAGCCTTATTTCATTTACCTATGTAGATACATATTATAGATTTTAATTTAGAACGTTATAAGTGACTACGCACAAATCAAAGAGTGATAAAAATACGTTTAGACTAGCAAAATAAATTATGGCGCTTATGGCGCCTCTATATATTTAAATCATATTGCTGGGCACGGAAAATAAGGCTTGAAAATAACTGTCAAAATCTTCGTAAATCTCTACCACTATGTATTACATTAAATATTTTCCCGATATGCAACCTTCCATAGATTAGCAAAGCCGTAGATTGACAAATGAGTCATAATCGGCCAGCATATAGATTACACAAACAACAATCGAGATTAAGTTATCTACTTGCTATAGTAACTAATTGGCTAACTTGCCAATTAGTATTAAGGACTTGCCACTAATAGGTGAGAGCTTTATGTTCTCTAGCAAGTACTAAGCTACGCTCCATGGTTCTTTGGCTATTTGATGTGGAATTGTCAAAATTGGGGTCGTAGTATGACCTTTTTGAATACATTAATACCAATCTTGTTTCGGACCCAACTAAATAGCTGGCCAGTTTCAACTTGGACCATAAATCTTGGACCAGACTGAACCAATTCCATTTCAACCACGGGAAAACTAACCACCACTACCATTGATGAGGAATAGGGAGTCAGCACCAATACGCGATTGCAGAGCACTAAGCCCACTTTGCTGTTTTCCAGGTGGATAGTCGGAAGTTCACTCATTCATGCCAACACAAGCTGGTTGAAAAATTTAGAAATAGAGATTTTGATCCATGCAGGATGAATGATAAGTTCCATCGCTCTCACATCGGCCTAACTATAGGGCCTTACTATATGGCCGATGCGAGGTACAGTATGGGTCATACAATAATACTATCAACAAGTATTGGAGTTACGACCTTCTTTTAATAGACGTCACACACAGACTTAAATACTTGAATTAAAAGTACTCAGTGTGATTATTATTTTCAACATGTTAGCTATGTCTTTAGTTGGCCGAGTGGTATAAGCCACCACCCGCTTCACCAACCGACGTGGGTTCAATCCACGGGTTACGTTGTTATAATGTTCAAATAGTGCTGCACAGGATTGTAAACGTTACGGTGGGCAGAAAGTTTTGACTGTGGATTGTACGCCTCGACATAAAAGATAAGACGATAAAGCAACACAACCCTCCCTTTTGGCTACGCCGTAGTCGGGTTAAAAATGGCCAATAATCATGCTATGAGAAATATAATTTTTTATTTATTGATCGGTTAGCGTTTGACCACCACTTTACACCTGCCTGATATTATTACGGCCTAAGATGTAGCACGCTTTCCTAGAAGACCTATTCACTCGTGGTTTGAATACCACCGAATTGTATACGTCAGGAAAGACAGAAGCCGGTTACTGATTCCATTTATAGGTATATACAATACTAGCGACCCGTTCCGGCTTCGCACGGCTATATTATTCATGTATTATACATATAAACCTTCCTCTTGAATCACTCTATCTATTAAAAAAACCGCATCAAAATCCGTTGCGTAGTTTTAAAGATCTAAGCATAAAAGGAAAATAGGGACATAGGGACATAGGGACGGCGAAAAGTGACTTTATTTTATATGACTATATAAGTAGTGACGATGATAGTGATAGTGATATCCAATTACCTAAGTCCGGGTTAAATACCAAATCTCCTCTTTTCAAATACCAATCATTCGTCACAATGATTGAGCAATTCAACAGTTCCAAGTTTCTGTGAATACATTTTTAGTATATTTTCTTACGTCAATGAAGGAGTGTTTCAAGTCACTTTAAAACAAAGCGAACGGTTCTTTACTAATAATAATAAAATCTGGAGTGCTTTGGCGGTCTACCAAAAATGCTTGTATTGGTTGTTTATTATAAGTAAGTATACATATAGTTTCATTATTGCTGATTGCAAAAGATTAATCATTTTCTATATTTCAGTTTCTATATTTACGTTTTCGTTCAAAATTTATGTGTTGTTTTATTATTATATTAATACAAATTAGTCGTTATAATATCACTTTATTGTGAGTTTTTTTTTTCAATTATTATTTGATGAGTAAACATCTTTACGAGTAATCGGCAAAGCAGCGCTCCGCGGTTTCACCCGCGTGACTCCCTATCCCGTGGGAATATCGGGATAAAAAGTATGTTGCCTATGTTATTCTCAATGAATCAATGTATCCTCATACTAAGTTTCATCAAAATCGGTCCAGTAGTCTCGGAGCCGATTCGTTACAAACAAACAAACAAAAAAATCTTTCCTCTTTATTTATAATATTAGGATTGATGTTGTGACGAATTGCAAAGTTGAAGTTCACAATTCGTCCTTTTTTGAAGTTGGTTAAAAATTAGTCAGATGGGTAAGGGGCAGCGGGTCACCAGCAAAAAATCAATTAATGGAAGTGACGTCATTAATAAGTCATAATTTGTCACTTTTTGGGTTATCCTACCACAAATATTTATGTTCAGATATTTGTTTCTACACGGAACTTAAGATTTTATGAAGCAAGATATAACGTTCTCCCTATATCGCTAGAGATTTATTTTGTTTTCAGTAAATGTTCTTAAAAATAACACTGGCAGTATTCCTAATTGAAGAATATTGCTTTCAAATTTAGAATACTGCTTATCATTTAAAGATTTTTTACTAACACCAAGTAATTATGGTCTAGCGTTAAGGAGAAGATTTTCTGGTTTTAAAAACCTTTTTTTTCTATGTGGTCTGGGTGTTTCGGTGTTATATATATTAAGTATTTATTTTCAAAGTCTCTAATACAATCTTCCCAGTTAATTTTTAATGATATACCAGTAGTTCCTATATTTTGAATAAACAATTTTGGAATGTATGACGTAGCTACCACCTAAATACGCCCGGGAATTAACGGATTAATTTGAAAGCTCCTTATCAGGTTGTTAGTTATCTGATAACTACAACTACCGTATACCTAAACTACGAGTGCTGTGATATATTTGTTACAGTAAACAAAGCGTTCAGTAGACCAAAATAGCTTAGATTCGACTGCTGGACGCGTAAACACTTTTTTATCTACTCTTTTATGGCGATTCGATTAAGGGCTTATTCACGCAACAGACCGTTTTATCGGATAGTTTTTTTTATTCGGTGATGGCGTATGTACAAGTATATAGAAAATAAGGTTTCTTGTAGCAAGAAATAATAGATAGAGAATAATTTTTGGTATTAGTAAATTTTAATTTAAATTAATTTAGTCCCTAAGTTAAGCCTTTTCTATTTGTTATCTTAACCAGAAACTAGAATCTGTTATGGCAAAGTTGTGTATACCTGATATTGGTAAACACACTTGAATAATATTTCGGTAATGTTTTTCTTTATTCTTCGTATTAGTGTGTGTTACTGTTGGCGTACCTAATAAATAAAATAAATAAATAAAATTCTTAAAAGGATAAGCATTACTTATTCTTAATTTATTTATTGAAAAGCAATATTCTTAAATTTAGAATAATGCTTATTATTTTCAAGAATATTTACTAAAAACAAGAAATTATTGTCCAGCGTCTACAGGGAGATGATTATTTCTTGATTCAAGAAACCTTTTTTTTTCTGTGCATGAGCGTGTTTTCAAACGCGACTGTATTATATATCCAGTAAATACACATGGTGTGAACATTACTTTTCAGTAAAGACGGATTCGTTATACGGATTCCCTATAAATACGGATCTTTTGTGTGAATGAGCCATAAGGGGTATGATGGCGCCCGCGCACAAATTCGTGCAATTATTGAAGACTAGCGATCGATGAGCGCATCCGCGAGGTAAATAGTTCGGCGTTTGACTACTAACTCAGACGATGGTAAGTGACGATGCTGTCGAGATGTAGCACGCTTTTCTACGTGGTTCGATTGATAAAACTCCGGCAGTCGGACCACGACCAATAAACGTAGAAGACACCTATACATACGCTGGTGACTCAAAGATCCCCAAATAAACGCCAGCCTTTAGGGACGCAAGTGAAGGCAGGAAGACGATAGTGAAACAAAAACTTTTCCGACGCGTCCTCTTAAAATTCCACTTATCCCTACCAGGGGGGATACGCTGGTAGGGATTAGGACATTAGGCCCTCTTTTTGTGGCTGCACCCGGCCTACGCCAGATGGTCAAATAATTGCCGTCTTCAAAACTGCTCAGAAGATTTTTTTTTAAATCAATCTTGTAATTTTTATCTAGATCAATCTTGTAATATTTATCAAGATCAAATCATGTCCTTATGGATTAAAGAGTCACCTTCAGATTTAAACCGGTAGTTCACCATTTTTGTGGGAAAAACAAAAACGATATAAGTCGATTTGAGAATCTCCTCCATTATTTTATTATCAAAAGTTTTATCAATAATAACTTAGAACACAGGTGGGTTCCCACGTAAATCAATTATTAGTGTGCTTATGATTTAGCAATACAAATTGAATAGCTTTATCAGAACGATTATCTTGATTTTACGAGCGTATTATCTGTTTACCAATAACATTTCAATTACCATTCACGAGTTATTAATTGATATCACCGACTATAACTTTGTTTTAGTGTAGTAATATAGTTTAGTAGGATATACGGTTTTAGCAGATGGTTTCTCCATACAAAAGTCCCCTATTCTTTCTGAATCCAGTCCAGTCTGGACATGAAGCATGCAATTATGGTGATACCGCTAACGACTCAAATATTACCATCCTGCAACGCCAACAGATATTGAAAACTAGCAGCGCTCAGTAATTAAATCTTTCCTCTTTATAATATTAGTAGTTATAGGTAGAGTATAGACAATCGCCAACGCTCTATTGTTCGTAAATAAAAAAGCAGAAATCCACGAACACTTGGCCATAAACACAGTGATGGAGGAACTACGAGTTTATTCTAAGAGATTCCAAAATAATCTAACCAAATATCCTAGCCAGGTAGCTGATGAACCTACAACCAGCGACTTAAGCGCAAAGATATCTTCATCATCATCATTATATCAGCTACAACAAGTCCACTGCTGAACGTAGGCCTCGCTCGGCGATCGCTCTGAAAGTCTTTGGAAGACTTCCAAAGATATCTTATGAGCAGAGAACCTTGATGAAGGTCTCGCTCTCATGCCATATCAACGCTTCTCTTCATAATCTTAGGATTATTTACAGTTGCTCCCAGAAAAAAAAGAAATTACACATGCTCCACTGTTTTTCTTTTTTCTAACAACTAATTACTAAAGAAAATATGAGCATACCTATAAAAATTAAAAGTAAACCAATTAAGCATGTGTAGAACAAACCTCTGATTTTCATAAAAAAAAGAAAGACTGCTCTAGCCAGACACATTATTCAGAAAGTATAGAGGAATATACATTTATTTGTATGGAGAAAACGATGCTAGGATACCGTCTATTTCGTTATGGATTATATTGTTTTTAATTAAGTTTCAAAAATTGAATCAATTTTATCTTATACAATCTGTTGTATATAAAAGTTAGACGATTTATATTATTTATGAAATACCATGGAAATACCCTTTTATTTTTCAATTATTAAATTATTAAAGTTCAACAGTTCTTTGATAATTTGATCAGAGGAAAGAGTAGGTCCCTTGTATTGACCCTCATTTTCGTATTTGCCCATTATTTGCCCTTTTCATATGAAATTGGATAACACAAAGTGATCGCTAACGGCTGTGTTGCGTTGACATCTTGAAAATTACGACAAATTTATTAAAAACAGGCTTAATAATAATAATATTTAATTTATATATAAAATTAAATAATATAAAATTAATATTATATTAATCTCTACATATAATAAATTCGAAGTTTTGGAAGTAAGCGTTCTACGTCCATAATGATCTTAGCACTATAGAATTCGCTAACCTTATATAGCTCCGGTAGAAAAAAATCTTGCATGCGCGATTCAGGTTTTCTTAAATTTAGAAAATCACAAATTAGTTGATTATTCTTTTTGTTCTGCTTAAAAATTTTGTACACTTATGTATTTTAAGAATACATAGCAATATACACATTTTTTAACTAGAAAATAAAGTAATTAATTTAATAAGATATTTTTTTTAATTTCAAGTAACTAGCGCCATCTCTTCGTTTTCGCGAAACTACCATTCATCTCAGAAAATGTTGATTTTATTTGTTTACCTTTGTTTGTGCAGTCTAATTTCGGGAACTAGGAAACAGATTTTAACGTAATCTTCACGAATGTGTTCAGAAAATATCAGAAGAGGTTTAGGTATTTCAAGTAGATTTATGTTACTAATTAAAATTTGATATTTCTTGGCGTAAAAAATAAACCATAATATTTTTGCATGAAAACGTACAGAACGTAGGGATGATGTCAAAATTGTCAGTTTGACATACGGAAAGAAGCATCTAGCGCCATCTCTTTTTTATTTATAATTTTATTATGGCTTCGCATTATTACTATCGTGCATATAGCCAGTGTCGCGGTCAAAGAAAATTAAATCCAATGCAGGAGCGTTTTTTGAATTTGGAACATTACAACGCTCCAGCAATTTTGTATGAACATGTGTATGAAGCGGCGTGCTGGGGTTATTAAAAACCTAAATACTCTTTGATTGGATCTCTTTTATCAAAGTACTACCGACCCGCCTCGGCTTTGCACGGCTATATTATGCATGTATTATCTTCTTATCTATATCTATACATATAAAATCCTTTGTCCTGACTGACTGACGGATCATCGCACAGCCTAAACCGCTGATCGTAGAGACTTGAAACTTGGAGGGTGTGTTCTTTGTATGACGTAGGCATCCGATAAGAAAGAATTTTCCGAAATTCTACCCCTAAAGGGGTGAAAAAGGGGGGCAAAGTTTGTATTGGACAACGTGATTCCTTAGTCCAATCTATTTCAAATTTTGCATAAACATTCTTTAACAGAATTAATGGAACACGTGTTTCGTATTTTATTGAAATTCATCCCCTAACGGGGTTAAAAAGGGGAAGAAAGTTATTTTGGGAGTGATTTGCTTCGAAGTTGATATCAATACTCTTTAGTGCTTTTGATTAGATTGGTAACATACTCATTAATCTATGATTGGTAAGACGTCACTTCAAGCTGACAGCGTTAACGTAAAACCTAAGAGGTTGAAAACTTCGAACATTGAACTGAAAAAAGGTGTCTTGCCATTTAGTACTGGGAACTTGACATAGTATTTTTTTTTGCGCGATACGTTTGCTAATGCTACCTGTCGATAGAGGACATTACGGCAAATGAAATATGCCTTTACACCAAATCTCATAGGTGTCTCGGAAATGGGGTATTTGACCAAACGTTATGACTAAGATTTTATCAAAAGTGCGCTGTGCACAAATAATGCTTTCTAACCAAACTTCTAAACCATCTCGGAGACGGGATATTTGTTAAAACATAGAACTGTTATAGGATAGCCACTGAATCACTTAAAACTCTATATTTTTATTAGGATACGCCAAAATTACTCTCTGCGCAACTGTTCAGCCCTACCTAATAATAAAATTTTGAACAATTTGCCAAAAGTCACAGTTCCCAAAGTTAGTAGATACTAATTATTAAGTAATTTAAAAGAAATATCTTTTGTTATGAATACGAAAATACCTAAACAAATGAATAGGACTTTTACACCTTTTTCATTTTTAAAATGGACAGGAAAGTGATCTTATAAGGGTTCCTTTTTTACCTTTTAAGGTACGGAACCCTAAAAACACAAAAGATGACTATGATAGATAGGTAATTACTAATTAGCACGATATGATTAAAGATTTACTCATGTGGTAATCGTAGAGTTTTGTGCATTATTGGCTCTGTGTTAGAAAGACAGAAATAGAAGAATTCATTTTTTTGGTTTAGAACTTTAGGTACTTAGACGTATAGCCCATTTTGGATCCCATCCCAAGAGAATTGGGTGCACCCGAGGTTTTCGTGTTCCAAGTTAAAATACATCTCATTCAAAATTTATCTTCTCTATACATATAAAATTCTTTGTCTTGACTGACTGACGGCAGCCTAAATCGTAGAAACCTGAAACTTATAGGGTGTGTTCTTCGTATGACGTAGGCATCCGATAAGAAATTAATTACCTACCGGGTTTAAAAAAGAGTAGAAAGTTATTTTTGGCGATTTGCTTCGACTCGAACTACTTAGTGCTTTTGATTAAATTAAGTAAGTACATTTTATTTTGATACACATGTTTCAAACTCAATCTAATTTGAAATCAACAAAAAATAATCCTATTTTAACTATTTTCGGCTCCTGCGCGGACGAAGTCGCGGGCAAAAGCTAGTTAATAATAAAAATAGGCTTGGTTTTGTTTCCTTTTGATAAATTATGTTCTACTGTGTAATAGATGGAGTAGGCTTCTCTAGCCGGGTTTCATCACGATGTTTTTTTACACCTTAAGAGCAATGTTAATTAGCGCATATTGTTTACTAACATTGGTTAATGATATTTTTGTACCTACCTATTTCTCATTACTTTTTTAACATAATTATCTAAACAGCGCCATCTCGTATCAGTTTTTAAATAAATCACGTCAAACGGTTAATCATATTATCATCAAACCTAAACCAAATCCGTTTCAGTTAAAGAGACTAAGCCGGAAGGGGGTTAAACTATCAAAACTCTGTTCCACACAACTTAGACTAAATTAATTACAACTATCTTAAGTAGGTAGCAAAGAGGTTAATGCATCTACAAGGAGTTATAGAGTGCCCATATCTGTCATCACCCTATAACTTCGTGCTGTGAGAAAATAAAATGCAATGAATGAATGTATTTTGCAAGTTAACAATTTATTTTAATTTCTTACATCTAAATATGTAAAAGAAATAAAGACTCATAACGAAATCTCTGGAACTTCAATAGCTAAAGAGTCTGAAATTTCGCATGGGGCTTCCAAATTTCAGACTCTTCACCCTTGGCTAACACTAAGAAAGGACTTTTAAAAGGGTAAAAAAGACTGTTTAAATTTGTAGTTCAGAGTAATAAGATATTAAAGGTCTTTTTCGCCTGAAACACAAGAGTTCCCAGTTGGAAAACATTGTAAATAACTGTAGCATTATCTTAAAATAAAGGATTATTATAGTTTGGATAATTTAAAGTTAAAATAATTTATTTGTCTTGAGACTGAGTATGTCCATGACATTTGGCGGTTCTTGCAAATGGAATCATTGTATTGAAGACAGTCGCTTGTCCAGCGTAATTGTATTAAAGGAGGTCAGTGGACCGGATTCAGGAAATCAACAGCAACGGCTGGTTCCGGTTTCCTTGCATCCGTAGGTATACACAGATATGCAACAATCCAATCTTGTTTGTTATTGTAACTCCGAAGACATAGTACGTTCCTTGTGCTCCACTGTGACCCTAATATCAACATGGTGTAGATTGACATTCGAAGTTAGAAATCTGAGTTTGGGTTGTTTGCTTTTGTGGATTTTAGTATTGTCCGGTTTATATATTTTGTTTGTTAACTTTGGAATGTAAAATTGATTTCTATTGATTAATCGTCTTACGGCTCGTGTTCTAATCTTGCTGAATTATGCTCTTTTGTCATCAATACTCATTCCATTGAAACAAACGTATGTGAAGAAATGACCCAGAGAGACGACCCAGTTGGCACAATGGTCACCATGCCGGACTGCCAAAATTAGGGTTGCGGGTTCGATTCCCGCCTCAGACATGTATTTATGCTTAGATATTTGTCTGTGGTCTGGTTGTTTCTATATATTATAAATATATATTTACAAAAAAAAAGTATTTAAGTAGTATATCCGTTGTCTAGCACCCATAACACAAGTCTAGTTACTTAGCCTGGGGCTAGATGGCGATGTAAAAAAAAAAATGAGAGACAATTTTCTTTTTTTTTAGGGGCGTTTGCCTAAAAATTAAAATTGTTAGTTACTTATTTATACCTTTGTATGTTTGGTGAGATTTTGTATAATTTTAAGAAGAAAATTCCTTGAAGTTTAAAAGCCTTAGTCAATTTAACTACACCGACGAAGTAGCTAGTAGGTATACAAAATAAAATAACAAAACGTCCTTGGTTAAGACGAGCATAATTGCATGCATTATTTAAATTGTTGTATTCCAGACTACGACACGCTGTTTGTAGTTTGAATACAAGTAAACACTAGGACGTGCTAATATCATAAATAACTGAATAGAACTAACCATCACGAGAATGTAACAAAGAGAATGCATTTATGTTAAATCAAGGTTCATTTTTTCCTTTATTTGTATGTACCCATTTGGAAAACATATTGAGCTTTATTATATACTTTGCATTGTGTTTATTCCCTTTCGGTTTATTGTCTTGTATTTTTTTTGTAATGTGTTGAAATATAGTTTTTTATTTTCATAAATTGAACTAGAATTTATATATTATAGTGATTTATTAAATTTTATTCTAAGAATGGTTGGTTTTTGTGTCTATGGACTAAATAATTATTTATTTTATTTGGAATAACTATTTTGAAGTTTTTATTTACTCCGCATTTACTTACTCCGATGGCTCAGCGACCCAAAGTGGATCTTGGCCTCCGAAACGAGAGTCTTTCTTCGCTCCCTGTCCTGCGCCATACAAAAGCGCCAAAGGTCCCCTATATTTATGATTGATTAATTACCTAATTTGTGCCTACGCCATTTTTTTAAATAACCTATATAAACACTATTTATCATCTATACATATATAGAGGAAATGGTATCTTATCTTGTAAGAGCAGTATGTGCAAATAAACAATATTTTAATAATGCGTATTTTTTTAAAACAGAAACTTATTTTTTTCCGGTATTTGTAGGTTTTTTCGATAGTAGAATAAGTATGTTAATAAACAGTCATATAAAAATATATCTTTTGTAGGTATATTATTTCAGTACTAGCGACCCGCCCCGGCTTCGCACAGCTATATTATGTATGTATAAACCTTCCTCTTGAATCACTCTATCTGTTAAAAAAAACCGTATCAAAATCCGTTGCGTAGTTTTAAAGATTTAAGCATACAAAGGGACATAGGGACAGAGAAAGCGACTTTGTTTTATACTACGAGTATGTCGTGATAATAGAGAATTTTCTCCTATTTTAGTCGGTAAAAAAGCTTAGATTTCTTGCGTAGTTTAGTGAAGGCGAAATATGATGAATTGCATTATTTCGGTGAAATATAGCTGTAAGTTTCATACTCAATCTTTGGTTAATGAGTAAAATTGGACTCAGGTGTAGTTAACGATCGAAATTGAAGAAGAAAAGTCGCTTTTAGAACAGTGTGTGAAATATTTTTCGCTAAATTAGGATAGCTTTTTGTTGTTTTAGAACAAAGTTTGAGCGGTATTTCATTTCTAAATCGTATTGTTACGATTTATAGCAGCAAAACAAGGTGATTCTCATAAAGCGAGATATATTTTTGCAAACTATAAACGTTTTACATTAAGGTGTATAATAAATTACAATAGTAAATGATACAGATGTGTCGTAAAACTATATTTATAAACGTATTATTGTTTGTTTTATTTTGAACTCAGATGAATGGTAAAGACGGGACTTTCTTTATAGTGACTTTGGCGGGAAATCAAAGTAATTTTCACGTAGTTACGGATGTTTCTCGTATAATTTGAGTGGAACCTTTTTTGGAACCGATTTGGAACCTGTTTTTCTTGGCATAAAATATCATTGATGATAGTGCGCCAAGTGGCTTAGTTATGGCTTTCGAATATCTTATTAAGGTCAAAGTCCAGAAAGCCAATTCTCGTAAATAACATTGTTCAAATTACATTTCAATATCATTTCGATTGCATTTCGATCTCAAATAATACCCTCAAAGTAGCTCAAAATACCCTCCAAGTTAGCTTTTTGTAAAAAAAAACTGACTTTTAAGGTATCTTTTGCAATCGAAATACAATCGGGATGATATTGAAATGTAATTTAAATAATATTATTTACGAGAATTGGCCTTCTGGTACGATTTGCGGTTAAAAACAGTCAGTTGAAATAACAGATCGGAAACTGTCTGCCGCTTTAATATATCTTTAGGTATGATCTTTGACTTGCCTTCTGTAAAGTTTGACCCACGCAAGTTGGCAAGATCTAGATATTGGTAGGTGCGACGTGTCAGGCAAATAAAGCATAATTTGGTAACTCTGACTAAAAACAATCAATAAATTATTCTCTGGGTGCGTGGGAGAGGAAAAGTTCTCACTTCAAGAAATCATTGTTTCTGTACGACTGTCTTTGAGTACTTTGAGTATTTTAACGCAGGTAAAACCGTCGGGCGTATGTAGCACCCTTATAAATTTAAATATAGGTAATTTAAAAATAACAAATCTAAAAAGATTGAACGATATAAAAATGTCGGCCATTATTCATCTGAAAACGGAATAAATGTAAACATTAGGTATTTTTCAATGTAAACAAATATAAAGTTCAATTTCATTTTATTATACAGATACAAATATTTATAATCGATAGTCGTTTAATCTATTTTAGAAATTGCTCAGAAATTCTTGTTAAATTAATCAGATTTTAGCCGCCAAGTAAAAAACTGGCGTAATTAGATGTTCTTACGCTAACTTATCATTTTGTATTTTTTTAACGAGTGTAGGTCTATCTTTAATTAATATTTTTGTGTTAATTAATTTTAATTATATAATTAAGGTGTAACTTAATTAAAAAATAAGTAAAAATTAACACGAAATTCTGAAATATGATAATTTCCCATTGAGGCAAAAAAATACTACGACAATATTTTTTAAAGGGATGTAAAGAAAATGGATGTAAGAAGTTTAAAATGGAAAAATTAACAAAACAAAGATTAGGTAATTGAAACTGACTACAAATCGTCCAAAAGCAAAACTTGAAAATAAAAAAATCACAAATACTTTATTTGTAGTCCCAACGAAATTGTGGAAATTGCAATCGAAAGAACTGTCTGCCCTAAAACGTAATTATTTTTAGGTGCCCAAAAGCAATTTTCACTAAACATTACATGAATAAAATATAAGGGTCTCGCCACACTGACGCGGCGCATTTTAACGCCCAAAAAGGGTTCCGAATAATACAGTAACTGTCTGTCAGTTTAACGTTCTTTCTTTCCATTACAGTGTTGTTTGTATAGGTCACTTTGATGTCAAAACTGTTTATTTTTATGTGAAAAGGTATTGGGAAGAGCTGTCCTTCTTATGTTAACGTGAATTGATATACCTACTAAGCACCAGAGTAAGTACTTAGTAGTGGTAGTTATTCATCCACCTCACCACAGATGGTAAGGTGGTAGCAGGAACAGCTTGCTTCCGACTTAGAAGGTCCCGGGTTTGGAATAATTATATATGATCAGCCTGCAGATATGTATTTCTGCGATGGAAAATTAAACATCCCATATCTTCAGCTTTTGTAAACCTGCAAGACAGGCTTCCTCCGGGTTCCAATCTGCAATAGCGTACGTGGCAGTAAATTAATTGACTCCGGAACCAAGTGGGCCGTTGCAGTTAAAATTTGTGCAAAACCCCCATTTGCACAAAATTGCACCGACTGAGGAGCAATGCGAGCGTGGAGCCCCATCGCAGTCCATGGTGTACATAATCCAATGCCCATTGTACCCTAATACCTGCACATTGGAGGACCTGATAGAAGCCAACGTTGCTGCAGTTGCAGTGGCTGACTATTGGGCAGGAAAAAATTAACTGGTCGAACGTCACTGACTCGAAAAGAAAAGAAGATATTTCTATATTATCTTGACTATTAAGTACTGAAAAGTATTATTCTGTAAGTTTTTTTTGTACTTAATTAATGAATAGGCTCTGAAACTTAGGTAGGTACCTCAGTAGGTACCTACCTAAGTTTCAGAGCCCAGTGGCCAAGTAAGATAAAACACTGAAATCTTATTGTTTGGAAAATCGAAGCTTGGCATTACGTCCGCCTTTATCCTTTTTATAAATTTTCGCATTTGCCCAAACATTTGTCATACGAAAATACTCGCACTTCGGGCGCAGTAAAGATAGGTGTCTCACTATTTTATTATTTACCAGGGTTGCCTTAATGTAAAAGGTCACATTCAACGTCAATTAAATAAGGTTTTATACATTAAAACTCACTTAAATTAGTTCTCAAGGGAACACTTGATAAAAGGTTCTCCGTTTAGACCCGAAAGCAGTAACTAAATAATATATCAGTTTGTTGTTGAATACTTAATTATGTTTGGTCATGTATACAGGGTTGTTATTAAACAATAAGGTTGAGACTGTTGAGAGCAGCTTCTGTGCAAAAATTCCAAACATACCTATAGACAACAGCTTTCTCTTCAAAAGAGAACTTCATGACTACTTGATATTACACGATCCAGCTATTTTTAATGACCCTAAAAATAGTGAAGGGTAACTAGTCTTAATTGCACAAAAAGGTTAACTTTTCTGTGAAAATATTTTTATTTTTTTATTTTATCAGTCTGAGGTCACGTACACAACAAAAATAAATACGTTTAAGATTTTATACAAACAAAATAATAGCAAGAAAAGAACGAAAAGAACGAAAACAAATCTTAAGAAAACGTAATATCCTTAAACAAACATTTTAATAAAAACATTTCGTCGGAAATAATTCATGACATTTTTTCCAAATCAATTTCTAGGAACATCTTTTCGAAGAGAAAACGGTATAATTTCCTATCTCCATAATTTAATTGATTTCAGCTCATTTTCAAAGCTAGTAGATTTGAATGCAATCTTCTTTGGCTTATTTCGTTATAAGCCATTATTACAAAACTGAATTTTCTTTCTGTTTTTCTGGGTGCTCTTGTCCCGATTCTTTTGGGATCGCCTCAGTACGTCTTCTTTTTCGATTCTTCTCTATTATCCACATCTCATCGTTCAGATTCATCTCTCTCATTTCATGCCTCACGCATTACATCCATATTTTCTTAGATCTCTTCTTCTCCATTCTTCTCTACATTCATATTGTTTACTCTCCTAGTCACAAAATAATACTTATACAAATAGGTACTTAGTTTTCTTTTATTCATTATGCCTGCGTCTTCGTACGCGTGGTAGTTTGTTTTATATACCTAAACCTTCCTCTTAAATTACTCTATCTATTAAAAAACCGAATCAAAATCCGTTGCGTAGTTTCAAAGATCTAAGCATACATAGGGACAGACAGCGGGAAGCGAGTTTGTTTTATACTATGTAGTGATAGAAGATCACTTATTTGTTGTTATTAAAATCATTTTATTTAACTTATAATTTAGTTCCTATACATCTCTCCTCTCTGTCTCTGTCCTTATATAAGTATCCTTTACGTTATCTGGGCACCATAACACAAGCTTATAGTTACTTAGCTTGGGAATAGATAGCACGATGTGTTATGTAACATTTATTATTTTATGTACGACTAGCGACCCGCCCCGGCTTCGCACGGCTATATTATGCATGTATAAACCTTCATCCTTCCTTTATGCATATAAACCTTCATCTTGAATCACTCTATCTATTTAAAAAATCGCATCAAAATCCGTTGCGTAGTTTTAGAGATTTCAGCATATATAGGGACATAGGGACAGAGAAAGCGACTTTGTTTTATACTATGTAGTGATGAAGTACTACCTAGGTAATTTCCTTTAAATAAAATACATGTCAAAACACTCCTACACAAAACATACATTTTGACATCATCTTCACTAACATCAAAAGCCTCCCTATAAATATTAAATTTCTTTTATTCACTCACAAAAGGTTCCTACATTAATTCCATCAGATAAGATATTAACGATGACGTTGGTAAAAGGAAAAGTATAAACATTGCCGCTAAAACATTCACCCAATTCAATGGTAGTGTAAATAATACGAGTATACCAACACAATTTGGTGATAATGACCATGTTTGTGTAGTCCTATGACAAAAAGGCGTGGAGTCACATAATGGCTACTAAAGGTGGTCGCAAATTGATCAGAGCCGAACGAATCGAATTTTTGCCGTACACGGGAAAAGGTACCTTATTGTAATAGAAATAAGGTACCTACATTTATATTTCCGATGAAGTCATCAGAGTCAACCGCATCGTCAGAGGCGGCCCACTCCGAAATATAAATGTACCTTATCTCTATTATCATAAGGTACTTTTTCCCGTGCACGACTAAAATTCGATTCTTTCGGCTCTGATCAATGTGCGTCCACCTTAATGGAAAAAAATCAGGTAGGTAGTTTCAAGGATTCAGCCATAGTATATTTCATCTTGTGTAAAGTCGACACAATTGGGATCTTAATCGATTTCCACTAAGTATTTCAAAATTCGTAAATGTTTATTAGCAACCCCTTTCAATTATAATTTTACAACTCCGCGCGGTTTCACCCGCGTAACTCCCAATCCCGTGGGAATATCGGGATAAAAAGGCCTATAGCCTTCCTTGATAAATGGACTATTCAACACTAAAAGATTTTTCATATTTTTTTTAGATTAACGCGCTAATGTCGGGAACTACTGGTTCGAATTGAAAAACTATTTTTGTGTTGGATAGTTCATTTATCGAGGAAGGTTTAGGCTATATGACGTCGCAAAGGGTGATATGCGTGCAAATGGAATTACAACCCAGGATGCCGAAGATCGTGCGAAGTGGAGGCGTAAAAGTAGGAAAGCGGACCCCGGGCTCCCGAGAGGGATGCAACCGGGAACATCGCTCGGATGATGATGAACATCACGGGCAACCAATAGGAGCGAAGAATCAGTGGGAAATGAGGAAAAAACGGGGAAAATTATTCATCTTTGAGGGCTTCCATTTTTTGTTTGAAAGCGCTGATCTCAGGAACTGCTAGACCGAATTGAAAAATATAGGCTACTTTTTATCCAGATATTCCCACAGGATCGGGAGTACACCTAATAATAGATTAGAGAAGGTATATTATTATGTATGCTTCATCACACAATAATAAACCCACTCTATAAAGCTTAGTAACAAAACGACACAACCATTTCAAGCAAAAACAAAAGTCTCTATTTACTCATGAATGCTGTCCACTGAGGCATCACAGACAAATGTGTGTCATTTACATTGTTATGACGTATATTAGAGGGATCTTTGACTATAATGTTCCGGATTAGCATGAGACAACATCCTACTACAACTGATAGCTCAAGCGTAACATATGAATAATGGCATGAGATTATAATACATTAATAAATACGGGGACGGAAAAAACATACATAAACAATTTGTTTGTTTTTTATATTCGCCTGCGTAAGTCCTGATACCGTGAGAATATCGATCCAGTTGTTACAATGGTCACCATGCCGGACTGTCAAACACAGGGTTGCAAGCAAGTGGCTAGTGTTTATGCTTAGTTATTTGTCTATTGTGTGGTTGTTTCTATGTATTAGAAGTATATATTTACAAAAGAAAAGTATATAAGTAGTATATACGTTGTCTAGCACCCTTAACATAAGTCTAGTTACTTAGTTTGGGGCTAGATGGCGATGTGTGGAATGTCCTGCAATATTTAATATTATTATATCGGAATAAAAAGTAACCCATATGTTAATCCAGGTCCCTAGCTATCTGTATACCAAGTTTCATCGCAATCGGTCCAGTAGTTTTTGCGTGAAGGAGTAACAAACACACACACATTTATATTTTAGTCTAAGTTACAGACACGTTTTTTAATTTAAGGAACGTAAAAATCTTAGAATTGCTATCGACATTATTATAGTATCCAAACCCAATAAATCTTATATATATGGAAAAAAAAATGCTTTAAGGAGCCAAAAGTCCAATTAAACTTTTAATTGTTCCAAAGATTTTTTAATTGTGGCATTGTAATAAGTGTTGTCGTGTTAGCATTTAGCTGACCAACTTAAGTCAAACTTCAGTAAAAAAATTGACAGCATGTTTTGACTTATATTTAAACTAGCTGCGCTGCGCGGGTTCACCCGCGTAAGTCCCGATCCCGTGGGAATATCGGGCTAAAAAGTAGCCTATGTGTTAATCCAGGTCTCCAGCTATCTAGATACCGAGTTTAATCGCAAACGATCCAGTAGCTTTTGCGTGAAGGAGTAACAAACATACATACACACACATACACTCACACACACACAAACTTTCACATTTATAATATTAGAAGGATTAGTAGGATAGGATATATAGAAATAGAACTTACGTGCATACAAACGCTTCACAGTAAGACTTATCAACAGTTTTACAATAATTAACAATTAAGGTATTTCAAAAGGCAGGCATTTATGTGGTACCAACATAATATTTTAAGCGCACCTTAAATTTTTGTTTGATAGTATTATCTGATAAAATATTACCTTCTATTTTGGCAGATATAAATGGCTTTTCGCATTGATAAAGATTCCAGGAATTTGTTGTACAGAAATAGGAATGAATACGTGGAAAGTTTCAAAGTTCAGACAGGATATATATGCTGTTTCGTTCGAACTTTAAACATTATTTTAAATACTTGTAAATTTTGTTTTATTTATATAGTCAATAATTTAAAAATAATAATTAACAAAATATTTGTGAAAAGTCTATGTTTACAATTTTTTTGGCAATATTTTTTTGTTGTTTGCTATTTAAGCTAGGTTAAAAACTCTTTGTTGGTACCTACCTTTTTATACATCAAAACAGTATAACCCAGATAAATTAAGAATGTATCATCTACCTAACATGTAATTGTAATGTAACATGTAATGTTGGTGCAGCTATCATTGCTGAGGCAGAACCTTTTTGGAGGCACACGGCTCCTTAGATCTTATTTCTTCTTTGTATATTTCTTTTTTCCTAATATTTTTTTTGTTTTTATTATTATTTTTTATTTTTTTTATTTTAAACTTTTGTTTTAGTGCTTTTATGTTTGTTACTACTTTTCTGATTGTGATATGTCGTGTGCTTGTCCAAATAAATGTTTTTTTTCTTTCTTTCTAATTAGCAGTAAGATACCTACGTATTTAACTTATCGGGATAACATTATAGCATTAGTTGGTTATATATAACTCACGCGTGCATAATACGTTGCAATATGAGCCTAAAAGCGGTTTAATAAGATCCACTTTATGAGCAACTGTGATAAAAAAATAAACCGTTTTTCATAAAATACCAAATAAAGGTAATGTAGTGTAAAATATAGCACAATATTGAAAGCGCTGAAAACATGTAATCCAGCAATTGAGAGGTGATCGCTAATTTTGGTAACGCGTTTTTTTAGATGACATTGATTGATTACTTCGATTTCAAACAGAATATGTATTGTATAAATTAATCGATGATTTGTCATGAATTCGTTGATAGAGTTTAGACGGAAAATTGATGGTTTTTTTTAGGGTTCTGACTCCACGTCCGTCTGTCTGTATTTCTGGTTGCCGCTATAACAACAAATACTCAAAACAGAATATAATGGTACCTACTGAACCCTTCGTGTACGTGTCCAACTTGTACTTTCAAAACAAAACTCCTGTTCTGGCTTAACACGGGTACCTAAACAGAAAAAAAAGGTTTTATTTTTAAACAACAAAATAATTCCATCTATAAATAAAATAGAAATGTTTTATTGGTTTTAGTAAAAAAATTATGATAAGATGAATTCACAATTTTTCTGTCATATTACAGTTAATTTAGAAAAAACTTCTATATATTATACACTTAAGAGGAAAGGGTACCGCGGGCGCTCTCTCCATACAAACGTAGTCGACTGTTTCCTCCCTGGATAATGACACTATAGCAAATATTGTTATTGCATAAAACTTATAACTGCCATAACCATGCCCCTACGTTTTGTTTTTTTTTTGGTTTTGTAAATCTTAATTTCTATGATAGTTAGAAAAAGAAAAAAAAACAAGACATAGGGGCATAGTCATGGCAATTATAGGTTTAATTTAACAAAAAAGTATTATTATCCAGGGAGGAAACAGTCAAATACGTTTGTATGGAGAGAGCGCCGGTACCCTTTCACCTTAAAACTTGTGAATTACTCCGTTCATTGGTGAACACCGTATGAAAATCCGTTTAGTAGTTTTTGAGTTTATCACGTTTAGACACACTGAGTCGGTGGGAGACTTTGTTTTATAATACGTAGTGATTGTTATTTACTGTCAGTTTTGTACCTATTATTATTGGAAGGGACACATCTGCCAAAATTTGGCTTAGATCAACTGAAAGCCGATCTAAGTCCAAACTATTGGATAACTAATCTAGGGTAAACAAGAGGTATGAGTTGGGTTCGACATTGATCATTTTGAATTAGTGTTAGTCCGACAGATTTAAACTTCCCAATAAAGAGAGAACTTTAGAAACATTTCACACATTATCATATCACACATATCATGAGGTCATATCCCTATTAGGAAGTGTGCCCACAAGGACACACTTCCTAGGGATCCCTCATTTGGACTTTAAATTTTTATTAAACGTAAGTAAAGTTACCCGACTGCGCGACTCAAAGGAGTGGTAATATTTTTATACAGTCTTCATAAGCAAAGTAATGCATTTATGAAACTTTGTAATTGCTAAATTCCTGGCCTTAACTTGCGACATACTCCTAAAGCTCTATTCACACGACGACGACAATACCATGCACATTAAAATGGACCTATCACCTTATTTAGAGGGTAGAGATAAAAACCGTATAATCCCAGTTTATGGGCACCCTTGCGTTGTTGTTTAATTAAGGAAATGCCATGTAGACCCTTAAGCTGGATTGTGAAGACTGTGGGCATTATATTAGTCTATAGGTATAGGACTATATTGTATAAGAAAAAAAAAGACGAATTTAGTGAAAATCGATAGATTAGATAGAGAAATTCCACTTTTAAATGACATCTTCAAATATAAAATTCAATATAAAATGGAATGAACGAGTCTGGCAAATTAAATTAAATTAATTGGCTGAGTAAATTCGGCATACAGATGGCTGTTAAGCAGGCATCCACAAAGAAAATGTTTTGGTAAATTAAAACTCTTCGTGGATAAAGTCGTAGGTAAAGCTAGTTAAGTATAATGTAACAAAGGTTGGTCTTATCGCTCAAAGCGATATCTTCCAAGCAACCTTAAGTTGGGATGGAGTTTTTTTTATTGAATTCCGGTTTGGAATGACGTTATTATAATTCTAAATACAGATTGTCTCTTATTTTAAGAGGGGCTGGATAAAATTTATTTTGGTATGTTAATAAATACTAAAGTGTAGATAGGTTAAACGAATGAGCTCTGGGTCACGTGGGGTTCAGCTAATTGGTAATGTGACTGTACAACACAATTTCAATTTCATTTATTCCTTTTATCTGACTCCCACTCAAAGTTATGTTAATGATTTATTATTATCCCACTTCTGAAGTAGGATTTCATAAATAATCGTTTTGTAAGCTATACGTTACAGAAACAGAAATCAGATAGTATTTTTTACGCATTCGAAACGAATTTTGCTTCTGACAGTACCTACCAAATATCATTTTGATTATGAAATGGAACAACTACAACGATTTAAAAAAAATGATCCCGCGGTTTCGTTCCAGTTGCGCCGCATCTGGGACGAGTTTAAGGGTCACTCGGAACCATGCAAGCTTAATGCTCGATGGGCAAAGCTTCCTTTTTCTGAAGTTGCAATCGCTGTTTACGCTTTCTTCTTCTTTTCTTGACAGCCTTTAATTTTTGGCTGACCAATATAAAGCTAGCGTCCGTGATAACGCGGACGGACCGCGGACCAGCTCGCACGACACACCGTGGGAAGGGTCTCGTCCGTGGTAGCACAGGACGTCTGTGGCGGTGCGCCGGTATCCGTCGCGAGGCGGTAACTTCAAAGGTGCGTGTCGTAGCACAGACGACAGGTCAGAACTTGTTTGTACGTAAACAAGTCAGAACTGTTTGAACACGAGTAGTGGTGTTGTGTGTAGTTGGTTGCGGAACTTGCGGAGAAATGGAGTGGACAAACGAACTTATTTTTGAATTTATGAATCTTTACACAGACAGGGTTCTACCAACGTGCGTCTTCCAACGCACCGTTGGAAGAGCCCTATCTGTGTGCGTTGCCGTCCGTGTGGTCGTCGGCTGTGCGTGATGATCCGCAGAATCACGCACCGTGGGAACCCAGCTTTACGCAGCAACGTCATTCACCTCCTTAAGTTTTCCGACGTGCAGATGTTGGGGCATAGTGGAAATTGGAGTAGATCCATCAATTGTGTCGGGGCCCTGCAGTCACACGGCTCCTACGAGGTGAAACCCCACCGGATCAGTTGAGTGACTTCCAAGCAGGCCACTGCAAGTCTTGATCTGGGGGAGTTTCTCGTTAAGGGGCACAAAATTATGTGGAGCAGGGGGGGGGTGTTATGTGTGTCATTTTCCATCGAATGACTCTCTCCTCAACTACAACTTACTGCTATTGCAAAGTCTAATGTTTGAGTCTGATACCCTTTCAAGATGCTTTTTGTTTCAAAACCTCTTTATATTAAAACAGGTACATTTACGATTTTGCTTAAACATAACTAGCTAAATACTAGTTTAATTGGAATTCAATTTGAGATTACCTGTAGGTAATCTAAAATTTAATTCCTTTTCAAATTCATATTATTTAATATGATCGTTATCGTTTTATATTTCTTGCAGTAAATTTTGAACTCGTTTAGCATCACCCTGGAGACACGTGCAGGGTTGTGGTTGGTAATTCCTGTCGAGCTGTGATCTTTCTCCATCCCTCGTTTATGTTAACGTAAAAGGTTTCAAATGGCGCAAAGTTACTGGTTTTTTCAACTTCAGATGGGTGACCCCGAGAGCCCTTAACTTTGTATCTTTTTTATCAAAGGACTAGTTTCCAACAAAATTACGATAGATAGATCAATTACGATCGACAACAAAAGTGAAGGCCCATTGGAGGTCTAAAATTGCTATTAATTACTTAAACATAATCATAATATAAAAAAAACGAAATAAATATAGCGTTAACTTTTTTTTTAGCTTCAACTAATTTAACTAAGTACAGCAATTTTAGAGAGCCGCTAGCCGGAGAGCCTCTACTTTTGTTGCCTGACCGTACTTAAATTTAAGTTAAACTTAAATTCTTAGTTTGCACGACTAATGTCCGACTAGGAAAATTTCTAAAGTCAATAGGTAAAAATAAAAATGTCTTCCATATAATATGTCCCACAAACCTGTGCAGATAGGTACTAGTGTTATTTTCAACAAATTCTTATTAAAATTGTGATTCTAAGAATTTGAAAATAAATAAATATTGTTTTGAATGTTAACGTTAGTAATATAATGAAGAAAATACCGACGCTCTCTCCATACAAACGTAGTCGACTGTTTCCTCCCTGGATAATGACACTAGCACAAATACTTTTGTTGCATAAAACCTAGAACTGCCATGACTATGCCCCTATGTCTTGGTTTTTTTTTTCATTTTCTAATTCTCAAAGATATTAAGATTTAAAAAATAAAAAATGATAATGAATGATTTCATTAGAAAATGATAAAAAAACCAAGACATAGGGGCATAGGGGCATAGGTTTTATGCAACAAAAGTATTTGCTATAGTATCATTATCCAGGGAGGAAACAGTCGACTACGTTTGTATGGAGAGACTGTCTCGGTACCCTTTCACCTTAATGAACAATTATCTACATTACATTCGTAGTGTTAGTTTTCTCGATTATCAAATACTATCCCGATTGTGTAAATGAATTGTCATGTAGCGTTTGTTATACCAATACCACTACAACTTTCATATTTATTAGTATTCTGAAAATTTCCATGTTATTTGATAAGGATTTTATGGTATAGGGTAGAAAGATGAATTTTATGTACCTACTTTTATTATTTACTTCAGATACATACCTACTCATAGTAATATTCACATACGATACTCCAGAATCCGTGATGTCTAGACGAAATTGCGTAATTTGGCCTCAAGATTAGTAGTTTCCGCGCCAAACGATCCATAATGAAATGGCATTGTAAGTCAGGCGATTTTCACATCCTTAATTTGGAACTTTAGTTATGTAGATTGGCGATTTGGCTCCGGAGAAGCACTAAAGCCCTTACAGCATGAGTAAAATCCATAGATATAGGAATAAACGACATTACAACGTCCTTGGAAATTATCTAAAAGTTAGTCAAAACCAATAGCCTACTTATCAACCAGCATCATCCGAGCGGTGTTCCCGGTTGCATCCCTCCCGGAAGCCCAGGGTCCGCTTTCCTGCTTTTACGCCTTCACTTTGCACGACTAACCTACTTATCAGTTTAATGACTTTTTATTAATAGATTGGCTACAGGAAAGAAATAAATTGATTTTAACCGTTAAAAGTCAAGCATCTTCTACTTGTACTTGCGTTTACCCCATTTTTTTTTTGGCAGCATATCTTTTTCATTTATCTATAAGTACTTAATATTATAAAGCTGAAGAGTTTGTTTGTTTGAACGCGCTAATCTCAGGAACTGCTGGTTCGAATTGAAAAATTCTTTTTGTGTTGGATAGTCCATTTATCGAGAAAGGTTATAGGCTACTTTTTATCCCGATATTCCCACGGGATCGGGAGTTACGCGGGTGAAACCGCGGAGCGCAGTAATATGATTTAGGCAATATTTTAACGGGCAGTCGCCTGCCTGACACCCACCCTTCTTGGGAAAACTGTTGCTGCGATGGCTTACCGCAGCCACCACGCGGAGGATCTAAGATGCGATTGTTCTGTTGACTGCACAAGGTCTTCAAATCCCGTAGCCGCCTTCTACGACACCCACGGGATGGGGTAGCCCTATTCTATGCTGAGACTACACAGTTAAAAAAGTCAAGCAAAGGTGTGTTCAATCAAAACGTGTTCAAATAGACTAGAAAATCTTTACGTTCTTGAAAAACACCCCAAATGTATGAACATTGGACAATATTGGACATGTCTTATACATCTTGAGGTAACTTATTATAATAGAGCTACACGTCATGTGCTATTAAACGACCTGTTTATATTCCAGATCAACTTAATAAACCACGTTTAAAGTTAATTACAAACATTCTTAATCCAATTGCATCAAAATAACTTAAGTATTGACTAGTTCTCTCCTCTGGACATGGTCGACTAAGCTGAGAGGGTAGTAGGTGCTGGGCAAGCCTACTCCATCTTCACGCAAAAAGGACCCAATTAAAAAGGGTCTAATTGCGGAAAACAGCCCGTATACAAGTACAAGTACAACTTTGTATATTTGCACATTTTCATTTTAACCATGCAAACTAATTGAAGAGAAGTGAAAATAGACGAAAGCTCAAACCGTAAAAGCACATGTAAAAGCTCTCGTACCGAGCTTCTGCTAAATGTAAAGTAGTATAAGTACCTTTAGTAAAACGCTTAACGGAAAAGCACTAACTGAAAGGAGCTTAAAGTTTTTATTAGTGTAATTGTTTTGTAAATAGTTAAACTGTTTAACGTTCAGAATACGATTCAGCTGAGTTAACCTCAAATTTATATTCATTTAACTTAGTAAATACCTAAATGCTCTAACCCTTAAAATGACTTCGAGTGTCCTTGAACCTTTTCGCGGCATGATTTATCCTAAAAAGGCCATGTTTATTAATACCCTGTTCTACTTAGGACTCATTAGCACAAAGGCTTACTTTTAAATAGACTTATTCTTAAAACGCCCCATTCTTTTAAACGTATTAATCAATTTGTACGTCCATTTACAAAGTTAAAAAATATATAAAGCATAAACCGGAATCCCAAAGGAAGACTAATTTCAAGTCCTACGTACTCCGAATTCCAGCGACGCTAAAGGACTTGTTCTTCTCGGCAGATTTCTGGCCCGCCGGCATTGTATACCGACGCCATAGGGAGGCGAGACCGAAGACAATAAACCCTAAAACTTAACTTTTTATTATAATATTATCTATTATCGATAGTCTGTAAGGTATCTATTTTATATGGGTCTGTACTTATTTATAAGGCTGTTACCTGAAATAAACGATTTATTATTTATTTAATTATTTATAAACTGTGCGGTAACAGAACCCATGGACATTGGACATTGGACACAACTTTAATTGCCCCATTTCAAATATACCTTCAAAAATATTTGTAATCTTGAACTTTGTGAGCATGATCACAAAAAAATGAGAACCCTAGTTTTTTGTTTCTTTTTCTCATTGGGGCGCGTTTCAAAGACACACATCCCAACTTAAGGTTCCGTACCCAAAATGGTAAAACGGGACCTTATTACTAAGATTTGATTGTCCGTCCATGAGTCCGTGTGTCGGCTGTGTCGGTTTGGCTGTTTGTCACCAGGCTGTATACCATGAACAACGAAAGCTAGATACCAGAAAGTTGAAATTTTCACAGTAAGCGTAAAGAGCAAAATGATTATGATCATGATAATACCAATTTTATGTTGTCCGAAGTTATCTTAGTATTGCTTGGTTGAAAGACCGATTATATTTTAAAGGACTTTTTGCTAGTTTGTCTGTCTGAGAAATAAATGGGTCTAGTGTAACAATCCATTCCCACCGGAATAAATGCACGTTTTTTTTTTCACATTTCCGTACTATTCCATTTCCAGGATTGTACTCCCACTCATTATGTGCTCCCACAACGCCACGCGACCTCTCATGCTCTGATTCGTCTTATTTTGCGCTCAATATCACATTGAGAAAAGCACCTAAGCCTTATATACAGAGTGTAAAAAAACAGTAATTACTCTTAAAGTATTGGTACCTCCAGAACATTACAAGAAACATTTTATATATTTTGCACATAAGAAAATAAGATTCTCACTAATATTATGAATCCAAAACTTTGTTTAGTTTTTTGTTTGTTTCCTATGGAACTGGACAGTGGACCGATTAAGATAAAATTCGATTCAATATCACTTTAAAACAAACACTAACGTGAGTTAAACTTGTGGACGCTACTTATTTCGGTATCAAAACATGAAAATTACGCAATAATTTCCAAACGAACCTCTGAATGAATCGTGATCATACAGTAGCAAGATAATTTCAAAGTACGACCGAATACGTGGGTGATAAATATACCTATCAACGTGGGCGGCAAAATAAATAGGAAGAATCACAAAATTGGAATAACATTTTGCTTATTTTTATAAAACCTTACCATCCGCAAAGGCTTTGAAAAATAATAATATAGCAGTAAATAAAAACGTAGTTAATCTGCTCGACTGAAATACCTCAGTGCTTCAAAACGATGACTAATGGCTCAGAAACGTGGTACTTTACATAAGAAAGCTCAGGGTCGCTCAGCGGGCTATGGAGAGAGCTATGCTCGGTGCTTCACAATGAAATCGAATCAGAAATAAGGAAATTCGTAGACGAAATAGCCCAAAGGATTAGTAAGCTGAAGTGACAATAGGTGGGGTATGTAGCTCGTAGAACTGATGACCGTTGGGGATAAAAAGTCCTAGATTGGAGACCAAGTACCGGAAAGCGCAACGCGGGATGGCCTCCGACTAGATGGACGGACGGAAGTTGTTAGAAAAAGAATCAAAATTATATATTGAAAAACTGTGTACATAAGATGACATACATAGAAGGTCAACAGGACACAGAAAACATACAACCGATCACTCCGAGGTCTTTTGGGGAGGCCTATGTTTGTTCAGCAGTGGTCGTCCTGCGACTGATAATATGATGATGATGATGAAATAAATAACTACGTAACAGTAGCCAATCGGTTCATACAATCGGCGGTTCCTATCAGTTACCTTTATTAATTTAGGTGGGTTTTTCACACGCACTAAAAATCATATTTGGAGCTATATTGTTGGTTTATTAAATAAATTTTACTCCTCGCTACTGCTTCTTAGTAATAATATTGGCTTTTTACATCTAATCATACAAATTGCGGAAAATGGGGGAGGGGTTTGCCAAGCAGTGGGACTCAACAACAGGCTAGGTAAAAAAAATATCTAATGTAGGTGATACGGCGGTAGCAACTTTAATAGGAACCGAAACTACTGGATCGGTTTTGTTAAAACTTTGCATAAGGGATACATTAATTCATTGGAATTAACATAGGCTAATTTTTATCTCCATATTCCCTCAGTAACGGTATTCACACGGGTGAAACCACGAGGTATTGTTTGTATTTTTATAAACCTCTAATCGATCAGTACTTTAGTATCGAAGCTCTCGTGCCAAAGTCCATTAAACTCTGATACAGTCTAATTTGCGGCCTAAATACAACGAATGATAAACGCCATGGAATGATGGCCTAGAAGCGAACTCGTAAAATAATAGAATTTATTAAGCAATTACATTCAACAGCCATTGTCTGAAGCATTTTGATTGTTCAGATGTTTTACTGGTTTATACTATTTGCGTCTTCCCAAGCGACATATTTTATTTGTGATACGTTTTTTTGCATTTTCGCTACGCGGATTCGTCCGTGTTCCGATATACGTAGGGCCGGTCCAGGTGCAGCCATAAAAGCGCGTCAGAAAAGGTATCGTTCCACTGTCGTCTTCCTACCTTCCTACCTTCCCTTGAAGCCCGATCATGTTGGGATATTTAAGTCACGAGTGTATAGGTATCTTCTAGGGGCGCATGCTACATCTTAGATGGCATTGTCACTTACCATCGTGTGAGATAGTGGTCAAATGCTAAGATATTTATTGTTTAAAAAAAACGGTATTCATTCCTAACACTAGGTTCCAACAATCACCTTTACTCAGTGGCTTTACCCAAACATTTTACGCGCATGTTTACCTCCGTCGTCACTTCGTGAGATGCAAATTAGTACCTACACTTCTCAAAGGACAAACAGGTGTGGGCGAGCGAAACAAGTCCCACCATTAATTCGCACCATAGAAAATGTCAGCAAAAATGATTATTTTATTTAAAAAATGGTAACAGAAATACATAATTAAATTTTTTTTTATTAGATTTTTATATTCTGTGAAAATTTCAACTGTCTAGTTAGAACGGTTCAGTCTGTGGCATCTTAGCACCCGAATGGATGAACCGATTTTGATTTTGTTTCTTTTATTTGAAAGGTGAATCAGTCGTTAGTGTTCTTAGCTATCTTTGATCAAAATCGGTTTAGCCGTCTGAAAGTTATGGAGGATAGAATTCGGGCGTTTTTTCAAATCTAAATTTAAGTTTTTGGTTGTGTATTCCGGTATCCGTGAAGACAAACCCGTTCTGTGGGCACAATCATGACATATTTGATTTGTAAATAAATTTAAAAAAATATAAAATCGCGACGAATTGAGAACCTCCTCCTTTTTGAAGTCGGTTAAATATCTTTAAAATCGTCAGAAGAGTAGGGGGTTTAATACAATCTCAAGGTTAAATTGAGACTAATCTTAACCAAGTAGATATAAGCAATGCAAAGAGGCATTATGTATGACGTAAGCCGTAATAATGATTATGGCTCCTCTCCGGTTACGGCAATCTTCACGGTTGTCATGACAACTAACTGTCGGATTCTGTAACGTTCCTTTACATCTGTTAACATCTCATCCGGGTATCATTTCTGTTATTTTTAACGCCCGACGCAAAAACGACGCGACGGGGTGTTATAAATTTGACGTGTCTGTGTGTGTGTGTCTGTCTGTGGCATTGTAGCTCCTCAACAACTGAACCGATTTTGATTTCGTTTCTTTTGTTTGAAATGTGAATTAGGGAGTCTTCTTGGCTATGTTTGATCGAAATCGGTTCAGCCATCTGAAAGTTAGGGTGGATAAAAATCGGGTCTTTTTCAATTCTAAATTTTATTTTTTGCGTACGTACATAATTAATGTTTCTGATTACTTATATTTATTTTTATTTGTAAGTAATTTGTATTTTAAGCCTCTACAGTATTTTTCTTGCTTCCAAGACAGACTTTTTGTCTTCTCTTCCATTATTTAAGTATAGAAGATATCGTTCTTTTTCGCCTGAAACACAGGAGTTCAGGCATACTTGTTTTTATTATGTAAATACGTTTTTAATAAAATATACCTACGATGGTAACAAGTACAGGCCTATATGGTAATGTAAAATGGTAGAAAAAAAGTTGAGTAGGTATCGTTATTACTAAGAAAAATTGTACGCTCAGTATTCAAAGCATTTCAAACGTCAACCCTTTTTCAACTTTTGTAACCTTTAATATCCCCATTAATTCTGAACGTACCTACATTTACTTTTACACTTTTTGTCGGAACCCTTTTCAAGCCTTTTTCGGATACAAATGTAAGGAAAAATCGTATTACCAACATTTGTGTTTGAAAAATCAAAATACATTACTTATTCTTGTCGGTACAGTGCAACGTTTAAGTTAATGAGGCTTGTATATTCAAACTCAGCGCTATCCCTACAAAGCGGTCGCGCGATGGCCGTTTTAAAAAAAAATATAATTACTTAATGAATGAAAAACATGAATGATTGACAAAATACCGTATCAGAAACTAGAATATTATAATGCCTATTTAAACAAGAAAGTTTTATTTTGCTAGACATTATAGTTTTAGGTACCTACAGATTTTTTAAAAGCCCAGTTTTCAACAAGAAGAAGCATGCTAAGTATCATGTTTTCACTATATGAAAAACTACTCAAAGATCTCAATTTACATTCTAAATAAAAATTTGCGTTGTACCTGTGGTGGAATTTGCTTATTTTTTTTCATTTGAAAATGGTTTTTTCCGGTACTACCGGGCTTAAACGCGATAGTCAGCTGCTCTGTCGCGTCAGTGTGCTCGTTCAAAATGTAATATTACGGATTATCTTACAAAATTAGTGTCGTCTTCAACGTAGAGAATATTATAACCTAACGCCTGTTTTGACAAGGTGGTCTTAAACACAGACTTTAGAGACTCCTTACGGAAAGGACCCGTAATATCTACAGAAACTACGAGTAAACTTCTATAAAAAGAGTCAAGAAAATTTACGGCTTTTGGTAGTGTTTCACAAACAGACACTGTGAACAAACTCTCAAAAAATTAGGTAAATCAAATGGCTGTTTTTTATAATCTTACGCCTTTTTTTAACGTTTGACAGTCATTTGACAGCACAAAAAGAAATTCCGAGCAAATAACAAAAAAATTGAGACAATAAAATGTCGGCTTTTGGTAGTGTTTTACTAATATTTTCAACGCTTGACGGCCATTTACACTAAAACGTTTGTCAAATAAATGGTAGACCGATCGTGATAGTTTTTTCAAATTCATATTTCTCCATTCATGAGAATGGAGCGCCCCCTTTTTTGTTCCTTTAATTGATAAACGATGCTGAATTTTTCGGAGGCGGTCGTCGTTGTGCTGATAATCACAATGTTTTTTTTTAACAGCATAACATAAACTAAATTGAATAAATTTAATTGTTCTAAAATTCTGTTTCCTTCTTTACAGATGGATTGGCAATACAACTCATCAACAACTTGGCTGAAATAAAATGCCATCAAGCAATGTCACCCACGAATATGTGGCGTCACTATTGATCGGCCGATATGACCCAGCGATGACATTCAATGGATCATACGTCGGTGGAGGAATCTTGATCCTCACGAAAACCCTCACTGGAGAATCAGTTGAATTTATTGACGAACCCAAAGGAAATAAGACTGATATTATCGATGTAAAAATTGTTCAAGTTGCTTTCTGCATACTTTACACTATTATTTTCGTTCTGGGTGTCTTTGGAAATGTTTTGGTCTGCTATGTGGTGTTCAGGAACAGAGCCATGCAGACTGTTACCAACCTATTTATAACCAATCTGGCATTATCTGATATACTGCTTAGTGTTTTCGCAGTGCCCCTTACTCCAATGTACACGTTTTTAGGAAGATGGGTTTTTGGCAGATTGCTCTGCCATCTCATGACATACGCCCAAGCAACGAGCGTCTACATCTCCACTCTCACTTTAACCTCAATAGCCATAGATAGATTCTTCGTAATAATATACCCTTTCCACCCAAGGATGAAATTAAATACCTGCATATTTATCATTATATTTATATGGGTCTTCTCTTTATTAGTGACGTGCCCTTATGGTCTCTTCATGGGTATACAAATAACGAATAACAAAACTTACTGTGAAGAGAGCTGGCCCTCTGATAGATCCCGAAAGATATTCGGTGTCTGCACCACGGTGCTCCAGTTCCTCATACCATTTTTAGTGATAGCTATTTGTTATACATGTGTTAGTTTAAGATTGAACGACCGAGCGAGGTCGAAGCCAGGTGCCAAGAATACCAGGAGAGAAGAAGCAGATAGAGATAGGAAAAAAAGAACGAATAGAATGCTCATATCCATGGTCGCCATATTCGGCATCTCATGGCTTCCTTTGACACTCTTCAATATTTTTAACGATTTCTATGCGCAGATGACAGAATGGAACTTCTATTTCGTGTCATTCTTCTTAGCCCACTCCATGGCGATGGCGTCTACTTGTTACAATCCATTTCTATACGCATGGCTGAATGAGAATTTTAGGAAAGAATTTAAACAAGTCTTACCTTTTTTCGAGTCCACCGGTGGCGTGAGAAACAGCTATCACTCAGGGAGAATGCCGACGCATAAATCTGACAAAAACATATGCAACGGTAACGAGACGATACAAGAAACTATAGTTGGTTCCTCGTTTAATAGAGGGCCCTCGTTAAAGCACCGAATGTTAGAAGGGAACGGGAAGAAGGATAATGGAGTTGAAGTTGAGAGTATACTCTTGGAGGACAAAACAATCTCAGCTACGTATCACACGAAGAGTGAAAACGTTAATCTGCAACTTATCGACGAGGAATCGCAGCTTAGCGATTCAAAAGAAAACAGATCATCTATTTAAAAGTAAGTCACTACGATTCCCATTTTCTCTAATCGATTTAAAATAACGCGTAACTAAATAAAACATGGCGGATATAAAACGATAAACCGAAATTCGACTCGTTTTCATTCAATATCCTCGGTCAAAATACTTTTGAATGGCGTCATTTTTCGATAAAACGGATCGAGTTCTGATATTGTCAAACTTTGTTTTCACATTTCCCCTTTATTTGCGCAACGAAGTAAGTTTTGAACAAACACCTTCTTAGAACTGATTACGAAATTGGTTCCTTGGTTTTTTGATGGAAAATAACAGCCATGTAAGATTGATCTGTCTTATTGAAGGCTTTTAACCTGCTTTTAATGCAAGGGTTCCGTACTGTCTACTGCCCACTTTGAGAATAAATTATTTTTAAGCGCCCCCATTTTTTCACCTACTTAAAAACCACTTTAACATTAAATCAAATTAATTATTGTGAACTATATTAGCGGAGATTAAAGATTAATTCTAAACGAGACTTTAACTATAACTCGCAAGAGTTAACTTGAAACCTTAGCGCAGTAGGTAGTACGCAACGCACCCATTTTTTTTAACCCCTCTTTCTTACATGTGGGCGTTATCGCCCACTTTGGGAAAAGCTGATTTAATGCAATAAGCTGTTGGTAAAGTTAAATATACCCTCCTATCTGATTCATATCATAAATTGTATATAAAAATTGCAGCGTAGAACTAGAAGAATAAAAGGATGCCCCTGCTCTACAGTGGGACAAAACGGGCTTATAAAAAAAAGATGTATATTTTTTCTTAGAAATAATGTCCTTATCAAACATCAATCCAAAATCAAACTCCACCCAAAGAAGCCACATGTTCATCTTATTACTCACCGATATACGAAAGGTGAATATTTTCTTGGAAAGAAATACGATTTGAGAGAATTTTCATTAGGCAGATCGATATCAAATACTAAGGTTTCATATCCCCGTAATTTTCCCTGTCATATCTAAATTGAATCAAAATCCCGAAACCTGTCTCAGGATTTCAAGAAAATTAATATTTTTATACGATGTTATCGTGAAATTGAAGACTCTATTTTTTACCTATTTTACGGATATTGATTCGTGAAATTTCTAAATATTTTCCACATCTAATTATCCCTAAACCAAATTGGTTATCGTTTCCAATTCCATCTGAAAGATAATCAAATTAAGCAATGTGTTAGCATAACAACATTTCAGTATCTAATAATAAACCCAATTTGACATCGACAACAAAGGCCTAATGGGGCCTATTACTAAAACACTTGTTCAGCTGATTTGTTTTCACTCCAAAAACTACTACATTAAAATTATTACAAATCTGATCGCAATGTCAAAGATTAAATGTTAATTTATGAATGTGTTCTACTTAAAAACCCAATATTCTGTGGTATTTAGTTTGCTAAAAATGCGTACCTAACTGGCATGTTGCGTAAATCAAAGGTTAGTTAGCTTAGTTGGTATTTTGTGTACTTAAGTGGTATTTTGTAGATTGTGTTTTCCGTAAAGTAGTGTTTCGTGTGTTTGGTTTTATTCGCCGTACGGAACTTACCTATTTATACTTAAAATTGGTTTAACAATTAACTCGTTTGTTTTGATTGTAAAGTTTGCGAAGCGTACAGAATAGAGCATTATTAATTCAGGAAAAGACCCCAAGGAAGAATCTTCAAAATAAATTACTTATTCAAGATATTGCTTTGAAGAGGATTAATTACGGTTGAATATTGACTCGGCTTTCTATTTACAAAACAAAGTTCTATGGCAACTTTTTGTTGTGATGTTTTTTTTAAGCAAATTTTCTTCAACTTGTAAGTTTTTAGAGCGCCCTTAGATCTCTAACTTGGCCTAACAAATGCCTAGGATCGCAACTGGGACCAAAGGGTAAAAATTCCTTCCGAGAATCATACTCTAGCTAAAATTTGAACCACTAGAGTAGAAAAGTTATAAGTAGAGCCGTGGCGACGTAGCCAAAAATAATATTTATCCCAGTTTTCAAAGAGATAATTTAAATATGTAGGTGGGAAAGGGTCATGTTTTTCTTCCAAAATATTAAGAAAACATTATCCTGAAATCTCACGTGATAGAATATTCAGTAGGTTTTGTAATCAAGAATTAAATTTGAAAAAGGTATAATACGCTACACGGTGAATAGTTTTCCCTTAATTTCCATAATATTTTCATAAATTTACACATTTCTATTAGGTTTTACCTAACCTTACACTATTTCATTTTGTCCAGTTTTGCAACTTTAATACTAAGTTTTATGTTAATTGTGTTTTTTTCCTTTAGTATGTTATGCTAAGAAATCTTTATTTGCATAAAACACGAAATTAATATCATGTTATCAATAAAGGGTCGCTGCATAAGTGGCGGGATTATTCCCGGAGGAACGATAGGACGGAATGTGATATTTTTTCACGTCCCGTCCGGCACGAGTCCACGAACACGTTATGAACGTTATGAATGCACGTCACGTTCTCGTCCCGTCCGAGATTTTATCCCGTTACGTATGCAGCTTTACATTTTCAAAAAAATAAATTTGTTTTTTTTTTGTTTCAGAGTGCCATTGAGCTACGTGAACTTCAATCGTTTTTTTTTAACAATCATTAACCTCGGATACAATGAACGGTTAGGTTGGGGAAAATAATAGCAAGGGCTAATTAAACTTGCATTTATTCACTCCAGTTAAGTAGTTTTAAAGCGTTTTATGTACTTTTTTTGCTGTGATTATTAAGTGTCGAATAAACACTCTAAATGTAGAATAAGTTAAAAACTAGCCTAATTAAAATCATAGTCATGTAAAGGTTATAATATTAACTTACGCCTGTACTAAGAAATGTTCGTAAATTAAACTATGGTACGTACAGTCAGAATACCAATTAGCTTAACCCCACGTGAGCCAGAGCTCACTCGCACATCTGTAAAATATGTAGTATGTACAATCAACGGTCAAAAGTCTCTGCCCACAGTTACATTTACAATCCTGTGCAGCACTATTTGAACATTAAAACAACGTAACCTGTGGATCGATCCCATGTCGGTTGGTGTAGCGGACCTATTTTGTTATGTTTTTATTTTGTATTGTATACAATATTGTAAAAAAACAGAATCAGGTAACATTACTTTGCAACCTTACAGATGTGCGAGTGAGCTCTGGATCACGTGGGGTTCAGCTAATTGGTATTCCAACTGTTAACATTACGTAACTAAAATGACACTAAGGGACGTTTCTCAGCGCGGCCTGTAAATTAATTAAATGAGTTATTGTTCTAGTCTAGAGCAAGTATCCAAAAGGCCTACTTTTAATTGTACAAAGTATTATGTAAAAGTGATTTGTGTTTTTCGAAAAATTTGAGCCCTATTTCAAACACAACATAGATATCGTTTGTGTAAACTAAATGGAAATAGTAGAAGTAGTAGATAAGCTGATAAACTACCTACTAAGTTAATAATTATATAAGTTGTAAATATAACTATAATAAGTACTTATGCATAATATCAATTCATAATTATATATTTTAACGGATATATTAGCGTTTTTATTCCGTTCGTTTTTTTCCGTTACATTATACATATATGTATATTTATGAGTTCAAGTAGCGAAAATCTTAGAAAAAACTAATATCAATTCGTTTACCTAGCTCTTTTTTTCTTATACTTTTACAAAAGAAACTGATTGCAGAAAAATACATTAAAAAAATGTAAAACATTCCATGGGTAAAAATTCTGCTCATTCTAATAAAAATCATTAAAACAGTAATAAATATAAAAATCTTACTTACCATCAGTTCGTCATAAACCAAATGCTACGTATGCAAATCAGAAATCAAACAAGAAGCAACATTTTCGCGGATTTTTTCTAAAAAACAAACTAGATCCCTGTAAGCTTCTTTTTAATCCGACAGCGCGACGCAAAGGTACTACATAATATGTTCATTTCTATTAGGTATACCTATTTACTGTGTAAAATACCCTGCATTTATTTTGGTCATTTGATTCTAAATATTAATTGTACTAAAAAACTACGTAAATATGCAGTAGGCACTTTTACATAAAATATACAATTTTAGGTAGGTAAATAAGTAAAAAAGGTAAATTATACTCAAATAAATTGACTAAGATTTGTAATTTTCTGATTTTTAAGTGTGTAAATATCATTATTGAAATATATTCCTCAGTAAGACATACTTTGTGTATTTTCTAAATACACAAAGTATGTCTTACAGTAAGACATACTTTGTGTATTTTCTAAATACACAAAGTATGTCTTACTGAGGAACGAAATTTATATTCAAAGTAGAATATAAAGTAAAATCTAAGATAATAATGTCATTGTAAGTATAAAAAATAGACTTAAGCGTAGTAAGTTAGGTAGGATACAAGCTACGTATAAATTGCTTTTTCTATCATGTTGTGGTTTGAAGTATGATTTTTTGAAAAACACAAACAAAAGTCATCATTGTTATAGGAACATTATATTTAGAAATATTTATTAAGTATAATAAGCTGGTGAAATACAAAATGTTCAATGTTTAATTAATATTAATGTAAATAAAACATTTTTCAAAGGAGTTTTAGCTTGCTTGTAGATTCCAAATTGTTTAGTCAATAGTTTACCTGTCTTTAAGATAATAAATAAAAGTTGGTTGATTTTTATAATTGATTTTAATTTTTCCATACCTTTCTAATGATCTGCGCCCACAGTACAGTTCCTGTAATGGACAAATCACCTGAATAAAAAATGATAGGTATAAAAAAAAGAATTAAAGACGAAAACAGATCGACAAGGTAAAAGAAAGAAGAAAGAAAAAAACTTTATTTATAACTAGCTTTTGCCCGCGACTTCGTCCGCGCAGGAGTCGAAAATAGTTAAAATAGGATTATTTTTTGTTGATTTCAAATTAGATTGAGTTTGAAACATGTGTGTCAAAATAAAATGTACTTACTTAATTTAATCAAAAGCACTAAGGAGTTCGAGTCGAAGTAAATCGCCTAAAATAGCTTTCTACTCTTTTTTAAACCCGGTAGGTAATTAATTTCGTAAAATCCTTTCTTATCGGATGCCTACGTCATACGAAGAACACACCCTACAAGTTTCAGGTTTCTACGATTTAGGCTGTGCGTTGATCCGTCAGTCAGTCAGGACAAAGAATTTTATATGTATAGAGAAGATAGATTTTTGAATAAGATGTATTTTAACTTGGAACACGAAAACCTCGGGTGCACCCAATTCTCTTGGGATGGGATCCAAAATGGGTATACGTCTAAGTACCTAAAGTTCTAAACCAAAAAAATGAATTCTTCTATTTCTGTCTTTCTAACACAGAGCCAATAATGCACAAAACTCTACGATTACCACATGAGTAAATCTTTAATCATATCGTGCTAATTAGTAATTACCTATCTATCATAGTCATCTTTTGTGTTTTTAGGGTTCCGTACCTTAAAAGGTAAAAAAGGAACCCTTATAAGATCACTTTCCTGTCCATTTTAAAAATGAAAAAGGTGTAAAAGTCCTATTCATTTGTTTAGGTATTTTCGTATTCATAACAAAAGATATTTCTTTTAAATTACTTAATAATTAGTATCTACTAACTTTGGGAACTGTGACTTTTGGCAAATTGTTCAAAATTTTATTATTAGGTAGGGCTGAACAGTTGCGCAGAGAGTAATTTTGGCGTATCCTAATAAAAATATAGAGTTTTAAGTGATTCAGTGGCTATCCTATAACAGTTCTATGTTTTAACAAATATCCCGTCTCCGAGATGGTTTAGAAGTTTGGTTAGAAAGCATTATTTGTGCACAGCGCACTTTTGATAAAATCTTAGTCATAACGTTTGGTCAAATACCCCATTTCCGAGACGCCTATGAGATTTGGTGTAAAGGCATATTTCATTTGCCGTAATGTCCTCTATCGACAGGTATTAGCAAACGTATCGCGCAAAAAAAAATACTATGTCAAGTTCCCAGTACTAAATGGCAAGACACCTTTTTTCAGTTCAATGTTCGAAGTTTTCAACCTCTTAGGTTTTACGTTAACGCTGTCAGCTTGAAGTGACGTCTTACCAATCATAGATTAATGAGTATGTTACCAATCTAATCAAAAGCACTAAAGAGTATTGATATCAACTTCGAAGCAAATCACTCCCAAAATAACTTTCTTCCCCTTTTTAACCCCGTTAGGGGATGAATTTCAATAAAATACGAAACACGTGTTCCATTAATTCTGTTAAAGAATGTTTACGCAAAATTTGAAATAGATTGGACTAAGGAATCACGTTGTCCAATACAAACTTTGCCCCCCTTTTTCACCCCTTTAGGGGTAGAATTTCGGAAAATTCTTTCTTATCGGATGCCTACGTAATACAAAGAACACACCCTCCAAGTTTCAAGTCTCTACGATCAGCGGTTTAGGCTGTGCGATGATCCGTCAGTCAGTCAGGACAAAGGATTTTATATGTATAGAAGAAGATATAGATAAGAAGATAATACATGCATAATATAGCCGTGCAAAGCCGGGGCGGGTCGCTAGTACTTTGATAAAAGAGATCCAATCAAAGAGTATTTAAGTTTTTAATAACCCCAGCACGCCGCTTCATACACATGTTCATACAAAATTGCTGGAGCGTTGTAATGTTCCAAATTCAAAAAACGCTCCTGCATTGGATTTAATTTTCTTTTACCGCGACACTGGCTTTATGCACGATAGTAATAATGCGAAGCCATAATAAAATTATAAATAAAAAAGAGATGGCGCTAGATGCTTCTTTCCGTATGTTAAACTGACAATTTTGACATCATCCCTACGTTCTGTACGTTTTCATGCAAAAATATTATGGTTTATTTTTTACGCCAAGAAATATCAAATTTTAATTAGTAACATAAATCTACTTGAAATACCTAAACCTCTTCTGATATTTTCTGAACACATTCGTGAAGATTATGTTAAAATCTGTTTCCTAGCTCCCGAAATTAGACTGCACAAACAAAGGTAAACAAATAAAATCAACATTTTCTGAGATGAATGGTAGTTTCGCGAAAACGAAGAGATGGCGCTAGTTACTTGAAATTAAAAAAAATATCTTATTAAATTAATTACTTTATTTTCTAGTTAAAAAATGTGTATATTGCTATGTATTCTTAAAATACATAAGTGTACAAAATTTTTAAGCAGAACAAAAAGAATAATCAACAAATTTGTGATTTTCTAAATTTAAGAAAACCTGAATCGCGCATGCAAGATTTTTTTCTACCGGAGCTATATAAGGTTAGCGAATTCTATAGTGCTAAGATCATTATGGACGTAGAACGCTTACTTCCAAAACTTCGAATTTATTATATGTAGAGATTACACTACACGTACAAAAGTCAATAAAGTAACACGAAACTAAATCTAAACAATAAAACAAATCCAAAAAAGGATTCGGGTTCAGTTTTAAATGCCTAATACTTATACTCCTGGTACTCCAGCTGGTGCTGTATGAATCATCATCTTCCTGCCCTTATCCCAATTTATTTGGGGTCAGCGCAGTATGTCTTTTTCTTCCATTCACTCCTATTAGTCGTCATCTCATCGTTCACATTCATCTCTCTCATGTCTTGTCTCACGCAGTCCATCCATCTTTTCTTCGGTCGTCCTCTTTCTCTCCATCCCTCTACATTCATACTCATCACTCTTCTAGTCACATGCGTCTCCTCTCTTCTCATATCCATACCAACTTAAACGGTTCCGTTTTACTGTATGAATTATCTAGATTAAATATAAATGCCAATATGTATCATTTCTTTTTTGTAGACAGGGTCGATTAAGCTAAGAGTGAGATAGCAAGAAGTCGTCGATAGTCCCACGAACTACAGCGCCCTGAACAGCATAGACTCAACTGGTGCTGTATGAATATTCTACACTAGATATAAAGACCAATTGATATCATTAGACTCTTATTTAACAGACGATGAAATAGTAGCTTTATAGAAAAATCTACTGAACTCATTCTTGCTTAGCTTGTTAACCAAATAAGGACGTACATAAGGACACTGGAGTAAGCAAAATAAATGGTGTTCTGTATCCAATATAGAAACGGAAAAGAAATACAATCCTTAGTACGTAAATGAGGTAATTCGTATAAAGTACAGATACACTACAGACTGCGGTTGATAGTTTTGGTAATTCAGTGTCTGAAATCTGTAGTGATGACTCCAAAAACATATTCATGAAAAAGAATATTACAAACAAAGATACAAAGATATGCACCAAAAAATTAGAGTCTGAAAAACATATTCATGAAAAAAATATTACAAACAAACGTACAAATATATGTGCAAAAAACCTTTGACTTTCCTTGCAGTCTGGTAAAAATTGCCAAGACGGGACCATATGGCTCGCACTGGGTAAAAAATATCAGATGTCAAGTAGAGCGAAGCTTCTAACTCTACAAGCTTCACAAACTCTACACCTTAGTCAAAATATTGGCTTGATTGATCGCCGCCCGTATATTTATCGGTGGGGTGTGTAGAGTTGCGCTTCGCTTGGCTCGTGTTGGCTGGGACCAAATTAAGTCAATTAATATGTCTTGTAAACTCCACGGGGCAAAGTTCCGTAGGCTATCTCTGGCTTTAGTGAAAACGGTTGATTATATTCTTAATCTTAACTTTATTTAGCGTAAAGGGTTTTTTTCTAGGTGATAAATTAATGCCTGTGCCTGTGGTGTATTTTAAAATTTTGAGTATAATATTTGAATAGTTTTTTTTGTATTTTTGTTAATTTCGTGTTTTGTAATTATATATCCTTGCAATTTCGACATTTAATTTTGTGTTTTAAGGGTTGATTGTATTCTTATTTTTTACTTAACTTCTCTGCTGGCAGGACTTTTCTCGCCCTATACTTTGGACTGGCGAATTCGCAAAAAAACATAAAACAATGGCCGACCTACATGTTGATGCCTTATTTGATAGGTTATCGATTTTGCTTGTAAGAAACCAGCCAAAAAATATCGGACGAGAGAAAATTTGTCGTCTGCAAAAGATTTGTTTACCTAGCTAATACCTAAGAGCTAGGGGTAAAGTTTGCGAGTATGTGACAACAAAAGAAATATGATATCATGATTCCAAAGAGTTTAGGTATCTACTGACTCAACAGAATGTCGGATTCTGTGATCAATTAACCTCTTAGATATCCACTTTATCATTGTCACTTCTTATATATACCTACTTAGATATCAATCTACTTTTACATTAATATTATAAAGAGAGGAAAGATTATTTTGTCTGTTTATAGCGAATACGCTTCGAAACGACTGGAACGGTTTTAATAAAACTTGGTATGAGGACATACTGATTATTTTGAAGTAACATAGGCTACTATTTATTCCCATTCTCCCACGGAAACGTAACTTTCGCGGGTGAAACGCTGGTAATGTTTTTTAAATCTTTTCTATAAGTCTACGTAAAATAGATGGAATCGGTCCATAAACTTATCTTCACTACATAGTATATAATAAATACTATACATAAAACAAAGTCGCTTTCTCTGTCCCTATACCCCTATGTATGCTTAAATCTTTAAAACTACGCAACGGATTTTGATACGGTTTTTTTAATAGATAGAGTGATTCAAGACGAAGGTTTATAAATATGTATAATACATCCTACTAATATTATAAACGTGAAAGTTTGTATGTATGGATGTCTGGATGTATGTATGGATGTATGGATGTTTGTTCCTCTTTAACGCAAAAACTACTGAATGGATTTTAATGAAACTTTACAATAATATAGCTTATACATCAGAATAGAACATAGGCTATAATTTATAAAGATATTGTGTGAATTGTCTAAAATATAACGAAAAGTGTCGAAAAATTGACAGATGTCAAAGTGACAGATGTCAAAGTGACAGATGTCAATGTGACAGATGTCAAAGTGACAGATGTCAAAGTGACAGATGTCAAAGTGACAGATGTCAAAGACACAGATGTCAAAGTGACAGATGTGTGTCAATTTGACATCTGTGAAATTGCTCAGCGTTTTTCGTCATATATTTTCACTGTATTTCGGGACCAACGCGGGTGAAACCGTGGGGCGCAGCTAGTGTACAATATAGCCGTGCGAAGCTGGAGCGGGTCGCTAGTTTCTAATATATATAAATGACGTGACACGTTGTTTGTGCGCGATGGACTCCTAAACTACTAAAACCGATTTTAATCAAATTTGCACACCGTGTGCAATTTGACCCAACTTAAAAGATAGGGTAGCTTACATCTTAATTTAATCCCGATATTTCCACGGGATCGGAAGATACGCGGGTGAAACCGCAGAGCAAAGCTTACGTACGTAAGTTACAACCTATCTTGCAATAACTAACTATAAGGTTAGAACTTAACTACGATAAGTTTATGACAAAGCTTTGTGAGTGACCTAGTTGAAACTAAATTACGTCACTGTAATAAAACTTCGACGCCATTCCATTTACAACACCTTGCAACATTTCGTTGAAATATATAACTTTTGAGTACACATTAGCGAGCTTTACACGGCCGGGGTGTATTCCACTATTTTCATTATGAATTTCCATTGATGGAAATACTGAGGCAGGTTCTCCTACTAAGTATTTCCATTGCTGGCGGTGGTGACGAAAAAACCGTTAATTTCCCTGTGCTCTCATGGCTGTTGCCTCAAGGGAATTATATTCTCAATATCTCTTTAGAATTTAATTTATCAGTAATTAACCAGACCGTCATAAATATTAAAGTGGAAACAGATTCTCTTCTGTAAAAAAAATTTAACAACTTTATAAATATCTTTTTGTGTTTATTTTTGTCGTAAATTAAAATAAAATTTACTTGACTATAATGCCGATAAAAAAACATACAGTTAATCAACAACGACTAGGTTCGTGTATATTGAATTATTATATACAACAAAAAGCTGTAATGGTTAAGAAACTCTATGACCGAACTAAGTGTAGAATACTACCCTCTCTGAGTTACGACAAGTCTAATGGATGAACATCTTCCCTTTTTCATACTTCAGGTAAATATATTGCTTCTTTGAAACGTCGAACAGGTAGCGTATAAAATATTACTTAGTAATTGGTAACTTTATAGGTCGGTCAATTGAAACGTTAACCTTCTCTTACTATTTTATTTTAAAATAGCTGCTCCCCGCGGTTTTACACGCATTAAAAGTGTTAAAGTTTAAAATTGAAATTGATTGCCTATGATTACATTAATGGGACTCTATAACTTTTGGACATTGACTATGGACATTTTTCTTTTTTGACATTAGTCGTGCAAATCATAATTACTTCTAGCAACCGGGGTAGATTGCTTCGGACGGGTAAGGAGAGGGGAAAATTCGATCAGTAGTTTTGAGTTTACGCTGGACACGCCAGTAAAGACAGCATGATTTTTTTATTTATCACTTATACACTTAAATCTACCTCATGAATCATTCCGTCCATTGGTTAAAAACTGTATGAAAATCGATTCAGTAGTTTGTGAGTTCATATAGGTACAATAAGTATAGATAGATGCATAACTAACACGGTTATATTCACTAGTAAAGTTAATTAAAACGTGTTAATTACCTTTTTTCTGTTCTTCTTTCATGAACTGCCAATAATAGTAGGGTACCTTTAGTATTACTATTTGTTTTTTTTTAAATTCCGTAATGATTTAGAATAGCATTCTTATGGTAGGTACAATAAATATAACAGGACATTATATACAGTGCCATCTAGCTCCAAACTTTAGCAACTAGGCGTGTATTATGGTGGCCAGTCAACGGATACAATACTAATACATAAAGTATTCACAAAAAATAAAAATAAATTATTTTTTCTGGACCTAACATTTTTAGGCAGCCCATTTTCAATATATTTATTGGCCAATTTAATTTGAAATAAAATAGTTTTCATCTATTACACAGATCAATGAAGGTCGTCCTTAAAAGGGATCCCGTACTATTTGCGAATATATAGGTAGGTATAGGTAGATATACATACAAAAATACCCAGAACATAAATAAATATCTGTACATAAATATTTATTTTATTTATTGCAGTCCAAAGACTTTAAACGTTATTACCAAAGTGCAGTTAGAAACATGATAGCAGTTGACACTTTTAGAGAACACTATCAAACCGCACCAAAGATCTTATAGAAAATCCATGAAACCGCGCCAGCCGTTGATAAAAGAATGTTAGTTATCCAGCAGGCTAGCCACATCAATTGATTCAAGCATTCGTCTCGATGGTTTTCATAGTGAATTTTTTTATCAACTGCTAAGACACAAGCTAAACGAGCGCCAAAAGAACAGTAATATAACGCTTGAATGCTAGCTTTTTACGCGAAGAGTAAAAGGATTTTTATTACACATAAAATTATTTTCGTACGTAACACCGTCACTTCTGCGGCCATAACTCTATCCAGATGTATGTCACAAAAGTCAGTGTATTATACATCCTGTAAACGAATTAGATAAATTATGTTGATAGTACCTAGTATTATAAGTACAGTCACATTACCAATTAGCTGAACCCCACGTGACCCCCCCCCTCATTCGCATATCTGTAAAAAATATAGTATTTACCTATTTTGTTATTTTTTTATATTGTATTGTGTAGTAAAACAGAATCAGAATAACATTACTTTACAACCTTACAGATTTCCGAGTGAGCTCTAGGTCACGTGGGGTTCAGCTAATTGGTAATGTGACTGTACAGTACCTAGCAGTTTGATGATGATGATTATGTCTCCCTGATCGATTTCGGCCACAGGGACTATTTCAAGTCGGAACGGAAAACCGCTACGACCGGAGGGAGTCTGGATGTAATAGTCTGGCAAGCAATACTATATCCCATATTGCTGCCTCAAGGCCTTCCTACAATTGCTTTGGTGACTTGCCACCGATAGTGGAACTCTCTACCCGTGTCGCTGTTCCCACAAAACTACAACCTTGGAGTCTTCAAGTCTAGAGTGAATAGGTACCTTGTAGGTGAGCGTGTTACATCTTCGACCTCTTCTTCGCTTCCCATCAGGTGAGATGAGGTCAAATGCAAGCCTATTTTGTTTAAAAAACTGGATTGCTATAATAGAGCCACGACAACATAACTCAGAGGGTAATTGAGCAACTCGAGAGATGATCTTCCCAGGTCCGTTCTCCAGCTTTAGCCCACGAGTCAACGTGATTACCAGAATGTGGCCCTGCAAAACAGCTTCTAGGAGCCACTCGAGAAGAGTTTGTGAACTGACGACGATTTATTTGCACTATGCCACCTAACTGGTCGACTGACAAAGTGCAACGCAGACAGTCCACTACATCCTCCTAGCGGCTTAACTCTATCTTGAGAGAATGCAAACAGTAAACAGGTATCTTCTAGGAAACCGTGCTACATCTTAGTTCGCATCGTTAGCGTTACCTATTATCATACTGGTGCACGGATGTGATAATGGTCAAACGCTTTTATATTGTGTACAATGTTGGGATAAAAGTAGCCTGCGTTACTCCCATGATCATCATATCAGCCCATACACGTCCACTGCTGGACATAGGCCTCCCCATACGACGCCATAAACAGTGGTCCTGAGCCGCCTCCATCCACGGACTACCCGCGACCGCTACAATGTCGTCGGTCCACCAGGCAGCTGGTCTGCCAACACTCCGTTTCGTACCTATACATTTTATATTTATAGGTACATTTTAAGTATTACTACGCACTAAATTCGAGCTAATTACTTGACCAAACTAACACTATAGTCGATTACAATTTTGTGTCAAAAAACATGCACGGTCATTCAATTAGTCAATGAATATGAACATGCTACCTCACACAAAACAAACATGCTTTATCTAGCAAACTCTCTACGCTATTATCCCAACATGTAGCCGGCATACCCAAGAGTAAGGTCGGGCACGAATACCAGAATGACATTGGACTTTTATCACATATCTTCACGTAGCAAAGCGTGACATTTGGGAAGGTGGACTTTGGGATAAACAACGACATTTTTTAACAAAGGTAGAACGTTAGTAGGAGGAGGTTACAGTAGATATATTTTTTTACATTATTCACAAGCAGTGCCTCGCAGTTTCACCCGCATAATTTCTTATCACGTCCGGAGTATCGGGATCGGTATCGGGTATTCTATGATATTCCCAATAAATAAATGTATTCTCATACCAACCAAAATATATTTTATCTTAGGACTTTAATATAAGAAGTGCTTTTATCTGAAGGGAAAAGCGGGGAAAAGCGGCTACTGCCGCCAAATTGCTTTGCAGTTTGGCAGACGGTTTTGTAATAATATTCCTTGGAATATTATTACAAAACTGTCTGCCTCCTGTCTGTCTGTTTTTTATTTTTTATCTATATATATAAAAATAAAAAAGTTTTATCAAAATTGGTCCAGTAATTTTGCCTACAATTAAAAAGAAAACTAAACCTCTTTCTTCTTTTTATTATTAGTGTGTATTAGCCCGTTTTGTCCCACTACTCAGGGCAAATAATGCCATTCCTTCTTACCATTTCCGTCTGTCTTGTTGTTATTAGAAGTAAATAAATAATTAGGTATATGATTTATTACACTGCTTAAAAATTACACTAAGAATCAAAAACAATATCTTTTTACTTATAACTTTTATTGAACATAGAACTTACAGCACTAATCTAATATTAATATTATAAACTGAAAAGACTTGATTGTCTATTTGTTTGCATAGAATAGGCTCCGACATTATAAACCCAAAGTAGTAAAAAGTTACTGTCAATTACAATTATTTTTAAGGTTACATATCATAATAACTAAGTTCAATATAACTATGTTCGAAATAACTACGGTCGATTCACATAAGTTCATAATACCTAACGGTCGATTGGGCTACACATTATAATAACTAAGTTCAATATAACTATGTTCGAAATAACTAACGGTCATAATACCTACAGTTTAAAATACCTAATGCTCGAAATACCTAATGGACGAAACACCTACGGTTAATTTAACTACAATTAATTCAACTACGGTTTTTCACCTGCGGTTTAAAAAAATCAATTTTATAAAATACCCTAACCAAGTAAAATGGGTAGAATTCGCTTCTAGCACTCGCCGGCCGCTGCCGCGGCACCGCTCGCTTCGCTCGCTCGGCTCGTGCGTTGTGGTCGCAGTTCTAACATAAACCTAACCTATCCATGTCGGTTCTGGGTGTTCCGGATGGGTCTTTATATGCTGCCCTAATGTAAAATGGGTAAAATTCGTCTCTAGTTGCGTGATAAAGGCAGCATATAAAGACCCACCCGGAAAACTCCCTACCCAGAACCGACATGGATAGGTTAGGTTTATGTTAGAACTGCGACCACAACGCACGAGCCGAGCGAGCGAAGCGAGCGGTGCCGCGGCAGCGGCCGGCGAGTGCTAGAAGCGAATTCTACCCATTTAACTTGGTTAGGGTATTTTATAAAATTGATTTTTTTAAACCGCAGGTGAAAAACCGTAGTTGCAATAATTGTACTTAGTTAAATTAACCGTCCATTCGTCCATTAGGTATTTCGACCATTAGGTATTTTAAACTGTAGGTATTATGACCGTAGTTATTTCGAACATAGTTATAATGAACTTAGGTAAATTAACCGTCGGTATTTCGTCCATTAGGTATTTCGTTCATTAGTTATTATAAAAATATGTGAAACAACCATTAGGTATTTTGAACAGTAGGCATTATGACCGTAGTTATTTCGAACATAGTTATAATGAACTTAGTTATTATGATATGTAACCATTTTTAATCAGAAAAACAAAACCTATGGCAAAAGAAGCAGGATCAGCATTTGCTTTGAGACACAGCTACACATCAGTGGTTTTCATTTAACCCCTTTGTCTCTATTTCTTGAATTTTAACATCGTATTTCAAACTTTAACTTTAGTGTTACTTTAGTTAAACACAGTAAGTCCCTATTAGATGAATGTGTATTGTCAACAAACAATAGCTGAATCAGACACTCCCGTCTTAAAAGTTAGTCTGATCTTAATCTAAATTAATGACAAGTCAAGAACAAACAGTGTCGAGACACTAACGGTTCTAGGTGATAAAACATTCACTAACTTCTACCAAGTTTTCTGAAGTTGCAGTGGTGTTATTTACTTCTTGGACAGACAATAACTGTCTTCTTGTCAGTTTTGCAGTAAGTAGAACAGTCACTCCGTGATGGTTGTGTGTTTTTCTGGTAAACAGTCGGCCGTGGCCATCGCATTTCGTGTCTCAAACGATCCATAAACGGTTTTATTTAAATAGTACATAATAAATAGAAACGGAAGGAATGTACCTAATAAAAACATTAGGTCTTTATAGACAGAATTTTTTTAGGCAACTAATTTGCGATATATTTATTGACCTATTTTATTTGAAATAATATGTACTTATACTTTTCATCAATAAAACAGTTTGATGAAGATCGTTTTTAAATGGATCTTAGACTATTAGTTAAAAAATACCTACTAGTAGCACATTGCAATTTTATCCGATTTTGTCCCGATCCGGTGTGAATATTTCACATTTATTGTGGTCTTTTATCACTGATTCATATATGTTTTAATTATTAATACTCGCGTTTATATCCTGTCTGCCTTTTTAAAACTAATTATTTCGTGACATGCAATGAATTCGATGACATATTACTATTCTAGAATAATATTTATGTTTTCGCTGCCTATCACTTAGCTTTAGTGTATTGCTGGTTTTCCAAAAGTGCTTAGCCATTGTACCTTAAAATTAATTATATAACATTAGACAAGTGGAATAATTCCAATTATTTTAAATTGCTTAAAGCGCTTTACTTAATTGAAACTACAGCTTTTGGAATATCATGCTTATTTTCACCAAATTTAGCCCAAATAGCCTGTTGTTGGCCTCAGCTGGGCAAGAGCCACAAACATTTCACTCCATATGTCCCGACCAATTTTTAGACACTTTGCATCGAATGCATCCAAATCGTTGCGCCATCGTTACTTGGTTCTTACTTGAAGACGCCTGCTCCTTTAGCTCAGAACCTACCGTTTCCCTAATTTTTTTTAGGGGCTGGGTAAATTTGTTGACCCATCTTCTATGTATGTATATGCATGCATGGCCAGTGGCCAGCCCACGCCCACTTTAGGGGGGTCCATACGACAACGACCTTGCTACACAGCCTACTAAATAGTTACTAACGACACTGGTCGCCTTCATTGGTGAAAATTGTTGATTGTTACAAATGTGTTTTTTTTCTCAAAAGTGCTGAAATGGAATTGTAGGTGAGATCTTTACCGACATTTTGGTGTAACTTTGAGCCAAAAATTCCCTATAGTTTTGAAGCTATCCTTGAGATATCGGTAAAGATCTCACCTAAAATTCCATCTCAGCACTTTTGAGAAAAACAAAACGCATTCGTTACAATCAACAATGTTAGTTGTAAGCGACGGGTATTTCTAGCGCCTTGCGTTTGGCAGCATAATTAGCCTTAAGTCGGTATCTTTCTATCTTTATCATGTTTATTACTTGTAATGGTGCCTTTAAGGCCCCTCGCCCACGGCGACTTTTTGTAGCGATGCAGTAGCGATGCGATCGCTAGCTGTGTGCCCTCGCCCACATAACCACGATTCAGTCGCGATGCAAACGCGATACCGTCGCGCTTCTGTCGCGATGCAAACGCGATTCAGTACGGTTTGTATGACTTATTCGACGTTTTGCCGACACGGTCGCGCGTTTGCGTCGATACAGTCACGATACTGTAGCGCGTTTGCATCGCTTCTGTATCGCGTTGCAAATGCGACAAACACACGTTAGTAGCGATGCATCGCTACAAAAAGTCGCCGTGGGTGAGGGCCCAAGTCACATTCCATTAATTAAAGTATAAAAGTAACATGCAAAGTTGTTACGACCCTAGACTAGAATCTAAACAACAAACAATAGTTAGCACCTGAATAATTGAAACGAGGATCGGCTAAACTTGTTTGTTGCACGCGTTAACTTTAATGACTACTTCACTTGAATTGTTCTTAACAATGTGGTGCTTTAGATAAATGGAATGGGAAGGTATATTAGTGGTTGTTTTCTCTTATGTTTTGTTAAGTTATGTCTAAGTAACAGCCTACCAAAATTTTTTTTTCATCAAATAAAATGACAAGTCAGATATCGAAATCTAATAATCTATCAAATCACTATCACTATCACTACATAGTATAAAATAAAGTCCCTTTTCGCCGTCCCTATTTCCCTATGTCCCTTTGTGTGCTTAGATCTTTAAAACTACGCAACGGATTTCGATGCGGTTTTTTTTTAATAGATAGAGTGATTCAAGAGGAAGGTTTATATGTATAATACATGCATATATGCACCACAGGCAGGATGTGATGAGAGTTTGAAAGAAAAGTTTTGGGAGGATTTTGACAGTATGATGATGGATATTCCAACACATGAGGAAGTTTATATTGGGGCAGATTTTAATGGACATGTGGGAAGAGTGAGTGGAAATTACGAAAGAGTGCATGGAGGATGGGGGTTTGGTGTCCAAAACGATGAGGGAGAAACTCTCTTGCAATCGGCTTTAGCCTTCGACCTGGCTATAGTAAAAACGTGGTTTCAGAAAAAAAATAGTCATTTAATAACTTACAAGAGCGGTCTGCACACCACACAAATTGACTATATACTTATCAGGCGCAACAACCTGAACTGCGTTAAGGGTTGTAAGGTGCTACCAGGAGAAGCCTTAGTGTCCCAACATAGGTTGCTAATTATGGAGTTGGTCATTAAGATAAAATCCAGCGGATATAAGGAACGCCCCCCTCCTAAAATAAAGTGGCATGCATTAGATAAAGAAGAGTGTGCGGGAGAATTTAGAAAGCAGATAGTAGAGAAAATTATAGAAATGGGTGACATGGAAGAGCGAAGCGTGAATGAATGTTGGAATGACATGGCCGAGTGTATCAGAGATGTGGCAAGGAATGTATTGGGAGAGTCGAAAGGGAAGGGAGTAATAGATAGAGATACATGGTGGTGGACGGAAGAAGTACAAAGTGTACTCAAAGAAAAGAAGATGAAATTCAAAGAGTGGCAGAGTGTGAGAGAAGAGAATGTAAGTCCGAGAGCGGAAAAGAAAGCAGAATACGATGTATGGAAGAAAAAAGCCAAAAAAGCCGTGGCTGTAGCAAGGGCAAAGGTACAGGGCCAATTATATGATAACTTGGATACCCCAGCCGGTCAGAAACAACTTTACCGACTCACTAAGGCGAGAGAAAGAAAGGCGAGGGATGTTACTCAGATAAAATGTGTGCGTGATGAAGCAGGTGAAGTTTTGACAGGCGATGTCCAAATTAAGGACAGATGGAAAAGGTATTTCGAAAGATTGATGAATGAAGAGAATGACTGGTGTGGCGTGCTTGACGAAAAACCCAGAGATTTAGGGTTGGTGAGAAATATTAGTATGGATGAGGTGAAAGGAGCAATAAACGGAATGAAGAATGGTAAAGCAGTAGGGCCTGATAGAATACCAGTTGAAGTATGGAAGCTATTACGAGAGGATGGATGGAGGTGGTTAGCTTTGTTTTTCAATAAGTTGTTGCAAGAAGAAGCCGTACCCAATGAATGGTGTAACAGCTTACTGGTGCCCATCTTCAAAAACAAAGGGGACGTGCTAGAGTGCAACAATTATCTCTACATATAATAAATTCGAAGTTTTGGAAGTAAGCGTTCTACGTCCATAATGATCTTAGCACTATAGAATTCGCTAACCTTATATAGCTCCGGTAGAAAAAAATCTTGCATGCGCGATTCAGGTTTTCTTAAATTTAGAAAATCACAAATTAGTTGATTATTCTTTTTGTTCTGCTTAAAAATTAAGTACACTTATGTATTTTAAGAATACATAGCAATATACACATTTTTTAACTAGAAAATAAAGTAATTAATTTAATAAGATATTTTTTTTAATTTCAAGTAACTAGCGCCATCTCTTCGTTTTCGCGAAACTACCATTCATCTCAGAAAATGTTGATTTTATTTGTTTACCTTTGTTTGTGCAGTCTAATTTCGGGAACTAGGAAACAGATTTTAACATAATCTTCACGAATGTGTTCAGAAAATATCAGAAGAGGTTTAGGTCTTTCAAGTAGATTTATGTTACTAATTAAAATTTGATATTTCTTGGCGTAAAAAATAAACCATAATATTTTTGCATGAAAACGTACAGAACGTAGGGATGATGTCAAAATTGTCAGTTTGACATACGGAAAGAAGCATCTAGCGCCATCTCTTTTTTATTTATAATTTTACTATGGCTTCGCATTATTACTATCGTGCATATAGCCAGTGTCGCGGTCAAAGAAAATTAAATCCAATGCAGGAGCGATTTTTGAATTTGGAACATTACAACGCTCCAGCAATTTTGTATGAACATGTGTATGAAGCGGCGTGCTGGGGTTATTATAAACTTAAATACTCTTTGATTGGATCTCTTTTATCAAAGTACTAGCGACCCGCCCCGGCTTTGCACGGCTATATTATGCATGTATTATCTTCTTATCTATATCTATACATATAAAATCCTTTGTCCTGACTGACTGAAGGATCATCGCACAGCCTAAACCGCTGATCGTAGAGACTTGAAACTTGGAGGGTGTGTTCTTTCTATGACGTAGGCATCTGATAAGAAAGAATTTTCCGAAATTCTACCCCTAAAGGGGTGAAAAAGGGGGGCAAAGTTTGTATTGGACAACGTGATTCCTTAGTCCAATCTATTTCAAATTTTGCATAAACATTCTTTAAAAGAATTAATGGAACACGTGTTTTGTATTTTATTGAAATTCATCCCCTAACGGGGTTAAAAAGGGGAAGAAAGTTATTTTGGGAGTGATTTGCTTCGAAGTTGATATCAATACTCTTTAATGCTTTTGATTAGATTGGTAACATACTCATTAATCTATGATTGGTAAGACGTCACTTCAAGCTGACAGCGTTAACGTAAAACCTAAGAGGTTGAAAACTTCGAACATTGAACTGAAAAAAGGTGTCTTGCCATTTTGTACTGGGAACTTGACATAGTATTTTTTTTTTGCGCGATACGTTTGCTAATACCTGTCGATGGACATTACGGCAAATGAAATATGCCTTTACACCAAATCTCATAGGTGTCTCGGAAATGGGGTATTTGACCAAACGTTATGACTAAGATTTTATCAAAAGTGCGCTGTGCACAAATAATGCTTTGCTTGGATATTTGTTAAAACATAGAACTGTTATAGGATAGCCACTGAATCACTTAAAACTCTATATTTTTATTAGGATACGCCAAAATTACTCTCTGCGCAACTGTTCAGCCCTACCTAATAATAAAATTTTGAACAATTTGCCAAAAGTCACAGTTCCCAAAGTTAGTAGATACTAATTATTAAGTAATTTAAAAGAAATATCTTTTGTTATGAATACGAAAATACCTAAACAAATGAATAGGACTTTTACACCTTTTTCATTTTTAAAATGGACAGGAAAGTGATCTTATAAGGGTTCCTTTTTTACCTTTTAAGGTACGGAACCCTAAAAACACAAAAGATGACTATGATAGATAGGTAATTACTAATTAGCACGATATGATTAAAGATTTACTCATGTGGTAATCGTAGAGTTTTGTGCATTATTGGCTCTGTGTTAGAAAGGCAGAAATAGAAGAATTCATTTTTTTGGTTTAGAACTTTAGGCACATGAGTAGAGATGACCAGAGGCTAAGGTTGTTCGGAGCTGTCAAAATGAATACGTAATTGTGACATAATCATGTAGGGTTGGCACAGGTGGATTATCTTTCTTAATATATATAAATCTCGTGTCACAATGTTTGTCCTCAATGGACTCCTAAACCACTTAACCGATTATAATAAAATTCGCACACCATGTGCAGTTCGATCCAACTTGAGAGATAGGATAGCTTACATCCCGATATTCCCACGGGATCGGGAGTTACGCGGGTGAAACCGCGTAGGGCAGCTAGTATTAAATAAAAAAAACTTGAGAGGTGTCAAGGGACACCCGGATAGAACGAGGTTCCTTTCGATTAATTAGTTAAGGAGTTGTAATAAAATAAAGTTTTTTGTTTTTTAATTTTTTTTTATCACAGTTGCTCATAAAGTGGATCTTATTAAACCGCTTTTAGGCTCATAATGCAACGTAATACACGCGTGCGATAAAAAAAAATCCAACTAGTGTTGGAAAATAATACGTCATCCCGATATGTCAAATACGTATCTTACTGCTAATGACATATAGTAGATGAAACATTCTTAAGGACATCGTTCAAATCGTACCCAAAAATTAACGTGCCGGCCACAAAAAAAAATGTTTCTATCTTGTAGAGAATAACATTTTAAATAATGTTTAATAAGGCAACAAAGAGCTACGATGAATTATCGTTGAGTTATTTTACATTGAAAACCCAAAAAAATGCATTTTGTAGAGATCCGTTTGACCACTTCTATGATATTACTACAGAAAAAATATAAAAATAAGTAGTAAATGGATAAGTTTTGTCTGTTTTTATTATATTTATATACATAGGTATATCCAATAACCCTTTCAGAAGTTATAGTGGGATCTTAAAAGTGGTCAAACGGATCCCTATAAATTTTTTTTGGGTTTTCAATGTAAAATAACTCAACGATTTTTGATCGTAGCTCTTTGTTGCCTTAGTAAACATTGTTTAAAATGTTATTCTCTACAAGATACAAATAATTTTTATTACTGGCCGGCATTTTTTTTTGTGGGTATTTTTTGTTAGAAACATGAATGATCTCCTTTATCTGGGTTATACTGTTTTGATGTATAGAAAAAGGTACCATCCAAAGAGTTTTTAAGCCTTGCTGGCTTAAAACTCTTTGTTGGTACCTTTTTTCTTCTTTTCAAAAGGTTGTCTCTAAAGTCTGCGAACGATAATATTACGTGATGACGTCTTTGAAAATAATTAAAAATTGAGTTTTGTTTTTATTTTGTTTTTTCTTTAGGTACATAAATATATTTTTTTTATATATTCTGTTTTTAATGAAACCCGGAACTAATATATTCTGTTTTTAACCGCCGACGCAAAAACAAATGAAAAAAACCCTAAAAAAATATTGTATGTCAGACGCTGTATAGGTTAAAAGTCTTTTGCCTAGCCTTTCGGGAGTGTAATTAACAAAAAATAGTAAACATAACCTAAAATTCTTAAAAACTTTTTATTATTAAAATTTTAACAAGTCTTTTTTTTTATTCGCAACTGTGATAAAAAACGTCGTACGATACACGTGTGAATTGATCATTCCATCTCGGCTTTTGCCACGCTCGCGTTCCGCTCGCGCGTCATAAACCGCCTCTATGGAATGATCAACTTTCCACACTTGTATCGCAATGTACTATTTTATATCTACTTTCTTTTTGTAAATAATCGTCGCGACACCACACTGTTCAATGCGAAATAGAAAGACGAAACGAAAATAACTGGCTTGCTTTCTATGCAAAAAGTGTCGTTACATCTTTTGGTCTTAATTTTCTCCGTCTCTTTTTTCGCAACGAGCGGTAAGGAACTTCGTTCCAAAAAAAATGTGTTTCAGTGTCTTTTATTATGGGCGTTTATTTTAACGCGGTAACAATGTAATCTGAATTTTGATGATTAATCTATACTAATATTATAAAGCTGAAGAGTTTGTTTGTTTGTTTGAACTCAGGAACTACTGGTTCGAATTGAAAAAATATTTTTGTGTTGGTCAGTCCATTTTTCTAGAAGGCTACTTTTTATTTTGATATTTCCACAGGATCGAGACTTACGCGAGTAAAACCGCGGAGTGCAGCTAGTAGAGGAATAAAGCTGATGTCACATAGTATGAAAGCGTGGGAGAGATTAATCGAGAAAAGAATGAGAGAAGAGAGTGAGATTTCGCAAAACCAATTCGGGTTCATGCCTGGTCGGGGTACCACCGATGCTGTTTTCGCAATACGCCAGCTGTGCGAAAAATACAAAAATGCGCATAAAAACTTGCACATGGTGTTTATTGACCTGGAGAAAGCATACGACCGGGTGCCCCGTGAGGTTTTGTGGGCCCTCAGAGCGAAAGGTATGCCAGAGAAGTATGTGAGGTTGATCCGAGCGATGTACAACAGATGCAGTACCCAAATCCGATCCGCAGTTGGTACCACGGCCAGCTTCAATGTGGCTGTAGGCTTGCACCAAGGGTCGGCTCTCAGCCCCTACCTCTTCCTAATGATATTGGACGCTCTTACGTCGGACATTCGGGAGTAGGCACCCTGGTGCATGCTGTTCGCCGATGACATTGTGCTGACCGCGGAGAGTGGCTTAGAGGTCCAGAGTAGATTGAAGGTATGGCGGCAACGACTGGAGAATGTTGGCCTGAAAGTCAGTAGAAATAAAACAGAATATCTTTTTTGTGACTTCGGCGGTCTCTCCAGTCCTATGCCTGTAACCCTTACGGGAGTGCCATTACTGGTCTGCTCCGACTTTCGGTATCTCGGGTCATTCGTGCAAGGCGATGGTGATATTGATCGGGACGTCGTACATCGGATTAACTCTGGATGGTTGAAATGGCGACAGGTCACAGCAACCATCTGTGATCCACGGATGCCCCTTAAACTGAAGGGTAAAATCTATAAAACCGTGATAAGACCTGTCGTCATGTATGGATCAGAATGCTGGGCCGTGAAGAAGAAGGATGAGAGAAGATTGCATGCAGCGGAGATGAGAATGTTAAGATGGATGTGTGGAGTAACGAGGATGGATAAAATAAGGAATGAGTATATTAGAGGAAGCCTGAAAGTAGCACCGGTTACTGAAAAAGTAAAAGGGAACCGGTTGAGTTGGTATGGACATGTGATGAGAAGAGAAGAGACGCATGTGACTAGAAGAGTGATGAGTATGAATGTAGAGGGATGGAGAGGAAGAGGACGACCAAAGAAAAGATGAATGGACTGCGTAAGACAAGACATGAGAGAGATGAATGTCAGCGATGAGATGACGACTAATAGGAGTGAATGGAAGAAGAAAACATACTGCGCCGACCCCAAATAAATTGGGATAAGGGCAGGAAGATGATGATGATGTATAATATAGCCGTGCGAAGCCGGAGCGGGTCGCTAGTAATTTATATAAGACGTTAAAGTGTTCCCAAATTTAACCAAATGAGGGTGGCATTAACGAAATAGCTTCTATTATTGTTAATAGCAACTGTTATAAAAGTTTTGCATAGTTTTAAATTTTATTAAGGTTTTAATAGTTTCGTAATTTGGTTCTAAAGGCGTCCTAAATCATTTTACAAAAAAATATAAAAATTAAATGTTGTGGACAAGAATATTAAAATTTATCATTTAGCCACTCACGGTCCTTTTGTACCCTTGCTGTAATTTGCTAAGGTAATTAGGGTGGCCGCCGTGGTGTCCACATCATACTTTGCTTAAATCCCTCTACGTGTTGGTTTCGGCTACGACACGCACGCCTTCCGAAAGCTCGGAAGGCGTGCGTGTCACTTGAATCACTCTATCTATTAAAAAAAACCGCGTCAAAATCCGTTGCAAAGTTTTAAAGATCTAAGCATACAAAGGGACATAAGGGCGGCGAAAAGTGACTTTATTTTACTACTAGCGACCCGCTCCGGCTTCGCACGGCTATATTAAGCATACATATAAACCTTCCTTTTGAATCACTCTATCTATTTAAAAAAACCGCATCAAAATCCGTTGCGAAGTTTTAAAGATCTAAGCATACAAAGGGAAATAGGGACGGCGAAAAGTGACTTTATTTTACTACTAGCGACCCGCTCCGACTTCGCACGGCTATATTATGCATGTATTATACATATAAACTTTCCTCTTGAATCACTCTATCTAATAAAAAAAACCGCATCAAAATCCGTTGTGAAGTTTTAAAGATCTAAGCATACAAAGGGACATAGGGACGGCGAAAAGTGACTTTATTTTACTATGTAGTGAAGATTAAACTGGTATACTGCCTTTCCGTCTGTTTGTGCTCAATTGTTGTTCAATTACGGACATCTCAGCTAAACGGTAAACAGCCAGCTCAATGAACCGACCTTTTGATCTGAATTGAATCTTGACCAATGAACAGCGAAAACAAACGGTTTTGGTAACGGAAATCAGTTAGGTAAGTACCAAATACGTTTAGAAAGGTTTAAGGGGATTGGAATAAGTGAGCTGAGCTTTACAAGGAGAATAAAACCCTGAACAGAGATTGACAACTTTTAATGTGAAACATTTATAGCCGCATGTAAAACCGTCTTTTTCTGGAAAAAAAAATTCTGGCGTGGGGCCCGACTCCACGCTGTATGATGGTATATATATACAGTCTATATACAGTAGTGTGTACGGTGTGCACACCGTAATCGACTGTGCGATTCTATCACTATTTGTTATTCTCTGCATATTACTTACTTTTAGAAAATAATGTCGATGTTTCACATCTGCCAGGCGTCCCGTGACGGCTTACATTTTTTTTGTGTCTGCAATCGAGAATGTGCAACAGGTTTGGTATATTTGATTTATTTATTTAATCATTTCAGTGTCTTCTTCTCTTTCTACAAAATAACTACTTTTTACCCCATTTTAAGGCCGAATTTCAGAAAATTCTTTCATGATGCACGCCTACGTCTTAAAAGGAACCCCAAGCAAAGTTTCAGACTCGTTTCACAAGTAGGTATTTTCAGAGATTTATTGACGATAAATTTCTTTTTTATATTTTAGACTAGTCTCTTTTTTTTAATTGCTTCCAAATCCAGACTTTTTGTCGTCTCTTCCTTTTTAATCTGTTTTTAATAAACATAACTTGTGACTTTTAAAATACTGCAAAACTGCGACAGCCAGCAACAAAACAGCCAATAAGAATACTTCGTAAACATTTAATGAAATAAAACTGTAATTGTCTATACTTTTACGAGGCAATAAACGTGGAATTTGCTAAAATTTAATCTATCTACGATAATCTAATCCAACACATGAATTACGCGAGCCTCCCAAATTGAATGAAGGTGCAATAAAACGGGGCTCCGGAGGAAATTGTCGCAAAATGTGTTATAATAATGTAGTAAAATTCAATTTATGGCGTACTTTTATATATCGTGACGTAATTATCGTAATAACCAGTTGCCGGGACACGGACGTGAGGGGAGATACTTTTTAGATGAGATTTAGAAGATGATAATAAATGTATCTACAGAGAAAAAGGTTTCTTTGCAGGAAGAAATAATGCTTTCTTACAAATGCTAGAGAATAATTTCTTGGTTTTAGTAAGAAAACTTAAAAAGACAAACAGTATTTTTAATATAAAGCAATATTCTTAAATTAAGAGAAAAGGGTACCGAGACAGTCTCTCCATACAAACGTAGTCGACTGTTTCCTCCCTGGATAATGACACTATAGCAATTATTTTTAGTGCACAAAACTTATATTACTGTCATGACAATGCCCCTAATTTTTTTTTTTAATCTTTTTAATCTTAGTTTCTATGATAATTAGAAAATGAAAAAAACCAAGACATAGGGGCATAGTCATGGCAGTTATAGGTTTTATGCAACAAAAATATTTTTTCTAGTGTCATTATCCAGGGAGGAAACATGTTTGTTGTACATGCAACACAAATCAATGTTTGTATGGAGAGACCGCCGGTACCCTTTCACCGTAATTTCAAGAACATTTACTAAGAACAAGAAATTATTCTCTAGCGTAGGGAGAGGAATATTTCTTGCTCGAAGAAACCTTTATTTGGTGTTGTGGTGGTATAGTGGTAGATACCTCGAGTTTAATTCCGAAGATTGTGGGTTCGAATCCCGGCCAGCCGTTCACTAAAGTATTCAACTTGCGAAAAAAAAATTGTTTTTTTACTAAGTCTTTAAAACTAAAAAACGAGCAGATGGTATATTCAGATCTTGGCCAAAATGGAATCAAAATTATTCGATTCACACCTGATTCGTAATTTTAAAGATTGAAATATGTACAGTTTTTTTTTGTTTTGATAAAAGATTGCGTTATATTATGGTGGCAATATATTATCTTCGGGCACACTTTGGGTGTGCTTTGGGCCCAAAATAGATATACAGGGTTATTGGTGATTATACTAGCAAGCCATTGAGGGCTACTTTTGTGCACCCAAACAAACAATATTTTTTTACCTACAACTTTTGGAAATTAGAAGATTACAAATAACCCTGTATGAATAAATATACTATGTAATACTACGTAGATACATATATTGTGTGCCTTCAACCCGTGAAGTACTTAGAGCGTGAATGATAGACACAATACGGACAGACGGGAAGGATTGACGTAAGTATTCCCTTACAGAATTCTATTATTTGAATGGAAATATCATTTTTGTTATTAATCCTAAAGAGATTATTTATATCCAAAAAACAACTATAGTACAATTATTATAAAGGTGCAATTAAAACGGCTTTGTCCTATTAGTTCAGTTGGCCAAACTAATGCAATTTTTCAGGGTTAAGCAAAAGACGATCGAAAAAGAAACCAACGGCATTTAAATAAATATTGCAGGACATTGGATACAGCGCCATCTAGCCCCCAAGCCAAGCAACTAGGCTTTAAACATGAATGTCATTATCACTATCACTTCACTAACACTATCACTACATAGTATATTATTATAACAAAGTCGCTTTCTCTGTCCCTATATCCCTATGTATGCTTAAATCTTTAAAACTACGTAACGGCTTTTGATGCGGTTTATTTTAATAGATAGAGTGATTCAAGAGGAAGGTGCTGGTCGCTAGTAAATTAATAAATAAATAAATGCCAAAATACTGTTTATAAATAAACACTCAGAAACAAAATATCTGTACACAAATATGGTATGATCTCATTATATTTTGTAGTTATATTCAAACGGCGTGGCGGGCGGTCGAAACAGAAACGTTGGGTGTTAACCAAACCAGCAATTTTCAGTTTCGCAGGCGGCTGTTTGCGCGCCATGCCACGTCGTTAAAAGAAGTAATTCCAGCTTGTCACCATCTATAAATAATTTTCTAGCTGAAAATACTAATAATCATAAATAGGTAGAAATCAACAGAAACCCTAGACCTTGTAGCTGACTCTTAATGGATTAAAAAGTATACACGAGTAAAGCTTATGAATACATTATTGGAAAGTTAATCAGCAATATGAATAAATCATGGATTAGAGAGGCGGCGACGACGATGGCGTATTACCTCGATAGATTGACGATATTATCGAGTTACTTCGTGACCCCCTTCATAAACGTATTATAAGAAAGTGGTATTAAAATGACGCAATGATATCTGGACCAAGAACGATCCGGACTGCTGCCGCCCCGGGTCGTTCTAAGTGCAAACTTTCTGCCTGATCCCGATTTTGAATTCAGAGACAAACAGGAACAAAATACTTTCCTCGAATTTGATTTTAGGCTGCAATCCTGCTTACATTCAGAAATTTCGATTCCTGTTTGTCTCTTTATGGATCGCGTTCGGGGACAGGCCGGAATAACCTGTTTGAATTTTAATTTTAATGAAGTTTTTGTAATTTTATTTTTATTTTTTTGTATCGTTCGTTGTTTATTCGTATTAATTGACCTAATAAACTGAAACTGAAAATGATGCATAATTTATGACTTCGTAGGTTTTCTTAATGGGTTTTTGGACATTTTCTTGTTATATTTATTGGCTTTGTGATCGACCTGTGCTCTTATGTTTTTTTACCTCTTGAAGCAACTTTGTGCAAATAAAGTGTTCTTATCTCTAACTAACAACTGCTAAATTTATTAGTATCCTACTAAAGCCCGTGCGTCTCAATAAGGTGCGTACTGAAAATCAGCGCTGAGGCTTCTAGCTTTAGCATCGTGCTGAGGACGAAAACTTTTTTACTGGGCGCTCGCGTTGTCCTACTTTTTTCTTGTGCTTTTTATGTGTTTATTTTTTTATGTGTTCAGGATTTTTTTTTCTTTCTTTAAATATCACTTACTTACTTACCCTAGCGAAAACGTGATTCAGGGTTAGGGCTTTAAAATATTGTCATTTCCTTGAACAATGAAACATTACAAAAATAATGTAATTTTTAGGTGACATTTCAGATTATCTTGTTCTTAGTCTAAGTCTGAAGTTGAAAAGGATCACTTCTAAATATAAGTTTCGAAGTAAAAGCGCCATTTTAACGCCCGTCCGGCGTATAGAACCCCACATATAGCACTCGTTTACCCGTGGTCATACCAGAATAAATTAGATCAACTAGGGAAAACTACCTTTGAAGCTCGTCAACATATGCCCTTGTGGTTCGTACACAACTTAATTCAATATAACAAGCTTAGTAAGTCTTACATATGTACTTACATATGTATAATGTATATTTTCGGATGCTATCCCTACCAACATATAGTAAGTGAAAAGCCAGTGGTTTCCAAAGTAGCTCGGACCAAGACTTCTCAAAAAAAACATAGTTTGGGATCTACTGTTTCCAATTTAGTTTTGAGGCATCATGGCCCATGCATGACTAAAAATCCCACTGCAATAAGTATAAAAATGTAGGGAGGTCTTTCATGGCCTCTAAAAACATTATTTTTATTTTATTTTTTTATGGGCGACCACTTTACCATGAAAGAGTCTAACACATCCTGTTATCGTCTTCAGTCAGTAGAGTTCCAGCAAGTTGCCACTAGAATATTCATAATTTTGCTTGCAATTTTTAATGTATTTTAGAGACTTTAGGACCTTAGCTAAAGCTCATGGAAGTATTCGGGCACTCCAATATTTGGTTATTATGATCCTTGCTGAACTAATTATTGAAACTGAATGATAATAACGTATAAAAATGTTTGAGTGCAAGCCTTATCTTCTATGGAAGTGACATTGTCCTTTGCTCGCGAGCCACCAATGGGTCGTGACATATAGTTTGAGAAAGACTGACCTAGAGTATAACTAACTCTCCGTTTTGACTTCGCCGAAGTTGGGTGTTTTGTTTATTTGTTTGCTCTCTCTTCACGATCAAACGGTTCAAACGATTTCAATGAAAAACAACTAAATACAGCATTTGATCTATTCTCACTAGTTTTAACAAATATTTCATTAAGGTTTAATCTTGTTTTTGTTGGGTTTTTTTTGTGTTTTTACACATTTAGGGTACTGTGTTTGTTGTGTTTTTATACGCCCCGTGGTTTTACCCGCGATAGGCTCGTTCAGACGACACGCGCCCGCCACGCGCAGAAATGCAATTTGAGATCTATTGATATGTCATAAGACTCAAATTATATATAGAACATTTCAAAGCGTGTTCAACACGTGTGATGCGCGTGGCGGGCTCGTGGTCGACGCGTGTCATCTGAGCACGCCCTTAAAGTGATATTGATTTTCTAGTTATTTTTTGTGCTAAGACACAGAATATATAATAGTAATTAAGCGGTAACAAACACACAAGCTTTCACATTTATGATATTATTAAGATTCAACGTTAACCAACGTGCCACTAAACCAAGCTTAGCCAGAATGTGTAACCAAGCTAGCAGTATATTTCACAAACTTGGCATAAACGACTGCGTATTACTTCGCTTGTGCAATTTACTGTTCAAAATTGTGTTACGTACGTATTTTTCGTAAACCTTTTATCGTGTGCAATTTTAACTGTTAGAATTTGCATTTTGTTTGTCCTAGATCAGTTCCAACTTGATTTGTATCATCACATAAAACTTGAATTATCTGGTTTAGGACTTTAATCTCTTTTAAACGCGTGCTACACAAACCAGCACATGGAACGCTGATAATGTATTTATTTTACTGAACATGAATTCTTTTTTACCAAAAGAGAAGGTTATGTTTGTGGCTTAATACGTATTATTGATGAATGTATATTTTATCTTTTTCTTTGAAAATTCTTATCATACTTTTAGAAAAAGAGGTAAGAGGTACCTTGAACCTTGAACCTTGAGGAGCTTGATCGTCCGCTGGTTATAATTTATGTGACGTTACTAGGAATTCAATTTGACACAATCTATAGAATATAAAGTCATTAATCAAAAAATGATTCATAAATGAAGCCGTGTTGGATATCAAATGAAGTGGATTGAGTAATTCGCACATTTTTGTAGTCAAACAAAGATGAAAGACCATTTTACTCAAGATACACCAAACAAAAATGATTGTTTAATGTATCTTGAGTAAAATGCTGTAATTTCCGTTATATCTTATACAATTTAGGTAAATTAAGATGATATAGTAAAATTTTAAGTAAAAGTCAAATTCAGGTGATATCAGACAATATATTTCATTGACTTAAAAAAACTCTATACGCAAGATTTCATTTGATCTTTGACCGCATCGTCACCCACCATCAGACAGGATGATAATGGTCAAACGCTGACCTAAATAAAAAAAAACACTGGCTTTAGCAAAACAGGAATAACAGCTAACTATTGCCACATAAACTAATCAACAAGTTTACGAGTTGCCATAATTAAAAATAGAATAAAAAATCTCTAGAAAATAAGTTCAAATTCAATTAAAAGCTGCAGAACAAAAGTTGTTTCCCTCGATGTCTAGCTTTTCCCGCGTTGCAATAACTTTAAGTAATTCGTATGTGTTCAAGAGAAAATCCACATTTTCAATGAAAACAAATAGGTAGGTACAGTCGACACCAAAAGTAAAATACCATCATAGATTTTTGAAATTTGCTATTATTAGAATATTTTCAATTAAAACTACCTATTCCTTTTATTGAATATTTATATAAAATAACTACGTCAAAATTAAAAAAAAATCTAAATCTAAATAAACAAAAATAAAAGCTCGGCTTTAAGGTCCTTAAAGGACTTAAAACTCAAATAATAACGTAAAAAGCTATTATTTGCTTTAACGTAAAATAAACTTATAACTAAAATAATAGCTATTTTAGAACTCTTTTGTTGCCCGACTGTACATTTACCGCTATGAATGAGCGGACTGAAGTTTGTTTAATTAAGCAACTGTTTTTCAAAAGGCTTTACCTAAGCTGAAGTTGTTGAGCATGTACCTAACTTCGCAACGATATGGCTGCTTTTCGGTTTGTATCGAACGAACAAAGTTATAACTATAATTAGTGTATTTCGACCAACTAGCCCGCCAAATTAAAAAAATGAATTACTTAGATAATTTTTTGTAAAAAATACAGGCCTTAACATTTAATCTAGATGATTTTTAGCGACTTAAATTCATATAGTGCTTGGAACTAGTCTTTTAAAAAAAAAGCCCATTAATAAATCGATACAACATTATTTTTTGAAATTCGCTTTTATAAAATATTTTTCCACCTAATATGGACCTTTGGTTTGAAAACTATCCAAAATGTATTAAAATAAATTAATCATTCTGGGCTGAACTTTTTTATACAACCCATTTGCATTATATTTATTGACCTATTTAATTTTATATAAAATACTTTTCAGCTATTAAACAGCTCGATGAAGGTCATTCTTAGAGGGATCTCCGACTATATTATGTAACACTAAATAATGCTAAATTCATAAACGCACTTTCATTTGGGATAATTTCAAAGCGTAATAAAGGCTTTAAAAGTTGGGAAACTTTGTTTTAAAAGTTTAATAAATCGTCGATTATTATTGATTTTTTTCGAAGTCACAAACTTCAAAAAAAATCAATAATAATTGTCTACTGAAAAACTATTAGGACACCAACAAAAGTGTAGGAAGTAGGCAATATTTTTTTCTGTATTTAATTGTTTAAAATAAAAACCAACAAAATAAGATAATTAAATATACTTTTGTATTACAAGAGATTTTGTTTTAAAATGACTAACTGACTCTACCGACTTTTGCTTTGGAACTATTCTAACGCAATAGTTTATTAACTAATGACCTATTTGAGCAGTGGGTTCCAATTTTCACTTCGTCGATTCAAAAGAACATGTCTCAATGACGACAGCTCTAATATTCTGAAAGCCAAGTGGCAGTGACAGTGTCCCATTGTTGGCATGTAACATGAATTGTTTAGCGTTTGCGTCTATGCGTTGCGTTGCGGCTGGCATTTACCGAAATAATGACAATGCATACGCTAGTGGGTACAATATTCCAATATCTGATAAATGAAACTATACAGAGTTATTGGTATTAATTATAAAAGCCGTGCACTTTAACAATCAAGTTTTGTTCTACGACTTTTAGAAATTCAAATATTTTTTGGAATTCTTTGAGGTTATGTTAATGACAAGACATCGCCAGACATTATTTAATGGGTTTCGCACAAGCCGCCCGCCCATTTCACCGGAGAAGGGATGAAGGTCGAAAACGAAGATCGAGGCTTGAAGGAGAACACAGTTGATTTTTGGCCTGCCTGAGGAGCAGAATTATAGAAGCAGTTTCGTATCGATTCTAAGTCGAAGGTCATTCAGACTTAGAATAGTCAATAAAACTTAAAAAAGGGTTATTCTTAAAGTTAATGACCTTTTCGTTTAAATCAGCTTATTTTCGAGTAAACATAACCTCAATTTGGAAAATGGTAAGTATAGAGATGGATAGGATCTTGAACAAGGACACAAAGACTTTTTATCTCTATCATGGGATAATTATTTTTGTGTTAGAAAGGGGTATTTTTAGGGATTGTCCCATAAAAATTTGGTGAGGATCTGATGAGGGTCTTCGGATTGATAAACAGAAATGCACCTCGATCTCCAGTAGAATCGACCCTTAAACTAATAGGTTAAGATTAATGTCCACTGGGTGGTGCTACACGAGCTTAGATGTTAATAAAAAAAGCGTTAAATGCCTTAAATTAAATAAATACGATTAAATTAAATAAATAATCGTCTGGAACCACCTTCTCATCACAAAACTCCTCAATGAATTATGATTACAATTTGAAGAGTACCTTTTGAATTTTATCGAGTGGAATTTTTAAATGAACAACAGATAGATTCGTATCGATCACCATCATGTTGATATCAAACAAACTAATAAGTGGACTAATGACTGCGATCACGCGAACATCGAATCCACAATCCAATCAAACGTCATTCCATAATATGATTATATCTATTTCATTTAAGCTTCAATAGATTACCTTTAATAAATACTGGACAAACTGATACAAGTCGCGGCTGTGTTTTGTTTGTACATAATTCTATTGTAGGTAATATTTTTGCTCTGGAAAATGAATGTATTCGGATAGTGGTAGTGAGCAAACCAAGCGACCGCAATTTTTTTAACTTTTGAAACTGTCAATCAACTGGATCGATTCATCAAAATGAAAATCGGCATAGCTAGTGGTATTTGAGCAGATGGAAAAGGAAATAAAATACTTTTGATCCCCCGGGATCGGGACTTAGGCGGGTGAAACCGCGGGGCGCTGCTAGTAATGCTATAATTTACAGTAGGGTTGGTAAACCTAGCCTGGGGTGACCTGAATTACAGGTTACCTACAACAGTTTTTTTTAAATTTAATATTCGTCTAACCCAAACTTCTTTCAACCAGAAATAAACGCTCTACAAATGACTGTTAAAACACCAGCAGTATTCATTTCACTGCCATAATCATTACCAAACCTTTTTCATTAGATCCCTAGGCTAGTCTTTTTGCCTTGACGTAAGAAAAAAATTTACGCGCCCAAATTGTTTCTTCCTTCATGCTTTTTGCTCTACTAATTTATTAAACACAGCCACAACATTATGGGCGAACACAGAAAATTTTCGACCATCGCGTTAGAGAATGTGATTGTAATCAGTTCCCTGCGTCTGTCTTTCCCGACGTACAGTTCCTGATGTACAATCAACGGTCAAAAGTCTCTGCCCACTGTAACGTTTACAATCCTGTGCAGCACTATTTAAACATTATAACAACGTAACCTGTGGATCGAACCCACGTCGTCGGTTGGTGTAGTGGGCCATTATACCACTCACACAACTAAATAGGTACATAGCTAAAATGTTCAAAATAATAATTACACTGAGTACGTTTAATTCAAGTATTTATGTTTGTGTGTAACGTCTATTAGAAGAATGTCGTAAGTTCAATACTTGTTGATAGTGTTATTGTAGCAAACTGATAAATGACTTATGACCCATACTGTACATTTAGAGGTCTTCAAGTCGCGAGTTAATAGGTATCTTCTAGGAAAGCGTGCAACATCTTTACCTACAATCAAGCATGTTATATTGGTCAAACGCTCTGATATGTAAAACAGACGGACAGACGGACAAGAGAGGGATCTAATAAGGGTTCCATTCTTTACCTTTTCAGGTACGGAACCCTAAAACATCGTTTAGCTGTTAAATATGTGTCAATGGGGTTTCTTAAGAAAAGGTATAAATTAATGTCTCATCTAGGTATAGACATACTGCACACCGCGGTTTCAACCGCGTAAGTCCTGATCAAGTAGGAATATCGGGATAAAAAGGTGTCTAGCTATCTACATACCGAGTTTCATTGCAATTGGTTTAGTAGTTTTTGCGCGACATACTAACAGTCAAACTTTCACAATTATAATAGGCATCGCTTTGCTATAAACATAAAGCAAATATTTGTCTGAATATAAGGAAGTAGTTGAAAATTAAATCTCTACCCACACACAGCGGGCACACAAGGACCCTCGGGCGGGGTGGAGAGCCCTCCATCTGGTACACGAGGGGGCCCCATTGTTCTAACTATTGTTGTTCTACTAGTTAGTGATATGTCTATTTCCCTAGGTCTTATTTCCCATTTAATAATGGCATTAAAAACGATCTGTGCTTTTGTACCCATCCATATCATTATTTTTCCTTCCGTCCGCCTTTTTAGATAACAAAGTAATAAACTCTGTTTTTCCAAAATTTAATTATCATATTGAACAAGGAACGTGTCCCAAACCCTTGGTATAAGTTTTTGGCAAAAATTCCAAAAGTTTTGTCGTGTGAAACTAGTCTTAATTTTGTTTAGCTTGTTATTTCCATTTGTGCGAGTTATTTTGTTTTTAGAAGTTAGTTGTTTTAATAAATAATGTTTTGTTTATGTTTTACTTCGCTGTTTCACCCACGTAAGTCCCGATCCCGTGTAGCCTATGTGTTATTCCAGGTCTCCAGCGATCTACATACCGAGTTTCATGACAATCAGTTCAGTATTTTTTACGTGAAAAAGTAACAAACATACACACAAACTTTTCTATTTATAATAGTACTGTAAGATTATTTGTTGTGTTAGTTAAGTATAACAAATAGTTAAGTATAAATTCAATCTTATAAACCAAAACTCAAATGCTTGCAAAATAATTCGTAGATCATTTTCTATGGAAAAAGGTGTCACAGACCGTGTTGAAAGATGCTACTTTGGATTAGCGCCGAGAACCTACCTGACAGTTATGCGGTTCCCAGTTGCGTTTTTAGTCGACCTGAGTTTACGAAGATTGATACTAAATCCTCACCAAACAGAACGCATACTAATTCTGATTAAATTCTGATTAGACACCATCACTTCACTATCACTACATAGTATAAAATAAAGTCACTTTTCGCCGTCCCTATGTCCCTATGTCCCTTTGTATGCTTAGATCTTTAAAACTACGCAACGGATTTTGATGCGGTTTTTTTTAATAGATAGAATGATTTAAGAGGAAGGTTTTTAAGTATAATACATGCATAATATAGCCGTGCGCAGCCGGAGCGGGTCGCTAGTTTTCCATAAAAAACTTTTCAAGATGCCACCCGACGGCGACGCGACTATCTCGATGCGCTTTTGCTCGAATTGTTGTTTTATAAAATAACACACAAAATAAGTAAAATCCGATTCGTATTACGACTCGGGAAGATTCGTCGAAAGTGCCAATATTACACCCTGATTACACCCCAGGAATCTTATTGTGTGCACATATTGTAATATTTCCTCGAAGTAACTTATAGCACTTTTAAGCTTCTTATATTTTTGTTATAAAACATTTCTAAATAAAACCGACGGAATGACATCAACAAATCACAAAAACAAACTCAAATCCTACAGTAAAATTTTGGACCGTCGTAACCCGAAACCAATTTCTCCGCGAATTTGTTTAGTTTATTGATTTAGACAAAATGTCTGTTAATAAATTTCGGAGTCTGAGTATCTGAGCTCACCACTAGGAAATGACCTCAATCAAAGATATTCCATAGAAATAAAATAGTTATACTTACGTCAGAACGTTTTATTAAAAAAATTCATCCTGTGTAGGGGCAAGTTACTTGAAATATGGCATATCAGCATAGAAGTAGGTAAAGAAACAATCACCCGTGAACCCACAACACTAAGGACCTACTAACATTAATTTTAAGTTTAAACTAGCAGCTCGGTTTCACCCGCGTAACTCCCGATCCCGTGGGAATATCGGGATAAAAAGTACCCTATAAGCCTTCCTCGATAAATGGTACAACACAACAATAATTTTTCAATTCGAACCAGTAGTTCCTAAAATTAGCGCGTTCAAACAAAGAAACAAACAAACTCTTCAGGTTTATAATATTAATATATATACTAACATTTGTATATAAGAATCTGTGTAAGCGATGATTATTTATTTAATAGGTATGAGAAATAATTTCAATAATTGTGGTTTTATCTCTATCGCACTCGGTTAGAACAGCGATCGTAAATCATATCGTATCGTTTCCTACTCGACGTCGAATTTTCTGTATTCCTTTAAAACCAATAAATTGCACTTCTTACCATTTGATAAATGGCAGTCGGGATTTCTCAAAGATTTACTCTATTGAATTCGTTTGATTTAAGAAAGATTTAAAATAAACAAATAAATAGGTAGGTGACATTAAAAGTTTAACAACTCACTTTGTTACCTACTAAATTGTCCCAGTTCACGGAACAATATACTCTCAACAGTTTGGTCCTCTTCTATAACCGAACTACTGAGACCAAATAGTTGCAGTAGTTCTTACCAATTGTTGTAGTCCGACAATCAGACTAGCAATCGAGCTACTGGCACACAGCCCTTTTTGCTATAGCCGAGTGGATATTGGAGTACACTCTAGTTTTTTTTGCAACGAATAGAATCTGAAACTTGTGAATCTTGGTATGAGGATACATGGGCTACTTTTTATCGCAGGTGTAACCGTGGAGCGCTGCTAGTCAGTAATTTTAGTAAACTTTAGTTCATTTGTGCGTGTGTCGACGTAAATGCTTTTCACGTTCCAGAAGCTATAGAAAAAGATGTCGTCATCCGGAAGTTCAGTGGACACAGCCTACGCCCGCGCTGATCCCTGACCCGTATCATCACACGTGTCGCCCACCGTCTTCACGAAACACGTGTTTAGATAAGCTACAAATATATATTTCTTTACTAAGCCTTTTGTGTCCTACAATTTTGGCTACATTTTATCTCATAACTATATTAGTTTTAACGGATATAATCAGAGCTTTTTTTTCGTAATCTTCTCAGTCTGCCTGTGACCATGGGATCTGCAAAGTGCTCGAAACGTCAGGCTTTAACAAATTATAAAAAAAGTGAAACCCTTAGAAAAGCACCACATTTCCTCTATTAATAGATATAAAATTAAAAGTCATGACTAACTGACTGATAGGTATATCAAAGCCCTGTTTAAATGGTCCCAGAGACATTACATTTGGGGAAGATTTCTTTGTGTACGATAGGTCCACTAATAAAGAATTTTCCAAAATTTCATTTCCTGGTAGGCCACGCGGGAAACATTAGCTAGGGTAAAAGCATGTGGATTATATGTGTGCCATTCTATATAGGCCTTGTTGCCTGATTAAAATGGTAAATACATAAAAGTTCCTCCACAATAGCTCTATAACTTTACTCTAACTTCTTTGAAGTCGTTCTTCGACCGAGTAAATGATAAAATCAATTTGTCACTGCTCTTAAATTTTGATCAGGCGTTGTACCTAATATTGAATAAGTTTACGAGGCACCCGGGAAATTTACTTTATTCATAAAGGCCTCGCGTTATGGAGAGAGCGTGAAGATGTGCTCTTAATATTCAATGTAATACGTTTTTTGCTTGAATATGATGATTTTAGTGCACAGCGTAGACTTTAGCATAATTACAAGTAGGTAGTAGGTATGTCTTTTAACATATTTAGCGTTGTTAGACATACCTACTAAATACGCTTATTGAAGATTATTCATAGTTTAACTAATAGACTTCAGTTAAAAAAATGTAATGCTTATAATGTCGTTATGTTAAAAATATACTTCTTGCAATGGTTTTAAAAACTATGAATGTATGGCTTCGGAACGCGTCCTCCAATGAGAGGACGCTACAAGAAAATAAACTCATGGGGTTTCTTTTCTTCCTTTCAGAATTATAATAATTTGTACACATTAAATATCTTTGTCAATTTTTTTGTGAGAATCAAACAGTTACTCCTGTAGCCACACTGCCAGGTTGTCTACTCTTTTTTTTATTCTGGGGCACACTCCTATATAATAGTGTCATTTTTTGATGAAACGGACATGTTTTAACTTTATTATAGATCAGTTTTCGCCTATCGTTTCCCAAGGCATCATTCAAATAACTTATTCCATCAATCTGTTTATGAACTATAAACTAAGAGCCTGGAGCTGACAACTCCGCACTTTTAGAGGCACTGGTTTCTTTATGATCAAATGGTTATTTTAGGAGATAAAACGAAGAACGAAACGGTGGGAGAGATATGATTTTAAGTTATTTCCAAAAAATTGAGGCGATAAGTTTTTTTTATTGAAGAACGTGCTAAAGGTATTTTTTAAACCAGTGCTATGTGACTGCGTTTCACTGAATAATAATTTGCTAACTTTTGCCTATTTTAATTTTAAAATTTACCGTGGATTAGCACTTCATTATCGAATACATACTATTAAATTTCATTACTATTAAAAATCGATCTCGACAAATTAAAAAAAAACCATGATAAATATAACTTTGATTCGAATAATGTTGCCCTTTTTGAAAATCTTTTTCTGTTTATTTACTAAATAAAAAGTGTAAAAGTTTATTTGAGGCAGTGTATCATAGAAAAGTTTATTTATTTGAATACAAGTTTACCCTAAAAAATCGGAAGTTGAATGATGGCAAAAGTTACTTCGAAATTAAATCAAAGTTACCTATAGGAGACGAAACGAGTCTTGAAAATTTTAATGAACAAACTTAAGTTTCCCTGAATTTGATTGAAGTGCGAATCTTCCATCTGTTGTTCAAGATTTACTTAGAAGTTTGTAATAATTTGACAAGATCCGGATTAATTGGTGATAAATAAGTCTCATAAAGTTAGATAATAAGTAAATAATTACTGTCTTAGTAACGTCTTCAGTCTAACCATCCGATCACAGTAGCCCAAGTTTTTTTTTCTGTCGTTTGTCAATTCTATCCAAACCGGAGGTTGTCCTTGGCTGCATTTTTAGTCTTCTTCTTCGTGTCAACGGCGGCCAATGCAATGCACCTTGATCAAAGCACTCCCGCCCAAAACTTAGCCACGGCAATCGCATTATCTGTTGACTGCAGAGCAGCTAACAGGGTAGAGAGAGCAAGCCGTCAAGCGCACCATCGTTTAGTCGGCCCTTCCACACTCACCCAGAGTGTCAGAACCGGAGGAACCCCACCTAGCCATATTCTCTTTGCAGCGGCCAACCTGGGTCCGCAGGCGATTTAGGGACTTCCATGTTGGATTTTTAGTGCAGACAGGGATAATCGCCCGTTTGAAGTGCACATCATACTTTCCTATTAAACATGTTGGCTTCGGCTTCACGCTCGCCTTTAAAAGATCCAAGGCACCATAGCACCATTATATGGGAAACATTAATATCTTAGTAACGTCTTCAGTGGCACAGCATAATAATAAAATACACATAAATGCGCAAAAGCTATACTTCATCATCGCTCTTTAACGGCCACTACAAAGCAAACGCAAACCTACAAAGCGTTTGCGTAAGTTTCACATACCTAATTTACGAAAACTTCAAGGTTCAAAAGGTACGTGAAATTCAATAAAATATAAAAACAGTACGAAAAATTAAAAGTTGTTAACAACACTTGTCTACACTAATATTATAAAGAGGAAAGCTTTTTTGACTTGATAACGTTTTATAAATTGGTGAACACCTGCAATCTCAAAAAAGTGTGACGTCACGCGTCGTTACTGGAACGCCTCATGTTATTGACAAGGTAACTATAGCAACGTTTTATCGCTGCCATGGTTACCATCAATGTTTTCTTATGACGTTATCACGTAAAATTATCGTCCGGAAACAGACTTTACAGACAACCATTTTTTTTTGTTTGTTTGTAACTACTGGACCGATTTTGATGAAACTTGTTATGAAGATACATTGATTCATTGGGAGTAACGTACGCTTTTATGTTATGTACTTTTTTTCCCGATATGCCCAAGGGATCGGGAGTTACGCGGGTGAAACCGCGGAGCGCGCTATTATTTAAATAAAAGAAGATATGCGGGAACATACATAAAAAAATATACATACAACCGAATTGAGAACCTCCTCCTTTTTTTGAAGTCGGTTAAAAATTATAAAGGATCATTCGTTTAGGGAAATATTTTAATATTGTGTAGTTTTGCTGCTCTAAAGTTGTTTCACACAGCGGTCGTTAATTCTTCAAGGACATTTAGCTTTCCAATCCCAAATCGGAATTATCTATGAACATCAAATATCAGCCGAGCATAACTTTAGCGGGAATTAGATATGAAAATGGACAAATCCAGTAAATCAGTAAAGTTAAATACTGTTTTGGGTAGTTTTAAAACATAAGAAGCTTTTAAAACGTAAGAAATAATGTTCTTTATAAAGTCCGCGAGGATTTTTTACATTTCCATATTTAATTGGGTATTTTTGTTACCCAAATTATGCTATGTAAAGCCTTAAAAGCTGTGTTTCAACATCATTATTATGGCATGAGGTTTGCTGGTCTTATTGTTGAAAAATCTGACTATCCTACTCTGTAAGAAGTGATGCACGATCATACTTATCAAATAAAATATAAGTAGGTACGTCCCCCGTTTTTTTTTTCGTCGATTAATGAGGATTTGATATAGTTAGGTACTTACTTACTTATTGCTGGATATTCTACACATCGCCATCTAGCCCCAAGCTAAGTAACTAGACTTGTGTTATGGGTGCTAGACAACGGATATGCTACTTATATACTTCTTAACTTTCTTTTGTAAATATATACTTATAATACATAGAAACAACCAGAGCACAGACAAATATCTAAACATAAACACTTGCATGAGGCGGGAATCGAACCCGCAACCCTGTGTTTGGCAGTCAGGCATCGTGACCGTTGTGCGAACTGGGTCGTCATGATTTAATTTGTTGACTTGTGTTAAAATAGATAATTTTTTTTGTCGACTGTACTCAGTCCAGTTGCTAATCTGTCCAGTTGCGATACTGTCCAGTTGAGAATCTGTCCAGTTGCGAATCCGTCCAGTTGCGATGGAGGGTTCTAGGATGGCACCTTAGTAAGCCAACATTAATCGAGTTGTATGAACCCCTCACAACTGGTACGCCCACGTTACAGTAGGTAATCTGTAAGATATAAAGATACCTACTCGTCACAGTAATGTACAGTGTACATTACCGTGACATTACCACGCCATTAGTGTTGATATCCACTGTGACAGGCGCGTCGACAAATACACGCCATGATATATTTATTTATAGTAGTACGACCATTTGAGCTGTGCCTTTCATTCTTACCTTGAGCTTTGTTAGGTGGAAGGGAAAGTCAATAAATAAAATCTAATATATTTTAATTCTTGTAAATGTATATGTAATCAGGATCTCGGAAACGGCACCAACGATTTTCATGAAATTTAGTATGCCAAAAAAACATCAGCTTCCTGAAATTACTTAAAGTAAAAATAGGCTTGAAAGTTTGAATTTTTCGAGCAAGATTTGCTCAAACATTAAATTTAAAAATATATAACAGAGTTTCCTTAGCTCAGGAGGGTTTCGGGGGCGAGGTAAAAAAAACGTAAAATAACCCAGCAAAGCTCGGTTACCTAGGTACTATATTTAATTCAAGCATGTAAGTAAGCCAGAGTTTTGCTTAGTCATTCCTTATTCGTACTGTAATGGGTTGGAATCAGTTGCCTGCGTCTTTCCTGACGTGTATAACTTGGGGGTCTTCAAGTCGCGAGTGAACTGGTATCTTCCAAGAAAGCGTGCTACATCTTAGGTCGCATCGCCTCGTACCATAAAGCGGTTGTGATAGTGATCAAACGCCGATCTATCTTAATATTATAAAGAGTAAAGATTTTTTGTTGGTAATAAACTCCGAAACTACTGGACCGATTTTGATTGAACTTGGTATGAGGATACATTAATTCATTGGGAATAACATATGCTATTCAGAGCAGCGCTGCTAGTCCTACTAATATTATAAATGTGAAAGTTTGTTTGTGTGTTATGTTTGTTACTCCTTCACGCAAAAACTACTGAACCGATTGCGATGAAACTCGGTATGTAGATAGCTAGTGACCTAGATTAACACATTCTTTCTATCCCGATATTCTCAAGGGATCGGGACTTACGCGAGTGAAACCGCGAAGCGCTGTTAGTTATTTTAAAATCAAAATATTGTTTATTGACCTCTACAGCCTAGAGCAAAAAGCAGCGACGCAAGCCCTAATTACAGCGAAATATGTGAACGAATATGTCAATGAAAGGCTTTCCTTATGTGGCCATAACACATGCCATAATACAGTAGGTGGCAGTTAAAGGTCAATATTTACCATTTCTAATGACGATGTTTGAACAGTCCGACCTGAACAAGTTGTAAAAAGATTTGTATACATTTTTCAAGCGATTTTTGACGTATTAACTGTGTTGTAAATTGGTGGAACACCTGCATTCACACAAAAGTGTAACAGTACTATTGTGTGTATGCGTCATGGTAAAATGACCAGACGCGTCATGGTAACTAAGGAAACAGAGTATTTAATAATAATATCGCGCATTTGGGCTTGTGCTATAGTGTGACGAGAAGAAGACTTATATTAGGGAAAAAAATATATAATTCATAGAAAAAAAAAGGAATAACAAAACACATCTCAATGGTTCATCGTTTTCTTATGACGTTATCACGTAAAATTATCATCCGTAAACCGACTTTACAGACAACCATTTTTTTTTAATCCTAAAGGATTAATAATAAATTAATAAATTAAGATTTGGTATACATAGCAGCATTCCAAATTTGCGTGCGTTTTGATGTATCAGTCAGTCAGGGGATGGTTAACTTACCATGAAAAAGATGTTTTGATGATGAAAAAAATGGTTGTCTGTAAAGTCGGCTTACGGACGATAATTTTAAGTGATAACGTCATTAGAAAAAATTGATGGTAACCATAGCAACGATAATACGTTGCTATAGTTACCTTGGCAATAACGCTCACGTTCCCGTAACGTGAGCGTGACGTCACACTTTTTTGTGAGTGCTGTACGGTGTTCATAGATTTATAAGCGTTATGACGTCAAAAAACAATAATTTGTTAAATGAATAAATAGAGAACGTAATTTATAAAAATACCTAACTAAGGAAAAACATTAATAAATTATAAAAAACTAGCGACCCGCCCCGGCTTCGCACGGCTATATTATGCAAGTATTATACATATTAAACCTTCCTCTTGAACCACTCTATCTATTAAAAAAAACCGCATCAAAATCCGTTGCGTAGTTTTAAAGATTTAAGCATACAAAGGGAATAGGGACAGAGAAAGCGACTTTGTTTTATACTATGTAGTGATACCTTGAAATTTATTTATTTTAAATGATTTCAGTCACGTTTGAAAATATAGATTTTGACCCAAAGGGTAAAAACGGAATATTTTTACTACGACTCCACTGTCTGTCTGTCTGTCACCAGGCTGTATCTCATGAACCGTGATAGCTAGACAGTTGAAATTTTTACAGATGATATATTTATGTTGCCGCTTTAACCAAAAATACCTTCTTTGTTAAGAGGACAGAGTACCGGGAGCTTTTTCCATACAAACTATTACAAACGTAGTCGACTGTTTTCTCTCTGGATAATGACACTAGAGCAAATATTTTTGGTGCGTAAAACTTATAACTGCCATGACCATGCCCCTATTTTTTGTTACCTATTTATTATTTTTTTTATTTTAATTTCTATGATAATTAGAAAATGAAAAAACCAAAACATAGGCATAGTCATGGCCGATAAAGATTTTATGGCACAACAATATTTGTGGTAGTGTCATTATCCAGGGAGGAAACAGTCGACTACGTTTGTATGGAGAGAGCGCAGGTACCCTGGTATCTTATCTTCCAGACTTTCTCATAAATCAACTTAGACAAACAAAAACAAATTTTCTCAAGTGTTTTAAAAATAGTTGTTCAATTTTCCGTTTTCCTAATTAACATTTATTTACCTAAGTTGTTAGTAATCTCCGATTCCCAATTAAACCGTTTTAATGAAACCTCAGCCTTCTTTCATCGAGCTGAACCGCCTACCGTCTGACCGATGAGGTTACTTCATTAATTGAATTTTCAGAGTACCTATATTTACTTTATAAAGTGCTTAAGTAGATGTAGATTGATTTTGATCGATTTGTTTGTTAGTTTGTGGGTCTTTCAGATTTAATTAGACGTCTTCAATGAGGTTGGTTTAAATAAAGGTCATTCAGACTTAGAAAAGTAAAAAAAAAAGGTTGTCTGCAAAGTCGGTTTACGGACGATAACTTTACGTGATAACGTCATAAGAAAACACTGAATAATTGAAAAAATGTTATTCCTTTTTTCTTTCTTATTTTTTTCTTTTTTTTTTTTATATTATACTAGCGACCCGCTCCGGCTTCGCACGGCTATTTTATGCATGTATTATACATATAAACCTTCCTCTTGAATCACTCTATCTATTAAAAAAACTGGTTGCCTGTAAAGTCGGTATACGGGCGAAAGTTTTACGTGACAACAACTGTGCTCGAGTGGAAGGGACGCGTGCCTTTCACTTTTTATGTCTGTCTCTCTCGCTCTTAGGCGGGCTAACCATGCCCGCGTGCCTCTCACTCGCTCTCATTGTGAGCGCATAACGTGATCAGAGCGTAACGCAGTTTCTTGAAGTGTCACCCGGCAAACCAATTTATAAGACGTTGTCACGTCAAAACCGGATCAAAATCCGTTGCGTAGTTTTAAAGATTTATGCATACAAAGGGATATAGGGACATAGGGACAGAGAAAGCGACTTTGTTTTATACTATGTAGTGAAGTCTTCTATTCGTCACTCGTCACTATAACACAAGCCCAGATGAGCGATATTATTACTAAATACTCTGTTTTCTAAGTTACCATGACGCGACTAATAGTCATATTACCATGACGCATGACGTCACACGATATCACCGTGACACTTTTTTGTGAATGCAGGTGTTCTACCAATTTATTAGACGTCCACAAGTATAATCTTAAGGTTATTGACCTCTCCGTGTAAGTAACAGCTGATATTCGATTAACATAACCTCAAAATATTTGAAAAATTCAGCTGCTCAGCAACATACAAACAAACTCAGCAGCAGAACAGCTGATATTCGATTAACATAACCTCAAAATATTAGAAAAATATTCGTGTTGATTGTGGCGCACGAAGTTGCCACTTCATCATCACTATCACTATCACTATCACTACATAGTGTAAAATAAAGTCACTTTTCGCCGTCCCTATGTCCCTATATCCCTATGTATGCTTAGATCTTTAAAACTACGCAACGGATTTTGATGCGGTTTTTTAATAGATAGAGTGATTCAAGAGGGAGGTTTTTAGATATAAGACATGCATAATACAGCCGTGCGAAGCCGGAGCGGGTCGTTAGTTCTTATATATTTACCAATAATACTGTATTGATTAACCACGTACAACAAAACCTCCTTAATTTCTCGTCATATTATAATATTATGTACCTACCTACCAAATAATTAGGACACCTTGTAACATTTTATTGTTAATTAACCAAAATGTAGAATATAACATGAGCCTCTAGGCAATTCATATTTTAATAAGAAACAAAGATGTAAAAGGGTAAATTTTGTGTTTATATTTTTAAATTATTATCAGATAAAAGACGTCGACAACGTGGGAGTACTTTGACTTAAACTACCCTAAAATACAACCTCTTTTACACAAATAATAATATAACAAATTATAGTGTATTCAATTTAAATTGGGCCTTCAGGGCTAATAAAAACTGCATCATAAGATTTTTGGAAAAAGCATTAACCTAGGTAGTAACCGAACCTGAGAGGAAAGGGTACCGGGTACTCTTTCCACACAAACTATTACAAACGTAGTCGACTGTTTTCACCCTAGCTAGATAATGACACTAGAGCAAACATTTTTGTTGCATTCAACTTATAACTGCCATGACCATGCCCCTATTTTTTTTTATCTTAATTTCTATGATAATTATAAAATGAAAAAAACTCAAACATAGGGGCATAGTCATGGCAGTTATAGGTTTTATGGCACAAAAATATTTGCTCTAGTGTCATTATACAGGGAGGAAACAGTCGACTACGTTTGTATGGAGAGAGCGCAGGTACCCTTTCACCTTAATTTGAATAAATAGAACAATGGTTGTCTGTAAAGTCTGTTTACGGACGATAATTTTACGTGTTAACGTCATATGAACTCTTTTGTATCGTTGACATTACCATTTTGCATACGTCAATATGTTGCTATGGTTACTTTGTCAATAACTTTTCTATGGTTACTTGTCCATAACGCATGATGTCACACTTTTTAGGGTTCCGTAGCCAAATGGCAAAAACGGAACCCTTATAGATTCGTCATGTCTGTCTGTCTGCCGTATGTCACAGCCACTTTTTTGAGAGTGCAGGTGTTCACCAATTTATAAGACATCACGTCAAAAATCGCCGTTTTTTTTTGTATTAATCAATAGTTTTGCTGATAGGGATGCATAATTCTTGGAGTGTTTGTTTCCAAGAATGAAAAATACATACCTACAACCGAATTGCGAATCTCCTCCTTTTTTGAAGTCGGTTAAAAAGTATGACAAAACGAAGTAAACAGCTAATTTCATATCGTAGAAACTCTACGACGTAGCTCGTGGAAGTCTACGCCTAAGGCCGTATTTAAATGTATGAAGAACTTACTGCACCCCGCTATATCACCCGTGTAAATCCCGACCCCGCGGGAATTTCGGCATTAAAAGTAACCTTTGTCCTTCTACATCCCTTAAACTACCACTATGCCGATTTATATCCAAATCTGTCCAGTCGTTTGACCGTGAATAAGGAACCAATAAACAAGTTAACTTTCGAATATATAACACTAGCTGCGCCCCGTGTAAGTCCCGATCCCGTGGGGATATCGGGATAAAAAGTAGCCTATGTGTTAATCCAGGCCTCCAGCTATCTAGATATCGAGTTTCATTGCAATCGGTCCAGTAGTGCGTGAAGGAGTATCCAACATACATACACACACACAGAAACATTCACTTTTATAATATTACTACCGACCCGCCCCGGCTTCGCACGGCTATATTATGCATGTATTATACATATAAACCTTTCTCTTGAATCACTCTATTTAATAAAATAAAAAAACTGGTTGCCTGTAAAGTCGGTATACGGGCGAAAGTTTTACGTGACAACAACTGTGCTCGAGTGGAAGGGACGCGTGCCTTTCACTTTTTATGTCTGTCTCTCTCGCCCGCGTGTCTCTCTTGCCCGCGTGCCTCTCACTCGCTCTCATTGTGAGCGCATAACGTCAGCGGAGCGTAACGCAGTTTCTTGAAGTGTCACCCGGCAAACCAATTTATAAGACGTTGTCACGTCAAAAACCGCATCAAAATCCGTTGCGTAGTTTTAAAGATTTAAGCATACATAGGGATATAGGGACAGAGAAAGCGACTTTGTTTTATACTATGTGGTGATTAGCTACTAGCTAAGGTCCACGATTTCACTCGCTTAAATCCCGATTCCGTAAGAATATCGGGATAAAAAGGAGCCTATATGTTAATCTAGGTATCTAGCTATCTATAAACCGACTTTCATTGCAATCGGTTTAATAGTTTTTGCGTTAAAGAAACAAACATGTGTGTTTGTTTCTTTATATAATATTACGGTTTCACCCGCGTAACTCCCGATCCCGTGGGAATATCGGGATGTAAGCTATCCTATCTCTCAAGTTGGATCGAACTGCACATGGTGTGCGAATTTTATTATAATCGGTTAAGTGGTTTAGGAGTCCATTGAGGACAAACATTGTGACACGAGATTTATATATATTAAGATATAATATAATATTATATGACGGAGGAGGTGTTCCATGGACTTAAAGAATATCGGTGACATCAGCAAAGCTGACGTCACCAATCTCATCGTCCACTTGACGACTCTTCGGTTAGTAGTTTTTGTAAGTGGTTTTTAGTTAGAAATATTAATGACGTCAGTGAAGCCGACGTCATCAGGTAGACCAATCTTCGATTAGGAGCTTCGTCTTCAAATAGTAGCTTCGATGGTGCTGAGTAGAAACCGCAGGTTGTAGGGAGGTCCGCTCGGTCTGAAGTCTGGCGCTGGAATGGCTTTCCTACTGTTTTGCGGCTGTATTTATAGTGATTTTGTGTTTAAGTCAATTGAATGTTTTTCAAACACTAGAATCTTGTTTTTAATAGTTAAATTCAATGTAAATCGATCTATCAATTAAATTCTTAACTGTTTATTATTGTAGTTTAAATTAACCGTTAGTTTCAAGAATTATTACAACGAAATGAAAACATGTTATTGCAAAACAACAATATTGTTTTGAATAATCAATAATTTCATGAATTCTAGATGAAAGTTAGTTTTACCAGTCAAAGTTTAGGTCAATAATCATAATTGCGCCGATACGGCCATTCTGACAGGCGGTGCGCGCTCTGCACCAGCCTGGTAAGAAAAGTTGTTGTTTTGTAAGGTTATTTTAGCAAAAATTGTTATTGGGTCTTCGAAGGGTTTCATAGGTTCTGAAAGAAATGTTTATTAGATTCTCGAAGATTTTTGTAGGTTCTCGAAGATTTTTTTTAGGTTCTCGAAGATTTATGCAGGTTCTCGAAGATTTATGCAGGTTCTCGGCGAGTCTAAAGTTTTAGTACTGAGTTTGAAAAGTTGTTGTTCATACTCACTGAGTCTGAACAGTTCTATTGGGTTGTCGCAGATGCTTGAAGAGTCTGAAAAATTTAAGTAGTTCCTCGTAGATTCTTGGAGTTGTGGAGTTTGTCTAACATCTGCCGATACGGTTTCCTAATTACCAAATTGTGGAGCAAAACAATGTTAGTGGTCGGGAAAATGCCAGTGATTCGATGAACTGTGCAACTATAAGTATTGCAAGTTGTAGTTCATTACATCAAGTGTGTTATGCCACAGCTTGATTTCGTATAGTTCTTAATCATTATAAAGTAAAACGAAACACAAAACGAAGTTAGTAGTCGTGAAACTGCCAGTGATTTGATGAACTGTGCAACTATACGTATTGCAAGTTGTAGTTCAGCAAGTGCAAGTGCAAGTTGCAAGTGTGATATGCCACATCTTGATTTCGTATGGAAAAAGCTATGCTCGAGATTTTCAAGTAAGAAGAATACTTCAGATCAAAGATCACAGTTAGGGACATAGTTAACGTGATTGTTAAGCGTAAGTAGATATTGCACAATGAGCTACGAAAGGTGGACGCTAAGACTGCTTAAGTAGCTCCACGAGCACATTATTGGGATAGACCACCAATGACTTTAAAAGACTCTAACAAACCTTGATTTGTATAACAAGCAAGATAATTGGATATCCTGAATTTCGGTCTGTAGCGTTACTTGGCCGCGTAGTGCAGTGGTTATTACACCCACACTGTAAGCAGGAGGTAATGAGTTCAAATCTCGCCGCGGTCATAAATTTTGGCGATGCCCTTTTTTTTTTTTTTTTTTCTAGATAAAAAGAAGATACTAAAAGACTGCAGGCTATGATTGAACGTCAAAGGTTCAAGACGGTTGGTAGTGGAAAAAGATGATGGAGACCTACGTCCCAGATTAAACAAGGAAAGGCTGATACAGTGAGATGGATGAAGTTTTTCAGTCTGCGCATTCGCTCGGCTTATTCCTGATATTATGCAATTTTGAGGTTTCTGTAATTCAATTTGAAATTAGTGAACGTTGCCTTCTAAAAAGTACATTGAATGTGTGCTGGTTTCAAATTTTCTGCAAGTAATAGTGACTTTTAGAGTCTTTTTAGTTTCTGTAGGTTTAAACCATAAGGGGTTCTTCTGTGGTAATATGATACCTAGGTGTAGATGACTTGCTCTGAAATAAATACCTTTAGCGTTTAGATATTGTAGAATTCGTATTTAAGTGGGTATGCTTTATTCGAACTGATGACGCATGTTTTTCATGGTCTCGAGTTCATCCTTATTATCCAAGCTGTCCTTGGTGCATATTTTTATTTTTTATAAAACCTAGTCGTGTGGAAAATACTCAGCAATATTCGTAGATGAGTAACAGACGTCTTTTCTAAATATCTTTACATTATCATGACTCACGAGGATATCTATTCTCAGATTTGAATGTGGCGATGAGATTGTTCGATGAAATTTAGAATACTCTCGGTCAGCGCAGCTGTATGAAGGCACGAGCAAATTCAACGACCTTGGACTGCTTCTATAATTTACGGTTTTTTTTAACTAAGTAGGTACCCAAAACTTTCTCAACCCAATAAGGTGAGATTACCGTAGATAAAGGGCATAGCGGATCCAATCGATGACGTCACAGATGAATTCACTAGAAGGAAATCGAGCACCATGCCTACATGACTCGCCCAATATTACCACTATTCCGCATAATATTTTCTGAGCTTGAACATGGTAAGCGGAAGCGCAGTGGCCAGTTCCTTCGCTATAAAGATGTTCAGAAAAGACAAATGAAGAATTACGACATAGACCCTTGTGCTTGGGAGTCATTTGCTTCAAGGCGTCCGGAATGGAGGCGGTGAGTGCAGACTCAGATTTCTAAGTTTGAGGACGCGCAAAGGTGTGCTTTAGACGACAAGCGTGATCAGCTGAAGAGTAAGCCACCTTCTGCCATTGATTACAACTATGTAAACGGAGTTCTGACGTGTGCTTGCTGCGGATGAACCTTTGTAAACAAAATAAGTTACAAAAGTTACCTAAGGACGGAACATACGAACCACAAGGGTTTTTTTTTTTTTTTATACCAGTCACCGAAGTCGAAATCCACTAGGAGGATGATGGTGATGAAGTGATGATGACATTATTCCCTTCTGCGGGTAATGGCATAGCTATGGTCGCGCAACTTGATAAACAAACGATGAAAGTTGTAGACAATTAAGCAAAGCCTTACTTGCAAACCAAGCCGAATGCTACACTGTCTAAAAAGGCGTGACCTACATACAGCGACAGGTACATTGACATGACCACATCACTTCATCTTAATGTCTTAGGTATCACCACAAATAACTAAATTCTTCTAAATCAAGTCTATGTACTAATTGGATTTGAACAGAACCTTGTTTTCTTTTGAATGTTAAGGTCATGGCAAAATACAGTGACACTATAGACAGTCGACATAATCGATACCTCAACATCTCATTTCACCATAATATTCGTTCTATGAAGACATCGCTGGTAAACAGAACTCAAGTTTTATGACCCCTAAGTATCAAAGTAAGATTGGGTCCATGTTAAGAAAACAACAATTCTAGAAAACAAAAGTAGAATAATAGATAGGAACGTTGGAGTACACCATTCACTATCAGTGTACCGGCGTGGCGTCTATAAAATGAAATTTATCTACGGTAGCTCTGTGAACAGATGAAACGAACGATCGCTATTAAGCACCCTAGCAGCTGTCAAGAATCGCAGATTTAAAACCCGTGATAACTAGTCATTTAACTATACTGGGACAAAACGACCGAAGAAAGTTGTTTGCATAAGAATCATTTAGTAGATGACAGGAATTTTTACTCACGAATCGTATGTGAAGCGGGTAAAATGAATAAACAACAATTTTAACGAAAAAAAGGTTTAAACTTTCATTTAACCTTCATTCCAAAGTTGTTTGTGACGTGCCTTAACAACTCTTTACCCATTGTTCCGTAGAGTGGACATTGCTTAGTTATTTCTGTCAACTTCATTGGCATGACGCAGTGGGGTGAGTGTTGGCATATGACTCAGAACCTGACTCCACGTCACTTATTATTTTGAAGCAAAATAAGGACGCAGTTAGTCTTCTCGATATTTAATTTTGTCTAATCAATAATCTGATTCACAAAATCTCAAAGGATCCGCGTGATTTAATTAGATTTAAATCTCAAAAATACAGTGGAAGCGGAACGTGAACAGTTCTGTCTGTGGTCGAACAAAAGGTGAAGCTGTTGCTAACTTGTTTTTTAACACAAGATTGCCCTTTGTTTAAATCAAACCCAAGTATCGAAACGACAATATTATTTCGTACATCAGCAACACTGAATTTACGAAGTTTCCATGCACGATAACAGATGGCGCTTCTAACTCTGCGACAGGCATATTAACATTTGCGGGTAGTTTTCAATATCAACATAGAAATCGTGAATCTTGGAACATTTTCATCACCTTGTCCCACGGTTTGCTGTGGAAGTCTCACACACACGACGGTGGAGGCCTCTCTAAAACGAGTAAAGTCTGGATTCGAGGTTAGTGAAGCATTCACATTGAAGTGCGTTATCCTACACCTAATCAACGAAGAACAACCTTCGCTTCTCAAGTTGTGATTACTGCTGATGTAACTCGGCTGAAACTCATAATTCTCGGCGAATTGTTGGGCAAAACTAATTAATCGTCACTGCGAGAACGTGGCGCATACCGGGTCGACCTCCTTCTGCGAGCTTACTTCCGGTAGGAGCTGGTTGACTGAAGTGACACAATCGATGATGATGAAAGTGTTAATATAAGACCCTCTAAGTAAGAAGAATCGGAGCTTTCTACCTGTAACAGATAAAATGGTCAATGTGGATCAGGATTGGATGATTGTAGCTTGACGTTCTTATTATTAAATTCAGCTGGTGAAACAACAATGGTTTAACATTTCCTGTACCACTTTCATTATTACTGATGATTGTGGTGAAAGCCCATCCATAAATAGATCAACTACCGATGCTGATGGTGATGCTGGAAGTTATTGGTGCCATAGGTTATGAAGCAGAACCCAGGCGGGAGCAGCAGCATGGTTACCTTGGATGCAACAGATGCCCCAGTGGTTACAGAGTTTGTTGGTTGATATCAGGTGGTATACGAGCTGATGAGGAAGTGGTTTAGGATCGGATTCCGTTCCGATCCCACTTCTGATGACGGAGGAGGTGTTCCATGGACTTAAAGAATATCGGTGACATCAGCAAAGCTGACGTCACCAATCTCATCGTCCACTTGACGACTCTTCGGTTAGTAGTTTTTGTAAGTGGTTTTTAGTTAGAAATATTAATGACGTCAGTGAAGCCGACGTCATCAGGTAGACCAATCTTCGATTAGGAGCTTCGTCTTCAAATAGTAGCTTCGATGGTGCTGAGTAGAAACCGCAGGTTGTAGGGAGGTCCGCTCGGTCTGAAGTCTGGCGCTGGAATGGCTTTCCTACTGTTTTGCGGCTGTATTTATAGTGATTTTGTGTTTAAGTCAATTGAATGTTTTTCAAACACTAGAATCTTGTTTTTAATAGTTAAATTCAATGTAAATCGATCTATCAATTAAATTCTTAACTGTTTATTATTGTAGTTTAAATTAACCGTTAGTTTCAAGAATTATTACAACGAAATGAAAACATGTTATTGCAAAACAACAATATTGTTTTGAATAATCAATAATTTCATGAATTCTAGATGAAAGTTAGTTTTACCAGTCAAAGTTTAGGTCAATAATCATAATTGCGCCGATATATATAATATTAATATAATATAATATTATATAATATTAATATAATATAATATTAATATAATATTATATAATATTTATATAATATTACTACAACATCCCCAGTTAGTGTGCTAACTGGGGATGTTGTAGTAATATTATATAAGTAATCCATTTATTTATCATATTAACAATCATACACAAAAATAAGTACGTATAACAATAACAAAATAAAAAATTAAAACCAAAAAAATCAAAAGAAAATCAAAAAATTTAAATCTAAACCTAGTCAAACAAATGTTGTAATGTTGTAGTAATTGTAGTATCTATTCTAAGATGTCCTATGTAGGTTATATGTATAAATTAGTTTTAGTTTATAATGTCTATGTTAGTATAACGCCTTATTTTTATATATTTGTCGGCGCATCCGCAATACAGACTGTCAATTGACAGTCAACGTCACAGGAAACACCGCACATTGGGGAGGCGGCCATCTTGTTTAGGTGCCATTCTAGCTTGAGTCGTGGCAGAGCGCGCACGCATCCTTGTTCTGTGAACGTTATCTTAATCTAAGTATATCTAAGCCATCTTTAATCATTTTCTTAAGTTGCTGATTGTATCCTACTAATATAATCCATAATTATAAGTGAAGTGATAATCTCAAGTGTTATTTCATTGAAATATTGTCTCGCTACCCGACAACTTTCGCCTACTAAAAACATGGAGGACACGAGTGACGGACCTATGACTTCATATTTTTTAATATTCTATTATTTCAGTATTTTCAAATTCCCTTAATAATACATTGTCATATTGAAATAGCATCGAATGATACTGCAATATTGGGAAACTCTCCGTTCCGATGTCATACGAGTATGAATATTATTGGCTGTAGAGATTGCAGAAACCTCGTGGGAGCATCGAACGGTACAATGTTGCATGAGATAACACTGTTTGGGAAATGTGGTAATAAACTAGACACATCACTTCACTATCACTACATAGTATAAAATAAAGTCACTTTTCGCCGTCCCTATTTCCCTATGTCCCTATGTATGCTCAGATCTTTAAAACTACGCAACGGATTTTGATGCGGTTTTTTTTAATAGATAGAGTGATTAAAGAGAAAGGTTTTTAGATATAATACATGCATAATACAGCCGTGTGAAGCCGGGGCGGGTCGCTATTTAAGTATATTTTTACTTTTATACAGGCCATTTTCCGCGATAAGATCTCTTTAGTTGGGTCCGTCAGAAGATTGAGTAGGCTAGCCCAGCACATTTATACTCCCCTTTCAGCTTAGTCGACAATGTCCAGAGGAAGAGACTCGTCAATACGTCTGAAGCCAACTATTAAAAAAATCATATTTAATTTAAATGAAATCTATAGAATGACGACCTCGCTTCGCGGCGGATGAACATTGAACACTCCCCTGTGATGCAGCAAATTCCTGCCTCATACCAGTATTTAGGTATGTACAAATATTTGTTTATATTCTGGGTGTTTTTGTATGTATAATTATGTGTGAAGGTATGAGTAAATACCACGATGATTGTTGGTTCTCAACTCTGATAACTGATAACTGATCTTTATTGGGGAAACTCTTGTGCTTATATACTAATGAAAATGTACAATTTATTTAAGTAACTTATCTAGGTAAACGTAGTTTGTTACTGTTATGATTTGTTGAATACAATATTAATTTCCTTTTACATAAACATTTGTCACTGTGTGTCGTCACCACGTTACGTATTGACCTATTTGAAATACAATATTAATTTTCTTATAGTAAACATTCGTCATCGTATACGTTACACATTACATATTATGTACGAAAATATTTTTAAGGAAAAATGCATCTTCAAAAATTGCGACTAAGACGAGACTCGAACTCGCATCCTTTGAATACCGTTCAAATGCGTTACCAATTCCGCCACTTAGTCAAGTACCGTCATAGTCCAGTCCAGTCTTGCGCTGGCGCTTGTAGTGTACGCACGCACTCCGAGTACCTACTTACGACATGAGTGAATCGAACGCGATCGACGACGCGGAGACAATGGCTACGACTTTGTTAAAATGTAGTCGTTGTAATATTGTTATTAATGAGCTTTTAGCTTTTGTGCAAAATAAGATTTCTGTCATCGATAATGACAGTCTAATAAGAGTGTGTACGTCGTCCTTTTCATCGGAAGAGATAAGGGAGGCAAAGTTGTTAATTTTTGAGTCTATTTCTTCAAGTACGCGCAGGATCACGAGGAAAAACCATGGAAAGCAGCGACGTGATATGAATGACATAGTGAGCCTGATGAAGTCGACAGATCCAGATAAGATCCCGACTTTTGTAGCGCGTGATCTGGAAAAACTGCCTCCTATCACGTTTGATCATCTGGATGTAACCAAGCTGTTAAAAGACCTTACTTTGCTACGTGCTGAAGTGAACAATATTAAGGATACCTACGTTACCATTGACAGTTTGGACAAGTTCAAAGTAGACATCGAAAATAGTAAACAAATTAACTTCTTAAAGCCTGGTTTTTCTCCTTTTAATGTGAATACGAGGAGGGCTGCGTTTTTGGACAGCGGGCCCATGGGATTAACTACACCAATATCAGAGAAAAGAACAAGGCAATTGAATTCTCCCGGTGATTTTTTGTTAGATCGAGAACGAAACGATTTATCAAATAACAATGAGGGTATATATGATATTTTGCCGGATTCCAATCGTTCTCAGTCCGAGGCCGTACGATCCCCGCCGCCCGCACCCGACCCCGTGCTATCGCCTCCTGAGCGACCGCGGTCATCTGATGTGCTTCGGCTCGTTGCAGCTTCGACGACTCCTACCGAGGATGCACGATCTCCGCCGCTCGTGCCCGTCCCCGCGCTAGCGCCGTTACCTGTTGTGCTGCAGCCGGTCGCCGCCCGCGCCGCTGCCGAGAATGGCCGAGTGCAGGCGAATGGTGCGTCATCGATCGCCCCGGCCGGTACGATCAATCAGCTGTGTATCGAGCAATCAAAGTGCATTCCAGCGGGCAGTTTGTATGTAAATAATGAAGCTGGTCGGTGCTCTGTGCCGACCTACGCGGAGACGGTCTTATCTATTAAGTCTAGAGATGAAGCTGATTGGACTAAAGTGCATAGGCGAAAATCACGCTCTGTTAACCGATTTATTGGAAAAACGGGTTCAGCCTGTGAATCAGAGTGCGGGTTCAAGTCTGCAGGAGAGGCTAAAGTACCTATATTTATTTCGAATGTACACAGAGAAACGTCAGAATCCAGTATAGTTAGTTATATTAAAGAAAAAACACAAGAAACTGTTAAGCTTCAGAAGATAGCGATTATTAAGCATAACTATTATAATGCCTATAAATTTCTTGTGCCAAAATATAAATTACCTATTTTCCTTAATGATAGCCTCTGGCCTAGGGGTGTCATATTTAGGAAATTCGTGAACAAACAGCGCCCGGTGTTGTCACAGGACGCGCGAGTTAGCGAATCTGATCACAACTCTCATTATGAATGATAAAGTGACTCATAACTTTGTAAGTTTTAACTGCAAGAACATAAAGCGTTCTATCGATGATATAAGAAGACTATGTGGGGTGGCTGACATAGTGGCCTTGCAGGAAACATGGCTGTTGCCGGAGGAGCTGACTTATCTCAACTGTGTCGATACGGAGTTCGGCTGGACAGGTACATCGGCCGTCGATACGTCGGCAGGGATATTACGTGGCCGCCCGCACGGTGGGACTGCCATACTTTGGAGAAAGAGTGTGTTTCATGACGTATCTATAGTGAGCTGTGATAATAAAAGGTTATGTGGTATTACGGTTACTGTGAATAATAAAAAGGCAATAGTGCTCAATGTTTATATGCCTACTGATAAAAGTGTGAACCTAGCGGAATGCACGGATTGTTTGGGGCGGGTGAGTGCTATTATTGATAACTATGACATTGACTCTGTGTTTGTGCTCGGCGATTTTAACGCTCACCCCGGCAAGCCTTTTTATACTGAGCTGGATCAATTTTGTAGCGAGCGGAGTTGGTCATGTATTGACGTTGAGTTTTTAGGATTACGTTCTGATACTTATACGTTTGTATGTGAAGCTAGCGGGACGAGGAGGTGGTTAGATCATTGTATACTTACTGAGGCAGCAAAAGTTTTAATAACTGATGTTTATGTTAAACATGAGGTGTTTTGGTCTGACCACTTTCCGATATTTCTAGAATGTAAATTAAGTGACATCAAGCCTAGAATTATTAATAATAATGTAAATAATAATCAAAACAGTAAAGTATTGTGGGGTTCTAGGAACCCAGAGCAAATAAACTTATTTAATCGAACTTGTAATGATAAATTAAAACTAATTGATTTTCCAGCTGATCTGACAGCATGTTGTGATAGTTTGTGTCATAGTACTGAACACCAATTAGTAATAGATAAGTTGTATAATGACATAGTTTGTGCGCTTAGAGAGGCCGCGATTTGTTGTCAGAGTAGGGAGGGCAAGAAGAGGGGATCTGTTTTAGGTTGGAATAGACACGTGAGTGCTGCGCATGGAAGGGCTAGGCTCGGGTTTCTTGATTGGGTTGCGCATGGAAAACCCAAGTCGGGACCTGTTTATGATGGCATGTGTGAGAGTAGAAGAATATTTAAATCTCGTTTAAAGTGGTGTCAGAATAATCAGGAACAGATAAGAATGGATATGTTGGCAACTCATCACTCTCAGGGTAATTTTCGTGACTTTTGGAAGGCAACTAACAAATTGAGAGCTGGGTCTGGCCTGCCTGTGAGTATAGATGGTGTGTCTGACGGTGAGGGAATCGCCAATGTTTTTAAGGAGCATTTTTTCGTTAGGTCTCCGTTAGGTCCTTCTGCTGAAGGTGTAGATCGTAATTACAGCTGTGAGGTGGTAAGGTTTAGTGCGTCTCAGGTGAGAGTGGCTGTGATGAGTATGTCTAGAGGGAAATCGCCAGGTCATGACGGTCTTAGCATTGAACATTTACAAAATGCAGGGCCACACCTGCCTCGACTGTTGGCGTTGTTATTCTCCTTGTGCACCTCACACTCCTATTTACCTGGCGATTTGATGAAAACGATTGTGGTTCCGATTGTCAAAAACAAAACAGGGAACATGGCAGATAAAGCTAATTACAGACCGATTTCGTTAGCTACTGTCATTGCTAAAGTGCTCGACAGTCTCATTAACACTGAATTGAAAAAACATCTTGATATTCATGAAAACCAGTTTGGTTTCAGGGAGGGGTTAGGAACAGAGAGCGCTATTCTGTCGTTGAAGCACACCGTTAGATATTACACCGATCGTAGTACGCCCGTCTATGCCTGCTTCCTGGACCTTTCTAAGGCCTTCGATTTGGTTAGGTATGACATGTTGTGGGAGAAGCTCCGGGGTACTGATTTATCACCAAATGTCATTGCGATACTTAATTATTGGTATAGTAACCAAACGAATAGTGTGCGTTGGGCCGATGCTTTATCTGAGTCATATAGGTTGGAGTGCGGGGTGAGGCAGGGGGGGTTAAGCTCCGCCTTACTTTTCAACTACTACATAAATCAGCTGATTGTTGGGCTCAGCAGTGTTCATGTCGGATGTCATATAGACGATGTATGTGTAAATAATATAAGTTACGCGGACGACATGGTGCTGCTGAGCGCATCAGTCTGCGGATTAAGGACGCTATTGGGTATATGTGAGCGTTATGCGGCGCGACACGGTCTCATATATAACGTGAAAAAGAGCGAATATATGGTGTTTGAGACGGGTACGAATGATATGACGGATGTGCCATCGATAACTCTTAGTTGTTCACCACTAAACAGAGTGTACAAATTTAAATATCTTGGGCATATTGTGACCTTTGACCTCAAGGATGACCTTGACATAGAAAGGGAGCGTAGGGCGCTGGCAGTGAGGGCAAACATGGTTGCTCGTAGATTTGCTCGTTGCTCGATCGAGGTAAAGAATACCCTGTTTCGTGCATATTGTACATCGTTTTATACGTGTAGTCTGTGGGCGGTACATACTCGTGGTGTGTTAAGAAAATTGCGTGTTCAGTATAATGACGCGTACCGGGTGCTGGTGCGGCTGCCTCGCTCCTGCAGCGCGTCTGCTATGTTCGCTGAAGCTCGAATAGCTGGCTTTCATGCTACACTTCGTGGGCGCTGTGCGTCTCAGCTGCGCAGGTTGAGGGCCAGTCGCAACAGTATACTGGCTATGGTGGCCACTCGTCTTGATTGTGTGTACGTGAAGCATTGTATGTTCGCTCACGTATGCTCAAACTTTGACTTGTGTGCATAAGTATAAGTTTTAGGTTTAGTGATTTTAGTTTATTTATTTGATTCTGCATCTCTTGACATTTTATTGTGATTTATTGAATTTAATTTATTGATTTGGACATTTATTTTTAATTTTATTAATTTAGACTTATTTGTTTTTTTTTTTTATTTTTTATTATCTGGTACTTTATGAATTTATTAATTTGGACTTTATACATGATCAATGGACATTTATTTTAATTTTATTAATTTTGACATAATATATTTTTGAATTTAAATTGCATAATATTGTGCACCTACCTACTACCTACATTTTAAAATGAAATTCTGACATCTGTATAATTAGTTGTAATCGTGTAAATTTGTATATGGGTTTTGCCTGAAATAAAAATCAATTTATTTTATTTTATTTTATAGTCGAATTTAAGAATCGCATTAACCTCTTTTCGAATTAAATTTCGATAGCCCAGTGCAGGCTTAGCACTTTAAAAAAAATAAAAAATCATATTATGTACGGTCGGAGTCAAAATTGCAGACCCACCGTAGAGCTCCAAAACTGCTGTTATTAGAATGTTTTCAACTCAAACAATATTCTAAGGTCTTGCTCGAGTTCAAGTTATTAATCTTTCAAGGAATTAATTTATAAGATTAGAATTAGCCTCAGTACTAGACATGGGGCGGGTACCCGGTTTGGATCCGGTACCCGGCGGAACCGGCACTTTTTTTAGGATCCGGCCGGGTACCGGGTAATGGTGCCGGGTATCCGGCTCTGCCGGGTAAATTGATAGACCAAAAATAATGAAACATATTACACTTTTTAAATTATTTATTATGCTGAACACAAACGGTAATCATTATAATTATGTTTTGCTCACTAATTTATCAGGAAGAACTAAAAAAACTAAATATATATATTATTTTAATATTGGTAATTTAAGATGGGTAAGTTGTGATGTAAAAACGCCAATTTTTCTGCGCGGTTAGCATTTAGCATTTAGGCGACTGCGTTTCTTGTCATAAATTAGCCCTGCTTCTGAGAACAGGCGTTCGCTGTATACAGAACTTGATGGTGTGCATAGATATTTCACCGATACGTACCCGCCGGGTACCCACGAGTACCCGGCGCAGAATGTGTCGGGTACCCGTTCAGCGAGTACCCGGCAAAACCACTACCCGCCCCATGTCTACTCAGTACTGTCTAATATCCGTATATATTCCTGTATTATTTATGTATGTATACATGTATGTATGTACTTATTTGTATATATCTATGTATATAATTATTTGGTATGTATTATATATAGGTAATTATTTAAAATCCATAATTTTGTAAATATTTTATATCATCACCTATGATAAGTTAAGTTATTCACAACCTACCATAAAAGCTAAATCAGTTCTTTTCCATCCAAAGGTTGCCTGGAAGAAATCGCTTTCAGCGATAAGGCCGCCCATTTGTGCAACTTGTTCTTTCTAGCTTTTACTTTACTTTGTGTTTATCGTGTTCTGTTTCTTTCTGTGTTGTACAAATAAAGTTATCTATCTATCTATTAGCTGTCCCGGCATACGTTGTTTTGCCATATACAAAAACAAGGAAAAGAAATAGATGTTGGTCGATTCTCAGACCTAACAAATATACACAAAAAAATTCATACAAATCGTTTCAGCCGTTTAAGTAAACATAGGTATTAATCTAACACCGCAACACGATAATTTTCTATTATATAAAAATAAGTCGGGTTTTCCTTCCTGACGCTATAACTCCAGAACGCACGAACCGATTTAGATGATTTCGGTTTTGAAATGTTTGTCGTAGTCCAAGGAAGGTTTAAACGGTGAAAAAGATCGCACTTACGCGAGTGAAACCGCGGGGCGCAGCTAGTTATATATAAATATAATTATTGGAAAAAAAAAAACAGCGCACTCCGGGAGTGCAGGCAGAAGTGAAAACAATAAACTTGTTATTTCTCATAGAATATTTCTTGAAACGATCTGCTACTGCCATCTATTAGCACTCACTTAAACACATATAGGTAGTTTATTTTTTATTCGCTAGATGGCAGTAAAAAATTTAAATCAGCGCCATCTACATTCGAATAGCGGTCTTTCTAGAAACTAAGTTTCTCAATTTGTGTAATAGATGGCAGTATAAGTTCAACAAAAAGACTAACACAAATAAAATCTCATCTGTCGCGTCAAAATCTGTCGCGAGATCGGTTGAAAATGCTCACCCACAAAAGTGCCCAACGCGTCATAAGAAGTTTTCACTTCAAAAAATTCTGCAATTCTGACCCCATCGTATGTATTTACAAAATAAAAGTACTTATAGAAGTATTCTAACCGTTATATGGCCTAGTTCTAAGTCTAGTTGCTTAGTTTAAGGCTAGATGGTGCTCTGTGCTTAGGGTCAATTCACACGTACCACAGCCACACCACGTCGCAGCGACAAAATGTGGTCAAGCTGTAGTTACGTGTGAATAGTGTCGCAGCGGCTTTTTGCAGTTGCGTTGTGGTACCGACAAAATGTCGGTTGATGTGGTTGCGTTGTCGCTGTCGTTGCGATGTGGTAATTACGTGGTCATGTGTAAGTGCAGAATGAAAGGGGAGCGCAGGCGCCAGCTAGGCGCGCGCTGTTGATGACGTCATGTCGTGGCGATGTGGCCGCGGCGGGCGGCGCCGTCGCGATGTGGTTGCGATGTGGTCGTATTACACAGGTGGTCGATAACAACGGCAAAATGTGGTACGTGTAAATTGTAATATTCATTTTCAATACAAAATATACGCCCGACCACATGGCGTCATTGTGGTGTGGTTGTGGCTGTGGTGTGGTTGTGGTACGTGTGAATTGACCCTAGTCTTGAAATATTTATTTATAAAATAGACAGTTCAAATAACCGAATCCAATTATAACTAGAATTGTTCAAAGTTAATTAAGTTTAGGGACTCATTTGTCTCGTAGTTGAATAGGTATACGCTTTCCCTTCCGAATTTGGAAGACAAGAGGTCTAAGCGAACTACTTGTGTGTTGAAAAGGAACTTACTCATTGTGCTTACAATCAACCATTTTATTACAAAAATACAAATTTACCTATATAAATACGAGTCCCGAAGGAAAAATGTGTTTAGTAAGATAAATTTAAAAAAACTTGAGAGGTGTCAAGGGACACCCGGATAGAACGAAGTTCCTTTCGATTAATTAGTGCAGGAATTGTAAAAAAATTTTTATAAATAATCGTCGCGACACCACACTGTTCAATGCGAAATATAAAGACAAAACGAAAATAACTAGCTTGCTTTCTATGAGAGAGTCTGTATGAGAGAGTCTGAGTCTGTCTGACAGACAGAGAAACACGCGCACGCCGCACGGCTTACAACAATAGCAAAAAGTGTCGTTACAACTTTTGGTCTTAATTTTTTCTAAGTGCCAATAACTGTTTAAAAATTCCTTGAAAATGGTAAATTATATCGAGAAGACTTTGTAATTAAATATATGGTTGACAACGTCTCAGGCTAGAAAGTTTATAACAAGGCTAACTTTATCATAAACTAGCGACCCGCCCCGGCTTCGCACGGCTATATTATGCATGTATTATACATATAAACCTTCCTCTTGAATAACTCTATCTATTAAAAAAAACCCCATCAAAATCCGTTGCGTAGTTTTAAAGATTTAAGCAGTCAAAGGGAAATAGGGACAGAAAAAGCGACTTTGTTTTATACTATGTAGTGATAGTGATGATAATAGATTTCATAACAATACGACTTCGAAAGTAGACATCTAACACTTTCGTTTCTCCGCTCTGTTATAAAGATATTATAAACCTAGACTCTCGACACGAATACCGCAAAATTGGCACTTAAAATGTGTAAAAAAATAAAATAAATATTGCAGGACATTCCACACATCGCCATCTAGCCCCAAGCTAAGGAACTAGACTTGAGTTATGGGTGCTAGACAACAGATATACTACATATATACTTTTTCTTTTGTAATCCGGTCCGGCGTGGTGACCATTGTGCCAACTGGGTCAAAAATTCTATCATTTTAGAAGCTTTTATTCAGTTTTACCCTGTCCCGATGTTTGTTTATTATAACTATTGTTTGCGTTTGACCGCTATCTCACACGATGGTAAGTGACAATGCGGTCTAAGATATAGCACGCTTTCCTAGAGGATACCTAAATACGCTCGTGGCTGAAAGACCCCAAATGAACGGGGGGCTTCGAGGGATGTGAGTGAAGGTAGATATCTCGTACGATGGTAAGTGACGATACAGTTTAGATTAAGCACGCTTTTCTAGAGGATACCTAATACGCTCGTGGCTCAAAGACCCCCAAATAAACAGGGTCCTTCGAGGGACGTGAGTGAGACGACTGTGGAATAAAAACTTTTGCAATCCGTACTCCTTTTGTGACTACACCAGCCTACGTAGGTATATGGACCTATAAAAAAAGATCCTACGTATCGGAACATGGAAAAGTTCGGTTGGCGATACGACTTAGGCCATAGTGGGTTTTAACAAGCCGCTGCCGAACCATCCCACCAGGAGAGTGCTCCTTTGCAACACCATTATTGACGTTATAACGCTTTATCTACTAGTTTTTTTTTAATATCAACCTGACGTTTCGATCGGGCTGTCGGTCATGGCCGCGGAAAGACGCGATCATGTCCAGTGTTTATAGAATCACTACTTTTCTAATTGTTAATGACTAGTTTAAATATTTATTCATGACAAATATCAATCAATTACCCCCCTTTTTCCGGAACTTTTTAGTCTTCAAAATGTTTTTATAACGTATGGCCGCCAGTCATGGGACCACGGGCTAAACGAATGAATAATATTTGCCGAACATTTCACATTCATAAACGAAAAAATACGTCAACATAATAGAATAATAAAGCAATTAAAATTAACATCTCCATCGTAAAATGTGCAACCTTGAGACCGTAGGATCCTCACAGATGGGAGATAGGCAAATATTAAAAGACTTACCAGATGAGGGCGGTCTAACTTTGCTGGTCTTTGCTTCGAGGACAAAGAGATTAGAATTATTAGATTAGAGAAAATCTAACTTAACATTTGTAAAAGTTTGATTCAGTTTCGACTGCTATCAGTAACGTCTCAGTAATGTCACATTTTAACGCTTTTTAGGGTTCCGCACCCAAAGGATAAAAACGGGACCCTATTGCTAAGACTTCGCTATCCGTCCGTCTGTCACCAGGTTGTATCTCATGACATGAACCATGATAGCTAGAGACTTGAAATTTTCACAGATGATGTATTTCTGTTGCCGCTATAACAACGAATACTAAAACCAGAAAAAAGTAGATATATATTTTTGAGTATAGGTTTTTTTACATAATAGGTTAGCGTTTGATTACAATCACACCAACCTGATGGTAGGTAAAGATGCAGTCTAAGATGTACCTAGTAGGTTTTCCTAGAAAAGCTGTTCACTCGCGATTTTAAGACCCCCAAATAATACACACTTATACGTCAGGAAAGACAGACGCAGGCAACTGATTCCCTTGCTGTATGAATCATCACTACATAGTATAAAACAAAGTAGCTTTTTCTGTCCCTATTTCCCTTTGACTGCTTAAATCTTTAAAACTACGCAACGGATTTGGATGGGGTTTTTTTTAATAGATAAAGTGATTCAAGAGGAAGGTTTATATGTATAATACATACATAATATAGCCGTGCGAAGCCGGGGCGGGTCGCTAGTAAGGAATAAAGAAGCAAAACGCTTAGTGCGGGAATGTTTTAAATATCTTTGCCTCAATGAAGGGTGACAAATATAACTTGAACCCTCTATGTTTGCTGCCGAATAGCACTACAAAGTAGAAGTTAGAAGGTCAGGGGATGACAAACAAAAGCATATAATTTCCTCTTTTATCACAAACTTGAATATTCAGTGTTGAAAATTTTCGTTGAAAATAAGAGGGTGTAAAAACTTCTTGTTTCAACTTTGTGGTCTAGATTTTATACTTAATTTTAACTTGCGAACTTGGTACAAAAGGAAATAGACAGAAAAACAGCTTTGTTTGTACAACACAAGAAGAAACAGAATCACTACATAGTATAAAACAAAGTCGATTTCTCTGTCCCTATATCCCTATGTATGCTTAAATCTTTAAAACTACGCAACGGATTTTGATGCGGTTTTTTTAATAGATAGAGTGATTCAAGAGGAAGGTTTATATGTATAATACATGCATACGCGGGCGGGTCGCTAGTACGATATACACAAAGTAAAGTAATAGCCAGGAAGTATAAGTTGCAAAAATATAGCAAAATAAGGCGGCCTTATTTTGATAAATAAGAAAGAAAGCAATTTCTTCCAGGCAACCTTTGGATGGAAAAGAAGTTAATAGGTTGATATTTATGAATATAATAATATCTTATTATTAACTGAAATACCCTAACTATTTTTTTCTCATAGTTTACAAGTTTTTTCTAAACCTGTGAAATAAAATATTTGTGTAGTGTCAGCCGATTAATCGTAGCGTAGAGTCCGTACCCTGTTTATCAAAACTAACAAGTCTACGTTTTCACAAATTGCAAAGTTCATAGTGTCTGAAAAAAAACCCTATTTTGTTAAAAGAATATTTGTAAGATAAGATTGTAAGATAGTCTAAAATTTCTTGTTAAAAAAATAAAAAGTACCTATTTTTTTAACCCCCGACCGAAAATGAGGGGGAAATGAAATGTATATTTGTGGCACGTCTATACGTATAACGTCTATTACTGATTTTGATTTTTCATTAAAATTGGTCAGTTTTAATGAAAAATTAAAACCATCATCAACCATCTATACCTACAAATTTAACAAAATAAGACGTGTAATTTACAGTCTACAAATGTAAATTATAATTTATTTTAAAAAAGATTATAAAAGAAAGTCGCAAATTGTAAGTAGGTACTTATATATCTAAGTACTTACCCAACGTACTTCGTTTACCTTAAAAAATTAAAAATTCCGGCTTTTCTGTCCTTTAAGGTTACAAGCGACTGGTAATCTTTAAAAAAAATGACGTCATATTTTTTTTTCAGAACCTATGAATTTTGCAGCAATACGACACGCAAGAGTGTCGCTTACGCTGGTACGGCCACGTCTTGCGAAAACCGGCTAGTTACGTGGGGAACAAATGTCTTGCCATGGCGCCTCCGCCGGGTCGTGGCAGACTGGGTAGACCCAAGAAGTGCTGGCTTGACGTCGTAAAGGGTGATATGCGTGCAAATGGCCTTACAACCCAGGATGCCGAAGATCGTGCGAAGTGGAGGCGTAAAAGTAGGAAAGCGGACCCTGGGCTCCCGAGAGGGATGCAACCGGGAACATCGCTCGGATGATGATGATGATGATGAACAGAAAGCTCTCGTTGCTTTTAATTTACAAATACGTGAACTTCGACCTGGCTAATGACTTGCTAAGTACGTACGTCCTCGAAGGTAAGTTACTCCGAGTGCTCCGAGCTCACTCCATTGTTAGATAGTTTCACGTTTATTTTTTAATTAAAAACTACTTGTTAAAACGTTGAATAAGCTAGGAAGGTAGTTAAATTGGTTTAGAAAAGTTTGTGTAACTCAATAGTCACGTCACTACGTTTCTACTAAACATATGCTTAGTTTTTTTTTCTACATAGGTTAACGTTTGACTATCTTACTTGATGGTAAGTGACGATATACGACCTATACGCTCGTGACTCAAAGACCTCCAAATAGACGGGACCCTTAGAGGGACGCGAGTAATAAATAAATATTGCAGGACATTCCACACATCGCCATCTAGCCCCAAGCTAAGTAACTAGACTTGTGTTATGGATGGTAGACAACGGATATACTTCTATATCCTTTCCTTCGTAAATATATACTTATCACTACATAGTCACTACATAGTATAAAATAAAGTCACTTTTCGCCGTCCCTATGTCCCTATTTCCCTATGTCCCTATGTATGCTTAGATCTTTAAAACTACGCAACGGATTTTGATGCGGTTTTTTAAATATAAAGAGTGATTAAAGAGGAAGGTTTTTAGATATAATACATGCATAATACAGCCGTGCGAAGTCGGGGCGGGTCGCTAGTAACACATAGAAACAACCAGACCACAAACCAATATTTAAGCATAAATACTTGTCTGAGGCGTGAAACGAACCTGCAACCCTGTGTTTGGGAGTTCGGCATGGTAATCACTGCCGTCCTAAAGTAAAGTTAGTAAGATGGCAGTGTTACACTAAGTTTTCCGACCCGTCTTCCTTTCGTGGCTGCATCGGCTTACGTATCGGAACACGGAAAAGTCCGCTTAGCGATACCACAAGCCGCGGTCGCAGTCTCCCACCAAGAGATTAACTAACTAACATTTTTAGTAAGTAACGATCACAACTACTTTTAATACAATTTCTTTTAAAATGAAAAATTTCACATTTGAATAACGATGAAAAATAAACGGCAATTAATCGTCAAAAATATTAAGAACGTATGTTGCCGCTGTCACAAATATTTTCCACCAATCGTTTCCGTCTACGATAACGTGATTAAACTACAAAACATTCTCGAATCCTTCAAGAGACCAATCAAACTGCGGCCTACTCTAGGATTCGTATCGCATACCGCACATAACGGGAACATTATCTAGCTCTTAAATAGCTTGGAAAGAAATAAACGCAATGCGGCTGAAATTATAATGTGATATCGAATCATTATCCAGAAAGCCTGATATCGCTTACCAACGAAACAAATTTAATAAGACATTGATCGATTTGTTCTAAAAAAAATGACCGAAAAGCTGTAGAAAAAGATTTAGCGTGTTTACCTAGTGGTAGATACTTCGACTTTTGTCCGAAGGACGTGGGTTCGAATCCCAGCCGGCCGTGCTGCACCAATAGATTTTTTTATTTAAGAAAAATTTATGACATTACTTACGGTGAAGGAAAACATGATGAAACCGGCGACTAAGTTGGCTCCAGACTGGATTGGACTGGACATGGCCCATTATGATGTGAGGGTAGTATTATGTGCTGGGAAAGCCTTTTTTTTTTAACGAGGGGAAATGCAGCCTTATGCACCGTCCTGCCGCTTCGGGGGAAGCGATAGGGATGTGTGGTGCTCCCTCTGGCCTGTGGTGGTGGGCGGCCAGAGGTTTACCCACTAAAACCCCTCGGTGTCCTCTTTCCGCCGTGAGTGCCGGGGACGCAGGAGCGCTTACACATATCATCTGCTGCCCCACGGCGGCGGCTGGTCTCGTCAGACCCCATCTCTTAAAAACCCGTATCAAGAGAAAACTCTCTCGAGAGGCAGCGTAGGACACGCCGCCGCCTTCTCGGGCCTATGATCTCTGGGAAAGCCTACACCAACCTCCCGCAAAATGGACCCAACTAAAGAGGGATAATATAGTTGAGAAAAACAGCCCGTTATAAGTACAAAAGTTTTTAACCATTAAACAAAAAAATATGTATCTCACAACCTACCATAAAAGCTAAAACAGTTCTTTTTCTTCTGCGTTAGCTATTATGCCCGGTAAAAATCCCTTTCAGCAATAAAGCCGCCTATTTGTACAACTTTAATATATTCTAGCTATTACTTTGCTTTGTGTATATAGTGTTCTATGTTCCTCACTGCGTTGTACAAATAAAGTTCTATTTATCTATAAGTTCAAATCTATCTATAAATCTACAATCGAACTGAGAACCTGCTATTTTTTTGAAGTCGGTTCATAAACTACAAAAGCTTTCTACTTATCTACTCTAACATTGTTTTATTTCTTTCTTTTTAATTAATGTTCCACCTAATATATAAATAAATTCTACTTTATTCTATCTGAAAATATGGTTCAAAATTTATTTCTAATTTACGTTTTGCTCTTGACAGTACATACAAGACGTTTCAAACGTAACATCTCCCCAAGTCCAGTAATAATCGTAAAATTCAACCCAATGGAACAGTTAACTGAGCACTAAACTAGACTTGTGCAAGTGAAAGTACTTGCACACTACAGAATCGATGTTACTACATCTACTCATGTGCTTACACACTTCAGACCCTATGCCCATAGCTCATAGTTAGGGATAATTCTCAGAATATCCGTCGGCCAGATCCGGGATAGTTAGTTGTTAGCCCATAGTTTGGTAGAGTCAAACTCGATAGCAGTTCTGTATGTACTTCTTCACAAAAAGCATGCTCCGGCTCATTATAATAGAAATTAATCTGGTATTAAATACTGACAATGCCACGTATTATACCATTGCAGAATTTCAATGAAATAGGCCACTTTTTTTAAATTTGGTACTAGGGTGACCATACATTTTTTTACACCGGAAAAGGTTAAAGTTCAGGTTAAAAAATTAAAAAATCATGAAGTTTGAGTTAAATCTTAGTTTAAAAAAAAACTTTCAATGTGTCATAAAAAATATGATTGTATAATATATATTAATATGATAAAACAGATTGAAATAATTTCTTCATTTGCAGTTTTGGCATCAAAAAACATAGAGAAAGGCGTGAAATGATTAGTTACTTTTTATCCCAATATTTTCAAGAGATCGAATTACGCTGCTGAAACCGTGGAGCGCAGCATATAGATTTTGCTGTTGCATCTAACTTCTGATGGCGTTTATTGGCCGCAGGATAATCTCCAGTGTGTAGAGACTCTAAATAAAATGCAATGCATATAGGTATTATACTCTAGAGTGTAATAATAGATGTTTGACTTTATAAAACGTAGTGTTTCTTGATACAAACAATACTGTATCCTGTGGACAAAGCAAATAGTATTGCAGTTTATTGAATGTTTCTATATAAAATCTACTACGAAGTTTTTGAAATTTCAAATTTGTTAAGAAAATTAAAATATACTACTCGCATCGGTTTCTCTCGCGATTTTCGGGACCAATATTCTTTCTAGAGCAAGCCTTATTCCGCTAAATCAAATTCAAAAATTCTCCTGCAAGTTGCCCCTCGCTACTTGTTTAAAAATTCTGTTTCATATAAAGTGACTTCAGTTGAAGATAAAATGAACTCTCAGAAATTGTTTTTAGCACTAAAGTACAAGTGAAACTACACTTTGCTCGTCGTTCTCAAAGTCCTTGGGCAAATGTCAGAAGAATCTAAATAAAATTTATGGTGTTTATATATTTTGACACCCTCTGTGGCGGGGTGGGATATTTCCCATATGATTGCGAGTTCGAATTCCGCTGTTAATTATTTTTGAGTTTAGAAGTTACTAGCGACTCGCTCCGGCTTCGCACGGCTTTATTATGCATGTATTATACATATAAACCTTCCTCTTGAATCACTCTATCTATTAAAAAAACGGCATTAAAATCCGTTGCGTAGTTTTAAAGATCAAAGCATACAAAGGGAAATAGGGACGGCGAAAAGTGACTTTATTTTATACTATGTAGTGATTATTTATTTATGGTCTTGGTGTTTCTGTATGTATTATTAAGTGTTTATTTACAAAAATCCTATCCTTTTTTTGACTTCCTACAAGTAGCTAAGAACTTAGAGAAAGAATTATTTTATCTAGAGAGCTCGCCATGGAGTAGGAACTGTGACGTTACGGAAACACTTGGCCCATAAAAGTTGGCAGACATCCGCAAATATATGTTTTAATTATTTAACTAGCAAACACTAATCTCGGAAGTATAATAAAAAGAATAATGACATTTTATTAATCGATAAGTGTAGACATACTTGTATAAAAGGTATTTTGGGCTTTTTTGGAATAAGCCTTATTTTTTAAGAAAACAAGATTGGTAAGAATTGCTTGTGATCAGCCTAATAAGTTAAATGCTCGAAGAGCCTAATTGGCGATGAGTAAGAGACAAGAGTACTCTATCTGCTTACCGAGTAGAAATTATATACTTACTAGCGACCCGCTCCAGCTTCGCACGGCTATATTTTGCATGTGTTATACATATAAACCTTCCTCTTGAATCACTGTATCTATTAAAAAAACGCATCAAAATCCCTTGCGTAGTTTTAAAGATCTAAGCATACATAACAGACAGCGGAAAGTGACTTTGTTTTATACTATGGTAATGAAAATGACGAACTTTATCTGAACTATCCAGTGACCATTAAAACCTTAACACCTAATAGCTCTAAATAGGGCATAACTTAACCCAAATTGAGGCAATGTTGACAGACCCATTTCCATTAGCAATATGGAAATATAAGGATGATTTGTGTACACCCATGTGACGTTTTAACTGTAATTAATGAGTTAAGGTCGCTCTTGTAATCGCTCACAGCAATTAAATTACTTAAAACAGCGGTTAAAGTTTGAAATACCTTCATAAATTGTATTACATATAGCGCTTTGCGCTTTCACCCGCGAAACTCCCGTAGGTTATCCCGTAGGAATATCAGGATAAATAATAATAATCACATAAGTACACTACATAGTATAAAACAAAGTCGCTTTCTCTGTCCCTATATCCTGCTTAAATCTTTAAAACTACGCAACGGATTTTGATGCGATTTTTTTTAATAGATAGAGTGATTCAAGAGGAAGGTTTATATATATAATACAAGCATTATATAGCCGTGCGAAGCCGGGGCGGGTCGCTAGTGATAATAATAAATCATTTATGTCAGGCTACAAAGGCCCATAGATACATACCTTATAGACAAAAAAAGTAGTTTCTGTTACTTTGAATGAATCAGTGTATAGCCTGTGCAGCGAATGGTGACCGCCGCATACCACTTTTCATCTGAATCAGTTTAGTAGGAGTAAACAAACAAAAAATATTAATACAATTTTCTTCTTTAGTGTTGATTTTATCATATTCTGTGGCATTTGCTGCCAGTCGGCTGCTTATAGGACTTGCAGAGGTCTTGTTGGCGTCGATCAATCCAGCGATATCTTACGACCTATCTTTTGATGTTGAAGGCTTGAGCCAGCAGCGTAAGAAAATAAGTTCTGTAATATATACTACGAAGCATTTCTTCTTTTATTTAAGACTCAGACTTATAGACCCATATAAATTAATTACAGAGTATTATGATTAAGGGTTTTAAGCTATTGCATAGCTTTTATCGCGGGCTTTGAGCGCGGCGACCGAATCAAGAAATTCCGTAACGAAAATAAAACCTAACACCTTTCACTCCGCCTACCATGTAGCTCGGCCGAGCGTTCGCTTAACGTGTATATATATGGTACGACTGTACGAAGCTTTCACGATGCAATAGCTTTTTTATATCTTTAGTCTTGTCGTCTATAGCGTAGGTACAAAACCGGCTGGCCATAGAAATCAGCAAAAAAGAATATGTCCTTGAAAGTCGCTGGAATCCGGAACACGTAGGACTTAAAGTTTCTTTCTTTTTGTAGTCTTTCTTTGGGACTCAAGTCCCGTTTGTTTGAGGACATCGTTCGAGTTTGTTCATTTTTATATCACACTTATTTGAATCAGAAACGAAGTTATGATTATTTCGCCTATTTTATTTAAGATCTGTAACACAGTCTCTAGGTTACCATAAAGAATACCGAAATAGGGTCACATTAATTTCGAAAGACAGAAAATTCACATAAATGCCATCGGATATGACTGCAAATAGCTTTTTAATAGCGGTAAATGTACCAACATAAATTTCACAAGTCACCACCATTTCTCTTTAGGTACCTACCTACATAGGCACCACATTTTGAGCCACCAAGGAGTACTTACTACTTTAAACCACGGAACAAAAAGAGTTGTTATATGAGATTTCTGTTTGTGGTCCCTACGCTCCCTAACGGAAAAATCGATTTCGATTAAGTGTTTTTTTGTTTGATAGGTAACTAAATTGAGATACCTAATTCTTGGCTATGTTTAGGCAAAATCGGTTAAAACTTTTAAAAGTTACTGATTTTTTTCCCAATAGATAAGATAAATCGTATTTGCTGGAATTTGCTATCCACATTTTGATCTTAAAAACTAAGAAAATGCATTAAGTCTGCCTACAGACGTGACAGATTGTAATGTCGATGGATAAAATAAAATTTTAAAACACTAATATTTTTTCCAAAAAAGTCTTTAAATTCATTGACATCTTAAAAACAATGCTGTAGATGCCAATGAATTAGGGGCACGGGGTTTTTTCGGGCCGTAGCTTAGGTACCTATTTGGGACAAATCAAAGCATCACTCGATTTAAGTATATATAGGTTAACCACTAGCTATTTTATTATCAAGCACCTACGTTAATGATGTAGTAACCGCAACAGTTAAAAGCTTTCATTATAAACTAGAAATAAGCTATCAAACAGTACTGATTACGTTAAAACCAATTCCATGTTTGTCTAGCTTCTATTTTAATACGACTCACTGCAAAATGCGGTTTCATCCGCGGGAGTCAGGAAGTTCAAAATAAAAAGCATATCTTTCTACATAACCTACAGTTGAACTACTCAGTAGGACTACTGATCCAGTGCTACAATAATGTATCATTTGTACTACTGGTAGTACTAGAGAAACAATAAAGTATCATTTGCACTACCAGTTGAACTACTCAGTTGGACTACTGATCCAGTGCGACCTATCTATCTTTATACCAAAATCCATCAAAATTAATTCAGCTGTTTTAAATGTAAAATTGTCACAGGGGGGGGGTAACTTTTTTATAACATTAGTAGGGCAAGAATAATAAAATTAATGCAACAAAAATTAAATAAATTGACAAACAATATTGTCAATTATTTTTCTGACCGTACTTTGCCTACTTGCATGACCCTTGTGATCTAAATTAGAGTTTCATTGATTATTTGATTAATTTGAAGGCTTTCGTAGAAATCAAAATTAAATGAATAAAGATAAAAAGAAATAATAAACAAAATCATTATCTATACATGCAACCTTTAACCCACAAAACAAAGCATCGAATCAATTAAAATTTTCAAAAAAAATAACTTCCCTATGCATATTAATGAATAAATTACTCAACTCTTTCGAATGGAATCCTAAACCAACAATACGAATACCAGATAAACCAAAAAAACCTCTGACTCATGGCTCTCCCATCGTTTGATTGATGACGATGACCAAATAAAACTGAATTCTGTATTAATCAACAATAGGATATCAGGCAAATAATGCTGAGTAAACTTAAACTGGTCCCACTGTTACCAACGGCAACGATTGGGGCGAGTTTGAGGTATCAATAAAAACTATTGAACTCTAAACCACAAGTACAGTCATCAAGAAAAGCATTCATTATAAATTAAACGTTTTTTTAGCATAAAGTTCGTAAAGAATCTCAGTTTAAGTCAAGATGATTCGATTCTAAAGGATGTAGCTAATCGAACCGGTTAGATGGTTAAAGCAACCATAATATTAACTTCTAACAAAAAGTTATCTTCATTCTTTTTACCGTTCTGTTACAAATTATGACGTATTTATGACGTCATATCATTTGATTTTTGCAAGTTTGTCTTTTGACCGATGTTAAAGATAAATACTTAGATGAAACTACTTTATTTGTAAAACATATAAAAACATTAAAAACCGTTTAAGAGTTTTTAGATTAGGCGACCATATCGCTTAAAGCGATTTCTTCCAGCCAACCTTTGTCAGACGTTTAAACGTCAATGAAAATTCTCATAATAGTACTCTATAAATAGTTTGAATATCTTTGTACGCAACCACAGAGTATAAAATAGTACAAGTACAGAAGATCCACTTTACTAAACTCATTATAAAAAGCGACTCACGCCTCAACGGAATAAAGTCCAAATTCGAAGTGCGAAATGAACCAAGCCTGACACGACAAAGCTCGTTATACACGATGCAGTAGTACAATTCATTTGTCACGATCATGTGTTACAAATGTAGACATGGCGTTACGTATTTTGTAGTAGAATGTACGACAATGCAGTATTATTTTTCATTTTTATGACGTGCAGGTGTAGCTCTAATAAATCGTAGAAAAATAATGTGGAACGACACTTTCTTGCCAACGGTACTTTCTTTTAAGCAAAACAATTTTTTTAATTATCATTATCAAGGATTATTTTTTAGATTTGAATAATTTATTTATTACGTTATATACCTACATGTAAAAACAGATATATTTAACATCATAAATACAAATAAATGAAAACAGCAGTTAGTCAAATAACCCGCCCCTTATCGTTCCCGGCATAAAGGTTCGAGGAATTTAAAATTTCGGTGGCTTAGGAAACCCCGATAAACGTTCCAGAAAACAAAAAACTAAATCAAAATCGGTTCATCCATTCGGGAGCTACGATGCCACAGACAGACACGTCAAACTTATAACACCCAGTCGTTTTGGCGTCGAGGGTTAAAAATATTACGAAACATTTAATTTCACACACATAAACTCTTGGTAGCGGAGAGGAAGATATTGAGGAGAATTTTGGGACCAACCAAGAGAGAGGACGGCTCATGGAGAGTAAGAAAAAATGTGGAGTTGGAAGAGCTTGTGGCTGAGCCTAATATCATCGGCGAGACCAAATCGGCCCGACTTCGCTGGCTTGGCCACATCGAGAGAATGGAGGAGGATCGAGCGGTCAAAAGAGCATATCTAGGACGACCTCAGGGGAGACGGCCAGTTGGCAGACCTAGGTATCGCTGGATAGACCAAGTCCAACAAGACCTGCAAGCCCTTCATGCAGCCGATTGGCAACAAGTGGCGCAGAATAGGGTGCAATGGCGGCTTTTGGTGTCGGAGGCCAAGATCCACTTCGGGTCGCTGAGCCAGCGTAAGTAAGTAAGTAAGTAATTTCACAGCCAAAAACTGTAGAGGAAGTCGTTATTAAGTAAAAACACTAGGTACTTGAAGTTGAAGAAGCAAACTACTTGAACTTAATGAAACTTTATACATTAACATACACTTGTTTAATATAATACGACAAGTTAATATCACAAGAACAACTTGCTAAGTCGATTTTCTTTTAAAGTTTCGCAATTTCTTTGAAACTCATGTCCTAGTGCCTCGTACGGGGCATGTGTACTTATAACACAAGATTGCTTTTGTAAATTATTAAGTACTAGCTGCGCCCCGCGTTTCACGCGTAAGTCCGATCTTTCTCACCTTTTCAACCTTGGACTTCCACAAATATTTCAAGACCATAATTAGCCAAATCGGTTCAGCCATTCTCGAGTTTTAGCGAGACTAACGAACAGCAATTGATTTTTATTTATTTAGAAGAAGAAGACTAGCTGCACCGTGCGGTATCGGTATAGTAACTCCCGATCCCGTGGGAATATCAGGATAAAAAGTACGTTATGTGTTAATTCAAAGCTTCAGCTATCTTTATATTAAATTGCAACGTAATCGGTTCAGTAGTTTTTGCGTAAAGATGTAAAACATACTTTACGCAAAAATATATACCTATATAAAAATTGCCTTCTAGATATGCGCGATGAAAAAAATTGCGTTTGTACTGGTAATATACAAATTAGCTAGACTTGTTTACTTCTTTTTAATATACGGTCGGCTGCATAATTGCAGACCCGCCGTAGAGCTCCAAAACGGCTGTTATAAGAATGATTTCAACACGAGCAAGATTCTAGACACCTGCTTTAGGTGAAGTTTAAAGTCTTCCCTTCAATTAATCTAACAAAAATTATTAGAATGAAAACATTCCAATAATAGTAATTTTCGAACTCTACCGAGGATTACCATTATGCAGCCGGCTGTACGTACTTGCACGTAGGTTTGGGATACCCTAATATAGCTAAAATTAGTAGATTAATAGAGTTTTACCAGACTGTAAGAACTGACTATTACACTCTATAACAATGGTAAAACAAAGAACGTAGATGCAGTATGCCTCATAAGTACACTATAAATTTGCTACAATAATACTATAAACAAGTATTGGACTTACGACCTTCTTCTGTTAATATTCTGTTTAATGTACCTATGTTTTTTCCTTTTTTCTCTTCGTTCTATATGTTACCTATTTTTTGTGTATGTTAATTTAAAAGTTGTCGTGTGCCTGTACCAAATAAATGTTTTTCTTTCTTTCTTTCTTCGAATAGACGTTGCACACAAACTTAAATACCTGAATTAAAAGTATTCAGTGTGATTTAAAAATAATTTATGAAAACTAATAATATCTACATAATACAATACTTTTTACATAATTTTAAATAAAAATTAAGCGTCATTCAAATAAACCGCCCCTGACCGCACCCGGTGCAAAGGAGCCGAGAATACTGGCCGCGTTACCTCTTTGTATGGCGACGGCTAACCTTTGCACCAAGAACGATCCGGAGCGGTAGTCAAAACCTCGGTCCCTCAGATGGCGGCCTATTTCCCTCACAAAAGTCACGGCTTCCGACGCCCAACTTCCTGCTGTCTCCACCGCAAACGGCACGAATAAATAATTAGGCAACAACGGGGCGTACTTATCACGCTTTCAACGGGCAGCAGTCTCTGCCGCCGCTGCCGCCTCCCTAAATGTGCGACCCAAGTGGCTGACCGCAAAAGTACTTACGCACGTGGCATCCTACAAAAGACATCGACCTTTCTCCCAGGGCACCAACGTGAGGCCATCCGGTCTCTTACCATCCGTGCGGCTTAAGCCCGGAGGCTCCAGAACACACGGTATGTTAGCTGATATGAGAGCCCTGCGGAGAATGTCATTAAGGGCATGGTGGCGCGGGAACCTTCCAGAACAACGGCAACAAGCCAATGTGTGATTATTATTTTTAACATGTTAGCTATGTCTTTAGTTCGCCGAGTAGTATAATCCGCCACCCGCTACACCAACAGACGTGGGTTCTATCCACTGGTTACGTTGTTATAATTTTTAAATAGTGCTGCACATCAGGATTATATACGTTACGATGGCGGTGTACTTTTAAGCGTTGATTGTACCTTCTCACCTACTTACTGTGCCTACTTAACTATCAATTAGGATAATGGTGTTTATTTAAAGCCAGTGACGGGGAAATGTTTCAGTAACTCCGGCAATGTTTACATCAAAAGATCAAAATAAACCTATGGAATATTTTGTTTTCAGATAGGTACAAGATGTCGCCACTAGCAAGGCATTAGCAGATGAAGACCCTTGTCATCTTTTCTTTACAATTTGAATAGCTTTCACTCTATATTTTATGATGCCCTGCGGTTTAGTTTAGTTTAGTTTTACAGGGCTGTTTCCGCACTTAGCCTCATTATTTGGGTGCATTAGCATTGTGCGTGTGAGAATATCCTACTTGTCACTCTAACCATCCCAGGTCCTCCCAGAAGGCTAGCAGTCTTTTCAGGTTGCTACAGGCCTCCGTAAGAGATGGCGACGATTGAAGAGACCGATCCCGTTGATCTGCCACGCTACTGCACTCCATGAGCACGTGCTGTGGGTTTTCTTCAGCCTCCGCATGCATCCTCTGCACAGAGGGCTATCTGTGACACCTAGGGTAAATACGTGCCCTGCAGTTATCACCCGTATTAGTTCGGAATTGAGATAAAATGTGTGTTATTACAGAACTCCATCTGCGACTTACCTAACATCGAATTCGGTTCAGTCGTACGTGAAAAGGTAACAAATATACATTCAAACAAGCATACTAATAGACATTTTTTGAATTCATAACATTTTAAGGATTTGAAGAAAGTTAGTGATGAGGTATGGGTGTAAAAAAAAGTCTGTTTTATATAAAAACATTTTAATTTTTATTACAATGGATTTTTTCAGAATCAATAGACATTAATTTAATGGCTTAAGTTAATAATTGCAAGTAAAAACTTTTAAGTAAACAGTGTTTTATCTCATAATAATAATATTCAAATCGCAAAATGTTATCGCCAAAGCTACTTTTTAAATTGGTTTAAATTCAACTGATTTAAAAGTAACTACTTGCAATTATTCAATCAATATATTCAATATTAATATGCCGGCAGAAACCTTGAGTACTGAGTCCTTGAGGCTGTAAGGCTGCCTGTTCACAGAAGCGGAGCTAAGTAGCGGAGCGGCGTTTTCACATACACTGTGCAACATAAATGTGTAAATACTGCTCCGCCTAAGACTTGGCACCCAAGATTCCTAAAAATTAAACCTATTAAATTTTATTAGTTTACTAAAACACAACAACAGAATTGCAGACCCATTGCAGAGTGCTAAAATTAGATAATATTGGAATGTTTTTATTTTTATGTTTTTTTTTTGTAAACTCATGTGATTATAGGCACCTGCTTTAGTTTAAGTTTAAAGTCTTCTTACTCATGAATTTATCAAAAAATATTAGAATGACAACATGCCAATAATAGTCATTTTTGAACTCTACCGGGGGCTGCAATTATGCAGCCATACTAACACACAAACTTTCGCATTTTTAACATTAATAGAATGGTTTAAAAACTGTAGGTGTCTACTGATTTAAATATTAAATACTAGCTTAGATACCTAAGTATATTCAATAAGGCTGGTGTGGGAAGATGGTTTTTAGGTTCATTATGTTTTACGTAGGTGTTTTATCGGAAAAAATCCAATGTTTTGTACTAATTATTAAAACAACAAACAATTTTCCATCAAAATTAACGTCTGAATTAGGAAAAAATTTAGCTCGAAGTTTTAAACTTTCTTATAATGATACTTCTTAAGTAATTACTTGCAATTTTTTAAATATTTTCTATTTTTCTTATGACGGGAAACAAAATAATAAGATTATTTCATCCACATTTCACCTAATTGTCTATCATTTAATTTTTTACAGAGACTTGTGGAGGTGCGCCTTGGGGAACGGATTTTAATGTTTATATTTATTTTTTGTTGAATGAATGAATGAATGTCATTTATTTGCAAGAAATATGGTACAAAGATATGGCTTAAAAATATAGTTCAACATATTTCACTAGAACTTTGCTTGGCATGCAAATATTTCAAATTAATTGAATATTTAAGTATTTAAATAAAAAAAAATCCTTTAAATAATATTTGTATTTACTTTTATCTTTTTTGTTTTATTTTTTTGTATGTTTTTAATTTTTTTTAATGCTAGGTACCTATACCTAGTAAAATTGTCACAGGGGGGGGGTAACTTTTTTATAACATTAGTAGGGCAAGAATAATAAAATTAATGCAACAAAAATTAAATAAATTGACAAACAATATTGTCAATTATTTTTCTGACCGTACTTTGCCTACTTGCATGACCCTTGTGATCTAAATTAGAGTTTCATTGATTATTTGATTAATTTGAAGGCTTTCGTAGAAATCAAAATTAAATGAATAAAGATAAAAAGAAATAATAAACAAAATCATTATCTATACATGCAACCTTTAACCCACAAAACAAAGCATCGAATCAATTAAAATTTTCAAAAAAAATAACTTCCCTATGCATATTAATGAATAAATTACTCAACTCTTTCGAATGGAATCCTAAACCAACAATACGAATACCAGATAAACCAAAAAAACCTCTGACTCATGGCTCTCCCATCGTTTGATTGATGACGATGACCAAATAAAACTGAATTCTGTATTAATCAACAATAGGATATCAGGCAAATAATGCTGAGTAAACTTAAACTGGTCCCACTGTTACCAACGGCAACGATTGGGGCGAGTTTGAGGTATCAATAAAAACTATTGAACTCTAAACCACAAGTACAGTCATCAAGAAAAGCATTCATTATAAATTAAACGTTTTTTTAGCATAAAGTTCGTAAAGAATCTCAGTTTAAGTCAAGATGATTCGATTCTAAAGGATGTAGCTAATCGAACCGGTTAGATGGTTAAAGCAACCATAATATTAACTTCTAACAAAAAGTTATCTTCATTCTTTTTACCGTTCTGTTACAAATTATGACGTATTTATGACGTCATATCATTTGATTTTTGCAAGTTTGTCTTTTGACCGATGTTAAAGATAAATACTTAGATGAAACTACTTTATTTGTAAAACATATAAAAACATTAAAAACCGTTTAAGAGTTTTTAGATTAGGCGACCATATCGCTTAAAGCGATTTCTTCCAGCCAACCTTTGTCAGACGTTTAAACGTCAATGAAAATTCTCATAATAGTACTCTATAAATAGTTTGAATATCTTTGTACGCAACCACAGAGTATAAAATAGTACAAGTACAGAAGATCCACTTTACTAAACTCATTATAAAAAGCGACTCACGCCTCAACGGAATAAAGTCCAAATTCGAAGTGCGAAATGAACCAAGCCTGACACGACAAAGCTCGTTATACACGATGCAGTAGTACAATTCATTTGTCACGATCATGTGTTACAAATGTAGACATGGCGTTACGTATTTTGTAGTAGAATGTACGACAATGCAGTATTATTTTTCATTTTTATGACGTGCAGGTGTAGCTCTAATAAATCGTAGAAAAATAATGTGGAACGACACTTTCTTGCCAACGGTACTTTCTTTTAAGCAAAACAATTTTTTTAATTATCATTATCAAGGATTATTTTTTAGATTTGAATAATTTATTTATTACGTTATATACCTACATGTAAAAACAGATATATTTAACATCATAAATACAAATAAATGAAAACAGCAGTTAGTCAAATAACCCGCCCCTTATCGTTCCCGGCATAAAGGTTCGAGGAATTTAAAATTTCGGTGGCTTAGGAAACCCCGATAAACGTTCCAGAAAACAAAAAACTAAATCAAAATCGGTTCATCCGTTCGGGAGCTACGATGCCACAGACAGACACGTCAAACTTATAACACCCAGTCGTTTTGGCGTCGAGGGTTAAAAATATTACGAAACATTTAATTTCACACACATAAACTCTTGGTAGCGGAGAGGAAGATATTGAGGAGAATTTTGGGACCAACCAAGAGAGAGGACGGCTCATGGAGAGTAAGAAAAAATGTGGAGTTGGAAGAGCTTGTGGCTGAGCCTAATATCATCGGCGAGACCAAATCGGCCCGACTTCGCTGGCTTGGCCACATCGAGAGAATGGAGGAGGATCGAGCGGTCAAAAGAGCATATCTAGGACGACCTCAGGGGAGACGGCCAGTTGGCAGACCTAGGTATCGCTGGATAGACCAAGTCCAACAAGACCTGCAAGCCCTTCATGCAGCCGATTGGCAACAAGTGGCGCAGAATAGGGTGCAATGGCGGCTTTTGGTGTCGGAGGCCAAGATCCACTTCGGGTCGCTGAGCCAGCGTAAGTAAGTAAGTAAGTAATTTCACAGCCAAAAACTGTAGAGGAAGTCGTTATTAAGTAAAAACACTAGGTACTTGAAGTTGAAGAAGCAAACTACTTGAACTTAATGAAACTTTATACATTAACATACACTTGTTTAATATAATACGACAAGTTAATATCACAAGAACAACTTGCTAAGTCGATTTTCTTTTAAAGTTTCGCAATTTCTTTGAAACTCATGTCCTAGTGCCTCGTACGGGGCATGTGTACTTATAACACAAGATTGCTTTTGTAAATTATTAAGTACTAGCTGCGCCCCGCGTTTCACGCGTAAGTCCGATCTTTCTCACCTTTTCAACCTTGGACTTCCACAAATATTTCAAGACCATAATTAGCCAAATCGGTTCAGCCATTCTCGAGTTTTAGCGAGACTAACGAACAGCAATTGATTTTTATTTATTTAGAAGAAGAAGACTAGCTGCACCGTGCGGTATCGGTATAGTAACTCCCGATCCCGTGGGAATATCAGGATAAAAAGTACGTTATGTGTTAATTCAAAGCTTCAGCTATCTTTATATTAAATTGCAACGTAATCGGTTCAGTAGTTTTTGCGTAAAGATGTAAAACATACTTTACGCAAAAATATATACCTATATAAAAATTGCCTTCTAGATATGCGCGATGAAAAAAATTGCGTTTGTACTGGTAATATACAAATTAGCTAGACTTGTTTACTTCTTTTTAATATACGGTCGGCTGCATAATTGCAGACCCGCCGTAGAGCTCCAAAACGGCTGTTATAAGAATGATTTCAACACGAGCAAGATTCTAGACACCTGCTTTAGGTGAAGTTTAAAGTCTTCCCTTCAATTAATCTAACAAAAATTATTAGAATGAAAACATTCCAATAATAGTAATTTTCGAACTCTACCGAGGATTACCATTATGCAGCCGGCTGTACGTACTTGCACGTAGGTTTGGGATACCCTAATATAGCTAAAATTAGTAGATTAATAGAGTTTTACCAGACTGTAAGAACTGACTATTACACTCTATAACAATGGTAAAACAAAGAACGTAGATGCAGTATGCCTCATAAGTACACTATAAATTTGCTACAATAATACTATAAACAAGTATTGGACTTACGACCTTCTTCTGTTAATATTCTGTTTAATGTACCTATGTTTTTTCCTTTTTTCTCTTCGTTCTATATGTTACCTATTTTTTGTGTATGTTAATTTAAAAGTTGTCGTGTGCCTGTACCAAATAAATGTTTTTCTTTCTTTCTTTCTTCGAATAGACGTTGCACACAAACTTAAATACCTGAATTAAAAGTATTCAGTGTGATTTAAAAATAATTTATGAAAACTAATAATATCTACATAATACAATACTTTTTACATAATTTTAAATAAAAATTAAGCGTCATTCAAATAAACCGCCCCTGACCGCACCCGGTGCAAAGGAGCCGAGAATACTGGCCGCGTTACCTCTTTGTATGGCGACGGCTAACCTTTGCACCAAGAACGATCCGGAGCGGTAGTCAAAACCTCGGTCCCTCAGATGGCGGCCTATTTCCCTCACAAAAGTCACGGCTTCCGACGCCCAACTTCCTGCTGTCTCCACCGCAAACGGCACGAATAAATAATTAGGCAACAACGGGGCGTACTTATCACGCTTTCAACGGGCAGCAGTCTCTGCCGCCGCTGCCGCCTCCCTAAATGTGCGACCCAAGTGGCTGACCGCAAAAGTACTTACGCACGTGGCATCCTACAAAAGACATCGACCTTTCTCCCAGGGCACCAACGTGAGGCCATCCGGTCTCTTACCATCCGTGCGGCTTAAGCCCGGAGGCTCCAGAACACACGGTATGTTAGCTGATATGAGAGCCCTGCGGAGAATGTCATTAAGGGCATGGTGGCGCGGGAACCTTCCAGAACAACGGCAACAAGCCAATGTGTGATTATTATTTTTAACATGTTAGCTATGTCTTTAGTTCGCCGAGTAGTATAATCCGCCACCCGCTACACCAACAGACGTGGGTTCTATCCACTGGTTACGTTGTTATAATTTTTAAATAGTGCTGCACATCAGGATTATATACGTTACGATGGCGGTGTACTTTTAAGCGTTGATTGTACCTTCTCACCTACTTACTGTGCCTACTTAACTATCAATTAGGATAATGGTGTTTATTTAAAGCCAGTGACGGGGAAATGTTTCAGTAACTCCGGCAATGTTTACATCAAAAGATCAAAATAAACCTATGGAATATTTTGTTTTCAGATAGGTACAAGATGTCGCCACTAGCAAGGCATTAGCAGATGAAGACCCTTGTCATCTTTTCTTTACAATTTGAATAGCTTTCACTCTATATTTTATGATGCCCTGCGGTTTAGTTTAGTTTAGTTTTACAGGGCTGTTTCCGCACTTAGCCTCATTATTTGGGTGCATTAGCATTGTGCGTGTGAGAATATCCTACTTGTCACTCTAACCATCCCAGGTCCTCCCAGAAGGCTAGCAGTCTTTTCAGGTTGCTACAGGCCTCCGTAAGAGATGGCGACGATTGAAGAGACCGATCCCGTTGATCTGCCACGCTACTGCACTCCATGAGCACGTGCTGTGGGTTTTCTTCAGCCTCCGCATGCATCCTCTGCACAGAGGGCTATCTGTGACACCTAGGGTAAATACGTGCCCTGCAGTTATCACCCGTATTAGTTCGGAATTGAGATAAAATGTGTGTTATTACAGAACTCCATCTGCGACTTACCTAACATCGAATTCGGTTCAGTCGTACGTGAAAAGGTAACAAATATACATTCAAACAAGCATACTAATAGACATTTTTTGAATTCATAACATTTTAAGGATTTGAAGAAAGTTAGTGATGAGGTATGGGTGTAAAAAAAAGTCTGTTTTATATAAAAACATTTTAATTTTTATTACAATGGATTTTTTCAGAATCAATAGACATTAATTTAATGGCTTAAGTTAATAATTGCAAGTAAAAACTTTTAAGTAAACAGTGTTTTATCTCATAATAATAATATTCAAATCGCAAAATGTTATCGCCAAAGCTACTTTTTAAATTGGTTTAAATTCAACTGATTTAAAAGTAACTACTTGCAATTATTCAATCAATATATTCAATATTAATATGCCGGCAGAAACCTTGAGTACTGAGTCCTTGAGGCTGTAAGGCTGCCTGTTCACAGAAGCGGAGCTAAGTAGCGGAGCGGCGTTTTCACATACACTGTGCAACATAAATGTGTAAATACTGCTCCGCCTAAGACTTGGCACCCAAGATTCCTAAAAATTAAACCTATTAAATTTTATTAGTTTACTAAAACACAACAACAGAATTGCAGACCCATTGCAGAGTGCTAAAATTAGATAATATTGGAATGTTTTTATTTTTATGTTTTTTTTTTGTAAACTCATGTGATTATAGGCACCTGCTTTAGTTTAAGTTTAAAGTCTTCTTACTCATGAATTTATCAAAAAATATTAGAATGACAACATGCCAATAATAGTCATTTTTGAACTCTACCGGGGGCTGCAATTATGCAGCCATACTAACACACAAACTTTCGCATTTTTAACATTAATAGAATGGTTTAAAAACTGTAGGTGTCTACTGATTTAAATATTAAATACTAGCTTAGATACCTAAGTATATTCAATAAGGCTGGTGTGGGAAGATGGTTTTTAGGTTCATTATGTTTTACGTAGGTGTTTTATCGGAAAAAATCCAATGTTTTGTACTAATTATTAAAACAACAAACAATTTTCCATCAAAATTAACGTCTGAATTAGGAAAAAATTTAGCTCGAAGTTTTAAACTTTCTTATAATGATACTTCTTAAGTAATTACTTGCAATTTTTTAAATATTTTCTATTTTTCTTATGACGGGAAACAAAATAATAAGATTATTTCATCCACATTTCACCTAATTGTCTATCATTTAATTTTTTACAGAGACTTGTGGAGGTGCGCCTTGGGGAACGGATTTTAATGTTTATATTTATTTTTTGTTGAATGAATGAATGAATGTCATTTATTTGCAAGAAATATGGTACAAAGATATGGCTTAAAAATATAGTTCAACATATTTCACTAGAACTTTGCTTGGCATGCAAATATTTCAAATTAATTGAATATTTAAGTATTTAAATAAAAAAAAATCCTTTAAATAATATTTGTATTTACTTTTATCTTTTTTGTTTTATTTTTTTGTATGTTTTTAATTTTTTTTAATGCTAGGTACCTATACCTAGTAAAATTGTCACAGGGGGGGGGTAACTTTTTTATAACATTAGTAGGGCAAGAATAATAAAATTAATGCAACAAAAATTAAATAAATTGACAAACAATATTGTCAATTATTTTTCTGACCGTACTTTGCCTACTTGCATGACCCTTGTGATCTAAATTAGAGTTTCATTGATTATTTGATTAATTTGAAGGCTTTCGTAGAAATCAAAATTAAATGAATAAAGATAAAAAGAAATAATAAACAAAATCATTATCTATACATGCAACCTTTAACCCACAAAACAAAGCATCGAATCAATTAAAATTTTCAAAAAAAATAACTTCCCTATGCATATTAATGAATAAATTACTCAACTCTTTCGAATGGAATCCTAAACCAACAATACGAATACCAGATAAACCAAAAAAACCTCTGACTCATGGCTCTCCCATCGTTTGATTGATGACGATGACCAAATAAAACTGAATTCTGTATTAATCAACAATAGGATATCAGGCAAATAATGCTGAGTAAACTTAAACTGGTCCCACTGTTACCAACGGCAACGATTGGGGCGAGTTTGAGGTATCAATAAAAACTATTGAACTCTAAACCACAAGTACAGTCATCAAGAAAAGCATTCATTATAAATTAAACGTTTTTTTAGCATAAAGTTCGTAAAGAATCTCAGTTTAAGTCAAGATGATTCGATTCTAAAGGATGTAGCTAATCGAACCGGTTAGATGGTTAAAGCAACCATAATATTAACTTCTAACAAAAAGTTATCTTCATTCTTTTTACCGTTCTGTTACAAATTATGACGTATTTATGACGTCATATCATTTGATTTTTGCAAGTTTGTCTTTTGACCGATGTTAAAGATAAATACTTAGATGAAACTACTTTATTTGTAAAACATATAAAAACATTAAAAACCGTTTAAGAGTTTTTAGATTAGGCGACCATATCGCTTAAAGCGATTTCTTCCAGCCAACCTTTGTCAGACGTTTAAACGTCAATGAAAATTCTCATAATAGTACTCTATAAATAGTTTGAATATCTTTGTACGCAACCACAGAGTATAAAATAGTACAAGTACAGAAGATCCACTTTACTAAACTCATTATAAAAAGCGACTCACGCCTCAACGGAATAAAGTCCAAATTCGAAGTGCGAAATGAACCAAGCCTGACACGACAAAGCTCGTTATACACGATGCAGTAGTACAATTCATTTGTCACGATCATGTGTTACAAATGTAGACATGGCGTTACGTATTTTGTAGTAGAATGTACGACAATGCAGTATTATTTTTCATTTTTATGACGTGCAGGTGTAGCTCTAATAAATCGTAGAAAAATAATGTGGAACGACACTTTCTTGCCAACGGTACTTTCTTTTAAGCAAAACAATTTTTTTAATTATCATTATCAAGGATTATTTTTTAGATTTGAATAATTTATTTATTACGTTATATACCTACATGTAAAAACAGATATATTTAACATCATAAATACAAATAAATGAAAACAGCAGTTAGTCAAATAACCCGCCCCTTATCGTTCCCGGCATAAAGGTTCGAGGAATTTAAAATTTCGGTGGCTTAGGAAACCCCGATAAACGTTCCAGAAAACAAAAAACTAAATCAAAATCGGTTCATCCGTTCGGGAGCTACGATGCCACAGACAGACACGTCAAACTTATAACACCCAGTCGTTTTGGCGTCGAGGGTTAAAAATATTACGAAACATTTAATTTCACACACATAAACTCTTGGTAGCGGAGAGGAAGATATTGAGGAGAATTTTGGGACCAACCAAGAGAGAGGACGGCTCATGGAGAGTAAGAAAAAATGTGGAGTTGGAAGAGCTTGTGGCTGAGCCTAATATCATCGGCGAGACCAAATCGGCCCGACTTCGCTGGCTTGGCCACATCGAGAGAATGGAGGAGGATCGAGCGGTCAAAAGAGCATATCTAGGACGACCTCAGGGGAGACGGCCAGTTGGCAGACCTAGGTATCGCTGGATAGACCAAGTCCAACAAGACCTGCAAGCCCTTCATGCAGCCGATTGGCAACAAGTGGCGCAGAATAGGGTGCAATGGCGGCTTTTGGTGTCGGAGGCCAAGATCCACTTCGGGTCGCTGAGCCAGCGTAAGTAAGTAAGTAAGTAATTTCACAGCCAAAAACTGTAGAGGAAGTCGTTATTAAGTAAAAACACTAGGTACTTGAAGTTGAAGAAGCAAACTACTTGAACTTAATGAAACTTTATACATTAACATACACTTGTTTAATATAATACGACAAGTTAATATCACAAGAACAACTTGCTAAGTCGATTTTCTTTTAAAGTTTCGCAATTTCTTTGAAACTCATGTCCTAGTGCCTCGTACGGGGCATGTGTACTTATAACACAAGATTGCTTTTGTAAATTATTAAGTACTAGCTGCGCCCCGCGTTTCACGCGTAAGTCCGATCTTTCTCACCTTTTCAACCTTGGACTTCCACAAATATTTCAAGACCATAATTAGCCAAATCGGTTCAGCCATTCTCGAGTTTTAGCGAGACTAACGAACAGCAATTGATTTTTATTTATTTAGAAGAAGAAGACTAGCTGCACCGTGCGGTATCGGTATAGTAACTCCCGATCCCGTGGGAATATCAGGATAAAAAGTACGTTATGTGTTAATTCAAAGCTTCAGCTATCTTTATATTAAATTGCAACGTAATCGGTTCAGTAGTTTTTGCGTAAAGATGTAAAACATACTTTACGCAAAAATATATACCTATATAAAAATTGCCTTCTAGATATGCGCGATGAAAAAAATTGCGTTTGTACTGGTAATATACAAATTAGCTAGACTTGTTTACTTCTTTTTAATATACGGTCGGCTGCATAATTGCAGACCCGCCGTAGAGCTCCAAAACGGCTGTTATAAGAATGATTTCAACACGAGCAAGATTCTAGACACCTGCTTTAGGTGAAGTTTAAAGTCTTCCCTTCAATTAATCTAACAAAAATTATTAGAATGAAAACATTCCAATAATAGTAATTTTCGAACTCTACCGAGGATTACCATTATGCAGCCGGCTGTACGTACTTGCACGTAGGTTTGGGATACCCTAATATAGCTAAAATTAGTAGATTAATAGAGTTTTACCAGACTGTAAGAACTGACTATTACACTCTATAACAATGGTAAAACAAAGAACGTAGATGCAGTATGCCTCATAAGTACACTATAAATTTGCTACAATAATACTATAAACAAGTATTGGACTTACGACCTTCTTCTGTTAATATTCTGTTTAATGTACCTATGTTTTTTCCTTTTTTCTCTTCGTTCTATATGTTACCTATTTTTTGTGTATGTTAATTTAAAAGTTGTCGTGTGCCTGTACCAAATAAATGTTTTTCTTTCTTTCTTTCTTCGAATAGACGTTGCACACAAACTTAAATACCTGAATTAAAAGTATTCAGTGTGATTTAAAAATAATTTATGAAAACTAATAATATCTACATAATACAATACTTTTTACATAATTTTAAATAAAAATTAAGCGTCATTCAAATAAACCGCCCCTGACCGCACCCGGTGCAAAGGAGCCGAGAATACTGGCCGCGTTACCTCTTTGTATGGCGACGGCTAACCTTTGCACCAAGAACGATCCGGAGCGGTAGTCAAAACCTCGGTCCCTCAGATGGCGGCCTATTTCCCTCACAAAAGTCACGGCTTCCGACGCCCAACTTCCTGCTGTCTCCACCGCAAACGGCACGAATAAATAATTAGGCAACAACGGGGCGTACTTATCACGCTTTCAACGGGCAGCAGTCTCTGCCGCCGCTGCCGCCTCCCTAAATGTGCGACCCAAGTGGCTGACCGCAAAAGTACTTACGCACGTGGCATCCTACAAAAGACATCGACCTTTCTCCCAGGGCACCAACGTGAGGCCATCCGGTCTCTTACCATCCGTGCGGCTTAAGCCCGGAGGCTCCAGAACACACGGTATGTTAGCTGATATGAGAGCCCTGCGGAGAATGTCATTAAGGGCATGGTGGCGCGGGAACCTTCCAGAACAACGGCAACAAGCCAATGTGTGATTATTATTTTTAACATGTTAGCTATGTCTTTAGTTCGCCGAGTAGTATAATCCGCCACCCGCTACACCAACAGACGTGGGTTCTATCCACTGGTTACGTTGTTATAATTTTTAAATAGTGCTGCACATCAGGATTATATACGTTACGATGGCGGTGTACTTTTAAGCGTTGATTGTACCTTCTCACCTACTTACTGTGCCTACTTAACTATCAATTAGGATAATGGTGTTTATTTAAAGCCAGTGACGGGGAAATGTTTCAGTAACTCCGGCAATGTTTACATCAAAAGATCAAAATAAACCTATGGAATATTTTGTTTTCAGATAGGTACAAGATGTCGCCACTAGCAAGGCATTAGCAGATGAAGACCCTTGTCATCTTTTCTTTACAATTTGAATAGCTTTCACTCTATATTTTATGATGCCCTGCGGTTTAGTTTAGTTTAGTTTTACAGGGCTGTTTCCGCACTTAGCCTCATTATTTGGGTGCATTAGCATTGTGCGTGTGAGAATATCCTACTTGTCACTCTAACCATCCCAGGTCCTCCCAGAAGGCTAGCAGTCTTTTCAGGTTGCTACAGGCCTCCGTAAGAGATGGCGACGATTGAAGAGACCGATCCCGTTGATCTGCCACGCTACTGCACTCCATGAGCACGTGCTGTGGGTTTTCTTCAGCCTCCGCATGCATCCTCTGCACAGAGGGCTATCTGTGACACCTAGGGTAAATACGTGCCCTGCAGTTATCACCCGTATTAGTTCGGAATTGAGATAAAATGTGTGTTATTACAGAACTCCATCTGCGACTTACCTAACATCGAATTCGGTTCAGTCGTACGTGAAAAGGTAACAAATATACATTCAAACAAGCATACTAATAGACATTTTTTGAATTCATAACATTTTAAGGATTTGAAGAAAGTTAGTGATGAGGTATGGGTGTAAAAAAAAGTCTGTTTTATATAAAAACATTTTAATTTTTATTACAATGGATTTTTTCAGAATCAATAGACATTAATTTAATGGCTTAAGTTAATAATTGCAAGTAAAAACTTTTAAGTAAACAGTGTTTTATCTCATAATAATAATATTCAAATCGCAAAATGTTATCGCCAAAGCTACTTTTTAAATTGGTTTAAATTCAACTGATTTAAAAGTAACTACTTGCAATTATTCAATCAATATATTCAATATTAATATGCCGGCAGAAACCTTGAGTACTGAGTCCTTGAGGCTGTAAGGCTGCCTGTTCACAGAAGCGGAGCTAAGTAGCGGAGCGGCGTTTTCACATACACTGTGCAACATAAATGTGTAAATACTGCTCCGCCTAAGACTTGGCACCCAAGATTCCTAAAAATTAAACCTATTAAATTTTATTAGTTTACTAAAACACAACAACAGAATTGCAGACCCATTGCAGAGTGCTAAAATTAGATAATATTGGAATGTTTTTATTTTTATGTTTTTTTTTTGTAAACTCATGTGATTATAGGCACCTGCTTTAGTTTAAGTTTAAAGTCTTCTTACTCATGAATTTATCAAAAAATATTAGAATGACAACATGCCAATAATAGTCATTTTTGAACTCTACCGGGGGCTGCAATTATGCAGCCATACTAACACACAAACTTTCGCATTTTTAACATTAATAGAATGGTTTAAAAACTGTAGGTGTCTACTGATTTAAATATTAAATACTAGCTTAGATACCTAAGTATATTCAATAAGGCTGGTGTGGGAAGATGGTTTTTAGGTTCATTATGTTTTACGTAGGTGTTTTATCGGAAAAAATCCAATGTTTTGTACTAATTATTAAAACAACAAACAATTTTCCATCAAAATTAACGTCTGAATTAGGAAAAAATTTAGCTCGAAGTTTTAAACTTTCTTATAATGATACTTCTTAAGTAATTACTTGCAATTTTTTAAATATTTTCTATTTTTCTTATGACGGGAAACAAAATAATAAGATTATTTCATCCACATTTCACCTAATTGTCTATCATTTAATTTTTTACAGAGACTTGTGGAGGTGCGCCTTGGGGAACGGATTTTAATGTTTATATTTATTTTTTGTTGAATGAATGAATGAATGTCATTTATTTGCAAGAAATATGGTACAAAGATATGGCTTAAAAATATAGTTCAACATATTTCACTAGAACTTTGCTTGGCATGCAAATATTTCAAATTAATTGAATATTTAAGTATTTAAATAAAAAAAAATCCTTTAAATAATATTTGTATTTACTTTTATCTTTTTTGTTTTATTTTTTTGTATGTTTTTAATTTTTTTTAATGCTAGGTACCTATACCTATATATTTCATATAATGAAGTTTTTTTAATATATCGCACAGCTAGATCAAAACTGTTGTAACTCAAAAATGTCGCATTTTGAGTTAACAGCATATTCGGATTCCTGATACGATTACCTACACGGCAATAAAACCGAAGTAATTCAGTTTACTTTAGTGTCCAAGAGATGGCGAGACGAATCAGTTTTGTCTACACCCACTCGTGTAACTAGGGTGTTGTATTTTGAGTTGCGACAACTTTGGTGAGTAAACTATTGAAAATCTTACAAAGTATTTTGAGTTAAGTCAGTTTTCTTACTTATTGCTTAATTGATTTGAATTTTTATTTCATTTTACTACAGTTTCAATGAGCATTTTTTTAAATTAGTCGTTTTCTCATTCTCTAAGGCTTAATTTATTACCTGATTAATATCATAATGGTTTATTTTCTATTACATTTCAAAATCTTTTTACAAAATGTTGCTATCGTGCATAGTTTTCATAATATCAGTTTTTTGCCATTTCCCAAAAATCATGTTTTTTGAGTTACAACAGTTTCGATCTAGGTGTGCGATATGTAACTTCCACAACATGGATACAAAATCGCATCGAATCAAAGTTGCAACATACTTTACCTCGACCAGCGAGTTCAGATCAATATAAACACACACACCATTATACGCCAACATAGCTTTAGATAATATACCTATAGATTTAAAACCGTTCAGAATGGTCTATGAAACTCTCTCTCTCTCTCTATAAAATATCCTTATTATTAATGACATTGGGAAAGGCATTCGGACACTAATTTTTTACTTACAATATAAACACTTACTAATTATTTACGACACGTGCAGATAATGATGTTTATTTTTAATAACTAGCTGTGCCTCGCTGTTTCTCCTACACTACGAACAACAAATCAATCTGTCAAGTTATTTGACCGTAAAAAGCGAACAACATACAAACTTTCGCTCTTATATTAAGAGACATATCTACTATAATTACTAATTACTTATAGTAATATACCTATTTGTGCAGGGTAAGATTGGAGGGTACAAAATGTAGGAAATTGTGGTTCTCTTCTCAAAAGTGACAAAAAATCACGTTAATAAAGACAAAAAATTTTAGTGATATTCAAAATTACCTACATATTTTATTAAAAAGTACTATCTTAATTCTAAAGATATTTAGATATTATCTCTTAATAGGTCATTTAATTAGTTTTAAAACTAAAAGACGAAAAATATTACGTATTAAAACTGGTGTTCTAAACTCTCTCATACATTTTACAATTATAATATAATTAGAGCTAAATCAACACAATATCGCGCACAGTAGTTTCTTTTAACTAATGACTTTGATGCATCAAGAAAAACATGGTATGGCACTTGTATTTTATCTTCCCTAAACTTGTGAACATTCATTAAATAAACGCGTAAATTATGCAATTTATCTGGAATTAGCAATAATTAAAGCGAAGATAAAACACAACACACCGTCTTATTTCATGATTTCGTGTGTGGAGTGGAGGGTATTAGGTTTTATTTTCGTTACAAAATTTCTTGCGCTCAAATCTTGCGATTACAAGCTATGCAATAGCCTAAAACTCCTCCTCCTGTTATGCATAGCAATCTAGGTTCCAGCGTGCATGATCTAGGACAAATTCATGGCCATCTAATCGTGCCAAACAACAGTTTTGCGAGGGTCGAACGGCAGCCGAGCGACAGGCCTGCAGTCCGTCTGCTACAGAACTTATTTTAAGACTTCAAATTCCTCCAAATTTCTAATTTATTACTAATTGTATTGCTTACATTGACTCACATTAATGACAAGGTATAACACAACAAACATCATAGACCAAGAGCCCGCCTACCGCCAGACTTAAGTGATTAAATAAAAGCTGAGAATTATTCAGCGCAAACCTCCAACACAGTTATGAACAATGTGTAATTATGAAGTCCAGACCAGTGTGGCTTGGAGAGTTATCAGGTAGCAAATTCCAAGACAAAATTGCCCTACTATATTTTTTACCAATCGATACAAATAGCCAGACACTTTCAATAGTTCCAACACCTTCCAGACCACCGAAAGATGATCTACTTTAAGAATAAGCTATTTCCTTTAATTCGCCATACTATGTTTGTTTTCAGGAATAAATCTAATATATAAAATTCTCGTGTCACAATGTAAAGCTAAGGATACACGACGACACTTGACACAAGACACTTGATGTATACATTGAGTGTCTACTGTCTACGTGTGTCCACCGCCGCGACATCAAAAATTGCTACAGTGTGGACGCTATCGACACTAGTGTTGACATTTGTGTCGTGTGTCAATGTCGTCGTGTATCTTTAGTGTTTGCAAAACAACGTTTGTCGGGACAACTAATCTATTTATAAAATCACGAAGGTCTGGCGATCGATAGGTGGGATTTTACTCTATCAAAATGTTTCGAGATTTCGTCTACGAAGAACAAACTTCAACAAATCTAGTTAAATATCTCTTTACATTAACAACGCTAAAACAATCACCCTTTATGTTACCCACAACAAAACCAAGTAATAAAGGGTAGGTACATACAACATAATAATATTTACTGAATAACATAAGTATATAAACTTTAATTAAAGTAAATAGAAAATTTAAGCGTAAGAATGTGTAAAAAATCAACGAAATAAGAATATAAGTACGTATAAGGGATTTCATTAAATTATGATTAGAGTTAGTAATAGTCATAAGATTTAAGTAGTCATAAGATTATTTATTAACTCTAAATTAGTAATAGTTACCTACATCTATATAAATTGGAGATATCCTTAAATCTTAAAAGTACATTGATGTTTGGGAGAAATTCGATTTTGATTTTCATTCATTTCTTTGGGGCACATTCGATATCATCTCTATAAAATGGAGCCTCAAAGGATATCTATATAAAACTATTCAAAGTGCAAAGGGTTTACGGACAAAATGAAATGTCTAAACAGATTTGGATCAATCATAGTCAACGTGTATGGAACCCTCGGTCCGCGACTTTGTATCGCACTTGACCTGTTTTTATTATTTTAACCCAAATAAATATCTTTTTCGGGGATACCCGCCAACAAATAGTTTATCAATTCATTTGATCACTTATTCTAAGGGTCAGTTAGTTTATAAGCGTAATGAAGTACAACAGTCACAGTGCAATAGTAAAGAAGTATTCAATACAAAATAAATTCATTCCAAAAATATTGGGTCGTCTTACAAACTAATATAGTTTTCTTTTATATTTGGGAACGCTTGAATCGTCGTACCTGTGAAAGGAAACCGTAATTGAGTTATATTTCAAACTGTTTGAAGTTTCGAAAAGTCTCTATTTGAAAAGGTCTGTGCAAACTGGCAAGTCGTGCAATTAGCAAAATGCGTAAAAAAATTGATATACTTATTATCGATGTCGTCATCACTTCGTCACTAATTGTGCGCACAATACTTTATCTTCTTTAAGAGGAAAGGGTACCGGAGGCTTTCTCCATACAAACTATTACAAACGTAGTCGACTGTTTTCTCCCTGGATAATGACACTAGAGCAAATATTTTTGGTGCATAAAACTTATAACTGCCATGACCATGCCCCTATTTTTTTATTTTTTTTATTTTTTTATTTTATTAATTTTAATTTCTATGATAATTAGAAAATGAAAAAAACCAAAACATAGGGGCATAGAGATGGCAGTTATAGGTTTTATGGCACAAAAATATTTGCTCTAATGTCTTTATCCAGGGAGGAAACAGTCGACTACGTTTGTATGGAGAGCGCGCAGGTACCCTTTCACCTTAATTGGTAATTTAAGTAACTCTAAATTAGCAGTTCCCTTGGAAATACTATAGATAGTATTGGATATTGTGCAAATTTCGTGCTGTAGGTACCTTTTAGTTAGAGTTAATTACTATTTTCAGTACATATTTGTCTCAATAAGTCTTCTTCAAAACTTTATTATTTTTTAGCCTATACCATCCCACAGCAGAGCAAAGGTCTCTCTCCCCTCTTACCACTAATCCTTTTCTTAATGCCAACTGGGTCTAGTCACTATGCGAATCCAACTTATTCCGACATATACTGGGTCTGCCATGGGATCGCCCGCTCTTCGGGACCCAGTTCGTGGTAGTTTTTCCCACATCTTATCAGACATACGTCAAATATGCCCAGTTTCACTTAAGTTCGGCAGCAGTGTGGCCAACGTCGTATATTAAATGTACTCTACCTTCCCTAAGGCTAACAGAGCATTATTAACTTCGTCGTAAGTTTTCTGCCACGTAATTTAACGGAACAAGTTACCCGTGTTTCGGCAAAAAGGCCCTAGTTAATCCTCGAGATTTACGGGATTCCGTCTCAGACACGCGACGTGAAAAAAATATAACCATTAAATCCTAACAAGTTTTACGTCTTTGTACCTGAAAATACTCATTATTTCTTGAAATAAAAGCTGTAAAATATACTGAAGAACACTTGAGCAGTTAAAATATTTAACATAAAAATTGACACGAAAACAAATTAAAAATTTGCTGTCTGAAGCAGGAATGAAATTAAAATTGACTCACCCGTGAAATCAACCGTTAGAATTGACTTTGCGTTGGAGTCCCATCGAATGATTCCTCGTTGATAAGTCTCAGTTTGACCGACTCTCTCCTCAAATTATAGCTGGTGGAAATGTGACAATGCTTTACATCAACTGTCAGTAGATCTTCGTTCAGTTCGACACCACTTCTTTCCACGTCAGCAGCCGCACTCGGTTTCCTCTTATGTCTAAAGGACGTCCCCCTCTGAGAACTGGAGCCCAAGTAGCTATCGGTTGTCGTGTTACCGTTAAATGTCTTCTCTTGGTTCGCTCCCAGCTGCTCCAGCTGAATATTACCCCTTAACTGAACCGAGGAATCGATGCAAGGAATCAGCTGCTTGAACTCTTTTCTAAAGTTCTCATTCATCCAAGCATAAATGAAAGGGTTATAGCACGTAGAAGACATAGCCACCACGTGCCCAATGAAAAATATCAAAAAGTAATATTTTAGATGTATAGCGTAGATATAATAGTCATTGCATAGATTTATCACGTTCAAAGGCAACCATGACAGGCCGAATATAGTCACCATAGCGATCAACATTTGATTCGTTCGTCGTTTTCTATTTTTGTCTAACTCCTCTTTCCGTGAGTTTTTCGAGTTAGCCGCTTTAGCTTTCGCTCTGTCGTTCAATTTAAAGCTGACACATGTGTAGCAGAAAGCAATCACAATGAATGGTAGCACGAACTGCAAAAATGATGTCGCAGAACCGAATATTCGTCTCAATTTTTCCGAAGGCCACGTCTCCTCGCAGAATTTACCGATGCCATCCAAATCGTAGTAAGTCATGAATATAGCGTAGGGCATTGTTACGGTTATAGCGAACGTCCATATCATTATGATGACAGTGATACACGTCTCTATTTTCATTCTCGGCCTGAACGGGTATATTATAACGAAGAATCTATCTATAGCTATGGACATAAGCGTCAAGGTCGATATGTATACGCTGCAGCCTTGCGCAAAAGGCATGATGTGGCAAAGAAGTGAGCCCCAGCTCCATATCCCGCGGAACGAGTAGAGAGGAGTGAAGGGGACGGCGAAAATACACAACAAGATGTCGGAGAGCGCCAAATTGCTGATGAATAGGTTAGTGACTGTCTGCATAGCTTTGTTCCTAATTACAACGAAACAGACGATGAGGTTGCCAAGCAGACCGAGCACGAAGATGACCGTGTAGATAACGCAGAACGCCGCCTGTACCCATCTGTTGTCTATGATGTTCTCGTGACCGCCGTGGAGTGGATTCACGCTCGTCGGCGTAGAGTTTTGGAACTTCTCCGTGATATCGAGAGCGGTGTAATTTATAGGTATTGTCTCGTTCATTGCTTCCACAAATAGTGTTTTCTTCGGTTATAAAATGAAAATAACAATTTATTCGTGAGCTGAAAACTTCAGTTTTACGACTTTTAACGGCCTGATTTATTCCCGGTGGCGGAGCCTGTAACAAAATATTTAAATTACTATTTAACACCTTTGTGTTTCTAAAGCTTGTAAAGCTTGGGAGGCGATATTGCGTTTAAATTTGGAAACTTGTTCGGTAGGTAGGCATGTTTTGAAAAGGTTCCGATTAAATTACGAAATAATAAATAATAAATATTGCAGGACATTCCACACATCGCCATCTAGCCCCAAGCTAAGTAACTAGACTTGTGTTATGGGTGCTAGACAACGGATATACTACTTATATACTTTTGTTTTGTAAATATATACTTAATATACATACAGACACCCAGACCACAGACAAATATCTAAGCATAAATATTGTCTGAGGCGGGAATCGAACCCGCAACCCTGTGTTTGGCAGTCCGGCATGGTGACCATTGTGCCAACTGGGTCGTCTATATTTATACTTACTTACATTTAAATATTTTATAACTAAGGTCAACGACTCTGTAAAATATGTTTTATTTTAAGAAATCATTTTTTTAACCGAACGACCGACAAAACAAAATATTTTTAGGCAGAGACCGTTTTTAATTGACCAAAATTAGAGGCCTATCTCCTTTCATTAAATTTACGTCGACCTCTTTCTAATTTTACATAATCAAACTTCCCAAAAAAGGTCAAACACTGAAATATAAAACGTTTCTGCTGGATCTTTTTAAGGATATAAGTAGATATAACTTTTAAAAAGTTCTTGTGAAAAACATTCGGAATTTAAATATGGTGTTCTGATTTCACCGAGCTTGCATTGGCTGACTTCCAAAGTCTGATTGCGAGGTCTACATCCCGTCTTCCTTTGTAAGGCGGGTTCAAAACAAACCGGAGACTAGATAACTTGGTATTATACATCTGTAGAGTTGTTGACGCCTGATAAAATTGTATAGGAGCATAAGAATCAAAATCATAACCTAGATTCTTGAGTTTTCCTTCTTTGTTTTTTATCCAAATCCTAATAAAATAATAAATTATAGATATTACTAGAACAACGAGATGGATTTAAAAAAATACAGCAAGACTTGTGTTATGGCCAGATAACTCTTACGTTATCTGGCCATAACACAAGTCTTGCTGTCATATTCTTTTGTTTTGTAAATACATACTTTCATATACATACAAAAACAACCAGACCAGAAACAAATCTCTATATATATAAAATTCTCGTGTCACGGGGTTCGAACTTGAACTCCTCCGAAACGGCTCGACCGATTCTCATGAAATTTTGTGAGCATATTCAGTAGGTCTGAGAATCGGCCAACATCTATTTTTTTTTTTGTTTTTTTTTTTTTGTAAATAGCAAAACAACGTTTGCCGGGACAGCTAGTATCTGTATATTAATCTTTGTTTAAGACGGGAATCGAACCCGCAAACTTCTGCAATTGGATTGGTGTATAGGTTGATGTAAATCCGAGTAACGTAGCTTGTTTTTCGATAACTGAAGCCCAGCGTTTACTACCTCACCTAATGATGCGTGATGCGAAACGGATCATCACCGTATCGCCTCGCCGTCAACCTAACGTAAGCGCGTTGCCAACCGATCGGCAGCTCCGAATCAACTCGGCTACGGCTAGGCGGGGCGCCGCCGCGCGGTTGGTCAGTATCCGAACGCGAAGTGTAGACGAACAAACGCAAGCTAGGGTACGGAGAGTCGTAAGATAGCGTACGGTGAAACGTAAGCGCGGGTACGGCAAGTCGACCACGCACCGTACCGCGGTTCGTGAGCTTGTCGCGAGGCGATTACGTTACGATTCCGATTAGTGTGCGTTGCAGTAGGGAGTTTCATACAAAGAATAGTGAACTGCTCGAGTTGATACGTTTACGTTCCGTTTACGAGTTGATATGTGTGCTATGACCCTTATTTGCTTGTCTAAACGATACCCTATACACTTTTTATAAAGCATAAATTGTGCGGTAAGGCGTACTGATACGGCTAACAGCACAAAAGAACCTATTGACATGACTTCAATTGCTACATTTCAAAAATATCTTTAAAAATATTGTATTTTGATTTTTGTGAGCACTATCAAAAAAATAAGAACACTATAAGTTTCTTGTTCATTCTTATTGATGGGCGCATTCCAAAGACGCATATCCTTACTTAATTTTTAAGACGATTCAATGTGATTTCATGCGAAATTATTAAAACTGAATAAAAAAAAATGACTTTGACAGTTAGAAGCAAGTTTGTATAGGTACGTTAACCTATGTCCTTTATTTTTTTTTATTTGTCCAGTTGTTAATCCAACCAGTTGCTAATCTGTCCAGTTGCTAATATTTAATAATAATAATAATAATAAATATTTCAGGACATATTACACATCGCCATCCAGCCCCAAGCTAAGCAACTTAATGCTTGTGTCAGATAACGGATAAACTACTTATATACTTTTTTTTTTTTGTAAATATATACTATTATACATATAGGAAACACCCAGAACCAGAAACAAGAATTTATGGTCAGCATAAATACTTGTTCCCGGCGGGAATCGAACCCGCAACCTTCTGCGTCGCAGTCGGGTGTTCGCCCGACGCGCCACAGAGGCCGTCATCATCATATTTCTAATTGCGAATCTGTCCATTTGCAACTGAGCCGATAAAACATTGTTTTTCCTAGCTCGTTTCTATTTTTAAACATAATATATTTGTAATGGACAGCTAAAATGACACATTATTTCACACAAAGAACATGAAAATGACATTTTTCTCGTCGCTAATGAAACAAATACGGACTGAATTGACACAAAAACACTCTGTCTACGTTTCAACTGCCATTGAAGTGTTAAATTTTATTGTTACGAACGACACATTTTTTTTATATCTAATCTAGAAATAAATAATATACGTAAATAGTTTCCACAATTTAACGTATGTAAAGAAAACAAAATAATAAATAAGTATTTCAGCTGGAAAAAAGAGTAGGTGCTCCATAGACTGCGTTGTGGCCCCACAATCGCAATGCTCATCAAAGTGAAACCAAATCCCGCGGTCATTTTTTATAAGAAATAGTTCAGCTTTGGCCTCTATCTCGCACGATAGTAAGTGACGATGCGGTAAAAGATTTAACACGATTTCTTAGAAGATATTCATACGCTTGTCACTCAAACCCCCCCAAAGGAGGCCTTCGAGGGACGAGAGGAGGTCTTCGAGGAAGACAGCAGTGGAACAAACCCTTTCCGACACGCTGATGCAGCTCCCTTTTGTAGCTGCATCGGCCTAGTTATCCTAACACGGACAAGGCCGCTTAGCGATACGACTTAGGCCGGTGGATGGTAACAAGCAGGGTCCGAAGCATCCCAGGAGATTCCTCTTTTAACACCATCCATCCCTGGGTCCCTAGATGTCACAAGACCCCTCACGTGTGGGACATCTAGGGCTAAACGAACGTGAGCAACACGAACCCTTAAAAAACCGCATATCTAGATAAAAATGCCTTCCTGTGTTACTTCAACATTTCAAACAATGTACCCATACAAATCCGTCAAGCCGTTTCAACATGATGGAGTAATAAACATACCAAAACACTCACAAACGATTCCATTTAAATGCTTCGCTTCGCTGCTATGCTGCATTCGCTAACATAACCCGGAGAATTCACGTTGATAGCTTGACAATCGTAATCCTACCGAATACATAAACATTGTTACACACAAACGTGGCAAATTTTTACATGCGGAGTGTGGGCGCGAATATTTTATTTTGTACTGCGCAGCGTTCCGCGGTTTCACCCGCGTAACTCCCGATCCCGTGGAAATATCGAAATATAAAATAGCCTATAGCCTTCCTCGACAAATGGACTATCCAACAAGAAAGTAATTTTTCAATTCGAACCAGTAGTTCCTAAGATTAGCGCGTTCAAACAAACAAACTCTTCAGCCTTATACTCGTAATATTAAAGTATAGATCTAAAGTGTTTGTATACGTTGTACGCGTTCAAAAGTCAACATTTCTTTATTTAGATAGAACAATTCCATTTGTTTCCCTAGGCACTAAGTACTACTTATGGTTGGACAAAAGGTTTGAATGGACATTTTTTCTTTATTGTCATTAGTCGTGCGAAGGCACGGCACACTAGTAGGTAGTGCCATGGGCGATTTATTTTTCTTGTGACTCTACTATTCCCATTGCCATCCGGTTGACAAACAAAAGACGGTCGAAAAATAAACAAATATTTATTGCAATCACCTTTTTTTTTAATGACATCACTACATAGTATAAAATAAAGTCTCTTTTCGCCGTCCCTATATCCCTATGTCCCTTTGTACGCTTAGATCTTTAAAACTACGCAACGGATTTTGATGCGGTTTTTTTTGACGTGACAACGTTTTATAAATTGGTTTGCCGGGTGACACTTCAAGAAACTGCGTTACGCTCCGCTGACGTTATGCGCTCACAATGAGAGCGAGTGAGAGGCACGCGGGCATGGTTAGCCCGCCTAAGAGCGACAGAGACAGACATAAAAAGTGAAAGGCACGCGTCCCTTCCACTCGAGCACAGTTGTTGTCACGTAAAACTTTCGCCCGTATACCGACTTTACCGGCAACCAGTTTTTAAAGAAAGAGTGATTCAAGAGAAAGGTTTATATGTATAATACATGCATAATATATCCGTGCGAAGCCAAAGCGGGTCGCTAGTAAAATATAAAATTGTCCTCGCCGACAAACTGTAAGTATTAATTTAACTTTTTGTACATTTTATTAATTTATTTTTTATAAAGGACGGCCCTATTGTTCAAAATGAACTCTTTCAGGCAACCTTTTCAGTTGGAACCACTCGCATTGAATCATCTTATCTGGTTATCGAAGATCAGAACGTGGAGTAAAGGGTTAAATTAATGTCAAAACAAAAGAAGCTCTTCCATTTTTTTAATCGAACGAAACAAATCGATTTCAATTTTTATTCATTTTCTGGGTTTTGATATTTGCTATCGTCATACTAAAAGTATTTTCATTACTCATACTCCGAAAGTAGGTCTAAATATGCCTGAAGAGTGTGTAGAAATTAAAACTTCCAGCCCTAGGGCTTTTCGCTTTCACTGACAGCTGTCATGTCAAATTATGGCTTCGCACGACTTGTGCAATCTGCATGTAGCCAGTATCAGTATCATTACGCATTAGGAACTTCAAAAACCTAACCTCTTTGCTTTTTTTTTACAACAAAGAATAATAATTATGGCTTGGCACGGCTCATGTATACTGCCAGAGTTTAGTACTTAGTAACTTTTTTCTCAGTAATCAAATTCAAGTAGGTATATTTAGTTCAAGATATCTTATTTAATAAAATAAATGTAAAGACGAAAATGGTCAAAGCGACCTATGACCATGCGTGACCACGTGGCACATTTTTTGTTATTTTATTATGTTTTTGTGTTACGTTTAATCTGGTTTTTATTTATGATTGTGTATTTTGTGTAAATAACATTTTCTAAACAAACCGTGTTACAAAAACTGTAAGTTAAATCTACGGACTTCGCGTCATTTCCCAGTGTTGGATTAACTCATTAATAAAAATTTATTCGGTAAGTACCGCCGTATTTAAGTATTGAATACAAATAGCAGAAACCTAAAAAAAACACTACATAATGTATAACCTCTTTGGTCCCAACCTTGTAAGAGGATCAGGTAGTATGGACATATCTCATAGTCTCATTCACTCTCGTTGTTAGGAAGAATTTTATGTATTATTCGTAATGAAAAGCACAGTGTTTACCTCGGGTGAAAGACTCATTAAGTCCCTCGAACTATTAGCGCCCTCGCTACGCTCGGGCGCCAAACTCCGTCTCGGGACTTATAATGAGTGACTTTCACACCTAGTATAACAATGTACTATTAAAATGCCATAAAGCATTATTATTATTAGCATTAGTATAAAAAACATCTATTTTAATTCAGTTTTGACTGACAGACTATTAACGCACAGATGACTAACATTTAGCATCCGTTTAGAAAGGATTTTGAAAAAATAAACCCCTACTCGGATAAAGCACTATAAAATAAAGATAAACGAAAAGTTAATAAGCCGCGAGCGAAGAGTTCATATCTAAACTCATAATAGGTTTCACATATGAATTCAAATTTAGTTCACGTCATATAGGGAAGTGATCTCGACGCTTATATTTGAAATTTGTTTTTGATACTATATTTGCGATGAGGAAACGTTTTAAAGGCAGCACTGGGGTTTAATTTTAGGATATCTCTGATCAATAACAATATATCAAGAGAAAGCCATTTCTTTAAAAATGGCTTTTTGGTATATTTAGGTATTAGGTTTTTTTGCGTGAGTACCTTTGAAACCTATGGCAATTTATGAAGTAGGTACAGTCGGAGTCAGAATTTCTGATCCACCGTAGAGCTCCAAAACTGCTATTATTAGATTTTTTTTAACACAAGCAAGATTCTAAGGTCTTATTTGAGTTCAAGTTTAAGGTCTTTCAACTCATTAATTTATTAGATAAATATAATAAGAATATATACATATTAAGTAACGGCAGCGGGGTAACGCTCGCGCTGCTTGCATATTGTCTAGCTTTGCACCAGGAACGCTGGGGAGCGGTTTGTTTGATTAGGTTTAGTTTTTAATTTTTTTTAAATTTTTTATTGTTTTATGTACTTACCTATTTTGTGATTGTTTTAGTGTGAATAAATCATTTAGTTATAATATTTCTAACAAACAATTATAAAAAAAATAGTAATTTTAGAACTCTACGGTGGGTCTACAATTCTGACTCCGACTGTACGTATATCTATACAAAAAAACAAATGTCATGTTACAGAAAAACCCATAGGTACATATTTACTTGGAAAACCTGAACTTTACAAGATTTTATAACATAGCACATGCATAACACTTGTTGTTTATACACTGACGGAGACATAAACTGCATCATAGTTACAAGACGACTTTAAAATAATAAAATATTTATTTCAAAGTCGTTCCGTACTATGTTTTTAACTCAACAAGAGTTTCTGTACAATATTAATATGGATTCAATTTTTTGTATGAATAGTTGCATAATTATTTAAATATTCATTTTAAAGTAATCCTGAACTTTGATGCATGCAATGTTTCAACTAAAATGAGTATAATTTTCTTCTTTGAATTAAATAAAATAAATAAAAAAATAAAATAAATAAAACTGGTTGCCTGTAAAGTCGGTATACGGGCGAAAGTTTTACGTGACAACAACTGTGCTCGAGTGGAAGGGACGCGTGCCTTTCACTTTTTATGTCTGTCTCTCTCGCTCTTAGGCGGGCTAACCATGCCCGCGTGCCTCTCACTAGCTCTCATTGTGAGCGCATAACGTCAGCGGAGCGTAACGCAGTTTCTTGAAGTGTCACCCGGCAAACCAATTTATAAAACGTTGTCACGTCAAAATAAAATAAATAAAATATATTTATTGAAACTCATTTTACATAATAAACTAAGCACTAAATATTAAAGAGGACAAAAATAACACATATGCCTGAACTAGGTAATCCTGTATCTCAGGCGAAAAAGGACTTACATTAACTTATAAAATAAATTAAAATAATTGACTTGCAAAATATGAACCAGAAACAATAATTAGATAAAGGTAAATTGTAAAATGTAGGAGAAAAGAACTTGCCTACAAAATCTTTAACTTAAAATATAAGATATTCATGTAATTACGACTAGTAAGTTACCAACCATCCCATGAAACGTACCTACGTAGGTAGGTGTCTTTAATACTATTATCGCTTCAACCCTCCGTAATTCAGGGGTTGCTGTTTGCTTTACTAATGTATGAAGTCTGAACAAAGTCTGTATACTATTACTATTACATTTGTTTATTTGCTGTCTTGTTCTGTTTGTCTTTGTTTCCAAGGATTAACGGACAGATAAACCTATATATTTATTTATATCAGACTAGCGACCCGCTCCGGCTTTGCACGGCTATATTATGCATGTATTATACATATACATCTTTCTCTTGAATCACTCTATCTATTAAAAAAACCGCATCAAAATCCGTTGTAGTTTTAAAGATCTAAGCATACATACAGACAGCGGAAAGTGACTTTGTTTTATACTTTGTAATAATGATATTGGTTAAAACGATGAGAGCGGAGTGGTGAGGTGTTCTATCTAGTTACTTCTTCTAAATAGTTGGATCACGGGATTCCAAAAAGGTCTGTGGTCCAACTAAAAATAATTAACCTTGAACCCTAGTTGGGGCACATGAGTAAAGCATAGATTAGAGGTTTAATTCGTGATCAATCAAAAGACGAACGATTACACCTATTTAATTAAAATTCCGGCATTAAAAGTATAATCATTTTGCCTTAAAGAACATTTTATTATGTCGATAAAAACGAACGCACAAAATAACCTACCTATCTATTTAATGTAAATTTTAGAGAATTTTGAAATAGAAATTTATCTACTTTACAAATCGAACTACGACCCTCGCTACAATTCTACGATTCCATTGTCTTTTGTTTATGGTATTTTAACTTGATAAATTACCTATACCTAGATAATTTTTTTGGTAATTCGATAAACTAAATCCCTTTATCCCTAAGTTTAAAATTAATAAAGATAACATTTATTTAAATTGAAAAGTCACGTGAAACTAACCTACTTTACAATGACCTTTAGCGAGGTCATATTTATGTTCATACAAACAAAATCAACAAAACATTAATCAATTGATACTAGTATAATCAGAAATATATAACGTAAGCAACATACTCAGAATTATCATTTATTTCATTAAACAAGTTTAATTAAAATCAATTAACTATGTCAACTAACTGTGCCCAAATATTTAAGGTTATAAGGGCATAGAGGTTAAACGGATACTCACTGAAAGCGAAGCGAATACCACATAAAACTTGAAGCACTACATCTGCCACAATAATTATAATAATAAAAATAAGAAATATCACGTTAAACTATTCTAGGAGACATTTGAAAACATATTTTTTTGTTTTGGCTCTGTGTGAAGAGGGTCCGCGATTGGCATGCGCGAGATGCTCCGCGCATGCGCTGTTGCTTTCAAAGGGGAAAAGCAATTATTCTTTGTGAATTTCCGTTTGAACGCTTCATATCGGAAATTTTTAGGGCTTGCGATTACTGTTGCGAGCTTTAATATTTTGTGGTCGAACACAATCCACTAATTTGTGGGTGACATTTAACAAACAAGATATAAATTAATATTTAACGATCGAGTTTAATTGAAAATTTTAATTAATTAACGTTACCTACCTTTTTTGTATTATTCTTAGTATTATGTTCAGTTAATTGGTTGTAATAAAAAGTCGTGTCAAAAAATTGTGAGAAAATTCTGACAATAAAATCTAACTTTTCTTTGAAACAAAGTATCTAACAACTTGTGACCTTCAAAACCTGATACAAACAGGTTATTAACCATCATTAAACCTCCACGTAAATACCTAAATAATAGTGGCCTTGACATCTAATATTCTGATTTATACAGCGACACCAACTTTCCATGTTATTCAGGACGTTGTAATGCCTTGGGCATTTATTAGATGTGGGCTTGCCCAGAACCCATACCACCCTCTCAGCTCAGTAGACCGTATTCAGAGGACCTCGTCAACCAACATCTCAACAAAGACGCTGGTTTCATGACGATGTTTTTCTTCACAGTAAGAGCAATACTGAAACTACTGAATTATTGAAATCTGAATCCAATGAGAAAACATATTATTCTCATTAGATCCAAAATGGATCTGGGATGAAATCAACTAAAAAATAAAAAAACCTAATAGATCTACAATTTTAAATCTGAATCCATCCTGGATCTAGCCAATGGATCTTCTAAAAATGATCGAATTATTTTTGCTAAGAAACATCCGCCTATAACCGAATACCGAATACCTAATTACAGCATCGTCCTACTCTCTTTAATCACAGGGTCCCTGCTGAAAATCAGCGTTGCATTTATGCAACACATAGCTGAGCAGGAACCTATTTGGCGGCGACACTGTGACTGTCTTATAAATAACATAGCTTTGAATAAGTATTTAAGTAAGTCTGTTATTTTTAGTAATATCAAAAATAAGTTGTGTTTAAGTTATAGTTTTGTTGTTGGCCAAATAAAGATATATCTATCTATCTACCTTTCTATCTATCTAATACCTTACAAACATTTTCAATGTAATTTGTCCCGCAAAATCTCAAACAATAACGAAATATTCCGCGCAATCTGAACGCACAATCATTCGCCAGCACCCATCACTATGAAACCTCATTGTGCTCTGCTTTGTCATCGGAAACGGGAAATGATGGCAAACAGTTCCCCTGATATTGCACACAGATGGCCGAGCAAAGCACACTACACACCCTCGCCTCTGTGCCAGGTTTATTTGTTTGTGAATATTAAATAGGCAATAACTGTGCGCATCAAGGTGGCGAGTGTAGGATTTTAAATTATATATTTAGACACAAATAATATGAAGAATACGAATCCTACTAATATTCCTACAGACCTGGATTAACACATAGGCTACTTTTTATCCCGATATTCTCACGGAATCGGGACTTACGCAGCTAGTAATTTAATTATTTATTTTAAGTCGACGGTACTGACGTCCGGTAAAACTCTAATGAGTTAATGTGGCGTCTTTAATAATTATGTTTATGTATATTGTTTTTTTTGTATATAGTAAAAAATAAATAATAATAAAATTATTGTACGTCAGCAGCATAATTGCAGACCTTCCGTAGAGTTCTAAAAATCATGGAATTATTTCATTCTAATAATGAGTTTAAATACTTCAAACTTTAACCAAAGCAGGTGGCTAGAATCTTGCTTGCGTTGAAAACATTCTAATAACAGCCGTTTTGGAGCTCTACGGTGGATCTGGAATATTGTTGCCTGATTGTCCCTCACAATAATAATATTAATCTTTACATCTAATCTGTATCTTTCAGGACAATTATAAATATCCATTAAACATCGGATTTTTCTTTCAAAAAACTTATGTGCACAAATTAACATTGCTCTTACGATGAAGAAAAACATCGTGATGGAACCCGCGGCTCAGTTGCATCTTAGTTGGCTTCATTGAAAAGTTATTCCCTCTGGACACGTTCGACTAAACTGCGAGGGTAGAATAGGTGCTGGAGAAAGTCTACTCCATCCTCACGCAACAGAACCCAACTAAAAAGGTATATTTGTTATTATGTACGATTACAAAAATGATAAAGTAGGTAAGTATATGTAATTTCTATGGAAAACTGCAAGGCCAGTTACTTATGGGTAAATTCTTGAAATTTCGCTATTCTAGTATAATTTACCATAATTTAAACTCAATTTAAATTCCGCTTCCTTTTATTGTAATTGTAAAGATTAAGCGAAAAGTCTGCACGACAGAAACTGCCGAATAAATTACTTTTAAAGCTTAAATGCCCATAAAATTAAATGAATATTTCTAAAATAAAGCTTGAAATGGACTTGCAACACTTTTAAAGCCTTTTTGTGCTTTATTTTACTAACACAATGCTTGCCCAACGAAGCAGTGCGTACTTTTAAAATATTTTACTGTAAAAGCTCTAAACGGATTGTTATTTAAAGCATTTTTCTTAGGTTACTTCATATTTAAACATCTACGCACAAAACATGTAGGCTGCATAATTGCAGCCCCCGGTAGAGTTCAAAAATTACTATTATTGGAATGTTTTCATTCTAATATTTTGTTTGATAAATTCATGAGTTAGAAGACTTTAAACTTCAACTAAAGCAGGTACCTAGAATCTTGCTTGCATTCTTATAACAGCCGTTTTGGAGCTCTACGGTGGGTCTGCAATTATGCAGCCGACCGTACCTATCTGTTTTCTGGGAAATTCCTGTGCAAAATTCCAATTTTTTTTAAACCCAGCGTTTTAGGCTTGTGGCCAACAAAAACCTAGTCTCTTATCTTACATTTCAGCAATAATTTTTTAGGGTTCCGTATCCAAAGGGTAAAAACGGAACACTTTTACTAAGACTCCACTTTCCGTCTGTCTGTCTATCACCAGGCTGTAACTCACAAACCGTGATAGTTAGACACTTGAAATTTTCACAGATGATGTATTTCTGTTGCCACTATACAATAAATAGATCAGAATATAATGGTACGGAACCCTTCGTGCATGAGTCCGACTCGCACTTGGCTTGTTTTTATCTATACAGGGTTATTGGTTATTATACTAGCAAGCGATTGAGGGCTACTTCTGTGCACCTTAACACACAACTTTTGAAAATTAGAAAAAATAAATGAAAACTTTGAGGTTATGTAAATTCGAAAAACAGTAGATTTTTTAAAACAAGGTCATTCAGACCAAGAACAGTATATAAAACTTTAAAAATAAGTAAAATTTTAAGGTTAATGACCTCTCCGTGTAAGGATCAGCTTAATTTACAAGTATATAAACCTAACCACAAATTTTCAAAAAGATGTTCGAATTTCTAAAAGTCGTAGAACAAAAGTTGTTTGTTTAGGTGCACAGAAGTAGCCCTTAACGGCTTGCTAGTTGCTGTATATCTATACAGCAACTAGCAAGCAAGATATCCTAAATTTCTGTACCAATAATTGTATTAAGTAGATGAGCCATCGAATATACGAAATATTAAAGTATGTAGGTAATATAATACCATCCTAAACAAATATTTATAGTCCTTTGTCGATAAGAGCACACAATATAAGATATCTTGTTTAACGTGTATATCAAATGTAAGTATTTTGTATAACTTTGTCCATCGACTTCTTGCCTTAGGCAGTAATAACAGTAATAACTTCGAATTTATCTATTTTAGTTTTTGTTACGCTATTTAATATGCCAAAACTTGGAATAAATCCGACTTGATTGTCGGATCAAAGACCTTAGAAACTTCTTACGGAAAGTGGACCTGTTAAACTCACATAAAAGCAAAATACTTTTTAGGGTATCGAACCTAAAGGGTAAAAACGGGACTTAATATATTCGTCCGTCTGTCTGTCACTAGGCTGGGTGTCATGCACCGTGCTAGAGAGTTGAAATTTTCACATATTATGTATTTCTGTTGCCGCTATCGCTATAACTACAAATACTAGAAACAAAAAATTAAATGGGACTACATACAACATGGTTCAGAACTCTTCGTGCGCAAGTCCGACTCACACTTGACCAGTTTTATTTAAAACTTTGTCCTGTGAAATGGTGGCTTTTCTTGATATGTTTTTCCTTTATATTTTTTTCTTTGGTTGCAGACGATATGACTGTGTGCTTTCTCATATTTTTGACGTTTGATAGTCATTGGCGGCACAAAAACTTTAAAAACAACATTGTCAATCGATCGTAAAAAAAATTTTTAAACAAAAAAATCATCAAAATCGGTTTATAGGTAAATAACGAAGTTATTTCAGAACAGCGATAAAAATTCAAAAGTCTAAATAAGAAATTAGCTGTTTTCTTACAATATTTAAGTTTAAGTACGTTTGAACTGGTGTTGGTTTTCTTAAACAATCGATTTGAGAACCTCCTTCTTTTTTTGGGTTCCGTGCCCAAAGGGTAAAAACGAAACCCTATTACTAAGACTTCTCTGACCGTCTGTCTCTCACAAGGTTGTATCCTATGAACCGTGATAGCTAGACAGTTTCAATTTTCACAGATTATATATATCTGTTGCCGTCATAGCTATAATTCAATTCAATTCAATTCAATTCAATTCATTTATTTCAGATAATAAAATCCATAAATTACAATAAAATAATAATAAATAATCAAAAATACTAAAAATAAACAAATTACAACTCACAGCTAAATTTAAAAAATAAAAAATCTAAAAATCCATATTTTTTTTTTTTAATAACAAGAAACACTAGAAACAATAAATTAAATGGGACTACATATAACATGAGACGGAACCCTTTGTGCGCGAGTCCAGTACTTGGCCAGTTTTTTTTAAGTCAGTGACACATGTTATTTAAATATAGAATGGGGCTCCGTTATATGATTACAACATCAATGAATCGGAAATATTCTCAACAGACCTATCTTGAATATATAATCAACCTTTTAATAGATAGAGGTAAATTATTTTTATCACATTCAATAAAAATGATAAAAATAACTTAAAGTCAGCGCCTATTTAATCATACTGAGTTCGTAAAGCCGTGCCGCCCTTTGTTGATCTATTTTTATATCGTTCTATGGGTCTTTACCTTACTACACTTCTGCACTAATATTAAATAATAATTTTTTGTTTGTTTTTAACAAATAGGTTTCGAAACTACTCGACCGATTTTGATGAAACTAAGTATAAAGATACATTGATTCATTATTGAGGAATATGATAGGCTACTATTAATCCCGATATTCCTACGGGATCGGGAGTTATACGGGTTAAACCATGTAGCAATATACGTACTTAGTCCATCACTGTCTGAATTAACGACCGCTGACGACCTCTGTGGCACGGTGGTTGAACACCCGCCTGCGAAACAAAAGGTTGCGGGTTCGATTTCCGCCTCAAATAAGTTATACTTTAAAATATTTGTTTTTGGTGTGGGTGTTTCTGTATTTACAAAAGAAAGGGAATAAAGTACTCTGTCCGGTGTCTGATCACCATAAAACAAGCTAGTTGCTTAGCTTGGGGATAGATGGCGCTGTGTGAGATGTCCTGCAATATTTTGTTTTTCTTTTAAATAAAAATAATATCAAGTATAACGCTTGCCTATTTCTGAAGCCGAAGATGTAGCAAAATCTTAACCCAGAAAGCGACCGGGCTTAGCCGTGACGAAGTTTTATTACCTACTTCGTCTCGTATGCTACTTCCAAGAATTCAATGTATTCTCATACAATGTTTGGTCATATCCGGTCCAGTAGTTTCAAGGCATATTCGTTACAAACAAATAATCTTTTATAATTAAAGTGTAATGTAAAAATTCTACACAAATAAAGACCTTATAACTTAGAGCTATTTCTATTAAGCATCCTATTGATTGATTGAGATTGGTTTTTACAATATATACCAAACACAAGGAATTTCCCATAGATTTTCTTTTTAAATATCAACCCCAAAGAAACCATTTTAATATTGTTAAAAAAGGTTTCTTTGGTCGGAAAGCGTCCTTTGAAATCATTGCCTCAAATAATGAGGAGGCATCAAAGAAATCACCAAGAAATCAAATTGAAACGTGAATCAATAAAATGTTAACAAAATTTACCAAAAAGTCACGTTCTTTTAAAAAAGATAACCGTTTTTTAAAGATTTGTCATTTCCATTATATCCTGCGTGAAGATTGAAAACTTTGGTTTTAACTTTTTTGAAGCGATCTTGAATTATTTATCCTATTGATATGAAACTATCGATATTGAACGAATTATTGATTAAGTGCGTAAAATATATTATTATGTTGACTTGTGCTACGAAGTTCGTAGCATACACATATATTATACATTTGCTTGTGCTACGAAATTAGTAGGATAACATTGCCTTGTGCTACAAAGGTTGTAGTATAAACTTTGTTTTGTTCTACGATGTCCGTAGTATAAACATTGCTTTGTGCTACGAAGTTCGTAGTACAAAGCAACATACATTGTCTAGTGTTACGTTGGTCGTAGAATATACATTGCCTTGTGCTACGAAGTTTGTAGTATAAACTTTGTTTTGTTCTATGATGTTCGTAGCATACCTTATCTTGTTCTACGTAGTTCGTAGTATAAACATTGCTTTGTGCTACGAAGTTCGTAGTATATTATACATTGTCTAGTGTTACGTTGGTCGTAGAATATACATTGCCTTGTGCTACGAAGTTTGTAGTATAAACTTTGTTTTGTTCTATGATGTTCGTAGCATACATTATCTTGTGCTACGTAGTTCGTAGTATAAACAGTGCCTTGTGCTACGAAGTTGGAAGTTTAAAATTTTATACAAGTAATCGCTCTACCCGGCAATGAAATTGCATCAATTGGCAAATTAGTATTTAGACATTTAACGCCACCGTTTCCAAAACCAGGCGATTTTCATGCCAGTTTGTACAGAGCTTCAATCGTTATGAAGCTTAACCGTTGTAATAACACTTAGATCCCCGTTTACACGAATCCGTAAAAACCAACAAATCTTTAGAATTAAGGAAACTCCTCGAGTAAATCCCCTTTAGTACCGAAATCCAATCGATACCAGTTTAAATACACATTTGATGACGTGATCGATTTCAGCTTAATCTCATCGTCCATTATTGTACACTTACGATCAAATAATTTGGGTTTATTTTAAGCGAAATAGCATTTGACATATAATCATCTAATGGGAAGCGGCAATGAGGTCGAGAACTTACTTCGTCTCGTATTCTACTCCCAAGGATTTTATGTATTTTCGTGCCAAGTTTCACCAAAACTGGTTAAGTAGTTTCGAAGCCTATTCAATTCAAACCAGCAAACAAGCAAATTCATCTTTATATTTTTTCTATTATGCATGTATTATACATACAAACCTTCCTCTTGAATCACTCTATCCATTAAAAAAATCGCATTAAAATCCGTTGCGTAGTTTTAAAGATCTAAGCATACAAAGGGAATAGGGACGGCGAAAAGTGACTTTATTTTATACTATGTTGTGATAATAGATAGATTGATCCTCCGATCATAGATTGATCGAGAGAGACACCATCCTTAAAATGGTGTCTCTCTCGCACATCTGTCATTTGTAAAAGTGTGAAAGTGACACACCATTTTTAACTTAAGGTGAATATTTTTGTTGCATAATACTTGTAACTGCCATGACCATGCCCCTATGTTTTTTTTTTTTTTTTTTTTTTTTTTTTTTTAATTTCTATGATACTTAGAAAATGAAACAAGAAACAAAACATAGGGGCATAGTCATGGCAGTTATAGGTTTTATGGCACAAAAATATTTGCTCTGTTATCCAGGGAAAAAACAGTCGACTACGTTTGTATGGAGAGAGCCCCCTGTACCCTTTTCTCTTAACTAACAAACTGATCCGAATTGATTGATCATCGATATCAGAATAATGAGTCTTGTTCAATTGTTAACCCCCTTTATAGGCCCCATACATACATATTGTGTAAAGGTACCTTTGTTTTACATTCCAATTGTACTAATTAATTTCAAGGAAACAGATTGTCATTGTGATAATAACGAGCTTGTTGTACGCTTGTTGTTTAATTTTTTTATTGACGACCCAGTTGGCACAATGGTCACCATGCCGGACTGCCAAACACAGGGTTGCGGGTTCGATTCCCGCCTCAGACAAGTATTTATGCTTAGATATTTGTCTTTGGTCTGGTTGTTTCTATGTATTATAAGTATATGTTTACAATATATCCGTTGTCTAGGACCTATAACACAAGTCAACTTACAACTTCACTTCACTTCTTCAGTCACAACTTAGCTTGGGGCTAGATGGAGATGTGTGGAATGTCCTGCAATATTTATTTATTATTTATTTAAATTACAAGTAATATTGAAATCGTGTGAGTTTTAAAATGTGTAAGGTTAAATAATTCAAAGTCCATTTTTCAAACAATAAAAACAGCTATCATTTGTTTAAAAACTATCACTAAAAGCTATTAATCTTGGTGACTTCAACAGTGCTTTCAAAAAGTAATTAAACTGGAAAAACAGAAGTTTTAAAAGTCACTTTATAGTGCAGTGTTATCGTCAAAGGATCTAGATTGTGTACTTATTTGTTATCGAGCGGAGTTTGAAACTAAATTTAACCTCTTTTCTAAGAAACTATCAACATAAATAAAAGGGTTGTGATATTTTGGTATAGTACACGGACTGACAGTGTGGTATAATATTTTGGTATAGTACACGGGTTGACTGTTTGTTACATGGTGATACTTAATTACTTACTCCGCTGGCTCAGCGACTCAAAGTGGATCTTGGCTTCCGAAACGAGAGTCTTCCATCGCTCCCTGTCCTGCGCTATATCTTGCTAATTGTTGACTGTGTCCCTCAGCGATAACTGGGCCGCCCCACCGTGGGTTATATGGTGATAGTTTCTTAGAAAAGAGGTAAAAAACCAGTGTCAAAAAATGTAATGTGTGCAATTTGCTGTTTGTATAAAATTATCTACCTAAATAATATTTTTAACATCAAATAACAGGCTAACTTTGCAAGATTTTCTTACATGGCGTTTGTTGTTTGTATAAATGTCATCTATAGTGTATAGATCACAAAAAAAGAAAAAAATAATCATCTCAATTGGTTGAGCCATTTCGAGTTATCGATGATCATTCATAAAATAATACAAATAATATAATATCCGCATCGAATTGAGAACCTCCTCCATTTTTTTTGGTCGGTTGAAAAAGAAACAAATGATGGAGGCGACTACTATGCCTTTACATTACGACCCCTTTTAAAAACTCCAGCGGAATGCCGCAAACTTCAGGTCACTTGTTAATCGGTTTTCTTACCGACTTTTTTATCATCCGATAAATCTGTAGTTTGTGGTTGCTCTTATTCAAGCTTTAACAGGCTTGTTATCTAGATTATCCGAAGCCCCCGGGGGTCTATGATGGCTGTTTTCAACGAATCGTTGTGGATATTATGATGTTACCCACCTTGAGGGTCCTTGTAAAATAATACGATCACTTAAAAGATGATAAATTCCCTCAATATTTATTTTTCAGAAGGCACTGATGGATGACACATTTTGATTTTCAGTTTACGACGACTTGACAACTCTGTTGATTCTCTGTAGCCTAGGTAACAATAAATCGCGCATCTAGTGCGAGCCAAAGTATCGACTGGGAGTACCGATATCGATATCGACAAGATGATATGATGAGAGTATGAAAGTAGGCCACACCACCCCCCTCCGGAGACCGTCAAGGGCGATAGAAATCTGTGAATTTAACGCGACGACCGGAACGGGTTAATATTTCTTTATTTATCGGTGGCAAGACTTCTTCATTTTGGTCTGACAGTATATAGGCCGGTTTAATTCGGTCTATCGATACTGTGGCCTCTTTTCCTTTTAGTAAAATTTTGAAAACTTTATCTCCGCGCGATATAACTTTGTGTGGGCCTGAGTATGCTGGTTGGAGGGAACCACGTGATGCATCTTCTCTGAGGAAAACGTAATCACTGGTTGCCAGTTCTTTAAAGATGAACACCTTGGACGTACAGTGACGCGAAGCTGGTGTTGGGCGTATTTTCTCGGCGAAATTTCTGAGCCGCGCGGAAAATTCGGTTATATCCGTGGTGACGCTTGTCGCGGACTCGAAGAATTCGCCGGGGAGCCTCAACGGTTCTCCATATACCAACTCGGCAGATGATGACTGTAAGTCCTCTTTAAAAGAAGTTCTTATGCCTAAAAGAACCCACGGTAACGTCTCAGTCCATCTGTCATTTGCGTGACATACTATTGCGGCTTTAAGCTGTCTGTGGAAACGCTCCACAAGACCATTACAAGCCGGATGGTAAGCTGTAGTTCGTTTATGTTGAAAACCAGCCATTTTCGACAGGCAATTGAATAAAGCTGACTCGAATTGGCTCCCACGATCAGTCGTTATGTCAGTAGGGCAGCCAAATCGAGCTATCCATGTCGATAGTAAGGCCTTAGCTACAGTTTCAGCAGTAATGTTTTCTATCGGTACTGCTTCCGGCCACCGACTAAATCGGTCTACGGCCGTCAGACAGTACCGGTAGCCATGTGAAAGAGGAAGGGGTCCGACCAGATCAATATGAATTTGTCTGAAACGGGCGCGTGGTAAATTAAAGGTGCTAAGTGGTGCGGTCACATGTCGATTGACCTTAGCTTTTTGGCACGATATGCACGCGCGAGCCCATTCTTTACAATCCTTCCTAATGCCAGGCCAGACAAAACGTTCGGCGACCAGCTTTGCGGAAGCATTACTGCCAGGGTGACTTAAAGAATGTAAACTTTCATAAACCTGTTTGCGGAAGAACTTTGGTACAAAAGGCCTGGAAGTCGGGGTACTGACGTCGCAATACACGGGAATTCGGCTTCCAGGTAGCTGCAGTTTTTCTAAGCGCAGGGATGTGCCCTCGCTTAATAACTTATTAAGTTCGGGATCAGATATTTGACCCTGAGCAATGGCTTCGAGGTCAACAGGCGCGCTTAGCTCTTCAATTCGCGATAAGGTGTCCGCCACGATATTATCCTTACCCGATATGTGACGAATATCTGTCGTAAATTGCGAAATGAAGTCTAGGTGTCTATACTGCCTAGGTGAACAGGTTTTCTTTCGTTCATGAAATGCGAAACTGATCGGTTTATGGTCAGTATAGACTATAAAATGACGAGCCTCGACCATATGCCTAAAATGTTTAATGGCCTCGTAAATGGCGAGTAACTCGCGGTCATAGGGAGAATACTTGACCTGTGAAGGACAGAGCTTCCTTGAGAAGAAGGCTAACGGCTGCCATGCACCATCCCTTAGCTGTTGAAGCACTGCGCCAATTGCCTTATCTGATGCATCTGTCACTAAGGCTAGTTTTGCTGCGCAATCTGGATGAGCTAGCAGAGCAGCATTGGACAGGCTTGTTTTACAAGCTTCAAAAGCTGTTAATGCTTCCTCTGAAAGGTCGATGGGTTGCGTTCCTTTGACCGATCCTACTAAATAAGCATGTAATGGAGCTTGTATTTGGGCTGCTTGTGGGAGAAATCTCCGATAAAAATTGAGCATGCCCAAAAATGCTCTAAGCTGACGTACGTTCTTTGGTACGGAAAACTCCTGGATGGCCTTTACCTTTGTGTCTAGAGGTCTGGTGCCGTCCACGGAGATGGAGTAACCTAAAAAAGTTACCTTTTTTTCCCCAAATACGCATTTGGATATGTTTATTAGTAGGCCGTAGTCCCTCAGCCTGGTGAATACTGTACGAAGGTGGTCCTCGTGCTCGTCTTGGGATCTCGAAAATATTAAAAAATCGTCTAAATAACAAAAAACGAAATCTAGCCCCCTAGTGACTTCGTCGATAAATCGTTGGAATGTCTGTCCAGCATTTCGAAGTCCAAAACTCATATAGGGGAATTCGTATAACCCAAACGGCGTTGTAATGGCGGTCTTTTGAATATCGTCCGCACTGACAGGTATCTGATTATAGGCCTTTAAAAGGTCTAAAGTGCTGAAAATAGAACAGCCTGAAATGTTATGTGCAAAGTCTTGAATGTGCCTAATCGGATACCTATCAGGTACGGTGCGGGCATTGAGCATGCGGTAATCGCCGCAAGGACGCCACCCGTTGTCCTTTTTAGGCGCCAGATGCAGGGGTGAGGCCCAAGGACTTTCTGAAGGCCTTGCAGTCCCACTGGCAATCATAGACTCAAATTCCTTTTGAGCGATTTTTAATTTGTCAGGTGCTAGACGCCGAGGTGTGCAAGATACTGGAGGCCCTGGAGTCGTGCGAATATGGTGAAGTGTGTTATGTGTGTGTGTGCGTAGTGTACCAGCTGGTCGAGTGAGTTCGGGAAATTCATCAAGAATTTTGTGATAACGAGACTCACCAGTCAACACTTTGACAGAAAATACATTTTTACAATTAGCAGGCATAGCTTTTGTAGTTACCGATGTGGTGTTATCGATTAAGCGCTTATTGCGACAATCTACAATCAGGTTGTAAAAATTTAAAAAATCAACACCTATGATTGGTTTAGTTACATCTGCAACTATAAATCGCCAAGCATAAGACCTACGTAAGCCTAAATCTAAGTTAAAATGTACGTAGCCGTAAGTAGAAATATTAGTTCCGTTCGCTGCACACAGTATGAAGTCCGTCTTGGCACGACGATCACGAAGAGCTGACCGCGGGAAGACACAGAGGTCGCTACCGGTGTCGACCAGGAATTGCGTCTTCGAAGATCGGTCAGTGACGAAAAGGCGACCAGCAGATGATGAAGGGCAATCGTCAGTCGCCATTACCGACCGCCCTTGGAGTTTTCCGACTTGTAGTCGCACGGCCGAATACACCTGTTAGCCTTGTCACCGTGCTTATGATGGTACCAGCACAGCGGAAACTTGCGGTAGTTGGACTGCGACCGTTGCGTCGATGACGATCTCCTGCCAGATGACTTGGTCCTCGCGCGAGACCTGCCATTTCCATGAGTTGCGACTTGCTGTAGTTGTTTCCGAAGTTCGGCAACTTCTCTGGAAAGGTCGCTCAGCACCGACCCTGGAATCGCTGCACTTGTAGATGCCACAGACGGTGTAGATGTAGCTATCTCGTTGACCCGATCGGCGAGATCAGCCAAGTCATCCAGCTGAGCAGTGGCTGGCTGTCCGGCGAGTACAGTCTGCACGCCAAGCGGCAAGCGGCTGATCCATATGGTCTTAAGAAAATCATCTGGAACATCTAAGCCGGCGAGACTCTTCAGGTGTCGGAGAAACTGGGATGGTTTACGGTCTCCTAACTCCTCATGCATCAGCAGCTGCTTCAGCTTCTTTTCGTTGGAGGCCGAAAGTCGTTTAATAAGCTCCGTCTTCAGTTTCTCATAGCGGTTGGACGCTGGAGGGCTGATAATTATGTCCTTAACTTCCCTCGAGTACTGGTTGTCGAGTTGTCCAATGACATAATTAAACTTGGTGGAGTCGCTATGAATTCCAGAAATAACGAACTGTCCCTCCACTTGAGCAAACCAAATCTCAGGTTCTTCGGGCCAGAAAGGTGGTACACGAATGCCAACTTTGAAAACATCGATAGGTTCACTCGACTCTTTCCCATCACTAGCGTCGGCCCACGCTCCGCCCGGTGCCTGGTCATCCCTCTGCATGTTTCTAGGAGGTCACCAATGTGGATAATATGATGTTACCCACCTTGAGGGTCCTTGTAAAATAATACGATCACTTAAAAGATGATAAATTCCCTCAATATTTATTTTTCAGAAGGCACTGATGGATGACACATTTTGATTTTCAGTTTACGACGACTTGACAACTCTGTTGATTCTCTGTAGCCTAGGTAACAATAAATCGCGCATCTAGTGCGAGCCAAAGTATCGACTGGGAGTACCGATATCGATATCGACAAGATGATATGATGAGAGTATGAAAGTAGGCCACACCGTATCCAAATCGTAATACAAATTGGATTTTACCTATTTTGTGTGTGATTTTGTATTAAAACAGAATTCCGTCGCGCGAGCATCGCGTTTTATGACATAACAATTAGCGAACAAACTTTTTAAACTCACAAGTTTTATATTCATAGTATTTAAACGTCGAGGTAAGATAAATAAAAATATGCGATTAAGACCCGAGAAAATAATTACAGTTAACGGCCGAAAATTGCATAATTTCAATTACTAAACCTAGATTTAGTCCATACGTATAATATATCCGTATAAAAAATAACTTAAATCGAGTTTCAAGTTATATCTAAAACTGGCGACCCGCTCCGGCTTCGCACGGGTATATTATACATGTATTATACATATACGACCTCTGTGGCGCGTCGGGCGAACACCCGACTGCGACGCAGAAGGTTGCGGGTTCGATTCCCGCCGGGAACAAGTATTTATGCTGACCATAAATTCTTGTTTCTGGTTCTGGGTGTTTCCTATATGTATAATGTGTATATATTTACAAAAAAAAAAAGTATATAAGTAGTTTATCCGTTATCTGGCACCCATAACACAAGCATTAAGTTGCTTAGCTTGGGGCTGGATGGCGATGTGTAATATGTCCTGAAATATTTATTTATTTATTTATTTATAAACCTTCCTTTTGAATCACTCTATCTATTAAAAAAACGGGATCAAAATCCGTTGCGTAGTTTTAAAAATTTAAGCATATATAGGGATATAGGTACATAGGGACAGAGAAAGCGACTTTGTTTTATACTATGTAGTGATATATGTACCTACAAGTTTAGATTTCATTAAATTGTTTCAATTTTTGTTGCAAGTGGCCCTGAAGTTACTTTTTTATCCCGATATTTATGGCTTCTAACTATTCCTGAATTACCTAATAAATATTTATAATTATAATTTAACAATTATTACTCTTACCCATACCGTTTGTCAGTATCTTACCGTTTTAATAAAAAAAATAACTTTAATAATCGGTATATTCTAGTAAAACAAAATTCAAATTTTTCCTCGTCTAATCCAATTAAGTGAAAGCAAAGAAAAGTCACAAGTTTTTATACAGATGTTCCCGTAGGAGCTAATCTAATTAAAGTTTATTATTTAAAGAGAATCTATGGCTTTATGGAGACTGTAGATTACACTCGAATGGTTACATACTGTTCCATTAATTTAACCTCAACGACTAGCTTTGGTGTTGTTTGTAATTGTAATTGTCGTCGGGCAAAGAGATTGCACCTATTCATAATAATTTATTGTTTTTTACATCTTAATTTATTTTACTTGTACATGATCGTTTGGACCACAGCTTGGACTAGGGGAATAAGCTTGAAAAAATCTAACACTGTTCAATGATTGACGGCCCCTCTGTGTTAGTATAGTGGGACCGTCAATCATGAAATTAATCTTGACCGTTAACCAAATTTAATCTAGTCGGCAAATTCTTGCTACTTCGGGAGTCCGAGTGCCTGGGACATGTATTAAATGCTTGCTTGTACAGTCGGCTGCATAATTGAAAGAAAGAAAAGCATTTATTGAGTACAAACACACGACAAACACAAGAATGAAGAAATGAACATGACAATGAAAATTAATTACAAAACAAAAAAAGTGGTAAAGAAAAAAACAACATATAATATGTGGAGTCGTGTGCTGACTCAAATGGGTCGACCTCAGCTAAAAACTGCAGCTAAGCAATTGCAGCCCTCGGTAGAGTTCGAAAATTACTTCGTAAATTATTGGAATGTTTGTATTCTAATAATTTTTGTTTGATTAATTGATGAGTCTTCTAGACTGTAAACTTCACCTAAAACAGGTGTCTAGAATCTTGCTCGTGTTGAAAACATTCTTAAAACAGCTGTTTTGGAGGTCTACGGTGGGTCTGCAATTTTGCAGCCGACCGTACCTATGCTACCTTTTCACTTTAGTCGACAGTGCCTAAAGAAAAAAACTTTAAAAATTTGAAATAAAAGTTATGTTATCTATGCTACAACAAATTTGCTCCTTTTTTTCTCTGCATACAACACAAACGTCTCTAGACAAGACCAGACTTAGTGATTTTGTACAAAATTTTGAAACAAAACGGACTTATTACCTTAACTACTTCCTGTCAATGAGGTCCATTTCAGAACCAGCGCAGCTTTTTTTATGCAGCACTAGCGACCCGCCCTGGCTTCGCACGGCTATATTATGTATCTATTATACATATAAACCTTCCTCTTGAATCACTCTATCTATTAAAAAACACCGCATCAAAATCCGTTGCGAAGTTTAAAAGATTTAAGCATACATAGGGATATAGGGACAGAGAAAGCGACTTTGTTTTATACTATGTAGTGATAGTGATGATTATTTGTTTTTTTTTACTTAGCATAGTTAGCATAGGTCAGCGATTGACCACTATTTATCTTCTTCTTTGCGTGTCGATTCAGAGTGTTATTATTTTTTTATTTATGGATTTTGTATTTTTGTATTTCGTTTTTATACATTTTATAATTATTATTTTGTATTTATAAAAATCCACTATCTATTGTAGGTGACGATGCGGCATAATAGTTGTTTATTATAGCAAAGTTATGATTTTGGACTGTCTGACTGAGACAGTAGACGTTTCCACTTAAAATTTTCTACAGAGGATCCTTAAGAATATATTGAAATTCATCAAGGAAATGGGGAATGAAAGTTTGTTTAAAACTTCGGTACTTCTGGAGTTTGAGTGATTATAATGTGTTCTTTTAGTAATGAGTGTGTGTTTGTATAGTTACTTTGAATTGTTTGCAATTTGACGACCTCTGTGGCGCCTCGGGCGAACACCCGACTGCGACGCAGAAGGTTGCGAGTTCGATTCCCGCCGGGAACAAGTATTTATGCTGACCATAAATTCTTGTTTCTGGTTCTGGGTGTTTCCTATATGTATAATATGTATATGTATATATTTACAAAAAAAAAAAAGTATATAAGTAGTTTATCCGTTATCTGGCACCCATAACACAAGCATTAAGTTGCTTAGCTTGGGGCTGGATGGCGATGTGTAATATGTCCTGAAATATTTATTTATTTATTTCAAGGCCGAAAGGGTTTTCTCAATCGTTTATTTTTGTATTATTTGCGCCCCGCAGCTTCAACCGTATTAGTCCTTGTCTCGCTGAAATTTCGGGATCTAAAGTATCCTAAATACCGAAAGTTACTCATGTACCGGTATGATTACTTATCTAATATAATCCGGTATATTGGACGAAGCCTTTTCAAAACAACTACTTAACCATATTGAAATGGTAAGAGTTAAACAAACAAGTTTTCTACCTTTAGCGACATAGAAGTAAAATAATTAATATACTCGTACAACAGTAGAGAGTACATCAAAGCATTATCCTAAGCAAAATTTTGTTCCTTATTCATTATAGATATATTTTTAGCGATCCTTAACGGTTCTCATTTCACATTAAAAGAAAATACAATTAATTATACTGACAAGTACACACCACAACAAAAACATACTTAGGTAAGTATAAAATAGGTAAAAAATAAATTTATTACTTACATAATTTGTTATATCAGATACACCTTTTTTCGGGAAATGGAATGAAATTATTGGCAAAAAAAATCCTGTCTGACGAATTTTTTTTGCCAATATTCCATTCCATTCTCTCAATTCATTTTTTTTTTTTGATTCCATTTCGAATATATCTCTAGCTGCGCCAACGCTTTCACTCGCGTAAGTGGCCCGATCCCGCGGGAATTTCGGTTTAAAATGTTCATCCAAATCGGTAGTCGTTTGACCGTGAAGAGGGAATAAACAAATATACAAAAAAATAAATAAATAAACAAAATTCGGCATTCATTTTACTAGTTGGTATTATTTTATTTTTAGCCCATTCCTTCCCACTGCAGGGCAAAAGCCTCTTTCTCTGTCTAGTGCCAGCTGGGTTCAGTCCCTACGATGCGAGATATATCTATAACTAACTGGGCCTTGCGGTTTCACCCGCGTAAGTCCCGATCCCGTGGGAATATCGGGATAAAAAGTAGCTTATGTGTTAATCCAGGTCTCCAGCTATCTAGATACCGAGCTTCATTGCAATCGGTAAAGTAGTTTTGCGTGAAGGGGTAACAAACATACATACACACACACACAAACTTTCATATTTATAATATTAGTAGGATAGATATGGATTTTTCGAAGTGAAAACTTGTTTTAGCTCGGTACGCATTTTTAGACGAGATAAAATCTCTGAACTCGCAACACCGTTACGAAACGCAGCTACAGTGTGTGCATATATGCATGTACATATATTTTGTAATTGTTAAGTAAATAATTTATTAATATTATTTATATTTTTTTTATTAGTTTTTGAAGTGAAAACTTCTTATGGCGCGTTGGGCACTTTTGTGGGTGAGCATTTTCAGCCGTTCTCGCGACAGATGAGATTTTGACAGATGAGATTTTAACAGTTATTGTGCTTCTACTACTATGCAATATTGAAAACAGCGCCATCTCTGTGCAAACGGCCGAACTACGATACTCACTTCTGTATTTTTTATAAGTTTTCACTTCTGTCGGCACTCCCGGAGTGCAACCGTTTTTTCTCTATTGTATTTAGTACAAGTATTTTGAAAGAAAGAAAGAAAAACATTTATTTGGTACAGGCACACGACAACTTTTAAATTAACACACACAAAGAAATAGGTAACATTAGAAAAAAGAGAAAAAAGGAAAAAACATAGGTACATTATACAGAATATTTAAGAAGCCATGTGCTGCCCAAATGGGTCGACCTCAGCTGTAAGCCACAGTCAAGTATAACTTGGCTGCAGCGCTGGTCTTCCGGCCAAACCCGCTGCCGTCGTGCGTCGTCTCAAGCTCCCGCATATACATACACCCAAACAATAAATAAATAAAATAGCAAAATAAATATGGAAAGATAATAGAAAAAGTGATGTTAAATAAATAATTTTATTAGACATAAACTGAGTAATAAATAGTAAAAGAAGGAACTGCCTAAATTAAGAAAAAATAAGAAATAGAATACGGGGGACGTCACTGTCAGTTGGAATTTGACACTCCAAATTCAGAGGTTAGAAAAACGTGATGCCACGTATTTTATACGTATTTTATATCTATGTATAGCAATGAATGTTGTTTGAACCTAGTTTCCAAGATTTGCCGATATCGTGCGGTGAATGGTCACAAACAACCCTTGTAAACTTCAACTTACGAGTAGTTTCATGGAATCTATATAGTTTGGATTGAACTGTTATTGTTGCGTTAAGAGGAAAGGGTACCGGGGGCTTTCTCCATACAAACTATTACAAACGTAGTCGACTGTTTTCTCCCTGGATAATGACACTAGAGCAAATATTTTTGGTGCCTAAAACTTATAACTACCATGACCATGCCCCTATTTTTTGTTTTTTTTAATTTTTTAATTTTTTTAATTTTAATTTCTATGATAATTAGAAAATGAAAAAAACCAAAACATAGGGGCATAGTCATGGCAGTTATAGGTTTACTGGCACAAAAATATTTGTGCTAGTGTCATTATCCAGGGAGGAAACAGTCGACTACGTTTGTATGGAGAGCGCGCAGGTACCCTTTCACCTTAAAGCTACGTGTTTCACCAAAGTTGTATAATTTAATTAATAGAAAAGGTTATTTCATTGAAATGTCACAATATGAAGGTTATTTAATTACTAGCTGCGCCCCGCGGTTTCACCCGCGTAACTCCCGATCCCGTGGGAATTTCGAGATAAAAAGTAGCCTATGTGTTAATCCAGATCTCCAGCAATCTAGATACCGAGTTTCATCGCAATCGCTCCCGTATTTTTTGCGTGAAGGAGTAACAAACATACATACACACACACACACACTCACAAACTTTCACATTTATAATACTAGTAGTTCGCCCCGAACTGAGACCTCACGAGTTTGAGTTTGAGAATGCTCGAAGACAGTCTATCTTATTTCAATGATAGGTGACCAGTTTCGCTATCATCAGACCCTGGATATCGCTGACTCTATTATACTTATAACACAAGATATATACATACTAATCTAAAAAAGAAAATACGAATTCAAACGCGTTAGGCATTTTCTTGGTCCATGGTTAGGTCATAGACTTTTCTAGGTTCATGGTTAGGCATTTCTTGTCTATAAAAATGAGTTCCATAGCCTAATTTTCTTGGTTGAATCTGGTATTTTTTCATTTCGCATTTTCTTGATACTCGGAAGAATAAGTACCTATTATGAATGTAAATAGTGTGATATTAAAAAGCTCCTATAGCCTCCTTCCGTCTGTATCACCCTATCGTCTGTATCTAGAGTACCTACTCATCAAGTGAACACGATAGACCTAACTTGTCTAGAGATGAGTTCATATAGCCTTCTTCCGGCTATATTACCAAACCCCAGATATCAGTTGAATAGAATAGACATTTATTAGAACTTGTTTAACACCTAGAGTGCCTTCTGATCAAGACAACTTTAACGAACTTTAGCGATAGACTTATCTGGTCTAGAAGAGAGTTGTAAGAATTCTAGAGAGATATTTTTTTCAAGTTGAGTTCTTCCAACTCTATCACCAGATCCCATTTATCAGTTGATTTTTCAGAAGCTATAGAATACCTACTTGGTACCTCACGGTGCTTTGAACGAATCCAAACATGATATTTTGACTATTTTGCTTTTAAGATAATTTAAGTATTAAATTAAGTACTTATTGTCACTTTTCTCGTCTGGTCTTTATCATCAGACTAAACATTACATTTTAGTACCTATGCACTCATCATAATGTAACGAAAGAGGAAAAGAGGAGAAAGGCTCTACCCTCGATTCAAATAATAATATAGTGTTACAGAAGTTTGAGACCTTTAATATCGTTGGACCTATATGTCCTAAATTTAGTCTCTAACCTATCTACTATATAAAAATAAGTCGGGTTTTATTTCCTGACGCTATAACTCCAGAACGCACGAACCGATTTAGATGATTTCGGTTTTAAAATGTTTTTCGTAGTCCAGGGAAGGTTTAAACGGTGAGAAATATCGGACTTACGCGAGTGAAACCGCGGGGCGCAGCTAGTTAGTAAATAAAAATAATAAAAAGATTGTCACAAGTTTGTAATTAGAATCTCTAGATTGGCAAGCAATACGATTTAATATTATCTACCACAATAATTGTTAACCAACCCATGATTATGAAATAAATGAATAATTATAAATATGAAGCAAAGAGAGGTCCAACAATTTAAGGGAAAGTAGAATAGACGCTGTTAAACTACAGTCTTCACTCTGATCTGAGGTCTTCACGCAAGGTACATCCTGAGTGGCCCAGACGACGTCCAACATAGAAGGATTGACCAATTTTCGCCTTGGCTTCTGTTTAGCTGATCAATAGCTGGTTCGAGCAGCTCCTTCGAAGTCGATCGGGAACGAACACAGGAGTGCATGACTTTGTAGTAGGTAGGTACTTACTATAAACTTCTTGAATTTAATTTAGTATGACCATAATATTATTATATGCTACCTAATATGGATCATCCATTTTAATTAATCATAATAATAATATCACGAAGTTTTAAGTAACGGTTTTGAAATTTTCTGAAAACCATATTTTTTACAACAGTGACAGTAAGAAAACCTGACATTGTCATTTTTGAATTATAAAAGAAGGTCTAAGCGTTTTTCCTTTCTGATACAAATGAGTTTGATATAAAAATGACCGCTGAGCTGATAATTTCCTGGAAATTCCTTCCAGCTCCATCATCACATCAGTTTCATGGTACCATTTTATTGTCACCGAAGTTACGCCCTTTCATTTGATACCCCACTCGGGTATATTTGCTCTATAGTTTGCCTGCTATATAGGTAGATCCCCTTTTGCACCCCCTATCTCCGTAACCCCTCGACCGATTCTGCTCATGTTCGAACTTAAAAATTCTATGGACCTCAACTACTCGTAAACCAAAAATCATTAAGATCAAAGCAACGGTACTCAAGTTATCGTCGAACAAACACACATAGATACATACATACAAGCGACCGACCGTCTGAACACTAGACCTCACTCGCTACGCTCGTTCGGTCAATTAATAGAAAAGGTTATTTGCTTGAAATGTCACAATATGAAGGTTGTTTAATTATGTTGTTAAATCTATACTAATCACTACATAGTATAAAATAACGACACCGAAGTCACTTTTCGCCGTCCCTATTTCCCTTAAAACTACGCAACGAATTTTGATGCGGTTTTTTTTTATATGTATAAAACATGCATAATATAGCCGTGCGAAGCCGGGGCGGGTCGCTAGTAATATAATAAAGAGAAAAGATTTTTTTGTTTTTGCTTTTAACGAATAGGCTACTAGACTGATTTTGATGAAACTTGGTATGAGGATACAATGATTCATTGGAAATAACATAGGCTACATTTTATACCGATATTCCCACGAGATCGGGAATTATTCGGGTGAAACCGCGAAGCGCTGCTATAATAGATATTTTAAAGTCATTTTTCATAGCGCCATCTTATTATTGAAGTGAAAACTTCTTATGGCGCGTTGGGCACTTTTGTGGGTGAGCATTTTCAGCCGTTCTCGCGACAGATGAGATTTTGACAGATGAGATTTTAACAGTTATTGTGCTTCTACTACTATGCAATATTAAAAACAGCGCCATCTCTGGGCAAACGGCCGAACTACGATACTCACTTCTGTACAACAGTGTTAACAGCGACATCTCTCGGTGGATGGTGCAGGTTCGCAGCGAGCTGCCGTACGCAGTTCGCGTCGCACGCTAGCGCCATCACTGATACACGAGTGAGCATTTTCAGCCGTTCTCGCGACAGATGAGATTTCGACAGATGAGATTTTACACAGATATACAGTTTTCACTTCTGCCTGCACTCCCGGAGTGCGCTGTTTTTTTTTATTTCAGGCAACAAAGTCCCATAGCTAGGTTTTGCCGTTGGCCAAACAAAGATATATCTATCTATCATAGATATACCTACCTTACCGACTTACATAATATATATTTTACTAGCGACCCGCTCCGGCTTCACACGGCTATATTATGCATGTATTATACATATAAACCTTTCTCTTGAATCACTCTATCTATTAAAAAAAACCGCATCAAAATCCGTTGCGTAGTTTTAAAGATCTAAGCATACAAAGGGACATAGGGACATAGTGACTTTATTTTATACTATGTTGTGATAATAAATGAATGTGTTAATAATAACTTATGACTAGGTATGTTAGCAGCACTTCACCTAATTATTAAAAATGCTAATAATTAATGTATTATTTTAACATTTAAACAAGTAATTTGAAAACTATTTTCCTTCTTGTTAACTTTCCACGTACCTACGTGATTCAAGATATAGAGGTAACATATAGCTTCCTATAACGGTAGCACGTGATAACGTAGGTCATGAATTTAAAGTAGCAGTCGGTGAATATTCACCTGCTAACTCTATATCTACTTTAAACCGCTCTCTGGGTAGCTAGATTTCAAATTTATCGATATAGAAATCTAAATAAAATATCTGCACTACTTAATGTTATTTTAAACAGGATATATACCTATATGTTTTTATTTTGTGGATCTCAACATTTCGATCCTGTTACAATTATTTTCACGTCTCGTAAAATACTTTACTAGTTCAAATATATCGCTTTAGAGCACAACCTATAAGGCTAATTTTATATAATACTAGCGACCCGCCCCGGTTTCACACGGCTTTAATATGCATGTATTATACATATAAACCTTCCTCTTGAATTACTCTATCTATTAAAAAAAACCGCATCAAAGATCTAAGCATACATAGGGACATACAGCGGAAAGCGACTTTGTTTTATACTATGTGAAGAGTGAAAGCATATGTGTAATTTTGTTACTTCTCCACGCAAAAACTACTAAACCGATTGGAATGAAACTCGGTATGAGGATACATTGAATCCATGAGATTAACATAAGCTTATTTTTATTCCGATATTCTTACGGAATCAGGACTTATGCGAGTGAAAGCATAGGGAACTGCTACTAAAATTACCAACACCTAGCAACAAATCAAAAAAACCATTAAAGTTGTGTTAAAAATTACTTCGTATTTTTCTTCTGTAATTAAAAACAATAATCAAGACGGTCGCAGTTTTGCTGAATAACTTAAAAACAATGGAATTGTTCAAGATGTTTCTTATTTTCATGCTTATTGAAAAATGAAATGAAAAGGCGTACAACGCGCAACTGTAAATAAAGCTGGAGTTAAAATTAAACTACGAAGATATTACTTTCAAGACATTTTCTAAGAACTTACACGAAGTAGGTAGATATATATCTTAATCTATATAGATTGAACGCTTTATTGCACACACAAGTTACAGAAAATGACAACAACAAGACAATTCATTTAAATTATAAAAATAAAACAGTGGCACAATAGGCGGCCTTACCGCTGAAAGCGGTGACTTCGAGGCAACGTTAGACTGGAGAGGATTTGACGTAAGATTAAGGGTAATTTGCATTAAGAAAAAGAGCTGCAAAAACTGAGAAAATTAAACACATAAGTATTATACAGTTAATACACTTATATGAATAAACTAGCTTTTGCCTGCAACTTCGTCCGCGTAAAAGCCGAAAATGGACCGTGGAATATCACTGTCCCATACAAATTTGCCCCCCCTTTTCACCCCCTTAGGAGTAGAATTTCGGAAAATCCTCTCTTATTGGATGCCTACGTCATACAAAGAACACACCTTCCAAGTTTCAGGTCTCTACGATCAGTGGTTCAGGCTGTGCGTTGATCCATCAGTCAGTCAGTCAGGACAAAGGATTTAATATGACGTATAGATTTACTATAATATACATAAATAAAATAAAATAATAATATATACCTACATACTATTACATATTTTTATATAATAATATACCTACTACAAATACGAGTACATACAATTATATCATATTCATATAATATGATAGGAATTCTCCTTATAATAGTGACAAATAATACTGTTTAATTTAGTTTTTGTCAAAATCAGAGTAAAAAAAAATTGATTGTCTGTAAAGTCTGTTTCCGGACGATAATTTTACGTGATAACGTCATAAGAAAACATTGATGGTAACCATGGCAACGATAAAACGTTGCTATAGTTACCTTGTCAATAACATGAGGCGTTCCAGTAACGACGCGTGACGTCACACTTTTTTGAGATTGCAGGTGTTCACCAATTTATAAAACGTTATCACGTCAAAACCGTATAAGATAGTAAGAAAGAAGATTTTCTGACGAAGTAGGTATACTATAGGCTTTTATATATAATCTAGTCTAAAATGGATTATTAGATGGAGTAGACATGCCCAGTTTAGATGAAGGTAATAGAAACAACTAGAGGGCAGTAAAATAACAAACTTAAATAGCCTGATAAAACTCTTTACCCTACCATTTTTTGAGATCAGCACATACCTAAGAAGTAAATACTATTAGTGGAATGATTTCTTTCTAAAAATGTTTGTCTCATAAGTTCAAGAGTTGAAACTACAACTCATGCATAGAGATGAGCGCAATGATGAAATATATCTCGCAATACTCTGTTTCCTAATGTTACCATGACGCATGATGTCACACATCGGGAACGGGACGCATGACGTCACACGGTATTTCGTCGGACACTTTTTGTAAATGCAAGTGTTCCATCAATTTATTAGACGTTATCACGTAACTACGAATAGGTGTGTAGTACGTAGTCAGTAGTCATGCAAATAAAACAGCAACACATATTCTATTGAAAGTGTAACAACGACAGAAACTCGTGACTTTGTCAGATCGCAACTACTATTTCCAATATCCTGACTATTTCTAACGGTTTCCAATTGTTCGCTTGACAGGGGACACCTTTTATTTAAGTTAGTAGGTATCTGCAGTACAAACCGATTAAGGTGAACGATGATTGCGTGGAACGAACTCTTGGTACTTAAATCTGAAGGCCAATTCTCGTAAATAAAATTGTTTAAATTACATTTCAATATCATTTCGATTGCATTTCGATTGCATTTCGATTGCAAAAGATACCCTTAAAGTCAGTTTTATTTAACAAAAAGCTAACTTTGAGGGTATTTTGAGCTACCTTGAGGGTATTATTTGTGATCGAAATGCAATCGAAATGATATTGAAATGTAATTTGAACAATGTTATTTACGAAAATTGGCCCTCAGGTTGCTAACTGAATACCAGTATTTGGTGCATCGAATTAAAATCCGCTTAGATTTATTCATTTTAGCATAGTAAACGGTCAGCCATTTTTATATATTTTAAGTTACGCGGCCACCTTTTAAATATGTGGCAATGTAAGGAGACATTAATACAAACTACAAATATTAATGTTTTTATCAAAATCAAGTTTTCCTGATATGTGGCAAATAAAAGAAAAAATCTTCATTTAACATCATAACACAACTAACAGACAAAACTGACATTTTTGTTACATGCAATTGTTGTTTGTATTGATACCCTCTATTAGCGACCCGCCCGGCTTCGCACGGCTATATTATGCATGTATTATACAAATACACCTTTCTCTTAAATTACTCCATCTATTAAAAAAAACCGCATCAAAATCCGTTGCGTAGTGTTAAAGATTTAAGCATACAAAGTGAATAGGGACAGAGAAAGCGACTTTGTTTTATACTATGTAGTGATGATACATTGCTATAAAAGGAGGCCGCGAAAAGAAATAAAAAATCAAAAGATTGGGGCGACTACTGTGCCAGTCTCCTCATACTCATTGATGTTACTATCTTTATCGATTCTGACTAAAAGATCATCTATATAAGTAATTTCAACTCCTCTTTCAAAGCGAATCACCTATAAACCTTAGCCACTTTAATAGGAGGTTTCTTTAGTCATACGCCTCAAACACAGGTAGATACTTCTATTTGTCTGTAAAGATATTAGTTACTGAGCTATTTTTGCTAAGGGCTTAGAACATAATACCTCAATTACTTTGAAGCCTCTTTTATTACTCGCTCCGCGGCGTCTTTTAACAGATTTACCTCTATTGTTCGTTTATTTGATATCTTTTTATTAAGTGGACTAAGGTAAGCTTATAGTGAATGTAGAAGATGATCGTGGAATTAAAATTGAGGAAAATACATTAATAGGTACTTTATCTATTTATATGAAAGAGAACAAGACTCATAAACCAATCTCTCAAATTATAAGAGCGATGAATCGGGAACTTCGCTTGGTGGATTCTTTTAGGATGTAGACGAGCACTAAAAAAGGATTTTTCATAGTCAAACTCAAATTTCTTTATTCATTTCGATGCTTATGTATATATTATACATTGATCACATTGAAAAGTCTTGAAAATCATATCTATAAAGGGGTAAAGCCATTTAGAGGGATGGCGAGGAAGAGGACGACCTAAGAAAAAATAGATGAACTGCGTGAGACAAGATATGAGAGAGATGAATGTGAACGATGAGATGACGACTAAAAGAAGTAAATGAAAGAAGAAGACATACTGCGCTGACCCCAAATAAATTGGGATAGGATGATAATGACTTAAAGGGTAAAAATGACTGATAAAATTTATAGTTCGTAGTAACTACTATTTGTTTTATGTTTGTAGGAAATCAGAATCATTTTTGAAGATACACTAACACGGGTATAATGCAATCGGTTCAGTAGTATTTCCGTGAAGTAACAAACTTTCACATTAATAATATTAATAGGAAAAGTCATCATTATAAAGCGGTATATTGTCATTGAGATGCTGTTAGAAACACAATTGGCTATAAGACTAATGATCATGAGAAATGAAGGAGATTGGAAAAATATAGCTTTTTAGCTCAGTAATCTTTTACAATGTAAGATAAATTGACTTGGAAATAAATCTAAAAGTTCTTTCAATAGGCAGAGATGAAACTGTTCGGGTGATGTCTCCATTTATGGCACAAATAAGTTCGCTACCGCTGTAAAGCCTGTGACTGATTGATAGAAAATTGAGGGAAATAAAGTCTTAGGAGAGCTTGCTTTAGGTATTCGTTCGTTCGGTTCTGATCCCTTTGGAGTTTTCACAAATAGCTAAGGAATTTTATTTTTCTATATAAATAAATATTTATATTTAGTCAAATCGAATCAAATCACCAAGGCTAAGCAGGCTTGTGTTATGGTAGCCAGACAACGGATTAAATACTTATACTTTTTTTGTAAATAAATACTCTTTTTTAAAATTTACATACGGAAATAACCAGACCCAACAAATATTTGTTTACAGAAAAAAATATCTTTACGAATGTTTTTGTATCAAAAATTACATTGATAAAAAATGTTCGAACGGCGGGAATTGAACTGCAACCTTTTGCGTCCACAGTGGAAGTTATACCACCGCACCTCAGAAGTCATCGAATAAGTTTTATGGCTATAGAGATTCAGCAGTTTTAGGATTAAAACTCTACCCACATTTAAACATTAACGATTATCGCAAACTTTTCGATTTTTGTTTTTTTAAAGTCCATTAAAAAATCAAAAATCAAAATCGGTTTATCCGTCCGAGAGCTACGATGCCACTGACAGACAAACACTCACACGCGAAACTGGTACGTTCCTGTTGATCAAAATTTCTGGTCAAATTAGTTTGTCCAAGTCAAACTTATAACACCCTCTTTTTGCTTCGAGGGTTAAAAATCTCCGCTAGGAGTAAAAGTGTTCCGCGGTTAAAAATATATTACTACGTATATTTTCAAAAGCTTTTACTCCAATTTTAACGTATAAACGTCGTTTTTTACAAACCACAGATTGAGCGAGCCCCAATGAAAACCTTTCCTGAATACAGTTTCACGCAATCAACATCTCGTCCCAACACAAAAGGGCAATCGAAAAAGTTTATAAAGCTCATTGAAGCATACACGTGACGCAATTAAAACTGAAGCTGAAAAGTAATTAAGCTTCGAAACATTGTAAGGGAGGAGAATTGTAGGTGCCTACTTTATTACATATCTATTTAAATTGTTGATTTTATTGTTAACTTTTATTTTAGTTAGAGATTTTATAATTGACTCGTTGACAATTTTTCAGTAATAATTTTAAAAGTCGTAAAAGTTTTTAAAAACTTTTTAAATTATCGTTTTTTATTATTCGGGTTAATTAATTCAATAAATAATCTCCGTTAATTGAATTGTCGCAGTAAAACAGTCGATGAACTCAGCTCTATCATCCATGCTCAGCTCATCTTTAAAAGCTCAGTCCATGAAGGTTTTGTATTTTTCAGTCAAAATGTAATTACAGCAGGTGCTGCCTGTGACGTCACAGTCGTAGCCGTCGTAGCCGTGTCTTGTAGTCAACAGACAAATAATCCATTTTTCTTTCAAAAACAAAATATTTGCTTGCAATAAATTTCAATTCAAATAAAACTTGCATAGTTAATTGTTAGTTTCGCTATGCTCGATTCACGCTATGCTCGGATTATAAAGAACCTGATTTAGATTATCAGGCTCTCGAATGTTCCTAATATGCTCCAGTGATCAATAAAACATAATTATAACTACCTGCACCCTACGCTATCACCCACGTAATTCCCGATTTTTTTCATATTTTCTCACTAGTTTAAAAACAAATATTTCAGAACTAAACCAGTCATGCTCACGTTATGGCTTGACCTTTTAACCAAGGCAGATAGAAATTCATTTTTTAGATATTTAGATTAGATAGATAAGTTTGTCAGTATGCATCACATGACCTTATATCAAAGTTCTTAAAAACCCTTTAGTGACCCTCATTACCAGCTATACATAGTAAAACTGTACCTACTTATTATACAACAAAGACGCAGTCCATATCACATTTCTGAGTGATTTACCGTTTCCGGGCACACTTGACGCTATCTCCGGTTAAAATAAGCTCCAAACACTGTCACTGTTAAACTCGAGAAGGTAGCATACGAAGTTTTAGACACCTTGTTAGAGAATAGTTTAGCTTAACATTTGAACGTTGGTAATTATATAGAGAAACTAACAGTTCGCGAAGTGGAGATGTGAAATAATAATAATAGCCTTTATAGCTTATCTAGATGATTTAAGGTCTATCCGCACAGCACAGTGACGGCAGAGTGACGCACATGACGACAGTTCCGTACCGTACCGTGCCGTGATGTGCTATTCGTACATGTCAGTGTCAGTACCGACACGGCGCAGTGATTTTTAGTACTCTATCGCAAGGGTTACCATAACTTTCGTGCGCGAGTCCAACTCGCAATTGGCCGGTTTTTTTAATCATATTATGTAAAAAAACGAGAGCGAGCAAAGATAACGCCCGCAAAATTTCCTACATTTTGACTGCGGTTTTAAGGAAAATGAATGTACCTAGGGGTCGATCGTCAAAAAAACGTGATAAATACGGGCAACACACGGACCAATTCAATTAACTTTTCGTCGTTCATCATGAAACACTGTAACTGTGTCAGGCAAAATATTGCCCGCTACAAATTCACGCCGGATCACGGCGAGCATCGGAGCAGCACTGACATCCCTGAACGTGACTGTCACTGACCAGTACGGATAGCCTAGTACAATAAGTATGCAACAATATCATTTTTAACTGACACTGATGGATACGTCACGGTACGGCAAGTGTCGGCACTGTGCTGTGCGGATAGGCCTATATACAGCCCCAGCAACTTTAGTTGAAGCTATTCAGGGCACGCTTATTGTACAAATTCAGAATTTGAACGGATGGCGATGCTCCCACGCTGTAGTGCCTGGTGCATCAGATAGATAGCCCAGTATCTAAACCATCAGATGGATTAAAGTTGCCTAGTATCTATACTGCCGAGTACCTACCGTACCTAAGGGTAATAAAGGATAGTTAAAAACCTTCAAAAAAGTCAAAAGTCAAAATGTTTTATTCATTTGGATGTTAATACGTTTTGTACAAAGATCACGTAGAAACATCTTAAAAACTCAGTTAGGATGTGTGCCATCGAAACGCGCCCACCAATGCAAAGAAGGCACAAGAAACTCATGGGGTTTTTTATTGATATTAGTGACAAAACAACAAGAAAATAAACAAATAAATTGTTTTTCAGATTGGCAATAAAGCAAATATTTACCATTAAGTAGTTTTCCGTATTTTTTTACAAAATATTTATTAGGACTTATACACAATCTGTATATTTCAATACTGTAGGTGTTTCTTAATATAACTTTCTTACACTTTGATCTTATTACATTATTAAAGATATACTATATTTGATAAAAAGTTTCTGTGTTGTGGTGCGTAAAATTGACTTGTGAACTCGGAGATTTATTATTATAGAAAAACTTGTAACTTTCACAGGTGGAAAATAAATGACTTGGGCAAATGCATATATAGAACGTATTCTGTATTTTTACACACGGTATTAATTTAGATTTTAGCGGTAACCATAAAATAAAAAGTTAAAGAAGAAATATGATTTATGGACGCTTTTTTAGAAAAACAAAGATTTTAATAAACATTTGCGATTACGTTAAGGTGAAAGGGTACCGGGCGCTTTCTCCATACAAACGTAGTCGACTGTTTCCTCCCTGGATAATGACACTAGAGCAAATATTTTTGTTGCATATAACTGCCATGACCATGACCCTATGTTTTTTTTATATAGTTTGTTTTTTTATCTTACTTTCTATAATAATTAGAAAACGAAAAAAAACAAGATAGAGGGGCATGGTCGCAGCTCCTCTTAAGAGGTAAAAAGGACTGTTAAAGTTAGTAGTTTGTAATAACTATGTATTCTGTGGTTGTATGAAATCAAATCACTTTTAAAGAGACACTGGTAAAACCGCGTGGAACAGCTAGTAATAATATAATCTTGTATAATAAATCACGTTGATCCGTGACTGGTGCACACATTCATTAACTCTCGTTTATTTCAGTCGAATACAACCTTGATGAAATAAAGGCAAGGCGGGTAATCGGGTATACGTAATTACAATACGCCACAAACTTTTGTTCTGTAGGTTCTGTTAAATCAAAGATAATACAATCATTCCGTATTCGTAAGGCAATGAATTAAGCTGCCTTCGTCTGTGTTTCTTGACTGTACAATTTGGGGGTCTTCAAGTCATGAATGAATAGGTAATCTTCTGGTTAAGTGTGCTACATTTTTTGAAAGCTTTTATTACATCTTTGACCACCGGGACAAAGGTCGTAAAATATGTGGAATAACGTAAGAATCATCAAAATCGGCCCACGCGTTTGGGCTCTAGAGAGCCACATAGGTTCAAACTTACATACTACATACATAATATGGGTTACTGATGAACACATTACCACTCCTTTGCGTTGCGCAGTCGGGTAAAAATACCGATTTTAGATGTTTGTTTATAGTTTTATTACAATTTTCTCCATTTATAAATGTATCTATCTAATATCCATTACTCTAAATAGGTTTGATTGCAATCATCCGTAAAAGGTATCTGGTAAAATCTTTTCCCCATTGTTTTCCGACTTCGAATTTAGTCTTATTATTTTCCTTTCGCAAATCTAAAGTACCTAACGAGTTTTTTTGAACGATGGTAAATTGAATTCTTACTAATTTAGACTTCTTAATACATTTAAATTTATAGTAGGTATACAAATATTTATGTTAGATAGGTGATAAATTATCGACAAAATCACTACCAGTTTTTTTGTTGATAAAAATAAAAATACCCTAAAATACTATCAAACAGAAAACCTTCAACAAAATAAACGGTTGCACATTAAAAACAAACAAGCAAACAATGCAATAAAAAAAGCTTTATAAATTCCATACACGGAACTACGATTTAAACAAGATATTCTTTGAAAACAGAAATCGGTAGTATTTGGAAAGTTTCCAGGCGATGCCAACTTACTACTTTCTAGTTGTACAATCAACGGTCGAAAGTCTCTGCCCACCGTAACGTTTACAGGTGCAGCACTATTTGAACAATATAACAACGTAACTTGTGAATCGAACCCACGTCGCGTCGGTTGGTGTAGCGGGTGGCGGCTTATACTACTCGGCCAACTAAAGACATAGCTAACATGTTGAAAATAATAATCACACTGAGTACTTTTCATTTAAGTATTTCTGTTTGTGTGTAACGTCTATTAGAAGAAGGTCGTAAGTCCACACTCAGAGAAATTTGTGAACGGGGCGTTAAAAAACCTTTAACAAATGGGAGCCATCAACGTTCCTTGAACACAGCGTCACAGCAAATTTTGTCGTTTGCAAAAATACATAATACAAAGGCACATTGTCACCGCGTACATGTGCACTAATACGCAGTGACAATAGGCCTTTGTATTTAGAATTATTGCAAACGACAAAATTTGCTGTGACGCTGTGTTCAAGGAACGTTGATGGCTCCCATTTGTTAAAGGTTTTTTAACGCCCCGTTTAAATAGTACTTTGTCAAATCGTTAACAATGATAATGTAGGTCTGTCACATTGACAACGCACCTTTGTCTCTACGTCTAAGGGGATTTGTTCCTGCATTAAGGGTACTTTGTCGCTGTGCCTGTAGCACATTGTCACATTGACAACGCACCTTTGTCTCTACGTCTAAGGGGATTTGTTCCTGCATTAAGGGTGCTTTGTCGCTGTGTCTGTAGCACATTGTCACATCGACAACGCACCTTTGTCTCTACGTCTAAGGGGATTTGTTCCTGCGTTAAGGGTGCTTTGTCGCTGTGTCTGTAGCACATTGTCACATTGACAACGCACCTTTGTCTCTACGTCTAAGGGGATTTGTTCCTGCGTTAAGGGTGCTTTGTCGCTGTGTCTGTAGCACATTGTCACATTGACAACGCACCTTTGTCTCTACGTCTAAGGGGATTTGTTCCTGCATTAAGGGTGCTTTGTCGCTGTGTCTGTAGCACATTGTCACATCGACAACGCACCTTTGTCTCTACGTCTAAGGGGATTTGTTCCTGCGTTAAGGGTGCTTTGTCGCTGTGTCTGTAGCACATTGTCACATTGACAACGCACCTTTGTCTCTACGTCTAAGGGGATTTGTTCCTGCGTTAAGGGTGCTTTGTCGCTGTGTCTGTAGCACATTGTCACATTGACAACGCACCTTTGTCTCTACGTCTAAGGGGATTTGTTCCTGCATTAAGGGGGCTTTGTCGCTGTGCCTGTAGCACATTGTCACATTGACAACGCACCTTTGTCTCTACGTCTAAGGGGATTTGTTCCTGCATTAAGGGTACTTTGTCGCTGTGTCTGTAGCACATTGTCACATCGACAACGCACCTTTGTCTCTACGTCTAAGGGGATTTGTTCCTGCATTAAGGGTACTTTGTCGCTGTGCCTGTAGCACATTGACACATTGACAACGCACCTTTGTCTCTACGTCTAAGGGGATTTGTTCCTGCATTAAGGGGACTTTGTCGCTGTGCCTGTAGCACATTGTCACATTGACAACGCACCTTTGTCTCTACGTCTAAGGAGATTTGTTCCTGTATTAAGGGTACTTTGTCGCTGTGCCTGTAGCACATTGTCACATTGACAACGCACCTTTGTCTCTACGTCTAAGGGGATTTGTTCCTGCATTAGGAGTGCTTTGTCGCTGTGCCTGTAGCACATTGTCACATCGACAACGCACCTTTGTCTCTACGCCTAAGGGGATTTATTCCTGCAATAGTTGCCAAGCCTGTAGCGCGTACATGGCAGCAGGCAGGAATAAATCCCCTTAGGCGTAGAGACATAGGTGCGTTGTCAATGTGACAATGTGCTACAGGCACAGCGACAAAGTACCCTTAATACAGGAACAAATCTCCTTAGACGTAGAGACAAAGGTGCGTTGTCGATATGACAATGTGCTACAGGCACAGCGACAAAGTACCCTTAATGCAGGAACAAATCCCCTTAGACGTAGAGACAAAGGTGCGTTGTCGATGTGACAATGTGCTACAGACACAGCGACAAAGCACCCTTAATGCAGGAACAAATCCCCTTAGACGTAGAGACAAAGGTGCGTTGTCGACATGGCAACGGGCTATAGGCATAGCGATAAAGCACCTCTGTGGCAGGACCAATTCTCCTTAGACGCAGATACAAAGGTGCGTTGTCGATGTGACAACGAGCTGTATCACAGGATCTGTAAAATAAACACGAAAAATAATTAATTTATTTTACATTTATTTATTAAATTTTACATTTATTTACACTTTTATAACATTTACATTTTTTAGAATATAAAAGTAGATATTCTAGCCAATTACAAAGAAATACCAATAAAAAAATAACTCCAAAACTATATAATAGTCTAAAAAAATATAATAATAAAATATTCGAATGTTTTAAAATACTTAACCTAGTTAAAACGCTTAATCTAGTGAAGTCATACATAAAATAAGATATCACTAAGTCGAACCATAAGGAACACAGACTTGTCATATCTTATTTTATATAAATGCGTATACCCTAGAACGAGCCACGTCTTTATTTAGATAAATACTCAATTATATAATATACTACTATAATGACTCTACGGTATGCCGTGCCAAACTTATTCTGCAACAATTAATTAACAGCTCGATAATGTATCGATCTACCGCAATAAGGAATTGGCACGACAGCCTATAAAAAATATGTAGGATTTCTATCCTATTACAAAACGTTCGAATAATGTGTTAAAACGCTTAACCTAGTTAAGTCATACATAAAATAAGATATCACTAAGTCGAACCATAAGGAACACAGACTTGTCATATCTTATTTTATATAAATGCGTATACCCTAGAACGAGCCACGTCTTTATTTAGATAAATACTCAATTATATAATATACTACTATAATGACTCTACGGTATGCCGTGCCAAAGTTATTCTGCAATAATTAATTAACAGCTCGATAATGTATCGATCTACCGCAATAAGGAATTGGCACGACAGCCTATAAAAAATATGTAGGATTTCTATCCTATTACAAAACGTTCGAATAATGTGTTAAAACGCTTAACCTAGTTAAGTCATACATAAAATAAGATATCACTAAGTCGAACCATAAGGAACACAGACTTGTCATATCTTATTTTATATAAATGCGTATACCCTAGAACGAGCCACGTCTTTATTTAGATAAATACTTAATTATATAATATACTACTATAATGACTCTACGGTATGCCGTGCGAAAGTTATTCTGCAATAATTAATTAACAGCTCGATAATGTATCGATCTACCGCAATAAGGAATTGGCACGACAGCCTATAAAAAATATGTAGGATTTCTATCCTATTACAAAACGTTCGAATAATGTGTTAAAACGCTTAACCTAGTTAAGTCATACATAAAATAAGATATTACTAAGTCGAACCATAAGGAACACAGACTTGTCATATCTTATTTTATATAAATGCGTATACCCTAGAACGAGCCACGTCTTTATTTAGATAAATACTCAATTATATAATATACTACTATAATGACTCTACGGTATGCCGTGCCAAACTTATTCTGCAATAATTAATTAACAGCTCGATAATGTATCGATCTACCGCAATAAGGAATTGGCACGACAGCCTATAAAAAATATGTAGGATTTCTATCCTATTACAAAACGTTCGAATAATGTGTTAAAACGCTTAACCTAGTTAAGTCATACATAAAATAAGATATCACTAAGTCGAACCATAAGGAACACAGACTTGTCATATCTTATTTTATATAAATGCGTATACCCTAGAACGAGCCACGTCTTTATTTAGATAAATACTCAATTATATAATATACTACTATAATGACTCTACGGTATGCCGTGCCAAACTTATTCTGCAATAATTAATTAACAGCTCGATAATGTATCGATCAACCGCAATAAGTACTTGGCACGACAGCCTATAAAAAATATGTAGGATTTCTATCCTATTACAATGAAATACCAATAAAAACTAGAAACAGTCAAAAGGTCAACGAAACTAGATCAATTTTTAAAGCGGTTTTCTCAAAATTACATAACTTTCAGGAGGAGAATCATAGCCAACAGTAACAAAGTTGCAAGGAGACTTTTGTAGTGAGACTTTTGACTGTTTGTAGTAAGGATAACCTTTCAAAGCTAAGGTAATCTTTCACAATCTTTTATCAATTCTCTTAGAGGTACACTTTTGTCATAGAGGATATCAAATTTAGTAGAAATTTTATACATTGCTCGTTGCACAAACATCCAACAAGGGGCAGCATCAGCAGAATATTCAACATCTAAAGAGAAATAGATCTTGAAGGCAGTAGTGAGGGCTTTCTTAATGTCTGTAAACTGATATCTCACATCTTTAGTCACCACAACTTCGTATTGTGTAACTTTAGACCATGAGGCTCCTACTGCAATTATAAACGGCCCAAAAGAAATACCTTTCTCTTGTATTACCTTGACGCGATCATCGATGCACCTTTCAAGGTCTCCCGGTGAAGACACATAACTGATGAACGCCTGGCACACTTCGGAACGCGACGGCTTCCATTGTTTTCCGTTTATTCTTTTGGGTAAGGGAGCCACTTGTTTTAGGAGATATGGAATGCTTCTCAGAGCAGCAATACTCGCGTGTTCCTCTCCAACTGTTTAAAAAAAAATTATAAAGGTGGTCAAATTTTTTTTAAATTAAGGTTTGTCCAAATAAAAATACCATTTATCTATCTATCTATCTATCTAAAGCTTGATTGCCTGTGATGATTTTAAACACTTAAATAAATATAAAAATTTACAATAGTTAACTGTTTTTCTCTTGACAGTACTTACCTGTCAAAAAAAAAAGAGTAAGGGTATCGGACCGGAATGATAAAGTTTATAGTGGATGAGACCGGAATTAAAAAATAATAATAACCAGCAGGGGATCAGCTCAGAGGATCCGACCGGAATAATTCTCCACTTTTATTGCCGACTATAACTATTTTACTAATTACTTAGTTTTAAGAACTTTTATTTTATGTTTGGCCAATTATTTTAGTTGATGAGAACAAAATTGAAAATTCATTGAATATAGTATCTACAGATAGAAATGTAAGAGAAAACCAAAAGTTTACTTACTAGTTCCTAAATCAAGCAGCTCAGTGATGGTCCCTTCAGTTCTTAAACTTGATCCTTTCTCTACTAAGAGACCCAAAAGTCGTTTCTTTATTATTGGGAAATTCTCTTCAAATACTTTTGATGCCAATGGATACGATATTTCAAAATCTGCCTCCAGCTAAAAAGTAGAGATTGACGGTTATAGGCAACAGGTAGTTGATACTATAATCTAGATTAGATTTACTTTGCTTTATTAATTTTCAGTTTAACTCATACACATATTAATTACAAAGTGCAAAAGTTTAGATGTTTGCTTCCTTTTTATTATTCTTTTAGTAAGCGGCTAAACACATTTCATGTTATTTGTAAGAAATCAAAACAGTTTTATTTACAGGACTTACAAGGATACTCTTTATCACCGTAAAAGTACAATACATACAAAATCTTGTTACACAGTACAAAAAAGCTGCTGACAAAAGTAATTACTACTTCTGTCAGCAGCTTTTTAGAACAATAATATAAAACTGACAGTATATTATATAAAACTATTTAAGTTTTAGTTAGAAAAAAAGATTCCACTTACCAATAAATATCCAGTCGGTAAACATAGGCAGGGAAACTGTTTGAAATACTCCTCAATTGATTTCCGTTTTAGTATTTCATGCCTAGCATTGAAAGTTGCCTGCCATTTAGACTGAACAACCTCAAAAGGTGATGATGATACCTCTAGCCACTCGAGAAACTGGTCAGAGCTTTCTTTAGACAGTTCTCCGGATTCAGTGACAGTGTTCGTAACAGTAGCTGGTAGAGGTCGTACCCGCTTTAAGTTGCTATCATGCCCGCTGCTGCTGCCGCTGCTGCTACTGCTATTTCTTTTGCGTGATCCCTCTTGCTTGATGGCACGGCGATGCGTAATTAATCGGTTATGCAAAAGACCAGAGGCAGACAACGCTTGCCTCTCGGTTACCCGATAGGGAACATAGTAAATTTCAGGCTGTTCGCCTTTAAAAATTGTACAAATTTCTTTTGCCCAGCTACACCACACTTCTTGCCTTATGGTATCTTGGATGCTTGGTAAGTTACGGAGTTGGTGCTCTACAATTAGTTGCACTAAAAGCTTTCTTTCTTTAGTTGTGAGAATATGCCCTTCTTTTTTTAAAAGTTCTTTTCCAAATGTTGATAATTGTAGGAGGCTTTTGAGCTCTTTCCTATCTTCAATAGGGCCAATCTCCTGAACAAAGGACCACTCCGACTCTGCAAAATTCTGAAAAAAAAAATAGAGAGATAAATAAAAATGTTTTTTTTTTCAATGTTTAGGCCCAGCCAGCAGTGGTCCTTTATTATTGAGATTGAGAAAAGTGTTGTACTAACCGTCAATGAATTCTGCACAACAAAGAAGGGGGTTTGAGAACTTGATGGTGTTGATGTTGAGGTTATTGTGCTTGTATTTTGTTGATTCACATCTACAAAATCAGAGACGCTAATATTTGTTTCACCTAACAGATATTGAGAATTGTCAGAGGGCTGGGTGTTTTGTTGACTCGCATCCACAACTTCAGATATACCAATATCTGTTTCACTTGGCAGATATTGAGAATTGTCAGAGGAATGGAACTTAGAAACTAAAGACGCATAAGATTTTGAAGATTCCTGAAACAAACAAAAAACCTGTAACTAGTAGTTCGCCCCGAACGGAGACCTCACGAGTTTTTTTCAGCGTTTATTATATTTCAGCGTAAAGTACTAAAATGTATAATACAACGACGAAAGACTCCAAATACGACAGGTCTATCTTATTTGAATGATAGGTGCCTAGTATCGCTATTATCTGACATTGGATGATTTAGAGAATCCAAACACGATAGGCATAACTTGTTGTTGTTAAGTTCTAAAAGCATAGGCCAGCTCAATCATCACACCCTGGACATCCGTTGACTCTTTATTTTTACTCAAGACATTTTGAATGTGTCCAACATAATATCCAGAAGATAGTAATTCCTTTCCTTCCTTCCTTATGTATCTACTTATCATAATGTTACGTAAGAGGAAACGAGAAGACAAGCTCGAGAACGAGAATATATTAGAGAAGTTTGAGGCCAATATGTCCTGTAATAAGTCCCTAAACTAAAATATAACAAGTCAATAAAAATTATAAAAAAATTAGTCACAAATTTTATAATTATCAGAGTCTCTAGATCGGCTGGAACCGAACATTCCTATTATTTAATACTATCCACCACTATTATTGTAAAACAGCCCATGATTATGAAATAAATAATTATAGGAAATGAAGCAAAGAGAGTTCGGACGATTTGAGGCAAAGAAATAAATTTCTATAAATTTTAAATTTAAATAAATTTGGATTAAGAATATTGTAAATAGTAAGCGTGTTACATTGTGAATTTGTGATGCTACACCTTCGTTATTTTTCTTTTGCAATCACAATGTAACACGCTTACTATTTAAGTACAATATTCTTAATCCAAATTAATTAGATTTTATTTTCTATTTTTTAGTTGGACTTTTTTTATTAAAGCGTGTTTTTTTTAGTTTTTTATTCTATTAATTTATTTTATACTTTTTGGTCTTTGATAACTTAATATGTTAGATCGGACCCTGGTTACTATTGAAAGACAAACTACTCGTCAAGACGATTCTAACGAGCCTAAACTCGATGAGGTTGTGTCGTTTCATTGCGAAGTTCCTATGACCACCTTCCAGTTCCATCATCAGACCCTGGTTACCATTGAAAGACAAACTACCCGTCAAGGCGATTCTAACGAGCCCAAACTCGATGGGGTTGTGTCGTTTCATTGCGAAGTTCCTATGACCACCTTCCAGTTCCATCATCAGACCCTGGTCACCATTGAAAGACAAACTACTCGTCAAGACGATTCTAACGAGCCCAAACTCGATGGGGTTGTGTCGTTTCATTGCGAAGTTCCTATGACAACCTTCCAGTTCCATCATCAGACCCTAGTCACCATTGAAAGACAAACTACTCGTCAAGACGATTCTAACGAGCCCAAACTCGATGAGGTTGTGTCGTTTCATTGTGAAGTTCCTATGACCACCTTCCAGTTCCATCATCAGACCCTGGTTACCATTGAAAGACAAACTACCCGTCAAGGCGATTCTAACGAGCCCAAACTCGATGGGGTTCTGTCGTTTTATTGCGAAGTTCCTATGACCACCTTCCAGTTCCATCATCAGACCCTGGTCACCATTGAAAGACAAACTACTCGTCAAGACGATTCTAACGAGCCCAAACTCGATGGGGTTCTGTCGTTTCATTGCGAAGTTCCTATGACCACCTTCCAGTTCCATCATCAGACCCTGGTCACCATTGAAAGACAAACTACTCGTCAAGACGATTCTAACGAGCCCAAACTCGATGAGGTTGTGTCGTTTCATTGCGAAGTTCCTATGACAACCTTCCAGTTCCATCATCAGACCCTGGTCACCATTGAAAGACAAACTTCTTGTCAAGACGATTCTAACGAGCCCAAACTCGATGGGGTTGTGTCGTTTCATTGCGAAGTTCCTATGACCACCTTCCAGTTCCATCATCAGACCCTGGTTACCATTGAAAGACAAACTACCCGTCAAGGCGATTCTAACGAGCCCAAACTCGATGGGGTTCTGTCGTTTTATTGCGAAGTTCCTATGACCACCTTCCAGTTCCATCATCAGACCCTGGTCACCATTGAAAGACAAACTACTCGTCAAGACGATTCTAACGAGCCCAAACTCGATGGGGTTCTGTCGTTTCATTGCGAAGTTCCTATGACCACCTTCCAGTTCCATCATCAGACCCTGGTCACCATTGAAAGACAAACTACTCGTCAAGACGATTCTAACGAGCCCAAACTCGATGAGGTTGTGTCGTTTCATTGCGAAGTTCCTATGACAACCTTCCAGTTCCATCATCAGACCCTGGTCGCCATTGAAAGACAAACTTCTTGTCAAGACGATTCTAACGAGCCCAAACTCGATGGGGTTGTGTCGTTTCATTGCGAAGTTCCTATGACCACCTTCCAGTTCCATCATCAGACCCTGGTTACCATTGAAAGACAAACTACTCGTCAAGGCGATTCTTGACGAGTAGTTTGAATGAATGAACTATGAAGTATGGATAATGAGATAATTCCTGCAGATTCCCTCCAGCTCTATCATCAGATCAGTTCCATGGTACCATATTATTGTCACCGAAGTTACGCCCTTTCATTTGATACCCCACTCGGGTATATTTGCAGTATAGTTTGTGTGCCATATAGGTAGATCCCCTTTTGGACCCCTATCTCCGTAACCCCCTGACCGATCCTGCTCATGTTCGAACTTAAAAATTCTATGGAACTCAACTACTTGTATACCAAAAATCATGAAGATCAGAGCAACGGTACTCAAGTTATCGTCGAACAAACATACAAACATACAAACATACAAACATACGAGCGACCGACCCTTCTCAACACTAGACCTCTCTCGCTTCGCTCGTTCGGTCAAAAATACACTATGCTTTTATTTCATAGTGGGTTCGTCCAATCTACATAGGCACGCAAACAGCTCAATCAGAAACTGGTATTTGATTTGATTATAGGCGGACACCGAGACAGTAAACTAATTAAAATGTAAAAATATTTTAAAATAATACTCCGCTGTTATTTTTACAAATACCTCTAGTTTGTAAGGTGATATAAAAAGGTAAGTAGTTAATTAAATTACTAATTATTAATATTACCAATATTAAAACTAAGTTATAATTGTTTTTTTTGGTGCAAAAAGGAGTAAATAAATAAAGGTGTAACCATAGATATAGATACTAGTGTTTCCTGAAAACTTTCTCCAAGGAACATGACAAAACTAAAAAAAATATAAAAATATATTTTTTCAACTTTTTCTGTATGGTTGCATGTTTTAGTAACACCTTACAATGGCCCAAATGATGAGGCTAAGTGCGGAAACAGCCCCGTAAAACTAAACTAAACACCTTATAATATAAAAAAGCAATGGCCAAGCGGTTATGGATGTGATGAGTAGATGTGATCGCTAGTTTGTGGATTCCATCCTCGATCGGGCTATGTACAAATGGGATTCCATACTTAAGAATATCACTAAATTTAGTGAACGATGCTTCTATGGTGAAAACATCGTACAGAAACCATCAAGTCTTTAAACCTGTGGCGATATCTCCAACGTGCATTAGGTCAGCGTGGGGATTATGACCCTCTGAAGGTAGATAGGCCAGCAATGGGGATATTAGAAAGCTATGATGGATATTATATATTCATTTTGTTCCTTAGTAATATTTACTCGAAGAGAAAAAGAGTAATTAAGAGAAATGGCTAACCTTTTGGTATGACTCAATGGCATTTCTTAATTTGATTCGATCTACTACTCGAGGTACCAGATCTTTTATCTCATACTCATTTGCTAGCATTAAAAACTTTAGTTCCATTCCATGCTCTGCAAATTAAAAAAGCAAGAATCTAAATTACAAAGGAATATGCCAAGCAGAAAACAACCCACACACAATAGCATTCTGAGAAATCACACAATGGCAAGAGAATAAGTTAGTTCTAAATATATCAAGTCAATTGTAAGGGTACCTAGATGCTATTATTTACTGTGTGAAGTTCCCCATGCACATGTCAAATACTTTTTAAATGCCCCCAGTTGATTCGCAAAAACCCATGTACTACAATTTATTTTGAATGGAGCCCCTCTAAGTGCAACTCAACCAGTAGGCCTATTCTCTATCCAGTGGCTAACTCGGTGGACATCAATTTGATATGCACTTTGCAGTAGGTACATTGCTGTTTTCCTAAAATGATGATGATTACCACGTAACGTCATAGTAATGTAGGTACTGCAAAGTGCATATCAAATTGATGTCCACCGAGTTAGCCACTGGATAGAGACCCCAAGCTCCTCGGGCTTCAGGGTTTGTTCTGCATCAAAGGTTAGTTTTCTTATAAAAAAAAGGAAAAGGTACGTACCTGTAAAACCATCATATAAGTGTTCCAGATCACACGCTTGTAAAAATTGTCTGAGGTTATACTCCATTGCTCTCGGTAAGGGTTCAAAAGTAATTTTTTGATGCACGTGCACAATTTTTTTCGCTTTGAAGAATGTACTTATGTTTAAACCCGCTCTGCCAGTTCTTACAAGTGAAAACAGGCTACTACGCCTTTTAGACGTCATTTATCAAAGAATGTACTTAATGCGCAAAACGTGACGCCCGCGTCGCCAAGCCGCCGACCCTAATTGAAAACGTAAATACTTAATATCAAATATGGTTTTATTGTATGAATACTTAATTACCTTTTGCTTACTATATTTTGGTGCCAAATTTGCAAAAAAACGGTCACAACTCACCTGAAAATTAATTAGATCAAAAACAGCGTGCGACCAAATGCATCTCTCGTTGTAAAAAGAAAATGTTGCCATATTTCGACAACTCAAATGTCCACTAATCTGTTGATTGTTTAAAATATGTATAAAAACTGTACGGTGAAATTAAAAATGTAATAAAAGTTACGTATTTTACTCCAATAAATTTTATTGTAGGAATAACTGCGAAAAATTAAAACAATGCCTTGATTTTTTTTATATACTATACTTATAATACAAACTCTAACAAGATGTATTCTGTACATTGAATATTTTTTTGAAAAACTACCTATTTGGGGGATAATAAGATAAGTAGGTGCCAAAAACCGCATTTTATAAAAAAAGTGTCAGTTTGATTATAAGCGAAAAATATGTTAAAATTTACACTTTGTTTAAAAACTTTTGAGCCGATTGAATAAAACTCAGTAAGTATGTTTATATCGGGATATCTAGATTAACATATTAGGTATAAGTAGGATACTAAAGATCCCGGAATTCCCACGGGATCGGAACTTACGTGGGTGGAACCGCGGGGCGCAGCTAGTTAGTACTAAATCTGTATACATTCTAATATTGTTTGAAATCTAGGTACGTAAGTACGAGTACCTACGAGTAAAACCTATAGGTACGATAATATTAAAAATTAAAAGTAATAATATTGTATTTAACTTTATATAAAGATTTTACAGAAAAATATAAACTTCGGCCCACAATCGCGAGCCAGGCGTTATCATTGCGCGTAATTTCTTACGTCTAAATATCTTTAGATCTAGAAATATTTTGTTTCAAAATAAATTAGCAAAGTTTTATAATGGTGGAGAAATCCTTGAGTCGCTAAAATGTTTTATTTTGTTACATTTTTTAAGGAAACCCGCCAACTTGGCAACACTAAACCATCAGTTTGCGATAGTTGCGCCAGCCCGACGCTATGACGGCGATGACGTCATAGCGTCGGGCGATGACGAAAACTAAATGCTTTGTGATAGCGTTAAAATAACTTTGTGAAAATGTTCAATTTGATTTAACGCAGCGTCTACACAACAATAACGCAAGTTAAAACGACAAAGGCCTTTGTAAATTGTATTTCTGTTTGTAAATTATTGTAGGTAGGTATTTCTATTGTTTTCTAAAACAAACAACTCGCTTCCCATCTGTCTCTAAACTTAGCAAAGGATTTTGATGCGGTTTTTTTAATAGATAGAGTTATTCAAGAGGAAGGTTTGTATCTATAATACATGCATAGTCACTACATAGTATAAAATAAAGTCACTTTTCGCCATCCCTATGTACCTTTGTATGCTTAGATCTTTAAAACTACGCAACGGATTTTGAGCGGGCTTTTTTAATAGATAGAGTGATTAAAGAAGAAGGTTTTTAGATATAATACATGCATAATACAGCCGTGCGAAGACGGTGCGGGTCGCTAGTATAGTAATATAGTAGAGAAACACTGATAATTTTCTAGGTTTCTAATGTGATATTGTAATTTACTTATTTTTTGAGCTTACATTGCAAACGCTGGCGGAGCCCTACCATAAAGATCAAAATAATGTAGGTACTACAGTATAGAACACCTTAAAAGGGTCTACAAAAAGTTCAATTGTAGGTATAATAATATGTGTATGAGAAAAGGTAACAGCTTGAGAAAAGTTTTTCTTTTTTTTTAGTTTTGAGGTACCTACGGCTAAAGAGAAGTTGTAAGAAATGAAGTTAGGTATATGGAATAGTTAATTAGCTTTAATAAAAGCTTATATCGATCAGTAGCCTCCTTGTTATCTTTTTCTTTTAGTTTTGGCTTCTCACATCTATTGCATTTAACCAAGTGTCAAGTTATATGTTTTGAATCAAAACCCGAGAACCGATTTTCACAAATCGGGTCCGAAGGATTTCAATAGAGGCAAAGTCGTCATAGTCGATTAAGTCAGGGCTTTAATAAAGCGGTGGAATTTTTTTTACTTTCACTACACTTGTGCTTGTGTACTTTCACTCAATTGAATAATTTTTCACCAGAATTAGGTACATTACTCGGATTTCAACCAGGGGCGCCGCCGCCGGGTTTTTAAAATTCCCGTAGGTGCTCCAGCTTTTTTAATGACATACCTAGCTACTTATATTTTTGTTATTTATATCAGTACCTACTAGCGGATCCCCGCGGTTTCACCCGCGTAAGTCCCAATCCCGTGGGATTATTGTGATAAAAAGTAGCCTATGTGTTACCTAATCCAGGTCTCCAGCTATCTGGGGGCACGGCAGTGCCCCCGCCAAGTCGAGCAAAATAGCGGCATGGCCGTAACATCCTTTTCTCGAAACAGTTCAGGCCATTTTCGACCCCCTATAACTTCGTTGTGGATAAAAAGTCGAGCAAAATAGCGGCATGGCCGTAACATCCTTTTCTCGAAACAGTTCAGGCCATTTTCGACCCCCTATAACTTCGTTGTGGATAAAACTAAAAGCCAGAATTTTCAGATACCAAGCAAGCATTATATGAACTCGGTATATTTCAAATTTCATCCAATTTGAACAAGTAGTTTATGAAATATAACTAGTCAAAGTTTCTTAATTTTGTCACTCACTCACTCACTCACTCACTCACTGACCGATCATCAAAAGTCTAAGGCACTTCTAGCAGACATAGAAGCTTCAAATTTTGAATAAAATTAGTGTTTAGTGTATAAATCAAGGAAAAACTAAAATATTATGCGATTTCGGTCCAGTTTTCCAGATACACCAACTGCATAACTAACTTTGTAATCCCATATAAATATATAGAATTACAAAGTTATATTTGCAGTCAATGAATAAGTGTACCTATATAAGAAAATCCGTTGTAGGTATTCAAGAAGTAGAAGGTACCGGAAAGCAAAAAAAAAGTAGGACTATCTACGAATACAAAAAGAAATGAGATCCCATCAAAAACATAACTTGAAAAAAAAAACAAGTCTCGCAACCCAGTTCTTCTACCGTAAAAAGTTGTGAGATCCATGTAATACCGAGTCCGTTAAAATCTCATAAATACATTGACTTGGCAATCGCACTAATAATCTAATTTAATATGTATTGCTTGCGAGATACATTGTGTTTTCATGCGATTGCCAAGTCAATCTATTTATTTAAAACATAAGAGATTTAAACCGACTTGGTATTACATGGATCTCACAACTTTTTACGGTAGAAGAACTGGGTTGCGAGACTTGGTTTTTTTTTACAAGTTATGTTTTTGATGGGTCTATATAGATAGCGAGTTTCAGTGGTTTTAGCGTGAACAAACATACATACACACACACGCTCACATGGGGGCGCCGCCGGGCGCGGCGGCGGCGGGCTGGCGGTTCTTGTTTCTAGGCGCGCGTAACGTATATATATTATATAGGTAGGTATATTATTTAGATCGCGTTTGTTAAGAAATAAGAATGAGAATTATTTGATATATTCATAGTCGTGGTTGCTCGGCTCGGCCCCCACTATTTACCTCTCGTGGGTGCTGGAGCACCCGAGCACCCACGGAGTCGGCGCCCCTGATTACAACTAAGTTTTATAAAAATAGCTCGTTCCCGCCAAATTCTCTCCTTGTTATGAAGACATGCTTTATCCCGAAGGCCGAGGTGCATACTCTACTTTTCATCCGTCAGAAAAAAGATGCTATTGCAAGTGGCAGTATCATAGGTATTTTGGTAATCGTAATAGCCTCTAGATTTTTGAAGACCAATCATCCTACTTTGCGAACGACATAATCACAGTTTACCGATTCCAAGCGATTGTAATGCAAAATATTGCAAACGATTGCAACTTTTCAAAAAGACAAAGAGGCATGACTGCGAAGAGATGGAATCCTATACGTTTTGGTATTAAATATATAAAACCTATTTATCATAAATCAATATAAGTCAAAACACAAATAAAAGAAAAATAAATCGTAGCCTAGTAGATTTTTTTCTTACAGGTTAAGTAAAGAATTTGCTTTCAGTTTTGGTCAGGCGTTATTTAGATATATTGTTTTTTATTTTCTTTGTGACTATAATTTCTCTACGTCAAACACAGAATTTAGACTTTAAAACCTATATGTCATAAGTCATTAGAAGTTAAAATCCAAATAAAAGAAAAATAAATCGTAGCCTACTATATATAAAGATTTTCTTATCTATCATCACTACATAGTATAAAACAAAGTCGCTTCCTTTGTCCCTATATCCCTTTGTATGCTTAAATCTTTAAACCTACGCAACGTATTTTGATGCGGTTTTTTTAATAGATAAAGTGATTCAAGAGGAAGGTTTTTATGTATAATACATGCATAATATAGCCGTGCGAAGCCGGGGCGGGTCGCTAGTAGGTTAAGTAAAACGTTTGCTTTCAACTTTTGGTCAGGCGTTATTTAGATTCATTGTTTTATTTATTTTCTTTTGGGACTATGTCTCTACGTCTAAACACAGAAGTTAGACTTTAACGAGTCGTAAAACTTCATAATGCAATTAAATCACTTTTGTTACTTCGTTATTGTACCTATGTCACTATGTCTAAACACAGATTACAGCCTTTTGGCGGGTTGTGAAACATTGTAAATCAAAAAATCGCTTCTGTTACTTCGTTATAGTACCAATGTTACTGAGTATGAACACAGACTTTTGCCTTTGCTGAATTTTTGCTACAAAATGCAATATAATGGCTCTGTTATTTTGTTAAAGTACTACGTCTAAACACAGATTGCAGCCTTTGACGGGATGTGAAATTATGCAAAATATCACTTAAGTTACTTCGTTAACGTACCAATGTCACTGCGTATGAACACAGATTTGTTTTGATTAAACTTTAAAATGCAATAAAATAGTTTTGTTACTTTGTTAATGTACCTATGTCATTTCATCTAAGCACTTTAATGGTTTATAAAACTTTGTAATGCAAAAAATCGCTTTTGTGACTTCGTTAATGTACCGATGGTAAGCCGTTTAACTTTAAAACTCAATACATTGGCTTTGTTAATTTGTTAATGTATACCTATGTCATTTCGTTTTAACACTTTAACGGTTTGTAAAACTTTGTAATGCAAAAAATCGCTTTTGTGACTTCGTTAATGTACCGATGGTAAGCCGTTTAACTTTAAAACTCAATACATTGGCTTTGTTAATTTGTTAATGTATACCTATGTCATTTCGTTTTAACACTTTAACGGTTTGTAAAACTTTGTAATGCAAAAAATCGCCTTGTTACTTTGTTAATGTTCCTATTGTATCTACGTTTAATGTCCTTTAACTAACTGTTAACGCTTTAAATGCAAAAAAATCACTTTGCTACTTCGTTAAACCGCATCTGTGCATTTGTTAACGCGCGTTTCGATAATTGTAACGGAATGACAAAAGCAAAGTGAACTTTGTCTCTACGTATGTAGGAACACTGTCGCAGTGACAAAAAAACATTCGACAAAAAAAAAATTGTCGCGCCGTAAAAGCTTGCCCTAACGTGTTGTTAAAAAGCTAAAACGGAGGCACAAAAAATTATCGACAAGGCTATTTTGTGCCTTTGTCGACCGATTTTTCTTTGAGTGCAATATTTGTTAATAGTATTATTGAAGCAAACTGGTTATTTACTTATGACCCATACTGTACCCGTACCGATATCCAGCGGATTTAACGCGACGTGCGCTGGATCACATCCAGATATTAATCTACTTAGCTGCCTTTATTTGAAGAAAGTATCGCGCTACGAGAAATGGGTCATCTACTTTAGCCATTGACTTCTATTTATTACTTATTCGCTTCACTATTGCTGTTTTATTTGAAGTGTAACGTTACAACTGAAAGGTTTGTTTTGTTTTTATTTTCTTATACGTACGGAGTTTTCAAGTTGCATTATTAACTGTTCGCCTAAGATATAATTGTCCCTCGATGGCGATAGTGGTCAAACGCTGCCCTAATTAAAAAGTCAGCTACGAAGGTATAAGTACTTTCCAAAGTACTGGCGAGTATTTATCCGATCTTAAATGAAAATGAAAAATAGTTTATTTTTCCAGACTACTGTCCACACAAATTACAAACTTATTTTTTAAAAACCTATCAAACACACACAAAATTGTATTATTTTACTTTAAATTATTAGAAATATTAGAAATTAAAAATAAACAAAATAAATAAATTAAAATAATCTTCATCTAACCACATCTTAATCTTTTATCTTAATCTTACCACATAATTGACAATTTAATTTCTGTCAACATAGAATAAACTGAAAGCATCAAATGTGCAGAATCCATAGAGAATTCCTTTGAGAAATCTATTATCGATAATAATAGACACTTCAAAGGAATCATCGACTATAATCAATGCCTGTTTTCTTGTTTACTTTCAAAGAGAAAGGCGCATTTACATAATTTAATTTGTTGAAGTATACTAACATTTTTAATCTTAGAAATGTTAAACAACATAATAATACACATAATAGGAAGACATTATTGTATGATGTTGTAGGATAAAAACAATGTTTCAAAAGCTCTGTTCAGGTGGATTAAGTCATGCGGCATGCAGTTATTTTTACATCAGAACAAACAGAACACGGATATGTAAATTTGAATAAACGCGTTTGATTGTACGCCAATTATTGTGGATCACAAAATCATGACAGGTTTGCAAAACAAGTTTTATTTGTCAGACAAAATAAAATCTTCCCGATTCTTTAATGAAAAATGCTCATTAATAAATAAATATTTAAAGTCTGAACTCTGAGTGACTGAGCTCAAACCAATTGTAACAAATCTTCCTATTTTTGTTATTAAAAAATATATAAATACTAACATTGAGATGCTAATTTTCTTATAAGCTTCTTAATAATAAAAGTAATAAGGTATTATATTAATCGAGCTTTTCTGCTTAAAAAACTTTGGCGCTGACGTAATTGAAAATTTCCATTGAAAATTTGATCCCTCTTAAGAACGTCGAAAAAGGGCACTCATGGGTGGCAGGTGGGGTTGGTTGTGTTTGATTTTTGGAAAAAAAAAAACATTTTGTACATCGTTTTCCTACGTCCATACAAATTCTGAGTTTTCAACTGTTCGAAATTTTAATTCGGAAATAGTTGACTAAGTAGTCGTTGCCGCATTGGTAGGCTACGCATCTATTAGGTTTTTTCCAAATTCAAAACGCCTTGTAAACCTTCAGAGATATTCCACCGTACGTAATGATAGCCCTAATCAAGTTGGTACTTGCCAGACCATTCTAATTGCGATTCGCTATCGAAATTAGCTGTCGTTCAGGAATCGGCTCGGCGAATGTGCCAACACGTGCCAAACGCTCCGATGGCATGGAAATAAGCCCGATATTCTCTAACCGATTCGATGAGGTCAACCGAACTCTATTCATTACCAGGCTATTTATATATTTAAACGGTACAGTTTGTACATAGGTACACTAATAAAGGCGGTAAAACATTCTGTTTTGATTATCTTTTCAGTTTTATATTTTTGACGTTGAGGTATATTATTTATTATGTTATTGTTGTTATTTATTCGACGACCCAGTTGGCACAATGGTCACCATGCCGGACTGTCAAACACAGGGTTGCGGGTTCGATTCCCGCCACAGACAAGTATTTATGCTTAGATATTTTTCTGTGGTCTGGGTGTTTCTATGTATTATAAGTATATATTTACAAAACAAAAGTATATAAGTAGTATATCCGTTGTCTAACACCCATAACACAAGTCTAGTTACTTAGCTTGGGGCTAGATGGCGATGTGTGGAGTGTCCTGCCATATTTATTTATTTATTTATTATTACATTTTTATTTAGTAGTCACACGTGCAAACTTCCCTTGTCACTGCCAAAGGGTCCAAAAGTTTTTTTCTGCCCGTGTCACTACCAAATAACATATCACTTCACTATCACTACATTGTATAAAATAAAGTCATTTTTCGCCGTCCCTGTGTCCCTATATCCCTTTGTATGCTTAGATCTTTAAAACTACGCAACGGATTTTGATGCGGTTTTTTTAATAGATAGAGTGATTAACGAGGAAGTTTTTTAGATATAATACATGCAACAGCCGTGCGAAGCCGTGGCGGGTCGCTAGTTATTAATAAAAAAATATAACGCCAACATCAACAAAAAAAGACAATTAAAAAAAAACAAAAGAAAATCGAAAAAGGAAGATTACCTAAATAATAGTAGGATGCTTTTTTTGCATGCGTTTTTTTTATTTTTCCGGAGGTAATGACTAATTCTTTGTACAGTTGAGTTAGAGAACTTGACAACACCAATCTTTTTAATTAAACACACCTACCAATAAGTTGGGGTCAAAAAGGGGTAGGAAGTTATTTTGGGGGTGATTTGCTTCGAAGTTGATACCAATTATACTCCTTTTAACTTACCTACATTGTATTTTGACACATGTTTGAAAACTCAATCCGATTGCGTAGAATTCGAAATTTGAAATGGTAAGGACTAGAACAGTCATAACGCCAACATCAACAAAAAAAAAGACAATTAAAAAAAAACAAAAGAAAATCGAAAAAGGAAAATTATTTAAATAATAGTATGGTGCTTTTTTGCATGCGTTTTTTTTATTTTTCCGGAGGTAATGACTAAATTCTTTGTACAGTTTAGTTAGAACTTTAAAACACTAATATTTTTAATTAAAAACACCTACCAATAAGTTGGCTTTGGTAAAAATTGAATTCGACCCTGAGCTTTTCCAGAGGGCTTTTATTGTAATTTGTCTAATTAAAAATGAATGAGAAGACCTTAATTAATGGTTCCATTAATTAAACTTTTTGCTTTTCCGGAGAAGGAAAACATTGTAATGAAATCCCGCCTTAGATGACTTCGACTGACGAGTTCTTTCCCCTGGAAGATCGACTAAACTGATGGGTGCTGGGCAACCCTACTCCATCCAATACAAGCCCTTTAATCTAACAAACTACAATGCCCTTAATAACATAATAAAGCAGCTGGCACTGTATAAATCATAACATCAGATATAAAGGCTATTTTTCTACGAATTGAGCCTTTGAAGGCAGACTAATTTTATTACGTAGCTATGTTTTATGAAAATACTTGTTTACGGAAAACTCCTAAAATGAAATGTCTAGAGAGACAGGACTTAATAAATTTTCAGTAGTTTATTTAGTTCAAAGGTAAATAGAAGCGTGTTTGAGACGTCTTCTTTTTATCTTAAGTAGAGCTGATTGTTGTTTTATATTTTATCAATTCTTGTTTCTTTTCTGCTGTGTTTGTTTTTTTCTGTTCCTACGCTTTTTACAAATAATAGTTTACGGGTAGCTATGAGTAGATGTCTTAGGAAGGTGCCGCAATCAAACTAAACGGAATTTTATTTTCTTCGGATTGAAATTCGTGCTGCGAAATATTTTAGGTACATATTTCTCAATGGTTAAACTTAAAGTAATAGGACATTGTTACCCTAGGTGTGAAAGTCACTCATTAAAAGTTCCGAGACCGAGTTTGGCGCCCGAGCGTAGCGAGGGCGTTAATAGTTCGATTGACTTAATGAGTCTTTCACCCGAGGTAAACACTGTGCTTTTCATTACGAATAATACATAAAATTCTTCCTAACAACGAGAGTGAATGAGAAACTCCATACTACCTAATCCTCTTAAAAGGTTGGGACCAAAGAGGTTATATACATGTAGTGTTATTCTTTGGTGTTACTTAAAGCAAGGAGGTTAGGTTTTTGAAGTTCCTAATGCGTAATGATACTGATACTGGCTACATGCACATTGCACAAGCCGTGCGAAGCCATAATTTGACATGACAGCTGTAAGCGATTCTCCCTAGGGCGGAAAGTTTTATTTTCTACACGCTCTACAGGCACCTTTAGACCTACTTCCGGAGTATGAGTAGTGAAAATACAATTGTTTCCTAAATTGAATTGTAATACTCGGCAGGAAACGGCTAAAATGTCTAAATGATTTAGTCAACCAATATAGTTTATTGAACAAGGGTCAAAGGATATAATTAGCGGAAACAGTTCGCATTTCATATTAATCCAATAAACAGCAGCTATGAACTATTAATCAATCAAACTAGTCGCTTTGAAATTTCAAGTTGGCTTCGTAATAATTAACGATTCAATTAGTTTCTTTGAAAGCTAACGAATACTCGATTGAACTTTAATTAATTTGTAATATCGTAGATTCTCGAAGTCGATACAAAAGTTAATAATATGAGATTGCAATGACTAAACTCTAAAATTGTAATAATCAAAGGTTTAATATTAACTCTCGAGTGAATAAAAATGCGGAACGTTTTGCATACTTTTGCATATAGTTTCCTAAACATAGTAAATAACTATGTTCAGGAAACTATGTACAAAAGTATGGAACAACATAATTTGCAGTCGCAAACAAATGTGTTGTTAGACACCTATTAATGTGAAAGGGTACCTGCGCTCTCCATACAAACTTAGTCGACCGTTTCCTCCCTGGATAATGACACTAGCACAAATATTTTTGTGTCATAAAACCTATGACTGCCATGACTATGCCCCTATGTTTTGGTTTTTTCATTTGCTAATTATCATAGAAATTAAGATTAAAAAAATAAAAACAAAAAATAGGGGCATGGTCAATGGTCATGGCAGTTATAAGTTTTGTGCACCAAAAATATTTGCTCTAGTGTCATTATCCAGGGAGAAAATAGTCGACTACGTTTGTAATAGTTTGTATGGAAAGAGCCCCCCGGGGTACCCTTTCCTCTTAACCCTAAAACCCATAAAACTCCTAAAATCCATAAAACTCCCAATTTTGTATTTTTTATTATTTATGTCAACGTCGTCGTTAAGTTTTACGGTTTTTTCTTCAAAAACACTCAGGAGCGACCTAACTTTTGTATGGGCCTGCATTTGTAATACTGATAGGTATTTGTAGAATGAAATAGATAATTCTATTCTGTTTTAATTTTATTTTATTCTTTGATTCAGTATAACTCGGTCGACATAATTTCATCCCAAAATTTCAAACTGTCATGCCGTATGTATTCGACACAGTAAAGTAACAAAGTTCGTATTTTCATTGTTTCCTAGAAAAGCCTTGTTCAAAGTCTTTCATCGACCAACCCAACACACAACCCGACTTTGTCCCATACAACGACTGTTCTAATCAGTTCTATCTGTGACCCGGAATTTTAACCCAAAGACATAATATCATCACTATAAAATACAATAGAGGAAACATCTAAACCTTGTCCCTTCAACTTTAATCCAGATTTAGAAGTTGAGTGTTTGTTAACTTCTAAAGTTATTTAAAACAGAACATTTACCAAGTTTATATATTAAGTTTGACTGTTGAGTACAGAATCGAGTTACGAGTGAGATCAGTAATGAGAGTAGGGGATATTAAAAACAAACAAACATAAAAATCTCTATGAAATAATGTCTATACAGGGTTATTAGTAATTATACTAGCAAGTCGTTGAGGGCTACTTCTGTGCACCTTAACAAACAACTTTAGTTCTACGACTTTTAGAAATTAAAAAAATGAAAATTTTGAGGTTATGTAAATTCAAAAAACAAGTGTTTTTTTAAACAAAGGTCATTCAGACTAAGAATAGTAGATAAAACTTTAAAAAAAAGTAAAATTTAAAGATTAATGACCTCTCCGTGTAAGGAACAGCTGATTTTCAGGTAAACATAATCTCAAAATTTTCAAAAAAAAAATTTCGAATTTCCAAAAGTCGTAGAACAAAAGTTGTTTGTTTAGGTGCACAGAAGTAGCCCTCAACGGCTTGCTAGTATTAGGTCATTACATATGAAATTGGCGTTTTGTAAGGGAGGAACATATAGTCTTTTTTTTTATAATAATATATTTATTTAATCAAAACGAGGACAAAACAAATGAATTACGGTTTTCGAAATACAAATGTATGAATAAATAGCTGTATAAATTTGAAATTGGTATCCCTAACCAAAGAAGAGATATTTGAGATCAAAGTGGCCAGTACGACAAAACGCCAATTTCATATGTAAGGACCTAATATAATTACCAATAACCCTGTATAATTATTAGAATACTTTATTATTTACAGTTATCCAACTTTTTGAATCTACACCACTGTGTGTGTACTGATCTAAATAATGTCTGTGAGTCAGTTGGTACCAGATGTATATTATAGACACTGATTATAGATTCAAGCGCCACACTTGTCAAATTTTTGTTATATTTTCGGAGTTTACTCCTTCATGTAAAGCTGGTATGATAAATTAATAGTTAATCTCGAATAGTAAAGTTGAACGTTTTAACAAATCGTTCCAAAAAGTATTCTGACTGTTGTTTAGCCACCTTAACACAACCCTAGTTTCTTGATGATAGATGGCGCTATATGCAATTTCTTGCAATAAATGTTTATTTGTTTTTATATCGATTCTCTCTTTTCGACTACAATTTGAATATCTCAAACATGCCCTGATTGCGAACCCTTCCTTCGACATCGCCAGGCATCTGACAGTGTCAATCAATGACAATACCGGTCTAGGCAATTATTGAACTTCCTTGGGGGCAAATAGACTGAAAACTAAATCGTAAATCTTAAAATAAAGGTTTTCTACTAGGTGTCCTAATATTCAACGTTAATTTAACCATAGGGTATGAAATTGCCTTTACTATGCCTTACCACGAGAATAAAAAATAGGTACAAGACATTTATTAACGTGAAACGTCAAAGGAGTAGGGGTCGCTTGCAAAAATCAAATGTAACGAATGTAACATCATTAATACGTCATAACGTGTAACAGATGAAGAAAATTTAGACAATATAATACCTCCTTGTGTCTTTACCTTCTCACAAAATTCAGAGACAAAAAAATCCTAATACATCACTACATAGTATAAAACAAAGTCGCTTTCTCTGTCCCTATATCCCTATGTATGCTTAAATCTTTAAAACTACGCAACGGATTTTGATGCGGTTTTTTTTGGTAGATAGAATTATTCAAGAGGAAGGTTTATATGTGTAATCCATGCATAATATAGCCGTGCGAAGCCGGGGCGGGTCGCTAGTAATATTTATAAACATCTTGTTACAATAACCTCGTGTTAACATTTTAAAATATACCGGACCTTGCATTACTTTAACATTTACACTGCGCGCTCTCCGTAGCACGACTGCATTGCGTGTTTTCATTGAATTCACTTTAAAAAGGGCTTACAAAAAAAAGGCTAGTTCTTAATGCGTTAATAGATGGCAGCACCACTAAAACTGAAACACTGGAAAAATAATTAAAGATGTCAATGACCAGTAAAAATCCATTTTGTAACGGTATTATTTATGTAAGCATTTTAAGGCTGGAGACCACGTCTGTCTCCGATTAAATGGACATACGACTTAATTAAGGTTGCAGGATGTCGTTGGACGCAGAGAGCATGAATTCTATTTTTATTTAATTTTATTCTATTCCACGACATGTTTTATTTTTACAATTATTTTATGTTTTTTAAATCTACTAAATGAACTGAAATTTGCTAATGCCCCTTTACAGCAGCACCTTTTTATTAATGTTCAATTTTTATATTAATTGTTTTAGATGTTAATATTGATACTTATGCCTGTGATATAATGTACCTACTCAATGTCCTTAAAAATATGTAACTTTCCACGTCAGAACGTGACTAAGTGACTACGTGACTACGTGACTAACGTGACTAACGTGACTAACGTGACTAACGTGACTAACGTGACTACGTGACTAATTTATTTAGACTGTATTACATACAGTCTAAATAAATGAGTATGAGTACCGATCGATCTGAAAGTCTTTGGAGAAGGCCTATGTTCAGCAGTGGACGTGTTATAGCTTCATATACAATGATTTTAGTTCTAGTTTTCATTTATCTGACCAGCAGCGTTCTCTTGACTAGAGCTTTTGATGTTTATAGAACGCCCAACTATCAAGCAATACGGAACCAAAAAATAATTGATTCTAGTATTCCTCATTGTCAAGAAATTTTTCATACTCCTATCAAAATACTGCAGGTATTTGAAACTTAGAATTTAGAGTTTTTAGAAAACGTTTTAACAAAACATTTTTTGTTATTTTATAAGTCAACAAACACGTTGGTAGAAAAGAAAATTCTACAGTATAATCACTTTTTGGAAATTATTTTCATATTAAAATGTCAAGATATTCTTGAACAATACAATATTTATTTATTTCACCCTAAAGTTATTTGGTTTGTCAATTTTTCCACGAATTTTAACAAAGGCGTAATTAGGTTTGAAATAATTTACAATATTTGCCTCAAATAATTTATTTGAATATTTACTCAATACTATTTTAATTGAATATGTATTATATATAAACAATAAATATCTGTAGACACTTAGATCATAAAAATATTTGTCGTTGGAAGTCGGAAATCGAATACACTGCTTTCCGTATCGTAGGTTCGTCCACCGTGCCACAGAAATAGTCAAAAATCAAAAAAACTTCAGTTTTTACTTAATGCTCAAATAATACTTATTTAATGGATAATATTATAAAGATAAAAAGTCAATAAATTACATTCTAAGTTACTAATTAGTAATGTATGTATGTTATAGATTAATTAGTAATGTATTTTATGTAAGTTTACTTAATTAATTATTAAATTTGTACATCAATTACTAATAAAAATTAATTGAATAAAAAATTATATATTTACTGACTATAATCACTCAGGATAGATAATATTTAATAATACTTTGGTCAAAATAATATAACTAATGACTATGTTATAATCACACATTAATAAATTAAATAGGTACAACAAAACAATAATAAGTACTATATTTTGGATAACTATAGGTTTGTTACGTCACGCCGCTGTAGGCACATAGCATGTTGCAATGAAGACCGGCCAAAAGTGCTGACTCGTTATGACCTCGATCGCAGTAGCCGCGTGCCGTCATATTTCAGCATTCCTATACCTAACATCGGATAGGTCTCACCTTAGGATAATTATTTATAAGTAATATGTAAGATATTTAGTTTTAACTCAATAAATGAGTTATGAATCATTTCTCGGTTTCCTTTCGATCCTCCGACTGCCGCTAACGTAATTGGCGCAGTCGGTAGGATACTCGCTCGTGCGGTTTGCGAGTTCGAGAATCGCTCTCGACATTGCGAATCGCCTTGGAGGCTTTCTAGCCCATCTTCGAGTATCCGAATCTACGAACCAGCAGCAGCCCCGGAGGAGAATCTGACAATCGATTCACGAAAGAACCAGAAATGAAACTGTAAGTACACTTGAATCGTTCTCGTGTTGCTTCCTTTTTTAGTCCTAAACCTTATCATAAACTTCAAGAATGATCGTTGAGCCCATATAGTCTAGAGTTTCCGGCAGTCTGAATCGACAGGCTTGCTGTATAGATTCTCTAACTAAGCATAACTAGTAAATAATAGTAGATTAATTTATTAGATTCAAAATTATTTTTAATAGTATTCATTCCGTTTTTAATTTTTTGTGAGAAAATATGACAGTGTACGGTACATAGCTCGCTATAGATTTAGAACAGACAAAACCTTGCTCATATTACATAGACGAGTAAATAGTTTTCATTTAATATTTAATAAGAATAAAAAGGCTCTTCCTTATCCCAACCCAACCCTTTATTGCAACTAACGAAGTTACATTCAAGTGCATAGAGACAGAATGTCCGAAGCCCAACGGAAACTGGTTTCTTTGTGTGAATAAGCTAATCACCAACTACTCAACTACGCACTTAGTCTGATGGCATCCAGGAGCTGATCACGAACAAGTTCCTGCCATGGTCCAGCCAATTCACAATGATTATCATGATGGAGGAAGCAAGGGAAAAACTTGACGATCTACTTTACGCCCTAACTTTTCCATACTGTACAAAGGACCAGCTTATCTGAAGAAGACATTGAAACCTAGTCTACCTTATCCCACCTTATTCATCTGAACTCCGTGAATCTACATAATTTATTCAGCATCCAGGACCCTGAGTGTTGCAGCAACCAAGAACTGTACGTCGTCCTACTTTGTAGTACCTAATCTACGTGATTAGTTTACTTCTAGAAAATATTATATTAAGAGGTGCAGCAAACCATTGAATAGCCCGACTCAACCTCTAGCCACAGCAGCCCTGCAGATCCAAGAGGAACTGGCACGGATTCCGGCAACATTTTCTCACAACCTGATAAAAATAGTTGCCGTTCTAAGGGCGGAGGTGTTACGTCACGCCGCTGTAGGCACATAGCATGTTGCAATGAAGACCGGCCAAAAGTGCTGACTCGTTATGACCTCGATCGCAGTAGCCGCGTGCCGTCATATTTCAGCATTCCTATACCTAACATCGGATAGGTCTCACCTTAGGATAATTATTTATAAGTAATATGTAAGATATTTTTAGTTTTAACTCAATAAATGAGTTATGAATCATTTCTCGGTTTCCTTTCGATCCTCCGACTGCCGCTAACGTAATTGGTTATTGTATACTATACTAGATATTTCAAACATGCAATAAATCCAACAAAACAAAAATACTATATTTTGTATAACTACCTAAATAGTAAAAAATTAGGTTACTTTAAGCAAAATCTCGATTTTGTTAAATCTACTACATACGTTTTTGACAAAATCGAGTTTCTAATTTTATCAAAAATGTATCTTAACTAGTCTAATAATTTGTCCAGTTACTTAACTGTAAAGTCCAGCAACAAAAGTGGAGGCCTACTGTAGAGTTTAAAAGCAACTAGGCTTGTTTTATGGTCTGGCCACCATAAAACAAGCCTAGTTTAAAACTAGATAGCGCTGTGTAAAGTGTACAATATTTATCTTATTAATTTTTTTTTGTGTGTTTTTTTGTTCATAAGTAACAGTCTATATACCTACCATTGTTTGTTTATGATTACTAAAAAATAGCTATTTAAAAACTCTACGATGAGCCTCCACTTTTATGACCTGACTGTACATCAATGTTCTAAACAGTCCTCAACATTCTTCACCTGCAAATACAACTGTTCGCTGTTACTCCTACATTTTCTACTAGAAGTACCCTCTTCGTGAACGAACTGATATCCTCTGGCTAGATATTGGAATAATGCTATCGATACAAACATTAGACCAGAGTATATGAAGAATTGAGTCTCCTGGAACAAAAGAAGCTTGTTTAGACTTTGAACTTGTTTTCTCTATACTAAAATATAACTATTAAAATTGTCTTCATTTGAAAATTCAATTTATATCAAACTAGCGACCCGCCCCGGCTTCGCACGGCTATATTATGCATGTATTTTACTTGTACATATAAACCTTCCTCTTGAATCACTCTATCTAATAAAAAAAACCGCATCAAAATCTGTTGCGTACTTTTAAAGATTTAAGCATACAAAGGGAAATAGGGACATAGGGACAGAGAAAGCGACTTTGTTTTATACTATGTAGTGATTCCACTGTTTTAGCGCTCTCTCGGAAAACACTGAACTTTTTTAGATTTACTATCGATGGTTCGTTTTGGTCCTTCGAGCCGGATTTAGAATTTTAGTTTGGCGTCGACGGTATTTAAAAAATTGTTTTTAAATTGGCTTTCAGGGTCGATTTTCAAATTATACGAGTAGACGAAAAATACTGAAAGAAGTGACAAGCCGGTTTTGACTTAAAATATTGCATTATAGAGCCAGGAATCGAACCCGTTGATTACCTATGCTTAACAATATTCGTTAAAAAGATCGGTTTAAAAAGGAATTTCGAAAAATCAAACAATACGCGTACAAAGTCGCAGGCAAAAGTTAGTTTCATCTCTATATATATAAAATTCTCGTGTCACGGGGTTCGAAGTTGAACTCCTCCGAAACGGCTTGACCGATTCTCATGAAATTTTGTGAGCATATTCAGTAGGTCTGAGAATCGGCCAACATCTATTTTTTATTTTGTTTCCTTTAGTTTTTTTTTTGTAAATGGCAAAACAACGTTTGCCGGGACAGCTAGTATTATATATATTTTTGTACCAAAAGATGTTGCTGATAACGATCAAATTCAAGATTCAATAAATACAAACAAATGAAATATTACATTTTCGTTGTTTTCATTATATTGTTGTTGTTTTCATATTCATACCTGTGAGTATCCAGTGAAGACCTTAGTGATGACAATGATGATGACGTTACCGAAGGCTTCTGTGAGGAGCCACACTGACGTCATCACCGCCTTCATACTCTCCGGTGATTCTTTGAACGCGAACTCATTACCAGTCACTGCAAATAATACCTAAAAGCATTCGAATATTAAAATAAGAATATAGTCCATTTAAAAGTTATATTTGGGAGGTTTAAAGTTAAATCCAAGTTTGAGGGATCCTTGTCTTCCTTGTCCCACGGTCGCCATCTTGGACAAAAGGATTCAAATGGTTTTTATGGTTTATCTGACAAACTATAGGTCTCACATAAAATATCACATTTTTTGTGGCAAATAAGATTATCTACAACTTTTGTCAAGTAACTTTTAGTCGTAAACCAAAAATAAAAAAGTTATAAGCAAAAATCCATTACTCAGTTTCCTTAGCTAGACACAACAGGCAAACCACAAGTAAAAAAAAAAGGAAACGAATCAGCTCTGAAGCTATTAGACCGAATTTGATGAAACTTGGTAAAATCATTAATGAAGATACATTGTATGCTTAGAAGTTAATGAATATTAGGGCAGAACTAGTTTTAATAATAAGGTTTTGATTAATTTGGTCTTGTAGAATCAATATTTAATTAACTTGATAAATGATAAAAAATTACCTCTCCAGCAGATATTATGAAGAACTGCGGTAACAGTAAGGCTATGCATATTGAATTAGGTTGCGTTATCACGAACATTTTTGATTTCTGAAATAAAAACGTTGATAGGTAGGTACAATGAGGTTAAAAATAAGTGATTAAAGTAAGTACTTAACCCTTATTATGATTATCATTTTAAAAGACTCGCATAAAAGTGGTACCTTAAATATGATTATCATTTTAAAAGACTCGCATAAAAGTGGTACCTTAAATATGATTATCATTTTAAAAGACTCGCATAAAAGTGGTACCTTAAATATGATTATCATTTTAAAAGACTTACACAACTCAGCATGTGACCTTGAATATGGTTATCAATATCATATTAGAAGACCAACAAAAAGACGTGTGTGACACTGAATTAAGATTATAATTTCAAAATTCTTACATAAAATATGTAAACCTCAAAATGATTATCATTTTAATTCACTCACATGTGTGTGACACTAAATAATACGATTATCATTTTAAAATACTCACATAAAAGTGTGACGTTGAATACGAGTATGATTATCATATTAAAACACATACAGAAAGTGTGTGACACTGAATAATTATGATTACTTTTATCATTTCAAAATTCTTAAATAAAAAACGTGACCCTAAATACGATATCATTTTAAAACACTTACATAAGTGTCTCCATTTTTCCATATCATAATCGAGTAGACACCTCCATTTTCAATTTCAATACCATCCTTGAATCGTGTATCATTAACCCTTAACGAGTAAGTGGATGTAAACACCTCCAATTGCTTAGATACGCCGGTGAAATTCAAATAATTCTCGATTTCATCTCGATTCTCGTTGTAAAGTGATATGTTATTTGCATTCGATGATATTAAAAATCTAAAATAGAGTAGAAAATTATTTATAAATTGAAACTAGGATTTATAAGTATCTACTTATTAAACATCGTGATGAAACTTGCTTAGTTGGCGTATATTGACGAATTTTTTTCTCTGGACACGGTCAACTAAGCTGAGAAGGTGTTAAAGGTTCTGGACAAGCCTTCATAATTATCAACTAATTCCTTTAATACATGGTAAGTAGGGTGGATTAAAGTTGATACTTAGATTCTACTAATTGAATTTCGATGTAAAGTAAACCACGAAATTTCTTGAAATTAAAGGTATCCAATAGTGAAAACCAGATTTCAATTGGTAGTATTTAATTGTATATGTAACTGAGAAACAAACAAAAAAGACAGATATGAATTTAAAAACTATGCACATTTGTTTTACTACTCTAAGGCATCTAGCCTCATTTTCTGCATTTTTGTTTTACTACTCTTTTTAAGGCATCTAGCCTCATTTCCTTAAAGCTTAACTATGCATTTTTGTTTACTACTCTTTCTAAGGCATCTAGCCTCATTTTCTTAAAGCTTAACTATGCATTTTTGTTTACTACTCTTTCTAAGGCATCTAGCCTCATTTTCTTAAATTTGCTTAACTATGCATTTTTGTTTTACTACTCTTTCTAAGGCATCTAACCTCATTTTTTAAATACAAACTTCTTGTACTCTTTTCCTTTAATTTAAATAGGTAATATAGATTAAAAAGCTTAGGTTCTAAAACTGTGTGGGTAGGTATCCAAATCAAATAACTTGAATAAATCAAATCGGTATCGTCGAAAGCCGACAAGATTGATTGAACGATTCGTAAAATGCCTATTTAGTTCAAACAAATCAAACAGAACAAGGAAAAACAACATGAAAACATTGCTCCTATTTGTGTTAATGGAATTCCGCGCATCGTATTTCGATTATCTACCAGATCAATTACGAAGCACGACTATTGACTAACATACCATAATACTCAAGGACGTCTTTAACCTATCGGAGGTCTTGGGCATATTAGGATAATAGGGCCACTATGACTTAGACAGAACAATTTTTTATTTTTTACTAGCGACCCACCCCGGCTTCGCACGGCTATATTATGCATGTATTATACATATAAACCTTCCTCTTGAATCACTCTATCTACTAAAAAAACCGCACCAAAATCCGTTGCGTAGTTTTAAAGATTTAAGCATACAAAGGGATATAGGGACAGAGAAACCGACTTTGTTTTATACTATGTAGTGATAGTGATAGTGAAGTGACTAGCAGCGCTTCTCAGTTTACCCACATAACTCCCGATCCCTTGGGAATATCGTGATAAAAAGTAGCCTATAGCCTTTCTCGAAAAATGGACTATCCAACACATAACGAATTTTTCAATTCGAACCCGTAGTTCCTGAGATTAGCGCGTAAACAAACAAACTCGTCAGCTTTATAATATTAGTATAGATTCAATTTTTTTAGTTTTATGACGAATTAGTAATTTAGGTTCAATTTATTCTGACATGTCAATGAAATATATTTATTAAGAAATGACTTCAGAAGGAGAAATCTCTGCCTTATGCTGTAGTTTAGGCTTGTTGTATGAGCATATAGCCCTAGGCTTTTCGGGTAGCAGAGCCTAATGCTTACATTTTTCTCTGTCATATATTAGTCAATTTACCTAAAAACTTAATGAAGGATACACCTATACGTTCCTCATGAATCACTCCGTGCATTATTCAAAAGTGTATGAAAATCCGTTCAGTAGTTTTGAGTTTATCACGCTCAGACACAGGACGAGACGCGTGGGGGACTTTGTTTTATAATAGGTTAAAAACGGATAAATTATGTTGATTATACGCAAAATTATATTGCTTTTAATTAATAAGCCCCTTTTCTTGGAAAATTTATTAGGCTGTTAATTAGCTAATCAATGTTTTGTTTCGCTTTCGCTGACTTTAAATGTCATTCACAAAAGCAATACAAACTATAATTAACGACGGCGAGGTCAAAGTCAGAATTGCAGACCCACCGTAGAGCTCCAAAACTCCTATACCTAATTAGAATGTTATCAACTCAAGCAAGATTCTAAGGTCTTGCTCGAGCTCAAGTTTAGAGTTTTTAAACTCATTAATTTATTAGAATAATATTATTGGAATGTTTTCATTCTAATAATAATTTGTCTGCAATGGTGGGTCTGCAATTCTTACTCCGACCGTACCTTGGAAAAGGGTTAGTTTTTCAAGTTAAGTATTCTGTAATAACTAGCATGTATTAATCATCTTTTATGAAAATAATAGCCTTTAAACTAATGGTCATAATATGTGCCATAAATATCTTACTTTCCAAACGTTCGGTACAAACGCGATCTAAGTGAAATCCAATATTTATTGATGTACGTTCGATTTCATCTTCAACATTAGTAATGCGTTGTCTACAGACTAGATTTGACAATTCTCGTGTGGTAAAAAATAAAAATAAGTAAATAAATATTGCAGGACATTTTTTACACCGTCATCTAGACTCAAGCGTAACTAAGCTTGTGTTATGGTGGCCAGCTAACGGTTAAAACACTAATATATTTTTCTTCTGTAATACATGAATAGTATACACACAGAAACACCAAAACCATCTACATAAATACTTGTTTTAGACGGTGATCGAAGTGGCATCCTTGTGTATCGCATGCGGGTGTTCGCCCACTACGCCACAGAGGACGGCAAAATATACACCGAAAACGATGATGATAATTCGGAGGTATTCGTGGTCCTACTAGTGGGTCCCCAGTTATTTTTTTCTCCGTAGACCCACTGTACAATATTACCCGTGCAACTTTATTGGTTGATTTGTCGAGAGTCCATTATATGAGTATGTACTCACAATATGAACAAAGTTTCCGAAATGCCAAATTAATTAACCACAATGTTCGTATTCATACATAATTAAAATCCAGCCTACATCCTGCCTAGTTTGTATTTCACATTTATAATTAAAAACTTGCAAATAATAAACGTTGAGTAGATATTTACTCTGAACAATTCGTTACTCAAAGTTTATGGTTAAACAATTTGATATTGTGGAACAAATTATTGAATATTAAATACGTATTGACTGATGCGTTTATTTTAAATATTAATTTCATTCTGTGAATCGCTATACCGCATTCTTTGATGATATATTTCGGATGTTTCTGGTGGTAACTATAAAAAAAATTCCTTTATTATTATTCGTTTTTTTTTTCGATTTTACTATCGAACTCTGCAAAATAAAATCAAAAATACATACATAACCACATTTGAAAATTAAATAAAAACTTTTAAAAACATGATAAAAATCCCGTTTTAAATCACTTTAGGAGTAAATTGAAAAATAAAATGAAAAGTAATTCAGATAGATATTATTTTATTTGTATGTTGATACTTGTCAAATAAAAATACAAAACTTACAAACAGTCTTGTTCCAAAATAAGAAAATATTTAATTTTTAAAATATTTACTCAAATTAGTTTTGCCCAACTTTGAGAGTTTGACTAAACTAATTGACAAACAAAAGTTTCGGATAGAAAAATCTGGTAAAATTCCGAGTTCATTTCTAAAAGTTGATTACGTACGACACCTAAATCCAATCTAGCTTGCCGACCGTATTGGTTCCAGGATCTCAAATCAGGGATTGGATATAATTTCTCTTTAACTAGATTATTTGATCAACGTATTTGTGTAGTTTTGTTGGTTTATAGAGCTTTTAGAAGGTTTAGAGAAACATCTGTTTCTAATGTTGAAGACCATGTTTTGTAAAAGCGAGGATGACGGGAAGTAATACTTCACTACGTTGGCGAGGTTTCGTTAAAGATTCTTACTTACTTTAGCCAATGAAGAAGATGAATCAAAATTAGAAGAAATAATAAAATTTTATAAAACACTTACTTCACACTGGCTATAAAAAGTGTAGTCTTAAATTTTACAGTTTTTTATGGCACTTTACTAAGTAGGTATTTGGTAGCAGTTGCCATAATTACTTAATTTATAGCCATCGAAAAAGATCAAACGGATCACGTTTATAAATAGACCAATCAAAATAAAAACCATTTCTACCAAGTTACGGACGATTATGTTTTCAGATTAAAGTTCAAACAAAACGGCTTCGTTTATACTACCCACTTCGATTAGAATTGGAGCTTCCGATTTTTGTCAATAGACCTTTTAGAAGTCCGATAGGTAACCTACTTATTGATTCTATTTTAATTTCAGTTGAGTTTCGAGCAAATATTATAAATGTACAGATGGAATATTTTGTACATCTTCACAAAGAAACACTAATTCGATTGCGCTAAGACTCTGTATGTAGTAAATAAAACTGGAGCTGCTTTATCTACATATCGCACACCTAGATCGAAACTGTTGTAACTCAAAAAACATGATTTTTGGGAAATGGCAAAAAACTGATATAATGACACTATGCACGATAGCAATATTTTGTAAAAAGATTTTAAAATGTATTAGAAAATAAACCATTATGATATTAATCAGGTAATAAATTAAGCCTTAGATAATGAGAAAAGACTAATTTAAAAAATGCTCATTGAAACTGTAGTAAAATGAAATAAAAATTCAAATCAGTTAAGCAATAAGTAAGAAAAGTGACTTAACTCAAAATACATCACAAAACAAAGTGTATTAAAACCAGCAAAACTGTATTAAGTATTGAAAATACTTTGTAAGATTTTCAATAGTTTACTCACCAAAGTTGTCGCAACTCAAAATACAACACCCTAGTTGCACGAGTGGGTGTAGACAAAACTGATTCGTCTCGCCATCTCTTGGACACTAAAGTAAACTGAATTACTTCGGTTTTATTGCCGTGTAGGTAATCGTATCAGGAATCCGAATATGCTGTTAACTCAAAATGCGACATTTTTGAGTTACAACAGTTTCGATCTAGCTGTGCGATATAAGAAACAAGCCAAGTGCGAGTCGGACTTGCGTACGGAGGGTTCCGTACAATTATATTCTGTTTTTTATATTTGTTATTATAGCGGGAATAGAAATACATCATCTGTGAAAATTTCAACTGTCTAGCTATCACGGTTCATGAGATACAGCCTGGTGACAGATAGACAGACGGACGGACAGTGATGGAGTCTTACTGATTGGGTCCCGTTTTTACCCTTTGGGTACGGAACCCTAAAAAAGCAACTCCCTGTAATAACATAATGGCATAACAATTTTTTGTCTGAATATTTTTAGAGAAACAGGACTTATGCAAGTTTAACCGCGTGGCGCAGTTAGGTGTTATTTGTTTTAGTTTCAAATAACATCGGGGATTTCAACGGATTTCAGCAAAATTCAAGCTCTATTTCTATTCCGATCTATATTTCATAATGAATCTGGATTTCTAGTTCATTGGTTCTCATTTTGAAATAGCTTTAAAAACGTTTTTAGTTTTTCAGCGAAAATATTTGTGTTTTCATATTTATTCGTTAAAGTTTGCGTAAAATAATTGTGAAACGAGTTGCCAGACTAATGTTTATTTTAACTGTATGACATACACAGTCGATCAATATTATAATTCTATAGGTATTCAATAGCTTTATACATTGGATTTCGTAATTATCAAAGGTCAAGGGTGAACGAATCGGGCAAGTCACAACCATATTTCGTAAGAGGATATTCTTTGATTACGTTTACGACGTCAGACTAAATAAAAAATTGACATTGAGATCGACAATAAAAAACCGAACGTTTATAATTATGAAACCTAGTTATGAAGAATCACGGAACATGTGCCACATAATATTAATCTTTTCATTTAACTTTTTCACTTAATTCATAATAGACGACCCTGGCACAATGATCACCATGCCGGACTGCTAACCATTGGGTTGCGGGTTCGATTCCCACCTCAGACAAGTATTTATGCTTAGATATTTGTCTCTGGTCTGGTTGTTTCTATGTATTAGTATGTATTTACTAAAGGAAAGTATGTAAGTAGTATATTCGTTGTCTAGCACCCATAACACAAGTATAGTTACTTAGCTTGGGGCTAGATGGCGATGTGTGGAATGTCCTGCAATATTTATTATTATTATTAATCTAGATAATATATACAGCGACTGCAACTATAATCCATGCTCGAGACATGTATTAGATAAAGTAGGCTTCCCCAGAACCTATTCCTACCCTCTCATCTTCTGAGCGCCAGAGAAAAGGACTCCTCTAAACGTCTGGAGCCAACTAAGCCGCGGGTTTCATCACGGTTTCGTCACCATAAGAGAAATCTTACACCGCTCTGAACCGAGGCATATAGCTTCATATCTTATTTTATCTTATACAGGGTTATTGGTAATTATACTAGCAAGCCGTTGAGGGCTACTTCTGTGCACCTAAACAAACAACTTTTGTTCTACGACTTTTGGAAATTCGATATTTTTTATGAAAATTTTGAGGTTTGTCTTACCTGAAAATCAGCTGTTCCATACACGGAGATGTCATTAACCTTAAAACATTTACTTATTTTTTAAGTTTTATCTATTGTTCTTAGTCTCAATGACCTTTGTTTTTAAAAATCAGCTGTATTTCGAATTAACATAACCTCAAAATTTTCATATTCTTTTTCAAATTTCCAAAAGTCGTAGAACAAAAGTTGTTTGTTTAGGTGCACAGAAGTAGCCCTCAACGGCTTGCTAGTATAATTACCAATAACCTTGTATATTGGGGGCTGACAAATAGCCAGCAACACTTCGACCCAATGGGATCTTTTGTGTTTACCCCTACCTTAAGAGGAAAGGGTACCGGGGGCTCTTTCCATACAAACTATTACAAACGTAGTCGACTGTTTTCTCCCTGGATAATGACACTAGAGCAAATATTTTTGGTGCGTTAAACTTATAACTGCCATAACAAAAAATAGGGGCATTATTTTTTGTTTTTTTTTTTAATTGTTTTAATCTTAATTTCTATGATATTTAGAAAATGAAAAGAACCAAAACAAAGGTACATAGTCATGGCAGTTATAGGTTTTATGGCACAAAAATTATTGTGCTAGTGTCATTATCCAGGGAGGAAACAGTCGACTACGTTTGTATGGAGAATTCGCAGGTACCCTTTCACCTTTATGTTGCTTACTCTATGAAGAAGTGGTCGATTAACGAAAATATAGTTTCATACAGCAACTCACCTGACAAAAGGGAATCCACTCTTACTCTTGTCAACATTATCAACAAACCTGACCACCTCATCTCCCATCAAGAAGAAAGAGACCGCTTCATTTTCTTCGAGCAGAAACTGTTCATCTCTCGGCTTTATGCAACTGCCTCCCAAATTCAAGGTAATGTTAGAGACTCCATTTATTTTAACGTCTCGTTTCAGGAAATAAGAGTAAGATGGGATCGTGTATGTTATGTTTTGATGATCGTGTTGTATGGATATGGAACATGGGTTCCCGTTGAATATACGAAGTTGAGAGTATTCCGGAATCGGGAGTATTGGATACGTTGTCTGAAAGTTGAATTAAATTCCTAGAATAAAGAGACTACTTCCCGAATACTCGAACGAAACCAAAGACGCTCCAATCCTATTGAAATTGAGATTATGTCCCTTTCAGTATTCGGGCGTAAACCTATTCATATAGTGGGCATTATGATAATTTCAATTTAAATGCTTAAGAGGAAAGGGTACTGGGGGCTTTCTCCATACAAACTATTACAAACGTAGTCTACTGTTTTCTCCCTGGATAATGACACTAGAGCAAATATTTTTGGTGCATAAAACTTATAACTGCCATGACAATGCCCCTATTTTTTTTTAATTAATTTTTTAATTTTAATTTCTATGATAATTAGAAAATGAAAAAAACCAAAACATAGGGGCATAGTCATGGCAGTTATAGGTTTTATGGCACAAAAATATTTGTGCTAGTGTCATTATCCAGGGAGGAAACAGTCGACTACGTTTGTATGGACAGCGCGCAGGTACCCTTTCACCTTAAGTTTTTTCTACGTAGAACACAAACTTGGGGATCTTCAAGTCGTAAGTGAATAGGTATTCTTCTAGGAAAGTGTGCTACATCTTAGACCGCACTTGTTACCTACTAGGCGCCTATCAGGCGAAAATGATAGTGGACAAACGCTGACCTATCTTTGAAAAAAAAACGTCAAACTACATACACTAAGCGATTTTGTAATGGTAAGTACCTACCTTTGGTGTACCTTTGGTACAAAAGTTTGTTTCTTTGTCTGTCTTTCTCAAACATTGTTTAGTCCCCACACTAAACAATGTTTGAGAAAGACAGACAAAGCCACAGTCAATGTATCATGTTAACATTAGGTGTAGGTTAATAAATATTTTTCATTTTCATTTTTTTTTTCATCTGCTTTTAGTAAAGTACGCGGATATACATAATTAAAAATATGTTTAGTAATTATCAAGTTATGTTTAAATTAACAGACATTGGGTGTTAAAATAATTACTTTCTCGTGGCCTAGTAAAAACTTATTTAATATGACAAACCAGTGACAAGAGATCGAAAAAAATCTAAGAACACATCGGAAAATTTTGCGGCGTTTGAATATAAGTATGTTTTATTCAATGTTCAATAACTAATTTCAAAATTGCTCTTATAATGCAATTTGGCCAACTAAATAAAACTTGATATATTTTACTTATTTTCTGCCACAGAGACCGTAGAAAAGCTACATTACCTAATAGCAAAGTTGATATGTTATGGAAGAACATTTAATGTTTCTTGATGAGCTAACGATGAAATCAAGTTACATAGAGGTATATAGACTAATAATTAATTCCAAGTTCCAGCACATTTTTTTTTAATAAAAATTATTAGATTCATGCGATACAGCGCATGGCTATTGTATTATGTGAATACATAGAAGTATAATAAGAGATTAGACTAATATTTTTTACATAAAACTCACCCTGAGATAAATTTCAAGAAGGCCAGATGCAATAAACGAAACGCCAGCCAACACTCCTCCCAATGTCAACTTGTGAAGGGGATTCTTTAATATGTTACGACTCTCGAAATATGGATAAATATACTGAAACATAAAATACCTACAGTAAATGTATTTAACACAAAATATATTGTAATTAGGGTGAAAATTGAAAACGATGTGAAAACAGACTACTGTGACATACCACGAGTTATTTACATATTACATTAAGTTTATTATTTATTATTAGGTGTTTGCGCCCCACGGTTTCACCTGCGTACGTCCTGCCGCCCAATTGCCGTAACTTATGACGCATTAGTTAAGTGCACGTCTAGTTGACGCATACGTTACGTTGACGCAAACAATAATCGATATTCCTGTAAAATAAAACTACGCGTAATCGTCACTTTAACTGCACGTATGCTGCACGTCTACTTCACCTACGCGATGTGAACAAGTCATAAACTCTGCAAGGTGACAATTAATTTGACATTTATCTATCGTCAAAATTTCGCGCGAAATGTTTTTGTGCGATACAAATGACGCGAAGCTCATTGGAGCGCGCGACGTTTAGGTTTAGGTTTGCGTAACGTGTGCGTGACGAGTGCGTAACGTGTGCGTCTTAAGAAATTAGGGCAATACGAAATCTATACCTACTTATGACGCAAACGCAGTCAAGACGCGCTGCATAAGAACACAGCAATTGGGCGGCTGATCCCTCGGGAAATTCGGGATCAAAGTATCCACCCCCTAAACAATATCTAAGTCGATTTTTATCCAAATCAGTCCAGTGATATGACCATGAAGAGGGAACAAACAAACAAATAATATATAAACTTATAAACTAAAGATATAAAATTTAAATTTTCAAAATCTATTTCAGCTCGCGAATAAGTCGATTGTAGTTTTAAGTGTCGTGAAAAAAATTTATCGAGTGCGTAAGCTGCTGATTTTTCAAAACAAAGGCCATTCAGACCAAGAACAGTAGGTGAACCTTAAAAAAAGTAAAATTTTGAGGTTACTGACCTCTCCGTGTAAGGAACAGCTGATTTTCAGGTAAACCTAACCTCAAAATTTTCGAAAAAATGTTCGAATTTCCAAAAGTTGTTTGTTTAGGTGCACAGAAGTAGCATTCAACGGCTTGCTAGTATAATTTCCAATAACCCTGTATATACTTTTTGAGAAATACTCCCACTGAATCGTTACAAATATAGACCGTCTTCTGACAACCAATCAGTTGTAATAATACTTCCCTATAAATAATACAGTGGGCGTAAACTTTTACTTAGGGACTGAAATCCAAAGTCATTTGAACACCCACCTCGGGTATAAATTAACGTTTTCAGGTTCTTAGAAACATACCATATTTGTAGTGAAGTAACTATAGAAAATTTCATGTGAAATCGAGCGAGAGATCACAAATATCTATCACGAGAGGTTCACTACCCCAAACCGAAATGGGAGCATGGCCATCCGTTCAATTCCGAATTCGTACAACTAATCATTTGTTAGAACTTAATTCAAAATGTTGTATACTAATAGATTACTATTAATTCGTAACAAAAGTGCGGTGAGATACTTCATCTATCATTGGTACAATTTATTAATTTGTACATAAAATTAGCAGTTTGTACGTACAATGTCTAAAAATACACTAAATGTTATAACTATGACTACTCAATTTTACTCTAAATTTTATAACTACGACTATTTAATAAACTTTACATTCAATTCATGCGATCTATACTAATATTATAAAGTTGAAGAGTTTGTTTGTTTGAACGCGCTAATCTCAAGAACTACTGATTCGAATTGAAAAATTATTTTTGTGTTGGATAGTCCATTTGTCGAGGAAGGGTATAGGTTATTTTATATTTCGATATTCTCACGGGATCGCGAGTTACGCGGGCGACCAATAGGAACGAAGAATCAGAGAGATATGTGGAAAAACTTCCGTTTTTTTACTGCTAGATCGAATTGAAAAATACAGGCTACTTTTTATTTATTTATTTATTTTAGGAAACTCAACAGCTAATACATAATTATATAAACAGTACAACAATAGAAAGCCAATTACAGAGTTCCACGTATATAAAACATAAAAAGTAAAAGGAATTTTGATGTGATCCTACTTTTTATCCCGATATTCCCACGGGATCGGGACTTACGCGGGTGACACCGCGGGGTGCAGTTAGTGTTTGATAAATTGTTATGTTTATTTACTATTTGCTACATTTGATCTAAACACTATTGCACTAAGTTTATTACATTCAAGCACTATTACTATTATTATTATTGACTTTTAACTACCACATTACCGAAATGTGCAAAAAAGCATTCAAAGCTTTAGGGTTTGTTTTGTGGCAAACGGCTAGATTTTGTAATAGGAACACTATTTTATTGCTATATTATGCTTTTGTTCGCAGTAAACTCGAGTTTAACTCATTAGTTTGGGATCCACATGAAATCACGTACAGAGTTATGATAGAACGGGTACAAAAGAAGTTTGGCCGTTATTTATACAAAAAGCTATATGGTTACTACCCTTACTTATATCCTTCTCTTTTTGTTTCGGGTATGATAGGTTTAGAAACATTAGAAATGAGACGAAAAATTGCGCTGGTATTACACTACTTCCTCCTTTTAAACGGAAAAGTCGATAACCCCACTGCTTTATCTCTGTGTTCGTTGTTTGTTCCTAATGATTATTTGCGTAACACGCGTCCGAATCGTAGGCACAAACTGTTCGCACCGGCTGCCGTGCGCACTCGCACATCTAGATATGCTCCTACCTCACACGCACTCACACTTCTAAACCAGCTGATCACTGACCGGTTTGATGATGTAGACGTTTTCTACACAAATGCGCGGCAATTTGTAAACACTTGTTGTAATTGGCTGAGCTACAGCAATAATATTATTTAACTTAGATTAATTGATTTATATTAGAATAATTTATACTTGTATGGCTCCTCAGGCGTTTTGGCGTAGGCTGTAAGCCTGAGAGCAACTGTTTTAAATAAATAAAATAAAATAATAATAAATACACCTTTTTTGCGTAATCAAAAGCACTCAGTAAAGTATTATACCCAATGTTTTTATTTTTTATTTATAGAAAACTAGCTGCGCCCCGCGGTTTAATCCGCATATGTCCCGATCCCGTGGGAATATCAAAATAAAAAGTAGCCTATATAATAGCCTTCCTCGACAAATGGACTATCCAACACAAGAATATTTTTTCAATTCCAGACGTTCGCACTAAGCGCTTTGCTTCGTCATTCCTTATTCGTACTGCAGGGGAATGGAATTGGTTGCCTGCGTCTGTCTTTCCTGACGTGTACAATTTGGGGGTCTTCAAGTCGCGAGTGAATAGGTATCTTCTAAGAAGGCGTGTTACATCTTAGGCCACATCGTCACCTACCATCAGGCAGGTGTGATAGTGGTCAAACGCTGACCTATCTTATGTAAAAAAAAAAAAGAAATTCGAACCAATAGTTCCTGAGATTAGTGCATTCAAACAAACAAACTCTTCCCCCCTTATTCCAAAACGAGGTTTAAGGATAGTCCGAGATGTGGATTTAAACCATAGATTGTGATTCAGATTTACTTGTAAACTATAGTCTAAACACTATCCCTATATAATCTATAGGGATAGTGCTTAGACTATAGTTTCCTATATAATCTATAGGGATAGTGTTTAGACTACAGTTCACGAGTAAATCTGTGTCTAAATCTAAGGTTTAAATCCACATCTCGGACTATCCTTAAACCTCGTTTTGGAATAAGGGGGTTCAGCTTTATAATATTAGTATAGGCTTGGCTTAGCTTCGAATTAACAAGGAATTTTCATCTTGAAACCATTTTTGAAACAATAATCAACGATTTTCGTTATCTGGTATTTGGCGGTTGGTGGGATCCATAGCCTTAATCCTTGGGTAGCCCATCCCATGTTATAAGTTTGCAAGTAATTTTGATTGGACGGTTCCCAAATTGTGAAATTCATTTATCAATCATGCCGACCGGGCCGTGCCCCACATCACTCAGAGTTAATAGTATAATATTGATTAACTTTGAATATAGAAGGAACGTTTCGTAAACCGTAAGTAAATGTTCGGAATAACTTGTTCTTTAAACTTATCTCTTAGATCAAAAAGTGATCATTTAAGCTTTTTATGTCGATAATTCATCTGGATTTAAGCGTGGAAAACCACGGAATATCTGCCACGGCTGCTTAGATTTAATTTTTGTTAAAATAATATTTTTTTTCTCAGGACAGGGTACCGGGCGCTCTCTCCATACAAACGTAGTCGACTGTTTCCTCCCTGGATAATGACACTAGAGCAAATATTTTTGTTGCATAAAACTTATAACTGCCATGACCATGCCCCTATGTTTTGCGCCGGTACCCTTTCACCTTAATTTTTAGTTTACTTATTTTTGTTCTTATGCTCTGTACGTACATGTCAGTGTTCTTATGTTTGTTTGTGTCTTTACTTTTCTGAAATGTTTGATGTCGTGTTCTTGTCTAAATAAATGTTTTTCTACTATATTCTACTGAGGTCCGAATATAATTAATTTCTGGATTTAAAAGATCATAAAACGACAAACAACTTCTGCACCCGGAAGGTAAAAAGCAGGAAATTTTCTTTGAAGATTTCAGCTTTATTTTACCGGAATATCATAAGAGCCTTCGCAGACTACTTGTATTATTTACTCATGTGCTACTGGCTATCTATCGGGAAACCATTTAAAGAAAAATAGAGAATATTAAGTAAACCTAGTATCTACGTCTACCTATTATTATATTATTATGTATTATTCAGTTAATCCTACTAATATTATAAATGTGAAAGTTTGTGTGTGTGTGTGTATGTATGTTTGTTACTCCTTCACGCATAAACTACTGGACCGATTGCGATGAAACTCAGTATCTAGATAGCTGGAGACCTGGATTAACACATAGGCTACTTTTTAACAGGAAGCAACTGGTTAAAATAGGAGACCTTGTGAGCCAAGAGACAGTTACTAATTACGGAGTCCCACAGGGCAGCGTCCTAGGACCTACACTGTTTCTTGTATACATTAATTCACTCTGCGACATGCAGCTAAACAATGGGCACATATTTACGTATGCTGATGATACGGCTATTGTTTTTACGGGACATACTTGGAAGGATGTCATGGAATCAACAGAGTCTGGATTACGTAGAGTAGTCAAATGGCTAAACGCAAGCTTGCTTACCTTGAATGTTGCTAAAACGAACTTTATGTGTTTTACTATTAATAACAATACACAACCTGATATTAAAATAAGATCCCACGTCTGTAATAGTAATGATTTAAATTGTCAATGTCCTTATATAGCCAAAATCAATTACACAAAATATTTAGGCGTTGTAATTGATCAAAGGCTATCATGGCATCTACATCTGGAGCAGGTAATGAAGAGAATCAGAGGTCTCATGTGGATCTTCAAGAAACTTAGACACATAGCCACCCCAGATTTACTCAATCATATATACATTTCACTAGTACAATCAATTATTACTTACTGTATTCCAATCTGGGGCGGAGCTACAAAAACTAAGTTTTTAGAATTAGAAAGGTCGCAAAGGTCACTATTGAAAGTGATATACATGAAACCATACAGATTCTTAACAGCAGAGTTATACAGTCTAAGTGATCTACTCTCGATTCGCAAACTATATATTTTACTTGCCATACTCAAACTACACAAGACTTTGCCTTTTGACTCCTCAAAATTAGAAAATAGAAGAAACACAACTGTTGCGCCTGTAATATCTGGAAATACGAAATACTCATCACGACAATACAATAGACAATCATCATACATCTATAATCAGGTCAACAAGGAATTAAACATATATAGCATGACACACCACGACTGCAAATCAAAAATTACAATATGGTTGAAGTCTAAAACGTATGATGAAATTGAATCTCTTTTGACACCCATTGTTTAACAGCTAGCCTCTTGTTAAATTGTTGAATCTTGTTCACACTCACTCACAGATTTTTGGGCACAGGGTAAATCCACGTACCCAGGGTCTTAAGATCCTGGGGTGACTTGGTAAGTGCTCTGCTCAAAAACATATGATTTTTACAATTATTTAACACCAACACATTTGCTTTTTATAAAATTTTTTTTTTTTTTTTTTTAATTTATTTGCTTTTTATTGAGATTCGAGATTATGAAGTATTTATCTTTTTTGTTTTACCATAACTTGATTTATTTCTTGATAATTTTGCCTATACGATCAACTTAATTATTTTATGATTATTTTATGATAAATTTAATTTGCTTCAATGACATGCTTTTCATTATTATTTTGTGATGGATTTTGGATCTTTTATTTTATACAATTTCAATTTTAATTACTTTTTTCTGTTTTGTTTTATTAATTGCCTTTGTGCTAATATTTGATTTTTAATTCGAGATTTTGATTGCTTTTTTTTATTATTTAAATTTAAATGTAATATTTGGTATGACAATATAATTTGACATATTTAAATGTATACTTAAGTAACACCAAACTGGAAGACCAGAGTCTCCTATCACAGGTAGTTTATACTTAAAAGGAGACTCTGTATACTGTGTAAATCTATGTAATTTTAAATATGTTAATGAAATAAACTTTTTGTATTTTTTTATTTTGTATTTTATCCCGATATTCTCACGGGATAGGGACTTACGCGGGTGAAACCGCGGGGCGCAGCTAGTTATAAATAAAAAGAAAATATAGAGAGGAAATATTTATTGTTTGTTTTTATGTTTGTATTGCAACGAATAGGCTCCTAGGCTACTGGACCGATATTGATAAAACATGGTATGAGGATACATTGATTCATTGGGAATAACATAGGCAACTTTATCTCCCGATATTTCCACAGGATCGGGAGTTAGGGCGCGTTCAGACGACACGCGTTGACCACGCGCCCACCACGCGCATCACACGCGTTGACCACGCGTTGAACACGCGTTGAAATTTGTTCTATATGTAATTTGAGTCTTATGACACATCAATAGATCTCAAATTGCATTTATCAAGTCCACCCGCTCACGCCACGCGCCCGCCCCGCGCACGCCTCGCGCCCGCCCCACGCCTGCTTGCAGAAATGCAATTTGAGATCTATTGATGTGTCATAAGACTCAAATTATGTATAGAACATAGTTCAGAGCGTCTTCAACGCGTGGTCAACGCGTGTGATGAGCGTGGTGGGCGCGTGGTCAACGCGTGTCATCTGAACACGCCCTAAACGCGGGTGAAACCGCGGAGCGCTGCTAGTAACACACATAAGTTGTATTTTGGAGTTACGAGGCTTCAAAGCATGAACTATGACGTCATTGTCGGTCTGTGAAAGCGAATTCAAAAACTGATAGTAAAAAGGATTGCAACTTTTACACTAATTCTGCGAAACTTAAAAGCAGCGAGCGAATAAAACTTATGGATCGGGCAATAGATTAATTTTGTAGTCTGTTTCAAAAGTTTCCACCCTAAGCGGACGACTTTAGTAAAAGAGAGTGGTTTAAACATAATCACAGCAATATTCAGCGTTTGACAATCTCTTTACGGCCATAATCCTCAGTTTATAACTTTCTCAGATATTTTTCCGATAGTGCAATTTACATTCGATTCGAATAAAGGAGCAAAAAATCTGTTTACGACAGCCTCACCTCCGGGCGGCGGATTGTTTGCAACCATTTACGATTTATTTACAATTCTTTGTCTTTTTCGAAATGTTTATCTTCGGTTTTCGTGATTTCTTATTTAGATTTTACAAATCGAAGTGTCTGTTTCTTTTTTTTATTGGGTGTGAGATTTCATAGATTCAGGTTAGATTTTGTTATATACAAATAGTCATATCGCCAAGCAAACATGTATGTAAACTTTTTAAACTCACACGATTTGTATTCATAGCAATTATTTTCCCGGATCTTAAGACCAGTGTGAGGCTGTAAATTTCCATACAAAAAGCGGTAATTTCCCCCCCCCCCCCATAAACGAACTCCGATTTTTATAATTTTTGAAAATGTTCTAGATTTAATGGAAAACTAGGTTTAACCGTATTTATTTTAAAGAAATATTGCCTAAGATAAAAGTTATTAGTATATCTGAATATCTATATTTTTTAATTAAATGCGACCAAATTTATTTCATTTTGTGAAGGATAAAGGGGGTAAAAACGTTACGGCCCGTAACATTATTTGAAAGCAAAATGTAGGCAATTACGTCCGAACTTAAACTCTCTCTATCGCACCGCGTATCGAAAACTCATGATTCTCTTAATCGCGTATTTTAATTTCTCTTACCTCGACGTTTCGACTATGTTACAATAGTCATGGTCGCGAGGAGACCATGACGACATGGCGATTAAAACTATAAATAATTACTATAAACTTGTATGTTTTTCGATACATAAGACCGGTGCAGCCACGATTTACCATAGCCCCTGATGGCCCCTGAATTGACGTACTATGATGACTTTTTACTATTTTAAAACACTGAGCCTGAATTCTGAAAATCGGGCCACTGTTTGATGCAAAATATAACTCAAAATCCCACTAATATTATAAACTAGCGACCCGCTCCGGCTTCGCACGGCTATATTATGCATGTATTATATGTACATATAAACCTTCCTCTTGAATCACTTTATCTTAATAGATAATAGATAAAAAACCGCATTAAAATCCGTTGCGTAGTTTTAAAGATTTAAGCGTACAAAGGGAAATAGGGACAGAGAAAGCGACTTTATTTTATACTATGTAGTGATGTGAAAGGTTCTCTCTCTGTGTGTGTATGTATGTTTTCATTACTCATACTCCGAAAGTAGGTCTAAAGATGCATGAAGAGCGTGTAGAAAATAAAATTTCCAGCCCTAGGCCTTTTCTCTTTCACTGACAGCTGTCATGTCAAATTATGGCTTCGCACGACTTGTGCAATGTGCATGTATCAGTAACATTACGCATAAGGAACTTTAAAAACCTAACCTCCTTGCTTTAAGTAACACCAAAGAATAACACTACATGTATATAACCTCTTTGGTCCCAACCTTGTAAGAGGATCAGGTAGTATGGAGTCTCTCATTCACTCTCGTTGTTAGGAAGAATTTTATGTATTATTCGTAATGAAAAGCACAGTGTTTACCTCGGGTGAAAGACTCATTAACTCACTCTCAGTGACTTTCACACCTAGGATAACAATGTACTATTTCATTACTCATACTCCGAAAGTAGGTCTAAATATGCCTGAAGAGCGTGTAGAAAATAAAATTTCCAGCCCTAGGGCTTTACGCTTTCACTGACAGCTGTCATGTCAAATTATGGCTTCGCACGACTTGTGCAATCTGCATGTAGCCAGTATCAGTATCATTACGCATTAGGAACTTCAAAAACCTAACCACCTTGCTTTTTTTTTACACCAAAGAATAATAATTATGGCTTGGCACGGCTCATGCATACTGCCAGAGTTTAGTACTAAGTAACTTTTTTCTCAGTAATCAAATTCAAGTAGGTACCTATATTTAGTTCAAGATATCTTATTTAATAAAATAAATGTAAAGACGAAAATGGTCAAAGCGACCTATGACCATGCCACGCCGCCCGCCCGCGCCCTGTCGATGTTGCTGATGTCGTACGTTGAGTAAAAAAAAACTGGTGGGAAATGCTAGCATTTCCAAATTATTTTAAACGTTTTAATTAATACTATTTTTTCTTATTTTATTATGTTTTTGTGTTAAGTTTAATCTGGTTTTTCATTTATGATTGTGTATTTTGTGTAAATATCATTTTCTAGACAAACCGTGTTACAAAAACTATCAGTTAAATCTACGGACTTCGCGTCATTTCCCAATGTTGGATTACCTCATTAATAAAAACTTCTTCGGTAAGTACCGCCGTATTTAAGTATTGAATACAAATAGCAGAAACCTAAAAAACACTACATAATGTATAACCTCTTTGGTCCCAACCTTGTAAGAGGATCAGGTAGTATGGACACATGAGTACCTACTCATGTGGTATGGAGTCTCATAGTCTCATTCACTCACGTTGTTATGAAGAAATTTATGTATTATTCGTAATGAAAAGCACAGTGTTTACCTCGGGTGAAAGACTCATTAAGTCCCTCGAACTATAAGCGCCCTCGCTACGCTCGGGCGCCAAACTTCGTCTCGGGACTTGTAATGAGTGACTTTCACACCTAGGATAACAATGTACTATTGTTACTCCTTCACGCAAAAACTACTGGACCGATTAGAATGAAACTCGGTATCTAAATAGGTGGAGACCTGGATTAACACATAGGCTACTTTTTATCCCGATATTTCTACGGGAACGGGACTTACGTGGGTGAAACCGCGGGGCGCAGGTAGTGATATATAATCCGCATCAAGGATTGTTTTTATCTAATTTTTGCATCAGTCACTTAACCGCGACCGCGACCACAGCGAAGCGTGGCAGGGTACAGCTAGTTATACATAAGACCTTCCTCTTGAATCACTCTATCTATTAAAAAAAACCCCATCAAAATCCGTTGCGTATTTTTAAAGATTTAAGCAGTCAAAGGGAAATAGGGACAGAAAAAGCGACTTTGTTTGATACTATGTAGTGACTAGCGACCCGCCCCGGCTTCGCACGGCTATATTATGCATGTATTATACATATAAACCTTCCTCTTGAATCACTCTATCTATAGAAAAAAACCGCATCAAAATCCGTTGCGTAGTTTCAAAGATTTAAGCGTACAAAGGGAAATAGGGACAGAGAAAGCGACTTTATTTTATACTATGTAGTGATGTGAAAGGTTCTCTCTCTGTGTGTGTATGTATGTTTGTTACTCCTTCACGCAAAAACTACTGGACCGATTAGAATGAAACTCGGTATCTAAATAGGTGGAGACCTGGATTAACACATAGGCTACTTTTTATCCCGACATTTCTACGGGAACGGGACTTACGCGGGTGAAACCGCGTAAAAATACTTATATCATGTTTGAGTTAATTTTGTTTTTTATGTATATTTTAATTTAATACCCATAGTTAATTAAGGTGATGATATATTTGCATTTGTCAAAGTTACCACAGGCCGTTTTCAGGCCATATTTCCTTATGAAACTGTTTTATTTTAACGAACCAATTAACCGGAGATTATCCGATGGACGGCTTTATAATGAATTGATGTTGTTTTATGAATATTTTTTCTTGCAAAAACAGATTGAGTATTTTGTTAATTTCTTTTAAAAAATAGGAATAATATAATATTTTATTTTTAATAGCTTCTATACAATTCCCCGAATCTTGTGAATCACACTATAAGCCTTTATGTACCTTACTTTGAAAGGTAGGCCCAAAAAAATCAAAAATGGAATTTTTCGATTCGCATTTTGTCGGATTTTATTTAAGTTTTAGTTTAGATCGTCTTTTGTTTCCGTTCAGATCATCTTTTTTTTAGTTTAGATTTGTTTTTATTTTGATAATGTTTTGTTATTTTTCCAACAGGAAACAATAAAATAAACTAGACATAAACAACTCTATTGGATAAATAAACTGGACCAAATAATCTCAGTTAAGATTTGTGCAATTTATATGTAGTGATCCTTATAATACACAAATTTTGACCATATAGGTCTACTAGCGACCCACCCCGGCTTCGTATTATACATATAAACCTTCCTCTTGAATCACTCTATCCATTAAAAACCGCATCAAAATCCGTTGCGTAGTTTTAAAGATTTAAGCATACATAGGGATATAAGGACAGAGAAAGCGACTTTGTTTTATACTTTGCAGTGATTAGTTGCTAGGTATTTTATCTCACTTACCTTTTGAGATATAGGTATCAATATGAGAATGAATATCGGTCCCAATACTTGCATCTGATCAGGTTTGACAGTAACAAATCCGAATCTACCGTCCATTTTGGTCGCTTGTAACGTCCAACGGGATCCCTGAAATATTACACTACTTTGTAAGAGGAACCATATAAAACACCTCTCAGACCGCTTCGTTACTTTTATTTTTTACAAATGATAGGTCAGCGTTTGACCACTATCGCACCTACCTGATGGTAGAGGTGACGATGCGGCCTAAGTTATGTTTTGTTTTTTTTTTTATTTTCTAATTATAATACAAATTAAGATGTTAAGTTTTACTCTAGTGTCATTATCCAGGGAGAAAACAGTCGATTACGTTTGTAATAGTTTGTATGGAAAGAGCCCCCGGTACCCTTTTCTCTTAACAGCTATCTGTATGCTAAATTTCACCCGATCTGTCCATTGGTTTGGACTGTACGTCAGTCATCTTATCAGTCAGTCAGGACTAATATCAGTCAGGACTATTGTCAGTCAGATATAGATTGCATTTTCTAAAACAAATCATGCGTGAAACTGAACGTAACTAGATACACAATAAGCGCGACTAGCTCATTAATTCAGCACAATGAATGGTTATCGCAAAGTTCAGTTCAACAGTTTCGTGACATTCAATTATATACTTGGAGCCACCTAACGTTCGGTGGCCTTTTGTTCCTGTTTAATTAGGTTAGTTTCGTTAGTGAATATTGTCTGGAAAGTCGCTCTGTACGTCTGTCTGTGGGTACTTTATTTGACAAAGAATCTTTGGTAAAATGATTTCCATAATCGGGGTAGTATTTTCTAAGGTTTTGGCGACTTGAACTCATAATTATAAATATACTAGCGACCCGCCCCGGCTTCGCACGGCTATACTATGCATGCATTATACATATAAACCTTCCTCTTGAATCACTCTATCTATTAAAAAAACCGCATCAAAATCCGTTGCGTAGTTTTAAAGATTTAAGCATACAAAGGGATATAGGGACAGAGAAAGCTACTTTGTTTTATACTATGTAGTGATTTGAACGGATATATTCGCGTTTCCATAATCGGATTTAGGTTTTGAATACTCTACCAAGACTGGTTTGTCAGCGATTACAAAATTACTTTTACTCTAGGCTTTGAATAGTATATTTTTACTCTACCATTAAACAATGGTGTTTGATTGCTGTTATCTGCGGCGCTTAAACATTGACCTTTTAAATGATTTTATACATTTTAAATTGAGTTGTTCTTGATTAATAACTGAATTTATGATATAAAATGTTACTGAAAATTTTAAAAATTAAATGCACACAGCGCCATCTTTTTGATAGCTTTTTCACACAGGTACCATTTAAACAGGACAGGTACACTACTACACTACACACTAGTCTAGTGAAAAGGCTAAGTAATTTAAGGGTTCAAGTGTTTATCAAAGCGAGGGTAGGTCGTGTCCAATTAGTGAGAATGTTTGTCACTTGGATAACATCTGTATATTAACGTTTGACACTTACCATTTGATCTAAACACGCATCACTACATAGTATAAAATAAAGTTGCTTTCTCTGTCCCTATTCCCTATGTATGCTTAAATCTTTAAAACTACGTAACGGATTTTGATGCGGTTTTTTTAAATAGATAGAGTGATTCAAGAGGAAGGTTTATATGTATAATACATGCATAATATAGCCGTGCGAAGCCGGTGCGGGTCGCTAGTAAAATATAAAAGGAACAGTATAAGGGTAAGTATTGTGAGTTTTCGTTTCACATCTTTCACAAATTATGTGTATTTCTTGCTAGTTTTTAGTCGAGATTTTTACGCTTACCATTTGATTCAAAAAACCCTAAGAGACATGTAAAACAGTAAAAAGGGTAAGTATTTTAAGTGTTTGTTTAACAACTTTAACAAAATACTAATAAATTCGGATTTAAAAACTCTCGACTCGCCCGTAAAAAATACTTATCCTCGGGGATAAGTATTTTTTGCTAACTTCGAGACGAAATATTGAGTTTTCACACTTACCATTTGATCCAACAATGCCCAAAAGACAGGTAGAACAGTAAAAAGGGTAAGTATTGTGAGTGTTCGTTTCACATCCTTTACAAAATGTTTATCAAAGCGAGGGTAGGTTGTGTCGAGCCAGTGGGAATGTTTGTCGTTTGGTCCACGATGGCATATCCTGTTTTTAATACCTAGCTGTGGAAAAAAAGTAATTTTATTATTTGACATTTCACTATTAATTTAGACTAATTCACATACCTCAAATGAGGTTAAATAGCCAAGTACTTTATTATAATTTTGACATCTTATTACTCTATTTAATGTGAATAAATGATTGATTTGATTTGATTTGAAAAAAAAGTATTATGGTTTAATGCTAGTTACGTCAAGTTTCAATGCAAGGGTCGAGGGTTCGAATCCCGGCGTAAGATCGTTTTTATTTTTATTTTTTTCTTTTAAATTTGTAAAACATCGGATATAAACAAAAAATTAACAGCTACGAGTGCTACGAATATTCGTAGCACAACTAAATAAGACGTCTGCGCAAGCTACGATGTTTTTTTTCTGCTAAACATATCTATAAATATGCATAAGTAAATTAATACGTTTCCGAACAATTATAAATAAATAAATATTGCAGGACATTCCACACATCGCCATCTAGCCCCAAGCTAAGTAACTAGACTTGTGTTATGGGTGCTAGACAACGGATATACTACTTATATACTTTTCTTTTGTAAATATATACTTATAATACATAGAAACAACCAGACCTCAGAAAAATATCTAAGCATAAATACTTGTCTGAGGCGGGAATCGAACCCGCAACCCTGTGTTGGCAGTCCGGCGTGGTGACCATTGTGCCAACTGGGTCGTCAATTAAGTACTCCAGATGTAAGTTTGATAAACTAAGTACAGATGTATCAAGTCATAGTTGTGCACAGTTTTAGGTATGGGTGGCAGTAGCGAGGGCACATGAGTAGTCCTTCTTTACTCATGTGGCAAAGGGGTCTATACAACCCGATTCCTGTCAGCTTACTTTTACGGGTCCAGGCATAGATGCGGAAGGCAAACGGCAACCGTCGGTTTTTTTTTTAATTCATAAAGCATATTTATTTATTTATTTTATTTCATAAATTCAGTACACAAGAAACAAACCGTTTTTTGCCTGGGGGCTATATTGCGGAAGATAATTAAAATTAAATTTAATTAGGTAATTAAGGTAGCATCTTTTAAATCGCAGTTTAAAAAGTATCTAAAAATGTTACTGCTACAATTTGCTATGAGTATATATTTTTTATTTTTTTGTAGTACTCAATCTCTTGGTTAAACGGCTTAGCTTCAAAGATATTTCACCCCTCGCTACTGGTGTGTAAGTCTGTAGATATGCAGTTTTGTTTGTGTGTTTGTTAGAGAAGCGGAAGCCGTTGTCCGAGCAACTCAAATCAAAGCTTTATGTTTACACGCGTACACAACACATTGAACTGCGCACCGATATTGTTTGAGTTGGTATATTTGTACTTTCAACGAACAAAGTTACAAACTTACATAGCTGAATATAAGTAAATATATTCATATTATAATATAAATATATTTACTTATGCGCATGATTTAATTCGAACTGTGTTGGGTTTAGCCAAAAAAAAACGGTCAAGTGCGAGTCGTACTTGCGCGCCGAGGGTTCCGTACTTTAGTTTCAACTCTCTTTCTCTACGCATGCATTGGTATGGTAGTTAGTTACTAATTTAACTTGACCCCTATTTCGTTTGGGCGTCCATACAATGTAAGGGTCAAGTTAAATAGGTCCAACTATGTATGTATGGGGAAACCTACAACACGGGAACGGGAATTTACAACTTTTTTATTTTTCGGAATTTTACCTTGCTGACCTTGCGTTTGCCTAATTTCGTAATTCTAGGTCAACAGGAACTACCACAAAGGTTTTCAACCTATAGGGTACTTCCGGTTGACCTGGTAGGTATTGTCAATTTTGTTTAAGACAAGGTCTTACACAGCACAAGTAAAGAGAAAATTCCAAAATATAAAAAAGTTGAAAATTAAGGTTTTTGGCACTTACAAGTTTTTACGCAAAAGTAAATTTGCACATATCTTTTAATCATGTTGACTCAGGACCTTGATTTTTATACACCTTATAGGGACCATAGTATATGACAATACCTCAGTATTGGGTATGAATTTCAACTTGCTAGTTCCACCCGTTCCTGAGATAATCGGTGGTGACACACAGACAGACAGACAAGAAAGTGATCTTATAAGGGTTCCGTTTTTACCTTTTGCGGTATGGAACCCTAAAAAGCGAAGGAAGCCGATAAAATTTAATAAATCCTAACAGCTTGGTGGCTCCCTCAGGCTATGTGAGCTGTTGAGTATCAACCGTCAGAAATACAATTCAATTACTCACCGAGACACATGTAACAAAGTCAATAACGACGTTCCCTTCTGGTTCCTTCATTACATATCGTTTTCTCGCACTCACAAATATAACTGAAAATAAACAATTAAAGTTACTGTCATGAAACTAAAGCGTTGATTACTATTTGGGCATCAAAAACAATAAGTAAGATTTATCGCTCAAGACTCTAAAATAGGCACCTAAGCACTTTGTTTGTTATATTAAAGATATAATAAATAACCTAATCTAACAAGAGCCGGCTACTCTCTGTCCAAAAAATTGGACTGCGATTCCTAGATAAAAACTTGAGAAAGAAATTTGAAAACAATAGACGACCTGAAGTTTGTAAATTTATAACAAAAGCTAAGGACTCATGGTGAATAAAGGACTTCGTCTCCACTCTACCCGATCCCATCTCTACCAGATTTAAAATTACATAACAAAAAATCCCTACCCGATATGATAAAAAGTACAGTCACAAGAAAAACATATAAACTATACAAATTCTGAAGAAATTAAGAAATATGAATCAGGCGAAATACCTGATGAAATACAAATCTAACGACTACTGATCTGAATGAAATGCTAATCATACAAAACGCAAATTAGACGTAATAAAAATAAAACAAATAACCTAATATTTTCTCTCCATTTTCCGTTATACTTTATGATAAAAGTAACATATATTTATATAGTTTGTTACGTACTAAATAATCACATTTTCAAAGATATTATTATCAGACGCATTACAGTATAAACTGTAGCGGTGTTGTTTATCAAAGCTAATATTTGGTAAGAGAACACCAATCTCCGTTTACATTACGTCAAGTGGAGGTGTGGTGGAGGTGTGATATCATATTATCGTAAGCGTGTTTAAATTACGTCTCACTTACTGAGGCGTTATCACGAGTTGTTTACGCACTCGTTCACGCGAACACGTACTATCTTTCTTTTACGAATCCTTCCGCGTAGAGATTATGACGACCCAGTTGACGACCCAGTTGGCACAATGGTCACCATGTCGGACTGCCAATCACAGGGTCGCAGGTTCGATTCCCGCCTCAGACAAGTATTTATGCTTAGATATTTGTCTGTGGTCTGGTTGTTTCTATGTATTATAAGTACTATATATTTACAAAAGAAAAGTACATAAGTAGTATATCTGTTGTCTAGCACCCATAACACAAGTCTAGTTTCTTAGCTTGGGCCAGATGGCGATGTGTGGAATGTCCTGTAATATTTATTTATTTATTATTTATTTATTATATTTTTCGTAAAAATAGCGATATTCATAATTTCAACTTCATTAAATCACTACATCGCTTTCTCTGTCCCTATATCCCTTTGTATGCTTAATTCTTTAAAAATACGAAACGGATTTTGATGCGGTTTTTTTAAATAGATAGAGTGATTCAAGAGGAAGGTTCATATGTATAATACATGCATAATATAGCCGTGCGAAGCCTGGGCGGGTCACTAGTAAGAAATAAAGATGAACTGACCGTGCCCGGTAGTAGGCTTCGGAAAATAAACAGGTCGTTTAATAGTACATGTGTGCTCTATTATAATAAATTTCGTAAGGTTGTATATGACTTGTCCATTATCAGGTTCAAATTTTTATAAAGCATAAATTGTGCAGTAAGGCGAACTATGATATTTCGTCTTACCTTAATGATAAGAAGCCATGGACGTGACTTTAGTTGCTCCATTTAAAATAATACTTTCAAATAATATTTGTAATATTGACCTTTGTGAGCGTGATCACATGAAAAAAAAACCCCCATGACTTTCTTGTGCCTTCTTCTCATTGGTGGGCTTTAAAAGACGTTTCTATGTGATCTGTATACTTGGTACAAATGTAATAAGCATCCAAATGAATAATTTTTTTGACTTTGACTTGACTTTGACTTAGCGAATGCCTATGTCATAAGCTATCTGTGTGCAAAATTTTAGTACAATCCGTCTATTTGCTTGAGCTTCTTCTTCTATTGCCTGCCTTTAAATTCTATGTACCCGATATTGCGCCACAGCTAAAGCAACATCATTGGCCTCATTAAAGTCCTCAAACGTGCAGGTATTGGACATTGCAGGAGGTGATCCATCGATTGTGTAGAGGCAAGCCACTACCTACACAGCTCGGACTGACAAATGGAGTATCGACGCATAGCTCTTGAGCCATGCGTCGATATGTCAGTCAGTCAGAACTCTGAATTTTATATTTAAACTTTTCCACGAAACATTAAAAATGTAATTAGCCATCGGGAGGTAGATAGTTTAACAGTTATTCTGTGATATCTGTATTTATATAAGAGGCTCGCGTATTGGCCAATTTTAATCTTGAAGTTTTATGGTAAATACGGTACGTTTGATCGAGTGCCTGACCAACAAATGGTAGGGGTACTGTTCTGTATTATTATATCACTAGCGGCGCTCCGCGGTTTCACTCACGTAGGTTCCGATCCCGTGGGAATATCAAAATTAAAAATAGCCCTTTTCGATAAATGCTATCCAACACAAAAATAATATTCAATTCGAACTAGTAGTTCCTGAGATTAGCGAGTTCAAACAAACAAACATACTCTTCAGCTTTATAATATTATTAGTACCTATACGTATATAAATATTTGATCATTGAGGTATGAGCCCATAGTAACGAGCGAGCAGATGTGCACAACATAATAATATACGCCTTAATAAAATTTCTCGACTCAGCCAAAAGCGACTTGTCGGGGCTATCCAACAAAAAAATTGTTTAAATGTACTTACTAGGTTATTTTGTAAGTAATTTATCAAAAATTAAATTATTTATGACAAGTATTTTCCAATCTATAAAAGAGGTAAAGTCAAACTTTACTTCTTTTATAGATTTGTTTGAAAGAGGTAATCTAGGCAACTGCTGGACCGATTTTATAAATTGTTTTTAGAATTAAAGCTTTATATTTCTTTATTTCTATAGATCGCAACCTACGCAGGTGAAACCGCAGGGCTAGGCTAAACTATGACGTAGTTAAAATACTCAGAAAACACAATGACCTCAAGAAACGTTTCCTAAGCTATAGTTTACTTTAGCGACAGAAATACCAAATAGATTGACACTATCAAAGTTAATTTTAGCAGGTAAATAATAATAACACTCAAAATAGGAACATTTATTTGCAACAACTGATAAGAATAGCTAAGGTTAGGTACGTGATAACAACGTGAAATCATCGTGAAATGGAAAGTTTTCCTTATGTGAAGAAAAATAATAAATACTTACTTAAACTTAAATAATACTTTATAAAAAATAGGAATTCTTAGACAAACAAAATATACCTATATAAGACTTAAAAAATATAGTCAAATTAGTTGTTAATTTATGACTTACTAGCTGCGCCCCGCGGTTTCACCCGCGTAGTTCCCGTTCCCGTGGGAGTATTGGGATATAATATAGCCTATGTTACTCGTGGATAATGTAGCTTTCGAATGGTGAAAGAATTTTTAAAATCGGTCCAGTAGTTTTTGAGCCTATTCATTACAACCAAACAAACAAACAAACAAAGTTTTCCTCTTTATAATATTAGTGTAGATGTAGATTTAATTTTTAACCGACTTCAAAAAAGAAGGAGGTTCTCTTATATATTTTTACCTGACTGCAAGAAAAGGATTATGGTTTTCGCGCCTATTGTATGTATGTTTGTAATTTATGTAGGCATGTTCACCGATTACTCGAAGAAGACTAGCTTTTTCCCGCGTAGTGTTTGAATTTTTCAAAACCCTTTCTTATCAGATGCCTACGTCATACAAAGAACGCATACCCTCCAAGTTTCACATCTCTACGATCAGCGGTTTGGGCTGTGCGTTGATTCGTCAGTCAGTCAATCAGGACAAAACATTTCATTTGTATAGATTAGATTCCTTCTTTGTTATTTTTGTAACGTTAGTAAATCGAGCCTTGATCAAATGACATTAAGGATAAATAAATCATTGATCTAATGACTTTAGTGGAAATGAACGATAGGTGTAAAATAAGTTGTCTAAATGAAGTCTAGTTTACGTAAGCATTCGATGAGTTCATATATTTAAAATGTAACAAGTGCAAACGTGTTTCGGAATGGCGTAGTAAACCCATTTTTGTTGGGCAGGTGCGAACCAAATAACACAAAAACTCATTTTTCAACTAAAAAGAGTTGTACGTAACGGATTTCCCTAAAGCCTATCGATCATTCAAACCAACATTCTAAAATCCCTCTGAATTTTACAGTTTAAAACACGAAACGTTAATAAAATAACACTCTCCGAACTTTATTTTAGAAGCTCGAATAAAAATTCATATAACATTTAGACGAGTTTTGATTTTAACGACGTGTGAAACCCGATATTGGGAGTTTGTTCCAAACCTGCGGCCATGTCTGGAATATTTGATTGAATCTACAGCCATTAGGTGTAACGAGCGAGCACTACGATGGGATCAGATTTTAAGGGTTTACGCTCAACGTGCCAATAACTTGCCCTCTTAGGGATGATTCTCATTAGACCGGGGCGTGTGGTGTACGTGGTTCTGACGGGGGGGGATTGTTAGAATGATTTTAAGCAATGAAATATTTGAATTTAAATATAGGTAGATATAATAAATAATAAATATTGCAGGACAATCAACACATCGCCATCTAGCCCCAAGCTAAGTAACTAGACTTGTGTTATGGGTGCTAGACAACGGATATACTACTTATATACTTTTGGCGTGGGTGTATTGGGACCTTTATGCTCGTAAGTCGATTTGTAATGAATTTTGTGACTTTATTCAAGTCATGTGCCGTGATAGGAAAATGTAAGATCCAACAAGACTACAAATTAGGCAAATCGGATAACCTCTGAAGTTAACCCTATCAATCTACTACAATAATACCTACTCGCAAAATACACAAATACACGAAAGTTTGAGAATCAACTAATTTTTGCTCTATTCGTGACTTTTCGGAAACTTTTTGGAGTTGTGTACTTAACATAATTCTAGTTTTTGGGATTTCTACTATATTCATAACACTTATTGATGTATTCATTTAATAGTCATATAGGTTTGTGTATGTATGTATCACTATCACTACATAGTTTAAGAAAAAGTCGCTTTCTCTGTCTCTATATCCCTATTTATGCTTAAATCTTTAAAACTACGCAACGGATTTTAATGCGGTTTTTTTTATAGATAGAGTGATTCAAGAGGAAGGTTTATATGTATAATACATGCATCATAAAGCCGTGCTAAGCCGGGACGGGTCGCTAGTTTGTGCATAAGTATGAGTAGGTTTATTATTTTTAGGTTTTAGTTTATTTTTATGCGCCATCAAATGGTATGTAAAAGTTATGTTGTATTGTGTTGTATTCAAATGATTGTAGGTATGTATTATTTTGGAAGTAAATATAGTATCCCATTAAACTCCTATAATCTATACTAATATTATAAAGTTAAACAGTTTGTTTGTTTGTTTGAACGATCTCAGTAATTATACTGGTTTGACTTGAAAAATTATTTTTGTGTTTGATAGCCCATTTTTCGAGTAAGGCTACTTTTTATCCCAATATTCCCACGGGATCGGGAGTCACGAGGGTGCAACTGCAGAACGCTGCTAGTATAATATAATAGTTAAATATGCAGGTGTAATAAACTTACCAACAGCAATCAAAATGATGAACCCAGGCGCGCCAAAAGCGAGTGAATAACAGTCTTTATCGCCGAAACATCGCACTTCAGACCTCAATATCGGAGACACTGCCTTAGCAATGAGACTCCCGACACATAGCACGAAGTATAGAATGCTAAAATATATAGCCAAATGATGATCTTGTTCTGGGAGCTTGAATTGATCGCCACCGAACGCTGTGACGCACGGTTTGATACCACCGGTGCCGATTGTTATCATGAATAGGCCAATAAGAGTGCATAATCTGGAAGAAAAAAAATATTTAAAAAATAAGTGACAAAAATTACACCGTAACTGGACCTGAAACTCGCGACCGTTACGCCACGGCCAGTTAAAAGAGTTAAAGTCGTAAAAAAATTAAGGGATAATTTTTGTCGAGAACATAATAATTATTCTCAATACCAAATTGAGAGATCGAAATGTAAAAGAAATTCTCAAACGATTTGTAAAGAACATCATTCTTAACTTTAAAAGTCTGAATATAAAAAGTGTTTAGGTGAATTAAATTAGCTAATTTAGGATAAGCCAAGTGCAAGCTCAAGCACTTAATTTTTGAAGTGAAAACTTCTTTAGCGGCGTTGAGCACTTTTTCTGTAATGGGTATAAAATCTTAAACTCGCGTCAGGACACGTGACCTGATCGAAAAAGCGTAAGACGGATGGAGAGTAGACAGCTATCCCCTCTCTACGGCGGGCGCGGCGAAAATGTATGCCTGGGCCTATGCTGGGCCTACTGTTTTTAATTTGGCTGTGAGTGTATTAAGACGTACATATGGTATTTTTTAACGGACGACTATTGACGGACGACAAATTGCGGACGACAAATGTCGGACGACTAATTGTCGGACGACTATTGACGGACGACAAATGTCGGACGACTATTGATGGACGACAAATGTCGGACGACTATTTGTCGGACGACTATTGACGGACGACAAATGTCGGACGACAAATGTCGGACGACAATTTGTTGGACGACAAATGTCGGACGACTATTTGTCGTCCGACTATTTTTTTTTTTTTCCTCTAAAACTCTTTTTGCGTATGTTCTCGCGACATATGAGATTTTACACAGATATACAGTTTTCACTTCTGCCTGCACTCCCGGAGTGCGCTGTTTTTTTTTTTATTAATAGAGTATAATTTTGTTTGGATCGCCCGACTAATAGACCAACTAGTTAGTTAAATGTATTTTTGCTTTGCTATAGAATATCTTTAAATAAAAACACACACCACCATAACATCAGGTTCATGAAAATGTTTTTGTTCAATATAAATAAACGTCAATTCCATTCAGATATAACAGATTGAACGTTTCCTCTATGTATTGTAAGCGTTCTCGGATAGGTATTTGTCATGTAAAGTGTTGGCAAATACAATAATTTTACACCTGAATAATGCGTCACCCCTTGGGGAAAACAAATATTTTTACATTTTCTGGAAAAGTGTAGGATGGAAAACATAAGGTTGTATATTAGATTATGTGTGTTCAATTCATTCTCACGTTTGTATGTAGGTAAGCACATATTTAAAGTTTAAGTTTTTTAAGACAATTAAAATTATTTTACCCTTGTTCCTATTTAAAAACTTTTGTAATTCACAGGAGTTGAAACTTTTTTAATTCACAGTATTAATCGCGTATTTTTTATCTTTATTTATCTTACCTCGACAAACCCATTTTACCTAGGTAGGTATGTACTTATATTTTTTTTTAAATATATTTCTGACTGACTTTATATCTACTCACAGCTTAAGTCAATGCAACTTCTACGCAGACTAAGTCGCAGATAATAGCTTGTGCCATTCTAATTGCGGTACCTAGTCAGTATTTTTTTTATTAATTTACTAAGATTCTACAGTCATTATTATACATTATATTCTAACCTATTGTACACATAACTTAGACCAAATTGAATCTACATTTTGTATGCTGTTTCTTATAAATTACCTCATAAAAGCCTCATAAAGCAGAATTGAAACCACAACAGTAATTGGAATACCGACAAAAACTTGCGATAAAGAAAAGCTTGATGAATAGAACTCATTAACAACCTTGATTAGGTACTAAATCACTAAAACGAATGAGTCTAGGCACATAACGAGATTCTTTGATTGTAGAAGAAAGATAATGTAGGTACGGTTGGAGTCAGAATTGCAGACCCACCGTAGAGCTCCAAAACTGCTATTATTAGAATATTTTCAACTCAAGCAAAGACTCTAAGGTCATGCTCGAGTTCAAGTTTAAAGTTTTTTAACTTATGAATTTATTACAATGAAAAACATTCCAATTATAGTAATTTTAGAACTCTACGGTGGGTCTTCAACTCTGACTCCAACCGTACCTACCCAAGTAAGTATATTGTGACTGAAATATAACATTTAGGTTCCTGGGGTCTAAATACGGCTTCTTTCGACGAATCGAATCAGAATCATAACATGAATTGGTTACGTTACCTATTCCGTGTGTGATTTTGTATTAAAACCGAATAGCGTCGCGACCATCGCGTTTTTATGACATCACACTTATTTTTAGGACAATCGCGATTTATATATTGATACAAATCGAGATGGTAAATAGTTTCAAATGGAATAACAATAAGAATATTATTTATTTGCAACAAAAATAGAGATTACAAAGTCGTTAAAGCTAAATAATTATCGATTGTTGCAAAACGGACCCCAACTCAGCGAAAAGCTAGTCAAAAAATGGGGTCATCTTGTACAGAATTAAACGACGCGACGGTAATTCAGAGCAGCGACTTTGAATACGGCCATTTGACAACATTTTCCATAGAAACGAACCCAAATTGTCGGGTTCGTTTTCGCTTTCGATTCGTCTTCAAAGGTAGCTATTTTGACCTGCCCATCTACAATTCTTTTAAGTTCCTGGAGTAAGCGTAAAGTAGGTACTTAATGGTGCTGGACTCACCTTCCTGGAAGGGCTAACTGCGGGATTGCTGTCATGGCAACCAATGAGTTTCCCAAAGCATAAACGAACATCATGTACAATATTGTTCTGAAAAGAAAATACACTTTATACTTTAAATTAAGAAAAACTAAGTAACTGAAAAAGGTTTTTTTGTCACCCTTAGATACAAACGGTTCATTCACACGAGATCTGTTATTGACAATCGACTGTTTTAAAAGAAGCTTGGTAATTAAGTCGTAGGTGTTCCACATGTTTCACTATTCGTGTGAACTACGGCATTAAAACCATTGCTGCCGTCAAAAAAAAATTATGAATCTTGAAAAATTATGATAGGGTAAAAAACACGAATCGCCTGTGAATGAGCTTTAACTTGGGAACGATCGCTTTGAATTATCATCCCCGTCGAAAGTATATTTTACGCTGAGAAAGCATTTAATTGGTCTACTAACTTTCCCGCCCTGTTAAAACACATTTGATTGGTTGACAAAAATCGATAATTTTATAATTCGAAATAGTAATGATTAACGTAGATTATACAAGATTTATTATGATAGTGTGAAAAAGCTTTAGGTAAGGTTAACAACTAACCAAATATAGAAGTTCCTTGCAGTCGGCGAGCCTAAAAATATCCTAAAAATAATGATTCTCACCTGAATTTCCCAAGGTAATTGTCAGCCATGATTCCACCGATAATAGGGAAGACATAGACGAAAGTGACGAAAATGTGATAAGTTTCCGTAGCTTCGTCATCTGAATAACCGAGTTTACTACGGAGGTACAGAGTTAGGAATGCTGCGAGAAAAATATAGGTACAAGCTCAGATCTATGTTCGCAAAATAAAGGTTATAGCTAATAATTTTCGCTTTTATTTAAATACTAGCTGCGCTTCTTGTAGTTGCCCATGTACGGTCTTTAAATATTCAATAACTATTTACTAAATCTATACTAATATTATAAAGCTGAAGAGTTTGTTTGTTTGTTTGTTTGAACGCAGTTATCTCAGAAACTCTGGTTCGAATTGAAAAAATATTTTTGTGTTGGATAGTCCATTTGTCGAGGATATAGGCTATTTTCATATTTCCATATTATTCCCACGGGATCGGGAATTACGTGGGTGAAACTGCGGAGTGCTCCTAGTAAATAAATAAGATATTTCACACATCGCCATCTAGCCTCAAGCTAAGTAACTAAACTTGTGTTATGGGTACTACTACTTTTCTAGTACCTACCTACTTATACATTTGTTTTGTATTATACTTTTTGTAGTATACTTTGTTTTGTAAATATATAGGTTCTTATAATACATAGTACATAGAAAGTAATACATAGAAGAAAAAAAATACATAGAAAAAACCAGAGCTCATACAAATATCTAAGCGGGAATCGAACCCGCAACCCTGTGTTTAGCAGTTCGGCATGGTGACCATTGTGCCAACTGGGTCGTACTTGACGTAAGAGACTCCGATGATTCCTTTAATATTGCCACTGGCTTATAAGAAAACGGAAGAAAGAAAATTAATAAAAAAGAGGCGCTATGGGATAAAAAGCCTTCTGCCTGGCTCTGCAGGAGTAGATACAAGGAGGAGATATAAGATCGTATTAATAGATTCCAAATTATAAATGTTATAAACACATTGTGCTTACTTACCTCTCATTCCAGAATAAGAGAATCTTTCGCAGAATTCCGCTAAAATTATAATAATAACAATCCTTGGAAATCGATCCTTTGCCTGAAGAAAACAAATGAAGACACAGTTTGTTTATTCCAAACAAGAAAAAACATTAATGCCCTAGGCTATTCCAATTTTAAAAACCTTTTCTTAATTATTTTTTTTATATTTTAACAACTTTACTGACCAGCATTTAATTTTTTTTGCCATTTGGAAAATATTATTCACCAAAGAGGTAGAAAGCTTTAAAAAATAGAACCAAACGCACCGTAGGCCGAATGTCCGAATATTCGACATCGCGTAGCGCTATTTTAGCCATTTCTTTTCACGAATTGTACTCAGTAAATGTAAATAATGACTAATTTACAACAGCAAGATTTTGCAAATTTATATATTGTTGAACATTGTTTTGAGAGCAAACGTTGTCTATCATATTAACTACTGAATTAAATAAACAGTAGTAGATAGTACGTAGACGTAAATAATTTGTGTGCTTTTCACACAGTGGAATCATTCCAGACAAATAAAGGCTAAATTATTATAGCACACGCGCGTATAGATCTACGGGTAAAAAAAATACTGAATTTTTTAAGCTATTGAATAGCTTTTATCGCGGGCTTTGAGCGCGGCGACCAAATCAAGAAATTCCGTAACGAAAATAAAACCTAACACCCCCCACTCCGCCTACCATGTAGCTCGGCCGAGCGTTCGCTTAACATGTATGTATATGGTACGACTGTATTTAAATTAAAGACTGTAAATTATTATTAAACCAGCTATGCCCCGCGGTTTCAATATATAATAAACTATAAATAGACAATAACAAACACAACAAAAAAAAATTGCGAAATCGATGCATGGTGATGCGATGACAAAGAAAAATAGGGATTCATTTTTAAATAGATTGCTAGTTAAATATTGTGGGTAGGTATCTTATCTACTTATACCTAAATAAGAAATAAGGCTATTCCTATCTTGAATTCTAAGTAGGTTTAATTAGGAATAATAGGTAAAGCTACTTAGAATTAGAGGTTCTCGCCGAAAAAAAATGGCCGAGGCACTTAGTTCCTACTCAATAATTTAGGTAAGTAGGATACGTAAATACCTAATCTGTATTTTGTAGTGAGAGCCTTTATTTTAAAATTAAAGAAGGTAAAAAAATGGTTGTCTGTAAAGTCGGTTAACGGACGATAATTTTACGTGAGAAAATCGAAGAGATCGATGAAAAATTGTTTTTTTTTGTTGTTTTTCCTTTAAAAATTCGTCACCATAACACAAGCCCAGATGAGCGATATTATTATTTATTTATTACACCAGAATGTGACAATGACGTCACACTATTTGTGAATGCAACGTGTTCATCAATTTATTAGACTTTATCACTTTACAGAATAATTAAATTAAATTTTGCTCTTTAATACATGTCCTGCCATCTAAGTTTAGGCACATATTTAGGTACGCATATTAAAAACATAACGCTTTTTGTTTAGCGCTGGATTTTGCTATCCATCATAGGCCTATAGACACAGCAGGCATTGTAGCTTAAAATGCCGGTGGAGCCGCCAATATTTGTTCGAAAACTCTATCGATAGGTGTCATAGAGGGATGGGTCTCGAAATGCACCGCCAAATTTGAAAAATCATATGACAGCAGGTTTGGTTAAATAATAAATATCCTGTTTCCGAGACGCTTTAGCGGTCCAGTGTGAAGGCAGTATTTGTTCATCGTAATACCCTCTATCGATTGGCATGGGTCTCAAAGTGCACCACGTCAAAAAAACACTATGCCAAGCTCCTATACTAAATGTCCGGACCCCTTTTATACAGGAGCCTGTAATGAAATCTATTCAAAGGGATTTACGCCAAAAACAACGTAAGTTTATTAAATATTAAAGAAAGGAATATTTGTCATGATAAAAATGAATCGTTCCACTAGGTGCGTTAGAAGCTACGTAGTTTTTGTATACGTGGCAAAGCAAGATAAGTATTTTGTATTGTTATTCATAGGTAATTAAATTATACTTGAGTTCGGTATATATATACTCGCGTCCTACGAGGCAATAAGACGTGAAAGCAAGAGGCAATAATGCGACCTCTTTTGCACTCATAGAATGACCCGTACAATATCGATCGGTGGTACCTACCTCTATTAATTTATCATGTTTTTTAATCAAATGAACGTAAATTCATTTAATATCATTTCAGTTTTATGTAGAAAAGATGAAAAAATATTTTGTACGATTGGCAATTATTTCTGTCATAATGGTATTTTTAATTAATAAACATTAGCATGTTCTACATCCATACGAAACTAGGATTGAATAAAACATGGCCAGTGCAACGTGAAAAATCACAGGGCAGGGAACAACAATCCCCCGATAGTGTACCACAGCTCCTACACCGCGGATTTTATAATCTCGTGGGACGCGAGTCTTGACTCTAACTATAACAACTATATAATTATTTACCTATCTACGGCTAAGTAGGTACATAAAATACCTACATAATAGTCTACGGTGATTGCGTAAAGGCTATCACCTAAACTGAGCCTAATACTAGATTAATCTAGGAAACATTTACCTACCGATCTGACGCGCTAACTCCTTTGTTTAGGTACATTCAAATCATTTAATTCTGAACAGTTATTATCTTCTCACTTCCATAAAGACACAAACACACAATCATTTACACATAAGCATTTTTTTTGAGGCGGGAATGGATCCACGTACCCAGGATCTCAAGATCCTGCGGTGATGTGGAAATTCCTTAGCTCCAAAACGTCATTCACATTTCACACACACGCACTCACATTCACGCGATAAGACACTAACACACAAACAAACATTCATTTATGCGATGTTTAGGCAGTCAAGGTTTGTTTATTTTTCGAGAAATAGTAGTGTTTTTAACGGTCTTTAAACTTTTCAAAATGTTTTTATCAATCTGAACTTATATAATGAATTTTCTTCTTTTTATTTTTATGATAAGTAGGTCCTACCTACTTGTAATTTCTATTCACAACCATTCACCTATCTAATCAATTCTGGCTTTTATGAGGTAATTTATAAGAAACAGCATACAAAATGTAGATTCAATTTGGTCTAAGTTATGTGTACAATAGGTTAGAATATAATGTATAATAATGACTGTAGAATCTTTGTTAATAAATAAATAAATAAATAAATAAATAAATAAAGGTATTTACTAATACCAACCAAAACTTTATTTATGAGGGTCCTTCCTTACTCAACCATACTATTATAATACTCTTTGCTCAATCCCCATAAACTATTATTGTTCTCGAAAATAAACTTTCAAACTCTAGGCTAGTTCTGTGCTAGGGCTGTGCATGCGACGCGACCTGTCGATGCCAAACATGAGATACAGCCTGGTGACAGACAGACGGACGCACAGACGGACGGATGGACAGCCAAGTCTTACTATTATAATAAGGTCCCGTTTAACAAAACGTTCTTACGGAGTTTTAAAGAGAATGAGAAGAAAACTAGATTGCATAATTTTTGTGGAAATTATAGTGGGGTACAATGTAGAGAATGGCTTCACAGTACAATTTAAAGTAATTTTACAATATTCATTATGTAAGTAAACCATGCTTAGCAGACGTGACTGGCGGACATCAAAACTTCAAGACCCAGATAGTAGGTAGTAGGTATGTATTTGGTATGTATGTATTGTATATTCCTCATTCTGCTAGCCTAGCATGACGACCAAAACACGATACGATAAAGCTATATCACGCGATATAACTACATCAACTCTCAAAATATGATAGATAAAGCCGCCATGTTGAATTTTTATCATAATTTTTGTCGCAATTTATAATAAAAATTCAACATGGCGGCTTTATGTATCATATTTTGAGAGTTGATGTAGTTATATCGCGTGATATAGCTATAACGTATCGTGTCTATCGAAATAAGTGATAATATTTCATTTGAGCTCGTCTTCGAGCAAGCTGTCAATGAAGTAATTACTTGACACTGGCTTTATGCACAAATCGTGCAAGGCCATTACTAAAAAAAGTTCTTATTTTCAAGATTGCCAGCACCAAACTTCTTACCAAAAAATAGGCAATTTTTACACAATTAAAAAAGTGGACTGCGAACATCAAATAATTAAAGTCTATCCGCACAGCACAGTGACGGCACAGTGAAGACAGTTCCGTACCGTACCGTGCTGTGATGTGCTATTCGTACATGTCAGTGCCAGTACCGTCACGGCGCAGTGATTTTTAGTATTATCGTCCGGAAACAGACTTTACAGACAACCATTTTTTTTTTAAATAAATTATGAGAAAAACGAGAGCGAGCAAAGAATACGACCGCAAAATTTCCGATATTGTGACCGCGGTTATAAAAAAATGAATGTTCCTAGGGGTCGATCGATCAAAAAATGGTTGTCTGTAAAGTCTGTTTCCGGACGATAATTTTACGTGATAACGTCATAAGAAAACATTGATGGTAACCATGGCAACGATAAAACGTTGCTATAGTTACCTTGTCAATAACATGAGGCGTTCCAGTAACGACGCGTGACGTCACACTTTTTTGAGATTGCAGGTGTTCACCAATTTATAAAACGTTATCACGTCAAAAACGTGATAAATACGGGCAACACACGGACCAATTCAATTAACTTTTCGTCGTTCATCTTGAAACACTGCGGCCGTGTCAGGCAAAATATTGTCCGCTACAAATTCACACCGGATCCCGGCGAGCGTCGTTGTAGCACTGACATCACTGAACGTCACTGTCACTGACCAGTAGGGATAGCCTAGTACAAAAAGTATGCAACAATATCATTTTTCACTGACACTGATGGATACGTTACGGTACGGCACGTGTTGTCACTGTGCCGTCACTGTGCTGTGCGGATCAGCCTTTATGATTCATCTGATCAATAATAATTCAATATTAATTAAATTTATACTACCTACATTTTACTAACAATTAAAACACCAAATGGTTCATATCAAAAAAAAATATAATATATACGCGACGAATTGACCTTTGAAATTGACCTCCTCCTTTTTTGAAGTCGGTTAAAAAGATAAGGGTTGTTACGTTAAGTGTACGTCCCAACGTCAAAATTTTACACATTATTTGATGGTGAGAACATGCTCCCACACGCAAAAGAACAACGAAAAAAACGTTCGAATAAAAGAAAGAATCTTTCATATATTTTTGTTTCGCAATGCAGCAATTTGTAGCAATTGGTAGCAATTTTTCTTGAACCAAATCTCATCTATTTATTTATAAATTTATCTAATGTTATATCTCTAGCTAGATATCAGCTTGATGTCGTTCCAAAGATCTAATTTTAAAAAAAATAGCCAACACACTGGCAGAAAATCTATTGATGTGTTGGCAACCCAGCTCAAACAATTTTTTCAAAGCTGTCAACGGTTTTTGTTTTGTGTTGAATTGTTGAATGAAATTAGTGAATAAATGAATTAAAAGTATTGTGACTGTTTTGTGAAATTACGTTTATAATTTTCATTATGAAGACCAAGATGCCTTCACCATCAAAGTCTCAAGGGGCCCATACACCGCGGCGTAAATCCCGTAGGACTTTGAGCGTCGGTTCTCCAGCGCTGTCCACCGCCTCTGGCAGGCTCACCTCTGTAGTGCAGGGCTTCGTAAACAAAGAAATGAATTCATTTGCCTTGTCTCCATTACCTAAAAGAAGATCTGTGCTTACGGATAACACTGATATTATGGAAGAACCCAGGCGTAAGTTTGATAGGCAATTTTTTTTTACTAAACTTGTTGTTTTTGTGTCAGCTTTTGATTTAGTTTTTATAACTAAATCCTTAATTAATAGGTACATTCCATTGGAATTTCTAAGATTTCTATGTATTTTTATCCGACTTCATAAAGCATAATGTACAAACAAATTAAAGAGCAGAATGCCTGTATAAAATTTAATGTTTCATGAACCCAGCCGTTTTAATAGTCAACAAGACAGATAATTTTACTAAGTACTTAAACCTTTTTAAATCTCTTTTTATTTTCAACCCATAACCTAATAGATTTAATAAAAAAATTAACTATTTCAGGTAAAAGTTGGTGGAAAAACCTCAATGAGAATTCACGGAATGTTTTAGAAATCTTAGATGATAATAACTTAGCGGGGCCGGAGCCCAACAACATCATGGAGGAATTAGATGTGGAGATATTAAGGTAAAAACATTATTATTAATATCCATTTTCACGTGATTATTACTAGAGATTTGCAGCACCAATACATATCTGAAAATCCCAGAGTAAAGTTTTGACATTCCTTTGTCATTCCTAACTCGCCGCAACGAAATTTGAAACAGTTGCCTGTGTCTTTCTTTCCTGATGTGTAGAATTTGGGGTCTTTAAGAGGCGAGTCCCTAAAAACGTCATTTACTATTTTAAAAATATTGAAGAACTCCCTGCATTGTAAGACACTAAAAAGAATTCTCGATAGCTTATTAGATGAGTCTACAGTTTCACTGTCAGATATTTTGAAAATAATCCATAGTTTTTGAAAAAACAATTATTAACTTTGATGAAAAACATCGAAATCGACCTTTTCTATTTTAAGTATCTGTGCTACTTCGTTGTTATATTTGAAAATATTTTTGGTTAAATTGTGAGACAAAAGTATAGAGAATGCATTCATCATTGCAGTTTTTTACTTATCGAAACCAAATAATAATAATCAATGCCGAAACATAGATATTTTTTTTGGTTAAAATCATTCCTCGCTGCCCATACATTTTAGTATGAAGCAGTAGCTCGCGACATTTCGCTTTATATTAGATGTCGCGGCGCGCAAAAGTGACAGTGTCATCTCAGTATTCAAGGTGAGAGCACGTCCATTTGTTTCCCGACATTTATTGTTTGACCTGGCATAAGGGTGGGGTGCGAGTGTTGCACACGACAACTAATTTGTAATTGTACCTATTCTTCGAGCAAGGAGTCGAAACTAGGTATAATCCGCGCACAATGAGAATAGGATGGAACCTTGTCAAAGTAAATCGAAAATGACAGTTTATAAATACATATATAAATAAATATTGCAGGACATTCCACACATCGCCATCTAGCCCCAAGCTAAGTAACTAGACTTGTGTTATGCGTGCTAGCCAACGGATATACTACATATACTGGGTTATTGGAAATTATACTAGCAAGCCGTTGAGGGCTACTTCTGTGCACCCAAACCAACAACTTTTGTTTTAGAAATTCGAACTTTTTTTCGAAAATTTTGAGGTTAGGTTTACCTGAAAATCAGCTGTTCCTTACACGGAGAGGTCAGTAACCTTAAAATTTGACTTATTTTTTAAGTTTCATGTACTGTTTTTGGTCTGAATGACCTTTGTTTTATAAAATCAGCAAATACCTACCTACTTATAAAAATTTGTAAATATATACTTATAATACATAGAAATAACCAGACCACAGACAAATATTTAAAACTTGTCTGAGGCGGGAATCGTACCTGTGTGGCAGTCCGGCATGGTGACCATTGTGCCAACTGGGTCGTCTTCAAGTAGCGTTAGCATAAAAGTTCTGAATAATGGGTAATTCGTTTTGTTGTAATTAGTTATTTTTGAAGTTATACTTCTTTAGGCGCGTTATGAAAAAATGATGAGAGTGAAATTTTACAAAAGCGTCACACAAAATTCTCACGTCGGACGAGTTTTTTGTCGGACGAGTTTTTTGCCGGACGAGATTTTTGTCGGACGAGTTTTTTGTCGGACGAGTTTTTTGTCGGACGAGTATTTTGTCGGACGAGTTTTTTGTCGGACTAGTATTTTGTCGGACGAACTTTTCGTCGGACGAGTTTTTTGCCGGACGAGTTTTTTGTCGGACGAGTTTTTTTTTTTTTTTTTTTTTTTTTAATAATGCCAAAGAAGTATAACTTCTCACGCGCGTACATAAGTACACGCACCCATTTTTTTTTGAAGTTATACTTCTTTAGGCGCGTTATGAAAAAATGATGAGAGTGAAATTTTACAAAAGCGTCACACAAAATTCTCACGTCACACAAAATTCTCACGGGAGAAGTTGTTTAAATCTAAATTGAACTTTATTGATTGTGTTGACAATCCTTTTCCAGTCCAGAGTTTTTTGTCGGACGAGTTTTTTGTCGGACGAGTATTTTGTCGGACGAGTTTTTAGTCGGACGAGTTTTTAGTCGGACGAGTTTTTTGTCGGACGAGTTTTTTGCCGGACGAGTTTTTTGTCGGAAGAGTTTTTTGTCGGACGAGTTTTTTGTCGGACGAGTTTTTTGTCGGACGAGTTTTTTGCCGGACGAACTTTTCGTCGGACGAGTTTTTTGTCGGACGAGTTTTTTTTTTTTTTTAATAATGCCAAAGAAGTATAACTTCTCACGCGCGTACATAAGTACACGCACCCATTTTTTTTCTATCGCTACTTTTCTGTCATTTTCGATTTACTTTGACAAGGTTCCATCCCATTCTCATTGCGCGCGGGTTATAATGTGATATTGATTATTTATTTTAACCTAAGAAATAACTGTTTCTATATTTCATTTTAATTTTTGACATAATTATGATAGGCAAACATAGACAAAAAATTAAATACTTCATGGACTGTGGTTTTTTACCTTTCGATATAGGGCATTACAACAAACAAATAATGCCTTCACACCAAACCTCTAAAGCGTCTCGGAAATGGGATATTTGAAGAAACGTTTATCCTACGATTTTATAAAAGTTCGCGGTGCACTTTGAGACCCATACCCTTCGATAGAGGGCATTACAGCGAAAAAATTATGCCTACACAACAAACCTCAAAAGGGTCACGGAAAAGGACGCGGTGATACGTCTTGTAGAAATACTTGGTCACAATGCTTTTATTTGAATATCCCGTTTCTGAGCTGTTTTAGAGGTTTGGTGTAAAGACATTATTTTTTTATTGTAATGCCTTTTATCAATAGGTATGGGTGTCAAACTGCACTGCGGCATTTTAAATTACTATGCCGGTTGTGTCCAAAGATCTTTACATTTCGATCTGTAATTGGATATGTTTTACAAACAATTTGCGGGAAAGAAAAACTCAACTAGTATTTGACGTTCCTGCCTTTTGCAGGACTTTTTTTTTTTTTTTTTTTGTTTTCTCTAAAGAAATTAAAATAGGAATTTATTGAGCTGTCAAAAATTAAATAAAAATATGGAAAAGGTATGATTTAGGTAGGTAGGATGTATTAAAATTGTAGCTTATTTTTATATTTTAATCCTATATATCGTAACTTATTTTTATTCAAGTTTAATAATAATGGGAAAAGTAAAAGGAAATTACTATAAATCCCAAAAAAATAAACGAAGATTTAAGACAAACCAGTAACTATAATGTACTCATCTTTTTACCCAACTATATTGAATATTATAAAGATTGGTAGGTGTTTTGCCTGAATATTTATATAATAATATATGATGCCGATACCGACACGTTTTAACCTGTTTCTTAGTAGGGCACATAGGTACATACGAACGTTTATGTGTGAATTTTCAATATATAGAGACGGATGTAATAATTATTTCGCATAATTATTATTATAAAAATATATAAATATAAAAATTATTATAGTACAGAACATTTACTTATTGACAATTTCGTTATCAAACAAAATACCCAAAAAACGTACACTCTGACCCCACCCTTTCCCGCCAGCTACTTACTACCGGACTGCAGTTTTGCGATGTGACAAGTTAAATACTACATACATTGCGTGTTTTCTATGATATTCATAAACATCCTACAAAGACGAACGCTTGATGAATATGTAACTTGTACAAAATGTACGATGCATCGAAAGTAGATTTATTTGTTTCCAGGGTGCGTAATTTTAATACTGCGTTGCACCTGTGTGGCTAGAAAATATCAATGTGTGTGTTCTATCAGAAGTTCCCACGGTCAAGGATTACAGGCTTAAGTGATGAGCCAAACAATTCAGGAACTAAGTAAACCAGGCCAAAATTCTGTAAGCCCACTTGCTGTGTCTTACGTGTGACACATTAATAACATATTTTCACGAATCATTTCATATTTTGACACAAACTATCAGCAAACATAGTCCGTTAGTGACTAAATTGTAGTTTCAAATACCTATATTGTGTGGTTTCCACTCATAATTTCAATAAACACTATTTCTGAAGTGTTATTTTGCAATCAACATTATAAAATAGTCTAATAAAATCTTAGTCCAGAAGTAAACAAACATGAGTTAACAGCTTAGGAATTCTTTATTTAATATTAACTTTAGAAACTACTGAATTAATTTATATCTAGGTTTAGGTAGATAGTACAGGTTATACCGATTCCATCTAATACATCTCTCAGCCCCCGAATAGCTTGGATTAAAGTTATTTTTATATAATTTTCAGCCAAGAAAAGAAGAACTACACTTTAGACATACCTGAAAGTAGTGATGGAGAATCAATCCACAGCATTATTCTTCCCCAAAGAAAACTATTCAATCAGAAAGAAAGCCAGCATCAAAAGAAATTCGGTCAAATAATCGGCACCAGAGAATCTATGACAAAGTCTAATAAAAATATGACAATAAATGATAAAGTTGCTAATGCGGGAACAAAGCAGTTGTTTCAAAACAAACCAAGATCCAAGCTCCTCTTTCCTCCTGCCCTCATCGACATATCGCCTGATAAAACTTTTGCAGACAAATCAAAAGAGTTTGCTACCATACCTGAAACACAACCTCGTAACATTTTCGGCAACCGTCAAGGTGCAAAACGCAAGAATATGTTTGCGGATTTCATTGCAACGGAGAGTGAGGATGAAATACCAGACATTCAGCCGAGGATTTTCGGATTTCCAAAAAAACCTGAGATTTTAAGACGGGGGAGTTCTGCTTCACGAGGCCTAAGGGAATCATCACCGACGTCAAATGCAACTACTGATACAGAAATGGATGAATGGAGAATGCTTCCCTCATCAACTATGGTAGAACATCAGTTAGAAGCTATGATGGAACAAAACACTCCTAAAAGACTTCGTCTTAGCAAATTGACTGAAGCTTCTGGCAATAAAGAATCTTCTGGCACTTCCACAGTATTTTCTAAAACAAAATCACCAGAAGTTAATACTTCTGTACTTACAAGAAGTAGATTACGAGCGCTGAATAACAGTGGAACAAGCACAGTAGGAGAAAAGGATAAAACACAAGAAAAATCTGAGCAAAACCAAAGTAAAAGGAATAATCGTCATGGCAAAGTTAAAGAAGATACTATAAATTCAGAGCAAAATGAAGAACAAAATCTTAGGACTAATATAAGCCAAGAAAAATTTAATAAGTCTAAAGGAAAACACAACAAAAGTCTACAAAAGACAAATGTAAGCCTTAAAGTTACTGATAAAATTCTTAATAAAAGTCAAGAACTTGTTCGAAATAAACAAGATATAAACGAAAGTAAGGAAGAAGTTGACGGAAATCAAAAGGTAAACGTTGCTCTGGAAGCAAATCAAAGTCAGGATCAAACTGATAAAAAACAAGAACAGCAAAATGAAGTCAATGTAAATCTTGAAAATAGCAAACAAAAAGTTATAGCTGAAAGTCAAGTGACTAAAGAAAGTGAAGAATTCTATGAAAGTAAAAGAATTGACGAAAATAAGAAACTCGAGAAAACTCTACGGGAAGAACAAAATCAGGAAGGTGAAAGTGAAAACGAAGAAAATGAAAGAAGTCAAGAAGTAGCTGGGGACAGTGACAATGAAAAAGTAGATAAAACTCAGGATCAAATTAATGAAAGTCAAACACACTTTAACGAAAGTATGGAACCGGAAGACGAAAGTCAAGCAGCTGATCAAAGTCGAGCAGAAGTTGATGAAAATAATGATGCAATTAACCAATCTCAGGTTGATGAAAATGATGAAGAGAATGACGAAGAGATTGATCAAACTGCGGATGAAGTCAACGAGAGTAATGAAGCGGCTGTCGAAAGTAATGTAATCGCTGATGAAAGTCCAGAAGAAGTTAACGAAAGCAACCAAGCGGCTGATGAAAGCAATGAAGCAGTTAATCATATTCAAGAAGTTAATGAAAGTAATGAAGTACAAAATGAAAGTCAATTAGCTTTAGAAGACGATGAAAACGAAGCCAATGAACATGATAAAAACACTCAAGAAGAAAAAGAAAACGAAGCTGTTGAAGACGAACACGAAGTACAAAACGAAAGCCAATTAGCTGTAGAAGATGATGAAAACGAAGTCATTGAAGACAATGAAAACACTCAGGAAGAAATCAACGAAAGTGATGTAGAAGAAGACGAAGCTGTTGACAGTGAAAACCCTCAGGAAGAAGTCGACGAAAGTGATGAAGAAGAGAACGAAGCCATGGAAGACGATGAAAACACTCAAGAAGAAGTCGACGAAAGTGATGAAGAAGAAAACGAAGCTGTTGAAGACGCTGAAAACACTCAGGAAGAAGTTGATAAAAGTAATGTAGAAGAAAATGAAGCTGTCGAAGACAATGAAAACACTCAGGAAGAAGTCAATGAAAGTAATCTAGAAGAAAACGAAGCTGTTGGAGACGAAGACGAATCCGCCGAACTACACTATGAAAGCGCAAGCGAAGAAATGGAAGTTGATGGTGAACCTCAAAACGATGAGGATGTTACTCCAATTGATCAGGAAAATGACACAAACACTCCAGAACCAGCCGATAATGAAAATAACATCTCCCACGACACTACTGGCCGTAACAGAAACAAACACCAATCACCAGAAGCAATATTACACAATAAAAGTAAACAATCCGACTCCTTTTCTGCCCGTCGCAACACAAGCATTCGTAAAACCAAAAGCGTGGTTAACCTAAATGATAAACCAAGTTTAATGCCAGCTAGAGATAGTGTAGGTTTCTCCGATGGGACAACAAATTCCAGCGCTGAAGGGTCAGGTTGGGATTCTCATAGAACCACCCGTAAAACTATAAGACAAACATTTGGTAGAGATGCAACCCCAAGGAAATCTCTAAGAGCGTTAGTAATGGAGAAATCAGCTAAAAGAAACACTTTAGCATCTGAAACTGCCAAGTTTCCTTTAGCTAATTCAACAGCGGTACCCGAGATATCTTTCGGATATTTGGATATACAACCAGTCCATCAAGAATCAACTCATGAGGTGTCGTTACGAACACGCCAGTTGACCTTAGATGCTGTTTTAGAGAAGATCAAGGAAGATAATTTGAAAAAAAGAGCAGAAATTGTAAGTAAACCCTTTTTGAAGTAATACTTTAGGCGCGTTATGAAAAATCACTGTAACTTGCACAAAAGTCACAGGTTGAAGCTAAACAACACAAAAGTAACAGGTTGAAGCGGCCCGCAAAATAAATATCAGACGGACGGATGGACAGATGGACGTATAACTTCTCACGCGCGTTCATAAGTACACGCACCCATTTTTTTTAAAGCACATACAATTCACTAATTTTTACTAAATCAACTGGTAGTTTACCAAAACTTTTTCAGGCAGTTCCTGACGTTTTAGAGTTCTATACCCAAAGGGTAAAAATGGGGACCCATTTTTATTATTATTACTAAGGTCCATCCACTCCGTCCATCTGTCTGTCTGTCACCAGGCTGTATATCATGAACCGTATATAGCTAGACAGTTGAATTTTTCACATGTTGCCGCTATAACAAATACTAAAAGCAGGAAAAATAAATACAACATGGTACGCTTTTTAGCCGGTTTTTTGTGTTTATCGTTTTATCCTTGATTTTACAGGAAGAATCAGTAAAGAAATCTTTAGAGACACGCTCAGCCGATCACATATTTAAAGTACCTCGCCAGCCGATGTTCCCGAGACGTCAGACAAACAAAGAGAATAAACCCAGTAAAGTGAAGCCAATATGGCATGGCTTGCCTAAAGAAATGATAAAAGACCTACAACAATATAAACCACCGAAGAGATTCAAGCCGAATAACACGCCGTGGATTACTAAACGATTGTACAAGCACTTAGAGGACAAGTTGGAACCTAAGTAAGTTGTACTTTTTGAAGTTATACTTCTTTAGGCGCGTAATAAAAAAATAATGAGAGTAAAATTTTAAAGACTAATGCGCCAAAAGTCGACCCAGTTGACACAATGGTCACCATGCCGGACTGCCAAACACAGGGTTGCGGGTTCGCTTCCCGCCTCAGACAAGTATCTATGCTTAGATATTTGTCTGTGGTCTGGTTGTCTCTATGTATTATAAGTATACTAGCGACCCGTCCCGGCTTCGCACGTCTATATTATGCATGTATTATACATATAAACCTTCCTCTTGAATCACTCTATTAAAAAAAACCGCATCAAAATCCGTTGCGTAGTTTTAAAGATTTAAGCATACATAGGGATATAGGGACAGAGAAAGCGACTTTATTTTATACTATGTAGTGATATTTACAAAAGAAAAGTATATAAGTAGTCTAGTCACAAGTCTAGTTACTTAGCTTGGGGCTAGATGGCGATGTGTGGAATGTACTGCAATATATATTATTATTTATTTACAGATACAATTACAAAGCCCGTGTCAGAGCCGAGAAGCTAGTAGAAACGTTATACAACTTCACAAAAGAACTGCGACGTCAATCCGTCGCTACAGAAGACGCTACGAACGAGTTGAAACACGAGATGGCGCGGTTACACATCGTAGCAACACACCATCAATTCTACGAGTTTTTCAGACAGTTTATGCCTAAGGAGATTATGATTAAGGTGAGGATAAGTAACTAATATCCTAATCTAGACTAGCACTAGCAGCGCTCCGCGGTTTCACCCGCGTAACTCCCGATCCCGTGGGAGTATCGGCATAAAAAGTAGCCTATGTTTACTTCCAATTAATCAATGTAGGTATCTGGAAACCTCGATCTACTATGCACTCTGTATTTCCCACGGGATCGGGACTTCGGGTTAAGCCGCAGGGCGCAGCTAGTACTAAATATGTATTTACTAAAGAAAATAATATTGTATTCTATAGATATAGATAGATAAATAACAAACAAACCTTATCCATTATATGACCACCATAAACAAGCCTTGTTCCTTACCTTCGGGGCTAGATGGCGCTATATGCAATTTCCTGCAATATGACCCATGGTCACCATGCCGGACTGCCAAACACAGGGTTGCGGGTTCGCTTCCCGCCACAGACATGTATTTATGCTTAGATATTTGTCTATTATTTCTATGTATTATAAGTATATATTTACAAAAGTAAAGTATACAAGTAGTATATCCGTTGTCTACCACTCATAACACAAGTCTAGTTATTTAGCTAGGTGGTGATGTGTGTGTGGAATGTCCTACAATATTTATTTATTTATTATTTTATTTAACAACACACTAACTTGATGTTATAATTTTCAGGTGATTCCAGATGTAGTGAACAAAATACCACTTCCGAGATGCGATGTGTTCTCTAATATTATTACATTGGATTCGGCGCAAGGATGATTCAATTTAGTTTTATATTGTGAATTGATTGACTTCGTCCGCGTAGAATTAGTTGACTGAGCCAGGGAATCACGTACAACACATGCCCTTTTTCACTACTTAAGGAGTAGAATTTCCTTTTTTATCTGATACTTACGTCATACATAGAACACATTCTCCAAGTTTTAGGTTTCTACGATCAGCGGTTTAGGCTGGGCGTTGATCCGTCAGTCAGTTAGGACAAAGCATTTTATATGTATAGATTTAATTTGATGGTTTAAGTTTTTTTTTAATAAATAGGTTATATGTTTAGAAATTTGTTTTTATTTCTGTGGACAGGTTTTTTTTTTATCAGTAGTGGCTCCTCTCAAACCATACGGTTTTTAGACATTTAACTTTACTTTTTTTGAGGTAAGGATTTTTTGAAAATTCCTATGATATCTACTTATTATAAATACGATTTGTTAGTATGTTTGTTTTGTTAACTTTTCACGCAATAACTACAAACTGTGTGCGATGAAATTTTGTATGTAAATCGCTGGAGTATTCAACACAAGCTACTTTTTAGAGTTCCGTACCCAAATGGTAATAACGGGACCCTATTACTAAGACGTCACTGTCCGTTCGTCCGACCGTCTGTCACCGGGCTGTATTAGGTATTATGATTTGTCTGTTATACGTCCTGTATCACAGGGCTATGGCGCCCCGGACCTTTGGCAGGCGTGCGTGGAGCCGAAGCCAACACGTAGAGGCTCTTTACAATAACAAGTATAATAGTAAACAATGGGGTGGATTCTAAACCGGCGATTATCCCTGTCTACACTATAAAGTGCAACCAAGGACAACCTCCGATTTGGATAAAACTATTGATAATCTACAGGACAAAACTACTTGAGCTATTGTGATGGGATGGTAGTAGACTAGATACTGGGGAAGACCTGCTTATGTATTACGTTTGGGATACTTCACTACATAGTATATAACAAAGTCACGTCCCGCTGTATGTCCCTATGTATGCTTAGGTCTCTAAAACTACGCAACGGATTCTGATACGGTTTTTTTTTAATAGATAGAGTGATTCAAGAGGTAGATTTATGTATAATACATGCATAATATAACCGTGCGAAGCCGGGGTGGGTTGCTAGTAAATAAATAAAAACATATCGGGGTACCTTGGAATTATTATTTCGAAAATATTAGGATACAAATGTAAACCTATGTATAATATGTTACATAAATGGAGCACCATACAACAACACAAAACATATTGCAATATTATTGGTACAAGGGTTCTATACATACGTAAACCAGACATTTAAAGTACGTGCCAGATAATATTGCGCGGTTGGTGGCGATTTCCTTGCCTGTATTTTTGAAGGTTAGAGCATTTACTAAAAACAGTAATATTCGCTGGTTTTAGACTTACTCGAACTACACTTCGAACATTTGCCTGTGTAACGTTACATGACATTAAAATTCTCGACGAAATGCTCTAGTTTATTCTCACTTTAACGGGGAATACTAGATTCTCCTTTTTCGCGAATCGGTCTATAGATAGCGCTAAGATCTAATTCCAGGATTAAACAGCCATTTCTTTTCTTCTTTATTGCCTTTTCGGGGAAGATATTTATTATTAGCCCATACAGCTTCATTACACACTTTGTCGATTTGAACTGGCCACACATCTTTCAATTTTTTAATCATGTAGCAAAATTAGGTCTACTATCGTAATAGTATTATTTTTATTTAGTTTCACCTGTCCCAATGTTTGTCATCAAATCTTGCAAATTATTTTTAGTGGGTACTTAACCTTATTATTTTAGACACGGTGATGGCAAATATTAACAAAGGAAACTAACATTAATGAACATTATTGATTAGTTACGATTTTACTACGCGCAAACTTATCTGGCACGCACTATAACATTACAGTGACATAGAGAGCATCTGGACCTTTTTTTTATTTAAATTTTGGCTTCGCACGACTTTTGCATATTTTCAGGTTTTGCTTCTCTATATTCTGCTGTAATGTAAAAAATATCTTTTTACATAGGTAAACTTATATAAAAATGAATACATCTCACATGGCTTAGTTAGACCTACCTATATAAAGTATGTATAGAAGGGTTTTAAAGGCAAAGCTTAGTCTTAAATTAGTGCGACAACGATCTTAATAATATGTTTTAAAATAAGAATAAAAAAAAACAGTTTATTTTTTATAATTCTTGATGACACTAACGACGCGGACCAAGATTGTTTTTGTTTTTAATTTTATCTCACTTCACATTTTTTACTTTTTCAAGTTTAGCGCTGTTTTTCTATTCATTAATATCGTAGTCGCAGGGTATTTGGGGCTTATAGAGAAAACGAACTACCAAATACAATTTAAGGGCAAACACAGATGATGCACTATTGTCTGCTTAAAACGTCTTTACTAGCAAAAGTCAACTCGGATCGGATGGAGGTTGAATTAGCTAAGGCGTCTCCGTCTTTATAGATTGGATTAGCTACTAAGTTTACGTATGATAAAACGTTTGTAAACGCACATAAAAAGTAAAAACTTAATTCGTGCGTCGGAATTGACACGCACAATTTTATGTTATAATTGTATGAAAATTAATTCGTAATATTTTATGTAAACTACAATCTGTTCATTAATAATTTTACTATAAATATATTATGTAGTCCAAAGTTTTTTTTTACATAACAATAGATCAGCGTTTGACCACCATCACACCCGCCAAATGGTGGTAACGATGGGGCCTAGGATGAAGCACGCTTTCTTAGAAGATACCTATTCACTCGCGACTTGAAGACCACCAAATTGTACACGTCAGGAAAGACAGACGCAGGCAACTGATTCCATTCCCTTGCAGTACGAATAAGGAAGTTTACTATTAGTAATTATTTTTAACGCGTCTTAATCGCGTACTAAAAAAATACGCGATTAAGGTGAAAGGGTACCGGCTCTCTCTCCATACAAACGTAGTCGACTATTTCCTCCCTGGATAATCACACTAGCACAAATATGTTTGATGCTTAAAACCTACAACTGCCATGACTATGCCCCTATGTCTTGGTTTTTTTTCATATTCAATTATCATAGAAAGTAAGATTTAATAAATCAGGGACTGCCGCGGTAAAGCTATTGCATAGCGAACGCTGGGCCGAGCTACATTATAGGCGGAGTGGGGGGTGTTAAGTTTTATTTTCGTTACGGAATTTCTTGATTCGGTCGCCGCGCTCAAAGCCCGCGATAAAAGCTATGCAATAGCTTAAAAACATAGGGGCATGGCCATAGCAGATATAAGTTTATGCTACAAAAATATTTGCTGTAGTGTCATTTTCCAGGGAGGAAACAGTGATTACGTTTGTATGCAGAGAGCGCAGGTAACCCTTTCCTCTTAAAACCCGGGAAAATAATTACTATGAATACAAATCATGTGAGTTAAAGAGTGTAGGACGTTTATTAGCGGACAAAAGCACGTCATCTGTGCCTGCCCTTAGTGTATTTCTATATTGAACATCTACAGTATATTATTACACTTTACAATAGTTATTGTGTATCTGATATGACTGTGTTCTGTATAATAAAGTATATAAATTCAGTAAATAACAATAAAAAAGTACGAGAAAGAAACTTAAAACCTTTTCAGTACATTCTATTTAGCAATTATTCTATATTACAAAAAAAGTGATATCTGTAAAATATCGAAATCAAATTAAATTCGAAAAAAAACCGTTTTATAAGTTTTTAAATGAACGTGGTTAAGTACTTAAATCAAGCTTAAAAAATCCAAAAGAAGGTATAATTATTGTAATTAGGTAAAAAACGTAATATAAGTAGGTTAAACTTAATGGAAAAAAGTCATTTATTTTTCAACTGTTCCACGGTTATTTTCATTCAGAACGATATTTAGATAAATGTTACAAGCACCATTGTCACTAGACAAAAAAAACTGGTTGCCTGTAAAGTCGGTATACGGGCGAAAGTTTTACGTGACAACAACTGTGCTCGAGTGGAAGGGACGCGTGCCTTTCACTTTTCTGTCTCTCTCGCTCTTAGGCGGGCTAACCATGCCCGCGTGCCTCTCACTCGCTCTCATTGTGAGCGCATAACGTCAGCGGAGCGTAACGCAGTTTCTTGAAGTGTCACCCGGCAAACCAATTTATAAAACGTTGTCACGTCAAAAAATGGAATGGTCTGGTGAAAATGGTGTATGTAACAGAATGAACAATTATAAAAACCACTTTAGTACTGAGTTATGTTAAATGATACATCATTGGAATATATGGAAGAAAAATCTCAAATTACTATAACTGTTTGAAGTTTTGGTAATAGGACTATTCAATGTAATATTTTGGAAAAATTCAAGTTAGAAAATTGTTTTTTTTTAATGTAAATTCTATTGGGACAAACGCATCAAATATTCTTTATATCAAATTCGAATCACTGTAGTAAACTTTTGGCACTACTAAGACACAATTTCGGGGGAACTTAGTGTATATTTTATTTTTTAACATTAATATGGCGCTTACGACTAAAACATACTACAGTACTTTTCACGAGTCGTGAGCAGTCAGAGGCTGTTGGTGCGTCAGTATATTATGAGACCATTAAAAAATAAAAATATTATTTTAGACAGAACCCATACACAAATCGCAACTTGCATGTGACAATCAGTAACTCAGATTATGAGATTATGAGTAGGTACATCAAATTAAATAAAGTCATGTGAGTAATAGATTACAATAACAAAAAATGTCAGAAAAATGGCTAAAATCAATAAACTTATCTGTCGATTTAAGTAATTTAGATACACTATTCGGGAACGCTAGTGCTGGCTTGGGATTGCATTTCCAAAAATTACGTACCGCGGCGGAGACTCGAACTCGCGACTTGATAGTGCGATAACCACTAACACATGGTCAAGTAACGTCCCATGCAAACTATCTGTCGCCTACCGGGGGGTAAAATGAAATTTTTCTGACATCTGTCCTACGCAAATCTATTCAAAAAGGGACTGAGAAAAAACCCTTGGTATCTGATAGATAAGTGGATAGATAACGACCGTAAGACGACAAGAATTGACTGACAAACCAATCGCGTAAAACGTCCCGCCAACTAACCAATGAAAAGTTTGCTCACGACTCGTGATAAAATCTGTAATCTATACCTACTAATATTATATAAAGTTTAGATGTTTGTTTAATAAATAAACTACTAAACCTATTTTAATGAAACTTGGTACATTAAATACTGGGAATTACCATACTTAACTTTTTATCCCGATATTCCCACGGGATCAAAACTTATACGGATGAACCGCGTCAAGTAGCTAGTAGGTAGGTATATCAATAAATACATTTAATATAAAAAAGTAAAATCATACGGTTCTAGTAAAAGCTAAGAAATGCAGTCAAGGTTTAAATAGTCAAAACAATAATATATACCGCTGCACTCAGAAAAGTTCCTCAGTGAATCATTAGTTAAGCAATTCTTCGTCATAATTTTACTGACGTGAATTGTCACTTCATTCAAAGTGACATTGATTAACAAAATTTCACTAAGCAACGTTTTTGAACGCGACCGAAAATGCCTTAAAAATAATAATAAAAATAACTAAGCAATTGCTAGCTAAAATTAACCTAATTAAAATTATTTCATTAAACCAACTTAAATTCATATTTAAATTCTTAGGGAATAGATTGAAAAATGCAAAAATACAGGACTTGTGACTGCGACACGAAAAATCTACATCTTTTTATACAAATTCCATTTATTCTACGTAAATAATAATAAGGGACACCGCAGACGAGGCACTTTAGTCTCTTTACAATACATATCTTAAAAATGGTTCACGATGGACAAAGTCTGTCGTCTGCGCGGGACCTTAATGTAAAAACAAATTATGCTAATAAAGTTAAAAAATAATTAATACATTTTAAGTAAAGCTAAAAGTCATTTTTAGTCAAATTTATAAAACTCGAAATTAAATTTTTAATACATTGGGGTTTTTTTAAATCTTAAAATAAATTGCAACTAGGCATTATTATTATTCAATACAGATTAAATACATACATTATTGGGGAGTTTTTCAATCTATTTTTTATTTATTTTTTCTAGTTTCGATAGATAGCGTTCCAATCTAAGTCATAGTATCAATGTCGAAATCACATGGACGCGTCTTTTGACATAATATTTCGTAGTTATTTTTAAAATTTGTTTATTTTGTGATGTATTATCAATATAAATTGATTTATATAGGACCCAGATTTGCTTTAAGGTGTATGTTCAATCTAAAGTGTGTATTATTCTTTATTCCGCTAAAGAGCTTTTTAATCTTAATTCGGTATGGCTCTGTGATCGAATGCTCTGGGCCTTCCTTTAACCACCAGTGCAACTTCTAAAATTATTTTATACTTAGCTTTTCTTTTTTGTGTTGCTTTTATTTATTACTTTTACGACCAATTTACCATATTACTGACACATGTTTTGTGCTATGCAATGGCTAGAAAACGTTAAAAAGATAGGAGCAACACATGCGTAACTGCGCCAAAAATTGAAAGAAAGTTTGCCCACTGTTTTTGTAGGAAATCTCTAATGTCTTTGAGTAATATAAAGTTTTCAGCCTTTGCCCACAGATAATATTTACTTAGATTAGAACGCTATCATTCAAATTTAGTTTTTTGAAATAAAAAAAGATATTAGAAAACTTCTCATTATTATTGAATTTGTGATTTTAAATTGTATTTTAAGTCATTTAGTAATAATTTGTGTTGAAAATAGTCGCAACTTAGCTAGAACTCGATTGACTAATTGATATTGCAGACAAAGAACATTGTTAATAATTATACAGGCATTGATAAAACCCGATTTTCATATTATAAAATCTTATCACACGATAGGATAAATCTTTTGATAGAGAAAATATAAACAAATAGAAAATATTCTGTCACATAACGTCCTAAAGTGTCACGTTTTCAAGATATCTTACTTTTAAAAAATAAGAGAAGACGAAAAATCTATACTTACGCTGAAGCAAATTAAAAAAAAAACGTTTAGGTAACTTAGAATAAGGCAATAAAGTATTTAACTCATTCACTTCAAACCCGGTTTAGCGGTTCATATCTTCAAAACGTGACCCTTGAGGACAAAATGTGACAGATTATCATTTGTTAGTTTATTTTTCCTCTATCTAAATATACAAGTTAAACAATAGATTTCCAAACATCAAAATCGGATTATACCAATTTTAAACGAAGCCCTATAAAATTATAACATAATAAAATTGAATGTACTGTCAGGGGACAAAATCTTGACCACCGTCACTAAGGTAGTGTTTATAATTTCTCTGTTGAATGAGGTCAAAAGTCCAGAACTACAATGTATAGTAAAACACTAAAGTTTATTGATTTATAGTCGTTAACTTATAATATCTTTCTTCAAAGTAATATTTTTAATTTATAGACGGTGGTCAAGCACTTTTGTCCCCTGACCATATGTATGGATGGAAACCTGCCATATTCTATTCCATGATTTCAGTACGACATAGTGGCGCCTCCTAGCGCGGAGGCGGTAACAACTCGACGTAGTTAGCAGGGAACAGGCCGAACAGTCCGCGCGGACCGAGCCCCTGCCACCAGCCCGCGTCTATCTGCTCGATATGGGTTATTATGTCGCCTGGGTCGAACGTTATCTCGGATTCGTCCGCTGAAATATGTAAATTCATTATAATTACCAGATATAGACAAACACCGACCCAGTTGGCACAATGGTCACGACGCCGGACTGCCGAACACAGGGTTGCGGGTTCGATTCCCGCCTCAGACATGTATTTATGCTTAGATATTTGTCTGTGGTCTGGTTGTTTCTATGTTTTAAAAGTATATATTTACAAAAGAAAAGTATATAAGTAGTATATCCGTTGTCTAGCACCCATAGCACAAGTCAAGTTACTTAGCTTGGGGCTAGATGGCGATGTGTGGAATGTCCTGCAATATTTATTTATTTTATTTGTATGAACTGGCGTACGTACAGTATGCGTCATAAGTACACTATCAGTTTGCTACAATAATACTATCAACAAGAATTGGACTTACGACCTTCTTCTAATAGACGTTACACATAAACATAAATACCTACTTGTATTAGAAGTACTCAGTGTGATTATTATTTTCAATAGCTATGTCTTTAGTTGGCCGATTGGTATAAGCCACCACCCGCTACACCAACCGACGTGGGTTCGATCCACAGGTTGCGTTGTTATAATGTTCAAATAGTGCTGCACAGGATTGTAAACGTTACGGCCAGTGTGAGGCTGTCAATTTCCATACAAAAAGCGGTAACGTTTTCCCCTCCATAAACAAAGTCCGATTTTGATATTTTTTGAAAATGTTCTAGATCTAATGGAAAACTAGGTTGAACCGTTTTTATTTTAAAGAAATATTGCCTAAGATAAAAGTTATTAGTATCTGAATATCTATAATTTTGACTTAAAAAATTCATCGAGCGTTTCAATTGTTTTTAATAGACTAAACTGAATTATCCGACGACGACGAGACGACCCAGTTGGCACAATGGTCACCATGCCGGACTGTTAAACACAGGGTCGCGGGTTCGATTCCCGCCTCAGACAAGTATTTATGCTTAGATATTTGTCTGTGGTCTGGTTGTTTCTATGTATTATAAGTATATATTTACAAAAGAAAAGTATATAAGTAGTATATCCGTTGTCTAGCACCCATAACACAAGTCTAGTTACTTAGCTTGGGGCTAGATGGCGATGTGTGAAATGTCTTGCAATATTTATTTTATTTATTTATTTATCAACCTAGAATAAGATGCATTGAGTTGATAAAGGGGGTAAAAACGTTACGGCCCAAAACATAATTTGAAAGCAAAATTAAGGCAATTACGTCTGAGCTTAAACTCTCTCTATCGCACGATACGGGTGATTTTTGAAAATACCTACTCGCGCCACGTATCGAAAACTCATGATCCTCTTAAGGTGGCCACTTTCGTCCACCACTTTTGATCGTTGATTGTACATTAACATAAAAAAGTATGATGCGTTACCTGCTTGATAGTCGTATAGAGCACGCGCCGTGAGTCCCGGATCGTCGTCTAAATCTTCGTATATAGTGCCTTCCTCTTCTAAGCCTTCAGGCGATACATCTGTTCAATATACAACAAGAGTATTGTTATACAAAGGTTTGATCTACAAGTCTAGACTAAGAAACTTTTGTTACACGACTTTATAAAAATTCACTTTTTATCCAAAATAAAATCAAACGTCGTAAATGGAGCTGGATCGGCCATACTCTGCGTAGGGATCCCGATCACATTCCTAGACAAGCTCTAGACTGGAACCCTCAAGGCAAACGAAAACGTGGACGACCCAAACAAACCTGGCGACGAACGGTCTTAGCGGAAGCGAAAAGCATCGGTAAAACATGGAGCGAAATGAAGCGCGTAGCTCAAAACCGAACGGATGGCGGAGACTGTGGACGCCCTCTGCCCCACGTGGGGGACATAGGACATTAAGTCAAAAAGTAAATGTTTACTGAAAAATCAGCTGTAATTTATTTCCTCGGTTTTTAGAGTTCCGTACCTCAAAGGGAAAAACGAAATCTTAAGGGATCACACGATTGTTTTTCCTATGGTTGCTAGCAGTAGGGTATTTGACTTATTCGCAATCATAAGATCGCAATTTAGCCGGTAATGAAAAAGTAATGATTATTGTAATGAAAATTATAACGAGGAGACATTGAATACCTAGGAGAAACGAATGAACGTTATATTATAATGAACGTTCTCTATGACAGTGTTCTGTCTACTCAACTCCTTCTTCTCGCCCGCTATATTGTTCCTGCTGTATGGAGAACGTTTTATCGTACTGAACTTGTTATCTTACCTTCATGCGTGTTTCCGTTCCCATTATTCTCCTTATAATGAACGTTCTCTATGACAGTGTTCTGTCTACTCAACTCCTTCTTCTCGCCCGCTATATTGTTCCTGCTGTATAGAGAACGTTTTATCGTACTGAACTTGTTATCTTACCTTCATGCGTGTTTCCGTTCCCATTATTCTCCTTATAATGAACGTTCTCTATGACAGTGTTCTGTCTACTCAACTCCTTCTTCTCGCCCGCTATATTGTTCCTGCTGTATAGAGAACGTTTTATCGTACTGAACTTGTTATCTTACCTTCATGCGTGTTTCCGTTCCCATTATTCTCCTTATAATAAACGTTCTCTATGACAGTGTTCTGTCTACTCAACTCCTTCTTCTCGCCCGCTATATTGTTCCTGCTGTATGGAGAACGTTTTATCGTACTGAACTTGTTATCTTACCTTCATGCGTGTTTCCGTTCCCATTATTCTCCTTATAATGAACGTTCTCTATGACAGTGTTCTGTCTACTCAACTCCTTCTTCTCGCCCGCTATATTGTTCCTGCTGTATGGAGAACGTTTTATCGTACTGAACTTGTTATCTTACCTTCATGCGTGTTTCCGCTCCCATTATTCTCCTTATAATGAACGTTCTCTATGACAGTGTTCTGTCTACTCAACTCCTTCTTCTCGCCCGCTATATTGTTCCTGCTGTATGGAGAACGTTTTATCGTACTGAACTTGTTATCTTACCTTCATGCGTGTTTCCGTTCCCATTAGTCTCCTTCTTATAATGAACGTTCTCTATGACAGTGTTCTGTCTACTCAACTCCTTCTCCTCGCCCGCTATATTGTTCCTGCTGTATGGGGAACGTTTTATCGTACTGAACTTGTTATCGCTGTCATCGTCATCATTCTCGTTAGAACTAGAATATGACGCGTCGAACATATCATTCTCTAGAATGTTCTGTTTGATCATCGGCTCGGATTGTTTCATATCTTCTATGTCTCTGTAATTTAAATTGAATATTGTAGAAATATGAAAGGTATATTTAGGATAATTCAACCCGTACGAGGATAAAGTCGCGCGTGACAGCCAGACCTTCCTTCATTACATAGTATAAAACAAAGTCACTTTCCGCTGTCTGTCCCTATGTATGCTTAGATTTTTAAAACTACGCAACGGATTTTGATGCGTTTTTTTAAATAGATAGAGTGGTTATATGTGTAATACATGCATAATATAGCCGTGCGAAGCCGGGGCGGGTGGATCGTTTTTATAAAAGCTGAGAATTTCTCAGCGCATGCCCTTAACACAGTTATGAACGATGTGCAATAATGAAATTCAGACCCTAGTGGCTTGGAGAGTTATCAAGTAGCAAAGCCAAGAATTTAAGCTGTTAATTTCGCAAAATAGCCTCTCAGCTTTTATAAAATATGTTTCCTGCGACTTCGTACGCTTGGAAGTTCCGCTTGGAAGTTCCTCTTCCTCTTAAATCACTCTATGTATTACAAAAACCGCATCAAAATCCGTTGCGTAGTTTAGAAGATCTAAGCATACATAGGGACAGACAGCGGGAAGCTACTTTATTTTATACTAGCGACCCGCTCCGGCTTCGCACGGCTATATTATGCATGTATTATACATATAAACCTTCCTCTTGAATCACTCTATCTATTAAAAAAACCGCATCAAAATCCGTTGCGTAGTTTTAAAGATTTAAGCATACAAAGGAATATAGGGACAGAGAAAGCGACTTTGTTTTATACTATGTAGTGATAAGAAAAGTCTGGCGGTCATATGTGTATATTGACGACCCGGTTGGCACAATGGTCACCATGCCGGACTGCCAAACATAGGGTTGCGGGTTCGATTCCCGCCTCAGACAAGCATTTATGCTTAGATATTTGTCTGTGGTCTGCTTGTTTGTATGTATTATAAGTATTTACAAAAGAAAAGTATAATAAATAGTATATCCGTTGTCTAGCACCCATAATACAAGTCTAGTTACTTAGCTTGGGGCTAAATGGCGATGTGTGGAATGTCCAGCAATAAAAAAAATTAAATTGGATCAGTTATTTGTCTGGGCTCTGGTTGTTTATATGTATAATAATTATATATTTACAAAAGAAAAGTCTATAATTAGTATATCCGTCGTCTAGCACCCATAACACAAGTCTAGTTACTTAGCTTGGGGCTAGATGGCGATGTGTGGAAAGTCCTGCAATATTTAGTTATTTAAAAAAAATAACAAATAATGAGTTATTCCCTTTCAAACAAAAAAAACAATTTTCCAAATCGGTCCAGGCGTTTACGAGTAATCCGCGAACATACATAAAATATATATATATATATTTAGACGCGACGAATTGAGAACCACCTCCTTTTTTGAAGTCGGTCAAAAAAATATCTTTCTCAATTAGCTAGTATAACCATACCTGTATTTTTCCGTATTGTTCTGCCTTAGTTCTGCGTAATTGATTGCGCTGAAGGAATTAGGTTCTGTGTCCGTACTTGGACTCAAATCGGCTGACGGATCAATGATTGGTTCATATTGTATTTGAGATGGGCTCTCCAGGCTTAGTTTGATTTTATCTATGTTTTTCATTGGGCTCGTTTTAGGTGCTTCCTGGTCTTGTGGCTCGAGTTTAAGGGGGGATGAAGGGGTTGGAGATGGGGGGTTGGGTTGGGAGAATGTGTTGATGCGTTGAGCTATCACTGAGCTGCGGACTGGCTTCTCGGGGATTGAGTTCGATCTGGAATGAGAGTTAATTGTTAAGAATTATTTTAATCCTACTATTTTTTTTTATATTCAACACTTTTTATCCTTTGCATCATCATCATCCGAGCGATGTTCCCGGTTGCATCCCTCTCGGGAGCCCGGGGTCGGGATTTCAGACCGGGTTTTAGCGCGTCAACTATATACTGAAATGTCATTTTACATTAATCTTTGTTGAAATTGTTGCGTACATAACAAATACGATTAATAAACTGCACCTCCGTTCTTTGTAACACATTGTTACATAATGTTGATGAGAGAAGAGAGAGAAAATGAGAGCAAGTCGCTGTAAACACAATATGGCGCCGTTGATGACGCATTTCCTTGTATATTCGTGACGTCATAGGCGCGCTAATAGCATTTCGGAACGCGTTTGAGCGGCTTGACAGCGCTCAAAGTCGATTTCGGACCGCAGCCATGTTATGAGTTAAATACACTTTACCTGCTATACATCTGCCCCTGAGCCAGATTATGTTGGAAGACTGCCCGCGCGGTGGCTGTGGATGCTCCGATCAGCTGACGCGCCTCAAGAGACCGCTGACGACGGACCGCCTCCGAGCTGACACCTTCGGGACTTGACGCCTCTTGTGTTGGTGATCTGTGAGATTATATTTGTGATAACTTTAGTCCGCGACTTCGTTTGCATAAAAATTAAAATTTACGAATGAATCACGTTGTCTTATACAAACTTTGCCCCCCTTTTTCACCCCCTAAGGGGTAGAATTTCGGAAAATCCTTTCTTATCGGATGCTTACGTCATACAAAGAACACCCTCCAAGTTTCAGGTCTCTACGATCAGCAGTTTAGGCTGTGCGTTGATCCGTCAGTCAGTCAGTCAGGACAAAGCATTTTATATGTATAGACTAGCTTTTGCCCGCGACTTCGTCCGCGTAAAAGTCGAAAATAGACCAAGGAATCAGGTTTTCCCATACAAACTTTGCCCCCCTTTTTAACCTCCTTAGGGGGGGGAATTTAGGAAATTTCTTTCTTATCGGATGCTTACGTCATACAAAGAACACACCCTCCAAGTTTCAGGTCTCTACGATCAGCGGTTTAGGTTGTGCGTTGATCTGTCAGTCAGTCAGTCAGGACAAAGCATTTTATATGTATAGATGATATCGTGGGCGAATACTAGCCTGCAGCGTAGAAGGTCGCAAGATCGATTCCCAAGATTGATCTCCCCCGCCTCAAACATATATTGTATTTTTACCTTTTCACATTAAAATTACTGAACGTATTTTGATGAAACTTGGTATGTAAATAGCTGCAGTCCTGGAATAACACATAGGCTGCTTCTATCCCGATATTCCCACGAGATCGGGACTTACAAGAGTAAAAGCGTGGGACGCAACTAATAGAAAACTAAGAGTAAAACGTACTTTTGTTGTTCGGCTTTCGCTCTTTTTTCTGCTTCCAATTCATCCCTTTTTCTGGCTGCTTCTTCTGATTTCCTTTTTTCCTGGAAAGGGGTAATTTTCATTTTTTTTAATATTTAAAAAACAATAAGTACCTATGTTTATTTTTGTTAACTTAAATCTTACCTCTTCTCTTCTCTTCCGTTCAGCTTCAACCCGTTTCTTCTCTTCTTGCTCTTCTTTTAGCCAAAACTGATCCCTTTCTTTAGAATTTATTTCTTGAACTGAGATACAAAAACATAGTTATAAGTATGTTTACAACAACAACAAACAACGGCGTTACAAGCGGTCTAGAGTCGCACTATTTAATCATAAATATCGGCTCAATTAAATTAATATCTTGTATTTCTATGTTTTTTACTAACTTCTAGTTAATAAGTTATACATATCAATACTATGGATTTAAAAGTCTAAAATAAATGAATTGTATTGAATTACAAAGGGCGGTATTTAAATAACTAGCTCGTTTTAGGGTTCCGTACTCAAAGGGTAAAATATTAGCTAAATAGATAAATAACGTACAATATTATTTTGTATTGAAATATACAACAAATAAGCATTTTATTTTTGTAAAATCAAAGCTAATGTTTGTTGTTACAAGAAATGACGACGGACATGACTGTGAGTGATGTCTCACCTGCTGTACATTTTACTGCATAAAAATACAAAACCTTCATGAAATGAGCTGGCAAAGCATAAAGAAATGTATTCCTTTTTTTTAATACCTATCTATACAGGGTTATTGGTAATTATACTAGCAAACCGTTGAAGGCTACTTCTGTGCACCTAAACAAACAACTTTTGTTCTACGACTTTTGGAAATTCGAACATTTTATTGAAAATTTTGAGGTTAGGTTTACCTGAACAAAGAACGAAAGTTGTTTGTTAAGGTGCACAAAAGTAGCACTCAACGGCTTGCTACTATAATTACCAATAACCCTGTATATTCAATTCTAATGTCACGGTGTTAGTTACCTATGTCCACGTAAACGGCTGAAACGATTTGTATGATTTTTTTGTGTATATTCTTTAGGTCTGAGAATCGTACAACATCTTTATTTAATTTTTTTGCTAATGGCAAAACAATGTTTAACGAGACAGCTAGTTATTAATAATAATAATAAATAAATATTGCAGGACATTCCACACATCGCCATCTCACCCCAAGCTAAGTAACTAGAATTGTGTTATGGGTGCTAGACAACGGATATACTACTTATATACTTTTCTTTTGTAAATATATACATATAATACATAGAGACAACCAGAACAGATTTTTTTTATTTTTTTTTTAAATGTCTAAGCATAAATACTTGTCTGAGGCGGGAATCGAACCCGCAACCCTGTGTTTGGCAGTCCGGCATGGTGACCATTGTGCCAACTGGGTCGTCACTACATAGTATAAAACAAAGTCGTTTTTTCTGTCCCTATGTCCCTATATCCCTATGTATGCTTAAATCTTTAAATATACGCAACAGATTTTGATGCGTTTTTTTAAATAGATAAAGTGGCGGCGGGCGGGTCGCTAGTTATTAATAAATAATAATATAGACCATAACATTTACTTTTCTAGATGACGCCAGCAATTTTAATTCATACTTTTTATGACGCTGTTGTGTTACATGTATTATAGCAGGCTTGCCCAGAACTAATACCACCCTCTCAGCTCAGTCGAACGTGTCAAGAGGAAAGAACTTCTGGAGCCAAATAAGCCGCGGTATTTAATTTAATTATGACAGGTTCACGAAACACACGGCTATATTTTAAACTATAAAAAACTGGTTGCCTGTAAAGTCGGTATACGGGCGAAAGTTTTACGTGACAACAACTGTGCTCGAGTGGAAGGGACGCGTGCCTTTCACTTTTTATGTCTGTCTCTCTCGCTCTTAGGCGGGCTAACCATGCCCGCGTGCCTCTCACTCGCTCTCATTGTGAGCGCATAACGTCAGCGGAGCGTAACGCAGTTTCTTGAAGTGTCACCCGGCAAACCAATTTATAAAACGTTGTCACGTCAAAAACCCTTTGCCATAGCCATTACCTCTTCTCAAACTATTCTTTCTTCTACGAATTTCCTCAACTACTTTTTCAGGCATCATAACTTCACAGCACTGTTTTACCATCACAATATTTTGTTATCATAAATCACTAAAATACAATTTTAACTAACATTTATATTGTCACCACTACAAAACTATTACTCTGACATTTTAAAACAAAACAAAACTTCTTTCAATTAGTTAAATCAATTTTAAATCAAATCCACAGATTAAATATTATCAAATATTAAAAAAAAAACTATTGTAATTAATATTTTAGTATTTTTAATAGAACTTTTGATATATATCTTACAATTATATTCAATTATATCACTTCAAAATCAAATAATCAATAACTATAGAATATAATTTTATATTTTTTTCTCTCCAGTTCGTATAGCTCGAAAGGCAAGCGACATAATAACGCTCAAACAATGCGCTATGTTTACATTCTTATTATTGTTTAATTATTCAACAACACCTTTGTGGCATTGTCATTCTTTGTAATATTAAAACAGTCGATAAATACAGGAAATGTTGGAAGGTACCTATTTATAAATCCGGATAATAATCCTATCCTTCCTGCTAATTATGCCCCACGCGGTTTTTTGCGGTGTAAAATGTGTTGTTTAATAATTCAACAACACCTTTGTGGCATTGTCATTCTTTGTAATATTAAAACAGTCGGTAAATACAGGAAAAGTTGGAAGGTACCTATTTATAAATTCGGATAATAATCCTATCCTTCCTGCTAATTATGCCCCACGCGGTTTTTTGCGGTGTAAAATGTGTTGTTTAATAATTCAACAACACCTTTGTGGCATTGTCATTCTTTGTAATATTAAAACAGTCGGTAAATACAGGAAAAGTTGGAAGGTACCTATTTATAAATCCGGATAATAATCCTATCCTTCCTGCTAATTATGATCCACGCGGTTTTTACCCGATAAGTCCCGATTTCGTGGGAATATCAGGATTTAAAAAAAACGAAGTTATTTTTTTTTTACCTGAAACAATGAAAGAAAAATTGTTTCAGGTAAAAAAAACCTGCCCCATATTATTATTTTGTTTAATTATTCAACAACACCTTTGTGGCATTGTCATTCTTTGTAATATTAAAACAGTCGGTAAATACAGGAAAGGTTGGAAGGTACCTATTTATAAATCCGGATAATAATCCTATCCTTCCTGCTAATTATGATCCACGCGGTTTTTACCCGCTAAGTCCAGATTTCGTGGGAATATCAGGATTAAAAAAACGAAGATTACATTTTTTTACCTGAAATAATGAAAGAAAAATTGTTTCAGGTAAAAAAAACCTGCCCCATATTATTATTTTGTTTAATTATTCAACAACAGCTTTGTGGCATTGTCATTCTTTGTAATATTAAAACAGTCGGTAAATACAGGAAAGATTGAAACTTAAAAGGTACTTATTTATAAATCCGGATAATAATCCTATCCTTCCTGCTAATTATGCCCTTCGCGGTTTTTACCCGCTAAGTCCCGATTCGTGGGAATATCAGGATTAAGAAACCGAAGATTACATTTTTTTTTACCTGAAACAAAAAAGATTTCATTGTTTCAGTTAAAAAAATATGTGTCTTATTATGCCCCACGCGGTGTTTACCCGCTAAGTCCCGATTTTGTGGGAATATCAGGCATATAAAAAAAAGACAATTTTTTTGAAATAAAACAATTAAATAAAAAATTGTTTCAGGTAAAAAAAAACCTGCCCCCCATATTATTGTTGTTTAATTATTAAAGAGAGAAAAAAACTTTTTACTTTGATTTTGATTAAACTTTTTTTTTACCTAAAACAATGTTATCTACCAGCCTTTATATTTATTTACTAGCAGCGCTCCGCGGCTTCACCCGCGTAAGTCCCGATCCTGAGTGAATATTAAAATATAAAATAGCCTCGACAAATGGATTATCCAACACAAAAATAATTTTTCAATTCGAACCAGTAGTTCCTGAGATAAGCGCGTTCAAACAAACAAACAAACTCTTCAGCTTTATAATATTAGTATAGATTTTTATGTCACCTATCTAAGAACACTTTGACTATTGACACTTAATTAAAGAAATCCATCCAGTGGTTTGGAAGATATGATGGAATAAATAATATCACAAACAAACAAAGATAGGCGCGAAAAACATAACCCTTTCCTTGCAGTCGAATAAAAAGAGCCTACAAGCGAAGCTAGTATAGCTATCTTTTATATGGAATTATGTCATTGTTGTCACAATAGCGTAGTTCCGTGAACTAACGTAAAGTAATTGTGCAAATATTAGGTAATTCTGTAAATAAGTTTGTCATAAAAAGAAAGGTAGGCCTCTCAGTTTTTTTTTTTTTCGTAAATACGGCTATTACATAAAAAAAACAAGAGTGTGATCATAAAAGGGTTCCTTTTTTTACCCGACTGCGCAACGCAAAGGAGTGGTAATGTGTTCATCAGTCTATGTATGTATGTAAGTTTGAACCTATGTGGCTCTCTAGAGCCCAAAAGCGTCAGACTCAGACTGATCGCGATCAGACTGGCAAGATTCAATCACGTCATGCGGAGTGGCGAGATTCAATCACGTCATGCGCAGTGGCGTGATTCAATCACGTCATGGGTAGAGATGATACTGATACCATCAGAAAAGTGCATGACTCGGAAGTAAATGGTCGTAGAGCGAGAGGACGACCAAAGTAGAGTTACTTCTTCTTTGGTCGTCCTCTCGCTAGGAATTGCGTTGTGGGAGAAAGCCCAGTGAACGCGGATTTGACGAGGAATATAGTAGAATAAAGAAGGATGACATGTATGTACCGATACCACGTTGTGTGAAAGAGAAAGAATATTTATGAAATCAACCATATAGAAAAACAAAATATAAAGGAAAAAATATGTACAATAGTGTTCGATTCTCAGACCTAACGAATATACACAAAAAAATCATACAAATCGGGTCAGCCGTTTAGGTGGAGTTTGGCAACTGACACCGCGACACGAGAATTTTATACATATAGGGATTAATATAAAGTTCGAAGTCCGGATTAGTAAGCTGAAGTGGCAATGGGCAGGTCATATAGTAGAACTGACAACCGCTGGGGAGTAAAGGTTCTCGAGTGGCGGCCGTGATGCAACACGAAACGGAGTGTTGGGAGACCAGCTGCCCGGTGGACCGACGACATTGTGGCGGTCGCGGGTAGTCGCTGGATGGAGGCGGTTTAGGACCACTGTTTGTGGCGTCGTATGGGGGAGGCCTATGTCCAGCAGTGGACGTGTATGGGCTGACATGATGATGATGATGATAACAGTTACAACGTAGACATGCACTAAGAAATGATTTTTATAATTGCGGATGAAGTTGCGGGCAAAAATTAGTATAGTATGTGACACATACCTGGATTAACCTTCCTATAAGCAGTACCGACAGGTCCACTCGGGGGCAACTCGTCCCCTCGACTCGACTTTATAAACGAAGAACCAGCCTTTGAGACTTTGTCGAGTAACACCTACAGAAAAAAATGTGAAATATAGATAGATAGATAAACACTTTTTTGCAACATAAAAACAAAACTCAAGTTAACACAAAATTAATTCAAACATAAGTAGTTACCTAACTGATAAAAGAAAATTAATAAAAAGTAAATAATATGGCACAAAGGGCGACCTTATCGCTAAAAGCGCTTTAGGCAAAATTTGAAATATACTGGCGGCCACCTCGACCCACCTCTTCGTTATTTTAAATTGATATTATTTGATATGTTAAATAATCCATAACAATTAGTTTTTAATGTTTATTATTATAAACAAGAAGGTCTTAGCAGTTAAATTCCACATGATAACACGTTTATTAGGTGACAATCTCCAATTTCCGATTTTAATGCATATTTTAAAAGGTCTGGTAAAAATTTAATGATATGCAGGACATTCCACACATCGCCATCTAGCCCCAAATTAAGTAACTAGACTTGTGTTATGGGTGCTAGACAACGGATATACTACTTATATACTTTTCTTTTGTAAATATATACTTATTATATATATGTATAAACAACCACAGACAAATATCTAAGCATAAAACTTGTCTGAGGCGGGAATCGAACCCGCAACCTTATGTTTGGCAGTCCGGCATGGTGACCATTGTGCCAACTGGGTCGTCTAATGCTTTATATACTTGTGAGGTTTACTGTTCTCAAGTTTTTATTTACCTTTTCATCGAGATCGTCCTCAGTTCTTGCATGCATCGTCATATGGAATCCGGTGAAGAAGTTCGACACATATTTGATGTGGTTCGCGCAGGTACCTTTACGTACTGTTGGAGCACCTTCACCCTGGAACATGGTTAACCACGATTTTAATGGTGAAAGAACCAATGTCATAATGGTGCAAGAACCGATGCCATGTGAATATAGGGACAAAATGTACCTAATAAAATTCCAGAGCAACTAAGCTTAATAATATTAAAGTGGATCTTATTAAATCGCTTTTAGGCTCATAATCCAACGTGTTATACACGCGTGCGTTTTACATTACCTATGATACAACTAGTGCTATAAAATTATCCCGATAAGTTAAATACGTATACTGCTTTACATGTTATGTAGATAAAACATTCTTAATTTATCTGGTTATACTGTTATGATGTATAAAAAGGTAGGTAACAACAAAGAGTTTTTACTCCAGCAAAAATGGTTTTAACAAGTCTTTTCTTTCTTTCGCAAATGTGATAAACAACGTCGTACGATACGCGTGTAGCTAATGATCATTGCATCTCGTTTTTTTTAAACGCGCTCGCGTTCCGCTCGCGCGTCACAAACCGCCTCTATGCAATGATCGATTTACCACACTTGTATAGCAATGTACTATAATTTATGAAGAAGAAATCCTATATGGCGTATCTGCCAGATTTCATTTATTGAGGATGCAGAGATGGCTCGCGATGTGATCCAAATATCACATGATTTATACTTAAATTCATGCTTTTAAGGGCGCAGTAGTACTTTCGACATGTATTAGATGAAGTAGGCTCGCCCATCTGCTCGACCGTGTCCAGAGGAAGCCACATCGTAATGAAACCCGCGGCTAAGTTAACTCCAGACGTATTAAATAAGCTTACACAATAAAAACTAGTTCCAAATGCCTTAATAGATATGGTAGCAGCATATTTACATCTAGGTAGTAAAAAAAGCTGAAAGATGTCTATGACCAGAAAAAAACAACGTTTATTAAGACGTGTCTTTAAGCCTATTTACACCATGCGTCCTAGATGTACGTTTAAGCTATATGTGTATGCGCATTTGAAATTGAATAATCTTAACTAATATTATAAAGCTGAAGAGTTCGTTTGTTTGTTTGAACGCGCCAATCTCTGGAACTACTGAAATTCTGAAGTAAATACTGAAGTTCGAATTGAAAAATTATTTTTGTGTTGGATCGAGGAAGGCTATAGGCCACTTCTCATTTCTATATATATCTATTAATCTAATATATATAAACTAGCGACCCGCCCCGGCTTCGCACGGCTGTATTATGCATGTATTATATCTAAAAACCTTCCTCTTTAATCATTCTATCTATTAAAAAAAACCGCATCAAAATCCGTTGCGTAGTTTTAAAGATCTAAGCATACATAGGGACATAGGGACTTTATTTTATAGTATGTAGTGATAGTGATTACGTGTCACGTTGTTTGTGCCTAAACTACTTATCTGATTTTAATCAAAATTGCACACCGTGTGCAGTTTGATCCAACTTGAAAGATAGGATAGCTTACATCTTAATTTATGCCGATATTCCCACGGTATCGGGACTTACGCGGGTGAAACCGCGGAGCGCAGCTAGTATACTATAAAAAGCGAAAAGTGCGGAAACAGTCCCGTAAAATTAAACTAACTATACTATAAAAAGCATAGGGAAAAATTTTGACCAAATCAAACAATGTGCGCGTGACGCAGCCAGTCTATTTATAAACAAGTTTGTTATGTATCACTGCACATTATTATGAATAACATTGCATAATAAATATGAGGAAGAAACTTAATTTTCTTTTCCTCTTATTAGCTGTGTGCCGCGGTCATAGTGTGGTCATACTCCCGTTTATCAGTCTTTGGTTGATATTTTTTACTTGATATATTTTAATCTAAACATTTAATGTAAATTTCTACTTAATTTACTTCAACGTATATAACGTTGCTCTTACTGTAAAGGAAAACATTGTGATAAATCCGGCAGCTTACTTGGCTCCAGACTTAATGACGAGTTCTTTTTTTCTGGACACGGTCGACGGGAGTAGGCCCAGAAGCCTAATCCACATGGCCCAGGCGCTAAAGCGCCTCGAATAGCAAAGATTAAAGACGTACCTAGGGGTTAATCAATATTTCTATAAAATAAAGCTATAACAGTGAAAACCAGATTCCAATAGGTTTAGTAGTTTTTTAATTGCATAATACTATTGTTTATATTTATACTGACGACCCGCCCCGGCTTCGCACGGCTGTATTATGCATGTATTATATCTAAATACCTTCCTCTTTAATCACTCTATCTGTTAAAAAAACCGCATCAAAATCCGTTGCGTAGTTTTAAAGATCTAAGCATACATAGGGACGGCGAAAAGTGACTTTATTTTATACTATGTAGTGATTTGTCTGCTTTATATTTGTTGTTGAATTGAAAGATTTTTGTTTGTAAAGAATAGCCACAGATTTTGATGAAACTTCCTATGAAGATATATTGAAACCTTGGAACTTTTTATCCCCATATCCCTACGGGAACAGGACTTACGCGGGTGAAACCGCGGACCACTGCTATGTGTACCAATAGAAGATTATGACATATGATTTATTAATTTAACTGGCTTTTACGCTCCTTTCTTAGCGGATTATGTCATAACTAGCTGCGAAACGCGGCTTCACCCGCGTAAGTCCCGATCCCGTGGGAATATCGGGCTAAAAAGTAGCCTATGTGTTAATCCAGGTCTCCAGCTATCTAGATACCGAGTTTCATCGCAATCAGTCTAGTAGTTTTTGCGTGAAGGTGTAACAAACATACATATACACACACACAAACTTTCTAATTTATAATATTAGTAGGATAGGATGGCTGTAATCTGTATGCCTAATTTAGACCTTGACAGACATTGGTTTTATCTGTGAGTTGATATTATCAATCAGTCAAGTCAGTCAGTATGTCAATCAGGATTTTGAATTTTATATTTATAGACTAGCGACCCGCTCCCGCTTCGCACGGCTATGTTATACATGTATTATGCATATAAACCTTCCTCTTGAATCACTCTATCTATTGAAAAAAACCGCATCAAAATCCGTTGCGTAGTTTTAAAGATTTAAGCATACATAGGGATATAGAGCCAGAGAAAGCTACTTTGTTTTATATTATGGAGTGATGTAAAATGCATCAAATCTTATGATTTTAAGCTCTTGTTAAGCAGTAGGAAGTACCTTGATTATATCCATTGAAAAACATGTTTAATCTCAACGTACAATAATCCAACAATCTTATCTCATATAGAGTTTACCAGGTAGTTGATAAGGATGTTATTATGATATTGTTTCCTTAGTCATATCTTCTGCTAGGCTCATGGTTTTAACTGCATAGGACTATTTGTTATTCTAGAGCTTCAGCTACATGTTTTATCAAAATCGATTTATAGTTTTTACATAACGAAGTAACAAGGCAATAATAATTTAAAAACTTTCAAATATCCTATCCTACTATTATAAATGTGACAGTTTGTGCATGAGTTTGTATGATTGTTACAGCTGCAACAAATACTGGACTGATTATGTTGAAAGCTGGAAACCTAGATTATCATATAGCCTACTTCTTATCTTGATATCTACTATTGTAATATGTATTGTAATATGTCCTGAAATATTTATTTATTTATTATTTTATTTATTATAAAGGAAAGACCCTACCCTTCACCTTCCTCAACTTCTTGTCCATCCAAAGGTTGCCTATCTATCTATCTAAAGATTTTTCGAATAGGCTCCGAAACTACTGGACAGATTTTAATGAAACTTGGTATGAGGATACATTGATTTATTGGGAGTAATAGGCTACTATTTATCTCGATATTCCCACGGGAGTTACGCAGGTGAAACCGCGGAGCGCCGCTAGTGATAAACTTTATTTGTACAATACAGGCAGGAAGATAGAACATGATACACAAAAAGTAATAGCTATGTGATGAGCTTAATCTCACACAATGTATGTTTAAAAGTTTATTTTCTTTATAGTTTATTAAAACTAGAAATCCCCAGATTTTCAGAACCAAGGAATTCCTAGTACCTACTGAAAATAAATAATAATAATAAATATTGCAGGACATTCCACACATCGCCATCTAGCCCCAAGCTAAGTAACTAGACTTGTGTTATGGGTGCTAGACAACAGATATACTACATAAATACTTTTCTTTTGTAAATATATACATATAATACATAGAAACAACCAGACCACAGACAAATATCTAAGCAAAAATACTTGTCTGAGGCGGGAATCGAACCCGCAACCCTATGTTTGGCAGTCCAGCATGGTGACCATTGTGCCAATTGGGTTGTCATGTGTATTGTAGATAATCCCTGGAATAACAAATAAGTTACTTTTTATCTTGATAATGCGAACGGGGACTAACGCGGGTATGACAGCTGCATGCATATTATTTGTACTTATCTTGTGTGTACTTTACCTGCCAGTTAATAAGGACATATTTTGATATGGTTCCGTTTGGTATGTCTACTTTTAAAAAGGCATATTGTATCTTCCCACTGTTGAGATCGTCGACTAGTTCAATCAGGCCTCCGTCACCTTTGCTAATGAACTTCAAGTCATTTGACTGACCATCGTAGCCAAACAAAGCCCTGGGGAAAAAGAATTAGAATTAAATATTGTAAGGCTTTGCACAAAGCGCCATCTAACTCCAAGCTAAGGAACTAGACTTGTGTCATGGTGACCAGAAAATGGATTTATATACTTTTCTTTTGAAAATTTGTAATAAGGAAATGTTTGTGTGCTTATTAAGGCGAGGTCTAGCGTCATTAAAATAATTAGAATTTTAAAAAATGCACCTGCTACCCTCAGTCCTTTTCTGACTGTACCTATCCAATTTTAATTACATAAACAGCCTCGTTCATATACGACAAAATCAACGAACCGTTTAAACAGAACGTTTTAGCGTAAAAAAATCAAACAAGATAGAGCCAAGTCAGGTTTCGAACCAGCATTATCACAACAATTTGTATGCACCATAATGCATTCAAAGATACGAAGAATCCCATGTAAACCATTGTCACGTTTAAGGGTCACTAATTATGGTCGTCATTCAATTCAATTTTAATGAGTCTGGCGCGTGTTTATTTAATTTCTCTAGCATGTAGGTCGAACATCAGCTAGGGTTTGTTGCACTTACCAGTTCGTCTCCGTTTTCTCGTCTAACACGTCCTTCCAAGCGGCTATTAACGCCTCCTTGTGCTTGTCCAAGTTTATAGACATTTTAACATTATATTCCGGTCGCCACGGTGAAAAAAATAGATTTATTTTACTAAAAATCTACAAAAACGCCGCTGACTCGTCTGACTCACACAACACGATTTGACAGACAAATGAAAAAATCATTTTGACAGCTGCTGTCACATAACATTGACTGTTTTCTCAATATGACAGACATTACAACTCAATGTTGCCATTCTATAAAAGTTTATGCGGCCAACTACTTGCTTTGGCCTATTCTATTGGACCTATTCGATACTCCTGTGCTCCTGTCTCTAAAATAATGGAATGTCCGTTTTGCTTTAGGCTTTAGTATTCAGCAATCATACCCTACAACCATGCCTTAAAATGCACGATTTTATACCAACTAACTTTTTAAATTACATTTCTTAGAGGAAAAACAAAAGACAAAGAAACTGGATTTACCTACCTACAGAAAATGTTTTCCATTCTAATCTAACCGAGAAGAGGTCTAAACTTAGAAGCTAAAGTACCTAGGTACAATAAAGAAGTTATCAATCTATCAAAACGTAACAACCCGTTAATATATGTAAATCGTAGGTGGGTGGGTGGTCTGGGTGGGAACATGTACCTACCTATTATAACTTCCTTTGTAGAAACATACGACGCGACGTAGGTAACGATCTATAAAACTAAAGATTGTGTTTATTACTAACAATCGGTAGTAGGGTGCGCGCGCAATCAGCAGGCCCTTTCGCAAAATAACAGCCCTTCGCTTGTAATAGAAGAGTTTCATTCATCACGAGAATCACAACTTTAGTCACGCAAGTGATCGCTTGGCGGGCAAACGCCGCGTCACTCGCGCCATGGCTTGTTTTACATGCGATTTTCAAAACAAACTGAAATAAAATGTGGGTAGATGTAAGCGGGCGTGAAAAACGGACCTACTTGACGAAAACGAATGGATCCTTCATTCCTGGGTAAGTGAAGACTCCTTTAATTAAGTATTTATATCCTTTTTTTTCTGGCTATTATGTAAGGATGAGAACCTACCAACAATGTTGTCGGTGCTCTGAAATATTTTTTTATATTGTAGGACAAAACATTATTTATCTTAGCATTTTGTACCTATATTTTATATCTAATAGGTAGGAAAAAGTAGGTAAATTAGTAGTAACTACGTATGTTGCTAGGTGATGGGAACGACTGGGAACAAGCGTAAATAGGATCATCCACACTATAATAATATCCTACTTATTTTATTCTCAGGCTGCGAGTAGGTACCTACTTGTCAAGTGTAAGCCCAGCTTTATTATTTTTAAGTCAGCTAAAACCTTATTATTAACAACCCATGGTGTACCTACCTACTTATAAAAGTTTTAATACCCTACATATTGATATTAAAACTATTCTAACAGAGTTAAATATTACGGTTATATTTTTTTAAGCTATTGCATAGCTTTTATCGCGGGCTTTGAGCGCGGCGGCGGCGACCGAATCAAGAAATTCCGTAACGAAAATAAAACCTAACACGTCGAGCGTTCGCTATGCAATAGCTTTACCGCGACAGTCCCCGAGTGCCACACGTTTTTTTTTATTTGCCAAAAAATAAATAAACGCTATAAAAACATAAGAAAATACTAAGGTCTATTTTGACCGAGCCCCGATTTGACCGCCCTTTTTTTCCACTCTTGGATCTATTTCTTTATTAAAATTTTCTGGTTTAATATTTTTAAAATACCTGCCTAAGTAGGTAGGTACTTAATATTAAGCAATAATTTTTTATTTGTGTTTTCTAAGGTGCAAGTGTTTATCTAAGATCCTGTGTTTGTCTTGTTTATCTCTGTTTATCAGTAGAGATTCAGTAGAGTTCTAGAACTCTACTGAATCATTAATTGAATGAATACTGAATTAAAAGATGCTGTGTTGGCAATGATTTTTTCTTACGATAATTTTATGTGCGCTAGAGGAAAAACATCGAGATAAAACCCGTGGCTTAGTTGACTCCGGACGTATTGACAAGTCATTTCCTCACGGTCAATTAAGGTGAAGAGATATAGATCATTTGTGGCATAGATGCTAGACAAGCCTACTTCATCCTTACGCAAAAAGGACTCGAACAAAGAGGTCTATAAACCATCCATTGTGCGTAACTTAGTTGGGGAAAACAATCCGTATTACAAGTACCTAGAACCTAGGTACCTACTTACCTAAACATACCTACGCACACACTTAATAAATAATTTTAGAACTACCCACATACATTGGTAGGTAGGTATTATTACAGCTACGATGACATGACATGACACTGTTTGTAGGTCAGGGTGAGTTATTACGTTTTGACGTCAAGGTTTACCATCATTTTAATGGTGTGCTTGCGATCGTATCAGCGAGGTATCAATATAACGACTCCGACCCCCATTTCCGGGGTAGACTGACTGGTACGGTGGTGTAGGAAACAAACGTGAAAGCCTAAAGAGTTCTTATAGATATTATCAGTTTACAACTGAAACAGGGCTTTAAATGGTTAATGAATGATATTTAAATAAGTCGAAATCGACTAGGAGGTCTGCATCGCCTTAAATTCAATTTTGGCTTTAGCAGTTAGGTACTGATAATTGCAAAAAGAACCCCTAAGGCTATTTATGCTGCCAAACGCAACGCGCCAGAAATACTCGTCGCTTACAACTAACATTGTTGATTGTAACGAATTTGTATTTGTTTTTTTTCAAAGTGCGGAGATGGAATTGTAGGTGAAAAGTTACCGATATTTTGGGGGTAATTTGAGATGAGACGAAAATTCCTTGTCATTTCAAAGCTAGACTAGTTTTAATTAAATAATAATAGATTAACACATAAGGTACCTACTTTCAATCCCGATATTCCCACGGGACCGGGACCTACGCAAGGTGAAACCGCGGAGCGCAGCTAGTTATTACATAAATAAGATAGGACAACATTTCTCCAACCGACAACCCCATAAAAATATCAATTTTTGCTATAACATTGCATAACTCGGAAGTTTTATTAAAGCTATCTTCTTTATCGGGGCACAGACGAGTTGATATAAGCACTACCTACATACCTACTATAAAATGAAGTCTCGTGTCTGTACATCGAAAAAATATTTCTTTGAAGCAAGAAATAATCTAGATCAGGGATGGATTAACTCTAAGTTGGAAAAGTTAATATTTTTTAGGTAGACCTACCAACTTTCAAAACTTTTTCTAGACGATTGGACAGTCAGGCCAGGCGGAGTAAGCAAAGGGGCCTTGAGAATTGCATTGCCTGGGTCCCTGACAGGGTTAATCCATCCCAGCCTGTCCGAGATAATTATTTCTCACTTCAAAAACTTTTTTTTTGTTTGCCGCGTCCTGTAACGTCTAGGTACTTGTCTGAACGCGATAAACTCAAAAACTGTTCAAAGCCTATGCCACTTTTAGAACTGACAAAGTATTTTCTTCTTGGTAAACAAAGAAAATTAACAAAAATTATCAGGCAATAATTAAGATTTTACGTAAATTGCCTGAAATATGACAGAAAAAATAAAGTAGGCGTATCCTTTGTCGTAAGTACAATACCTGGGGCGGGTAGCAGCTATTATTCGATCAACGTTAATGTTAAATGTATAAGGTTGTGCCTATCCACAATTTCCTGCTAGGGGTATAATAGGTTACCTACTTTATTATTTATAGAATTGCAACCCTCTACTTCGATTGCTCACAATATTATGTAACTCTACTAGGTATGCAGTATGAAGGCACCTACCTATAATAGGTACTTATGAATTACACACTTATAAATACCGCCTTTTTCTTCATCTTCCTGCCCTTATCCCAATTTATTTGTCATCGGCGGCGCAGTATGTTTTCTTCTTCCATTCACTCCTATTAGTCGTCATCTCATCGATCATGTTCATCTCTCTCATGTCTTGGTCTGACGCAGTACCTACATCACCATCACCACCAAGAAAAGATGTTCTTAGTTCGTCCTCTTCCTCTCCATCCCTCTACATTCATACTCATCACTCTACGAGTCACAAGCGACAACGATTCGCTTTTACTTTTTCAATTTATTACATGATAATTATACTAGGTATGTATATTATATACCTAACACGGGTCACAATCGCAATAAAACTACTAGTTTTATTCCAAAACAGATTTGACCTATATCGACAGGTACAATACTTACCGCTTGCCCCATCACTATATCCTATTCCCTCCACCCGACGACGCATGACGTCACTCGAACCGGTAAGCGAGCGCACGGCTAACACCGCTGCACGCTGCATACCGCTGCACTTTCCCCTCAATTGCCCAGTGAGCGTACGTGCGCGGGAGACGGGGCGGTTCTCCAATCCTGGTCGCACCACAAACTACTCGATGAGTACTTTGTCTCGGTGCAAACAGTTTTCCTACCCCCTTTTGTTAACAAGCGTAGTTTATTTACAAAAAATCTCGCATTCTTATTTTATTCAATGTATCATACTAAATTTAAATTCATGTTGTTAAGAGTTTTAATAATTGTTATACTTAGGTATTTTAAGCTTTTATAGGCGCCTCTAGCCTGACAAAGCAAATTAATATTACGTCATATCAATACTTTCTTATTGTATTGTTTTTGTTTAATATTAATATTTATGATAATAAAGAACTTTTGAAATGAATGAATGAATGAAATGACTAGTTTTATTAATTTTTGGCCGATGTTTCGATTGAGTTGCATCGACCATGGCCACGGGAAGACTATTTACCGTGACCATAGGTAATAGATGATCCATGTCGTATATTAGGTAAGTAGGTACTTATATAAAAAAATAAAACTTTTATAAAATCTTATAACTTTAACCTTGGATTAAAATTCTATTTGAAATCGATTAACGCATTGAACGTTCATGTTTCATAAAAATATCGTTTTGTTATGGCATCCGAGAGACTGGGTCACGCAATCGTTATAGGCATTTCTTTAGGTAGGTACCTAGAGTACCTACCTAAGTAAGGTAGGTACAGTAAAATGCACCGAATAAAATGGTGTCTTAGTTTCACCCGCGTAAGTCCCAATCCTGAGGGAATATCGTGATAAACATAGCCTATACTAGCTATCTACATATCGAGTTTCATGCAATCAGTTCAGTAGTTTTTGCGTGAAGGAGAAACAAACACGCACATAAGTACTTTCATATTTATAATAATTAACCCCCGACGCAAAAACGACGGGGTGTTATAAGTTTGACGTGTCTGTGTGTGTGTGTGTGTGTGTGTGTATGTGTGTGTGTGTGTGTCTGTCTGTGGCATCGTAGCTCCCAAACGGATGAACCGATTTTGATTTAGTTTTTTTTGTTTGAAAGATAAGTTAGTCGGGAGTGTTCTTAGCTATGTTTTTAGTAGGATAATAAAAACGCCTCATCATTAAAAAGAGACTCGATCAATAATAGATACTTAATGATTTGTTTTTAAAAACATTATTGGCTTATCCGTATAATGTGTTTGTAATAAAACTACCTGGGAAAATTTTCTTCTACAAAACTGGACCTTATTTTAAACTAAAGACAAACGCAGCACATAGTCACATTTTGATATTGCATTTGAAGGAAAAAAGTGGCAAATAAAGCCGTTGGTAAAAATCTTTGTTTTTTTTTGCACGGCCATCAATCAAACTTAAAAAAGCAAAAACCAAATAAACTGAAAACTTGTAACAGATTTTTTTATTTACTAGGTATAGTATAGTCCGATTTTAAGTAGTTTTTACTTATCTTAGTATTGTGATTTAAATTTTTTAATTAGTAGGTACCTAAACAAAAGGCATAATTTATGTGCCTTCTTAAATTTATAATAGCTAAGTAGTTCATATTTACCTAGTTGTGAGAAATGATAAAGTAATTCGAAATGAAAATGTAAACTTATTCAATGAAATCAACGAAGAACCAAAGAGACATCATTTGATATGCGATAGAATTTTAATGAAGAATAATGAACGAAAGACCAAAGAAATTGGCATAACTTTGCAAGTCATTTGGTTATGTAGATTATTGTAGATAGGTACTTGTTTACAAGAGAAATTGAAATTACTTAAAATCAATAGAGAGATGATATTTTTATACATTAACTTTGTCCTTGTTTTTCACCTTGTTCTTATTCCGAGGACGTTGAAATAACCCTTAGTTTTTCACATTTTCACAAGTTTTTCACCCATTGTATGGTCGATTTTGTACTTAGTAGTAAGTAGGTAAGTACTTACAAAACTTTTGAAGGAAATCTTAACATCTACTTTCAGAAAATCAACTTACTTAGGTACCATTATCTTATTTTTAACGGAGACAAAAAATATTTAAGTGAAAGATTTTATAAGGTAAGGTAAGGCATATTTAAGGTAACATCAAGGAGGTAAGGGTAACATTGTTTTTTTTTTACATAAGATAGGTCAACGTTCGACCACTATCACACCTGCCTGGTGGTAGGTGACGATGCTGCCTAAGATGTAGCATGCTTTCCAAGAAGATACCTATTAGTTTGTTAGTTTTTTGAGAAAAGAAACTATGGCTAGTCGTTAATCAGGGACAATTTCGCATTTAGATAGCGACATCTATCCATCTATCCTATAAATTATAAGCCTTAACCAAAATCCCTTATTCAAATTATAACACGGTCCCGAATAGCTGCTTCGGCTTGCTCTTTAGCCTTGGCAATCTCTTCTTGCAAAGCTTTCTTAGCTGTACGGTAATCATCGTATAATTCAGTTTCTCTTATTTCCGAATCCTCACTCCTTTGTCTTCGCCTTCTAAAGCGCTGGTATTTGCGACGTGCCGCCACGGAAGCTTCGTGCAGACGTGTTAAGTTATTGCTCCACCAGCCAGCCGCCCAATTGCCGTATTCTTATGCAGCGCGTCTTGACTGCGTTTGCGTCATAACCATAGATTTCGTATTGCTAAGACGCACTCGTCACGCAGTTACTCATGTGGTTTAGGTTTGCGTAACGTGTGCGTGACGAGTGCGTGACGAGTGCGTAACGTGTGCGTGACGAGTGCGTCTTAGCAATACGAAATCTATGGTTATGACGCAAACGCAGTCAAGACGCGCTGCATAAGAATACGGCAATTGGGCGGCTGGTTGCAGTCGGGGCGAGTGCGAAAAACGTCTGCGCGTGTCGCATGTGAACCGCCTCATACCTTGCCAGGATTGTAAAATCTTGGCCTCTTCGAGAAACTCCAGAAATTCTGGGTCTAACGCATCTAAAAAAAACAAAATAATACCATTACTATTATTTGAAAATACTATAAGTACCTATACTTAAGTACCTACTTAATATTATAAAGAGGAAAGTTTTTTTTGGAAAAGCTTCTTGAATCACTTTATCTATTTAAAAACCACATCAAAATTCGTTCAGTACCTAGTTTAAAAGATCTTACATAGGGACAGACAGCGGAAAGCGACTTTGTTTTATACTTACTGTGTAGTGATAGTGAAGGGCTGAATGAGTTAGGAAACGACGTATTATTTTATAGATAGAGTGATCAAGAGGAAGCTTTTGGTACTAAAAACAAAACTACCACGCGTACGAAGTCGCAGGCAACAGCTATTTAACGAACCAATCACCATAAAGTACACTACACCTTCGATACTGAAGGCATCCGAAGGTTATCTCATCTCTACCAACGATATAACCGTACCAACCCCAACCAGACACGACGCAGGCACGAACGAGCCTCCTAACTTAACCTACATCAGCTATAAACACCATAGGCCTTTGAAACTCACTTTATATTTAACTTTGTGGGTCGCGAATTCGTGATAAAAGCTCATTTGTCAAAGTAAAGCTCTGCGTCCATAGTCCTCTTCTATAACCGACCATCACGGTTTGCCTCGTGATTGTACGATCCGGTTTCCACCCGACAAATAAACTTTGAATCATTGATTTTAATCTTTGAATAGGGCTTTTAAGGGACAATCGATTGATCTATTAAGGGTCCTGTTTTCGTCTTTCAGTTTCACCAACCTGTATACTTTCTAAAACTTCATCTGCATGCCCTTATCCCAGTTTATTTGGAGTCGACGCAGTATGTCTTCTTTTTCTCATCTCTATTAGCCGTCATCTCATCGTTCACATCCATTTCTCTCAAACCTAATGTCATACAGTCTATCAATCTTCTCATCGTCTTCCGCTCCATTCCTCTACATTCAAACTTTTTAATATTCTAGTAACGCGCGTCTTCTCTCTCCGTATTACATTTCTATACCAACTCAAACCGTTCCCCATTCACCTTTCGCTTTGAGCGATGAGGCCGCCCTTTGCAACACTTAGACTTTATTTAATGTTATTTAAAAATGGTGTTTAAAATAAAGACAATTCTTTATTGTAAACTCCATTTTTATCTATCTATCTTTTCCGTAACTGCGGCGCACTTTCAGGCTTCCTCTCTTATACCTACTCTTTTCTTTTTATCCACCCTTGGTGGTATATTCCACTTTAAGGACCTTACTGTAAGGACATTTAAGGACAGGCAAAACTTTAGTGTCCTCTGAGCACCTGAGAAAAAAAGCACCAAGGTTCTTAAAGGCGGCTACAGTAAAATTATTTATTTTGTATCTTTAATCACTTGTGCATTTATACAGGCACCTAGGCCCTCAAAGGAAACTCGTTACCTGTACCTAAATACAACCAGTAAATTTATAAGAGAACCTAGGTTCTTAGTTCATTTCTTTCCCCACTGGATTGCAATTGCAATGTAATACGTATGGGCGGAATCGCAATCAAGAATTGGTCCACCTTACAAAACCTAACACAACAAAGTGTCTGCAAAACGCGTTACAAAAGAAATTGTGTGCATTTGCGGATCAGCTTTCTAGTATTTAGTTAGTATTTCTAGAAAACTTCCTATATAGGTCCTCAAAGGTGGTAAATATATGTTCTTAATATGCTCCACACATCCATCACAAATTCATTTAACAACTGCATGCAATCGTACTTAGTGCGACAAATAGAAAGAGCGACAATGGACCTAGCTTTAAATCGTGACGCAAAATGACAATATTTCGTCCGGTTCAGACTAGCTGGATAAAGGTGGACGTTGATCTTTACCTAGCTGTAACTACCACTGTTACTATGATTTCCCACTCAGTAGTATGATAAACACATTCTACTTTACAGCACTCAAGACAAGCTATAACCTGAGCTATAACAGTGAGTAAGTGGCAGTAATAGGTTTAGATTTGAAACCTAGTTCTATGTCGGAATATCTTTATTATGGGCTAAACAGTTACGGCAACTATAAACTATGAGTGGGTTTTAATGTTACTGCGCAATTTGATTTTACTGTCCCGATGTTAAAGGGACAGGGGAATCAAATAAATAATGCTTTCCCACCAAACTAAGCGTCTCGGAAAACTAGATATTTGAAGAAACGTGATGTGCTATGATTTTCCAAAAGTGCGCATGCACTTTGAGACTCATACCTATCGATAGGGGGGTATTATGGCGAACAAATAATGTCTTCATACAAAACCAAAGCGTCTCGGAAATGGGATTTGTATTTTAAGAAGAAAACATATCGAAACACCTAAAAATGGACGAATTCTGATTCCGTTTTAGGTATTTTGTTAAGGTAGTAAGTATACTTATACCTTTTTTGAAGTGATAACGTCTTATAAATCGATGAACACCTGCACTCACAAAAAAGTGTGACGTTACCGTTATTGATAATAAGGTAACCATAGCAACGTATTAAAATATGCAAAACGGTAGTGTCAATGATACAAAACATTTCTTAAGATGTTATCACGTAAGAACCTCCTCCTTTTTTGAAGTCGGTTAATAATTATCGTCCGTAAACCGACGTTTACAGACAACAATTTTTTTAGTCGTGTAAAAAGTGAAGGCAAGCAAACCCACTGAAAACCAACTAGGTAACTATAATGAATTGACAACAATCCGATAACTATTTAGAAAACAAAGTAAAGTAAGTGTTGGTTTACCGTGAGAGTGTGATTCAGTTCGTGGAACTACTCAGAACAATGGAGTCTACTGCATTAATTTTACTTTCGCTTTGCTCCGTCAATGGGTTCGATTCTCGATACAGATGTTTGTATTTCAATAATACTTGTAAGTATTTTTGTAATTACTACAAGTTAGTGTACAAAGTCTTGTTCGGTACCTGAGGATAATCATTATTAGTGACAAAATAACAAGAAAATAAACAAATATTTTTTTTTATTATTATTTTCGAATGACGTTTCTAAGTATAGTTTTTCCTATTTTTACGAAATATTCAGTTTTTAATTAAGGTGGCAGGTGTCCCTTATTACTCGTATGTACCTTACTAATCCTCTCTTCTTGTCACGGACTCCTCAGTCCAGAAGAGACGCAGTCTCTTAAGACACTGGACTGAAGGTTAAAGAGCCAGTCTCTTAAAAGACGGGTGTCTAAGGATCTCTCCCCCCCCCATCCGGACACACATCTGCACTCCATTTTTGTAGCATCATACTTTTTACCTAAAACATGGTGTGGGTCTAATTATTACATAGTATAAATAAAACAAAGTCACTTTCCGCTGTCTGTCCCTATGTATGCTTAGATCTTTAAAACTACGCAACGAATTTTGATGCGGTTTTTTATACAGATAGAGTGATTCAAGAAAAAGGTTTAATGTTTATACATTAAACCTACATGCTTAATATAGCCGTGCGAAGCCAGAGCGGGTCGCTAGTTAAGTATAAATCAGTTTATTTTCCAGATGATTATTATAAATTTTTCAGGTGTAACGTTTTGTCCGAGACTAATGCATGCATATCACACGAGATGTGATAAAGACACTGTATCGCAAAGGACTTGTGAAGATCCATTGCTATATACTATAGGTTAGTACAGTATTCTACTTACCTACATATAAATACACGGTGTTTTTTTGGCATTTTTAACCCCCCCCCCCCCCTTAGTGATACATGGTGAGGTTCCTCCCCCCTATATCACGTGTATTGTTTAGTACTTACAAATAATCTTAATTTTTTTTCAATATTTTTAAAATAAAGAAAGAAAGAAAGAAAGAAAGCATTTATTGAGTACAAACACACGACAAACACAAGAATGAAGAAATGAACATGACAATGAAAATTAATTACAAAACAAAAAAAAGTGGTAAAGAAAAAAAACAAACAAAATATATGAGGAGTCGTGTGCTGACCCAAATGGGTCGACCTCAGCTAAAAACTGCAGCCAAGCATGCTTAGCTGCAGCGCTGGTCTTCCGGCCAAACCCATCCAGCTAGAGCTAGCCATCTAGCTAGCCAGCTAGATTAAAATAGCGCCCCCTCCGCTCTTGACACTACAAAAATAAGTAGGTAGGTATATATATGTATATATATAATTACTTAAATCTACATATTAACTAATATAACATAATATCTACATAATACATATAACTACATAAATATACAAAACTAAATAGTATAATGATAAATTAATTACAAGACCTAAATAATAATAAGCATAGAATATTAAAAATATATACTTAATAAAGTGCTCTGTGGTAAAAAATAAATACGAAAAAATTGAGCTCCTGACCCTAAAAAAAAAAAAACTATATAAACAAAAACGTCAATGTCAAAAACGACGTGACAGTGACGCAACAGCACGGAATGATAAGCTGTGGCTGTGTCAATTGTAGCCACGAGACCAAGCCGACCGCCACGTCGATCGACAACACAAAAAGTCAAACCAAAAAACAGTAGAAAAGTGCCAAAAAAAAAAAAAACCATGATAAAAATACCGGTATAAGTATCGTCTAACCAGTAACAACCTAATCAGACGGACAGCGAAGTCTTAGTAATAGGGTCCCGTTTTTACCCCTTGCGTAAGGAACCCTAAAAAATCGACCAAGTGCGAGTAGGAGTCGAGCACAAAGGGTTCCGTACCATATTCTATGGGAACCCCACTTAAATATTTTTGGATTCCGTACTAGCATTGCCAGACGCCAGAAGGGTGCCATTTTTACTAAGACTGGAGTCTTCAGACTGTCAGGTCTGTCTGTCACCAGGCTGTATCTCAGAATAATCATGATGGTTAGACAGTTGAAATTTTTACAAATAATTTATTTCTGTTGTCGCTACTCAGAATACAGAATAAATTGTATTCTGAGTGTCGCTATAACAACAAATTTAGATTTCTGATTTCTAAAAACTTTTTGATTTTCAAAAACTTTTCTTATAAATGTACGTACAGGTTTCACATGCGGCTGGTCCCGATGCGATTGCAACGGTGATTTGTTCCTCGAAGAGGAAACCTTGCAGTGTGTTGCATTGGACGACTGTCCCGGACCCCGTGGACCGGCGCGACGCCGCCGCCGCCGGAAGCCCACTGGCCGGCGACAGAAGCGACCTCGCGGACGACGCATCTCTAAGAAGATCCGAGTGCCGGTTGATGAACAAGATCTTGTTGATAGACATAAATAATTGTTTCTGAACTTTTTGTATTTTTATTTGCCTTGCCAATTTACAGTAAAAACATACATACATCCGAATTGAGAACCTCCTCCTTTTTTTGAAGTCGGTTAAAAATTACGAGTAGATTTCAGTAAAACTAAAGTAGTAATGCATTTTTGTCTAATTTGACGAAATTTCAATTTGTCATGGTCCGGGAAAACCTTAAGACCACTGTCAAGCTGTAAATTTCCATACAAAAGCGGTAACGTTTTCCCCCCATAAACGAACTCCAATTTTGATATTTTTCGAAAATGTTCTAGATCTAATGGAAAACTAGGTTACCGTTTTTATTTTAAAGAAATATTGCATAAGATAAAAGTTATTAGTATCTGAATATATATTTTTGACTTAAAAACTTCATCGAGCGTTTCAATTGTTTTTAACCGACTTCAAAAAAAGGAGGAGGTTCTCAAATCGGTTGTATGTATTTTTTTTTATTTTTTTTTATGGATGTTCGCGCATATCTTCTTTGTTTATCAACCGATTTTGATGAATCTTTTATAATAGACTAAACTGAATTAACAAAAAAAGAAAAACGCATAAACCTATAATAAGATGCAGTGAATTAAATGAGACAATTACGTCCCAACTTAAACTCTCTCTATCGCACGATACGGGTCATTTTTGAAAATACCTACCTACTCGCGCCGCGTATCGAGAGCTCACGATTCTCTTAATATTAAATTGCATTATTCTTAAAATGATCGAAGGTGTAATTAAATACTTTAACATAAAACTCCTGATTTCCAGAATGCCTAAATATTGAAATACACATTTCCTTCAAATACCACATCCCAAACACGACAGAATCACCTATTCGGGTAAGTACTTCCTAATATGTAAGGCCCAAATTGAATTGACCTTTGGGCCTTTCGAACGTAAATAAAAATTGACTACGTTCCAAAGGAACATTTTAAATTACAACAACATTATATTATAGATAAACTAGCTGTCCCGGCAAACGTTGTTTTGCTATTTACAAAAAAAAAAAAACAAAAAAAATATAGATGTTGGCCGATTCTCAGACCTACTGAATATGCTCACAAAATTTCATGAGAATCGGTCGAGCCGTTTCGGAGGAGTTCAAATTCGAACCCCGTGACACGAGAATTTTATACATATAGAGAAGAGATTTACCTACTTTTACCCGAATACTAGTATAAGATCCCTTTAAGGACATCCTTCATCGAGCTGATTAATGGATAAAATTTTATTTATATCAAACTAAATAGGTCAAGAAACGTTTTGCAAATGGGTTGACTAAAAAATTTCAGTCCAGAATATAATTAATTATCTAACAATATTATTTTTATTTTTAAACATTTCACTGGATTGGTTACTAGACAAATTCCATACATATCGAAACTATGTAGCTTAATTGCATCTACAGCCTAAGTAGTTAGATAAAGAATATTTTGGAAAATATTTTTTAGAAAAAATTGTCATTGACTAACTTTATTGAAATAGTCACTTTATTACCATATAACTAAAAGTATTCGATTATGACCTGAAATAGACCTTAAGATACTAAAGATGTCGAAAATTAAACAATTAAAGCCAGAAAGGAGAAGGTAAACCTATATAGGTACCTAGGTAGAACGGAAATACACTGAAAAGACAAGACCGATGCTGTAGTTTCGTAACCAAACAATACGTAGAAAACGTAATAAGAAAACAACACAATAAAAGCGATTGACAGAACAGTTTGCTTTGAATCTTCAACCCATTAAGGACTCTTGTTATACCATTTTAAAGACAATTATTAAAGCATTTTTTCACATATAACAATTGCTTATTAGTATATTTTTTGTATTAGTTTGGAAGAAAATAAATTGTCTGACAATGAAAGAAGTAATTTTAATGTTATGGTTGATAAACGTTGGTGATTCCATGTATTATGGGAAAGTCGGAGAACGTGGATGTCTTTCTTTTAATGGAACTTGTAAGTTGAAAATATAACTTGAAGCTCAGACTCCACTGTCTGGTGCTAGTCTCATCCGTGATTTTTGATTTTGAATGAAAATAATCGGACAGTAGGTATAGTCCAAACTTTAGACATAGTCATGTCAAATTTTTTGTAATTTTACTAAATGAGCAGGAAATTCTGATATTATTATAATTGTTATCGCAACATAATTCAATGTGTCCCACGTTGCATTACGCCTGCGACTTATAAACTCCAAGATGTATCTTTTGCCTGTTATTTCACCAACATTCACATAAGAAAATACCATACATTAATTGTCTGCGGCAAGGATCTCAAATAATATGTTTTATTTTTACGTGCGTTTTATCTTCATTACCTTAAAATTTTCAGGTGTAGACGAATGTCCAGAAAACATGCATCGCTTAAACAGCGAGTGTCGTCCAACACCTTCACAGCGGACCTGCGACGAACCCGTCGCGATCTCAATGGGCGTCATCTGTGATTGGTCGCGATGTGATTGTGACTTCCCTTTCGTCTTGCATCCCTCATCCGGATACTGCTTTGTTTATGAAGACTGCCCTTAACACGCACACCGCCTGTCTTTACGTGCACACATCGAAATTGACTGCTCCCGGCCCGCGTACGCGAAAACTAAAAGTCTTTTAGACATTCACACGTAGCAAAGCTAGGCCTAATTTTAAGTGAAATACCTGCTTAATTGTAAGCAAAAATCTACTTCTTAGCCCAAAACACAAAAAACTCCTATTTTTTTTATACTTTTTATGGATAAAAGATATGTAGGTATTAATACCTACTTACATAATATGTCTACCTACAACTACACTAATATTAAATTTAAGTCAAAGTCAAAAAAATTTATTTCTTTGAATGCTTAATACATTAAAAGTATATAGACCACATAAAATCGTCTTAAAAACTAAGTTAGGATGAGAAGAAGGCACAAGAAACTCATGGGGGTTTTTTTCATGTGATGTAACGAAACGGAAGGTTCCGTTACAAGTTTAAAGAAAAATTTAGAAAAGCTAAAAGAAAGAAAAGAAAGAAGTCTTAAGAAATTCAAGAAGAAGAGGGTCGGTCCGTCAGTCCAGCCCTACCTGATAGACCTAACGGCTCAATACCCTCAACAATAAAATACAAGAAAAAAGATTAACAATTATAATTAAAAAAAGATAAATAAATACATAAAAAAATAAAAAAAGAACACTTAGCTAGGTCAGTGCAGAGGTATTCGATAGCTGTAGGTATACTGCGTTCTCCTTTATGTCTGTTTAAATTATGGTCATAACCAACTCCACCCCTTTCTTGCTCCTTGGTCATCAAGTTTATACACGCCAAATCAACGCGTTGTTGTACAGAATCGTCCGTAATAACGTAGGATTAGCAAGAAAGTATTAATCTCGTCGTCGTCGGTGTATAAACACACACTATACAATCGCATCCAATGCACTCAGCTAAAATTCTTTCGTAAAACTCCGCACCACAGCCAGAACCGACTTAGTTAGTACAAAACAGATAAATCTCCAACAGGAACCAATAGATTTTTTATTATTTTGTAATTCATTTTTAAAGTAATGTGCCAGGTTTTTCCAAAATTTTCTTGAATGACAATGTCAACATTGAAAACTCAAAATTCAAAATTTTTCTTTGTCGACAGTAAAAAAAAAAGGTTATAAACAACATAAAAATAAGGATAACTTTATAAAAGAATGAGTTCATGAGATGATAAGATTAAGGGGTGGCATTATAGATGCCACAGTGATCACGCTCACAAAGGTCAATATTACAAATATTTGAAAGTATTATTTGAAATGGAGCAACTAAAGTCACGTCCATGGGTTCTTATCATTAAGGTAAGACGAAGTATCATAGTACGCCTTACTGCACAATCTATGTTTTATAAAAGTTTTGAACCTGTTAATGGACATGTCATATACATCTTTAGGTAATTTATTATAATAGAGCACACATGTACTATAAAACGATCTTTTTATTTTAAAAAAACATTGATCGATACTTCTTGACCGATTTTGATAAAACTTGGTATGAATATATAGTAAACTCGTGAGAAGGTGAAATCTGTTTGTGGTGTTTATGTTGCACAAATACCATAAAAGGCGACACGACTGTCGGAGAACGCTGGTACAATCTAAACAAAGATAAGTAAGTAAGTACCTACCACTAAAATGTCTAAAAATAAAAGTGTCCAAAGTCAATCTAAATGAATAAACACTTATATCCAACAATAAAAGCCTAAATATAAGAATGTCGAACAAAAAAGTCGTATAATAGAAATGTATAAATGTCGCATAAATGTCGTCGTTCATATAGGTAGCAGGCAGCAGCAAATGTGTTAAGATTATGTCATTATAAGATTTATCTTCTATCGTATAAGCAACGTAGGTAAAGGTATTTAGACCTACTAACCCTCTAAATACGAAAAAAAAAAATAGTTTGTCTAAAAACAGCCCAGTTAGAAATCGAAATGTAACAATATTTTGTAAATAGAATCTTTAGAAAAATAATTTCCTTAGGCTGAAGAAAATTCAATTTGGCGGGCCGTTACTTCGATTTCACCTTAAAGCCTAAGGTTAAAGTTTGATATGTTATGTACCTAGCAAATAAATCGATATTTCATTACATCGTTTCATTTCGTTACCTTATTGAAATCATATTTTACTAAGTTTTTGCAAAGTTCGCGGTAGGTGGAGACTGAACGTGGGGTGTGGGAGGACTGAAATTTTATAAGCAACCCATTTGCAATATATTTATTGACCTATTTAATTTGATATAAAATACTTTTCATCCATTAAACAGCTCTGTGGAGGTCGTTTTTAAAGGGATCTTAGACTATAAGTTTTATATTGAGACAGAGGTTTTAATAGATTTGTTAGTTTAAGAAATATACTAATTAACCCAGAGAGTTGTTAGTTTGTAGAAGTTAGTTCAATAAATAAATATTGCCGGGACATTCCACACGTCGCCATCTAGCCCCAAGCTAAGTAACTAGACTTGTTATGGGTGCTAAACAACGGATAAGTATATATACTACTTATATACTTTTTTGTTTGTTAATATATACGTATAATAATACAAAGAAACAATCAGACAGACAAATATCTAAGCATAAATACTTGTCTTAGGCGGGAATCGACCATCCGCACAACTCAGTGACGACAGATCCGTACCTGAGCTGAGCGGATAGGCCTTAAATCCCTATATAGGACCATGTTTGAAAAATAATAAAAATAAAATGTAACAGAAAATACTACTAGGTATGTTCCTGTGGTGTTTTAATTGATTTTTTGACGTGGTAACTCTTATAAATTAATGTAGGTACACCGGCATTCACAAAAAAATATGACAACATGCGTTACGTTATTGACAAGGTAACCATAGCAACGTATTGAAGTAGGTACTGCAAAATGGTTAATGTGTCAGGTTCTGTTGACACGATAGGTAACCATAGCAACGTAGGTATTGAAGTAGAAGTGGTAATGTCAACGATACAAAAGAGTTCGTTATCACGTAAAATTATGGTCCGTAAACCAACTTTACAGACAACCATTTTTGATGTGAAACATCTATAGCCGCACGTAAAACCGATTTCTGGCGTGGTGACGCATGCCGCGCACGCTATATGATGGTATAAAATATATATAGTAGTGTGTACGGTGTGCACACCGTAATCGACTGTGCGATTCTATCAAAATCTGTTTTTATTTTATATTTTTTTACTATTCTATTTATCTACTTGTTAAATAACCGTTTTTGTCTTTGATTTCAGATATACTGGCCACTGTCCTATGCTTAAATTCCGATTCGGCAAATGTTACGGTGCGAATACACGGCAGATATTGAAAGATATACGTTCTAAAGGACTATTTAAGTAAGGAATAAGATACTATTTCTGGAAACTATATACAATAATAATAAAGTAGATCTTGTAGATACTCCTTAGGAGCTACATCCCGCGGTTTTACCCGCGTAAATCCCGATCCCATCGGAATTCCGGGTTATAAATAATAGCCTACGACACTCAGCTACCTCCAAACTATCTAATGGCTAGGGACCTAGTAGGCCTACCGTCTACCCGCGGTGGGGTAGCCCGCGACTTGCTACGTCCTAGCCTTAGACCCATGTAATTTTGCATTAGATAGTTTTTTTTTTTTTTAGCCATAAACAATGGCTCTGACAGGTCTAAGGCTAGGACATAGCAAGTCGCGGGCTACCCCACCGCGGGTAGACGGTAGGCCTACTAGGTCCCAAAAAAAAATAACTATCTAATGCAAAATTACATCCAAATCGGTCTACTGGTTTCAGAGATTACCCCTACAACCTCACAGACTTTACCTCTTTATCTCTCTTTATAATATACTAGCTGCGCTCCGCGGTTTCACCCGCGTAACTCCCGATCCCGTGGGAATATCGGGATAAAAAGTAGCCTATAACCTTCCTCGATAAATGGACTATCCAACACAAAAATATTTTTTTAATTCGAACCAGCAGTTCCTGAGATTAGCGCGTTCAAACAAACAAACTCTTCAGCTTTATAATATTAGTATAGATGAATCACTACATAGTATAAAATAAAGTCACTTTTCGCCGTCCCTATTTCCATTTGTATGCTTAAATCTTTAAAACTACGCAACGGATTCTGATGCGGTTTTTTTTAATAGATAGAGTGATTCAAGAGGAAGGTTTATATGTATAATACATGCATAATATAGCCGTGCGAAGCCGGGGCGGGTCGCTAGTAGAATATAAATAAATGTAAAAGTGTGTGAGTTTGTGTATGTTTGTTACTCCTTCACGCAAAACTACTGAACCAATTGCGTTGACACTATATTATATATAGATAGCTGGAAACCTGGATTAACGTAAACCGAAGTGATGCTATAGTTATACATAGAGAAGTAGAAAAAGAAATAAATACTGTACATGAAAATTTGTTTGAGGCGAGAATCGAACCCACAATCTTCTGTATCACAAGCGGTTTGCCCACCGCGTCAATAGAGATGGTCGTGAAATTGAAATAATAATATCATTAAATAGTATTTTTATGTAAACAAATCATGTTTTTGTTTTTAGTAAGCCGCTAGAGTACCGGCCCGGTGATAACTACGAGGTGGACAACATGCCTCGTATAGACAAACCTCAGCGAGACGTCTATGACGGCGTTAGATACCGGCCGCCGGTCTATATGACTGGATACACTGGATACGTGCCTGGAATGAACTTCAGGTAAACGAACATAGACAATAATCTATGAAAATCAAACGTAGCTTGCATTTGGTTTAGCTACACAACTTACTACGAGAAAAATGAATAAAATTCGCGTTACGAAAATCAAAGTTTCGTAGCTTGCATTTGGTTTAGCTACACAACTTACTACGGGTCTACGAGAAAATGTATTAAATCTGCCTTACGAAAATCAAAGTTTCATAGTTTGCATTTGGTTTAGCTACACGACTTACTACGGGTCTACGAGAAAATGTATTAAATCTGCGTTACGAAAATCAAAGTTTCGTAGCTTGCATTTGGTTTAGCTACACAAGTTACTACGGATCTACGAGAAAAATATATTAAATCCGCGTTACGAAAATCAAAGTTTCGTAACTTGGCGAGTTTTATGACATGTTGGTTCAGGTACAAAAACTTATTACGGGTCTACGAACAAAAAATGAACAAAATACGCGTTACGAAAATCAAAGTTTCATAGCTTGGCGAGTTTAGTGACTGTTGGTTCAGCTACAAAAAACTTATTACGGGTCTACGAACAAAAAATGAACAAAATCATCAAAAATTAAAGTTTCATAGCTTGGCGAGTATTATGACATGTTTCGTAGGTTGCATGCCTTCTATTATTTGGCTCGGTACGTTTGTGATACGTTAGCTCAGCTACGAAACACTTACCACAGGTATACCTAAGGGGTTTATGAGCAAAAAGTAAAGAAAAACCACGTTACGAAAATCAATGTTTCGTAGCGTATACAATTATACCACGGAATTATACCTACATGTCTATGATTTCACCTTAGTATATGACACATAGCGGGTCTACGAATAAAACATTGTACTAAATCCGCGTTACGAAAATCAAAGTTTTGTAACATGCATGAAGTTGCATTTTTTTCCATTTAACCTTGGCAAGTTTTAAGACACGTTGGTAAAGCTACGAAAATTTTACGACGGGTCTACGAGCAAAAAGTAGACAAAAACCGCATTACAAAAATCAAGTTTCGAACTTAGATGAGTTCTACGATACATCGATTCCGCTACGAAAACCTTGCTATGGGTCTACGGAGAATTATAAAGCAAAATCACCCTGCTACGAAACCATACTGACTAAAATCAAATTATCTACTATACGAAATTGCAAAACTACATAGAAGAGTTAATACGATCAAGATATTCTTAACAACTATTTTGTTTGCATTTCATAGTCATAGCAACCCAGTTGTCTGGACATTCTGAGCCACTTAAACTTACCTACGTAAAAATATACAAATAAGAAATTGTAAGGTACCAGTAATAAAGGCCTTAATTTAAAATTAAATATTTCGTGAAAATAGGAAAAACTACTTAAAAACATATTAGATAAATATTTGCTATATCGTCAATCTGAAAAAATATTTTATTTATTTATTTTCATGTTATTTTGTCATATCATCGAGGTTTTTAAAAAACAACAGGTAACTTAGGTCGTACTTTTTAATTCATTTTAAAATTCTAATACGTAGAGTGCTTTTACGTAGAGCTCCTATGGCTATTTAAATAGGTTATTTAGTAAAAAGTACGTTTTGCTATTTTAAATTAAGGACGTTTTGCTCCCATGCCGTTTTACGCTATGTACGGTCGGCTGCATAATTGCTGACCCACCGTAGATGTCCAAAACGGCTGTTATAAGAACGTTTTCAACCCAAACAAGATACTAGACACCTGCTTTAGTTGAAGTTTAAAGTCATCTAATTCATCAATTTATCAATCAAAAATTATTAGAATTAAAACATTCCAATAATAGTAATTTTAGAACTCTACCGGGGGCTGCAATTATGCAGCCGACTGTACATTTTTAAGGAAGTTTTGCTCTAAAAACTACCTGATCCGAATTCCCTTATAATATTTATTTTGTACGGTTGGAACGTAAACTTCCTTTTCTCGAAGTCGGTTAAAAAGGCTGTTAATATTCCAGGTACGGAAAGTCATACGGGAGAGCAGCAGACGATTGCATCACAGATTTCACGGAGAACCAGCGAGATTTGCGTCGTAAAGCTGATTACAATAGAAGTTACGTTCGATCGAGGAGTGCGCCTAAAATGGAGACTATACATTCCAGGGATGAAATACGGAGGGATCTAAGCCGGTTTAGGGAGATTAATAAATATAAAGGTGAGATATTACAACGGGTGAGTCCCTGAGGCTCCCAAAAAACGAATTAGCATACATTTAGAATTAAAGTATCGTCAACAAGAAAGTGTTAAACCAAATTTTTAATTAATTACTCTTTTTTTTTTATTCAATTCATTTATTATTATTCATTTATTAAAAAAGTTAAATTAAATCAAAATGATATTGAGAATATACGTACGTTCATTTATTTATTGAGAATACAGGGTCACAAATTGGTCTTGCAAATAAATTGATATAAATACCTACTCTTTGTAGAGTGGTTAATATCTCTTAAAAGAGTAGGTATTAATTGTCTTTTGCTAATCTAATTATTAAACGAATTATTTAGCTGTAACACACCTAACACTAACAACGCGTTTCCACCTCTAGTAAAAAACTGTGTATGTACCTATGTTGGATTGATATTGTATTTTTTTTTATCGTTTTTTCACTGTAGGTAATACAAGTTTACAAAAACACTTTTTCGCGTTTTTCTCAAAAAATACTGTGGTCTTAATTACGAAGGCAAACTATATGTCTTCCAACTCCAAATCCATTCAGTAATATTCGGGCAAAAATTTTACAATTAAAATGCCAAAAGGACATCTTGGTTTTACTTAGGAACTGTGTATTCATACATTTTTTTTGCTAACCAAGCGACACCTTAAAAAATTTGATACAAATCTTTACATTTACCTACAGCTTATTCATTCTTCGTTATTCTTAATTTCCAGAGAACCAAATATCACCAGAATTCCCTCCAATAGCTGGCTACACAGGCCACATACCACGTATAAAGGGCTCCGAAGCCTCCCTAAGCCAGCGCTACCACTGCGCAGCGAAACGAGGCCTCGAACTCATACGCATTGAACGAGACAAACGACAAGAAATACAAGAAGCTGACGCTAATATACAGAGGATTTTAAGGGAAAATGGAAAGAAAAGTTCATACTTTAATTGGGGATAACATACGGGCAGAAGGATGTTCTTCACTAAATGTAGATGAGCTTCCTTCTATAAAATAAGCAGTATTTTTGCAAGCAATTTTTGGTTGGAGTTTAAGGGTAGTGCTGCTGACGCACTTTTTTGCGCGAAGAACATCAGCACGGCGATATAAGAAGACAAGTGCACTAAGCGTTTCGCTTCGTCATTACCTTAATGTAGGTAAGGGAATGGGATCAGTTGTCTGCGTTTGTCTTTCCTGACATGTACAATCAACGCTCAAAACTACACCGCCACTTTTAGTTTACAATCCTGTGCAGCACTATTTGAACATTATAACAACGTAACCTGTGAATCGATCCCACGTCGGTTGGTGTAGCGGGTGGCGGCTTATACCACTCACACAACTAAAGACATAGCTAACAAGTTGAAAATAATAATCACACTGAGTACTTTTCATTCAAGTATTTCTGTTTGTGTGCAACGATTAGAAGAAGGTCGTAAGTCCAATATTTGTTAATAGTATTATTGAAGCAAACTGGTTATTTACTTATGACCCATACTGTACCCGTACCGATATCCAGCGGATTTAACGCGACGTGCGCTGGATCACATCCAGATATTAATCTACTTAGCTGCCTTTATTTGAAGAAAGTATCGCGCTACGAGAAATGGGTCATCTACTTTAGCCATTAATCTTTTATCTTAATCTTACCACATAATCGACAATTTAATTTCTGTCAACATAGAATAAACTGAAAGCATCAAAGCTAGCTGCAGGAGCAGAATCCATAGTGTAACGTTTCTTAGAAGAAGGCCGTTAGTCCAATACTTGTTGATAGTGTTATTGTAGCAAACTGATAGTTTACATATGACGCATACTTTACAATTTCGAAGTTTTCAAGTGGTCTTTTAGTAAAACGTGCTACATTTTACACCGCATCGTCACTTAAGCAGCAGTTGTAATAGTGGTCAAACGTTGAATTATTTGTAAAGTAGGAGTACCTAAGGTTTAAGGGCGTTGAGATATTACTGAAGTATTACACTAAATTGATTCCGTAAATCGAATTACATAGAACTAGGGCGTAACTAACTTAGATACTAAAGACTAAGTGGCGGATTTACACATTTTGCAAGGTACCTAGTTGAAGGCTATTTTTGTTCACCTGTTCTCTGTGAGCCTACAGTATTCTGGCCAACGTTAGGTATATGAATTTGCGTCTAGCCTGCTCGTAATAAATCATTGCATAGACCACGGTAGGTAGTAAACTCAACAAAGCGAGAGAGCTACGGACAATTAAGATAAACTTATGGATTTCCTTTATTTTATTTTTTGTATAATTACTAGCTGCGCCCCGCGGTTCCACCCGCGTAAGTCACGATCCCGTGGGAATATCGAGATAAAAAGTAGCCTATGTGTTAATCCAGGACTCCAGCTATCTACATACCCAGTTTCATCGCAATCGGTCCAGTAGTTTTTGCGTGAAGGTGTAACAAACACACTCACAAAAACACACATACTAATACATCTTTCACATTTATAATATTAGTAGGATAGGATTTATAACTAATAGGACATATTATAGACGCACAAATAAGAAACTAGTTCAGCTCAATCTAACCTACATCTTTTGCACTGTAAAGTGCTTGAACCAAACTTTTGCTCTTATTTAGCATAGATTGTTGATAAGTTGTAGGTAAATTAATAAATTAGATGGGTATATAGATAAGTATACAAATAAGTTATGGTATTCAAAGAGTATATAAATATACTTCCAGTTTGTTAATGCCGTGTTTGATGCACTTTTATACGCGGAGTCTAAATCATAAAGCGAATTATTTTTAATTTAACTACAAGTATCCCAGTGATGGACAAAGGGCTTCTAATCTCGGTATACTGAGATCCCAAAATACCGAGATCCCGCTCGATTGTTCAATCCCGGGATTCGAGATGCGGGATCGGCGGGATTGAAAAATGTTACGGGCCCACGCGGTTTTGTGAGCGCTGTCGCTCGCAAATTGTCCAAAATCAAACAGCTGATGTATTCAACACGGAAAAGAACACTCAAGCTTCGACATTGCAAGAGGAACTAGAGCAGAGTTTAAGGTAAAAGGGTACCGGCGCTCTCTCCATACAAACGTAGTCGATTGTTTCCTCCCTGGATAACGACACTAGAGCAAATATTTTTGTTGCATAAAACTTATATGCCCTGTCTTGGTTTTTTTCATTTTCTAATTATCATTGAAATTAAGATTTAAAAAAAATATATATATATATATATATAGGCCTTTTTTCTTAATTCACAAATAGGGTCATGGCAGTTATAAGTTTTATGCACAAAAAATATTTGCTCTAGTGTCATTATCCAGGGAGAAAACAGTCGACTACGTTTGTAATAGTTTGTATGGAAAGAGCCCCCGGTACCCTCCTCTTCCTCTTAAAGGTCTCCTTAGGGTGTGACTCTACTGACGACGACGTGAAATTTTTGATCCCGCCGATTGGAAACCCTAGGTCTCCCCAATCTCATTCCATTGGTCGTGGGTCTGGGTCTGCCAAGCTGGCTTAAGGTCATTATGCCCGAAGGCGCCCAGCACACATGCTCTAGCTAGTCCATTTGTCTCCTTCCATTCTAGATAATAATATGGCCATATATCTGGAACTAGCAGCGATCCGCGGTTTCGAGGAACTCCCGATCCAAGTGTGATAAATTGATCATTGCATAGAGGCGGTTTATGACACGCGAGAGGAACGCGAGCGCGTTTAAAAAGCCGAGATACACAATCAATCCACACGTGTATCTTACGACGTTTTTATCACAGTTGCAAATAAAAGAAAAGACTTGTTAAAATAATAAAAAGTTAACAAAATATTTGGGTAAGTACCTATGTTTACTATTTTTTTGGGCAATATTTTTTGTTTTATATACTTCCGAAGGGGCAGGCAAAATACTTTTAACCTATACAGCCTCGTCTGACATACAATATTTTTAGGGATTTTTCCATTTGTTTTTGCGTCGAGGTTTAAACACAGAATATGGAAAATGGTAGGTACGGAAAAAATATATTTAAATAAAGAAAAAAACAAAACTCAATTTTAATCATTTTTTAAGACTTTATCACGTAAAATTGTCGTTCGTAAACCGACTTTATAGACAACCATTTTTGCTGGAGTAAAAACTCTTTGTTGTGTTGGTACCTACCTTTTGTTTTATACATCAAAACAGTATAACCCAGTTAACTTAAGAATTTTTTATTTACATAACATGTAATTAGCAGTAAGATACGAATTTAACTTATCAGGATAACTTATTACAGCACTAGTGCGTTATGGTAAAGTAAAAAGCACGCGTGCAATACGTTGGATTATGAGCCTAAAAGCAGTTTAATAAGATCCACTTGATGAGCAACTGTAATAAAAAAGTACTTTTTTGATTTTAAGCCTAAACAAACTTCGGAAACCCTAGTGTTTATTATTTAGCTATTTTATTCGCCGTATGATGTAGACTCGCCTTAAATTTTCTATTTCTTGGTAAAATAGAAATATATTAGAGTAACTGATGAACGCTTTTACAAAATAAATGTTGAGTTTTTTAATGTATTGTTTTATTTTTAAGCCCTGAGGCTTTATCACCAGTTATGCACTCGGACAAACGTGTTGGCATGAGTTTTTAAGGGTTTCATACCCAAAGCGTAATAACGGTACCTACCATATTACTAAGACTTCACTGTCCTTCCGTCTGTCTGTCACCAGGCTGTATCTCATGAACCGTAATAGCTAGACAGTTGAAATTTTCACAGATTATGTATTTCTGTTGCCGCTATGACAAATACTAAAAAATAGATAGAGTGACTCAAGAGGAAGGTTTATATGTATAATACATGCATAATATGGCCGTGAGAAGCCGGAGCGGGTCGCTAGTAACTAATATATTATTATTAACTAGCTTTAACCCGTGACTTTGTTCGCGTAGAAGTCGAAAATGGACTAAGGAATCACTTTGTCCTATACAAACTTTGCCCCCTAAGGAGTAAAATTTCGGAAAATCCATTCTTATCGGATGCCTACGTCATACAAAGAACACACCCTCCAAGTTTCGCTACGATCAGCGGTTTAGGCTGTGCGTCGATCCGTCAGTCAGTCAGGCAGGACAAAGGATTTATATAAATACTAGCTGACCCGTGCCCACTTCGTTGGGCATAATGTTGCCGCAGCAGTGGGTTGCATTTGCAAAAAACTAAATACCTTTAACCTAAATTAATATCTACATGAAGAAAATGAAGCAAACTAAATAGCTATAACCTAAATTAAATGAAAACTATAAACAGAACACAGTTCTGAAAAGAAATTATTTTTTTAAAATGTACAGAAAATAAAGACTTTTAATTTTTATGAAAGAATAAGATAGATATAGTTTTGATAAGAACTTTTGATTTAAACAATGTCGAAAGTGTGCTAATTACGTTTCGAAAAATTCGATTCCGGGGACGTCCGCTGCGTAAGGAGCCGACCACGCGACTGAGCCGCGCGTGTACCTACCTTTCAGATGTAAAAGGCCACGCCCCCTTCTCCCGAAGCGAGCACGAACGCGAACCGAATTAAAGCCGAAGCCATCGCGCGCCGTCCGCTGCTTTGGCCTTTCTCCGATTCACTTTGCAAAACGGACTACCACGTAAAAGCCTTTTTTATTTTTCGGTTTTTTATATAACCTATGACACTCAGCAATAATGTGGCTTTCTATTGGTGAAAGAATTTTTAAAATCGGTTCAATAGATCCCGAGATTACCCCTTACAATTTAACAAACACACAAACTTTACTTCTTTATAATATTACTAGCTGACCCGGCAGACTTCGTACTGCCAAATATAGCCTGTCAAAATGATTTGTAATGTGTCATTTTTTTGTTCCTACATATTCTTTTTCTTTTTTGTTTATCTGTGCTCCAATGCACACTGTTTTGATAGATATGATTGAATTTGAACTTTGTACAGAGGTAATAAAGTGCAAAATTGACTCTTTGACGTACCTACATACCTACGAACATACCTACATTGTTTAAACAACAGTGACTGAACTTTATACAATAGCAATAAAGCTCGTTTTAGTTAGAAAACGTTTGTATGGTAAAAAGAAAAGGGCTGTTTTTAGGGTTTTTCCGGCAATTATTCGAATTTTTCTCGCCGTAAAAACCATCTTTGAACTTCAACGAACATTAAAAAAAAAGAATTGGCCAAATTGGTCCAGGCGTTGTTGAGTTATGCGCTTATTAACACATTTTGCGATTCATTTTTATATATAAGAAGATATTAGTATAGAAGTATAGATATAGATAGGAATATGTATAGATAATTCTGAATAGTTAATAACATATTTATTTATTACATAAAGGTTCTTAGAAATAAACAAAATAATTAAGGTACCTGCGGGTAATAAGGGCGACTAAAAAGTTTTTAAAAACCTTGACATGATAACAAAATAAATAAACAAATAAATTATTTTTCAAATTGACAATGAAGCAAATATATTTTGTCTAATGAGCTAACTAATTACCCTCTTTTTACGAAATATTTAGTTTCTAATCAAGGTGGCAGGTTGCCCTAATTACCTGCATGTGCCTTAGTTTATTGAATTGGCACTTTAGAAACGAAAAATTAACCTTATTATGTTATAAATGCACATCAGCTGTTTTTTGAAACAAGCACAATTAATGTTTGAAATAGTAGCCAATACTCAACAATATAAAAATTAAACGATTTTGTCGAAATATCCCTTAAGTTGAAAAGGTACTGGCGCTCTCTCCATACAAACGTAGTCGACTGTTTCCTCCCTGGATAATGACACTATAGCAAATATTTTTGTGGCATAAAACTTATAACTGCCATGACCATACCCCTATGTTTTGTTTTTTTTTTATCTTAATTTCTATGATAATTAGAAAATGAAAAAACCAAGACATAGGGGCATAGTCATGGCAGTTATAAGTTTTATGGCACAAAAATATTTGCTCTAGTGTCATTATCCAGGGAGGAAACAGTCGACTACGTTTGTATGGAGAGAGCGCCCGGAACCCTTTCTTCTTAAAGGTTTTAATAGGAGAGATTTGCCCGTTCGGAGGTTCTTTTTTCTGTTTAATTAATCTAAACTAATATTATACAGTGGAGGTTTTTCGTTTTTTGTTCCTAACTAATATGCTCCGAAACTACTGGACCGATTTAGATGAAACTTGGTATGAAGATACATTGATTCATTGGGAGTGAAATAGACTACTTTTTATCCTGATATTCCCACGGGATCGGGAGTTACGCGTGTAAAACCGCAGAGCGCCGCTAGTCACTATCACTTCACTAATAGTATAAAACATAGTCGTTTTCTCTGTCCCTATGTCCCTTTGTATGCTTAAATCTTTAAAACTACGCAACGGATTTTGATGCGGATTTTTAAATAAATAGAGTGATTCAAGAGGAAGGTTTATATGTATAATACATGTTTAATATAGCCGTGCGAAGCCGGGGCGGGTCGGTAGTTTATTATAAACTAGGCTTGATTTCTATTCTTTTAATCACTCAAAAGTTAAAATTACAGTTTTTTGATAACCTCCAAGAAAGAGCTGAAAACCTAACCTTTTAGAAAAAAAAATTGGCCAAAAATTGGTCGTTTAGACGTCCCAACCCCCTTTCAAATTAACATACTCACATTAAAACACACTATATAAGCACCAACTTAAAAACGAAATATTTCTTTCTTTATTGTCATGTTGTATGACTATTATTAAATTAACTTTGTTATAAAAATATATTCTAATTCGTTTTACACTTTTGTAATTAAATTATATTAATCTTAAGAGTCATATTAGGTAAAGGCACTTTGTTAAGGTACTAATTATTATGTTTAATTAATTAAATAATATCAATTTGGGCAAGTACCCTAGGTACTTTAAGGTTAAAGTAACGTTAACCCATTAAGGTGAAAGGGTACCTGCGCTCTCTCCATACAAACGTAGTCGACTGTTTCCTCCCTAGATAATATAGATATCATAGATATTAAGATTAAAAAAAAAAAAATAGGGGCATGGTCATGGCAGTTATAAGTTTTATGCACCAAAAATATTTGCTCTAGTGTCATTATCCAGGGAGAAAACAGTCGACTACGTTTGTAATCGTTTGTATAGAGAGAGACCCCGGTACCCTTTTCTCTTAAGGTTAAAGTAAAGTTAGCCCATTAAGGGCACCTTGATTACCCCCGGCCATCAATCAAGGACAAGTCTGTCAGTCAGTCATAAATAAATAATGCAGGACATTCCACCATCTAGCCCCTAGCTAAGTAACTAGACTTGTGTTATGGGTGCTAGACAACGGATATACTACTTATATACATTTCTTTGGTAAATATATACTTATAATACATAGAAACAACCAGACCACAGACATACCTAAGCATAAATACTTGTCTGAGGCGGGAATTACATAATTATTATGGCCTCCACTTTTAAAGGAGTGTCGGCAGTAAGACGCCATAGGTGCTAACTCCAAGTTAACGATTTTCTTTTACTCATAATTCAATTCATTTAACCGATACAATCGCGTTATTTCCTTTTGCGACCAGATGAGCGATATTATAATAAATAAGTCTTCTATTCGTCACTCGTCACCATAACACAAGCCCAGATGAGCGATATAATTATTAAATACGGACGATAATTTTACGAAACATTGGTTGCTATGGAACGTGAATGGAACGCGATGACATCACACTTTTTTATGAGTGCTGCCGGTGTTCACCAATTTAATAGACGTTATCATGTCAAAAATGTTCTCTAAATGTAAAGTTTTAACAAAATAAAGAAAATAAGGCGATTATATACCTTATATCAATCTAATTATGAGTTAAAGTCGCGAAAACCTTAGAAAATACTCTGAATATAATTTAATTACCATTATATTCAACCATCTTACCCGTTCTCTGATCGACTCCATCAATAATATCAGGTTCATCATTCTTAATACTTTCGTTCACTGTATTCTCTACTTTAATACCATCACTATTGAGTTCAATATCGTCTGTTTTATTATTAGTAGCCAGTTCCAGCATTAGAGTCTCAAGTTTCTGTGCCTTTCGAGTCTCGTTATGTGTGATGAGCGCACAGAGATGTTCCGTTAGGAGTTCTTTCTTCTCTTTCTCTTTTTGTAGCTGAATTTTCGCTTGTAGGAATTCCTTTTCGACTTTTAAGTAGTGTTTTCTGTAATAAAAAAAATGGTGGATTTTAGTCGTCTGTAAATATAAAATACGCGAGCGATTTCACCCGCGGAAAACTTAAACTTTTATGATCTTTTTTGATTTTGTTTCAAAATGTCCCTTTCCCAATATGTCCCTTGCCCAGAATGTCCCTTTAAGGTCCTCCATGAACCTAAAGAATATCACAAATCTCATCGTCCATTTGACTCATCAGTCAGTGGTTTTTGTATGTGGTTTATAGTTGAAAAAATGATGAAGCCTTGCGTAAGTCTGTGCTAATCCCATACGGGTGAAACCGCAGAGCGCAGTTTGTATCTCGGTACATAAATAGTGCAATGTTTATAAAAACTTTATTGGCCTATTCATATCATAGAAATGTAAGTACCTAATATATTTGTTTGTATTAATAATTATTATATAAACAAATATACAAATGTTACATCATGCAACAAGCGTTTAAAAATGAGTAATTTGTTGCACTCTCGAAGTGCCATTCTGTTTATCACTCCTCCTCACCAAATTATTATGGGACCACTCTTATTCCCTTTCCAACAATATTGTGTTTTATTAGGGTTCCGTAACGGTACCGAGAGGTTAAAAACGGGACCCTATTACTAAGACTTGACATCGTTTCATATACAAATATCACGTCCCGTCAGGCACGAAAAAAATCACGTTACGTATGCAGCGATCTTTATAGAAAGACTAGCTTTTGCCCGCGACTTCGTCCGCGTAGAAGTCGAAAATAGACCAAGGAATCATGTTGTCCCATACAAACTTTGCCCCCCTTTTTCACCCCCTAAGGGATAGAATTTCGGAAAATCCTTTCTTATCGGATGCCTACGTCATACAAAGAACACAGCCTCCAAGTTTGATGTCTAAACGACCAGCGGTTTATGTGATCCGTTAATCAGTCAGTCAGTCAGGGCAAAGCATTTTATATGTATAGAAGATACTAACTCAGCATCAGCATAAGACAAGCAAGCCTGATCAATCTTCTTCCTCAACACGGCCACGTCCTGGGAGAACTGTCCATCAAGTACCTGCAACTCCTTCTTTATCTTCTCCAGTTTCTGAACCTCTTCCTCTGTCTGACGTGTCCTGGAATTCACAATATTAAAGGTAACTAAATGTTTCAAGATCAAGAATGCAAGATGTTAATAGGTATTCCCCACACGGCGAATGATTAGGTCTGCAGTAAGTGGGCATGCACAGAACTCTATTTTTATAAAATACTAACAGTCCCAGCAAACGTTGTTTTGCCATATAAAAAAAAACCTGAAAACAAAAACTTAAAAGTGAACAATAATCCATTTCCGTTCACTAAGACAGCAGATAACTTAAACATACTTGGAAGTCGGACTGCACTTGGGCGGTTTTTTAAATATTATTAGGATTCAAAAATATCTAATAGTAGTTTTAAAGGGTTTTTTAAATATTATTAGGATTCAAAAATATCTAATAGTAGTTATAAAGAAGTTATGCCGAACAGTCATAAAATACCATGTATATACACAGTCAAATTGAGAACCTCTTTTTTTGAAGTCAGTTAAAAATCAAATTGAACATACCATATTGCCTTCGTAATTAAATTCAAAAACTTATTAACCATCATTAACAACAAACATTTTCATATTAATATTACAATTTATAACTGAGCGGTAACTAACATCCGACCGACATTGCTTTGGAAGCATAGTGAGATAAACAGACATGAATCACTTTAGGTATGTGTAAGTAGTGGTCTAGCTAGATAATGATGATAAGATTGTTGGTATGTTTATGTTATACTATAGGTAAGTAAGTACCTAATCGGCTTTGTCTCAGTTTTTTGTAGTTGTACCATTTGTATTATCTCTTCTTCTTAACGCACCTTACCCTTAATCTTACGTCAAATCCTCTCCATCCTATGGTTGCCTGGAAGAGACCGCTTTCAGCGGTAGGGCCCCTTTTGTGCCACTGTTTTTAGGGTTCCGTAGCCAAATGGCAAAAAACGGAACCCTTATAGATTCGTCATGTCTGTCTGTCTGCCGTATGTCACAGCCACTTAAATCCGAAACTATAAGAACTATTCTGTTGAAACTTGGTAAGTAGATGTATTCTGTGAACCGCATAAAATATATGTAACTATTAAGTTTTAGGGTTCCTCATACTTAGAACTGAAACTCAAAAAAAAACAGCGCACTCCGGGAGTGCAGGCAGAAGTGAAAACTGTATATCTGTGTAAAATCTCATATGTCGCAAAAAGAGCTTTATATGAAAAAAAAAAAAATTGTCGGACGACAAATAGTCGTCCGACATTTGTCGTCCAACAAATTGTCGTCCGTCAATAGTCGTCCGACAAATAGTCGTCCGACAAATAGTCGTCCGACATTTGTCGTCCGTTAATAGTCGTCCGACATTTGTCGTCCGTCAATAGTCCGACATTTGTCGTCCGTCAATAGTCGTCCGTTAAAAAATACCATATGTACGTCTTAAATAGCTGTCTACTCTCCATCCGTCTTACGCTTTTTCGATCAGGTCACGTGTCCTGACGCGAGTTTAAGATTTTATACCCATTACAGAAAAAGTGCTCAACGCCGCTAAAGAAGTTTTCTCTTCAAAAATTTTTTTCATCAAACCCGTGGGACGTGTGGGATATCTGTGGATATGGATAGGTCTTCAAAAATGATATTGAGGTTTCTAATATCACATATTTTCTAAACTGTCAAAGTGGTAAAAAGTGTGTAACTTGTAACTTCTAAAAACCCCCCTGTAACTTCTAAAATAAGAGAATGATGAAATTAAAAAAAATATATGATATACATTACCATGCAAACTTCCACCCAAAATTGGTTTGAACGAGATCTGGTAAGTAGTTTTTTTTAATACGTCATAATCCCGTAAACCGCCATTTACCCTTCATTCATGTATTTTTACCACTAGCGCCATCTATTTTTTGCATTTGTTTTTGCGTCGGGAAACAGAATACAGTGGTACGGAACCCTTCGTGTGCGAGTCCGACTCGCACTTGGCCGGTTTTATTTTTATACCTAGTTTAAATTAATTGTATTTACTTTTTCTGTAACTTGTGTGTGCAATAATCTCAATCTATCTTATCAGTCTTTCGTAAATATTTTGATTTGAGATAATCTTTGACATAGTTTTTATGACTTGGTTCCGCTCTAACCAGTGGAGGGAACATGTATAAAGTTGAAGGGGACATAGAAAAACCAAATGTTACGTCACAATTGCGTCATAACATGTAATAGATGTAAGAAAAGAGGAGCTAAACTCTTTGTTAGAAGAATGGCAAGGAACTATGGGAAATGAAGGTGCATCCCTAAAGCAGTTTTAGTTACATATCGGAGCTAAACTCTTTGTTAAAAGGATGGCAGGGAGCTATGGGAAGTGAAGATTCGTCCCTAAAACAGTTTTTCTCACTTATCGAAGCTAAATTCTTTGTTTGAAGGATGGCAAGGAACTATGGGAAGTGGAGTGGTCCCTAAAACAGTTTTTCTCACCTATCAGCCAATGCTTTAGCAAGCATTTCCTTCCGTTTCTTATTCTGCTCCTCCATCAGCTTCTGTTTGAGCTGCAACTCTTCCATCTTGGCTTTGTGCACGGAGAGTTCCACATCTGAATAATCTAGCCCCCTTACGATGTCCATCGCCTCAGTTTTTATTTCAACACCATTATTATTCATTTCAGGGTTGTTTATTTCAGAGTCTAAAATGGCCTTATTATTATTGTCAGTGGAGTTTTGTTCCTGTGAGTTTTCCAGAAATTTTGATGGCACCTGAAAAATGTTAGTGCTGTTTTTAACTGTTATTAATATTAGTTACTAGCGACCCGCTCCGGCTTCGCACGGCTATATTATGCATGTATTATACATATAAACCTTCCTCTTGAATCACTCTATCTATTAAAAAAAACCGCATCAAAATCCGTTGCGTAGATTTAAAGATGTAAGCATACAAAGTGAATAGGGACGGCGAAAAGTGACTTCATTTTATACTATGTAGTGATAGTGATATGTATAATGTTTGACTTCCACTGAAGTTTAATCGGGTGTATGTTAAAATGTATAAACTCAAAATACATAACGTTGTAATTCATAAAGTTAAAATACCGAAAGTCAAAATACATAATGATTCAAAATACATAAAGTTAAATGGCATAAGTTTTAAATTCATAAACTGTAAATTCATAAAGTTCTAAATATATAATAATTAAAAATTATAATGCTTATAACACATAATAATCAACAAGCCTAACTTTCAAATGTATAACTATTAAAATATATAAGTTGTAGGTTCAGGTAAACAAAAACCAGTAATTGGTACATAATTTGTTTATTAAAATAATCGAGTATTTATGAAGTAGGTAGCAGTTATTCTTTTTTCCAAAAAAAATTACCGTGCCCTAACTAAGATAAATAGGTAGGTAGAATTCGGTTCTGGCAGTTCTGATTAATTTTACTACAATTAATTCACCTACGGTTTCAATTCTTTTTTTTATTTACGCCCTCGCTAACCAAGTCAAATAGGTAGAATTCGGTTCTAAAACTCGCCGGCCTACCGCGGCACAGTTCGCTGCGCTGGCACGGATAGGTTAGTTTATCACTGCGTGATACGCGGATACCACACGGTGTCGGTGGAGGCTGCGTGTGTTCTGGCAGGCAGTGTGCCATGGGACCTGGAGGCGAGACCCCTCGCGTCGATGTTCAGTTGGCGTGAGGAGGCGGTTCAACGGGGTGACCGAACGGCGGCGCTGCGGGAGATAGAAGCACGTCGGTTGGAGCTCCGCCAGGTCTTATTGGCGGGATGGACTGAACAGCTCGAGAGCCCTCAGTACGGACGAGGCACGGTTGAGGCCATACGCCCGGTACTGGGCGAGTGAGACCAGCACTGTTGGGGCCGTAGAAGAATGCTCGCGCCTCCCTGCGTCCCTAACATCAAAGCGCGAGAGGAACCGGTGGAGTTTTAGTGGGTAAACCCCTGGCTGCCCACCATCTTAAGTCAGGGGGAGCTCCACACATCCGCTGCCCCTCCCCCGGGGTAGCGGGACGGTGCATAAGGCTCCATTTCTCAACCTCACAACAAGCAAGCGAAACGACCGGTAGTGCGCGGCAGCGACCGCGGCGCCGAATTCTACTTATTTTGCTTGATTAGGGCAGCGTGTATACATGAACATAGATATTATGACTATCGATATTTTGAACTTTTTGCTGTAATAGTTTGATTCGGTCGTATGAGTTTTGTCAATTATTCATTTAAATCTTTATTTGTTTTGGATATATGTTATTTGAATTAATGTATTTTAAATTTATACGTTTTGTAATTATGTATTTCGTATATTATTTGAAACAAATTTTATTTATTATTATTTTTTATTTATTTATTTCGATATTTATGTATTTTGATCATTATGTATTCCGATTTTCGGTATTTTAACTTTATGAATTACAACGTTATGTATTTTGAGTTTATACATTTTAACATACACCCGTTTAATCAGGAAGGAAAACACACAACTGTTTTTTTTTACAAATGATAGGTCAGCGTTTGACCACTAGGTTCAGGTTAGGTTCTCCGATTTTCCGTACTCAGGCATAAGGGTGCGTTTTCACTGACGCTGAGTGGAGAGGAGCGTCCGTGAATTGACCAACCACAGTGCTTGAAATCTCCGCTCCGTATCAGTGAGCACTGTTGATTGGCCAATTCATGGTCCGCTTCTCTCCACTCCGCCCAGCTCCGCGTCAATGGAAACGCACCCTAAGTCTGCCCATTGCGCGTGATCTTCGGCTGTTACTCCAGTCAACCCATCTCCCGCGTTTGACCACACCTTGGGAACATAGGGATAAAAAATAGCATATGTTACTGTCTATGAGTTCTATGACCTACGTCACTCCCAATAGACCAGGGTAGAAGCCTTTAAAAATAATAAAAAGTGAAAATAAATAATAGTAGGATGAAACCCATTAGAAAAGGAGGGGAATATTATAAAAATTAAAGGAAAAATAATTTACGGGCGATCTAAGGTCGGGAAGGGTATGGGGGTGAGCTTTTAAGGGTAAAAAACGGTTTATCTCGATTTCCGGCAAAACTAAAAGTCCTAGGGAAAAAAACTCTAATGGCAAAGTTGTAGGTAATAAAAAGATCTAAAACTTTTGTATGCACACTTTTTTCACATAACCTCAAAATTTATCTGAAAAATTCAGAAAACCAAGTTTTTGGTTTTTTATGTTTATCTTTTACAAAAATGATTTTTTTTCACGAAATTTGGTGAAAACTTACCTTTTTATGTCCCAAATACGCTGTAATTTATTTGATTAAAAATATTTATTTTTTCACCTAATATTGAATTAATATCGAAAAAACACCCTAATTTTCAATCGAAAATTCACCCGTCAAAATATCAGCTTTTTTCAAAAACTTGGTAGGCTATCTGTTCTCTGAAATCTCTACTTTCCGATGGTGAAAAAAAATATATATGTTACTTTAGTAAATCTTCTCAGAAAATGCAAAAAACCGATCGAGAAAATCGAATATTTTTGTACGATGTTGTATAGTATACTGTACTGTGTACGTAATTACAGTAGTATATTTTACTTTGCAATTTTTTTATCAATGTTACATGTAATCTTACGTTTTTCGAGTAATTAAAGTGTAAATTTTAATAATAGCTCAAAATTGTATATAATAATTTAAAAAAAATCGATTTTCTCGATCGGTTTTTTGCATTTTCTGAGAAGATTTACTAGGGTAACATATATTTCTTTTTTCACCATCGGAAAGTAGAGATTTCAGAGAACAGATAGCCTACCAACTTTTTGAAAAAAGCTGATATTTTGACGGGTGAATTTTCGATTGAAAATTAGGGTGTTTTTTCGATATTAATTCAAAATAAGGTGAAAAAATAAATATTTCTAATCAAATAAATTACAGCGTATTTGGGACATAAAAAGGTAAGTTTTCACCAAATTTCGTGAAAAACAAATTATTTTTGTAAAAGATAAACATAAAAAACCAAAAACTTGGTTCTTTGAATTTTTCACATAAATTTTGAGGTTATGTGAAAAAAGTGTGCATACAAAAGTTTTAGTTTTTTTTTATTACCTACAACTTTGCCATTAGAGTTTTTTCCATAGGACTTTTAGTTTTGCCGGAAATCGAGATAAACCGTTTTTTACCCTTAAAAGCTCACCCCCATACCCTTCCCGACCTCAGATCGCCCGTAAATTATTTTTCCTTTAATTTTTATAATATTCCCCTCCTTTTCTAATGGGTTTCATCCTACTATTATTTTTTTTGTTTCAAAAATTATCGACCCTGGTCTACAATGTAATAATGTATCCTCATACCAAGTTTCATCAAAACTAGTCTGGTAGTTTCAGAGCCAAATTCAAACAATTTTTCAATAATTTCTAATATTTATAAATTATGTGTCACGTTGTTTGTGTGCGATGGACTCCTAAACTACTTGACCGATTTTATTCAAATTTGGACACCGTGAGTTAGATCCAACTTGAAAGATAGGATAGCTTACATCTTAATTTATCCCGATATTCCCACGGGATCGGGAGTTACGCGGGTGAAACCCCAGAGCGAAGCCAGTATTAGTATACATTACACTTTTTTTGTGTAGGTAAGTGTTAAAAAGGTTACCTACCATAGAAGGGACTTCTTCCTCTGGTGCATCTTCATAAGTGTTCCCATCATTCGATGAAGGATTCTTAATGCTAAGCCTACATTTATCAAATTGTATGTCATCTATAGAATCATCGGATAATTGATTTACAGGTGGAGATAGTTTTTTTCTCATTGACGGTAATATTATTTTTCTATCTCGGCCATTTACTGTAACTGCAATAAAAATAGGAATAATTTATTGAATTAAAACTATTGCAAATTATTATACTTACTATAGAGCTAAATCACATTATGAAACAATAAATAATACATTTGCCTAAAATATGCTAAAAAAATAGCCCAATCCCAGTTCAATAAATAACTGATACCTACCTATAAAATATGATACTAGCTGTTGCCCGTGACTTCGTAAGCGTTTTGTTCCTCTTGAATCACTCTATCTACTAAAAAACCGCATCAAAATCTGTTGTGTAGTTTTAAAGATCTGAGCATACATAGGGACAGACAGACAGCAGGTAGGGCTTTGTTTTATACTATGTAGTGATGATATTATTATTGTTTTTCTATGCTTTTTACAGTCTTTTAGGTTCAAGCTGACAACAATTTTTAGGGTTCCGAAAAAAACGGGATAACTAAGACTATCTGTGTCTGAACTGTGATAGCTAGAGTTGAAAATTTCACTAATTATACCTATTATTAGCTTAAAAAATCAAAAATATAATCCCCTAAGAATGATATCCATGCATTTAAGTAAGAATTTTTTTATACATTCTGTTTGAGCCCAAAAGACTGCTAAAAGCATAAATAAAGAAAATAGAGCAAATTACTTACATATACTACTATAGATTTCTCCTAACTCCTATGTGTAACTTTTGTTACTGTTTGATCCCATTGTAGTTAAAGCATGTGGAGTGATGATGGCAATTAGAAAATGCTATTTTGATTTGGGATGATTTAGACTAAAACCGGACGGCGATAGAATGATATTTTGATTTGGGCTAAAACCGGCCCAGTTATCAGTAATTTTCGGAGAATGCGTTTTCAGTGCTCAGATTTTGGAGAAAATATTACAATAGATCGTTTACCTGAACTTCGTTTTGCAGTCCCAGATTTGATACGCGCCAAATCTTCCTCACTGAACCCCTTAAACGTAGACATTGTCCTATATAATTAAGGACATCTAAATTATACTACAGCTACAGTTGTATTTCAGTTATGTAGTTTGTGAAAACTTTGTGAAATCAAAACAAAAATTCGCCAACACAACAACCAAAAAAAATAATGACATTGACAAGATAAAAATACCGACTATGGTAGGACTCTTTTTTTTTCAATTTGGTTTTGTACGACTTGTGCATATATCCTGCTAGCACGATTCACCGTATTTAAAATCGCTACATTTATATATTTGAAACTAGCGACCCGCCCCGGCTTCGCACGGCTATATTATGCATGTATAAACCTTCCTCTTGAATCACTCTATCTATTTAAAAAAAACCGCATCAAAATCCGTTGCGTAGTTCTAAAGATTATACAAAGGAATATAGGGACAGAGAAACCGACTTTGTTTTATACTAAGTAGCTTCTATGTAGTGATTCCACATCACTTCCAGTGATTGCAGAAGCCAGTAAAAACATCTGGCACCTGGCCAATAATAAACATCTGGCACCTGTTTATTTAACCATGTTTTACGCACCGAACAAAAGGTTACGTTGTTCTGCAAATGTAACAATACCACGTTATTTTCTAAGTCTGTTTTGATGTTTGTTCTTAACCCAAGGAGGCCTATTTTGATGAGACTTGGTATTTTAGTATAACTATGCTACTTTTTATCCTGATATTCCCACGGGATCGGGACATAAGCAAGTGAAACCGCTACGCTCAGATCGACAAAATCTTAATTAAGTATAGTTTAGGTTTTTATAAAATAAAAACAGAAACATAATAATGCATAATTTTAATTATTATCTTACTCAATTATTAAAAAACACTATAAATCTTATTATAATTTTTACATTTCGGCTATACAACATAGGAGCGAACAAAGCGAGCGTCAAATTCGAATTTAGTTTAATACTAGTGTCAATGTAGAAGAGTCTGGGTATCTGGAATTACGATAAGTCCCCTCACAATACAACATAATAATACATACCGTATATTTTAATGCATTTTTGAGTGCAGCCTAGTAGCAGGATTTATGAATTTTTAATATTTATTATTTACAGCAAAAAGAAACCCAACATAATCATATAACATAAATGGCTCCGACACGAGTCAATATTATAGACTATCAACTAAAAATTATTAAAGACTTAAGACGACAAAAAATTAATACGCATTATAACAACAACAATAACTTCAACTTAACTTGAAGGTTCAAACTGCAGAAGGAAATAATAAAATCGTTAAAACCCATTTAAAACCACGAAGAAGGTGACACTCGGCTAATATTGCACAACAAAATAAATGAAGATTGGAAAGCTTTAATACAAAAGTTCGCTAAAAATTCAAACTGCAGAAGGAAATAAAATCATTAAAAGAGAAAATATAATTTTTGTCTTTCCCCACGAAGAAGCCAACACTCGGCTAATATTGCACAACAAAATAAATGTAGGTTGGAAAGCTTTAATTCATAAGTTCGCTAAAAGTTCAAACTGCAGAAATAAATAAAATGGTTAAAAAAGAGAAAAGATAATTGTTGAGCTACGGATACGGAAATATTAAAAACTACTCGTCATGTATATGCAAGCTTGTTTTTAAAACTTCTTTTTAGCTATTGGTGGCTTTGTGGTTACTACTAGCGTGTTTCTTACTAATATGTTGCGTTAGTGAGTTTCTGGTCCAACATTTGTAATCACAATTCTTGCATCCAAATGACTTTTCACTATTGTGTATCAATAAATGTTGTTTCAATACATCTTGGCGGGAACATTTGTATTTACATGTATCGCAAGCAAACGACTTTTCACCAGTATGTTTTATCAAATGCCTTCTTAAAGCACAAATCCTGGTAGTTGTATATCCACATCTATGGCACACAAACTGTTTTTCTCCAGTATGAGACTTTACATGTCGTGTTAAATTCCCTTTTCTGCAAGTTTTAAAATTGCACTTATCGCACGCAAAAGGTTTATCGTCAGTATGGGTTTTCGAATGTTGTCTTAAAACAAAAAGTCTATTGCTTGTAAAATCACAATTATCGCACGCAAATAGCTTTTTACAAAACGTTTTTTTACTTTTGCTAATTAGTTGGTGGTTTACAGTTTCTTTTCTGATAGTTTTAAAATTGTATGTATCCCATGTAAACGGTTTTTCTTCAGCATGTAGTTTTAAATGTCTTTTTAAATTACCCTTGTGGCAACTTTCAAAATTACATTTATCGCACATAAATAGTTTTTTATTATGACTTAATAAATGTCGTTTAAAACTGATCTTGTTTTCGCTTTTATAATCACATTTATCACAAACAAAAGTTTTTTCGCCAGTCTGTGGTTTATGTTTAAAATTAAATTTAACACTTGGGAACACAATCTTTTCAATTCGAACTACAGGTACAGCATAAGACTGTAAAGGTTGATTGGTCGTTATTATTCCTCTTCGTTTTTCAACTGTGGGAGCATCTGTTAAAACATAAAAGATGTGTTAGAGAAGACTACAAATTGACTTAATATAGGTCCTTGAGTATAAAAACACAAATATGCTAAATATTTTTTGTTAATAAATCATACTCATTAGTATTCTCTGTGTCACCTCAGTCTGCCTGTGACTATGAGAGCTGTGAAGTTCTCGAAACGTCAGGCTTAAACAAAATAAACGCGTTTATATCCCATAAAATAGTTTCATTATGTGTGCTACTTACCTATTTAATTTATAAGACCGTGTGTAATAGAACCTAAAAATCAAGTACTTACTTTTCACGTCTGCATTTGATTTTACTCTTTTCTTTGGTTTGAGAATTTTAACATCTGACACCTGTGTTTCATCATTTTTACGATCTGACACCTGTGTTTCATCATTTTCCACATCTGACAGCTGTATTTCATAATTTTCAAGATCTGACACCTCTGTTTTATCATTTTCAATATCTGCCCGTGTTTCACAATTTTTTACATCTGGCACCACTGTTTCATCATTTTTAACATCTGGATCCTCTGTTTCATCATTTTTAACATCTGACAGCTGCGTTTCGTCATTTTTAATATCCGTCTGTGTTTCATCATTTTCAACATCTGACAGCCGTGTTTCATAATGTTCAACATATGTCACATCTGTTTCATTATTTTCGACATCAGTGATTGTCTTCTGTATGTCATCATTCAATAACAGTGTGATGTCATTTTGTTCAGATGCATGTTTATTGCCATTTTCATTATCCCACGCCAGTCTGAAGACATTTTCATGAGATGCCTGTTTATTGTCATTTTCGTTATCCCATACCATTCTAAAGTCATTTTCATCAGATGCCTGTTTATTGTCATTTTCATTATCCCATGCCAATCTAAAGTCATTTTCATCAGATTCCTGGTTATTGTCATTTTCGTTATCCCATGCCAGTCTAAAATTATTATCATCAGATGCCTGACTATTGTCATTTTCATTACCCCATGCCAGTCTGAACTTATTTTCATTAGATGCCTGTTTATTGTCATTTTCATTATCCCATGCCAGTCTAAAGTTATTTTCACCAGATGCCTGTTTATTGTCATCTTCATTATCCCATGCTAGTGTGAAGTCATTTTCTTCAGATGCCTGTTTATTGTGATTTTCATTATCCTTTGATAGTCTGAAGGAATTTTCATCAGATGCCGGTGTATTGTGACTTTCATTGTCCTTTGCCAGTCTGAAGGGATTTTCATCAGATGCCTGTTTATTGTGATTTTCATTATCCTTTGACAGTCTGAAGGAATTTTCATCAGATGCTTGTTTATTATCATTTTCATTATAACATGCCAGTCTAAAGTTATTTTCTTCAGATGCCTGTTTATTGTCATTTTCATTATCCTTTGACAGTCTGAAGGGATTTTCATCAGATGCTTGTTTATTGTGACTTTTATTGTCCTTTGCCAATCTGAAGGGATTTTCATCAGATACCTGTTTAGTGGCATTTTCATCAGATGCCGGTGTGTTGTCATTTTCATCAGATGCCGGTGTGTTGTCATTTTCATCAACATAATGTTCATACTTTGTTTCTTCAGTAACGACGGTGTCTTCAATGTCAGAGTCATTTTCATATTGAATTCGATGAACCATTTGATTTTTTACTAATTCATTATTCTTCTTATAATCTAAAAGAATATACAAGTCAATAATTTAGTTCAGTAGATTAAGATTTACTACTTACTTTTAGAATTTTGGTTTTATGATGAACTATCAAATACAGGAGTACCTACTTAGAGTCTACGTCCATATGAGATTCATCTAACAGTACACATAGTAGATTGATAATCATCATCACCATCAATCATCATATCAGCCCATACACGTCCACCGCTGGACATAGGCCTATCCCATACGACGCCACAAACAGGGGTCTGAGCCGCCTCCATCCACCGACTACCCGCAACCGCCACCAGGCAGCTGGTCTCCCAACACTCCGTTTCATGTTGCATCGCGGCCACCACACGAGAACCTTTACTCCCCAGCAGTTGTCAGCCCGCTGAGCAACTCTGAGCTTATGAACGAGGCCTATAGTCAGCGACCACGATTCATATTGATAATAATACAGCCAATTGTACAGGGTTCGAAAATATCCGATATTTATAATAAATATCAAAATATCGGATTTTTTTGATATATAACCGATATATATAAAAAATGCGATATTTACATGATATTTATCCATTTTGTATGACAGCCATATTGTTATTTTATTGTATTATTTATGTATACTGTTTGCATACCTATGTTTTATAAATCGATGGTTTCCGCAACAAAGGGCGTAAATGCCATTTTGGCCATATTGAGTTTTATATGCAGTTTTACTCAGTTTTTAACGCTCTATCGATCCTTATTTTTAAAATGGCGCTACGATGAAAAAAAAAGATGTTACGACCTACATTTTGCTAATGGCTAAACATTGAAAAGGGGTCATAAAACAATATTATTTTTATATTGGGAAATCAATTTGATGTAACTACACTGTGTTTTTACTTTTTAAACGACAAACGGGGTAAATACTCACTAAGAAATCAATATGTGTTTTACGCCCTGCAACGAAAAATAATTCTAAAAGAACATAGGTTGTATCTCACCTATGTTATAATAAGTAACATTTACGACTGTAGCATAAATAATAAATATGCTAAGATTAGGATGTATAATTAGATAAAATTCAAAATACAATTTAATAACCTGTTTTGCGCCGTAATGTATTAGTCTACTTGAAAAAAAAAAGTATTTATTCTCACAGGTGGCACTATATTTCTAAACTTACAAGTGATCCTAGCTGTCTTGTTCTTGCATAACTCACGTATATTAAAAGAACAGAGACGTAACTATACCTTTATGTAATTAGATAATGCTTGTGATCTTACCGCAAGTATAGTACATGTCGTCGCTTGTTTGTTTACGGTGTAAACGAAATCAGTTCGCGGTCAACGCCGTGCCGGTCAAGATAAAATAACTTTGTCTTATTAATCTACACCAAATCTGCACACATATCACCACCTACAATGTCAAGCCAGCACTTCTTGACCCAATCTGCCACGACCTGGTGGAGGCGCCATGGCAAGACATTTGTTCTCCACGTAACTAGCCGGTTTTCGCAAGACGTGACCGTAGCAGCTGATGCAACATTCTTGCAATGTGTCTGCATTGTCTCATGTAAGCTGCCTCGGATGCGAGAGTTCCTCTCGTGATCCTGTCGCGTCACTCCACACATCCAGCGCAACATCTTCATCTACGTGACACGCAGCTTCTGCTCTTGTCGCTCAAGTACTGGTCACGCCTCACTACCGTACAAAAGGACAGCGCCAATGATGGTTTTATAAACTTGACCCTTTAGTTTAACCGGCATAAACCTGTCTCTTTAGTTTAAGCGGCATTTTGGGGTCGCAAATGATACCACGACACTTGGCCCAAGCCGCTGAAATGCGTGACTTGACGTCGTAATCGATGTCGTTGGACGATCGATGTCGATGGAACACAGTCAAAGGCTTTCTGCAAATCTATATAAGAATAGAAAACGGCGGAACGGGGTCCATGAACTGAGTGGTAACTATATGGGCACCAAGAGACAGTGCACTTCTGTCGAATCCAAGAGTCGACTATCCGCTAGTAAAGCTTCATGGTGTAGGACATGACCTATATACCTCGATAACTCCCACAATCCTGCACCGATCCCTTCCCCTGAAAACTGGGGTAAAACATAGGGATCTCACCAGTCTCGAGTATACGGTTATAGAGGTTGGTTAAGATACCCACACTTCGAGAACCCTTCGCATTCCATACTTCGATAGGGACTCAACTCTTTGTACTGCTTATTCAACAGCTCGTAGAAATAAGAGAGCCATCTCTCCTTCACCGCGATGTCCTCGCAAAGCATTACCATCGGGACTTTTTGCACAGCGGCACTTAGATATATCCTGTGCCGCTTTTACCCTCGAACGTGCTAACTTATAAATAAGCTTCTGTCCCTCAGACGTATTCTACTTATCGTACAATGACTGTAAGTGGTCCTGTCAGGCTCTGGCTACTGCTCTTTTTGTGGCACGTTTGGCGGCTTTATACGAGTCGTGATCTTCAGGAGAGTTGAACGCTTACAACTTGTTGAAGAAGGCTTTCTTCAATTTAGTGTCCAAGGCAATCAATATGACAGGAAAATCAAGTTTCCTTGTCATATTTGAGTCCATCTTAAAACATCCCAAGCACTGCCTTCACCGCACCGGTGATCGATGCCTAAATCTCATCCTAGTGGTCCTGGACTGGTTCGTCCTCGACACCAGCGAACTTGTCACCGATAGCCGAGACAAGCTTCTAGGACTTGGCTTCATCCAGCATCCACCATCTGATTTGGCGACAACACAGCACTGGGTGTTTGTTTTTGGGTTTCACACAGAGATCCATGACAAGAAAACGGTGTTGATCAGGAGACTCTCACCGGGTATGACTTTGCAGTTAGCCAGGTTGCCGATAATTATGATGTTTCTTAGTGATAGAAATTGATTTGGGTAGCGTGCCTCCCACTCCTGTAGGTGATCAAGTGGTCGGGCTTCTTTTTGAAGTAAGTGTTCACGAGGGCCAGTTCGGCAGAGGCACACGTACGTAGGATTTCTTCTACTTCCGCATTTCAACTGCCGTATCCATAGCCTCCATGAACACGCTTAAATTTTACCGTCATCTCGCCCACATGACCGTTCAGATCAACACCCAAAACGATCCCCTGTGACAACGGGATGACACCAAGGACCTCGCCGAGTTTGTTCCAAAACAATATTTTATCAGCGTCGTTACGACCAACCTGCAGCTCGTAAGCACTTATCAAGTGGGTTACAATCCCCTCAATAAGCACCTTCACGGCCATAAGTCGTTTTTGGCCTCCAAGATAAAGTCATGCAACCCCTCAGCGAGCACCATAGCCACCCTGTTCTCTTCACCAGGTGCACCCATGTAGATCAGCTTTTAGCCGCTCCTAATGTGCCGGAATCTGCTGCCTTTCCATCGAGTCTCCTGCAGAAACGCCACGGCCATTTCTCGCCTGGAAAGTACGTCGGCTAGCTCCCTCGCGCGTCCGGTTAGCGTGCCGATGTTTCACGTTGCAAAGCGGAGTTGATTTTTGTGGGTTGGGGCTCGCGTCTAAGTAAAATCTACTCTTATCAGGTTAATATTTTGTTAGAATAGTCATGTATTAGTATAAATAATACGGCGTATTTACAAATTCTGAAACAAAAAATGGTCTATACTACAAATGGTTCAGTCTTACATGGCTTTTACTGTAGGTACTTTTTGCTAGACTGTGTATTTATGGGGTGTAACTACATGTTTTTTTCATTTTTAGGGATTTACGCCCTAGCTAACTTCTAAACTAATACTCGTACAGTTCTCTAATTAAGCGAGGCAATAGCCTGCAAAAAACTAAGAAATTTCTTCCTAGCACATTTTTTTATAATTATAAGAACAAAAAAGATATTTAAGATATATTTTTTTTAATTTAGTTTTTTGCTCATTGCCAAAAGTATGCAAAATGGAGATACGCCCTTTGTTGCGGAAACCATCGAAATATAATAAATTATTTAAAAAAAAACAACATATAAAAGAAAAATCAACTCAAAAACATAAAATCTTCTTATAAATCAGAAAAATCAATTTAAATCATAAACTACATCAGGTAAAATAACTCTCAAAATAACACAAAAATAAAATAATCAGGTAAAAAAACTCAAAAAGATAAAATCTTATAAATTCCAATAATTCAATGGCTTCATTAATTTTCTGAATACCTACACTAATACTTAAAATACCTAAACTTACTATTAGGGAGTATGTTTCAACTTTACTCCAACGCCATCTATATTTAGGATGTAGAACTACAGTAGAAAACTGCAAAACATGACTTATTTTCATCAAATTTTTAAACAATTTTTGTATTGATATATATCACAAAAAACCGTTTGATATATATCGGATATATATCATGATATATATCCATTGATATATATCCTCTTACCCTGCAATTGTAACATTATAAAATTATTGTAAGGGGAATTTACTATCAAAACAGTTTAAGGCATCAACTAGATTGATCTGTCTTCAGCTTACAGTATTCTTAAAGTGTGTATTACCTGCTGTATCGCACTCCTGTTTCACAGTTGGCTCCTGGATGTTCTCGGATGTGATCGAAAAAAGCTCTGGAGAGCTCTTTATCAATGAGAACAGCGGCCGCTTTTTAAGCTTTACCTGAAATCAAATTGTGGTGTACTCATACTCATTTATTTAGACTGTAGGTACATACAGAATACTTAGTCACGTCAGAAAGTTACATATTTTTAAGGACATTGAGTAAATTACATCACAGGCATAAGTAATAATATTAAAATCTAAAACAATCATTAAATAAGAAAATAAAAATAAACATTCATAAATAGGTGCTGCTGTAAAGGGGCATTGTCAAATTTCAGTTCATTTAGTAATTTAAAATAATATATAAAATAATAATATTATGTGAAAAATTTCATAGTTTAGAATAAAAATTAAATTAAAATAGAAATCATCGCAGCTGCATCGGGGCCCAGTCAATAATGTAAATAGTAGTATAAAATAAGTAATAATTAGTCAATGGTACATAAAAACAAATCGCCGAAAACTGTAGGTAATGTCAAACAAAACAAGTAGTGTACATACCCACACGGTGTACATACATACCCACACGGTGTACATACCCTAGGTACATACCCACTTATCCAAAACAAAACAAAATCATACCCAGTTCTCGTCAGCCAGTGCTTCATCCAAAGTGTAGTAACTTTTTTTTATAAGAATTTTTTTCATCTTACTTTTAAACTGTTTATTACTAATTTCTCTCATTTCTGTAGGAAGTTTATTCATTAGTGTAACAGCATTGCCTAGAAAACTTTTTGACATTTTTGCAATTCTACACCTTGGATGACCAATGTTGCCACCATGTCTGGTAGGGTATTTATGCCCGTTTCCCATGGTAGGAAATTCTACTATGTGTTTTTTTAAGTTAAGTAAGCATTCTAAAATGTATGCTCCCATTAAAGTCAGAATATTTAGCTGGCTAAAGGATTCGCGGCAGGAGTCTTTAAATTTTAACCCAAGAATATAACGCACAGCTCGTTTCTGAAGATGTAAACATCATGTGAAACTATTTATGGTAAAAGTTATAGCATGCTTGCCAAGATGGACCCTACCACAGTATACTTAATCTCAAGCTGACAAGATCAGAAACATGGAACTGCACTCCTTAATTAAAATCAAGGATGTTTGGGAAACTGGTGACAAACTCAAATGATACTCATCCCAGACATGCAACCCCACAGCAGCCCCAGGAGATCCCAGGAAGGACTGACGGATGGATACATAGTAAGGACTGAACCCAGCTGGACCCGGCACTAAAGAGGAAACAGTGGAAAGAAAATGGTCTAAAAATAAAATAAATACTAACATCTTCCTGGTTCCGACACCACTGATCTAGCATGTTGTTAGATTCCTGGGCGGTTTCAACAAACTTGCGACACCGTTTGAGTGCTGATAGGCACACGCAGCATAAACAAGATGGGCGCCCATGTTTTTGTAGCTAACAACAAAAATTCACATTATATAATCTAACTTTTTTTACACAAATCAGCGGCAATTTGTAAACATTTTTTGTAAATGGCTGAGCTACAGCTATAATATTATTTAACTTAGAATAATTTATACTTGTATGGCTGCTCAGGCGTTTTGGCGTAGGCTGTAAGCCCCCGAGGAGTAAAAGTGTTCCGTAAGAAGGCCTGATATAGGTACTGAACTTTTTACTACAAGTACTCAAACAATTTCCGAAAAATTTATTTCAGCTATTTAATTAATATTATATTATTGCCTCTGCACCGCTGTTTTAGCCACAAACTTGTTACAATTTTGTGGGGAAAGTTTCATCAAAATCGGTTCAGTAGTTGTTAGACTCTTGGTTATTGTTATTTGGTAGAATTCAGGATTATTTATTGTACCTATGGATAATCCTCATTACCTACCTTGGTATTTGTTAACTTTTCATAGAGTTCTTCAAAACTTGTGTTGGCAACGTTGTACAAGTTGCTAGCGTCAATGAAACATCCTCTGCAGATTATAGGAGAAGACATTATTGGCTACGATTACACTAAATTATCAATATTGTATGTAAAATCACAAAAAATCAATATTTCTTGAACATCGACATCCATTTTTTGTTTACTATTTCATTTCTTGGTTTCTGTCACTGTCACTGTCACTATCTCGCCACTCCACCCGGGTGAGTCTATCTGCCCCATGGACTTAATATTATTTATCACGTGATCATCCACTCAGCCGCCTAGATGCCTAGCCGATCCGCTGTTCACTATTGGTGGACCTCCATGATTGGTTTATTCAGACTGCATAATTTTATCTATGGAAAGCTTTGGCGGGAATAAGAAAAACAATATTATTCTTCAAATAATTTTACAACATTACCTAAACCCTAGATAGTATCGATAGACTGATACTAATACTGTTATAGATTATGATATAAATATTATTGTGGTGACCTGTAGGCAACCTATTGGACACATTTTCAGCAATTTCATGCCATTTAGACAAAACTTGAAAATATCTGGCAATGGCTGTATGCACAAGTCGTGTGGCTGATCGTTACCCGTTACCCTTACCTGAAAATAAAACTTATCTATGGATTTGATTTTGCGGCTTGCCTGACGAAATATATTTTTGTTTTTACTGAATTTATTCAGTAATTTTATTCTAAACGACAAAAAGTAATATAATTTAACCGTGTGTGTTATTTCATTCCTCTCTAGCTATATTTATAAGTGGTTATACTCCTTCCGCCACTCCACCCGGGTGAGTCTATCTGCCCTTCACCAAATCGTAACGTGTCTATCACGTGATCATCCACTCAGCCGCCTAGATGCCTAGCCGATCCGCTGTTCACTATTGGTGGACCTCCATGATTGGTTTGTTCAGACTGCATAATTTTATCTATGGATAGCTTTGGCGGGAATAAGAAAAACAATATTATTCTTCAAATAATTTTACAACATTACCTAAACCCTAGATAGTATCGATAGACTGATACTAATACTGTTATAGATTATGATATAAATATTATTGTGGTGACCTGTAGGCAACCTATTGGACACATTTTCAGCAATTTCATGCCATTTAGACAAAACTTGAAAATATCTAGCAATGGCTGTATGCACAAGTCATGTGGCTGATCATTACCCGTTACCCTTACTTACCCGAAAAAAAAACTTATCTATGGATTTGATTTTGCGGCTTGCCTGACGAAATATATTTTTGTTTTTACTGAATTTATTCAGTAATTTTATTCTAAACGACAAAAAGTAATATAATTTAACCGTGTGTGTTATTTCATTCCTCTCTTGCTATATTTATAACCACTAATTCTCAATATTTCAGATTCTAACCTCCAAAAATGGCGGCGGCTATGCCAATTAACCCTAAACCTTTCCTGAACAGCTTGACTGGGAAGTCAGTGCTTGTAAAACTAAAGTGGGGCCATGAGTATAAAGGTCTACTTGTGTCTGCCGATGGCTACATGAATATACAGTTAGCAAACTCTGAAGAAATAGTCGACGGAAGTTCCACAGGTCAGTAATGGGCTAGTGGTAGGTATAATCCGCGCGCGATGAGAATGGGATGGAACCTTTTTTCTTTTTTTTTTCTTCGGTCTTAGACCGAAGTTATGGCTGTGCACTTGCAAGGATGGAACCTTGTCAAAGTAAATCGAAAATGACAGAAAAGTTTGTAGCGTTAGCAAAAAAGTTCTGAATAATAATCTTTTTATGTACCATTGCCACTCGAAAAAGGGCATTTTGAAGTTATTGAAGTTATACTTCTTTAGGCGCGTTATGAAAAAATGATGAGAGTGAAATTTTACGATGCGCGCGCACAGCGTCACAAAATTCTCACGGGAGAAGTTGTTTAAATCTAAATTGAACTTTATTGATTGTGTTGACAATCCTTTTCCAGTCCTTTTATTGTAATTAATTATTTGCATGCAATTAAAAACTATTTTTTAATAATGCCAAAGAAGTATAACTTCTCACGCGCGTACATAAGTACACGCACCCATTTTTATTCATCGATAACAGTGAATAAAACGCTCTTTTATTCACTCACTGAGTGAATAAAAGCATTTTGAATTTGGAACATGCACGAATATACGAAATAATATGAACTTAAAAAAAAAAAACGTACTGAAAGTGCTGAAAGAACCTACTGGCTGGATGGAATATTAAATTTAAAAAAAAGTATACCGCCAATTTTGATTTTTTTTCTATCTGATAAAGTGGTTGTTTAATGTCATTGAAAAATCGATTAACATAAATACAGTATTATCAAAAATCGATTAACATAAACTGAAAAATATACAGGAAAGTATTTTTGTAGTGCACAAATTTCGGTATGTTTTAAGCACATTAAAATAAAAAATACGGTTTTTTTTATTTTGGAGCTAACTCAAAAACTCTACAACCATTTAAGTGTTTCTAACAAAACGACGAAGTCCATGGACACAATACTAGCGCCAGCGAGTTTAATAGCGCGCTCTAAATGAAGGTAGGTACCTACGTGTCACTGTGTGTATCAATACTGAGATACCCAATAATTTAGAAATTGCAGGAAGTTTTTCACATTAAGTTTTGGTTTTTTTTTTATTTATTTTTTTGCGTAAATGTACTCCACTGCTGACATATACCTATTCAGCAGAAAAAAATGTGCACTACAAAAATACTTTTCCTGTATACAATTAAAATTTTTCTTTTCTATCTGTTATCGTGGTTGTTTTAAGTTATTGAAACATTTAGAACATAAATTATATTAAAATGAGTTCTTCCAGTAACGAAAATGACACACAATCTCTTGAACCATTTTAAATTTATTTTCTCGCAGTCAATGGTAAAAAGTAGAGTACACAACTCATGAAAAAAATAATTTATCTCGGTCCTTGTATCCCTCGCTCCGCTCAGGATTCTAATCTAGAATCCTTCGCTGCTCTCGGGATCCAACTTAGTCCCTCGAATTAAATTACCTTTTTTTCACTTGTTGTATACTCTACTATTATCTAATTTAATAACTCTGTAGAAATAAAAAAAATCTGTAATTGTAAAATATCCAGAAAAAAAATACACAGGTCGTTTTAAAATCGTTAGCTGAACACGATAGAATAGAGTATAGAATTTTTGTCTGTTTGTTTGTTTGAACCAGCTAATCTCGTAAACTACCTAATAGATTTCAACGAGGTCCACACGAATATGTTCAGAAATTACCAGATTAACATTTAGGGTATGTTTTTGGGTATATTTAACAGACTTCAAAAAAGGCGGTTCTCAGTTTGACCCGTGTATGTGTCAGTATGTATGTTTGTCCGTGAAGTCTTCAGATACGGTAGAAATACCTATACTATATACCTACACTAAGGATGAATAAACAAAAAAAAATCAAAACTAAGTATCTATTATTCAGAACTTTTATGCCAACGCTACTTGAAAACTGTCATTTTCGATTTACTTTGACAAGGTTCCATCCCCTTCTCATCGCGCGCGGATTATATACCGGATTTATTTGAAGTAGATTGTATATAACTTATCCGGTATACTTGTTCACTTATACACGATAACTTGATCAATTCGTTATTAGTCGGCTGTACAGTGCATCCCTTAAAATTATCTGAGTATTCATGTATTCGTTAGTGATCTGATTTTCGCAGCTCGCGACGTTAGATGACACTTCACAATCACATTGCTCCTCCTTGCTCCGTTCGTACCTCTATGCACTGTGTAGTCTATTACAATGTACGGTCGGCTGCATAATTGCAGACCCACTGTAGAGCTCTAAAACCACTGTTAAAACAATATTTTCAACACAAGCAAGATTCCAGAAAGCTGCTTTAGTTGAAGTTTAAAGTCTTCTAACTCATCAATTAATCAAATAAAAACGGGAGTGCAGGCAGAAGTGAAAACTGTATATCTGTGTAAAATCTCATCTGTCGCGAAGAACATACGCAAAAAGAGTTTTAGATGAAAAAAAAAATAGTCGGACGACTATTTATCGTCCGACATTTGTCGTCCAACAAATAGTCGTCCGTCAATAGTCGTCCGACAAATAGTCGTCCGACATTTGTCGTCCGTCAATAGTCGTCCGTTAAAAAATACCATATGTACGTCTTAATACACTCACAGCCAAATTAAAAAACTGTATATCTGTGTAAAATCTCATCTGTCGCGAGAAAATCTGTCGTCTGCCGCGAGAACGGCTGAAAATGCTCACCCACAAAAGTGCCCAACGCGCCATAAGAAGTTTTCACTTCAATTATTAGAATTTTTGCATTCTAATATTTTTTTAATAGTAATTTGCGAACTCTACTGACAGCTGCAATTATGCAGCCAACTGTACCTCTATTTACTCATGTTTTGTTTGCAACTTACTCCAGTCCGAAGTTGTTAAAACTAAGATAAATTCAACTTGTACAGGGCCACTCGGTAACTAACAATTACTTGTTGTTTTAGGTAATCTTGGCGAAGTTCTAATCAGGTGTAACAATGTGTTATACGTGAGAGGAGCCGAGGAAGAAGATGAAGAAGGCGAAATGAAAGAATAACACTTAAACTAATTTAATTAAGTTCTAATATATATAAGTTGTTTACTCTAAGAATCCATTGCAGTGTTTCCACACTGCAACTTAAATAAAGTTAAGGTATTTGTATGGTACGTAGTTTTTTATTTGTGAACCTAGCTGCAGTCTGCAGTTTTACCTGCACAAGTCTTTTTTCCATTGTAGCATCAGCATAAAAGTATCTGCAAAGACGAGGAAAAGAAACAGGGCACTACCATTTCACTAATTCACATTGGTAGGTATATCCATACGGATCAAGGAATGACTTTATATTTTAAAAGGAATATACTAGTTTCTACTTATCTAAGAAAAAGTCGGTCCTACCCAAAATAAATTTCAACTTGCTAGGCCTGAGAGAATCTGTGGTGATAGACGGACAACCGTCTGCTGAAGAGAGTAATCTTATAAGGGTTCCTTTTTTTACCTTTCGAGGTACAGACTGCTCTAATAATCTCAATGTCTAATAAGGACTCTTGAGACAATAAATATTCACTTTAGTGTGTCTGATTTTGAATAAGTCTACCTTATTAGCCACATATAAACTTTCCTATCTAGATAAGTACAATAAAAAAGGATAAAGTCTACATGGAAACAAATTAAAAAGAAATCTAATTAGGTTTATAATAATTATACTCGTAGTTCTGAGGTGATTTATAATAATAGCAGCTTAGTCGAATTTTGAAAAAGCCTTAGTGAATAGTGGATACTTTTAGAGGTTTAAGCTGTGCATTGTTATTTAAATACTGATTAACAATGCACAGTTTAATGGCGATGGTTTGTGAATCATCTTTCTGACTGACTGCAGTCAGAAGAATAAAACTGAAAAGACAAGGATGGCAACACGCCAAAAATCGCGGGAGTGAAAGAGCAGCAAAAATTTTTGTTTCGGTGACCTTCCGAGGGTCTGTGAAGGGGCAGGATTTTAGGATACAGAATATAAAAATTGCTACCATTTTTCTTAGATAGTTTTATTCTTACAACTACCTAATATATTTACAAGTTACAATAAATATACAATTCACACTCACTTCTACATAAGTAGTTCAATCTATCACACAGTATTTAAAAAAGCACAGATTCTTAATAAAAGATTTCCTAGAAAGAAGCAAGGAATAATCTTCTTCAGAATAATATAAGAGAATAAATACTTGGTTTTTTAGTCAAAATCTTAAAATGATAAGCAGTACTAGGTACAGTACAGTACAGTAGCGGACTAAGCCCGTCAGAGGCCCAGGGCGGCAAGAATGAGCTCCCCAACTTAAAAAAAAATTGTTTTACTAAAATATAGGTGATCAACAGGTTCGATTCCTGGCAATTAATGACCTTTTTCAAAAAATCTAATGATGCACTTTTAGTTTTTGTCAAAATGGGGCACGTGACTCCTTTCAGCCCCCTTTAGTTTTTTTTAGTCGGCCATTTTTTTGCGACCTTGCCATTCTAGAGTATAGTGGGAGACAAGTTAACGGATAAGATCCCGTTTATTACTTTACAATTTGAAAATAGACTTATCCGTTCGCGAAAATATCAGAACACACTAATAAACTATTAAATATCAATGTAATGAAATTTAATAAATTTTGAATGAGGCCAATGTTTATTTTTCGATGTAAATAGAATGTAGTAAATGTGGGCATACAAGAGTGAATTATTTGCATTTCATTTATTTTTGTAGTTTAGGATTTGATCAGGTGAACGCGGAGGCATTTGGGGGCCCCCCTAAGACTGCAGGCCCGGGGCGGACCGCCCCCCCCCCCTTTACTCCGCCACTGACTAGGTATTCTTCATTATAAATATTGCTTATTATTTTCAAGAACATTTACTAAAACAACAAAAAAACATTCTCATTGTCTAGGAGTATTATTTCTCACTTCAAGAAATCTTTTTTTTTGCAGTGTAAGTTTAGATGAATATAATAAGCCGAAGGTTACAAAGTTTGAATCCTGTTATGGAACATTTTAGATAAATACTTATTATTCCTTTCTAGTTTCTGTGTCTTCAAAAAATTGACCTACCCATCGTAGTTGTTTTTAATTTTGCTATCTAAAGTATTGGATAACATTTTTTTTTATCTTTGTTTCATATTTTAAAATTGAGTAGGCCCTTCACGTTGTCTTGGAGACGCGAGAGAACTTTTTAGAGAAAAAACAACCATAATATATTAAAAAAATCAAGATCAAAATGTACTTCTCAAGTGAAGTTTGATTAAAATTATCTACACTAATAATAAGTATAAAGAACAAACAATTTTTGTTTGTAACAAATAGGCTTGATGATACACTGTAACATAGGCTACTTTTTATCCCCATATTCAGGAAAGATACACAGGCGCGTAAAACCGTGAATCGCTGCTAGACTAATATTATAAAGAGAAAATATTTTTTTGTTTGTTTGTAAACAACTAGGCTCCGAAACTACTGGACCGATTTTGATGAAACTTGGTATGAAGATACATTGATTCATTGGGAATAATATAGGCTAGTTTTTATCCCGATATTCTCGCTAGATCGGAAGTTACGCGGGTGAAACCGCAAACCGCTGCTAGCTAGTACCTATATTTTGGCTTTCGATTTGTCCCCATCCGATGAGCTTAGAATTAGTTTATCTCTGTAGGTAGTACCTATAACTTAAGTAAATACTTCAATAAAAGTAAGCAGTGATAGCCACAAATCTCTTATCAAGATAGCTCTGTTCCACCTCCACGGAACCACCCACTTCTTTGGCTAGAGACAGTATCTGAAAGAAAACAATACATTTATAATAATTATATGTATACAGGGTGTCCCGTAATGAAAGGATAAACGGGCACCTACGGATAGAGAACATTGTGCAGGTTCAGAAAAATGAAAGTTATGCTCCATGAAAGTCTCCCCTTATTCACAAACCGTCGAAAGGCAACCGAAACGACATTTTTTTTGCTGCTCTTTCACTCCCGCGACTTTTGACAAGTCGCCATCCTTGTCTTTTCAGTTTTATTCGTTTTGGTAACCTTCCGATGGTTTGTGAATCAGCCTCCCGAACTTTAACCTTTCCCGGTGTAAAAAAAATGTATGGTCATCATCAGCCGGTGTCAGTCCACTGCTGGACGTAGGCCTCTCCCAAGATACGCCACTGAGCCCGATCTTCGGCTCTTCTTTTCCATTCACTGCCCACCGCTTTGCGTATGTCGTCGCTCCACCTGGTCACAGGGCGTCCTACACTACGTTTGCCAATTCGCGGTCTCCACTCCAAGACAAGTTTACCCCAACGATTATCAGTCCTGCGGCAGATATGACCAGCCCACTGCCACTTCAGTTTGCTAATCCGTTGAGCTATGTCGATCACTTTAGTTCTCTGGCGAATTACTTCGTTCCGGATTCGATCCCGCAGAGAAACACCGAGCATAGCTCTCTCCATAGCTCGCTGAGCGACTTTAAATTTGTGGACTAGTCTAGCTGTGAGTGTCCACGTCTCGGCTCCGTAAGTCATCACAGGTAGGACGCACTGATTAAAGACTTTTGTCTTTAAGGACTGCGGTATAGGCGACGAGAAGACTAGACGGAGTTTCCCGAATGCTGCCCAGCCCAACTGAATTCTTCTCTGGGTTTCCTTCTCAAAGTTGTGTCTGCCTAGTTGAAGCGTCTGCCCTAGGTAGACATACATACTTCGCAACAACTTCGAGTGGGATTCCATCTACGGCAATCGGTTCCGGGACAACATGCTCGTTGTACATGATTTTGGTTTTATCCAAATTCATCCGGAGACCGATGCGACGAGAAGAATCAGCTAGGCCATTCAACATTCTCTGTAAGTCCGGCAGCGTTTCTGCCATAATGACGATGTCATCTGCAAATCGTAGGTGAGAGATGTACTTACCGTTAATATTGATGCCGCGATCTTTCCAGTCCAGCGTCTTAAACATATCTTCCAAGGCATTAGTGAACAGTTTCGGGGATATGACATCCCCCTGTCTCACTGCTCGGCGCAAATGGATATGTTTAGTTTTCTGGTTCTGTACTTGTACGGTCATCGTTGCGGCATTATACAGACATCTCATCACCTCGATATATCGCCAGTCCTCTTGGCAACGCTGCAAGGACTCCAGAACGGACCAGGTCTCGATTGAGTCAAAGGCCTTCTCATAGTCCACAAATGCTAAGCACAATGGTCGATTGTACTCTTCGGTTTTCTGTATAATCTGCCGCATTGTGTGGATGTGGTCTATGGTGCCGTAACCGCTTCGAAACCCGGCCTGCTCCGGAGGTTGGAACTCATCGAGTCTTCGCGCAAGACGGTTCGTGATGACCCTTGAAAACAGCTTGTAGACATGGCTCAGTAGCGAAATCGGGCGGTAGTTTTTCAATAGGGTTTTGTCTCCTTTTTTGAAAAACAAAATCACCATGCTACTGTTCCACGCCTGTGGAGTTCTCCCAGTGAAAAGAACGGAATTGAAAGCTGTTGAAGCTGATGGAGTACTGGGGCACCTCCGGCTTTTAAAAGTTCTGTTGTGATTCCGTCTTCTCCCGGGGCTTTTCCATTTTTGAGCTGTTTAAGGGCCCTCACGATCTCGTCTCGGCTGATTTCGGGCAGATCTTCTGTGAAGTGGCGGGTTAAGGTGGCTCTACAATCCTCAGTATCGGGTACGGGCCTTGAAGCATGCGACGCGTAGAGCTTACCGTAGAAGTCTTCAACTTCCGACAGAACTCCGACCTGGATGCAGCGACTTGTCCAGTTGATGTTGTCAGCTTTGTGAGGTGGCTTCTACCCAAAGGCTGGACAAACACTTTCGACCCCCGACTTTGCTCGATTGATTCTTTAATCAAGAGCGTGTTAAAGGATCGGAGGTCGCGTCGTACCAACTTCTTAATGGTTTTGTTGCGCACCTGGTTATTCGACAAAGCTGACAGTGGATCTGTACGTCTCTCTTCCATTAGTCGAAGTGTTTCCGCTGAAAGTTTGGACTTTTTGCCCTTACGCTTGCATTCGCAAAACTTCGTCCCTTCTTCCCTGAGGATTTCCACCACTTCTTCGAGTTTCCGATCTACGTCATCTGTGGTTTCCAAGGCAGCGAATCGATTTTCCAATTTTATTTGGAATGTTTCGGACCCAGCAATGGTTTGGAGTAGGTTTGGTCGGAGCGTGGACTTCATCAAGCGTACCCTCTCGGCTTTGAAGTCGATATCCAGAGCGCCTCGTCCAAGTCTGTGATCACTTCCGGTATTAAACCTAGTGATTACTGAGACGTCTCTGAATATGCGCCGTTTGTCCGCGATGATGAAGTCAATCTCGTTTTTGGTCACAGTGTCGGGACTTTGCCACGTCCATTTCCTTTGGGGCTTTTTTTTGAAGAACGAGTTCATTAATAATAATAATAATAAATCATTTATTTCAGAAATTACATTCCATAGGTACTTATAATAATAATAAATTAAAATTAAATTATAAAGAAATTACATGACTACCAACCTTCCCCAACCATCACCACAATCTGACTCTCCTCTTAGGAGTGGCATGGAGATGCAGCCAGTGCCCCAGTATCGTGGAGTCCCACCTGTCACACAGTGCACTCAGAATGACATTATCGGAGCCCCTCACTCGCCTAAGTAGTGAAGCGCAGCGCTTTCTGATAATTGCGTCAAAGCCATCGACTCCTGCCTCTGCAAACATGGCTGACTGACTACAGTATCTGGGCTCCCCCACTAACACCCATTAAGAAAAGCCCCTCTTTCTCGAGAAAATTGACGAGCATTTGCCCCCTGTGATTTCTATTTCCAAATCCATGTGGTCCTATAGTCGATTCGCTGCAAGTCTGTACTCCCACTTTGGCGTTAAAGTCTCCCATGACAACATTGTAGTGAGCCTTGGAGGTGGTGTGTAAAGCTCTGGAGATATCTTCGTACATGCTCTCCACCTCGTCATCCGAGTGTGTCGAGGTCGGTGCGTAAACCTGAATAACCTTGAGGCTGTACCTCTCGGTTAGTTTGATTATAAGGTACGCTACCCTGGTCGACACACTGGAGATTTCTACAACGTTGTCACTAAGAGCCCTGTTGACCAGAAACCCGACGCCGCCTTGGGATGGCTGATCTCCCTCTCTGTAGTACATAAGATGGCCCGATTCTAGGGTTATTGTGTCCTCCCCCTGTCTTCGGACTTCACACAACCCCAGAATGTGCCATCTCAAGTGTTCCAGCTCCTCTTCCAGCTGCGCTAGATGATCGTCCAGCCGAATCGTGCGTCCATTGTACGTTGCGAGGGTCAGTTTGTTTTGGCGGCCTACCGTAGCCCGGGGATTCTTAGCACCCCCTGCCCTGCCGTAACCATGACCGCCGCCGTGATCAGGAATAGCAGGGCGGCCGGGAACTGGGGGCCGCGGCTTATTGTGACGTTCCATTGGGAGGATTTTGCCCTAATCGCCACGCTGGGCAGGCGGGTTGGCGATCGCAGGACGTAGCTTCTTGCACCGGTGACGCTGCTGCCCGTAACCGGCCTGTAGTATTTAGCTACACCATCATTGTTGTTGAAATGGGTATACCGCCATTTGTCGGTCGCCAGAGCCTCGTTCGTTGGTCAGCAGGATGCACCACGGGTAGGTGAGGTTGACTAGGAGCACTAAGGTGGTATTTGTGCTCCCTAACATCCCATGTATCGTATCGTATGGTCAACCTAGTGCCTAATTTAAAAAAAAGTTGCCCATTTCATCACTACATAGTATAAAATAAAGTCACTTTTCGCCGTTCCTATGTCCCTTTGTATGCTTAGATCTTTAAAACTACGCAACGGATTTTGATGCGGTTTTTTAATGGATAGAGTGATTCAAGAGGAAGGTTTATATGTATAATACATGCATAATATAGCCGTGCGAAGCCGGGGCGGGTCGCTAGTGTATTATATACTTAACTAGCGACCCGCTTCTGTTCCAGGCAACCATAAGGATGGACAAGAGGAAGGCTTTATAATAAGTAGGATGTAAACGTCATACCTGATCCGGTTTGGAGTTTCTAGGTAGATACAGCGATATGTTGGGAGATATTTTCCTTGCGACGCGCATTAACTCGGACGCTGGTTTCGGCTCTAACATCGTTTCTATGTCGTATTGTATATTCTGTAAACAAAAACATATTTATAAGGCGCTATTTTGGCGTTGGAAAAAGTTCATTGATATATTTAATTCTGATCCAAAAACATATTTATAGGGCTGTATTTCGGCTTTCAAAAAAGTTTCAATTCTTATCCAAGTCATAAAATATTGAAATCTTAAAATGTCGTATATTATCCGTTATGAATGAACGAGCGAGAAACTTAAAGGATATGACTTACCATCACTCTCTACCTAATTGAGCATGACAAGTAACTAATCGGACAAGGTTAATTACCTTGTCCGTTTAGTTACTTGTGTTCTGCTGTCATCAAGTTTTTACTTGATGACAGCAGAACACAAACAGAAATGGAGATGTAATTCATGCTTTAAAAAAATAGCAATGCATAATAGTAAAGAGATCTTTGCAAAAAGCAGTCCCAAAGTATTATGTAAACAAAATGTTGACCAGCTGTTGCATAAGAGCTTTTCAACTGAGAACTTAACAAATTCCGCCATAAGTGATGAGATAATTAATTCTACCATGAGAGATGACAGTCTACAAAGAAGTTTGCCAAACTTGTCGATAATGGAAAATTCTCAAATCGCTGACTTGAATACCAAAATAGACACTTTAACAAATGATTTAAATAGTGCTCATGGTGAGATTGACAAGTTGAATACTGAAAACGCGAATCTAAAAAAAACTCTTGACGCATTACAAAAGAAGGTAACTATTTACAATAAATTACTAAATGAAACCAGCTCTCCAAAAAAAATGACACCTAACAAAAGCAAACTGAAGAAGAAATTAAAGAAGCTTGAAACTCTGAATCATACTAGTGAGGTAGGAATAAAGTTGGTAGATAACAATATAATAGAACAAAATCATAATAGTGAGCAAGAGGTGGTAGAATTGGTGGATAAAAATATAATAGAACAAAATCATAATAGTGAGGAAGAAGTTATTGAAAACAATGTAGAGCTAGGAAGTAGAGATATAGTGGAAGAGTTGGAAGGAAAAAATAAAATAGAGTTGGAATATAAAAATAAACTGGAACAAAATCATACTAGCGATAAAGAAGTTATTGAAAAAAGTGAAACTGTTAGAGACATGAAAATAAGTGGTTGTACTAGAAATGACATTGTTACAAGTTATGAAAAGCGTAAGATTTTAATTTTTTCCGATGAACAAGGCCGTGGTTTGACTTTAATATTGAAAACATTGCTAGGAGAGAAATACAGTGTTCAAGGATTTTGTAAATTAGGTGCTACAACATCGGAGATAGTCAGAGAGATATCAATAAGTGCTGAAAAGTTCTCATTGAACGACTATGTCATAATATTGGGTGGTCAAAATGACAAAAACCCTTATCTATTACTTTCACATTTAAATTATACTCTGCGCCGGATTCTGACGACCAACGTTATCGTGTGTCAAACAACTTTCAATAGATCTTTAGACATTAAAAAACTGAATTATGAAGTAAGATTTCTATCAAAACAGTACACAAATGTTACCTACTTAGATCTTGGTCTGGACACAAACTACGTTCCTCGAAAACATTTGACTAATTACATAGCGCGAAAGCTTTTAAAAGAAGTTTTGCATATAAGTTACCGAGTGGATTTTGAAAAACATCAAGAGAAAATGCGAAATAAACTGACCAAGCAAATAAGTTTTAGGGACCAGTCTACACAAACGGAATTGATAGAGACTAACGTGCGGAAGGATAATGAAGTAGTATTGGATTCTTTTTTAGGGACAGCATAAACGAACTCAGTGAGGAAACAAAGTTTACAGTATTTCATCAGAATATCGAAGGTTTAATTAATAAACAAGATAGGTTACTCGTCACGATTGATGAATTTAGAAGACAAAATATTAGCCTCGATGCCATCTGCGTGACCGAACACTTTATCATGCTGGGACACGAAGATAACTTGAAATTAACTGGATACAAATTGGCCACAGCATTTCAAAGAATGAATAAGAGCAGAGGGGGATCGTGTATTATACTACGAGAAGACCTAGAATACGTGGTTATAGACATTGCTCTTGAATTGTCAAAACCTTTTGATTTTGAATGTTGTGCTGTTCTTCTTCCAACTTTAAATTTAATTCTTGTGTGTGTTTATAGAATTCCAACAGGAAACATAGATATTTACTTAGAAAAACTTAATAAGTTGCTACAAATAATTGTTACTAAAGATAGAAAGATAATAATTAGTGGTGATTATAATATAAATTTCAGAAAACTACAAAATAAACATACAAAGGATCTATTAGGTATCTTACATAGCTACAATTTAAAACATCAAATTAAGAATTTTACTAATATATCTGCTAAATCAAAAACTTGTATTGATAATATTGTAACTAATTTCGATGGTAAGGGTCAAGTTCATGATCTAGGTCTGTCAAGGCATACTGCACAAACATTTACTTTCAAAGCACAGGATAATATATTATACTTGCGGTATTGGTATGTGTTTGTGAGGGACTATTCTGATGAAAATCTAAGGAAATTTGTGGAAATTATGTCTGGTTTGTCGTTTAGTGATATTTTGGAGGAAAATAATGTTGAAATAGCTTTTTCGGAATTTTATAATAATTTAATTCTGTTTCATAACTTGTGTTTCCCTACAAAAAGAATCAAGAAAAAGATTACAGTAAAAAATAACTGGATATCAAAGGGTATTAGGACCTCAAGTGTTACAAAAAGGAAAATGTATTTAAATCTTAGACGTAATCGAAGTGCCGAGCAATTGCACAAATACTATAGGTATTCTAAATTATTGAAAAAAAGTGTCATAATATCAAATAAGTTGTCCAATTTGAAATATATTGATCGAGCGAAAAATATAGGGAAAGCATCATGGAATGTGATTAAATCGACTAAAAATGCCAAACCTCCTGAAACGGTTTCGGAATTGCGCATTGACGATAATATAATTAAGAATCCCCAAGATATTTGTGACTTATTTAATGATTTCTTTATTGACATGGTTGAATCTAAATGTAATAATAATATTTCAGTGACATTGAAAACCTCAGAATTAAATTCAATATTTCTTAATCCAATTACAGTAGACGAAACTAAAAAGATAATCTTATCCCTAAAAAACACAAACGCGGTCGGGTATGACGGCATTGCTACAAAAGTATTAAAATCATGTAAAGACTATTTGGCTAAACCAATCACCTATTTAGTGAATCTTTGTTTTGAACAGGGTTATTTTCCAAGGGAACTAAAAATATCTGTCGTAAAGCCTCTTCATAAGAAAGGTGATAAATTTAATATGAACAATTACAGACCCATAACTCTTATACCGACCTTGGCGAAAGTTTTTGAAAAGATTGTTTGTCAGAAGTTGACTGAATACGTAGAAAAGCGAAATTTGCTGAAATCGAATCAATATGGTTTCCGTAAAAATAAATCTACAACGCTTGCGGCATATCATTTGATGAAAATGGTTACTGAATCCTTAGAAGCTAAAGATCCAATATGTGCGATCTTCATGGATATGTCGAAGGCGTTCGATTTTGTCAATCATGAAATACTTCTGAAAAAGTTACTTAGTTTTGGTATTAGAGGAAACGCCCATGATCTGATAAAATCTTATTTAGAAGGTAGAGTTCAACAGACCGTAACAAGTAAATTATGCCCTAAAACAAAATCATTGTTGGAATATAGGTCGAAATTCAGAGTAAATAAATATGGAGTTCCTCAAGGTAGTATTTTGGGCCCACTACTATTTGTATTGTACATTAATGATTTTCCTGACGTCATTGATGATCAAATGGTCTTGTTTGCTGATGACAGTGTCGTCGTCATTAGAGATAATGCAATGGAAATAGGAAATAGGGCAAATCGGAGTTTAGAAAAATTAGGTGCATGGATGGAAAATAATAACTTAGTTTTGAATGTAGAGAAGACTAAGTTTATTCAATTTAATAACCCACAAAGTAAAGTACCTCTACTTAAAATCAATTATAAAAATGAAGAAATAGATAGAGTAGAAAAAAATTCTTTTTTGGGCATTACATTGGATCAGCATATGAACTGGAAGGAACACTGTCAGAATCTGTGTACAAAATTGAATAGATATGTTTATGTATTGCGAAGAATTGTTAATATTTCCTCATTTAAAACCGGTTTGATGGCCTATCATGGCTATGTCGCCTCTAATTTGAGGTATGGGGTGATTCTTTGGGGTAACTCTTGTGAAGCAGAGTCTGTATTTATTGCACAAAAAAAATGTATGAGAGCATTATGTAAAATAAACGATCAGACATATTCTTGTGAACCTCTCTTTAAGCAAACGAGAATACTGACATTGTGTTGTCTATACATATATGAGGTGTGTATGTTCGTAAAATCCCATATTATATATTTCAAGGAAATGCCCAATACTTACTGCGAAAGGTTAAGAGATCGAAATTTCAAAAAATTATTTGAACCAAAATTTAGATTGACTGGTAGCATGAAAAGTGTTTATGGAATGTGTACTAGAATCTACAATGCACTTCCTCTAGAACTTAGACAATTATCGTTGAACAAATTCAAGAAGGGGCTTTATAATCTTCTATGTGATAAATGTTATTATGATATAAAAGAACTTGTACCTGATTATATTATTTGATGTTATTATTAAATGTACTTGACGTTGGTTCTACTTTTAGGTATTGACTTGGTATTGACAGTAATTATGCATGAACATTGTATTTTTTCATTTTGTATTAATTTTAACTTGACAATTTTTTAATTTCGACATTTTTATTATTAATATTATGTAGTTCGATGTTATTGACCTATTTTATCATTTTTATCATAACTAACTCCAATTTTAATTGTGACAAAAATATTTTATATTTTAGCTTGGCATATTACTAAGTAGTTTTTTTATTTTTAATTTATAATGTTACCCAGTTTTAGACGATACTATCGACATAACATCACTGTACGCTCAATAGAGTAGATCATGTAGACCTAAGAACTAATGTACCTATTCCATCTGAATCCATGTAACCATGATTATAGTGAATAAATGAATACTGAATACATGAATACATAATTGTATATCTAGTACCTACCTATAGTAAGAAAAACCTTGGTCTGTCACCACGCCATTGCAATGCCTGGCAGGGCCTATTGTAACATCTAACTTACGACCTTCTTCTAATTGGCGTTACAAACACACATAAATACTTGAATTAAAAGTACACAGTGTGATTAATATTTTCAACATGTTAGCAATGTCTTTAGTTAGCCGAGTGGTATAAGCCGCCACCCGCTACACAAACCAACGTGCGTTCGATCCACAGGTTACGTAGTTACAATGCATGGAATGTTTCAAATAGTGCTGCACAGGACTGTAAACGTTACGCTACTTGTGAACTTTGGAGCACCGATTGTACCTACCATTAGAATGCAAATAAATCAAATTAAATCCGGGAAAAACTTCCTTTCCATGCAGGTTGCTTAAAGACAGATGACTTACGTCAGAATAACTAGGTCCACCCCAAGGCGGGCTCAGGAACACCATGTCCGCTTCAAGCGTGTGCGCGAGCTCGAAGAAGTCTCCAACAATAAACTCGATCCTATCAGCCACTCCGTAGACGGTGGCGTTGTGTCGAGCCATCTCTATCTTCACCGGATCTATGTCTATTGCTATCACTGGTGATTACAACAACAAAATGAATAACTATAATGAAAAATAAATGGATGCGTGTACTTAAGAGGAAAGGGTACCGACGCTATCTCCATACAAACGTAGTCGACTGTTTCGTCCTTGGATAATGATACTAGCACAAATATTTTTATTGCATAAAACTTATAACTGCCATGACCATGCCCTATGTTTTGTTTTATAAATCTTTATTTCTATTTTAATTAGAAAATGAAAAAACCAAGACATAGGGGCATGGTCATGGCAATTATAGGTTTTATGCGAGAAAAGTATTTGTGCTAGTGTCATTATCCAGGGAGGAAACAGTCGACTACATTTGTATGGAGAGAGCGCCGGTACCCTTTCACCTTAAGTACGCGCGTGACTCAAGCGCGTACTTCTCACGCGGCGAGAGAAGTTTTACTGTATAAAAGAAATCATCGGGGGCAGTTCTATCTATACTAATATTAAAGAGGAAAGATTTGACCCTTGTTTGCATTGAATAGGCTCCGAAACTACTGGACCGATTTTGATGAAACTTGGTACGAGGATACATTGATTCATTGGGAGTAACGTAGGCTACTCTTTATCCCGATATATCGAGAGTTACGCGAGTGAAACCGCTGAGCGCTGCTAGTATAAAACAAAGTCGCTTCCCGCTATCTGTCCCTATGTATGCTTAGATCTTTAAAACTACGCTACGAATTTTGTTGCGGTTTTTAAGCTATTGCATAGCTTTTATCGCGGCTTTGAACGCGGCAACCGAATCAAGAAATTCCGTAACGAAAATAAAACCTCACACTCCCCACTCCGCCTACCATGTAGCTCGGCCGAGCGTTCGCTCGGCTTAACGTGTATGTATTTTTTTTAATTTAAAGTGATTCACCAGGAAGGTAAAAAAACCGCATCAAAATTCGTTGCGTAGTTTTAAAGATTTAAGCATACAAAGGGATATAGGGACAGAGAAAGCGACTTTGTTTTATACTATGTAGTGATAATACATGCATAATACAGCCGTGCGAAGCCGGGGCAGGTAGCTAGTATACAGGGTTAATTGAAAATTATACTAGCAAGCCGTTAAGGGCCACTTCTGTGCACCTAAACAAACAACTATTGTTCTACGACTTTTGGAAATTCGAATTTTTTTTGAAAATTTTGAGGTTAGGTTTACCTGTAAATCAGCTGTTCCTTACACGGAGATGTCATTAACCTTAAAATTTTACTTATTTTTTAAGTTTTATCTACTGTTCTTAGACTGAATGACCTTTGTTTTAAAAAATCTGCTGTTTTTAACCGACTTCAAAAAAAGAAGGTGGTTCTCAATTCGGTTGTATGTATGTTTTTTTTTTTCTAATTTATATAACCTCAAAATTTTCATATTTTTTTTCGAATTTCCTAAATTCGTAGAACAAAAGTTGTTTGTTTAGGTATAATAAGTAACCCTCAACGGCTTGCTAATATAATCTTATATATAAAAATGAATCGCAAAATGTGTTGGTAAGCGCATAACTCAACAATGCAACGCCTGGACCAATTTGGCCAATTCTTTTTTTAGAATATTCCATAAGGTACGAGGATGGTTCTTACGGAGAGAAAAATTTAAAAAATTGCCTGAAAATGTCTAAAAACAACACTTTTCTATACTCCATACCATACAAACGATTCGTAATAATACAAGTCAATAAGAACTTTAGTACCATAACATAAAGTTCAAGTTTTAATGGAGAGGTTCCGGGAAGGCAAAACATTTGAGTGACGTATAAATATTGATGTCAATCGGGTCGCGGTGTTAGTTGCTAAACTACACCTAAACGGCTGAACCGATTTGTATGATTTTTAACCTTCGACGCAAAAACGACGGGGTGTTATAAGTTTGACGTGTCTGTGTGTGTGTGTGTGTGTGTCTGTCTGTGGCATCGTAGCTCCCGAACGGCTGAACCGATTTTGATTTAGTTTTATTTTATATGGCAAAACAACGTTTGCCGGGACAGCTAGTTACCAATAAGTCCAATAACCCTGTATAGATACATGCATAATATAGCCGTGCGGAGTCAGGGCGGGTTGCTAGTTTATAATGTTACCTTTATGACTAGTCTTAGCGAACTGTATGGTGTTCCCCCCCGCGCCGGCGAACGCGTCTAGCACCGTGTCGTAGGTGTACTTGCGGGCGATGTGTCGCGCTACGTTCTCCGGCGTCACGCTGAACCAACTCTCGCGGTCTAGCTGGATACCTTCGTCGAATCTATAAAATAAATAAATATTGCAGGACATTCCACACACCGCCATCTAGCCCCAAGCTAATTAACTAGACTTGTGTTATAGTTGCGATAACAAAATATTGGTTTAATCTAGATGATTTAAGGAGGTCGCAGATTGATCAGAGCCAAACGAATCGAATTTTTGCCGTCCACGGGAAAAAAAATGAATTTAGAGCCTGCCTTTCATAGGAGTTTTGAAAAATTAAGTTGTTTTTTTTCCCGTGTGTTTTAAGTATGCAGGATTGTTGGGGACATAAAAACATTCTAAAATAAGTGATTCTGGTTATGTTATTTTTAAAAGACACCACAAAATATGACTTTGTTTTTTTATTAAATAATTTAACCATGATCATTTCTTTCCCTGAAAAGAACCGTTGAGATGGCGCTGAACAGGATTGTTGGCTTGGGCTCTGAAAATATCCTTTTGGTGGAATCGTGGTGTATGCATTGGTGAACCTGTACTGAAAGTTGTTTTAATTAAATCTCACCTATGGAACAAGGAATGCCTCTTCTTCCAATATTTCATCATTTTAGGATCGTCCTGCAGTTCGGCGGGTAGGCTCGATATCGACTCAGTTTCCGTTTCCGTCTCTTGAATCTTCTTCTTTTGTCGTCTACGTCTCTTTGACGATTCTACGTTTTGAGCTGGAAATTTACATTTTATTAAGAAAAAACATTATTAATCACTATCACTACATAGTATAAAATAAAGTCACTTTTCGCCGTCCTTATGTCCCTATGTATGCTTAGATCTTTAAAACTACGCAACGGATTTTGATGCGGGTTTTTTAATAGATAGAGTGATTAACGAGGAAGGTTTTTAGATATAATACATGCATAATACAGCCGTGCGAAGCCGGGGCGGGTCGCTAGTCACTTATAACATCTTCTGACGACCTCTATGGCGCGTCGGGCGAACACCCGCCTGCGACGCAGAAGATTGTGGATTCGTTTCCCGCCTCGAACAAATATTTATGTGCGGATATTTGATTCTGGTCTGAGCGTTTCTGTAATACCTAGTATATTTACAAAAGAAAAGTATATAAGTAGCACCCATAACACAAGCCTATAGTTGTTCAGCTTGGCAATATGGCTAGATGGCGCTGTGTGAAATGTCCAACAATTTTTATTCATTATTTATTTATGAGAAATGTTGTGTGAGTTTGTTACTCATTCACTCAATTAAAAAAGCTGAAAGCGTGTGAAAGCTGGTCTATACTATAAATCTTTACATAGTATAAAACAAAGTCGCTTTTTCTGTCTGTCCCTATGTATGCTTAGATCTATAAAACTATGCAACGTATTTTGATGCAGTTTTTTTAATAGATTGATTGATTCAAGAGGGATGTTTATATGTATAATGCATGCATAATATAGCCGTGCGAAGCCAAGGCGGGTCGCTAGTAATATTATAAAAAGTAAGATATATTGTTTGTTTGTTTAAATGGAATAGACTCCGAAACTACTGGACGGTTTTAGTTTAAATTTGATATGAGGAAACTTTTTCCCGATATCCCCGCAGGATCGGGAGTTACGCGGGTGAAACCGCGGAGCGCTGCTGCTAGTTGTAAGATTAATTAATAATAACTAACCAATATTATCAGTACATTTCTCAACTTCCTGATCAGTCGACTGGTCCAGATCCGAAGGTAAAGGCACCGAAGCCGCCTCTAAAGCGCCTTCGTTCTCATCCACAGCATTATCACTCTTATTCTCAACGGTATAGAGGATAGTGTCGCTTGGTTCTTGTGCATTGTCTTCGTGTGCTGTTACATCTGGGTTTATAAGTCTTTCGGTTGGAATTTCTGTAGCGTCTTCGTCTGTTTGCATTTCTTTTTCTTCGCCATCTCTCTGTAATTAAAAGACAATTCTAACTCTATGTGACATAGGTAATTAACTTAAATAGTAAAAAAAAATAATTAAAAAGCTTGAGATAATTTAGAAGTAACGGCCCGCCATTTTATTTTTTATTTTTTGCCGAGATAACGTCCAATAGGTAGTATATTAAGCAACTAGTGAATAAAGAACGGATTCAAAGCGAGGGCCAAAGATGATGAGCAAATTAAAGAAAACATTTAATTTTAATAGTGTTTCATATTAACCTGATGGTCCTGCACCGGATTCCCATCTTCATCGAAGTAAGTCTTCTTCGTAGTCCCAAATTTCCTGTACCTCGGAGGCCGGAGTCTCCCCAACCTCTTTCTGTACACCATTGCACCTTTGGGCATCTTGTTGTCTCTCATACAGAAACCCATTATCTCAAATGTTGATTTAATCTTCTCCGATACTAATTCTTCATCGTCTATTTCATGACTGCAATAAAAGTAAAAATTATATTTTGTATAGTTTATATTTTTTAATATTATCCAGACGCCTGTGTTTATTTTAATAGCAAAGTAAGAGTGTTTTTCTATTTACTCACCTTCTTTTTAAACTGATTGGAATGTCCTCAGGTGGATCATCATCTCCATCATCATAGCTATAAGATGTGAAGTTATTATTGCTAACAGATTGTTGTATATTAATTTCTCTATCAGACTGTTCAGCTATTTCTTGTTTGTCATGTGTAACTTCATGACTATCACCAGCGTCTGTTACCTCTTTGTTTTCATCATTATCTGTTCTGGACGTAGTATCGTTTAATTCAGTATTGTCTTGTTTAATTCGTTCCTCTTTCAACAAGTTGTGTAGCAAATATCCAACTGAATCTAAGTACTTGGTAGTCTTCCTCTTGCCTCTCTTACGAGGTTTTTCAGATTTTTCCTCCAGTCTTATTTCTTCCACTTGAGTTTGGACTTCAATTATTGTCGGCATTTCTTGTGAATTCCCTTCACTGTTTTCATGATCGATATCTAAAGGTTTTTCTTGAGTTTTTATATCCTCAACTGGATTTTCTTCTTTGATATCTTTTTGACCAAGTTCATTTATTGTCTCGACAAGTATCTCCGGTAATTCTTCATTCTGAGAGCTATGTGAACCGACGTAATTGGTGTAATGTAAAGCGTATTGCTCTCCGAAATGTTTCTTCCATAAAAATTGCCAATATTGTTCAGTGTCCATTTCCTCTATGGGCTGTTCAATATCAATATTAGCTATACGAGTTTGATCATTGGACTGATCATCAGAAGTATTTGAGGACACGCTGAAGTCATCAGTGGGGGTGGACTCTGATGTTACATGGCTGGAGGAGACGTCATAACTGGACATAGTCATTTTAGTGACGTTTGTCATTGAATCTGTCCCTGCAAACGTTCTAGGGCTAACAATCCTCTCGTGTTCAGAGCACGATCGTCTCCGAGCAATCGGTAGCCACGACTCATCTTTAGTCTCAACCTTATCTTGTTTCTCCTGTTGATTCTGCCCCTTTTTATAAGGATTGACTTTTGAATCATACGAAAACTTTCTCTCCCTCATTTTGTCATTTTCATTTTTCAGTTCAGATTCTTTGTATATTTGGTCGACAGACTTTTGCTTTGGGATATTATTTTCATCCATAACTAGATCATTATTTTCATCTAGGTAAGCTGGATTTATGTAGTCACTGTAATTCTTGATCCAAGAGGCCCATATAAGCCTTTCTCCGTTAATGGCCCAGAATTTGTCCCAAGTATCTTCTGTGAGGTAGTTCTCATGTTTTTCTTGGGGGAAGTCTTGGTCCATGCGTTCGAGTTTATCGTGGTTGGTGTAGTCGGAGTGACAGTCTTGGTAAGTCAAGTCAGCGCCACTGTCTGAGGGTTGGAGGGCGTGGGATGTGCCGTGGACTTGTACTACTTCATGCTCATCGGTGGAACAACAGTTCTCGGTGTGAGACGCACTGCAGTAGCAACTTGCACCTTCATCTCTCTATCAGACCAAAGATTTCACAAGAAAACATATAAAATAGCAAACTTATATTAAGTAAAATAGAATCATTTGCATTGAACATACTTAATTTGTTATAAAACATTAAAGTGCTGTTTACTTGATCATATCTCAAACATAATGTAACTACAAAATAATTTTGATGAAACTTAAAATATTCCACAGTTGAAAGATCCAGCTTTATGGCTGGATAATTTTATTGAACAATTGTATTGCCTACATATACAATCCAATTACTTTGTCATTTCTGAAAAATGTGTGACAATTCATAGATACCTACTTTTTGTTTTGTCATTCATTCATTTAATTTTTTTGGGATAGATGTTACCAATGATACCAATTGAGCTCTTTTCCATATTCTCCCTTTCCTGAAATATCCTACGTAAAATGTCCTTTTCACAAAACTAAAACGAAGCCAAAAGGCAGGGTTGATTTATTTGTTTGTGTACTCACCTCACATTTCACTTTATAAGAAGTATCCAATGAGAAGTGTACATGTGACTGATCTTCCCACTCCTGTGACTGCGAGTCCTTCTGGACCTCCATGTCACTTTCACTGCCATCCTCTTTGTCCACGTAATATGTCTTCACACTATCTCTACATACAAAAATATTGGATGTTTCAAACTACCAACCATTTATAACATAAAAATAATCCTAATTTATGTTCTGTAGTAAAGAAACTTAGCTACAAGTTATAATAGACAGCAAGGTATCGAAGAAATTGACTTTTAAAATGAAATTAATGATCAATTTAAAGTTTTCACTTCAAAGTAGGTATTTTTTTAGAGAAATGGGTGGTGTTGAAATTAGGTTATCAACTTCGTACCTGATTAAAGCTCGACTACACAAGCAGTACAAGTAGTTTTCTTCATCATAATCTTCCTCATCACTGTCCAAATTGAAATGGAACTCAGCTAGGGGCTCCCAACGATGGTGATGATCAAAATATTCGGACATGGTTACTGTAAAGATTTAAAACTATATAACGATTCAAATCGTGAAACTAGGTATCTGAAATTACCACAAGACACTAGATCTATGTGTTATTACTTTGTATTTTGAAGACTTATTGTAATTTTAGTCAATTATTCAAAATAATTACAAAAAATCGAAACCCTTCGCCCCCTAGTTTGCGATTTTTAAGCATTCGCGTTTCATTTCATTAATTTTTAGTGTTTTTTTTTCATGAATAAAAGGGAAATGTCAAAAAAGAAGAAATTTCTGCGTTTTTGAAACGTAATAAAATAGTCGATGCGTTTGAATTCCGTGCGCATGCGCCCCAATCGCCCCATTGCGGGCGTGAATTTCCCGTCAATGTCAAAATCATCTGGTCCGTGTGCGAAACGGCAGCACGTTTTGTGCTGTTTTTTTCTCAAAATAATTAATAAAAACTAGAATTTAACAAGTACTGAGTATTTGTTACTACAATAAAATGGGAAAGAAAAAGGAGTCTCTCGGACGTTCACTTATAAAAGATAGATTTTCGAAAACCAGACATAAAAAACATGTCGAAGACAACACAATGGTAAGAATCTCATGTTTTCCCATTTTGAAGGTGTAATTCACATCAATCTTCAACATTTTCAGTTTCATTATCAGCAATATTGAATAAACTGTCTTAGTTTATGTTCTTCGCCCTAGAAACTACTCTCCTCTAACTACACTTAAAAAAAATAGGTTAGAATTAATGCTTACCTACCTACATTTCAGTTGTTTGTTCATGATTTTATCATGCCCCGCGGTTTCACCTTCGTAAGACCTGTTCCTGTAGGAATAGCTGGAAAAAAGTATTCAAAGTCAATGTCTTTCTACATAGTATGACCTAACTCTGTGCAAATGAGTACCATGTAGACAGAAAATGGTCAAGAACAAACAAATAAACTTTCCCATTTATAACATTGTTGGGGTATGGATGGAAATTATGTAGTTGGGTTTATTTTATTGGTATTCACAATTAATAATGTAAGAAATCATTCTTACATGATTAATTGTTTAGACAGATTGATATCTGAAGCCATAAGTAAACAATCTTGCTTGTCATGCTTTCAAAATACACTACTATTTTATTTGCCTAATAATTATTTGGGTTGTGCAATAAATAACCGCCTAAAAAAGGAGAAGTTCTCAATTTGTCGCATTTTTTAACATTATCAGGAAATACACTTTTTTCTTTATTTAGCTCCACACCACAGAAGTTAACGATGGCTATGACTGGGGCCGCCTCAATCTCCAATCAGTGACCGCTGAGTCTTCTCTGCAAGAATTCCTATCCACTGCTGAGCTGGCCCATAGAGAGTTCACTGCGGAGAAGCTCAACATGAAATATGTGAAGTCAGTCCCTTTGGAGGTGGCTGTGGAGACTTCACAACCTAATTTTGACGAGCCTCTGTTAGTGCCAAGAAGGTAACTATGTTCATTTTGTAATAATAATTGTCATCTACACTAATATTATAAAGAGGAAAGATATTTTTGTTTGTTATTATGTTTGTATCGCATAGGTTTCGAAACTACTGGACCAATTTTGATGAAACTTGGTAAGAGTATTATATACTTGGTACACAGGCTACTTTTTATCCCGATATTCCCACTGGATCGTAAGTTATCTATACTATATTGTTATAGTTTGTTTGTTTGAACGCACTAATCTCAGGAACTACTGGTTCGAATTGAAAAATTCTTTTTTAATTAGATAGTCCCTTTATCGAGGAAGGCTAAAGGCTACATTTTGATATTCCTACAAGATCGGGACTTATTTGCATCATAATTATAATTACTTATAATAACCGTTTTCCCGTTATATGAATCGCTAAGGCTTCAACGCAACACGGGGGTAAAATCACGTAGCGCAGCTTGTCTTCAGATAAAGGTCAAATATAGTTCAGGCATATTATTATGTGCTATTTTTGTTGCATATTTAGTGCTTAGTTTATTATTTATGTAAAATGAGTCTCAATAAATAAATATATTTGTATTTGTTAACAAATCTACTCCACTATTCAGGCCTCAATGGAAAGAAGGTATAACAGCAGAGGAACAGTTAGAAAGAGAAAGAATAGCCTTCCTGAGTTGGCGTCGGAACCTGCACAAGCTTAAATCTAGGCTCGGGGCAGCGGTCACTCCTTACGAGAGGAATGTTGAGCTGTGGAAACAACTGTGGAGGACACTTGAGAAATCTGATGTGGTACTGTTGTTACTGGATGCTAGGAATCCATTGCTTTTCAGGTAAGTAACAATATGATCATATAAAATACTAGCTTTATAATTTAGCTTTTCTTATTAATGGCTGACCTGATCAGCTAATCACAAAGCCAAAGACGCTGCATATTGGAGTGGTCGGATCTGTTCCCACCTCATCAATTCCCCCTTTAATTTATGGTATTGATAAGAACAAGAAGAAGCTTTACAATGCCATGTTTCTGAACTCAAGCCATCTAATTATGTTTTATCGCAATTCGGTTACTAGTTTACAATACTAGTAAGATTGGGAAAAAGGAATTAAAAAAATAACAGGTTACATAACAATAACTTTTTACAAATACATACTCAAGATTTATTATTCCTTCAGATGTGATGATCTAGAAAAGTATGCAGCAGAACAAAAATGTAAATGCATACTACTACTGAACAAGGCAGATTTGACTAGTGAATATGAAAGGAAGTGTTGGGCTGAATATTTCAACAAAGAAGTAAGTTACCTACTTAATATAATGTTAGCTAAGAACATGATAATTATAAATCTTTCTATGTTTCGTCCCAAGCCCAGTTACAACTACACGTATAACTGGCTATGCCAGTTGCACTGTCAGTCAGCAACAGAGCCTTTGGAGTTTGGATTTGTGAGCAATCTCCGCGCTTTTACCCCTTAAATTATATCTAGCCAAGCTCTTCATGCTTCGCCGTTGCCGGATACACCATGAAATCATGTTCAATAATAAAGATTTCTGTAATTTTCACCTAATGGAGTGTCTACGTTGCTTAATCAATAGAGTAGCAACGCTACGATTAAGCGGTGAAAGATAAAGAAATAATAAATTGTTTACTGTATACGTTAGACGAGGCTGTATGAGCCTAGAGGATTTTGCCTGACCTTTGTGATTTAAAAAAATGAAAGCTGTCAAATCTGTCAATAGCGTCTGACAGTCGGTTTTTTCGGTGGTTTTTCATGTTTGTTATTGCGGGTTATTGAATTTCATGCGAATTTATCTTGAAAACCTACAACACCACGTTTAAATATTGGAGCAGCATTATTAGGCGTAGCGCAAGAAGTGAAATTTTGAATAAATTAACATCGCTGTTTTAATCTTCGAAGTTACGAGTAAGTTCCGTATTTCTTCTATTTCATTTATAAACACATAAAAAGTTTGTGAAGTAACCCATGTGTCCCTATTTATAAAACACAATTATTTACCTACCTTTTTATTTTTCAGAAAAGCCACAGTTAATAAAGAGCTGAAATACATTTTAACTTCAAAAATGCTGAACGGAAATTCGGATAAAAACAACTTTCAACTGGCCTTTATAGAAGCATTAAAAAATACAAATGACCTTGACCTCCCAGGATCATTAGGAGGAGGACCTCCATTTTCTAAACGTAGAAAAAGTATTCGAGTGTACGTATCTAAACCAATGCCAGAAAAAGGGAAATTAGGGGAAGTAGTGAATACACCACAAATTCCACTTTTACCTTCCCCTTCTCATGATACTTTGCCAATCCCTGTTCGAGTGTATGGCAAAAAAACATCAGATTTGTCTAAATCAAAGCCAGAAAAAAAGAAATTAGGGGAAGTAGTAAGGACACCACAAATTCCACTTTTACCTTTACAAATCCCTTCTCATGATTCTTTGCAAATCCCTGTTCGAGTGTACGGCAAAGAAACATCAGATTTGTCTAAATCAATGCCAGAAAAAACACAAATTCCACTTTTACCTTTACAAATCCCTTCTCATGATACTTTGCAAATCCATGTTCGAGTGTTTGACAAAGAAACATCAGATTTGTCTAAATCAATGCCAGAAAAAAGGAAATTAGGGGAAGTAGTGAATACACCACAAATTCCAATTTTACCTTTACAAATCCCTTCTCACGATACTTTGCAAATCCATGTTCGAGTGTTTGACAAAGAAACATCAGATTTGTCTAAATCAATGCCAGAAAAAAGGAAATTAGGGGAAGTAGTGAAGACACCACAAATTCCACTTTTACCTTTACAAATCCCTTTTCATGATACTTTGAAAGACCCTTCACAGATCCCTTCAAAAGACCCATTACAAACTCAGTCAAACAATCAGTCAAAATGCTCTTTACCTGATCCTCCACTAAGCCAACATGAGTTAACAAAATTAGAATCCTTAGCACCTAAAACCTCAACTGAAAACGAAAAGAATTTATTAATAGATTCTGTCCGATCCTCCCCACCCAGATATCAAACTAGAATATCAACAGGAACAATCAGTAGAAAACTGCAGAATAGAAAATACATTGATCACAGTATGGCACAATTAGTGGTACGAGAAAGAGCTGTTAAAAATACCTGTAAAACAAATGATGGGACACCCTCGGATCTACTGCTGCCTCTAAAACCAAAAAACTTGAAGTCGAACTCTAATAAAACTTACAAAACCACAGAGTACAGAAAGCCAAAGCTAAGAACACAGGCCAGCAAAAAGATCAGTTGTAAGATTAAAGTTAAGAAAGACAAGCTTGGTGAAGTTGTTGATAAGAAAAATAAGAGAACACACCCTATAAGGTTGGAGCAAAGGAATATAGATTATGAGATTGAAGAAGATCAAAAGAAAAATATTAAATATAAAATTGACATTGATTATAATTGTGTACAAGCATCACAATCTGAACCAGCTGAAGAAAAAAACATGACAACTTTAGAGAGTATTGTCATTAATATACTCCAAAACCCTATGCCATATATTGGAATCTCCATAAACAATATTCACATTATCAATTTAATACACAAATATACAAAACTTAAAAGACATCATATTATAATATGCCTTAAGAAGTTAAGACTAAATACTCAAATTACAGACCTTGGGATACAGTTCGGAATATCTGCAAAGAAAACTGATATTATACTTTCTTTTTGTATACCATACATATCTAAAGTTTTGAATAAGTTTATCGAAGGTATGGTTTCAGAGAGAGATTGGTTTGTTAAAATAAAAACTAAATATGTCATTGATTTCATGGAATTTAAAATTGAAAGACCTTTGGGTCCTCAACTACAGGCTTCTAGTTGGTCTAAAAGAATGAACGCGAACACAATCAAATACTTAATACTATGTTCAGAAGATGGTATAATTACTTACATATCATCAGGTTACCTTGGTCGAACCAGTGATTATTCTATAATAAAAGATTGTGATATGTCTTCCAAAGTCGCTGTAGGAACAGAAATTTTACCTAATAGACCTATTGAAGGCGTTAATTATTCAGAAGACTTAATATTAGATGGTGATGTTAAAATACTAAGATATAATACCAAACTTGAAAATGATCATGAATCTTTGATATCGAACATGAAAATTGTCATAGAAAAAATACATGAGTTTCATGTCTTAGATTATATAGAAACTAAACTACTGAAGGATATTGATGATATTCTTACCATTGTATGTGTTCTTGTTAATTTGAATGGTTCTTTCAATACTTAACTTATCTTATATTATCTATCTAACTTATGGTATCTTTTATTTTTTGTCTTAAAAGTCAACAAAACAAGTACTTTAGTTTAAGTCTAAGATTTCTACCATTTTAAGAATAAAAAATATTATTGAATAAAAACGCTGTTTTATTCTCTAATATACCTACCCTATTATTACTTATTTAGTTACAAGTGCGTAAAATTAATACTCGTTTTTTCCAACAAAACCGTTCAGTTCCCTACAAGAGGAATAACGGAACCCATAAGAAATCACACAGTCCCAGTGTCTATCTGTCGAGATCCTTTTTTTCAGGAATAGGTAGAGTTATCAAACTAAAATTTATATTGAACTAGCTGCGCCTCTCGGTTACACCCGCGTAATTCATGATCCTATTCGATCGCTATTAGATGTAAAAAAAAACCAAGTCGCTAAGTAAACTTGTTCAAAATACATGGCCATTATTAAGATTTTTGCGTTTTGTGAGTACCAAAACTCATCTAAATTTTCAACTTATTCAGAATTTCCTTTTTAGGGTTCCATACCCAAAGGCTAAAAACGGGACCCTATTACTAAGAGTTTGCTGTCCGTCCGTCTGTCTGTCACCAAGCTGTATGTCATGAACCATTATAGCTAGAGAGTTTACGTTTTCACAGATGATGTCCTCAGTTGCCGCTATAACTTTAAATTAAATACTAAAAAAACAGAAAAAAAGTAAATATTTTTTACTTATACTGTAAGATCTTGTTTTTTACTTTCTAGAACGTACAAGCAATATTCTTCTCTGCAGCTAAAAGTTCAAATGAACGTAAAATATCAGAAACTAGCAACGAAGATCAAACTGTTGAATCAGAATCTTCAGATAACTCTGATGATTCAGACGAAGAGGATGAAGAAAATCAAAAAGAAGCCCTAATTAGTACTGAAGAAGATATAGAACTGTTCAAAAAGCAGTTAGGGGATCTTGATAAAGCGGTTTCTCACACTGCAGATAGATTGGACAGAATACAGGTAGCTTTAGATAAAGTCGTTGAAAATTTAAAAACTTGTACACCTATAGAACCAGCACAAAGTACCACCGAAACCGAGGAAAACATCGCTAATGATCAATCTACTCTTCACAATCTAGAAACAAAGAACACAGATCAAAGCCAAGCTAACGATGATCAAAATCTCAAAGAAAATATACCGAAAGTGCAAAATTCTCATGAAATATTTGACAGAGTGAAGTTATTGGAGGTTTTAAAGAGTCAGAATGTGGTTTTAAAGAAGAATCCGCCTAGATTGAGCGTTGGTATGATTGGTTATCCCAATGTAGGGAAGTCTAGCACTGTTAATATATTGATGCAGACCAAAAAGGTAATTGTAATTTTTTACACTCTCAATAATATAAGCCTTTACATCTAATGTAGACGATTTACAAACTTTATTACTTCAAGTGACTTACAAATCCCATCTTTACACATTGGCTATTTACACATTGGCTATATAGGTTGCAGAAAAATAATATCTGTTAAATATTTTTTTAGAACCATTCAAAGATTATGTAAAAATTAGATTTTGGTTTGGTGGTTTTATTTGGAGTTATCTATTATTATTATAAATCTAAGACTTTGATTGGTGTAGGGGTACAAAAGGTCCATTATTGAAATTGTTTTAACAAAAAAAGCAGAATCGCAGACCTGATACTTTTGCTGATAATGCGATGTTCAGGCTAAAATCTGATTTTTACTAAAGTCCAAATAACTTTTGAACCAGTGAATATTGCTGAACATACATGGGGGTTAAATCGATATTTACTAAGGTCCCCTATACCAGTTGTCTAACACCCATAGGTTACGTATCATAATAACTAAGTTCAATATAACTATGTTCGAAATAACTACGGTCGATTCACATAAGTTCATAATACCTAACGGTCGATTGGGCTACACATTATAATAACTAAGTTCAATATAACTATGTTCGAAATAACTAACGGTCATAATACCTACAGTTTAAAATACCTAATGGTCGAAATACCTAATGGACGAAACACCTACGGTTAATTTAACTACAATTAATTCAACTACGGTTTTTCACCTGCGGTTTAAAAAAATCAATTTTATAAAATCCCTAACCAAGTAAAATGGGTAGAATTCGCTTCTAGCACTCGCCGGCCGCTGCCGCGGCACCGCTCGCTTCGCTCGCTCGGCTCGTGCGTTGTGGTCGCAGTTCTAACATAAACCTAACCTATCCATGTCGGTTCTGGGTAGGGAGTTTTCCGGGTGGGTCTTTATATGCTGCCTTTATCACGCAACTAGAGACGAATTTTACCTATTTGACTTGATTAGGGAAGCATATAAAGACCCATCCGGAACACCCCCTACCCCGAACCGACATGGATAGGTTAGGTTTATGTTAGAACTGCGACCACAACGCACGAGCCGAGCGAGCGAAGCGAGCGGTGCCGCGGCAGCGGCCGGCGAGTGCTAGAAGCGAATTCTACCCATTTTACTTGGTTAGGGATTTTATAAAATTGATTTTTTTAAACCGCAGGTGAAAAACCGTAGTTGAATTAATTGTAGTTAAATTAACCGTAGGTGTATTTTATAAAATTGATTTTTTTTAACCGCAGGTGAAAACCCGTAGTTGAATTAATTGTGGTTAAATTAACCGTAGGTGTTTCGTCCATTAGGTATTTCGAAAATATGCCAAACAACCATTAGGTATTTTAAACAGTAGGTATTATGACCGTAGTTATTTCGAACATAGTTATAATGAACGTAGGTAAATTAACCGTAGGTATTTCGTCCATTAGGTATTTCGTTCATTAGTTATTTCAAAAATATGTGAAACAACCATTAGGTATTTTGAACAGTAGGCATTATGACCGTAGTTATTTCGAACATAGTTATATTGAACTTAGTTATTTTGATATGTAACCCACCCATAACACAAGTCTAGTTACTTAGCTTGAGGCTAGATAGCGATGTGTGGAATGTCCTGCAATATATATATATTTTTTAAAAACGTACAGACAAAACTGCTGGTACTAAATGTATAAATTTCCAGGTTAGCGTCAGTTCAATGCCTGGCCACACTCGTCACATCCAATCTCTAATACTGGACGATGATATAGAACTGCTGGATTGTCCCGGGCTGGTGTTGCCAGCGTACGCCGTCGCTCCCGATCTGCTGTTGACAGCTGTCTTGCCTATTGATCAGGTTTGTTTAAAGCTTTACTAAGAAATTTATTGATGACCCAGTTGGTTGGCACAATGGTCACCGTGCCGGACTGCCAAACACAGGGTTGCGGGTTCGATACTCGCCTCAGATAAGTATTTTATGCTAAGATTGTCTGTGGTCTGGTAGTTTCTATGTATTATAAGTATATATTTACAAAAGAAAAGTATTTAAGTAAGCCACGCCACTATACGAGTATTTAAGTAGTATATCCGTTGTCTGGCACCATAACACAAGTCTAGTTACTTAGCTTGGGGCTAGATGTCGATGTGTGGAATGTCCTGCAATATTTATTATGAGTTTCTTGTGCCTTCTTTTCATTGGTGGGCGCGTTCCAAAGGCACACATCCTAACTTAGTTTTTAGACGTTTAAATGTGATCTCGCTCATCTTAATTTCTATGATAGTTAGAAAATGAAAAAAAAAAAGTCATGGGAGTTATAGGTTTTATGCAACAAAAATATTGGTGCTAGATAGATAGATAGATAGATAGAACGCTTTATTGCACACACAAGTTACAGAAAATGTCATGTCTAGTGTCATTATCCAGGGAGGAAACAGTCGAGTATGTTTGTATGGAGAGAGCGTCGGTACGCTTTAAAGTCCTATATAAATTTTCCTACAGATGCGTGCCCACGATGCGGCGATGGCGCGCCTCTGCGAGCTAGTCAGTAAACACACGTTCGAACAACAATACGGGCTATTATTGCCTGACACTGACATGAAGGAGACATTCTACAAACAGATACTCACTGCTCATGCTTGTAAGCATTCAAGTTTTAATAGTACTTAGCTGCGTCCCGCCGTTTCACCCGCGTAACTTCCGATCCCGTGGGAATATCGGGAAAAAAGTAGCCTATAGCCTTCCTCGATAAATGGACTATCCAACACAAAAATATTTTTTTCAATTCGAACCAGTAGTTCCTGAGATTAGCCCATTCAAACAAACAAACTGTTCAGCTTTATAATATGAAGTATGGATTGTAGATATAAACGAACATTTAATATAGACAGACACTGCCTATATAGAATATCGTAAGTGCGCTATCTGCTACAAATTATAAACGAAATCTACGACATATTGTAAATGAGTCGCACAGATGGTGTTCTAATAAAGAATTAGAGAAGGTTAAAATATGCATTTTTACTTAATTTTTACCTTTAATATTTTATAAAATTAAAGGTAATTTTTACCTTTAATTTTTTACAGAAGCTCAACATTAATTATGGTCAAAATATAATAATAAAGTCATTATAAATTACTTACTATACGGTAACAATAGCGGTGGCGCCATCTAGAAATAAGGAGAGTTACGCCTTTTTGTATATGATTTGCAGTCTATACACATATTCTATCGTCTTTGATTAAACGCCCGTATTCATAAACAGTACTTAAGTTGCTTTTGGATAAGTGAACGCACTGCGCTAAATGCGGCCCTATGATTGGTCAATTTTGTGCTGCTCTCTTCACTCTAGCGAATCAGCGTCTTTTATTTGCGGCTCTAAGGAATCTCCCTGGAATTGTCTAAAACGTGTTTTACTTACTTTTTTCTATATTTCTCCAGATAACCGCGGTTTCATGTCAGCGGCCGGCCAACCGGATGTGTCCCGTTCGGCGCGAATATTGCTAAAGGACGCCGCTTCCGGTCGTCTGAAGTGGGAACAACTTCCGGCGGGAGTCGAACCTGAACCCATCGACGACCTGCTTGAAAAGAAGAGGAATGAAAAGAGGAAACCTACGCCGAGGGAGGCGAGGATGGTTGAGGTACGGTCGGCAACAAAAGTGGTGGCCCACTGTAGAGTTTTATTTAAATACTAGCTTTCGCCCGCGACTTCGTCCGCGTAGGAGTTGAATTTTTCAAAATTCTTTCTTATCGGATGCCTACGTCATACAAAGAACACACCCTACAAGTTCCATGTCTTAACGATCAGCGGTTTAGGCTGTGCGTTGATCCGTCAGTCAGTCAGGACAAAGCATTTTCAAAGCATATGTATAGAAGAATAATGTGATTAAAACCCGCGGCTTATTTGGTGCCACACGTATTTACAAATTCTTTCCTCTGGACATGGTCGACTAAGCTGAGAGGATAGTATAGGTGGTGGCCAGCCTACTGATCCTTACCCAAAAAGGACCAAACTAAAGAGGTCTTTTTTCGAATTTATATGCACTATGCCACACAAAGACCGGCCGCAGACAATGTGGCATGGTACAGTCAGCAAAAGACTGAGGGTAGCAGGTCCATATTTTAAAGTTTCAATATTTTAAATAACGGTTCAGTAATTGTTGATAATTCCAATTAATAACCCTAAAGCTTTCGAAGTGTTTGTTATTTCACGCAGAATAACCAAAAATTTTTGAACAGATATTTAAAAAATTGAAATTTTAAAATATGGACCTGCTACCCTCAGCCTTTGCTGACTGTACCATGCCACATTGTCACCGGCCGGTCTTTGTGTGGCATATAGTGCATATAAATTCGACTGTCCCTAGAAAGCTTCCGGTAGCGCTTAGCGCGGTCAGCGCTCTAGAGTGGTCCCATTTTATTTGAATTACCATTGGATCTTTTTGAAGTCATAATGATTATTATTCCAGGTCTTTATCGCGTATTTTTTATCTATGTCTATTTCCATGACGTTTTGACTAATTTGCAAAAATACGCAATAAAGACCTGGGTAAATAGTTACCATAAATACAAATCGTGTAAGTTTAAAAAGTTACTTAAAGTCAGTTTTTAAATATTATAATTTTGTCATATTATGTTAACAGGGATGGAGTAACACGACGTCTGAAATAGACAAAGTTTTCTTCTCAATGAAGAATAGCACAGCCCATGTTCAAGGGAAACCTATTATTGGGTGAGTTAAGTAAAATATAAATAAACTAGCTACCCGCTCCGGCTTCGCACGTCTATATTATGCATGTATTATACATATAAACCTTCCTCTTGAATCACTCTATCTATTAAAAAAAACCGCATCAAAATCCGTTGCGTAGTTTTAAAGATCTAAGCGTTCAAAGGGAAATAGGGACAGAGAAAGCGACTTTGTTTTATACTATGTAGTGATATTGTAAGATATTCCACACACCGCCAACTAGCCTCAAGCTTAGCAACTTAGGCTTGCCTTGTGATGATCAGACAACGGATAGAATAACTTACTTTATATACTTTTTTTTGTAGATAGGTATACACGGTGATATACAGACAGACTGACGGACGGACAGACAGACAGTTAAAAAAGTATCCTGTCTGGTTTTCCTGGTCCTAAGCTACCTCTCCATCAATTTTTAGCCAAATCGGTTCAGCCTTTCTCGAATTATAAAATGGTGTAACTAACACGAAAAAAAAGAAATGAATGATTGAAGAAAGATATTTGAAAGATTAGTTTATCTTTTCAACATGTTAGCTATGTCTTTAGTTGGCCGAGAGGTATAAGCCGGCACCCGCTACACCAACCGACGTAGGTTCGATCCACAGGTTACTTTGTTACAATATTCAAATAGTGCTGCACGGGATTGTAACCGTTAAGGTGGCGGTGATTGCCGCATACATTTGCCGCTTGCGTCGCTTTGCCTTTTCGACCTCCAAATGGTGTAAAAATAACCAGACACCTACTCGTTCTGGACTGAGATGAAAGATATTTGTGTTATTATCATTTATCAATTAACGCCGAGGGCAACTAAATCATCTTGTTTTTACTCAGCCAGTTGGTGATTTGCCTTGGTAAAAGTAAAGTCAAAACCATCAGGTCGAAAACTTGGGTTTTTCTATCGAAATGTTGACTAAACCACACTTTTTGCAAGGCTCTATATGCATACATACAGTCGTCAGCATGATTGCAGACCCACAGTTCTAAAATTACTATTATTGGAATAAATAAATAAATAAATATTGCAGGACATTCCACACATCGCCATCTGAGCCCCAAGCTAAGTAACTAGACTTGTGTTATGGGTGCTAGACAACGGATATAATACTATATACTTTTTTTTTTGTTAATATACTATACTTATAATACATAGAAACAACCAGACCACAGACAAATATCTAAGCATAAATACATGTCTGAGGCGGGAATCGAACCCGCAACCCTATGTTTGGCAGTCCGGCATGGTGACCATTGTGCCAACTGGGTCGTCAAATATAGAATATTTTCATCCTAATAATGTTTGTTTGATAAATTAACGAGTAAAAAAACTTTAAACTTTAACTAAACCCAGATGGCTAGAATCTTGCTTGTGTTGAAAACATTCTTAAAACAGCCGTTTTGAAGCTCTACGTTGGGTCTACAATTATGCAGCCGACCGTACGGTCGGAGTCAGAATTCCAGACTCATCGTAGAGCTCCAGAACTGCGATTATTAGAATGTTTTCAACACAAGCAAGATTCTAAGATTCTGTTGCTCGAGTACAAGTTTAAAGTCTTTCAACTAATTAATTTATTCGGTAAATGTTATTATAACAAACACATTCTAATAATAGTCATTTTAGAACTCTACGACTCTGACGACCTACTGCCTGAGTTAAGTTAGGTTACTAATACAAAGTTACAAACTTTGGTCAGTGTTTGACACTTGCGAGAAGTCGTTGGACGCAGAGAGCATGCGACCGATCGCTCTAGGGTCCGTATTAATAAACCGAACTCAATATCGATTTCAATCTTGAGTTTGCTCTTGAGTTGTTGCGCTGATTAATAAACCTATCTTAAGACGCGATTAAAGAGCGACGTATCACTTGAGTAATAAAGTATTAATAAATCAAACTCAGCTCTCAAGATATATCTCAAGATGTAGTTTCGCGAACTCAAGTCTGATTGCGGGTCATACGTGACATAAGTTAGCTGTTTCGTTAGTTTTGTAGTTCAGGAACATGGAGCTAGAACAAATTTTGTCAGAAATCAATTATTTTAATGATATTTTATGCTAATGACTTTTTGAACAAATCATTCGCATTTAAATAATTATTTAGTAGTAAAATCTAACATTTTGTAAAAAAATTCACATTAAAAACAAGTTGACAGCAAAATATGACGACACTACCTACCATAGGGTAAGAACATACCATTCAAGGTAAGAACAAAGCGTTACTGTCATTCAATGTCGCTCTCAAGATCAGTTTCAAATCTCAAGAGCGATATCAGCCTGGTTAAAACTTGAGTTTTATCTATTAATTAACGCCTAACTTAAGATAGTGACCGCATCTCAAGACTCACTCGATTGATACGCACTCAAGATCGATATTGAGAGCGATTTATTAATACGGGCCTAGAAGTATTTGGGGGGGGGGGGGCTTATGTTCCGTAATGGACGTGTTGTACCTGAAATGATGAAGTAACATACTTTAATCAGTGCTTAAATTTGGAACCACCTCACGATTCCATCCGCGTAAGTCCACATCCATTCCCACGGATAAGGGCTTTTAGTATAAAAATAGCTTCTTAGGTTACGCCACGCCAATGTATCCTCGTGCCAAGTTTCATATTATTATTCATTCTATTTACTAGTCCGTTTTGTTCCACTGGCAAGAACTTCATTCCATTCCCTTCTGTCTAGAGCCAAGAGAGGCCAGGCTTTCGCCTCTCAATCTGTTTTTACAGTCAATTTGTACTGGTCTGATTCGTCTCTCAATCTGGGACTCGGTCTGCTTCGATGATTTACAGGATGCCACAGCGACTTTGGCCCATAACTTCTCGTTCATCCGGCAGATGTAGCCCGACCACTCCTTATTTAGTTTACAGGCTTGCTTGCCGACATTAGAGCAACTAAAAAAACACAAACAAAAATAAAAAAATAATATCTTAGTAAGTTTTCTTAATAATCTTGGTAAATAAATGATTATAAAGTAGGCGGAGACAAGATAAGGCGGGGCGAGGTGGGCGTGGTTCTTATATAGCTGTTCCCCGCGGTTGAGCTGGCTTTCAAATTGTGATTATCAAGCATATTTGCAGTGTTCTTAAAATCAAAACACATAACTAGGTAGAAAAGTCGTAAGATATTTTAACTATAACTTATATTTAATCAACAGAACTCTAAACTCTAAAAAGAATAAAATTTAGATAAACATAGAAAAAATGATTTCTATACGCGTGTTCCGAAGACACACATCCTAACTTCGTTTTTAAGACGATTCATTGTAATCTCATGCGAATTATTTCAACATAAATAAAATATTATTTTGTCTTTGATCAGTTAGCGACTCGTCCTGTCCACTTAAACCCAAACGTTTAAGAACAATTTGCCTTTCTTTGAATGAGCTGTTATATACAGCTCTCTATACTAATATTATAAAGAAAGATTTTTTAGTTTTTTCGTTTGTAACGAATTGGTTCCGAAACTATGGGACCGATTCTGATGAATCTTGGTATGAGGATACATTGATTCATTGGGAATAATATAGGCTACTTTTTATCCCGATATTCCCACGAGATCGTGAGTTACGAGGGTGAAACCGCGGAGCACTGCTAGTAAATGCTATTTCTGAAGACGTATTTCGCGATCGACATCATCAAATAGTCAGAATCCTAGTCCTTGGTCTAGAAACTAAATGGTCTTTATAAAAGAGAGAGTCACCGTTACACCATGTACAATGGCGTAGCTATCGTAGGGCAAGGTGGTGCAGTGCACTAGGGCCCCAGAGCTTAGGGGGCCCTCTAACCTCAGCTTTGAAAAGAGAGGAGCATAAAAGAAAAAGAGGCCTTTTTTATCCCGGGATCGGGAGTTACGTGGGGTGATGCTAGAATATACTTTTTGATTTCATATCTTCACGCACCAAATACCTAGTAATTTATAAAAAATATTCTGTAACTACCGCCTGGACACCGGCCAACGGCTAATTCATAAAGTATAGTTTACGATCGCGAACCGTTAACGATGGCTCGCAAGACATTGCATTAGCACATGGATTAACAACTGTTAATTCGGTTTATAGATCCCGATAATTGTATGCCGTAAATTAAATCATAGAGTATAAATGTTCACTACGTAGCTACAGAGAGCTAATGTCGTTCATTAGACCGTAAGTGGTTGTTTTACAAAACGTATTTTATAAATAATAAACTTATCACCTTATTATTTTTATAATATTAAGAAAAAAGGCGTTTGCAAGTTGAAAGTTCATATTTCACCATTTTCGCAAAGAAATTATACTATTTTTACAACAGGACTTACAATTGACGAAATCTGGGGCGTGAATCCTACTGTTAACAAATATTTGATGTGGTCTGGGTGTTTCTGTGCGTATAATAAGTATGAATGTATTTCAATAAGACGTATTTAAATATAAAAGTATTCTATCCTTTGTTTGGTAACCATAACACAAGTTTAGTTATTTAGCTTAGGACTAGATGGCGGTGTGTGAAATGATCTACGCACAATAAAAAAAAGTTTGGTCAAACTTCATATTATACTATCTATACTAATATTATAAAGCTGAAGAGTTTGTTTGTTTGTTTGAACGCGCTAATCTCAGGAACTGCTGGTTCGAATTGAAAAATTCTTTTTGTGTTGGATAGTCCATTTATCGAGGAAGGTTATAGGCTACTTTTTATCCCGATATTCCCACGGGATCGGGAGTTACGCGGGTGAAACCGCGGCGCGCAGCTAGTTGTTCATAAAATTACAAGAATCAATCTAAATTCATTACTTCATTTATTTGTTTAATTTGTAAAGAGCGAAGCGTACGAAACATAATAATTCATTAAGTGCCAACGTTTAAAATCTGTTGCGAGCACTCTTTATATTATCCTTTATCTAAGGGCAAAATGCATAGAACAAAATTAAATATATAGGCTGTAGGAAAATAACTAATCATCACTACATAGTATAAAAAAAGTCGCTTTCTCTGTCCCTATTTTCCTTTGTATGAATAAATCTTTAAAACTACGCAACGGATTTTGATGTGGTTTTTTTTAATAGATAGAGTAATTCAACAGGAAGGTTTATATGTATAATACATGCATTATATAGCCGTGCGAAGCCGGGACGGGTCGCTAGTTTCTTATAAAGGAAATCCAATAACAGCCGTTTAAAAGAAACTAACATTCCTTGCAACACAGTGAGAGTGTTGCCCCCCTTACAACAATATACCTACACCTGTTTTAAAAGTAATTCGATGTATTTATAGAGTGTTAAAAGTAGAAAAGAATTAGAAAATCTTTTCATAGCCCTCTCGGTACTTACTCAGACGTTTTATGAAAGTGAATCACACAGATGACGTCAAAGGAGACGTCAATTGGTTCGGCCAATCGCGGGGCGAGTTTAAAACGCCTTTATAGCGTTAGTGTGGGTTGCTTTTCTACTGATCTGGGAAAAATGCTTACGACATTTAAACAGTTAATCTAAATAATGTTTTCCTAAGATTCCACGTTCATTTGCGACTTCTGGTGCGTGGTGGGCGAATGCTCGCTGCGTCCTAGGAGGTTGCGGGTTCGATTCCCGACTGAAAGAAATATATAGTGATATTTTTGTCTGGTCTGAGTGTATGTATAATAACTCATAATAAGTTATGTATTTACAAAAGAAAAGTATATATAATTCTATCCGTTGTCTGGTCACCATAACACAAGCCCAGTTGCTTAGCTTGAGGCTAGATGGCGCTGCATGAAATTGACTTTTAGTACTAGATTACTAAAGCAGGACATTTATTTTGCAAAAAAATAAATATTGCTATAATTAAATAGCTTTTTCATTTGATTTGCCTTACAATGTTTGTTTCCAAGAATTGATCTCTATTAGCACTATCGATTGGTATAAAAATAAAGGATCTTTTTTTACAAATTAACGGGTTCGATTCTTGGCAAGGGTAATGACTTTCCAAAAATCTAATGATGCAGTTTTAGTTTGCAAAATCGGGCACGCATCTCCTTTTGGCATTTTTCTCTATCAGCCCTAAAGACCCATGTAAAAATATACAGGGTATATTTTTACATGGGTCTTTAGGGCTGATAGAGACATATTTATAAACAAATATAAGAACATATTGGGCCGGAAGAGCAGCGCCGCGCCGTGCGACCCATTTGGGGCAGCACATGGCTTCTTAAATATTCTTAAGTTTAATGTATGTATTTTTCTCTATTTCTTTGTGTGTGTTAATTTAAAAGTTGTCGTGTACCAAATATTTTTTTTCTTTCTTTATTAACATAAGTAATATAATTTTTGTTTTCCAGTAAAATCGGCCCACAACCAGCTCAACAAGGCAAGCCCTGGAAGCAAGAGAAGAAACACGCAAACAAGAACAAGAGAGAGAAGCTGCGACGCGTCTACGCACATCTAGACGAGCATTAATGTTAGTGCGAGACGCATGCATATGATATACTAAAGGGGGAAGGAGACAGGTATATTCCACTTCGTTCTTTTAACTATTGAAGGAGACAGGTATATTTTACTTAGTCCTTTTAACTTTTGAAGACTGTGCAATGTATTTATGCCATAGATGTAAATATGTTAAATAAATATGTTCTTATAATTTTATTAATTTGTTTTTTTTTTAGTTTTTATTGCGAAAGATAGATATGATATCGATAACCCATCATACTTGTTCCAATTATAGATAAGGTCTTTGAAGACTAATTCTCGTATATAACACTGTTCAAATTACATTGCAATATCATTCTGATTGCATTTCGATTACAAAAAAAAATACCCTCAAAGTAGCTCAAAATACCCTTAAGAGGAAAGGGCACCGGTCGCTCTCTCCATACAAACGTAGTCGACTGTTTCCTCCCTGGATAATGACACTAGCACAAATGTTATCTTTCCTTTTTATTGTTATTTAAATCTTAATTTCTATAGTAATTGGAAAATGAAAAAAATCAAGATATAGGGGCATAGTCATGGCAGTTATAGGTTTTATGCAACAAAAATATTTGCTCTAGTGTCATTATCCAGGGAGGAAACAGTCGACTACGTTTGTATGGAGAGAACGCACCGGCGTTCTCTCCATACAAACGTAGTCGACTATCGTAGGGTACCGACCCTTTCACGTTAAAGGACGGTATTTTTTGGTACTTCAGGCTTTTTAGGGTTCCGTTCCTTAAGAGGTAAAAAAGGTACTCTCATAATATCACTGTCCGTCTGTCTGTCTGTTTTAGCACTGTAAGCGCTGTTCATCTGATACGAACTGCATTTATATTGACGGAACAACTTGAGCAAGTGTGATAGGTTATCGAGTCGTTGGATTAGATATTTTTTTCTGTTCCTTTTGAATATACCCAGAAATAGCTGAACAAATCTTGATCGGATCTTGTGAAAATTCGATAAAAACTACTTACCTGTAAAACTTGATTCATCCTTATTTGATAGCATCAAAAATAACTCAAAAATAACCTATATAGAAATAGAAAATTGTGTGTGCCAGAATAGTCATAAATATGTACCAACTTATAATATAATCGATTTGAGAATCATATTTTTTTGAAATCAGTTAAAAAATAAAGGAAATTACACACAGCCTGAACTAGCCCAAAGCTAAGCTACTTAGCTTGTATTATGGTGCTCAGATATCGGATAGAATGCGTATAAGTAAGTTTTTTTCTTCTAAAAACATACCTACTACTATTCTACTAGTGTTATAAATGTGGAATTTGTGTGTTACTGTACAATTCACGGTCAAAAGTCTCTGCCCACGTAACGTTTACAATCCTGTGCAGCACTATTTGAACATTATAACAACGTAACCTGTGGGTCGAACCCACGTCGGTTGGTGTAGCGGGTGGCGGCTTATACCACCCACACAACTAAATACATAGCTAACATGTTGAAAATAATAATCACACTGAGTAAGTACCTACTTTTAATTCAAATATTTAAGTTTGTGTGTAACGTCTATGAGAAGAAGGTCGTAACTCCAATACTTGTTGATAGTATTATTGTAGCAAACTGATCACTTACTTATGACCCTTACTGTACAAACACTACTGGACCGATTGCGATTAAACTCGGTATTTAGATAGCTGGAGACCTAGACTAACACATAGACTACTTTTTATCTCGGTATTCATACGAGATCGGGTGTTATGCGAGTGAAACCGCGGAGCGCACCACATACGAAGTTTCAATGCAATCGGTTCAGTAGTTTTTGCTTAAAGGAGCAACAAACGTACACACTAACGCACAAACTTTCATATCACTACATAGTATAAAACAAAGTCGGTTTTTCTGTCCCTATTTCCCTTTGTATGCTTAAATCTTTAAAACTACGCAACGGATTTTGATGCAGTTTTTTTAATAGTGTGATTCAAGAGGAAGGTAATACATGCATAATATAGCCGTGCGAAGCCGGGGCGGGTCGCTAGTTTATAATATTAGTAAGATAGGATATAGAAGGATGACTATCATTTGCTAAAAACAGTGAAATATTTCGATACATAAAAACTAATTAATATTATAATATGAAACACGCAGTAACACAAATATTTGTGGTATCCTCGTGTCGTAAGAGTCGTAACGTTGGCCCAAATCCCTTGATTTAGTGCGCCGTCGCTAATTTAAGACGAGTGCTCGATTTTACATTCGGAAATCTTGAGGTATTCTTGAAGCGGAGCTGTTTCGATGTAGATTCGATGTAAGAACGAAACAGGTACTTAAAAGTTGCCTGAAAACTTATGCTAATCGTAGATCGTTGGGCATTAAGTTGAGAAAGATCACGTTACGTATGTTTAAAGTCGACAAACACTTTGATCGATCCACGTCACGTCTCCGTCCCGTCCGAGGTTTTATCTCGTGACGTAAGCAGAGTCCTTAAATAAGCTTCACTTAAGGTTTTTGAAAATTCCTATTTCTACAACAATAAACTCAAGACGTATAATACATTATAAGAAAGAAATTGCGTGAAATATTATGAAAGCTTTGACAAAGAAGCGTGGGAAAACCTTTTAGCTACCAAAAATATGGAATTAAAAAGTACTACACGGACAAAAATCTTTGAAACAAGAATCATCCGTTCCTTAAAGACGCTAAATAAAGAGAAAAATATCAGAGAATAATTTCTTAGTTTTAGTAAAAAACCTTAAAATAATAAGCAGTAACTAGGTATTCTAAAACTAAGAATACCTACCTACTACCTTTTATTTTCAAGAACATTTACGAAAAACAAGAAGTTTTTCTCTAGCGCCTATAAGGAGAGGATTAAATCTCACTTCAAGAAACCTTTTTTCTTCTGTAATAAACCAAAAATAAAACAAAACATGCCATCTTTCGTAGTTATTTCCGCCAAAACGATCTTCTTTCCACGATCTAAATTCGAAAGCACCAGTGAAAGTTCCAGAATACGTCAACTTTTCATCCATTTTTAACCCGTGGACACGACGTAAGAGCGAACGTGTGGGGCCGGTCTCCGAGCACGTTCCCTTCCTTCCTGTATATGAATTAATGCCGTGTCGATTTATTACACAGCTCGGTTCACGTTTAAAATGATACGACTATTCGAGTTCTAATAAAATTTAATACTTAACATTCATTTTTTAAAGTTCTTAGTAGGTCGGGTGAATGTGTCGTTGGATTTTTCGTGGCCTTTATAATTTGAGTTTAGATAAGTTGGGTATGTTCCAAAGAGGAAATTGTTTCATTCCGAACTTTTTTTTGAAAATTTAAACGATAATAAGAGAATAATAAAAAAGAATAATAAATTTTAACGATGATAAAAGAAATATTAGCTGTTTTTTGGAAATAAAACCATAATGTTTAATATAGTTTCAAACTCAATGTACAAATAAAACCCTCAGGCCATTGACCTCTAACTCCAGGAAACAGCTGATTTTCCGGTAAACATAACCTAAGTAATTTTGGAAAAAAAAATCGATGTTTCATTAGTTGTAGAACAAAAGTTATTCGCGTAGACGTCTAGAACAAACAACCTTTCCTATTAGTAATCTTTTGTAGAAATAAATTGTATAATAATTGCGTCCAAAATAAATGGAATCGGATTAGTTTGGATGAAAATAAATCGTATGAGTACCTTAGTACAACCAAACGAACGTCAAATACCTATACTTACTTCTATACGTAGTATGGTCACCTACAAGCCTCGTCTCTTAGATTAGGGGCTAGATGGCGCTGTGTATAATATCCTACGATATATCACTATCACTACTCACTACATAGTATAAAACAAAGTCGCTTTTTCTGTCCCTATTTGACTGCTTAAATCTTTAAAACTACGCAACGGATTTTGATGGGTTTTAATAGATAGAGTGATTCAAGAGGAAGGTTTATATGTATAATACATGTATAATATAGCCGTGCGAAGCCGGGGCGGGTCGCTAGTAATTTATATAAGAACTTCTACCATTATTAACTTAGACCATAATAATATAGATAATAAGCCTTATTTTAATTTAGATTACGAAATGTAATATCTTTCTAGTAGCGGCAATATAAAACAAGCAACATATCAGTGTTTACACAGTTTTAAACTAGAACAAAAGAGCACAATTTTGTTAAGCTTTAGATACAGCTTTTGAAGATGCACTTAAAATATAAATCATCTTAAAACTAACACAGTTAATAATATACTTCTAAACTCTATAAAACAAGAAAATATATAAATCTTATAATAAATATATCTAAGAAAACCATTTAATTGTACCATAAATCAGTCGTCGGGGATTTTCAAAAGTACCTCCAATAACTAAAATATAAACAATATTGAAAAAAATATAATCTGGGCCTCGCAAATGTAGTCTTTCACAATAAGTATGTTCCAATTTTGTATTAATATTACTAGTTGCGCGAGTTTTACTTGGGATCATTCTCCAAGATCCCATATATCTCTACCAGAATTCATCAAAATTGATTTAGAGGTTTAGGCATGAAAAAGTTAGAAACAGACAGTTACCGAGGTGCTCCAAAGCTGGACATGGAACATCTGCTTTCCTGCCCATCATCCCTTACCTCCTGCACAAGAGAAGGCCACAGATGCTGCCTGAAATGTTGGTAGTTCTTGGTCTGGGAAAATCTAGATTTAAAAAAAGATAAAAGAAAAAGAATCTAAGACTTCACGAAAATACATTATGAAATACATTTGAATTTGGAAAACTAGGAACAAGATTGGAAATGAATGAACTATAATAGCGCACGCCATCTAAATTAATTGCAAAGCCAATCAAACTAAATAAGTTATTTTCCATCTAAAGGTTGCCTGGAAGAAATCGCTTTTAGCGACAAAGTAAATACATTTTAGCTATTACTTTACTTAGTAATATACTTATCGTATTCTATGTCCGTCTCTAAGTTTTACAAATAAAGTTATCTATCCCGCGCAGCGAATGATGAGCGCTGGAGTAAGTGGAAGGAGTATGCGCAGAACTCGAAATTTATATGAAAATTGAGTTCTGCGCATACCCCTTCTACTTTCCATCAGAGCTCATCAGTCGCTGCGCGGGGTATACTCCGTTTGTTTTTCTTTCTAGAAAAGTTCCCCATTGTTGATTTAATAGATTACCTACAAGAACGCAAATATATATTCCAGTATCAATAAATTTACGTAAGAAAATCAGCTCGGCGACTTGGCAAATGTACCGCTTAATACTTTATGTTAAGAGATTTCCAAACCGAAATGTTACAATCAACAACAGATTGTGAACTCGTAAATATCTGAAGCAATATGTTAAATTAATTGAACATTAATGGTATTTTGTAATTGTTTTAAAGACACAAAATGTCGTTTTTATTATTTGAAAAGAATAATATCGAATAGTTTTCTGACAGGGGCTTCATTCTGGGACAGTAGATATTTTATAAAAAATACAGAATTTGATAAGAAATATTTTGTGTCAATAATCCAGTTCTAAGTTTTATGATGTGGTAGTGATTATGGTGTAAAAATATAGTAGGTAATAAAGTGATAGCACAACAGTAATAGTTTCTTCTTTTTTCCTTATTTCTTAGTCTTCCTCAAATCTTCTGTGTTCTTTCTCGGAGAAAGTTCTCATAAAGGAGACCTTTTCACTTTGCTGTTGACTATCACAAATACATCAGCAGCAAAGCGGAAAAAGACAAATTTATGCAGAACTGTGATTTTAACGAAGAACTGCGGTCTTCTTTCTTCTGTATTCGCCCATTGAAAAGACTACAGGAACTAAACACGAGTATAAAACGCTTTTATAATTTGATAAACTTTAGTGAACCGAACAAAAAACACATATAATATATTCTTTACGATGACTACTACCGAAATACCATGCGCAACACGTAACGTACAACTACATATTCTGATTTGATTAAAAAAGCAAGAAAATATCTCTGAAGAAGTTTTATTGGGTGCATTGTGCATAAACCATAAACATACAATTATATACCAGGCCAGGTAAAACAGTGAGGTAAAAACAGTATTACCTAAATAGATACATGCAGTCGTTGATGAGTCGTTATGGCTTTTTGAATTTAATTAGTCAACCAAACTACCGGAAAAAGGACCCAACTAAAGAGTTGCTAAAAAGTAAAAGACTAGTTGCGGAAAATAGCCCGTATAAAAGTAAAATACAAAATACCGAAATACTGTTATTATAAGCTCTAACTAAGATATAATCCAAAATAAGCTTTTAAAAATTGCTAATTGCGCAACTCGCTCATTTCTAAACAGTCTAACAGTGACAGACGACTGCAGGCCTGCCAGAGAACATGAAAAAATCCTGCTAGAGTTCTGAAAAACGTCCTCACGATGTTATCCTTCATCCATCCTCCGTTAGCTTGTGTCAACATTATTATGGTTATTTCCTAATAGTCTAAATATAAATCAAAAGTTTTCATGCTTGCTTGTTATATTTATTTGACAATTATTAATTCTGAAATAGTTGCCGCCCAATAAATTTCAAAAGTTATTTGACTTCTAATTTAATTTTTATTGCTACTGTTAATGTCCTTTCTAAATTATTTAATATGGGTAGGTAGATTGGAGAAATATTACTGTCTAATGTATAAACTAATTCTACATCTTTTCGGGGCCAAATATCCTCATTCCACTAGAATCTCCCGGCGAGTTTCCACCGATGGATCTATGATGTTTTTTCGTATTTAATTCACCGTATTAGGATAAATAGTGGATCAAAATTAAAGATTTTCATGATGAAAGTAAATTTCTTATTGAATCTCTTTGCAGAATAACCAAATGCTAGCTTTCCGCAGACGTCTTACCTACATTACAGTAATTTCATGAAAGTTTCAGCTGCATTTTGCTTTGCAACTTTGCCTTCCATTAGGATCTACCTACTGACAAATATCCACCAACATACATTTTCTAATTATATAATTTTATAATTAATTTTGTCTTTGTCTTACAAATGCTGGATCATAATTATTTAATCTCTTTGCTAAATAACCAAGCGCTTGCTTAGCTTTACGTAGACGTCTTACCTACATTACTGTATTTCCATGAAAGTTTCAGCCACAGTAACCGAGTGTAGTGCAAAGTTTACGTAGGAAATGAACTCTTGGCAATCGGTAGCATCTACTTATAGCATGTTGTATATCATTGCTTGGGTAATGTAAACAGAATTATACGGTTTGTGTAAATAATGCTATAGGACGAACGAAGGCCAACGTATGTAGGCACGTTCAAGCGGAAAATGTTGAATTTTGGATACAAATTGTTCCGCTTTGAGGAACTAGGCCATAGTTCTGTAAGTCTACGTGTGCACGGTAAAATAGTATTTTCCTAAATATGTCTTAAATCACTTAAAAAATAACACAAACTATCGACAAACTTAGTTCGTTAGGCTTTTGTATCTTTATTATATCTATTTGGTGTGGTTTCTATTCATATTTTTTAAAATACTTAAACGCTATTTTTGGTTTTGCGATCGACATGATCAAATAATTATGTATTAGTCACACTATACGGAATTCTAGCCCTGGGCCACGCCGGTTTTATATAAGAGAGAATCTTACACCATAATAGTTTATTTAGTCTTACCATACCTAAGTACCTACTTATTTGTTGTTTTTTTAATTTATTTGTAAGGCGAACACTACGCAAACCAAAATCGAATCGAGTCTCTGTAAAAAATAATTGAAATAATAATGTTAAGTACATACTTCTTTGTCATTTCGTACATAATAAACACTGGTACAAGTACGATTTGACAACAGAAAAGTAAACAATTTATCGTCCACATCACAAGATCTGCAAGTATTATAAATTCTAGTTAATTCAGTCTTCAGTCAAAAGAAATGAGATTGGCGTCAACAATATTGAATTCATGTGTCTGAATTCTTTTCAAATGCGTTTTTTGGCACGGGTGCATGCAGCGAAAATTGATTTTTTCGTTACCTACCTAAATTTTCCGTTGCGTAAGTCTTTCAATTATAACATATTGCATCTGTCAGAGTTTCCTAAAATAATCGTAGGTAATACTTACCTATAGATATAAGTACAATGGGTGTAATATAGGTTCGATTTATTTGAATCTGAAAAGATTTCTTTAATAAATACACAGGCCTACAAAAAAAATTTTTTTTTTGGTGCAGCTCTGTTTGTACCTAAGATAGATAAGGAAGGTAGTATACAGTATTTTGTTATTAATTATTTTCATCTATCAGCTCTAGTTTACATACTACCCTCCTTTAGATTTTTTCCGATCTTGGTTGAAAACGGTCAATCTTACAATTAAATTGATAAAATTTATTTTATTATTTTATAATGGCTAGTAAGCTGAGATGTTGTGCTAATGATCCCGATGTGTTTTGTTACATTTGTGGTGAATACATATTAAAAGATAACCGAAAATCGATTACAGACACTGTGTTTCGCTTATACTTTGCTTATTTCGGGACTGAAATACGCAATCAAGATAAATCGTGGGTGCCTCATAGTGTTTGTAAAATGTGCATTGAGCATTTGCGCCAATGGGAGAAAGGAACACGAAAGTCTTTGAGGTTTGGAGTACCCATGATTTGGCAAGAACAACAAAATCATCATGACGACTGTTACTTTTGTTTGACTAATATAGTGGGCATTAACAAAAACAATCGCCACAAATGGAAATATCCTAATATATCATCAGCAAAAAGACCTATTCCTCATTCAGAAACTGTTCCCATACCGGTTTTTCACCAGGCAGTACAGCAATCTCTGGAAGATCACACTGAAGTACCTACTGTTTCTCAAGCAGATGATGATTTTGAATACTATGGAGAAACATCAGATTCTAAAACTTTTTCACAAAATGAGCTTAATGATCTCATCAGAGACTTAGATCTTTCAAAAGAGCGTGCTGAGTTGCTAGCGTCCAGATTAAAAGAAAAAAATTTCCTTTCCTGTGATGTAAGAATTACTTCATATCGCACGAGAGAACGAAACTTATTGCATTTTTTTTCTTCTGATGAAAATTTTGTATATTGTAGTGATGTGAGTGGCTTGCTGACTTTTATGGGCTTGGAGGCTTATCAGGCAAGTGATTGGCGTCTATTTATTGACAGTAGTAAGAGAAGTCTCAAAGCAGTCCTTTTACATAATGGCAATAAACATGCTTCTATTCCAGTAGCTCATTCTACATGTGTGAAAGAAGAATATGAGGTAATTTCGATTCTTTTACAGAAAATAAAATATGTTGATCATAACTGGGTGATCTGTGTCGATTTAAAAATGGTGAATTTTTTGTTGGGCCAACAGAGTGGTTATACAAAATACCCTTGCTTTATTTGTCTCTGGGATAGTCGAGCAAAAGCAAGTCATTGGACACAAAAAACTTGGCCTATGAGAGATGTTCTTGTTGTTGGTGAAAGAAATGTCATAAATGAGCCTTTGGTTAGCCGAGAAAAAATCATTCTTCCGCCTTTACACATAAAGTTAGGGCTCATGAAGCAATTTGTAAAAGCTCTGGATAAAAATGGCCCGTGTTTTCAGTTTATTTCTCAGAAATTTCCTGGATTAAGTACTGAGAAGTTAAAAGCAGGTATTTTTGATGGACCTCAAATACGTCGATTAATTAAAGACTCTACTAATTTTGAGGTATCTATGACTGAAATAGAACGACTTGCATGGAAAGCTTTTGTAGCGGTTACACAAAACTTCCTCGGAAATTACAAGGCTGACAACTATGAAGAGTTAGTGGAGGAGATGCTGGTTAACTTTAAAAATTTAGGCTGCAATATGAGCATAAAAGTGCACTACCTTCATAGTCATTTAGATCACTTTCAACATAATTTAGGAGACTTAAGCGAAGAACAAGGTGAACGCTTCCACCAAGACATCAAAACAATGGAGAATAGATATCAAGGCAGATGGGATGTACATATGATGGCCGATTACTGCTGGGGAATTATGCGCGACTGTCCAAGACAATTTCACTCAAGAAAATCACTCAAAAGACAATTTCTTGATGTTTAAAGTCAAATAAATCAATATTTTTGCAAAAAATGCGTTTTTTTATATCTCATAAACTAGAGCTGATAGAAAGAAACCGGTAGCAGATTTGATATCGCCATATAACACATACTTAAAATCAGGTCTAAAATCCTCGGCACCAAAATGTGTGTAGGGCAGTGATATCGTTTATCGTTTAGTGATCTTGCAGAAACTAGGGGACACGCCCCTATCGCTCACGGGGGCCCTGTTGACTTGCCCAAAGTGCCCGTGGCAAAGAGCAATTTGTGGATATACTTGGTCCTAGAGGCAGGTACAGTAGAAAAAGTCTATCAGCCCAGTGTTGGGGCCAAAAAAATATCAATCAACATCGTTATGTAGGCCTAATAGGTACCTACAGTGACATTGTTTTTAGGTATCCAGGCAGAGTTTAAGTTGAATGTATTTTGAGAACGGTTTGAAAATGGATGGTGATTTTAAAAACTTAACTTCTTTGTAGCAATATACGAATCTTAGCCGCATAGCGACCGCATTATCAAAATCATCACGCACGGCTGAAAACTTGACTAAAGCTTCCGAAATGTTATTGATTACTTGCAAAATAAAAATAAAATGCATGTTTACAAAATTCCTACAAGAAGCTGTAGAATTTAATGTTATTTTTTTGTTACAAAGTTTTTACAATTTCCACACAGATAAAATAGTCATGAATCATTTGACTGGCTACCCCGACGCACTTGGTACAAGTTAACGGTAGCTTATTTTATTTTTTGCATTTTCTATAATTCTATACTTACTAAAAGTTTAGCCATCAGTACTATCTGGGTTATACTACTTATCTAAATAACTTATTCAAGGGTCACGACTAAAGTTTATGTGTAAAATAACGTGTCAAATATTTTACAACAATCCGAGCTTGATTGCTTCATCAGTTTTATTCACGATCTCACCACGAATTCAAAAGCTTTATGTTACATTTTTAGCTGACCTGTGTTAACAAATCTTACCAGAGTCCCGAATTTATTAATGCACACTTTCACAACATTCAATAAGAAATACTTTTCACTTGAAACACAATTTGTTTTACAATAATCTGCGCTTGATTGCTTCATCAGTTTTATTCACGATCTTACCACGAATTCAAAAGCTTTATGTTACATTTTTAGCTGACCTGTGTTAACAAATCTCACCAGAGTCCCGAATTTATTAATGCACACTTTCACAACATTAAATAAGAAATACTTTTCACTTGAAACACAATTTGTTTTACAATAATCTGCGCTTGATTGCTTCATCAGTTTTATTCACCATCTCACCACAAATTCAAAAGTTTTAGGTTATATTTTGAGCTGACCTGTGTTAACAAATCTTACCAGAGTCCCGAATTTATTAATGCACACTTTCACAGCATTAAATAAGAAATACTTTAGGTACACTTAAAACACAATTTATTTTACAATAATCTGCGCTTGATTACTTCATCAGTTTTATTCACGATCTTACCACGAATTCAAAAGCTTTCGGTTACATTTTAAGCTGACCTGTGTTAACAAATCTTACCAGAGTCCCGAATTTATTAATGCACACTTTCACAACATTCAATAAGAAATACTTTTCACTTGAAACACAATTTATTATTCTAGTAAAACATACATTCAGATACCGCACTGCAAACTGGCTTCTATCCAACAATGTTACAGATACAGGTGTGTGGTTATTTTGACTATTTTATTCGTCATTTTTAATTTCTGAGTAGTATTTTTGCAGAGTCTGCTTGATCGTGGATGGAAATAGTACAAGGTTGGTCTCTAAATAATCGCAGTTACTGTTATACCCAAGCGTAGGATTTTAGATTGAGGTACAGATTTATTTGCCAATCATGTTAGAACAGCGATCCGTGAAAAGATACAAGACAAGTTTAATCTGTTGAAGAAATATTGAAAACGTTCTATAATTGTTCCTTTATGTCAGCGTTTGACCATCTTACGTACTCCTACCATGAGTTGTTCACGCGCGCGATCAAACGTACCGTACCCATTATATATTATATCCTGTATCTACTATTTATAAGTAAAAGAGGAATGCACACACAAGACAAATCTCTTCTGGTTTTATGGGTATGTGTGTGTGTATTATTGTTTTTCTTACTTAAATAACTTAAAAAATTAAATTATTTATCATGAATGCACAATGCGATATGTTTGCCGCGAGACAAAATAGCTTAAAACTACTGACTTCCATAATACTAGTACGCTGGATAGGCGACTGTCATCATGGGAAATACTTAAAGTTCGGTAAAGACTATAGCATTTACAGAACATCGAGCATTCGCTGGTTTTAAATTTACTAGAACCACGCTCGAACATTTGCCTTGCATTTGCCTGTATTGTACCATTCATAAGAACATAACATTACATTGAGATGCTCGAGGAAATGCTCTAATCTATATAACTAGTACGTTAAATCGAGTACGGAACAACTTGTGGTAAGGCCTCTAAAGGGCCTCTGATGGTAAGTGATGATGTGTTATAAGATGAAGCACGATTGCCTAGAAGATACCTTTCATACACGTCAGGAAAAACTCATTCAACTGTTACCAAGGAAGAAATAATGGGAACTTTACTTCATAATCGTTGAGCTGTTGAAAGAGATTAAAGCTCGTATGTTTTGGTTAACGTCTCTCATGTTTACAGTAGAGTTCTATCAGCAGTATGTTCTGGATCAATCCGTTAACTATTTTCTTAAAATGTAATTGCAACGGTTATGTGCTCTCGAATAAAATTGTACGAATAGTGGCAACTAAACTAATGCTTATGGCTTCGATTCGTGGCAATGTGGTAGGAAGAGGAATTAGAAATACGGGTTAATATGTTGTAAATTGCTGGGCTCTTTGGTCGATTCATGCGTATGTAGTACCTGCCTAATATAATATGTTTGGTAGAGATCTTTCAGTCTAATAAAAATGCTCGCCTCACCACTAAACGTGTAAAGCTAAAGACGTTGGTTTGACCGTTGTTTCCTATCACTTTTATCTTCAAGAAAAGTACCCCCTTATTTTTAGAGTTTATATGAAGCCAAGATTTACTAAAATAATTGAAATCAATTCTGAAGCGATTTATCTCTCATCGTATCGCAAAATGTCCGCCTACAATAATCTAAATAATTCAGTGCTGACGTAAAAACATCATTCACAACGCATTCCGTCTTTGTTAACACTACAAATTCCTCAGTAATACACGTTAGGCTATTTTATTTATAACCATAGACAAAAGAAACTGTATTAAACGAAAACGAAATAGCGCACATGCATTTTAGTGACCCCATCTGCTAATCTTATAAAACTTACAAAAGTTTGAAATGAAGCACACGTCGTTGTAGATACCTTTAATACTTTCTTTAACAGGACCTGAATATTATTTATGCTAAATTAAAAAGGAACCCGTAAAGATAAAGTAAAAACATTTCGTATAAACATATACATATAAACTGTATGAATAACAGTGGTCCCATCTCGAAATAGTGGTGCCATCTTTTTTGTGTGATGTTTTTTGTTCATAATCAATTTATAAGTCAGGTCTAGACTAGAAGATCGACAAATGCGTCAATACATCGTGATGCCCATTGCCCTCCCACCTAACTCCTTAATATTTCAAACATACAGAAGTCATTGAACGTCCACAATGTTTTAGATGAGACAAGTCAAGCTGCCTACACGTGTCATATGGACACTTGATCTGAAAATAAACAAGCATAGTTACGAGCCCCTCCTTCTTCCTTCCTACGCCTGTTATATCCGGATTCCAAATAAATTCACGTGTCTAAAAAACTATAATTTTTGTTAGTGATTCCTTAAGTGATTCGTCCATTTCTTCGAAGTTGAAATGTTTAGGTGAAAGGTTTGCAAGACTTCTGCTGTCGATTGATTGATTCTGTTTGTTTTGATAACGAATCCGGTGAAGCCCTTTGAATGCTTTTGATATTTTTGTTCCACATTCTTGCTTCAGTTTATAATATTTCGTTGGTATTTTTCGTAATAAATTCGAGTCTATAATAAACTTTCATCGCATCTAATGGGGCTTCTGAGCTTTGTTCAAAGCTCTACGCTCTATCTATTTCATCATCACATTTATAATTCGTTGCTAGCACGTCGTTGATGCCACTTTCATCAAATTTCGACTCGATCATAGCAACAAAGTAACTAATGTTACATTTCAGCTTTTACTGAATCAAAGGAAATGTAAACCAGATTTCTTTCATAGTTTACATATTTTGTAACAGATGTTATTTTGATAATATAGAAAACAATAAGAAAAAATCATTCGTAAGTAGAAAGGATGTAAATTAATTGCGATCTGCCATTAAATTGAACAATAATAATTTCTTTCCCATTTAGATTTTGGCATGATCGCAACGGAAACACAAGTGACGCAAAATGTACCTACTTCAACGGCTATAAATAAGTATCAGATATTTTCATGTAAACTTCGTTGATCTGTGAATCGATATCGGAAACATTATAATTATTTAATAGCTCGCTTCTTCCTGAATTTATCAACAGTTCGGAGAAAATTTCTATTTGGTGTTCCAGTTTCCTAATCAATTTTATAAAATGTACACTTACCTACCTTCTCAGCCTCACCGTGACGTATGGGACTTTATCTTAGGTACTCAGCTATCATATTTTCTGCTTAAAACAGTGATAAATTTTAATGATGTTCTTTTAAGTCAATTAGGTTAATTCCTTTTTATATCCTCTAAATGACTAATAATAATGAGAATTTCCACGAAAATTAATTGAATCTAATAATCATGTCACATCTAAATGAATTTCTGAGCAACGACGACAGATTTGTGAATTTGAGAAACTGTTTTATTAATATGGTTCATAAAAAATAGAGACGTAGGTAACATTATTAAGGTCATATTTATGATGCGGTTTCTATGTAGGTAGGTAAATATTTTATGCTTCCGTTATTGAAAAATTTTAAAATAAATCGTGTAGGTACCAGTCTACTAATTAAAAAGTTCACAACTCTTCTATAGGTAGGTACATAATCATTTACGTAAGTAAAGAAAAGTTCGGAACGAAGTTTGAACAACTTTCCATAGACGCTACCTACTAATCTATTTAAGTCATTAAACTTTTTATGATATAGGTACCTAAGTACGTAATATAATTTTGTAAAAGAAAACATTTTATACCTTTTGCTTAAAGTATCTTAATCTAAAAGGATACCCATCATTTGTGTAAGTGATGTAAAGATTGGGACTCAGAATTGAGCCCTGTGTCAGCTATTAAACTTATTTTTTTATACATATTTTCTTTTGTAGTATAATTTAGTAAAAGAAAGGCCGATATTGACCAAGTGTTTATTATTGGCATCGTTCCTGAGATCTCTTTGTCTGTCGTCTGTCTGTGTCCGACAAAGCGTAGCCGCATATCATTTTACTTTCATCCGGCTCGTTAGCAACTGTTCTGTTCAACTGCTTTGTTTTTTATTAATTGTAATTGTCTGCTAGATGAACAGATTTATTAGTATAAATTATACTTCGTATTTCATATTTTCTTTCATCAATCTGCAAATTATGATGACGTTGACATTCTTTTGAGAATTTAGTTGTTAGGTACTCTAGTCGCGCCTCTTGATTTTGATCAGCGTAAGGCCTGACTGATTCCGTGTGAATATAGGTTTCAAAAGTGGCCTATGTTTTATTCCAAGACTCCAGCTATCTACATACCAAGTTTAATTGTATTCGGTTCAGTAGTTTTTGGGTAAAAAGGTAACAAACATACATAACAAAGATTTGTTTAAAAAGTTTTTTCTCTCTTAATAACATAAATATATTGATCCTTATCTTCCCACTATTGGGGACAAGGGTCTCCTTTTTTAACGTCACGTCTAAAGTTAAATAGTTTTTTCGTCTTTTACAGTTTTTTTTTAGTTTTTACGAAAAAACTAGCTAGGTTTCTATGGAATAGTTGAGATATTTCATCTTATTACTTATTTCTTAGTCATCAATTACAATGTTTGCTGAGCATCCTAAATCTAGACTCCATACAAAAGACACTAATTCTTTCACCATTTCGATTCAATAAACAAAATCATAAAATACCGAATTGATGCGACATCGAACGGCAGTCTAGCCAATGGTCGTATTAACCTAAATATGTATATTTGAACATTGATATTATGAATGAACGCATGTGCACCCTCAAAATACTCGGCTAATGAGATTAATACGATTTATTAACGTCCGCAAACGATGTTCATTCATCTAGACTCGGTGACTTAGGTACCTACCTACCGTTGCGTTATTTTACTATGAATCATTCGCAACCCTTTTGTGCCTTTTGCTAGTCATAGCCATGCGGTTTATTGAACCTAGTTATTTAAGTTTAATTCTTTATTTAAGTATCTTATTGAAAATATTTTATTTTCACTGAAGTTCATCTATAGCTCTCTCAAAAACTATCGTGAGATTCTTAAAAAGTTAGTTCAGCCTGCTGTTTGGTTTATAATTCGCAAACGAAGCAATGCCTACAAAAGACCTAAGTAGGTGCATATAGGTATTTAATATACATAAAAGAATTCGGTAGATCTTAAGAGCTTAATACAGGATTTAAAATCCTGCTATTATGGTTATGTTTACTACTAAACATATATAAATAAGGATAATCTACTGAGAAGAAGTTCTTAGTAGATCCACTACTTGAGATCTGAATCCATTGACAAAAAATATCTCACTAGATCTATCTTGAGTCTGGCCAATGGATCTTTTGAGAATGATCGGGATATTTAGTACCCACCATGTTCGTTGTCAAAATATCGAGAACAACAAAATAAAAACATGGCACCTCAGAAAATATGCCATTTGAAATATTTTTGAAATAAATTTAGTCAAAAAATAATATATTCCAGCATCGATGTCATCATTTCTTCAACTCTCATGTCCACAATAATAGTATTTTTATAATCGCGTGGTTGTAGATACTTATGAAGAGTCATTCTCACTATTATTTCATTCTAGCCGCGACGTTAATGTACCATCAAATGTTTGATCGTATATTATGGAGACAGTGGATCGAGAAATATCCAACCGATTGCTATTCTAAATACATTATGATAGTATATTTGTGTCAAACAAATATTTCCAAGGAATAATCTATGGTAAGTAGCTGTCGGGTTAGCTGTTTTGTGTGAAGTTTTCATTGTTTGAATGCGGTTAGTTTTGTCTTTGATTTAGATATTGTTTTTATTGATGTGAAACATCTATAGCCGCACGTAAAATCGATTTCTGGCGTGGCGACGCACAGTGGAGAAAAAGTCGAAATTTGTGAGCAAAATTATTTTATGCCTCCAAATGCGTTAAAAACTAATAGGCTTGATTATAATTTAATTCAAATAGGCTTGTGTTATGGTGACTAGACGCGATCAGGCTTGTGTTATGGTGACTGGACACAACTAGGCTTGTGTTACGGTGACTAGACCCAACTAGGCTTGTGTTATGGTGACTAGACGATACTAGGCTTGTGTTATGGTGACTAGACGCAACTAGGCCTGTGTTATGGTGACTAGAGTGTGTACGGTGTACATACCGTAATCGACTGTGCGATTCTATCACAATCTGTTATTTTCTGCATATTACTTTTACAAAATAATGTCGATGTTTCACATCTGCCAGGCGTCCCGTGACGGCTCACATTTTTTTAACGTTTTTTTGGGTTTTGTACCCAAAAAGGGGTTAAAACGGGACCCTATTTCACTATTTCTAAGACTCCACTGTCTGTCATGAACTGTGATAGCTAGACAGTTAAATTTTTTACAGATGATGTATTTCTGTTGCCGCTATAACAACAAATACTAAAAACAGAATATAATGCTACGGAACCCTTCGTCCGCGAGTCAGACTCGCACTTGGCCGGTTTTTCTTGTTTGTTATACCTAAATTACTCTTAGATTTAATGTTTTAGTATTACTTCTGTCTGAATAAAAAGGTGGAATAAGAAATGTAAGATTATTTTTAGATTCAGGCTAACTAATAAACTGTGATGTTTCTCTAAACAATGCGTCAGACAAATCAAAGCCGAGGGAGAAGACCAGTAAGACACAGGAGATAGAGTTTAGCCTGTGCCACGATTCACTCGCTAGTGAATCGTATGATTAGGACGCGACTGCCATACAATAACTAAAAGTTATCGCGTCTTAATCACATACGCCCGACAATTTAAACCTTAGGAATTGAGACGAGGCGAACATTGGCTCGGATTGGCACAAAATCGGGAAAAATGGCACAACCCACGACCCAGTTGACGACCCAGTTGGCACAATGGTCACCATGCCGGACTGCCAAACATAGGGTTGCGGGTTCGATTCCCGCCACAGACAAGTATTTATGCTTAGATATTTGTCTGTGGTCTGGGTGTCTGTATGTATATTAAGTATATATTTACAAAAGAAAAGTAGGTATATAAGTAGTATATCCTTTGTCTAGCACCCATAACACAAGTCTAGTTACTTAGCTTGGGGCTAGATGGCGATGTGTGGAATGTCCTGCAATATTTATTTATTTATTTAACCTGGAGGAGGCCTTCACCCGCACGGGGGTTCCTATGGAATAATTGGAAATAATAATACTTTAATTAATTACAAAATAGTACTTCCATAATAAAAAATACTTATTTTTTATAATGTACTTCGATCACAGGAGCAAATATAAAGGCTTTTTATTTTTTTATGTTATATTATTATACTGAATGATGAATAATTTATACTTATTGTTTAATTTTAAAATTCAGGTAATAGTTGCCTGTATAAAGAATTATTTCATTTATTGGTTTCATACAAAATTTGACCGCTGTCTTGGAATTGTTTCCATTTCTAATCTAAAGTTAGCTTTACAGACAGATTAACATCCACATTACCTTTGATATAATCGTATACAAAGAACACAGAAGCTGCAACATCTCAATTAAAACAGCAGTCTTGTAGGTAGGTACAGTCAGGCCCAAAGTGCAGACCAACGATAGAGCCACAAAACTGATAAGTTAGAATCTTTAAAACTCGGTAAAACTAGATCGAGTTTTTATGGCATTGTTTTATAATAAGTAGGTACCTAAGTAAGTACTTGCTGTTGCCCGCGACTACGTACGCGTGGTAATTGTTTAATATACTAAAACCTTCCTCTTGAATCACTCTATCTATTTAAAAAACTGCTTTAAAATCCGTTGCGTCTACTTTTAAAGATCTAAGCATACATAGGGACAGACAGACAGCCGGAAGCGACTTTGTGTTATACCACAGAATATATGTATAATTGTATATGTAGGTACAAGTAGTTATACTATGTAGTGACATGATCTTTATATGATTTACTAATAGCAGCGCTCCGCAGTTTCACTTCGAATATCGGGATAAAAAGTAGCATATAGCCTTTCTCGAAGAGTGGACAATCCAACAAAAAAAAAATTATACACAATAATTTTTCAATTCGAACCAGTAGTTCCTGAGATTAGCGCGTTCAAACAAATAAACAAACTCTTCAGCTTTATAATATTAAGTATAGATATTTTGATATATAAATAATAATTTTCAATTCAAGCATGATTCTAAAGTCCTACCTTTCCACTAATTAATGTATTAGACAAACAATATTAGTATGGACACATTTCTAATAATAGTAATTATAGAACTCTACAGTGCGACTGCAATTCTGTTGCCGACTGTACCTACCTACCTATAAACGAAAAGCGAACGGTGCTTGCCGAGTTTACGATAGAACACATTACACAGCATACGTTTAAAATAGATGTAGTAATTCCACGGGATTAAGGAAGCAATGTTCTAAGGGTATAATCTAATTATAACTGGCTTGAAATGACACGAGGCGATTGTTCAAGATGTCAAGATACATGCGTTTCAAGGAAGTTGTTAATTACTGTGTTTTTAGGGATCCGTAGTTACCAGGGATGTCATTAAAATTTGCCGCCTTCATAAAAACACCTTTGCTAAGTACTTGCATGCCTATCAGAGACTGTATTAAAACTAGAAAGCTGTTAACATAGTAATTGCTTCAAAGTAGTTAAATGAAATCTCGAAATACCCGTGTAACTCCAGATCCCGTGGAAATATCGGGATTAAAATTAGCCTATGTTACTGTCAATGAATCAATGTATCCTCATACCAAGTTTCATATATATCGGTTCAGTAGTTTTGGAGCCTATTCGATGCAAACACACAATTAAATATTTCCTCATTATACATAATATCAATAAGATAGGTATAATAAGTATAATAACCATAATTATTCAAATACTTATAATATCACCTATTATAAGTCATGTTCATTGACTTTAATAGGTACTGTTTGAATGAACTCACAACCTACCATAAAAGCTAAATAAGTTCTTTTCCATCCAAAGGTTGCCATAAAGAAATGGAATGGCCTGAAATGGGTGGCCTTATCGCTTTCAGCGATAAGGCCACCCATTTGTGCAACTTGTACTTTATAGCTATTACTTTACTTTGCTTTGTGTATATTATCATGTTTTATGTTCATTATTGTGTTGTACAAATAAAGTTATTTATCTATCTATCTATAATAAGTACTATAAAATATGAACAAACTAATAGCCTCCTTTTGCATATAAGTGATGGGTTACTACGGAACCCTCCCATGGCTCGACGAAACGCACTTGGCCGGTTTTTTAGGGTTCCGTACCCAAAGGGTAAAAAAACGGGACTCTATTACTAAGACTTCACTGTTCGTCCGTCTATCCGTTTGTCTGTCACTAGGCTGTATCTCATGATCATATTAGGTCAGATTATGTATTTCTGTTGCCCCTATAGCAACAAATTACTAAAAACAGAAAAAAAAATAAGTGGGGCCCATACAACTATGTACGGACCCTCCGTGCACGAGTACAACTCGCACTTGGCCAGTTTTTTTTTAAGTTGCGAGCTATTCGTGATAGAGATGAAGTGGTGTAGTGAGTGGGCCGGTCTACCCACGGGTACCTTTTGGTCATTTCTATTTACATGAGTAATTAACTAGACGTGTAAACAACCACAAAATAAGATACAAAAATAGCATCTCTGTTATTGCATATCTATTGTTATTCGACCGACCGTATAAAGTAAGTAAATTAATCGGAGTTAGAATTGCAGACCCACCGTAGAGCTCCAAAACTGATATTATATTATAAAGTTGAAGTGTTTCTTTGTTTGTTTGAACGAGCTAATCTCAGAAACTACTGATTCGAATTGAAGACTTATTTTTGTGTTGGATAGTCCATTTATCAAGGAAGGTTATAGTAGGCTATTTTTCATTTTGATATTCCTACGGGATCGGGACTTACGCGGGTGAAACCGCGGAGCGCAGCAATAGTATACCGCTATTTCCTATGATTGAATATTAAATTATAGATAGGCAATAAGGCCGCCTGTCCAATCTATATTATGGTGAAGGGTACCTGCGCTCTCTCCATACAAACGTAGTCGACTGTTTCCCCCCTGGATAATGGCACTAGCACAAATATTTTTGTTGTATAAAACCTATAACTGCCATGACTATGCCCCTATGTCTTGGTTTTTTTTCATTTTCTAATTATCATAGAAATTAAGATTAAAAAAGAACAAAACATAGGGGCATGGTCATGGCAGTTATAAGTTTTATGCAACAAAAAATTTGCTATAGTGTCATTATCCAGGGAGAAAACAGTTGACTACGTTTGTATGAGAGAGCGTCAGTAACCTTTCCTCTTAAAGTTTTTATTTATTAATTGACTATCTGAGCTTGCGACGATTAGATACTAAAACCCTTTCTAAAGAGACCCTTTTAGTTACATTTCGTGAGATTATTTCAAATCTAAAAGTACGTACTTACCTAAAGTTTGTTATGAGTGAGAACCTACCATGTACCTCGAGTGAATGTTTACAGCTCGCTCCACCGTTACTAAAATACACTCTTTGAGAACGTCGGAAAAATGGGCTGCTGAAACTCTTTCCGCAACTGTTACTGACTGATGTTTGTAGGTATTATACGATCGAGATATACCTATATGTAATGCGTTCGAGATATTATATATACGTATATAGCTGCGCCGCACAGTTTAACCACCGTAAGTTCCGATCCTGTGGGAATTTCAGGTTCGAAAGTATCCTATGTCTTCGGAACTTTCTGCCTACTGCCACTAAGGTTAGTCTTGCTCAATCCCTTATGCTCCCAATACTTTGGGCGCGTTCAGATGATACGCGTTGACCACGCGCCCACCACGTGCATCACACGCGTTGAACACGCGTTGAAATTTGTTCTATACATAATTTGAGTCTTATGACACAGCAATAGATCTCAAATTGCATTTCTGCAAGTTGACGTGGGGCGTGCGCGAGGCGTGCGCGTGGCGTGAGCGGGTGGACTTGATAAATGCAATTTGAGATCTATTGATGTGTCATAAGACTCAAATTATATATAGAACAAATTTCAACGCGTGTTCAACGCGTGGTCAACGCGTGTGGTGAGCGTGGCGGGCACGTGGTCTACGCGTGTCATCTGAACACGCCCTTACGACCCAGTTGGCGACCCAGTGGGCACAATGGTCACCATCCCGGACTTGCAAACACAGGGTTGCGGGTTCGATACTCGCCTCAGACATGTATTTATGCTTAGATATTTGTCTGTGGTCTGGTTGTTTCTATATAATAAAAATAAAATAAAATAAAATAAATAAAAATTTAATTAAATAAAAATTTACAAAAGAGAAGTATTTAAGTAGTTTAAAGCACCCATAACACAAGTCTAGTTACTTAGTTTGGGGCTAGATGGCGACGTATGGAATGTCCTGGAATATTTATTAAGCTATTGCATAGCTTTTATCGCGGGCTTTGAGCGCGGCGACCGAATCAAGAAATTCCGTAACGAAAATAAAACCTAACACTCCGCCTCCCATCTACCATGTAGCTCGGCCGAATTATTTACTATCTATCTATCAATGTTGTTTTCCATGCCCTAAACTAATACCACTATGCCGATTTTCATCCAAAGTGGTCGAGTTGTTTGATCGTGCGTGACCACAGAGACAATAGTGTCAAATAAATAAAAATCTTTTAGATTTATAACCCACTGATAATAAGGGCGACCATATTTAAAAACTAAATATTTTTTAAAAATAACCAAAACTACTTAAAACAGTACTTACATAATATGAACCGTAGCAATATAAACGGCGACACATTTTGCTTTGATTTTAACCATTTCCTAATGGCACTTCTCTTTGAAGCTGGCTTTGATATTAGACCAAAACTAAGAATAATTGAGTTAAGAGCCAATAAAATGTTACGTATTATGTACACTTGAAGCTTAGGTTGATATATAGATAGAACGCTTTATTGCACACACGAGTTGTTATAGGTACAAATCAACAAAAAACAGTGGCACAATAGGCGGCTTTACCGCTGAAGACGGTCCCTTCCAGACAACGCCTTAGGATAAAGAGGATTTTATTTGAGATTATAAGGGTTAGGTAGGTAGGTAGGTACAGTCACATTACCAATTAGCTGAACCCCACGTGACCTAGAGCTCACTCGCAAATCTGTAAGGTTGTAAAGTAATGTTACCTGATTCTGTTTTTTTTTTTAAATAATACTATACAATATAAAAAAATAACAAAATAGGTAAATACTATATTTTTTACTGATAATATGCGAATGAGCTCTGGGTCACGTGCGGTTCAGCTAATTGGTAATGTGACTGTACACATATCTATACTTACCAAAAAAAAATATTTGTTTTATTGTTTGTAACGAATAAACTCCGAAACTACTGGACCGATTTTGATGAAACTTGGTATGAGGATACATTAATTCATTGGGAGTGTAATGCTACTTTTTTATTCCGATATTCCTACGGGTTCGGGAGTTACGTGTGTAAAACCGCGGAACGCTACTAGTATATTGTACTTTGAGAAGTAACAGTATTTTACGTGATTCGGACACGAGTTTTGTTTGAAATCCTCTGACCGTAACACGTCTTAATTTTCACGACAACTCAAACTATGTCATTAAAATAAATGTTTTACGTTTACGATGGCATTTGGATTTTAGATATTTACAGAGAAAGTGTCGTTAATATAATTTGGTGTGCTAACTACCTATACCTTCCTATGAAACAGTCTTCCTAGTTGTCTAAATTTGGAAAATATATAAGTACTTAATATTTAGCAGACAAATTAAAAAACCTCCAATTGATAAGGAAAATTGCATATAGGTAACTTTTGAACGGCAGAATCGATTTTGATCAAACATAGCTAAGAATAAATAAAAGTAAACATTTTCGACTCCATTTATTTAAGACCCCCGACCCGACAGCAAAAAGAGGTGTGTTTGTCTGTCTGTAGCATCGTAGCTCCCGAACGGATGGACCGATTTTGATTTTGTTTGTTTGTCCGACTATTGAAAGGTGAATCGTCCGACCGACGACACACTTTTATTTAGGCTGCAATTTCAGAATTTTTGTTTCTCGCCCATTCTGCTTTTATGTCGTAGTCGGACTAAGTTGATTCTCAACTGACTCGGTGTTCTGCTTTTGTGTCAATATATCTATCTGAATTGTTTATGCTAGGTATACCTACTCTGCTGCTTTGATCTAACTGTGTCACTTCAAAATCAATTCAGCTGAATAGTCCCTATCCTTAATCATTCAAGACAAATAGGTAACCCAGCATCTTTGACTATGAGAAATGAATGAAATTGAAAGCAAATGCCTAGGTAACAGTAGATAGTTTGAGCATAACCAGATAAAATAGATAAAAATAACTAAGTAAGTACTTAAGTAATTTCATATTTATTACTAAAACGTGACACATAATACCATATTCTTGAAAGAATATGGATGGTACCTAACTATTCAGCATGGTGCATAGCAGAACGCTCTCGCTTAAATAGTTTGTAAAAATATAAAAGTAGGTAGGTACTTACTTAACTTAAATATCCTAACTTTAGTTAAGTAAGTCATCATCATCATCATCATGTCAGCCCATACACGTCCACTGCTGGACATAGGCCTCCCCCATACGACGCCACAAACAGCGGTCCTGGGCCGCCTCCATCCACCGACTACCCGCGACCGCCACAATGTCGTCGGTCCACCGGGCAGCTGGTCTCCCAACACTCCGTTTCGCGTTGCATCGTGGCCGCCACTCGAGAACCTTTACTCCCCAGCGGTTGTCAGTTCTGCGAGCTATATGACCTGCCCATTGCCATTTCAGCTTACCAATCCTGAGAGCTATGTCGGTGACTTTGGTTCTTCTACGGATTTCCGTATTTTAGTTAAGTAAGTAAGTATAACTTTTAAGTGATTTAAAGAAAATTTAAAGAGAAATAAAATAATAGCCTAGTTCATAATAAATTTATTAAACAAAAGAAGAAACACCGAAAAAGGAAAGACCAATTTGTTTTATGTATGGATAATTTACGCGGTAGAAACCATCCTAATAGCACCAGCATATTCAGTAAAATCTACAAAACAACAGTACAATCTTTGTCTTGAATGCAGTAAAATTATTGTATTTGGAGCGGAATTTAAGAGCCATATGTTTCGTATCATTGAAGACGGCAGTAAACCAAAAAATGTTGTTACTATAGTTGTAACGGTTATTGGGGTATTAACTTGGAAAAGCTGGTTTCACGGTGAGCTTTAACATTATCGTTAGCGAGGGAACATCTCTCAACAACTGTGTTGAACATATAAATAAACTAGCGACCCATCCCGGCTTCGCACGGCTATATTAATAAATAAATATAAATATTTCAGGACATATTACACATCGCCATCCAGCCCCAAGCTAAGCAACTTAATGCTTGTGTTATGGGTGCCAGATAACGGATAAACTACCTTTCTTTTTTTTTGTAAATAAGTATATACATATTATACATATAGGAAACACCCAGAACCAGAAACAAGAATTTATGGTCAGCATAAATACTTGTTCCCGGCGGGAATCGAACCCGTCATTATTATATAAATATATTATGCATGTATTATACCCTTCGACCTTTGTTTCTACCTCCATGATTATACCAATTAACCTTCCTCTTGAATCACTGTATCTATTAAAAAAACCCGTATCAAAACCGTTTCGTAGTTTTAAAGAATACATTTAATACATAGGGACAGACAGAAAAAGAGAATTTGTTTTAAACTAAAAATATATTATATTATATGGCGCCATCTAGCTCCAAGCTAAGCAACTAGGCTTGTGTTAAACCTATTAGAGTACCTACCTGCGGATGATAAAGGCCACTAACAGTTATTTTTAAACCTTGATATAGTGACAATATAACAAGAAAATAAACAAATGAATTGTTTTTCAGATTGACAATAGAGCTGCTGTGAAAATGACGCGTTTTAAAGTGGTTTTCCCAATTTTTACGAAATTTTTAGTTTTTAATTAGGGTGGCAGGTGGCCTGGCCATAGGTTTTAAATAAATACAAAGATACTTTTTCTATTCTCCCTCTCCTCAGGCTGTCTAAGTACTGTCTAAGATGTTAAGTTCTCGAAACGTTAGGGTTTTAACAAAAACAACTTCTTCCTTCCTTTTTCCCACTATTTGGGGTCGGAACAATGTCGTCCTTCTCTACTCCAGTTAAGTCCGCGTTAACTCTATTTTTCCCTGTATATCTCCGCCTCTTCTTTAGCCGTCCTCTCACATACTGTGTGAATGCGACGTCTTTAGCGAAGCGTATGAGCCTCCTTGGGAATGCGTATCCCAAACCGGAGGAATATAGGTTTCTTCCTCTCAGTGGGATCACCGCGTTAATCGACCACTTCTTCAAAGAGTAAGAAACATTAAGGTAGGGAACAAAAGATCCCATTGTTCGAAGTGCTGCTGGCTATTTGTCAGCCCCCAATATATAAGATACTAGCGACCCGCTCCGGCTTTGCACGGCTATATTATGCATGTATTATACATATAAACCTTCCTCTTGAATCACTCTATCTATTAAAAAAACCGCATCAAAATCCGTTGCGTAGTTTTAAAGATTTAAGCATACATAGGGACAGAGAAAGCGACTTTGTTTTATACTTTGTAGTGATGAAGATATCCGTCCTCTCGCTCTATGAGCATTTACTTTCAAGGCCTGCAGTCTTCTAGTAACATGAGTATTATCGCTCCGCGTAAACAATATAATTATATCCCTTAAAATTGTTATAGATATCTCCCCAGAGGTTGTTTAAAAAGGTTTAGACGTACTGTTTATTCGAGTTTCATCTAAATATCCTTGCAGTCTCACCGTAAAACTTTACGGCCTGGCGCGAGCCTAACGAAAGTACTTACTGAAATTTAGAAATAGACGTTTGAAAGCAATATTTCTGTGGAAATGTTTCAGCTATTATATCTTATTTATGAGTCGCACTTTTTTACCAGAGATTCGGGAGTAAATCATAACTCGTTCGCCTCTTGAATGAAATTAAAATTGAAAACTTTTAAACATGCCTACGGTTAGAAACAAGTTGTGGGCGTTGGTTTAAAAACTTAGATAAGAACTATTTTGTAGTTACCATCTAAAAACTATCTGAAATTCAGGTAAGTACCTACCTACTTACTAAGTTGGACAAAAAAACTACAATCACAAATTCTGTACTTAAAAAGTACGAAAAAGCTGAAAAAGAACGCTTTTTAACGTCAAATATCTCTAAAAAAAAAGCATTGAATAAAACCATACTCACGTGAAATTTAAAGCTGTATACACACTGGCACGGAATCACCTTCCTAACGCACGTCACAGTCGCCCCAGACCCCACCTCGCTTTAATTTTAATATAAAAATCTCGTATCGTATCATAAAAATATAATTTTAGGAACGACCGCGCACGCCACTCGCCACCGTCTCTCCATTGACGCATTCGTTTTAAACTAATTTCGGTGCAGCTATTCCGCGATTCTGTAAACACCGGAGAGTAAAACTAGACCAGGGTAAGTTGAACTCTCGAATCTTTACAATAATACTTACTGAAACTCAGCTGAAGCAGACGTGAGAGACCAAGATGTACTGGAACTTCGAACCTTTTACCATGTTCTTTAAAGCGTACTGACTAGCCTTTAATTTAAGGTGCATAAAGTTGAAAGTTGCACTGCTTAGTTTGTTATTAAAATAGTAAGTAATAAGTTCTGTTTTGGGCACGCCGTGAGTCAGTCGGGATGAGGAAATGCGTGCAAGTTATAATTTCAGAGAGGCCGACATTGTTGATAGATTTTATAAATCTCTGGAAGTTTGGAATTTTGTGGGTGGTAACACTTTCTTTTTGATATCTTTAAAACAGTGTATTCTAAGAACTGACGTCTGTAATTTATAAGAATGGCTGATGTTTAATGATGTTGTCAGCAGCCCTACCACCCAACAGAGTTAGTTTATGTCAGTTTTCATTTTACAGAAATCGTGAATTTTAACTGAAATTATCCATTATCATTTTAAAACTGAGAACGCAGTATTCATTGGATTCCTTTTGTATTTGCTATCTATTCAAAAGGTCATTTTAAAGATTTATAACAACCTAAGTACCTATATTGTTTCGATGTACTAACACACATGAATAAATCAGCAAAGACTCACTGTGACGCGTTGTGAGAACTCCCACCTGGCAGATTTACGGGTTCGATTCTCGATTTCGAACAAATATTTGTTAGTTTGTTTCTGTCTATCTTTTTGAATAGTTGGACGTTGTCCCATAAAAACTTTGCCTCCAGCTTTCACCCCCTAAGGAGTAGAATTTCGGAAAATCCTTTCATACAGATGCCTACGTCATACGAAGAAAACTCTCCAAGTTTCAGGTCTCTACTATCAGCGATGCTATGCGTTGATCCGTCAGTCAGTCAGGACAAAGCATTTTATATGTATAAACGACAGGCATTTTGAGTTTGCCAGCTACCTCCGCCATAAGTGTAGTCTAATTTAGCTCTAGCACAGGTATGAATGGCCGGTTGTTTTGATTTTGTGTTTCTCCGTTTCCGGTGCGTAATTTGCAGCTTAAAATAACTAAGTGGATGCGTTAAAACATTACGCAATTTCCTTATTGGACTTATATTGGAAATAAATATTGCAGCGGACATTGTAAAAAGCGCTATCTACCCCCAAACTAAGCAACTAGGCTTGTTTTATGGTGACCAGACAACTGATAGATACATACTTATTATACATACAGTAACACCCAGCCAGACAACAAATTAAAAATAATAAAAAAACCGGCCAAGTGCGAGTCGGACTTGCGCATGAAGGGTTCCGTCCGCAATATATTTTGTTTTTAGCGGCAACAGAAATACATTATCTGTGAAAATTTTAACTGTAGCATCACGGTTCATGAGATACAGTCTGTTGACAGACAGACGGACAGTGGAGCCCTAGTAACAGGGTCCGTTTTTACCCTATGGTTACGGAAACCTAAAAAAATATATAAATAATTTTTTTTTGCCACTCTCTTTTCTTTCTATAATCAACAATATGAAACGCAAAAATCAAAATTATTACAATTTTATTTCGACTAATTAACTAGGTTATATACAGTCGAAATCAAAAACCCATCTTACTCGCTTCAGTCGGTCGGTCATTTTTACGTTTATATGAACGCTGAGGTTCGAATTGGATTAACAGCACTTACAGTGCTAAATAGCGTGAGCGTATTAAAAGTAATTAAAAAAAAAGGGGGAAAAATGATCTTTGATTCTCAGACCTAACGAATATAAGTACACAAAACAATTTCATACAAATCCGTTTAGGTGGAGATTGGTAACTAACACCGCGAAACGAGAATTTTATATACAGGTGAATTTTTTATGTGGGCCTTCAGGGCTATATCCTAAACTATAAGAGATAGCGAAAAATGCTGAAAGGAGTTGCGTGCCCGATTTTTATAAAAACTAAAACTGCATCATTCGATTTTTGAAAAGTTATTACCCTCGCCAGGACTCGAACCAGTTGATTTTGAAAATAATCAACCTATATTTTTATATCAACGGAAGAATTGATCTCTATCAGCAAGACTATCCATTGGTAAAAAAAATATAGGTATGGTATGATCATTTTTTGCAAAATCAACAGCAGGTTCGATTCCTAGCGAGGTTAATAACTTTTTCAAAAACTAATGATGCAGTTTTAGTTTTATCAAAATCGGGGACGCAACTTCTTTCAGCATTTTTCGGTATCTTTAATAGTTTAGGATATCTAAGATTTTAAGATATGATTCAAACTGATATTCCCATACAAGTTCCAACTGTGCGCAACGTAAATGACAGAAATGATATCCGCGATTGACTGGAGCAAGTAAGATAGGGTTCTTGAATTCGACTCTTAAACGTAGATATAATTTGACGAATCATTACAAATTGTAATCACAATCAGACAGACAGCTAATAGAAATCAACAACTAATATTCAGTCATTTCATTTTGCAAGTTTTAGAAATTGAAATACTAAAGCTAGTAGCGCCATCTAGTTAATGAAAGTAAAAATAGAAATCTATACAAATTTTATAAAGAGGAAAATTTTGGATGTTTTTTCGCATTGGATATGCTCCGAAACTACTGGACTGATTTTGATGAAACTTGGTATTAGGATACATTGATTCATTAGGAGTAACATAGGCTACTTTTTATCTCGATATTCCCACGGGATCGGGATATACGTGAGTGAAACCGCGAGATGATACTAGCTAGGTAACTCGTCTAGCTAGCTAGGTCCCCGTAATTCGCTTGGTAAGAGCGGTGGTGGAGAAAAATCGCATTAGTTCGGTAACCGAACTAACAACTAAGATATTAAAGTTATTATAAAACTATTAGGCCCAATGTATTTTAACTTTTTACGAATAATTATCAAAGTTAAAGTGATTGGATTTATTTCGACTAATTAGTTCAACTGGTTGAACTTATTGTAACAGATATTTTTTTCTAGTATTTCAATTTCTAAAATTCCCTAAAATCATTTTGACAATAATAGGTCAGCGGTTGACCACTATAACACCTGCCTGATGGTAGGTGACGATGCGGCCTAAGATGTAACATGCCTTCCTAGAAGATGAAGAAATCACTCGCAACTTGAAGATCCTAAATTGTCCACGTCAAATATTGGTAGAAAGTACCACTTAGTGATAATGTCTACCACTTTTTTTTAACCGTTCGTCATTGAGCGTTTCTCAAAGCTTCGCAGGCGTCGTTCATTTCCAATCCTTCTAAGATGTAAAGCAGGTTCTCAACTGAAGCGTCTTCATCATCATCGAACCATAACTGCAGCATGTTCTTAGCTCTTAATGGGTCTGTAACAATAACATAATAATAATAGAACATCTAGATAAATAGAGAAAAGGTAACCCTCTCTCTCTCCATACAAACGTAGTCGACTGTTTCCTCCCTGGATAATGACACTAGCACAAATATTTACAACGTTTGTATGGAGAGAGCGCCGGTACCCTTTCCTCTTAATTGAAGTCGGAAAGGGCTGGTCCTATAACCGCTGTAGCAAGTAGCTACGAGAAAAATAGATAAGATCCCGCCTACCGCCAGATCTTCGTGATTTTATAAAAGCTGTGAATTACTTAGCGCATGTCTTCAACACAGTTATAAACGATGTGCAATTATGAAGTTTAGAACCCAATGGCTTGGAGAGTTATCAGCGTTCGCACAGGTCAGCTTCAACTGTTTCCTTCCAGCAATACCTGGGTCGTCCCGAACCATCCGAATAGCCTAGCCCGGCAGCTGAAACCATCCGAATAGCCTAGCCCGGCAGCTGAAACCATCCGAATAGCCTAGCGCGACAGCTGAAACCATCCGAATAGCCAAGCCCGGCAGCTGATGAACAAGACCTACAACAGGCGACTTAAGCGCAAAGATATTCTATAAGCAGAGAACCTCGATGGAGGACTCGCTCCTCATGCCAGACGGACGCTCGGAACTCATCCGTTCATAGTCATAGGTCTGATTGCAGATGCTCCAAAAAAAAAACCTGGGTCGACTTCGAATAATATCGATGTGATAAGGCGCAGCGTCTTCGCTGGCTAGGTCATCTTAAGCGAAGATCGAAGCGCTAAGAAAGTCTTATTAAAGAAGTTTTTATATTGTGTTGTTTTATTTCACCTGTAGCATTCTCTGTGTCAAAGAACTCGATCTCGTCAGGTTTGAACCCGAGTTTGACGGCCAACTTCTTCCAGACGACGAGCTTGTTGGAGAGTGCGTCCAGTTGGTCCGCCGTGATCATGGTGACGCGAGCCCGGGGTGGCTTGTCCAGGTCCTCGTCTCCGGGGGCTGTTGAATCTGGTACCTGGGTGATTAGATTGATAAATTGAAGTTGAGAGGATGTCTAATATTAAGCCAAATAACAGTGTTTGGTATAAATGACCCAGTGGACAAATTAATTAATTGAGATTGTTCACTAATTTTTTTTCATTGAAATAACAAAACCATTTAGAGAAATATACTTCTTCTACACTATAGATAAAATAGATGTAGCATATTTTCGATTAAATGTGTTTGACCATCACTTGCACTCTGATGACGTCACCATCGGCGTTATGACGAAATCGACATGTGCCATAAGATATAAAAAAGTCAAATGACAGCCAACTAATAAATGTGGACCAAGAAACTTAAGAGAAATAACTGGAATGCTCACCAAAGCCCAATAAGCGAGCCGAGAAAGATAGATTCTCTCTAAATTGTGATTCTCTAAAATAAACCATATTTTTTAGCAATGTCCGGTTAGCTTTCTACTTGTGAGGACGAACGTCAAATTCTATGATGTGGACACACTTTTTTTTTCTACACAACTTAGGCAATGGAAGACATTAATATTACGCCAATAGTGACGTCACCACGCACTAACGATTATTAGATCAATAAAATCGGACATAAGTAAAAATGTGCAACTTAGTCAAAAGTGTCATGTAAGCTATTGTTCCTATAGCCAGGTAACCGACCTTTTAGACGGCGGCCATTAAAAATCCCCCCGCTCTAGACCTGTTTTAACAAATCAGTCGAAACTCAGCCGTTCGTGGAGTCGCATGTCTTTGTTTTCGGCACTTTTGTTCGCACTATAACTTCGCTTCACAGTTGTGTGTTTGTGTGGTTCAATTTAGAAAAAACTTTTATTGGATATGGCAGAAGAAGGTATGTACTACATTTTAAAATATTACATGATTACTTTGTCGTATAAAATTTATATTTTTATGTGATATGAAAACAGTTACAATTTAGGTACATTTTTTTGCTTTACTTTTTCAAACAATCGTGTTTTTATGTATATGTCGTGTCTTGTCGGGCTACAACTTTTATAACAATATAATAATTGATTTGTTGGCTATTGTAAATCATAATAAAACCATCCGCCTACGTCCGCCATTTTGTTTTATATGACTTTTAAATCGTACGTAAAAATTACACAATTATTTTAAGTTAATATATTTATTTATTTGTCGTACAGATAATTCGAGAACTATCAAGATATTTACTAGAAGAGCATTGTGGGAGATCTTGAATGAATTCAAGGGCCACAAAATAGAAGAAAAGTTTTCATTGTTTGAAGATAGACTTGTCCAATTGACAAATTGTCCGGAACATGAGAAACATAAAATGGTAAATGGTTTGAAGCACTTTAAAAGTGAATTCAAAAAGAAGTGGAGAGGAGCTTCATTTAAAGAAGAACGGTTTTTAAAAAGTAATGAAGTGTGGCTTACTTCTTCGATGGAATTACCTAACTGGCCTGAAATGACCTTACCAAAACCTGGACGTCCAAAAAAATCATTTGAAGATGTGTGTGACCGTAGCAAACGGAGAAAAACAAAAGATCTGCGTGAACAAGTATCTGTCGAGGAGTTGACTTATGCTGCTGGCGTGAGTCAGGGCACTTCAGGAAATAAAGATGCATCAAAAATAATTAAAGAATTAATGGCTTCACCCACCAGAGCTACTAAACTTAGAAAAGTTATTTCTAGTACCAAGAAGCAAACAACTGTAAAAAAATATACGCCAGCAGAAGCACTGGCTATCTTTGTTGAAGGTGATTTCACTAGAAGACAATGGGAAATAATCCACAGATCTGGTAAAGCTATTTACCCATGCTATTCTGTCATACAAATGGCTAAGATTGAATGTTATCCCGAGGAAGAATCAATACATGTCACTGAGACAAGCGCAGAAGTTAAACTTCAAGCATTACTAAATCACACTGCATTGCGCTTGTACAAATATATAGCGGAGGTTGTCAATACGTCATGCACTGAAGAAGAAAAACAAAATATGGTGTTAATTTCGAAATGGGGATGTGACGGATCTCAGCAGACACAATACAAGCAAAAATTCGAAAATCACGGAGATAGTGATGCAAATATTTTTCAAAGCTCACTAGTGCCTCTAAGACTATCTGTTATCATTGAAGAAGAGGAGAAAGAAAATCATTTGGCAAAATCCGGTTCCGTCTTCAGTCAGATTCTGCAGACCCATACGTATAAGATTTATAAATGAAACAAAAGATATCACAAAACAAGAAATACAATACATTGAAAACCAAGCCGAACAGCTTCAGGAGACAGAAATTGATGGCAGCAAAATAAAACATAAACTGTTACTTACCATGATTGATGGCAAGGTATGTAATGCTGCTACAGACACCTCATCTACAATGAGATGCTACATTTGCGGACAGACTTCGAAGGATTTTAATAAATTAATTAAAAAAGAAAGTAAAGTAGAAACGTTGAAGTTTGGATTATCAATTCTTCACGCAAGAATTCGATTTTTCGAATCTATTTTACATTTAGCCTATAAATTGCCTTTACAAAAATGGCAAGCACGGTCTACAGAAGAAAAAATAATTGTAAAAGAGACTAAAGAAAAACTACAAAAAGCCTTTAAAGAGGAAATGGGATTACTCGTAGATGTTCCCAAAGCAGGGTTTGGGAACACTAATGACGGGAACACGTCAAGGAGATTTTTTGCAGATCCGGAATGCTCCTCAAGAATAACTGGCATCAATGTCGATTTAATAAAAAGGTTTAAAATTATATAATGAAACTGCAAAAATATATGTCGATCTGTATGGTTGGCATCCCATGTCACCAACCATACACAAAATTTTGATACATGGAGGTGAAGTAATAGCTCATGCACTCCTACCTATTGGCCAGTTATCGGAAGAGGCAGCTGAAGCCCGAAACAAACATTTTAGGCAATACAGATTACATTTTTCCCGCAAATTTTCGCGCAGAGACTGCAACATAGATATAATAAACAGACTTCTTTTAAGTTCAGATCCATTTATCAGCTGCAGCAGAAAGACGCAAAATAAAAAAAGACAGCCTTTCTCAAAGGAGGCAATAGAAATGATGTCTGCCAGCACGGTATTTAAAAATAGACAAAGCGAAGACGAAAGTTCCGACGAAGAAGAAGTTGAAGAATCCTAAAAATGTAAAAAGATGTAAAATTTTAAATTTATAATTATTATATTGGTCAAACTTTGTGTTTTATTTAATTTAATTGCACATAAAATTATATAAATAAATTAAATATTTTTGTCCGATTTTTTCACTCAAATACTCGTTAGTGCCACGTTTAAAAGTTTAGAAATATTGAAACAATTATTAAAAAAGAACTAGTGAGAAAAGCTCAGCAATATTCAAATAAGTATCATATATAAGTCTATATTTACGGAAAATAATATAAAAACCATAGGCCAGGAAATTTGGACAATCCCAATAATTGTCCACAGGATGCATTTTGCTGTCATGCCCTCTGCGCACGACGGCTTGTCGCGACCCTAATAAAGTTGTTTGTCTACCTAGTTCATATTACGTTTTTTATTGACCGAACGAGCGAAGCGAGAGAGGTCTAGTGGCGAGACGGTCGGTCGGTTGTACCTATGTATCTATATATCTATGTATCTATGTATGTTTGTTCGACGATAACTTGAGTACCGTTGCTCTGATCTTAATGACTTTTGGTATACGGGTAGTTAAGGTCCATAGAATTTTTAAGTTCGAACATGAGAGGGATCGGTTAGGGGGCTTCGATGATAGGGGGTGCAGTAGGGGATCTACCTATATGACAGGCGAACTATATGGCAAATATACCCAAGTGGGGTATCAAATGAAAGGGCGTAACTTCGGTGACAATAATATGGTACCATGGAAATGATCTGATGATGGAGCTGGAAGGAATCCACAGGAATGTATCGTCTCAGCGGTCATTTTTATATCAAACTCATTTGTATCAAAAAGGAAAAAAACGCTTTGACCTTCATGATTAAAAAATGACAATGTCAAAAATCAAAATGACATGTTTTCTTTCTGTCATTGTCGTAAAAAATATGATTTCCAGATAATTTCAAAACCATTACATATTAACTTAGCTTTGATATTATGATTAAAATTGATAAAAAAAGGTACCTATCTATATAATAATACGGTCATCCTAAATAAAATTCAAATAATTCGTAAAGTTTAGAGTGCAAAGTCATGCACTCTTGTGTTCGTTCTCGATGGTCTTCGAAGGATCAGTAGCTGCTTGAACCAGCTATTGATCAGCTAAACGGAAGCCAAAGCGAAAATTGGACAATCCTTCTATAGTTGACGTCGTCTGGGCCACTCAGGATGTACCTACTTACCTACCTTGGGTGAAGACTGTAGATTAAAAGCGTCTACTTAATCTACTTTCCTATAAATCGTCAGACCTCTCTTTTTGTTTCATATTCATAATTATTCATTTATTTCATAATCAAGGGTTGGTTTGGTTAATAATTGTGGTGAATAATATTAAATAGTATTGCTAGCTGATCTAGAGATTCTAATTAAAAAAACTGGTGACTAATCTTTTTAATATTTTTATTTAATAATAGGTTAGGACTTATTATAGGACATATAGGTCCACCAATAATATAGGTCTCAAACTTCTCTAATATATTTGTATCGAGGGAGGAGCCTCTCTCCTCTTTACCTCTTTCGTTAGATTAAGATGAGTACATACTTACTACATAGGTACTAAAAATTTTAGTGTTAAGTCTGATGATAAAGACCCGATGAGAAAGGTGACAATAAGAACTTAACGATCTTGAGAAGTCTAAGATAGTCATATCCATGTTTGTACTCGTTCAAAGCACCTTGATAAGTAGGTATTCTATAGCTTCTGAAGAATCAGCTGACATCTGGGATCTGGTGATAGAGGTGGAAGAAGGCACTCAACTTCAAAGAAATATGAACTCATCTTCTAGACAAGATAAGTCTACCGTTAATGTTCGTTAAAGTTGTCTTGATAAGGAGGCACTCTAGGCACATGAGTGTGCTCTAGGTGTTAAACAAGCAACTGATATCTGGGGTTTGGTAATATAGCCGAGTAATATATAGAAAGCTATATGAACTCATCTCTAGATAAGTTAGGTCTATCGTGTTCACTTGATGAGTAGGTAGGTACTCTAGCTACTGACGATATGGTGGAATATAGAAGGAAGAAGGCTATAGGAGTTTTTAATCACACACGATTTACTTTCATTGTAGGTAGGTACTTATTCTCTCGAGTATCAATAAAACGCGAAATAAATAAATACGTGATTGAGACCAAGAAAATTAGGCTATGGAATTCATTTTCTAGACAAGATACCTAGTCTTGTTCTGTATTCTGAGCCTATGCCTAACGCGTTTGGATTCGTTAAAAGTATAATAGAGTCAGCGATGTCCAGTGTCTGATGATAGTGATACTAGGCACATATCATTTAAACAAGATAGACCCTAAGTATTTGAAGTATTTCGCCGTTATATCATACTTTACGCTGAAAAGTAAAAATCGGTACAAAAAACTCGTGAGGTCTCAGTTCGGGGCGAACTACTAGTATATTTTGTCAGCGACTCTAGGGCATAATTTTCCAAGCACTAAAACATAAATTAAGCTTTCTACCTGTGGTACAGAAGTATTTGAGCTTGAGGTCAATATAATTTTTAAACTTGGGCAAGATACTTACATAAAAAATTAAATAAAGATTAGTTTTATGAAAACTATTGTTAGGCGTTAAAAATTGAATTACCTGTTCAATATCGTTAGCGTCTTCTTTAATGAGTTCAGTTTCAAGTTGTTCTTCCTCTTCTTCGGTTTCGTGTTTGATTCTCTTGTCGTTAGCAGTACCCGGTGTGTCGCCGTTGGTTGCGTTAGCGGCTGCGTTCGCGGCCGCTTCGCGGGTTATGCGTTCCACCTGGGTAAATCACAATATCACAGACTAGCAGCGCTTCGGGGGTTCCCGCGTAACTTTCGATTCCGTGGGAATATCGGGATAAAAAGTGGCCTATGACATTACGAATGAATGAATGTATCCTCATACCAAGTTTCATCAAAATAGGTCCAGTAGTTTCGGAGCCTATTCGTTACAAACAAAAAAATCTTTCCTCTTTATAATATTAGTATAGATAGATGGTTTGCTATTTTAAGTTCCTTATTTTTTTATTTACGGGATGTTTGTAGAATTTTGGTTATATTGACAGGTGGCACTGAGTGCTTCTCCAAGCTTATTTCTCAACAATTCAATTTCTGAGAAGTCTTATGAAACGAAGACCATCGTTCTTTCATTAATAAATTTGCATACACAATCTTCAATGGTCACAAAGGGTGAGCGCACACCTAGCCGCACCGCAGTCGCCGCAGCGAAGGAAATCCCCACGGCCGATGCTGATGACGTCACCAGCCGGAGCCGCGCGCATACAAACGTTGACTGCGGCGCTTGCGGTGCGGGTAGGTGTACGCTCACCATAATACCACAATGAGCTAATACTACAAAATGACTCACCATAGCCTCCAAATAGTCAGGCAGTCGTCCTATAGGGTTGTTAGTGTGTACAAAGAAGTGAGGACTGCGACTGGCTAACAAGCGTAAAGCGCGCCATCCCCACCCGCCGCATGACACTCGCTTGCGACCGTATGCGTCCACGCCACTGCCGTTCACCATGTAAGACTCTAAACAAACAATACTGGATATTACATTAGGCACACATCCTAACTTAGTTTTTAAGACGTTTCAATGTGATCTATGTTCCTATATATACATAAGCAAAGCAAAGAAATTTGACTTTGACTTTATTACAGTAGCTCTCATCGGCACTGAAGACATCATCAGCTCCTTGATTCACAAACCGTCGGAAGGCAACCGAAAAGACAAGGATGACGTGTTGTCATCCTTGTCTTTTCAGTTTTATTCGTTTCGGTAGCCTTCCGATGGTTTGTGAATTAGCCTACAGATATTGTAAGTGAAAGTGGTTGAGACTTGAGAAGGGCAGATATAAAGGTCCTCAACAAAAACGTCCCAAAAGCTGACCAATAAAGCACTGTAAGGTCTGTCTGGAGGAAGGCCTATGCCTAATAGGGAAGCTTATATCTTGTAAGATAGCTAACTAGTAGTTCGCCCCGAACTGAGACCTCACGAGTTTTTTTCAGCGTTTATTATATTTCAGCGTATAGTACTAAAATGTATAATATAACGACGAAAGACTCCAAATACGACAAATCTATCTTATTTGAATGATAGGTGCCTAGTATCGCTATTATCTGACATTGGATGATTTAGAGAATCCAAACACGATAGGCATAACTTGTTGTTGTTGTTAAGTTCTAAAAGCATAGGCCAGCTCAATCATCACACCCTGGACATCCGTTGACTCTTTATTTTTACTCAAGACATTTTGAATGTGTCCAACATAATATCCAGAAGATAGTAATTCCTTTCCTTCCTTCCTTATGTATCTACTTATCATAATGTTACGTAAGAAGAAACGAGAAGACAAGCTCGAGAACGAGAATATATTAGAGAAGTTTGAGGCCAATATGTCCTGTAATAAGTCCCTAAACTAAAATATAACAAGTCAATAAAAATTATAAAAAAATTAGTCACAAATTTTATAATTATCAGAGTCTAGATCGGCTAGAACCGAACATTCCTACTATTTAATACTATCCACCACTATTATTGTAAAACAGCCCATGATTATGAAATAAATAATTATAGGAAATGAAGCAAAGAGAGTTCGGACGATTTGGGGCCAAGTAATAAATTTCTATAAATTTTAAATTTAAATAAATTTGGATTAAGAATATTGTAAATAGTAAGCGTGTTACATTGTGAATTTGTGATGCTACACCTTCGTTATTTTTCTTTTGCAATCACAATGTAACACGCTTACTATTTAAGTACAATATTCTTAATCCAAATTTATTAGATTTTATTTTCTATTTTTTAGTTGGACTTTTTTATTAAAGCGTGTTTTTTTTAGTTTTTTATTCTATTAATTTATTTTATACTTTTTGGTCTTAAATAACTTAATATGTTAGATCGGACCCCGGTTACTATTGAAAGACAATCTACTCGTCAAGACGATTCTAACGAGCCTAAACTCGATGAGGTTGTGTCGTTTCATTGCGAAGTTCCTATGACCACCTTCCAGTTCCATCATCAGACCCTGGTTACCATTGAAAGACAAACTACCCGTCAAGGCGATTCTAACGAGCCCAAACTCGATGGGGTTGTGTCGTTTCATTGCGAAGTTCCTATGACCACCTTCCAGTTCCATCATCAGACCCTGGTCACCATTGAAAGACAAACTACTCGTCAAGACGATTCTAACGAGCCCAAACTCGATGGGGTTGTGTCGTTTCATTGCGAAGTTCCTATGACAACCTTCCAGTTCCATCATCAGACCCAAGTCACCATTGAAAGACAAACTACTCGTCAAGACGATTCTAACGAGCCCAAACTCGATGAGGTTGTGTCGTTTCATTGCGAAGTTCCTATGACCACCTTCCAGTTCCATCATCAGACCCTGGTTACCATTGAAAGACAAACTACCCGTCAAGGCGATTCTAACGAGCCCAAACTCGATGGGGTTCTGTCGTTTTATTGCGAAGTTCCTATGACCACCTTCCAGTTCCATCATCAGACCCTGGTTACCATTGAAAGACAAACTACTCGTCAAGACGATTCTAACGAGCCCAAACTCGATGGGGTTCTGTCGTTTCATTGCGAAGTTCCTATGACCACCTTCCAGTTCCATCATCAGACCCTGGTCACCATTGAAAGACAAACTTCTCGTCAAGACGATTCTAACGAGCCCAAACTCGATGAGGTTGTGTCGTTTCATTGCGAAGTTCCTATGACAACCTTCCAGTTCCATCATCAGACCCTGGTCACCATTGAAAGACAAACTTCTTGTCAAGACGATTCTAACGAGCCCAAACTCGATGGGGTTGTGTCGTTTCATTGCGAAGTTCCTATGACCACCTTCCAGTTCCATCATCAGACCCTGGTTACCATTGAAAGACAAACTACTCGTCAAGGCGATTCTTGACGAGTAGTTTGAATGAATGAACTATGAAGTATGGATAATGAGATAATTCCTGCAGATTCCCTCCAGGTCTATCATCAGATCAGTTTCATGGTACCATATTATTGTCACCGAAGTTACGCCCTTTCATTTGATACCCCACTCGGGTATATTTGCAGTATAGTTTGTGTGCCATATAGGTAGATCCCCTTTTGGACCCCTATCTCCGTAACCCCCTGACCGATCCTGCTCATGTTCGAACTTAAAAATTCTATGGACCTCAACTACTTGTATACCAAAAATCATGAAGATCAGAGCAACGGTACTCAAGTTATCGTCGAACAAACATACAAACATACAAACATACAAACATACAAACATACGAGCGACCGACCCTTCTCAACACTAGACCTCTCTCGCTTCGCTCGTTCGGTCAATAATCGAATGAAATGGAGGAAGATTGTGAAGGATGCCACAAAGGGTTATAGCGTCACAGGAAATATTAGTAGCTGTAAAAATGTTTGTTCAGGAAACTATTGGCACCATTTGTCTGCGATGTCTAATAAAAAGGCACTTCTACGGCGATGGCTAGACGCTGTTTGTAATGTGGTTCACCAATGTGGTATTTATCAAATACTGTGGTATTTACTGATAATCTAAGCTAGTTTATTGATGGATGTCAGTATTTACCATGCATGCCTTGCCTTTTTATTTCGTTGATGGAATGTAATTTAGTATTTTTCATAGTGATGAACCACATTATAAACTGAATGTCTAGCCTTCATCTATAGCTGACTTTGAAGGATATTATATTGACTTTCAATGTATCCCGTGGTGGAGTGAGATGGAAGAGATTCTTGCTCAACAGAGGGTTAGAAAAAAAAACAATCAAAATGCACTTGTATCATAAACAAACTACTCATAGTTTACTTTAAAATACTAGTTAAACTAACATACCTAAAGAAGGCATGAAATCTCGTTCCTTGGTGCGACACGCAGTCAAATTATCAGGGCACAAGTTCCACAGTTTTGTTAATTCATTGCTGAAATTACAAAAAAATACTATTTACACTTTTTATTTGCTTTTCAAAGATCATGTTATAAAATAAATATGGGTAACAATAGATGATGCACCAAATGTAAGTAATGTTTTTAAACGTAACGTAAACAAAAAGTAAACCTTTTTGTTAGGTTGCAGTGGAGACAAGCAGATCGTGAATTGGCTAATCACAGTGCTCTAAATCTCTCCTCTTCACCCATGTCCGCGTCAGTGGAAAACTTATATACAAGAGGTTGGATTAGCTACATCCCTCAGAATTGTGTCAATTTGACGTAAGATGAGATGACGAACTCCAATGCAGATTCCTAGCATATTTATTTACAAGTTGTTGTGCTTACTTTCCCATGTATGACTTGTTTGAACCCTGGTATTCCTTGATGATATCACCAACAGGACGTCGTCGTTTTCTTGTCTTCCGGACCTCCTCTGACGACTCCACTTGCACTGGCGGCTTCGGTTTTTGGAATTCTGTAAGTATCACAATAATAGTATACATATTTTAAAATAATCCTAGTTTCATTTTGATAGGTACCTATCAAAGAGTATGAATATTAAATTATTTCCAATAGATATCAGGGACCCTTACCTGGACATCCATCATTCTTCCAATTATTCCAATGCTCTTCCCTCTTCAGGATGCGTTTGACGCACTCAGCAAACCGTTTCCCTTGAGGTGGTGTCTCACTCAGCAGCTTGTATATTAGAGTTGTCGTCTCTTTCACCCATTCAGTTTGATCTGATTTTAGTTCTTGAGATTCCCTGAAGACAAAGAATATTACAGGTCATTTAAACACAGCGTTATGTAGCCCTGAAGGCGCGATTCCATTGGGCAAATGACTAGTATTGCAAGTTGTATGCAAATTGAACAAACCTGCATACAAGCTACAAGTTGTATGAGGTAGTTTGAACGTGTACATTTTTTTATTACACCCATGATGTCCTAGTCTGTCAGTGACAAAATGTTCATTTGATGTATACGTCAGGCCGCCGCCATCTTGACTACTGTTTATAGAAATAAAATGACGGAACGTGGTTCATTCTGTCGCAGTAGCTTCATGATGTCAGAACTTTTTCATGGTTCTTACAATTTATTTGAGTTAATTAGTAATACCTTTTAGTGAGTGGATTAGGCGTTGTAGTAAAATAATGCTGATGATTATGTAACTTATATGATTAAAATATAAAATATGTTCTGACAAGTGCCTTTCGATTTACGTTACCTACGCTCCGATTTTGGTTAAAATAGCTGGTCCTTTATAAGTCCTACTTTATTGTTGAACATCTCCACTTGTATGCAATAAAAACCTGCATCCAATTTGCGCACCCTCATGTTTCCAAATCAAGCAACTTGTGTCAACAAAAAATCAACCAAATGTAACGTCATACTTGAATGCAAGACTTGCCTAGTGGAATCGCGCCTTGAGAAGCTAAACTACTAAACTTGTGGATTCTATTATAATACTAGCTTTTGCCCATAACTTCAGCCACATAGAATTAGTAGATTAGATCAAGAAATCACAGAACCCCCATACAAACTTTGTCCCCCTTTTTCACCCCCTAATGGGTAGAATTTCGGAAAACTTCTTTCTTATCAGATGCCTGCGTGTGTTCTTTGTATAACTTATACAAAGAACACACGCTCTAAGTTTAAGGTTTCTATGATCAGTGGTTTAGGCTGTGTGTTGATCCGTCAGTCAGTCGTTCAGAACAAAGAATTTTGTTATATTTCGGTATGTTTAGATTACTTACATTTTAAACTTAACAGTTGATGATAAATATTGGAACAATATCAAAAACTGTATCAACACGCATCGCCTAAAGTTTGAATCCGACAACTGTAACTCCAACAGCTTCTGATTGGTCAAGAACTTGGCAAAGTAATGCTGTTCTTTAGTCTCTTGCATTTCAACGTCCGTTGTGTTTGTCACGGGCTTCAGTCGGTTTAGTTTTGACTTTTGGAGCTCAATGGATTCTAGCTTGTAAGAAGAGAAAGCAGAGAGAACACTTCCGGAATGCTGGAATAGAATAGAATAAAAAAATATTGCTTAAAAATATAATAAATTAATTACACCAAGAGATCGCTGGACGCCCTGCGCGTCCTCTACAATAATATCTTTAGGAGGCTGTTGGGTCTTCCCCGCTTCTGTAGCGCCTCTGAAATGTTTGCGCGGACACATACTGATGGCTTCCATGCCATCATGCGTAAAAAACTCATTTCATTGGTGGGCAGGGTGCGGGGGAGTCACAGCAGTATCCTGAAGACAGTTGCGGAGAGGGTCAACTCCCCATTTATGGTGCATTTCAGGGGAGTGGCGGTCAACCAAGGAACTTTTCCTATAAATTGACCGTTGCTCCAATGACTTGCACCATCTGTCGTTTGTGAGCCCGTCCCTGATGATTTTTATTGCCCTTATTTTATTTTTATTTTAATTTATTTTATTTTAATTTATTTTAATTTATTATATTTTAATTTTAATTCTCATTATGGATCGGTGTTATCTGAAATAAACGCATTTTTTTTTTTTTTTTTTTATTAACATTACCTTAAACTCTCAAAAACATCTAAAAAAAAATTACGTTGTGTTGTTTTAGCAGGCAACAGAAATACTTTATCTGTGACAATTTCAACTCTCTATCTATCATGGTTCATTAGATGCAGCCTGGTGATAGACAGATAGACTGAGAGCGAAGTCTCAGTAATAGGGTCTCGTCAGCATAACTGTTTAACTTATTCTTACTGATGGCGCAATCCAATTCAGATAAAGTCAGACCCATCCGGTTTTTGAGATTTAAGTATAAAATCAAAAGCTAAATGTAGTACTTACTGCAACAAATGTCTTCCACTGCAGCCGATTGTAACAAGTATTAGGATTCCTAAAAAAATCCTGTAAACTCCAGAATCTACAGTACAAATTGTAGTCAATATTCAACTTATTCTTGTCATCGGTGTCGACCACCATCTCTTCGTCCAATGAATCTTTGAGGGTGCTAGAATTGTCACCACCAAACTCAGTAACATTTTCCAAGTTAAACTCTGATACTATGTTCAAGCCCGAACGTTCAGAGAATGGAAAGAATTTTGCTAAAAATAATAATATTCGACCGCAGAAAACTGTGTTCTGTGATCTGGAAAGTCTACGGAGTAGATCGTTGCACATTCTAAGCAAGTTGTTCTTACAAGCTACGAAGAATAATTCCTCTTTCCATATGGATACGCCGTTTTCAACGTATGAAAACATTTTTTCGCACTTATTCAGGGTTAGGGCGTCGAAAATGTCGCCCAGTAGGACTACTGGCATCGTTGGAGTCACCATGTGCCGTCTACACGATTCTATGCAAAAACAGATGAAGTTTTCCAGCGTATCCGGCTCTTCTAGGAGCAAATCTAGGAGCTTATCTCTGAAAGCTTGGTCCATCGCCGCTTTGCGGTCTGATTCGTTTGAATTTTTGGTAAACGAATCGAGTAAATCGATGTTGTTTGTCGCGAAGGCTTTAGAGAGTACATCCTGTTGATAAATTACAATGTTTTAATGGTTTTTATTCAGAATTAATATATTTGTTTTTTGTGAGGTTATGTTTTTTTACTCACTCGATATTTAGCTCGAAGATCATCAAAACCGAGTTTATCGGATGTTTTTGAAGAAGACATCTTCTATTTTGTTTCACATGAATTAGAATAAGTAAAATTTTTTCACACGACACAACCACCAAATTCACCAAATCCACAAACAATCTTGAAACAATCCACAAACAGAAAGAGAGAAAGAAAGAAAAATGGCAAACTGTATGTAGAGTGAAAGAGAAGGTAAACCAACAGATATCACTGACAAATTACAAGTCGGCTATTTTCATCCAACAGAAAATCCTATTGGTTTAGCTTGATGACGTCAATCGGAGACTAGTATTTATTGGACAAACAATGGAATTTACAATTTTTCCCCAATGAGAGTTAAGTTCAATGAACAGTAATTGAAAAATATTTCAAAATTCTATGGTCTAAGTCATATTAACATTAACGTAGGTTCATAGAGAAGTATTTCAAATGTATGTAGAGAAGATTAGGTTCAACAATAACTATCATTATCGCCGAAGAAAGAAACTCCTAAAACCTGTGCCTAAAACCCACTATGACCTCATCATTGACGCAGACACTTTAATAAAATAAAATTAAGTGTATAAATAGGGCTTTATGGACTAAAAGTCTTTTGCTTACCCTGTTTACGGTAAAATAAAATGATGTTAATTTGACAGATATTTGACAGCTATTTTGAGTGCGTGTTGTGTGGCGTCCTACCCATTTAGCTTTGTATTATTTTTCACGATTTTTACTTGATCCTTTGTTTAGAAATGTATTAGAGTTAAGCTTATCTAATCATAGTTGACTCGTACGTATTTACTATTAAGGATTTAGTTGTAGAGGCATAGTTTTATTCAGAAGCATGGACCGAAATATGAGGTAAGGTGATTTTCCTTTCCCTCGTAACGAGATCACTTTTACACAGTAAAAAGTGAAATTCGCGACGCGTATGTGATCATTGACTCGTAGGGCAATGTTCTCTAACGACTATGCAAGTAGAAGAATGTTGAATCAGTTGATATCTTAGTAGAAAATGAACTAAGCGAGTGATTACATTATGTCTTAGTTCGCGTATGGTTGCAATTGTAGGGGTAATAATATTGTATTCTACAATGTTTACTCGCATTAGTTGCGTGCTCGATATTTATATTGTTATCACGCGCGCTTCTTATCTTCATACTTACGTGCATGTATTATGATAAGCGATAATAATATACATGTTATTATAAATAAAACATTGATTAGTAGATAAGTACCTACCTACATTATAATGCTAATGTATTATAATACTAGCTGCGCTCCGTGGTTTGACCCACGTAAGTCCCGATCCCGCGGGAATTTCGGGATCAAAAGTAGGTATCTTAGGTCCTTCTCCATCCCCTAAACTACCACTATGCGGATTTTCATCCAAATTGGTGCAGTAGTTTAACCATGAAAAAAAAAACAATATTCATTTATAATATCAGTAAGAAGTAGGATTTTACGTTTCTACCCTTGGTAAGTAGGTACTGATTCTGATTCAGAAAATAAAGACAAAAATTGGCAACCTTCGAGGTTTCAGAAACAAAGTAGTTAGGTATGTCTAAACAGTCATAAAAAATACAATCAAATTTAGAACCTCCTTCTCTAAAGTGTGTTAAAAATAAACACCATTTACATAACCAGCGGCATAAAATCTCCTTAGAAAATCGGCATACTCCTAAATATAAACTCTCCAATAACATTCCAGATCAAGTTACGTGAACAGCGGGCCTCGCTCCCTGCCCCACATGAGCAGCAACAAACGACACAACAATGGCAACGGACACAGCAGTAACGGACACAACGGCGCCCGGCTCAGTCCACCTGCACAGAACATGGCACACAACACAACACAGCATGATGATCTCATTAACTATGTCTATGACTCTTGGAATAAGGTTAGAGTCACTTGTAATTATTTTTTAAGTGCTGTGGCTTTTGAAGTCCCTCACACACCAACTTAAGTATCCTTTGGCGTTAATCCAAGCATGATTGGCTGCAGCTTTTAGCTAAGGTCGACCCATTTGGGTCGGCACATGACTCCTCTTTTATGTTTTTTATGGTTTTTTATGTCACTTTTCTGTTTCTTTTTTCTTTGTCATGTTCATTTCCTCTTTCCTGTGTTCCTGGGTCTTTTTACACAATAAATGCATGCAAAAAAGGAAACACTAAAAGGAATAAGATTTAGGTATACTAAACACACTAAAACTATATTTGTAAATGTAAAATTCAAAATCCTGACTGACTGAAATATTAAGGCACACCTCAAACCAGTGGACGGGTCCAGCGAAAGTTTGGCATAACTGTAACATAGGGATCTGCTAAGCAGGGTTCGAGGATATATATCAATGGATATATATCATGATATATATACGATATATATCGGATATATATCCAGTGGTTTTTTGTGATATATATCAATACAAAAATTGTTTAAATATTTGATAAAAATAAGTCAATTTTCACAGTTTTCTACTGTAGTTCTCCATCCTAAATGTAGATGGCGTTGGAGTAAAGTTAAAACATACTCCCTAATAGTAAGTTTAGGTATTAACGTTTAAAGTTTAGGTATTATGAGTATTAGTGTAGGTATTCAGAAAATTAATGAAGCCATTGAATGATTGTAATTTATAAGATTTTATCTTTTCGAGTTAATATTACCTGCTGTAGTTTATGATTTTAATTGATTTTTCTGATTTATAAGAAGATTTTATGATTTTAATTGATTTTTCTGATTTATAAGAAGATTTTATGATTTTTAGTTAAATCTCATTTTATTTATTGTTCTTTTTTTTTTAAATATTTTATTATGTTTATAAAACATAGGCATGCAAACAGTATACTTATATAATACAACAAAATAACAATATGGCTGTCATACAAAATGGATAAATATCATGAAAATATCACATTTTTTATATATATCGGATATATATCAAAAAAATCCGATATTTTGATATTTATTACAAATATCGGATATTTTCGAACCCTGCTGCTAAGAAAGGATCTTAGAAAATTCATCAAATATTAAACAACTTTCACTTGTTCATATTTTTATGGTAAAAGGAGCATGCCCATTTACTTAGAGATTTTGGCCACTGATTATGTCAATGTTATTTTAGCTTTATCTTATGGACCAATATTATCCCTATCCTTACTTCACTATCACTATCACTACATAGTATAAAACAAAGTCGCTCTGTCCCTATGTACTATGCTTAAATCTTTAAAACTACGCAACGGATTTTGATGCGGTTTTTTGAAGTGAAAACTTCTTATGGCGCGTTGGGCACTTTTGTGGGTGAGCATTTTCAGCCGTTCTCGCGACAGATTTTGACGCGACAGATGAGATTTTATTTGTGTTAGTCTTTTTGTTTAACTTATACTGCCATCTATTACACAAATTGTTTTAATAGATAGAGTGATTCAAGAGGAAGGTTTATATGTATAATACATGCATAATATAGCCGTGCGAAGCCGGGGCGGGTCGCTAGTAATAATATAAATGTGAAAGTAAATGTCTGTTAAGTTTTCACGCCTACCAATTTTGCTGAATTTTGGGTAAAGAGATAATTTGTACCTTGGAGAAGGACTTTACTTATTACTTTTGGCTTCTTTTCATTCCAATCCCAAACCTTACGCAGGTAAACCCGTGGAATGTATCCAGTGTTTTATATATAAACAAAATTTCAGGTAACACGTGAACTAGAAAGAGGAAGTCAAGATGCGAAGTATTACCAAGAAGTGATAGCGCCGCGACAACTAGCAAACTTCAGACCGTTCAACTTAGAAGAATGGTGGGCCCGGCGCCTACTCCAGAACATAAACCGTAACAAACATAGATCTTAGTTCCTAGACTGATTTCTAATATGATAAAACCAGGGTTGATGGTCAACTGAAACACTCCTTGAGAGAGAAAAACCCTAATATTTGAAAAGTTAAGCAATATTAAAAAATTAGAAATTGTTAAAGAAACAGCGAAGCAATCGCGTAACATACATCTAAGAAAAACAGCCCAATAGAGAACATCTTCCTTTTTAAAGTTCGGTTGAAAAACCGAAATCACTGCTCAGTTGCTCACTAATGAAAAAGTGACTTTATACTTAGTGCCTTTCCTTTCCAGCAATATAATAATTTTTAAATGCATTTACATTATAATATTAATAATTAATAAATGTCATACCATTTTAATTAAATGATGTGCCTATTTCAATTTACACTAACCAATTTGTGCCTAAATACCAGTTTTCATTAGTTTTGAATATTAAATATTAAACCCACTTGCAACAAAATTGGGGATTTATTAAACCTAGACTTAGTCCATACATTTTTGCAAGATTTTAAGCTAAAATAGAGTAGATCTATGTTCAAATATTTCTACAACATGCCCTAAAACTAATAGACTTTCATACAATACTTATTACAATTGATTTCAAATCAAGATCCGCCTATCCTAAGACATACAGTCAAACGTGAGGTCAAAAATTCAGCCCCAAGTATGGTGCGATGTTTTACGTGTTTATTTTAAGCAAGTTTATAAAAAAATACCTTAGATCTACGTTTCAATCCCGTTACAGGGGCCGCTGTCACGACGACTTTTTATAAACACGAAAAACCCCGTTTCATATTATATAAAAAACATGAGTGAAAATCGTGTGACTTTCAAAATACCATAAGAATTTTATTCGCCCAGTCTTTTTACGAAGTTAAATATTCTATATAAATCACTTTGTTTTTAGTTGACTGTTAACTCTGACATAACAATAGAAAACGTTGAAATTAACATGTTTTTACATCATATTCTGAAGTAGATTTTCATATAATTGTATAATATCAGCTTTTTAATTGATGAAATCATCTCTTCATTTATAAATTTATGTGTATGTTTGTTAAGTATATATTTACAAAACTTATATAAGTATTGTATTCGTTGTCTGGGTACCACAAGACAAGCCTAGTTGCTTACCTTGGGGCTAGATGGCGTTGTGTGAAGTGTCTCATATTTATTTATTTCCTTACAAAATGTGAATGTTTGATTTGATTTTCCTTGTGGTTTTGTCAATTATTTTTGGATTTTAATGCACTTGTGAAATAGGTTTTATATTTATTTAAATGAAATTAAACTCAAACTTAAGTGTGTGCGGCCATTGAGATAGAAAAAACCGTGGTTAAATACATTCGTCAACCAGAATTCGGCACCCGTGGTGTCTTTTAGTTAACTTTAAGCCGCCAAGCGGCAACATTGTTTAAAAAAAAAATTTCTAAGTCAAAAACAACCTTGTTTTGGAGTTTTTGGCGGGAACGAGCCAACAACATGTCGTGCTGCAGTTTTATTTACACGAAACTTAGTTGTAAACCGAGTTAAATTGTATAATTCTGGTGGAAAGTTATCTAATTTAGTTCCGTGAAAGTGCACAAGTGTAGTGAAAGTAAAAATCAGTGTCAAACATGGACTTTTCTCGTTGCCTCCAAAATCTCCTACAAGGTTATAGTAAAGTAGCCACCGCTTTACTATGACCCCTGACTTGACAAACTGTGACTTGACGACTTGACCATCTTGAAACACTTTGAGCCCGATTTCTGTAAATCGGGCTATAACTTGATGCAAAATATTACTTGATACTGGCTATATGCACAAACCGTGCGAAGCCATAACTGAAAAAAAAAACAACCTTGTTTTGGTGTGGTAATTATAAAATTTACATAATATTACAGGTCGCATCAAGTAACTAGAACTATCGGTGCTGGTATCTTTGTTTTATTTGTTTGGTCCGAACTGTACAAAAAAAAAACAGCAATACAAAGTGAATATAAAGTCTGGGAACGTTTATACAGTTTTGAATGACATTTAGTTTAGACAAAGATACTTAAATTATAAAGCAATTAAAGAGAACATTTTTATTCGTTTTAAAATCTGATGACTTCTTTCGCGTAGTGGGCGCTCACTCGCCTGCGACTCTGAAGGTTGTGGGTTCGATTGTGGAGCAAATGTTTTATGATTTATAAGCATTTGTTTCTGATCTGGGTGTTTCTAAATGCATTAAAGTATGTATATAGTCACCATGTGACAAGCCTAGTCGCTTAGGTTATGGCTAGATGGCGCTGTGTCGAATTTACAATATTTTTTGACGTGTAAATGTCTTCAATGTCGATTAGAAGAGTCACTTGTAAATACCAAATGTAAACGATATAACGCGCTAAGGAAAGGCGATGTATCTAATCTCTTTGGTTATCATTTGAACCTACCAAAGAGGTTTGATTAGCTACATCCGTATGTCGTGTGTTTTACGTACTTACTGTAGCTGTGTCTCTGATTTAGACTAACCTATTATTTTTAGGGTTCCGTTAAGTACCGTACCTCAAAAGGTAAAAGAAGGAATTCTTATAAGATCACTTTCTTGTCCGTTTGTCTGTCTGTATGTGTGTCACCACTGATTTTTTACTACTGAACTACTGTCACTAATTCGATTCAAAGTTTTCATAAAAAGATAAAAAATGTTCTCTTTATTTAAGTTTAATTTAAATATCTTTGTAAATAAGTGACCATTAGTATATGTAAATAAGTTAGTTAAATAATTATTTTAATTTGTAGATATAAGTTTTTATTTTCAGTGAATCATAGAAATTGCTAGAGATAAAACAATGTCTTGCTTTTAGTAACCAAAATAATATGACATTATTTCACGACAATACTGAACGAGATCTCATTATGTTTGTCATTGTATTTGATATAATTTACTGTAATTTTAATAGCTTTTTTATCATATTGACCGTTCTAGTTGCTGACTTGATACTGGCTATTAGGCGTAAATCGTGCGATGCCAAAACTTGTTTTTTTTTTAAATTAAGAAACTGGAAGAGGTTCGTACATGCATGCCAAACATACGGTTGCGGGTTCGATTCCCGCCTCATACAAGTATTTATGCTTAGATATTTGTCTGTGGTGTTAGATTTTTGATGTATAATAAGTATATATTTACAAAAGAAAAGTAGTATATCCGTTGTCTAGCACCCATAACACAAGTTTAGTTACTTAGCTTGGGGCTAGATGGCGATGTGTGAAATGTCCTGCAATATTTATTTATTTATTTCTGTTCCTTCACTAAGCTAACTTTTTACTTCTAGCTAGAGCTTTAGGGAGACTTGATCAGCTAATAGCGGTATTCGTTAATTCCAGGGTCAAAAACTTTTTTTTTCTTCTTTATAACCTTAGAGGCAAGGCAAATAGTTAATTGTTTGCTTATACAGCCTCGTTAAACACGTCAATTTTTACTAACCTTAAAAAAATTCAAACTGGGTCTGCCACTTATCGAGGTATTTGGAATAAGTCCTTTTTAAATAAGCTTTATTAAAATTACAGTAAGCAAATACATTTTTGTAATAATATAAATTGTAAATCGTGTTTTTTTCGTTTTTCAAATACATATATTTAACCCGTAAATTTATAACATTCCAATAGCAAATGCCTGTATTGTACTTAGCATTTGAATGATAATATGTTTTGAGTGATGCAGCGCTGTAAGATTATGGATTTGAAATAAAAAGTTTTTTATTTATTTTCTAAGAATTTTATTTGTCTCTAAAAATTCAGAAAAATATAAGGTATTAGCTGTCCCAAATATTAAATACCTACTGGCAAACGTTGTTTTGCCATATAAAATTGCAAAACAAAACAAAAATGTGATAAATGAAGAACCGCTCGATCGATTGAAGTCTGTTAATTACAAGGAAAAGTGGCATTGATATTTAATTTTTTTTTATGATTTTTATAGATTAAGGTGTTAATAGTAGATTATGCATCAAGGGCATAAAGCAATGTCTTATGTTGTGGGTGGCATATTGAACCCCGAGTGCAACGAGGGACTTTCGGGTTAAAAGGGGAGTTTAAAGTTAACTCCTGAGCGAAGCGAGGGAGTTAAGTAGAGTCCTGAGTGAAGCGAGGGGTTCGAGCCGCCCAAGACGAAGACATTTTTTTCAAAAATGGTAATACCTAAGTACAAATCTGTGGCTCCTAGTAGCTTCCTCAAATATATTTACACACTACAAAATCTATGTTTGAGTCAATTTGCATCTTTCACTTGACTGGCACAGACGTTTGTTTTGCACGCGGGCTCTGAAAGACCCCAGGTGACCGGCCGTGTAACTTTATTATTTTGGGGACTGATTTTTCTTTTTGTGATTTAAATGGTCAAATATGGCCCTTCCGGAAGATAAACAAACAATTAGACGGCTGGAGGATGAAAATGAAAATAATGTGGTGGTAGACGAACCAATGAATGGTGAGGACACCAATTATTGAGCAACTGACCTAGTAGAAAGTTCTCATGAGACGGTTTCGGAGCAAGACTGTACAAACTGTACATCAGAAACTAAAGATGTAAAGAATTAGAATTAGATGACAGCGAAGATGATAATTCGAAAATATTCGACTGTGTGTTATTCATGTCATCAAAATATATGTTTAGATGACATAAATAACATGTAGCATCAACTGTTTAAAGGCACGAAATGCAGAACAAAAAAAAGTATTACTTTACTATTTACCTACTTTAATGTTACTTTTATGGTAAAAGATTATTTGTTTTTTGAGTTCTTTTATAGTTTTTGGTAAAATATTAGTTTTTTTGGTACTTGCATAGTTTTAAGTAAACTGTTTCAAAAATTAGTCAAATCTCTGATATATTTTTTTGTAATGAAGACAGATAAAAAAATGTAAGGATTTTTAATTTTTGTTTTGTTTATTTTATTGTCAACCCTCACTCGCATCCTGCTCTCCGATGTTGCCACTTTAATCATCCTGATAAGCTTACCAGGGATCCTGAAGCCGCTGAGGATGGCCCAGGTATCGCTGGAAGGACACGGCGGAAGCTGACCTGCGTGAACTTCAAGTCAACAATTGGCAAGAAATAGCGCAGGACAGGGAGCGATGGAAGACTCTCGTTTCGGAGGCCAAGATCCACTTTGGGTCGCTGAGCCAGCGGAGTAAGTAAGTTATTTTATTGTAAATACTCACCTTTTCATACAATACAATAAAAAATAGATAATAAATTGGAACATATTCTAAAAATATATACCTACTTAGTTATTAAACCGGGTTTTAAAGACCCCACGCGACCGACGATGTTTCCATATGTAGCGCGACCGACCTAGGGTTAAAGTACTGCAGGTGTGAAAATAGGGCTTATTTCCATACGCTCCAATTCCATAGAAATCAAAAGAAAAAAAATCCATAAGTAGGTAGGTATATTAAGGGGGCTCCAAAGAATTTTGTAAGTAAAATACGGGAGTATTCTGTTACCACGGGCTGCGATGCAAAAAAAAATGTTTTAGAATAATATTTAATTTGAATCGCTTCCCAAGAACTCGAAAATCTGAATCTAATATTTTCTTAAAAAGAAAAAATTAAAGTTAAATTGTAACTTAAGTTAAAAATAACTATTAATTATTGAACGTCTGGTGCAGACATGTCTGTTGATACCTATTTTTTCCTATATTACATAACATCTGTAAACCTAACATCCTAAAAACACAGTCAATCAATAAATGATTTCTGATATCTCTCACCGGGTTACCCGCTAAACCCGTGGGCTAGGAGACAGGCGTTGATATAGTTTGAAACTAACGACCCGCCCCGGCTTCGCACGGCTATATTATGCATGTATTATACATATAAACCTTCCTCTTGAATCACTCTCATCTATTAAAAAAACCGCATCAAAGTCCGTTCCGTAGTTTTAAAGATTTAAGCATAGGTACATAGGGACAGAGAAAGCGACTTTGTTTATACTATAGTGATAGTGATGATAGAAACAATTCTCGTAGACAGGTAAAAAGCAATAAAGATGGCGGATCGGACAACCACTCGAAACGTCTAGCTAGATACCTAAGTAGGTACACGTCTATTTGGCTCTTTGCACTGTATTTTGTGAGTTTTCTCTTTAAAACAATAGCTTCTAAAACTTCTATCAAACTAAGTATATAGGCACCTAAGTATAATATTTAGTTACTTCACTGTCCTCACATAGTTCCTTTAATGAAACCGCAGACCCATACGAGGAATTCATAACGCGCTCGCGGTTCTCAAAGTTTGTGTACTAAGCTGTATTTGAATGCTCCGGGGCTTGGAGACGACTCAGTCAGAAAAATAAAGAACCACAGTGGTATAGAGATAACACGTTTTTCTTTAGTAAAGACTCAAGACGCCCTGTTCGAATTGATCTTGAGTTGAGCAGAGCAAAGTAACAAAAGTGCTTTTGAAAATATATCGATTTTGAAGTTAGGTAGTTGATTCTATAATATACTAACCCACGAGAAACATAAGTTACCTACATATCATAATAGGTAGCTACGAGGGAAGACCAAGGCAATCTTTCCATCGTTAAAAGCTGTAATAGTAGGAACACATGTCCTAAATTGACCCAATCAAATTGGATGTTGCAAAACACGCTACGCTCTTGTCGGATCCGATGCAGAGAGTACCTATTGATGGGTCAGTAGCTTTCCGCACGCCTTATGTGCACATCGTTGTCATCGAGTAGTTTCTAGGGTTCCGTTACCTACTTATAACGACTGACAAAAAGACTTCACGGTCAGTCCATCCGTCTATCCGTTCCGTCCGTCCGTACATCCGTCCGTCTGTCTGTCGGTCATACGGTTGTATCTTATGAATCGTGATAGCTAGAGAGTTAAATTTTTTACAGAATAAGTGTTGTCTAAAAACAAAAAAAAATTAAGTGGGGCTCAAATACAACATGGTACTTAGGTATCTACTTACCTACTGATACCTTACCTATTGAATAACTTTGAATTAAAATTAAAAGAATAGGTAGGTGTATTTATTCTGTAAGTACCTATCTAATACTTACTTGTAGGTACTTAAGTAGCTAAGGAAAGCAAGTGGTAGCATGGTTTATCTGCAGAGAGAGATTTTGCAAACTTTAACAGTTCAGAAGTGGGATTCGAATGTAACGCTTCTATAGTAGGTACGGTGACGTAACAAACCGAGTGTCACGTCTGAAACTTTTTAATAAGGTCCAGATGTTCTCTCTGTTCCACTGTAACTAGTTTAAATATCTGCTTAGCCACTAATGAGACGTAAGTTGTGTTGTAGCAAAAAGTATAACAGACAGATTAAGTATATGTTAGTACCAACTTAACTTAGAAGTTTTCTTTTGTGTTTTTTGTGAACGAAGCATTTGATGTTTTGACGAGATCTGTTTTATAAAATATAAGTCGGATTATCTCATCGTGACGAAACCCGCAGCTTAATTGGCTCCAGTTCTCTCATGGGGACATGGTCGACTAAGCTGAGAGTGTGGTATAGGTGCCAATATTACCTACCACAGAATCGGGACTTACCGCGCACGACTACGAATAGTAGGTATAAGTAATAAAATAAATAGTACAAAAATCACAACCTAAATCAGAACTAAGTAAGTAGGTACTTAAGTACTGTTTCTACGTTGATTAAATATACTTTACTAGCGACCCGTCCCGGCTTCGCACGGCTATAATAAGCATGTATTATACATATATAAACCTTCCTCTTGAATCACTCTATCTATTAAAAAAACCGCATTAAAATCCGTTGCGTAGTTTTAAAGATTTAAGCATACATAGGGATACAGGGACAGAGAAAGCGACTTTGTTTTTAACCCCCGACGCAAAAACGACGGGGTGTTATAAGTTTGACGTGTCTGTGTGTGTGTGTGTGTGTGTGTGTGTGTGTGTGTGTGTGTATGTGTGTGTGTGTGTGTCTGTCTGTGGCATCGTAGCTCCCAAACGGATGAACCGATTTTGATTTAGTTTTTTTTGTTTGAAAGATAAGTTAGTCGGGAGTGTTCTTAGCTATGTTTGATCAAAATCGGTTCAGCCGTCTTAAAGTTATGGGGGATGAAAGTCAGGATCAAAAACCGAATGTAAGTAGATATACTCGAGTGGGGTATCAAATGAAAGGGCATGACTCGTACATTACAAATATCTATGTTTGATCAAAATCGGTCCAGCCGTCTAAAAGTTATGGGGGATAATACTCAGGATTAACAACCGAATGTTAGTAGATATGCCCGAGTATCAAGTTAATTTGAGTTTTTTGGCTTCGTTTGGATCTTTTTTACTTTTCTTTCCATTTTTTTATTATATTACTAGCTGTGCTCCGCGGTTTCACCCGCATAACTCCCAATCCCGTTGGAATATCGGAATAAATTAAGATGTAAGCTATCCTATCTTTCAAGTTAGATCAAACTGCACACGGTGTGCAAATTTGATTAAAATCGGTTAAGTACCTAGTTTAGGAGTCCATCGCGCACAAACAACGGGACACGTATTTTATATATATTAGAGAAGATGTATAGATAACCTAGATCTAGACGTCTTCTTCTATGTATACTTAGGTAGTTCTAATATTTAATAGCTATGAAATACCTACTTGTAGTTGTAAAAGTTGAATATCTAAAGGAAAAAATTGAAAAAGAATACCTTTAATAAAAAAAACAGTTTAGGGTTAAAAATAATCTTCACTACATAGTATAAAACAAAGTCGCTTTCTCTGTCCCTATATCCATTTGTATGCTTTAATCTTTAAAACTACGCAACGGATTTTGATGCGGTTTTTTTAAATAGATAGAGTGATTCAAGAGGTATGTATAATACATGCATAATATAGCCGTGCGAAGCCGGAGCGGGTCGCTAGTTAACTATAAATTAATAATAGTTATTGTTTACACCAAATTATCTGAATCATAAATCGCAAGAAAATAAAGAAATAAAATTAAAAAAATTAAAAAGTCCCTCCCTACAAAAAGGATGAAATAAAAAATTAAATTAAAAATTTAAAAAACCCCCGACACAAAATAATAAAAATAGTATGAACGTAAAAAGCCTAAAACAAGCAAAAAAATCTATAAAAAGAAAAAGCCACAAAAAGGACAAAAAAGTATAAACGTGAAACCCTACAAAAAGAAAAAAATAACCTCGAAATTATGATTCTACTACGTAAGTACATGTGAATTTTTTTGATTAAATATTGTCGCGTCGGGGGACCGCTCTTTACCTATAGAAACACCTTCCTAAGTAAAATGATATTAAAATTTCAACGAAAATGTTAAAGTATTAAGAATTACTAGTGATAAAATGCTAAAATAAAAATGTTAACATTATATTAAATTGACTCGAAAAAGAGCGGTCCCCCGACGCGACAATATTTAATCAAAAAAATTCACATGTACTTACGTAGTAGAATCATAATTTCGAGGTTATTTTTTTCTTTTTGTAGGGTTTCACGTTTATACTTTTTTGTCCTTTTTGTGGCTTTTTCTTTTTATAGATTTTTTTGCTTGTATACTATGTAGTGATGATTGCAAACTAAAATAACAAGAATACTTGCAATGTAATAAATGAAGCTTGCTGTAAGTAGCCTACCCACTGAGCCCTTTATGGCCTCCCAGTCCAAGCAGGTACCTACTAGCCGTCTAATGAACAGTAAAATCTGTGTTACACAGTTTATGATCGAGCCGTCGGTCGTCGCGGTCGTTTTACACCGCATCTCGTCTTGTTCACTGGACTCTAGATATCGGGGGGGTTTGTATCCAAGGATCTCGTGATCAGATGAATTAGCCACTGACGATGCCAAGTTGTATCCGCTGATAATGACTGATCCGTTTCCAACGAAAAACAAATACCTACTTGAATATTTTTACCCCCTGATAACTCACTATCACCACCACATACACACATAGTATAGGTTTCACCCGCGTAAGTCCCGATCCCGTGTGAATATATCGGGATAAAAAGATGCCTATATGTTAATCCAGGCCTCCAGCTCATTGCCTCCTGCAATCGGTTCAGTATTTTTAGCGTGAAGGAGTAACAAACACACACACAAACTTTCACATTTATAATATTAGTAGGATAGGATAGGATAAATGCATAATTAGCCGGGCGGATGAGGAAATATTAGATTGATTTGTTTGCATTGAATAGGTTTTGCGGTATAGACGTCGCGCTCATATGGCTCCGAAACTACTGAAACGATTTAGATGAAACTTGGTATGAGGATGCATTGATTCATTGACAGTAACATAGGATACTTTTTATCCCGGTATTCCCACGGAATCGGGAGTTACACGGGTAAAACCGCGGAGAACTGCTAGTTTTATTTATTTTACTTCTTTATAAATAGGCATTTAGTAATGTTTTGTTATTAAAAGACCGAAGTTTAATTCATTTACCGATTAGGTAAAGTTAAAAGTATAGAACTCATATTTTGAAACTAGCAGTGCTCCGCGGTTTCACCCGCGTAACTCTCGATCCCGTGGGAATATCGAAATATAATATAACCTATAGCGTTCCTCGACAAATTGACTATACCAACACAAAAAGATTTTTTCAATACGAACCAGTTGTTCCTCAGATTAGCGTGTTCAAACAAAAAAACCTCTTCAGCTTTTTAATATTTAGTATAGATACAGAGTTCGATTCCTGGCTAGGGTAATGACTTTTTCAAAAATCTAATGATGCAGTTTTAGTTTTTGTCTAAATCGGGCACGCAACTCCTTTCAACATTTTTCGCTATCTCACATAGTTTAGGATAAATCCTAAACTATGTGAGATAGCGAATAGATATATAGATAGAATAGAGATAGCTAAAGCCCTGAAGGCCCACATAAAAAATTCACCCTGTATATTGGGCTAGGGTTTGGTTGAATATGAATAGGTAAGTTGATGAGAGTTAGTCCTATCAAAAACCGGTCAGTGGTGTTAGGTATGGCCTGAAATAAGTGAATTTGGAGTTTTTTCAGTCTTAAATGCAAGCCCCTCAATGATTTTACCCGTATCTAAATGTGTTATAGTGTTTTTAGTGGAAGGGTGTCCATTTCTTTAGACTGAAAAATCTCTACCAACGCATTCATCGATGTCAAATATCATTAAAATCTTATTTTTCAAATATTTTAATCAAAAATTGTTTCTCATAAAGAACTCAAATGATTTTTCATTGTAGCTTTCACGAAGATGAACAAAAGAAACGTAGGTAAATAAAAGAAAAAAATATATTTGAATAATCATTTATTTACTTAAAGGCGAAATTTCCTTAGTCGTCGGGATCGGTCCTTAATTTTTTTTATAAGTTTTTTTATGTTTTGCTCGTTATAAAAATGTTTTTAAATGCGTCCTCGGTATCCTTTTTCTTGCCGTTCGTCGTCATATAGAAAATGTTCGAAATTCATAGATTAAAATTAATGCAAATAATATAAGGATGAATTTTGTTTTACATAACTACCTACTAATTATAAACCGTTTTAACATTTAAACTTTTTTGTCGTATATGTACTTAGATTTATTTATACTATAGATAGGTAGATGACACAACAGAAGTGCATACTTACAAATGAAAACTATAATGGTCATAATCAACCCATCAATCAACGACCAATGGTTAAACTGTCATTTTTTTAACTGTTTTGCTTTAGAAAGATGTCAGAAAAATTACATTGTAATCATTGGTTGTTGATAGATTGATAATTAATTTCGTCCATTACTTAATACATAATTACTGGTGAGTACCTAACAATGACAGTTTAAATATGACAGTGGAAGTTAAAAAAAACGACAGTTCAACCTCTGGTAGTTGATACATTAAGTTTTCTATTATCACCTTCAGTAAAGTCTATCTATCAGTTTGGAAAATGGCTAAACTTATTTAAAAACTACATAATCTCACCTACATTTTCCTTGCACTAAGGCACTGCAGATAATTAGTATTAAACAAGTAGCTAAGAATAGCTGCTGAAGCTGCACAAATTCAATGGTCTTTAATAACCTTGGTATTCTTTGCATCAATTCCTCAATAATTTACAAAATATTGATATTAAGTAGATAGTGTCTTATAACGTTGGTATTCTTTGCATTAGTACCTACCTCATTAATTTACAAAATGTTGATATTAAATACTTAGTAAATAGTAGTAATCAATAACCTTGGTATTTCTTGCATCAATTCCTCAATAATTTACAAAATATTGATATTAAATAGATAGTGTCTAATAACCTTGGTGTTCTTTGTATTAATTCCTCCTGAGGGTGACTCCCGCTGCGGCTCGTTTCTGACGCAGAGGTTAGCCATAGCTATTCGGCGTGGCAATGCTTCTAGCATTATGGGAACCTTTGCGCCGGGAACGATAAGGGGCGGGTTATTTGACTAACCGGCGACATCATTTATTGTAAAGTATTATTGGACTCCTAATTCATCATAATTCCAATAATTTAGAAATTATTGATATTGTTAGTAAATAGTAGTTTTGTTTCAACAGTCTCGCCTACGCCTCAGCTTGAGGTGTAGATGTCGCTGTAGCGATGCTGGTGGTGTTAGAGACGGTATCAGGATCCTGCTCTCGGACTCCTAGCCAGGGAATCCTCTTGGTCAATTCCGCCCTGTTTCATGGTAAAATACAAGTACCTACTTAATTAGGTTTAAAACGTTATAAAGTTTGAAGGCTAATTAAGGTGGGTAGTTAAAAAGTTTAAATTAGATATTTGTCTGTGGTTTGGTTGTTTCTACGAGTATGTATTATTATAAGTATATATTTACAAAAGAAAAGTATATAAGTACTTAGTATAATATCCGTTGTCTAGCACCCATAACACAAGTCTTAGCCGGGGGCTAGATAGCAATGTGTGGAATCTTGCAATATTTATTTATTTATAATAGTCTGACCTGTATCTGGGATGGTTGATGGCGTACACCCATGGATCTATGCAGGATACCACCTTACAGCAGACAGCGGGTACCATGGTCGCTACTGGTGTTAATATCGATCTGAAACAGATTGCATTACTTTGCATCGGACATTGAGCACAAAAAACACTCAACTCATTTTGTTTCATCTGACAAAACTTAAAAACCCCCGACTTTCAGACGGCTGAACCGATTTCGATCGAACACTACTGATGGTGTGGCAAAAAAAAGGTAATTACTAACGACGAATTCAGTAGCTTCAGTACTACAGACAGACACACACATGTCAAACTTTACCCCGTTGTTATTGCGTCGGGGGTTAAAATGAGTTGAGTTATTTTTAAGTTTATCAAGGAGGGTTCGGATAACCACACATCCCAGGTTTTTATAAGACGAGACAAAGTCATCTCATATACTTAAATAAATCCTAATTTAAACCTTTTAAAAAAATTGTGGTCGGTGCAGTAAGTATTTTACCGGGCGGACTTGGTTTTTTACCTAGCACCAATCCTTCCTTAATTCTGTTGTCTGGAAGATATCGCTTTTAGTTACGGCCGCACATTAATAAATATAAATACTATCTACACTGGGACCAATTTTACTAAAAATCCAATTCATTTATTTTCTTAAATTTAGATTTTTATAAAAACAAACTGAATAGGTACAAAATATATACATCCTATAAAAACTTATAAAATAATTCTATCTAAGCTCTAAGACCTAACCTAAATAAATTTTAATTTACAAGTTTTAAAAATAATGTATAAATTTTGCTTATAATACAGTAAATCATTATAAAAACCTAAACCTAGAAGACCGTCCGCGTCGGCAGCGAGGCAGGGCCCAGGCTACCGATGGTTAGAGCCGCAGAGAAAGGAATCTTCTGACGATACGTGCCGTATCCAAGATGACTGCCTTCTGGATCTGACCCTTGACCCAACCATCCAGCGAGAGCCTCTTGAGGTGTTGGAGGATCAAGGCTCTTCGCTATGAGTCCATTTGCCGATACAATTATCGGAACAATACTCGTCGAATCAACGTCCCACATGGCGGTAATCTCGTGGGCCTAGTCCAAGTACTTTTACTATAATATTATATAATTAATTATATTATTTACAATTTTACCGGGGTTTACAATCAAAGAGATGGACGTTATCTTAAGATAGGATTATCTTAGATAACGTCCATCTCGTTGCTTGTAAACCCCGGAGCACAGCTAGTATATTTTATTTAATACTTAGTAGGTATAAAGACGTAACTTGGTTTTGAAATCCTAAAGGACTAATAAAAGAAAATGCCATTGTTCTGTAACTAAATGCTTAGAAAGTCCTTAGGCTGTAAAACACAATCTTTTAATAACACTCCGTGGACCCATTCCGTTTTCACAGTTATTTTTGTGAAAACAAGCCGGCTAGATTTCAAATCTTCACAAATTCGTAAATTATATTGAAAGCATGAACGTGAGTCCATGACATCTAAACTAACGTAACTGTAAAACGAAGAAAATAATCTGAATCTCAACATTAAAGTACGTTCTATTTTTAATTAATAATGATTATGATATGCTATGGAAGTTCACTGACTAAATCTAGTTTGTTTTAAAAAACATTCTACCATTATAGACTGTCTTAAACGGATGGTCACGTGTGACCACAGAATACACAAATTAGCTATAATGTCCAATAAAGAATGTTACTTAAAGTTTGTTACAGTAAAGCTTGTATGTATTATACTAGTTTTTGTTGTAGTCAAAAATAACTATTAGTTTTGATTTTACAGGCGATAAACTTACGATAAATTTCGAGTCCCGCTTACAGTCACGTGATCGCGTGTGACGTCATTTTACAACGATCAGTTTAGTTTACTTTTATAAATCGGAAACGAATTGACGTATCGAAGTTATTCTTTCACTTGTGTTTTTTATTTTTGACAAAGAATATGGAGAGGTAATATTCAAAATTATTTAACATTCTTCATTATCACTAACTCTTACGTAAATAGTAGTGTCATGAACTCACTGTCAAAGCCGACTTAAATCCAAAATTTAATCTAAAAATCTTTGTTGTTCATCTATTGAGTCACATTGTACAAATAAAGCATCTCGAATTCCAGATTAAGAAAATCCAGAAATACAATGAAACTTGTTCGTCGAAGGTTGTCGAATTATGTTCGCTAGCGCGACGGGCTGGGAGAGGAATGTTGGTGAAATATTTATTGTTGTTTATACCTACTTGTTGGGAGTATTTGTGATGTGGATTCTTAATTCCAAACTATTACTAGAGAGAAAATGTTATTTTTTTCGTGTTTTTGTTTGTCATTTTCTCTGAAACTGTTGATTAGATTTTTATGAAATTTTGGTTGAGGATACATTAAATTCTTGGGAGTATTTTTATCTCTATATTTCCACGGGATCGGGACTTAAAACCGTGAGGCACTGCTAACTAATGTTATAATTCACACTATGTTATGGCGCTTAGAAAACAATTTGGTTAAATTCAAGTGTAAAAGGCGGTTTTGTCAGGGAAAAACCTAAAGCCTAAACGTAAAGGTTAATGCCATGGCTTAATGATGACAATCAGCTCAGCTGTCAAATCCATTGCCGATCCTTGACAGTGCCGATATAAATGCGGCCAAGTTAGCTACCAAAACAGATACGACGTAGCTTATATTAAATAAAGATTCTAGAAAAGGTGCCACGGGAATGTTTAACTTTGTTTGTTTTTAATATAATAGAGCTAGGACTTTTATCTATTACATATTTATATTCTGTAGTAGAGTTGTAAATATAAGAATACTGCAAAGATAAAAGCTAGTAAATGTCTGTAGTTTAAATGATAAGTACCTACCTATCTTAATATATATAAATCTCGTGTCACAATGTTTGTCCTCAATGGACTCCTAAACCACTTAACCGATTATAATAAAATTCGCACACCATGTGCAGTTCGATCCAACTTGAGAGATAGGATAGCTTACATCCCGATATTCCCACGGGATCGGGAGTTACGCGGGTGAAACCGCGGAGCGCAGCTAGTTCTACTATAATTTAGAGGTAGCCCTTGGTAACCAGAGGGCATGAAGATGCTATAGTGAAATGGTTGTGCTAATATAACATAAGTAGGTAGGTAGTTATGTTAAACACTTAAAATATTTATTAGTAATTTCAATATCTCTGACTAAGTATCGCTACATAGTTTAAAACAAAGTCGCTTTCTCTGTCCCTATATCCCTATGTATGCGTAGATCTTTAAAACTACGCAACATAGATAGAGTGATTCAAGAGGAAGGTTTATATGTATAATAGTACATGAATAATATAGCCGTGCAAAGCCCGGGCGGGTCGCTAGTTAATTATTAAAATCAACTTAGTATTGAAATTGTAAGTTAGTCTGAATAAAATGTAAATGTTATTAGAATTTTTTTTTAATCTTTTGGTATTTTCTGCATTCAATAAATGGTAAATCAAAAATAATTATTATAAACACAGAAAAAAAAGATAGACTTTGTGAGACAGGATAAGAAAGAGATGAATGTGAAATGAGATTGACGTTCAAACTATTTGAGATAAGAGAGAAGAATTTGCCTTAGATAGATACCTCTTAGGTTACTAAAAATGAGATATTAAAAATTCTTTATAATTAGTGTCTCTCGGTAAGTCCAGCATAAATAATTCGAATATTTACTGAAAACGGTTCCAACTTAGGTACTAAAACCAAATTAAAAATAATATTAAAGACAAAACCGTAATAAATTCCGAGACAAAATTAAGGTTGTTCTACACGATATTATTATAATTTATCGTCACTATATTGTAGTGTGTAGGAACAAGCGAGCGTACAAGACTCAAGGGGTAGTCTATTGTAACTATAAGGCAAATTGCAATGGACTACCCCTTGTTCTTTTAGAAAACGAACCAAAAAATTGCGCTTTGCGTTCGTAACCGTCGAATTTATAGTTCCACGTTTACAATTCCGCGGTAAAGCTATTTTTTCTTTTCAATTTTTGGCTTTTGTTTGTTTAACGTCAATGTCAAGTTTTACATTAAGTTCTGGTATTTCTTTTATCTTTCAGCCAGATAAGTTTAATATGTTTCTCAGTATTTGTAAAGTCCAATGTGCACGAAACTTCATTTATTTCTTTTATATTTAATTAAATTCGGTGCAAATCTAATTAACTTTCACAATGCTTTCACCATAGTTTTAGTGCTACAAATCTCTCTCAGTGTTATTTTATTCGTATGAAATTGCATTTTCATCTAATATCATTTTTCCTAAGTCATTATGTGTGTAGCAATATTTACGAGCGAGTTCACTTGAACAGGAAAACCTTTGCTCAATAAATCGTAGCGATATGAAATTAGTACAATAATGGATTGTAGTAGCGGCCATGTTGGTTGATTGACTGTTCGTTATTGAATAGAAAGGCTTTTTTATTTTGTTGTTTGGATTATAGTAGACAACATTTTACCCACGACTTCGTCTGCGTAGGGGTTACTTTTTTCGAAATCCTTTCTAATCGGATGCTTACGTCATACAAAGAACACACCCTCCAAGTTTCAGGTCTCTACGATCAGCGGTTGAGGCTGTGGGTTGATCCGTCAGACATTCAGGACAAAGCATTTTATATGTACCAACTAATTCTAGTATAGTACTTTGTAGTATTAACTTTGGTGTATCATCTAAAAGCTTCGTAGATGCTATGGACTTTTAAATTTTCGTTTTTCTCCTTACATATGTTGCCGCTGCTGCAAACGGTGCCGGTGGTTGTAAGTTCAAGACCCATTTGAGGAGGAGAAAAATTTGGAAAATATTTAATTTAAAATCATAGTTGCAACAATGTCTCCAACTTTGGATAGAACTATTGTATACCTACAGCAGAAAACTAGTTGGGCTATTGTGATGGTAGTAGTAATTAAAGTCATATTCGTCAGTGATAATGTTATCGAAATTAATTGTAAAAAATAACGTTTGGAACGAAGTTTTTTTTTTCATATATGTGTGTATGTGGGAGATTACTTTTCACTCACGGTTTTTCATTCCACGTTTTCGTAACGCGTTACATTTTTTCTCGACCAGGTCCTCTCGCCAGCGATAAGGAACTTCGTTCCAATAATACTCATAGACGAAGTAAAAACGTGTGATAGTGTTCTTGCTTTATACCTGTCTCCAAAAGCCCCCGTCATTGTAACAATAGCATATGGTGTCCACGCGCAGATGAACAAGAAGAATATTGTGAAGGCAACCTTAGCGATCCTGATCTCAACACTGCGGCTGTTGTCTTCCTTGTTCGAGGCAAGGGATTTGACGTTCATCTTCTTTGCTTGCTCTTGCAACATACGCTCGTGGAGACGCACCTATAAGTAGAGAATAAAAGATGTAATAAATTATGAAATCTACCACTCCCTATATATTTTTTTATGTCACCTATCTCAGAACACTCTAGCTTTAATTAAAGAAATTCATCGAGTAGTTTGGAAGATATGAGAAAATAAAGAATATTAAAAACATAAGTAGGTACAAACATACAAGATATAAGGCGCGGAAAACATTACACTTTCCTTGCAGTCGGATAAAAAGAATTACAGCCTATCTATGAAGATAGATACATAGATGCATTATTGTAAGCACCATATTCAATTAAATTGCACTTAGAAAATACATAATCTGTGAAAATTTGAACTCTGTAGCTATCACGGTTCATGAGTTACAGCCTGATGACAGACAGACGGACAGTGAAATCTTAGTAATTACCCTTTGGGTACGAAACCCTTAAAACAAAGCTTATGTCCTAGTATGACAAAGGGCTGCCTTATCGCTCAAAGCGATCTCTTCCAGGCAACCTTTGAGCGTATTTTGGGTAGCGCGTAATTGAGTAGGTAGTTTCTTTAAGGTAGGTACATTCGGCTGCATAATTGCAGCCCCCTGTAGAGTTCTAAAATTACTATTATTGGCATGTTTTCATTCAAATAATTTTTGTTTGATTAATTCATGAAGAATTAGAAGACTTTAAACTTCAACTAAAGCAGGTGTCTAGAATCTTGCGTGTGTTGAAAACATTCTTATAACAGCCGATTTGGTGCTCTACGGTAGGTCTGCAATTATGCAGCCGACCGTACATAAGACGCTCGAAATCTGAATAATTTAGTAGGTAATATTAAACTAGGTACTATGTAATGTTTTTCTTTAATTGGAAATATCCCGTTTTAGATAACTTTAGTCATAAAAAATCATGTTAATTTTAAATTCTAAGCAACACAATAAAATTATTGCCTTTAATCTGCGTTGCTCTCTAGACAATTTAATTTTAATAACTAAAGAACGTAGTAAACTTCAACGTAGGTATTTCACATAGAAATAATAAAGTTGTTACATAAAAGCTTCATCGTGAAGATGTTTGAGGTTTTTCAATAAAGTGGATGTGAGAGAGATTGGTCCCTGGATCCCGGCTTACGGACATAAATTATTTCGCTAGATTACTGCCAACCGTTTTACGTTTGTGTGTTACTTTGAATAAATATATCTTTTTACTTACTCTATATTTTTATCGATTTGAAAAAGAGGGTTCTCAACAAAGAGATTAATTTAACTTTGTATGATTATCAATTCAAGTGAGCATTTTTTCCCTGGAGACCACGGAACACTTTTACTTTTTTATGCACAATAATTACACAAAAATAGTCTTAGTCGAGCTTACATTAAAACCTTGTTGCTTCGATTTCTCTATCGAAAAGTTTACACGCTACTCTTAACCTTCTTTTACGAATAAAACCTCTTTCTATCTCTGAACTTAAAACTCTTATGAAACTTTTGAAAAGAAAAAGTTTGCTCTACATTTTTGGAGCAAAGAGGTTGAACTTTATTTTATTCGACAACTCGATACATATATGTAAAAGACCTTAGACAAAATATTATTTAAGATTTTTACACAGTATTCTCTTGGCTTGATTCCTAAAATAATTCTTCGATGCTGGAATCGGACAGAATTAATCCAAATAAATTAAAAGTCATAAACAGACTCGACGATTTCTAAAGAACTAGAAAGCAAGGGTCCAATGAATTTACTATGAAAAAAAAACAGTGAATTGAATTGATTCTGAATTGTTTTGTTCGTTTTTATTAAATGCACTTTCCGTTCCTCTATTAAATACAACCATGGCGGCGGCGGCGGCGGCGGCGGCGTTAATGAAAACGTTAAACCTATTTTTAACTCTAACTTTAAAACTACTTTGAAACAATAAAATCTATTGTTGGAAGTTTTTGGATCTCACTAGTTGAAGACTGAAGTTTCGTTAAAAAACGGACTGACGTAGGTACAAGAAAGTGATCTTCTAAGGGTTCCTTTTTTACCTATTGAGGTACGGAACCCTAAAAGAACCAGAAAATAGTTTTTAGGGTAGGTACTTACTACACGTTCTTAATATCAGACTGCGGCCTACAACATCTGCTCGATAAAAAGATCTTCTCTTTAAGATTTAAAAGAATCTAAAGAAAAAATATTGTTTTAAATATTCAAAGATTTTCACGCAGACTCGGAGAACAAATAAACAATGTCGAAAGAAAAAAAATACTGCCACGAATAATGGCCTCTTTAATTTTTCCACAAAAGAAATACGGTTTGTAAGGATTTTAAATTAAAAATGGTTGGATATTTAAACATGTATTTTGTTAGAAATCTTTTTGAATATGAGCTTTGTTTGGAACATATGACGAGGGTTAATTTTTTAGACCAAAATATTTTTTGAACTAAAAATTGTTCCTAATTTTAACAACTAATTTAAACAACTGAACTGGTACCTACATACAGACAGACTTAACTTATCCGACTTGTTACCAATTTTTAGCATAACATTAAAGCATTATGCATCTTTAATGCATAATGCTTTAATGCATAATGCTTTCATTATGCATTAAAGCATTATGCATTAAAGCATTATGCATTAAAGCATTATGCATTAAAGCGTTATGCATTAAAGCATTATGTATTAAAGCATTATGCATTAAAGCATTATGCATTTAAGCATTATGCATTAAAGCATTATGCATTAAAGCATTATGCATTAAAACATTATGCATTAAAGCATTATGCATTAAAGCATTATGCATTAAAGCATTATGCATTAAAGCATTATGCATTAAAGCATTATGCATTAAAGCATTATGCATTAAAGCATTATGCATTAAAGCATTAAGCATTATATGCTTAAAAAAACTGAAATCTGGTTAGTTGGTACTACTTTTATATGGTCTACTCTATATTAAATTGGTCGCAATGGTTTTTTCTTCAAAAGTGTGCCACAACTTAGAACATTGGAAACACTACAGTACAATCATTTTCTATGGCCACAACAAATTTAAGAAAAGAGAACAAAACGTCTCGTCTTATATGACATGCGGATCTTAATAAAGTTCGAACACAATCCAAGCAAATAATAGAAATTCAACCTTTTCTACCATTTTTCGAGTTATAAGCTCGTTGATATGGGACTGAGGGTAATCCAGTCGGAATTCATTTCCACAGGACGTCGCATTTCTTCTGATTATAGAGGTTTCCTAAGCTAAAAACGTAAGTCTGTCTAGATAGTTGGTAGGTACCTACCAATTACCATAGAAATAGCATGTATACTTGTATAGATACCTATACCTTCAGTACTTTACTCATAGAATTTGACGTTCGTACCTTTTCAAGTTTCTTCACTTTACTACACAGGTTTTTTTGGTTTATATTCCGAAGGCCAGGCAAAAGTTTTTTAATCCACGTATTATATTTTCCTACTTTTATTAATCTTGTGGAAATATAACCCATTTTTTTACTGTTGTGTTGCTTCGTTGAGTGGCAATTGCTATACGCTGTTTGAGTCAGAATATTCATTTTCTTTCTTCCATCTTCATTCATCTTTCGTAAACCAGTGACAGTAAATATTAAACTTTAAATAGGTAAAACTTATGCACTTCACTGACACTTCATAATTAAGTTTCTTTGTATAGAATGTGAAAAATAATAATGAAATTAAAGAACACAAGCACGTCGGCCATTATCTCGATTACTAACTTCTTACTACCAAAAGATAAAAAAGAAATAAATAAGACGCAAAAAAGAACACAAGGTCTTTAGCTATTATAATGTGAAAACCTTAATAAAACGCCTTTGATATGTAGGCAGATACTTATTTAACCTAACAAGAACCTAATATTGTTATTTCTCTCGCTGAAATAAGCAAAGGAAATAAGTTATTCGTTACGTTCGGATTAAGTATTTTGCTTCATTGACGAAGAAAAATATGTTGTTCGAAAAAATAATGACAATAATAACTTACCTATAGGCATAAAGGTATCTTATGTACTTTTATAATAGATTTATCTCTATATTATCATCACTACATAGTATAAAACAAAGTCGCTTTCTCTGTCCCTATTTCCCTTTGTATGCTTAAATCTTTAAAACTACGCAACGGATTTTGATGCGGTTTTTTTAAATAGATAGAGTGATTCAAGAGGAAGGTTTATATGTATAATACATGCATAATATAGCCGTGCGAAGCCGGAGCGGGTCGCTAGTATATTATAAAGAGGAAATGTTTTTTTGTTATTTTTGTTTGTAACGAATAGGCTCTGAAACTACTAAACCCATTTTTATAAAACTTGGTATGAGCATAGATTAATTCATTGGGAATAAGATAGCCTTCTTTTTATCCCGATATTCCCACAGGATCGGGAGTTGCGCGGGTGAAACGGCTGAGCCTGCTAGTTAATTAATAAGTTCGATTCTCGGTGAAGATTTAAAATTCTAAAAAATTAAGACTAAAAGTTACTAAGTAGGCATCCTTTTTAACATTTCGGTAACGATATACCATGTGTTTTAGCGAAGGGTTTTTTATACGAAAGGGGGTTGTTCTAGATGTCTAGGCAAACAACTTTTGTTCTACGGCTTTTGGAAATTCGAACATTTTTTTAGATAATTCTAAGGGAGTTTTTACTTGAAAATCAGCTGTTTCATAGAAAATTTTTCGCTAAAACACATTGTATACAAATTCAAGTTCATAAAACATAAACTTAAGGCTGCTTATGCTGCCAAACGCAACGCGCCAGAAATACCCGTCGCTTACAACTAGTATTGTTGATTGTAACGAATGTGTTTTGTTTTTCTCAAAAGTGCTGAGATACAATTGTAGGTAAACTTTTACCGATATTTTGGGGTAATTTTAAGGCGAAAATTCTTTGTCGTTTCAAAGCTAGACTAGTTTTAATTCTTAATTTTAGGATAGCTTCGAAACTATAAGAAATGTTTGGCTCGAAATCACACTAAAATGTCGGTTAAAATCTCACCTACAATTCCATCTCAGCACTTTAGAGAAAAACAAAACACATTCGTAACAATCAACAATTTTCACCAACGAAGGCGACCGGTGCCAATAGTAACTATTTAGTAGGTTGTGTACCTAGGTCGTTGGAGTATGGACCCCCTTAATTAAATAGCCTTGATTGTGATAGTTTAATTAGGAAAATAATCAGAAAAGAACCATCCAAGTGCGAGTCAGACTCGGGCAGGAAGGGTTCCGTAGGTACTATGTTGTATGGGAGTCCCACTTAATATTTTTTTCCTACTTTTAGTATTTGTCACACTACGGACAGTGAAGTCTTAGTAACAGGCTCCCATTTTACCCTTTGGTTACGGAACGCTTAAAACTGGTACTAAGTAATAAGAAAACATTTTCAGCCGATGTCCCACTTTCCCAGATTCGTTTTCCTTTTAGCTAGGAATTACGAAGCCTAGCAAATTCACTGTACCTACCTCCAATGAGAAATAGAGTGGAATTTTCTAGAAGAAAAAAAAGTAATATTCAGCAACGTTCCTTCAAACGTCTTTGTAGGTTCGAGTAAATGAGACGTTACTCCAGTAATTAGGGGCTTTAGGTACCTATTAGTACGCTGATTAGGTATGCAAAGAACCCCGGTTATAATTAAAATGCTGCTTGGATAAACTGGTAATTTCGTTTCGGTGGCAATACTGGCAATATTCGTGAATTTATAAACTTGACTTCCTGCACTGACAATTTAAAACAAAAAACGTGTGGCACTCGGGGGCTGCCGCGGTAAAGCTATTGCATCGTGCGAGATTCGTACAGTCGACGCTCGGCTGAGCTACATAGTAGGCGGAGTGGGGAATGTTAGGTTTTATTTTCGTTACTGAATTTATTTATTCGATCGCCGCGCTCAATGCCCGCGATAAAAGCTATGCAATAGCTTAAAAAAAGTGATGAAACGGACAGATGCGCACCGATATACGTTTATCATAACTTCTTGATTATATTTGTCGCAAAAGACGTATGCAGTGGTGTTTTGCGTTTGCGGAGTTGTACGTAGTTGGTATTTTGACGTAATTATTTCTACTAATCCGCAAAACACCACAAAACCTCAAATTTGTGTTTCGCGTATATGGTTTTACGCGTCGTCGAAAGGTTTGCGAGGTTGAATGTCCTTCTTACGATGTCTTTATGGAGTAGTCGGTGGATGGATTGTGTGATTGAAAATAAACACTCCGTTTGTTTTCTATGTTAAAAATATATGTTCATAATTTAAGGTAAGACCTAACATTTTTTTTTTAGAAAATTAAGAGTGGCACTTTCCAAATTCTGCACTTAATAACGTTGTCTTTTTGTTGTTGCATGAGATTGTTACACCATGGCCATTCTGCCCAAGAAGGTACAATAATAACATTAATCAGTATACACCAAACGTTTTCAGCCTGAAACTTTAAGGCGGAATGTAGGTATCATGCCTGAATTCCAGACCATTCAAACTTTACATTGCGTCGTACTTAGACTTTAAGCAAGTTCTTATGGTAAAAATAAAACCATGAAAAAGATTTGTCTTTCAACTGTCTTTCGGCTATCTACCTAGATCTACTTATCTTGCTTTTATGTCATACAATTAAAACTGTTTTTCAGCTAGTCATTGGTGATAGTGACTCGAATAAAATAAACTTTACTTACAGCACCAAACAGCTGCGAGTAGAAGTAGCAGATCAGCGACATCGGTATAGCGTAGCTCCAGACAAAGATGCAAACCACGAACACCTTTGTATCCTGGTCATCAGTGAAGTAGTCAAAAGAACACGTTGTTAGAAAGCCCTCTGAGAAGAAAGACAACCATAGGTTAGTGGTCTACTTTAAATGTTGTGGTTTTTAGGGTTTCGTACCCAAAGGGTAAGAATGGAACCCTTTTACTAAGACTCCACTGTCCGTCTGTACTTGACTTGTATACGGGCTATTTTCCGCGATTAGACCCTTTTTAATTGGGTCCTTTTTGCGTGAAGATGGGGTAGGCTTGCCCAGCACCAACTACACTCTCAGCTTAGTCGACCATGTCCAGAGGAGAGAACTTGTCAATACTTCTAGAGCCAACTAAGCCGCGGGTTTCATCACGATGTTTTTCTTCACCGTAAGAGCAATGTCATTTAGCGCACATAATTTTTTCTTAAGAAAAATTCATTGGTGCACGGCCGGCCTGGATTCGAACCCGCGACCTTCAGAATGAAAGTCGAGGTATCTAACACTAAGCCAACACCGCTCTCTCTGTCCGTCTGTATTACTCCGTATGTATGTCACCAGCCTGTTTAATGATTTTAGGTAAATTTGAACTAAGTACCTCCATTTCACCTGATAGTAAGTGACAATGCGTTTTAAGACGTAACACAAATTGGAATCAAGATGAGTATAATTTACTCATGTTTCAAATTCCGGTAAAGATCATAATCATCTCTAGTTTCAAGCTTCAAGCAGGAAATTCTGCAGGCAAGCTAGAATACCTACCGGTTGCTTGCGACAACCATATTGTCTAACAACAGCTCTTCATGCTTGGGACTTTAGCTGCTTGATCGTGCCTTGAGTACTTTTTCGTGTATACCTACTTCATAGTAATTATTTTCCCGGGTCGAAACGTCGAGGTAAGAGAAATAAAAAACAAAAAATACGCGATTAAGACCCGGGAAAATAATTACTATGAATACAAATCGTGTGAGTTTAAAAAGTTTATACCTACTTCGTCAAGGTACTTATTTTCATTAAAAGTTATACAATATTTTTGAAAATATATCTTCAATATGATTTGATACCGTTATTTGTAGAAATTGCGCCGACATCTTTCCCTTTCCTTCTGGGAAAATATTCCATTGTTAATCCGGATTATCCGGCTTTGTAAATATAACACGATCACTGAAACATTTTTGCAAATGCCTACTAGAATAAGTATATTTTCGAACGATGAATTTAATTATTATTGCCTTTTAATTTATTTAAAAAAACACACTTTGATTATGTTTTGTTTCTACTTTGATCATCTTTTGTTTATATTTTCATACATTCGGCTTTTTTCTGTTTTCATCTTTTGTATGTATCAGGGACAATTTCAAATTAGAAAAAAATCAACAACTGATCACTGGTGGTGATTTAGTGATATGTTTGTGATACGGAGCGTATATTTATTCCACCATTGTGTGATACACCTACTTCACGTTTTAATACACATATTTTTGATAATAAAATAATAATAATATTTCACACAATCGTATGCATGGAGCTAGGACTAAGCTAGCTCCATGATCGTATGTGACGATGCGGTCTAAGATGTAGTAGCACGTCTTTCCGCTCGTGATTCAAAGACCTTCAAATAAATATCTTCACTACACAGTATAAAATTAAGTCGCTTCCCGCTGTCAGTCTGTCTTTATGTATGCTTAGATCTTTACTAAACTAAACTACGCAATGGATTTTGCTGCGGTTTCTTTAAATAGATAGAGTGCTTTAAGAGGAAGGTTTTAGAATATAAAACAAGTACCACGTGTACAAAGTCGCGGGAAACAGCTAGTATTATTATATCTTATTAATTATCTATTAAAACAGTCCTACTTTATCATCGAACCAAAGTTAGTTAAACTTGTAGATTTATCATTAATTTAAGAGTCCATTCTCTGAGACAAAGGGATAATTTGCTTTCAACGGATGCTGACAATTTGACAATTAATGTTGTTAATCACTTGATTATGATGGTCCAAGTTGTTATTACTTATTCCATAACTGTTATTGAAGACATTTACTTTGATTAACTTTGAATTCAAAGTAATGATTTTGGCTGGATTTGAACCCTAGTAAAATTAATAAAAGCCCGGTTAGCTATTTGTATTTGTATCCAAAACGAAAGGTTTAAAAACAAATCGAAGCAGTCAGGCGGATTTCATTATAATTGCAAAGTGACTGTTGATATTTCATTAATATTTATTTCTAACAGCTGCTAGCCGTGTTGTTTTGTTTTAGCTTTTATCGGAAACCTACATATCCATACCTTTCCTTAGTTAACTGTAAGTCTATAGATTCTATAGACTTACAGTAAACTGAGGAAGAATAGAACTACAATTACAACAAATTTAATACAAATACAGGTACAAATAATACAAATACATTTAATACAAACTTTAAACACCTAACTGGTTGAGTCGAATTAGGTACTTACACTTACCTACCTCACTGTTTCAGCCGTAAAACTACTAACTAACTAAACTATTACTAACTTCAAATGCTATTCCTGCCTAAAAGAGTTGCATTTTGGGATTCTCATGCATTGGTAGCCGAGAGACGATTAATGACGTCGAGGCAGACTTCGAAAATGGTGGCGTAACGATCACGACACGACACAAGCTGAATGGCAGGATCTGGTGCAGAATCGTGGGGATTGGAAGAAAGTAAAAGAAACCTTTAATATGCAATGGGACACCATAATAACAATTAGCTGAACCCCACGTGACCCAGAGCTCACTCGCACATCTGTAAAATGTTAGTATTTACCTATTTTTTTACGCTTAGTTATTTTTTTGTATATTGTATTGTATAAGTAGTCAATTGTCTAAAAAAACAGAATCAGGTAACATTACTTTACGACCTTACAGATGTACTAGTGAGCTCTGGGTCACTTGATGTTCAGCTAATTGGTATTCCGACTGTACGTATAATCATGCTACGAATTAAAACATTTTTGTTTTCTATAATTATACTGAATAGATCCGACATACCTGTAACGAATCGTCCCCAAATCTTAAGAGCTGGCAGGACTGTGAATGGCATAGCCCAGAACCAGGTGAAGGCGATAAGCAGACTTGCTTGTACACGATTTATCCGGCCATCGAGGGGGCATGATATCGTTCTGAAATGTTAATTTCCAATATAATTTTTAAAATAAAAAGGATTTGTTAAAGCCTAATAAAAGCTAATTTTGATAAATATTCCAAAGAAAGGAACAAGCCACCGCGATACATAAAATAAAACAGTGTGGTAGAAGAAGAGAAGATATGACTATAAAATGTTATCCAACTCGGAAACTCACAATTGAACGCTAAAGCTTTGTTATTGGGATTTGGGAGTAGTACTTATCTATACTTCACTATCACTATCACTACATAGTATAAAACATAGTCGCTTTCTCTGTCCCTATATCCCTTTGTACGCTTAGATCTTTAAAACTACGCAACGGATTTTGATGCGGTTTTTTTTTAATAGATAGAGTGATTCAAGAGGAAGGTTTATATGTATAATACATGCGTAATATAGCCGTGCGAAGCCGGAGCGGGTCGCTATAATATTATAAAGCTGAAGAGTTTGTTTGAACGCGCTAATCTCAGGAACTACTGGTTCGAATTGAAAAAATATTTTTGTGTTGGATAGTCCATTTGTCGAGGAAGGCTATTTTAAATTTCGATATTCCCACGGGATCGGGAGTTACGCGGGAGAAACCGTGGAGCGCTGCTATTTTATGAACATCTTAGCAAGAAAAGTGCTAGCTTCTTATGTATACCACATTTAGTTATACTGATTCAAAGACTTAGTATTTAGTGCAATATCCTGCACCATAGATACCTAGTTGTAACAGTTGCCAGACAATGAGCTGTACTTACTTATATCTATCAAATGCGATGATAGCATTCGTAATAGCACCCCCGATGCCAGACAGGGAACCTAGCACGGCGTAGATATCACATCCTAGTTGGTAACCAATAGGGCGTTGGTAGAACGAATTGATGATAAGTAGTGGCATCTCTAGCATCATCATGAGGTCGAAGATTGCTAGGTTTATCACGAACATGTTGCTTGCGCTTCGGAGGGATTTCGATCTGAAAAACAAAATTAAGGGTCCATGTGGTAATAACTTCAAGTTCCTTATGCCTCTGTTTTTTTTTGTTTTTAAACTCTTAATTTCTATAATAATCATGGACGTAATAAATACATATATTATAATTAGAATATGAAAAAAAACAAGACATAGGTGGCATAGTCATGGCAGTTATAGGTTTTATGCAACAAAATTATTTGTGCTAGTGTCATTATCGAGGGAGGAAAGGTCGACTACGTTTGTATGGAGAGAGAGCCGGTACCCTTTTCTCTTAAAAGCGTATTTATACTATCTTCTCCATATCTAAAAAAACTATCAGAGGCTTGAGACAGAAAATATATCATGTTTAGGCCCTGTAATCTCTCCGGCTCCCACATTTTTCAAACTATTGTTTCCAACAAGCTTTTACCATTCTATAAGCTTCTAGGTTAAAAAAATGTAAATCAACCACAAATAAAAACCAGGACAACAGAGTATAGGCAAGTAAAATAAACGCCATAAAAACTGGGTAGTTACATAGTAGGAAAAGTATTTCGCTGTCGCTTCCGCCGGCAGTGGTTACCAACTCAAACTTGGTTGTGACACTCGTTTCAAATCATTGGAACTTTTTTATTTTGCAGAACTCTGTAGGTAAGCACTCGTATTTTTTTAGATAGAAACCTTGCTAGAGCGTTTTAGGTATGTACGATAATGCTGTTTAATAGTTTTTTATTGTGTGTGAAATCTCACAAGTAGTCTGCTTGATCTGGGTGGCTCTAATAACATTACTAATCGAAAACTCAATCTCTCGGTTAACCAAATAAAGAGTTAAATGACAAAAGTGATAGATTGACTATATTTTGCTGGATTGTGCTATTTTGCATTAAAATCCTACGTAAGTATAAATTATGCAACCTCTTTCAATTTTAACTACTTTGTTAATAATATTGCTCTCAAAATGGGTGTGAGTAAATTGCAAGTAAAGTTAATTTCGCAGTTGTTTGTCAAGGGTTTCTCAGCTCCACGTCTCTCAAGTCTTAAATATACCTTCTAACTATTGGTTCTCGAAATTTTCAATTCGAGATTATTTTTCCAAGAGAACAAATGAACGTCTAAGTCGTGATAGCATAGACATTAGGGGATGGTTTTAAAGCTCGCGGCCACAGTATGGCAATACATGCCTTTATTATTTTAATGCTGTTTATTTGATGTTTGTAACGAATGGGTTCCGAAACTACTGACCCGATTTTGATGAAACTTTAATAGGATATATTGATTCATTGGAAATAACATAAGCTTTTATCCCGATATTCCCACGGGATCGGGAGTTACGCGGGTGAAACCGCGGAGCGCTGTTAGTATTATATAAATACTAGCTGTCCCGGCAAACGTTGTTTTGCTATTTACAAAAAAAAAAAATTGATGTTGGCCGATTCTCAGACCTACTGAATATGCTCACAAAATTTCATGAGAATCGGTCGAGCCGTTTCGGAGGAGTTCAACTTCGAACCCCGTGACACGAGAATTTTATATATATAGAGATATCACATACTACATTTATAGACGTTATAGTTATGTTTTGAGTTCATAGTTTGCGATCGTCAGCTGTCAATTATGAATATAAACGAACGATGACAAACCTTTTGCTGACATACTAAATAAAGAAATAAACGTGGTTTCACTTTCGAGTCGACATCAAATAGTAGAGTTCATCCCATCTCAGTGCGTTTGATCTTAATTAAATCACAGCCAAGTGACGGCAGTCAACGCCAACCGATCTACTCGTCAAAGATTTCCACATTATTAACCCACCCCTTTTCATTTTCAAACAATTTTAAATGCTTCGAATCCACTTGACTCTCTCTAAGTGAATTTGCTAAAAATAACCGATTTTCGGTAAAGTTTTGAGGCGTGTCAGAAATGCCAATTCGGAATCGAGTTGGGTTTGGTTTTACGAATGAAAAGTGGACGTTTTAGCGGTTCTGACGTTTGCCAGAATGGTGCAGCAGCATAGAATCGTAATTCATTTTTCAATCGAGTCGATATAGAGAACGGTTACGAGCAAAAGGAGAGAGACATCTAAATTCAAATAAGGTAGAGGCATAGTTAACCTATAGCGTTTTGAGTTTGATTGTGGTGGAGATCTTTTTAGTCTTTGTTTTTCCAAACATTAGAACAAGTATTGTTTACCAACGAGACAGTTTATGATAGGTACAATAACAGGTAACTAAGAGTTAAGTAAAACTCAGAACTTAGAAAGCTAGAACTTTTCCACCAGTATCTAAACCGCAGACTTAAAGTTCCTAAGCTGTTTACTCACGTGCTAAATATCCAAATGACGATGCCGTTCCCAGTGAGCGAGGAGCACATGAGCATAGTGTAAATTAAGGCCAGGCAGTAGTGCCAATATTTGTTCACAGCGGGGAAAGTCCTCCAGTGCTCGTGGACCATATCGTAGTGCTCTTCGGGTATGTTCCAACCGAGCATGTGATCCACCACCTCTTGTGATACCCTGAAGGAAAGATTGATTGATTTCGAAAAAGGATAGGTACGAGTACTAACAATTATGTTCAACTGCTATTGTCTGCTATACCTATACACATGGTAATTCAAACTTGTGGTATGTTTATTTGAAATTCTGTTATTTCAAATGAATTAAAACTCATTTCAGACTCACATTTTAAGAGGATACGCCATGGGCCCGATCTCGTTAGTATAATTTTCCGCCATTTTGCGCATGATTTCAAAGCAAAATGGCGCCGGAATATTTAGACTTCAACTATTGTACATTTGTCATCAAAAACGAATATTTCTTGAATTATTTTAAATTAATATAAATAAACTATTATGTTTATGACGAAGTGAGTAGTCCGACATTGGTTGATTGTCGCTTCTCACTTGTGGTTTCTTCGAGGGAGCGAATACTTTTATATCGGTTGTAATCGTGCGTGTCTGTTAATTCCTTAATTCAATAAAATAGTAAAGCTTCTTTTACATTTGGTCAAGCGTAAAACCAATACCAATGGTTCTCAAATTGTTTTAATAAATTTTATTTTTAAAGGATATTTATTGTGAGAAGCCACCACCAGCCAAACCTACCTAAGAACTCATAAGTACCTAGGTAAAATGTAAAACGAAGTGTTCTTTTGATGTTCCGATTCATTCCATATTAAATGCCTGAAATATTAAATCTTTGTTCACTTACCTTAGCTTTTAGTGATAAAGATAAGAAATTATCAATCGTATAAGTTATCAATACCTACTAGCTAGTAGGTACCTACAGTTAAAGATTTTGAAATAAAATGTTTTATAAATTCGTTGTATTTGTTCTTGTGTCCCTTTAGAATACGCCGGACTTGATTTCCATAATAACAAACAAATTCACAAAGGTACCTAAGTGATGATACAAAACAACATTATTCCGAAATTTTCCGGTCAACAGCAATGTTCGTTCCGGTCGAGTGACGATCGGGACTCGGAACGTTTCACACGTCGACTCCCTTAGAAAATAAATATTATAGAAATCGATCCCGGACATTTCCGAAGAGGAAATCTTCGCTAATTCCCCTCCGTTTGATGTTTTCCTGATTGGTTTCCGAAGTTATAGATCGCTTCGAAAGGAAAGTTTAAATACGATTAAATATTTTATCTATACATACATACCTATCAAATATGTATGCTTAAATTCTCGTTATGTACTTACCTATTTAGGTATGTTAAAGTTCTTGTTAAGTACATATTTTTCATTCTTAAAGTTTGAGTTTGGGTTTCTTTGGTCCTATAGTTAGTTACCTAGTCTATAAAATCAGGTTAAATATACTGCTTATATATATACAATGAGCCTAAGATAGATAGCATGCGCATAAATTGCAACTTCAAAGCAAAAGTTCATTCTTACGAATATTTAAGTAGGTAGCGCGTTCAAAGAAACTCTTAAACATTTCTTCTACATATACATATGTACCTACTTATTTTAATAATGAATATTGTTTAAAAAACACCACTTTGTAAAGTAGGTAACGTAGTTGTATGAATGTGGTAAAGATTGTCGAACATAGAAGAACCAGAAAGAACTACATGGGTACTTGTATACGGGCTGTTTTCCGCAATTAGACGTTTTTAGTTGGGTCCATTTGGCGTGAGGATGGAGTAGACTTGCCCAGCATCTAGTACCTTCTCAGCTTAGTAATATTTAGTAAGTAACTTAGTAACTACCTGGGTAATGAACAGCTAAAAGCAGCGCTACTATTGGTCAGAGAGAGATAAATACGATGTTTAGAACACTGAATGGTTTAGCTATCATTTTACAGTCCTTTCCAATCCAGTTCGTCGTCAACACCGTCACACTGCAATAAATAATATAAAAAGGTCCCATTAACATAATTGTGACCCTAATAGGTAAATTAATGTAACACAACTGCTCTAGTTTGTGTCGACCCTAAACGCAAGATCTCGTAGTTAGAGGCGTCTAAGAATCCAACATCACGATCTACGTGCTTGGAATCCGAACTTATTACAGCATTCTGACGTTTAATCGACTCCAAATGGGAGAGGGACAGAAGTATACGAGAAGAGAAAGATTCAAATATAGGTCACTGGAGTTTACGATTTACATACTATCGCGTGGTTTGGCCCTTGGCGTACTTTACCTATTCCAACTAAAGCTTCCACGATTGTTCTAATGTGATTTACGGCATTTATTTTGTTGAAGATTTTTGTATATTTTAGAGGGGCCTAAAAATCCACTTTGCGGATCAAGGGATAAAGTCGATGCATAAGTGCAAAAAGATCTATCAGTGGATATTTACATAATTTAAGCGACTTCTAAAACAGGAGAAGGTTCTCAAATCGTCGCGTTTAGGTAGGTATATAATATATTTTTTTGTATGTTTACCATGATTATATTATGATTATAAGAGATAATTATTCCGACACACTTGTCCAACAAAACATTGCAGTACCAACCAAAGAAATTTATTTACGAAGCAAAACTTCTAATGTATAAAAGACTCAACCAGGTGGGCAATACCTGAGGTATAAGAACAAATTTAATGATGCAAAATTGAGCTAGCCCGCTGATGGGAACAAAAGGCAGCCCAACGCCAGGAGTGGAGGCGACTCTTTAATCAGCATGTCTATGATTTTGAATCAAACCTATAGTGACGTGCTAATTTAAAACTCAAACGCAGACACAGTTTAGGTCAGACTATCTTCGGCCATTTCTTTTAATTTTGTGAATGGTGTGCTTACATGCCTGATATGCTGTATTTTATTGTTATGACAATACATTTTAAAACTTAACTTAAATAAAACTAAAATTCAATGATCACTCTAATATTTTTCGGCTATGTGCGTCTAAAAACGCATCCCTATCATTCGTATGAAAAATCAAAAACCCTAAAAACTGAGAAAAATTTAAGGGTCGATGGTCGTCTCTGCCCATTTGGATTACGCGTGCGTAATAGATTACCACCATTCGTTTTATCGCCGAAGGAATGTTGAACGGAAGTAACCTGAAGATATCTATAAATTATAACCCGAAATTATGCACGCATTGAGAGAGACGCCGCCATATTTTAGATGTGGATATATTAAATAGTGTATTTTTAGTTGTACATACATACCGACTAGATGGACGGATTACACAAGTAAGTTGGATAAATGTCGTTGCACGCAGAAAGCATGCGACCGATCGCTTTGGAAGTCTTTGGGGGAGGCCTCTATGTTCAGCAGTTGACGTGTTGTAGCCGACATTGATGATGACAATGATGATTTTTAGTTTGTGTCTGTGTAGTAGTAGTGTATTTATGTATGTAAGTGTGTTTGTTATAAGTTAAAATCGCTCTTACGATGAAGGAAACCTGCGGTTTATTTGGCTGTAGACGCATTGACCAGTTCTTTCTTCTGGACATGGTCGATTAAGTTGAGATGGTCCATCTAATACATGTCTAAGGCCCGTATTAATAAATCGCTCTCAATATCGATCTTGAGTGCGTATCAATCGAGTGAATCTTGAGATGTGGTCACTATCTTAAGTTAGGCGTTAATTAATAGATAAAACTCAGGCTGATATCGCTCTTGAGATTTGAGACTGATCTTGAGAGCGACCTTGAATGACAGTAACGCTTTGTTCTTACCTTGAATGATATGTCCTTACCCTATGGTAGCTAGTGTCGTCATATTTTGCTGTCAACTTGTTTTAATGTGAAAATATTTTACAAAATGTAACATTTGTATGACCCGCAATCAGACTTGAGTTCACGAAACTACATCTTGAGACATATCTTGAGAGCTGAGTTTGATTTATTAATACGGTATTACTCAAGTGATACGTCGCTCTTTAATCGCGTCTTAAGATAGGTTTATTAATCAGCGCAACAACTCAAGAGCAAACTCAAGATTGAAATCGATATTGAGTTCGGTTTATTAATACGGACCTAAGACAGCGACCTAAATGGCATGGATTAAATTAAGTTGTTGGCACTGGAGTTGTAGATTAGATGTTAAAGCCAATATTATGTTATTATAATATCTATCTTATATACAGGGTTATTGGTAATTATACTAGCAAGCCGTTAAGGGCTACTTCTGTACACCTAAACAAACAACGTTTGTTCTACGACTTTCAGAAATTCGAACAATTTTATTTATTTTGTGGTTAGGTTTATCTGAAAATCAGCTGTTCCCTACACGGAGAGGTCATTAACCTTAAAATTTTACCTATATTAAAAATTTTATGTACTATTCTTAGTCTGAATGACCTTTGTTTAAAAAAATCTGCTGATTTTCGAATTTACTTAACCTCAAAATTTACATTTTATTTTCGAATTTCCAAAAGTCGTACAACAAAAGTGGTGTACCGAAGTAGCCCTCAAGGGTTTGCTAGTATAATTACCGATAACCCTGTATATATATGTATAGTATAGAGACGCAGAGACCTGAAACTTGGAGGTTGTGTTCTTTGTATGACGTAGGCATACGATAAGAAAGGATTTTCCAAAACTCTTCCCATTAGGGAGAGAAAACAAAGTTAGAACGCGCCCACCAACGAGAAGAAGACGCAAGAAACTCATGGCGTTCCATCACTACTTAGATAGCGTAGATTTCTCGTTGGGTCCTGAGATTAGTCACAACTGTTCGCCCAGAGTTCTTTAAATTGTTTGGCAATGATAGGTATAATTTGATTTAATTAGTAGGTTTATAAAATAACCGAAAATTATATATCAAAGATAAATTAATTCCTCGAGTAATTCCAACAGGCAGGTGCTCCGCAACTTTGATTGATGTTTATACTTGTTCCGAATTTGGCAACTTGACTTTATAAACTAAACCGGTGGCTACATAAATATTAGCAAGGAATTTATTTGAACAAACTTTTTATAGGTTGTACGTTTTTACCTACCTATAGGCATGTATTTACCTAAAAATTTAATCACACTGTAGCGATAACGCTGTGCAATATCGCCATTGGTTTTCCCCAAAAATTTTAATGTATCCTCATATCAAGTTTTATCAAAATCCGTTCAGTACTTTCAGTGCCTTTTTATAACAAACTAGCAGCGCGTTTTCACCCGCGTAACTCCCGATCCCGTGGAAATATCGGGATAAAAGTATATAGACTCCCAATGAATCAATATACCTATCCTCATACCCAGTTTAAGCTACTCCTTAATCCTATCATATTATGTGAATATGATATAATTGTATGTACTCGTGTTTGTAGTATATTAATATTTATGTATAAGTAAATGTAGGTATATATATACATATATATTTATTTATATATTATTATTTTTATTTTATTTATGTATGTATATAGTAAATTTATTCATATAAGTATGTATTAAATGTATAATATTACGTGTTTAATTTTTCTCAGTTTTTTTGTAGTTGTAGGTACTTACTTTACAGTTTTTTTGTAGTTGCAGTGGGGTAGTGTCCCACTGCAGGCTCATAATAATAATAATAAATAATTTTGGAATACAGTGGCAGCCCTAAGTTCAGTGGTTTGGCCCATATGTGCCAAGTTGCCGTGCCATACTCTTGGACCAATTTGAACACTGCTTGCGCTATATATTATTATGACCGTTGCAACTTATCGACTAAGACCTCTTTGCCCTAGGAAGACAGAAATATGAATAAGTATTTGAAACTTGTTCAAATACCTACTTAGACCTTATTAGTACCTTACCATGACAAAAATATTGTGCCACTCAAAGGTTTTATTTTTCAAAAACTTTTATTTTTTATGTGTTTATAACTTGTGTATGCAATAAAGTATTATTTCTAATAAAGTGTAGCCACATGCAGCTTTTTAAAATACTCAACTTTTCTATGTTGCAATGACAACGACGCAATTTGTGTAATAGTATAGGCACAGAGATTTAAAAAAAAGAGCTGTGCGCCTTGGTTAAGCCATGTTCAATGTTTGTTTACTTTTAGTTACCCAAAGTAGACCGGTTAGTATCAGTAGGTATTAGATCGTCGAATGGTTTATGTTATTGGTTAACTTGTCTGAAAATCAAGACAAATAGTCTAATTTAAAACTAGTCTTTAGTTAGTGTAACCCGTCTATAAAGCGTCTCATAAATCATTTGAACCTACATATTAACAGTTTATCTGAAAACTAAACGGTCGCAAAGCTATTCGACTTACAAAGGGCATCGCATAAAATTTGCACTGAGTGAACAAAGAGGAAGGAGGGATAAAAAGGACAAATCGATATAAACACTAGGTATGCAGCCTCCTGTATGAACAGCAAACGCAACAAATAAAACCGAGAAACACATATTTAGATTCATATAGGTACCAATCCGACGCAGGCATTGTTTCTTCCGCACGTGAATTATCTTTAAACATATAAAGGTAAAAGGAAAACGTGACTGACAGATCTATCAACACAGCTCAAACTCATCGATGGATTGAACTAAAATTTGGCTATTATGACGTAGGCATCCGCTAAGAAAGGATTTTTCGAAAATTCAACCCTTACGTGGACAAAGTCACTGATGAAAACTAGCATTTAAATACACTGTAAAATTGTTTTTTCATTTAAATACGAACATTAAAACTCAGCCATTTTACCCTTCCAAAATTAAAGATATTATAGGAGCGTTAATTTGGTCGGGTCAAATTCAATGAAAAGCCGCAAAATGTCGGCAGTTCCCTGAAATGGAATAAATATCGTAAAAGTTAATGTGGTTACTAATTTGTGGATTTAATGAAAATTGTTTGTAATAGTCTGTGTTTTGGATTAAGATATTTGTTTGCGATTAATCACAGGGAACATAATGTTACGACTATTCAAGATCTCAGCCTGCCTAGCATGAAGACCAAAACACGATACGATAAAGCGATATCACGCGATATAACTACATCAACTCTCAAAATATGATAGATAAAGCCGCCGTGTTGAATTTTTATTATAAATTGCGATAAAAATTATGATAAAAATTCAACATGGCGGCTTTATCTATTATATTTTGAGAGTTGATGTAGTTATATTGCTTTATCGTATCGTGTTTTGGTCTTCATGCTAGGCATAAAGGGAACATATTGTTACGATTATTCGTATGTTGAGGTGCGAAAAGAGCAAAAATAAACTACTCACCTAACGAGCTATTAATTATCAAATTATTTTTCCAACACTTTACAATAAATTATTAGATTAGTAGATACCAACCTACCTAAGTCTCGAACAGAGCATATTTAATAATTTTTAATCACTAAGCACTTTGGTATTCATAATTAAACCCCACAAAAATGTAGACTCACGCTTACAGAAATGTTTATCGTTAATCCCTAATTACTCAAAACTCTTTGAGCGGCATATCTACAAACAAAAAGCTCTTGTCTCAGAGACAAAGGTATCTAAATAGAGGGGTAAGATACCCCGTCACGGTCTGGAGGGTGGTAAATCATCTCGTGAAACCGCGTCCCATTTACAAATTGCTCTGAGCACGCTCGATGAGAGCTGGGACAAAGATATTTGGCTGTGATAGAGTAGTTTTAAGCCTTTGATTAATAATAAACGTCGATATAATTAGTACATTGCTCCATATTTGTCTATCTATTACATAAATATGATCTACTTACATATAGTAGTAGGCTTCGGAAAATTAACAGGTCGTTTAATAGCAAATGTGTGCTCGTAAAAACTAAAATTTAGTTGAAAAACTACTTAAGCCTGCTTATGCTGCCAAACGCAACGCGCCAGAAATACCCGTCGCTTACAACTACCATTGTTGATGGTAACGAATGTGTTTTGTTTTTCTTAAAAGTACTGAGATGAATTCCATCACACCAAAATGTCTGTAAAAATCTCACCTACAATTCCATCTCAGCACTTTTAAGAAAAAAACAAAACACATTCGAAATAATCAACAATTTTCACCAACGAAGGCGACCGGTGCCAGTATAGTAACTATTTAGTAGGCTGTGTACCAAGGTCGTTGGCGTATGGACCCCCCTTAAAAGGTAATTATATTAGTATTTGCTTTGTTGTCAAACTGAAAAACAATTAATTTGTTTATTTTCTTTTTATTTTAACACTAATATCAAGGCTTTTAAAAAACCATTTAGTGGCCTCTGTCACCCGCAGGTACCTTAGTTTTTTTGAAATATTAATAGTTACTGTAAAAGTACTAATTTTTCGTTTAGAACAGTAACTATTCTGTAAAAAAAATATATTCAATTCCTGTATTTTGAATAAATGTAATATCGAGAGGCGAATGTTGCATCGACGCGGTCTGTGCACATTTCTCAGAGATATGCTTTCTCTGAATTGTAAGTTGACGAAATAGGTCAAACCTGTAATGGGTGTTTGATAGGTTTTCTTGCAACTTCTATCGTATCTTGTATAACAGATTTCTTGAGAATAAACATAAAATGGAATTATTCTTAACCTGACCAGTCAACGTACGTTCGGCTGCATATTTGCAGAACCACCGTAGAGCTCCAAAATGGCTGTTTTAGGAATGTTTTCAACACGAGCAAGATACTAGACACCTGCTTTAGTTGAAGTTTAAAGACGACTAACTCATCAAATTATCAAAAAAAAAAAATTAGAATAAAAACATTCCAATTATAGTAATTTTCGAACTCTACCGGTGGCTGCAATTATGCAGTCAACTGTACCTATCCTGGCAGCGGGTCTGGTATGTAACAGTTAAAAAAAAATCCCAACGTACCTAGAGTACCTACTTAACGTTTGTATCTTAACCCTAAATTGTGTTCCTAACTTCAAGTGGAAACAAAAGGGAACCGAAATTGAAACAAGAGACGATCGAAAAAAAAAAACAAAAGACGATCGAAAAAAAAACAAGTCCCAATCGATCGACTTGTTTTTTTTTCGAGAGAATCAGATCGTCTTTTGTTCACAAAAAGTGCTGACAATCTTTGAATTGGTAATTTTCTTCATCGTTTTGCCTGAGTCGACAGACATTTAGCAATCAAATTAACTTAAATAGGTACCTATTAGCAAAGGCTCCATTAAATTTTGGCTCGTTTTAGAAGTTTAAGCACATTAATTGTTAAGTTTAATAGCGTCCTAAAATCAAGTTGGACATTGTTTGTGTCGCCAACAATTATAATAGTTCGCGGTCGGTTAGTAAACAACAACAAACTATTTTGAATTTTAAGTTTTAACAAATGGTATTAACAAGAAACCGTTGGAGCCGTCAGCACGGAATTCCGCGGAAACCATTCAAACTTATAATGACATTTAGATATCCCTGTCAAAGGGGGGTCGAGTCCCCCCATCTCCCCCTCGCATGAAGAGCGAGCGCAAAATTATCGAGAAATATTCCTCCCAAACATTTGACATGTAATTTACTCTCAAAATGATTTTAGGATGGTATTGCCTGAAGATTTTATGTAATTTATTATGTCTTCATTTCCTTTTTCGGAATCACTTTTGTTATTTGAAAGCAAGCCAAACGAATGGGATTTTTCCGTTTTGAATTCATTGTTTTCTATGACATTGACACACTTAGGTAGGGTTTTTCCATCGTTGTTGAATAGAGGGCTTAGAAATTAAACTGAAAGTTTTTATGAAAAAAATCTTTAGCAATATTAGATTTTTTTAAATGTGTAGGTTAGGTTAGGTAGGTTAATAATAGTAATTATTTTCTCGGATCTTAATCGCATATTTTTATTTTTTTTATTTGTTATTACCTTGACGTTTCGATTATGTTAAAATAATAAATAAAAATTAATACGCGATTGACCTGGGAAAATAATAACTATGAATAAAAATCGCGTAGGTTTAAAAAGTTTAGAATACCTAATATTATTTTAACCACTATCACGTACCTTAATAAGTTGCTAAACTTTATATGCCCAAGTATGTATGTAGCTAAATATAACAACGACGAAGCACTGCTTAAAAGCCTTCGCTATAACGCTGGGACATCCTGTTTTGTCACACATTTGTGTGACGTGACACGACATCAGCCTTTATGTCGTTAGGGTTGACAACATTATAATCCTTCATATTTTATACTAACAGTGCTTCAGGGTTTCACCCGCATAACTCCCGATCTCTTGGCAATATCGGGATAAAAAGTAGCCTATGAATCAATGTACCCCTCATAGCAAGTTTCATCAAAATCGCTCCAGTAGCTTCGGAACCTATTCAATGCAAACAAATCTTTCCGCTTTATATTATTAAATACTAGCGACCCGCCCCGGCTTCGCACGGCTGTATTGTGCATGTATTATATCTAAAAACTTTCCTCTTTAATCACTCTATCTATTAAAAAAAAACCGCATCAAAATCCATTGCGTAGTTTTAAAGATCTAAGCATACAAAGGGACATAGGGACATAGGGACGGCGAAAAGTGACTTTATTTTATACTATGTAGTGAAGTATATATTATTAGTATAGAAAAATGCGTGTTTGGTTTGGGTGCAGCGCAACGCAATACTATCATTAAATACTTATTTTTAACAGACTTCAAAAAAGGAGGAAATTCTAAATTTATTTGTTTTTTTTTTCAACACATGATAGGTCAGCGTTTGACCTCTATCACACCTTCCTGACTGTAGATGATAATGTGGCCTAAGATGTAGTTTAGGTTTCCTAAAAGCTATTCTAAAAGATTAATACCTGTATATAAAAAATTGTGTCCATGAATTTACAATTTTTATTATATTTTAATCAAAATCCTTTTTTTAGTAGGTATTAATTGTTTCATCGCATCTCCCTAATCTATACGTTACTTAAATGACAATTTGACAACCCTAAATAAAATTAAAAGGTACCTCTATTTGAAACCCAATTCCGTAAGCGTTACAGTTTAGTTTATTTCAAAGGGGAGTTAGTGAGTCAACAGTTAAAATTAGTTTACTTTAGACGCCTTGAACATTTAACACCTATGCATTAAGAGGAAAGGGTACCGGGCGCTGTCTCCATACAAACGTAGTCGACTGTTTCCTCCCTGGATTATGACACTATCTATATCTATATATACTAATATATATAATATAATCTATACTATACTATATCTTTCTTAATATATATAAATCTCGTGTCACAATGTTTGTCCTCAATGGACTCCTAAACCACTTAACCGATTATAATAAAATTCGCACACCATGTGCAGTTCGATCCAACTTGAGAGATAGGATAGCTTACGTCTTAATTTATCCCGATATTCCCACGGGATCGGGAGTTACGCGGGTGAAACCGCGTAGGGCAGCTAGTCTTCTTCTTATATATAAAAATGAATCGCAAAATGTGTTGGTAAGCGCATAACTCAACAACGCCTGGACCAATTTGGCCAATTCTTTTTTTAGAATATTCCATAAGGTACGAGGATGGTTCTTACGGAGAGAAAAATTTAAAAAATTGCCTGAAAATGTCTAAAAACAACACTTTTCTATACTCCATACCATACAAACGATTCGTAATAATACAAGTCAATAAGAACTTTAATACCATAACATAAAGTTCAAGTTTTAATGGAGAGGTTCCGGGAAGGCAAAACAATTGAGTGACGTACAAATATTGATGTCAATCGTGTCGCGGTGTTAGTTGCTAAAACGGCTGAACCGATTTGTATGATTTTTAACCCCCAACGCAAAAACGACGGGGTGTTATAAGTTTGACGTGTCTGTCTGTGGCATCGTAGCTCCCGAACGGCTGAACCGATTTTGATTTAGTTTTTTTTATATGGCAAAACAACGTTTGCCGGGACAGCTAGTATATTATAAAGAAGTAAAGTTTGTTAAATTGTAAGGGGTAATCTCGGGATCTACTGAACCGATTTTAAAAATTCTTTCACCAATAGAAAGCCACATTATTGCTGAGTGTCATAGGTTATATAAAAAACCGAAAAATAAAAAAGGCTTTTACGTGGTAGTCCGTTTTGCAAAATGAATCGGAGAAAAAACGGTCGAATGAAAGCGTTTCTTACGAACGCTGCCTTAACTATGAAAGATATATTTTTGAGTTCTATAGAAAATATGTGGAGCTTGAAAATGCCTACAAAAAAGTCAACGACAGCATATGTCTAACTTTTATATTTAAGTTACAAAAAGTTTTTTTTTAATATTAGTATAGATAATTTAATTTTTAATATTAATAAAATAAATGCCCAACGAAGTGGGCACGGGTCAGCAAGTTGCAAATATTTTTGTTGTATAAAACTTATACTTAACTGCCATGATCATGCCCATACGAGTTGTTTTTTTATTTTTAAATCTTAATTTCTATGATAATTAGAAAATGAAAAAACTAAGACATAGGGGCATAGTCATGGCAGTTATAGGTTTTATGCAACAAAAATATTTGTGATATGTATTGTCATTACATTATCCAGGGAGGAAACAGTCGACTACGTTTGTATGGAGAGAGCCGGGTACCCTTTCACCTTAAGGTAGGATGTATTTTGAAAACAGCATAAACAAATAAAACATTGTACGTAAGTCACCTTTGAACTATTAACAAGGTGTTTTTTCTAATGTGAATAAATTTTAAATATATACTACCTTTTTTAATTTCAATTGCGGTTTCACAGGATTTGTTTATACATGGTGAATTTTTTACATGGGCCTTCAGGGCTATAGGCTAGATATATCCAAAACTATAAGAGATAGCGAAAAAATGGTAAAAGAAGTTGCGTTTTGACAAAAACTAAAACTGCATCATTCGATTTTTTAAAAGTCATTACCCAAGCCAGGAATCAATTCTGTTGACTTTGCAAAAAGAAATATCATACTTTATTTTATACCAATCGATAGTCTTGCTGTTAGAGATCAATACCTGGAAACAAATATATAATAGCGAATCAAAGGAAATAGCTCCTTTTTGTTTAGTTGTTTAGTTGGGAAGAATGATGAAGTTGAGGATGTAGGATGCTCGCCTAGAAGGCACCTGTTTACTCTAGACTTGAAGACTCTAAGGTTTTAGTTTTGGAAGACCAGCGAACGCCGCGGTCGGCAGAGAGTTCCACTTTTTAGCTTATTAGAGTAAATACCATCCAAATTATGGAATTTATCTCCAACTAAGCGAAAACACAATAGGCCATGTGTTTTTCACGATCCTGCAACACTATCAACTGTCCACGTTTTGATAAAATAACACATGATAGTTCACTTCACGTACAATGTTAACAATTTATCTGTTCAAGTATAAAAATTGAAACTAAAAATAAACTAAGAGATTGCATAGACGCTAGCGCCACCACTAGCTTTACAGGTAACATGGTAGGAGTGTAAATGCATCCGCATTGTTCCATCACACTTGTGAATTCTCGTGGAGCAATTCAGTCGAGATTCGTTCCTCTGTGCTCGATGACAACCGCATAGTGAATACGTTCTTTGTACAATACGCGGGTAAACTGACAGTCACTGTGATCTGGGGGTTTTACTAGCCACTTTTGACGAATCATACCAGAATACGAATTAAATTATAGGTATATTATTTTGTGTGATTTCGCGTCGCGACCATCGTGATTTTTATGACGTTACAAATCAGCGCTACTATCGTGATTTATATATAATTAAATTAAACAACATTTCTCCCAATTTCTATAGGATCTTTTCAAGATGGCAAGCAAAAATATTGGGCTTAGACTATCACTCCTAAAATCAATATAGGTTAGGAGTATCAGAAAATCAACATACTTCAGAGTACCAAATTAAAAGTTAATAAAAACCGCTGCTCGTTTTTTCAAATTAACTACTACACCTCGTCTATGCGATATATTTTTAAGATCTATTTAACTACAAACGCACAAATTTTCTTACAAACTAATTTCCCCCAAACTGCAAAGTTCAGTTTGTTAGCGAGTGCAAGCTTATTTTTTTTAAATTATTGTAAGCCTCCTTTTACGTATCCCCTGGAGGGAGCACATAGGGTTTTAAATTAGCGTCCGTCGTGTCCCCTAGTTCAGGGGGCTCGTCGGTCGTTCTCGTTTCGTTAGGAAAGCCGACGGACGTGAACCCTTTTTTGAAGTCGGTTAAACACAGAAAATATAGAAGTAGATGGCTTCAAAGGAATAATAATAAAAATGAAACAGCTTAAACACAAAAAAGTTTAAGAAACAATAGATTTTTTAAAACGATTTGTTGATTCGTATTTAAGTGGTTTTGTTAATTGGTATTAAGGATTAGGGGACGCGTAACGCCGCCCGTTTAGCTGGTTTGTAAGTTAAGTTGGTAAAACAGATATAGAAGTGGATTAAGTGGAATAAGACGTTTATTGGACAGCGGTGGTTTATTTATCAATCTTTTATATATATTGGCTTTTATATCTAATGTAGATGATTTATACAGCCCCAGTAACTTTTCTTTTCTTTCATAATAATTAAAGTTTATAAGGGTGTCAAAGTCAAAGTATTTTTTTTTATTCATTTGGATGCTTAATATTTAGTGCTTAGTACAAAGATCACATAGAAAAGTTTTAAAAACTAAGTTAGGATGTGTGCCTTCGGTACGCGCCCACCAATGAGAAGAAGGCACAAGAAACTCATGGGGTTTTTTTTCCTGTGATCACGCTCACAAAGGTCAATATTGCAAATATTTGAAAGTATAATTTGAAATGGAGCAACTAAAGTCACGTCCATGGGTTCTTTTCATTTCCGGAGCCTACTACCGGGCACGGTCAGTTCATCCTTATTTCTTAAGTTGAAATTATGAATATCGCGGTGCTTATCTCCGTCTCTGTGTCACTTGAGGCTTCTGCTGAAAATCAGCGCTACAGTCATCTGTAGCATTATAAGCTGAGCTCTATCCTTTTCGTAGCAGAATTGTATACATATTGCACATCAAGTTTTGTATTTAGTTGTAGGTAGGTATAGTTAAGTATTTCAGGTTATTCTGTGTGTGTTATTTTTTAAGTTCGAATTGACCCGTTTTCTGAACATGTAACATAACCTTCTATTCTTACCAATCAAAGTAAATTAGTAGGAAAAATACTTATTGACATTATTACCCTTAATTAACACAGCAATCAGTTTCAGTAATAACCAAAGAGATTTAACATTACAATTAATAGAGAGATCATCTGGAGTGCACCAAGATGGCGTAAGGCGGGTGTAGGTATGTCTACAAATGGTCAAGTTATAAACTTCGTTTCAACAAAAGTTTTGAAACACGAAAAGGAGTAGTTCTAGACATTAGATAAACACTTTTTTATCTACAAGTTTTGGAATGTACAACTTTTTATTTGAAAATTATGAGGTAAGGTTAACCGGAAAATCAGCTGTGTTTCAGAAATAAAGACCTAATCAACAAATAAAACCTCCAGGTCAATAATCTCTTACTCCAAAAAATAGCCAATTTTCGAGTAAACATAACCTCGAATTTTCAATATTCGACCTACATAATATGTTTGCGTCTAGAACATCTAGTAGTTGCGTCTAGAACGCATTTTAAAAAACGTCAAAGACACATACACCAGAACGGACCAATTAAATGGACTGATGTGTGAATGAGCCCTAAGTATACATACGAAATGTAATAAAATTTGTGCCACGCGTAAGATTGAGGTGCTCTCTCTATATTTAAATATCTTTGTTAATAACCTTTCTAAGTCTTTCCCGCAGCCTTAATAAATACATTCGCGAGTAATAAATTCGGGTCGGTCGGTCGGTACTAGTCGTAAAACTCGTTCATTGAACTCATGTTTTCTCTCATTGACCTACTATTTTCTCAGATTTTTCCTAAACTTAATCTTAGAGTCAACGCCGATATCACTATTCGAATTCTGGCATGTGAAAAAAAGAAGTATAACCCTTTGCAGAATATAAACATGATTGACAATGCAGTACGTTACCGTTTAAGGAATTAAATAAAATAAAATTTGCGCGAATAGGCATTAAATAAAAAAAAATCGGACGTTCTAACATTTGAACATTTTGAAACTTGCGCCAATACAAGGCAAAAATATAAGGGGTGATCAATTTAGTTAACTTTTTCTAGATAAGAAAGAGACATTATATACATTATTTCGATTGCTTTTTATGGTTCCGTACCTCAAAAGGTAAAAAGGAACCCTTATCATTCTATATTGAACTGTGTTGTTCGTTTATGTTCTTGTTCATAATTTTATCTGTCGAATCACGCAGATGACTCTGCCTAAATCAGAGTATATTTCACTACATAGTATAAAATAAAATCGCTTTCTCTGTCCCTATTTCCCTTTGTATGCTTAAATCTTTAAAACTACGCAACGGATTTTGATGCGTTTTTTTTTAAATAGATAAAGTGATTCAAGAGGAAGGTTTATATGTATAATACATGCAAAATATAGCCGAAGCCGGGACGGGTCGCTAGTAGGTTTATATTTTGATCTAAATTAATTGACCACTAGTGTACAATAAATAGGGGTTTGATGGAAACCCTTAAGTATTATTTTACTAATTGGAGGTGAATCGTGTGACCTGTATTCTTCTCTCCTTCGATTTTCTGTTTCTTTTTCCGATTTGTAATTTGTACTGATTTTGTCTGTGTTTTTACTGGAACGTTTTTAATTAGGCTTTATTTAATAACTAGCTGCGCCCCGCGGTTTTACCCGAGTAAGTCCCGATCCCGTGGGAATATCGGGATAAAAAGTAGCCTATGTGTTAATCCAGGTCTCCAGCTATCTAGATACCGAGTTTCATCGCAATCGGTCAAGTGGTTTATGCGTGAAGGAGTAACAAACATACATACACACACACACGCACACACACGCACACACAAACTTTCACATTTATAATATTAGTAGGTTAATAAATATAGATTGTGTATTGACGATAAATAATGGTGTACCCATCGGAATAACTAGGGATATTTTAAAAAGAAGATTTTAAAAAGAGATTTTTTTTAATTTTTAGGATGTTTTTTATTTTTTTATTTATTTATTTATTTTTTGTATCGATTTAAGTATTTGTTTATTTTTTTTAATGATTGTGATTTTCTTTTAGTTTTATTTGCTTTTGTTTTTATTTGTATTTTTTCAAATTTTAGTTTTTTGTAATAAATAATTTAAAAAAAAATTAATGAACAAAAGAAGATTTACTATTTCATCATCACTTTTATTCTTCTTCCTTGCTCTTTCCCACTTCATGTGGGGTCGGCTCTCCTAATTTTTTGGCACCAGGACAATCTGTCCTGGGTTGGGATTTCATCATTACTAACATAATTAAAAAACATAGTCGCGCTGTCTGTCCCTATGCATGCTTAGATCTTTAAAACTACGCAACGGATTTAGATGCGGTTTTTTATAGAGTGATTCAAGAGGAAGGTTTTGGTACACAAAACTAAACTACCACACGTACGAAGTTGCGGGCAATAGTTAGTGCCAAATAAGTATTTTTGTATGTAAAAAACTTGATACGACTAAGTTATTTTCTAGAAAGATATTCTTATTAGTTGGATTTTTTTCTGGTTCCACATCTTATTTGGACATTTTGACGTGACAACGTTTTATAAATTGGTTTGCCGGGTGACACTTCAAGAAACTGCGTTACGCTCCGCTCACGTTATGCGCTCACAATGAGAGCGAGTGAGAGGCACGCGGGCATGGTTAGCCCGCCTAAGAGCGAGAGAGACAGACATAAAAAGTGAAAGGCACGCGTCCCTTCCACTCGAGCACAGTTGTTGTCACGTAAAACTTTCGCCCGTATACCGACTTTACAGGCAACCAGTTTTTTCATGTTTGAATGTTTCAATACATTTACCCCCATGAGTTTCTTGTGCCTTCTTCTCATTGGTGGGCGCGTCCCGAAGGCACACATCCTAACCTAATTTTTAAGACGTTTCAAAGTGATGTATGCACCTGACACTTATTGATTAAAAAAATTGAGTTTGAGTTTGGGTGAGTCAATAACACAAAATTATGCTCTGGGACATTTTTCTTGTTTTATACCTACTTTTTATCCTAATATTCCTCCGAAATTGGAACTTATGCAGGAAAAACCGCGGGCCATGTTATAGTAAGTAACAAAAGTGGAAAACTTTATCTAAAAGTACCTCAGATAGGTGCCTCAGGATAGATAAAACGTTATTATAATTTCGTTTAAAGCTTTTATCTTACAATTAATTATAATTACTCTAATAATGAGTAGCTGCGAAAGGGTTAAGTAATTAACTGTGACTGTTTATTGCTATAATTTAGAACATTATTGTGTGGTGAGATAGCGATAAACTTAGGTCGTGTTAGAATTATAAGCCTAGAACAGGGGTCGGCAACCTATTAAGTCGGTAGAGTTAAAAATTTCAATTTACAAAATTTCAAAGTTTTTAAAGAGCCACAATTTTTATTAGGAACAAAAAATAGTACTTGCGTAAATAAAGTTTTTAAGCTATTGCATAGCTTGGCGACCGAATCAAGAAATTCCGTAACGAAAATAAAACCTAACACCTCCCACTCCGCCTACCATGTAGCTCGGCCGAGCGTTCGCTTAACGTGTATGTATATGGTACGACTGTACGAAGCTCGCACAATGCAATAGCTTTACCGCGACGGCAGTCCCCGAGTGCCACACGTTTTTTTTTAAGATAGTCTACACTCCAAATGATAATTTCTTCACCTTATTTTAGCAATCGGGATGACTATTCCAAGCGTCCGAAGGCACACATCCTAACTTAGTTTTTAAGACGTTTCTATGTGATCTGTGTACAAATGTATTAAGCATCCAACTGAATAAAAAAGTTTGACTTTGACTTTGACGTCGAATATAAGTGCCTCAACTCGTATTATTTGCATATGGAACTAAAGAGCCACAGTTTCACATCCAAATAGCCGCATGTGGCTCGCGAGCCGCAGGTTGCCAACCCTTGGACTAGAACAAACCGAGGTGAAATTGAACGTGTATACAGGCTGTTTTTCCGTAACAAGCCCTCTTTAGTTAGTTAGCCTCTTTAGTTTGACGACCCAGTTGGCACAATGGTCAACATGCCAAACACAGGGTTGTGGGTTCGATTCCCGCCTCAGACAAGTATTTATGCTTAGATATTTGTCTGTGGTCTAGTTGTTTCTGTGTATAATAAGTATATATTTACAAAAGAAAAGTTTATAAGTAGTATATCCGTTGTCTAGCTCCCATAACACAAGTCTAGTTAGGTACTTAGCTTGGGGCTAGACGGCGATGTGTGGAATATCCTGAAATATTTATTATTTATTTATATATAGTTAGGTCCTTTTTGCTTGACGATGGAGTAGGCTTGCCCAGCTCCATTAATACCTTCTTAGCTAAGTAGACCGTTAGTAGAGTAATGGGGGTATATAGCACCGACGACGACGTATGAGGAGCAATGCGAGTATGGAGCCCCATCGCAGCCCATGGTGCACCTACTCCAATGCCCATTGTGCCCAAATACCTGCACATTGGAGGACCTGGTAGAGGCCAACGCTGCTGCAGTTGCAGTGGCTAGCTACTGGGCAGGAAAAAAAGAATTTTCCAAATCGGTCTAGGCGTCTCCGGGTAATCGGGGAACACACATAAAAAAACCCGACGAATTAAGAACCTCCTCCTATTTTTGAAGTCGGTTAAAAATTTTACTGGTCGAACGTCACTGACTCGAAAAGAAGAAGCTTAGCAGACCGTGTCTAGAGGATAAAACTTGTCAATACTTCTGGAGCCAACTAAGCCGTGAGTTTCATCACGATGTTTACCTTCACCTTCCAGTGTCAATTAGCGCACTTGAATTTTCTTAAGAATAATCCAGTGACCGGCCACCCGGATTCGAACCGAAGACCTTCGGAATAAAAGTCGAGGTTGACCACTAAGCCAACACTGCTCTTAACCGACGATGAATACTCGTGGTATTTTATAAACCACAGTAAGTATAAAAGCTGTTTACTGTCACCGTGGGATAGCATCTGCGAGCCCGAGAGTGTTCTGTCAAGACGAACAAAATCAACAGGGTAATGGGTATTACCTACTTTTTTAAAATACTGCACGACTGTGTAAGTTCGACGCCGACTGCACGCAGCTCTAGCAGACGACGTTCCGCCGAAACTATGATGTCAAAGTCAAAGTCCTATATTCAAGTAATCATTCGCCTGAAATCTCATTATAACTTCTTAAAAACTACGTTAGGATATATAAGAAACTGCAGAAGAAGAAGGCGTAAGAAACTCATGGGATTTATTGAGATTATGCTCACAAAGGTAAAGATTACAAATATTTTGAAGGTTTAAATAAATGGAGCAATTAAAGTCATGGCCATAGATTGGTGGCATACCTGAATTCACAAAAAAAATGACGTCGTTGTCAAGTTCCTATTGTCTGACTTCATTGACGTCAAGAATGACGTCAAACAGCATGCAGCAATATAAAACAAACAATAATAAAACGCTCATCTGGGCTTGTGTTGTGACGACGAGTGACGAATAAAAGACTTATTTATAGGAAAAAATGAAAAATATGAAAAAAAATATATTAAAAAAACCATTTGAAATCGGTTTCTTAAGACGTTATCACGTAAAATTATCGTCCGTAAATCGACTTTACAGACAACAATTTTTTTTTTGTGACTACTGTTGGCTACCGACTGCAATATCCCATTTCTCCCCTATACGTAGGTATTGTTCTCATACGAGTGCACTATCACTGTGCAGTAGACATAACCGGTAATAAATAACCGTCGAGCGACACCATGGTTCGTCGGATGCAAGCAATATTGGAGGGGTTCAAATGCAATTATGAAGCAGTGAGTCGCGGCACTCACCCTCGGGACAACTACGAGTCGCCTATAGCTATGCTATCCGTATACGTAGCCTTATTGCTATTATAAAACTGGTAGAGTGCGTTTCATCAAATAGTTCCTATGTCGTTATGTTGGCAGCAATTAAAATATCTATTGCTTATCACTACATAGTATAAAACAAAGTCGCTTTCCGCTGTCTGTTCCTATGTATGCTTAGATCTTTAAAACTAAGCCACGAATTTTGAAGTGGTTTTTTTAATACATAGAGTGATTCAAGAGGAAGGTTTTGGTACATAAAACAAAACTACCACGCCTACGAAGTCGCGGGCACCAGCTAGTCTTTTATACCTACAGAAAGACAGGAGCCAACATGACGGCGGCATAGGAACTATTTGATATTGAGAAAGACGTGTTTGTCTGTGTTACTTGAACTACAGACGTAGTAATATAATTGACTAGCTTTCTTTCACGCTTACTAAACTTAGTCCTCGTAGGGTTTTTCTTAAATCCATTCTTAGCGGATGCCTACGTCGTAGATAATAGCTAAATGTGTGCCAATTAGCCCGAATTGTTCCATTGGCTGGAGCTATACTTATAGATGGTCTACGTAGTTGAGGTTTCAGTGATAGGGTTGCAAACTTAGATCGCTGCAGTTTGGAGGAGCCTTTAACAGCGAGTCCGTTTGAGGTTTGAGCCTAAGGCGGCAGGTTTAAGGGGTAGCAAAGAGAACTAACTTTTTTAAAAGCTCGGAAATATACAAAATACTCTTTCTACTGCAATTTTCACTAAATTGTTTGCCTATACTTGAGAAATGTATAAATCTACCACTACACGGCGACACTAAATTTGATTTAAATCTTATTGGTATTTCAGATTTATTGAAAAACTAGCTGCGCTCCGTTGCCGCGTCCGTCACCCACGTAACTCCCGATCCCGTTGGAATATATCGGGATAAATTAAGATGTAAGCTATCCTATCTTTCAAGTTGGATCAAACTGCACACGGTGTGCAAATTTGAATAAAATCGGTTAAGTAGTTTAGGAGTCCATCGCGCACAAACAACGTGACACGTAATTTATATATATCAAAAGGATTAGAAATGTACACTTATCATTTATAACACTTTACACCATACACTTACCTATCCTAAATAATATAAGATTTTCTTTAAGTTTTAATTATTTGAATGTTCTGAACGAATAAACAATTAATAAATAATCAATATTACTTAATAGTTTTAGCTTCGGGTGCCCAAACGCAGGCAGCTTTTTGGACACACTTCCTAGGGGCCTTTAATTTATATTAAATGTTAAAATAGTATTTTTTTTGTTCAAATAAACAAATCGGTACCTAAATACTTGTTAATAAATCTATATTATAGGCTACGTAGATGCCTAGATAAAGTTATCGATTTCGACCATATAAATCAATAACATTATCCAGCATAATTTACCAATCCCGTACACCATGTAGTGCAGACATTTCCCATGGGGACTATAAATACAATAACCCCCCGGGGAGTGTGGATGCACTCAACCTGCCCCGGCCTACAAGGAAGCGTATAATGGAATCATGGAGAAAATTATGTCGGGAGGTACGTGAACTGTCTTCACTAGATCTGTAGCTACTTTTTTTTAAAATTAAAATTAAATTTCGCTTCGCACAGCTTGTGTCAAGCCAAGGTAGTGTCAAGTTATATTTTTAACTGTTTTCAAAAAAGCATGGGGTTCATATTTTGATTTAAATTTTCATGAATCTTCTGACAAATTTGTTGATTATTTTTTTAATAACTCCCGACCCAAAAAGAAAAACGAACGTGTATATGATATTAATTCAATATACACCATATTGAATTAATATCATAGAAATACACGTTCGTGCCGCACAACGTTAATATGCACTACGTTGTTATAATTTTGACGCGTGTATCTGTGTGTCTGTCTGTCTATGGTATTGTAGCTACCGAATGAATGAATCGATTTTGATTTAGTTCTTTGGATTCCATCAAATTATGACCCGATTTTTTAGATAGGGCTTTAAGAATTTTAGAACGATTACTACATAATATAAAACAAAGTCGCTTCCCGCTGTCTGTCCCTATGTATGCTTAGAACTTCAAAACTACGCAACGGATTTTAATGCGGTTTTTAATAGATAGAGTGATTCAAGAGGAAGGTTAACATGTATGATACATGCATAATATAGCCGTGCGAAGCCGGGATAGGGCACTAGTAGTAAAATAGATCACACAGTTTCCAACGAAACACCAAAATGGTTCTTGTAATTGCGATAAAATCATGGGCTTTATGAGAAAGCGACGCACGACGTATGCGTCCTAAACGTCACCACATGTTTGCTACGATCCGCAAACATCTGTTAACAAAGTATGAGATTGGACAATTACCCTTTATTAAGCTTTTAATATGGTGCCGGTTTTAATGGAGTAGGCAATTTTAAATTGGTATCTCAAGTGTTAATTGGTTTGAAAACCGATTGATTTTTATATCAAACAAGGTACTTTTACCTCTCTTTTTCTTAGGAATATCGTGATAAAAGTAGCCTATGTAACGCCCAAAGAATTAATGTATCCTCATACCAATTTTCAATTAAATCGCTTCAGTATTTTCAGAGCCTATTCATTGCAAACAAAAAAAACTTACTGCTTTAAAATTACTAGTAGTGCTCCGCGGTATCGCCCGCGTAAGTCCCGATTCCGTGGGAATATCAGGATAAAAGTAACCTTTGTTATTTCTTCTTCTTTGCGTGTCGATTCCGAGTGTTAATATTTTAAGCTATTGCATAGATCTTATCGCGGGCCTTGGGGGACGAATCAATTTTAAACACAGGCTTACTAAGAAAAAAATGCTCTATCTTTTCCCTCGTAACTCAATTCACTCCCTTTACGATTTTAGCCAGCGTAAAAACATTGTAACTAGTCGTCCACTAACGATGAAGAAAAGGTATCTTTAGTTACACACACTTGCCCGTGGTAAGTAAAAACAATTTTACAAAACAATAATTGTAACACAAGATACAATTTTTTTTTGGTTACATTACTTACATAAATGAAAACATTTCGTCAACTTTCATCGTAACTTGAGTTACGAGTCTATGATTTACAAATAAATCTAAATAGTCCACAGTCTGAAGTATCAATTTTTAATTACAAAAGAAATCTTGCTACTTATAATTTTACAATTTTTGATATGGGTAAACGTATAGGATATAATTGCTATGTGGGTGACGAAACTATCGGACGTAAAGGCTCGAATGAAATAAGTAGTTTTGTTTTTGACTTTATAAAAATGAAAGTTCAGGAAGGTTATACTGAATTCAATTTCTACTCCGATAGCTGTGGTGGTCAAAATAAAAATAAAATGTAGGCGTATGCTAGTAAGATGTTCAATATTACTATAAATCATCATTTTTCGAAGTTGGACACTCTCAGAATGAGGGAGAATAGAATAGAACGGAGAAAAAAATAAAGAGTTATTTATGTCCCTCAGCAATGGGCTGCATTGATCAGATACGCCAAGTCTACAGGTTCAGCTTATGTAGTCAAAGAAGCCAATCAAGAAGATATATTGGATTATAAACAGCTGTTATCGTTTTACAAAAATTGAGACCGCGATATTAACAATGTGAAAGTAACCTGGAGTAAAATTATGCACATTCAATTTATCAGTAGCTTACCAAACATAATTACTTTTCAATATGATTATATAAGTGATACTGAGATGTCTATAAATATAGCTCAAGTTTCTGTTCGATCGGGTACTCGTCGTAGTGTAAAGGAACCTCAATTATCAATATTTTAACATTCCTAAGGCTTTTAACGCGCTCTTGCCTATATCTGCTGCAAAATATAAAGATTTAATAAATTTGTACAATAGCAAAGCTATTCTAGATATCTATCATGATTATTTCATAAATTTGCCTCATTTGAGCTCAAACGTGCCAAATGCAAGTGAGTCTGATTAATAGGCACCTAATTGTGCCTATTTTTTGATGCATAAATTACAAAAGATAAGTTTTCGTTGCTGTAGTTCAAGTTTTAAACATATTTGAATGTGAGTGCCTGTGAACGGAGAAAAAAGCGACAGCTCTTACATTTTTTTACACTTTTTTTTCTACTTGTTTCTTTCACAAAATACCTTATCTTTTGTGAAAGAAACAATGTGAAAGCTTATCCACTTCCTTCGCCTACCACCAGCACCCACACATTCAAAGATGTTTAACAAGATCTTAATATTATAATGTTGAGGTTGATTATGACGGATATTAATTAGTTGAATAAAAAATAGAAAGTGATTGGTTGATTTCCCTAGTTCCTATGTATTCAAAAATGTCTGTGTTACATTTCTGTCAAACTTTATTGTAGTAGCGTAAAACTGGGAGGAGAAGCAAGCAATCGCTCTGACTAACTTGCATAGAAGCAGAGGGAAAATGATTGCTCTGTCTTTGTCTTAAAACTCTGAGTCACAGTTATGGATTGCTTCTCCTTCCAGTTTAGGCAACTACAATAAAGTTTGCCAGGTAACACAGACATTTTTCTAAATTGTAAAGGCTGATTCGTTTAAGGTTAATTTTCAATGAAAATTGAAAATGTCTATGTTGTGTTACATTTTTTGTCTATTTTCATTAAAGCTGCGTAGAATTGGACCTTCCAATGCAAGCCATCACTCTGGTCACAAAAGACACTCCCCCTCACTTCCACGCAAAAAAAATAAAGCCTAACGGCAACTAATTCATTAGCATTGTTTTTGTTATTGTAATTTCAAAATATCAAAATAAACCTAAAGTTAATCAGTCAGTCATTTAGGTTTACATGGATTGTAAGTTATACAAAGGAAAGTATTTATTATATTATATATATATTATAGGTATATATTATAGGTTTATTTTGATATTTTGCAATTATCTATCTCTATAATATAAAAATCAATTGCTGTTCGTTAGTCTGGCTAAAACTCGAGAACGGCTGGACCGATTTGGCCAATTCTTTTTTTGTTGTGTTTGTTGTAGTCCAGGGAAGGTTTAAACGGTGAGTACTTACGCGGGTGAAACCGCGGGGCGCAGGGCGCAGCTAGATAATAATAAAAACAATGCTAATTAATTATTTTTTTTATTTTTATCGTAACTCCAACAATGTAATAAAAGAAATATTATGCATTTTAACTCGAGACACAATTATTTTTCTCGGAAAATAAGTCATTGTCCTACTAAATTGCATTGTATGTCTGAGTTACAATTATAATTTGGAAACCCGTTTTTAGTGAAAAATCATTGTAAGTCATAAAAACATATCAAATACATAAGTAAACAACATATAAGTCATACAGCAATGTAGATGATCCCTTTTTTAGAACTTAAAGCAACAAAGATATAGTTTTTTGAATCTTTAAATCGCTCTCCTGAAAAGTAGTAAAAAATGAGTTACAATGTTTTAAATTGCAGGTGTCGAAATGTCGGACGACAAATGTCGGACGACTATTTTTTTTTATAATTTTTTATTATTATTATTTTATAAGAACATTTACTAAGACAAGAAATTATTCTCGATATAGCAATAGCTTTACCGCGGCAGTCCCCGAGTGCCACACGTTTTTTTTTTACTTTGTTACTTCCAATGAATCAATGTATCATACTCATACCAATTTTTATAAAAATCGGTTCAGCGGTTTCGGAGCGGATTTAATGCAAACAATCAATCAAACCTTCCTCTTAAAAATATTAGTAGGTACCTATCTAAAGAGATTAGTATGAGTAAGTATAGAAAATTAATTCAACCAACTTCAAAATGTGAAAAGTAAACTTCACCAACATTCATCTGAAGTCGGTGAAATATGGCGCGAATAGTATACCTACTTAAACAAATTAATACGAATTGAGAAACGTTTAAAGTTATGCTTTGGCTAAAAGCAGTTTTAAGTACTTACCTAGTTAGTAGTTTTTTTTTTTTTCAAAAAAGTTATAATTTTGAAGTTAAGTCGAGAAAGTGCTTGTAAATTCTTACTAAGTTTAGTTATGGTAGGTTTATAAACAGATTTTCTATACAAGCCTAAAGATTTCTGTACATTTTAACGTAGAGAAGTCTCTACATCTGGAATCTGTGCTGTACTGACGCTAAAGGAAAACAACATATCTGTGCCAATGCCAAGTGGGTCAAGCTTACTTTAAACGCACCATAGCGTTTAAAGTTTAGAACTTTAACAGGTATATTATTAACTATTTGTTATGTATTTTTAGAATGCCTTTTCATTGATACCTACGAGATTACATGGAGTTTGATTCTAAGAAAATTCGACTGTTTATTTTTAGAACGATTATAAAAAAACCTAACTATGCAGGTCATCTTTTCTATGAAGTGCTACGAGAACTCGTAGTAAAATAACAGCTACAATCAGTACCACAGTTCAGAGGCCGTTGACTACAATCGCTTTGTCCCTTTCTATTGCGGCCATACTCTTCCGTAAATCGAAATCAAAGCTCGTCGCGAACGGAAAGCGGTGAAGTTCGTACGGATTGCGAGAAGCGAAGTTGGTCGCGGTTGCGGTGTACGTTCTGAACTATACGTTTAAATTATTCCTCAGTTGAACAAAATGTCACATTTTCAATAAAAAACAGTTCGTTTTGAAGCAAAATAATAATAATTCCTACAAATTCTGTAATGTTTTAGCAATAGTGTAATTATTTTTTTAATGTTTCCATTGTGAAAAGCAATATTTTTTAAGTTCTTCAAACTAACGTTTGAAAGGCGTGTAGAACAATTTGTTGATTGCGTATGTGCGGAACGTACCTGCATATGGCGGACGCTCAGTTTGTGTTTATGTCAATACCGAAACTGATTTTTATTATTTTGCGCGGGTGTGAATCAAACAATCAAAACAAGAATATGTGCTAGTGGAACCTGTGATTTGTGTGTGAATTTTGTGATAATGTTTTGCACCGCTGGACTTTTGGATAACTTAATAACACCAGCGTATATCTAGGGGTATGTATTAATTTCATGTTTCTGGTTCAATTTTCGAGTTTTTAGAGTTGGTTAGGGAAGATTTAGGGCTAGATTTTTTTGATTTGATAGTACAAAGTGCAAGTCTTTTGATAGAAACACTAAACTTGGTAAAATCCAGTTGTAAAACCTAGATAACTTGACCTAAAAGCTTGATGTGAGCAAATTGATTGGACTCTTGCATAGGTTATCGCCAGATGATAACTTTTCGCGAAATTCTCTTGCGTTGCCTTCGCTGCACTGAGAATTGCGTTCACCAACCTATTTAAGCATCAAAAGTCTCTAATAATTACTGTAGAAATGTATAACTTTGAAACTAAGAGTTGAAAACGATCGTGAATCCAAAATTGATTACAAATACTGATTAACTCTGCAAAATTGAGGTTACTATCGGTACTCTAAAGTCAGAATGTAAATAAACAGATTTATTTGGCTTATCTAAACTCAATGACTGACACTGATAACCCCAAAATAGCTACTTAGATTCATAATTACCTTCATACTAATAAACACAAATCTGCAACTAGGTAAGTACATAGCTAGGCCAAAAGAACTTGACAATCAATCAAACAACCAAACACGCTGGGTCTTTTTGGAAAGGGGTTCCTTACGTACTAAAACTATAAGTAACCACTTAAGAACTGGCCCCTGCAAGCCAAAAATCTCCCAAAATATGGCAAATGAGGTCACAATTGATTGTTTAATCCGTTTTGGTGAATTTCCCATGCCTTCGTCAGTTCTAAGGCATGTTGGTTTTAATTTTTTATCACCACCAAAAAACTAGACATAAATTGTTTTGATAGTTGGTTATCAAAAAGTAAAGTTAGGTAAGTAAGTAATCAATGAAAGGGACCTATAGTATTGCTCATTGCGAACCATACTGCTGAGTGCTAATAGTGCAACAAGCGACCGTAACCAAAAAATGGTATAGATAGCTTATTGAAATGTTACTTGGTAGAGCAAGGTCTATCTCTCAGATGAGAGGGCTACGTATCAGATTGTCTCAGGTCGTCAGTACGTCTCTCAGATGCTATGTATGCCTAGACCTACTACAACACTAAACTTTTTATACACATACCTACCTCCTCATTGGCAACAACAACATCTGTGGCACCTGCGACACAGAAGGGGGTGTGGGTTTGATACCCATTGTCGAACAAGTATCTATGTATGGTCGGCTGCATAATTGCAGACCCACCATAGAGCTCGAAAACGGCTGTTATGAGAATGTTTTTAACACAAGTAAGATTCTAGACACCTGCTTTTGTTGAAGTTTAAAGTCTTCTAACACATCAATTTATCAAACAAAAATAATTGAATGAAAACATTCCAATAATAGTAATTTTCGAACTCTACCGGGGGCTGCAATAATGCAGCCGACTGTACAGCTATTTGTTGTGATCTGGGTGTTTTTGCTTGTAAAATATGTATGTACAGTTGGCAACAGAATCGCAGAACCATTGTAGAGTTCTAAGATGACTATTATTGGAATGATTTCATACTTATATTGTTTGTCTAATAATTTCATGAGTTTAAAGACTCAAGCATGACCTTAGAATCTTGCTTGAGTTGAATTTGCAGTTTTGGGGCTCTACTGTGGGTTTGCACTTATGTTGCCTGATTGTACCTACTTAATTACAAAAAAAACGTATAAGTTAGTTCTATTTGTTGTCTGGTATCTATAACACAAGCCTAATTGTTTCGCTCGAAGCTAGATGGCGCTCTGTTAAATGTCCTCCAAAATATTTATATTACAACAGTAGCTATTTAGCTGCCGAAGTGTGTGAACTCAGTGTGTTTACATCTTATACCGGACATATGTACAATATCATCTCCTATAAACTTATGATTCATTCATCATACATAATCTACAACACATCTGTTACTCTTTTACAGTACTGAAAAAATTATGATTAAATACTCCTTTGAATAAAAAAATACTGGCCACAAAAATGAAGACAATGATAAATGATAATAAACGGTCGACAGATGTTTAATTTATTGCATTTGAGATTAGAATGGGTTCATTTTGTTTTTTTTTTATGATTTATTAATGTCAGGAATGTGACTGACTAGACTAGTTTTTAAAATCAACTTAACTGTTTGTAGGTGGTAACTTAATATTTTCCTACATTTTGGCACATGAGTAGTGATTTTGGTATAATATCAAGTCAAAAATTCCTTTTTATTTTGTAGCTTATCCAAATTTTAGACAAAAATAGATCTTTGACTTTTGTAAAAATGCTTCGAAGAGTCAACGAATTTTACAAATTCTATGCAATAAATGATTGCCAAAAGCTGCCAAAAGTTTAGATAACAACTAAAATTAATCTTGAGAGGGTTTTCCCTTTTATTTAGGTAGGTATATTTTTTTAAGACAATTTGTGTATTTTTTGGATATTTAATATCTCTACAGAGATTTATTATGTAGATGAATATAGATTGATTAAGTTATTATAACTTCAAATAAATAAGTACTTATACCTACCTAAATTCTGTGTAACACATACAGTTAACAATTAGGTAGGTATAAAAAAAACATTGACAATTTAATTAATAGGTAATTAATTGTTTCTGGAAGTGACAAAATTAACACATGGTATGATAATAATTAAAGATTTTTGCTTGCTTGTTTTTAAATATACATGTGGGAATTTGACAGCAATAAGGACTTGTGGAGTTACCACAAAAAGTTGACACAGTTTTAACAAATGTATAAGGCGCCATTTTTAAACGCGTGTTGTCTAATCTAAACCATTATCATTAAAAAACCTAAAGAGGAGCCTCATTCTCGTACTTGGACAGAAACTGTCATAGCTGAATGGACATTTTTGGCCCAAGTTAAGATCAGACTTGCCTGTGTCTGTTTTTCCTGACGTGTATAACTTGGTGGTCTTCAAGTCGCGAGTGAACAGGTATCTTCTAGGAAAGCATGCTATATCTTAGGCCGCATCTTCACCTACCATCAAGCGGGTGTGATAGTGGTCAATTGCTGACTTATCATTTGTAAAAAAAAAGTTTATGAGCTGTCCGTGGCTGTCAAACCTTTAAAAAAATTGATTCGCTTTGAAGATCGCATTTTTATTTACCTACATTCTTGAAAGATTGCTCTCAGTTTCTGTAGATGATACCTATATCTATCTACCGGGTCATTCCGTAAAAAGTTTCTAAGAGCTTTGGTCTAAATCTATACTAATATTATAAAGCTGAAGAGTTTGTTTGATTAAACACGCTAATCTCAGGAAATACTGTTTCGAATTGAAAAAATATTTTTATGTTGGGTAGTCCATTTATCGAGAAAGGCTATAGGAAACCGTGGAGCACAGCCAGTGTAAAATATTTGTGCCTAGTTTAACGATCGACAGTCAGAGTCATAAAACTAGATCTTACCTCATTTAAAAACTAAGCCATAAGGCTTAGTTTTTAAATGAGGTAAGATCTAGTTTTATCACATCCTAAAATGGTAACATAGTAAATTCGAAGCACATCACGGAGACACACCTAAAAGCGTAAGGTGGCCTCGCCTATGATGTGTCACGCTAGATACCTAGGTCGTATCTTAATACGCTACGAGGTAAGATCCAGTGTCATGCACTCTCCAACTAAACTAAAAAATAAAGCTAAAATAAATTAGCTGAATACGCTAGGTACTTTTTTTAGGGTTTTGTACTTCTTAGTACAAAACTCTAAAATAGACTACAATAATCTTTGTTTCCTATATAAGCGCGTCATTACTCTAAGCTTTGTTGTTTATTATGTGGAGAACCCCATGTCTATTATAATATTATAAATAGCTAAAAACAGGTTCCGTACATTGCAAACCGGGGAATTCTCCATTCGACATTCCCATCCAATATTACGATATAAACAATGTTCCCTTTAACAGAAACGATAAAAAATTCAACAGTCAACCCTTTGGTCCTTCAAATAAAGTTTCGAGACGGACGTCTATTGTCTACCGGTCCAGACGAAGTATAATTATAGATCATTGAGTACCAAATTGTACCAAACTTGGTACCTTACCTACCCATTTATATGTGGCGTCAGTGTTCTCTCGTCTTTGGTGGTATTCTGACGTCACTGGTCAGGATAAAGATAATATTTATCTGTATAAATGCATTCAAAATAGTACCAAATCGAGGGTTTGGAATTGTTTTGGACACGTTCTGCTTTTAAAAATAAGCATCACTATCACTACATAGTATAAAATAAAGTCACTTTTCGCCGTCCCTATGTCCCTCCCTATGTCGCTTTGTATGCTTAGATCTTTAAAACTACGCAACGGATTTTAATGCGGTTTTTTTTATAGATGGAGTGATTAACGAGGAAGGTTTTTAGATATAATACATGCATAATACAGCCGTGCGAAGCCGGGGCGGGTCGCTAGTTGATAATAAAACACCCTGAAAATATTACGTAGGTCCCTACGAAACACCAACTTGAGGTTTTGCAGATTAGTAGAAACAATTACGTGAAATAAATACCAACTACGTACAATTTATTTATTTATTGAACTGATTTTTGTTGCCCACGTCTAGGTAATCGTCTCTGACTTAATTTTTTTATAAAAATTATGGGTCAGCGTTTGACTACAATCTTACCTGCTTGATGTTAGGCGACGATGCGGTCTATGATGTAGCTCGGTTTCCTAGAAGATAATTGTTTGATCAGGAAATACAGATGCAGGCAACTGATTCCATTCCCTTGCTGTACGAATAAGAAATGACGAAACAAAACGCTTAGTGTTTGGGATTTCCATCATGAATCGGAGTCGCATATCAGTTAGTCTTCATAAAATAAGCTCCTACTTTGCAAATCGTCATCCATATTGGTAGAGCAGTCTGACCCTGAAAAGAGAAATAAATTTATTTTCAAAACAAACCACCTATACCCTTGAATTTGGTGTTCAAATTGTATCTACCCTCACCGCTAAATATCCCTATTTGCCTCTAGGCTGTCGAAAATTGATCAAAGCGCGTCTCCCCTTCAGACTTTGCTATGAATTATGGCCCGCAGTTATAAAAGTAATCTCGTAATTAATATTTCCAAAACTCACCGTGAATGTTAGCATTTTTATATTAATTAGTAAGTACTTATCGTATTTTTAATTTATCTTTTAGAGGGGTTTTTAACGTACCACGCTGCGCAGATGTTACTTATTAGCTGATCATCATAATGAAGCGTGTAAAAAAAACTGGTTGCCTGTAAAGTCGGTATACGGGCGAAAGTTTTACGTGACAACAACTGTGCTCGAGTGGAAGGGACGCGTGCCTTTCACTTTTTATGTCTGTCTCTCTCGCTCTTAGGCGGGCTAACCATGCCCGCGTGCCTCTCACTCGCTCTCATTGTGAGCGCATAACGTCAGCGGAGCGTAACGCAGTTTCTTGAAGTGTCACCCGGCAAACCAATTTATAAAACGTTGTCACGTCAAAATAGTTTTTCTTGTAAAAACCTTACGTTTCGATAACTTTGCAGATCTCATGATCACAGACAGACTAAGGTGATAACGCGACTATACTATTTGCAAAAATAGTTACATTATGATTACAAGTCGCGAAACCATTGAAAGTATGTTTTATATGCCAATCGTCTGGTCAGTATTTGTTTTATTACGCGTGAATAAAATTGTTTAGTTTACATAAAAATCTGCCTCGCTCAGGTCATTTAGGACTCGTGTAAAAAGGTTGTCTGAAACACTAAAGGGCAAACAGTTTAAAAAAAACCAGCTGATTAATTTGATTTGTAACAATTTACCAAAAACCTTGTATTAAGTGATCTATCCACTCTGATATTAAAAAGTTACCGAAAACGTCTCGGTTTTACACATTTATTACAGCCTGAATAATAGGAGCTTCCATTGTGACAGGCTGACAAAGAAGGTTTCATTCGTAAATGAATTTGTAATAAATTGTCATTAAAAAAATGTTCTCAGACAATGGTGAAAAGTGTGAAAAAATACTCGTTATATAAAAAATAAATTATAGACTTGGAACTTTGTGACTACTGTTATTAGAAGTAATGAGTTCGTATCGTACAAATGTGTACTTATGTCAACTTTAATACCCTTATTTATTTACCTGTAAGGGCTATTATTCAAATTGTCATATGTACATTCATTTAATTTGTTGTAACTGTAAGGTACGTTTGGTAAACATACCTTATTTATTATTCGTGTAGACACACAAACTCATTATCTTAGGTCGTGCGTGCACCAATTGATTTTTCTATTTTGATTTTTACCCAACGAATAAAACCATACTTCTAGACGTACCGTATTCTACAACTTGCGTGTCCATTAAATAAAATTTAAGCCTAAACGCTGTCGAAATCGCATAAAAGCTAATGGGCCCAGAACCTTTGAAATATTATAATAACTAGAAATATCGGTATAATTTATCAACCGACACAAATCCGACGAACGAAAGTGCGAATCACGGAAGTGCGACCGGATCAAGGTAACGAAGGCACCTAGGAGGGTATTAGGTCAAGGTACGAAGTGTACAAAACCTAGGCTATTAAAGTGTCTCGGAGAACGGGCGCGGTCACATTCAAACTGAATTCAACTGAAACCACACTACGCTTTATGATGGTTTTTATTATTTGTGGTAAAATATTTCAACTTATTTTTATGTAGCTCGACCTAGCCTTTTCAGCTCTACTGTGACTCCGAGCTTTATTAAGCGTAGTAACTTGCTCGCTAGTTATTTTTATCAACGCGCGTATAACATTTAAATGAGCTTATTACAATGTTTCGGCGGGTAATTAAATAATTGCGACCTTCAACGTTGACCTTGGTTCACTTGGTTCGGTCCTTGAATATGTTTAAACCACTGACATTACTGATAGAAACAGACGCCAAACAGCAAGTATAGCCCGTACTTGCTGTTTGACGTCTGTTTATTTTTTTTTATTTTTTTTTATTTAATTTAAAGAGTTTTGTCGCTGGGCGACCACATCACTCTATTAGTTACAAAACAAAACAATAACAATCACATCTTAACACATAACGCCACTGCTGCTAATTTGTATAATATAAAGGCATTATCTGAATGTGGTTCAGATAAAGCGGAGTTAATCAAACCGACCTTATTACCATTCAAAGCACTTCCAAAATGTGTTGATCTTAATGATTCATTGCGGACACATTCCAACAAAACATGTTGGACATCTTCCACAACATCGCAATCTTCACAATTAGGTGTTGTTATCTTTTTCATCAAAAAACCGAACTTTTTGGATGGGATGTGTCCAGAGCGCAATCTTAAAGCCATAACGAGCGTACCTCTCTTCAATAAGACCCCATCGATCCAGGGTATTTTTGGGATATTAGGTTGGATAGTTCGAAACCAAATACCTTTCTCAGTTGATCTTCTATCTAGACTTCATCGCACCCACAGAATCCCTGCTTCCTGCAGTGTCCAATCTGAAAGTCTCTAAATTGTTTGCGGACCCAAGTTCGCTGTTGCAGGAAGACTATGGCTAGGTGGGGACTTCTACGGATTTAACACTTTGTGTGACCGTGTATGGGAAGGGCTGCCGAAATAATGGTGGACCTGACGGCCTGCTCTCAAATGATGGGGATGCTGTGGCTACGTTTTGGGCGAAGGTACTGTGATTATCTTGACGCCGTTGACACGAAAAAGTCTAACATTACTCAATTCATTATTTCATTAAATTAGACGCACAATACTTTAGCCCGGCACGTATACGCAACAAGCGCCAAACTACCAAACTTTAGGCTTAGTTAGAGGAAACTTAGGTCTTATTTAATTAGCCTAATGAATCCATAATGTCGTTAGGGTGTTTAATGTCTCATTCCCGTTTTTAGCGTTAATTATTCTCTTCTTAATAGCTCAGTGGTGACATTTCATTTTAAAACGTTTAATTGCTCTTACATTTGTTTTAGAGACACTTTCGTTCGCGCAGTGAATGAATGAAATGTAAATCTTTGAAATTAATTTTAATGGTGCCCGCTTTGAATGTTATTATGTGCTAACAAATAAAAAGCGAAAAGCAAATGCTTTTGTATCTTTTTCATAAAAAATTAACCGTTAGTGTGGGATTTAATATTGAGGATGATACTTCGTCTTACCTTAATGATAAGAACCCATGGACGTGACTTTAGTTGCTCCATTTCAAATAATACTTTCAAATATTTGTAATATTGACCTTTGTGAGCGTGATCACATGAAAAAAAAAACAACCCCCATGAGTTTCTTGTGCCTTCATCACATTGGTGGGCGCGTTCCGAAGGCACACATCCTAACTTAGTTTTTGTATTGTATTAAGCATCCAAAGAAATAAAGAAATTTGACTTTGAGGTTACTAGTTAAGCCTAATCTTATTGAAATTTCGGAAAATCATTTCATAGTGCTTATGTAACTACCGTGCTTATATAAATAACCCTTGAACAAATTCCATGTTAGTATGGTTTAGGATGTTCGTTGGCTGTTGTCAGTTTGTCCGAAGAATTTTAATAAGTGGACTCTACCCATTTGCTGGAATGTTTCATGTCACATTATTTACTTACTATATTGAAAACATGTACCCTATGCCCTTAATCTGAGATTGTTCTACTAAATTGATTTATTGATGGCATTTTTCGATGACATGAGTATTTGAGTATATTTTTTATAAATATGTAGTTTGAAGATACGACAGTTAAATGCACTGAAAATGTTCCAAAAAAATTCTGTAGGTATAGGTTAGTAGCGACTTACATTATTCTAATACCTCTAATTTATCACTTACTTACCTACTTGAGAGTATGGAAGTGACAGTAGGAATGTGTTAGGAAATTGTCTTCAGATTAATAATGGCAATGACACGCGAATTCATCGAGTCATTTAACCCTTTTCGTAAATTGAACGCCGAAAACTAAACGAGGTTTTGATCGATGAAAAGCTTACGCGAAGAAATTTTCACGTCAATTCATACGTACGTACTAGTGATTTACCATATCTATACTATATAAAAATCAAACTGCTGACTGACTGACTGATATATCAACGTACAACTCAAGCCGATAATAAGCGGATCGGGCTAAAATTTGGCAGACATATAGCTTATGACACACATAAAGGACTTCAGAAAATTCAACGTGCGAAGTTGCGGATGAAAGCTATTTAGACGACTAGCAAGAATATTAATTGATCCTCGATTTATTAGCGTACAAACTGGAATTTAGTTAAAATATAACAAAAATTTTGCTTATATTCTACTTTTAATTCTACTTAACCTTGTAATATCTTTTTTTAATATCGTAGCTACTTTCTTAGCAACAAAATGTATCACTACCTTGTATAAAACAAAGTCGCTTCCCGTTTTCTGTGTATGCTAGATGTTTAAAACTTCGCAACGGATATTGATGCAGTTTTTTTTTTAATAGATAGAGTGGTTCGGGCGGGCCTCTAGTAATATATAATCTCCATTCATTTAACACAACGTCGACGAAGTCGCGCTTGAAAATCTAGTTCAGTATGTATATTATCGGACATTTTCAGTTACAGGATCTTTCAAAGAGAATTCGTACGTGAAATATCAGCGGAACTGAAAATCGCAAGTCTTTAGTCCGTTGAAAATTAGATTTACATACTTGTAGTTCCATAAATCAAGGAATATCGTTCCAGAAAACAATTTAAAAGTAAAAGTAAGAAACGGAGGTATTGAATAACAAATTCTTTTGAATCTAAAACCGTGCGTTCGCTGTAACTTTTTTACCTTTAATAAAATGTAACTTTATTCTCTATTTAGTCCAACCCATTTCATAGCCACGTTATTCGATAAAACCGGTCAAGTGCGAGTCGGGCTTGCTCACCGTGGGTTCCGTCCGTACACTGGCATTTGAAAAAATGTTACTACCATATTTTGAGGTTTTATACCAAAATAGCGACCCGTCCCGGCTTCGCACGGCTATATTATGCATGTATTATACAAATAAACCTTCCTCTTGAATCACTTTATCTATTAAAAAAAACCGCATCAAAATCCGTTGCGTAGTTTTAAAGATTTAACCATACAAAGGAATATAGGGACAGAAAAAGCGACTTTGTTTTATACTATGTAGTGATTGGTTCCATATAAATTGTCGTTTATTGCTTTCAATCAGTAGTGATAGTGAAAACTTTCCGTGTCAGTAACAACCAGTCCTGTAGTGACTTGACGTTTTTTCTTTTACTGAATTGTATAGGCGCTCATACGATTGAGTAGCCAATTGACATGTCCTTGGACTCCTTGGAAATTTCCAGTAACTCGATGCAACTATCTAGCTATGTCTACCCGTTTCCTGATAAAAAGGGTCTGGACAGACAGACAGACGGAACAGACAACTAAGTAAGTTAATTTCTATTTTCTTACAAATTATATGTTAGCGTTTGACCACTATTACACCTGTCCTATGGTAAATGTTGAAGCAAAACGCATAGCGCCGGTGTCTGAAATTCCACCATGAAACGGTGTCGTATATCAGTTTGTCTGGTTGTATGTCAAAACAATAGAAATGGCTAAAGTTGGTGTTGTTCTGTTGCAGACAAGTTAGCTAGTAATTCTATAAAATAAAGCCGATCATCCACCGCCAACTAATCTAAGTTAGTTTAGCTTAGCCAGCATATTTGGACCAGTTTTTCAGTTTTAGCTCAGCTGGCATAGTTTGCGGTGGACGAACAATACGAACATGTATGAAAAACTGGCTCAACTATGCAAGCTAAGCTTAAACTAACTTCCCCTTATTCCAAAACGAGGTTTAAGGATAGTACGAGATGTGGATTTAAACCTTAGATTTAAATTCTAAAGATTTACTCGTGAACTATAAGTCTAAACACTACCCCTATATAATCTATTAGCAACTGTAGTCTAAGCACTACTCTATAGATTATATAGGGATGTGTTTAGACTATAGTTCATGAGTAAAGTCTGTATCTAAATGTAAGGTTTAAATCCACATCTCGGACTATCCTTAAACCTTGTTTTGGAATGAGGGGGACTTAGTTTAGTTGGCGGTGGACGGTCGGCTTTTAAGGGTTACGGTTTCTTCTCTTGATGTAAGGAACCCTAAAAGTAAGGTCGTTCGACCTCGAAACTACAATCTGAATGTTTGTAAACAATTAGGTGGTCCGCCGTTTCCTGCTAGCGTTATTAAATTGATTTTTATTGCTATTCGTTAAAATGGTGATGTGTTGCTTGCTGCTGATATTTCGGTTGATAAGTTTTTATCTGATTTTAGCGTAATAATATGATTTTATTGACCTCTTGACTGAAATATTTGGTAACAGAAACTAAAATGGATATCCAAATCTTTGAGCACTATAGATGCATTCATATAGTTTGGATGTGTATAATAGCTTTTTGATAGACAGACACATTCATTCACACCTAACAAAAATGTACCAATTTCTATTCAATAGCAAAGCTGTTAAAAATATTAAACATGACCTGGTTATTCAATTGTATTTGGTCATAATATTGACGAGTGCGATGACTTTGGGTGAGTTTATTGAATTACATAAATAGTGCCATCCCTGGTAGGTTCTCCTGGTAGATAAGATCAAATCAGAGGGCGACCTAAAAACATTAATTCTAAGTGAACCACACACGAGAACTTGTAAACTAAATTCTAGTAACAGAATATCTTATCTTTGGCGTGTAATCAAATCACGAAGCGATGTCGTTGACCTCATCTTCTAATCTAACAGAACCAACTTCTATAACCATCATAGGGCGCTTGCAAAGCGATCAACAGTTCCTTTTATAAAAGTCTCATTGCCACAGTCACAAAATATCTGCATGTATTCCCAGACGTGCTACATGTATTTGCTGTGCAAGTACTCCTAAAATAGTAATAGCCTTGAAGAAATTTATCGTATCCGAACATATTTATCTTTCCTTCGGGTAAAGCAGACTGTTTGATGTTGTCGGAACTTAGGATTTATTTGCCGATTTTGGCAAAGGTGTCTAAAGGATTCGGGACGATTAGATCTGTAGTGAGAAAGTTAAAAAGGTATTAGGCGTGGATTAGTTGATTTTGTGCGTTTTCTTACCTTTTCCTTTATAAATATTTGGTGAAGGAAGTGCTAATGGAGGCGTCCACAGCCCGACAAGCCGTGACGAATTCTCTTTGTTGCTTTTTAGAAGAAAAATCCAACTCACGCACGTCTAGGAAATGCGAAAATACGTTTTGCTTCGCGCAAAGAATTTACGCTCTGAATTTGCAAATACAGTACCTATTTCGTTTAAGAAAGAATTCACCTTCTATGCCTCCTATTCATAAGCTGACTTTTTATTATTGTCTTTATCCCTGAACAAAGCATCTACGCTTTTATATTTGTTAAGCTTTTAACGAGCGCTGTTTAAAATAATCCCGCATAACGCTAAACAGCCCCGTTCACCCGTATGTGTGAAAATAATGAGATTCAATAAACAAAACCGCGAACAGCGTTACCACGAAAAGTTTATTATAGCGTTGAATTTCGAGATCAAATATTCCAAGTTCTAATTTGAAATGATCTACTCGATTTTCTTCGCTTCGAATAATGTACGCAGACGGTGTAATGACTCTTACGATAGCGTAACGTTCTCGACATTCGTAATATCGTCTTTTGGGTTCGAGGTCGTCGATCTTATAAAGGCTGGGGAAGGCCGATCGCAAATCCTATTCGAGGCAAAAAAACAGTCGATATAATTGCTATCTCTTCGGCGCACACATGCTTGCAGCGACAACTATTGGACTCTCAAGAAATTAAGTCAAAGTAAAAGATTAATTACAGTTTCAATCTTGAAAATATCCGCAAGATATCCCCTTGATAGCGTGGCCGGGTAAAAAGTTTTTATTAGTTTTCAGCAGAGATACCTAAACTGTATTTCTAGGCAGTAAATAAAGTCTAATATTAAATTAAATCAACCGTATTAATATGGAATTTTTAACCGACGAATGAAAAAATGGGGATGTTATAAGTTTGATTTCTATGTCGGAGTCAGAATGGCAGACTCACCTCAGAGCTCCAAAATTTCTATTATTAGAATGGTTTCAACTCAAGCAAGATTTTAAGGTCTTGCTTGAGTTCAAGTTTAAAGTCTTTCAACTCATTAATTTATTAGAATAAAAACATTCCAATAATAGTAATTTTAAAACTCTACGGTGGGTCTGCCATTCTAACTCCGATCGTACCTATGTCATATTACCTATGTGGCATTGTTGTTAAGGTTGAATGTTTCGTATCGCTAAGCAAAGTATTCCGCTAGATGGCGCTTGTTTTCCCCGAAAGTATTGTTTTATTTTATTTTGCTATAATTGACGTGGAATTAAAGTATTTGTATATATATTGCCTGTTTTCTAGTTTGCTCTGAACATATTTCAAACATAATTTAATTTTTTGGAAGTCACATTTTAATGTATTTCCAAAGTACAATTTTTAACTCTTGTCACGATATAAATGACACGCACACATACAAAACAATAAACTGTAGCAACTATAGACTATATTTGACGTAGTCCTACAGATACCGATTGGTGTAGTCATTTAGAGCGGCGGGGTAGTGTTCTGAAGAGCCCCAGTTCGAATCTCGATACAAATAGTATTTTTTTTTGTAAATATATTTTTGAATAAATTTTCTAAAACAGGATCAATTTTATGGTAGGTACTGTTAGTAATCTTTTTTTTTAAACTAGGACGAATTCTGAACGATGCAAATTGTACTAGGTCTGAATGGAAAGAGAAAAATAAAGACAAAGTAATGTACAAAAAGGTTTATTTATTTAAAATTAGTTCTATCTTATCATCTTATATCGGGGACTGACATAGCCAGCAACACTTCGACCCCTTGGGATCGATTAACGCAGTGATCCCACTAAGAGGAAAAATCCTATGTTTTTCGGTTTGGGATATGCATTCCCAAGGAGGCCCATGGGTCTCCTTCGCTTCGCCACTAAGACGGCGCATTCACACAGGATGTGCTCCATAGTTTCTCTGACATCACCGCAGGTTCTGCAGTCAATATTAGAAGTTATCTTCATTTTTAAAAGCATGGTTTTGTAAAGCCATGTCAAGGCACCAATCACAGCTCGTGCTTTGCTTTTTCCGTTATTCAATATAAATTTAGAAGCCCCTCTGGGCCTGCTACCTATGAATTTCTTCGAATGTAGTAGCCCTTCACTGATTTCCCACTCTTGCGTGTGTTTCTTATCAACGTAATCCTTTACGGCCTTTGTGATTGTGCATGCTGGCAGGCCCGTACATGGTTCTGGTCCAAGCATAGCACTTGCCGATCCTGTTCTTGCAGCTCATCAGTCTTCTCATTTCCTGCTATTTCTTCATGGCCTGGGACCCAGAGTAGTCGTAGTTTGTTCCTACGGCCCAACTTGTGTGGATAGGTTACCCACCTTGAGGGGTATACTTGTGAAATAATTCAATCACTTACAAGACACTAAAATTCCCTCAAGGTTTATTTTCAGTAGGTGCTCAGATGGATGATACTTTAAACACAATAGTTCAAATTTCTTTATTTCTTTCAATGCTTATGTATTTACATACACATGATCACTTGAGTAGGAATATATTAAATGATTATAATATTTTATTTTTGGTTTTTCTATTTACTGACTACTTGACATCTCTGTTGACTCTCCGTTGCCTAGGTAACAAGCGCGCATCTAGTGCGAGGCAAAGTATCGACTGGGTGTATGTTACCAGTGTGTACAACAAACAGTATCAAAAAAACAACAAGACTGCTTGGTTTGTTTCTCACGAATTACTATACTTCATTTATATTTTATTATATTTTTATACTATTAATTAAATGCAAACAAGTACAAATGTTTATTTATTTATTATATACGTAAAGTGATAATTTGATAAGTCTATCAAAATAATGTATAATTCAAGTATCAAAAGTGACGCGACAGTGCCAAAAGTTACATAAAATCTTGCAGGTGTAGGTCTGGCAGCACTGAGTTGAATATCATGCAATTGAAATTATTTTGATTTTTTATTAGACAGATTAGACGGAGAGGCAACGTCGCCCTTATCCAGCAAACTGTATTGCGGCTCTGCTCTAGCGTAATTGCGTGTTCCTGCTTCCACACACAACGCGACAACGTCGCGTGTTTCCACACATCTATGCGTCACCTCACACTATGACCATACGTCAATATAACCATGCACTACCACATACGTAAAATTGGTCTCTTTTTTCACGCTGAAACAGAGTACTTCCTGGATGTTAAACAGTGATATTTTTGGTCTGCCCCTACAATAGCTTAAATTAGGCCTACTTTAAGTCATAATAAGTTAAATATCTCAGTATAAAACGTAGGAATCTCTAAAACATTTAGTAGGGAAAACGTACCACCTTAAATTGAAAAAGAAAAAATGTCGATTATTTTTTAAAAGGAGTGCAGCCGCGTTTTTTTTACATAAATGTTCCATATACTTTGGTGGTTATTTAACTTTACATTAAAGATCTTTCCCCCGAATATTCAAACGTTTAGGAGTCCCCTTAAAATGTAAGAAGCTCAGGCAGTGTATCATAGTATCCAGCAATTTTCCTCGTAGTTTTTCAATCTTTGGTCATGACGTTTTCATAATACAAATTAGGTACTTGTCGGTGCGATAATTTTCCCAGTATAAATACGGTAAACTGGATAAAGAGTTGTGTTAAATTTGTATACCGACTCACAGCTTTTAAAACAGTCTTAATTTAGAAAAAAGAATCGGTTGATTTCATTATGAGGTTTCTGTTCACAGATATCGGTCACTGAGCTCGCTAAGTGATTCGTGATGTGCTTAAATCGAGCAGAAATTGAGTTTAAACTGTAATCATTGGAGTGGAAACGATACTCGTTGTATTTCGCTGTTATCTGGTCTATAGCGTTGTGAAATAGGTTAAGTACGTACTTATTAACTCTTAGTGTTAACCGGGATACGGTTAACACTAAGAGTTAACGGTAGAAGTTACCGGTAGAAGTTACCTATAGATGTTTTGTATCTACATTTCTATTATATAGATAGACTAGCGACCCGCCCCGGCTTCGCACGGCTATATTATGCATGTATTATACATATAAACCTTCCTCTTGAATCACTCTATTTATTAAAAAAAGCCGCATCAAAATCTGTTGCGTAGTTTTAAAGATTTAAGCATATATAAGGATATAGGGACAGAGAAAGCGACTTTGTTTTATACTATGTAGTGATAGATAAATGCTTTATTGTACCACATTAAACTTTCATTTTAACATAAACTCCTACTCATACAAAACAATATTAAACCAAACAATATGGCACAAATTTTTCTATTGTTTCTCTTGTAACTTACTTGTACGTGTATAAGGGCTGTTTTTCCTCGATTGGACCCTTTTTGATTGGGTCCTTTTTGCGTGAGAATGGAGTAGGCTTGCCCAGCACCTACTACCCTCTCAACTTAGTCCACCATGTCCAGAGGAGAGAACTTGTCAATACCTACTTCTGGAGCCAACTAAGAGTTTTCCTTCACCGTAAGAGCAATTTCAATTAGCGCACATAAATTTTTCATAAGAAAAATACATCGGATGTCGGCCTGGATCCGAACCCACGACCTACAGAATGAAAGTAAAGGTATCCTACCACTAAGCCAACACCGCTCCTATCTCTCTTGTAATTTATTTAGATTCTTATAGTATGTACCTATTTTGTACTGATTTCGGAATGCCTAATCTGTTAGCTAGCATCAAGGAATACTTGTTCATTACTTCATCTGGACACCCAACCTATTTTAACCTACTATTCCAGTATGTTTTTTGAGTAAGATTTAGGTACGTTTTAACGATATTCTAGCTTCTCAAATATTCTGTCTCATAGGTTCCAAGTAGTTCCAACTTTGCCTTTGCTCAGTTTGAGAGTTGACAACGCTCTATGAAAGTGTCCAGCCATATTTATTTTATCGAAACAAAGTTTAGTTTTAGATTACGTAGGTACAGTCGGCTGCATAATTGCAGCCCTCGGTAGAGTTCGAAAATTACTATTATTGAAATGTTTGCATTCTAATAATTTTTGTTTGATTAATTTTAAATTAGAAGACTTTAAACTTCACCTAAAGCAGGTTTCTAGAATTTTGCTCGTGTTGAAAACATTCTTATAACAGCCGTTTCGGAGCTCTACGGTGGGTCTGCAATTATGCAGCCGACCGTACCTATGTCTATATTTATGAAATATATATTTTCTGTTTGTTTTATCGAAAAATTATAATAACTCAAACGTCAACGTCAGAATTAATTTATGCATTTGAAATTGTTTGCATGAAATATTAAATCGTCTTAAAAACGAAGTTAAGATGTGTCTTCGGAACGCGCCCACTCATGGGGTTATTTTGTGATCATGCTCACAAGGTCAAGATTACAAATATTTATAACTAGCAGCACTCCGTGGTTTCACCCGCGTTACTCCCGATCCCGTGGGAATATCGGGATAAAAGTAGCCTATGTGTTAATCCAGGTCTTCAGCTATCTACATACCAAGTTTTATCAAAATCGGTCTAGTAGTTTCGGAGCCTATTCGTTACATACATAAAAACAAACAAAAAAATACGGAAATTGTTGATTCGGTCGCCGCCGCCGCGCTCAAAGCCCGCGATAAAAGCTATGCAATAGCTTAATATTTCATCTTTAAAATAATAATATAGTGTAGGAATCGATATATCTCAATAAAACCAAAGTAGGCAGGTGTTTTACGTTTAATAAATTATCCTACTTCGTAAATAAAGTTTGCCACGAACAACTTTATTTACTCAGAGCAAGTTAATCATTTATCCTTGCCAAGTTTGATGGGAAATTACTGAACAAGTTAATACTTAAACTGTGCAGTTTAATACAAATTAACTACTATTGCAAAATAACAATAGTATATCTGCTAGGTGCGTGCTGCTACTTCTTATCATCTCATCGTTAATTACCATCAGGCAGGTGTGATAGGGGTCAAACGCTGACTTTTCATTTGTTAAAAACTTTTCGTAGTTTTTAAAATATGGTACATTACGATACAAGTGGTGGTTTAACACGCGCGAGCATTACGCGAGGGCGTTTAACAAAGCCGAGATGCAAAGATCAATCCACACGTGTATCGTACGACGTTTTTTATCACAGTTGCGAATAAAAAAAAGACTTGTTTTAATAATAAAAAGTTTCTAGGAATTTTAGGTTATGTTTACTATTTTTTTAGGCAATATGTTTTTGTTAATTACACTCCCCAACGGCCAGGCAAAAGACTTTTAACCTATACAGCCTCGTCTAACATACAATATTTTTTTAGGGTTTTTTTCATTTGTTTTTGCGTCGAGGAGGGTAAAAACAGAATATAATGGTAAGGAAAAAATATATTTATATAAAAAAAAACAAAATAAAAACAAAACTCAATTCACGTAAAATTATCGTTCGTTAACAGACTTTAGAGACAACCTTTTTTCTATACATCAAAACAGCATAACCCAGATAAATTAAAAATGTTTCATCTACATAACATGTAATTAGCAGTAAGATACGTATTTAACTTATCGGGATAACATTTATTTCAGCACTAGTTGGATATTTTTATATCGCACGCGTGTATAATACGTTGCATTATGAGCCTAAAAGCGGTTTAATAAGATCCACTTTATGAGCAACTGTGAAAAAAGTTTATTTTCAGAACAAAGTAAAATGAAAAGTATAGGAAATATTTTTGTAAAGTTAGTACAGTAGTAATATTTTGTTAATAATGTTTTGGTGAAACATTAATTTCTTAATTTAAGAACCGTCGTCGTCTAGTATCAAACTTAAACTTTGCAGTTTGATACAAATATATATATTAACTAGCGACTCGCCCCGGCTTCGCACGGCTGTATTATGCATGTATTATACATATAAACCTTCCTCTTGAAACACTATCTATTAAAAAAACCGCATCAAAATCCGTTGCGTAGTTTTAAAGATTTAAGCATACATAGGGATATAGGGACAGAGAAAGCAACTTTGTTTTATACTATGTAGTGATATACAATTAAAAAATCGTACTATAATGATACCTAAGTATTAAATCATTTTTAACCATGTCAGTTATAACTTAACAAAATAAAAGGTAGGTACTAAATAATTGATTTATTACTCAGAAATATTAATTACTAACTTGACAGTGGCAGAATATAGAATTTTGACTTCCAACGTCGTAATAAACATCAAAAGAATCTAATACTTACCTAAAATCGAATTGAAAACAAAGCTTGAAAAGGTGGGTTATATTTTTTGCGTCCAGTATAATTTTCTAGGTAGAAAACAGGGACTGCCTTTTTTGAATTCGGTAAAGAAAACTATCACAATATTATTATTAAACAACTAGCTGCCCTACGCGGTTTCACCCGCGTAACTCCCGATCCCGTGGGAATATCGGGATGTAAGCTATCCTATCTCTCAAGTTGGATCGAACTGCACATGGTGTGCGAATTTTATTATAATCGGTTAAGTGGTTTAGGAGTCCATTGAGGACAAACATTGTGACACGAGATTTATATATATTAAGAAATGCAGCTATGAGTAATAAATGTCTGTTTTATCTATCTACCTTGTGGATCTTGTAAACGTAATTATTTGTTTTTGAACACCCGGTATTGTTTAGTCACGAACTGCAGCTGCTGTCTGTCTCTTGTATGGGCTTGTCTGTTTGTTTTGTATAGGTGTATGTCGCAGCTGACCAGCTGAGGCCTTACCACGGCCTGTTTATAATAATCCCGTAAGCACTACATAGTATAAAACAAAGTCGCTTACTCTGTCCCTATGTCCCTATATCAATATGTATGCTTAAATCTTCAAAACTACGCAACGGATTTTGATGCGGTTTTTTTTAATAGATAAAGTGATTAAAGAGGAAGGTTTTTAGTCCATTGAAAAGTTACATTTGGGGTTGCATTTGTCAGAGGACGCAATTTTATTTTATAGATATCTAGAGGGGGTTAGTCTAAGCTTAAATCCAAGTTTGAGGGATTGTAGCTCTTGTCCCACGGCCGCCATCTTGGAAAAAGGGATTTAAATGGTTTTTATGGTTTATCTGACAAAATACTGGTCTCACAAAAAATATTACTTAACATTTTTTGTTGCAAATAAGATTATCTACAACTTTTTTAAGTATCAAATTAAGTAACTTTTAGTCGTAAACCAAAAATAAAAAAGTTATAAGCGAAAATCCATTACTCAGATTCCTTAGCTCTTTTTACGGTCCCATCTGGCTGAAAGCATGAAACTTGGCATGCAGGTAGCTTTTACATAGAAAATAAGATATAGAAGTAGAAACAAGTCATATGGCGATTGGTTTCCCACCTTTTCCCCCATTTTGTGTGCCAAATTGGAGTTTTTATGTATTTTTTATGAAAACGGTTATAGTTATAACCAAATTGCTAAAGAGCAATATGATCTTCATCAAATTCACTACAACATTTTCCTCAGAAGTATGTAGATCGGACTTATAGTTTAAAAACTGTAAAGTGATTTTTACGCCCCGTCGACCCTGTTTTGTATCAGCCTTACAGTTTTTTCATTTTATTATAAAAACAGTTAAAGCTATAACAAAATTGTTAATGACCCATATGTTCTTCATTAAATTGTCTACAATCTTATATATAAAAATGAATCGCAAAATGTGTTGGTAAGCGCATAACTCAACAACGCCTGGACCAATTTGGCCAATTCTTTTTTTGTTGTGTTTGTTATTGTCAGGAGAAGGTTCTTATGAAAGAAAAAATTAAAGAAATTTCGTAGAAAATTATTACGCGCATGAAACCGCGGGGCTCAGCTAGTAATGTCATAAAAGTATATTGATTCGACTTATAATTTTCAAAATATGCTTACTTTACTTCTTCTGAAAATTAACACAAAAAGGTAAACATCGAAAAAGCGCATGTAATCATTTTTATACATTTTTAGACCCTCCGAGTGTAGTCTATACCTGAGTTTACATCCTTGAAAACCCTGGGCTACTCCCATGGTGCTACGAAATCAGTGTTCTTAGTAAAAATAAAAACTTACATTTTCATGGATTTTCGCTTATAACTTTTTGTTTTTTGTTCTACGACTAAAAGTTACTTGACAAAAGTTGTAGATAATCATATTTTCAACAAAAATGTTAAGTAATATTTTTTGTGAGACCTATAGTTTGTCAGATAAACCATAAAAACCGTTTAAATCCCTTTTTCCAAGATGGCGGCCGTGGGACAAGAGCTACATTCCCTCAAACTTGGATTCAAGCTTAGACTAACCCCCTCTTGATATCTATAAAATAAAATTGCGTCCTCTGACAAATGCACGCTAAGCCCAAAAAAATGTAACATTTCAATGGACTATTTAGATATAATACATGCATAATACAGCCGTGCGAAGCCGGGACGGGTCGCTAGTAATAAATAAATAAATAAATATTGCAGGACATTCTACACATCGCCATCTAGCCCCAAGCTAAGTAACTAGGCTTGTGTTATGGGTGCTAGACAACGGATATAGTACTTATTTACTTTTCTTTTGTAAATATATACTTATAATACATAGAAACAACCAGACCACACACAAATATTTAAGTATAAATACTTGTCTGAGGCGGGATTCGAACCTGCAACCCTGCGTTTGGCAGTCCGGCTTGGTGACCATTGTGCCAACTAATAGTAAAAATATATATTTACAAAAGAAAAGTATATAAGTAGTATATCCGTTGCCTAGCACCCATAACACAAGTCTAGTTACTTAGCTTGGGGCTAGATGACTATGTGTGGAATGTCCTGCAATATTTATTTATTTCCTATGAAACTTAAAGACTAAAATCGGGCTAAACGAGCCGCACTTGTGTTCAATTTGAGCAAAGCATCCAAAAGTTAGTGTGCTTAAAACATAACCCTCTCTTTTGATTCCCCGTAGTCGGGTAAAAAGAAGTAACTTCTTATTAGAGTTACCAAATTAATTGTGAATCAATGCAGATAAGTAGCCGTAGGTTATATAAAATAACTAATTTGCATGAAAATGAGCCGTCGAGCAATTTTGAAATAGACTATTTGAAATGTGGAGCTTTTAATTGGACCATTTTCCCGTAATAGCTCTAAAGAAACTCAATAAGGAAATAATTTGAATCTTACTTGAGTAACTACACTCTAGAGGCATTTTAATTGACATTGAAACCTCATTGGTCAGATGGAATTATTTGATCAGGAACTATCTTAACATGCTATTTGAACGCAATTCGTTTAAGTTCGGAAGATAACAAATAAACAGTTTTTTCAAATTTGCACTTACGTTCTATTTATAATAGTACTAGCCTACTACTAGTATAATAGTACCCGCCTCGGCTTCGCACGGCTGTATTATGCATGTATTATATCTAAAAACCTTCCTCTTTAATCACTCTATTTATTAAAAACAACCACATCAAAATCCGTTGCGTAGTTTTAAAGATCTAAGCATACAAAGGGACATAGGGACGGCGAAAAGTGACTTTTTTCATACTATGTGGTGATTATATTGTGATAATAACATTATCTTCGTAATTAAGAACACAGTAAAATAATTCTACAAAAAACTTAAACTACGTTTTTCTCAAAACTCAATTTTCGAAGATACTTTGTTCTTAATACGAGGGCAGAACAATGTATGTGTGTATTTTAATTCGAATTAACTTACTATTTTCTAAGGTTTCAAGAGTTTAAGGCGAAGAAGAAAACAGAGGTTTTTTACAAAAATAAAATAAACGCGAGTATATCCGTTGAAATATAGTTTCATTATAAAAAAAACCATTTTATCGATCTATCTAAATACTTAAATGTTTTATTTGTCTGTCTTCTTTTTATTTTATTGTTATTAAGAAATTTGAACTTTGAAAAGGAGAAGAAGAAAGAGGTTTTCAATTCGTCGCTTATTTTTTTTTCATGTATGTTCGCCGATTACTTGAAAACGCCTGGACCGATTTGAAAATGTTTAGTCGGCTATCAAGTTCAACGATTCTGCACTGTCAGTTAACTCTGTCATGAATGTATTGGCTTATTACTACGCACCTGTGTCGTACTAGGTGACAACGAACTCATTAAGGCCTAAGTGTTACCAGTACACGACGCGACGCCATGGGCAGAGAATGTTGCTCTACGTACAAAGATATTTAACATTAATTGACTTCATGCGTGACAAAATAGTCAATCAATTTAATCAATAAACTTTTTGATCTCACACGATTGGAATTATAGTACCTAAGTAACTATTTTTCCCGGTCTTTAGGTCCACCCGTTCCTAGGTGGTGACACACGGACAAGAGAGTTCCTTTTTTACCTTTTGAGCTTAGGAACCCTAAAACTAATGCAATTAAGACCCGAGAAAATAGTAACTGGTTTCATCAATGTAACCACTTATTATTGCAATACGTCAACGTGTAAGATTGCTCGGAATCAAAATTTGATAAGGAAAAGTTCAGGATTTTTAATATTATGTGTAGATAACGCTCTTTGCGCGAACTTGTACGTTTTAACTACTTTCTTGCCTGATGGTAAGTGACGATGCGATCTAAGATTTAGCACGCTTACCTAGACGGTACCCAAACACTCGTGACTTGAAGACCTCCAATTAAGGGGATAAGAAGATGGCATTGCCCGTTCCGACCCGTCCTCCTTTTGTGGTTGCACCGGTCTACGTATCGGAACACGGACAAGTCCGCCTGGCAATACGATTTAGGCGGTATGGTAATAAGCCGCGGCCAAAGCCTCACACCAGATTTTCTCTCTATCAAACTTTTTGTTTTAAATGTCTTAGTTATTGTCATGTCCACACTCGCAGATAAAAACTGAGACATCATGTTGACATCCTCTGCTATTGTTAGAGTTCTCAGGTCGCTCAAAGGCCTCAAATCTAATTTGACCTAACTGTTACTAAAGATAGCAACCGGGAACATAATGGCCTAACGTGCAGCGCTGAAGCTCGAAGGGGTAACATTTTATGAAAAGTTATAACTTATTGCGTGCACAGCGAAAGTTGTGATTTAACAACTACTAAAGCTATAACGAATGACTTTAAACTTTGTAGTGAACTTTATGTATTTACTAGGCTTCCAGCCGCGGTTTTCAACAACGCGTTAGTCCTACTCTTGAGAAAAATAAGCAACACCAAAACTAAACCAACAAAAATAAAACATTCTCGACCTTATTCCATATAGCCGAACCCCATAATTCCATCGGCTACACCGACTTAGTTCACATCCCGTGGAATCATCTGAATATAAAGGAAACTTTGTATTAACAAAAGCAAATTTTTATCAAAATTAGTTCCGTAGTTTCAAACCCTATTCGTTGCGAACATCACAGATCACTACGTAGTATAAAATAAAGTCACTTTTCGCCGTCCCTATATCCCTATGTCCCTTTGTATGCTTAGATCTTTAAAACTACGCAACGGATTTTCATGCGGTTTTTTTAATAGATAGTGTGATTCAAGAGGAAGGTTTTTATGTATAAAACATGCATAATATAGCCGTGCGAAGCCGGGGCGGGTCGCTAGTTGGAGATAAAACAATAAATTTAGGGATAATTTTAAACCAATTGCTTTAAGAATGAAACTGTTAGATATTAGGTAACTAGATAATAGAGACCCTTTGCCTACTTCCTTGGCTGAAACCATAAAGAAAGAATAGTAGAATTCTTACTCGAATAAATAAAGGCAGAGTACCTTTATACGATTTACAACCAGGATTTTAGCAAAATAGATAGGCAAATGTCTCCCTACTAAAAGGATAAATTCATTGTCTCCTAAAGCAAAGATATTGTGTACAATATAAAATAGGTTGAGTGAGTGAACCCACTTGTTTGCTTATTGAATCACTTCATTGAGTTATTTGCAATATATCGGTGAAGGATAAACCTGTATCTTAAACAAAAATATTGCAGGACCAAGCTAAGTACTAGTTGTGTTATGGATGCTAGACAACGTATATACTACTTAATATACTTTTCTTTTGTAAATATATACTTATAATACCCGCAACCCTGTGTTTGGCAGTCCGGCATATAACATATTTATCAAGTTACTTTGAAAATGTCCCAGTAGGGGTGATGCTGGAAGAGCGCTGTAGCTGCATCGTTACAGCTAACGCTGAGGCAGATCTTGTTTAATGGCTTATGGCTTCTAACACAAGCAGCCATAGTAGGTTTTTGTGTTTCTGAATGTTTTCCCTCTGTTTTTATTCAGTTTTTCTGTTGTTAATTATTTATGTGTTTAATCGTGTGTTTGTTTAATAAAAGTTTAATTCTTTCTTTCGTTTATTTCCATAAAAGGAAGAAGTTCTCAATTTTAAAACATAAATTAAAATCGTCTTTAAAGGCTTTTCCATAAATAGGTAATATATTAAAATAATAAACAATGCAGAACTTTACACAACAGCGCTGTCTAGCCCCAAGCTAATCAACTAGGCTGGTGTCATGTTGGCCAGACAACGTATACAATATTGTTATAGGTGCTTTTATTTTGTAAAACATTACAATAACGAACTTTTATGTTTCTAGGCAGAGCTGTTTTGTTTTGAAGTTAGTTTGTTTTAAACTATTTTTCACTGGATAAGGCTGATAATGCTTATTAGAAACATTACTCTACTGTAATCGGGTAATATTTACGGACTGACGAAACTGGCAATCTGATATGCAACACCGATTCATGGTGGAAATCCCAGAAAACCTCGCTAAGCGTTTTGCTTCTTCACACGTTATTCGTAAAGCAAAGGAATGGAATCAATTGCCTGTGTCTGTCTTTCCTGAGGTGTACAATTTGGGGTCTTGAAGTTGAGAGTGAACAGGGGCCTTATTCTGCTATTTAGCCAACCATTGTCATTATATCGAGACTCTATTGATATTATATCGAGATTGTGACTTTATTTGGTATTCTGCTAAAGTTTTAATAACATCACAATATAATCACTATGGAGTCTCAATGGTATGGTAATATTTACCTTGCAGGTGTTGCCTAGCAACATGGTATATGTTGCTAAGCAATATACCGTTTTGACAACTATCGAGATTCCATTAAGCCACGATTGTAGAGCAGAATACAAAAGTGAGTCAGTGGTGTGTCAGTGGTGTCTCGATAGAATAGTCAACGTTAGGAGAGTACCAATTTGACATGTAATGTCATATTTTTGACATTAAATTTCTATTACGATTATATCGACACACTATTGAAACACAATTGTGTTAGCAGACTTAGGCCCCAGGTATCTTGTAGGAAAGCGAGCTACATCTTAGGCTGCTACCTATCATCGGGTAGGTGTAATAGCAGTTAAACGCTGACTTATTATTATAGTAAAAACAACATAACCGAGAATACGAGTACTACATCTTGTATGTAGCTAAGATAATACGCTATATTGAGTAAGTTTGAAAGTATATGAATAGTTTACCCGCTCAGCCGAAAATTCCTTTAATCTTGATCCCCTCTGCACATGAAGAATTTCGAATAAACAACTATTTTTGTTCACATCAAGTTTGTATATTTTGCTAGGAATTTTCAAAAATCTCTTCTAAGCCCGTTAATTTGCGTTGCGACACATGAGCAAAGTTTATGCATTTATATGTTTAAAGTGTGCTTTTTTCTTTGATTTTAAGGTAAATAGGTAACTGCCTACAACTCCTACAAACTATTTGTTAACTGTAACATGTTATTATTAAATTAGAGTTTCAATTTAGTAAAATTGATAGAACATAAACTGCCATATTGTGTTGAAGCGTTGCTTCCCAGTTGCCATGTATAGTTTTAACCCAATTAACGAGAGAGCTTATTAAGGTCCGTTGTCCACTGAGAGATAGAGATAATATAGTAAAGAACCGCGTAATATATCATGTACTAGCGACCCGCCCCGGCTTCGCACGGCTATATTATGCATGTATTATACATATAAACCTTCCTCTTGAATCACTCTAAGTATTAAAAAAACCGCATCAAAATCCGTTGCGTAGTTTTAAAGATTTAAGCATACATAGGGAAGGTTGCGGGTTCGATTCCCGCCGGGAACAAGTATTTATGCTGACCATAAATTCTTGTTTCTGGTTCTGGGTGTTTCCTATATGTATAATATGTATATATTTACAAAAAAAAAAAAAGTATATAAGTAGTTTATCCGTTATCTGGCACCCATAACACAAGCATTAAGTTGCTTAGCTTGGGGCTGGATGGCGATGTGTAATATGTCCTGAAATATTTATTTATTTATTTTATTTATTTATAGAGACAGAGAAAGCGACTTTGTTTTATACTATGTAGTGAATAGAACATATAACACATTCTTGATGGAATATCTGCCTCATGATTCTATATTGTGTGCGTTAAACAATCATTTAACTGAGCTGTCCACTAAATAGCAAAGATACCGCGTAATATATTACGTATTAGAACATATAACACATTCTTGATGTAATCTCTCCCTCATGATTCTTTATTGTGTGCAAGGTTGATAATGCTTGCGTTAAACAATCATTTAGGTGCTTTGTCCACTAAAAGATAGAGATAATACAGCAAACATACCGCGTAATATATTATGTACCTATTGGAACGTATAAATAATATATTCTTGATGTAATCTCTGCCTCGTGATTCTATTTTGTGTGCAAGGTTGTTAATGCTTGCGTTATACAATCATTTAGCTGCGTTGTGCACTAAAAGTTAGAGATAATATAGCAAAGATACCGCGTAATATATAATGTATTAGAACATATACTTGACACATTTTTGATGTAAATCTCTGCCTCTACTTCGACAACCAGGTACCGAAACCTCACGAGCACAGACTTTGAGGAGTTTTGTGTAAGAAAACGATTCCACGTGCTCCATCGATCCTTACCTAGGGTCTATTTCACACTAAAAGTGAGAGGTTAACTGCTTTTGGGGAGTTGCTAAATAAAGTCATCACTCTGACGATAATTTATGAAGTAATTTATAACATCCAAATATAACTAAGATATTTAACTGTAAAACAAAAATACCTCGAGGTTCATCGAATTCGTGGCTTCCGATATCCATTATATCCAAGCATGTGCGTATCATCTTGTATATCCTGAACACGGATCTTGAATGACTCACCCGCAACATTGCTCGCATTAAATAGAACATAGCATTGGCATATTGTCATTTCTCTTGTGAATTTTCTCTAATAATTCAAGATCAATTCATACTAATTGTTTGAATTTTTTTAATCACGAATTACGATCAAAGTTACTTATATTAATCACGAATTACGATAATTAGTACGAAATGTCATTGAAAAATTACAGAAGTGAAAATGAGTTCTGTGGCTATTTTGTCTGACTTAGGCCATAGATTTTTTAACAACTACTGCACGAAACATTTTTTGACCAAATGCGCCTTAAAGTTAAATAAATTGTTTATTATAACATACCTAGTTTTAATGAGACAGAGTATTTTTAACTATACTTTATCTAGTAATTCGTTAAGTCTTTGTGACTTGATCTCCTGTACCGTCCACTAGTTGAGAGACCCGGTACTCCATTAGGTCAAGTTGCAAGCCAAGCAAACAACGGCTGCAGGGTTCTCAGGACACCGTTTTAGTCAATTCGGTGTCAATAACGTTTCAAATAAATTTGTGATATCAGTTCAGTCTGCCTAGGACTTTGAGAGGTGCAATTCGCAAAGCTCTCAAAACGTCAGGTTTCAACACAAAAAAAAACAAATTAACCGATTATTTTAGTTAAAATAGTTTCATTATAAACTTTATCTTAAAAATCTCACGACATTTCTTCACGTAACACTGAAATCATCGATTCGTCATTGACCTTTTACGTCATAACTACCCAATGACCTGACATGCAACCCTTAAAGGTCATTAGATATTATACAGACACTTCAAAAGTTTCCAACAATACTTTGAAACGTTCACAATGGAGTGATTTATCGACAGATTTCGCCTTAAAAAATAAAATGTATCCAAAAAGCCATTCAGTAAAGTGGTATTCCAAGTATTTGAATAGATAAGTAACTTGAAAGGAGAATGACCACTTTTGCTTAAGAGGAAAGGGTACCGGGGGCTTTCTCCATACAAACTATTACAAACGTAGTCGACTGTTTTCTCCCTGGATAATGACACTAGAGCAAATATTTTTGGTGCATAAAACTTATAACAGCCATGACCATGCCCCTATTTTTTGTTTTTTTTTAATTTTTTAATTTTTTTCATTTTAATTTCCTTGATAATTAGAAAATGAAAAAAAACCAAAACATAGGGGCATAGTCATATCAGTTATAGGAATTATGGCACAAAAATATTTGTGCTAGTGTCATTATTCAGGGAGGAAACAGTCGACTACGTTTGTATGGAGAGCGCGCAGGTACCCTTTCACCTTAAGCGCCACTCGGCAAATGTTTGTTGTATGAAAATCGAGATCTGCGTCATGTAAAAGCTTATATTTTTTTAGTAACTTGGATTAGGATTAGTTATTTGGATAGTGTAGAAGTTGAAAAAGCCAAGTGATCTAAAATTGAGTTGAGTGCATTTTTGGTTTTGGAAACATAATATCTACCTTCTAAAAAAAACATCTTAATTCTAACTGCAGTTATAAATTAATTCTATACTCTGAAAACATTACAACAATTCATCTATACCTACTTATAATATTATAAAGCTGAATAGTTTGTTTGTTTGTTTAAACGCGCTAATCTCAGAAACTACTGGTTCGAATTGAAAAATTCTTTTTGTGTTGGATAGTCCATTTATCGAGGAAGGCTAGAGGCTACTTTTATTTTGATATTCCCACGGGATCGGGAATAAGCGCGTGGAACTGCGGGGCGCAGCTAGTTAAGAAATATAGACGTATAAGCAAAAACGTGTTTTGCTTCATATCTCGAAACATATGAAAAGTCAGTTGAATCACTATCCATTAAGTATTATTATAACAGTGAAAAACGTGCAGAGAAAAACTAAATAATTATTGTGAATGTTATTCTACTCTAGCTTACTGTCAAAATGACTTAAATACTAAGAACAAAGTGTCCACTCTCCTTTACGAAATAGTTGAAAAAAACACAAACAAACAAAAACACTTGGATATTAGAAGAGTTTCTGTTTGAATTTTAAGATATCTTCGAATGTAAATGTAAAACGATTTGAATTCTGCTTCAAACGTATTTTTTTAGTTAAATTCAGTATCGAATCTCGTACTTAAGTTGTTTATTTTAAAATATACCTTAGAATAATTAACATGTTACCTACATTAGGTATGCGTTTTACCTAATTAAAATAATTCGATTTTTATTGCTACCAAGTGATTTCTTCTACTAACGTAGGTGATGAAAAATCCGTTGATGGATCATTTTACACTTTTATGTCCACTTTATTTTTTGATTCAGGTTTTTTTTGTAAAGTGCATTTTTTGGAACAGTTCTATCCAATAAAATCCAGTGTAAAGATCCATTGATGGAGTAGCGGTTCACCGTAAATTCATCCTGCCCCCTGATCCACAAACCATCGGAAGGCAACCGAACCGAATAAAAAATTTGCTGCTCTTTCACTCCCACGACTTTTGCCGTGTGGCCATCCTTGTATTTTCAGTTTTATTTGTTTCGGTAGCCTTCCGATAATTTGTGAAGCAGCCTGCTGATCCGAAAGCATTCCCAAAATCCTTTAAAATAACTAATCTTCATCTCACGAATATAATAAGGAATTTAATGTTTCATATCCCAAACAGTTTCGGCTGTGTGTCGACCGTTAGTTAGGCAGTAGGTACACATAAATTAACCGTCTGTTGTCCCATGAAATCCTAGCTACATCAGTGTCAAACAGCCCTTAACGGTAGGTCGCACATATTGTAACATTGTTTACCGCTTGATGGAATTTCAGCGCGCCCGTTAATAACGTTACCCAAGTTATTATAGAGTTATTGGTGGGCCTGTTGACATTATGAAGTTTGGTTAGATTTTGGACGTATCCGACGACCGTTATCGAATTTACAATGTTCTTGTTGAATAGTGATTGGCTGTGAGAACGTGTTGGATTTAATGTGAAATGTCGCTGTAGCTTCCCGGGTTTCGGCACTAAAACATCGCTCGCGCTCTATAAGCTTACAGCGTTTACAGCCGAAACTCGGTATTTGATGTTAAGTTCTCGACTGATATAGACTGGAAAATACACGAAAACAGCTCTACATAGCCACAAAAGTTTTACTGTTCGTTGGTATTCAGCTGAAGTTCCAATAATAATAATCAACACTAAAAATATTGGCAACATTTAGCTGATGAAGTAGCTTGCACAGAGTCTACACCACCATCTCAGCTTAGTCGACCACGTCCAGAGGAAAGAACTTGTCAATATGTTTAGAGCCAACTAAGCCGCGGGTTTCATCACGATGTATTTCCTTTAACACAAGAGCAATGATAATAATTCGTGCACATAATCGCCAATAACAATCTAAGAATATTGTTTCGATAGCAAACAATAAATAAATGTTCCCATCCTCATATACTACGATAAATTATGAAGTATGCAATGAATGAATGAATTGTATACATATGCACATCAAGTTTTGTATTTAGTTGTAGGTATAGTTAAGTATTTTAGGTTATTCTGTGTGTGTGTATCTTTTTTTCTGGCATGAATAAACTTATTTCTATTCTATTCTATTCTTAAGTATTCTGATCTAATAAAGCTATTATTAGCATTTCTATTAAATACAACTCCAATGTTACACATGTATTTACTTAACATTTGTATGTATAAAGGTTGTAGCTTATAAGATCCACCCGGCACCCGACCGGCACTGCCGGAAACTTTGACTTTAGTAATTATCGAGGTAGGTACAGAATGCAACCGTGCGAGCAACGGCTGGTCACTGAGTGGTCCATCGCCGTCCAAGTGTGGTCAGACAGCCCACGGGCGAGGCGCTCCGGAGTTGATCTAAATAGATAAATAAATAAAATAAATACTGTAGAACATTTTAAACAGCGTTATCTAGCCCCAAGATAAGCAACAAGGCTTGTGTTATGGGTGCTAGATCACGGATAGAATACATAAATGTCTATACTTTTTTGTTGTAAAATACACTTCAACTAACTGTCCCGGCAAATTTTGTATTACCAAATACAAAAAAAAGATGTTAGAATCTCAGACCTATCGTATATACATAAAAAAAATTACACAAATCGGTTTCAGCCGTTTCGGAGGGGTTTGGTAACTAACACCGCGACACGAGAATTTTATATACATACTAGCTGTCCCAACAAAAGTTGTTTTGCCATTAAAAGAAAAACTTATTTGTGAATCTAAACCATCCAGGGCGCCATCGATCGCCACTCAAACGCATACAAAAAATTCATTCAAATCGGTCCAGCCGTTTAGGAGGAGTTCAGTAACTTATAGACAGTAGAGTTATATGTTATATGACGGAGGAGGTGTGCCATGGACTTAAAGAATATCGGTGACATCAGCAAAGCTGACGTCACCAATCTCATCGTCCACTTGACGACTCTTCGGTTAGTAGTTTTTGTAAGTGGTTTTTGGTTAGAAATATTAATGACGTCAGTGAAGCCGACGTCATCAGGTAGACCAATCTTCGATTAGGAGCTTCGTCTTCAAATAGTAGCTTCGATGGTGCTGAGTAGAAACCGCAGGTTGTAGGGAGGTCCGCTCGGTCTGAAGTCTGGCGCTGGAATGGCTTTCCTACTGTTTTGCGGCTGTATTTATAGTGATTTTGTGTTTAAGTCAATTGAATGTTTTTCAAACACTAGAATCTTGTTTTTAATAGTTAAATTCAATGTAAATCGATCTATCAATTAAATTCTTAACTGTTTATTATTGTAGTTTAAATTAACCGTTAGTTTCAAGAATTATTACAACGAAATGAAAACATGTTATTGCAAAACAACAATATTGTTTTGAATAATCAATAATTTCATGAATTCTAGATGAAAGTTAGTTTTACCAGTCAAAGTTTAGGTCAATAATCATAATTGCGCCGATATATATAATGTTATATATGTATATATAGAAGATATACATACATACACCCAGACCAGAAACAATTAATATCTATAGCATACGAACCCGCAACCAGTGTAGCCAATACCCGATACACGATGTAGTCAGTGTCTAGTTGTATACCCATCATTACATAGTATAAAAAAAGTACCTTTCGCTGTCTATCCCTATGTATTCTTAAATCTTTAAAACTACGCAACGGATTTTGATGCGGTTATTTTAGGATATATAGAGTGATTCAAGAGGAAGGTTTATACAATGTATTTCAGCGAAGGGGTTTTAATACGAAAGGGGGTTGTTCTAAACGTCTTGGCGAACAACTGATGTTCTACGACTTTTAGAAATTCGACTTTTTTTTTTTCGATAATTTTGAGGGAATTTTTACTTTAAAACCCGCTGTTTCATACAAAAACTTCGAACGAAATGTTCGAATTTCCAAAATTCGTAGAACAAAAATTGTTCGCCTAGATGTCTAAAACAACCCCATTTCGTATTACAATTCCTTTACTGAACACATTGTCTGTGTAATACATGCATAATATAGCCGTGCGAAGCCGGTGCGGGTCGCTAGTACATTCTTTGTATAGTGTGCTAGTAGTACACTATACAAAGAACACTAACCGCTAGAGGCAAGGCGTTGCTGGTGCCGGGCGCGTCCAATAAGCTATGACTTTACACATATGTACTTACTATTAAAGTTGTTTAGGAGTGACCTATATAAGAACAGGACGTCTGAAGTAGGTACATATATCGAAATAATTGGAACGAATATCGAGTTCGTAACATAATTCAGTTTAACTGAAATGTATCGTAACAGAATTATCAATTTGCGAAATAAAGACTTCCAAATGCGGTGTGCCAGTGTTTTTTCTTTCAGAGTTTGGAACTGCGACCGCCTCATAAAAAATATGTTTCAAATTCACGTTAAGAGGAAAGGGTACCGGCTCTCTCTCCATACAAACGTAATCGACTGTTTCCGCCCTGGATAATGACACTAAAGCAATATTTTTTTTTGCATAAAACTTATAATTGCCATGACCATATTGACCATGCCCCTATGTCTTATTTTTAAATATATTTAGTTTTTTTTTTAATTTAACTTTCTATGATAATTAAAAAAAAACATCATCTTTCTACCCTTATCCCAAATAAATTGGGATAAGGGCAGGAAGATGATGATGATAATAAAAAAATAAAAAAAAACAAGACAGTCATGGCAGTTATAGGTGTTATGCGACAACAATATTTGCTCCAGTGTCATTATCCAGGGAGGAAACAGTAGACTATGTTTGTATGGAGAGAGAGCCGGGTACCTTTTACTTTTACCTTTACTACGTGTATAAAATGTGGGTAAGTATATGGAAGTAAAGAGATTTACAATTAATCTGCAAGGGTGCTTTAAAACGTCCATAACGAATAAGAAAACATTTATTCTGCATACCATTTATAAAATACCTAGTTACTCATATTAATGTCTATAATATAAAATTCAGAGTCGTTACTGACTGATTGATATATCAACGATAAACCCCATGAGTTTTTTTTACCTTCTCACTGGTATGGGCGTGATCCGAAGGCACACACACATCCTAACTTAGTTTATAAGACGTTTCAATGTGATTTCATGCAAATTGCATGATTCCAAATGATTAAAGTACTTGTTTGAACTTACAGTTCAAACCAATAGGCGGATCGGGCTAAAAAGCCTTTGGACACTTTTGGCATAGTAACTTAAAATGCTGCGGTGCATTTTGAGACTTATGCCAATCAATAGAAGGCATTATGGCGAACAAATTATGCCTTAACACCAAACCGCTAAAGCGTCTCGGAAACGGAATATTTTACCAAACATGGTGTCCTATGATTTTGCAAAAATTGCGCGGTGCTGGTCGAGATTCATACCTTTTGGAAAATCATAGGACAACATGTTTTGTTAAATATCCCGTTCCCGAGACGCTTTAGAGGTTCGATGTGAAGACAATATTTGTTCACTGTAATGCCCTCTATCGATTGGCATGGGTCTAGAAATGCACCGCGAAAGAAAAACACTATGCCAAGCTCCTATACTAAACATCTGAACTCCTTTGGTATACAGATAGCTGTTATGACGTAGGCATCCACTATGAATAGGTTTCGGAAAATTCTGCCCCTATGCGGACTTATGCACCGCCCAAAAAAAAACACTGCAAAGCTCCCATACTAAACGTCCGGACCCCTTTGGTATACAGATACCTGTTATGACGTAGGCATCCACTAAGAAAGGGTTTTTAAAAATTCTGCCCCTATGCGGACTAAGTCACGAGTAAAAACTAGTTCTTAGTTCCTACATAAGCTAACAAGACTAGCTATCGTAAAATATTGTCGAACAAGTAAAACAACGACGATAGTTTATTTTATGCGGTAACATCAATCCTGCAATTTTGTACCCTCTTGCCTTTGTGCCGAAATAAGCCCGACTCTTAGATAGTACGTGACTAAAATTTCAGCTATACTATCGTGATAAAAACGTAGACTAAAGCCAGACTTGTGAATTTCTTACCCAAGGTCATTGCTATCGATATCGACCGCTTACATTTCGACCAGACGTGATTTAACTTTCCGTTAAAAAATATGATTTAGATTTTAGTGAAAAGAAATCATTCCGAAACTAAACATTATCTGCCAGAACCAGGTTTTAGGCGGTATTCATCCGTCTCCAAAAAAAACGTCAAGGGGCTGCTAAAATTATTGTCTATAATAATAGCAAATATAATTAGGGTTCCGTAGTTCAAAAGGTAAAAAAGGAACCTTTATAATTTGAAACCAAATATGAACATATGAAGAAAGAGGGGGACGTTTTTTGGCAATATATTATCACTTCACTACATAGTATAAAATAAAGTCACTTTGCGCCGTCCCTATGTATGCTTAGATCTTTAAAACTACGCAACGAATTTTAATACGGTTTTTTTAATAGATAGAGTGATTATAGAGGAAGGGTTTTAGATATAATACATGCATAATGCAGCCGTGCGAAGCCGGGGCGGGTCGCTAGTGTATTTACAAATGAATCTAAAGAATTTTTTTATTCCACTTTGATTAAACAGTCAAGACTTTTAACTAAAGTAGGAAGGAACACTAAAGAATGCACTTATACGAGCAATTTCCGGGAATATAAGAAACTTTATTAATGTATTTTTCTATCTTTTCAGACATTTAAATTGCGGTGCAAAATAAACATCGCAATGAAAGCCGATTCAACAACACCCGTAAGTATCTTTAGAAACTATTTTAGAATTTGTAAAAACTAAGTTTAACTAAAAAAAAAAACAATACTGTCGCAACTGAGTTTTGCCATTTTTAGATAAACGCCATCTATTTGCGCGACATCGTAACAGATAGGAGATCCTGTGGGATACAGTAGTTATTTCGTCTTCATAGGATAAGGCAATGGTTCGTAGTTACAACCATTTCCGCTAGATGGCGGTGACATTTGCGTATGAAGTGCTTTACGGTCGGTTGACTAGATGGCGCTCTTGGCTTGAATTTTAGAGGGTTCTGTAATTTTTGCTGCGTTATTCTGTTACCACCCGTTAGATGGTGCTGTTTACAAGGATTTGATTTTACAAATAAACATTTAAATATTATTCTTTAATGTTTAAATAGCATATATAAATTATCAAGTACTTATATTGCAATAGTTAGTAACAATATTGCAATAAATTGCTAGGAATGTATTAATGAAAATCATATAAAATCCTCGACGATGTTGTGAGATAAATTGTGCTCCGTTTCCATCCAGTAACATCTAATTCATTATGCTCGTAGTTTTTATACAACAATGCTTTAATTATACAGTATGCATCCCGTAACGTAATAGCAGCTGAAAGCTTGCTCGTGTTATGATTTAAAAAATCATACCGAAAGGCACGGTGAGTTTAAACTTAATTTAATACGTATGAACTGCTCACGTAAAAATTTTCACACATTTTCGCTAGTAAACAGGATACCAACAGTAAATGCGGGTTTAACACATTTTGGCACAGAGTATATCGCTTTTAATATATTTTAAAAGATTACACGTAGTGGCGGCCAATTGCGACATTGCCCATTGTCCTCGCTTCTGTATTCAACAAATTTATATGGACCGTTTCGTGGCTCATATTGCTCGGTATCGGTTCATTAATAAACTATATCCCGTTGTCGCACTATACAATACAGAAGCCGCAAACAGTTTTCGAATTGTTCGACTGTTAAAATAACGGTTAGAATTTTGAATATTTTTGCTCTAGTGATCTGTTGTTTTAATTAAAAGATACTGAATTTTAGATACCATGCCACGGCTACCCGTTTACAACGCTATGAATGCCTTGACTAGAAAGGCCTAAACCGTCGTTTTTAATAAGGAAAGTGCTATTTAAAGTTGCTAGTTTTCCATGGGTTAACAGTAAGGTAATGAAAAAGAGATGCCAGTTGAGTGAATAAGGTTCGTCGTCGTCGTAAATTTACTGAGTGGAGTCCGCCTGAGGCGAGTCGCTCGCTCGACTCACGCCTGTTCCGGATATTCACGTTACGAATGGCTTTATTAAGACTAAATATTACAATTTCCGAGCAACTATTGCGACGTTTAGAATTGCTAATGCGCCGCCCAAAGAGGGAGCCCAGTGAAAAGATGCGATTGCACCGAAAACCACCCGACTCCTTCGGTTCCTTGTTTTATGAGAGTCGAAATTGCAGTTTCACGCGAACTTGCCAACTACAGCTGGATGTTATGCTCCGTCATGATTTAAATACTTACTTCTTCTATCCGTTGTAACTTAAGTTTCACACGGTTTGCTCCTAAATTGCCGTCGTAGATAATCTCGTACCTTAATCTTAGGTTTAATATAGGGACTTATGAAGGAAAACGCTGAAAAAATAACTAAACCATTTTCAGGCGTAGAAAGATAACTCGTCGGAAAGGGGCTGCGTCTTGCAACCACAAATTACTATGATTTAATATTGCTTAGTTATCTGCGGGTTGGTAATTTGTTAGCGCGCCTCTCGGGGCCCGCGTTGGCCGCCATTGTTGCTCCGCCGCCTTTTGTTCATCGCCTTCCACCCGTGATAAGATCTTGAGTTATTATGATTAGGATTCTTTGCCAAGTGACGTGGACTCGCTTATTTCTCCATTATCGTTATAGTTTTTGCGTGATAGGCATATACATCAACGTGTTTTTGTAGCTAGGTATTTTTAGAAAAAAAAAACTGTAGATTCGGATTTGCTCTAGACATTCGACATGTCGACATATTATTATTTATCCTTAACTGGTTTTTTAACAAAGCCTAATTAAAATAATTAATTAATACGATGATCAACATAAAATATAACCACTTAAACCAGAGCTACCAAACTGAAACGAGCGTTCAAGTTGGGGTTGTCAGAACCGTCGATTCATTTGCATAATGCGTTCACCCGGTAAACTACTCTATTAATAAACTCATACGCGCTTATTGAGGTGACCCACTAGATTAATAAACGTCACCGCGCTCGTAAAGTCAAGTCAATGGAGTTAATATATCAGCCGTCATGTCACGCCATGTCATAGTCAACTTTCATTTCATATAGTGCTCTCAAATGAATCGATCTGCGTGTGGCTTTTTCAATTAGTGAACACATTCGATTGTCGTTGTGTTTATAGTGTAATTGCCGGTCAGTTATCCATTCATCTTGACCGGTGTAATGGGTGGCCATCAGGGAAATGAATCGCCGGGCTGTCCGGCTCAGCGGAATGGGAGCGCAGTACAAGTGTTCTCCTCGCGAAATTGCTTTCCGTTTAAATGTCGAGGTATCGAGAACGCCGCCCGCCGCGTTTTATTGACAATTCTTCTTATGTCGTTAGATAAAAGAGCGAAACCTTTTTATTGACCGAACGAGCGAAGCGAGAGAGGTCTAGTGTTGAGAAGGGTCGGTCGCTCGTATGTTTGTATGTTTGTATGTTTGTATGTTTGTATGTTTGTTCGACGATAACTTGAGTACCGTTGCTCTGATCTTCATGATTTTTGGTATACAAGTAGTTGAGGTCCATAGAATTTTTAAGTTCGAACATGAGCAGGATCGGTCAGGGGGTTACGGAGATAGGGGTCCAAAAGGGGATCTACCTATATGGCACACAAACTTTAGGGCAAATATATCCGAGTGGGGTATCAAATGAAAGGGCGTAACTTCGGTGACAATAATATGGTACCATGGAACTGATCTGATGATAGAGCTGATCTGATGAAAGAGCAGGAGTTATCTCATTATCCATACTTCATAGTTCATTCATTCAAACTACTCGTCAAGAATCGCCTTGACGAGTAGTTTGTCTTTCAATGGTAACCAGGGTCTGATGATGGAACTGGAAGGTGGTCATAGGAACTTCGCAATGAAACGACACAACCCCATCGAGTTTGGGCTTGTTAGAATCGTCTTGACGAGTAGTTTGTCTTTCAATGGTAACCAGGGTCTGATGATGGAACTGGAAGGTGGTCATAGGAACTTCGCAATGAAACGACACAACCCCATCGAGTTTGGGCTCGTTAGAATCGTCTCGACGAGTAGTTTGTCTTTCAATGGTAACCATGGTCTGATGATGGAACTGGAAGGTGGTCATAGGAACTTCGCAATGAAACGAAACAACCTCATCGAGTTTGGGCTCGTTAGAATCTTCTTGACGAGTAGTTTGTCTTTCAATGGTAACCAGGGTCTGATGATGGAACTGGAAGGTGGTCATAGGAACTTCGCAATGAAACGACACAACCCCATCGAGTTTGGGCTTGTTAGAATCGTCTTGACGAGTAGTTTGTCTTTCAATGGTAACCAGGGTCTGATGATGGAACTGGAAGGTGGTCATAGGAACTTCGCAATGAAACGACACAACCCCATCGAGTTTGGGCTCGTTAGAATCGTCTCGACGAGTAGTTTGTCTTTCAATGGTAACCAGGGTCTGATGATGGAACTGGAAGGTGGTCATAGGAACTTCGCAATGAAACGACACAACCACAGCACAACCCCATCGAGTTTGGGCTCGTTAGAATCGTCTTGACGAGTAGTTTGTCTTTCAATGGTAACCAGGGTCTGATGATGGAACTGGAAGGTGGTCATAGGAACTTCGCAATGAAACGACACAACCACAGCACAACCCCATCGAGTTTGGGCTCGTTAGAATCGTCTTGACGAGTAGTTTGTTTTTCAATGGTAACCATTGGGCCAATGGGTTTTATCTAACATATTTCGTTATCAAAGCCCAAAAAGTATAAAATAAATTGATAGTTCAAAAAATAAAAATAAAACCGCTTTATTAAAAAAAAAAAAAAAAAAAAAAAAAAAAAAAAAAAAAAAAAAAAAAAAAAAAAAAAAAAAAAAAGTGATTGTAAAAGAAAAATAATGAAGGTGTAGCATCACAATGTAACACGCTTGCAACATTCATAATCCAAAATTAAATTTTATTTTCTATTTTTTTATGTTGGATTTTTTTAAAGCGTGTTTTTTTTGTTTTTTTAAACTATTAATTTATTTTATACTTTTTGGTCTTTATTTCCGAAATATTATGTTAGATCAGACCCTGGTTACCATTGAAAGCCAAACTCCTCGTCAAGACGATTCTAACGAGCCCAAACTCGATAGGGTTTCGTCGTTTTATTACAGAGTTCCTATGACCACCTTCCAGCTCCATCATCAGACCCTGGTCACCATTGAAAGCCAAACTACTCGTCAAGCCGATTCTAACGAGCCCAAACTCGATGGGGTTGTGTCGTTTCGTTGCGAAGTTCCTATGATCACCTTCCAATTCCATCATCAGACCCTGGTCACCATTGAAAGCCAAACTACTCGTCAAGACGATTCTAACGAGCCCAAACTCGATAGGGTTTCCTATGACCACCTTCCAGCTCCATCATCAGATCAGCACCATGTTATCATAATATTGCATTGTCATCGGTCTTTGACAAGTGTGCAAAGTTTGAATTAAATCTGATCATTCTAAGTAGGGCAAAATCGTGCCCAAATTAGTCGGTTACATACATACATACAAGCAAACATACAGGTGAAACTAATAAAAACATTGTTAATAAAAATAATGAAGGTGTAGCATCACAATGTAACACGCTTACTATTTACAATATTCTTAATCGGGTGTGATGATTGAGCTGGACCTATGCTTTTAGAACTTAAAAACAACAAGTTATGCCTATTGTGTTTAGATTCTCTAAAGTCTAAATCATCCAATGTCAGATAATAGCGATACTAGGCACCTATCATTCAAATAAGATAGACCTGTCGTATTTTGAGACTTTCGTCGTTATATTATACATTTTAGTACCTACTCTACGCTGAAATATAATAATCGCTGAAAAAAACTCGTGAGGTCTCAGTTTGGGGCGAACTACTAGTGTAGGTAGGTATGTATCTTCCAAAATTAATTTTAATCCTTTTGTTACCAGATCCCTGCAAGTTTCCCACCTGGACCGTCCGACCTGAATCTTCCTGCACCTGTCCATTATCCTTATCCTAATAAAGTCATCAAGTTCCCTTATTAAAATGTGTATTATATTCACAAGGAGCACAAGATTAATTTATGAAATATTTGTTGTTGTTGTGTTGTTCCGATAGCCAGATACTGGAAAGATTTATTGGGCTAATGGATCAGTATTTGGCGTAGTTTAATGGATGTATCGGTAAAGTGCTGTATCAGTGCGGGAACGCTGAGCATTGGTCCCTTTCATGTATCGTTGTATGTGGTTGGGATGGTGCGAAAACCGTAAATATCACACGCTACGCCACAGCGGAGCAGTTAGCAAGGATTGCAGATATTGCAATGGCATGCGGTGTGCGTGCCACACCCCATTCATTAGGCGCCGAGTGCTTCCGAGCATTTATCAATCTACCCGTAGAAAGGCAACGCCTCGCCGAACCTCCTCTCATAATGTGAACAAACTACTTTTTGAGATGTTAAATGTGCCTAGCCGGTGGACAACCAAAACGACTCCTGTTTGTTTTATTGTGGTAAAAAGAGAAAATACATTGAATGTCATATCTAATTTCAATACCCTTTAAAAGCTGGCTCAGTGGCCGTTCGATGATTTTTATACAAAATATTTGGAGGGCAATAAATCAAAAAATATACATATCTACATAGTCATAGAAGCGAATATAAAACTGCAACCTCAACCGCTGCCACAGGCCGTAAAACTGAACAAAAAAAATGTCCATCACATCGGGGTAGGATCAAATCGCCTAAAGCCAATTTTTGTAGATTCGGTGCGCCCATCACATTGAATATTCAAAAGTAATGCCGGTTTTGATGAAATATGCACATGTTATTGAGATCACAATTGACAATACCATCAAGATGAACTCAAAACTATGACTCAGATAGTCGATTCAGTTTTGGCTGCAGATGGCCAGATCGTTCATTACAGTTGGGTTCCGTTGTGTTGGGACTTTAACAATTTATCCTTAGCAAAATAAACGTTAACCTCGGGACCCTTCGGCTTTGCTCCAAATTCGTCTATGGCCCGGAACTAAAGTAAAATGATCGGTTTTAACCGGTCAGGAACTGAATACACCTGCGTCTCTCGTGATCCAGGGCTTACGGCCACTGCGGATAGCTAAGATAGTGATAAAGCGTTGGCCATTAACGTTAGCGGTATTAAAGCATTAGTAAATTGTAAACTCCACAGAAATAACCTTGTTTCGCCTCCCTAAGGATCTCCTGACAACATAAGTAACGGAAACAAAGAATCTATAATATAAAAATGAATCGCAAAATGTGTTGGTAAGCGCATAACTCAACAATGCCTGGACCAATTTGGCCAATTCTTTTTTTGTTGTGTTTGTTATTGTCAGGAGAAGGTTCTTATGAAAGAAAATATTAAGAAAATTGCGTACAAAATTATTACGCGGGTGAAACCGCGGGGCGCAGCTAGTCTAAAAATAATAATTGCAAAATTTTAAGACTTCCCTTTGCCTCGCGAAATTCTTCGAAGCGAGACGTTTATTAAAGTGGAGCATCGTAACGTTAACGTTACAGTAAAAGTTACGTTCTAAATCGTAAATTGAACTTGTGATGGGACATTAGCTTTCAATGAGTTTGACATTGCGGTGATTTGTATTCTTAATATGGTTGATTCAACTGAAACTTTACAAAAAGACATGACGAGCGGGATATCATAGGTATCAAAAGAATACCAGCCTGCCTAGCATGAAGACCAAAACACGATACAATAAAGCGATATAACTACATCAACTGTCAATATATGATAGATAAAGCCACCATGTTGAATTTTTATTATAAATTGCAATAAAAATTATGATAAAAATTCAACATGGCGGTTTTATCTTTCATATTTTGAGAGTTGATGTAGTTATATCGCTTTATCGTATCGTGTTTTGGTCTTCATGCTAGGCATACAGAGATGGATATGTATAAAACTTCTTTGATCATCGAACCGTGTAAGTTATGTATGTGGTATTGAAAAACTTACGCCGCCGAAAAATATCCGAATGTCGTATGTTTTTTTACATATTGTGCCTTGTGCCTAAATTCAAGACCAAAATTTGATCAAAGCCAAACTAAGGAGATAAACAAGTATGAATTGACAAAAATATTGTAATCGTCGTCAAATTAGAACATCTTTTCATCTAAATCAGGATTGAAATGGTGGTAGGATCTTTAAGGTAAAGGGTACCGATGCTCTCTCCATACAAACGAAGTCGACTGTTTCCTCCCTGAATACTAGCACACTTATTTTTGTTGCATAAGACCTATAACTGCCATGACTATGCATTTTTTTTTCATTTTCTAATTATCATTTAAATTAAGATTAAAAAACAAACAAAATATAGGGGCATGGTCATGGCAGTTATAAGTTTTATGCAACAAAAATATTTGCTCTAGTGTCAGTATTCAGGGAGAAAACAGTCGACTACGTTTGTATGGAGAGGGCAGCCGGTACCCTTTTCTCTTAAAGTCAATAATTGCCGATGTTTCTACATTTAAGATGAAATTAAATTCCAGTTATTCAATTGAAGGCATGTTAACAATGCATTAAGTATTTGTGTGGGCCGCCGGGCTCGCAATGTGTGCACCTCTGAATTACCTCCATTCCACAACCGCTAGCGGAGGGTAATGTGCCACCGATTTAATTACCATTTATCCAGTTAATTGCGCTGCGGAAGCCTCATCTACTTGCGTTTAGTTGAAAAATTATGCTTACTGTTTTTGTTCACTTTCACACGGCGCTGGAAACCTTAAAATTGAAGCACCGTTAAAAGCTTGAAATGGGTTAGGTGTCAAATATTCGCGATAGTAACATGTTTCAGTCCCCCTGACAGGTGTAAATTCTGCACGGAAAGATACATTTTTAATTTGACGCAGAGAGCCGGTCACAATCAACGTTGGCTCAGCAATTATCACAGTGTCCAGTTTACTGCGGTATCTGTTTATGCAGACCATCGAATGTATCTAAGATATAAGGGTTATCTCATTTTATATTCCGTGCCCACCCCTTTGGTAATGGAATAACGATGTGAAGTGACCGAGACGCGACGTACGATCGATCTGACACCTCCTATATATTTTATTTCAGTAAATTGTAGGAAATGATGACCTATGACCCTTGTCAGTTCACCAAAATGTGTCAGATGGGAGGTATGCAAGGGTAAAATCAACGTCATGCCGTTTCATGCTTAAAATCTGTTTATTTTGCGGGATGGTTGTAACGTTGATATAGGAATATATAGCTGGTTCTAAAGGCTTGGGAATGTATCGAATTCTTCATTGCGCCATAAAATCCAAATATCATCGTCAATATTGACAAATGTTGCTTGTGATTGTGACATTTTTGGTACCGAACATTATTGAGTTTTTTTTTTGTAAATGGTAATTGGCGATGTGGCATAAAATTTAGTACGCTTACCTAGAAGATACCTACTCGTGACTATAAAAGCTTTCGAATAAACGAGGCCTTTGATGGACGCGACAGTGGAAAGAGAACTTTTCTGACTCGTCCTCCTTTTGTAGATTTTTCACAAAAAAAAGTACGAATAGTTGTTTTGATTGATTTGCCACTGGCCCGATTTTTAGGACTGAGAATGGTTTGATATGCCAGTGCTCCGATTGTTAGAACCACAGACAAAATTGTCTATTGATTGACCAGTGGAACTCTGTGATCAGAACACGGGCAATAAACGAAATCGAGTAAAAGATTCTGATTGGTCTTGTTTTAAAGAAATGTCCTATTTACTAAATAGATAGATTGATATATAAACACGTTATTGCACCATAAAAACAAAAACGCAAAATGATTCCATATAAAAAAGAAAATAAATAAATAATAATACCTTACAATATGGCACAATGGGCGGCCTTATCGCTAAAAGCGATCTCTTCCAGGCAACCTTTGGATGGACAAGAATTAAAGAAGGAGATGGGTGGGTTGTTTGTAACGTGATAGAAACATACTATATACTATGGAGTGAAGTACTTCTAGAACTCTCTATAAACGTTTTTAAATCAACTAAACTGCAACATAAAGATGCACAAAATGGCAAGACATCCCTTTGATGTAACAAAAGTTCTCGAAGGAACCGCAAGGGAATACCTGATCTTGCGTTGGGTATGCATTGCAATTTTCTCGTAAAGAAAACGTCGATATCGTATAAAGTATAATGTATCGTAAAATATACGGACTAGGTTATGATGCATTGACGTTACGTAGCAAATTAGATTCTTTCACAATATGAAGAGTAGTTTATTGTTATATAACCTATAGTTGAAGAATATTTTCAAATGATAAATTGTTTTATAATTAGGTCAAGTAATTACTAACAAAAAAACATTATGTTGATTGTTCAATGTTTATGCTTTATGTCAGAATTCGCCTTAAAAGCTATACAGAGATAGAAAAAAAATAAGAAAAGTAAACGTATTCTAGATTACAATTAAAAAATATCAAATAAGTACAAAACTTTCCTTACTGAAACTCAAATAGAACACCCAATAAAAACTCAAATAAAAACAAAATTATCATAACTACTAGGTTTAACGAATCGTCAGTATTGTTCAGTTTCACAGCTTGTTAAACTCAGATTGCTGAACAACTGACAGTGTTTGTTTTTATGAAATGGAACTCATATAGGGCTATATTCTCTATGACTATTTTGATGATGTACGCGAAATACGACTTCAACAATCGCGTTTATTTATGAAATACTAGCGACCCGCTCCGGCTTCGCACGGCTATATTATGCAAGTATTATACATATACACCTTCCTCTTGAATCACTCTATCTATTTAAAAAAACCGCATCAAAATCCGTTGCGTAGTTTTAAAGATTTAAGCATACAAAGGGATATAGGGACATAGGGACAGAGAAAGCGACTTTGTTTTATACTATGTAGTGATAGTGATGATTGGGAATAATCTTAATTAATATTATAAATCCGAAAGTTTATTTATTTATTTGTTTGTTCCCTTCACGGTCAAACGATTTGGATAAAAATCGTCCTAGTAGTAGTTTAGGGGATGTAGTAGGACAAATGATACTTTAGATCCCGCGGGATCGGGACTTACGCGGGTGAAACCGCGCAGCACAGCTATAAGAAATATAAATGATAATAAGATCATAAACCTGTAGTATATTATTTTGTTTAATCATCAATAGTTTTCGCAGCGCACGTTAAAAACTATTTTGGGTTTTCTACCTTTGGTTAAAATATTGCATTTTTCTTATGGATTCCTAATTTTTCTTTAAATGTTAGTCCCTGAAAATGTAGCTTTCTATTGGTGATTTTTTTTTATATCGGTCCTATAGTTTCGGAGTCTATTTGTTACAAACAAACATCCAAAAATATGTTTCCTCTTTATAATATTAGTGTAGATTTGTGCACAAACAAACACCATCTCACCCTAAATGCATATACTGTCCTCCGTTCCGTTGTGGGTATAAATATTTTACCCTAAAACACGTTAAGAGGAAAGGGTACCGGGGCTCTCTCCATACAAACTATTACAAACGTAGTCGACTGTTTCCTCCTTGGATAATGACACTAGAGCAAATATTTTTGGTGCATAAAACTTATAACTGCCATGACCGACCATGCCCTATTTTTTAATTTTTGTTAAATCTTAATTTCTATGATAATTAGAAGAAAAATAAACAAAAAATAGGGGCATAGTCATGGCAGTTATAGGTTTTATGGTACAAAAATATTTGTGCTAGTGTCATTATCCAGGGAGGAAACAGTCGACTACGTTTGTATGGAGAAATCGCAGGTACCCTTTCACCTTAAGGTAGCGTTCCAGAATTAAGGCCCTGGCCCGGTTGCCGGCTATTCCATCTGTCCGATCTATAGCGTTGATAAAGATGATAATCAAAATATGTAATATGTTAATGGATGGTTTTTGTTTCGTGATGATGATGGACACGCAATATTATGACGTTGTTTTTACTGAGAATTGAACTTTTATACTGAGAATTTTAGTTTATATGGCTGTTTTAATACTGTAAAACACTGGCCGCTATTTGAACCGAACCCTAAAAAAAGACTGACCCAATTTAGACCTAAAAACCTTAGTTTTCTAATATTACATGATCACTCGCTAAGTGCAGACACACAACCCTTCGTTCTGTTTTCAAATTCGATATCTTAAGCAATCGCTAACATTTATTTTTAGCTTGTTCATTTAATGAAAAAGAATTTGTGTAAGCCCCTGCTGTTGTCTTCTGTCTAGAGGAGAAAGGGTTGGGTTGATTTTTTGGCGACCAGTGCTATTAACAAATTCTCACCAATGTGTTAGTTAAGTCATATTTAAAGTAACAGAGTGTTAGCGTAAAATGATATTAATACTAGGTACGTAGAGTCTAAAAACAATGTGTCAATTTATGTAAAAACAATTTTGTTAAAAATCAAAAACTGTTTGTTCATTTTTCATTTCAACGTTGGTTCGTGTAATACTCGCAGACTTAGTTTGAATAATATTTCGACATTATTTCATACGAATGCATTTGATAAATGACGACAGTAATGCAATTTCAATTAATGCAATGTTATTGTAGTTACATTCGTGAACATAAAAAGTGAATTAATAAATAATTCAAATGTCATTCGTGGCTTTTCATAGAAAAGTATATTATAACTGCCGTTTTACAGCGAATTAACTGGTCTTGAAAATTTTTGAACTTAAACTCTACTGAATAATTTTAATATTATCCGTGTGACCATTAAAAATTGATAAGTATAAGACTTATGCTTCCGTGGCTCACTGAGTCGGGAATAAATAATGTCAGGAGCGCGACGCAAAGGGTACTCTCTCTTAACTCTTATTTTATACTTATCGAGACACCATTTTTATTTCCGCATAAAACGCTATAATGCACAATGCTTTTAAAATTATAATATGCAGTAGCAGACAGCTAAGAGGGCTTTAGTTGTCTATTTTTAAGTGTGCTTATAAACGGCAACTCGTTGGAATTATACTCTACTGTTTTAATTTATTTAACATTACTCGCTCATCTAATGCGTTCAATTAAAAGATTTAACACATCGCTTCGTAGAAAAAATTAATATATAAAGGGATCGAAACGAACCGTTTGGAATATTCACGTTTCTATAAGCTAGGGGTGCGCTGCGGAAAAATAAATTTAAATCAACGGTGTTAACACGTCGCGCTTTCCGGGATTGCTGCGAAATAGTTTAGTCGTTTTGTAAAAGTGGTGGTTTAAAGGGTTTTTTTACTCGGTTCGCTAATGGACGCGGGACTTTACTTACCGCCCGGTTCCGTTGTACGCTTGTTTACTATTAATTGCGCCTTTTGTCGCTACCAGCTGTTGTCTAGGGTGCGGTCTCGATGCGCCGGCTACCGCGTTTATGGCTCTTTACTGCGCGCCGCACGGAATTGAGACGGTCCCGTTCCCCTATTTATATTGCACTGCTTCTTTTTACCAAATACGGTTGCTTGTTAACAACTGGAACATTGTAACACCGTTTGCAATAAACCGGAACCGATGAAAGCTCAGTTTTATATGGAATAAGTCGTTAAAGGAATCGAGTCGACTTTATTTATGAACAACACAAACTGATGGTCCAAGTATTTAATTACAAATAATGTTTTAATCTGAAGTTACTCGACAGAGACCGCAAAAAGGACCGCTTGCATTTATACTGAAGTGAACCCACTGTTCAGTAGGTTTTTTATTTTAGTTGCATCGTGAAATTTTATTTATCGCTGTCGAGCTCTCGCTGCGTCGTTGACTCGCAAGTTTTTAATTAAATTATTCACTTAATAATTGTTAGTGCCATGGAACGAAAAGGGCACCCTTAGTTTAAATTATTTGTAAAATCGAACTAAGAGACACATTATTATTTTGCATATTATGTAGGTCCTATTCTACAAATACATCACCTGGCTCTTGTATGTCAGACTAGCAGCGCTCTACGGTTTCACCCGCGTAAGTTCCGATCCCGTGGGCATATCGCAATTCAAAGTAGCCTTCCTCGATTAATAGACTATCCAACACAAAAAGAATTTTCCAATTCGAACCAGTAGTTCCTAAGATTAGCGCGTTCAAACAAACAAACTCTTCAGATTTATAATATTAGTAAAGATGATTCCGTTTTTACCTACATTGCAGCGTGTCAGAAGATATAAAAATTGCGCGTTAGAAATGTAATAACTTCCATATAGGTACAACCTTATATTTACAATGTAAATTAAATTACCCGAAGCACCGTTATCTGTAAATATTCCGATATTGTATCGTATCTTCGCCCGAAACTTTTCAATACAGTGCTGCTTTTATTGGCAGTAAATAATGAAGTTAAATAACTTTACGATTAATAATACAAACTTCTTGGAATTCAACAGGCTTTAATAAGTTGAACATAAAATTATGTGGCAGCACCACTCTGGGGACAAACGGAGTGCCTAAATAAATATTGTTTCGTAGCCTAAGGATTCGTTGAAGTAACAGTTTTCCCACGAGGTTGACTACAATTTACTTGAGTTTCAGATGCGTATCCTATAGAATAATAGTATAGAGGGGTATTTGATGCTTTGCTACTAGTAGCTCATAAGTCTTCACTACATACGCGAATCTGGAGTCACACCCATAGTACCTAAATTTTCGTTTTAAGGTTTCAGTATCTAAAGAGTAAAAAAGGGGACCTTTAAGAATCACTCAGTTGTCTTTTTTAGGGTTACGGAACCCTAAAAATGAGTAAGGGTTCCTTTTTTATCTTTTGAGATACGGACCTCAACAGATAAAAAACGAACCCTTGTAAGATAACTGTCTTGTCCGTCTGTCTGACCGTGTGTTTCTATGTAGCTACGACATAATTTATTGTTATTACAATGGTGACAGAAAGCGCGGCCTGCCCTCGATGTCAAGCAGCATATACTGGATACAGACGTGATCCGAAGAGCGGCCTGGTCTCACAAACGGGACTTTTTAAAGTAATCAAATGTACCTGCATATTGAGGCGCGACGTTTTGGGAACAATTCCTTAGGAAAAAAAGCTGAGGTTTATCCCTATTGGGTGAAAAAAAACATTGCTAGAGTCATACCTATAATCTATATCTATTATCTATCTATATCATATACTAGCGACCCGCCCCGGCTTCGCACGGCTATATTATGCATGTATTATACATAAAAACCTTCCTCTTGAATCACTCTATCTATTAAAAAAAACCGCATCAAAATCCGTTGCGTAGTTTTAAAGATTTAAGCATACAAAGGGATATAGGGACAGAGAAAGCGACTTTGTTTTATACTATGTAGTGAAATACCTATCTATTTGTGATTGTCTGTAATGGACTTTCTGTTTCTATTTCTTCAGTTTATTGTGTTAAACTTAGCTGTAGACTTTCCTTACAAATAAATAAATAAAATAACATAAAACTCCACGGCTTAAAGTTCGCATCAATCGCTTAGCTTATAAGCCTAATTGTTTCGTAAATACACCGTCAAGAAGAACAAAACACCGGCACACCTACTCAATTCCCAAATATATTACTCTTAGTAACTCCAAATAAGTTAATTGATTGAAAATTTAACAATAACGTTTTGAAGTTTCCAACCTGTGCCCTAAAATTTTACAACGTGTTCCCTAAAATTTCACGTTAATTTTAAAATTACCTTCGTTTCGAAACTCGTTCTGAAGTTTATTTAACGTTTACTTAATTTCAACTTTTCGACGTTGCTGTACGAGTTAACTTTTTCAAGAGTACGTTATAAAAATGAAATTATGAATATTGAAGATTTTAAAAAGTAGTTAGGAATAATATTGTTTTGTTATTTTGATATCGGTGCTATTGAGTTTAGTTTTAAAACGAATTGTTTTATACAATTTCTTACGTTGCAAATAATATTATTTACCCCTACACTATGCACAGTAGTAACTAAATACTTAAGAAGAAAAGGTACCGGCTCTCTCCCCATACAAACATAGTCAACGGTTTCCTCCCTGGATAATGACACTAGCACAAATATTTATGTTGCATAAACCTATAACTGCCATGACTATGCTCTTATGTCTTGTTTTTTTCATATTCCAATTATCATAGAAATTAAATGTTTAAAAACAAAAAAAAAACAACACGGTCAATGGTCAATATGGTCATGGTAGTTATAAGTTTTATGGTAAAAAAATATTCGCTCTAGTGTCATTATTCAATGAGGAAACAGTAGACTACGTTTTTATGGAGAGAGCGTCGGTACCATTTCCTCTTAATATAATAGAGTAGAGAAACCCCTAACTTTGTAGGACCACTAAATCAATCTACACGCGAAATTCAACCAGATTCAAGATGTGCGTGTTTCAGCTACTAACAAATCGAAATTCTAATTAGAACTAGGTACTAATTTAGTTTATCCCTACTAATATTATAAAGGCGAAAATTTGTTTGTTTGTCCTCGGTTAAACTGCTCGATACATCCTAACTTAATTTTAAAGACGCTTCAAAGTGATGTCCTGTAAATTGTATGATACCAAATAAATAAGAGAAAATGTATTAAAATTAATTTGCAAGATTTGATGACAAACGTCGGGCCAGGTGAAACGAAATAAAATAAAATGCATGGCAAAACTGTTGTGGGGGTTAGGATTCCTATGGGATCGGTAATAAAGCAGGCAAAACCGCAGGTATAACCTAGTGAAAACCATAAAACATAGTTACTAAGTCCGTGGGTAGTTAATTCATAAAACATTTTTGAATTGTTGTTGCGATAATTAAACAGTAAAATGTGGTTTGTGCCGACTGTTACTTTAATTTGTTTAGGTACTTACGTATTCATTTGACTTTCATAGTTCATGTGATTAACCTTAGTGTTTTTTAAAGTAAAACTCACTGGTAGAGATCTATGTCTACAAAATTAACCAATTAGCGAGCGTGCATTGGCTCAGCACTGATTGGTTCATTTCATAATAGGTACACATACGCATCCGCTTTCAATCTATTCTAATATTATAAAGTTGAAGAGTTCGTTTGTTTGTTTGACTAATCTCAGGAAGTACTGGTCCGAATTTGAAAAATATTTTTGTGTTGGATAGTCCTTTATCGAAGAAGGAAGAAACTTTTCATTTTAATATTGGGACTTACGCGGGTGAAACCATGGAGCGCAGCTTGTCTTAGATAAATTGTTTTCTGACTAGGGTTAAATCTCAAATCTTACTTCGCCTTATCCACAATTTGCAGATAATAAACGGAATGTTCACACTAAGCCACAATAAAATTGCAACACCAGCGTCCTAGCTTGCTCTGTTGTAGATATAACATGGCAACAAGTATTTTTTATTACAAACTAAGGTCTGGGAGTAAGCAACGTAAATCATGTAATGTCTCGTCTCATTCACGTTATTTTAGAAAACTTTACGGTATTGAGGTGTACTTGAAGAACACTTTAAAATATTGGATTTTTATGAAATCGCTGAAGTAGGTATATTTTTTTCTTTTTGGTTCGTCTAGTGCGCTTTTAGATATGACTAGTGGCTAGGTCTTGAAGCTCGACTGACATCAGAGTTAGCTGCCAGGATTAATGACTCCTCTTGAATAAATAGATAGATAGATAACTTAATTTGTACAACGTATTGTACAGGAAGAAAAAAAACACGACATACACAAAGTAAAGTAATAGCTAGAAAGTATAAGTTGCACAAATGGGCGGGCTTATCGCTATAGCGATTTCTTCAAGGCAACCTTTGGATGGAAAAGAACTAATTCAGCTTTAATGGTAGGTTGTGAATTAAAAATCTAAAATAAATCTTAAATCTTCTTTAATAAATTTTACATATATTTTTTAGTTTTAGTTAATTTTATTTTGATTTTGAATGAATTTATTTTTTATGTAATTTAATGTGGATTATTAATTAGTACCTTGTTGTGATTATTTTATTTTATTTGGGATTATATTAATGTAACAAATGTAATATTATTTTATTTACTGTTGACATTTAATTTTGTAGTTTGTAAGATTTCCGACTTTGTGTTCTTTTTCCCCTTCATTTATTAATTATTCTTTGTTTATTTATTTGATAATTTTTTAAATTGGATCTAGTTTAGTAATGTCAAACTTGCACATGGATTAATTTTAGGGATGGGCCGAATGTGATTTGAACCGAATACGAATTTCGGCCGAACTTCGGTTATTTTTACTGCAGTTTCTTGAGAATGACAGGTCGAATCTTGTTTAGAATATGTAAGAAGAAGCGTAGAGCATGAAAGGTCAAGTAGTGACGAAGAAGTTGTCCAGACCACACAGTCATTCCCACAATCTAACAAAGACATACATAGAAGTACGATAGCAACAGAACTAGATAGATATCTGAATGAGGCTTTGCTGTCTAAAGGTCTATATGGCTGGTGGGCCAAGAATAATCATAACTTCCCTTGCATGAGTTTATTGGCACGAATATTTTTATCTCCTCCTATGTAGTGATTTATGGCGATAATTATTTAAATGTTTCGATATCAAAATTAAGTTTAATTTATTATAATTAATTAATTAATTTGTTAAATAAGTGACAAAAACTAAAAAAAATCGGGACAAAAACTAGTCTATGTGTTATTTCAGGTATCCAGTTATCTACATACCACGGTTTATGGTAATAGCTTAAGCGATTTTTACGTGTTTGAGTAACAAACATACATACATACCCACAAACTTTTAGCTTTATAATATTAGTAGGATTTAAAACAGCTAAGTTGTTTATTTTTTTCTGGATATGATCAACTACCGAATGTTCGGCATTTTAGCAGAATTTCGGCCGAATGCCGAAGTTCTGTTTAAACTGCCGAATTTCGGTTAAACCGAATGTGAAACGAATTTCGGCCCATCCCTAATTAAAATTGAATTGTATTCTAATGTAATTTAATCTGAATACATGAATTATTATTATTATATTATAAACCAGAATTATGTAAAAACTAATATTTCGAATTTAAAAGCCCCGACTTTTATCTCCTATCACTATAGACGGCTGAACTGATTTCAATCAAACATAGCCTAAGAGCGCTCCCGACTAATTCAACCAAAATAAACAAAATCAAAATCGGTTCATCCTTTCGGGAGCTACGATGCCACAGACAGACACACAAACTTTATTAGAAGTGCTAATCATGTTGATCTCTTAAAGTATACTTCGCTCTAGAAATGTTCTAGAAATCGATAAAAAATATAGAAAAAACAAATTGAAATAACACAGCCAGGTTTCCAATACAGTACTATTGTTTTTAATTACTTTAATCAATCCAAAAATACACTTCAATAAAACAATATAGATCAGTCAAATTATATTCCTGTGTTGTATTTAATTATTTTCCGGTTTTGTTACTTCGTTCATTAATTAAATCATAGCCTATATTAATTTCAATTGTGTTTCAATGAGACGGGAGTTTCAATTGTCAGAATTCAATGGGGACTCGTCGAGTGTTTGAGAAATACAATATCTTAGTTTGCCGTAGAGGGTTCCGTCGTCAAACGCGACGCGGTGACTTCTAACCGGAGTAGTTGTTTAATTTTGTAAAACGATGCAAATATTTAAAGACTAACTGTACGCCTATGGATACACTTGTGTAGAAGATTTCAATCGCCTGTATTTTTGAAAACCTTTCGATTCTCGTAAATATTACCTCGTTTATTGTTTCTCTTTTTAGATCGACTTTTTCACCAATAAGTAGGTAAACATTATAATGCTGACGTATATTTTAATGATTAGTCTATCTATAGTAATATTATAAAGCTAAAGAGGTTGTTTGTTTGTTTGAACGCGCTATCTCAGGAACTACTGGTTCGAATTGAAATTTTTTTTTTGTTGTATAGTCCATTTATCGAGGAAGGCTAATAGGTTACTTTTCATTTTGATATTCCCACGGGATCGGGACATACGCGGGTGAAACCGCGGAGCGCAGCTAGTTCTTAATATATTTTATTTAAAGTACCTACTAACAGCGATGGACCTATGTTATCTGATTGAATTAATAAATTGAATTGAATTTCTTTTCGTTTCGATCGCCTTTTGTTTCTTTTTTCGATCGTCTTCTGTTTTTGTTCCAACCAAACAAGAGATTGAAGTAGTTCATCTAATCGAACTGGGACAAAAAAGTTGCAACAGTCCGATAAGCGAACTACTAAGACAAAGCCTTCAAAGGGAAGTACTAATATAATTCTTTCAAAGTAAAAAGCTAATCAACAACATTATTGGCATTCTCTCAGTAATATAGAGTTATTGTATTCATAGTTAACGTTCTTTTCAGTTTACGACCTATAAAAACAGCTTTTATGACTTAGTCGAAGCAACTGGTAGCTACCAAGTAACTTCTTGGATCTTTCGACAGATGTTCGAAGTACTTCGAAGTGAATTGTCGTGTGAGAATTAAATTATATGAAGAATTCCTACTAATATTAATAATGCGAAGGTATGTTTGTTTGTTACATTTCAAAAGGCAAACTAAAACTTGAATTAAAACTTGTACAATAGCCTTTGGTGGTGGTGACTGATGACTCCCCACTAATGTTAAGAATGTTAAAGTCAGTCTGTTTATTCCGTCTTCATGGTCATAAATAAACTTTATTGCTCCATAAATTAAAACGTAAATAAAAAATGATTAGATACCTATAAAATACAAATTAAAACAAAAAACCTAATTATAACAGGGAAAGATCCTGAAGTGGCACAAAGTGTGGCCTTATTGCCTAAAGGTGATCTCTTCCAGACAACCGTAACGATACGATACAATTTAAATGAAAAAGTAAGGGATAGGCTAGTATGGTATGGACTAGGACCATTAACACTGAAAATTTTTAGTAGTTTGATAACCGGACAGCTAACCAACAACTGAAACTAAATAGTATCAGCAGTTTCTCTCTTTCAAGTTTTTCTTTATTTTTTAAGCATGTGTGATTCTTAAAAGTAATGCGAATTAATATTTATTAAATTCAATAGGGGGACTGATAAAATAAATTGCTTTATCTGTCCCCCTATTACTAATTGGGGACAGATGAAACCTTAAAGGCGTGAATAAAGTTCAAACTGTCTCCTCGTTGCCAACAAGGGGACAAACTTTTTTGTCCGATCTGTCCCTCTTAAGGTGGTCGCAGATTGATCAGAGCCGAAAGAATCGAATTTTTGTCGTCCACGGGAAAAGGTACCTTATGGTGATAGAGATAAGGTACCTACATTTGTGTTTCCGATGACGTCATCAGAGTCGACCGCATCGTCAAAGGCGGCTCACTCTGAAATATAAATGTATCTTATCTCTATTAACATAAGGTACAATCCACGGTCAAAAATATCTGCCCACCGTAACGTCCACAATCCTGTGCAGCACTGTTTGAACACTATAACAACGTAATCTGTGGTCAACGTAACCTTTTCCCGTGGACGGCAAAAATTCGATTCGTTCGACACTGATCAATCTGCGACCACGTTTAGAGCCAAAGCAGGGTGACAGTTTGGAATAATTCACTAAACCGAACTACTAGGACAAAGAATATTTTGGGATAGAAACAGGGAAAATTACGCGGCCTGAAACCACGGGTGAGAGCAAGTATAAAATATTACTTGAGTATACTTACATAATAACTGTAGAAAATACAATTAACGCAGAAACTTTTGTAGGAAACTTCCAATTAATTAATGTTAAAAGCTACGAGTGTTGTTTGACACGCAACGTTGTCTTTAACTGCTTTTGACGAATTTAAGTACTTACTTTGTTCGACTGTGGTTAATTGAAGATTATTAGATTAACCTTTCGAATAGGTATCCATTTTAATTCACGATGTTTCAGAAGCTCTTACATGAGCAATTAATTCTATCTGACAAGGCATCAAATTTTGTTGTTTAACAGGGTTGACAAGATAAAGTAGGAGATAATTTTAATGGGTTTTAAGTTATACAATTAAACAAAAAAAACTAAATCAAAATCGGTTCATCCGTTCGGGAGCTACGATGCCACAGACACACACACAGACACGTCAAACTTATAACACCCCGTCGTTTTTGCGTCGGGGGTTAAAAAGAATGAATGCGGATGATAATATGGTTTTTTTAAGAGGAAAGGGTACCGGGGGCTCTTTCCATACAAACTATTACAAACGTAGTCGACTGTTCTCCCTGGATAATGACACTAGAGCGAATATTTTTGGTGCATAAAACTGATAACTGCCTTGACCATGCCACTTGCCTTTTTTTTTATATTTCTATGATAATTAGAAAATGAAAAAAACCAAAACATAGGGGCATAGTCATGGCAGTTATAGATCTTATGGCACAAAAATATTTGTGCTAGTGTCATTATCCAGGGAGGAAACAGTCGACTACGTTTGTGTGGAGAGAGCGCAGGTACCTTTTCACCTTAAGATTCGGTCTCAAGTGCTATCTCGGGTAGCAGTTTTTAGGTTTAATTGAGACCTGTAAACTTATCTGCTTTTGTTGAAATGGCTTCTTTAGAAGACGAATAGTATCTGAATCGTAATACGAGTAGGATTTTTACTTTGTGTGTGATTAACCGACTACAACAAAGGAGGTTTTGAATTTGTTACGTATTTAAAAAAAAAAAATTATTTAGGTAAGACCCATTTATCATAAATGGTCACACAAAACGCGATGGTTGTGAACTTTTGATGATATTCGATTTTAATATAAAATCACACACAAAATTGGTAAATTCCAAGTTTATTACAATTCGGAGAAGATTTGTGGAAAGTGGCCATATTAGACCCCCCAACACGTCTTAAGGTAAAAGGGTACCTGCGCACTCTCTCCATACAAACGTAGTCGACTGTTTCCTCCCTGGATAATGACACTAGCACAAATATTTTTGTGCCATAACACCTATAACTGCCATGACTATGCCCCTATGTTTTGGTTTTTTTAATTTTCTAATTACCATAGAAATTAAAATTAAAAAAAAAAAAGAATAAAAAATAACAAAAAATAGGGGCATGGTCATGGCTGTTATAAGTTGTATGCACCAAAAATATTTGCTCTAGTGTCATTATCCATGGAGAAAACAGTCGACTACGTTTGTAATAGTTTGTATGGAGAAAGCCCCTGGTACCCTTTCCTCTTAACACCAGCCATAGCATACTACATACAAAATGATAGGTATCTAATTACTTATCGATTCCTTTACAATTATATGGCAAAAAGCTCTCAAAGCTTGTTGATGTCGTATGTAATACAATCCTCACGTATTTTCATTAAAGCACACGCGTGTCTTCTTGAACTAATCTTTAAACACGTTTGTCTGAATAGAAGATATATCAATTTCGCCTTTTACGCAAAGGTTCTAGTTACTTTGCTTCAAAATATAAGAATAAGTACCTACTTAGCTATATACGTAATACAGCTAAGTAGGTACCTATGAGTTGTTACACACGTTCATGAAAGAAATTGATTTTTGCTCTCTTATTAATATTGCTAAGCTGGTTATTATTGTACTGTTTTTGTATGTGCCTTTTACGAGATTTTATGGAAATCCAGCGAAATCCAATACAATTTCTTTGATCTCAATAGTCATCTTGCCATTTTTAACCGACTTAAAAAAGGAGAAGATTATATTGTTTATAGGTTTTTGGTTGGGGCTTAACTTCTTTGTTTATGAACCTATTTTGATTTTCCATTTTTCTTACTTTCTCTGTTCTGATTGTTATTGGCCTAATACGAATTATTTTTTTAGCCTGAATTGTGCTCCACTTTCTTCCTGTCGCGGTTCTCTGCGACCTATAGCCAGTTTGGCTTAATGCGGTTGATTTTGTAGCGGTATGCCTACTATCGCACTTAGCCGAGTTTTTTTGAACATTCATAGAATCTGTAGCTCAAAGAGAACATTACTAAAATCGCATAATTTAGATCCCACCATCATGACGCACTTTTTAGTTAATGTCGAATTTATTTGACTCTTTCCACCAGCGCAATGGTGTCGTCAACAACGCCGAGCATTTGGGTTCCAGTGTGTGGATGTTTATGTTCATTACCCCAATTAATTCTATAACATATTTACCAATCTATCAATACTCAGTTAAAAGTAGGTAAAGTCCGTGAATCTCGTCAATTTATTCGACCGTCAGTCATCCCCTTATAATCATTTTTGATTGGGAGGACCCCTCAAACGTAGGGTTCTAGAAACGAAATTGGATTGAGATAATCTCGATAGCTTGAACAGTGAGCCCATTAATCTCCGGATCGGCACCAATGTTTTATTGGATACGGAATTCTGTTTAGTTTAATGACTACATTAAATAAGTGTAAATTGAGTTTTGTAGGCCTTAGGATCGTAAATGGATTTAGAGATAATGGGATAGTATACGTTCAGCTTGATGTTTTGTTTATAGCCTGATTAAATCAGCTCAAGATTATATTTAACAAAATGATAATCGCATCTCTATTTCTACTATCATCAGATTTCAGAGTATCAATTTAGAACACCCTGGATATTTCACCTTTTAAGCAGAAAAATAAGTATTGAAATAAAATTCATATTGACTTTGTTATTTTTCTTTTGACTGTACAGAATTTCTGCCTAACTCAGTATAAAGTCTAGTCTAGTTAAATAAGAATCTACAGTACCTACTCAAAATTAGGGCTGCTGAGATTCGGGCAATCTTAGTATATGATCTCTGTGACCTCTGTGGCGCGTCGGGCGAACACCCGACTGCGACGCAGAAGGTTGCGGGTTCGATTCCCGCCGGGAACAAGTATTTATGCTGACCATAAATTCTTGTTTCTGGTTCTGGGTGTTTCCTATATGTATAATATGTATATATTTACAAAAAAAAAAAAGTATATAAGTAGTTTATCCGTTATCTGGCACCCATAACACAAGCATTAAGTTGCTTAGCTTGGGGCTGGATGGCGATGTGTAATATGTCCTGAAATATTTATTTATTTATTTTATTTATTTATGATCTACTCAGGAACCGAACAAAAAAGAAACTCACATCAGATTTTGACCCGAAATCGCAATTTACTTTCTTCGTTTCTGACATCCACCGATCTTAATATGTAGTCTTTACAACTAACATATTGAAACAAAGCATATCCGTATTCAGTCCCGTGCAACAGTTTAATATCTCCAAAAACAGCACGTAGCCAAACTCTTTTCACAGTTCGATTACTTTGTTTCCACTATGCTGATTCGTATTTTTTATTCAATAAAATATATCAGATTGTATAAAATATAAAGTTGTATAAAATTTTACAGCGAGACGGGGTAGCAAAATGACTGCTATGTCAGTATTGAAGTGTCCATTATCATGATGAGAAGCTGCATCCATGTTACATAAAAATATGCATGTTGTGTTGTTATGTACTTATAGTAAGTGAAGTTTACAGGATTGTACGCAGGGGAGATATTCCCCGCCATATTTAGTTTTCGAACAACAATACCGGTGCAGTTGACGTCTCTTTTTTACCAACTTTTATGCAAGCGCTTTTTGTAAGCGCTTTTTCAACACTGTAACAAATTATTTCTTATCTCTGCTACGAAATTACCATTTTCTTCTTGATATTATTTAGGAAAGTTTTTTGGCGGACTATATTGTTTGGTAAAATTTGCAACAAAAAAAAGAGTTTTAAAAACTTTTATCTTCAATATGTTAAAAATTGGTATCGTTGCCGAGTAATAAAGCAGTTTACTTAACAACTTAACAAAGAGAGATCAGTGTCATCAACCCTTGATCCGTCCCCCAAAACCAACCCTCTCCAACCTTTTGTGCTCTTATTTATATGACATGTTACTGCGGATAATTGACTTAGCTGTATGTATATTGTATAAGCTTCCGTAAGTACGTACGTACGTACATGTTTGTTTTTATATCGTCCCGTACTACACTTAGTGCCCGTGCCTTTGGTTCGTTTAGACACTTGTTCAAAGAGGGGTATGATTTCGTTCTGTTTGGTTGGGTCGTTTCGACGTAGTGTACTTTGCAATTACGTGACATTGATAGTGGACAATGTGGACTATGATGAGTGCGCTCTTGTTTTTTTTTAATGATTCCTGACTACGACATTTCATATGCTTTTAAAAGTAAGCATATCAAGTTTAGTTCTATGTATTGTGTGTAGCGTTTCTTTGTAATATGTTTGAGGCTTGACGTTTAATCCTGACCAGTTTTTCGTCCGAAAACGTGCGATTTCGTCCGCGTAGGAATTGAATTTTCGGGTAGGTGTCTCCTCGCGATTATGACTATTGTAACATAGTCGAAACATCGAGGTAAGAGAAATAAAAATAAAAATACGCGATTAAGACCCGGAAAAATAATTACTTACTATCTGTAGGTATGTTAAATTTTTGCCGGATCCATACTTTAGTTTAACCTGTGGACTTAGGACTCTTAGGTAATTATAGAGTTTAGGTGTTTATGGGTCGCTGTTCTAAAGGCTAGTAAAATAAAATTCTAAAAATTACCTGAGCACTTAACTTGTTCCACTAGACGTTCTAACCTTACGAGTGCTAATACCAAGGTAGCCGTCGAATGAACACTAATTTCCGTCCGCAAGGAGACAAAATAAAAGGTAATTATTGTTGTTGTTGGCAGTAAAAAAGAAATGCCATACAAACGTTCGAACGACACGCGAACGATGTTGTTACTTTCGGTGAATTGCTACGAGTACTTGTGTTTTGACACAAAGTTACATAGAGGTCTAGGAAAAGATGGCTAGGAATTTTAAGTACTTAGTTGTTATAAATACTCATAAGGTTTAACTTATCTTCGAGCAATTGATACTTCTAATTTTGTGGCTTGACACAAAGTTCCATGGAGATCTAGAAAAAGATGATGGTGCTCTAGTAACAGATGTCTAGGAATTTTAAGTACCTACTGCATTAAATGTTTTTGCTTATATGTATTGCTTTTATCCTTCGAAATATTCAAAAGGATCATTTTTTACAAATATTATATAATCATTAAGAAAATAAATATGTAAAGGTATACTTTAGGAAATACTGTGTAATTTGTTTTATTTATTTCTAGTCATAATATGTAATTTAATTAGAAATATATATTGTGACTAGTAAACTATAATATAAAAGAGATAAAGGCTCATAATAAAATCTCTGAAACTACAAGGGCAAGAGTTTCAAACGTCGCAAGAGTTTCTTTTTAAAATGAATTCGAGCGCGAAAAATATTTTTCATAATTCGGGGTAAAGAGGCTGTAAAAATGTGTAGTTCGTAGTAACTATTATGTATTCTGTGTATTTAGGAAATCAATATCACTTTTGAAGATACACTAACGCAGTTAAAACCTCTGGCTATATACAATATAGGAAATACTTATGTACTTAGTATTAACTTAAGTGACATAATAAACCATGTGAAGTGACGTAGTAATTGAAATGATCTTATCACACAAAGATAAGCAAACAAACGCCACTAATTAATACTGTCGAATTATTGCGCACAAATACCTTTAGTTAATTAGTTGGAATCCAGATGTGTTACATAATAATACATATATACCTAAGTGATTTATATATGTTGATATCAGTGAGATTATCTCGCTGACTATTGAATAAACGTTATCTTAACAATTAGTTAAATGTCTATATACTGTTTGAAGGTAATTTATCGCCTATTTGTAGGCAAATAAAGTTAAACTTATATACCCCCTTATTCCAAAACGAGATTTAAGGATAGTCCGAGATGTGGATTTAAACCTTAGATTTAGACACAGATTTCCTCGTGAACTATAGTCTAATTACTATCCCTTTAAATTACAAAGGGAACTAATAGTCTAAACACTATTCCTATAGATTATAATTTAGACTATAGTTCACGAGTAATTACTTACTTACTCCGCTGGCTCAGCGACCCAAAGTGGATCTTGGCCTCCGAAACGAGAGTCTTCCATCGCTCCCTGTCCTGCGCTATTTCTTGCCAATTGTTGACTTGAAGTTCACGCAGGTCAGCTTCCGCCGTGTCCTTCTAGCGATACCTGGGCCGCCTCACCGGCCTTCGACCGGTTGGGCGACGCACATATGCTCTCTTAGCACTTCGATCCTCTCCCATTCGCTCCAGGTGGCCAAGCCAGCGAAGGCGCTGCGCCTTGATCTCGCCGATGATATTCGGCTCCGCCACCAGTTCCTCGATTTCGGCATTTTTCTTAGTCCTCCAAGATCCGTCTTCTCTCCTCGTCCTCCCCAATATCTTTCGGAGGATTTTGCGCTCCGCCACTAGAAGTGTATTTTCTTCTTTGAGTGTCAGTGTCCAAGCCTCACATCCGTAGGTACATGAGTATTACTGTGTCTAAATCTAAGATTTAAAATATTTCGGAATATCCTTAGACTTCGTTTTGGAATACGCAGGATATAGTTTAAAGAATCTTAGATATCTAATTCTGATCAAACGAACGTACCTGGTCGATCCATGTCAAATTCATTGCGACTGCGGGGCTCACGAGCAAACTATGCAGCACTTCTTATCCTGTCCCTCTAGCCCGAATAGCTGTACTTTGGCTAATAAGAACACCACAGACCTGGCAGCATACTGGAGTGGGCGTATCTGACCGAATCATTTCCCCTTTCATTTGTGCTTTACGAAGAAGAAAAAGACCTGGTGATGTTTGATTCCAATTAATGAGAGAATGTTAATCAGCAGTGTTTATAAAGGAGCTTGCGGTCTAGGTCTTGAAAGCTGTTGCGTTATAAACATTGCTGATTGTATTCCGAAATATAATTCAATAGCACGATTTCAAATCAGCAGCTTACATTCTAGGTTTTTCTTTTTTATTACATACTCAAAATCCTTGCTTGATTGAAACTAGGTATAAAATGCCCCTTTTGTCCTGCTGTAACACACCATGTTGTTAATACTTTGGTTGAAGAATGTTGTAATAAATTTATTAAGTACTTTTTGTATGGCAATATGTGCATTTTGAAGAGCAAATAAACGCTTTATCTATCTATCCTTTACATAATTAATCTATTTATTCTACACAATGAAAATGAAATAAAAACTAAAGTATTTTTTTTCTAAGTAAGTAACCTAAGTACTTAGTTGGTCGAGAATATATCCGTTGTCACTGTCTATCTAACCGAGCATAATGGTGCACCATAACTTATGCAGAGAATGGCCGTCAGAGTTGGCTGGCACCTATGACATTCACCATGAGATAACACTGTCTATGTTCTATCGGATGATAACGCACGTCTCTCTAGACCAGTGTTTCCCAAAGTGGGCGATAACGCCCCCTTGTGGGCGCTGGAAGCCTAAAGGACCCAGAAAAAAAATTGGGTATGTATTAAGGTTGATTAAGTACCTATGTTTGATAAAAATACTCTTAATATTATAAAGTTTCGTTTTAATTGAATAGAATATAATATAATTTATTCGAATAATTGATCTTACTGGTAGGTATAAACTCTCTTGTTCAGAATGTAAGTTTTAAGCTCCAGGCTAGCCTTATACCTATAGCACACTAGATTAAAAGTAATGAATGTCGTTGTGGTTTTTAAGATGGGGGGCGCCGAAAAAAAATGATTTTCAAAGTGGGCGGTAGACGAAATAAGTTTAAGAACCTCTAGACTAGCTCTAGACTACCAGTGCTAATAGAGGAAAATGTTGTTTGCCTAGAATAACTATTCGGGGTGGTTAATTTGAGTGGAAGGGCAGGACAACGGTTTAATTTGATTTCAGAATAAAGTGTATGGAGATAGATTTTCGTGATTTACGAGCTTTCTGATACTCGAATAAATTGTTCCTTGTTAGAAACAACCTCGATTTATGTAAAAAAAAACAATTTTCTTGATAACTGTACCTATTAACAAATTAAAAAATAAATAATTGTAGATGTTAATTATTTAAAAAAAAAGAAGTTTTCCTACTAAGAATCTACTCGAAACTGACTTACTATAATTCGCCATCCTGTATTTGTGGCGCGATGTTTAATGTAGCAGACAGTGTGTAGACTGTATATTGACATTAAATAACCCAAAAAAAACTCTCAAATATTAAAAAAGTCCCCAAAACATCTCCACACATTAGTCAAGAAAAAAATGTGATGAACATCAAAGCATTATACAAACGAAACATCAAATAAATAAGTATAAAGTGGCGTACAGCGGTTGATTTGAAAGTCGCAAGGAAGTTAGTTAATTATGCAAATTGTGGCGTGTTCTCTGAAATATGGGGCGAATTCAGCCCCCAGATAAACCCAGCGCTGACTTATGGTACCGACACACTTGGGAATGTTCACAATCCTATATTCTAATGGGAAACGACCCGTTGGACTGTTTTGATTTTTTTTAATTTATCTGTAGTAATGAATATGAAATAACAGTATACATGAAATCACGGCTTCGTCCGCCATTTCAACCTTTTAGGGATGCAATTAAAAAAAAACCGTTTCTTAGTGTTTACAAAGAACACAGAACATAGCCTCATAATTTAATGTTTCTAGGGTTATCGGTTAATATATGAGTCAGTCAAGACTTAGCATTTCATATATATAGATACATTCGAAAATCTACAAAAAATGATAATGAAATAGATAATTGACTGAAATGACAGACACTGACTGGCAAGGCTTGAATGCTTGACTGGTTGTTTGACTTGATTGTTGATTTTGACTCCTCTAAGAATGACTGGTGTGGTGTGACTGAGCTAAAGATTGTGATCAATGGAAGAAGGATAGAGAGGCCTTTGGCCTGCAGTGTGACAGTGTAGACTCTTAATAATAATAAATAGACAATGTTTTAAAACTTTTTAGGTTATGATACTACATTTTTAAAGGTTAGCTGGAAGAGACTGCTCATTGTCCTTAATCACCTATTCGGTACAATAAAGCGTATATCTATATATCTTTGACTAGTTTAGTCTGACACAATGTACAGCCTTTAAACTACAAATAATTACCAAATCCCTCTCTACTATGTCTATTTACTATTAAATTAGGTTAATGTGACGCTCTTGTTTGAGATTCGGGAAACGAATTGGCTATTCTGTTTAGGTAATTATAGGACACTTTACTTTACAACCTGATGGAGTGTTGGCCAATAGCCATATGTTATAGGAATTAGAGAAATCTGTCCCTTAGACGCAAAAACCAACAAAGTAAAACACCACCTTTACGCAAAACACCAAACTCGCAAAATACCAACTACGCATAACACCAACTTTGATTTAGAAACAAACAAATAGAATCAAAAGACGATCTTTATGCTAATACATTTGGGACCTTTCATACAGAGCCATCTAACTTCTAAGCCTTAGCAATTTGTTTATTATTATACATTGAGAAAAAAGTAAGAGTACCTATTTTACATTTATAATAATCAATCACTACATAGTATAAAACAAAGTCGCTTTTTCTGTCCCTATTTCCCTTTGACCGCTTAGATCTTTAAAACTACGCAACGGATTTTGATGCGGTTTTTTTTAATAGATAGAGTGATTCAAGAGGAAGGTTTATATGTATAATACATGCATAATATAGCCATGCGAAGCCGGAGCGGGTCGTTAGTAATCTATATAAATTAAAATGAATCGCCTATCACACCTGCCTGATGGTAGGTGACAATGCGGCCTAAGATGTAACACGCCTTCCTAGAAGATACCTATTCACTCGCGACTTGAAGACCCCCAAATTGTACACGTCAGGAAAGACAGACGCAGGGAACCGATTCCATTCCCTTGCAGTACGAATAAGGAATGACGAAGCAAAGCGCTTAGTGCGAACGTGAACTAAATTTTGTGTTCGTTGTATTGTCAGGACAAGGTTTATATAACAGATAATTAAAAAAAAGAATAAAACGCGTGTGAATCGGTGGGGCGCAGCTAGAATATAAATGCGTTAATCTCTTTTACAAATTCATAAATGTATCTAAATTAGGTTGAAGCTTTATTTTTGACATGAAATACTTTTGCCAGAAGGCTCCGCTCTTCTATCATTATTGCAAAAGGTATAATAGGTAGGTACATATTTTATAGATAATACTCAATTAATCAAAATAATTAAAATACATACAACATAAATATCCATTTAGCAAAGTAGGAGTATAATGTACCTAAATGCTACAAATTGTTAAAATTTTATTTAAAAGTTAAATAAAAATGTTGCTGAAACATGGATAAGGCCGAACGCATTGCTGGTTTTGGTACCCGTGAACGTGTGCGTTTCAGTTTTTTATAGACATACCTATTTACATTGTATATAGGTATGAAAATTGTATGCGCTCTTTAGATGAATAAATTTTTACTTATTTTAAAGTTTGTTGATTTAATTACTATCGACTTTGATGCGTTTTTGGCATAACACGTAATGAAAATTTTGTCAAATGCGTTTTTAAGGGTACGCGTTTTTGGTCTCTTAGGTATACAGTGGACCCCCGGTAATCCGGCCCCTGTCTAATCCGGCGCCCCCTGTAATCCGACATGACTTAGAATTACATGTATGTTTGACAATCTTTGCTAATAGTACATATAGATCACGCAGGTTTGAACAGGTCACAACTCGTACGCGCCACCGCTATTGTGCTCGACGCGTATGCATTGTTTTACTTAGTTTGAATTTGACTACTAGTGATAGCTGTACGGCCTAGCGTGCGTTCATTGTTTACTATTTATTCATTGTGTATTACGTATAGTACCTAGTAATGTCGTCACAAACCCAGAAGCGAAAGCAGGTCTTAGGCAGTGCTCTATAATCCGACAAATTCGATAGTCCGACACTGCCCTGCATAATGTTTGCCGGATTACTGGGGGTCCACTGTATTGGCCTTTTGCGTTTTTGGTCTTATGCGTCGAAACCAGGGTTCGAGGATATATATCAATGGATATATATCATGATATATATCCGATATATATCCGATATATATCAAAGGGTTTTTTAGATATATATCAATAGAAAAATTGTTTAAAAATTTGATGAAAATAAGTCGTGTTTTGCAGTTTTCTACTGTAGTTCTCCATCCTAAATATAGATGACGTTGGAGTAAAGTTAAAACATACTCCCTAATAGTAAGTTTAGGTATTAACGTTTAAAGTTTAGGTATTTTAAGTATTAGTGCCAAGCCATTGAATGATTGGAATTTATAAGATTTTATCTTTTTGAGTTGATTTTACCTGATGTTGTTTATGATTTTAATTGATTTTTCTGATTTATAAGAAGATTTTATATTTTTGAGTTGATTTTTCTTTTTTATGTTGTTTATTTTTTTAAATAATTTATTATATTTATAAAACATAGCTATGCAAACAGTATACATAAATAATACAACAATATAACAATATGGCTGTCATACAAAATGGATAAATATCATGTAAATATCACATTTTGATATATATCGGATATATATAAAAAAAATCCGATATTTTGATATCTTAATATATATAAATCTCGTGTCACAATGTTTGTCCTCAATGGACTCCTAAACCACTTAACCGATTATAATAAAATTCGCACACCATGTGCAGTTCGATCCAACTTGAGAGATAGGATAGCTTACATCCCGATATTCCCACGGGATCGGGAGTTACGCGGGTGAAACCGCGTAGGGCAGCTAGTTTATTATAAATATCAGATATTTTCGAACCCTGGTCGAAACCCTTTCTAGTCTGTTTGTAAATCCTTGAAAGACCGCTCGCATAACAGCGTATAAAAATTAGAAAACCCGCTCATCTGAAACGAGTTGGTTTTTTATCCGTAACTGACATGAAATCCGTAACAGCTTTAGGCACAACGAATGTCTCTAATCCGTACTAGGTCCGACGTACAAATACGCAATAAATCGACAAACTTTTAGCAAGCCATTTCCTACGGTTTACGGGTACAAGATTCATGATGCCGCCTGCCGTGAACTTAGTAGGGGAAACGTTTTTAAATTGTGCAGCTTTTAAACTTAAGGGGGGTCCATACGCCAACGACCTTGGTACACAGCCTACTAAATAGTTACTACTAGAACCGGTCGCCTTCGTTGGTTAGTGTGTTTTGGTTGTCACGAGTGTGTTTTCGTTTTCTCAAAAGTGCTGAGATAAAATTGTAGGTGATATTTTTACCGACATTTTGGTGTGATTTTGAGCCAAACATTTCCTATAGTTTTGTAGCTATCCTAAAATTAAGAATTAAAACTAGTCTAGCTTTGAAATGTCAGAGTTGAAACCCCAAAATATCGGTAAAAACCTATAATACCTATAACCTATAATTCCATCTCAGCACTTTTAAGAAAAACAAAACACATTCGTTACAATCAACAATATTAGTTGTAAGCGACGGGTATTTCTGGCGCGTTGCGTTTGGCAGCATAAGCAGCCTTAAGATGAGTTCAGTTTAAACTAGGAATAACATTACTACAAATTGAATTTTATTACTAGCTAAATTTAGAATGAACTGAATTACTTAGCTATCTGACGTTATTACAGAAAAAATGTGACCAAAGAATATGACCTTCCGAGCGTTCTAGTTTAGATGATTGTTTCGGGCGAGAGCTCTTATAAATGTTGAAAATAAAAACGTTTGTAAAATAAAGCTATAACCATTAAATTACAATATTCTGGTTTTAATCCTAAGTAGGAGCAATCCAGGGAATGCTCAGAGCCATCTTGGAATGATTAATGCGGGCTCACCCATCCGTGATACCGTTTATTCATATTCCGAAAGTCCTGTTTGCATCCGGGCTCGCATAAAAAATGTTTTCACTTTTCGTTCCTGCTTAAAGTCGACTACTGTATAGTGTTTTACTTTTGACAAATAAATGTTATGTCTAAATCTTTTTGTACCTAGGTTAGTCAGGAAATTTTCTCTTGTATGTAAATATTATCAAAAACTTTGCTCAAAATTTTCAATTGAGTATAACAAAAGAAATGCATTGCCATGATTCTCGCCAAAAATGCAGTTTTATTCTCAAAAAAGTACTTGGTCTTAACACGATTTACCTTGACCCAAAACAGAATCATAACAATTTATTCTGAAAAAAATCTGCAAACATTCTGGCCTTCCAAATTTTAATAATATAGCAGGTAGTAAGTGGGCATAACGAGACCTTCAAACGCACTCTCCTTAATGGCACTGTACTCCAGGGAACGGACGATTTAAAAGACCAAATCCCCAGTCTGGATTTGAAAATTGTATAACGGTTTGTGGTGAAATCCTGTGGAGCCACAAATTGGCGTTCGGCCAATGATAGTTGAATAATAGAATGGAGAAGTAACGTTCCAAATTTTGTTTACGTTTGGCTCGGATGTGTCTCTGAATAAACTGGTATAGCAGAAATAGGCAATTTTTGTTTGCCTTCTGCTAATATAATAAGGTCGTTTGTTTGAGATAGGAGACCTTTGTTCCTTCGAGTGAATATTTGTCTCTTGTAAAATGTTTGAGTTGTTACAACTTCTAGGGAATATATTGATACCTACATATTCATGTCTAGCGTAGGTAGTTAGACATTTGCCTTTACGTAGGTTGAATTAAACTCATTTAGTTGACTTAATGCCTTAAGTTTGTTATTAGAAATTCGTAAAATTGAAACCTTATTTTCAACTAGCTGCGCCCAGTTTTCAATTAATTACAAGTATGTTTCTAAACATTGTATACCTCAAAGCAAAATTAAATATTTACTATTTCATAGTGAGTATTAAATTAAAAATGTTTTCATAATTTCTAAAGATAACTTATTGGGATTCTCACTATTTAATTCTAATTAAAAGTTAGTAACTTTTGTAGATAAAATTTACTTTGAAACTTATCTCAAAGTAATCTCAGAAATAATTAATAATATTTTTTTCTCTCTCAGAAACTGTGTCTAGATATTCTAGTCTAATTAACAACTATAATTTTTTTGTAATTATTATGCTAAGAATCTCGTTTCAGACATTTTATGTCTATTGAAATTACCTTATACTTTTCCAATTAACTGCGTGACTTGAATTATGTTGAAAATAATAGTCCCGATGCGAATTCTTACAAAGTTATTAAAAATCTTCTAGTAAAGATCCACGGCTATCCCTTGTCTTAAAAATTACTTATTAATTTTTAATCTTTAGGGCGGAAAGTTGACGCGAAAATTAGACGGATAAACTAAGAGAAAAACCATGATGAAAAAATTATATATTCATAAATATTTTGTGGAAAATTATAGCCCGTTCCAATTTTGTTTTCTGACAATTTATGGTTTTTCTTTTGCTTAATTAGTGAAACAGAGTGTATCAAGTTTCATTATGGCTATAAGTAAAACTTTTTAATGCAACACTGGTTTTATATCTACAAAAATAAGTATACATAGGTATATACGGAAAAGTATCCAACCTACTCTGCGGGCTTTCTAGTTAAGTTTTAATAAAAATTAAACTTCTTTTAAACAAGCCGGCAACGAAATTTTATTAACCTTTAAAAAAACACGAGTCATGATCTAATAATTAAAAAGGAAATGACGAAATTAATTCTTAATAGCATCGTTAATCAATCTATGTCGAGCAGATCCTTACTTATGTTTTAGAAATGATTAAAAATCTCCCAATTAAAAAGGTCCTCGGGATATTTTCGCTTGAATTTTACACGTTAAATAAGGCGCGGTAACAGTAGAGTTTGCTTCTATACTGTTGGTGCGCAGTTCTATGTGTATGTGAGTCTGTACTTGCAAGTTGGTATTGTGTGATAGTCTTTTATCGTATCAATGGCCGTTGATAAAACCAAAATTTTTCTCAGACTAGAAACTAACACACTCAAGGTGTCTGTAGCTTTTATCAGGTCCTATCTTGTGCAGATGGTAGGGCACGATGGACGACGATGGGCAGGACAGTAAATGCACTATGTGTTGTTTGAGAACACCGCAGCCGTGCTCGGATTGTGACGAGCATCCCCATCTAAGCATGTTAGGTCTACAGCGATCTACCCTGGCGTGTGGCTGTGACACGACATCAGGGGCCTAAGTCTGCTAACACAATTGTATTTCAATAGTGTGTCGATATAATCGTAATAGAAATTTAATGTCAAAAATATGACATTACATGTCATTCGTATTCTCCTAACGTTGACTATTCTATCGAGACACCACTGACACACCACTGACTCACTTTTGTGTTCTGCTCTACAATCGTGGCTTAATGGAATCTCGATAGTTGTCAAAACGGTATATTGCTTAGCAACATATACCATGTTGCTAAGCAACACCTGCAAGGTAAATATTACCATACCATTGAGACTCCATACTGATTATATTGCGATGTTATTAAAACTTTAGCAGAATACCAAATAAAGTCACAATCTCGATATAATATCAATAGAGTCTCGATATAATGACAATGGTTGGCCAAATAGCAGAATAAGGCCCCTTATTGTTTTTATCTAACTCTTATTCCACTGCTGGGCAAAGATCTCCCCCACTCCGGCCAAACTGGCTCGAGCTGGTGGAGGTCGTCTGGCCAACGCTTTCATGGCTAACCTCTGATGTCGCCGACCACCCGAAGGTGTCCAGCTTGTTGCTGTTTCAGCCCATTAACCCGCGGCCATCCCACCTAAACCCATTTCAATCGCTGATTTTAAGCCCACATCTGTGATCTAGGTCTTTTCTCGTAGGATGGTCCTTTTAACACCTAGAATGCTGCGTTTAATCGCCCGTTTCAACTCAAAGAGGTATGCCACTTTGGGCTTGGACTTGTGAGTCTCAGTCAGTATCAGATATTGATTCAGCGAGTTATCCGACGATATAAAAGTCTTTATTCTATGTTAACCCTAAGACTGGGTGCGAACGAACGAATAATTTATAGCTGTTTGTTCCGGAAAAAATTTGGAAACATTTTTACTAAATTACATCCTGTAAACATTGATACACCGCCAGAAAACAACAAATATGTTTACGTAATACATCAGAGATAAAAAATATAACGGATAAATATTAGTATTTATAAAGATTTTTTTTAGGATCCTGTGCTTCGTTATGTTAATATTTATATTCAAAATGGTTGTATGCTTCTTTTATTCAGCGTTGGTCTATTACTTATTTCGTCTGTGAGTACTTACATAATAATTTAATTAGGTCAAGTAAATATTTAAAAATATAAGGAAATTCTGTGCAAGATTATGCAAATTATACCTGCGAAGCCAAAACTGCGTAAATGTTAAAAACGTAACGCTTTTTTTATTTTCATACGCCTTTTTTGGGCATACTGAAATCCATTCTTATAAGGAGTAAATACCAAAAACTTGCATTTCTCTATACCCGGGATTTTAGTTTCATAACCTACTACTATATATTCACTACCTAATGTTCGAAATCTGTTGGCTACCGACGCTTAAAATGTAATTTTTCTGACATCTTTCCTTTGGCAAAACTGTCAATTTTTTGACAGACTTTTGTCAGTTTAACCGTTTGTAACTGATAGATAGGTTATTGATTTGATAGGTTATTGAGAAGTACGCTAATTTAGGTTCGATCATAATAAAATAGATATGTCTAATTTAGGTTCTACCTATAAGTATAGCTAGAGAGTAGGTATATCTACAAAGTTCTTATAAATCGTATGTCTAAAAGCATGTTAATTAAAAATAAGCACCGAAATACCTTAATAGCTTCGGCTCCTACCTTCATCGACCCTTGATGGACTTACCTACTTAATTAATTTTTGACATGAATTTGTTTTATGAAGGCCCTCCATCAGACCCTATTTTACAATCGATTTGCTTTTCAGATATCCCATCAACTCAAATAATGTTAGAAAAAAATACATGAATCTTACTAATATTATAAATGAGAAAGTTCGTGTGTTTGTTACTCCTTCAAGCAAAACTACTGAACCGATTGCAATGAAACTCGACATATAGACACCTGGATTTACATTTATGCTACTTTTTGTTTCGATATTCCAACAGGATCGGGACTTACACGAGAGAAACCACGGAGCGCAAGTTATATAAAATTAAAAGTCTTTACTGACTGATTGACTGACTGATATAATCCACGTACAGCTCAAACCAATATGGATTAATTTGGCTAAAATTTTGCATACGCATAGTTGGTAGACAAAGAAAAGAATGTTTTTAATTTAAAGTTCGGGAAAAAAACCCTAATTTTTTTTAAATGTAAGGATTATCCAAGTTGTAGCCACTCTATTATGGCAGCGAGCCCTTAGGTAAATAATGATAATTGTCATATTTTTAAAATTCCAAAACTCTGTGTAAATTAGGGCAATTTTAAATAGATAGATACAACTTTATTGCACCATGAAATAAAATACAAACAAAAAATTATCCAAGTTCTCCAAATTAAAAACAAAACATTAGTATATTTAAAAAAAAAAACAGACTTCAAAAAAACAAGCGCAGCGTTGCATACCTATATGTTTTTATGTAGATATGTTTTATATATTTATGTATATATTTTTTCGGTTAAGTCCGTGTGTCCTTAAAGAGATTATAGGGTTTTTCTTACTCCCTGTATTGTTTCCGAATACAAATAATGTTTTCTTTCTTAAAACAAAGGGTAAAAGGTCGATCAAGTTTGATGTTTAAATAAATGATGTCCTCAAAGTAAATAACAAAAAGGCAAACATTTTAAAGTAATGAACCGAAAATGTAGGACGAAAGGAAACCCATTTCGTGATAAGTGAAACAGGTCCTTAAAAGACTATATTATTTACCTACTTATGTTTGAAATCAATAACTTATCCATCAGTTACAAAAGGTTGAAATGATATTTTGACATCTTCGCTTTAAATTATATTCTACTACCTGCGGCCCGCGGTTTCACCCGCGTAGTTCCCGATCCCGTGGGAATATCGGGATGAAAAGTAGCCTATATGTTAATCTAGGCTTCTAGCTATCTACATACCGAATTTCATTGCAATCGGTTCAGTAGTTTTAGCGTGAAGGAGTAACAAACATACATACACACAGAGAGAGAAACAATCACATTTGTAATATGAGTAGGATAGGATTCCATAGCCTTTAAAAAAGTCAGTTTAACTCTTGGTAACTGATAGTTAATGTTATTGATTTTGACCATAAGTAGTTTGATTCAGTAGCGATATCATTCTTTACTTATGTTCTTTAGTTAAGTAATCTTTAATTCTGTGAACCTTTTAAAAAATAATATTACAAACAAACAAACATACTAAGTTAGGCGTGAAAAACATAACCCTTTTCTTGCAGTCGTGTAAAAAATGTGGCTTTCAAATTTAAAAGAGAGAAATTAAAATCGTTGCCAAAACAGATCCACATTCTTCTTCGAAATGTTTTTTTAAGTCCCGGAAATTACAGAGATCTGTTAAGTACCTACTTACTTACTTAGATATCGACTTAGTTGCTCAAAATCCGAACTGGGAAATTATCAGTCGTTTATTCAACAAACTTGAACATAACAAGGGTGAATGCAGACCACAGATTATTCGATCGATTGATACGTAGACAGAGAATAAATAAAACTTATTCTCTGTCTACGGATTGATAGATGACTGACTGTTCACATTTAAAGGCAAACTGCCTACAAAAGCATTGGTATACTTAAAATAAAATCATAAAGAGGAAATATTTGTTTGTTTGCATTGACAATAAACTCTGAAACTACTCGACCGATTTTTTTTTAAACTTAGTATGAGGACACATTGATTCATTGGGAGTGTTTTAGGCTACTTTTTATCTACTCGGGTGAAACCGCGAGGTGATGCTAGTCCTATAATACAAGTACGCTATTTGGCAGTAATCTATACAAAACGTCTTAGTTATATTTTGCGCCTGATCAAAGCGTTGAGAATACTACGAAATTATTTACTATTTTTTCATACCTAATATGAAAAGTCGATTGTTGACATGACTTGTATTAGTTCCAAGTTCCTTCACCACCCCTGACTATTGCTATCAGTGCCAAAATGGCAAAAAAACAAATTGAAGCCATAAGCCACAAAAGGAGGACCAGATTTTCTTCCACTGCCGTCTTCCTATCTTCACTGGTGTCTCTTAAAGGCCGCCGTTTATTGGGGGGTCTTCAAATCACGAACGTATAGGTATCTTCTAGACACGCGTGCTACATTTTAGACCGCATCGTCACTTACCATAGGGTGAAACAGTGGTTCAACGCTGACCTGTTTACAAAAAAAAAAAAACAGCGCACTCCGGGAGTGCAGGCAGAAGTGAAAACAATAAACTTGTTATTTCTAATAGAATATTTCTTGAAACGATCTGCTACTGCCATCTATTAGCACTCACTTAAACAAATATAGTTTATTTTTTATTCGCTAGATGGCAGTAAAAAATTTAAATCAGCGCCATCTACATTCGAATAGCGGTCTTTCTAGAAACTAAGTTTCTCAATTTGTGTAATAGATGGCAGTATAAGTTAAACAAAAAGACTAACACAAATAAAAACTCATCTGTCGCGTCAAAATCTGTCGCGAGAACGGCTGAAAATGCTCACCCACAAAAATGCCCAACGCGCCATAAGAAGTTTTCACTTCAAAAAAGGATTTTATTGATGACAGCGTTGTAATACCATGAAGGTTAGTGTACAAACGGGACTGTTTCGGCGAGCTGTTAGTAGTCAGAAGACAAAAAATCTGTTGTCTGTTTTCACCTCGGAGTTGGTTGGTAGAAGAACAACAGACGGGTCCTGACCGACAAAAACTTTATTACGAGTGGGCGGTACGAGATGTCAGTGCTTGCGGTTGACGCGCCCGCAAAACATCTCGACCTCGCATTTACCCTTGCCGTGTAGATTCGCCCTTACTACTTGAATGATTTTAACAGTTTATTATGATACAGCTTTCTTGGGGTTACAAGAGTTGAAATTAATTGTGGCTCTCGAAGGCTTATTTGAGGGCTCTTCAATCCCCGAGTAATTGAGTGTCTTCAAGGTTAGCGTGCTATATCATCGTCACCACACGGCAGGTGATAGGTACTTACAAAAAAATTACATTTTAAATTAATTGTCTTCTTACCCGACTACGGCGAAGCCAAAAGGGAGGGTTATTTAACTCGTAGTATTTTATACAATTAATAATATTCTTTTTTTACCGACCTAGGTATAGTGGACAAAAATAGTTATTATTTGAACGTAATAAGCTCTCAATATAAAAAAAGTAAAGTCATTCTATAAACCATCGTCAAGCTAACTCAAAATTTGCCCCGTTGTTTTTTTTTACAAAAACTGGACAGTAACTTTTCACTGAGACAATAACGAACCCTTTAATAATTTATCATGTGTTTTGATTAATGAACTGTATGAAACACTCGACTAAACGTTTGGAATTATTCTTTAAAAAACGAACGATAAAAACGGACAACCGTTACGCGCCATTGATTTTTCTTGTTCTTTTTAAATAAAAAAAAATGTTCATTATTGTTCCTTCAATTTTTAGCTTTAGTTTTTGATTTTTTTGTCGACTACTAGGTACCTATTATAGATTTTGAACGTACCAATTTGTTAATTTTCTATTTAATTGTAAGTACTCAATAATACGTACGAAAAAAGCAACTAAAAGTCGTTTAGAGAAAAAAATAGTTGTTTACTTAGGCCCCTTGAAAACAGTTTTTCATTGTTATTTATCTCTATTCAGACTTAAAACTAAAATATTTTACCAAGGAGGTCTATTATCAATCTCATACTCTATTTATTTTAAGTTAAAATAAAAACTAGGAACTAGTAGAGTTCGACCAACTTAGAGAAGTAACGGTTGGTCATGGCGCTACTGTTCACGTCTAATATCGAAGCTGCCTACAGTATTCTTAGTTCCATATCAATCCACCTGCTCGAAAAAATTGGTTACATTGTACAGGCTGCATTTGTTTTGTGCCAGTGTCAAATGTCCAAGTCCCAAAGCGTTCGTTCCTAGTCCGCCTTTTTTGTGTTGTAAAAATATTTTGCTGGCCAACAAAGACAGTTTACCGATTGATGCATTGGATCTTTCATTTGTAATTTAAAATTAAGAACATTTATTCAAAAAACATGTTCAAAAAATAGAACAAATTCTACATTAATTATTACCTTCGAGGTAATAATTAATATAGAATTTTTCGAGAAGAAATTTCATTTTTGACGTCTTATAAATCGACAAAAAAGTGTGACGTCACGCGTCATGTTTTTGTCAAGTAACCATAGCAACTTTAGTGACAAGTAACCATAGCAACGATCTTAACGAACGAAAAGAACCATAGGTACATACAAAAGTGATAAAAAGCAACTAAAATATTTATTACAAACATACATGCACACACACAAAACTTTCAGGAGTAGGATTCTAACTTAAAAATTTTCGTCTGCCATCAATTTTTTTTCAGACTTGAAAAAAGGATGAGGTTGTCTTGTCTATTCATCGCATATTATTTTATTAATCTCTCATGTTTTCAGTTACCTACCGACGACTTTGTCTACTTAAATAGTACCTAAATAAATAAACTGAAATCCCAGTTATTCAGCAACGTCCCAGCAACAAACAAACAAACAATAGTTACCGGTACATCCTAGCTGTTAATAACGTTAAGACCGTGAGTAGCGCGTCAATATGACGGTAATTCGATGTTGTACGTGGATGCGGTGACAAACAGACAAACATAGTCTGAGATCCCTTTAAGACCGACCTTCATCTGTTTAATGGATGAAAAGTATTTAATATCAAATTAAATAGGTCAGTAAAAATATTGCAAATGGGTTGACTAGAAATTTTCAGTCCAGAATATGAATAATTGAAAAAAAAAAGTGTGTGTGTCAGCTCCGACGCACGACTGGAGTTTACTCCTTAAGTATCACAGCCAAATTAGAAAGTTGCGCACTAAAGGTGCGCACCAAAAACGTGACACGATTTCGTTACTTGTTAGTAGGTTTTACCCCTCGGATTTTTCTCATACCGGGCGCCTTATATATGAAAATCGATGCTTAAGGAGTAAACTCCAAAAATGCTTTGTTTTTAGACCTTTCACTGGTTTGTTTAATAGAGAAATTCCATACCAATCGAAAGTATGAAGCCTATTATATGCCAAAGTTCTTGGGCAGGCAGGTAAATCGATACTAATCATTTGCACTGGTCTAGTTAATGAGTTGACCAGTGCAAATTGGTGAGTTAAGTTAAAATAAAGATTATGTATTTCATTGATATGGAATTTGTCTAATAACCAAACCAGTGAAAATTCTAAAAATATATATATATTCTGGACTGAATTTTGTTAGTCAACCTATTTGGAATATATTTATTGATCTATTTAATCTATACTAACTAATATTATAATGCTTAAGAGTTTGTTTGTTTATTTGTTTGTTTAAACGCCCTAATCTTAGGAACTACTGGTTCGAAATGAAAAAAATCATTTTGTGTTGGATAGTCAATTTGTCGAGGAAGGCTATAGGCTACTTTATATTTTGATATTCCCACGGTATCAGGACTTACGCGAGTGAAACCGCGGAGCGCTGCTAGTTTGATATAAAATACTTTTAATCCATTAAACAGCTCGATGAAGGTCGTTTTTAAAGGGATCCCATACTAATAGTAGTATCCACACTACACGGTCCGATGACTTAAACTCAGTTTGCAGTAGTAGTTGGTTTGGATAACAGTCCATGTGTCCCAATCTGGATAATGTACAGGTAACTTTATTTAGTTAGATATGTTTGGTTGAGTTTTAGAGTAAATTGTATGTATTTAAATTAGCTTACAATTGTAGTGAACAGTTTTGTTACGATATTTTTTTTACTGCAAACTACTTATAATATTATATTGGAACGAAGTTCCTTATTGTAGGTTGACGAGGTGCAATATAATTCCGATTGAATTTTGATTACAATAAGAATACCAATCATAAAAATATGCTTACAAAAATTTGCAAATACCTACCAATCATAAAAATATTCTTGCAAAAATGTTCAATTATAACAGAGTGAATCAAATTAATTTGGGTATGTATCATAATGTTGGCACCTACTATCTAACTAGTGATGTCCGCATATCGATAAAACTTATCGACTTGTAACGAGTTCGTCACACAAGTGAGTCGACAAGCGAACAGTGCTGCGGTGTTAGATGTCCGGAAAGTCCGGATATTCCCAATTTCCGTGTTCCAAGCCTTCACCTCGTCGGATTTATGTCACAGCTGCGGGTGGATGGATAACATCCATAAAGATAAAACACATAGGTACTTACTTACTAAAATAGAGTCAAAGTAGAGTAAGAAGCTTTGGCTTCTATGAGCAAATGTAGGGTTATAGTTATTAAGAGTTGAAGTTGAAGAAAAAATATTCTAAGAAAAATTATCTGCTTTACTCTCCATTTAGAGAGTCTCAACAACCAATTCATCCGTATTGATCATCTGTACAAAAAAATATAGTTACCTACATGATTTTCATTTAATTGTTTGTATTCGTATTTGTTACTTTATTTACTTTTAATTTTTTTTTACTTGAAATAAACAATATTAATATCATTAATTAAATAATGATGGCAAGGCACATACACAAATAGAATGGCTTGAGCATATACACAAATAGTTTTTTTTTTAATTAACCGTTTTTCTAGATTACTATGAAATTGCTAGTATTTCGTGAACTAGATATGGAAAAGATATAAACATTTAAAGTCACGTATTTTTCATTTTTTTTATCAGCATCTGATGCCATTACACATAGGCATATCAATAACTTCCTGCTTGCAAACAAATAAGCTGCTGTAACACATTAAACAAATAAGCCTCTCAGCTGGCAGAACTGACCGCCCGGCGGTTTCTTCATACATTTTTAATATGGCGCCACCTATCTGCCAGGTGATGAAAATTTTTGTTCGAAGTTTTGCCATTATGACGACCTCTGTGGCGCGTCGGGCGAACACCCGACTGCGACGCAGAAGGTTGCGGGTTCGATTCCCGCCGGAAACAAGTATTTATGTTGACCATAAATTCTTGTTTCTGGTTCTGGGTGTTTCCTATATGTATATATTTACAAAAAAAAAAGTATATAAGTAGTTTATCCGTTATCTGGCACCCATAACACAAGCATTAAGTTGCTTAGATTGGGGCTGGATGGCGATGTGTAATATGTCCTGATATATTTATTTATTTATTTTATTATTATTTTATCTCTATGATAACTTCGCGACCTGTTGGTTACGGACTGTGGAATATTTCCCGGTATTTGTGCACTTGGTATGAAGATGTTGCACTAACGGTTTGAGGGATGAAATTGGGAAATGTACTAGAACTGGAAATTGGATGAATTATTGATGACTAGCGACCCGTCCCGGCTTCGCACGAGTATATTATGCATGTATTATACATATAAACCTTCCTCTTGAATCACTCTATCTATTAAAAAAACCGCATCAAAATCCGTTGCGTAGTTTTATAGATTTAAGCATACATAGGGATATAGGGACAGAGAAAGCGACTTTGTTTTATACTATGTAGTGATAGTGATAGTGTTTTGATAGCGCAGGCTTCGATCGTATACAGGATTATTGGCGATTATACGAGTCTGAATGACCTTTGTTTAAAAAATCATCTGTTTTTCGAATTTACATAATCTCAAAATTTTCATATTTTTTTTTCGTATTTTCAAAAGTCGTAGAACAAAAGTTGTTGGTTTAGGTGCACAGAAGTAGCCCTCAACGGCTTGCTAGTATAATTACCAATAACCCTGTATACTAATGAAACTGAAATAAAACCTATTACTCCTTATTCCAAAACGATAACTCCAGGAAAATATTCAAATATAAACTATAGTCTAAAATAGACGTTAAATAAAGTAAATCTGAATGTCATCCCATTTAAACCATTCGATTTTATCATTTATTTTAGACTGTGGTTTAATCTGAATCTCGTACTATTCCTAAACTTCGTTTTGGAATATGGAGAATTTTATTTACTAGCCAAAAACTAAACAATTCATATTTCTCTTTTATCAAATCTGTTACTATGCCATCTAGAATATTTAAATCTAAGGAAAAACGTAATGGAATAACAAAGCGAGTACCAGAACATAAAATGTCCATAATATAGTGATGTGTACGTGACATTCACTGAAAGTGTTACGAGAATATTTTCCTTCATTTGTCCATTGTCATTTCTTGGAGCATAGAGGCTATGATGTAAATCTAAGAAATAAATATTGTAGGACGCTTTACACTTAAGCTTTGCTTTTCTTTTGTATCAAAGTTCTATTACGAAGCAGTCAGCTATGAAGTAACATATAACGTTTGATTCGATGTTCACCAGCTAATATGTAAAACAAATTGAAAGCAAAATAAAAAAGAACAAACCACACAATACCCGGCAAAGATTGATGACAAAGGGCGTAAAAATTGGTGAAATTCTCCACATTTCAACGTCAGCGTCACAACGAACAACGGAAATCTTTCATATAAAATCCAAACGTATGGCATTTCATGAAATTATGACACGACGCGTGCTAAAATATTACTGCTCAGGTGTCAAATTAATTACATGTGTACGGGAGATATTATTTCGTTTGGGACGCGTTGTAAGGATTTATGTCATCGGGCCCGCAGGGTCACACGACTCCTCGTCTGTCAAAGTGACGCGAAACGTCAGAATATGCTGACATTCATTTATTTATTTTAATATAGAGTTAACATATCACGTTTTTGATGAAAAGACACGGAATTTTTATTGATAAATAGGTCGTAGATACTTATTTAAAAGCTATTTAAAATGGGATAAACAATATATTTACTATGTTTTTGTTTTTATTTTGTGAAGCTCGATATTTCGACTAGTAATAACCACTATTCCTGCTATTTCAGTTATTTACTCATAAGTTTTGTGACATTTCAAATTAAAAAAATATCATATAATATAATAAAGTGCTTACAACATTTTATTCTTTTTATATATCTTTTTAAGATGAGAAAAAAAAAATTGCAAAAAAAAAATCAAATAACGAATGTTTTGGGTTATCACTACATAGTATAAAACAAAGTTGCTTTCTCTGTCCCTATGTCCCTATATCCCTTTGTATGCTTAAATCTTTGAAACTACGCAACGGATTTTGATGCGGTTTTTATAATAGATAGAGTGATTCAAGAGGAAGGTTTATATGTATAGTACATGCATAAAATAGCCGTGCGAAGCCGGGGCGGGTCGCTAGTTAAGTATAATTAGAACGTTTTTACATATCTACTACTTCCACAGCCTACACTTTTTAAGGTAACCTATGGATAATCTACAACACGTGTAAAAACGTTTTGGTTGATAGATCTAATATCATTATTTCTAAACAATCTCGTTATGCGACTCAAAACGTTAAACAAATTCAAATGCGACATAATATTTTTCAATTCTCCAAATCTTGACTAAACTTATTAAGATTTTTGGGATTCGTTTTTCTTTCAGACGGTTTCAATGATATGATTAAACGTAAACATTCGAAAGAAATGAAGAAATAATATTTAAGAAACTTTTTCTTTTCTGATGTGAAAGAAATTATAAGGTTTGAAGCCTACTTTACTAAGTCGATTTTATTAAAAATGTCTTTGACGCTGTTATCTAATTTAATATCTTGAACCATCTACGTACAATATTAGGTTTACCTTCTACCTACCTATTTTTAACCGACTTCAAAAAAGGAGGAGGTTCTCAATTCGTCGCGTATATATATATTTTTTTTTTATGTATGTTCGCCGATTATATTATGGACTTTTATTGACATTCGACGGTCGGGGAAAGTACCTACGTACAGAATGGGTCATATCATAAGTAAATGATCAGAAGGCCAATTCTCGTAATTAACATTGTTCAAATTACATTTCAATATCATTCCGATTGCATTACGATTGCAAAAGATACCATCAATTTTTTTTTTTTTTTACAAAAACCTAACTTTGAGCGTATTTTTAGCTACTTTGAGGGTATTATTTGTGATCGAAATGCAATCGAAATGTATTTTAACAATGTTATTTACGAGAATTGGCCTTCAGTTTGTTACAATACTATCAACAAGTATTGAAGTTATGACCTTCTTCTAAAAGACGTTACACACGAACTTAAATACTTGAATTAAAAGTACCTACTCAGTGTGATTATTATTTTCAACAGGTTAGCTATATCTTTAGTTGGCCGAGAGGTATAAGCCGCCACCCGCTACACCAACCGACGTGGGGTCGATCCACAGGTTACGTTGTTATAATGTTCAAATAGTGTTGCACAGGATTGTAAACGTTACGGTGGACAGACACCTTTGACCGTGGGTTGTACATCACTAATTATTCGATGACATTTTGAGGTCAAGCCGTTATTAGGCTACGTGCAATATGAAATAGTAACTTTAAATTGTGCTAAAACGTTTAATTATAATAAGTACTGTTCTTTGGCCACCATAACACCACATAAAACATTCCTATAGTCGCTTAATTTGAGGCTAGATGGCGATATGTGCAAAACCCTGGAATATTTTTTTGTCGCGATAACGTCTAATTTGATGGAACACCTGCACTCACAAAAAAGTGTCATGGTAATATTGTGTGACGTCATGCGTCCCGTTCCCGTTGTGTGACGTCATACGTCCGTCCCCGTTAGGAAACGAGTATTTAATAATAATATTTTGTGTTATGGTGACGAGTGACAAATAGAATACTTATTTATTGGGGAAAAAATGTAAAGGAAAAAAAAGAAAAAAAAAACTTAATTTTTCATCGTTTTCTTATGACGTTATCACGTAAAATTATCGTCCGTAAACCGACTTTACAGAGAACCATTTTTTTATTATTTTAATAGTGTACTTTACATACATTTTACGAGAATATAGGTATTAAAGAGTAGAGGTAGAGCTAAATATGCCCACAAATATGATACCGTTGATTCAGGATGCAAAACTTCGAAAGGAATACTCATACGAAATGCATATCATACGAGAGTTGACTTTATAAGCAGTCGCTTTAAAATTATAATTTACGACTGAGTCTAGTACCTATCTGTGTGGAATTGCCTCTAAATCTTTCTAGAGAACTGAACTGGTAGAGAAAATAAGGGGGATTTCTCGTTAAAATATTATACTTAAAAAAAGAGGTAACGTTTTCATGTAGAAATGTTTGTAATGGCTAATCTCCTAAACTACTAAATCGATAATGATAAAACTTTGGTAAGACGATACGTTGAATCCTGGGAAATAGATTGGCTACAAGTCGAGACAAATTTAAACTCGTTAAAATATCATATCTCAAAAGAGGTAAAGATTTCACATAGAAATGTTTGTAATGGCTAATCTCCGAAAGTACTAAATCGATAATTATAACACTTTGTTTTATAGTTTATTTATTTATCATACAGTGTTTACATTTCTTATTCTTAGGAGTTCCAAAAAACCTATATAGGTTTGTCATGACACTTTCATTCGTCACATAAATAGGTACTCGATAACTAGGTATTAAATTATTAAACAATCATCAACAAAGATAAAATTAAACATTTCTCCTCACTCGTATTGCGCCTTCTCATATTACTGGTCGCTCGGTTGCAGGTGTTAGATAGGGACAAAACTAGGTAAGACATTCAACGCGTCGGTGCAAGACGATACGTTGAATCCTGAAAATTAGATTCGCTAAAGGTCGAGACTTCAGGTAAATAAAGTCTGAATAATCAAAGTATTCTAGGAGAGTGATTACTTTCCTAAAAATACTCTGAAAGCTTCGGAAAAGTGTAACATAAAGCTGTATAGACAACGACTCGAATAAATCATCATAAACATCTATAGGTAGGTATATACAGTGGCGTAGCGTAGGTCACTGTCGCCCGGGGCGAAGTCATAATGTGCCGCCCTTTTGACGTTTTAAAAACATGTTGACAAAAATAATAATGTTGGTGTTTGTGAGAAAATAACGTAACGATATAAAAGAATTGAGCGAAAAATATATTTATTTAATAACCATTTGAGGATGCGGGGAACATTCAATATTTGGAAGAGTAAGAGCTAATTTCTTGAAAAAAAAAAACGTGTAGCACTCGGGGACTGCCGCGGTAAAGCTATTGCATCTTGCGAGCCGCCCTCTTTATGGGGGCGCCCTCTTTATGGGGCCCTCTTTATGGGGGCGCCCAGGGCGGTCCGCCCCTCCGCCCCCTCCCTCGCTACGCTACTGGGTATATATTGTTAGATACTGGCGGCTACATAAAAGCGGAATCCTTACAGTGATCCACTAAGTAGGTGGACCTTTCAGACCTGGCCTTGGGCTATTTGTCCCTTCGCAAGATAAGCTGCGTATCCATTGTCGATGCGTTCCCTGAACCTGAAATGTAAATATGTATATTTGATTTACAATATTATGGTGCCGATATTTTGTAAGGTTTTTGTTTGGAAAAATATGTTTGGAATAGAGTTCTTTTGTTGTTCATTTTATAAAATTGATAGGTATGTTTCTAAAAATCTATTATGGAAGTGTTTATTTGGAAAAATATGTTTGGAATAAAGGTCTTTTGTTGTACATTTTTTTAAAATAGAAGGTACTTATGTAAAGATTTATTCTCGAATTGAAAGAAAGTATAAATTGGTATGAAAATATTGATTTTTAAATCCATTAGATCTATGTAGATACCTTCTATTTGTAGATCTACTTGCTTATATAAGCAAGTAGATGTATTCTTCCAATTCGTTTTAAAAGGATCCTGGAAAATGTTTTTTTTTGGATTTAAAAATCTTTATTTCCATACCAATTTATACTTCGACGACCAAACGCACGACTAATACTTAAAAAGAAAAAAAAATAACAGTTCAAAAATGTCCTATCAAACCTTTTGTCCAACCATAAACATCAAATATCTATAACCACCATAGACAATATTATTAATCTATCCCAACACATAATTGAACAAAACGCAATCCATCAATGTGACGATAAATTAAAACAGTCTATTAATGTTATGAGCTAAACGCAATATCGTCTAACGATGCCGTCTGATATCCAATGGCCCTGGTAATTGATTACGTCATTAAATTTAGTTTCAGATAAATTGGAGATAGAGCTACGGCCCTGTCTCCAACATCTGCTACTTGATCTTTGATAAGAATGTCCCCTTTTAAGAGGAAAGGGTACCGGGGGCTTTCTCCATACAAACTATTACAAACGTAGTCGACTGTTTTCTCCCTGGATAATGGACACTAGAGCAAATATTTTTGGTGCATACAACTTATAACTGCCATGACCATGCCACTATTTTTTGTTTTTTTTAATTTTTAAATTTTTTAAATTTTTATTTCTATGATAATTAGAAAGTTAAAAAAACCAAAGCATAGGGGCATAGTCATGGCAGTTATATGTTTTATGGCACAAAAATATTTGTGCTAGTGTCATTATCCAGGGAGGAAATAGTCGACTACGTTTGTATGGAGAGAGCGCAGGTACCCTTTCACCTTAACGTTATTTTATGTTTTTTCGTAGTACTTTAGATTTTAGGTCACCTTTTTTTAATGGCCATGCTATAAAAGGCTTTGGAGTCGCGTGATCCAATAGATTGGATAAATACACTGGCCGCCAAAAACATCGACTCCTTTGGACCCTTCATTCCGAAAATAATCATCCTGTTCCAGATTCAGGACTCCGCCGATACTCTCCCGTCTCCAACCAGCTTAAATCGAAGTTGGTGTTATGCGTAGTTGGTATTTTCGGAGTTATGCGTTTTGCGTAAAGGTGGTGTTTTGCGTATTTGGTTTATGCATCTAAAGGTCCAAGGCAACGGCCTACTCAAAGTATAAAACAAAATTATGTTAGAAATAGAATTTGAAAACAAAACTAAGGGTTGCGTCAAGTTTTTTTATAATAACAAAAAATGGAAACTGGTTGCAAAACTTCAGTCACTTCTAAAAATCGGCCTTCTATAACAAACTCAGTGATCTGTGTGATCGCCCGTATTTGACTCGCAAACAAAATAACAGCCTTTTATACCGAAACAAATAGGTAGGTAGGAGGTACCCACTTATAATACCGAAAAAAAAAACCATTTTATTAAAGAAATGAAACGAGAACGATACTTCACAATAAATATTAATTTACCTTTTAAAATTACAGGAACATTATTATCGTCGTTGTATAATTTTACGGCCTTTAAACGCAAACGGTTGTGTACGGTTTGCAAATGAAAAATTATCTGATTTATTGTTGGTACATTTTTTTTGGTAGCGGTACTCAGTGATAACGCACGGCTGGTCACGGAACAACGAAGATTTGGAGGAGACCTGCTAGCCTAGCATGAAGGCCAAAACACGATACGATAAAGCGATATAACTACATCAACTCTCAAAATATGATAGATAAAGCCGCCATGTTGAATTTTCATCATATTATTTATCGCAATTTATAATAAAAATTCAACATGGCGGCTTTATGTATCATATTTTGAGAGTTGATGTAGTTATATCGCGTGATATCGCTTTATCGTATCGTTTTTTGGTCTTCATGCTAGGCAGGCAGGTACTATTTATTCTGCGAGGTCGTTTCGACATACCTTCCTGTCTTTAATTTGGTAAATGGTGCACAGAACAGCCTTAATGGATATTTTGTGCATTGCAGGTTGTATTGCTTAAACGCGGCTTTACCCGTTTCTGTTTATTGCTCATTTAGTTTGTTATGCAATGTGGTGAGAGTTTGCATATTCACCCATTATAATGCTAGGAACAACTGCTAGACCATTTAATAGAGCGAAATGTTTGACTTCTTAGAACTTATTTAATACTGTTAGATTCTGTTTAACTTTGGTCATGTTAAAAGTTCTTTGTACACGCATGATCCTACATTACATAATTTGAACTGGGTAGGTTTAACTTTTTTATAGATATGTCGTAGCTGGCTTTAGCTTATCGTTAAGCCGAAGTGGTAAGACCAGAAGCGCGATAGAGGTGTCTTACCACTAAAATCCATTGAATGATATTCCCACTGTCGTAAAGGTGATGAAATGCTTTGTATTGTCATACACTTTGAAACACGATTAGAGTGATTTGTCTCGATAGAAAAAAATCGTGAATATCCTAAAAAATCGTCATTTTTTGAGCTTTTGCAATTTTACGGCGATTATAAAGAAAAAAACAGGTACAAAATTTATATTTTCATAAACTTTACATCAAATCCCTTAAGGTAGTACAGATGGTTTTTCACTAAAATAGATGTGAGTCTTTTAATTACATAAAACAGTTAAAACGGTCATTTCGCGGCGCGCGGGGAAAGGGATAGAGTCATCGCGCGGCGCGCGCGTGGGAAAGGGATGGGGGTTGTCAAATCCTACTTCACCTTAAACCATTATCTCTGCCGATGGTAAGATGCGGTCTAAGATGAAACACGTTTACCTTGGCGATACCTAAACACTGGTGACTTGAAGACCTCCAAATAAGCGGCGACTTTCGAGGGACGCTAGTGAACTTTTCCGATCCGTCCTCATTCCTTAGCAGTGGTAGTTCACTAAATACTGCTTTGCTATTTCTCGGATGAGTGAATCTGCTAATAGAATTCAGTAGATGATTCGATTTAGCAAGCACTCACGTAATGAAGTATGTATGGTACCTCAAAATGTAAATTCGTTCTGTAACAGATTTGTTTAGTAAGTAGGTAATTAGTTCCTATTCGCGAAAGCACCGATAAATTCCATGTAACAGAAGCACCCTTTCATAATATAAACGTAAACTCATCACCTTAAATCCTCGACGGACGTAAAGTACCTAAAGTTAACAACCATTGCGCGCTCGCAGAACAAAGCAACCGGCAGTGTGCGCAGTAAGCGAGCAAGTTACACGTACCAAAATCACTTTGTGTTTGCACAGCCCTCATCGAGTTATTTAGGATTAGGGCTGGGGCGAACAAGATTATCCGTAATTGAAATTGTCTGATGTTTACGGAAACACGTTTATCGATGCAACAGATAAGTACCTACCATGTACTGTGATCGGATATTGAAATATTTTTAATCTACGCATCCCTGTTCGTCAGTATCTTTACTTATATTGATTGTATTGCCAAAATCAGTATAAAGTAATTCTGCACTGTTATCTACTTTTTCATTACAAATTGCGGTAAGTAATTGAACGTGCTGAACTGCTGTCATCTTTTGTCAGAATAGTCATATCGGTGTAGACCTTTACATGATAACTGATCACACCATTCATAGTCATGTCCGATACACTCGATTGGCATCAGTAATCAACACTAGCAACCGAAACGTCCGTAATCGAAATTCATATCGATAATAGTATCGACAACACCCCTATTCGGTCGAATAAATGGCACATTTGCTTCAGACCGGGTGCCTCCAATGCCTTCAAACAGCGAATGAATTTAACGTAACGTCGTACTCCTTTATGAACAGTTAGGTAATACTCCAGTTTGCGTTCAATTACCCTATATTTGGAGCATGGAGTGCAGTGAAATTGCCTGTGCAATGTCAGATTTATAATTCGAATGAACCGAACCAGTGACGGCCATACTATGCAAAACTTAAATAAAAAGAAAAGAAACTTACGCTTTTATGGAAGACTAGACTTCACTAAGTAGATATCTTCGCTTCCCATGAGTGTGTACGAAATGGTCTTTGATGTAGCGTGCTTGATTAATAATTAGTTAGTAAGTAACATTAAGAAGTAAGATTAAGTAAGATAGATATATTAGAGATCTTGAAAGTATTGAAACCCACGTATCGATCCAGTAAACATTTTGAGATAGAAAAAAAACAAGTAAATTCTACGAACATTATCAAGTTTTGTCTAAATTAGTTCAGTAGTTTTTGTGTACAAGAGGAAACAAACATTCGTATAATAATATTAATGGGGTGTGAAAAAAATAGATAGTAGGTAGGTAAATTAATGTTTTATGCTTTTATGAAATTTAATTTATTGTGTCTATAAACAATAATTTATACCAAACATATTGAAATTCAAGTGATCGCCCGTAGAATTCAATTCGAACCACTCAAACATTAGTAATGTGTACTTTATTAATGGAAGGAAATATTCGAGTGAGGCACGTAGATACTCGTAGGTCCTAAATCATTTGATCTGCGTTTTATTTGATCTTGTTTTTCGTGTTTTTTATTATGTGAAAGCGAGGGGTGAAACGTAAACTGGGATCAGTAAATTGTTTACCAATTGTGTTAATGTTTTGTACGAAATATTGCAGACTTACGTTTATATGTGTGTTTAATTTGTATGTTTTAATTGTAAAGGGTTTTTTATATAAAATAGGCTTGCATTCAGTGTTGCCAATCTCAGCATTGTGGTCAATTTCAATTGTGGACATTAAACGCTGAAACGACAGCTTTATCTTTTTATTATTTAATGATGATAATAAATAATTTACTTTTTGAGAGAGAATTAAAAACAAGAAAAATCATGTGATTATCAAAGTTTTAATCAAATTAAATATTAAAAGTCATAGAGATGAGAGAAGAGCAACACTTCAGGAAATGTGACCAGATATTTTTGAGGAAGCTTATTTATAACAGCTTAAAAAGGTCCACCCATAAGAAATAGATGGCGCTAGCATATTAAGCAAAAAAACTGTAGATTTCGAGGCCTAAACTAAAAACTGAGATAATTTCCAAAAAACTGTAGATCTACAGTTAAAACTGTAGGGTTTGCTACACTGCTTGCATTTAACCTCATCTCCATGGGAAGCGAAGATGAGGTCGAGGATGTAGCATGCTCGCCTAGAAGGTACTATTCAATCTAGATTTGAAGACTCCAAGGTTTTGGGGCAACTTCGACGCGGGCAGAGATATCTACTTCTTAGGTAGATGCGTGATGCTTTATACGCGAATTTGGAACTATACCAAACTAACGGCATGCTTAGACAGCAAATATTTTACTGTTTTCATGTGATATTAAATTGTTTGATTGTGAATATGTAAGACAAATTTATGAAATGAATAGCATTAGCACAGACGAAAGCTTTACGTCCCACACTAGGTGTTAAGCTTTCTTTATCCCATATATCAAAATCTATTGTACTCGGATACCTAATACCTATAAGACAGAATAAACAGTACTAGAAAAAGATATTTCTAATGCCAAAAGATTTTTCTAAGAAAATATATACCTTATATCAAAATCATAAGCGTGTGCCTACATCGCGAATAATGACTTCTATTTATCAAACACTTAAAATTACTCTCACGTACCGTTTGAATTGGTCTTCGTCGATTACAGCCGAATTCGTCTACAATCGTTTCTGTGTTTCATACGATTTAGAATCGATTACATAATCGAGTAAACATGCGCTATTCGTAAGCATCGAGGGCGTATTCTGGTGTTCGCGAGTCGCGATGTTTTGTTCGTAGAGTTTGTGACGGTTGTTTATTAAATTACCGTCGGCGGCCGAAGATGATTTTGGTTGTCACGCCCGCCCCTGAAAAGTTGAGTTTAAGTTATGGACTGAAGCGTATAATCTGTTACTCTCGCTACTGAAGCGTATGTGTAAGAGAAAAACATAGGTGGGTTAGGTTAGGGGGAGGGTGTTTCACCCAAATTAAGTTTCTGCGATGCAGGTATTCAATATAAAATTATGTCCTTGAAGATCTAAAAAACAAGTAATGACACTGCGTCTTCATTTTCTCAAGTAATGATTGGTTCGTTGTCTAAAGAAACGCTCCATGTTTGATACTAGCCTGAACTATGCTTATTGTGTCTATTTTCTTTTATCAATTCCGCCAAGTCCTTGTTAATTTTATAGAAGTTACTGTCTTGTACCACAACTCTAAACTTATGTCTCGACTTGTTTCGCTGATACTTTTTATGATTATTTTTTTGTCTCGTGTTCTATTGCGATTATAGAATAAAGAGCTTTTTTTTATTATGCAATTGTTTACTGCTTACAAAACTTGGTGTGAAAATTGCTAAAAAAATATTATTATGTAGGTTTTGGGAATATCATACATAATATTTAGTGGGTGTACAAAACGTTGAAAATTCTACAAATATCGTAAAAATATCGTAAAACAAATATCGTAAAACTTATGTTTTACGATATTTGTCCCAAAAAAATGGTTGTCTGTATGTCGGGTTACGGACAATAATTTTACTTGATAACGTCTTTAAAAACGTTGCTATGGTAACCTTGTCAATAACTCACGTTCCCGTAACATGACAACGTTACTATGGTTACAGAAACTGATATTGGGGAATTTGCACATAACCGCAAGGTAGGTGCACGAACTACACGTGCATGCCCCGTGGCTTCACCCGAGTTCGATTTTTTAAATATTGTTCTACAAACCTTGTCCCGGCGTAAACGAACCAAAAAAAAGGTGTTTTGTCGTATTCGTATGCTATACGCTAACATACATTTCGGCGATTCATTTTTCTTTTAATAGATTACATAATCGCTAATATATATAAATGACGTGTCACGTTGTTTGTGCGCCATGGACTCCTAAACTACTTAACCGATTTTAATTAAATTTGCACACCGTGTGCAGTTCGATCCAACTTGAAAGATAAGATAGCTTACATCTTAATTTATCCCGATATTCCCACGGAATCGGGAGTTACGCGGGTGAAACCGCGGAGCGCAGCTAGTAATGGTATATTCTGTGATGATTTTAAAGCGATTTAATTGGTTTTAATCATTATCATTAAACATTAGAAAGATGCTTGACAATTGACATACAATACCTACCTGGAAGAAGGAGTCTATACCTTGACTGTGCCCCAGCTACAAACAATCCCGACCTTTTTCAAAAATCTCAGGGAAATATCTACTAAAATGTTTCTGTAAACCGCAATAAAGCTCAAACCGTGACTCTTTTGTCTCAAAAGGGAAGACAAATAAAATAGCGTTTCTTGTCGACCACTACAGTAATCTGATGCTGAGAATGCACCTCGGTATGATAAACGGAAATCCTTTTAAAACGAATGCTTCTATGATATTAATCTAGAGCTCATGCTTACAAAGTAACAACCTTTGTACTTTTGTTTGTGGAATGTTATTTGATATAACTATCTCCTCTATACTTCCACCCATAATAAAAGTTTTGAACACCCAAAAAACTTTTTCCATATTTCTTTATTTTTCTATAACTACAATCAACACTCAAAAGTCTACCACCACCGTAACGCTTACAATCCTGTGCAGCATTATTTGAACATTATAACAACGTAACATGTGGATCTAACCTACGTCGTCGGTTGGTGTAGCGGGTGGCGGCTTATACCACTCGGTCAACTAAAGACATAGCTAACATGTTAAGATAATAATCACACTGAGCACTTTTATTTATTTATTTATTGGGAGAACCAACAGCTCCAGCAGAGTTTTAATACAAGTATTTGTGTTTGTGTGTAACGTCTATTAGAGGAAGGTCGTAAGTCCAATACTTGTTTATAGTATTATTGTAGCAAACTGATAGTGGATTGCTGACGCATACTGTACATACACTTACTGCCATTGACGTCGCTCGTTAGTGACTGTCATTGTAACATGAAAAGAAAAGGCTTGACGACTGGAATCAGAGAACCAGATTTCAGATACTCTTCTTCTTTTCGTGTCAGAGTTTCGACTCAAAATGTTGTCTGACCAATAGCATGCAACAGCGATGTATCATTTCAGAATGTATAATTTGAAAAAGTTTTCAAGATGAATTCTCACCATCGGACACTGTACCACTAGCTACTATAGCCTACTACTTGTTGGAAACTATTTCGAGATTATTCGATTAGGTACCTACGCGGGTCACTTCTCTTTGTTATACAAAAAGCGATACGATTGTTCCTAATGTAAAAAGTTGATGTATTTTTGAAACTTATTTATTGAATCTCTTTGCCTTTCTTTCGAAAGAGTTTTAGTTAGTAGTAGCTGGAATAAATGATTAAATTACTTTTTATATCGGATAGTTTCTTTTGTTTAATGCCCGAAGAACTCGAAGTAAGTCGTCCAATCTTTGTTGATTATCTTTACGTTTATTTATGAATACTTGCATACATCGAAATTTTGTTCAAGGAAAAATGCATATCCAAAGATTAGAACCGCGGCAAGACTTGAATTCACGACCTCTAAGCTTACAGTACAAGTGCTATGACCACTACGGTATGCGGCCGTTACGCCATGGTCCATAAAATCATTTGTATAATTGTCTTTCTTCTGCATTATAGCCAGCACTGAATATTTATTATTTTTGCAACAAATCAAAATCATCAAAGTTAAAAAAAACAAATGCTTGTCTGTAAAATCGTTTTTTTTCTTTTATATAAGTCTTTTATTCACATCATAACACAAACAAGCCCAGATGAGCGATATTATTACTAAATATTTTATTTCCGGACGCGTCATGGTCATGTTACCATGACGCATGACTTCTCACAACTGGACCGGCACGTATGACGTCACACAAGTGGACCGGGACGTATGACGTCACACAATATTACCATGACATTTTTTTGTGAATGCAGATGTTCCATTAATTTATTAGACGTTATAACGTCAATAACATCATTTTCAAATTCAATAGAACCGTTTACAATATGACAGATATATAGGTAGGCACAGATACCCTCATAGATTACACGCAAACATACCCAAGCGTATCCTACGATCTATGGCCGCCATCGACTTAGTATTTACATAGAAATGTGGCCAATCAGGTGATAAACAGAGGGAAATGACCTGTGGTGCATTATGGTAATGCCACTATAAAGTTAAGTAAGTAGGGCTGTGGAGCGATTGCTGAACAATTTCGTTACTAAATTGCGTTTTGTAGTTTTATGGCTTTAAAATTTTCGGTAGCTGCCATATGAGCTTTAAAATGAAGTTAGGTAAGTATATATTTTTTTATCGTCTTTTGTTTCCGTTTCGATCGCCTTTTGTTAACCACTTAGTTCAGGTAGTTTGACTACGAGCAAATTTATTCGTTTTGGACAAACTAGTTTGACCAGAAAGTTTAATCAACAGGAACGTACCATATTAACTGGTAGTTACTTTATTAATTGCAAAAATAGAATCTAGGAAGTAGAATATAATCTTAAAAATAGTGGTGTCCTTGCACTGGAAGATACGAGAGACATCTTCGAGTCTCAAAATGAACATAACAAAACAGTAAGTAATAAAATAAAATGGTAAAATAATTTATTTGTGTAATATTATAACAATAGTAAGCCCTAAGCAATTCTAATTGCCCGATATTAGAGTCAATACTAATTGGACAATGAGCTATTGATATTAAGTCTAATGACTTAGAAGGTTATGTTCCGGTTCGATTCTCGGCGGGGTGCGGGTTAATGACCTGTAACCGTCTCTATTAATCTTGCTTAGTTTGATATGTATTTTCAATTCAGCTTAAACAATATCAAGGTCCCGTAGGATAGGTTTAGTGAAAATTCAGATAGGCATGATTTATGATTTATATTTGAGTTAGGTGTCTAGTCTACATCCTTTGTGAATTTCATCTCTGATCAACATGAAAATGTTACAAAATCTTTAACAACAGTGATTTAGAACGTAGAATACGATTCTAATATGATACGGTATAATAATCGTTGACTATAACCACTCAATTTAACAAGATAGATATACGTAGGTAGGTATGTTTTTGTCCAACCTCTGTCAACCAGTCCCCAGAAATACCCTTTCAAATTGGTCTGCGATAAAAATTGAATATTCGTAAAATGACGTGGGCACTCGAAACGCATTAGCTGTCCGGATGATCCTCTCAGGGTGGGATTCGGCGCGTCCGGTAAATTGCATGCTTGGATGATCGATGGGCGGGCAAGCGTGAGTCGCGCCACGATTAGATGTTACCTCGTATTAGCTATTTAATCTTTTATTTGATCGAATGTTAATGAGGAAAACGTTTGACGGATGTGGAATTTCATCAATGTTTTGGTCATTGTTTCATTTAATTAATAATATGCGATCACAATATCGTCTATATAAAAATACATTAAGATAAAAAATTAATCGAATCGTGCTCCTTTCTTTTGTTTTAAAACCAACAATCCAACCTTACACTGGTTTTACAAATCATTCGACGTTACAAAATAACTGCAAGCACAGGATTACATTCGAAGTTACTTGAACAAAAGCACGCCACGCATCGAGGTCAGAAGGACCCAAATAACTTGTGACGTCTAGCTAGAAGGGGTGACGTTCAAACTTAGCTGGGGATGTTTACAACACCCCACTCGAGGCCACTTACCGAAAGGCACATAAAACTTAAGAGTTAGAGTCGCTGGATGCGGCTGAAGCAACATAAACAGTTGATCGGTTCGAGTCGATTCGAAAATCGAGTCTGTATTTATACAGCTGGAATAATTGGAATAGTTTAAGAGTATGTTTCTTTGACAGAATTTTAAAATTGTGAAAACCATTTTTTAAAATAACACAGGCTAGCACTTTTAAATTGAGTATTGCAGATACACAATATCGGATATTTTCATGTTTGGTGTAAAAGTAATGTTTACTTATGACGCAAAGTTGGTAATTTTTGATTTCCCGTTTTGTTTTTTTTTGCCATAATAGCAATATGACAGGGTTACATCACATTTTGCTCAAAATTATAAGACTTACCCCCGAATACTCAAACGTTTAGGAGTCCCCTTAATATGTAAGACGTACCCATCCTATTGTAATATGACAGTTGAATGTCAATTAATTCGCCACTTAAAATAAGTTTCAGTATTGCGGCGTCACAGTTGGAATGTCCAATCAAATCGTTGTAATTCACAAATAAGATATTTTATTTATTCCAAAATTAATCTCTTCCAGTGAACTCTAACTCCGTCCTTAAAACCTTAAGCAGATAATTCAAGCTAGTTGCTGCGGAGTCGCCACCTGGGATCCCGTAATTACCTCAGTCCTCACATCCCGGACGCCGACTGTACTCAGTTTTACTACACATCAAATTAACACTAATCAAGGATTACTTCGTCTGATGTTTTGTTTGTCTTGTTGGTGTGTGTTGTTAATTTAACACTGGATGAGTAATTAATTTTTTGTTGGAGATCATTTACGAATTATTATAAATTGCAATAGAACTAGTGTTAAATAATACTGTGTGATTTAAAATTGATTTAATTTAACTTGTATGGATTTATTCTAAATTATTATTATTTAATTACACAGCCTTTGCCGTCTTTGCCTAGGATTAGTTTCCATTGAAAACAACTACAACTGAGTTTCTTTTGAAATAAAGTTTACAAACAATAATTGAGCGAAACCCTTACCAAGTTGCATTGCAATATCTAGTTAGTATTTCGTTCTCTCCGTTAAAATATTGGATTGGTTTCGTAGTACTTTAGTTTTATTTTCCTTTTTGCCGTTTATTCTTGCACAGCTGCAGATAACGTTTCACTTTCTTGATTGTTGTTCTCCACTTTAGGTAAGCTTGTATTATGGTTAGTAATTTGTATTTAAGTTTTCATTTCTTGCCGTTATGTTTGCTATAAATTGCTTTTTTCTTTATTAAAAGTAAGGATTTTCTTAATGAGCTTCTTTTAGCCAAATTACTGTAATCATTTTTGGTTGTCTGGGTTTATTGATTGCTAAAGACACTGATGAGTTGACGATCCCACTGAGAATAAAAATTCCTAATAAAATCCACCCCTTTTTCAAGAAGGTTGTAAAAAAAGATCTCCCTAACCAATGCCTCACCAAGTTCGCGAAGTAATTCAATGCACCGTTTGTATTTTGTATCCGAGACACCTAAGGCGGTGGGATTGTTTAAAATTCCGTAGACATTGTCGAGTAGGAAATTCAATTTGGACGATGTATACCCGGGTAGGACTAGGTTTAATTTAAACAAAACTGGTAAAGTTGGTAGCTTAACGAGGCCTCTTGAGGCCGTTCTTATTCACGTTCTTGCGTTATCTATTCTCCCTGTGCTTGATTATATGGAAGATTCTGTTTCTGATATTGTGTAGTGATGTGTTTAAGTTGGCGAGTTTTGAGAATTCAATAGGATTGGGATCCTTTTAGGAAGGTTTTGAATGGAGAGAGCTTTATGATTTTGGGACAAGTTTAAATCGATTGAAATTAACTATTGTTACAATGTTGTTAAGCATTCTTGTATTTGTATATACTAATTTATTTTACTCTCACCAATAAACAAAGGCAAGTCAGCCGACACTGGAGACACGTTACTGCACACTGCCTCCTTGACAAATTGCATCAGAGCGCCATGTACAATGGATGGGAAAGGATTCAATGCAACAGCCTTTGTTCATGCCATTTTTAATTGTGGCCATAGATTGTTAGTATTGTGTCGACCATTGTTAGATTTTAGATCGTGTTCGGTATTTTTCTGTTCGGGGTACAAAAACAACTCAAATAAGGCGCTGTCTGTACATGTACATATTTAATTTTACTAGCTGTTTGTTTTTCAAAATCCTGATTGATACATTTGAGTACCCCGGAGTACACATTTGAGAGATTCTCAAAATTATTACTTTGTTCAATTTATTTGACTTCTACCAATAAACATCTACACTTTTATACCTACAGGAGACGTAACGTCTGTCGTGTACGAATTTAAAACCGATATATAAATTAGAAATACCATGTTATTCGCTACAGCAATAATGGAAAACATAAATCTAAGAGACAAATTGGTGTCCGGACAGGACTGCGGGCTGAAGACGACGACGTTTCTGCTTTCGTGCCTCTTGACAACGCTTTAGTTGCGTACGAAAACAAATCGTTCGCATCCTCCCGAGACTTTATCTTGCTGTTCTAAGATCTATTTTCGCTCAAACCTCGCGCAAATCCATCGTTGTCAGAACAATATCGTACAAACTTATCCATGTGGTTTTCGATTTCTTACTGCATTGAAATAGGGCTGCAAATTGCATGTGACAGATGCGGTTGTAGTGGAACAGTCCGAGTTAATTCCGTACCGGTCACGTCTCGTTGCGAACGGACAGACGGACGGGCACAGGAATTGTCCTCCATGTCTGTTTGATTCTGTAGATTTTTCCGTTTCAATGATATTTTTAAAAAGTAGAGACAAAGTCACATTACCCTTTTTCGGCAACTTTATTGGCACGGGTTATTTATATTCACCAACCCAGTTATAAATTCACCAACCCGTAGCGTATTACGTCTCTAATCTCCATATTTTGGTGCAGCATATGTTTGCAATGCTTTTAATATACGCCCTTATTCGATTCATACATTTTCATCAGTCCTTCAGTTATTCACAACTTGCTTAAGTGGCGTTTCTGTTCACAAAAGGAACAGTTTTAAGTTCTCTATTTTAAGCGAACAGCTGAAACTTTTCCAGGTCTTTACGATAAAAATCGGGAGGAATATTAAATTGGATGTAACGGAAAAAACAGCATTTATTTCGGTCTGCGTTACTTGCTGCAGATTGTGAATACTTCGAATGTTAGGTCAAAGCTCGTCAGTTCCTGCGTTTTTTTTTTGTATCAGTGTGAGAGTTACTAATTGGTAGGGATGTGAACAAAAATATTTTCTGGCATAGCGTGATATTTCATCAATGGTTCTGTTTAACACTTTCGTCCTTAGTAAAAAATCTAAATAGATTTAAAATTGATCAAAGTAAAGGTTTAACAGAATTTTATTTTGTAAAAGTATATTCGTCTAATTTAAATAAAGTAACCCCGTCTTACAAACAATGAAAATTCCACAAAATGTCGTTAAGTAAACCCTAAGTTGGAATTAGTAGACGCCTTAAAAATGTTTAAGAAGTATTAGAACCTCAGAATGCGGGTTGACGCGAGCACAACAATGGCACAACTTTCAACTACCCGCGAATTCGGTCGTTTCGCCGAAGTTTGTCAAGAAGCAAATTAGTGGTCGACGAAGAAATGGGGCTTTCTGCATTCAATCTGTCGTCCCTTACTGTTGGGTGTCGCAAAATTGGATACCTACTAACTTTAATAGAGGTTTACTTATTTTATCTCACCTTTTTTGTGACCTTCAGAACTTAAAGAAAATTGTGGCTCGAGTTCTTGAATGTAGAACGTCTCTTCATTTATTCTAAATTCATACATAACTAACAATTACATGATGAGACTAATGAGGAATCAGTTAAGTTATTTTTTCGATCGAATTTCGCTCGAGTGGTCACCATGAAAAATATGCACTAATTCTTAAGTTCTAAATCTTCTCTATAATATTGCGTTTTGTCGACTATGTACGTAATTCGTTATTACTTGGAATTACTTGATAGAAACATCGTTGGTAAAAAACTGTTCATATTTACCTAATTGTCTACAGTGCTACAGATATTTTTATTAATTTATCTTTTTCATCGAACTTGACGTTTTAATTTCCTAATGAGCTGAGTGCAGGTGTAGGTATTACTGCATTATCCTTACCTGTTTATCTGTAGGTAGGTATTCCTTAATTTCTGCATGTTTATCTTGTGCTTCCTCGCTGGTATTAGATTAGGAAGATTAATACCCTCTCCTGCTGTGTTGCTGAAACTGAAACATATAGTGGGACGTAATTGAAATAGTCGTAGCTAAAATTTTATTATACGACATTAAAAATATAGCGTGTTTTAGACCTCAAATGTGTGTGTTCGTAATCTTTACCGTCTTGTGTGACTTAAAGACTTAAGACAGACTATTTTCTTTTTCTTCAGCATGAGAATGAAATCAGTTGCCTGAATCTATCTTTCCTGATGTTTACAATTTTGGGGTCTTCAAGTTACAAGTGAACAATCGTCTAGATGAGCGTTTTAGATCGCATCGTCACCTACCATCAGGCAGGAGTGTTCAGACGTGGGTCAAACGCTGACCTATCATTTTATAAAAGGGACTTTTTTGCCTAATTATACATTTGTCTTGTTTTGTTTATCTTTAAATGTGACTAACGACGAGTTGTCAGCCATTTAGAGTAAGTACATCAGTTCTACCGTTCGTTAACTGTTTAATTTCCCGTTTTGAGTTTCTATAAAATGTAATTTTTAGGCTAGATAATAGATGTTGCAACAAGATAGTGCAGACCAACTATGCAACTAATAACAGGAGTATTTACGAGTTGCGCCAAGCAACGGTCGGTAATTGCAACTTATTATGATTTGTGGCCTGTCTTAACTCCACCATTATAAGGTACGGCTTACGCTGCCCGCTGATATATGGGAATTTTACTGTTGATAGTTTTAATTGAACGTTCCGAGGTTTGGTTTAGTTTACACTTTAGGTCGTGGTGGGTGACTGTGTCCACGCGGTTCGATTGCATGGTTCGATCAATCGAACAATGTGACCTTTTATTCCCGTTGGTTCGATTGTAAAATCACACCATCTGAAATCTTGAACTTTGACCACAAACTCTAACTCAAATAATTTTATTCAATAGGTGTCATGCAGTGCATTAAATCATTTTGAAACGTCTTAAAAATTAAGTTAGGATGTGTGCACATGGTTCGACTCCTAAATATTAGGTCTTGTTAAAAAAAAAACTAAAGACGATCGATTAAAAAAAGACGATTGAAATAAAAACAAAGTTAGTGTAGAAGTAGAAAGTGGTGACATATAATTTCCAACATCTAAATTAATAATATCTGTATAAGTACAATCTAAGAAAGAAATAAATTAAATAGCTAGTGGAGTTTAGTGATTACCGATCTGCCAATTGGTTGAGCAATTTTTTCCCAGTTGCTCAACCAATGGACAACTGGGACTAAATTACTGAACTCGTTACTTGTTGATGTGTAAATGGGCTCAAGTGAATTTATCACAATAATATTTACTTTACCTTATCTAATTGGGAAAGTAGTTAAAATGTAGCCTTTTTTTTAATGTTCGAATAGTTTACGATATTTTAAGAAACTTAGTTTTTTCGTTTAGATTAGAATATTTTAAACGGTTTTTCGAACTCCGAAATCTTTTAGCATTTCGCCCGTGTCGCGCCCTGGGGTGATTTCGAAAAATACAAAATGATTTTGTTTTTAATTTCTCCATAATACCGAAAATTCGGTCTTATAAGAAATAGACTTCTATATTAATATTATTAAGAGGAAAGATTTTTTGTTGTTTTCCGAAACTACTGGACCGATTTTGATGAAACTTGGTATGAGAATATGTACCTACATTGATTTATGGGGAATACACATATATTTATCCCGATATTTTTGTGATCGGGAGTCAATAGATAAAGTTGTTCAGAACACCACGAAGGTTAATATTTTGATCATGTAACCCATTTAACCCGAAATACATTCTACATGTAGTTACATACCGTTATATCATCCTAGGATGTACTGCTTAACATGGACTGCCGTAGGTAACTCATATGTAATTACTTAGTGTTTAGCGCAGGGAATCAACTTAAACCCCAGACTTACTAGCCTAAACGTGTATAGTCCGTTGTGTCTAAATTAAACCTCTGTTAAGTAAGCCAAGGACTAGCGTAGTTAATTTTGTTGCGATAGTTCATGCATAGACAAAAGATAGGCGAACGCAAATTCAAAATTTTAGAAAATTTAACATTATAGCTAATTCAACATTTTAGCAAATTTAACATTTTAGCAAGTTCAACTACTTAGCAAATTTAAAATTTTAGCAAATTCAATATTTTAACAAATTTTGACGTTTCAACATTATGGTCTTCGACTTTTTAGCAATATCAAAATAATAAGAATTCAACATTTTCGCAAATTCAATTTTCAGAAGCTGAATGATTGAAATTAAGAATGCGTTAAACTTGTACACAATTATAATACTTATTATATGGCGCATGCGCACAGCAACATGTCTATTTCAATTTTTTTTTAAACTCACACGATCGAACGTCGAGGGAAGAGAAATAAAAATAATGCGATTAAGCGAAAAATAATTACTATGTGTTTCAGACCGTATCAGTGACTGACTAGATCACGTAATAGGGATATTGATTACGACTCATAGCAGGTTTTGTAATAATGTCTGCTCTCGCACCCAGCCATTAAAGGACTCAGTTCCGCGCCACTAACCATAGACGATATTACTCCTTAAACAAACAGCATTATTTCACGCTTCACCAATCATGTCACACGTGTAATTACCACCCGTATTTACTTGATATAAACAAATACACGCCAATCGCCACCTGTCCGCGTCGGATCTCGTTTATTGGCACCCTAAGCTGGGTCTATCGTCTCCCGATGAAACGACTTTGTACCGATATCCCTGGGCTAGGGTCTGTCCCTTCTTTATTGGCTAAGTGGATACAAAACTTGTTTTATTTTCGCATTACGATTATTTTTCAGTTTATTAAATTGGAACAAATTAGTTTGATGGGTGAAAGGAATCGGTGAATTGGATAATTCGTTTGTTTTCTTTTTAATATTTGAAAGAAATATTTGAGAAAGAAGAATGATCAAATGTTTCAACTTTTCAAAAGATAAAAAAAAGATTGTTATTTTTTTCTTTTCGGTACATTTAAAACTTGCAGCGGTCCGTGGTTTTACTCGCGTCTGTACAGTTTCCATGGAAAAGTAGGGATAAAAAGCCTAACTTATATTACGCCCAAGGATTGAAAGTATCTTCATTACAGTAGCAACAAAATTGGTCCAGAAGTTTCGGAGCCTAATCATTACAAACAAAAAAGTATTTCCTCTCTATCTCTCTCTATAATATTAGTGTAGATTTAAGTTTATAGCCTGTAGGTATCAAATAATCTTATTGATTCTACTTCGTCCTGTAAGAGCCAGGTAAAATCGATAGCTTTAACCGAAACTATGTCAAGGAACTTTGAAACAATATCAAAATTAATGATTTTAAGTAATACATTTTTAATGTTAGGAATTTTAATATAAGTAATATCATTCCAATACCTACCTATAAATTAAAAATAAATTTGAAACATTCTATATGAACACATACATAAGTCCAAAAACGATGTAAGGATGCATTGTTTGAATGTGCTAATACTAATACTTAAGGTTGTGTGAACGAAAGCGCTTTTAGTAGGCTTCATCTCGACTCTACCCGATCCCATCTCTACCGTAAGGCCCTATTGTGCCAGTGTTTTTATTTATTTTATTTATTTATGTTGATGTTTTTATGATTTGTGTGTGCGTAAAGCATTTTTTTTTTCGATCATATTTTCGATGAATCGAACCACGCGGAATAAGAAGTTCACTCGGTAATATTGATCGCACAAACGGGAAAAAAGTTCACGTAGTATGATTGATCTAACCATGCAATCGCACTACGTGCCCCCCCAGCCATTTTTATCTATCTCAAAAATATCGCCTATTTGTATTTACCCCGGCTACCCCAACTTAATGAATATTAAAAATGCTCGTCATGCAATACCCGATAACATATTAACCCCGCCAACAAATATTGAACAGAATTTGTTGTTTAAATTCACTAAACCAGTAGTTAAGTTACGGGGACACGCGTCGGGCACCGTTTAGGGTAAACGGGGTAAATGCACCGTTCATCGGCCACCTGCCGTCGATGTATACCTCGGACATGACCATAATCTAAGTATTAGCTGAGAGGTTAATTGGTTCAGAATTAACGTTTAAATTAAACTATGTTTCGGTTATGAAAGTTAAATTAAATCTCGCCAGGACCCTAAAAACTAAAAACTTGACTTCGCTGTCCGTCTGTCTGTCTGTCGCCGGGCTGTATCTCATGAACCATGTTAACTAGAGAGTTGAAATTTTAATCATAAAAACACGATTATCATGTACAAGCTTGCACGCGCGATTTCATCCGCGTAGGGGTTGAATTTTCCAAAATCCACTATTAAGGACGGGGATTTTATGTACAAGCTTACACCCGCGATTTGAATTTCCTAAAATCCACTAAAAAGGACGGGGATTTTTTTTACCAGTCGATCTTAGTGGTAGGGTTTCTAGGAATGACTATAGAGTCAGCGTTTGACCACTATCTCACACGATGGTAAGTGATGATGCTGTCTAAGATGAAGCAAGCTTTCCTAAAAGACACCTAGAGTCTCGTGACTCAAAGATCTAATAACAGGGACCTTCGAGAGACGCGAGTGGAGGTAGGAAGACAGTAGTGGAACAAAATTTTCCGACCCGTTCTCCTTTTGTGGCTGCACCGGGTTACATATCGGAATATCCTACCAATATTATAAATGTGAAAGTTAGTGTGTATGTTTGTTACGCCTTAACGCAAAAACCAACCAGTTTCATCGCAATCGGTCCAATAAAACCACTGGACCGATTACGAGAAACTCGGTATGTATATAGCTAGAGACCTGGATTAACATGTAGGCTACTGTTTATCCCGATATTCCTACGGGATCAGGACTTAACGGGCGAAACCGCGGGGCGTAGCTAATTATAATTAAACATTAAAAATCGAAAACTGAGCAATTTGCTGAACTCTCGAGGTGCAATTCTGTTCATCACTCTGAAGAGACTCATCAGATCTTCATTCAATTATAATGGAACCACCTGTGAGTTATCCCCTTTAAAACGAAATAAGAATTTTCCTAATCTGTTAAGGCGTTTTCGAGTAATCGGCGAACATACATAAAAAAAACTTGATGAATTGAGAACCTCCTCCTTTTTTGAAGTCGGTTAAAATATAATAATTACAACCTAACCGTAAGAATATAAGCGCGTACATTTACCCAATATACCGTACTGGCAAACGATATCTTATTTCGATACTTGACACTTTATCAGATAAGACATTTACGGCTCTATTTTATATCCCTTTAAATATACGTTGGACTGTTCTCGTTTTTTATTTTTTTATGTTTGTGAGTCCCAAGTTGGGGCTGACTTTTTATTGATTAGATATTGACATATTGGTGCTTTTACACAGGGAATTGTTTTGTCCTTTTATACTAATATCAAGTACATTACAAATATCCACATACATTAAAACTAGAGGAATTGATCTCTTTAAGCAACACTATCAAAAGCAAAACTACTTTTCCATAAATCAGTTACTACTACTAGTAACTACTTTTCCATAATGCAGTTTTAGTTTTTGTCAAAATCGGAAAGGCGGCTATACCACATGAGTAATCTCTACTCATGTGGCTATACATATCTATTAAATATGACGTATCGATATGACATTTCTATTAAATAGAATAGAATAATGAAGCGGAGCCGCGTTTCCGATTTTGACAAAAACTAAAACTGCATTATTAGATTTTTGGAAAAGTAGTTACCCGAATTTTTCTGTTAATTGATAGTGTTGCTTAAAGAGATCAATTCCTCTAAACAAACACAGTATGGCAAATCAAAGGAAATAGCTAAATTTTGTAACTTTTCATCTTTTTCATCTTTCTGGTCCCTGGCAAAATAATAGTGTATGAGGCCTATAGACGCCAAGTGATAGTTTCTAAATTAGTCGAACAGTAGCAGTGTATAGTATGTTCACGCTCAAAACAAACCAGTATAACTAGCGCTAGATGGCGCTGTATACAATGTCTAGAACAAGTTCAAGTTATACTGGTGGTCGATGTTTTGTTCCCACGGTGCGATGTTAATGTGACGTCATAATATACAGTGTATGTTCTCGATCAGTCAAACTTTGACAGCTGTTTGACAGCTCTCTGACATTGACAGCTGTTTGACACTGACAGCTCTCTGACATTGACAGCTGTCTTTTTTTTTTTTTTTTTTTTGGCATAGGTCGTAGTTACGCGTAGGCGTCACCGGAAGGTGCGATGTTAATGTGACGTCATAATATACAGTGTATGTTCTCGACCAGTCAAACTTTGACAGCTGTTTGACAGCTCTCTGACATTGACAGCTGTTTGACACTGACAGCTCTCTGACATTGATAAGTAATTTTTTTTGGCATAGGTCGTAGTTACGCGTAGGCGTCACCGGAAGTGGTGTAGGGACCTCGCAGAATAGCGCGGGAGCGCTATGAATGTATCTACCTATTTATATTATAGCGTTAGCTTATTCAGGGTTTACTTAACTCTTGGAATAAAACACCTTAATTCAATTAAACATTTTATTTGTATTTATATAAACTACCTACCTAGATACCTACCTACCTATATAGCTTTTTTTAGCTTGTTCAGGGTTTTTTACTTAACTCTTGGAATAAAACACCTCAATTCAATAAAACATCAATTTAATCACATTTTACATACATTAATGTTTATTTCTAAACTTTCGCCAGAGTACCAAAAGCCTCAAAAACCAAGGTAACTCATTCATATACGTCACACAATCACAATGACAGAAACTGAAAGCGCCACAAATACGGCAAGCTCTACCGTCGACAGTATCATTTCCAGTCATGTCAATACACTTCTTTGGACAGCAAAACACTCCACCTCCCACCTCCATTTTATTTTATAATCGTGGTTTTTCTGTTGACTAACCAGCACAAAATTCAATATAATACTAGCACTTATCACTATGGTAGATAAAAATGAAATCAACACCAACCCACGCCCGAGGTGACGACACAGGTCACGACATGAGGAGTGACAGATAAGCGATTTGTGAGCAAAATTAGTTCTATAAATAATGAAATAAAACATAATTAAATTTTATAATGTCCCCAAGCCAATGTGTTTATTCCGTTCTCAGCAATACATCTCTTATCATCATTACCACAGAGTACTTTTTTTCTTTTAACCTGCGTGTAAACACTATGCTTATCACTAGTGAATGTATACATGTTATCATATTTTACATAGTTACAATCAAGCGTTTTTCTATAATTTTCAAAAGTTAACTTTCTTACAATAGCGGCAGAGGTGCCTTTATTTTTCTTTATAGTCAAATCACTTTGTAAAACATAACTATACATTTTGGAACGTAAACCTACAAACTCTTTGATAATACAACCATTGCTTTCGTCTTTCATGAGACCGATTACCTTTTTGTTGACTAAAGGGAGATTATAAACGTTGTTCTCGGGAAAATCAGAGGTGTCAAATCTAGTCGCTAAATCACATCTAATATCTTCATAAAAATTTTCCGTTTCGATTTGATAAATGAATGAATCGGTATCTGTGTAGAGTAATTGCATGTTATCTTTATATTTGGGTAGCATATATGAATAGTGAAAATCGTACATAACCTGTTTGGAAAGTTCGAGAACGGTGAAACCAACATAAATTGGTTTATTGTACAATATTTTCGTTTTATTCATTTGTACAGCTACAAAGTCTTCAGCAAAAATCTTACAACTATGAAAATTAGGGCGAGCTATGTATCTTTCAGCACCGTATTTACACTTTGTTTTTGTTTTCTTATCGTTCCACATGTTACACAATTTCACATCTACCCGTTTACCTACATTCTCTATGGTTTTACCGAAAATTGAGTTGTTCATGAGTTTGTAAAAATCTTTTTCAAACGAGGTTTCTGCTAATGTCCTTTTCTCAGTGTTTAAATCTATATATGGTTTTAACCACGGAGATTGATTGAAAGATAAGATTCTATGAATTTTTTTACAAATTAATCCATGTTCCACACATTGTTTCAAGTTTATATAGTGAATGACATAATTTTGTTTGTTATCTAGAGTGAGTAAAAGCTTTTTAGTTTTACCACCAGGTGGTTTTTTTGTTTCAGCACAAAATGGATAGTCATTGTGCAAATTGTGCAGAGACTGTGGATACTCCAAGTCCACTTCTAAAATATAACCTACATTCGAATCCGGGTGTTGAGCTAATACATCAAATGAATTTATTTCATCGTTATCTAACCAACAAAAGTTGCCGCACGGTAGGTATTGACTCATAGCATGACCGTATAAATTATTAACATCCAAATAGATAAGGAAGTTGTTGCCATGTGTGGGATTGTATGTGGTCGGATCCATAAAGCTATTATTAGCTTTTGCATGTCTTTTAGAAACTTGACTAATTCCACCTCGAATACCGGATTGTAAAAATTGAATGATTTCATAGTCGGTGAGAAGTTCGAGTTTTACCTGCGTCTGTCTCAACATAGCGTCCCATGAAAGAGAAGGCGCTGTTAGATATCGACAAGGATCAAGTTTATAAGCATTCAAACAAACACTACGAAAGTTTTCAAAAACTTGAGCTAGCAATAAAACATCGGTTTTAAGATATAAATCACAGTATTCACCCAAAGTTTTTATATTAAATTTATTCCATACTGTTTGTGCATGTATGTAGTCACTTTCAGAAATACCTGATTGTGTTAATTCGCTGTAAAATGACTGTTTGTCTGGTAATGAAACTTCCTCGAGTTTCTCCGCACAATCCACATATTCATAGGGGAAAATACCCTTCCGTGTCAAAAGTTTTAATTGCTCATGATCTGAATAGTATTTGGATAAAATATGAAATTGATTTGACGATGATGATGATGATGATAGATTTTTCACTAGTTTATCTAAACTTGTAGACATAAATTTAAACGAATCAACAAAACGTATGAAAATCTTTTTTTCATCAAATTGTAACATTCGACTGAATGTAATATAATTTTCTTTATTTTGAGGTATGCATTCAATGTTAGATCCATCCCTATTAGCCAACTCTTTAATGAATAAGTGGCTATCGTATCCACTTAAATTATGAAAGAATATAGGAATGTAATTGGGTAAAGAATATTGTAAGTTACATTGTTGATGTGCAGCACCTCTGATTTTTCCGGTAAGATGACAATGATCGATTACCTTTAGATCGGTTGATAAGAATGGTTGTTCGCAAATATGACAGTGCATGTTTTTTAAAATTTCATTTTCATCATCACAATAAAACTTTTTTATTTTGTTTGAATAAATATCAGCAATGTGACCGGCATCTGAATAAATATTATCAACAAACTTTTCAACACAATCTTCACCGCGATATGTAACAAATTTTGATAACGAGTCATTGTAATTACAATGTATATAATAAGCAAAACCGCAAGGGGTGTGCTCATGGGTATAATATGTGTTTTTCTTTTCACTCATATTAAGAGGGGTTAGAATTGATTCAAAATCAGCATAAATAACAAATGGTACAGGTAATTGATGACTGTAATTTTTAAAACTTAAATACTTATTATCGATAGAAGGTACTTCTATTAAAGCCTTTTGACATCCTAAAATCCTATGACGTTCAAGTTTTCTCTCACTCGTGAAATATTGTAAGCAACCAGAACAGAAAATAATGGCACTCGTATGACGTGTAATTTGAGAGCGTATTAGACGAGACATATTTTTTATCCAACAGTAATGAGTTTTACGATCACCACCATTATGTTTTAAAGTTTCAAAAAATAATAGATTAATATGCTTCTGTTGTTGACTATCGTCGTTGTTGATTTCTGTTGACACGATCTTTGATATGTACATGGGTACAATGGTATTTTTTTCTTCAATACCATACACGTTAATATTGATATGGTTCAATACTTCGAAACGTTTAATACCTTTAATAGATACAGGTAAATCAATTCCTTCCGTTTTCAATACTGTCTCATAGTGGGGGTAAGATGTTAAACGGTCTGAGTTAGAATCGACTGGATAAATAGCACTTACTACCGCCCAAAAAAAGCATGCGTTGTCCTCGTTCTTTACATTCACACATGCATGTTTACGTTTTACCCAATCCGGAAGCGGTATATAGGAATTAGCCTTTATAGGCGTGTATTTATTGACGTTAATCTCTAGAAATTCAATTTTTTCCAACGCCCATCCGCTGTCTCGTTCTTGAAATTCTTCACATTTCTTCATGATTTTAGCAGAGGTTTCATCATAGTAAGACGATAAATCCGATGAAGCTTGCAAGTGTACATTCATGGTATTGAATGATTTCAAATCTTTAATTGCTTCAACATCTCCTTTTGCTATGACAAATGTACTAAAAAGTTCCAAATTCACCTTGATATGTGTATTCGATTCAATTTCTATTTTAATTAACTCCTTCACTCTGCTCTCAATATTTTTCAAATATAATTCTATATTTATTATATTTGATGCTCCATTAATTCTATAACTTACAATTCGACATTTAAATGATGACTGTACAACATATGTGAAATAGTCTTCGCCATTATCTTGTTTACACAGCAATTTATGTCGTTTTGTCCTTGAATGACTAATTAATTGATTGTTAGGAACTTTAACACTACAAAACGGACACTCATACATTGTTTTATACACTATAATATAATACGTTGTTGATACTACTGGTATGCCGCAACTGAACCAAACTATATTCGAATTATCTATTTAAATGAAAAAATTATGAACGGGGAATTGATAAGAATAATCATAAGTAGAGATGGGACGAGTAGTTGTCGATTAACCGATAAAATATATCGATAGAAAACTTGTTTTTTATTTTATTAATATTTTAATAGTCTCCTGCTAATACCTACATTGTTTTTTTCACTTGAAAACTAAATTGATCCTACTAATAATCATATAATAAAAGAACAAATTACTTAAAACTTTTTTATTCAAAAAACATAATGTTGAGACATAATATTCGATAAGTTCATTAGATAAGTTTAAACATCACCAATATATCTTCTTCTTCTTCTTCTTCTTCTTCATCCTCTTCGTTTGTTTCAATTTCCTTTATCATTTCATCTACATTATCTTTGTATTTATTTTCAAAAACCATAACTTGTAAGAACTGACCTAAAATCCCGTCTTCATCGTAGCCCATAAATATGCAGATTTTTAAAAAAAGCCGCATGTTATCATTATACACTTGTTCTTTCAAACAATGAAATCCATTTAATTTCATGTCATCGATAATATCGTCTAATAGTAAAAGACCATCTAACATTTGATCTAAATTGTAATCTGAATCGTACATAGATATATAATAAACTGTTTTTGCTCTTAACAAATTATTAAGTTCTTTTAACATATTCATAATTATTATTATTATTATTGTTCATAGGTCCGTAGTGTGACACAGTCAAAAATGTACTAAAAATAAGATGGTAAAAAAAAACACACATTGTTATTAAATAATACATTTTATTTTTATAATAAGGATAAATAAAATAGATATTCTATTGCATAACATTTGATTTCATTATCCACAATTGACATTTTATCATAAATATTATCAGCAATCGTATAAGCTTCTAATAAGGTTTTTATTTGACAGAGCATGAAACGTCTTCTAAAGAAATTCATCCGGTTCTCATAGTAACTCTTTACCATTTGCAGTTGATTTAAACGGGAATTGATACAATTCAAAAAATGACTCAAGTACTGCCACTCTTCATAAGAAATACACATTGATTTTATTCCCAAATTAATTATGATGAATTTCTTGTTTTTTTCCATATTTTCATGTTCAGACGAGTTTAGATAAGTTATCACTTGTTGTTGCTTCGGTAAAAAAATTGCATCACATTTGAAGAATTCTGATATATCAGAGGCGTTTTCCATAAAAACCATTTCCCATTCTTCTTTAGACATCACTATTCGATTAGCGATATCAACATGTACTTCCAGTAGTAATCCATTCATTTGATTTGACGGTTTCAAAAATGTTGTAATAAATGGAATCGTGGCACTGTCTACTTTATATACATTTTTACAGAGTTCAAAATGTAGGGGTGGAATCGATGATGCATATGATGGTCGTGTAAACGTATACATGTTGTTGCTTTCAACGTTAATGAGTAACTAACTTGGTCAACTATTGTAACAGAGCTTAAGAAGTTATTTTTCGAACACTTTTGGTGAGAATACTGTATTCAAAGAGAGAGTCATTTATAATTAGACAATAAGCCGTAGTATTATTCGGCACAGACTTTTTAAACTCTAACTCCAGTTTGATATCTATACTTCCGGCGACGCTTGAACGAAGTGTATCAGTTTGTCTGGAACAATCGATAACAATCAGAGGGTATTTCGTTTTGAAATGCGATGGATTTATTTGTGTATCGGAGCTTTTCGACCCATAATACGTTCTTTTAAAGTTAGTGAATGCATTATACAAAACTGAATATACTCCCTTTTCAAAGTCATTAGAGAATGAGTCATATGGATAGTATTGAGAATTGAGATATAAACGTGCATTATAAAGGTTACTGTGATCGAAATAACTCTTATCTTTGGTAGCTTCATTATTACGTAAATGTTGAAATCCGATAATAACATAGCGAGGCTTCTCCAACTGAGTACTTGTTTTCACAGTCCAAACGTGTTTCTGGGATGTCGGTAACACTGGGTACTCGTATAGATCCCATGAGCGAAATGCAATAGGAATGGGTATGTTGTTTTCTACATAATTCAACAAACGTAGTTTTTCTTTATCAGATACCTTGATAATGGGCATACGCCATACAATACGAGTTATCTGAATATCCATTTCTTTCGTTGTATCTTTGAGAACCGCACAGTTGAGATCAGAAGAGCTTCGGTTTAATATCAGTTCATGTTTCGCATTAACTATCACTTTATTATAATCCTCAGCGAAGCCTAGTAAGTGTCGAAGTGGAATAGTGAAACAAAAGTCACTTTCAACCTCTTTAAAACCATTTATATTCCAACCACTAATTTCCAAACTGTTACTTTGTTCTTCTCCATAGGATATCACTCCTTTCATTGTGGTAGTGATACCGCAGTTTTTTGTTCTATCAATCTCTACACCATTCAACTCATAGCGGATGTCTTGAAACAGGTGAGCAGGTGCGTTGTTGACAAAAGCAGAGGATTTTGTAGCACTACACTCAATTATCAATTGGCTTTCACAAGGTAGCACTATTGCATCTTGATCGTTGATACGGATCCGGATCTCATCATTATTCTTATATGATTCACTGTAGGGTAGATATGAGTGATATTCAATTCCCTCTATACTATCATCAAATAAGACGCTATCTTCTATATTAAGAATCGATGATGATGATAACATCATTATAATTAAGTTTTTAACTGTAATCCGAGTGATTGAAGAAACAACACGTTATTTTTTGTTATCTTTGTTGTTCTTACTTCTCTTTTCGGTAGCTGCGACTCACGAAAAAGTCTGTGCCGAATAATACTACGGCTTATTGTCTAATTATAAATGACTCTCTCTTTGAATACAGTATTCTCACCAAAAGTGTTCGAAAAATAACTTCTTAAGCTCTGTTACAATAGTTGACCAAGTTAGTTACTCATTAACGTTGAAAGCAACAACATGTATACGTTTACACGACCATCATATGCATCATCGATTCCACCCCTACATTTTGATTACTGTTGGATAAAAAATATGTCTCGTCTAATACGCTCTCAAATTACACGTCATACGAGTGCCATTATTTTCTGTTCTGGTTGCTTACAATATTTCACGAGTGAGAGAAAACTTGAACGTCATAGGATTTTAGGATGTCAAAAGGCTTTAATAGAAGTACCTTCTATCGATAATAAGTATTTAAGTTTTAAAAATTACAGTCATCAATTACCTGTACCATTTGTTATTTATGCTGATTTTGAATCAATTCTAACCCCTCTTAATATGAGTGAAAAGAAAAACACATATTATACCCATGAGCACACCCCTTGCGGTTTTGCTTATTATATACATTGTAATTACAATGACTCGTTATCAAAATTTGTTACATATCGCGGTGAAGATTGTGTTGAAAAGTTTGTTGATAATATTTATTCAGATGCCGGTCACATTGCTGATATTTATTCAAACAAAATAAAAAAGTTTTATTGTGATGATGAAAATGAAATTTTAAAAAACATGCACTGTCATATTTGCGAACAACCATTCTTATCAACCGATCTAAAGGTAATCGATCATTGTCATCTTACCGGAAAAATCAGAGGTGCTGCACATCAACAATGTAACTTACAATATTCTTTACCCAATTACATTCCTATATTCTTTCATAATTTAAGTGGATACGATAGCCACTTATTCATTAAAGAGTTGGCTAATAGGGATGGATCTAACATTGAATGCATACCTCAAAATAAAGAAAATTATATTACATTCAGTCGAATGTTACAATTTGATGAAAAAAAGATTTTCATACGTTTTGTTGATTCGTTTAAATTTATGTCTACAAGTTTAGATAAACTAGTGAAAAATCTATCATCATCATCATCATCGTCAAATCAATTTCATATTTTATCCAAATACTATTCAGATCATGAGCAATTAAAACTTTTGACACGGAAGGGTATTTTCCCCTATGAATATGTGGATTGTGCGGAGAAACTCGAGGAAGTTTCATTACCAGACAAACAGTCATTTTACAGCGAATTAACACAATCAGGTATTTCTGAAAGTGACTACATACATGCACAAACAGTATGGAATAAATTTAATATAAAAACTTTGGGTGAATACTGTGATTTATATCTTAAAACCGATGTTTTATTGCTAGCTCAAGTTTTTGAAAACTTTCGTAGTGTTTGTTTGAATGCTTATAAACTTGATCCTTGTCGATATCTAACAGCGCCTTCTCTTTCATGGGACGCTATGTTGAGACAGACGCAGGTAAAACTCGAACTTCTCACCGACTATGAAATCATTCAATTTTTACAATCCGGTATTCGAGGTGGAATTAGTCAAGTTTCTAAAAGACATGCAAAAGCTAATAATAGCTTTATGGATCCGACCACATACAATCCCACACATGGCAACAACTTCCTTATCTATTTGGATGTTAATAATTTATACGGTCATGCTATGAGTCAATACCTACCGTGCGGCAACTTTTGTTGGTTAGATAACGATGAAATAAATTCATTTGATGTATTAGCTCAACACCCGGATTCGAATGTAGGTTATATTTTAGAAGTGGACTTGGAGTATCCACAGTCTCTGCACAATTTGCACAATGACTATCCATTTTGTGCTGAAACAAAAAAACCACCTGGTGGTAAAACTAAAAAGCTTTTACTCACTCTAGATAACAAACAAAATTATGTCATTCACTATATAAACTTGAAACAATGTGTGGAACATGGATTAATTTGTAAAAAAATTCATAGAATCTTATCTTTCAATCAATCTCCGTGGTTAAAACCATATATAGATTTAAACACTGAGAAAAGGACATTAGCAGAAACCTCGTTTGAAAAAGATTTTTACAAACTCATGAACAACTCAATTTTCGGTAAAACCATAGAGAATGTAGGTAAACGGGTAGATGTGAAATTGTGTAACATGTGGAACGATAAGAAAACAAAAACAAAGTGTAAATACGGTGCTGAAAGATACATAGCTCGCCCTAATTTTCATAGTTGTAAGATTTTTGCTGAAGACTTTGTAGCTGTACAAATGAATAAAACGAAAATATTGTACAATAAACCAATTTATGTTGGTTTCACCGTTCTCGAACTTTCCAAACAGGTTATGTACGATTTTCACTATTCATATATGCTACCCAAATATAAAGATAACATGCAATTACTCTACACAGATACCGATTCATTCATTTATCAAATCGAAACGGAAAATTTTTATGAAGATATTAGATGTGATTTAGCGACTAGATTTGACACCTCTGATTTTCCCGAGAACAACGTTTATAATCTCCCTTTAGTCAACAAAAAGGTAATCGGTCTCATGAAAGACGAAAGCAATGGTTGTATTATCAAAGAGTTTGTAGGTTTACGTTCCAAAATGTATAGTTATGTTTTACAAAGTGATTTGACTATAAAGAAAAATAAAGGCACCTCTGCCGCTATTGTAAGAAAGTTAACTTTTGAAAATTATAGAAAAACGCTTGATTGTAACTATGTAAAATATGATAACATGTATACATTCACTAGTGATAAGCATAGTGTTTACACGCAGGTTAAAAGAAAAAAAGTACTCTGTGGTAATGATGATAAGAGATGTATTGCTGAGAACGGAATAAACACATTGGCTTGGGGACATTATAAAATTTAATTATGTTTTATTTCATTATTTATAGAACTAATTTTGCTCACAAATCGCTTATCTGTCACTCCTCATGTCGTGACCTGTGTCGTCACCTCGGGCGTGGGTTGGTGTTGATTTCATTTTTATCTACCATAGTGATAAGTGCTAGTATTATATTGAATTTTGTGCTGGTTAGTCAACAGAAAAACCACGATTATAAAATAAAATGGAGGTGGGAGGTGGAGTGTTTTGCTGTCCAAAGAAGTGTATTGACATGACTGGAAATGATACTGTCGACGGTAGAGCTTGCCGTATTTGTGGCGCTTTCAGTTTCTGTCATTGTGATTGTGTGACGTATATGAATGAGTTACCTTGGTTTTTGAGGCTTTTGGTACTCTGGCGAAAGTTTAGAAATAAACATTAATGTATGTAAAATGTGATTAAATTGATGTTTTATTGAATTGAGGTGTTTTATTCCAAGAGTTAAGTAAAAAACCCTGAACAAGCTAAAAAAAGCTATATAGGTAGGTAGGTATCTAGGTAGGTAGTTTATATAAATACAAATAAAATGTTTAATTGAATTAAGGTGTTTTATTCCAAGAGTTAAGTAAACCCTGAATAAGCTAACGCTATAATATAAATAGGTAGATACATTCATAGCGCTCCCGCGCTATTCTGCGAGGTCCCTACACCACTTCCGGTGACGCCTACGCGTAACTACGACCTATGCCAAAAAAAATTACTTATCAATGTCAGAGAGCTGTCAGTGTCAAACAGCTGTCAATGTCAGAGAGCTGTCAAACAGCTGTCAAAGTTTGACTGGTCGAGAACATACACTGTATATTATGACGTCACATTAACATCGCACCTTCCGGTGACGCCTACGCGTAACTACGACCTATGCCAAAAAAAAAAAAAAAAAAAAAAACAGCTGTCAATGTCAGAGAGCTGTCAGTGTCAAACAGCTGTCAATGTCAGAGAGCTGTCAAACAGCTGTCAAAGTTTGACTGATCGAGAACATACACTGTATATTATGACGTCACATTAACATCGCACCGTGGGAACAAAACATCGACCACCAGTATAACTTGAACTTGTTCTAGACATTGTATACAGCGCCATCTAGCGCTAGTTATACTGGTTTGTTTTGAGCGTGAACATACTATACACTGCTACTTCGAACAATTGCTTCTTTCAAAATATAAATTATACACACATCAACTATATGACGTTGTGGTGATAATAGCATCTTAGTTTCTATGTTGTACTTGTAGTCTTGTACTTTATTGATTTGTCTACAATATAGCTCCTACACAAGTCTAGCATATGCAAGGAGGCTATAGTTACCTATAGTTTATATTACAGCTGTAAGCTTCAAAGGTCGGTTGCACTCGGCAATCTCTTACAAACTTCATGAGCTGCTTGAATTTAAAATCATTCTATCGGAAGTACGAATCAATAAGATGGAATGGAGTAGAGTTCATAATATTGTCTGTATATGTTACACTTATGTAGGGATGCCAACTAAACTAACTTCTGTTAAATATAGGTAGCATTATCTATCTTCTATAGGTTTTATAGGTTGCCTGGAAGAGATAACTTTGAGCGATAGGGCCCTTTATAACAGTTAGCTTTAAGTTAATTTATTTTATGTAATTTAAATTGGTCTTTGCAATAAAGAATGTATCTTCGTCCTGAATGACTGACTGAAGGATCAACGCACAGCCTAATCCGGTGACCGCAGAGACCTGTAACTTGGAGGGTGTGTTCTTTGTATCACGTAGACATTCGATAAGAAATTATTTTCCGAAATTCTACCCCTTAGGTGGTGAAAAAGGAGGCCAGAGTTTACATGGGGCTACGTGATTCCTTGGTCCAATCAACAACATTTTTTTTTAAAGGTTCACTTAATGTGTGTTTTAAATTTATTTATCACCCGACTGACAGTAGTCTGCGTTAGTCCAATTTTTAAATTCACATCTAATAAAAACATGACTTGGTATTTCTATCCTTGTTCCTCCAGTATTAAAAGAAAGAGACGTGAGTTCTTGTTAATTTTTACTCAATTCTCGTCTCCAACACATTTCATTAATTCGTTTAAGGAACGTGGAATTAACACTGCGGGAAAAACCGTATCTTACTTGCCTTGTTCTCTAGTGGTCTCTTCTATGTAAACCGCATTTAGAAATATCTAAGAGCTTTTTGTGGCGGCACACTAAACACATATATAAATCAAAGGGTAAATAATCAAATAATATTGCAATTGAAAAATCAAATAAAATCGGGTATACTATTTTACTGACTGTACATTTGTTAAATCTCATGAACCCATTGGGAGTTAATGTAAGAACATTTAAAATTATATTATTATTTTTCATGGGCCCATTAGGAAATAAAAAACTAAGAAATCATGGACCTTTGGGAATAACTACCAGCGACGCAGCCGCTATGGAGTTTGTGAAACGTCTCATCTTACGTCAAGTTGACAGAATTCTGACGTAGCTAATCCAGCCAATTTGTTACAAGCCTACCAACTATCAAAAAGGTTTATTAACTACATGTTTTTTTCTTACATCTGTAACACATGATGCATTTTTGACGTCGCAACCACAAGTGGCCCCCTGTTATTTAGGGGTAGTTTAGATTAGGTTAGTTAAGTCGAATATTGATCATCATCTTCCTGCCCTTATCCCAATTTATTTGAGGTTGGCGCAGTATGTCTTCTTCTTCCATTCACTCCTATTAGTCGTCATCTCATCGTTCACATTCATCTCTCTCATGTCTTGTCTTACGCAGTCCGTCCATTTTTTCTTAGGTCATCCTCTCCCTCTCCATTCATACTCATCACTCTTCTAGTCACATGCATCTCTTCTTTTTAGTCAAATATTGATATAGTGATTAAAATAAAATAGATAGAATAGAATCAATTCAAACAAACACACCACATAGTATACACACAAATAAGAAACAATAAGATATTAATAATGATTAATAAATAACCTAAATTGCAATGCCCTATCACTATCACTACATAGTATAAAACAAAGTCGCTTTCTCTGTCCCTATGTCCCTATTTCCCTATGTATGCTTAAATCTTTAAAACTACGCAACGGATTTTGATGCGGTTTTTTGTAATAGATAGAGTAATTCAAGAGGAAGGTTTATATGTAAAATACATGCATAATATAGCCGTGCGAAGCCGGGGAGGGTCGCTAGTATTTTTTTAAATAACACATGTACTTATTCTATTCCTAGTTCAAATAGTGCAAGGATCAATACGATCCCGTGGAGATGCAGAACTTTCTAGAAATATATACGGTTCCAACATTTACAAGTTCTATCCCGACTACGACTGTTACAAGTTACAAGTTTTTATTCAGTTAACGCTTTGGGACATGTCCCGTACCTTATCTCTATGGTTATGTTACGGATAGTGTTATTGGCCGCGATTTCTTTTGTCTCCATACCTTTTGTAGCGAAATTAGTTGAGATATTTTTCTATTTTACTTGTTGGAGAGATTGTATCTGTGTAACGCCTAATTCTACTGAACCTTTTGCCTTTTGTTGAACTCTGTGGTCAGTTTACTTTATCGTCTTTACGTGAGGAAACGGTTTCGATATTTTAAATTATTTTCTTTAGGTGTCTTTGTTTTGTTTTATGGATTCGCTATTTTTTTTTGGTTTAAGTAATTTATATTTCTGAATCGAATAACCAATTCACGCCTTAGGGCGCGTTCAGATGACACGCGTCGACCACGCGCCCGCGACCCGCATCACACGCGTTGAACACGCTATGAAATTTGTTCTATATATAATTTGAGTATTATGACACATCAATAGATCTCAAATTGCATTTATGCAAGTCCACCTGCTCACGCCACGCGCCCGCTTTATTTTACGGTTTATTTTTACTATGTGTATTAGGCTGTATTACACTGGCAGTAAGTTATATAAAACTTCTTCGGTAAAGTAGAGTAGTAAACAGGGTTTAGGATGCGTTACACCGTTAACCCGCAGCTAACTCGGATAACCTCAAGATTATGTTGAATTTTTAATACACCGATGTAGCGAAGACGTTTGTAAGAATAGTTTTTTATACATAACTAGCTGTCCCGGCAAACGTTGTTTTGCTATTTACAAAAAAAGAAAAAAGAAATAGATGTTGGCCGATTCTCAGACCTACTGAATATGCTCACAAAATTTCATGAGAATCGGTCGAGCCGTTTCGGAGGAGTTCAAGTTCGAACCCCGTGACACGAGAATTTTATATATATAGAGAAGATAATATTTTGTTTAACAATGTTTTGTTTCGTCTACACAGTTGTATGTAAATATCACCGAGTAAATTACAAAGTTCGGATACGATTTTAGTTTGATGCTATAGTATGGATGCAGACCTCAATCTCAATCCAACAAGATCTTATAAGTAACTACAACAATCTTTTCAGTGCAATATAACTACGAAATATCCCAAGCATAGTCGCAATGTGTCGTTTGGGACACATTATTGCGAACTACGAATATGATTTACATCTACAGAAGTTTTAATTAAAACCAGAGATATTCTAGGAAAAAACCAGTAACGGTCCGGAGGTTTGCCGTTGGATTTCCTGGTTTTATCGTAGAATGTACCTTAATTGGCTTTATATTTTCTCTCAGTATTCATTGTAACAGTTTTTGAGATTACGTAAGTGTAGCTAATTGCGCCCTACGGGTTTACCAGTGTAAATATCGGAATAATAAATGGTCATTTCAAATGGAAAATGATAAAAGAAACCTAAAAATGATTTTGAAATACCTATTCAACGATACCCCACTTGATATAGTTGGTCAACTTTTTATTTTTATTTTAACAATATGACGTCTTGTTCTCGCTGTTTATATTATTCTTCTTCTTCTTCTTCTCGTATAGTGGTGTGGCTCACCTATTGTTAGAGTTTTCAGATCGCCTTAAGGCCTCTAACTTGACCTAACGACTGCTACTAGAGGTAGCAACCGGGACCAACGGCTTAACGTGCCTTCCGAAGCACGGAGAGGCTCACGGAAACACATTATTGCCACACTAGTAATTGGCCACCCATCCAAGTAATGACCGCGCTAGGCGTCGTTTAACCCGCACGACCGTAAACGATCAGCGAGCGTCGTTTTTATTATTATTATTATTTGTCTGTTATACGTCCTGTAACACGGCTATGCCATTTCTTCACTTGAAAGTTAAACCTACAAATCTTTGCTTCGTTCCGTGAAATGAAGATGAGTCAAAGCGATCTAAACTTATCTAAATTATTTCGTATTCCACCCGACACCTATACGAATTAACATGTCTAGCAATTGCAAATACCCAAACTTTGGTCGGCTAATGAAATGCCTCTTACCAAAACCGGCAAACCGGCTCAACAAAGAGCCATCCCAATTGTTGTCAAATGAAGATTCAATTGTGCCAATAAATTAGTGAAGCAGCGCCTTAGAGGGGCCGATCCCTTCATTTGCAAAGTCACACGGGCCTTCATTGTGCACGGGGTTAGATAAACACTGCTCTATTGTTACCGAATGTATTCGCGATTCGGCCGCCGTTTAATTGGTATTTGTTAGTTATTGCTTTGATCCCATATCTAAAAGTCTTTGCCCTCTAATATAGTCACAGCCCTCTAATACCTATATATGTGACGACTCATTTGGCACAATGGTCACCATGCCGGACTACCAAACACAGAGTTACGGGTTCGATTCCCGCCTCAGAAAAGTATTTATGCTTAGATATTTGTCTGGGGTCTGGTTGTTCCTATGTATTATCTATACTAATATTATAAAGCTGAAGAGTTTGTTTGTTTGAACGCGCTAATCTCAGGAACTGCTGGTTCGAATTGAAAAATTCTTTTTGTGTTGGCTACTTTTTATCCCGATATTCCCACGGAATCGGGAGTTACGCGGGTGAAACCGCGGAGCGCAGCTAGTAAGTATATATTTACAAAAGAAAAAGTATATAAGTAGCATATCTGTTGTCCAGCACCCATAACACAAGTCCAGTTACTTAGCTTGGGGCTAGATGGCGAGGTGTGGAATGTCCTGTAATATTTATTTATTTATAGTATAGTCGGAGACGGTTACATTCCGCGTATTTTCCATACAAGATGAAATATAGTACATTGCGATACAAGTGTGGAAAGTTGATCATTCCATAGAGGCGGTTTATGACGCGCGAGCGGAACGCGAGCGTGGCAAAAGCCGAGATGGAATGATCAATTCACACGTGTATCGTACGACGTTTTTTATCACAGTTGCGAATAAAAAAAAAGACTTGTTAAAATTTTAATAATAAAAAGTTTTTAAGAATTTTAGGTTATGTTTACTATTTTTTGGTAATTACACTCCCGAAAGGCTAGGCAAAAGACTTTTAACCTATACAGCGTCTGACATACAATATTTTTTTAGGGATTTTTTCATTTGTTTTTGCGTCGGCGTTTAAAAACAGAATATATTAGTTCCGGGTTTCATTAAAAACAGAATATATAAAAAAAATATATTTATGTACCTAAAGAAAAAACAAAATAAAAACAAAACTCAATTTTTAATTATTTTCAAAGACGTCATCACGTAATATTATCGTTCGCAGACTTTAGAGACAACCTTTTGAAAAGAAGAAAAAAGGTACCAACAAAGAGTTTTAAGCCAGCAAGGCTTAAAAACTCTTTGGATGGTACCTTTTTCTATACATCAAAACAGTATAACCCAGATAAAGGAGATCATTCATGTTTCTAACAAAAAATACCCACAAAAAAAAATGCCGGCCAGTAATAAAAATTATTTGTATCTTGTAGAGAATAACATTTTAAACAATGTTTACTAAGGCAACAAAGAGCTACGATCAAAAATCGTTGAGTTATTTTACATTGAAAACCCAAAAAATGCATTTTATAGGGATCCGTTTGACCACTTTTAAGATCCCACTATAACTTCTGAAAGGGTTATTGGATATACCTATGTATATAAATATAATAAAAACAGACAAAACTTATCCATTTACTACTTATTTTTATATTTTTTCTGTAGTAATATCTTAGAAGTGGTCAAACGGATCTCTACAAAATGCATTTTTTTGGGTTTTCAATGTAAAATAACTCAACGATGGTTCATCGTAGCTCTTTGTTGCCTTATTAAACATTATTTAAAATGTTATTCTCTACAAGATAGAAACATTTTTTTTTGTGGCCGGCACGTTAATTTTTGGGTACGATTTGAACGATGTCCTTAAGAATGTTTCATCTACTATATGTCATTAGCAGTAAGATACGTTTTTGACATATCGGGATGACGTATTATTTTCCAACACTAGTTGGATTTTTTTTTATCGCACGCGTGTATTACGTTGCATTATGAGCCTAAAAGCGGTTTAATAAGATCCACTTTATGAGCAACTGTGATAAAAACTCTTTTTCCCTTATTATTGTCTGTTCCTTTTTAACTGACTTCAAAAAAGTAGGAGGTTTTCAATTCGTCGCGTATATTTTTTTTATGTATGTTCGCCGATTACTCGAAAAAGTCTGGACTGATTTGGAATATTATAAATCCGAAAGTTTGCTTATTTATTTGCTTTTTCCTCTTCATAAAAATTGGCATACTGATAGTTTAGGGCATGGAGAAGGACTAGGGATACTTTTGATCCTGAAACTCCCGCGGGATCGGGACTTATGCGGGAGCCGCGGGGTGTAGCTAGGATTTCATAAAAACGCAACTTTCATTGACCTATGACGACACACAGCTTACACCAAAACAAATATGTTTTTATTGAGCTTAAACTGTATTAAATAATTTAATGAAATTCATCATCTATTTGTTAGAATTCCGTACCACAGATAAAAACTTGTGAGGCTGATACCTCGCCTTGTGAAACGTATCGTAAAGCTTTTGAAGTAAATTCAAGACTTTCAAAAAAATCTACTTAGTATTCGAATTCGAATCGAGAAGGACATGGATACCTTTGATTCTGAAATTCTCGCAAGATCGGAACTTACGGGGGTACCTACTTAGTTTTATATAGACCCAATTTATATGTAGGGTAGACCGAGGCGAATCGGATCAGTTCGACTTTGAGGTTAAAAAAAACCAAGTTGCAATTAAGATATGTTTTATTTATTCATTTGATCACAATCAGTATTTATTACAGTTTAGCATACGGCATTATAATTTTAGGTATTTCTTTAAACTTCTTTGTAGGAAACAAAAACTTAAATATTGGGAAATATCCGATTCGCCCCAAATTCGGGGGTTAATCGGATCAAACAAATATCAATCACAAATTTAATTAATTCTCATATTAATGACAAAATAGCCATTGGTAAACTATCTACAAATCAACATTTTTCTAATGAGATCAATTATGCAAATCGCAAGTGCATGCTCCTTTAGCACCTTCTATATCAGTGCACTTCTCAGGAGACCATTCCTCACAAACGATGCACTGTATCCAATCCTTCTTTTTTGATGGATGTACAAATTTTTCAGATCAATAACTGCAGAGCTAGTCTCTCAATCTAAGCGTAGCTTTGTTCTTCTTCTTCGTCATATTTTTCTTAGCCTCGCCTTTGCCGTTTTCTTTAAAGTTTTTCTTTTCTATTGCTCTTTTATTGTTTTTTTGCTTCTTTTTTAAGAAGATTACTCTTAGTCTGAGGGGATGTTATTCTTATTCTGTGGGATGTTAAATGGAGGATTGGTTTCGTTAATGTTTGTGGCTTGTATGCGGTACTTTATATTTCTCAACAACCTGATGTAGTAAGTTGTTTTACCATTGCTTTATTGGCTGTATCTTACATACTGTCATGTGACTACTGACCCAGGCCAGTTTTTTAGATAAGTACGTTCTAACCATGTTAAACAATAAAAGAATAACTAAGTAACAGAGCTTTTATTTACTGATCCGATACGCCTCGAAGGTCATGATCCGATTCGCCCCATATCAACGGAAACAAAAAAAATATGTTTTATTAGAATATCCGTCACAATACCATCAAAAACCAAATGATTTTGCATAATTAGATTCACGGTCTTTGCGATGAATCCATTATTGAAACAATTAAACAAAATATTGGCATGAAAAAGTCGAACATTGTAGTGACGTACTTTAGATTTAGCGCAAAAAATGCGTTCACCACACTTTGTCATCACGGGCGAGCGTCACTGGCACTGAAGTGTGAGCGAGAATGCAATACTTTAAATGGGAATAGATGCAGGGGAAAGGGAGGAAGCGATGTGCATCTATAGCTGCGTTCATTTACGTACGGTTTTTGAAATATTTTAATTTTACTTATTTTGATCCGATTCGCCCAGTGATCCGATTCGCCTCGGTCTACCCTACCTACTTCATTGCGGTGTAAATCAGTCATAGGAGTGGCAAGATTCAAAAGGTTAGGAACCACTGATCTATGACCATTCACTGCACTCAAAAGATGAATATACATACATACGGGTTTGGCTTCGCCGTAGTCGGGCAAAAAACTAGCTTTCGCCCGCGACTTCGTCCGCGTAGTGTTTAAATTTTTCAAAATACTTTTCTATCTACCAGAAAAAGTCAAAATCAAATAAAATGTAATAACGGAAACAATAAGGCTCATTGCATAAACAGAATGTGAAATTCAAATCACCTGAATAAAGCTCCCAGTCTTCGCAGACAAAAGTCTAACTATCGGTCCACATTATCTATCGATAACCTTCTCGAATTGTCATCGGCCAATAAGAACGTCGTTCGTCTATTCTAGCTCTAAAATGCCAAGTTAAATCTGCACGTTGAAGTCTTCGGTTTGCCCAGTCAAATGTTAGAAGTGACATGCACCATTATTGCCTTCAGGACAAACATTACCCGGTGGCTTAGAATGTTATCCAGGATTAGGTAGGTAAGCTTTTGTCCGCGAACAATCGACCTTCGGACTTTCCTATTTTGAATAGTTCTCCTATTATGTCGGATAGGAATGACGGTCATAGTTTCTAACTTGATTAATTAAAATATAGTTAGTATTTTTGGAAATGAAAACAATAGATGCTTTGTACGAATAAAAAAGGACGTCTTAGATGAAATATCCGTTATCTAAGTTACCGCCGTAAAGAAACCGCCTCATAAATTCATAAGTTGTTGATAAATAAAGTCAGTACTCCTACAAAATACAATCCTTATTTCTAACTCGCCGTAAAATTCGATATCCAAAACGTATAGCTGAACAAAGTCACCATAATTGTGAATAGCTCCAATATTTTATAGAAAATATGAAAATACATATATTATGGCTTATAAATAATTCGGAATCCTTAAGAGAGTACACTTCTCACCTGTGTCACTGGCACTACCAACCCAGACTTGAGGCAAACGGCAACAAAATATACAGTAGTCTCTCGACCGAGAATCTATAAGCTCTATGTGCAAAGGAATAGAGCTTATAATCGAATGATCAGGATTTGCCAATGCGGCGAAAAATATCTTATTTGAATAACCCAAGCTTCAGGGAAATGGATCGGATAAGCGTAGAACTTTTAACTGAAATAATATTGTCGTTTGTACAGGAAGAATATTTTTCTTGATTTTCGGAGCTTTTTTCCGTGGGTTCAAGCGATTTTGTCGTGTCCCAATGGGATTTCCTTTTACGGAACTGTTTTTTTATTCTTTTCTTATAGAAATTAATGTTTTTAACCATCGACTTCTGTTGTTTTTAAACAAAGAGCCACCTACACGGAAAAAAAGGTTTCTAGGAGTGAGAAATAATCATCTCCCTAAAGACGCCAGAGATTAATTTATTGTTTTTCTAGTAAATGTTCTTGAAAGTAAGCAGTTTTGTTAATCACTACATAGTATCAAACAAAGTCGCTTTCTCTGTCCCTATATCCCTATGTATGCTTATATCTCTAAAACTACGCAACGGATTTTGATGCGGTTTTTTTTAATAGATAGAATGATTCAAGAGGAAGGTTTATATGTATAATACATGCTTAATATAGCCGTGCGAAGCCAGGGCGGGTCGCTAGTTTAAGAATATAAATTAAAATGAGGAATACTGCATATCATTTAAGTTTTAAGAATTTTTAATAAAATGAAGTATAATTATTCTCTAGCCTCTCTATGCAGAGGATTGTTTCGTGCTTCAAAGAAATCTTTTTTATAAAATTAGTTTAAAAAGTAATACAAATCTATATATTTTAAAGGGAACTTCGCGTATGTTTTTTTTCCAAGAAGTCAACACCATTTTGAATATCTCTAACTTGAATAGAATGTTAAGAAATACCCGGACGTCATTAAGTGGACGCAAGAAAAGGATTCCTTCTCAAAACTTTTTTCTTTAACAAAGCATAAAAAACCACACATTGATGCTAGCGATAAACGAACAAAAAAACATACACTTAAGTGCGGGGGCACTCGGTAAACTTGAAGAAACTCCAACAAAAAGTATTCGCTAAGAGCTTTATACGAGCAATATTTCATAGTTTAAAAGACGAAACTCTCGGAATAGGTAGGTACCTTTTATTTAATGTTTATGAAGTCTACGGTCTTCCGCAGCTTGTTGCTTGGAAACTTGATTTTTTTGTTATGATCTTAAAGGAACGTAGAAAGGCCTGCGGTAATTTGGCTTTTTCCAAAGATTTACGTTTACTTTGTTTTCGTACTTATTAGGTACTTACCTAAATTGTATTTATATTTTATTTCATTGAATACGCGAACGTTTTCTGTTGTTAAAAGTCCCAGACTAACTTGATTTTTGTTAAGTAGAGTAACTGTAGACGCGACCCATTACATGACTTGTTCTACGATGTCTCTTTATTATTTAATTAGAGCGTAAGTAGGTTCATTAGGTTAATTTTTCCCATCTGCGGGAGGTTTATCTTTTTGCCTTAAATAAATATGGGTTGTTATGTAGATGTGACCTCTACATTTGTGACCTCTTTATGGATTAAAATACTGAATCGATTTTTATAAGTGGCATGACGTTGTAACAACCCCAAACGTTAGATTTCCTCTTTTTTATTTCCATTTCCACCCATAACTCACTTATCTCTTCTATACTTCACTATCACTACATAGTATAAAATAAAGTCACTTTTCGCCGTCCCTATTTCCCTTTGTACGCTTAGATCTTTAAAACTACGCAAAGAATTGATGCGGTTTTTTTTAATAGATTGATTCAAGAGGAAGGTTTATATGTATAAATACATGCATAATATAGCCGTGCGAAGCCGGGGCGGGTCGTTATGCTTAGATATTTTTCTGTGGTCTGGTTGTTTCTATTTATTATAAGTATATATTTACAAAAGAAAAGTATATAAGTAGTATATCCGTTGTCTAGCACCCATAACACAAGTCTAGTTACTTAGCTTGGGGCTAGATGGCGATGTGTGCAGTGTCCTGCCATATTATATTTATATTATACATATATTATTATATAAAGAGCAAATATTGAATTGTTTGTTTGTTTGCATTGAATAGGCTCCGAAACGACTGGATTAATTTTGATGAAACTTGGTATGAGGATACATTGATTAATTGGGAGTGCAATAGGCTACTTTTTATCCCGATATTACCACGGAATCTGTACTCGCGCTGTATCAGGGACAAGTTGTCAGAATTCTGACAATTGTACCAAATCCAACCTATTTTTTGGAAAGAGGTTGGATCAGCTACACAAGGCGCTTCCTTTCGCTCCTTGTTCACATTATATTTCATCCATTAATGACGTACCATGCATGCGTTACATTTGGTTTTTGCAAACGACGCTTAGGTACTCTTCTGCCAGATTGTAAAGACACTTCAGGTCAAAAAAATATTTCTTCTACAATTCAATTCAATTTCAATTTCAATTTCAATTTCATTTATTCACAAATAGAGTATGGTATGTACAGATGTCATAAATATTAATTAAGTCCTATGCTATTTAACCTACTTTAGGTATGTGAATTACAGTCGAATGAATTTAATATGGTGAAGTCAAATTATGTAATTAAAAATGTTAAGTAGTTTAAACAATATAAAAATAAAAATATACATGTCGCAAATAAGAAAATGTCAAAATGATTATAAATAAACATGTCACAAATAAAAGTCAATAACAAAATAATAACAATTAACAACAATTTAAGTCAAAAAATACATTGGCTTAGCAGATAAATCCGATCCTAGAGAGGTAAATAGTCCTTAAGGCTATAGAAGGCTTTCCGTGCTAGGAAACTGTGCAGTTCTCTTTTGAAAAGATTGAAGTCTTCAAGTTGTTCTATGTCTCTAGGCAACTCATTGTACATTCTCGGAGCCAACATTAAGAAACTCTTAGAAAGGATTGCTGAGTTAGATTCAGGTACTTTCAGTTTATGAGCTAGACGATTACTGGTCATACTTTTAAATAATTGAAAATTACTTCTGACAAATAATAGATTTTCATAAATGAACATGCAGGGTAAGGTTAGTATTTTAAGGTCTTGAAACAATTTTTTACAACTGTCAGTAGATTTTAGTCCATAGACGGCTCGTAAACATTTCTTTTGAGCTTTAAATATTAATTCCCTGTCCGTAGAATTGCCCCAAAAAATAACTCCGTATCGTAAAGATGATGACACATATGCATGATAGGCAGCCATTACACACTCCCTGTTTGCCACCTTCCTGAGATTATATAGAGCATATGAAAATTGATTTAATTTTTTTATTAGGTTATCAGTGTGTAATTTCCATGTTAGTTGTTCGTCTATTTGTAGCCCCAGAAATTTAGTGTTGTCAGTTAATGTTATTAGTTTGTTGTCATAATGTATTTTTATTTTCAATTGTTCAGTTCTTTGCCTAAATGACATGATTTTAGTTTTATCGAGATTTATTTTTAGGTTATTATTCATTATCCATTCTATGATTTTATTTAAATTATCATTTATTTTAAGTTCTAAAGAGTGATCTCTTCTACCATCAAACAGAATTGTGCTGTCGTCAGCAAATAAAGTCATGTCATATTCTGTACATTTAGGCATGTCATTTATGAAAATTATAAATAACAGCGGCCCTAATACACTTCCCTGAGGGACTCCACAAGTTATGTGCCTCTCAGAAGATCTGTAAGTCAATTCAGTTTTTGTTACAGTACAAAGCTTTTCAATTGATGTAATTTGTTTGCGTCCACTTAAATAAGATTTTATCAATTCCAGTACATTACCTCTAACCCCATAACATTCCAGCTTTTTTAATAAAATGTTATGGTCAACATAGTCAAAGGCTTTTGAGAGATCCATGTATAGTGCTACTATGGGTAATCTTTTGTCCATGTTAGTTATAATTTTTGTAAGAAAACCGTAAATAGCCATATTAATGTTTGTACCTTTCCTGAAGCCAAATTGTTTAGGAGATAGGAGATTGTTAGTCTCAAAAAAAGAATTTAACTTGCAGTGGATCACTTTTTCGATTATTTTAGAAAAAACTGAAAGAAGTGCAATCGGCCTATAATTATTCATATTTAGTGTATCGTCCTTCTTATGTACTGGTTTTATGACGGCTAGCTTTAACACTTGCGGAAAAGTGCCTTGTTCAATGCACATATTGATAATATGGCTTAGTACACCCGATATATCTAAGGCAACAGCTTTTATAACCATAGTGATCACTTCATCATATCCGAAGCTGTTTGTAGATTTCAATGATTTAATAATACTATAAATGTCATGTGGAATTGTAGGAGTCATATAAATTGAATTGATATTGGAATTTAATAATGTCGCATTGGATTGTAAATTAGTCGAAGATTTTGTTTGGTCAATAAAGTGGTCATTAAAAGCATTTACAATATCAATTGGATCAGTTAGAGTTATATTATTTTTTTGTACTTTGCATATACTTTCTCTAGGAAAATTAGATTTAGAGTCATTTATTATTTTCCATGTAGCCTTCGTCTTATTAGTGGCTTTGTTAATATAGTTAGTGTTAAGTGATTTCTTTGTTAATTGTATAATGTTTTTAAGACGTTTAGATAATAATTTGTATTCAATTTGACTCCCTGGTTTACGGTGGGATCTTAGTGCCCAGAGCATCTGTCGCTTTCGCTTGCAGCACAATTTGATACCCTTACTAATCCACTTAGGTTTCTGTTTTAACGTCATTTTCATTTTGATTATTGGAAAGCATAAATCATAGAATAGTTTAAATGTACTATGGAATTCATTAAACGCATCATCAGCCCTAACTTGAGTATAAACGTCACTAAAACTAAGACTATGTAAACAGCGTTTAAATTTGTCTAGGTTGTCCTCAGAAAAATCACGCTTGAATTTGAACCAATGTGAAAACGTATAGAATTTTTTTACTGTAAACGTAAGCGTCTGGGCTAAATGGTCAGATAAAGCAAATTCAGTGGTAGTGCATTTAGCTCCTCTGATATTATGTAGAATATTATCCAGACACGTGCCACTAGCAGAACGTGTTGGTGCCTTAATAATTCCAAATTTAAGATTATAGCTAGCTACTAGATGCGTGAATTTTTTTACTGTTAAGGAGTCCTTCAGTATGTTAATATTGAAGTCACCACTCACTACAACTTTTTTCTTAGGGTTAGAACATGTTTTGTCAAGAATAAGTTTAAGTTTATCAAAAAAACAATCAAGATCAGCAACCAAGGTTTTAGGTGCTCTATATATACATATGACTATTACATCAAGCTGAGTTAGTTCAATAGCACAACATTCAATTATACCAGGAACGCTATATACATCAATGTCTATTATTTTATAAGCATGTATAACCCTGATTAAGATACACGACCCGCCCCTACGATTTTTTCTGTTACAATAAGTTGCTAGTTTATAGTTGGGTATATGTAAACAAACATCATCACCATCGATCATGTTATGCTCAGTGATACACAGAATATCTACAGAGTTCCCATTATTTAGCTCATCGATATGCACAGTTAGCTGCCCAGATTTATTTACCAAGCCAGCGATATTCTGATGTACAATAGTAAGTTTATTATGCACGAAAAAACTCTTGTCGTACAAGACTTCGGTCAACGTTACTATTTGGTAAAATGTTTACATCTGAATTTCTAAGGTTATCAGTTTGAGTACCCTTATTAACCGGCTTTACAATTGAATTTCTGTAGGAATTAAAAATAATTTTATAGTTAAAACGGAGTATTTCTCTTAAAAGTGATTGACATAAATTTACTGTGAAGAGATTACTAGGTGGAACAAAACGACTGTAATCCATATCAAGATAAGTAACATTAGGATGTCTTTGACAGATGAACCTCAAATCATAGTTCAATTTGTATTCTCTCAAGTTTATATTAAATGGAACCTCACTAATAATGACATTAGTATGAGCAACAGTGTTTAGCCAAGAATTAAGGTGAAACTGTATGTCATAGGGATTATTGTCGTTTGTGCCAGCCAGAACAATGACAATATCAAATTTCGTAAAACTTGCTATATCTTTTGTAGTAGAGTTAAGTACTTCATTAAGTCTAGCACCAGGCTTACATATACTCTTAACATTATAATCATTGCCTAACATGGCCCCCAGTTTTGTCCGTAAATAACGTCCTTGGCCATCCGCTAGTATAAGGACGTTATGTTTGATTGACCTATTATATTCATTTATCTCTGAAGTATGGTATGTTTTCATTCTGCTTAGTTGTAAAAGTTTATTTTGTATTCTTGATAATTTTGGTTTATTTGAATCAATGTGATGTTCTATGTTATTCTCTCTGTCAGCGTTACAATTGTCACTATCATTTCGTTCTTTATAAGCGTCCTCGTTTATGTCTTCGTCAGGTCCCAATGTAGATGCAATGTGAATTGTGTCAATAGGATTTAAAGTATTTATATTATTGGATAGATCAATGTCAATATTATTCAAATTATTACATATTTCTGCTTCGTTATCTGCGTCATGCCTCGTTTTATCTAGTGTTCCGTTAGCTTTATTTTGTAGACTAAAGTTGGCCTGTTTTGGGGTGGCAAAATTTAACTTTGTTCTTCTGAGACTATCACTGCTTTTCTTTTGAGATGATTTCTTTGGTGTAGATTTGCAAATGTCTTTTAGTTGGTTAACCTGAGTGTCGTAAGACGCTATCTTCTTTTTAAGCATATTATTTTCTGTGAGAAGGTTTACGATTTCACTGTCAGCAATTTCCAGCTTCTCTCTTAATTCTAATATTTGTTTTTCCAACATATCAATTTTTTCGGTTTGGTCAGGTTGAATATCAGGACAGCTTCTGTTTAATATTGAGTTTTGCTGTAACATCATAGACAGATCTCCAACTTCTTCATCCAGTGATAATCCTTCAAAAGAGTTGTCAGTAGACACATTAGGTTTGTGTTCCATTTGACGAGTATCATCTGTATGCGGTGACGAAAATGCAGTTTTTTTACTCGCAGCTGCAGCTGTCTGCGTTGGCCCTTTGTTATACAAGCAATTTATGCATTTCCAAGTTGATTTCTTCTCAGCATCCATCAAGTAGAATAGCCTTTCGGATTTCTTAGAGCAAGCTACATGAAATGCATTTTTACACGTTGAACAGCGTAGGAAATGTTTGTCAGAAATCGTTTTTTTACACTTAAAGCACTTAGAATCCATTGTGAAGAAATTTATTTCCAACAAAAATGAATTGCAAGTCTGAGATTCGAACTCGAGCCGGTAACTCTGTAGTCCGACTTGGTAGCCGCTTGACCACCGAAGCGTTAGAGTTGACGTCGAAAATTTCAAACAGTTTGGTGATCAATACAGAAATGCATGTAGGTGGGCGTTGCTGATTAGGTCAGTAACCCCCAACACAACACTGCACTCCACTTGCACACTGACTGTGAGTCATATTATTTTAAATGTTACACCGTTTATTTATTATTCAATTCGAGGTTTAAGAACTGTTTTATTTAGTTTTTTGGAAGAAAAAATCTGTCAACACGATCTATGTGTCGTTAGGTACACAATGATGTAAAATGGATAAATAAATTGTTAGATTTTCACTCGTAATAAAATTTAAAGCACAGAACGATAGAATACGTGACCTCTCGGTATGACGCCCCGCGCCTCACTCCTACCTACTTGTAAACACGAAAAATCAGCGTTGTGGTGTTTTTGCCGACGCAACATTATGCTGAGTATAATCCTTTTTAACCGACTTCAAAAAAAAGAGGAGGTTCTCAATTCGATGTATGTTTTTTTTTTTAATTTTTTTATGGATGTTCCCGCATATCTTCTTTGTTTATCAACCGATTTTGATGAATCTTTTTTTTTTGGTTACACTACAAGTTAAAAAGTTTGATTAATTGTTTAGATTTAATTTTCTGTATGTAGTATGATTACAAAAAAAAGTATTTTTCTTTCTTTCTTTTTTCACTTCTTGTATTAGAATCAATCGAGTATAATGACCACCAGACCATGCGTCACCCATATCGCGGAGGAAGCAAGCACTTTGCGGTTTCTTTGCCGGTCTCCGACGTATGGTAATATGGTTTCCTTCCTAAGGCCGTGGACCCATAAATAAGGTGCCAGCCAACGCGCGGCCTCGCCAACTGAAAAATTACCAACTTGTAACGTAATTAATGTAGCATCGATTTAGATGCGGTAAACACTTTAGTTTTGGGATTATATATATAGTACGGGATCCCTTTAAGAACGACCTTCATCTGTTTAATGGATGAAAAGTATTTTATATCAAACTAGCGACCCGACCCGGCTTCGCACGGCTATATTATGCATGTAATAGACATATAAACCTTCCTCTTGAATCACTCTATCTATTAAAAAAACCGCATCGAAATCCGTTGCGTAGTTTTAAAGATCTAAGCATACAAAGGGACATAGGGACGGCGAAAGTGACTTTATTTTATACTAAGTAGTGATTAAATAGGTCAGTAAATATATTGCAAATGGGTTGCCAAAAAAATTCAGTCGAGAATGATTGATTTATTTTTATTTTTTGTTTTTAGACTTGTCACTGATTTGGTCAATAGACCAACTAATGAAATACGTAATCTTAATTTTGACTTAACTTTAATTCATTAACAAGACCAGTGCAAATTTCTAGTATCGATTTACCTGCCTACCTAAGAGTTGTGACGGGAAAAAATAGTCAACCTACCGTTTGTATAATAATATGCGATAGGCTTCATACTTTCGATTGGTATGGAATTTGTCTCTTATACAAACCAGTAAAAGGTTTAAAACAAAAACAAAATATTGTTAATTGATCATATTCTATGGTTTAGACTTTCTCTTATGTACTAAAACAAAGTTATCTATATGTATATAAAATTTTCTCGATATATATAACGTAGTGACAATGTTATATTTAACATAATAGACGTCATAATAGATGAGTACTTTAATAATCAAGACCTTTTATTTATTGATACCTTGAAAATAATCAGAGGGTTCTTCATATTTTTCGACTTGGAGATTTAATTTTTAATACAATTTATTTTTATTTTGCATAAGGAAAAAGAAGTAGGAAGTAATCTGCCAATAACAGGCTGTTATTATGCTCACGACATCCACACTTATTTCTGACTTAAGTACCTATTTTAATTTACCATAGATCCACCATTAAGCCGCCTTAGTACGCGTTAAGTATTCTCAAAAAATAGAAATTAAATGTTATTGTTTTAGGTGATAATCCCTATTTTACTAAGCAAACCACTTTTGTTTTCGACATTTGAAAATTCGAACATTTTCACACCAAAAAATGTTGAGGTTTTAAAAATTCAAAATCAGCTGGTTTAAAAAAAAAAGTCATTCAGACTTAGGATTAGGACAGTTGATCAAACTTAAAAAAAAAGGTTAATAACCTCTCCGTGTAAGGAACAGCTGATTTATAGGTAAACATAATAAAAAATTGTGTTTAGGTCAGCCTTTCCCAACGTGGGCGATAACGCCCCCTTGTGGGCGCTGCAGGCGTAAAGGGGAGCGGTAAGAGACCTAAAAAAATGGGTGCGTTATGTACTACCTACTGCGCTCAGAAGGCCAATTCTCGTAAATAATATGGTTTAAATTACATTTCAATATTCATTCCGATTGCATTTCGATTGCAAAAGATACCCTTAAAGTCAGTTTATTTTTTACAAAAAGCGAACTTTGAGGGTATTTTGAGCTACTTTGAGGGTATTATTTGTGATCGAAATGCAATCGAAATGATATTGAAATGTAATTTGAACAATGTTAATTACGAGAATTGGCCTTCTGGTTTCAAATTAACTCTTGCGGGTTATAGTAAAAGTCCCTTCGGCCGCATACGAAACCAGAGGTTCGCAACCAGTTACCAAAAAAAAAATCCTCTTCGTACGAAACCAGTTTCTTAACAAGAGGTTTTTTTCCTAACACGAAACCCGGTTTCGAAATAGGAAAAAATTTAGAATTAATATTTAATCTCCGCTAATATAGCTCACAATAATTAATTAATTTTTAGGTGGTTTTTAAGTAGCCAAAAAAATGGAGGCGCTAAAAATAATTTATTCTCAAAGTGTAGACAAAATAAGTTTGGGAACCCTAGGTTTAGGTGTACAGAAGTGGCCATCAACCGCTTGCTTATATGTTTACCAATACCCATTCAATTCAATTTCTTCTTTATGGCCTTCTGCTGACACGATGTGCAATTTCGGCCAGTATCACGTGATATATACTTATCTATCTACCTATCACATCAATCAAAGAGATAACAATTATTAAACAAAATAAACTAAATAACAATACAATAAAGTTAATAAAACTCGATACCATCCCGTTATTTATAACGCTCTAGTAATTAAATGATCGAAAATGTTTACAATGAAATATTATTTGTAATAATGAAACACATTTCACTCTATATTGCTCTATTTATTCTACAGATAATGGTGTAATGATATTCTTTGAAAGTTCAATGGTTGTTCTCCGTTCAATTATTGAGAGTTATTTGCGGGAGTCTGATAGGTATACCGCGATAAAGTTTGCTTTAATTTTTGCCAGTAAAAAAACTAGTGGTTCTGCGAATAGGCGAATAGTTGACCTTACGAGCTTAGATTTTGAGGAGTTTTATAATAAGACCAGGTGTTCCATCAATCCCTTGCAGCTTGCAGCAGCCCTTTGAACGCATAAAACACGATCTCCTATACGATCTCCTATATTACAGGTGATCCTAGTTTAGGAGACAGGGACTCCACGTTTTTATCTAAAATCTTCATTGTTTACATGTGAACCATTTCCCTAATTATTTTTATCATAGCTTTATAAGAATACTACTATTTTTGTATAAGATAAAATTTAGGGAAACAATTTTTGTTATGACGATTGTAGCATATTTATTTGTGAATAAAGTTATTATTTTTATTATTCACTCATTCATTTATTTTTCTTAAATTTAGGTTTTTACAAAAACAAACTGAATACAAAATATATACATCACTATATAAACTTATAAAAAAAATTCCATCTAAGCACTTACATACTAGGTACCTAAATAAAATTAAATTTACAAGTCTTAACAATAACGTATAAATTTTGCATATAAAACAGTAAATTATTATAAAAACCTAAACCTAGAAGACCGTCGGCAGCGAAGCAAGGCCCAGGCTACCGATGGTTGGGGCTGCAAAGACAGAAACCTTCTTACGATACGTGCCGTATCCGTATTATTATTATTAAAACCAACTGCGCAAAACTTTACCTTTACGCAAAATACCACTTACGCAAAATACTAACTACGCATAACACCAACTTCGAATGAACTAAAATACTAACTACGCATAACACCAACTTTGATTTAGAAACAAACAAATAGGCACAAAAGACGATCAAAGACGGCGACATAATATCAGGTAACTGCCGAAATGACTTCACTACAAGTTTTTGTGCTGCGAGGTGCTACTTAGCGTGCTACCAAGTACTTCAAAGCGTGCTACGAAGTACTTCAAAGCGTGCTACGAAGTGCTACAGCTAACGCTACGAGTAGCTACGACGTAGTAAATGCTACGAAGCTCCTCAAAGAATTGGCCGAGTTAGCCTGCGTTATTTGTACTAACTTTTTGTGTTATTTTGTGTAACATACTCAACGACAATATCAATATTCCACTCGAAACCCAAACTTAAGATATACTCTGTTTATAAACCGCCCACCTTATCCACAGCATAAACAAACACGTCTCGTATGTTTAGATATTTACATATCAGTGGTATAGAGGCAATATTTTAACTTTTTAAATTAATGACTTTACACGACTTGTGCATGCAGCCAGTGTCAAGTGAAAATAATTACACAAGAGCACACGTTTAAGGAAAAATTCGTCATCAAATTAATTTGTGAAACAAACTAGTGAAATACATAAAAAGAAAATATTTTAATCCCTGCTAATGTAAATACTAGGATTTTTTAAGAAGTGGCAACACTGTTATTGAAATTATGCCATTAGGTAAATATTGGTGATGTTATAATTAGAAATATACCTAAACTCTGGAAAAAATTAATGTAATTTAACCAAAGTTGACAAAGTCTTTTTCAATTCTTTTTGGGCTTATGTAACTAAGAACTCTTAATCTAGAATCTAGGGGGTAACTCCAAGTACCTAAGAGAGAAAACGTAATTTTTTAACACACTGTATAGCCAGTGTCAAGTGAAAATAATTACATCAAGAATATTTTTAAGGCATCTCCATATTAATTTACAAAACAAACAAGTAAAAAACATAAAAAATGACATGTTAATCCCTGGCTGATGTGTAGGTTATTGATTTCGACCATATTATTGTGTTCTCTATTCTACTGTATGAAAAATAAATATCTTTGGTCATATGTTAACACTATATTCTTCTCTATCACATCTCATGCATAAAAGAGAGACAAAGATGTGTGAAAACACTTCCGTACATTTTCAGTGTTTCTCGTTCAAAGGAAAAGGCGATTGCGCTAGAAATGCAGATTGCTTGCATTCTCACGTCAATGAAAACCAGACTACTTGAGATAAGGCTAGTTTGTAATAAAGGCATATGTGATACCTAAAAATAGTACATTGTTATCCTAGGTGTGAAAGTCACTCATTACAAGTCCCGAGACGGAGTTTGGCGCCCGAGCGTAGCGAGGGCGCTAATAGTTCGAGGGACTTAATGAGTCTTTCACCCGAGGTAAACACTGTGCTTTTCATTACGAATAATACATTAAATTCTTCCTAACAACGAGAGTGAATGAGAGACTCCATACCACATGAGTAAATAATACAACCAGAGACTAATGTGTCATACAAGGCTCTATAACAAGTCCACTACTACAAGCTTGACGCGCGTGTGTGCCTGAGCACTGGCGGCACATCACGTACGGAGAGAAACCGGTCTATACTGGCTCGGCCAGTGCCCAAGTTCAGGGCTGTCACACTCGCATGCGAGCGGTAAACATCACGCGTCGCATGTTTGTTTCATATTGTTTAATAAAATATAGTGTTATTAATTTGGTCTTAAGTAGGGAGGGAGTGAGTCTGTACCATTCTTCTTTTTTTCGAAGGAAGGGTGGGAACGATTGAGTGAGTGAGTGAGCGTGTGCTCCAGTCTAAGCAACTAGGCTTGTGTTATAGTGACTAGACGCGACAGATATAATAGTTATAAATATTAAATATGTACCTTTACTGAGTGGGAATTGAGTGTGTGAGTGCCCCAAAAACGCCCATAATAAAAGACACTGATACTTAGTTTACACATTTTTTTTGGAGCGAAGTTCCTTATCTCGCGTTGCGAAAAAAGAGACGGAAAAAGTTAAGAACAAAATATAAAAAACGAAAAACATTAATTTATTACAACTCCTTAACTAATTAATCGAAAGGAACTTCGTTCTATCCGGGTGTGCCTTGACACCTCTCAAGTTTTTTTTATTTAATATAATCCACCTGTGCCAACCCTACATGATTACGTCACAATTACGTATTCATTTTGACAGCTCCGAACAACCTTAGCCTCTGGTCATCTCTACTCATGTGTCCATACTACTTGATCCTCTTACAAGGTTGGGACCAAAGAGGTTATATACATGTAGTGTTATTCTTTAGTGTTACTTAAAGCAAGGAGGTTAGGTTTTTAAAGTTCCTTATGCGTAATGTTACTGATACTGGCTACATGCACATTGCACAAGTCGTGCGAAGCCATAATTTGACATGACAGCTGTCAGTGAAAGAGAAAAGCTGGACTGCACGGTTCTAACGGAGATTAGACTCAGGACTTTAGGTGACATCAAAAGCCTTCCAAAGATTTTTGAAAAACCACATCTTGTGGCAAAATTTATGGAAGAGCTGGGCTGGTTCTCCCCCTGACAAGTAGAACCTTACGCAAAGGGGACCCAACTAAAGAGGTCTGATTGCGGAAAACAGCCCGTATACAAGTACAAGTACAAGAGAAAAGCCCTAGGGCTGGAAATTTTATTTTCTACACGCTCTTCATGCATCTTTAGACCTACTTTCGGAGTATGAGTAATGAAAAAGTTTTTTAAATTAGTGTAATTATTTTATCGCCTAAATAATATAGATAATTATAATAAATATGATTTGACAATAGGGATTTTATCTCTTAAAGTACCTCAATCTTAATATTTTATAAAATCCTCTTCATCCAAAGGTCCAAAGGACCGCTATATTATATTTTATAAGTTTAGATTTTTAAAATGAATTTTTATAACTTCTGTGTGCAAGACAAAAATTCACAAAAAAAATTTCCTTGCCGGAATTTTTTAGTCTTCAAAACTTTTTTTTTTTTTTTTAGATAAATTTAGGTATTAGAAATGAACTTTCTGTCATTTACATCAAAAACTCATTTTAATAAACAAAATTTCACCGGAAGCGGAAAATAAAATAAACCGTTTCCCGATTCAGCCGGTATCGATCTGTGACAAAAATGTCTCCGTCGTGTTTCCCAATTAAGGTTGACATTGATTCTGTCTGCAGCCTGCGCTCAGTGGCTGCTCCTGAAATAGCTGCGGCCGATGCGATCAATGTTCCACAAATTCCGAGACCGAGCGACTTACCACCTTATTTGTTGCGACCCAAACACTATGCTAACTGCATTAACTAAACGGCTATTGCAAATTGAACTTTAAGGTCAATCTGAATAGAGCCAAAGACATTGTCTCGTCTGATATGCATAAACGTTTACACATTACGAAATGATGAAGTCTTATGAGTGACGTGAAGAGGGTTTGGGATCGTTTCCTGGTATACTCGTATGTAAAATTCAATAGACTGTTGTAAATATTGATTGTATTAATAAAATTAGCGACCCGCTCCGGCTTCGCACGGCTATATTATGCATGTATCATCATCACTACATAGTATAAAACAAAGTCGCTTTCTCTGTCCCTATATCCCTATGTATGCTTAAATCTTTAAAACTACGCAACGGATTTTAATGCGGTTTTTTTAAATAGATAGAATGATTCAAGAGGAAGGTTTATATGTATAATACATGCATAATATAGCCGTGCGAAGCCGGGACGGGTCGCTAGTTATACATTTAAACCATCCTCTTGAATCACTCTATCTATTTAAATAAAACAGCATCAAAATACCGTTGCGTTGTTTTTAAGAATTAAGCATACATAGGGACAGACAGCGGAAAGTGACTTTGTTTTATACTATGTAATGATACTGTACAATTGGCTATAAGGACGCTCGTATACATATTATATGCGAAACCATTTGCACTTATATTAAACAAATATTTAAAATAATTTTCTTCTTTTGAGACGAGTTAAAATCGATTCAATTTATTATTTTTGGAAGAAATTGTAATCAACATTTTCTACTCTTTAGAGGTTAATTTTAGGTTAGATTTGCGAATGTCTTCGTAAGAATTTCGGGGATTCAATTTTGGATTAGTATTGAAAATTGTAATTATCATTTTAAACTCATAAATATAGTATTTGTTTACGATTTGGAGCTCATTTAAGTAGGGTTTGAGATTGGATTTGCACCTACGTGTTTACATTACATTAAAGTCCCACAATATGAGCTAATTAGCTGACTACAAAGTGGTCACTGTGGTTAAAAACGCATCGCTGACGTTTGCAGCATATTCAATTGACACACGTAAATCGCTGTAGAGTTACTTTACGCCCATTATAAGCATGCCAAATGTCCAAAATACTTTTCGCATAAATATTTCTGACAGTTACTTTACAGGAATTTTAGCTTATTGATTGAATATTCAGCAAACGTCAGTAATGCTATTTTGATCACGGTGAACACTTTGTTGTCAGCAATTTAGCGCATATTGTAGGAACTTAAGGGCTGGTATGACCTGAAAAATCCCTTTTTAAATGAAAAATTAAGTAACTTCCGCTACAGCTCCAACACTAATTTTTATTTAGAATGTAACTTCAGATCTTTAAGCAAGTTTTCCCTGAATGAAAACATAACAGCATTAATTTTTTTCGAAAGTTTTTTTTAAAACTGGGCCTTATAAAATTATTTTAGATAGATAGATAGATATAACGTTTATTTGTTCTCCAAAACACACATATTGCTATACAAAAGGACTTAATCTAATTATTACAACATTTTCTCTCCAATCAAAGTATAAACAACATGTGTGTGTTGCAGCAGTACAAAAGGGCCATGACTCAGTGTGTAGTTTCACTCTAGCGAGTGAACACTGATATTCTGTCATCACCCAAGAGAGAGAAAGGAAACCAATGAACACAACATTGAGCACGAACAGGTTGTTGTAGATAAACTACAGATGCTACTTGTATATTTATATATATAGTGGTATATGTCTAATACAAATACATAAATAGATAATTAAATTAGGTAACATACTTACAATAGATATAAAAATAAAAAATACATAATGAATACACATAAACTAACCGAATAAGTCACTATACTTAAAATACATAATTATAAGATACAAGGAAAAGAAGAACGCTAAGTGCAATCACACAGCAAAATCCGCCAGCAGCCAACCTCGTGGTATTCCCAAATTTTGCCGTTCTAATAAGATCTTCTTGTAGTTTATTCTAAAAGAGTGTTTGGACCTCAAACGCCTAAGAGGTGGAGGAATATTGTTCCAGCACTTGGTTGACAGGTAGCGGAAACTGCCCTTGAATGCCACAGTTTTGTGACGATATGGGAACATGACATCCCGAACTTCTCTAACGCCATATCTGTTACCAAACGAGGAGAATTTTAACTTGGCGCAGAGATATTCAGGTTTTCTCTTATTGACGACGTCGAATAGTAAACAAGCCAAGTGCAACTGCCTACGAGACTCCATATTTAACATGGATGCGTTATTTAGGTATGGTGTAATATGACTCCTTGGTGGAATGTTGTAGCAAAAGCGGCAACAAGCGTTTTGGATACGTTGAACAAGTCGTCGGGTCTTTGCCAGCAACCGAGGCCCATACACCAGGTCCGCATAATTGAGCCTTGAAAGAATCAATGATTCACAAAGCGTGATACGTACAGTCACACAAAGGAGGTTCCGAATCCTGTACAATACCTTTAGCCGGTAGAAACACGATCTTACCAAGTCCAATACATGCCTCTCAAAACGCAGCTGACCATCAAATAGAACCCCCAAATTCCTAGCCTCCTCAACTCGCTCGACACCAACACCATCAATGCTGACAATAGGGTTGTATTGGAGAGTCCGATCTATTTGCGTTTTTGAGCCAAATATCATGAATTTGGACTTAGCAGGATTAAGCACCAATGAATTTCGACCAGCCCACCCAGAGATACGTTCCAGATCATCATTTATTTTTTCGACTGTATCACCTATATCAGCAGGACGTCCAGAGATGTACAACTGCACGTCATCAGCGTATAAGTGATATTTAGAATGTTCTATATTCTTTACTATATCAGCACTATACACAATGAATAGTAAGGGGCCAAGAATGGACCCCTGTGGTACCCCTCGCAGAACTGGTTTAGGCTCAGACAGAACAATACTCCCATCGTCTTTCACCAATTTGACAACCTGCGTGCGTAGACTTAGATAGTTGTTAAACCAGGCCAGAGCACCGCCGTCAGCACCATAGTAAGATAGTTTCGATAAGAGAAGAGGAATGCTTATGCTGTCAAAAGCACGCGAAAAATCGAGCAGTACAAGACACGTGCTATTACCCAAGTCTTGTTCAGCAAGTATATTATCTACCACATCAGTCAGTGCAGTTGTAGTACCCATGCCCTTACGAAAACCTGACTGGAATGTTGACAATATCTCATTATCCTCCACGTATTTCGTTAGTTGCATACTAATAACTTTCTCCAGGACTTTAGACAAGTATGGAAGAATACTTATAGGTCTCAAGTCTTTAGGACTGGAAGGGCTGTCGACTTTTGGAAGTGGGGTAATAATTGCAGACTTCCATATACTAGGTACTTCACCTGTTGCTATAGACCTATTTATCATCTCTGTAATTATGGATAGAGTATGTGGCAGTGTGAGCAATAACATGTCCTTACTAATACCATCAGCACCAATGGCATTAGTAGTAATGGATAAAATAATTTTAGCTACTAGTGCTTCACTTACAGCTTCCAGCGTGAAGGTCCGGTCATTGAATTTATTGAATTCATAATATGTCATTTCAGAGATCGGAATCAGTTCATTTCCGGGTATGTCAAGAAAACTTTCATTTATTTTGCAAGGGTCATCAAAACAATCGGGCAAACCATCGTTCCTTTTACTATCTACCATAACAGTTTCTTTAAGATTCTTCCAAAGCAACTTCGTATTCTTTTGATTTGAATTTATTTTGAAGTTATAGTACGCTTTTTTCTCCTGAGATATACTGTCTACGACAAGTTTTTTTAATTCTTTGTAGTATTTCTCAGAGCTTTCAGACTTTACTTTCCTATAGTTGTCGTAGGCTTCATTTCGCTTTTGCATCATAATTTTAATGGTATCCGTAATCCAAGGTAATGAGCTATCGTGCTTTATTTTAATGGTTTTTAAGGGCGCGTGCTTATCAAAGAGATGATTTAATATTACATTAAAGACATTGACCATACCTTCAGCTGTTCTCTCAAGAAGCACCAGATTCCAATCAATTGACTTAAGGTCATTATTAAAATTATCTATAAGTATGTTTTTGATGGGTCGATATGTTAAAATTTTAGGTGGAATTTTAGGTCTTTTAATTGCAAAAGTTACATTAATCATTGCGTGCCCCAGGCCCCCAGTGATATTTGTAACGCTTACGTCACGTACAGGTGCGTCAGTGCAAGCAAGATCTATTAGTGTTTCGGTATCCTTAGAGAAATGAGTAGGCCTGGTGACAAGTTGTTCTAGTTGCAAACACTTCAAAAAATTTAGCAATTTAAGTGTTTCTGCGTCATGTATCTTCAAAAAGTTTATATTAAAATCTCCGACTAACACAACGTAGTCATAATTAGAAAAATAAGCGATAGAATCTGTCAAAGCATCAAAGAATGTATCGATATTCACCCAATTCGGTCGATAAGCTGTACCTATGAGAAAACTGCGGCCATTTACAGTTGTTGTAAACCACATTTGTTCTATACTCGCAGCGGGATGTTTAAGTAATCGGCCACGTATTCCTCGCCTAACATACAAAGCTATACCTCCCGCGTGACCTCTACGCATTGAGATAGGACGAGGACAGTTGCGAAGACGGTAGCCGGGAGCAGAGGGCGCACGGTATTCCTGTCCCTCCCGCAACCAGGTCTCATTTATAGCCATAATATCAGGACTAAATTTATCCAAGGCAATAAGAAAATCTTCGTGACCCGTTCCCAGAGACCCCGCATTGTATAGCCCTAACCTGAGGAAATTAGTTCGAACCATTGATAATAATTAAAAAAAATTGTAAAACTTGGTATGTTACTGGACCACCTAACACCAAAACCATTATATGATGCCTTGTCAAACCACAGCTACCACATAAATAATAATAATAATAAGTTAAGGTAAAAAAGTAATAAAATGTAAAAATAAATAGATTAAAAAATAAATTAATATTGTGAATAAATACTCTAAGAGAATACAGTCCATGTGTGAATGTTATGATCATATTATGATTTAAAAAGACTACTGCAACATACATCTGTATAACACATTTATTATATGCAAAACTGGTAGGGAAAATCAAATAGTCAAAATTACAGTATGGATTTAACTGCACTAAATAAATAACTCTCGTTGATAATAAAATAAGCAAAAACAAGATTATGAGTGACCTGAAAATATTGATTGTTTTTTGATTAGGTACACATAATATTAAATTAACGACATTATTACCTAATAGACTTCTATAGAACAATCGTACAAAGTGACAGGAGTATAGAATAAAAACTGTGAAGTACAGAAATATAGTTACTAAATCAGTATTTTTGAGGCCAACGCAAACAATTACAAAATCAATAAAGCCATAGTAAGTATCCTTCGACAACAGTAGAGACTTTTTTATGCAAAACAGTAACCGTCATATAATTCCAACACCGAAGACTCTATCAAAATCGGTATCTAGTTGGATGCGAATAGGTGGAGCACCCTGCTCTTTGCGAACATAGATGCGTCCGTCTCTAGTCCAGCAACCAGACTTCCACTGTTGACGTCGACACGCCTCTCTCGCCTTCGCGAATAGTTGCCTGTTGAACTTCGTCAGTCGCTCGTTGACAAACACTCGAGCAGGAGGGCCGGCAGCCCCGAGGTCAGCAGAAGTAATGCCTCGACGAACACGCGCCGACTGCATGTAGGTGTCGCGTGTCGTATGACGCGCGAAGCGAATCACGATCCGACGAGGCCTCACGGCCGGCGCGGCCGGAGCATCTGCATTAGAAGCGCGCACTATCATGGGCGCGCCGACTCTCTCGACGGAAACTATGTCGTTTTCAGCGAGCGACATACCCATCTTTGTGGCCAACAGGGTAACTATGTGTGTAGGGTTTTCTCCCTGAGTTTCAGGGATACCAGATACCTCTACATCGTTTGAAAGGCTGCTTTGCTCGCGATCATTTATCTCCATCTTGAGAGTTTGTATTGTGGTCTCAAGTCTCACGAGAGCGCTAGAATTGCTGCTGCCCTGACTACGTTCTAACTCTGTTAGCCTTTTGTCGATAGAGTCGATTTTCTCGTCGTTTGTTTTTAGACTAGACCGTATGTCTGCAACCTCTGATCGAAGCTCACGCATTACAGAGCATAGACCACTAATTTCTTTGGCAAACTCCTTTAGCTCAGTGGTAAACGAGCTCCTCATTTTACTGAACTCTGACAGAATCTCCTCCCTGAAAACTCTCATGTGCAGCTGTAATTCAGTTTCAGTAAAATCAATGGTCATATTGTGAGCTGTGTCGTCCAGTCCCACATTTTCGACATTCTCCAAAGGCGGGCACGATGCAGTATAATTTTCAGCCGGGTCGGTAGTACAGGGATCGCGGCCCCGGGGGATCTTCATCAGACCGTCCCCTTCCACAGTCTTTTCATTCTCTGAAGGCGCGGAAGACGTAGAATAATTGTCAGCGTGACCGCGGACAGGTGTTGAAGGATCGCGCCCTTTGGGTGTCCTACTCTGGCATTCGCCACATCTCCACGTATCTGCCACAGTAGCGCCCAGTGGGACCCGCACACAGACATGATGGCTTATTGATCCACATTGGGGACATGTAACGCCATCTCGCGACATAAATTTGCCGCACGCATTACATTGAGCCATGGTTCTTAGATTGATCTACTGTCCGGTATAGGTTTAAAGTTGGTTGACGATAAAGTACTGTCACTCGACACTAGATGGCAGCAGCGTCTTTAGTTCAACTGATAACGCTAGATGGCGCCACTCGAAACTAGATGGCATCAACGTCTTTAGTTTTAATTGATACGCTAGATGGCGCCACTAGTTAATGTTTACAATTTTAAATTATTCAATGGTATCATTTAGGTATGGTGTAGATTTACCATAGAGTTTGTGACCTGTTTTAGCACTGTGTAAAGCACCCGGACGTTAATATTTCACTTTCTACGGAACAAGTTCAGTGGTATGTAATTCTCAAGAGTCAATGTGGGTAATTAAATAAATAATATCGTAACTCACAATTTAGTCCAGTTTTTTGTAATAAAGTCCGCAATTAGCAAATGATGTGCTTAGATAACACTATCAGTTTCTCACAACAACACTAGTATCACAAATAACGAAAGTTAAACACTATTTGAGTTGTCCAATTATTTTAAACAATAAATATTCTGCGGAGCACTTCGCACCCATTGAGAACCCTCCCCTCTCCTCCTACGATAACGTAAAAACTATAATGACTAGCAACAAGAAACTTTTTTGTTTAGATAGTCGTTACAGTAATCTAGTTTCTGCCCGGCTGTTTTGTCAATCATTGAAGTTTTTCATTCATGAATTACCAATTTTGTTAAAAAGCGGCCATTGAGCGGTGCGCGTGCGAAATGGATAGCGTTTAGTACGAATATACAAGCCATAATTTAAATACGTTGCAAAGAAAATACAAGCGCTGCTCATGTTTTGTTCATAGAGTAGGTACTAAAATTGATTATTTTCAATTCATTGCACACCTAATATCGATTGCCGTGAAACAAGTGATGTGTAGTCAATTCAGCCAGTAAGTGCATTACATAGGTGTCCATTTATACGCCTACCTACATCGTAGATTACAATACAACTGGCTAACAGGTGACATTGTTGTTAATTGAGGCAATCGAGTGTCTATACATTGTTGCAGCTCAATCGGTGTATCACGGATGTGTCCGGTTGTCATCTTGTTTCAACAAATAGTCTGCCTACCTTCCAATTCATTCTCATAGAATTTCCCATATTTCTCTCATATTTTCCTGGGTACTCGACCACTCTCGGTCACTACCCTCATTGTCATGTTAATCAATAATGGTTTAACTCGAATTACATATAAGTATTTTTTAGAATTTAACAAGCAGGTAGGTACTGCACATTTTACTGTCTCAAAAAACATACCGTGTGTTATGGTTCTGTGGTAACTTTTAAATTTGTCTGTCATATTAGAAGTGATATAATTTAATTTAAAGCGTTACGTGTTTTAGATGTTTATAACATCAATTTTGAACTTTTTGTGGGAAACATTAGATGACAACGCTCGCCACTGCTTCAGTCTTTTTGTGGGAAACATTAGATGACAACGCTCGCCACTGCTTCAGTCTTTTTGTGGGAAACATTAGATGACAACGCTCGCCACTGCTTCAGTCTTTTTGTGGTAAACATTAGATGACAACGCTCGCCACTGCTTCAGTCTTTTTGTTGGAAACATTAGATGACAACGCTCGCCACTGCTTCAGTCTTTTTGTGGGAAACATTAGATGACAACGCTCGCCACTGCTTCAGTCTTTTTGTGGGAAACATTAGATGACAACGCTCGCCACTGCTTCAGTCTTTTTGTGGGAAACATTAGATGACAACGCTCGCCACTGCTTCAGTCTTTTTGTGGGAAACATTAGATGACAACGCTCGCCACTGCTTCAGTCTTTTCGCGACCATAACTATTGTATCGAACCGAAATGTCGAGGTAAGAGAAATATAAATACGCGATTAGGACCCGTGAAAATAGTACTATGAATAGATACGAATCGTGTGAGTTTAAATAGTTAATTACATCTCTCAATCTCCAAGGAATTCCCAAAAGCAAAAATGATGTTTCGGTAATTTGACTAAATATTTTTTATGTTCGATTCAAAAATCCAAATATTTTGTTATAAGTACCTCCTTTTTTGGTTTGGAATTCAAACAAGTTACAGAGTGATCTTCATTTCTTTTATATTTCAAGTCGTTTTGTTGCCCAACAGAGCGTCACCCTGTGGCGTCACCAACGAGCATTAATAAACATAGGGTAAAAGTCTCGAAAAAACTTCTAATGCGATCTTATTTAAAAGTCACACCGAGTACGATATTATAAAAGGACGGCATCACACGAGGTGTTTATACGCCAGAGAGGTGAAAAACTGTGATGCATGCTTTTGTGTCTGAATTATGTTCGTTTCATGGAACGCTTTTTGCATTTTTAGTATGATGGTACAGTTAACAGCAAAAGTTATTTTAGTACTAATGATACTTTCCTTTTTCGATTTCATGACAATTAATATGGATCTGACCAATGATGGATTATGAAAAATTATGTGATAAAACATGGATTCAGTTTTATCGGCAAATATGAAATATGAAAGGGTCCTAAATCTAAACTAAGTCATACATTATGTTTTGAATAACCTAATTTTTCTATCTGTTAAATAGGTGAACATTTATGCTAATACAAATTCTTCTTTTGTTAACTTGTTGCTGACTAAAAAACTTTTTGTTGCTGACTGTACGAAGGATTGCGTTTTAGGTGACATTTCCTTTGGAGTGTGTGAATTAAAAAAATGGGTGCGTGTACTTATGTACGCGCGTGAGAAGTTATACTTCTTTGGCATTTAAAAAAAAAAAAAAAAAAAACTCGTCCGACAAAATACTCGTCCGACAAAAAACTCGTCCGACAAAAAACTCGTCCGGCAAAAAACTCATCCGACGTGAGAATTTTGTGTGACGTGAGAATTTTGTGTGACGTGAGAATTTTGTGTGACGCTTTTGTAAAATTTCACTCTCATCATTTTTTCATAACGCGCCTAAAGAAGTATAACTTCAAAAAAGGTTTTTTTTCTTCCACCATTGTTAATGCACTGTGCAGCCAAGCCATTATATGGTTGACAATATAAAACAGACATTTTTAGGTTAGATATCGTCAATTACTATATATGTTTTACCTGTCTGCGTAGGGCGTAGGGCTTAATTTTCCAAAATCCTTAGCGGATGCCTACGTCATAATAGATAGATAGATAGATCTTAACGGCATAATTTAACCCCATCCGTCCATTGGCTTGAGTTGTGCTTTGATATAGCAGTCAGTCAGTTTATATTTATAGATAACTAGCGACCCGCTCCGGCTTCGCACGGCTATATTATGCATGTATTTTACATATAAACGTTCCTCTTCTATTATCACTCTATCTATTAAAAAACCGCATCAAAATCCGTTGTAGTTTTAAAGATCTAAGCATACAAAGGGACATAGGGACGGCGAAAAGTGACTTTATTTTATACTATGTAGTGATAGCGATAAACAAAGGAATAAAATATTCTTCATAACAATTAAATAAAGAAATTTTTTATTAACTAAATAAACTACCTATACTTACATTTCATAAAACTTAAAAGTACAAATGGACCCTAGAAAGTGTGCCCAAAAGGCTGTCTGCGTTACCTCATTGGATGGCGATGCTTATCCGTTGTCCGAAGTAGAAGCCAGGCCTTTGGTCACCCGAAGCTAAAACTAGTAATTTCGAAATTTATAGATGAAAATTGATGATGTGATCTAAGATGTGTGTAAATCGTTAAAGGCACAACCACCATATTTTTTTTTGTACATTTTTATCGCCTCATTTCACGTAACAAGTTCCTCCGTAATCCGGCCTTATTATCGACGATCAGCCAGGGTTATAGGTTTGTTATTTTTCTACAAAATAAACAGATGTCTTGCGGTAATCTCCGATAGCGTTCTATCATCCGACCGGTATATCTTTTCACCTCGACATTAAGGCGATGAGCAGGTGCTTAAGTTGTCATTTCGCGCGTCGGGCCACGTCCCATGTAATCCACGTAATGCTTGAACTAACTATGGTAACTCGAACTGAAATATCACGATTGAAAATTTTGAATGACTTTACTGAATTTACTTGAACTAATGACAGATGTGATGACATTATTATGTCAAAACGTTGGATTAACAGCATACGTTTTAAACGCTCTTTGGTGTATCTGTAAACTAGTTGAGCCCCGGGGGTTTCACCCGTGTAAGTCCCGATTCTGCAAGAGTTTCGGGATCAAAAGTATCCTATGTCCTTTGCCATTCCCTAAACTACCAATACGCCGAGTTTCATTCAAATCGATCCAGTCGTTTAACCGTGAAAAGGTAACAAACAAATAAATAAACTTTCGGAATTATAATAATAGTTACGATTAGTTTTCATTTTGTATTTTTGTTTTGTAATTATGTCTAGGTACCTATTTAATATTTGTACCTATTTTAATACTTGTCCGTGTGCTTCACTATCACTACATAGTATAAAACAAAGTCGCTTTCGCTGTCCCTATGTCCCAATATCCCTTTGTATGCTTAAATCTTTAAAACTACGCAACGGATTTTGATGCGGTTTTTTTTAATAGATAGAGTGATTCAAAAGGAAGGTTAATATGTATAATACAAGCATGATATAGCCGTGCGAAGCCGGGGCGGGTCGCTAGTTTCTAATAAATGTCTATTCTATTCTATTTTTTTTTTTTTAGTTGGGACGAGATAAGAATTTTAGAACATAAAATTCAAAGTTTTGACTGACTTACTGAATATAGAACGCTTCAGCTTAAACGGATGCTCCTGAGGACATGAATTTTTGATGGTTTGTTCTTCTTAGTGTCCACTGAAAAAGTGTTTTTTGAAATTCCGTTCTATCAGGCCATGCAGGCGAAGCCGCGGGCAGAAGCTAGTCAAGGCACAGCTTAAACAGATTCTCCTAGAAACATGAAATTTATAGGGTGTGTTCTTCGTAGTGTCGACTGAGAAAAGGTTTTTTTTTAATTCCTCTCTGTCATAGGCAATACAGGTGAAGCTGCGGGCAGAAGCTAGTCAAGTTAATTTTGCATTTTTTATTTCTAAAAATAACAACAAATGGTACGGACTTTGTTGTTACAGGGCTCACTGCGGAAGAAAATGGGAAATTGCGCTCAGTACTTAATGCCAGAGTGGGTAGATTTTAAACATTTGTTAGGATGCATAGCAACTATTTATTTAAATTACTTTTACCTCATATTCTGCCGTTATATTGCGGTGGAAATTCTCTAGATTTTAATATGTTATGCTAATGAGTCAGTAAGAGAGCAAAGTTTTTATAAATCTTTATCAGCAGAGTAGCGAGCGTATAGGTATCTTCTAGGAAAGCGTCCTACATTTCAGACCGCATCTTCACTTATCCTATCTATACAAAAAAAAACAAATATCTTTCCTCTTTATAATATATACAGAGAAAAGATATTTGTTTTTTTTTGTTTGTAACGAATAGGCTCCGAAACACTAGTAATGTAATGGATACCGAGTATTTAATTTTCGAATAATGGCAACTCTGAAGACAATGGATGGATTCAGTTGTCAAACTTCAAAGTATGGCGTATGTTTCGTCTGTTTCATTTAACTAATTATTTTTACTGTGTAGTTTTTTTTTCTATTTGACATTTTAATTGAAATATCGTATTTGTTTCGCATATTTCACAAATCATAGAATAATTAATTAGATTCCATTTTGCCCTTATATTTAAGGCTCATCGGGATAAGTGTTAGTTCTTTTATGCTCTTATACGAAAGGATATCGTAGTGCAATAGGATCACAAAATTACACGTCAATCCGATATTCACTCGCGTGAACCGATCCAGTCGCTTCGGGGAACCGAGAGCTGGTTAGATTCGGTTATAACTGGTTCTATCCGGTTCATTCAATAAATACTGTTTAAATAACGACAAATGAGAATCGATATAATTATAATGCTTGCGTCTAGAATTATTTTTGTCTAAAAAAATTAAGTACTGACCTATTCATAGATTTCTACACACTGTGCAAGCTGCGATCATTCGTTCAGTGTGGCACGAAGGTAGCTAATGTTCCTATGTAAAATAATTTCTTATCTGTTTACCACTCATTTCATCAATGCCCCTTATACTAACTAAACAACTCTATGAAGTGTGAAGTAACACGTTTAAACGACAGCTTTCGTGTTTGCAGGTCGAATTTCAACATTATCGAATTTCGGCTCTATAAACTATTCCTTAGCTAAAACTTCGACGGTTATTTGAGAAGGCCTCGAGTGTTCTTCATTGTCCCGACTCCTTTTTCAGGATACACAAACTATTTGGAGACAAATTAATGAGCTTCGAAATTCAAATGACCGCTAAGAAGGTTGAAGACTTTGAAGAGGTTATCTTTTAAAAATAACATTTTGTAGTTTGTTTGAAAATGGAATCACATTTTCATGAAGATTTAGCATTGTGGCGAAACTCGTCTTGATTGAATATAGAGTTCGAAATTCAAAAACTTTATTTGGTAACGAAAAAAAGATGATTTTTCAACAAACGCAGTTGATTATTACACGAAAATAAAATGAAATTGTAGCCGAAATTTAATTCCACATAAACTCGCTGACTGAAAATCGAATACCCGTTTCAAGTCTGGAAATTTTACATGACATTCTTTTATTTTAGGGACTTGCTTGAAAAAGGGTTTCAAAATCCCATGGGATGAATAAAAATGTGATCAGACTCATAAAACTGCCTCTACTAGCGAGTTTTTTTGTAGTAGCTACAGCTTATTTGCTATATAATTGAGAGGATTATTCGAGTTGGTAGTTGATATTCGGGAATATACCAGAAAAAGGCTAAAAAATATATATATCCATATAATATGTAAAAAGAGAAAAATATTCATAATCTCTGAAACAACAAGAGCTACGAATCTAAAACTTTGCATGGGGGTTCCTTTTAAGACTTAAGCGAGCACAACAAAATTATTTTTGGAATTTCGACCTCTATAGGGGTGAAATGGGCTATTAAAGTTTGTAGTTCATAGTAACTATTAATCAATAATCAATATCCCTTTTAGGGCCTAAACTGCATTACCCCGTCGCTGAGCTAGCGTAAGGCAGTTTAATGGGGCTTAAACAGCGGGTCACAGCTAGTGTTCTAAGGGCCTGCAAGAGCCTTTCCCAGGCCTCTCTATCCTTTGATCGCGATCTGTAGCTATTACACACAGAAGGCCAATTCTCATAAATGAATTTATTTAAATTACAATGCAATGTCATTCCGATTGCATTTCAATTACAAAAATTCCTTAAAGTTAGCTTTTTTAAAAAAAAATCTTACTTTGGGGTTATTTTGAGTTACTTTGAGGTGATTTTTTACAATCGAAATGATATTGCAATGTTATTTGAACAATTTCATTTACGATAATTTGTCATTAAGTAATTCCTCTAGGAGTAATTTATAAATATGCTTGTACTACAACAATTTTTAATAAGAACTATCTCTAATCACATCTATTAAAACAATAAGTGGTGAAGACTACACCCAACTAATAACAGACTTTGTTCTCAGGAAAAATTGTCTAGAGTCAGTTGAATTGGGCTTCAACAAGCCGGATGCCTGTAATTGAGTTAGTGCCAGCACTCCTCGACTTATTTTTACGGTGCTTTAAGTTGAAGACTTAGGGCGAGTAAGATACTAGATATTTTTATTTATGACGGAAATACTCTTTTTTATGACGGAAATACTCTTTTTTATGACGGAAGTACGTTATTATGACGAAAATACGTTGCTCGGGAAATTCTGAGTTGGAGCATAAGGAAGAGATTTTTATATATTATTTTATACTATGTAGTGATAGTAAGTTATTATTCAATACTATGCTAAATCTGACGCTGCGAATTATGATTTAAAACTTGTTTTAATTGTGATTTCAGTAATTAGCCGTAGTGTATTGTTCTATGAAAAAAAAAAACATTTATTTTTTTATTTATAACCAGTCGCTTACATATCGCTTTTAACTTATCCCCTACCCGAACATTAAGAGTCGCTTCGGATACGAAATCAATGCGATGAATAGAGGAGAAACGAATTGCGGGAATCGTCTGCTGAAAGTTTGTTACAGACAAACCGCAGCTATGTCTAAGTATAACATTAAATGACGGACTTCCATTGAATACCCTACACTTTGGAGGTGGTATTTATATCTTTGAGAATGGATTGTGGGATGTTTGTGTAGGTTTTAGTCGAGATGTAGGTAATTCTCTATTCATGTGGTAATGGTGTTACCGGCCACCGTTGTTTTAAATTAAAACCTATATATGCTTTGTCCTGACTGGTGGATCCCCAACTCAACTCAACTCTTCCTCAACTTCTTGTCCATCCAAAGGTTGCCTAGATGAGATCGCTTTGAGCGATAAGGCCGCCCTTTGTAACACTAGACTTAAGCTTTTTTTAATTTTTATTATTAATGTTATTTGAAATTGGTGTTTACAATAAAGAATTTATCTATCTATCTATGGATCAACGCACAGCCTATACCGCTGATCGTAGATACCTGAAATTTGGAGGGTGTTCTTTGTATGACTTAGGCATCCGATAAGAAAGGATTTTCCGAAATTCTACTCCTAAGGTGATGAAAAATTAGGGGTAAAGTTTGCATGGGAGAACGCAATTGCTTGGTCCATTTCCGACTTCAAAAGCTAGTAATATAATAAAATACTCAGATAATAAACAAATATTTGTACCGGATTTTACAAAATGAGCATTATGCAGACGAAATCGAAGCAGAGCCAGCCAGTAAGGCTTAAAAACTCTTTGATGGTACCTTTTTTCTATACATCAAAACAGTATAACCTAGATAAATAAGAATGTTTCATCTACCTAACATGTAATTAGCAGTAAGATACGTATTTAACTTATCGGGATAACGTATTATTTTAGCACTAGTTGGATTTTTTTTATCGCACGCGTGTATAATACGTTACATTATGAGCCTAAAAGCGGTTTAATAAGATCCACTTTATGAGCAAATGTGATAAAAAAATATTTTGTAGGTGAAACTATGTAGTTTCACCTACAATGTCTTACAAATAGCAGCTATAATGGAGCAAATATCTTATGACAACGATGGCAGCAAAAATCTCATAAATATTTATTTATGTTATTAATTTCAAAAACATTACCCACCCGTGGTCGGGAAAAACGTTAATAAAAAAAATTAAAACAAAAAAATGTACAAGAATTTTAATTTTTGAAAACAAAATAAAAAAGATACGTCGGGCCGTAAGGTGACTTACTTTTGGACCTTCCCTTTACATGAGTGTAAAAAAATACAACAAAAACAAGCCGAGAGTGGGTGGGATACTAACAATACACCCACAATCCGGATTACCTCTCACAGCTCACTACAGTTGCGGGATTAAACAAGGGGATTTGTGTTGTTAATATTTTTTTCCTATAAACAATATTAAGATACATACGTATGTACGTTTTATATGAGGAAAAAATATGTAGGGTGACAATTTTATATGAGAACTAGCTACCCGCTCCGGCTTCGCACGGCTATATTATGCATGTATTATACATATAAACCTTCCTCTTGAATAACTCTATCCATTAAAAAACCCGCATCAAAATGTTGCGTAGTTTTAAAGATCTAAGCATACAAAGGGAAATAGAGACATAGGGACGGCGAAAATTGACTTTATTTTATACTATGTAGTGATACATAGTATCTCTAATATGTTGTCTACTTCCCGTCCGTTATCGGATATCTATATCTATATATATATATAAAAGAAAGTCGTGTTAGTTACACTATTTATAACTCGAGAACGGCTGAACCGATTTGGCTGGAGAAAATTGATGGAGAGGTAGCTTAGAACCAGGAGAAGGATACTTTTTTTTTTTTTCTTTTTTTTTTTTCTTTTTTTTTCTTTCGATGTTCAAACGAGATCGGGACTAACGCGGGTGAAATTAAATATACAAATTATTCCATATTCAAACCAGTATAAGTCCAGATCCCGTGGGAATATCGGGATATACACTATTATGTATTCTGTGACGTTCGTCTTTGTTGTAAGGCGTTCGACCGGGGGGTTTTCTCAACGGGCTCACCTATCCAAAACAAATGTTTAAGCTTTGTTCGGACTATTTAGTAAATGGTTTATGTGAAGTTTGCACAAAATCGGTCGAGCGGTTCTTCATTTATCACATTTTTTTTTATATGGCAAAACAACGTTTGCAACGGGACAGCTAGTTAGCAATAAAATACACAAGATGATTATTTTACACGATTTGTTTGTCGTAAAGCCAGTATCTCGTATAATTAATTTCCCGAACCGCAACTCTTTAATCAATTTTTGAAGTGAAAACTTCTTATGGCGCGTTGGGCACTTTTGTGGGTGAGCATTTTCAACCGTTCTCGCGACAGATTTTGACGCGACAGATGAGATTTTATTTGTGTTAGTCTTTTTGTTTAACTTATACTGCCATCTATTACACAAATTGAGAAACTTAGTTTCTAGAAAGACCGCTATTCGAATGTAGATGGCGCTGATTTAAATTTTTACTGCCATCTAGCGAATAAAAAATAAACTATATTTGTTTAAGTGAGTGCTAATAGATGGCAGTAGCAGATCGTTTCAAGAAATATTCTATGAGAAATAACAAGTTTATTGTTTTCACTTCTGCCTGCACTCCCGGAGTGCGCTGTTTTTTTTTGTGTGTCTTAATATATATTTTCTGAGTCTGATTCTTAAAAATCATTGAACACCGTACTGCACTCATAAAAAGTTTCATGAACCGGGAACGTGAGTGATCGTTATTGACAAGGTAACCATGGCAACGTATTCTCGTTGCTATGCGGCGGTTACCATCAATTTCATTTTCTAATTTTTTTCTGCGTTTATTAAATATTTTGGTTTGTACCTACTACAAAAAAAGGCGACACCACGTTTGAAAAAATTTTTTTTAACTTTTTGCTAAAAAATTAAGAAAATGGCTCAGCGCTGGCCGGTACTACAGCCGCAAAACGTAGCTATCAAATGTCAATTAAAGATCATTTTGCCCACTCCATCGCCGTTTAGGATTCCGAAGGGTAGATACAAGTCAGCCTTTAATTGATACCGAACTAAGTTCGACTTCTGAACTTACTCCATTATGAATAGACCTTAATATAATGAAGATATTCATTCCTAGGTTCATTGGGAACGAGAGTACATAGTTGCTGGACTTACGTTGAATTGTACACTGACACCTAAAGTAAATAAATGAGTGGAATCGTATCGTAAAGTTATTAAAATGGTTGTCAAACTCACTGTTCCAATAGGAACATTTTCAATTGGTAAATTTTTAGGTTTTATAACATAGTTTTTGATGACATTTTTAAATAGAATTTTCAAAATATTATTTAACTTACATAGGTACTAGTATGCGTTCTTTAGTTGTGATTGAATAAATATTACTTTTCACTTTGATGTAAGTCTGGATACTATGGGCTCTCCGCCTAACCAGAGGCCCGTATCAAGGAAAGTTTTCGGCTTTCTTTCTTTTAAATGTTAGATTAATGGTGAACGAAAAACTTAGGAAAGCCTTGACCTGTACGAAACTTCACGAATCTCAGATGCCCATAAGAAAGTTTCCAACACACTCTGTTTACAAATTACGTGATCTTTATCTATAAATGTGTAACTCTAAGTGCCTGTTTCGTGTTCTTTCAATTTATTTCATGAAACCTAAAAGGTTTTTTTCTCATCAGTGGCTTTTGAAAATAGACACGAACTAAGAAAAAATACTACTTTCCCAAAAAAGTCTTTAAAAAATCATATTATCTTATGCACACTTAGATATTTTACTTGTTTCTGCAAAATATTCAGCGAGTTATAAGTGCTGTTTAGTTTGTAAGGTTGATTTATAAATTGTTATTTTCAATGTTTGTCTTTCAAATAAAATACAGTAAAACACTTGTAGGTAGGTACATAATTCATGCATTTATAGTGACGTAAGACACAATGCCGTAAGTGTATCTGTCATAGGCCAACTGTTTTTAAAGCATACGATTCTGTTATTATATTATTTTGACTCCCACACTCGCATAGGGTGGACTGTGGACATCATTCAACCGTCGACAGAGAGCGCAATAAATCGCTCATTACCTCTGAAATGTTACCGGCAGACGCGGGCTCCATTACTGCTCATTAGCTATTAATGTACCAGGTCCTGTCTGCCACCCAATTCGGAGGCGTAAACACAAACCCTACTACAGGCCGGATGCCTAAATACAAAACGTAATTGTGCGCAAAAATGATTCAGAACGAAAATATTTCAACATTTTTAAATATTTACACCGTAGTTTGGTAAACTGTTTTAAAATACATCATAGATTTAAAATAAATATCGCAACACTCGCTTAGCGCTATCTTGGCCCTAGCTAAGCAACTACGCATGTGTTATGATAGCCAGACATTGGATATTATACTTATAGCTATACTTTTTTTTGTAAATATCTTTACTATTAAGTAAATTTAAATAGAATCATCATTAACACCCTATTAAATATACTGTCTTGAGTGTAAAGCATTCGTTACTACTTGTATAATGAGTAGTTAGTTCGTCTCTGCGGAGACGAAATGCGGTAGCATTTCCATAAACGACAACCAAACTTATCCATTTACTGGACAATGAGTTTGCAAACATAAGCCATATGACTGGAGTCTAATTTCCTTTGACGACTTTGCCTCTTTTTCGTGCTAGGACATCGATTTTGTGTCTTATCTGTTAAGGATTTGAGTTTGGTTTAGGTTGACCATCCGTCGTTCAATACTAAATGTGGTCATGAAATAATGGCAGACATTCTATTTAGGAGTCAATAATTTAATCATTGTTACAATTAAAAAATAAATTAACCTTTAAATAAAAGAAACACCAGTAACTTGATATAAAGATTTTCTTAACACAGGATATACTTAAAAATACTTATGCTTAAATTGTTCAAAGCCAAAACTTGAAAATAAAAAACTTTACGTGCCATTTTGGCTGTAATTAGTAGATAGCAACATGCGAAGAATACTCGTCGTAATAAGGTAGGCAAAATTAAATTTAGAATTTAAAAAACCTCCGACTATTATTCCCCTCTAATTCATCATTCAAACAAAATAACTAAAATCAAAATCGGTTCATCCGTTCGGGAGCTACGATGCCACAGACATACACGCACGCACGCACACACACACACATACACACACACACGTCAAACTTATAACACCCCGTCGTTTTTGCGTTGGGGGTTAAAAAGAAGCGCATCGAATTTCACCGCGCTTTGCCAACGTCAAGAGTTTTTGATGAAATGTGACTTCATTAGTGTAGAGACTAGAGACTAACCAACATTAAGTACCTTACGTAACTGTCATTATCTTACCACAAGAGCACAGAGAGAGCCAAGTGTGCCCACTAACTTATGGCACGGACCCTTGGCCAAATTGAAGTGTGTTACGTGCCAACCAAACCTTATTTCTATCTAACACTTAGATCCTCGCACACACAGACTGCAGACTGGACTGCGACCAATAGTTTGCAGGCAAGACTTGTCGGGTTAGTACCGAAGAGACCCGATCCTCGGGGGTCCCGTCCCCGAGTCTACCTATTTAATCATATTTTGTTTTTATTAGTTCTATTGTTTCCAACTTGTATCATTATCATAATGAAAATAACAGTGAGATCAATTCACCTTTTTTTGTGCTTTTTAAACCTACTGGCTTAGCAGCACATTTTGACGACCCAGTTGGCACAATGGTTACCACGCCGGACTGTCAACACAGGGTTGCGGGTTCGATTCCCGCCTCAGACAAGTATTTATGCATAGATATTTCTCTGAGGTCTGGTTGTTTCTATGTATTATAAATATATATTTACAAAAGAAAAGTATATAAGTAGTATATCCGTTGTCTAGCACCCATAACACAAGTCTAGTTACTTAGCTTGGGGCTAGATGGGGACGTGTGAAATGTCCTGCAATATTTATTTATTTATTTCTTGTTTAGGAACAGTAGGTACCATTTTAAGTACTTTTTTATTCGGAAAAATGTATATAAAATAATAAAACATTGTCTATCGGTCGTTGCATTTGATTATATTAAAGCCTCTTCTCAGAAGATCCATTGGTCAGATCCAGGTTGGATCCAGTGGGATATTTTTTTCTCCTTGGATTCAGATTTCAAATTGTGGATCTATTATTGAGATTTTTCTATCTTAGATGATTTCTTCCCAGATCCATCATGGATCTAATGAGAATATGTATTTCTCATTGGATCCAGATTTCAATTTCTGGATCTACTGGGAACGTTACCGATAGTCGGTTTTTAGTCCGCGGAACTTAGGACGTAGCGATTGAGGTCATGGCTCTATTGTTAGACGATAAAGATATTTGCTAACAGATTTATGTTGAAAAAGTTTTTGGTTTATGGCCAAGACATGTATGAGGGTTGGAAAAAATTGCCGAATCGTTATTAGCTCAATACTGAAGTAATAAAATGTTACAAAAATTAAGTTATACGCAATACAATCGTGATTGGCAGATAATTTTTCGAGAAAACCTTTACTAGTTTTTACTCGCGACTTCGTTCACGTGAAGGTCAAATTTTCCAAACTTCTTTCTTGACAAACATCTTCGTCCTATGAGCTACTTGTGTGCCATTTAATTATAATTTCATTTAATTAAAGCCCGGTTCATTAATTTAGGCTGTGCGTTGATAATTTTACATTTAGGTATAAATAATATTTTGATTAAAAATAAAGTATTACGTTTAGTTATAGTTTTAGTTACTGCATAATGCACTAAGATAATATTATGTACGGCCATCGACCCCCAAAAAAATATTAAAAAGTTTTAAGTAAAATGTAATTTGACTTAGTTTAATATAAACTTTTTAAACTCACTTATTGATTTGTATTCTTAGTAATTATTTTCCCGGATCTAAAACGGGTTTTTTTTATTTTTTTTAGTTTGATATGTCACCATGAGCAAGTCGTAGTCTAAAATAAGTTCTGTCACTGACACTTACCTATTCAAAATCGTCCCCCACTTTTCGTGGTAAGGTAACAAAACCATCGGTGTTTTTACAAAGAAATCGTAAATTACTGTAATTAGTTACCTATATTTATGCCTCGATTTTAAGAAATCGATGTACTTAGTGCCAACCTACATTAAATTACAGTTATCAAGTGTTATTTTAGTTAAATATAAAAAAATGAGGGAAAGAATTGAAATTGTAATCAATTTATATTTAAATATAAAAAAGGTTGTACTGGTATTTCGTTTTTGTCGTGCTGTTTAGGTGCTTTAATGTACGAATCATGCCCTTTCATTTGATACCCCACTCGAGCAGATCTACTTACATTCGGTTTTTAATCCTGACTTTTATCCCCGATAACTTTCAGACGGCTAAACCGATTTCGATCAAACATAGCTAAGAAGACTACCGACTAATTCAACTTTCAAACAAAAAAAAACTAAATCAAAATCGGTTCAGCCGTTCAGGAGCTACGATGCCACAGACAGACACACACAGACACGTCAAACTTATAACACACCGTCGTTTTTGCGTCGGGGGTTAAAAAGAAAGTAAAATTCGTATACATGATGAAGTATGATCTGGCGCAGTGAGCTTAGACGGTAAGTTATAGATATACAAATATATTCTGTAAGAACTTGACGCCTATTCAAAAGACTGGCCAGATATCGTTATTGACCAGGGTGTGTGAAGGGACGAAAGGAAAAGAATAGTTTATTTAAGACGAAACACACTACAACATAGTGGTTTAGTAGGCATTGGACTTATTCGCGAAATGCCTTATTCTGATAATGCCCTATTCGTGAAATAACCTATTCTATTTTTGAATTTTTTGAATTTTTTGACTAGTTCCAAATGAATAAAAAGACACAAAACTTGACAAAAAAAAACAATAAAATTATAAGAAAAGAAAGCTGTTCCAGATGCGTCGACCTCAGCTATGGACCAAAGTCAAGCATACTTGACTGCGGTGCTGATCTTTCGGCTAGACCCACTGTGCAAAAAGTTGCGAACCTCCTCATTCACATACACAAAAGCACAACACAAACAAAATAAAAAATTAACTAAGTACTTAGTTCTTATTTTGTTTGTGTAATATGTCGAAAAAGGCAGATCTTTGCGCAGGGATGAGACAAGCTGATTAATAAGTATACCTTTAGTATTTTTCTCATGTTAATCTAATAACCTCCTTTTACAAACTTAAACAAACCTTGAAAATACCTACATTGCGTGTTAAAAAGCAGGTATTCAAGTTTTGTACATCAGGAAAACATAACTCAAGTAGAGGCGTTTGCCAAAGTGATGTTTCAGCTCAGTTTCATATGCAAATTGTATTCGTCATGGACTTGCTCGCCGCAGTAGGGTTCCCAATTGTTGGGAAAAACTGACGCGAACGTAACGTAAGTACTTTGAGTATATCTACGCAATTTTGGCAGCTTTTGTAGTTTATTGCTGACGCAGCAACCGTGAAAGAAATATATACAAATAAAACCTACAAATAAGATAAACAGTATTACATTTTTTCATTGAATTAAAATAAAGGATAAGTCTCTTTTTGCATTCATTAATCCATTCACAACTCTTAATTCGACGAAAAATTTATCCGAAAACTTTATGGTTAAAACAGATTTTGAAAGCCTCAAACTATGTTTAGAAAGTTTCGTACCTGAAGAGAAAAAAAACGGGAGCCTAATAGTAATGGTGGTCGCACATTGATACGCGCCGAGCGCGCCGAATTTTTGCCGTCCACGGAAAAAGGTGCCTTATAATAATAGAGATAAGGTACATTTATTCATTTATTTATTTCAGAGTCGGCCGCCTTTGACGATGCGGACGACTCTGATGACGTCATCGGAAATGTAAATGTATGATACCTTATCTCTATTATTATAAGGTACCTTTTTCCGTGGACGGCAAAAATACGACGCGTTCGGCGCGTATCAATCTGCGTCCACCTTAACAGTGTTAAACTTAATAATTATTAACCTCTCGATACCGTTTGAACCCTTTTATAAAATACAACTACCAATTTAAATAGAAGTACTGAAACCGTATTCTCGTGAAAACTTGACCCTCGCAGCCCTAACTTTACGAGAACAATAGATTCTCACCTCTGATAACTGATATTTGATAAACGTTGCCATTTTACTTCACACACATTTAAATATTTTCTTTGTAATATCATATTACTCGGGGATGCGGCTTGAATAATTTTAACTAAAAATACACGCAGAAATATTTTATGTTCCATCGAAAATATGCTGTCAAAGAAAGTATGCCTTTTTACATATATACATGTGCGTTTTGAAGAAATATTATGTTTCTAGCTAGCTATGTATGAGTATATCTGTCTGATCGTTTAACATAATTTCTGCGTAAACAATATTTAAGTTGTTTTTCTTATTTTATTTTATACGAATTTTTCTCTCACTTTTCTACATTCTGAATGTAACGACCATTTTATGAAGGTGTGAATTTAGGAATAAAAAAACAAGAAGAAATATTTAATTCTCATATTGTCCACTCTATAAAAAGATCTTCGAAAAAACATTTTCATTGTGTGGTGGAGGAAAACATCGTAATGAAACCCTCTGTACACGGTTGATTAAGCTGAGGGGTGGTATAGAAAAGTTGGTAGCCTATCTAATACATGTCCTAATAAACACTACATCGCCTTGAATAGCTTAGCTTAAGAGGATCATGAGTTTTCGATACGTGGCGCGAGTAGGTATTTTCAAAAATGACCCGTATCGTGCGATAGAGAGAGTTTAAGTTCGGACGTAATTTGCCTTCATTTTGCTTTTAAATAATGTTGCGGGCCGTAACGTTTTTACCTCCTTTATCCTTCACAATATGAAATAAATGTGGTCTCATTTAATTCATTGCATCTTATTCTAGGTTTATACTTACGTTTTTCATTTTTTGGTAATTCAGTTTAGTCTATTAAAAAACAATTGAAACAATTGAATTATAGATATTCAGATACTAATAACTTTTATCTTAGGCAATATTTCTTCAAAATAAAAACGGTTAAACCTAGTTTTCCATTAGATCTAGAACATTTTCAAAAATTATCAAAATCGGACTTCGTATATGGGGGAAAAACGTTACCGCCTTTTGTATGGAAATTTACAGCCTCACACTGGTCTTAAAATTGCTGGCGCTGTATAAAATCATCTAGATTAAAAATATTTATTAATAAAAGAAATTAATAAAAACTAAAAAATGATGCATCTGTTTTAGCGTTAACTTTTATAAGACATCTTAATCGCCACTACGCCTGCCAAGCCTCATATGTAGCCACACATACTTAAGTGCCTTTTTCGGTTCCACACGTAAACTCTATAAGTCATGAAACGCAATTTTATTACGATCGATACCTACGTAATAATGTGCAGTTAGAGAGTAAAAGCCTTTCTAATGTCGCCGTCTATGACCATTTAATATCCTTTTGTGACGTAGTCGTATAAAAAGTGTAAATTAATTAAACTTTTATTGTTATTATAATATTGCTCTTACGGTAAAGGAAAACATCGTGATGAAACTGTAGTGTATGTCGGTACTTTTATAATTGTCACCTACCCTCTAGTTGTTAATAAACAGTCTGAATCGAATGTCCGTCTTTCATTTCGGATACTATAACTGGCGACGAGACACAGTGAGGCTGAAACCCAATCTAGCTCGACAATATTATTTAAGGCTTGTAATAGGTTTATATAAAAAATAAAAAATTCGTAATTGTAGGTCAACGGCAACTACCATAATAAGTTTTCGGCTCAAAACCTATAGGGTACTTCCGGTTGACCTGGAATGGTCAATTTTGGTTAAAAGCAAGGTCTTACAGCACAAGTAAAGGAAAAATTCCGAAATATAAAAAAGTTGAAAATTAAGGTAACCACTTTTCGGCTAGTTTTGAGCTAATTCGCTAATTATCTTTTTAATTCTTTTTACACAATTCTCCCTAGCATCTTTTAAATCGAATCTCACTAAGAAATAGTTCCATAGTCCAGATTTTTTTTATTTATCGAAGAATTCCCTTCGCGTCACCTTCACTATGTTTTCTAGAAAAAAAAAACAAAGTTGTGCATTCGTAAGGTACTTTTAAATTACTATTTTTTGAAGTACATAAATGTGGCTACTACATATAAAAAAATAGCCGGGGGATACGAGGGGCCCAGTAGTTTCTGGTTTATGAAATACATAAAAACCTTAAAAAATGTGTAAACTTTTTATTTAACGACGTATATCTTAGGTATGTTATAGGTTTTCGGAATAAATTTATGATCAAATATATAATATAAACCTTCTACTTCACGATCCATCACTAAAAATTTCACAGTTTTATCAGTATTATTAATTAGACACTGCCACATTAAACGTAAGAAAGTGAATGATTTCATCGTAAACATTCCACTTATTGAAACGTTTTAAATTAATAATAATTTCTCAGAGGGTAGTTGTTCAAAATAATGACTGTATCGTTATCTCTGGTTTATTAGCTATCGTTTTTACTAGAAGAATGAAAGAAATGAGATGACCGTTTTTGTCGAGCTAGATTGGGTTTCTGCCTCACTGTGCGAGGATGGGATAGGATGGGATAGTAAGATATATGTACGTAAAAAATGTCTAAAGTCATAAAGGCTCTTAAGTGACGTAACCTACTCGTAAGAAACCGTAGAAAGTATTTCAAAATGTTAGTAAAATTAGACTGCGTAAACAATTCTCAAATACAAGTACGTCATACATAATACCGCAACTCCATATTCCCACAACAATTTTGCGCAAAACGCTTGTGGTTCTTCCGGTTTCCTTAAAACTTTTAAATCAATGTTTAAGTGTCTCTAATGACCCATTACAACGTGCCAACTGCGCCATTGCGTTCGTAGCAAATGTTCAAAATTAAATCTTAACATTATACTTAATGAAGTGATTGATTGCAAACTTGGGTGAGGAGAAGAGAAAAAGAACATTTTTTATGTCGGTATATTTTAATTATTAAATAGGTTAAAAACCTACTTGTAGGTTTAGAATACTTCGGTGTAGTAATTATGTGCCGTTTTTGACGTGATAACTTCTAATAAATTGATGGAACACCTGCATGCACAAAAAAGTGTCACGTACCCATTGTGTGACGTCATTGTCACGTTCCCGATGTGTGTTATCATTGTCACGTTCCGGTGACGTAATGTCAACAATGACGTCACACAGCACCCAGCAATATACTTAATAATAATTTCGCTCATCGGGCTTGTGTTATAGTGACGAATAGAAGACTTATAAAAAAGAAAAAAATGCTTTCATCCTTTTTATTATGACGTTATTGCGTAAAATTATCGTCCGTAAACCGTTTTTTTGGTTAGATATTCGAGATTTTCTTAAATTTCGTGCGAATTGGCGCCTTGACAGTTTTCCAGTAATTGTTTTATAAAAGTCCCAAATATTTATAATAAACCTCTTTTAATTTAGGATTTTAAACTGCCATGGTTACTTTCAGTACTGAAGTTATTTGAAACGGGATCTTATTATTATCTTTTACCTGACAATATAAATAACTAATTTAAAAAAAAATCATTATTTCGAATGGTCGCACGAAAATAGTCGATGGCGAAATAGACAGGCTTGAAGGCTCACTCCATGGAGGTTTATTTATACGGTAAAATGGACTGCAAATTAAAGTTGTGACGTTAAACACAGTCTACAAGACAGACAGGTAAAGCCACGACCTCTTGGTCTTGGACCTGTCTTGTAATTAAGACAAATAATCGTATATTTATTTACAAAAATAAAACATTTGCAACATATTTTAATGCAAAAAATATTACTTATATTGTTTATGATACTCTATTAGCTACCATTGAAAACATATTTCATAATTAATCATTACAACTGTCAGCTACCGAATTACTGTCAAAACGTGAGTTATAGATACAATTAAATAAGAAATAGCTAGTGATGATATTCATTCGCTTTGCTTGTCTAAAACTCTAGTAAGTATGTAAATATTTTATTTATTTTTTATTTTATTAAACCAAAATAATAAAAATCAGAGAGCCGATTACTTATTATTTTAAAGCTTTCGTGTAAAACAACTAAAGATAGTTCTCTTAGTTCAAAACTTACCCATTAAATTGTAATATTGACGGCCGAATAATTTAGTTCCAAAATAAACAATAGTTATCAACTGTTATTGACCGGACCAGAATATATTAAAAGTTTCTAGTTTATAATTATTCAGCGATCCATTATTCCATTTAGTTATTCAATACAAGTCTTAAAATTTAAAATACGACACACGAAATTAAAAAAAAACCACACAAAAGTTATATTGAAAAATTAAACAAAACAGGCAACAAACAAATAATCAATTACTTATTGACGTGACAACGTTTTATAAATTGGTTTGCCGGGTGACACTTCAAGAAACTGCGTTACGCTCCGCTGACGTTATGCGCTCACAATGAGAGCGAGTGAGAGGCACGCGGGCATGGTTAGCCCGCCTAAGAGCGAGAGAGACAGACATATTTAATATAGTTTTTTCTGTTAGACGTTGGACGCAGAGGGCTTGCGACCGATATATCTGAAGGTCAATTCTCTAAAAAAAAATATATTGTTTAAATTACATTTCAATATCATTTCGATTGCATTTCGATCACAAATATTACTTAAAAGTAGCTCAAAATACCCTCAAAAGTAACTTTTTGTAAAAAAAACCTGACTTTAAGGGTAGGTATATTTTGCAATCGGGATGATATTGAAATGTCATTTAAACAATGTTATTTACGAGAATTGGCCTTCTGGAAGTCTTTAGGGGAGGCCTATGTTCAACAGTGGACGTTCTGTGGCTGCTATGCTAATGATGATTTTACAACTATGATTGGTCAATTTTGTTTGTATAACGCATAGCTTTCAAACGAATTAACTGAAACCCGAAAATTAATTATTTCAAATTGGATTCTCTATAAAGACATTGTAACGTAGCTATGTTCAAAAAAAAGAACAATCGCCTAAAAGTAATTACAAATTTTGACACTTTGGGCATTTGACTGATTGACTAGTTGTTTTTGTAACATCTGGACATTCAGACCTTTGGACTATTACCAGAAGGCCCGAATCCGGTAAAAAATCCCGTGTCTAATCATTGTCTAATTGAAAATTTTATTGTAAATAAAGTTAATATTATATCGATTGTATGAACTAGACAATACCTACTCCTGTCATTCAAATGTCAGCGTAACGTCAAGCCCAAACCATCAAGCACATTCAAGCTGTAAACACAATATCTCCAGACGAAATGTTCTAGACTGGTAAAAGCCGCTGTTAAGAAGCTGTCACTATGACGAGATGAGCACAAATTGCTGCCTCCGAGACGGATATCGAATAATCTATGAGTAAGTGCCGCTTTGTATACTCACCTTAATGGCACTTCTCGATTTACATGATTTAAAAATACAACGTTAACTGTTTTTAGGTTGACTTGCACAACAAAAACATAAATTCAACAAGAACTTAAACATGACTAACCAACTGTTTAATAATTTAGACACATAAATATTTTAACAAACAGATTAAATAATATCAACCTTGTATTTATTAAAATAGAATATAAGTTTCGGTTACCCGTTAAATGCATTTAAGCTAGAATATAGCTAAATTTGCTTAAATACATCTGTCATCGAAGTGGCTAAAATTATTTTTTAGAATTCTTCTCTGTAAGAAAATCAAATGATAACATTTAGTGACACTACCTTCTTTTTACAAAACCTTTTTAGTTGATCTATAAATTAACCAAAGAATTTAAAAACGGAACACCTGTTAAAATGCTTAAAGTGTGTGCTCAAAAATGCTAAAGCAAACCGTCCAAAATAAGTGACAAAACCATGACGAAATGCTCCATTTCATTCAAGTAATTCGCATCGTTTACAGTTTTAATCAGGCGGTGATATTGTGAACTCATTTATCATACCTTTCTGTGGACAATAGGAAGACATTTTAGCCCCAACAAAAGTGATTACCATCTATGTAATAAGTACGAGAATGGGAGTCGGACAAAATCTTAATTAGGTTTCGGTGGGCCGTGATGTTACGACTTGTAAAACTTACCTCTTTTATTGTAGGTACCTACTGAACATTATCTCATGAACGCCCTTTTCGACCTTTGTTGTTTTCTATTTAAGGTGGCCCTGCACGATTCTCGGAAGATTTGACGCCAAATGATATAATCGGTGAACATACAAAAAAATGGAGTTATTATCGAACCATCGCGAACTCAGGTCGTATTCACAATCAACCCTAACGCATAGAGTCGCAAATGATATAAGAGAGTGAAGAGAGCAGCACAAAATTGACCAATCATAGTGTTGCATTCAGCGCAGTGCATTCTCTTATCCAAGAGCAACTTAGTACTGTTTTTTGAACACGCAGGTGCAAAATTTTGCTGAAATATTTTTTAAACTTGCTTAATAAAGCTAAAGTCGAATCGTCCTAAATCGTACGATTTGGGACTCACTTCATCTTTTGGCTAAAAGATGAAGTGAGTCGAGTCGAAGAAGACTCAGTTCTAAAAGACAACAAGTAATGGGCATTCATATAACTAAACTAAATATTAGCCATGGAGTTCTGAAAAGTAGTGATCTAAAGTAACATGCCCTTTATTACTATGCGATAGTGACATGCCACGTGTCACTATCGCATAGTAGTAAAGAGATAATTATAAAAAATAACCCGTTCCTATCTAGGTTTCAAAGTATCATCATTCCATATTTCATAAAATTCGTTCCAGTAGTTTTAGAGCCTATTCAATAAAAACAAACAAAAACTGATATATATTTAATTAATCGTGTCAAGAGTCGTAAAGCGCCCTCTTAATTAGACAAATCGATTCGAGTTTGTTACAAACAAAGGTAAATAAGGGTGAAACTTGAACACAATATTTACTTTGAAATACTTTTTGGAACTTTTCATTAAGAAGTTTCTTTGAATTTTGTTCAGGATGAAATAAATGGCTTAGAATTATCTAACAAAATTTTATTGGACCAAAAATGAAAATACAGAAACGAGATAAGTTTTAATAATCCTCTTAGCCGCTTACAAAACACTTATAGAACGAATTACTGAATCGATTTTGATGAAACTTTTAAAGAGCGCAGAAACAACCAAACGGTTGGACGATACATTTCATTTAAAGGACAATGAAAACAACTGGACGATCTCTATGGAAGAACTCCAGCCTGCTACGCAGAAGATTTCCTAAGTTTTGACACCCCTACCCTTCACTTTTCCACAATTTCTTGTCCATTCATAGGTTGCCTGGAAGAGATCGCTTTGACCGATAAGGTCGCCCTTTGCAACGCTTAGACTATTTTATGGAATAAATGGTGTTTTCAATAAAGAATTTATCTATCTATCTAAGGATGCAAATTCGATTCCAACAAATATTTGTGTCCAGATATTTATTTCTGTACGTTCGCCCTTATTGTGTTAATTTATTTACCTAATAAAAATTACAAAAAAAAAGAACGCAAAAAAACTTTGAAGCAAAACGAAAACATAATTTATCGCTGATTTAATCGATCCTAATTCCATTTCGTACACTAAATACTTACGCAGTCAAAATTATAATACTTGTTCAAACTACGGGCCCAAATTATGAATAGATAAACATAAAAGATACAACGTAAAGTTATAACCTTTAGGCGTCCATGAACACGAAAAAAGTAATAAATATTATAATTTTTAGTATCTCGAATTTATAAGGTGTTTCATAAATAACAAGGGAAAAATGGTGGTTAACTTCGAGCATAATAATTAATGATATTTACACTTTAATTACTTGAAAAACGTAAGAATACATGTAACATTGATAAAAAAAATTGCAAATCAAAAAATACTACTATAATTACGTACACAGTATACTTTTTTAAAGCAAATAAATTATAAGTTTAATGATATATATTTTTATCTTTATATAATTTATCTATAGAAAAAGATAAATAGATAAGATTATAGATATCACTATATATAAAAATCAATGCCACTTTTCGTTGTAATTTTATAACTCAAGAACGGGCTCACCTATCCAAACCAAATGTTTAAGCTTTGTTCGGACTATTTAGTAGATGGTTTATGTGAAGTTTGCACAAAATCGGTCGAGCGGTTCTTAATTTTTTTTATATGGCAAAACAACGTTTGCCGGGACAGCTAGTATAAAACAAAGTGCTTAGATCTTTAAAACTACTAGACAGATTTTATAGCGTTTTTTTATATAGATAGAGTGATTCAAGAGGAAGGTTTTGGTATAATAAATCACTACATATAGTACAACACAAAGTTGCTTCCCGCTGTATATAAGCATACATAGGGACAGCCTATGTACTTGCCTGAGGCGAGTAATGCTTAAGATAACACTCAGACCAGAAACAAACATCTGTATATAAATATTTGTTTGAGGCGTGAATTGAACCCGCAGTCTTCTGCGTCGCAGGTCGCCCTTGTCTTTATTAATGAACCTTTTTTTTTCTGCCAGTCATACTACGCTTACAAATTTGATGAACCAATTGAACTAATGGGTGACCGTTTTATAATGACTTATTCATTGTAAAATACAAGCTTAGCCCCACGGTTTACCCTCAGATTGCAAAAGGTTTATATACTACACTAGCGACCCGCCCCGGCTTCGCACGGCTATATTATGCATGTATTATGCATATAAACCTTCCTCTTGAATCACTCTATCTATTAAAAAAAACCGCATCAAAATCCGTTGTGTAGTTTTAAAGATTTAAGCATACAAAGGGATATAGGGACAGAGAAACCGACTTAGTTTTATACTATGTAGTGATAGTGAAGCAGACAGACTAACATCAATCTAAAAAATAATGAATTCGTGTTTTATTTGTTTATTCTGAGAGCAGCTTGTGTGAGATTTTCTTTAAATAAAATACCCAAATAGTAGCTAAAATACTGCCACTGTCAAAGACGTGGCTAGTTCGTGGTCTGGGAAAATTTAGATGAAGAGAAAAAAGGTAATTGACACGATAAGAAGAAGCTAAGATAATGATAAATGCTAATTTTCCAGTAAAGAAAACCACTCAAAAAAGACGTTCGAATTTTCAAAGTCATGGAAGGAAAGTTATTTGCCTTAAGGTGAAAGGGTACCTGCGCTCTCTCCATACAAACGTAGTCGACTGTTTCCTCCCTGGATAATGACACTAGCACAAATATTTTTGTGCCATTAAACCTATAACTGCCATGACTATGCCCCTATGTTTTGTTTTAATTTTCTAATTATCATAGAAATTAAGATTAACAAAATTAAAAATTAAAAAAAAAAACAATAACCCTCCCTTTTGGCTTCGCCGTAGTCGGGTAAAAATTGGTGGGCATGGCAGTTACAAGTTTTATGCACAACAAATATTTGCTCTAGTGTCATTATCCAGGGAGAAAACAGTCGACTACGTTTGTAATAGTTTGTATGGAGAGAGCCCCCGGTACCCTTTCCTCTCAATGTCTAGAACAACCCTTTAACCCTCTAGAACCCTCTAGAACAACCCAAAAAAAATCTTTAACACTGACCAACAACAAAAATTGTTAATCACTACATAGTATAAAACAAAGTAGCTTTTTCTGTCCCTATTTCCCTTTGACTGCTTAAATCTTTAAAACTACGCAACGGATTTTGATGTGGTTGTTTTAATAGTTAGAGTGATTAAAGAGGAAGGTTTATATGTATAATACATGCATAATATAGCCGTGCGAAGCCGGAGCGGGTCGCTAGTTTATTTATAAACCTTACTTTCAAATCAACGAATACTTTAGACACTGACGAACAACAAAAATTGTTAATTTAATAACAAAAAAATCTCGACAATAATGGACTCTAGCTCTAAGAAAAGTAACGAACCTTTTAATATTTATTTGAATTTTTCACGAAAAAAAAACTCCGGTTCCCGTCTTATTTGTCTCGCTTTCTTTATATCTGGTTTCGTAAAGCGGATTTTGGCGGGAAAAATACAGGAAAAATTCGAGAAAAACTTGACGTCACTGATCCCCGGTCTTTATAAATCATTAATATAAACAGTGGCTGTTTAAATCGAGTGATTTTAACTCGAGACTTGTTTGTTTCTTTTGACCCTTAGAAGTTATAAAATATACACGAAGTACCTACTATGTCAATCTTTTTAATCGTAGTTTTTGATGTTTTCATACTCTTGGCCAAATGTGTTTTTAGCCTCAGGCGTTTTTGGTCTTTTGAGTCGAAACCCTCATTACTACGGGTATATTATTTGTACTATTATTTTTCATATTAAATACTACTTCTCTCTTTAAAACTTTTGTACACTTTTAATCACCTTCCGCCATAATATTTCCTTTCCCTAGAGGTCTAAAACTCTTCACAGAGTTCGACTTACCTTAGACTAAAACATAATAAACTGTCTCTATTTTATGTTTGATTTTTGTGTACTGAATAAATAAAATAAATGAATAAATGCTTCGAAAAACTCAAACAATGGCTTATTTGAATAATTATGGCTTCGCACGACACATATAGATTTTAGTAGAAAGAATACATGACTTTGGCAAAATGCACAGAACGCGTTCATCTTGAACCGATAAAAAAAATCTAAAAATCAAAATTACCTACCATAACCTAAAATCCTAAAATAAGTATGAATAATTACTTATTCATGGATTTATTTTAGGACACTCGTGCCGTGTGCTGTTAATGACAAAGGCTTCATGAGTAACTATACCAGATGTAAAAAACAGAAATAATGTTATATTATAACAGCAGCGCTCCGTGGATTCACCCGCGTAACTCCCGATCCCGTGGGAATATCAGGATAAAAGTATGTTAGTCCCAATTAATCAATGTATCCTCAGACCCAGGTTCATCAAAATCGATCCAGTTGTTTCCGGGTCTCATCGTTACAAACAAAATAACAAAAAAAATATTTCCTTTTATCTATATATATAAAAGAGAAAATCACTGACTCACTCACTCACTCATCACGATATCTCAGTAACTAGTGCTAGGAGTCTCAAATTTTGTATGGGGGTTCCTTTTATGACGTAGGTGCTCACTAAGACGGGATTTTGCGATATTCGACCCCTAAGGGGGGGAAATGGGGGGTCGAAGTTTGTATGAAGGTATAATATTTTTGAAAGGTAGGAACTTGAAAATTAGAATTCTATCTTCTTATTATAAATAAATGATCACGTGTTTCAGGGATTTTCAATTTTCCTATTTTAAGGGGCGGAAATGGGCGCCGCTTTAAATCCGAAAGTTTGTTTCCTCTTCACGGTTGAACGACGGGACCGATATGGATGAAAATAGGCATAGCGGTAGTTTAGGGGGATAAACAAGGATATAGACTACTTTTGATTCCGAAATTTCGGCGGTATCGGGACTTACGCGGGTATAACCGCGGGACGCAGCTAGTAATACATATTAGTATATCACATTTATAATATGAGTGCTGTTATATATAGTATCTATACTAATATTATAAACCTAAAGAGTTTGTTTGTTTGTTTGACCGCGCTAATCTCAGGGACTACTGGTTTGAATTGAAAAAATATTTTTGTGTTGGATAGTTCATTTGTTGAGGAAAGCTATACGCTTCATTTAATTTTTTATATTCCCACGGGATCGGGACTGACGCGGGTGAAACCGCGGAGCGCAGCTACTAAGTAATAAAATTGTTAAAAGCATGCGAACGATCGCTTTGGAAGTCTTTGGCCTATGTTCAGCAGTGGACATCCTGTGCCTTATATGATGTTGATGATAAATAAAATCGAGCGTTTATAAAAAGTGTTATGTTTTTAATATTTAAACCACGCGCTTGTTCGCTGTTTCGTTTCCAAAAAATGTTTCGTGTAATAGCGCCCAGTTTTTCAATCGAGGTGACGCTGTGAAGTGTTCTTATGTTGTCAGACGGACGCTCGAACGTGTTAAGCCAGTCAGTCTTGTACAGAAGTCCGATAAATCTTAATATATATAAATCTCGTGTCACAATGTTTGTCCTCAATGGACTCCTAAACCACTTAACCGATTTTAACCAAATTTGCACACCATGTGCAGTTTGATCTAACTTAAAAGATAGGATATCTTACATCTTAATTTACCCCGATATTCCCACGGGATCGGGAGTTACGCGGGTGAAACCGCGGAGGGCAGCTAGTCTTAATATATATAAATCTCGTGTCACAATGTTTGTCCTCAATGGACTCCTAAACCACTTAACCGATTTTAACCAAATTTGCACACCATGTGCAGTTTGATCTAACTTAAAAGATAGGATATCTTACATCTTAATTTACCCCGATATTCCCACGGGATCGGGAGTTACGCGGGTGAAACCGCGGAGGGCAGCTAGTCTTAATATATATAAATCTCGTGTCACAATGTTTGTCCTCAATGGACTCCTAAACCACTTAACCGATTTTAACCAAATTTGCACACCATGTGCAGTTTGATCTAACTTAAAAGATAGGATATCTTACATCTTAATTTACCCCGATATTCCCACGGGATCGGGAGTTACGCGGGTGAAACCGCGGAGGGCAGCTAGTATATATATAAAATTCTCGTGTCACGGGGTTCGAACTTGAACTCCTCCGAAACGGCTCGACCGATTCTCATGAAATTTTGTGAGCATATTCAGTAGGTCTGAGGATCGGCCAACATATAGCAAAACAACGTTTGCCGGGACAGCTAGTTTTATTATAATAGAGAAGACGTCTTTTACTTACTAATGATCGCTTCTGACCGAGGAAAAGGAGACCCTCACCTCCTTTTTAAAGTCGAAAGAAGTGATTTTTTTCTTTTTGATATTTTCGCCTTATGAAGTCGAAAATATTTTATTGTTTGACAAAACGTTTTTGAATATCTGTCGAACTTTGTTTTGGCAAAAATTATTGTTAATTAGATATTCTAAAAATTTGTTAAGCATCTTTTCGTTACAAACGCAAAATAAAGACAAATATTTTATCTTATTCATAAAATATGTTCTTTTTATAAAAAGTCATGAAATATCTCATCTTTATAATAAGTCATTAAAACGTCAAAAATCAAGTACGCGTAACAAAAATCAGCTCCCACGTAGAGGCAACAAAGCAGTTAATTGAAACCGTAGCGAGTCATCGTCGTAGCACTCGTAGCGAAGCCTCCCCGCCTCAGTGCTACGAGGCCCGCCGCGTAGATCGCTCGCGTAGGCTACGTTGAGCGTAGAGATACTCGGATACTTCGGGCTTCATAGTACCCGTATGCCGTACTTTGTATGAAAGTGAAGTGATATATCTAAATATGTATGTGTTTGTGTAATGGTGTTGGAATGCGTATGCAGTGGAAAAAAAAATATTTTATCGGTTATGGAGTTTTAACGGAAGTTAAAATGAAGGTGTTTTTGTATTTAGAGGCAATCAAAATTAATGATAATAACTCCGTTGTTTTAAATTTATTTTGTTTTAGACGAGTTTTTTTTGTATAAAATTTTATTGTTGTTCACTGTAAAAGTCACTACTTAATTTAGTAAAAATATTTTCATCTCTTCAATTTAAACATTTAAAATTTATGATGAGCTATTTGTACTTATCACGGTTTGATAATAAGTTTTGTCGGGGTTAATTTATGTAATCTATAAATATGAAATTCAAAGTTATGACTGACTGATTATTAACGCATAGCTCAAATCAATTGACGTATCGTTTGTTATAATATCTGCTAGAATAGGATTTTGAACATTCAAACCCGCGTAGGATTTAAATATTGAAATAGGAACATATAACGTAAAAGCTAGTTTTTGTATATTCTTACCCACGACTTCGCGTAGTATATATACATTGACGTAGGAACATATAAAGTAAAAGCAACTTTTTGTATATTTATACCCGAGACATCATCCGCGTAAGGTTTATACATTGACCTAAGAACATATAAAGTAAAATCTAGTTCATGTACTTACCCTACATTTTGTACCCTATACATTGACATAAGAACATACAACATAAAAGCTAGTTTTGGTATTTTTTACCCACAACTTTGCGTAAGGTTTATACATTGACATAAAACATATACTTATCGTAAAAGTTAGGTTTTGTATATTTTACCCGAGACATCATCCGCGTAAGGTTTACACATTGACCTAAGAACATATGAAGTAAAAGCTAGTTTATGTACTTACCTATATTTTACCCAAGATTTTGCGTAGTATTTATACATTGACGTAAGAACATACAACATAAAAGCTAGTTTTTCTATATTTTTACTAACGACTTTTTTACCAACGACTTCGCGTAAGGTTTATATATTGACATAAAACATATATCGTAAAAGCAAGGTTTTGTATATTTTACCCGAGACTTCGTCAGCGTATAGTTTATACATTGATATAAAAACATATAATTTTGTATATTTAATTTTATATATTTATTCCTATATTTTTACCTCTGACTTCGCGTAGGGTTAATACATTGACATAAAAACATATAACTAAAAAGCCAGGTTTTGTATATGATTACCCACGACTTCACGTAGCGTTTGTACATTGATAGCAGAACATATAACATAAAAGCCAAGTTTTGTATATTTTACTTTAAAATGCTACTAAAATAATTGTATAACTTTAAAGAGCCACGGGTTGCTTTAGAACCAATATTTCACTAATATAATGACAGCAATTAAAGTAGGAAAATCATGATGGTAGTGCTCATTAAGTTGGTACTTACCTACAATTAATTTCCGTAATGACACGCGCCTTTACGTACCTATCTAAGGTTTTCGATGGTCGTTCACTTTCTAATTAGTGATTGGTTTATGACTTTTTATGTTGTTTCGAGTGGACTCGTTCGAAGTTATAGAGGCTATTATTTTTATAATGTTCCGCACAAATATAAGGTTAACAAAATATGTACCTTTACTAATATTATACAGGGTGTAACAAAAACTATGTAATCCCTCTTAGGTGATTGTAGGACATTGAAAACAAACATTTTTAAAATTTATTTTTGATTTATTGGAAGTTTTGGGAAAATTAGCCGAATTTGACAATACAATGGTATAAAATATTTCAAAATTACTAGTTTTACCTTCGGGTGACCAAAGGGCTGGCTCGTACGTCGGACAACGGATAAGCATCGCCATCCAACGTGGTAACGCTGCCAGCCTTTTGGGCACACTTCCTAGGGACCATCCATTTGGACTTTTAATTTAGTATAAGTAAAGTAGGTAGTTTATTTAATTAATTTAAGTTTTCGTTATTTAATTGTTATTTAGTATAGTATAGTTACTTGTTCAATATATAAATTAGTTTCTCAATGGTGTTATTACATTTTGCTAATTCACCAGACCCGGGTTAATTTTGAAAAAAAATATTAACCTCTTTTATTTTTTTCAATTTATGTTCATTTTTTTGGGTAAAGTTCGGAAGTTATCAGTTTTTACTAAGCTTCTTTGGTATCCTATTTTACAGAAGTTAGCAAATCATTTTGTCAACAAAAAGAACTCAGCTGCATGCGAAAGATTATTTTCGATCTGTTGGACTATGATCTGCTAAGTTCACTAACATTTAAAATGCTAGGTAAATAATGGGAAATTTTGATACCTTTAATTTAAGGGTTTGAGAGACTGGCACAATGTGATCTCACGTAAATAAATTCAAATGAATGACGAATTTTCACTTTGACTTTATACCTACATATGAAAAAACGGGACAAAGCTAGTCTAAATAAACTGTTTATTAAATGCGTTTCGCTTTACTTTAGTTTAAAAAAACGAAACATAAGCTTCTTATTTGTATTATTCTTGTCTCGACAGTCATTTGTGAAAAAAATATGCAAATCTTGATGTCTGACTTAAAATAGTTTGAAAAGATTTTCTCTTTTTGCATAAGTAAGTATTTTTTTTTTTCAATTTCTTTAGAAAATTCGAATTGTTTTTTGTCTCGTGAATAAGATTGAAAAGGAGAAATAGGGTATTTATTTTTAAATATTTGGATAGACTAAACAAATTATTGTCTCATTGTCTTAGGAATTCTTTAAACAGCTTTTTTCCGATTCGTTTGTCTTAGCCTGCCATATATTCCTTGAGCCAAGAGTTATTATTAAATTGTCAACCTTTTGTCCATCAACCCAGTTGGCACAATGGTCACCATTTTCTCGTAAGAAATACCGATTGATAGCCGGGGTTCGAACCCACGAAATTAGGAATGAAACTCGAGTTATCTACCACTAGCTAGATCCAACGTCGCTCATATGAGTTAAACATGTAAAATAAAATGTAAAACAGAAATTGTCTGAGTTAACTGAGTTTTATTATGAGAAATCGACTGTCTTAAGCAAAGAACGATCGATATAATTTCTAACACGCGATATTCGAGTAAAACTGTAACTAATAAGAAATGTTCTCCGAAAGCAGGCTACAAACTTTTCCATCAGCTCACTAACCGTTTGAATTCGAAATAAAGGAGTAAAAAAAATCACTAGATCCATCCTGGATCTGGCCAATGGATCTTCTGAGAATGATCGACATTTTTAACGTGATAACGTCTAATAAATTGATAAAACACCTGCATTCACAAAAAAGTGTCTGACGAAATATTGCGGGACGTCATGCGTCATGGTAACATGACCACGACGCTACCGTTTCCGTTAGGAAACAAGAATATTTAATTATTATATCGCTCATCTGGGATTGTGTTATGGTGACCAGTGACGAATAGAAGACGTACTTATATAAAGGAAAAAATATATAAATTAACTAGCTGTCCAGGCAAACGTTGTTTTGCTATTTACAAAAAAAAAAATAGATGTTGGCTGATTCTCAGACCTACTGAATATGCTCACAAAATTTCATGAGAATCGGTCGAGCCGTTTCGGAGGAGTTCAAGTTCGAACCCCGTGACACGAGAATTTTATATATATAGAGATAACATTTTTTTAAATCATTTTTTTGAGGTTATCACGTAAAAATATCGTCCGTAAACTGACTTTACAGACAACTTTTTTTTGAATAGAATTTTTGTTCCTGTTTTCTTTCCCATAAATTGCGACAAAATGTTATGTTATTGATTCTTGAATAGTTTGTATTCTAAGATTAAATGTTTTAATATTTCAAAACAGTCTAACTCTGAAGTGATACATGAAATGAAATAAAAGTTAATAATTAATTAATAATACAAAAAAAAACATCCTAAAATCGAACAATATTAAATGGAAGAAATTTCGCCATTTCTTTTTGTATGACTAAGTGCGTTGTATTTCTGCTTTTAAATTGAATAGTCGGCCGATCAGAAAGTATTTAATCTGATTTACAACTCCTAAGAAATGTGCCTTACTTGTGCCCTTTTAATTTTTATTTTGCGCAAAGTCCTACGTTTTTTGTGTTAATACTGTGAACTCATTATAAAAAGTTTTAGTAGAAACGTCCGCCGGTTTAGCAATATTGCTTTTTTTTTCTTATAGAAAGTCTGTAATGACACTGTTTTCGTGTTTTGTTGTTTCGTTGTACTTTTTGTCTTGGATTCAGTTCTTTTTTCTAAGTGGTTCGTCGGAAAGTGACAAGCAGCTTGGCGTCAACCATTCGTAAAATAAATTAAACTTCGATATTCTCAACAGCCGCAACAACAACAGCTTTTTCTTCTTCTTCGTCTTCTTCCGACTTCTACATGTACGTGAAAGTAGCGTGTGCTCTACAATAAAACTCACACTACAGGCTCTGATAGGCTTTGACAGTTTTAACAGTTCAAAAGGACAAACCTAAATCTTATTAAAGGTAAAAGTTAAAATATATAGGTAATTTTTGGTACTTACAAGTTGCGAAAATATAAATTTGCCCCTACTTATATTTTAATCTTGCTGACTCAGGACTTTAATTTTTATAAGTACACTCAGTATCTGGTATAAATTTTAACTTGCTAGGTCCACCCGTTCGTTAGAAAAGTGGTGGTGACACACGAAAAGACAGACGGACAAGAGAGTGATCTTATAAGGGTTCCTTTTTACCTTCTGAGGTACGGAACCCTAAATTTTTATTATATATAATTTTTAACGGATATATTCGCGTTTTTTATTTTTGTTTTAAACCTGACGTTTCGGAACTTTGCAGATTCCATGGTCACAGGCAGACTGTATGCTTTGCACCATGGGATCTTCAAAGTTCCCAAAACATCAAGTTTTAAAACAAAAATAAAAAACGCGAATATATCCGTTAAAAATTATATATAATAAAAATTTAGGGTTCCGTACCTCAAAAGGTAAAAAGGAACCCTTATAAGATCACTCTCTTGTCCGTCAGTCTGTCCGTGTGTCACCACCACTTTTCCGTTAAAAAATATATATAATCACTAGCGACCCACCCCGGCTTCGCACGGCTATATTATGCATGTATTATACATATAAACCTTCCTCTTGAATCACTCTATCTATCGAAAAAAACCGCATCAAAATCCGTTTTGTAGTTTTAAAGATTTAAGCATACATACAGAGAAAGCGACTTTGTTTTATACTATGTAGTGATGAGTTAAAATCGTGAAAACCTTAGAAAATACTAAGTAACCTTTTACTACATAAGCATTACAAGTAAGTACATAAATATTTTCAATTTTTATAAGCCCTCGTTATCTGATATATTCAGAGTTGATATTCGAGTTTACCGAAATTCAATTACGGATGTTCAAACTTCGAAGGTTTGTAATACAATATTTTCACGGCAAACCGCCTCTCTAATACGAAAGACACTTGAAACTTCGTTCAATCAAACTGTTGTTTTTGGGCCACACACTTGATCACGTTCGTGTTTTCTATAGATATAGGTTATTGATTGAATAAATATAATAAACATTGTTGTAATTATAATTTAAAATCACCGCTCATTATAGTGAAGGGTTCTAGGAACGTAGAAAACCAGATGGTCAATTCTCTCCACTTCTCACCAGATGGTAAATAAAACTGTCCAAATTACAGTTGCATTTTGATTTAAAAAAATACTGTCAAAGTAATTCAAAATACCCTAAATAAAGTCAGCTTTTGCAAGGTTTTTTTTTTAATCGGAATGCAATCGAAATGATATTGAAATGTCAAATATATTTACAAAAATTTGGCCTTCATATCAACATTTTTGGTCTATATTTCATTTTTTTTAAATACGTTTAGCGTCGATGTTCCTTCAAAACTACCACCTAGTCAAGTCTAGAGTAAATAGGTACCTTCTAGGCGAGTATGCCTCTTTAGATGAGATGGGGTCAAATGCATGCCTATTTATCAACTTTTTTCAAAAAGGAAGAGGTTTTCATGGGTTCAAAAAAAGCTCTTCCATATATCAAATGTCAAATTTAACCCAATTGGGCTTAAATAAGTTAAGTTAGTCTATTGTCTGACATTACCTAAACTGAACCTGAACCATATATGAGTTTTGAGTGCAGCAAGAAAAATCATGATATCACTTCGGAAGGAAAACTTTTGACAGTACTTGAAAGTTATATTTTCTTTGCCAGAATAAGTACTTTCTAACGCAAGCAGCTCTTCCCCTAAAAAAAAAGATAAAGCCATAATAACCCAGTTATATAAATATTGCCAATAACATTACGTTTGATCCCCTATAACACCGTATGCGTAAAGCGAACATTTCAACGCTTAAACTATTTGTTATACGCTACGCCTACACTCTTACGTTCGTACGCTTGCTATGATAGCGTAATTCTTGTAATTTTATAGTAAAATATAACAATATTGGGATAGGGTCATGGGGTACGATAACGGTGTAAAGCACGCAACTTGTTACAACTACCCATTTGACACGCGATCTTGTTCCTTGAGCAACTCTTAGTTTGTCATGATTTGTTTGATATTTTAAAAAAGAACTACACATAGGGATAGAAAACAGAGAACGTGATAGAAGCGGTAAGGCGCCCGAGTATGTTATAACCTCGTATCGGTATCATTCTTTAAATGTGGATCCAATAAGAAAAAAATATCTTACTACAGAGATCTAGCCAATGGATCTTCTGAGAATAATCGTTATTAAGTTAACTCTTAGGAGTAAATATTAAGGGTTTGCACTCGAAATACTGGTATCAAGCGGAATTGATCCATTCTATTTTGTGCAGAGTGGGGCGCGCGAATATAGTTCTTGGTCCGAGCAGTTTTTAGAGCCGCAATCAGTATAAACTGGTAAAAAATGGTTAAAAAATCAACCGATTTACAACCCTGCGTATAATGTAGAATTGATAGAATTTGTTACAACTACCTATTTGACACGCGATCTTGTTCCTTGAGCAAGTCTTAGTTTGCCATGATTTGTTTGATATTTCAAAAATGTATGTATGTATGTAGGGATAGAAAACCGAGAACGTAATAGGAGCGACAAGGCGCCCGAGTATACCCTGTACCGGTTTCGTTCTTTAAATGTGGATCCAATGAGAAAAAAATATATTAGTATAGAGATCTGGCCAATGGATCTTCTGAGAAAAATAGTTATTTTAAAAGTTAACTCTAAGGAGTAAATGTTAAGGGTTTGCACTCGAAATACTGGTATCAAGCGGAATAGATTTGTTCTATTTTATGCATTGTGGAGCGTGCGGGGCAGTGTCGGGTTCTTCCGTCAGTATAAACCGGTAAAAACTGGTTAAAAAATCAACCGATTTACATCCATGCATATATAAATGTAAATTGGAGGAGGCTTTTACCGCTTTAGGCGGTCCCTACACCAACTAGCACGCTTACATATAATGTTTTTACTGTTTTTTTCAAATGTAATATTAAGTGTTAAGGATAAATAAAGCTATTTTTATTTATTTTTATTTATATATAAATGTAAAATGGATAGAATTCCGTTTCGGCTATCATGAATGGCGTTATATTCCCCGTCTCGCACTCCTGTGCGGTATACGTCCACCGTTAGCTCGCAGTGTTCAGCGCATTATACACGCCTATTTACCAAGCCTAGAGGCTCCATCCTAAGCAAATAACCTGGCCCGAGATATATTTACCATCGGGCCGAGTGCCTACCGAATTTCAACTCAGGTTTAAGTTTAAAACGTTTCATTTAAATGTAAATATGATAGAGATTAAAGATGGGACAATGGGTCTAATAATACAGACCTTTTTTCCCCAACTTGTTTTATCTTCGTTTCAATTATATCGTGTTTGTTTAAAAAAGTATGTAGCTGCGAAGCTAACGTAAAAAGTCCATTTTTATGTTTCGTACAAAAATTTCGGTATACATATTCATAAAATTCATGGAATATGAACTGTTTACCTAAAGCGAGCGCTTGTTGAATCCCTTTTGTTATCTGGAAAATATGGTTAGCCGACAATAATAGTTGAAAGCTAAAAATTGAATATATTTCCTGGTATAGTTTGGACATTTTACCCGAAAAACTGTATACAAAAAATAGGAAAGTAACAGACTACGCCCACAGTATAATATCTTTCTATTTATAAATATAAAATTGAAAGTCCTTTCTGACTGACTTTATTCAACGCACAGCGGGCCGATCGCCGTATTCTTATGCAGCGCGTCTTGACTGCGTTTGCGTCATATCTTTAGATTTCGTATTTACCCTAATTTCTTAAGACGCACACGTCACGCAAACCTAAACGTCGCGCGCTCGCCGTATCGCGCTAAATTTTGACGTGACATAAATGTCAAATTAATTGTCACAGCTTGTTTCACGCGTATGATACCCGTAGGTGAAGTAGACGTGCAGTTAAAGTAACGGTTACGCGTAGCTTCATTTTACGGCAATACCGATTCTTGTTTGCGTGCACGTGACGTATGCGTCAACTGGACGTGCACTCGACTAATGCGTCATAAGTTACGGCGATCGGGGGGCGGACGTGCACTCGACTAATGCGTCATAAGTTACGGCGATCGGGGGGCTGCTCGGACCAATTGTCGGATCGATAGCTATTATGATTTAGGCATTCGCTAAGTAAGGATTTTTAACTCTCACGCAGGCGAAGTCGCGGATAAAAGCTAGTAAGTATATAGAAACGTTAGCGGTCTGACATTTAATTTTTAATCGATATTCTTATGTTATTAATTTTATAGCTATCTCACACCCAAAGGGGTAGTCATATATAAGGATGGAAACTGGCATAGTACTATTTACGTAACATTCTAGGTCAGCCTATCTCGCCTTGTTACGCTATGTTATGTTAGTGTGGAACTTACCTATATAGAGATTATAAATAAAGTCGAATAATATTAATAATGTAAGATTATAGGTATTCAAGAATTTAGTTCTGAAATATAAAGCTTTTTCTTTATTAAAACAAAAAATATTTGGAGCAGAACCTACCTAGAGGTTATCATGTCAACTTAGTATTTTCTGAGAGCAGAACCTTCCCATAATAATTACCAATTACTTCTTACCCTACTCTAAGTTTTTTCTCTTATTCTTACTAACAATATTTGTACGACTTTGTCTGAAATAAAGTTTTTTTTATTTTCTCCTCAATATTGTTGCCTCAATATTTTTTCTTTCATTTTCTTGCCCATCTTTAAAGCATATGGTAATGAAAAATATTAAAATTTTTAGGTTATATAAATTCGAAAAACATCTGATTTTTTGAAACAAAGGTCATTCAGACTAAGAACATTAGATAAAACTTAAAAAATAAGTAAACATTTTAAGGTTAATGACCCCTTCGTGTATGGAACAGCTGATTTTCAGGTAAACTTAAGCTCAATATTTTCAAAAAAATGTTCGAATATCCAAAAGTCGTAGAACAAAAGTTGTTTGTTTAGGTGCACAGAAGTAGCCCTCAACGGCTTGCTAGTATAATTACCAATGACCCTGTATTTTTTATGAGTTAAAGTCGCGATAACTTAGAAAATACTATGATACATACATACATATACATATTTCAGGACATATTACACATCGCCATCCAGCCCCAAGCTAAGCAACTTAATGCTTGTGTTATGGGTGCCAGATAACGGATAAACTACTTATATACTTTTTTTTTTTTTTGTAAATATATACATATTATACATATAGGAAACACCCAGAACCAGAAACAAGAATTTATGGTCAGCATAAATACTTGTTCCCGGCGGGAATCGAACCCGCAACCTTCTGCGTCGCAGTCGGGTGTTCGCCCGACGCGCCACAGAGGTCGTCAAATTATATATCATCATCATCATCATTGTCATGATATTTATATACTGCTGGATCGATTTTGACAATTCTTTTACATAGATTCTATTCGATTCTACTATTCATCCTGATATTCCTTCGAGATAGGAATCGGGGAGTTACGCTAGTGAAACCATTGGCCCCTGTTATTCTTTTACATAGATTCTATTCGATTCTACTATTCATCCTGATATTCCTTCGAGATAGGAATCGGGGAGTTACGCTAGTGAAACCATTGGCCCCTGTTATTCTTTTACATAGATTCTATTCGATTCTAGTATTCATCCTGATATTCCTTCGAGATAGGAATCGGGGAGTTACGCTAGTGAAACCATTGGACCCTGTTATGATACTACATTTAAGATACAGACCTTCTACTTGATAACTCGTTTTTATGAAGTCGGTTAAAACCCCTGTCATCGTTAAACATTGTCAACTCCCGTTCACTGGCCCGAAAATATTTATACCTTTTTACGCATCAAAAAGTTTTTCTCAAAAACGTATCAATTCTTTTTCCAGCGGTTCCTTTGACATTATCATATCTCATTTAAAAAAGAGGCTTCGAAGGAGGAATTACTCAATTCGGCAAGATCTTTTTCAGTTCATTAATCCCCGAGATTGGGGTGTTCACTTAAAATTCACTGCCTTCAATAAATAAGGGGGCGGACTTAGTGGTGCTAACGTCTCGTCTATAATATATTGGTCTGAGAAGTCCGTAAACGACTATTTTTTGCGGTTGCGTGTCCATTCTGTATGTATTTGTAATCCATGGTGGCATGCTTAAGAGGAAAGGTACCCGGTTCTCTATTCATACAAACGTAGTCGACTGTTTCCTCCCTAGATAATGACACTAGAGCAAATATTTTTGCCTGCCTCTTTGCCTCTTTATTTCGTTTTTTTTGTTTTTTTTTTTTAATCTTAATTTCTATGATAATTCGAAAATGAAAATAACCAAGACATAGGGGCATAGTCATGGCAGTTATAGGTTTTATGCAAAAAAATATTTGTGCCAGTGTCATTATCCAGGGAGGAAACAGTCGACTACGTTTGTATGGAGAGAGAGCCGTTACCGTCTCCTCTAAAGTACTACAAGGAATAGTAGTTGTTAAGTCCCGATCCCGTAAAAATACCGGGATAAAAAGACTTCTTTACTTTACAGATTTTATTGTATTCTCAACTACTTAAGTTTCATCAAGATCGGTTCACAAGTCATAGTCTTTTTTTTTTTTTTGCCATTTTTTAACCCCCCCTCCCCCTTGGTGATACATGGTGAGGTTTAAGACTACACCCCTCCCTCCTATATCACGTGTATGTTTTAGTACTTACAAAGAATCTTAATTTTTTTTCAATGTTTTTAAAATACCGGTCTCGTCTGATTATTTTATTATAGAAAATTTTTCGCTGCTTTTCGGTTGAGTATCGAAGCCGAAAAAATTAATACACGTGATTCTACGATACTACTACCCCCCTCCCCCTTGTGATATATCGTGATTTTTTATGGACCCCTCCCCCCTTTTCGAGCTTCACGTGATTAATGGACAGCCCCTTAAACAAATTAATTTTCTTATAGAATAATAGATTAAAACTGTAGACCGTAATAACAAAAAATTGACTCATCAGTAAAAATAGATAGTACCGACTAGTATTTAGGTCTTATTAAGTAAAGTGGTCTAACGTTAGTAATGTGATGTAATTTTGTCAGTTTACGTCTAAATAACCATAATTACAAAGGAATGTCCTTATAAACTGTGTAGTTAGAAGATCCCTGTCATTAGGACAGTTGTAAAACTCTATTGCCTTACGTATTGTTTTGGAACAACGATCGTACAAGGCGAATAAAATGCAATAGGTACGACATTTACTCGCTAAATTACTTTTACAATAAATAAATTTGTATTTCAATTAATTATCTGCTTTTGAAAGCTTCGGCCGTGATAATACATCAAGCACTTTGGATACATTTCATTATTACATAATATAAAACAAAGCTTACTGTTCCTATGTATGCTTAGATCTTTAAAACTACGCAACGGATTTTGATGCGGTGTTTTTTGTCATAGATAGAGTGATTCAAGAGGAAAGTTTTTATGTATACACGCATAATATAGGTAGCCGTGCGAAGCCGGGACGAGTCGCTAGTATCTTCATATAACACTCGCGTAGATATTATTAATCAAATAATAAAAAAAGGTCAGTTAAATTGTTATATATATTTTTTCTGAAAGCTTATTTCACCACAATTTTAGTAGTAATTTCACCAAAAAAAGTCCATTAAAATAACTACCTTAATACTTCAAACCCTCAAAACCACGGCACCATTATAAAATTGAAAACTATAACGGCTTATGGACATTATAAATCTTTTTAACCGCTCGGCTACGAGTTTGGTCTTAAATAGGAGCGAGAGCGACAAACGGGTGACAAGAATATGACAAGGCAACATGGCCGCTGAGGGATAGGTTTAGAATCGATTCGAATTGGACCGTTTAGGCGACTAGGGTTATTTTTTTTATTTATACTTGAAAGGAAGAGGGATATTAGCCATGTAATCACGTAAATCCTTGCCCTCACCGTTGTCACGCCGCTCGCCGCTAAAACCACGTTCGTGGCCGAAAGAGCGCTAAGAAGCCATGCGAGTAATATAGAGAAATATATCACTGAATTTAGTGAATCGAATACTACGCGCCAAATTGAAAACAGTCGACTTTAGCTCGTTATAGAGCCGAGTACACCATTTATCTTTATTCGGCATTTCAATAGGATTGCAACCTACGTTCTCGGCAACTCAAATGGTGAAACTACTTATTATTTTGAACAGTTCAAGCTTAACGGTACAGAGTTGGGTTCCACCTGGTTTACTATGGAACTAAAATGTAGGAGATAGCATTCTTTGTTGCTAACAAATTGTCGGTGTTTTTTTGGAAGAAATTGCTTGCCTTTCCCGAAAGGTAGCGTCGGGGTTTCGATGTTTCTGGTTGCTCTAAATTGGTTTCGTTTGTTAGAACTTTACACGCTAAATTGACGACTTTTTTCGTAGGTAAATACGAACGTATTTTTACCACAATCATACTTGTGAAAGGTATGGTTATGTACATATATTGAACGCTGAATACCTTTTTATTTAATAACCATCGTAACCTATAGTCACCGAAGTATATTATTATCTTGAGGCGATGTTACCAGCAAGGTTCTAAGGTGAACTAATACAATTTCATTGGATATTACACTGTTGCTTATAGCAACAAAGGCAACGTCATGCTTACAAAGACGTCACTCTGTCGAGAAAAACCCCCGATATTTACGGAATCAAACCGGACGTGTACCTCGGGGATTTGCAACCAAAACCCCCACAAATCCTGTGCCAATCCAGGTGCAATAATAACAGATTGATTGGTATTGGTACGTTACAATTTTGCGGGGTTTGTTGAACTTATTGTTATTTGTTTAGTTGTGGGATTTTCAGGAAAATGTATGGGTGAATAAAAAGCACCTACAAAAAACTTATAGCTGAGGTCGACCAGAACTTAATTTTCTTACTTTTTTTTAATTTTAATATATATTTTTATGTCCTTGTAATTGTCTTCTGGCCGTGTGTAAACTTAACTAAACTATTATGATTTCCATAAACGATTCTAGATTAAGATTTTATTATTTTTAGTGATAGTTTTAAAAGTAATTATTAAGTACCTACCTATAGAGTAGGTATTATTAATACGTGAAAACGAACAAGTGAATTATTACCCTAATTTCACCTGTGACGTTACTTAACCGCGTTGCGTAGTGGTATTGCACCCGCACGGTAAACGGGAGGTCACGAGTTCAAGTGACACCGCTGTGGAAAATTATATAGATTTTTTGTTGAAAAGTATTTCCACCAACGTTATGTGGAAGTGATAGTTATAAATACTAAATACTAGTGTGGGTACTATATTTACCAGTTTATTTACAATTAAAGGTCTTGTCTTTAGCATCTAAGGCTATGTACAGTCTAGCTCGTAAGGTAGCGTACAGACGCTTAATTAATTTGTACGCTTACGTTCAGCTCCACTTTGTATACACTTGTGTTCATTAATTTGTATGCTACCAGTATTGAGTAATGGCTTTCATACGTCAATTTTAATCGGTATAATTTAGATTTGTCGTTATGTTAATTGACCGCTCAAAATTCATCACATTTAGATGAAATCGAAATGCAATGAAAACCAAGTCCATAGGGATGTTAGCTATTATTTCACAAATAAACATGGCTAGTAATTTGCGGTTTATAATGCAAATATTCGAAATAAAACGACCTTATATTAAATTATATATTTTTAAATTAAGCGAAAATATTATGAAGCTTTCTATCCATAATCGAATATCCAATTATTTTTAATAATACATCAATTTGTTTAACACTGTTGCCACAAAATTTCAATAATAAAATAGTGTTTGCAGAAAATGGTGAGATTTAACGAATTTTAGTTTGAGGTTGACTTGTATATCAAAAAAATAAATTAATTTAAGACTTTAAACATGATCAATAGACCAACTTTGTAACCTATGTTTAATAATATCAACCTTGTGGTTATTGCATTTAGTTAGGATTTAGCTAAATTTGTTTAGGCACAGTGTCATGCAAACCGCCCTTAGATCTTAATGTTTAGACTTACATGCAAAAAATGTAAATAAGCCTGAATATATAAAAAATGGTAACGAATTGAATTGGTGAGAAATGAAAATGTTGTGAAATTAATTTTTATCAGCTTTTATAAGCCTTACTACTACGAGTTCAATTAATTTTTCGTTGAAATAAAGAGCACAATTATTATTTCAACAGAGAGAGTAAGCGTTGAAAAATGAATACTTTTTAAGCGTAGGTACTGTTTTAATAAACATTAAGTGCTAAAATTACTAGATCCCATTTAGATTCATTAGAGTTTGTTGTTCGAGTCTAATATACATTAGTATTTGTTCTCTTCTAAAATTAACTGAATTGCTTTGCATTAATATGACTAATATGTTTGGATTAATTCATTTTTATGTGCTGCAATTAAAATAAACTTAAAATTCAAAAAAATGTTTAAAGAGACTCGTGAATTTTTCTTATGAGACAGTTGTGTGCGCTAGTTGAAATTGCTTTTACGATGAAAACATCGTGATGTAACCCGCGGCTTAGTTGGCTTCACACGTATTGACTAGTTATTTCCTCTAGGTCGGTCAACTAACCTGAGGGGGACTCTTATTATCAGTAGTACTTTCTACTAGTACTACTCTATTCTCACTCAAAAAGATACAACTGAAGTCCGTATACAAGCACAAGTACACAGAATCTGTCAGTAAGGCTACTCTACTTTCCATTAAACGCTATATCTATAACAAACCTTTGCAATTTACCTTCCAAAACTTTGAAATTGTATTTTCAAGACAAACTACGCCTGAATTCGAGGTAAACTCAAAATGTAAGCTCTTAATCCCGTCCATCAGAACGAGTTATTTACAATACCGTTAAACCGTAAAATAACCGAGAACAAGTATTCAAGATAAACTTAATTACTAAAATAATACAAACGCCCTAAACTAACCGAAACGTTAGCATACCGAAACCACAATTTGTACTGAGTACTGTGAATTTATTCGCGTGGGAAATCTAGAAGCGTATTATATACCTAATACAATTAATTTAATTAAAGTTGAGATCTTGCCGTTTCTTGAATTCGTACGCCTTACAATCTAGGAACAGATTTTAGACTCGAACATTTAACTTCAAGCACTCGGAAAGTAAAGACTTCAGACCTTGGAAAATTCTATAGTCGTGACGACCTCTGTGGCGCGTCGGGCGAACACCCGACTGCGACGCAGAAGGTTGCGGGTTCGATTCCCGCCGGGAACAAGTATTTATGCTGACCATAAATTCTTGTTTCTGGTTCTGGGTGTTTCCTATATGTATAATATGTATATATTTACAAAAAAAAAAGTATATATGTAGTTTATCCGTTATCTGGCACACACATAACACAAGCATTAAGTTGCTTAGCTTGGGGCTGGATGGCGATGTGTAATATGTCCTGAAATTTTTTTTTTTTTTTTTTATAATTAAAGTTGAGATCTTGCCGTTTCTTGAATTCGTACGCCTTACAATCTAGGAACAGATTTTAGACTCGAACATTTAACTTCAAGCACTCGGAAAGTAAAGACTTCAGACCTTGGAAAATTCTATAGTCGTGATCGTGACGTAATAGACACGAAAACTATTTTTAAACCTCGACGCAAAAACGAGGGGGTGTCATAAGTCTGACGTGTCTGTCTGTGGCATCTTAGCTCCCGAACTGATAAACCGATTTAGATTTAGTTTTTTTTGTTTGAAAGGTGAATTAAGCGAGAATGTTCTTATATTATTCTACCTATCTATTTATTTATTGCCCTAAAAAAACAAAGGTGGACTTAATACCAGAAGAAAAAGGGTTGGAAAAAAGAAGGGTCATAATACAAATAAATCTACATTAAAGATTGCAAGATAATTTATGCTGCTTAAATAAATATTTATGTTTAAGTAAGTTCCTTTTATTATTTATATTACTTTCCTCGTAATTTTGTTGAAATAAAAATAATAACAAAAAGACACTCATTTCAGAATTTCTCTGAATTATTAATGAACAAAAACAATTCAAAAACGAACAGCCCCTTTATAATCCTTGTATTTTTTACTGGAGCCACAGTGTAAGTTAATCCGGGGCGTCAGTAGAACAGCTCGCTTATTACTCAAACCGCAGCGTAGGTCAGCTTTTGTCCTTTACGCTACATACGCTTGACTTTCCGCTATGTACGCTTGATGCCGTGCGGTGTTTACGCTAAGTTTGTAAACGGCCTTATCTCGACATGGATGGATGGGTTGACGCTGTGTCAATTTGATTAGCAAGATTATTTTACGTTAAAATAGGACATAAGTGAAGGCCTGAAGGGGGTCATTTGCAAAAACCGAATGACGGATGTGTGACGTCTTAAATACGTCATTAAATTATAATGGATTTTGCTAAAATCCAACCTCTTTTGGATATTCAAATGAGATAATGAATTTGAAAGAAAGAAAGCATTTATTGAGTACCAACACAGGAAGGAAGCAATGAACATGACAATGAAGATATTGACATAAATAACAAAAAAGTGACAAAAAAGAAAAAAAAACATAAATGAGGAGTCGCATGCTCAGCAGCGCCGGCCGGATGAAATCACTTTATCAATATTTTTACCAGGTTATATTGAATTAGGGATAGAGTAAATAAGGTAAAAGAATACCTACCAGTAAAGGTTTAATAATAAATTTGAATACCAGTTGCGTGATTTGCGAACACCCGCCTACGACACAGTGGGTCCAATGCCTGCTGCAACCTTATGTCGAATATTTCCTGGTCTGTGTGTTTTAACCCCCCCGACGCAAAAACGACAATGGTGTGTCTGTCTGTGGCATCGTAGCTGATTAATCGATATCGATTTTTTTCTTTTGTTTGATAAGTCGGGAGTATTCTTAGCTATGTTTGATCGAAATCGGATCAGCCGTTTGAAAGTTATGGATAGTCTAAGTCGGGGGATTTTATTTTTAAATTTATTTTGTTTCATGTATAAATAATATGCAAGGAGGTAAATTATGTTCATTATCCGGCACCCATATGACAAGTAGCTTAGTTTGCGGTTAGATGGCGTTGCGTGTAATGTCTGACAATTATTTTTTGTTTTTACTGCTATCTTATGTAAAAAAATGATTCTTTAATATTTTATTTCCCCTGTGCATCGAATGTGGTAATAGTTGAATAGATAGATAGATACCTAAACGTACCTTACAGTAGTGTTGTTATCATCAATTACAGCGTAACTTCGGGCCGACACATGCCGAGATAGCCCGACCTCCATGTGCAGACGGTTAATTGGTTTAAATCAGCCTGTTTTACTGCTTAAATCAGGGCCAGTTTGTAGATAAACTATCCTTAGGTTAATTAGTTACATTTACTGTTTGTTTTTAATCACAGTTTTAAGCTTGTTTTTGTTTGTATATAATTTTAGTGTGTCTATTTTTACTCGACTGCTAGGAAAGGGTTATGTTTTTCGCGCTTATCTTTGTATGTTTGTTAGTCTCCTCGCGACCATGACTATTGTAACACAGTCGAAACGTCGAGGTAAGAGAAAAAAAAAACGCGAGTAAGATCTATGTTAATAATTACTATTCTTTATCATATCTTTCAAACCACTCGATGGATTTCCTTAGTCCTACTCCTACTAATATTATAATTGTGAAAGTTTGTGTGAGTATGTATGTTTGTTACTCCTTCACGCAAAAACTACTGGACCGATTGCGATGAAACTCGGTATCTGGATAGCTGGAGACCTGTATTAACACAGGCTTTTTATCTCGATATTCTCACGGGATCGGGACTTACGCAGGTGAAACCGTGGGGCGCAGCTAGTTAAGGTATCGTTATTAGTGTTTCAGATTTTATCCTGTATTTACCACTCTAACCATTAATGTTAAATATTCTTGTAAATTATTGAACAAACTCAGTTTATTATTCGAAATATCGAAGTGTGCATCCCGAAACTGTTTAAATGGCTTCCGCATCGATGTACAGTGATGTTAAGACATCAATATGAACCCTAAAGCCTCGGTCATTAGGTATTCGGATCCATAACGTAACGCGGCAGTAATCTATTTTATACTCTCAGCCCATCTGGCCTTTGGCCCCCATTCAAGGCCCATGGCCTCTTAAAGTCCGCTTTCCGCCCATAACCAGGATTAGTTTCCCCTTATCCCCAATAAATCTAGTTCAATAACTGTTTTCCACGATGGTCTTACAACTTTATTTTTATAGTTTTTTGAGCTCTATATCTGTATGGCTTTTGATCCCGCTCCGGACCTTGTCTCTGAATTATTGAAAAGACAAAATGGTATCTGTTACTCCGATCTTCTAAGTTTGAGGATAAAAATATCTTTTGTTGACCTAATTCTTGAAAGGACTCCGGAGATTTATTTGTATTTGTTTGGTTCTCAATTGCAAAAATAAATCTTTGTTTTTATAATAATACTAGCGACCCGCCCCGGCTTCGCACGGCTATATTATGCATGTATTATACATATAAACCTTCCTCTTGAATCACTCTATCTATTTAAAAAAAAACGCATTAAAATCCGTTGCGTTGTTTTAAAGATTTAAAAATACATAGGGTCAGAGAAAGCGACTTTGTTTTATACTATGTAGTGATGATTTCTAACAAAAACTATGTCACCAAATCGCTTAAGCTGCAAATAAATTATGTTACTCACAGAACTAAGCTACAATACGTAGCATAATAGCAGTGTATCGCCTCAGGCTTTCCCACGTCTAATTCCTAAATAGGTGAATATGTAGGAACTAACATAAGTTTAAAGTTGTTAGCAAACTGCGCTCAAGCTTCTTTGATAGACAGAATACGTAACGAGAGTAGTATTCGTCAAAGACTCTTGGATTTTAGACCAGACAAATAGACGAAAAAATTAAGTGCACTGAATTTAAAGTGAATTCCGGAATGTGGTTGTATTCTTAGATTTTTAAATTCGATTTAAATTGGATAGGGATATAACGTCTCTTGGATTTATGTTTGCGCTTGTTGACGTGGTGGGGTTAATGTATTTGAAAATTAAAGAGAAGACATGTAGAGAAGTGCATTTATTTTATATTCTTGATGCATTTGAGCACATTTATTCTTGGGCACATTTTGACGTGATAACGTTTTATAAATTGGTGAACACCTGCAATCTCAAAAAAGTGTGACGTCACACGTCGTTACTGGAACGCCTCATGTTATTGACAAGGTAACTATAGCAACGTTTTATCGTTGCCATGGTTACCATCAATGTTTTCTTATGACGTTATCACGTAAAATTATCGTCCGGAAACAGACTTTACAGACAACCATTTTTTATCCGAGTTTTCTACGTTAACGAAGAATTTGTTCGTAGAATTTGTTGTCATGTATTTGTTCGTAACAAATCGGCCGCATGAACTGAACCTAATTTCATAAAACTTTCTTTCTTTCTTTCATTGATTAATTATAAGTAATATGCTATTTTTAATTCGGATACTAGCAACACTCCGCGGTTTCACCCGCGTAAGTCCCGATCCTGTGGGAATATCAAAATGAAAAGTAGCCTTCCTCGATAAATGGACTATCCAACACAATAATATTTTTACAATTCGAACCAGTAGTTCTTGAGATTAGCGCGTTCAAACAAACAAACTCTTCATCTTTATAATATTAGTATAGATTCCCACGGGATAGTGAATTACGCGAGTGAAATCGTAAGGCGCTACTAGTAAGATTTTACGTCCAGAATCACTACATAGTATAAAATAAAGTCACTTTTCGCCGTCCCTATGTCCCTATATCCCAAAATCTTTAAAACTACGCAACGGATTTTGATGCGATTTTTTTTAATAGATGGAGTGATTCAAGAGGAAGGTTTATATGTATAATACATGCATAATATAGCCGTCCAAAGCCGGGGCGGGTCGCTAGTTACACATATAAGTTAAATATTTCGTGGCTACCGTAAGCATTCGAGTGTACCTCATTGCTCCGCACGTACCAACATTAGTTCGCTTAGTTACCTTGCTCGAACGTTTTGACCGTCCCCGAACCATTTTCATTTTCGATATTATTGTGAAGTGGCTACAAAACTAGCTACTAGAAGACCTTCTTCGATCATGAGGCATAAATATGATTTTAAATTAGCAATAAAATCTCTTACTAAATATTTATCACAAAGTGGTTATTTCAAAGTTTTTTCTTGATTGATTAAAAATATGTTTCACGAATTAATCAACGGATCGCTTTTCAGCTATGCACAATAAAAAAATACAGCTTCATTAGTTTCAATTCAAAGTAACGCACTGTAGGTCTAAATGAAACGAATATTTCAGCTGTCATTTGCCTGAAAAATAAAAACGTCAGAGTAAATAGTGTAAATAAAAGAGTAAAATAAAAAAAGTGTTGTGGTGATCGCTCTCACTGTTTAAAAGCTTCATTTTGATTGAGAGCAAAATTTTGTGGTACAATCAGTTGAATTCAGAATGCTTTGTTAACATTTATCATCAATATTTTAAGTTTCAATAACTTTGGACTGTTAAAATAAAGCTTTAAAAGCAAACTATTATTTTACGCTATCGGTATTTAGTGAAGTGCTTCGAAGTGTAAAAACGCACATACAAACAATATCAGTTACTAAAAGACTTTGTTTTCATTTTCCAATGAAGTTGAGGTTTTTAAAAGTATTTTTCTAACAAAAATGAAGGAATAGAGCACCGTTATGTGAAGGCAAAAATTTCTAAAAATGGCATATATCTAGTATCGAAATATTTCCATTGATCTGAAGGCCAATAATCGTAAATAAAATTATTCAAATTACATTGCAATAGCACTTCGATTGCATTTTGATTACAAAAAAATACCATGAAATATTATGGAGAATATCAAAAGTTGACTTTCAGGGTATTTTGAGCTCCTTTGGGGATAATTTTTGTTATCGAAATGCAATCGGAATAATATTGCAACGTAATTTGAACAATGTTCAGAAACAATTTACGAGAATTGGCCTTCAGGTCTCACGGCAGTCAAAGAATTAGAAGATTTCAAGGTAATTGATTCCGGGGTAGTCACGCCTTCAACGAAGAGTTCGATAATGGACCTAATGGTCGACCTCTGAATAATTAACCGAGAATTAGGGTCGCAACCAACTCCCTCATTGTTTGCTCGAATAATGTCTTTTAAAAAAGATTTTTGACGAGGTAATGGTATCTCGATTTACATAATTTTCCTTACCCCGTATCGCGGTGTTCAATTAGATTTTTGTTGTTTACTTTAGGGGCAAAGGTCGCAAGTTAATTGAATACATACTCGATTCAAGAGTGGTTCTCGTTTCCGCTAATGTCTTTCTTTTACGTTATTATTTCAAAGAACGCGAGAGGAATAAAAGCGCGTTTAATATTATGTTGAAGTAATAAATGTTCGTCCCAGACGCTATGAGTGTGGTCAGGAAAAATTATATTACAGACCAGTTTAATAGCTTGCAAAGAAAATTGAAATAAGCCGCAACTCATATAATATTCGAAAGCGAGCGGTAAAATTTGCATCGCTCATGCAAAATAGGACTGAAAATTTTCCACCCTGTTCACTGTTCAACTCTTATTACTTAGTAAATAGAAACAAGATGGTGTATCTGAGTCTAACGTTCCTAACCGTCTCGCTATGATGTACGTAACTTCCCAAGGTTGGATGAGGCACAGAATATACGCAGATAAAAAAAAGTGAAATAATAAACTGTTAGGTTTTTAATGAAGCCTCCATTCCACATGTGATTACGGAGCTAAACTCTTGTCCAGCTCCAATCGTCTTGTAAATAAAGGGTGGAACGTATCAAACTCATAAATAAAAGAAACAAATTGCAGACGAATAGATGAGCGAATACTCGCAATCAGGTATACTTAAGCCAAGCCATCTGTGTCGCTACTGGCGTCGCCACTGTCTTTGCAATCTGTCCTTTTTATAGCAAACAATTCGGCGATGTTCTTAGTTCCATCTTATTCCGCAGCACAGATAACTTTGTCTGAGTAATTCAGAGAGTACGAAACGAAACGAGGTCGTGCTTGAAAAGAAACAAATTAGATCCGTCTCAAGAACTGGCTTTGAAATAGGCGCGAGTGGAAACGAGCCGTGTTGGTAATGAAGGGGTGCATTCGAAGGAACTAGTATTTTTTGATCGTTATGTTAGTGGGTAATGATTTCATGGAATTGGTTTGCTGGCTTTTCTTTAAATGGGTTACTGTTTTGTTTCGTCATAGGTGAGTGAACTTTAATGTAAGGGCACTAGGCCTACTTTACCGTATCTTACTAAATTCAGGCTCAGGTAGGGTTACCAGACGACAGTAATTTTCCGGACTAATTCCGAATTTCAACTCTCTGTCAGGAAAACAGGGAAATTGTCAGGAATTTATAGGTAAAATGGTAAAATAATGAGATAAAATATTAAAATATAATAATAGAGAAATATAATTGGGTAGGATATGTCAACAATTAAATCAAAGTAAAGTAAGTAATTTAATTGAGGTAAAGAAAAGGTGAAACGTTAAATTGAGAATAAATTGTATTATTAATCTGAAGAACAGTCTTGTAAAAATCGTTACCACACGTGTGGAAAGAAATTGTCAGGAAATATAATGCAAAGTTAGGGATTTTGTCAAGAAATTTCATTTTTGGATCTGGTAACCCTAGGCTTTGGTAAACTATAGGTACTAGTGCATTTCTACCGATACGAACATCAGTTTGGACGGTAGTTGCCTGAAGTTATAGAACACTAACATCATTCTGATACGCTTTTTGAGTAGCGACTGAATCTATGCAAGTGATTTCGGTCTGTATATACTCCTAGCCCGGCTAAAGGATTGCATCCTTTGAATTTTTGTCGTTGAGTTTGACGTTTTATAGGCGTATTACATTTTCCTTTTGAAGTTCATAAAATTGTAGAGTCAAGCGCATTTTTGTATAGTAGAATGTTAGTCTAGAATAATATTGTGAACATCTTTTTAAAATCAGAGTTTTTCAACATATTTTTTTGCAGACTTGTTGTGTGTTTTTTAATTATAAATCCTTCCAAACTGACAAGGCAAGACAAGACCAAACTCAAGATTATTTATTCTAAAAATGTAAGGAGTTTTCTTTAACAAGTTTTCTCTTTGATAGAATGTAAACATTTCTCGACCATTCGAGTGTTATGTAAACACGAACGCAACAAGGAAATAACGATTTGAGCTAAGAATAATTTTATCGGAAATGAGTTTTCGATATCGATAAAGCAGGGATGTTAGTATAAGTATTTGGTTTAGTTGAGTTGGCGGCATGTAGATTAAAAAAACCGGTCAAGTGCGAGTCGGACTCGCGCACGAAAGGTTCCGTACCATTATTAGTTATAGCGGCAACAGAAACAACAGAAAGCAAGGATACTTTGACTAGTTTACTTTGATTGATTAGTAATCAAAGTATCCTTGCTTTCTGGCTTCCATAATAGGTGATCGTTTTCAGTGGGTATAGTGTTCGTATTATAGTAATTGTTAATACTATTAAGTTTTCAAAAATATTTTTACCATTTATTTATTTTTAATAGTTTCTCATTTTTCATTGAAAGTAATTGCTTCTAATATTTAGTTTAAAGTAAAGTATGGCTTTATTTATATATTACTAGCTGCGCCCCGCGGTTTCACCCGCGTAAATCCCGATCCCGTGGGAATATCGAGATAAAAAGTAGCCTATGTGTTAATCCAGGTCTTCAGCTATCTAGGTACCGAGTTTCAACGCAATCAGTCCAGTAGTTTTTGCGTGAAGGAGTAACAAACATACATACACACACACACAAACTTTCACGTTTATAATATTAGTAGGATATATTCTTTGAAATCATTATTGTAAGTAACGAATTTTCCAAAATTAAACTTATGTATGTTTATCTTCGTCCGTGTGCCACTTGAGGCTCCTGCTGAAAATCAGCGCTACAGTCATCTGTAGCATATTAGCTGAGCTCGAGCCTTTTCGTGACAGAATTTATATACATACTAGCGACCCGCCCCGGCTTCGCACGGCTATATTATGCATGTATTATACATATAAACCTTCCTCTTGAATCACTCTATCTATTAAAAAAACCGCATCAAAATCCGTTGCGTAGTTTTAAAGATTTAAGCGGTCAAAGGGAAATAGGGACAGAGAAAGCGACTTTGTTTTATACTATGTAGTGATGATGCACATCAAGATTTGTATTTAGTTGTAGGTATATTTAAGAATTTTAGGTTATTCTCTGTGTGTGTATCTTTTTTCTGGCATGAATAAACTTATTTCTATTCTATTCTAAATACGTTTTCTGTGAAAATTTCAACAAGTCTGTTCAACTATCACAATTTATGAGATATAGCCTGGTGACGGACATATTATGGACGGACAGACAGTGAAGTCTTAGTAAAAGGGTCCTGTTTTTTTACCCTTTAGGTACGGAACCCTAAAAATAACATTGTTTTATAAAGGATTTTAACTTGATTTACTATGTCTTTGATTTTTATTTTGTGGAGCTCGATATTTCGAATTTTAAGTTTTATTTTGTTTACAAAATTTATATGAAAATATAAATAAAAAATAACCAATGACCTAAATCTACTGCATGCTCGTTTGTATTTTTGGAAATTCCTATAGTTATTATAAACCAAATTATTATTTAATTATAACCAAATTCATACCTAAACTGCACTCGATCGTTCCGCAGTCAGTCACTTCGCTTGCGAAATGCGTAAAGATACCCGCATTTAGCCAACATCTTTTATTTTTTAAGTTTTTGAATCAAGTTTGATAATTTAATTGAGTAACAAGTACCTAATTCGAATAGTTGCGTATCTATATTTAGATACTAACAGAATATTGTTTTAAAAGTATGATTGTGGTAAATGTTTATGAGTAAGTACCTACTGTCCTGCATAGATAAAATTGTCATGTCACTTTTCTAACTACCGACCTTCTACACGGTCTTAACTAGAGATAAAAACAAATTTATATGTAAAATAGTTTTTAAGTTCTCATATAAGTGAACTGTTTAATAAGTTCTTTTGAGAAATAAAGTTCTTTAACCATTATTTGTTTTTACGGTTTTTAAGTATAAATAAATAAATAAATATTGCAGGACATTCCACACATCGCCATCTAGCCCCAAGCTAAGTAACTAGACTTGTGTTATGGGTGCTAGATAACGGATATACTACTTATATACTTTTCTTTTGTAAATATATACTTATAATACATAGAAACATCCAGACCACAGACAAATATCTAAGCATAAATACTTGTCTGTGGCGGGAATCGAACCCGCAACCCTGTGTTTGGCAGTCCGGCATGGTAACCATTGTGCCAACTGGGTCGTCAATTATATGGTGGGTATATTTTATAATATTTTTAATTAACGTTTTTCATAGACTAATTCAGGATGACTTATTAAAAAGTTAACAGTAATTAATTGGCTAATTGATTGGTTTTTAATTAATGACGGAGCCCTAATGTTGCTGTATTTGATTTTGTATCAGACCAGTAAATTAACATTTAATATATTTGTGTTAGTATTAAGTTTGATTAAATCATTTTTATATGCCTGTGAGTCAAGTTTTTTAACGGTATTACGCGGAACCACTACCGCGAAAAAATGTAAATATTCCCGTTTTAATAACTTTATGAGGGAAAATTACCAATATTTATTTAAAATGGTACCTGTTATAAATATACCAACTTCGAATGAGTCTGGAAAATATATCTAATAATATTTTTAGTAATAATAAAACAAAAAAATATCTACCTATAGTGTGCAAACCTCTAAAAATATTCCCGTTTTAGCTATGAAACAATTTCAGACTTAAAAACTAGATTTAAAAAAAATCTTACTAAATTTTATCAATACAATTTCGAAATACACCATTTACTGTGCAGAATGGCATTTTTACTGGTCTGTAACGTTTCGAACTAAGATTTCAACAATAATTCAATATTTCTTCGAAGATCTCTGACTCCAAAGCTCGATTTATACGACTATTCAATTTATTTTACCTATAACAGTATATTCTTTGCTACTTTTATCCCTGCCCTGAGCTCTTTCCGATAGAAATCACTACATAGTATAAAACAAAGTCGCTTTCTCTGTCCCTATGTCCCTATATCCCTTTGTATGCATAAATCTTTAAAACTACGCAACGGATTTTGATGGGGTTTTTTTAATAGATAGGGTGATTCAGGAGGAAGGTTTATATGTATAATACATGCATAATAAAGCCGTGCGAAGCCGGGGCGGGCCGCTAGTGTAGATATAAAAAAACTTTAAACTTGTTATAAAATCAGTTTTATAAATGACTAATACTATGACGAGTATAAAATATGCGTAATATGAGTCTTAATTATTGTGGCAGAGTCAAACAAAACCACCTATTTGTCTGCAATAATTTAATTTAATACATTTTTATCTCCATATTCTTACGGACTTTACGAACGAAGCTAGCAATAAGTATTACAAAAAAATATCATTTGTCTTGATTTTTATTTTGTGTAGCTCAATATTTCGATGCTGTTACAAACATCATTTTCACGGGACTGGAGTTTGCTGATAGATCTAGATAATTAGAGGCGTATTGGACTACCTCTTTGCGTGCGTTTACACAAGAAACTCATGGGGTTTTTTGTGATCATGCTTATAAAGGTCAAGATTACAATTATTTTTAATATTTTTAAAATGCTTTCTTTATTTTCAACAAATGTTTGTACAGATATGAGATATATATATCCATTACCAAGTTCTCTCAACTAAGTAATATAAAATGTACCTCATAGCAGAACACGAACATCTTGCTGCTGAGTGCAGGAAAGGTTTAAAGTGAGCTAAGCCAATCCCAAATGATGTTCGACGCTGAAGAATTTTCTGAAAGTCCAATGCAATTGCATAAGTGTGCTCCGGGACTTGAAGCCAGTGTAGCCAACCCTACAGTTTTAACTGTAGATCTACAGTTTTTTGGAAATTATCTTAGTTTTTAGTTTAGGCCTCGAAATCTAGAGTTTTTTTGCGTAAGATGCTAGCGCCATCTATTTGTATAAATAAGATATCCATACGATCTCTTATTTATACAAATTCACATTGAAGCTGTGTTTATTTCTTAGAAATTATCCATACCACGAGTATAAGTGCTCAGATAAGTATCTTCTTTGATTTCTCAAGTTGCCTCTTGTTACATAATTCTGGTGTTTGATTCCACCACAACTGAATTGTGCGTCCCTAAAGTAAGTAATAAAGTAGGTACTTAATAGGGAAGCCTATTATGTCTTCGAGATTTTGTATTGACCAGAAGAATATTTGGGAGATGTAGAACAATAACTTATACAAGATAGGACGGGAAAATATCTGGAAACATTTCCAATACGCCATAATATTTGAATATTGAAAGTTTTGACGAAGTACGACTATAACTTTCACGTAACTTCAAAGCTTATGAACTGGGTGATTATTTGCGACCGTGAATTGTTTGTTTCAAATCCTCTTATAACCCGCAAAACCGTACAAATGGACTACTCCGGCCTCACTCACGCACACAAACGACTAGAATAATTCACTCTCGACTCCCGGCCCGGCCTCGGAAAAAATGACCCAATAACTAAGCAACTTGGAAGTAAAACAAAAACAAGAGAAATAGACAAATTTACGCTTAGCGACTTATTTATCTCCCAACTGGTCGTAATTAACGAAATTCCTTCTCAGTGAACAACCGCAGATTTCTTTTCGATTCTCCCTTAGAAAATTTCCTTGGCTCCTCTAATATTCATTAACAACGTGACAGGCAAGAAAAACACCGTAATTATTCATCGGTTCCCGTCGCAAAATCGTCAGCCTACTCGCCTTTTTAATGGAGAAGAAAATAAAAAAAAGTTTTAAACATAACAAGTGAGGCGTGTCGCACCCCATAAGTTATTCATGAGCCTCTAAAACTTGGGCGAAGCTCGAGATTTTTGATTACGGCCCACCTATGTATGGTGCTTTAGGCTTTGTAACAAAGCAACTGAACATAATTCGGCCGAAGAAACAACCCGTTAGCTTGTAAACCTTAAGCATGTTCCAACTTCGATATTGCTTAGATCATCGTTAACACCGGCTTCAAGTTTTGGAAACTAATTAATTAGTTAGTAAGGAGAAATATTTTGAAATTTAATACACTTTTACTCGGTTGTTTAATGTTTAACTTCATTTTGCTTTTAGTGAACTCTTTGAGTAGGAGGGTTGTCATGTTTGAAATTAATATTTGTATTAAATATTTCGTGTTAATGAAAAGTGTTTAAAGTGTCATGTTTATTCGGTACGGTTGACTAATTTGATTAGTGAATTAATGCAAGAAGTTTGAGCGGGTACAATTCGAGAGTAAAGTTAGATTAGACGGTGTACATCGACGCGTATTAAGCGGACGTTTTAGTGCCGCGGTTAGAGTCCGCCGCATTGTATTGTTAATTAGTTTGGTGACGAGGAATGTTTGCTATGGAGTCGTAACCAATCTTGCGGTGTTTCCTTCCCTATGGTTTATTGTCTTAACTTACATGATCTTGTATACGTATTCTGATATTTGTTTTAATATTTACCTCCGTAAAAGGTCACGCACGCCTTACGCCTACTCTACCGTGTCATACTATGAAATTCTCCGTAGGTATTTCGCGCCATATAAGTTTAATCGATCACGTTTTATCATTTCGTTGTTCGTCATTTTTGTTATTTTTAATGTTTTGTGTGTTGTACAAATAAAGTGTTTATCTATCTATCTATCTTTTCATAGTCGACTAGCTGCGCCCCGCGGTTTCACCTACCAAGTCCCGATCCCGTGGGAATATCAAAATAAAAAGTAGCCTTCCTCGATAAATGGAATTTTTCGATTCGAACCAGTAGTTCCTGAGATTAGCGCGTTCAAACAAACAAACAAACTCTTCAGCTTTATAATATTAGTATAGATTTGTGTCGCGTGTAATATAGGCGAGGAGCCTAAGAGGAAACTCTTTAATAAAAAAGCACTGAACCACTTTCCTGTTCTACTTAATATCCGTCCGCTAGCTTAATAACTGTCTTCCATCATCCAGCCTTTAACAATTTCAAATTGCATAAAAATATTTGCTTATCCTCAGAGCTCATACTTCTTTGCATTTTAATCTTGTTTCCTTATCTACCTGCAAAAGGAAAGCTAAGCTGTTTGTTTTAAAAATACCCTACTGCCAACAAACTACCTATATCCAGGGTATTTTAATTTGCTGTTTTTAAATTCAAAGGAAGCTTTTTAATGTTGCGAGTAATTACAGCTACCTATCTTTAACACATCAGAGTCTCACAAAGTAGAAAAGGAAGTAGTTCCATGAATAATACTCCTTATGAATATGGATTGTATTCTTTTGTGTTCAACAATGGGTTAAGTTCAGGAAAGGGGTACGTAGATAAATATGGTAAACGGACGATTTTCCGCAAACGAATTGCGTTTAGTTCAAATTGTAGGGTTTGTGTTTTGTTTGCCTTGGTTTGAAGTTTTCACGTGGGTCTACGATCTATTTACATATACCTACCTAGTTTTTGAAATAGTCTTTATTCGTTGTGGATTAAAAAATATACCTATGTTGAGTTTCATGCTTCAGAAGAAGCTATCAAAAATTACATCAAAGCAGCACACAGTGATTATCACTGTGTGCTGAAAAAAAAAAATTCTTAAGGCACGCTGACTTCGACTATCGCTATTGTTTTCACACATCCAATAAGGATAAATATTATAAAACATAATCAATTAAACCAAAACCCTACAGCAGCAGCCGACCCCGAGGCAAGGCCAGAAGAAGATGACTGGACCTAGCTAGCACTAGACAAAAAACAGTGCAGTGCAGAACAGTGAAAAGAAATGATGGAGGGGTTTGCTTTACAGTGGGACAAAATGTGCTAAAATTATACAAATATCAAAACCACTTTTAATAGATTGGTAACTTCATACTGAAAGGTGATGAGAACCTGGAAAAACTCATCGTTGTTGGGAACACAGATTGAAAACGTTCTCGAGACCGATCCCCAATCTTATGAACGGATCAGATTAAGGACTCACCAGCTTTCAGGTTCCATAACATTGAGATGGGAGATAATATGAACAGAAGCCGTTGGAGACTGATCATCCGATCCTAATGCAGACCACTCAATGATGACAACGATTCTCAGTCATGAAGCGCCGACTACAGAGAGAGAGAGAATTGGAATAGTTAACATAATTTAACTGAGCATTTACACTGACTCATTTAATGAGTGGTAACCACTTGTTTGGTCACACCGAAGCGAACTATTCAAATAATGAAGTTGGTACAGGTACATATTAAAACACTCCTTGGCCCGGGAGGATTCGTTAATTAACGTTGTTACCAAAGTTTTAATTATGCTAACGAGTCTTTTTCAATGTTTAGATAATATCTATTTTCTATGATTTTGGTTACCTGTGTAATATTATTGATTGAGCGAACAAGGCAAAAGGACCCAACGTCCCACGGTTGTTCTGTAAAAAATAAAATCATCATCATCTCATCATCTTCCTGCTCTTATCCCAATTTATTTGGGGTCATCGCAGTGTGTTTTCTTCTTCCATTCCTATTAGTCGTCATCTCATCATTCACATTCATCTCTTTCATGTCTTGTCTTACGCAGTCCATCCATCTTTTCTTAGGTCGTCCTCTTCCTCTCCATCCCTCTACATTTATACTCATCATTTTTCTAGTCACATGCGTCTCTTCTCTTCTCATCACATATCCATACCAACTCAAACTGTTCCCAAATACAAACTCCAAATTGTATTGAATTAGCCAACGATTTACCTATTTATTTTGAAACAATTATAACCCTGTAGGTAATCATCAAACAAAACTTAAATAGAAAATAATTCGCTAGTCAACTTTCAACTATGATCAAATGATCATAGCTTTAAAACACTAGAGCCTTTATTGTCTCTAATTACTATTGTTTCTGCATAACCTAGATAATCTGAAATAACCTAAACCATTTAACATCATTTACAAGTTCTAAGATACGTTATCTCATACGCCAATTAACGTAACTTCGTAGATTATAAAGCAATTCATACCCTATTATAACTCGGAAAACTCGATCTTAGAATGATCTTATATACGTCATAAAACTGTTTAATACGTATGCTAAAAACTGGTGCCCGTGGTGTTCTTTTTTATTTATTTATTATTTTTGTTCCGTCCCACTGCAGGGCAAAGGCTTTCCTTACCCTTTCCTTTACCCAGATTTTTTATATAAATTATTAAAAATATATATTACCAGATTTATCTTAGGGCTTTAAACCTATAAAACTATATACAATAGATATTATTATTCAAAACATGACTATTCACTCGTACCAATAGCAGTGCTTATTTTATTAAACCATGGTTCAGTAAAAACTGCTGAATCAGAGTGAAATTACCGATGTTATCATTGCATGTTTCTGTTAGGGGAAAAGTTTTATTTACGTTTAGCTTTTATGTCAATATATAAATACAGGGTTATTGGAAATTATACTAGCAAGCCGTTAAGGGCTACTTCTGTACACCTAAACAAACAACTTTTGTTCTACGACTTTTGGAAATTCGAAAAAAAAAAATGAAAATTTTGAGGTTATGTAAATACGAAAAACAGCAGATTTTTCAAAACAAAGGTCATTCAGACCAAGGACAGTAGATGAAACTTAAAAAATAATTAAAATTTTAAGGTTACTGACCTCTCCGTGTAAGGAACAGCTGATTTTCAGGTAAACCTAACCTAAAAAAAATCGAAAAATGTTCGAATTTTCAAAAGCCGTAGAACAAAAGTTGTTTGTTAAGGTGCACAGAAGTAGCCCTCAACGGCTTGCTAGTATAATTTCCAATAACCCTGCAATCAAATAGAAAACAGTGTTGTTTTTGGAAAGTCGCTTAATTAAAGAATACGTTTCTTACTTTCCCTCATTACGCTTTTTTTTCCTATTTTTCCTTACATTGTGCATCTGGTGCTCCGAAGTTTCGATTCAATTATTACCAGCCATTCGTTGTTAGTTCGATCGACCCAGACACAACTACTTCGGATCGTATCAGTGCAACTTGATTTCCAATCGTATAAATTAATAGTGCCCACTGAAAACTTAATCTATAGTTTAAAGTTAAATTTGTTTTACGGGAATAGGAAAGAGGATAGACTATACACATTTACTCCGATCAATTTAATTGGACGGTTTCTCTTTCCGAAATAGCTTCAGATCCAATCAGATTACTCGATCGGAATCAGCCAATCACGTAGACGCAGACGTTAACAGCTGATTGGTCGATTAAACATTCATCTATAAAATCTGACCCAGCAAATGCTAGTTTTGTAACGTCCAAACATAAATATGATTTTGGTAACAATAAAATTCAAATGCACAGTTTGCAATAGCTAATGTATTACGCAGCGAAATCTGTATTTGCACTAACGCAGTAGAAGTTATTGATAGCTATTGTGCAGTAGACCTTACTTAGGAGTAGTAGATAAATTATGTATATTGCGTAATATAGATAAACCGATTTACTGCTTGAATATGTAATACAATAGTTACATATTCATATGGTAACAGAGCAATTTAGCATTGCTTTATCTACTCTAGGCTTTGATGAAAAGTCACTACATAGTATAAAACAAAGTCGCTTTCTCTGTCTCTATATTCCTATGTATGCTTAAATCTTTAAAACTACACAACGGATTTTGATGCGAGTTTTTTTAATATCTTATAAAATGTATTTTGACCAGCATCCTTCTAACCAAACACAACATAGCAAAACAGCTGTGTTTCCCCCAGTATTTCCCTTAAAGAACAAAAATTGTGTCATCAAAGATTTTTATCATTCACTTCACCCTAATGTTTAATTCCACGAATGAAATAGACTCCGTTAAATGTTTCTTATGACATGGACTTAAAGTAGAATGTACAACGACATCATACTGGAATTGAAGTATGTTAACATTCTAAGCATCCGTGACAAAGCGCAGTAATAAAGTGCACTGGATGACGGGCACACAATCGTAAATATTTACTTCAACATCAATGCCATAAGATAGATTTAGATACACTATCTCTGGTGCATTGTAGTTAGAACTTGGTAGAACCATAAGAAGGAAATAGACCAGGAATATATACTCTACCTTCGTACTGATATTTTTCCGCGGAAAGTATAGAGATTTTAACCAATTCAGCCTGCTAAGAGGAGTTATTTATTATTCTTTGACAATTGTCTTATTTGCTAGAGCTAGAACTCTTACGAATCCTCAAACAATTTGGAACTATGTCTGAAGTGTCAGATACTTTAAGGCCATTTTGAATTATTTTACATACTTGATTTTTGTTAACCTATCAAAGAGGAGCAATAAAATTCGTCCTTTAGCGTTTCTGAGTACGATGACGAAAAACATGATAAAATTTTAATGTATATACGACGTAAATGCTAGGCTGGATTAGATCTTAGTACATATCTCAGACTGCAGAGAGGACTTGAACACTCTTTAAAAGCCACGGACTTGTTTGGAATTCCAATGGCAAAATATCAATTATTAGAGATGGCGAATAGTGCCAAAGCCATCTCGGTTTTTAATATTATTTTCTTATCCTTATAGTTTTTGGAGAGCGGTAACTCGGAACGTGCTTGGACTGTCATTCTTGGTTCTTGTACCTACTCGCCTGCTTGGTGTTCGTTTCAGGTTTTATTTTATGATCTTAGGTACCTGTTATAAGATTTTGTAGAGTCCATCTAGGGAGGCATTATTACTTTTATCGTTTGAACGTTTTGGAAATCTGAATTACAGTTACTCTGATAGGCACTAAAGGTTTTTATGATAGTTTGTTGAACCTTTTATTAAAATTTTATTCATAGTACTAACTTAACTTGCAATGATAATAGTTGTATTAACATTTTAAGTACTCGTAAAAATAAACGATTTATTTGTAAATATATAAATTCAAAGTCATGACTGACTGTATGACCGGATCGGGTCAAACTGACACAGATAGCTATTATGATGACGTAGGCATCCGCTAAGACAGTATTTTGAAAAAATTCAACCCCTACGCGGTCGAAGTCGCAAGTGAAAGCTAGTTTTTTTAATATAATACAAAAACAACTTGAACAAAAAATCCTTGTAAAAAAGCTACTTAACCAACCGAAAAAATAAGAGATTTTTAAGACTCTACTTTTCTTCGCAAGTTAAATATGAAGGTTCTAAAAGCAAAACACTGAAATGAAAGGCAAATTCTTGGCACGAAAATAAGAAAACGTTTGCTGTCCCAAAGTTCTTACACAAATTAATTTCATAACCCTCATGATTATCGTCCTCTTGGTTTACGGAACCCTTTTTCGGCTTATCTCTTCAATCGGAACCACAACCCTAGAAGGTTCAGTCTCAACTCGCCATCTTCCCATCTCGACACAGAGTCACGAACATCGTAAAATTATGATCATTGTTTTTATAACAAACAAGTTAACTTTGAAATGGACACTTCATATCGAAAAATACAAGTGGTTTTTTACCAAATGTCCTAAAATGATTCAGATGAGTACTGTGCAAAAACCACATGTAACGGAAGTAGTGTGGCTATTGTAACGAAAGAGGATGAACCTAGTTCCTAATTAATTTAGCCTAAATCTGTTTTGTATCCACAATTGTGTACAATAAAAAGATGAGAAGTTCCATAAATTCCACTACGGCTGATAATTCTAACTTTGTTTAGTTATTTCCGAGATTCGTTTGGTTTTAGCCTATAAAGATAATGCATTAATTATTGCTATCTCCCACTGTGGACTTTCCGAAAATAATAAAATAAAATAAATAAATATTGTAGAGCATTTTACACAGCGCCATCTAGCCCCAAGCTAAGCAACTAGGCTTGTGTTATGGGTACTAGATAACGGATATACATTTTGACGTGACAACGTTTTATAAATTGGTTTGCCGGGTGACACTTCAAGAAACTGCGTTACGCTCCGCTCACGTTATGCGCTCACAATGAGAGCGAGTGAGAGGCACGCGGGCATGGTTAGCCCGCCTAAGAGCGAGAGAGACAGACATAAAAAGTGAAAGGCACGCGTCCCTTCCACTCGAGCACAGTTGTTGTCACGTAAAACTTTCGCCCGTATACCGACTTTACAGGCAACCAGTTTTTTTGTAAATATATATGTACTTAAAATACATAGAAACAACCAGACCACAGATAAATATCAAAGCACTTGTCTGAGGCGAAAATCGAACCCGCAACCCTGTGTTTGGCAGTCCGGCATGGTGACTATTGTGCTAACTGGGTCGTCATCTTATAGGCGCAGAAATTCTAAAATGGTAGTGTTTATCTGTGGTTAGTGTGATATATTCTCAACTCGACACAACATTTATATGTGTCGAGTTGGGAAGGTTCCGAGATGGGACTAAACCCTGTCGTAAGTTAGATACGACTGACTTTTAACATATCAGCGGCACACTTTCCCAGACCCAATTAAAACTTAAGTAATCCTAAGTTTTAATTACATCGATTCTTTAAGGTAAGTGAAACTATTTGTTGGTTGAATGTTGAAGTGACGTAAGGTAACTTTAAGTGTGTTTACCTAAATTAAAAGTGATAGTAATTAACAGTAAATAATTTTGTCGCTTAGTTAAAATTGCGGTTTAGTTAGAGTATCTCGAATAAGTATATTAAGGCTATGTTATCGGAATTATGTTATGAACTATACACGTTCTGTCCAGTTGCTACTAAGCCTATTTTCGGGAAAAAATAATTTAGTATTTTTAGTTGATGTAAATCAAACTTCACAGCGAGGTTTCGTTTAATAATGTTACTGTATTTAGTGAAACAAGATAGAATCTTGTAGCGCTTCGATACTCTTTTAATCTTTTTAACGTATTGTGTCCATAGTGCTGCAATACTTTATGGTTTTACTGCTACTAACGAACAATACTAGCGTATTCGTTCACAAGAAAATATCAATACATTCCACGTAATCCCACGTTTGAAATTCCGACTGCATGAGGTAGCCATCATATTGTATCGAGTGCATTAGCAGATTGCTCCTACAAAGAGATATCCTGTACAAACACAACACAAAACATCAAATATTAGTCACAAACAACTGGCTTTATTAATGCTTTGAGCTTTGACCCCTTAATCGTGTTTAATACTGGCCAGTTGTATTTTGAGCCGTAATTAAATTCTTTCTTTTACCGCCTTTTGAAATTCAAATATCGAAAATTAAACTCCATTGTGTCAAGGCATTCTAAATTTGAAATTCGTTTCTGTACTTATTGGTTCAGTCAACTAAATTTATTTTTTTCTGTTTTTAAATTTCGAACAAAAGTAGAGAGAGTTCGAACTTGACAAAGACATTCTGTTAACTGCTTTTGCTGTGAACTATACATTTAATAAACCAATCCATATGACTCCATTAAAAGGGTTATTAATCACTATATCCACAACATACCCTTATTCATTAAATAATCGTTCATCATCATTATAAACAATCTGAAGGTCCGTTTAGATCTAAACATAACATGTTTTCATTACTCAGTTCAAACTTTCAAGACTCTGAAAGCTTCCGGGAACATTAATAAATTAAACCTATTATTAGAGAATTAGATTACCAAAATCCTTAAAGGGATGCTGTAGTGCTGGAACACAGACTGCAAGGAATAATGTTACCCGATCGTTTGCCGCTCGTCTACAGAGCACCAGCAGATCCTGCCGTCTCGCCGCGTAATCAGTTGATGATACCATATTTTCAAGACGCCGCCTTTGCAATTATCGGCTATCATATAGCGTCTTAACACTTTCTCTAGGATGTCATTAATGGCCGTCGAGTGATCGTCCATTATTCCAGCAATTTTTGAAGATACAGCGGGATCTGCAGCGTTTTTAATGTCAACAGCTGTCAAATCTATGGTATAGGAAAGCATGGATGTAATATTATATCTACTATATTACGTCCATGTAGGAAAGGTACAGGTTGCTATCGTTCGTTGGTCCTTGTTAGTGCAGTCATTGCAGCCCGTCTGTTAAACCCCGTTCAATACTTCTTTAAATTTGTCGTCAAATTGATTTAATTCCTACAATTCTGTTTGAATTTCGACGAGGTAAGTATTTTGATCTTTTGACGGTTGATTGATTTCTTTGAACTCCAATTAAGCGGAGGCTTTACAGATTTTGCGTGAATCGCGTTCTGGAATTTGCTATAACTTTGGTAATTCTTTGACAGATACTTATGTAATTATAAATATTTTTTTATTTAACAAAGGGTCCCAATTCTAAACGAGCCCTCTCTTTTTGTTTGATACCTTTTCCTTGCAATGTGCTAAGTTATAAAAATACGTTTTCTTTAAGTGTGTAAATTAGAATTGACTATGGTAATGCACAAGAATTTGATAAAAGAACCACTATGAAAACTATCTGCAAATAACTCTTCCACGTTCAATAGGGCCCACTTCAACCAATGTTAGTATTAATTAAATTCTTTAGAGTCCCAGCGTCAAGCGCGAGGCGGACGCCTCCGGAATCGCAATTTCTTTTAAAACTTCATAACTTACGTTTTAATTTAATCATGGTTTATAATTTTCTGGTGTCGGTTAGCGTTGAGACGTAAATTGGTAAAGTTTTGTATTTATTGTTCCGATTTGTTCAACATCCAACGTTGGTGATATCCTTATTTGGTATCTTTACTCGGATTTCGTTGATGCTAAGTTAAATTGTTTTGGAGTTACGGTTTTGGATCGTCGGAAACCTCGTACGGAAACGGGTTTCGTCGGTTACGTCGTCGGCTTCTCCAACTTTTGTTGTTGACTCAACGACAACTCGTGTCATTTGTAAACGAAATTTTGTACAATCAAGGAAAATTTCTTTTAGACAATTGGCAAGGAACCTCTCTGCAGATTCTATTCAGACTATTTAATAATATTTTTATTAGTATTTACAGGGATTTGAAAATCTTGCTAAATACTGGTACTTTGTTTATATTTTTGTTTTATAAAAAGTCATATCCGAAAGTCTTGTACTTACTTTTACTAAATGCAATCAACAAACTAAATTTGTGGCCAAATGAAGCAATAGTAACCACATGTCCGATATCAAACAGATGTGAACCCTACAAGTGGTCATCTACCCTGAGGAATAAGCAATGTCTGAGCTTAATGAACAATGTATAGCAGACGGCATGCGGAGCGGTCGTATATCTCGGGAACACTTGAAAGAAATGTTTGAATATATCTTTTATGTTTGGAGCTTAATGAAGACTTTACGAGGCATAATTGTGCTCTATGCAAGTATGTATGGTTGTTGCTAAACAAATAATTGATACAATATTAGCGACCTTAATATCGCAATGGAATAGTGAAGTTTGACATCCGATTGTGACGTATAACTTCTTTTGTCACCAATCCACCATCAAATAAAGACAACAGGCTATTGTTTTCTGAATTTTGTCATGGACTGTGCACGTTTTGTCCAGTTGCTATTCTGTCTAATTGCGAATCTCTCCAGTTGTGAATCTGACCAGTTGCTACTAAGCCGATACTTTACTGAAAACTTACAAAATTAAATTAAATTAAACGAACAACGCAATAATCCCCAATAAATAAGTTCACTTTGAAACGATACATCTTTTATAGTAGTGAAAGGTATAAAATGCATGTGCACCATTTTGTAAACTCAAGTTGTAGAAACTGTGTTGCCAATACCTAGTTCTTAGTATCTCCACCGTATTGCTAGTGAATTTATCGTTGACCTCCGAGGACTCGAATCTGTTCCACTGTTCCGTACAGTTTTTGTTTACGCCATTTGAATTGCAGATCCCTAAGTTTGGTAATATGTTTGTCTTGAACACTCGTCCTTTTATTTACATTACGGGTTACAATTCTTAACTGTTGTTTTTATTTTGCTATTGTTTTTTGGTCCGACTGTTATTTATGTGTATTTCGTGAGTGTTGTGCTTTAAGATTCGCTAGTGTTTTTGTTTTGTGTTATTTATTTAGTTTCTTGTTAAGTATATGGTTTGAAACAGTTTGCTGGAGACTAAAGCCTTACATTTTCTTATTTTCGCGTTTGAAATCACTCTATATTCCTAGTTAATTTTCTCAATATCTATATATATATATATCTAGAGCTAGGCAGAGGACTCTGCTAGATGGCAATGAAGACTAAATTGTCGGTACGGTAGGAGTCAGAATTACAGACCCACCGTAGAGCTCCAAAACGGCTATTATTATAATGTTTTCAACTCAAGTAAGATTTTACGGTTTTGCTTCAGTTAAAGTTAAAAGTTTTTCATATCATATTTTTTTTTAGATTAAAATAAAAACTTTCCAATAATAATAATTTTAGAACTCTACGGTGGGTCTGCAATTCTGACTCTGACCGGACATTGGATCTGATCATTATATTCGGAAGATACATTGAACAGGCTAAACTTCTTCATCACGTCCATCGCTCTACCGAAGGAGAACCTGCTAGATTGAATTGAAACACACTAAAAACGCAAAGATTTTGAACGAACACGAATTTGTATTAAAACGTCCTGAGTTCGGTTACGTTTATTGTATTTTTATAGTGGCCGAAGGTCAAAGTTTTTCATTTTCCGACTACATTTAATGAAATTAGACGACAAGCCAATGTTAAATATATAGACTCTAGTGACTAAAGTTCGTAGTTTCCCAGGATCTTACTTAGCTTTTCTCATAAGTTGTGTAGCATTCAACACCAATCCCGGAATCATATATTTTATTGTGGAACTTATTAACGCGGGCTTTCTCGACCCGACAGAAACTTAGCATATTCAGAGTATTTCGGAGCTATTCAAACTTTACGAAATAACTTTTAATACAGTTTTCTAAGTTATATGATATACGGCGACTTTGCCTAAAGTTTCGTCAAACTGCTACTTATATGAACAAATGTAAATTTATTTACGAATTTACCTTATTTACTTTTCGTACTGCTTCGCGAAAACTGTTTTCATAACGACTCCGCTTGTTTTCAATGTCAGTCGGAAAAATAAATACTTTATTGTTTTTTTTGTAAGAGATTTTAAAGGAAAGTGCGATATTTTATTGTTAAAATATTGCTTTTGTCTCTTCGTGAGAATCCTTAAAATTCTTCACAGATTCTCGAAATTAGAATTCAACACGAAACTAAAACGAAATTGCATAATAATGTAAAAGTTACGGGTGTTAACCGAATTTTACAGGAAAATTTCTTAGGTAATAAAATTCAGGTCGGCATTCTGTAACTTGAAGAGTCTTCAATTAACAACGAATTGGGATTGTGGAACGATTCTAAATTATAATTTTCAATTTTATTAGTCGATTGGGTGTGAAAAAGTAGGGGAAGTTTCGGTGAAACGGAGTTACTGAGAGTTTCAATAAATTAGTCAGTGCGTTTATCATTAAAGATAGGGTTCTCAGAATATTCACAGTTTTCGAATTGATTTTTTTAGGACAACAGGATGATTTGTTCAAATTACATTGCAATTTCATTCCGGTTGCATTTCGATAACAAAAAATATTCTTGAGTATACCAAAAGCTGACTTTGAGGGTATTTTGTGCTACTTTGAGGATATTTTTTGGAATCGAAATGCAATCGGATTGAAATTGCAATGTAATTTAAACAATTTTTTTTACGAGAATTGGCCTTCTGATTTAATTACACCGATGCACCCTCATGTAGTATTTCAAACAAATAAGTCATGTAAATAGATGCAATAATTTTAATGTATTTAATTTGAAATATGTATTTAAAATATTATATTTTAAATATTATATGTATTTAAAATAGCTAATCCTAAACCAGCATGTTACGTATTAGGTTAGTGGTCTGCAGTTTCAATAACAATACATATTGTTTGAAATTGATTTAATATATCTTAGGACGGAAAGCCTTAGTAATACAGAGTGACGGACAATCGAGTGATTTTTAAAGTTCGCATCCTGATTTTTGTACCTTTTGATGCATAGAACTTAAAAATAGAAAAACTACTATGATACTTACTAAGTACATCGAACTCCAAAATACAGAAAATAATTCAACTGGCTTAATCCAAAAGTTATAAGCTAAGTTCTTGCAAGTAATGCCTTCAAGTTGAGTGGGGAACTAGAAGCTCGTCAAAAAGAATATCAATAAAAACTGTTGTATTTTTTATACTGCTTAATCTTTACAAACTATTCCTTTCATAATTTAATAACATTTTAAAATATAATTCCGTGAACAGTTATAATTTGGCTTTGTTCCATTTCATTGCTATGGTTAGATATAATAGCTTAATATTGCTTTAAGTACTGGAGCACCTTGCGCGGTCGGAATTTAATTTACAACGCCTAACTTATTAAACGATTTTTTGGTCAGAAATGCGCCTTGCATTTTGCCAGTTTCAAGGAGTAGCGGAGTGTGAAGAGCTCCAGAAGACTCGAAGATAGTAGCTGGGTTAAATTGGGGTTTACCGACTAAAAACTTGTCTATGTTCTTTCTCTTTATCTCTCGATATTCAGAAATTCACACGAGAGGTACCATTTATGTATGTAAAAACTCCTGGTTGTCTGTAAAGTCGGTTTAAGCAACGGTAATACGTTGCTATGGTTACCTAGTCAATAAAGGAACGTGGGCAATGACGTCACACTTTTTTGTAAATGCCGGTGTTCATCAATTTATAAGACGTTATCACGTCAAACCGAATTTAAGTCATGCGTGTCTAATGACAGCAGTAGACCCACAAGCTAATATTTTTCTTTATAAAATGCTGTGGGCTTCAGCGTCAAGTTGATCTCTTCTTTTTTATTTCTTCTTGGGTTGCAACTTGGCGATTTAGTTAAATTCTTTAGCTATCTGCATTTCACATGTAACCTATAATTAAATTATATTTCAATAACCACAAGGGTGATTTTATTTAATCAGTTAAGTCTCCTTGAGTTTGTTAATCATATTTAAAGTCTTAAACGCATTAATTTTTTGTGTAAGTCAATCTCAGTGGTCGAAGAATATATTAAACATATCCAATCACGTGTGAATATGATTTTGATAAACCTATTAAAAAAAAACTGGTTGCCTGTAAAGTCGGTATACGGGCGAAAGTTTTACGTGACAACAACTGTGCTCGAGTGGAAGGGACGCGTGCCTTTCACTTTTTATGTCTGTCTCTCTCGCTCTTAGGCGGGCTAACCATGCCCGAGTGGAAGGGACGCGTGCCTCTCACTCGCTCTCATTGTGAGCGCATAACGTCAGCGGAGCGTAACACAGTTTCTTGAAGTGTCACCCGGCAAACCAATTTATAAAACGTTGTCACGTCAAAAAAGCTAGGAGGGATTCCGTTGTTATTAGCAATCGAGATCGTCCGTCCAAACCAAAGAGGTAGACTACAATAAAACCTTTTTTGCAGGTGTGTCGTACAGTTTAACATACATTTAACCCTTCTCTCCCTGATGCGTATTTAAGATGTTTTTGTTCAATTAATCCAAGCAAGGGTTAGGGGAGCAAGAAGTTTTACCTGTATTCAATTATAGTTTGTTAGTTTTGCAACAAACAAACCCTTAGTTAGCTACGTATCTGTTTTTGCTTTAGAAGGGACGATGTATGTGTGAAACCGATTGCTTTTTGCTTTGTCCAGGTAAAATTTAGGGGTGTTCAAAATTAGAATTATAAGCAGTAATAACTAAGGGGCAGCTTGCATGAGATTATGCTTAAACAAATTTAGCTAACTGCATTTAACGGGTAAATGCTTAGATATTTGTCTGTGGTCTGATTGTTTCTACGTATAATAAGTATAAATTTACAAAAGAAAAGTATTTAATAGTATATCCGTTGTCTAGCTGTTGGTTAGATGGCGTTGTGTGGAGTGTCCTGCAATATTTATTTATTTATTTATTTTTATTATTAAATCAGCTTTGACAGTTGGTTAATCATGTCTATGGTCGTACACGTATTTACTTTTTGTAATACCAGTAAACCTTAGTCAGAAAACCTAGAATGTCTGTCTTTCTTTTAATATTTTAGTACCTACTAGCGACCCGACCCGGCTTCGCACGGCTATATTATGCATGTATTATACATATAAACCTTCTTCTTGAATCACTCTATCTTTTAAAAAAAACCCGCATCAAAATCCGTTGCGTAGTTTTAAAGATTTAAGCATACATAGGGATATAGGGACAGAGAAAGCGACTTTGTTTTATACTATGTAGTGAAGATAAATTATCTAATCTACGTAAAGTGCATATTTAACCCAAAAAAGAAAATTATAAACATATAACGATAGACGCAAAAAACATAACCCATTCCTTGTAGTCGGGTAAAAAGACAAAAGACATAAATTTCATCTGAAACAAGTCAAGTTTTTACATCCGCTAGTGATAAACATAGAGTAAGCAGTAAATTTCTTGCTCTCCAACATATGTTTCAGTATACAAAATATAGTAGGTATAGGTACAATCAACGTTCAAAAGTCCACCGGCACCGTAACGTTTACAATCCTGTGCAGCACTATTTGAACATTATAACAACGTAACCTGTAAATCAGTTGCGTCGGTTGGTGTAGCGGGTGGCGGCTTATACCACTTGGCCAACTAAAGACATCATAGCTAACATGTTCAAAATAATAAAATAATAATCACACTGAGTACTTTTAATTTAAGTATTTATGTTTGTGTGTAACGTCTATTAGAAAAAGGTAGTAGGTACAATACTTGTTAATAGTATTATGGTAGCAAACTGATAAATAAAAAATATTGCAGGACATTCCACACATCGCTATCTAGCCCCAAGCTAAGTAACTAGACCTTGTTATGGGTGCTAGATAACGGATAAACTACTAATATACTTTTCTTTTGGAAATATATACATATAATACATAGAAACAACCAGACCACAGACAAATATCTAAGCATAAATACTTGTCTGAGGCAGGAATCGAACCGGCAGCCCTATATTTGGCAGTCCGGCATGGTAACCATTGTGCCAACTGGGTCGTCGTGATAGTGGACTTATGACGCATACTGTACACATCGCTGTTAGTACACATATTTCTTGTTAAACCATCTCGTTTCAGTTGTGTAGAACTTAGAGTCATGTTATCAGGGTAAGCAAACTAACGAACGACTGAGCACGTATGTTTGTAAATCATATGACAACCGTTGGAGCACGGCTCGCTTGATTTATACGATTGAATTATAACTACGGTAGTATTTAATCAAAATACCTATACAAATACAAATATACAAATATATTTATTAAAATTCATTTTACATAATAAACTAAGCACTAAATATTAAAGAGAACAAAAATAACACATATGCCTGAACTAGGTATTCCTGTATCTCAGGCGAAAAAGGACTTATATAATCTTATAAAATAAATTAAAACAATTTACTTGCAAAATAGTAACTAAAAACAATCATTAGGTAAAAGTGTGTATAAATATTAAATGCTATAAACTGTAAAAATATTAAATAGAAACAAACTTTTCATTAATTAATCTAGGGCTTAATATAATGATCTCTACTTTACATAAACGAAAATATGTCAAATTGGGTGTATTGTCTGCGACATGCAAGTATCCGCGTCATCGGAATAATCCGGGTCAAAGTCAATGTTGCATAAAAATTCTATTTATTATTTAATTAATGCTATTTATGAAATATGCGTACCTACGTGATCGATTTGATAACATTTGATTTTAGGTTAGTGGGACAAATCTGTTAGTAAAAAAAATCGGTTATTTAAATTAAATATCAAACAAAAACTTATCTAGAATACAAAGAGTTAAAAATCTTAAAGAGACACATTTAGGCACCCACATAGTCAATAGAGTCAATATATCGATTTTCAGCAATTTTTTTGGCGGGGCAGTCTGAGTCGCCAGTTTTGGGTGGTAACCTATGGTTACATTTTGTTAGTAGTTTTTGATAAATGGTTTAATTTTAGTGGTAATGAATGGATGGTTCTAGGATGATTTGGGATATTGTGACTTCGAGATAGATAATAGAAAGACAATAATAAGTGAAACTCCAAGATTTTGTTATTTCTATAGGCATTTGACAGCGTACTTTGTCGATTGTCTTTTGCCATAGATTCGACTAAAAGCAAAGTCAATCTTTGCACAGAGTTTAGGACAATTTAATTTATTTTGACTTTGATCTACATGTATGATTTATACCTGAATGGATTCTTTGGCTGAACGGTTATTATCAACGTAGACTGTGATATAAATAAAAAATTAAAAGTGACCATCTGACTCATTAACAAATCGTTGAAATCAACGCACAGCTCAAAACAACGGACGATATTATCAGCTAAGAAAGTATTTTGTAAAATTCAAATACTACGCGAACGAAGTCATAGGTGAAAGTTAGTTTTGAAGTCAAATTACATTTTTATTACCATGTCACATAGGTACTTACACTACAAACTTTGTAAATTTACTGTAACATTAAACAAACATTCGGCAACACCGTTCAATGACTAATAGCCAAACTCAATACGTGAGCCTGTTATTCACGTGCTATATTTCTACAAAGTTTATTTAACATACGGGGCTTCGCTGCGACTCCGCCTCGGGGTCGCCTACAACTTCCACGATTAGGGTGAAAACAGACTTTAGACTTTTCTATCGCCGACTGTAAACAGGCTTGCATTAGATCGCATCTCTATAGGATCTCATTGCAGGCACCACCCAGTTGGCACAATGGTCACCATGCCGGACTGCTAAATACAGGGTTGCGGGTTCCCGCCTCAGAACACAAGTTTTTATGCTTAGATATTTATCTGTGGTCTGGTTGTTTCTATGTATTATAAGTATACAGGGTTATTGGAAATTATACTAGCAAGCCGTTGAGGGCTACTTCTGTGCACCTAAACAAACAACTTTTGTTCTACGACTTCTGGAAATTCGAACATTTTTTTGAAAATTTTGAGGTTAGGTTTACCTGAAAATCAGCAGTTCCTTACACGGAGAGGTCATTAACCTTAAAATTTTACCTATTTTCTAAGTTTTATCTACTGTTCTTAGTCTGAATGACCTTTGTTTTAAAAAATCAGCTGTTTTTTCGAATTTTCATAATCTCAAAATTTTCATTTTTTTTCGAATTTCCAAAAGTCGTAGAACAAAAGTTGTTCGTTAAGATGCACAGAAGTAGCCCTTAACGGCTTGCTAGTATAATTTCCAATAACCCTGTATATTTACAAAAGAAAAGTAAGGTTCAAGATATAACAATGCTTGCCTTGAAGATACCGTCACTCCTAGACTTGAAGACTTCCAAGTGTTTTCGGGGAACAGCTCTATGTTCTTTCATTCCATTGGAAAGTTTTATGATGGAACTAGTACCTAAGTATATTTTGGAGCTTTGGAATGGAACTAGTCGAACAATTTTTTCTTATTAGTTCAGGGAAGCAGGCTGAGAGATCAAAGCTTTACCAGTGGGCAGGAGAAAAATGTATGCCAATCGCTGGAATGTTTTCACATTTGAAGGCACAACAGTCGGCTGACATAAAAGTTTGAAGTCCGTTTTCCCTCTGTCGCCTACTAACTTCCACAATTAATGGGAGCAACCGCGAGTTTTGACTGAAAATTTGTCGTATAGGTTTTAGTTTTGTAGTGTGTGGTAACGATCTGGGGTTCACGTGCGGATTATGTGGTATCGAGCTTGGAATGTTTTTTCCACGCTTTAGTAATTGATTGTGATTTAAGGTCTTGAGACTTCTCGGTAGAATAGAGCTTCCCTATCGTCTCCCGTGGGTGTTATAGAGGATTTAAGGATTCAGGGACTTTGTGCTTCTTCTTCGTATCGATGGCACAAACTAATTTAAACAAGGTCAGATCCGTCCAGTCCAGTGTGCTGCCAGATTTTTGACTGACATTAAGTCACCCAGCGCGAGCGTATAGGTCTAAGACTGGAGGGGTAGATTAGTAGGTGCTGCATATTTTGCTTAGGAGCCCCGCAGACGCCACTGGATTTGGCATGGATCAGTGTGCTGATCATCGCACCTTGATTCCTCCATCTGGTAGTGGGTATAGCTGGGAAGTCACATGCAACAACAGCATTTCCAAGGTTTGGGGCTGGCTGCAAAAATCTTACTGCCAACTCACTTTGCACAATGAGCTCCCCAATATAATAGCTTCGTTACTTTATAGACTAGAAAAAAAAATTGAGGTAAGAGCAGGCAAAAGTTACACGTGTCGATTTATTAATATAAAACGCCTCTATTTATGAGTTTTGTTCAAAAATGGCACTACCAAATTTTAAATGTTTAATCTTTCATATTAACTACCAGACTTTTTATTACTTAGTTCACCTAGAATTACCACAACGTCGGTAATTCTGAAACATGTATTTTCCGAAACCTAACCTTGCTTAGTTACAAGTACAACTCACAGCTGTATGAAGGCAATTACCCCTATGTTATACGAGATATCACATACCTATACTTCTACATAATATCCCAGTAGGTAGATAGTTTAACCCACCAACGGTTCCCAAACGGTTGGAATTCCGGGAGAGAGATTTTTGGCTTGAACCCAAAACGATCCGGAATAGTGAAGGTAAATTTATTAATATTTGGGTACCATTGATTATGAATTCACCCTTGGTCTCGTATAAGTTCACGGCCAATTCTATGAGAGTATGTCATTTGGAATTTTTATATTTTATTTTGTTTTCTGATAGGTTTAATAGAGTTACATTGAATATCCAAGTCCCTTGTTTAAAATTGTCTTGTTTGCTTAAAGATTTCTAGATAGTTTTAACAAAATAAAAAATTGAATTTAATAACTACTGTATTACTTGACAGAGGCTATATACATTGTCATTACATAGTAATTATTTGAAGAAAAAGTACCAAATTCACACTTTTTCAGGGCTGCTAACCTTTTACATTGATGAAGCCATACAAAGTTATTGAGTTTTTTATCGCTCTGTAATATTATGAAAAATTGTCATCCGAAAAATAGCAAGGTAGCAACGTCATTTAGAACAGTCGAGGGTGTTACGTCAGAAGCTCTAAGTTCTAAGCCATTAGGCTTTATGTTCCACCAAACATCCAGTGTTAATGCGCCGAGATTCCTGTACCAGAACTTGCTAGAACATTACACAGCCAAGTTGTTGTAATTATTCCACGGATATCTTTTTATTTTAATGTTTAACCGTTGCGTTGTGATTGTCTTTAAAATGTTTTAATTGTTATTTCTACTTTTTAAGGTTCCGTACCTCAAAAGGTAAAAAAGGAACCCTTAAAAGATTACTCTCTTGTCCGTCTGTTTTGTTTTGTAATTCGCTTTTGGTAAGAATAAATGCCCTCTTCTATATAGTCAACTAGTCATGCTTTGGCGTTTTTTGTCGTTGACACTGTGACGTTTACACATATGGGAAAATAATCCCAACCTTTAAACGGAAATAAAATTAGGAGTACTTTTTTCCATATATTTTATTTGGAATTTATTAGTTTATTTGGGAGAAAACACATAAATCATAGTTACAGAAGAACTTGACAACGATATCAAAGAAAATAAATTAAAATTTATAAAAAAGGAAAGAGAAGGCGTGTGCTGTCTCAAATGGGTACTCAGCTATAAGCCACAGTCAAGCATACTTGACTGCGGCGCTGATCATCAAGCCGAACTGGTATCCTTTTTAGATACATAGTTAGTAAAATAACCATATAACTTAAATAAAACCCAACACGCCAAGACAATTCTCCAGCTGGAATATTCCATCTTCCACCTTCAATTGGAACCTGACTCCTCGTTTTAATGACAAAGATCTCCAAGACTTAATTAATCATTGTGTTGGCTGATTAACATGCGCCCATTGGTGCGATCTCGGATTTACATCCAGATGGAATAGGCCGTAAACTCGTCACAGATAGACTTACGTCAGAAGTAACGAAAATATATCATGAGATTACGTTAGAAGGTGTAAAAATTAGAGTTTTGTAGTTTTTAGATGACCAGATGGAGTAGTAAAACTATGTGACTATGTGGATGATAGGATTTTATGCTCTAGGAATGATCTGACACAGTATTTTTAATTTAATTCGTGTGTGTCTGTTTTAAATTATGTAATTTGTGTGGACAGTAGGCTGGAAAAATAATCTATTTTTCATTTCATATTACTGCTTCTTCTTCTTCTTCTTTTCGTATCAGTGACGCATTACTGCTTATAAGGAACATATTTGTTATGGATATCATCATGCATAATACATAGCTATCAATACGTATTCCTTGATGCTAACAGATAAAGCACTCCAAAAATCGGTACAGGAGTCTTAGCCGTCATGTAGATTTAAGAATTGTCGATCACTTTAATGAAATAATAAATCGCCTCCAAAACAGAATACTACTAGTAAAAAATTGTGATAGGTTAAAATTAGTCTGTTTGGGAAATAAGGAGGGGAATCATGCACACAAAGTCCTTGCACTATAATGTAGGTTACATTGTCATGAGATCACTGGCTAGAATAGTTCTCGAATTGTGTTTCCCTGGCGGGCCTGGCCTAAGAATGGCCTGTTTCTCCACTTCCTTGTTTCGTATTAATCATAGCACAGACGTTGATTAGTTATTTAGATTTAGTACGAGATGAAGCTTTGGTTAAATTGGACTGTCTTATTAAAAGGTATTCGTTTATTTAGAGGAGGCCTCTTCCGTGTGGTGCGAAGTGCCTCTGTCTTGTGTCGTCACTCTATCAAAGATCAAAATATTTATGTTTTGTTTTAAAATCTTTTATATAGGATTTGAATCAACGTTATTATGACTACTAAAAAATCTACTCGTTTCGCGAAAATGAGCCGTGTAATAGCATCAAATATCGTTCTCTACAAAATAAAATAAAAAAACATAGTAACTTTTTAATTATTGCATATTAATTATTACATGATTATTAACAACGTATTAAAATGGTTCATGCTTAACGGCTCCCCCAACGGATCCCCTACGCTCAACGGACTCTATGTCAAGAACTATCTCACAATTAACGTCTCCCATGCCCGGAATACTATTTAACTTACGTAAATGAATGTAAAAGCGTCTTATAATTTAACTATCAAACTTCCTCATCACATTCAAACAATAACTCGTTCCTCGTTCGTTCGTTTAACATTAAATTATTTCAATTCAACGATTCTCTCAGAATAAATCCACAATTCATTGTTGCGATGCATTCCCTTGGTTCCTTGAACGGATATTGAATTTTCATAACGTTTCGTTTGTTGTAACAACTCTTGCTTTTATTTATTCCTCCTTTTAAATCTCTGCTGACAGGATATTATGGAAGTGTATTTAGTACTTATTATAATAGAAATAAATATAATATTTTAAATAATATATTTATACGTATATTAAGAGGAAAGGGTACCGGGCGCTTTCTCCATACAAACGTAGTCGACTGTTTCCTCCCTGGATAATGACACTAAAGCAAATATTTTGTTGCATAAAACTTATAACTGTCATGACCATGCCCCTATGTTTTCTTTTTTTTCTTTTTTAAATCTTAATTTCTATGATAATTAGAAAATGGAAAAAAGACGTAGTCATGGCAGTTATATGTTTTATGCAACAAAAATATTTGTGCTAGTGTCATTATTCAGGAAGGAAACAGTCGACTACGTTTGTATTGAGAGAGCGCCGGTACACTTTCACCTTAAAAAACTTTGTTACGTATGTTACCTCTGAATACAAGAATGAAAAGCTCATTAGAATTTCCATGCAAAAGATCTTACCTTCACGTAAAGCTTGGTTTAGAATGGTGCGGATTTTTAATCGCACCTATTTTAATTCAAGCTTTTTTCTCATTAACGTCTCGCACAAATTTCGCGCCAATTTCCAGCAGCTGATGTGCTCTTATTTCTAAGCACTTAAGCGTCTAATAAAAACAAAACCAAGTACCGGCCATTAGAATAACAGCAGAAATCTCAACCGGAAAATCCAAGAAATCGTAGCCAATTTTGGTTTTAGAAAACTTTTCGAAAAATTCTGCAACAATTTGCTATGGTAACAAAGCAGTATTAAACAGCATCGTTTATCGAGAAACACTAAAGTTTTATACTCTGTTGTTAAATTTTATTGGCCACATTGACTTTTAATCTCAAACCATGTACAAACATGTTAATGGTACTTACAATAAACGTCTCATTAAGATACAGTAGTTATATGGACATAGTAAATTACCACAATACCTATAGATAAATATATAAAATTTTGCACGACATTCCACACATCGCCATCTACCCCCAAGCTAAGTAACTAGACTTGTGTCATGGGTGCTAGACAACGGATATGCTACTTATATACTTTTCTTTTGTAAATATATACTTATAATACATAGAAACAACCAGACCACAGACAAATATCTAAGCATAAATACATGTCTGAGGCGGGAATCGAACCCGCGACCCTGTGTTTGGCAGTCCGGCATGGTGACCATTGTGCCAATTGGGTCGTCGGCCAATTCTCGTTATACTTATTAATATATTTTGCCATGATAACGTCTAATAAATTGATGGAACACCTGCATTCTCAAAAAAGTGATGTCATTGTCACGTTCCCGATGTGTGTCGTCATTGTCACGTTCCGGTGACGTAATGTCAATAATGACGTCACACAGCACGCACCAGTATTACTCATCTGTAATATCGCTCATCTGGTCTTGTGTTATGGTGACGAGTGACGAATAGAATACCTAAATAAAGGAAAAATATATAGGTATATATAAATGAAAAAAAAAATCAGTTGTGCATTGGTTTCTTAAGACGTTATCACGAAAATTATCGTGCGTAAAGCGTCTTCACAGACAACCATTTTTTTTTCTAATTACATTGCCATATCATTCCAATTGCATTTTTATTACAAATATACCCCAAGGGCTGCTTATTTTTTTTTTATCAAAAAGCTGACTTTGGGGGTATTTTTGTAATTGAAATGCAATCAGAATGATATTTCAATGTTATTTACGAGATCGTTATCGCAAACAAAATTCGTACAAAAATCGCTTTACTAGTTTCAAAAAAACTGGTTGCCTGTAAAGTCGGTATACGGGCGAAAGTTTTACGTGACAACAACTGTGCTCGAGTGGAAGGGACGCGTGCCTTTCACTTTTTATGTCTGTCTCTCTCGCTCTTAGGCGGGCTAACCATGCCCGCGTGCCTCTCACTCGCTCTCATTGTGAGCGCATAACGTCAGCGGAGCGTAACGCAGTTTCTTGAAGTGTCACCCGGCAAACCAATTTATAAAACGTTGTCACGTCAAAACTCCTATAGGAGTCCTATAGGAATGATTGGTGTGCAATGGCGACAGATCGTGATCAATGGAAGAAAGGTAGAGAGGCCTTTGCCCTGCAGTGGGACAGTGTAGGCTCTTAATAATAATAATAACGTCAAAACTACCCGCTGTTATAAAACTCAGTGTAAAGTTGCTAAAGTGAATTAAACATTCACTCAATTCAGACACAATTACTTAGTTTAATTAATTAATATGTTTCATTATACTATGCTAATAAATTAAAAGCTGTATTAATGGCCACCATTTTGATGTTATTTTAATTGGAACAATATAGGCGAGTTCAGAGTTGTTTAGTAAATAGCTTTCATTTTATTCAATAAATGTAAATGTTCAAACATGTCTGATTGTTTTGCAATTTGTTATGTACTAGCCTGATTAAACAATTATTTGGTTGTCGTAGGTTACCTTACTCTTGTCTAATTGCGAAACAAGAAATGATCTATAAGAAGAGTATAACAGAAGAAGAGTAGCCTGCAAACCGACAAAATGTTGCCAGCATTCAAACCTATTGAAAAACAGTGATTCCTGTCAGTTTGGAACAATTGATTATAAAATTATATATGACCTATATTTCTCACTTTTTTGCGTTTCGTAATCAAAAGGTAAAAATAGGAACTTGTAGACTCCACTGACTATCTCATGAACCGAGATAGCTAAACAATTTCAAATTTTAGAAGTGATGTATTTTTGTTACTATAACAATAAATACTAAAATCAGAATATTATAAGGATATGGGCAAGTCCGACTCACACTTGGCCGGTTTTTTTAAATTGAAATTCGAATCCATTATTCAAAACTAGCGACCCGCCCCGGCTGCGCACGGCTATATTATGCATGTATTATACGTATAAACCTTCCTCTTAAATCACTTAAAAAAACCGCATCAAAATCCGTTGCGTAGTTTTAACGATTTAAGCATACATAGGGATATAGAGACATAGGGACAGAGAAAGCGACTTTGTTTTATACTATGTAGTGATTTCAATTCATTTTTGCCTAGCCAATCACCAATCGGTATCAGACAGATAGGCTACTGTGTTACTAATACTCTACCAATATCGTCGAAATGGCCTAAACAGCGCGGGTCAAATCAACACTAGCAGATAAATTGCATGGGGTAAATCAATCGTTTTGGCACCCCAACGAACTGTGAGCTGCTAGCTGATCTAGTATCGGGCTGGCGATTCTGTAAAATTTAACTTACTGAGTGAAAATTCACCAAACTTTTTTTATCCAACCACAAGTGTTTCACTGCTGGACAAAGGTCTCCCCCATCTCTCTCCATTGGTTGCAGTTCTGAAACACCTCCAACCAAACTGGCTCGAAGCTGTTGAGGTCGTCTCGCCAATGCTTTCGTGATTGTTTCAAAGTCGCCAAGCACCCGGTGGTGTCTAGTTTGTTGCTATTCTAGCCCATTATATGTCCCGTCCCATCCCATTTCAACCTTGCTGATTTTAAAACCAGATGCAGCTTAGCAGGCTTAAGCCCACATCCGTTATTTTAGTTTTTTTCTCGCAGGATAGTATTGCGTGCGACACAGTTTGTTTTTATAACTGGCAGAAATTGCAACGAAAGGCGTCAGTCGTCACAGTAACGAAAGTAGCCCTCCACTAGAAACACGGTTTGAAACTTTGAAAATGTTCTATTTATCGCAAGTCATACGATAGCTATCAGTCGATGTTGAGTATAGTGAATCACTCTTGTCATTGCGTCACCAAATCACTGCGGTTACGTGAAAAGTGCTCGCTATGCTGTAGCTTTACTGCGGTCGTATTTTGATTGCGAAATATTTCGTTCAAAAATTATTGGTTTGGTTTATGTGTCAGCTGTTTTAAATTGTAGAGTTTTTTATGACTTTGTTTAAAGTCATGTAATATTTTTTGTTTAATAGATTATGCACCAAAGAAGTAAAGAAATGTCTTACGTCACGGGTGGCATGATGATGATAGTGATGATGATCACAGGTTACATATTCGACCCCGAGCGTAAGGATGACTCGAGTTATGTGGAGTTCTGAGTGAAGCGAGGGATTCAATCCAGAGGTGCAAACTCTACCTACACCGTCTGCGAAAGAATATTTTCGTACACCAATCCAATTCCACCTTTGTGAAGGGCATGCCCGTGTGCTAAGAGGTTTCATACGAATTTAAATGATCCAACCTTAAAACAGTTTGATCCCTTGGGATTCTGTAATCCGAGATTCTCTAAGCGTAAAAAAATTATATCACACGCATTGCGTCGCGGCGTTACACGATTAGTCATCGAAGTTTGCACCGAGCTCAACAAGGAAATAAGCTACTAAACTCAATTATATCTAGTTAACAAATTAATTTCCTCGACTAAAAAACGGCATATCATCTCCTAAACTTGCAAACAAGATAGTTAGTAAGTTAATTAAGATTGAGACGTGATTAAACCGTTTCGCGGTATGACAGATGGTTATTACTGTTAGCAAGTTTACTGTTTGCACCGACACAGTGTGGGGAAAATTGCTCGAGGGAAAATACAACTGTAATTTAACCATCATTCATTCTGTACTGTACCTAATCATTGTGTTCTACATTTTTATTAATCTAGTGCGCTGTGTCTTTGATTAACTCTGTCTTTATTTAGTAAATTATATCTTCAAATAAAGGAGAACCACGCGCGGATTGTGTGGGTTTTGTGTAGACATATTATGTATTTCTCCGTAAAATCGATAATGTCTCAGAAGCAAATGAATCACTTCAGTTTTGTGTTCATTTTATTGAAAAGCTGGGTACTGACCGGCGTTACAGGGCGTAATGTAACGTGTTACACAGCGAGCATTCGTGCAGTCAGTACGTCGTTTGACGAGCATGTTACGCCAATTTTAGAACACAGCGTACATGCTCTATGCGTAATACGCTCGATGCAAATGTTACATTACACCTCGTAACGTAGGTCAGTACCCACCTTAAAATATAGACTTTATTAAATTTAACTTAAGATACATACCTCAGTTATTTTAAAATATTAGTTATTAAGAAAATAGAATCATTTGAAACGATGTAAGTAATAAATAATACCTCCATCATCTCCTTTGAGTTTGGAATAGTTTTGATTCGAATTCGAAACTCAAATATTTTTTCAAATGAGAGAAAAACGAAAAAGTTTTCTCCGTTTAAAATTCATCTAGGAAGGTTAAAATGCTGAAATGAAAATAGTGAGTCGCCATTTCTTAAAATAAGAGTACCTCGCTCGCTTTATTAAAGTCAGAAGGACTGAATTTAAATTGTAGGTACCTTCTACAACTAATAAATGTTAGATATATCCGGAACCTACCCGAGTCTATGCAAATAGCTTTATTCGTAACATCACTGGTCACACCTGGTCACGGCCTTATTGAAGTTATAAGTTGTGCAAGTTACCCTGTCTCACTTCCTCCTTTAAATTTACTGTCCATATATCTATCTCTGTCAGAGAACTTTGTCTCCTTTATTGAAAGACTAGAGGTGAGCTGTGAATATAGATTTTGAAATTTAAAATTTAATATCTATGAAAAATTTTCATGTCCATTTCAAGCTTTCATCTTACTGTGTTTCTATGACAAACTAGATGACTAACCGGGTTAGAAGAACTGCTGTTGGTCGAAAAGGAATTCATGAACGACTTGTCGAATTCACATTATTTTACTGCTTGACGAATTAACAATTAAAGGAGCGGTAATAAAACGCTTGAATAGAATGACCAGTTATCCCCTACATCGTTCTATTATAGGTACTTACTAACTTTTGCAACAACTTAAAGACCTCTTAAGCTATGAATTTACAAAAATCCTTTGTTATTTAATATACTTATTAATTATAAGGAAACTTTCTATACTGAATGGTTTAGCCTGTGTTGTCTGTCAGTCAGTCAATATAAATTAATTTATTGTAACTTTCCACCTTCTAAATTGCAATTACCTAATGGAAAAATCCAAATTTTAATTTAATTAACGATGTAGCTCTTCATATCTCCGTTTAATTAGTATCAAATATGGTTTTAATTTTGAATAACGTTAATTGAATTTTTATTGATTTCATAATGAAATACTAGAACACTGTCTAATATTAATTTTACGGGTTCTTCTTTAGAAACGAGTACGATTTCTTGTAATTAATTAGTATTGATTTTATTTTATTTTTAACTAAAGCACCCACATATTCATTTGAGCTTGGAAAGAATATTAAGAATGCGTTGATAAAAGAGATGAAAACAACTATAAATACTTAGTGAGTTGCGCATTCCAACACCGTTCTTCGTTGTACATTTGCATGATTTCTAAAGTTCATGCATTTGTATAACATATTCCTAATTCGTTATAGGTTCCAGTCAAGCGGCGCCCGACAAATGATCACAACGAGAACCAATAAAAATGTGTTTGATTGAAAAAAATTGTGGCAGCCCTGAGGTCGTGCGAACGTGTCAGTGCAGTGTTTCAAAATATTCCAGTTGAGAACAAAACTGTGTCGTATAACAATGGAATATGGTTGAATTCCGTTCGCCGTGACGCCTAAACTGTGCTTCCTATAAAATGCTATCGCGCAGTGAAAACGCCTAAATTTCGCGCACAACAAATCTAAACCAAACCTAGTCTAGGATAGACGTACTAAATTTAAAAAAATCAAATCTTTGTAAATATAGTAAAAACCTAATTCTTAATCGTTGTCTACGTGTTTACCTAACTTATAAATATTTTGAAATTTTTTCATCGAAGCGGTTGTCGTATTTTTGTGATATACAAAGAAGTATCAATTATTTGTTAGTCAGTAATTCATGTTATTTAAATTAAGTGGCAAAACTCGGTTGTGATGTGTTTATTGAGTAAGCTGTATCGTAAGTAAGAGTTGGTCGACCATTTTGGTGTGTCCGCCATTTTGTGGTCGGCCATTTTGTGATGTATAGCATGAGAAGCGCGTTGTTCGCGCGGTGATGGTTCGTGCGGTGCGTGCAGTGCGTTGTTACGTAGTTTTTGGCGCAGGCGCGGCCCGGCGCCAGTAAGATGCGAGAGCGGCGCATCGCGCACAACCGCACACTCTTCGTTTTGCTGTTTGTATGCCTCCTCACACTCAACACTCCAGTCGACGCCGCTGGTAAGTCATCTTTACTTTTTTACAATTGTTGGACTTTCATTTGTCTTAAGCTTCCAAACGTTAAATTTTACCTTGCTTGATCTTCACCGACAACACTTTTCAATCGCTACGAAACATTTCATGGTGATCCAGAAAAATCTTATATGCCTACTTAAACTGTTGGTAAATAGGATTTTATAAAATCTTGCAGACAAATGAAAGTCCAAGGTTCCTTTTATACCATCATAAAATATAAAGTTTTATGACGAAGTAACGACATTGAAAAACATAATAGCTCGGCCAAGTAATTACTGGCCCAATTGAAAAATTCGTGAAAAAGACTGTTGTTAAATATTTATTTAGCTTTTACTGTGGTAGCTATAGGAGTAGGTATAATTAGAATGGTTTCTTTATATTTTAATTGTCGTTGTTGTATTATATTGGGATATCTTTGGGACAATTTACTTGTATAGTGAATTTGTCTTATATAGAATTAATTATAACCTCGTATAATATTATGTCCCTTCTGCGTACAATAATAAATAATTAAATCAACGATTTACTTGTATAAAACTTGTCTTGCTGACCGTACTAGAACCACCGTGGAACAAATTGGAAACGATGTATGAAAATATTTCTACATTTAATTTTTATAGCTAAATATTTCCCGGGACGGTTAGACATACTTGTATTGTATGAAATTTAAAAGTTTATAGAACTATGGATTTGTAGGTATTTTGGTACCTACAAATCCATACCTAAGTCTGTTAACGTTAAAATATCCATATAATTCCACGATTTTTAACTTCTATTTAATAAATAAAATTCCGCGAAAATGGAATTCATTCAAATAAAACAAACATCATTTCCCAGTTTACGCTTACGTAACTTGGTAACAGAAGCGAAAAATGTTAAATAGTGGTTTTATGAAGACGATTCTCATATTCACCCATTAGCATAAAGGGGTGGGTATACGGGCATTAACATAAAACGCAGACTAAAATCGCATATCACCCGGTCGGGTCTACTCGTACCTTCCCCTTAATTGTGACCTCGCTTTATGGAAATGAGACATAAAAACCGTTTTACACATCAAAATAAAATTACTAATATGGACTGTTGTTTTCCACAGTCGCTAGTCGCTTCGAAAGACAGATTTACAAAATGTGACTACTTAATATGCGTAGTGGCGCACTGTAAGCTTTTAAAGCTGGTTTTCACAAAACACACACGTATTTGGTTTATGAAAGGTCCTTGCGGCGGGTGTGTCGTAAAATATCAGAACATACGCTCACTAGAAGATGAGGTAAACGTTGTACACGTGTTACGTTACAATCCAGACTTATTAGATACACTTATTGTTGTTTTACTTCTTAAATTGTTATAATGTGGCGGTTACAACCAGGCGGCGCGTATCATTTGCATAAGCGGGCCGCGGTTGCCGGCTGCCTCGGCGATAAACCGCTCTCGTGTCGAACTTATGAACGCAATTAATAAACCGAATGATACAGTTCTACAACATTGCGGGATAATTGCGCATCTTTTTAACCTATACCAACGCTATCTGCCCGTTCTGTGGCCACATTAATTTTCGATTAAGAATTTTATCGACCTCATAAAAAAAAACGAATTCTCTTTATATCTTCACATGTTGGAATAAGTAAAACAGATTTCGTTTTAGATGTCTTTACGACAACCAGAAAAATATATTACAGACGTGACTATCCGATTTCTCGATTACGTACTACCGTTCGTACTTCGTATCGATGTAGGAGCGAGAAAAAAGAGCGGCAATGGTTTCGATTTGCATTTTAATATGCATACAGAAACTTGGAACGAAGCTGTCATATTGTGATCATATAGATAGACGTGTGCCGGAGTCGATGAAACAATCGATATCTCGTTACTCTTATATGACGTATCGAGGGCGTCTCTATTCGATAGAACAGATAAATACGAGAGCTCTTTCTTACAACCTTTATTTGAGTTTTATATCAGCGTTAAGATGAGATGATAAAATTCAAAAGGTACAAGCAACGTTCAAACGGGCACAGTCACTGTAACGTTTACAATCCTGTGCAGCACTATTTGAACATTATTAAACGTAACCTGTGGATCGAAACCATGTCTGTTGGTGTAGCGGGTGGCCGCTTATACCACTCGGCCAACTAAAGACAGCTAACATGTTGAAAATAATAATCACACTGAGTACTATTAATTTAAGTATTTATGTTTGTGTGTAACGTCTATTAGAAGAAGGTCGTAAGTCCAATACTTGTTTATAGTATTATAGTGGCAAACTGATAGTGTACTTATGACGCTTAAGGTTGCCTGGAAGAAATCGCTTTAAGCGATAAGGTCGCCTGTTTGTACAATTTAATAACCTTTCTTGTCCTCTTTGAATTTTTTTTCAATGTTTTGTGTGTTGTACAAATAAAGTGTTTATCTATCTATCTATCTTACTGTACCAAAACTTTCGTGTTCTGCGCAAATTCAATTTGTTTTAGGCACATTTAAACTTCACAGCCTTCTTCTCATTTTACTAACACAACATTTTTATTTATAAAAAATATGCTATAATATGAACTTGAAATAGAAACAACTAGATACCTAATTTGAGTACTACTAGATACCTAATTTAGGTTCTTACCACGAAATAAAATATTTTTTTAAGGTTATTTGATCTTTTGTCCTTCCAAAGGTTATAAAAATAAGAATTCGATATTTTATTTTCTCTCTCTTAATCAACTGTCATCATGGGTAACGAAATACTAATAAATACGTCACTTCAAATTATCGTCTCAAAGTCAATTCCATTATGAATAAGCGTAAAAATATTTTTTATACTTATTTATTTCAAGTTTAAATATTTTATCATAAATTTGCTTATTATTTTTCCATTGAGTGAAATAAACAAAAGCATGATACTTCATGTATAAGAAACTGTCATAAAAACTCATAGAAATATCTGAGATGCGTTACAAACCACACATAGGCATTTTATGTACTTTAGTAAACTTTTGGTCGGCCGATTGTTGGCTGACAGGACATCAGCGTAGTCGACATATAACAGTACTTAGGGAGAACGTGAACTTCATACTTTTTAATCGGCAGATAGCTTGCCGACTGCTCAGTTAACTTTTAACTTTTTTTAGCAAATGTCGGATTGATGGGGGCTTTTCACATTTCATTTATAATGGTGTTCCGAACATTCGTACAAATTTTCAGACCCCTGGGTGCTTACCCTTACCGCTAAAATTTGGCTATTTTGACAAAGCTAGTATAGGAATAAACGGCCCGTTTCATTCAAAAGGAGCCATTTTGTTTTTTTGTTACGAAAAACTTAACGACGTGACGTGAAACTTATCAACATCTGTTTATTCGTTTAGTTCCAACGAGTTCATAAAAGAAGAGGTCATATAGGTATATGACCGATTGTGAGAGGATTATGTTTTTGCCTTGTATATAGGTATATACAAGGCAAAAACATAATCCTCTCACAATCGGGTAAAAAAACAAGTATATTGAACGGTCGGTTTCAAATTCCAGCAATCGGCCTATTCCTAATCTGTTAGTCTACATTCACCCATAAAATAAATCCGTATTCAGAAAGGTTAGACTATAGGGGCTCAAATCTGGTGGTGTCTGGGTATTTGCATTTAGATTATGTCGCGCTACCACATTGTACTTTTGTCTCGTTTGAATTTTCATTACCTTACTATTTCACAGCTTTGACCCTTTAGTTTCCTCTAGCATAGTCAAAATTGCACTTGACAAAGAATAATTAATACTTTATAAGTAATAGAGACCTATTTCTATGACAAGTTGCAGTGGTCGAACATGAATCGTCAAAAAATGATGTTACAAGTTCAATTTCCGCCACATTCCCTTTTTAGTCTTCCATACTTTATTTATCAACTAGCTGTGCAGTTTAATCTTCATAAGTGTCTCTTTAAAAGTTACTTTTGGTAGTAGCGTGTAACCTTCCTCGGTAAATGGTCTATCCAAATCAAATGTTTTTTTTTAACATGAACCAATAGTTCCTGAGTTCAGCACGTTCAACAGACAAAACAAACTCTTCAGCATTGCCCCCCTTTTTGCACCCCCTACGGTGTAAAATTTTGGAAAATCTCTTCTTATCGGATGCCTACGTCATACAAAGAACACAACCTCCAAGTTTCAGGTCTCTACAATCCGCGGTTTAGACAGTGCGTTGATCTATCTCAGTCAGTCAGGGCAAAGCATTTTATATGTATAGAAAAATATAAGAAAAAAAATTAAAATACAATTAAAAATTCTTTTATGAATTATCGTTAACAATTTCGACAACTCTTGTAACATCATCATTATCATTCAAATTAATAATTGATCGTCATTTTTTTTTGTACAAGCACCCCAAAGTGTGCCTAGCAACGAGCCCTCCAAAGTGTGCCTATCGACGAGTACCCCAAAGTGTGCCTACCTACATTCTGTGCCTACCGATATTCGTGTAATATCTACCTATATCTATCTTATGAATATGAATGAGATATAACAACGGCCCTAGAAGATAACAGTTATTGTTTTGAATACGATTTTATCGATTCCAAGTGTTGGAAACGAAAATTACAATTAATATTAGGAAAATTGTTCGTGTTTTCGATGGAATTATGCGTGGCAATTATTCAATTTGTATTTGGTTTCTGTATATTTAGTAACTTAGAAAATTATTGTACATGCATGAGTGTTAATGTTAAAAGATATTTAACTATATAGAAAATATAAGTTGCTTAAAGCTTTCTCCTAAAACCATAAACCATAGCTCGTTTACCTATATTTTCGCTTTCAGTTTCATGAAAATGTAACAGCATTAAAATATCGAACTACGCAAATTAAACAGAAAACGCGGTAGATGTTTACCTAGCACATTTAGAGATTTTTTCATATTGTAAAGAGGAAAGATTTGATTGATCGTTTGTTTGTATTGAATAGGTTTCGAAATTACTGGACCGATTTTGATACATCTTGGGATGAGGATACAATGATTCATTGGGATTAGCATAGGCTACTTTTTATACCAATATTCCCACGGTATCGGGAGTACGCGAGTGTTACCGCGTAGCGTTGCTAGTCACTATCGCTACATAGTACAAAAAATAAAGTCACTTTTCGCCGTCCCTATATCCCTATGTCCCTTTGTATGCTTAAATCTTTAAAACTACGCAACGGATTTTGATGCGGTTTTTTTTAATAGATAGAGTGATTCAAGAGGAAGGTTTATATGTTATAATACATGCATAATATAGCCGTGCGAAGCCAAAGCGGGTCGCTAGTCTTATATATAAAAATGAATCGCAAAATGTGTTGGTAAGCGCATAACTCAACAACGCAACGCCTGGACCAATTTGGCCAATTCTTTTTTTGTTTTGTTTGTTATTGTCAGGAGAAGGTTCTTATGAAAGAAAATATTAAGAAAATTGCATAGAAAATTATTACGCGGGTGAAACCGCGGGGCGCAGCTAGTAGGTAATAAAAGGCTTACAGATTGAGCTACTTCACAAATCGTATCGTAACAAATACACAGATCGTAAAACTCTCAAATGTTAGCGTATGTACAACATAACTGTCGTGCGACAGAAAAAGGGATAGAGTCGCCCGACTCTCGGTCGCTGTAATGTGTTAAGGTTCCTTTAGCTAAAGCTCGATAAAGTTTCAATGTGATCATTAATATTATTTTGAGTCTCGTTGAATATAGAAACGTGCAGAATTGAATTCCCATTCAGAAGGAATATTTCTTCGATATTGATTCGGTGAAGTGACTTCGGGAATGGCTCAAGTTTCATATGCTTCGAATGTGTTCAGACATTTACTTATTGATATTAAACAAGATTTTCTGTTTTGGGAACGCTTTGAAGGAGTCGAGCACTTATTTTATTTTATTCAAAGTAATATTCGATGTAATAAATGTTTGTAACTAGCAATTTGTAAAATATAGACCATTATATTCATTTAGTCGCTGAGTACCTAAAACGCAGTATGCCAACTTCTTGTTTTGCCTAGACCTAACGAGAGATCGGCATATTGATATTTAGACCTATTGCGTTTTAGTTCATGTTCGAAGTAGGTAAATTGAGATTTAGTTATGTGCGTATTAGCTCAAAAGCGAAGCAGGCGAATTGAGAATGAGTTTATAAGCGAGGTAGGCAAATTGAGATTTAGTTTTAGTGCGTATCAGCTGTAGGGCTTAGTAGACGAATTGAGATTTAACTCAAGTTACCTAAAACGCAGTCTGCCAATATCTTGTTTTGCCTAGACCTAGAGATCGACATATTGATATTGAATTTATCGTTAGAACTTTGGTTATGGTGGTACTTTGATTTTCAATCTAAAGGTAGTGAGTTCGGTCGTGCGCTAATGGATTTTTCAATTCGAAATATGGTCAAAGTTAAATCAAGAGGTTTAGACTGAGCAACGGGCGCAGTGAAAAGCGAAGCATACGCCATGCGAAATTAAAAAAATATTGTAGACTTTTCTTTATCTTTCCGTTCTTTTTATGTAAACAGACAGATTGACAGAAAGATAGAACTGTCCAGTGATGACATTCTGTTAAATAAACGTAGATGAAATAAGATACAAAAGCTTATACAAAGTTTCAAAGCATAATATCACGTTAAAAAGATACTGTTTGTAATTCAGAACGCATACAATTTCGCTTTCTATTCGAAACTTTATGTGAATTGTAAACCGACCCTTGTCTCCAAACAAAAGCTTGTACTGTCCCGTTATAGATCTATGTACAATAACCGATAACCAATAAAAAACAAAAGACGTCCACAGCCACAAAGGTTTTATCGCGTAAAAACCCATCTCAGCGGACTCTGGGTGCGCGGTTGATATTAATCCCGGCCCAATAATCGCTTCTGATAAGAGATTTTCTTTCGATTCACGGTAATAGGAAGTTTCTGCATCGATGAACGTAGCTATTTAAGTTTAATAACGTTTTTCGGTGGGCTGGCCGTTGTTGGCTTTTGTGGTGCAAACGTGACCACGGCGATGACTTTTATACCAACTTTTCTCTTTTGGAAGGGTGCAAGAACATCGACTTTTTTCTATGCAAATAAGAGCCCATTGTAGAGATCCCTTTCATTGTATTTCTATGCTTATATTAAATACGAAAAATATTCCTATGGGCTCTAGGTTGTCCAACTGTGCTCGATTTTATATATCTATTAAAAGTAGGAGTGATCCCAATAAAACCTTTGTTGTTCAAAACTTCAGCTTATGGATTAAACATGTCACCAATACCGACATTCGAACTTTGCCGATTCACAAAATATCACAAAACACGTTCCAGTATCATTGAAAAGCCTTTTTATGTGCCAAAACGGCCATTGAACCATAATGTCCCAAAAAAAGTCATTTCGTTTTAAATAAGCATCGTTTCCGAACGATCCCACCACTAGTAATGGGCCCAAATGTCTTTAGTTAAGCTCAAAAACGATCATCCTAGTCTATTGTCTCCAGTTTACCCGATGAATTTCACTTCCGTGCCATTAATTTTCCATTTTAACCCCTAATTCGACTATTGAAAGACCCCCATCGACTATTTTGAGAGACTAAATTTTCTTCGTAAGTTGTAGGTACTATAATGCCGTGCGCAAGCTGATTACCTTTCTTTACCTAACATATTTTATTTAAGTACCTTTAAAATTGGCTCCGAAGGAACAATTTTCTTCGTACATAGTTGCGTCGGGTTCATAATGCATTCCAGAATAGTCACCTTTGAAAACTCATTTTCATAAAACACCTTAATGGAACGCCCTGATGTAAAACAGTTGCATGAAACTTTATTAAAACTCATCTCTTCAAAGAGAAGCTATGAAAAACAGGAGATAAATTTATCAAGGCAACAACGCAATCTTGCGTTCGTAATTTCTAACTAACGCTACAAAAATTGGCGAGGTGTACGGACGCTCGGTCTTTGCCGTGAGTGTAAGCAAACAGGCCCGGAGATAAGCCACATTCACCGGCGAAATTGTAAAAGCGTAGAGCACCACCAACAAAGAACCTTATTAACCTGCCACTAACTAATGGACGAAGATAGGGTTACAGAATGACCCGACTCAAAACGGCCCTTTGTAATGCTAATACCGCATATCGTAATTTTACCTACACAAGCCTTATTTACTCTTTGACCTTTTTGATCGATCTATTTTAATTTTTATTTCCTTCGAAATTCGAATGTGTTTTATTTTTTATAGGCCAGTCACGTGAAAAGGTTTAGGTTCAAGAAAGGAAGGTTACGTTAAAAGAGATCGAATTCTCGCCCCTCAAAGATGGCATCTGGAGTGTCGGTGTCGGTAAACCTCATCGTTTTAGCACAGTTTTTCATTTCTTTACGACTAGGTAGGCAGAATGTTAACTAGTGTGAACGTTGGGCAGCGAACGTTGAAAAGAGATGTACACACGATACATGCATAGTTTAGTCAGAGGCTTTGCTTACCAAAGTTAATGGAACTTGGAAAGGAGTTTGTATGAAAGCGGCCGCCTTATCTAGACCGTTTAAGAGTTTGCTAGGGTTGTTTGTCGTGGGCACACACGACATACATTAAGAGGTTTTTGTTTTAAAGATAAGTGCAGCGGTAGGCTTATTGGGATATGAATGTATGCGTTGGTTGCCAGATTCCGCCGTTATATGTTTGGCTGTGGGCCCGTGTTTTTATCAACATTAAATTAACTTTTTATGCTGTTATTTTTGCTATGTATTAATATAATTTTAAAAAAGAAAGAAGTTAGGTCCTGTAATGATAGGATTTCATAGGTATAATAAGGTAAAAAAACATCCACGTGACTGTAAAAAGTATTCATTCTAAACCATAAAATCGACAGATTTGTCTGTGTACGAGACAAAAAGACAAAAGACAAAACAATCCATGGCTCTAGCACATGAGTATTCCTACTCATGTGGCTCTAGTATAACAATTTACTGAAACTGAACATCAAAGATTATGGGATATATCCTGCATTCTTACGATCATACGCTTTAGATATTCAAATTTTATAACATGATATTTTACACCTAGAAATAGCTAGATTTACCTGAACTTCTAACAATAAAAGAAGACCTGGAAATTCGGTTAGACTCAAAGACACGACAGTCTTACTGGCTGTACATATCATAAATAATCACAACTCACATTAAAATAAATCAAATAAATTGTAATACACGGTGAATCTATAAAACGGGTCAGTAGTTACAGGGTGTTTCAATCACACCGTTCGGGAATTTTATTAAGTCACAGATATCGTGCGTCAGTTATGCCCCGGTTCACCATTTCACCCTAGCCGGGTGGTCGTTGCGTTTATGGCGGTCAATTTTCGGGTCGGATCGAACTTGGCCCGTCCGTATTTTATGATCTCATGCGGGAAAGGGAAGTCAGAATGCCATGATTCTTTTTTTTTAAACATTTTTGATTGTTAAATTGTTGTGAAATTGGCAGATAGTGCTCCTATGTTATGTAGAGCAGCTCCTATCTGCATGTCTCTTTCTTGTGCAATTATTCATTCTTTCAAAAATAATTCTCATCTAATGGTGCGGTCTGCCTTTCTGGTCTTCTCCCTTCACTTAGATCTGACGCTTCCCATCAAACTTCGCAATCAATTAGGTAAAAAAACATATCACGTCTCTCCATTTCAATTTTGGTCTACCCCTTTTCTGGCGTTCTACTAGAGCTTAGGTGCCACGCCAGCCCGGACCATCGGCACCTAAGCTAAATAATTAAATAAATAAAAATAAGTATGTAGGTATAAAAAAATCGAAAAGTTTTGCAACGTGCTGTGCATGTTACGTTCCATAAATTAGTTTTTTGAAGTTTTAGAAATAATTTGCAATTTTTAAATTTAACTCGAATTGTTTTAAGTTGCTGCCAAAGTAGGTAATTCGAAAGGCAGTCGGTAAATTTTTCTCACGACATCAAAACACGCAAACCTTACGTAAGTAATATTCGTATAGGTTTCTAAATAAAATCTGTAGGAAAAACTAATTTAGGTTGCTTAAGAAAAGGTTAATTTAGGTTGTCTAAGAAAATAAGAGGAGAACCCAAACTATAGATAAACGTTGAAACCCCCCACTTCCGAAGGCAAAAAAACGAGTAATCAATAGTTTAGCTTTTCCATATTAGGTAAGTACCTAACTACATATACTTGAAAGATTTTTTTAATATAAATTATAGCAGCTTGACAGTTAAATCTATAAATAAAATTGATGATAGTGAAATGTTTAAAGTAAATAATAGTTTTATCTGAAATGTGCTGAAAACAAGAAAAAATTGCGTCTACAGAGAGAAATAATTATTCCTTGCTTCAAGAAAACTGTTTTTCTGTTTACCCAAAATGTATGAAATCTATATCTTTATTCTTACTTTTACTTATTTTAAAGCAACCTATGTAACTACACCTACCGAGTTACCTCTAATTAAAATAAAGCCTTAAAGTTTCCTTATTTTATTACACAAGTCGTCCTTTGATATTAAATTCAGACATGAGATTTATTATAATTAAAATTTTCACCTACGTACCTAAATCAATTCATTTTTACCTTTGATATTTTGAAATAAGTTCAGGCATGAGATTTATTCTAATTAAAATACTTACCTACCTAAATCATAATATTTTTTTAGATGTTCTTTTGATATTTAAAAGACATATTTTTTCTTCTGATTAGAATACTTGCCTAAATAGTACCTACCATATAAATCTACAGTTTAAACAGCTACAAACTTGATCATTTTCCCTAACAAAGTAATTTTTGAGAGATTAAGAGCGCGCCGAATCTGCCGGGCGACTATTTATTTTTTATTCAAAAACTGTAAATGCGCTATTAACATTACTATTACGGTAAAGGAAAACATTGAGATGATACCCATGTCTCATTGATTTCTGATGTTTTGACATGGTTTACTAAGCTGCGAGGGTCGTATTGATGCTAGGCAAGTCTACTACAGCGCCCTGATTAAACTTGCTGGCGCTGAATAAATATGTAAAAGTGCTTGTACTATGTATATTTTCTTGTAATTAACCTGGTGTCCTAGACTAAACCGTTCTGGCTAATAACTTTACACCAGCAAACTCACAGTCCGTGTAATTATTTATGTTGCTTCTGAGTTGTTTGTTCTTATGTAGCTTTAATGTTGATGTGGGGCGTTTGTATCTATGCCCATAGCCAGTACAGTGTTTTCTTTTACAATTAATAGTTTAATGTTTGACCACTATATCACCCGATGGTAAGTGACGATGTGGTCTAAAAGTAAGTATAGACTGGAGCATTTGCTCGAGCATTTCAATGTAATGTAATGTTCTTAGTAATGGTACGATACAGGCAAATGCAAAGCAAATGTTCGAAGTGAAGTTCGAGTAAATTTAAAACCAGCGAATGCTCGATGTTTGTTATTTTTAAATGCTGTAGTCTATACCCACCTTAAGATGTAGCGCGCAACTTAAAGATACGTATACATTCGTGATTTGAAGACCCATAAATGAGCGGGGGCAATCGAGAGACGCAAGCAGAAGGGTGTGGAACGAGAACTTATCAGACCCGTCCTCTTTCGTTTTTGCACTTGTGTAAAGACACCCTGTAATTTCTCTTAGGTTGAAGAAGAGGTACCACTGAACATTACTAAAAAAATTCAAAATAAAGATTTTTTCTTAAGTTTCTAGAATTTTCAAAATGTGACAACACCATTATTTACCTAATGGCTCGCTGCCAAAAATGATGTTACATCTTGAAGAAGGTATTTTTGCCTCATTTTCCCGAATTTTAAATTGAAATCATTCTTTTATTTTTGTGCAAAAAATATTTTCAATTTTTTTTTGTAATGACATAGTCCCTTCTTGCGAGAGTGCGACTCGCACTTAACCGATTTTAATTTTTAGAACGCTTAACAGTTGCTTGCATTTGTCTTTAAGACGTCTTTAACTTGAGGGTCTTCAAGTTGCGAGTGAACAGGTATCTTCTAGGAAAGCGTGCTTCATCCTAGGTCGCATCGTCACTTACCATCAGGCAGGTTTGGTAGTGGTCGAAGGATGTCCTATCATTTCAGCATTATTCCGATGACAAAAAATATTAATGATGTACAATGTAAAACTCCTCACCTGATTAACTATCATAAATAAATAAATAAATATTTCAGGACATATTACACATCGCCATCCAGCCCCAAGCTAAGCAACTTAATGCTTGTGTTATGGGTGCCAGATAACGGATAAACTACTTATATACTACATATCATCACTACATAGTATAAAATAAAGTCACTTTTCGCCGTCCCTATATCCCTATGTCCCTTTGTATGGTTAGATCTTAAAACTACGCAACGATTTTTGATGCGGTTTTTTTTATAAAAGATAGAGTGATTCAAGAGGAAGGTTTAATGTAGGTATAATACATGCATAGAATAGCCGTGCGAAGCCTAGGCGGGTCGGTAGTTACATAGTATAAAACAAAGTCACTATCCGCTGTCTGTCCCTATGTATGCTTAGATCTTTGAAACTACGCAACGGATTTTGATGCAATTTGTTTTAAATAGATAGAGTGATTCAAGAGGAAAGATTATATGTATAATACATGCCTAATATAGCCGTGCGGGTCGCTAGTCTAATTATAGAAGGCAAAAACCTTTTAGGGCCTACAGATTTTTCAATTTTGTTCAATTTAAAACCAAAAAAAAACAACGAATATTCAACTTAAAGGTAAAAAAATACAATTTTATGTTCCGGTCCGCAAGCAGAGAGTCTAAATATACCGGGTTAAAACAAAAATTTTATAATTAAAGTCAGACCCACACCTGCTCTCCACTTTGATGAGGGACCAACTAAAATGTCATGAATGCATACATTTTTTACCGGAAGGACAGTTAGGTAAAAAGACACAATAAAACGGGCAGCTTAGATATATCGTGTTTGAATGGATTTATAATAATACTAGCTTTTTCCGCGACTTTCTCCGCCTAAAACTCGAAAATATACCAAGGAATCACGTTGTCAAACTTTACCTCCTTTTTTTTAAATTATGGCTTCGCACGGTTTGTGCATATAGCCAGTATCAAGAAATATTTTGCATCAAATTATGGCCCGATTTTCAGAAATCAGACTCTATGTGTTTCAAGATGGTCAAAGTCGTCACAGTTTGTCAAGTCAGAAAAAAAGGGGGTCATAGTAAAGCGGTGGCTACTTAATAAAACCTTGTAGGAGATTTTGGAGGCAACGAGAAAACTCCAAGTTTGACTCTGATTTTTACTTTCACTACATATGTGCACTTTCACGGAACTAAATTTCATAATATTCCTCCAGAATTATACAATTCAATCGGTTTACAACTAAGTTTCGTGTAAATAAAACTGCAGAATGACATGCTGTTGGCTTGTTACCGCCAAAACTCCCACTCTTTACCTCCTTTTTCACTTTTTTTTCACAATTTCAAACATTTCCTATTAACAAAATATACCAAGAAATAGTAGTTAATATTTCAAAATCGTATTCTAAAATTAAAAAAAATATTTCCAAAGAGGTTTTATTTGCGTTAAGTCCTAAGTCCCGTAATACTATTTTTATTACCTTCATGATTTCAAATGACTTAATTTCTGTTCATATTTTACAATGCCATAAAAGTTGATTAGGAATCGTAAAATAGAAATTATGCATTTATAAATATTAAAAACTTTGTACATACGAGAATTTGACTAAAATTGTACCTACTTAGTTTTACCGCGTACAAAAAGAAGTAGCTCTTTTATTCCCTTAAGAGGAAAAGGTACCGGGGCTCTTTCCATACAAACGTAGTCGACTGTTTCCTCCTCCTGGCTAATGACACTAAAGCAAATATTTTTGTTGCAAAAGACTTATAACTGCCATGATCATGCCTCTATGTTTTGTTTTTTTTTGTTTTTTTTTTTATAAATTAATTTCTATGATAATTGAAAAATGAAAAAAACCAAGACATAGTCAATTAGTCATGGCAGTTATAGATTTTTATGCAACAAAAATATTTGCTCTAGTGGCACAGAAAGCGCCGGCACCCTTTCCTCTTAAACATTAGAGCGATTACAAATCGTAAAATGTTACGTCTGTTTATACATCGTATCGTAGTAACACATCGCAGTGTCCAAGCCAAGTGCATGTTGGTTCTGGCTTCTTGTTTGTTTGCCTGTATTTGCACTAAATAATGACTTGGTACGTTTTGTAGTTAACTTTACATGTTTGTTTTTTGAAAATGGAATTGATTATGTCGTACTGTGGAACAATTTGCTAAGGACAGTTGTAACGATAAAAAAATACGCGACGTATCGAGAATGGGTAAAACTGGGACCCTTTTGCTAAGGCTCCACTTAGCAAAAGGGTGCGTCTGTCACCACACCTGGGGCCTTATTCTGCTATTTGGCCAACCATTGTCATTATATCGAGACTCTATTGATATTATATCGAGATTGTGACTTTATTACGTATTCTGCTAAAGTTTTAATAACATCGCAATAGAATCACTATGGAGTCTCAATGGTATGGTAATATTTACCTTGCAGGTGTTGCTTAGCAACATGGTATATGTTGCTAAGCAATATACCGTTTTGACAACTATCGAGATTCCATTAAGCCACAATTGTAGAGCAGAATACTTAAGTGAGTCAGTGGTGTGTCAGTGGTGTTTCGATAGAATAGTCAACGTTAGGAGAATACCAATTTGACATGTAATGTCATATTTTTGACATTAAATTTCTATTACGATTATATCGACACACTATTGAAACACAATTGTGTTAGCAGACTTAGGCCCCTGCCCTCCGATCGCCGTAACTTATGACGAATTAGTCGAGTGCACGTCCAGTTGACGCATACGTCACGTACACGCAAACAATAATCGGTATTGCGGTAAAATTAAGCTACGCGTAACCGTTACCTTAACTGCACGTCTACTCCACCTACGCGCATCCTACGCGTGAAACATGCTGTTGCCGTATGAAATTTTTGACTAATCTTCCTAGGTTACAATTAATTTGACATTTATATCACGTCATAATTTAGCGCGATACGGCGAGCGCGCGACGTTTAGGTTTGCGTGACGTGTGCGTCAAAAGAAATTAGGGCAATACGAAATCTAAAGTTATGACGCAAACGCAGTCAAGACGCGCTCCATAAGAATACGGCGATCGGCCCGCAGGCTGTATCTTATGACCCGTGATAGCTGGACAGTTGAAATTTTCACAGATGATGTATTTCTGTCGCCGGTATAACAACAGATGATAATGGTATGGAACTATTATAACCATTTTTTCAGGTCGCTGGTAATAATATGAACGCTAGATAAAAAGACAAATAAAAAACTAACTCAATGCAACAGTAATTCTTACAAAATTTGAAAGATAGTATATTATTTGCATAAACAGTCGGCTGCATAATTGCAGACTCACCGTAAAGCTCCAAAACGGCTGTTATAAGAATGTTTTCAACACAAGCAAGATTCTAGTAGGCTATTTATGTTTTTGTGTAACGTCTATTAGAAGAAGGTCGTAAATCCAATACCTGTTTATAGTATTATAGTAGCAACAAACTGATATTGGACTTATGACGCATACTGTACAGTATGTGTCATAAGTAAATGATCAGTTTGCTACAATAATACTATCATCAAGTATTGGACTTACGACCTTCTTATAATAAACTTTACACACAAACATAAATACTTACTTGAATTAAAAGTACTCAGTGTGATTATTATTTTTAACATGTTAGCTATGTCTTTAGTTGTGTGACTGGTAAAAGCCGGCACCCGCTACACCAACCGACGTGGGTTCGATTTACAGGTTACGTTGTTATAATGTTCAAATAGTGCTGCACAGGATTGTATACGTTACGGTCGGCAGAGACTTTTTACCGTGGATTGTACCTATGTATAGTTACACAAGTGAGCTTCCAGTATGTTTGCTATCTGTTTGTTGACAATGCTCTACCTACACTGAGTTGTCATTTTTATACAACAGTAGCTTTGTCACATTCATTTTACAGTTCTGTGTACAACAGCCTTTTCAAATGATACATTTTTCTATTTATATTTTGGCGTAACATTTCTAAAGCGTTTTGATTTTTTTGTTAAAACTTGACTTTTCGAGATCTTTGCAGATTCCATAGTTTCAGACAGACTGAAAAAAAAAGTTAAATTCTTTAAAATTTTGTTAAAAGAGTAGGGTATCGCTTGCAAAAACCAAACGTAACGTGTAACGGATGTAGCGAAAGAGTTATACGCAGGTAATAATACGTCTCTCCAATTTTCTTTCTTGACAATATCACGTCATAATTTTTATGCCTTACCTAGTCATTTTCCCTGATAAATCTAATTCGCCAAAAGGGAGAATGTAGCTAATCCAAACTCTTCATTCGAAGGTTTTAATTTAAGGCAAGAATTTCATTGCCTTCACCTTCTAACAACAACTGGGATTGGTTAAATTCATCAGAATTGTTGCGGATTGCCGTAAGATAAAACGTTTCACGAACTCTATTGCGGCTGTGTCCCTAATACATCCTACCCGATTTTGTTTTAAATGTCTACACACGACTTGTGCATTTAGCCGGCGTCTAATAAAATATTTGCATCAAACTGTTATTCTTTAGTTAAAGTAATATATCTATGCCCTAAAAAAAAAAAATTGTTTGCTTCAGTCAGTAATAATTTTACTTGCCTTTGGTAAACAGCAATTTGCGCGAATAGATTGCATGTGAGGGCTGATTGCTTGACTAGAGAAAAATGTACTGGAAAATGTAGCGATATTCCAAAGCTTCTAAAAGGTTTTTTTAACTGCTTAAAAGTGAGCATATTTTAAGTTTAATCTTGTAGTGGTAGGTACTTGTTTAAAGCCCTTTAGGTAAATTCGTCAAGCTATAGGATGATACTTCGGAAACATTATCATAAGGATCTATACCATTAACTTAAGTTGCGTTCTCTTTCCAAAGAAATCTATAAAAGTCACCGAAAACTTCCGATTAAATGAAGTCCTACAAATGTTGCTACATCTTAGTCCTCATCGTCACTTACCATCATGTGAGATAGTGCTCAAACGCTGACCTATTTATTACTAAGAAAAATCTCTAGAGCTTTTTAACCCCCGACGCAAAAACGACGGGGTGTTATAAGTTTGACGTGTCTGTGTGTGTGTGTGTGTGTGTGTGTGTGTGTCTGTGTGTGTGTCTGTCTGTGGCATCGTAGCTCCCGAACGGATGAACCGCCGCGCAAAAAAAACTAAATCAAAATTAGTTTTTTTTGTTTGAAAGGTGAATTAGTCGGGAGTGTTCTTAGCTATGTTTGATCGAAATCGGTTAATCCGTCTGAAAGTTATGAGGGATAAAAGTTAGGATCAAAAATAAAAGTTAGGATCAAAAATCGAATGTGAGTAGATATGCTCGAAGGGGATATCAAATGAAAGAGCATAATTTGTACATTACAATAGCTATGTTTAATCAAAATCGGTTCAGCCGTCTCAAAGTTATGAGTTAACAAAGTCAAGATTAACAACCGAATGTAAGCAGATATGCCCGAGTGGTGTATCAAGTTAATTTGCGTCTTTTGGTTTCGTTTGTGTCTTTTTTACTTTTTCTCCCTAGTCCCATTTTTATTTAAATTGTTATTCTATTACTTAATAATTAAGTACTATTTATTGCCTTCAATACCATAGTAAACTCTAACAGACGATAGAGTCCTTTACATCTACCTGCCACATAAAACTAATAAACCTAATTACTATCATTCCAAGCGTATCAAATCACAAAACCTGTCCCACATAGAGAAAATTGAGGGAAAAGTAAAGTACACAGGCGGAAAACTCGGTATATTGTCATTTTATCTCATATACGAACTGTCAATAACATTATCACGCCGTACTTCAGTGGTACGGGCTTATAAAACTGTGTCGTAAACTGATATGGTTCTATGAGCCATATGGGGAGCGACAGCATGCGTTGAATTAGTTAGTAGCTTTACGTAGCTACCTACATAAGCTAGGGTTTGTACAGTCGGCTGTATAATTGCAGCCCTCGGTAGAGTTCAAAAATACTATTATTGGAATGTTTACATTCTAATAATTTTGGTTTGATTACTTGATGAGTTAGTAGACTTAAAATTCTTTTAATTCAAGTATTTATGTTTGTGTAACGTTTATTAGAAGAAGGTCGTAAGTCCAATACTTGATGTTAGTATTATTTTAGCAAACTGATCATTTACTTATGACACATACTGTACAGTATGCGTCATAAGTCCAATATCAGTTTGTTGCTACTATAATACTATAAACAGGTACTGGATTTACGACCTTCTTCTAATAGACGTTACACAAAAACATAAATAGCCTAGAATCTTGCTTGTGTTGAAAACATTCTTATAACAGCCGTTTTGGAGCTCTACGGTGGGTCTGCAATTATGCAGCCGACTGCACAATCGAAATAATGTCCATTGATTTTATAAAGTTTTGACAAGTTTGGCTTAACATTGAACTTTCTTAACTGTTTGATCGCTCCTTTAGCTGAGAGATCAAATCAAAACTTGAGTTTTGTAATAATAATTCTTAAGAAACGCACATTACCAAAATCACCTGTCTATGGCTGTCCACAGAAGCGCAGTAAGGTAGCGGAGCGGCCGGCGCGGCGTTTGCATAAATTTTATCAACATGTGGACTCCGCACGTGAAGTTTTAATGTTGCACAATGTATATGGAAACGCCGCTCCGCTCCTTTGGACAGGCAGGGACGTGTTCAGATGACACGCGTGGACCACGCGCTCGCCACGCGCTTCAAACAAGTTGACCACGCGTTGACATTTGTTCTATATATAATTTGAGTCTTATGACATATCAATAGATCACAATTGCATTTATCCAAGTCCACCCGCTCACGCCCCGCGCACGCTCCACGCCCGCCCCGCGCCCGCTTGCAGAAATGCAATTTGAGATCTATTTATGTGTCATAAGACTCAAATTATATATATAAACAAATGTCAGCGCGTGTTTAACGCGTGTGAAGCGCGTGGCGGGCGCGTGGTCCACGCGTGTCATCTGAACACGCCCTTAAGGTTGGTTATAGGAGAGAGTATAACGTTTGTTATTTTTTCCTATTTTTCTTACTAAAATTCCATTATCTCAGAAAATTGCTATTCTATCGTAATTTTGACTTTGGCGTTATTATTATAGTGGGCAGGACGTGGGTGAACTTTGATCATCCTGCCCGCAACTAGACAAGCTAGTCCTTTTGATCCGTAAATAATTCAATGCATAATGATAAGGAAGGATGAATTTAAATGTTTTTTGGCTTTGACCTTTTGAATAATAAGTGTATACCTATTTAGGTTGTTATTTAAGTGTATCGTGACTGTGGAAATACTAATTTTCCTTCTTTACGACGTTTTACAACCATAGTTCTTTCCATGTACTTTTTTCTGTGCTGCATAGCCTGCATGCATAAGCCGCGTAAAGAAAAAAATCTGTGTCGTTTACTCCTTTTTAACCGACTTCAAAAAAGGAGGAGGTTCTCAATTCGTCTGTATGTTGTTTTTTATTCAAAGCCTAATCTTAAGCATCACCTGGGTTGTCAAATAATCGAATTTGATAACCCAGGTGCTATGCCAGCGGGTGAATTTTGGATACAAAAATGTAACATATGGTCACCCTCGTGATCAGTGATACAGTAAACTACTTAATTTTCATTAAACAATCAATTGCACCCTTCAGTGGAATGGTGTGCGAAAAAGATCTACAATTCGTATGGGTGATGATAGGGTTCCAAAAGTCTTTTCTTCACATATTTTCCATACAAATTAAGACAATTCGAAAACGTTATCAAAATGGATTGCTCGAAACCGCATAGTGATACCCACAAATACGAAATTCATTTAAATTATGACAGCACCGAGAAAGTGCTTAAGCCTCGAACGCAATATTCCTTTACTGCCGATAAAATTACCTCAAATGTTGATAACATCCGACGTTGTTTGATGATTTACGAGCACCTACGTGATTATGCCTAATTTTCATGGTGAATTCACGGTTTTACAGAATTTCCGAGCCTTGTGTTTTAGTGTAAATATACGGTTTGTATTGATTAATAGCTGGTGTGGGTGGACAAAATGGTCTAGAGTAGAGTAAATTGGTTGTAGTTAAAGGTCTGAGTTTCTTCGTCTTCTTTCTGCACTTATCCTACTTTATTTGGGTAAATCTTCTATTCTTCTCTTTACTTACTGCAAACCTTTGCTAGAATAACCCGCCAGCGCAAGTCTCATCAGGTCCTTAATTCTTTATTTGCCTTCTACGATACCCACAGCAGGAGATAAGGTTGCTTACAACAAATGTTACAAGTCGACCTTTTGACAGCATACTTTCCTCACATAGCCATATCTTGATATCATCTGATCGACATTTCTCCCCGTAAGAAGTCAATTTTCTTTTATAATCCGTGACACTCTTTTGGAATATCTATTTTACCACATACCAGATTTTAAATGCTCCGTAGGACTGCGCACGTCATGTGACAGCGCGCTTGACACTTCAATCAATAAGAAAAACCGCTTATCACACTGCAGTGTGATACTGAAGGAAACTGAAGGAAAATATCAGTAAAGGTCGCTGCATACTTAACGTGATTCTTCTCGTGCCGGACGGGACGTGATATTTTTATATGAAACGATGTCAAGAAATCTTCACGTCCCGTTCGGTATGAGGTTTTATCCCGTCACGTATGCAGCGACCTTAAATCGACCAGTAACCTAATAAGTAGGTAAACCACATTATTCTAGTTACCAAGTTGAGTCAAGCTAGCTGTATGTTAGTTCAGCCCAAACTTAGTAGAGGTTAGGCTATTAGATTAAAATGTAGACTAGACGCTATCTTGAGATTCTAGTTAGCCTAGCTAGGTGATGTAAACTCGATTATTGCTAGATTATTGTTCATTTGAATATAACCGTCAGAAACTTTACAGAAACTTGTGGCCTTTGTACATTCGTTGCGAAGGTGACAGGACTTCAGTCGCGTTGCTTGGGTTTGCGATTATCGAGTCGATTTAACTAAATCATCTGATTGACACCTTCCCTACCGGAAAAATAAGCAAACACAACACAATCTATAGAAAAATATGGACCGTTTCTTCAAAGTCGAATTCGCTTGTTAGCCTCATCTGCCATAAAGCAATGCTGGGTTTCTTGGTAATGATCCCTTTTTGTGCACATTTTTCTTCCTGTTGCTCCTATTACACTTCCGAGTAAATAATGAAGGGTCGCAAACACCGCAATTTTGAACAAACGTGAAGGCTTTATTATACTTACCTTGTTGAAGGTTCTATTTATAGAAATCGATTTCGTTATTTTTTAGCGAAAAAACTGGTTGCCTGTAAAGTCGGTATACAGGCGAAAGTTTTACGTGACAACAACTGTGCTCGAGTGGAAGGGACGCGTGCCTTTCACTTTTTATGTCTGTCTCTCTCGCTCTTAGGCGGGCTAACCATGCCCGCGTGCCTCTCACTCGCTCTCATTGTGAGCGCATAACGTCAGCGGAGCGTAACGCAGTTTCTTGAAGTGTCACCCGGCAAACCAATTTATAAAACGTTGTCACGTCAAAAAACAGAGACCTAATAACGTAGGTAATACTACTTTTATTTACGGTGTGATGGGATTTGGGCGTTGTTGTCGTCGATTCTTGTCTTTGACTACTTTTTTACCCGACTGCGCAACGCAAAGAAGTGGTAATGTGTTCATCAGTCTATGTATGTATGTAAGTTTGAACCTATGTGGCTCTCTAGAGCCCAAACGCTCCGATTGGTCGGTCGCTCCGTGGGGAAGATTAGAGCTACTCTAAATTTTTAATTTCACTTAAATCCTCCACAATTATGGGTCCCGACTGCAGTTATAGTCGTTACGTTCCGCATTAGAATTTATTATTTGTTTTTAATTTTTTTTTTCAGTTTTCAGTATTTTTTTATATACAGTGTTTTATAAGAATTTTATTTTTATTACTTTAATTTATTGTAGGTATTGTACATTTTTTTCATTTAGGTACTTTTTTTCTGTTTGTTACGTGATGTTTTTCTATAAAGCCTTTAAACTCTGGTTTGCAGACTGCCGAGTGGTTGCCGGCCAGTCCTTATCATCCGTTTGTCCAAAAAATAATTATGTTCCAATTAGTGTTGCTGATCGATAGTTGACTATCGCTGAATAATCGATAGTCTATCGATAGTTCTTTAATTCTTAGTTCTTTAAAACCCGATAGCATCGATAGCCTATGGATGGTATGGATACAATCGATAGCTGAAAACGAGGAAATCCTATCGATACTATCGATAGTTTTTTTATTTACGAGCAACAATACTATTGATGGCTTCTATCGATATTAGATTATCGATAGTCTCTCTCTTTCTATAGTCGGCCCCTCATGACTGAGGATCGTGGTCATCATCGGGAAGTCTGCATTTGGATCGGATGATCTGTCTCCAACGGCTTCTATTCATCGCATCTCGTACAATGTTATGGAACTTGACGGCTGATGAGTCCTTAATCTGATCCGTCCATCTGGTTGGGGATCAGCCTCGAGAGCGTTTTCCATCAGTATTCCCAACCACGATGATTTTCTCCAGGTTCTCATCGCCCTTCCGTATCACGTGACCGAAATATGCCAGTACGCGTTGGTGGCAAATCGTGGACAAGCGCGTCTTCAGTCTGAGCTGTGAGAGGATCGACACGTTGGTGCGTTTGGCGGTCCATGGTATTCTCAACATTCGCCTCCAGCACCACACCTCAAACGCAATCTATAATCGATAGTCTAATATTATCGATATTAGACTATCGATAGTTCAAAACAATCGATACTATCGACAGTTTTTATTTACGAGCAACAATACTATCGATAGTTTATTCTTCGCGAGCAACAATACTACCAACACTATCGATAGTTTCAATTATTATTACAACACTAGTTTCTATTAATTAATTATTTAGTCGTTAAAAAAGTTTGCAAGTTAAAGTCGCCACGAATCCAATTGCTCGCAACTATATTGGTTCGCTTTAGCTTTGACTGCTCCCGACCTATTAATGTAAGAAACGAGATAAAACCACTGTTTTTTTCTTCTACTTAATATTATTTTTGCTTTTATTTATTGTGTCGGCTACTTTATTTGAACACACAAGTGTATGCTTTTACCTTACGGCTGTGATGTTTGGGTCTGATAAATAGATGGCATCTTTTTTTGTTCAACTTAGATATACCTAGCTAAATATGAGAAAATTAAGCACCTATATTAAGGTCAACTTATCTGGGATGTTACTAGCGTATTTATACTATCAACCTAAGGGCAAATTACCTAAACTTAGACAGGACGTACGTAAAATGACAAACTTGAAACAGTTTCAGCTCAATTTGGATTAGATAGATAGATAGACGGATTAAATAGAGAGATTAGATTGAAATATAGATAGATAACCACTCCATTGCACCATTAAAACAATACAAATAAATGATTACTTAAAGAACAGCGGTTGGGCAGCGTTCGGGAAGCTTCGCAATATCTTCTCGTCACAAATACCACAGAGCCTCAAGACGAAGGCTTTCAACTAATATGTGTTACCAGTGATGACATACGGATCCGAGACATGGTCGCTGACTAGCGGGCTATGGAGAGAGCTATGCTCGGAGTTTCTCTACGTGATAGAATCCGAAATACGGAAAACCGTAGGAGAACCAAAGACCGACATAGCTCTCAGGATTAGTAAGCTGAAGTGGCAATAGGCAGGTCATATAGCTCGCAGAACTGACCACCGCTGGGGAGTAAAGGTTCTCGAGTGGCGGCCGCGATGCAACGCGAAACGGAGTGTTGGGAGACCAGCTGCCCGGTTGACCAAAGACATTGTGGCGGTCGCGGGTAGTCAGTGGATGGAGGCGGCTCAGGACCACTATTTGTCGCGTCGTATGGAGAAGGCCTATGTCCAGCAGTGGACGTGTATGGGTGATGATCATCATCATCATATCAACTTAGCATATCAGCAGCTTATCGACTTAAAGAACACTAAAACACGAAATAAAAATATAGAAAAAGCGGAAGTGGCTAAAAAGCGACCTTATTGCCTTAGGTCAAGGAATTACAACAACTTGATGAAAATATTTTTACTTGACACTTGCTAAATGGACAAGTCTTACAAAAGGTATTCTTTATAAGTAGGTATTATAAGTAGGACGTAATACTCATAATATGCATGTTGGTATTTTCTTACAGCGCTATAGAAGCGAGGTCACTTCCAAACGCTAGACCTAAATATTACCTCAAAATTCCGTGAAATAATTTTAAAACTTTACTAAGTGCAACTGTTTGAATGTTTTCATAAAGTTTCGGATTCCTGGCTTCCATCCAATAACGTTTGTTTGCAAAATACGGTCTCTCGACAGGTCGCCAGAACTATAAACGCTATGTTATAATGTAATTTTGATGTTTTGCCTGTACAAACACGTAAGTTTAAACTAAGTATACATTTCGTGATACCGTACGGACTTTTCGAAGGGTTTATTGGTTGTTTGATTGTACGGTGGTAGGCTTCTCATTACAGACATAGCTGTTAAAAAGACTCCAGTATAATCCTATTTCTATGAAGATTTCCGATTAACGATTGATTATACAATTTCATTCCTAACAGGGTCTTCACCAAAAATGCAGTGTTTGCTTCAGATTCTTCATCCCTTTTAGGTACAATCTATAAAACCTTTTAATAAAAATAGTATTTTCATAAGTTTAAAACAATAACAAAATTAAAACATAATAAACGCGATTATACATATCCGCTAAAATTGTTTTAAAATCATTTTTCTCAAAAACCATGTTAAACTCAAGCTATTATCCTATTTTATTATGACAATTGTGTTTCGTATTTCCGGTGTTCTTATTAAGAGGAAATTAATAATTTTTCAGTTGATCTCCAGACATCCCGAGAATTTTAATTAAATGTTTTTTTTAATGTTATGTTATGATAAGATTGTGGTATTTTTTTTGCATTATTGAAATTCCAAAGTTTCTTTTACGAAGACATAGGTATATATAAAAAAAATGGTTGTCTGTAAAGTCTGTTTCCGGACGATAATTTTACGTGATAACGTCATAAGAAAACATTGATGGTAACCATGGCAACGATAAAACGTTGCTATAGTTACCTTGTCAATAACATGAGGCGTTCCAGTAACGACGCGTGACGTCACACTTTTTTTAGATTGCAGGTGTTCACCAATTTATAAAACGTTATCACGTCAAAAAACAAAAACCGTTTAGAAAAACCCGACTAGACGTTTTGCCAAAATCTTATAAAGAATCTGGAAAAATCAAGCCCAGTTTATAGAGGGATCTCCTGATATATGGCGTTCATTCATAAATGGTTAGATATTTCTCACACCACGTAATGTTATTTTATGAAACACACGATGATGGAAAGCCATGTAATCTGGTATTATTCTTCATCAAAAAGTTTATCGTGATAGTGCTGGCGCTTTTTACAAGCTTTCATATAAGCTTTTGTTTAATTTGATTTGATTGTATCTTGTGAAACCTTCAAATCTCGACTCAAAAAACCAAAAAAGCAATATGTTATTACATGCATTTAACATTAAAATTAATCATTTTTATTTTATATATTATTCTCTTATTTTTCATAAATATTATCAGCCTCCGATAATAACTGCCAAACACAGGGTTGCGGGTGAGATTCCCGCCTCAGACAAGTATTTATGCTTAGATTTTTGTCTGTGATCTGGTTGTTTCGATGTATCATAAGTATATATTTACAAAAGAAAAGTATATAAGTAGTAAATTCGTTGTCTAGCACCCATAACACAAGTCTAGTTACTTTAGCTTGGGGCTTGATGGCGATTTGTGATATGTCCTGCAATATTTATTGATTTATTTTGATACAGTTACGTATCTTATAAACTTTTTTAAACTCACACGATTTGTATTCGTGGTAGTTACGTATCTGTCATCATCACTACATAGTATAAAATAAAGTCACTTTTCGCCGTCCCTATAGCCCTATGTTCCTTTGTATGCTTAGATCTTTAAAACTACGCAACGGATTTTGATGCGGTTTTTTTTAATAGATAGAGTGATTCAAGAGGAAGGTTTATATGTATAATACATGCATGATAAACCGTGCGAAGCCGGAGCGGGTCACTAGTATAAATAAAGTCACTTTTAGCCGTCCCTATGTCCCTATGTATGCTGAGATCTTTAAAACTACGCAACGGATTTTGATGCGGTTTTTTTAATAGATAGAACGATTAAAGAGGAAGGTTTTTAGATATAATACATGCATAATATAGCCGTGCGAAGCCGGGATGGGTCGCTAGTATAAATATAAATAAAAAATACCTGTTTGACCTACGTTTAGACTGTCTAAAAAACTAATTTCCTTTAATATCAATAGTTCCATAATAAATCATTGCTTAGCTTTACCAACGTTCTGTCCAGCATCAGTCAATACCTACTAATAAATCATTACATCTGGGAACTGATGGATGCGTTCACTGCCGAGATTGAATCTTCCACTGACGTACCAATTTATTAGACAAAGAATCATCTGTCTATATTCATGTTACGTTAAATTTTGATACGATTGATTTGTTTGTTTTATTTGGTTGAACATCTTCTAGTATATAAAATTCTCGTGTCACAATGTTAGTTACCATACTCCTCCGAAACGGCTTGACCGATTTTTATGAAGTTTTATATGCATATTCAGTGGGTCTGAGAATCGGCTACTATCTATTTTTTATTTTTGATCCTTTAGTTTTAACAGCTAGTCTATCTATATTATAAAAGAGAATAACATCATGAAATCTCTGAAACTAGGGCGCGTTCAAATGACACGCGTTGACCACGCGCCCACCACGCGCATCACACGCATTGACCACGCGTTGAAATTTGTTCTATATGTAATTTCGCGCCCGCCCCGCGAACGCCCCGCGCCTGCTTGCAGAAATGCAATTTGAGATCTATTGATGTGTCATAAGACTCAAATTATGTATAGAACAAATTTCAACGCGTGGTCAACGCGTGTGATGCGCGTGGTGGGCGCGTGGTCAACGCGTGTCATCTGAACGCACCCAAGAGCTACGATTTTGAAACTTCGCGTGGGCGTTCCTTTTAGAAGGTAAAGGAGCACTAAGAAAGTTCTTTTGGAAATTCGACCGATAATGGGATAAAAATGGCTGATTAAGTTTGTAGTTTAGTGTGACTATTATGTATTCTGTATTTGTAGCAAAACATTATAATTTTAAAGACAATAAGATTAGTAAAACCGCAGAGCTCAGCTAGTGTAAGTATAAAAGTTAAAAGTCAGGCGATTAAGTGTTACGTGGAGTTTTTCGTCATCTCTCGCTCTAAGCCATGTTTGACCACATTTCCAATATTTTTAACGCTATTTTTAATGCGCAATCATTAGCCTATACAAACTTTACGGATTATTCTGGCCATTCAAATCGTTCCAATTTTTTAAATCATACTATGGTGATCTTTTGAGGCATAATGTAACTACTTACCTATATTTGTTTTTAGAAGGCTCTTTTAAGAGTCACAAACGAACCATTATTTAGTAGCAATATTTTATTCAAGTGTTGCCAGCAAAATTACAGTGTTAGCGTATATTAAATATGTTGCCATATTATTAAAGTTGCCAGAGTGACCTGGCTGTGGTTATCTCGCCTATCGGGGAACTAAGTTATCGAATGTCAGGGACGGATTTCGGCTTTATTATTGTAAAATCACAACTTATGTCTAATTCGCTTTTATCCGATACTTATTTTTAAAAAAATGGTCGTCTGTAAAGTCTGTTTACAGACGATAATTTTACGTGATAACGTCATAAGAACTCTTTTGTATCGTTCACATTACCATTTTGCATACTTCAATACGTTGCTATGGTTACCTTGTCAATAACGTATCGTAACGCATGACGTCACACTTTTTTGTAAGTGCAGTACGGTGTTTATTAATTTATAAGACGTAAGAAAAAAGAACGTGACGTCATAATAGCCATATGTATGACAACTTTTAGCCCCATCCAATAGATTGAACTGTGCTGTGATATATAAGTCAGTCAAGACTTTCAATTTTGTATATAACGATAATTTTCTATCGATTGCTTTCTTATGATTTGATGTTTAATTTGTTTAAGATCTTATTTACTATATGCGCAACAAAACTATCGCCAAAAAGTCTCCTTATAAACCTGAACGCGTCTCATTTTTTTAAATTACACACACCTTTTAAAAATCCACCTCATTCTCTATTCTCATTTTTAAATTAAGCTCATAAAGCATTCTGAATCCGTCCCCTGTCACAGCACTAAACAAGCCACGGCTCATAAACAGTTTGAACCTTACCGTACATAGTTTTCTCTCAGTATTTAACTCGGTTCGTATGCGGAACTTTCACGTCAGAGTCCACCCCTGGGCGTTATTAGTTTTTCAAAGTTATTACGTTCTTGGCGATTGTGCTGGTTATAAAGTGTGAATGTTATGTTAACGCGTTGGATACCTAACTACAGAGATTTTATTTTGTTTTTTATTGTACTTACTTTTGATGTTGACCAGGTTAAAAATATAGTGAAGGTTCCTACATAGGTTTTGCTTTTATATTGTCGAGCTGTTTTTCATAAATACACGGGGGGTGGATCATCGGTTGGTGGGTTGTTGGGGACCTCAGTACCTATCGATTTAACCCCCCTGTATGTTCTGCAATATTTAGTGGTCTAAAAGTTATTTGGACTTTTGTAAAATTTTAGTCAAAATCAGATTTTAGCCTAAACATCGCAGTTACAGACAAACTATCAGGTCTGCGATTCTACTTTTTGTATCAATAGTGGACCTTTTGTACCCCTACATATAGTTTTAATTCTCTACACTATCTAATATATAAAATTCTCGTGTCACGGGGCTCGAACTTGAACTCCTCCGAAACGGCTTGACCGATTCTCATGAAATTTTGTGAGCATATTCAGTAGGTCTGAGAATCGGCCAACATCTATTTTTTATTTTGTTTCCTTTAGTTTTTTTTTAAATGGCAAAACAACGTTTGCCGGGACAGCTAGTTTAACAATATTTTTTTGATGTTGTTTCTTTTATGTCCTTTTCAATTCTGTCTTTCTCTTTTGTAACTTTTCATCATGTGATTTATTCTAAATAACTTAAACTAAACACTTAAAACGAATGATAAGAAATCTTATATGTGTTATGCAAAGAAACCTAATATTTTCTGAAAAACGAATAAAAAAATGTGAGCCGTCACGGGACGCCTGGCAGATGTGAAACATCGACATTATTTTGTAAAAGTAATATGCAGAAAAGAACAGATTGTGATAGAATCGCACATCATCGTCTAGTCACCATAACACAAGCCTAGTTGCGCCTAGTCACCATAACACAAGCCTAGGTGGGTCTAGTCACCATAACACAAGCCTAATCGTGTCTAGTCACCATAACACAAGCCTATTTTAATTAAAATAGTGAGCTCTAACGATATGCATCGAAAAACAGCACTATGTCCATCAGCAGAAATCGGTTTTACGTGCGACTATAGATGTTTCACATCAAAAACTTAACAAAATTGTTAAGTAGCAAAGTCTCTCTTATATAGAGTTAATGTTTATATCAAAATTATTTATCTGTTAATTACCATCTTAATTTATTTCCAAACCGCTCTATTTTAGATAAAACAATCTAAATAAATAAACTGAACAACTTCAAAGGCAGGCTAAAAATCAACAGTACTCAAATGAATTGACGCCCATTTACTAAATAATAGCCTTCGTGTCAAAACTCAACATTTCTCTCATTTTGTTGACAACACTAGATATAACTTTATTTACCTACAAAATATATAGGTAAATACTTAAACTCATCCTGTTATCAACACTGCATAGAACTCTGTGCGACACAGACCCTCTAATTCCAAAACGAAGTTTAAGGATAGTCCGAGATGTGAATTTAAACCTTAGATTTAGACTATAGTCTAAACTCTATCGCTATATAATCTACGGGGATAGTGTTTAGACTAGTTCCCTATAAAATCTATAGGAATAGTGTTTAGGCTATAGTTCATGAGTAAATCTGTGTCTAAATCTAAGGTTTATATCCACATCTCGAACTATCCTTAAACCTCGTTTTGGAATAAGGGGGAGAAGGTTTGATTTCCACCTCAAACAAATATTTGGATACTGATATTTGTTTCTGGCCTTAGTGTTTCTATAAATATGTATATTAAGTATAGGTATATATTTAAAAAGGAAAGTATTCTATCCATTACTTGGTCATCTTAACACAAGCCTAGTTGCTTAGCTTGAGGCCTGAATAGCGCTGTATAAATGTCGTACAATATTTATTTATTGAAGTGAAAACTTCTTATGGCGCGTTGGGCACTTTTGTGGGTGAGCATTTTCAGCCGTTCTCGCGACAGATGAGATTTTACACAGATATACAGTTTTCACTTCTGCCTGCACTCCCGGAGTGCGCTGTTTTATTTCATTTTCACCTGCAAAATACCTGCGCCGTAGTTGCCAGAACCAAAATTATAAAAAAAAAATTATACAATTTTAAATACTGTTCATTTTCTGTTCACATTCATTGATTTTTCGACGACCTGATAAGTTTCGCCTTCAACCATTTAAAACAGTTTCCCAGAATCAATATTGTCTTGAGTGGATCTCGTCTGTTTATGCAAATAGTCTAGCTTTTGCCCCGTTCCATTAGGATAGTTAATTGATTCATTGACGGGTAAAGCGGTAGACATATTGGGAGATTATCAGATGATGCGAGAGAGCAGTGTTCAGCTTCACTTGCTACTACTACCTACTAACTTTACCACAATTGATCTTGTAATATTCGCTTGTTAAATTCATGACACTTAATATAGAAAAAAAATTATGTCAGACAAATTAAAACCCCCGATATGGAAAATTGCATAAAACTTTTGAACGGCTGAACCTTTCAAACAAAAAAAAACTAAATCGAAATCGGTTCATCCGTTCGGGAGCTACGATGCCACAGCCACAGACAAGCACACACACACACACAGATACACGTCAAAGTTATAAAACCGGGAATGAAAAATAAAATATTCGGTTGGAATCATTCGCATAAAATCTATTGACTTACATTCCTTATTCTGCTATTTTACATTAATGGATTTACCATTGTCATTATATCGAGACTCTAATGATATTATATCGAGATAGTGACTTTATTTGGTATTCTGCTAAAGTTTTAATAACATCGCAATAGCATCACTATGGAGTCTCAATGGAATGGTAATAAATAAGTCGCTGGTGTTGCCTAGCAACATGGTATATGTTGCTAAGCGATATACCGTTTTGACAACTATCGAGATTCCATTGAGCTACGATTCTAGAACAGAATACTAGAGCTAGATTCTAGAGCAAAGTGAGTCTGTTTCGATAGAATATTTAATATTAGGAGAATACCAATTTGACATGTAATGTCATATTTTTGACATAAAATGTCTATTACGATTCTATCGATACTCTATTGAAACACTATTGTGTTAGCAGACTTAGGCCCTAGAACGTCGCGTCGTGGGTTTGATTTCCAGCCGGCCGTGTACCTTTGAATTTTTATAAAAAAATTGACTGATTATAGATTGGTACAATAATAAAAATTATCCAAATTAATCCGAAAATAATTCGAATAAAAACAACACCGGATAAAGCGGTAATAAAACTGATATGTAATATGATGATGATGGTGAAGTTGTCAAAATTATAATATGAGTCCCTTCTTGGTGATGATATAGTAAGAGAAAGATGTAAGAGAAACCTTTGCTTAGCGATGATGATATAGGTTAGTTTTACTATTCAATCTCGGTTAGAGAGACATATCTTCAAATCCTCGTACCAGTACTTGTACTAATTGTATATACTGTGGTACTAGTGTAAGCTAAGTGACCTATATTGACCTAACCAGTAAATCCACTGCAAGGCGCTGTCGGGAGTCACATGTCACACTGACCCTGCTAATGTGTGTATGTGTGTATTCTATACCTCTATATGTTAAACATTGTCCAAGACTGGTATGGTGTGGTATGGTATGCGTCATAGTCATATCTGTCTCAAAGGTTAATCAGTTTCGGGTGAATTACTTAATGTAACTTTAACTACAAATTACTTTATTACTAGTAGTTCGCCCCGAACTGAGACCTCACGAGTTTGAGTTTGAGAATGCTCGAAGACAGTCTATCTTATTTCAATGATAGGTGACCAGTTTCGCTATCATCAGACCCTGGATATCGCTGACTCTATTATACTTATAACACAAGATATATACATACTAATCTAAAAAAGAAAATACGAATTCAAACGCGTTAGGCATTTTCTTGGTCCATGGTTAGGTCATAGACTTTTCTAGGTTCATGGTTAGGCATTTCTTGTCTATAAAAATGAGTTCCATAGCCTAATTTTCTTGGTTGAATCAGGTATTTTTTCATTTCGCATTTTCTTGATACTCGGAAGAATAAGTACCTATTATGAATGTAAATAGTGTGATATTAAAAAGCTCCTATAGCCTCCTTCCGTCTGTATCACCCTATCGTCTGTATCTAGAGTACCTACTCATCAAGTGAACACGATAGACCTAACTTGTCTAGAGATGAGTTCATATAGCCTTCTTCCGGCTATATTACCAAACCCCAGATATCAGTTGAATAGAATAGACATTTATTAGAACTTGTTTAACACCTAGAGTGCCTTCTGATCAAGACAACTTTAATGAACTTTAGCGATAGACTTATCTGGTCTAGAAGAGAGTTGTAAGAATTCTAGAGAGATATTTTTTTCAAGTTGAGTTCTTCCAACTCTATCACCAGATCCCATCAGTTGATTCTTCAGAAGCTATAGAATACCTACTTGGTACCTCACGGTGCTTTGAACGAATCCAAACTTGATATTTTGACTATTTTGCTTTTAAGATAATTTAAGTATTAAATTAAGTACTTATTGTCACTTTTCTCGTCTGGTCTTTATCATCAGACTAAACATTACATTTTAGTACCTATGCACTCATCATAATGTAACGAAAGAGGAAAAGAGGAGAAAGGCTCTACCCTCGATTCAAATAATAATATAGTGTTACAGAAGTTTGAGACCTTTAATATCGTTGGACCTATATGTCCCAAATTTAGTCTCTAACCTATCTACTATATAAAAATAAGTCGGGTTTTCCTTCCTGACGCTATAACTCCAGAACGCACGAACCGATTTAGATGATTTCGGTTTTAAAATGTTTTTCGTAGTCCAGGGAAGGTTTAAACGGTGAGAAATATCGGACTTACGCGAGTGAAACCGCGGGGCGCAGCTAGTTAGTAAATAAAAATAATAAAAAGATTGTCACAAGTTTGTAATTAGAATCTCTAGATTGGCAAGCAATACGATTTAATATTATCTACCACAATAATTGTTAACCAACCCATGATTATGAAATAAATGAATAATTATAAATATGAAGCAAAGAGAGGTCCAACAATTTAAGGGAAAGTAGAATAGACGCTGTTAAACTACAGTCTTCACTCTGATCTGAGGTCTTCACGCAAGGTAGGTACCTACATCCTGAGTGGCCCAGACGACGTCCAACATAGAAGGATTGACCAATTTTCGCCTTGGCTTCTGTTTAGCTGATCAATAGCTGGTTCGAGCAGCTCCTTCGAAGTCGATCGGGAACGAACACAGGAGTGCATGACTTTGTAGTAGGTAGGTACTTACTATAAACTTCTTGAATTTAATTTAGTATGACCATAATATTATTATATGCTACCTAATATGGATCATCCATTTTAATTAATCATAATAATAATATCACGAAGTTTTACGTAACGGTTTTGAAATTTTCTGAAAACCATATTTTTTACAACAGTGACAATAAGAAAACCTGACATTGTCATTTTTGAATTATAAAAGAAGGTCTAAGCGTTTTTCCTTTCTGATACAAATGAGTTTGATATAAAAATGACCGCTGAGCTGATAATTTCCTGGAAATTCCTTCCAGCTCCATCATCACATCAGTTCCATGGTACCATTTTATTGTCACCGAAGTTACGCCCTTTCATTTGATACCCCACTCGGGTATATTTGCTCTATAGTTTGCCTGCTATATAGGTAGATCCCCTTTTGCACCCCCTATCTCCGTAACCCCTCGACCGATTCTGCTCATGTTCGAACTTAAAAATTCTATGGACCTCAACTACTCGTAAACCAAAAATCATTAAGATCAAAGCAACGGTACTCAAGTTATCGTCGAACAAACACACATAGATACATACATACAAGCGACCGACCGTCTGAACACTAGACCTCACTCGCTACGCTCGTTCGGTCAATAACTTAACTTCATTGTTATTGTTACGTTAGGTCAGATACTTTTGTCATGGTGTAAGAAGAATGTGTTTAGCAATTGAATCTTTCAACAAACAAAATCAAAATCGGTTCATCCGTTCGGAAGCTACGATGCCACAGACACGTCAAATTTATAACACTTACCTTTAAAGAAATATCATTCATCGCCACTGGTGGTCAGTGTAAGTAGACAAAGTAACACCGGCCAAGTGCGAGTCGTACTGGCGCACGACGGTTTCGTACTATTACGATCGATACATATCGAGCAAAAAACCCTAAAAAATATTGTATGTCAGACGAGGCTGTATAAGTTAAAAGTCTTTTGCCTGCCCTTTGGGAGTATAATGAACAAAAAATATTGCCTAAAAAATTGTAAACATGAAAATAACCTAAGATTTTTAAAATCATACTCAAAAAATATTAACTTTTTTCTGTTTTTATTTTTCTGTATTTATTGTTAAAACAGATATACATCATCTGTGAAAATTTCAACTATCTAGCTATCATGGTTCCTGAGATACAGCCTGGTGACAGACAGACAGACGGACGGACAGCGAAGGCTTAGTAATAGGGTCGCATTTTACCCTTTGAATACGCAACTTTAAAAAGAATTGTCATCCTAAAAAACAAAACAATAAAATCAAATAAAAATAAAACATTTCAAAATACGAATGCCCGATAAACGTTAATCCTAAATCGTACGATTCGATCTCGTCCGTGACATTGACAACTGTGATGGAATAGGCTTATCGGTCTGATTGATTGTGTATATGGCTTTACTTGGGAACTTACATTTAGAGATATAGTTTGTTGCAGCCTTATTTTACGGCGGACGAATCTGGTTAGCTATCTATGAAGGATATTCAGGACTTCGTGAAGTACGTCGGCGGCATAATTGTAGACCCACCGTAGTTCTATAGTTACTCTTATTGGAATGTTTTCATTCTAATCATTTTTGTATGATAAATTTATGAGGTAAAAGACTTTAAACTTCAACTAAAGCAGGTACTAGACTCTTGCTTGTGTTGAAAACATTCTTATAACGGAAGTTTTGGAGCTCTACGGTAGGTCTGCAATTATGCAGGCGACCGTACTTAGTAATACAGGGTTAGCATATTCGCACCCTGCTATCTAAACTATCTACACTAATATCATAAAGAGTTTTTTGGTTTTTGTTTGTAACGAATAGGCTCCGAAACTACTGAACCGATTTTGATGAAACTTGGTATGAGGATACATTGATTCATGGCGAATAACATAGGCTTATATCCCTATATGTGACTAATTTTAAATGTGAAGTTCGCGAATATTATTCTTTGACTGTCTGTGTTGGGTATCGCTCGATTTATCAGCGAAATTCGTGATAAACGGATGACGAGAATATTCTTGTGATCACGAAATTCACCAATCACTTAAGCACTGCACGCTAATTGGCGCATTTTATTATCACGTGATCAGCCGAACTGCCAATCTGCGAACTGTTTGTAGCTTCTTAGAATCGAGACTTTGCATATTTGCGACAAAAGGCGTAGACTCTCAAGTTCAAATCCTGTATTTTTTGGCTCTATAAACATAATTTCATCATTCTACCGAAACAATAATAATAATTTTCATTATACTACAGCACAAAACGTAATATTCTTAAAAGCCCCAAGAAAAATTACGAACCAGAAAAAATACATTACTTGTACAAAATCTTGTATTTTTAACAGAAAGATTGTTAAGAGATAGAGAGGGAGAGAAAAAAAAACGAAATGTCGGAAAAGAAACAATGGGACATAATTGTTTTCTTGATTAATCCTGAATAGGGACGTTTTCCCTCAGTTTATTCAAGGTATAATTAAAACTATCAGTATTTACTCTTGTTCTGTGGATAACGGAATGGTTTTTGCTCTTGAAGATTATGAGCTAAGGATATTGGAATAACTCAAATTAAGATTTCTTAAATTACATCAAGTGCTACGACATAATAATACGTAGATACTCGTAGTGATTATTATTTCTACCTACTCTTCAAAAGTCTTTTAGTAGATGAGTTTTCTCACCTGTATAGAGTTAGAGAGAGTGTATAGAGTCCAAATGTTACAAATAAAAAATGTTTTACGTGTTTATTTTGACTAGGCGTCCGTAAAAGTCTAGTCTAGACACATTTCAATACCATTACAGTATTCATTTTAATAACGTTAAAAGCGTGTCAATCATCTAATTTCTTTAGTAAGCTTATGACTGCAGTAAAGCTTTTAACTGAATATTTTTCTATTTCATCTATTTTGTGACATATTCATAGAAATTATGGCTTTGAGCGTACTCTTTCGTTGCTGAGCCGGTTATAATATCGTAAACCATAAAATATAAACTTACAATGGAACACCGACTCATCCGTGAGTGTCCCTTATGACGAGGCTATGAAGCCCCGGCCCTTTGGAAAACGTGCATGGAGCCGAAGCTAACACGTAGCTAACACGACCTAGAGGTCCTTTACAATTACTAAGTTTAATATCAAAGCCCGATGTGCCGGCGATTATCCCTGTCTGCATTATAAAATGCTTGGATTGATCTATTGATTACTGGAGATGGTAGTGAACTGGATAATGGGAAACTAAAGACGATAACTATGGCCTAGGGGCCATAGTTATCGTCTTTAGTTTCCCATTCTTTTGTTTTCGGCAGGCTAGGGCCTGCCGTAGCAATGTCTAACAATCTGTGTTATTATAAATACGATTATTTTTGGTTCGTTGCCGTAAGCAATCGAATACATATAGATAGATACATAACTTTATTTTTACAACACAGTAAGGAACATAGAAATAAACAAAGCAAAGTAAAGTAATAGCTAGAAAGTACAAGTTGCACATATGCACTTTTTTCACACCCATTTGTGCAAGAGCATTTGTGCATAAGGCCTTATCGCTGAAAACGATTTCTTCCAGGCAACCTTTAGATGTAAAAGAACTGATTTAGTTTTCATGGTAGGTTGTGAGTTCATTCAAGCAGGATATTAAAGGTGATAATATAAAGTACTTATAAATAGGTGATAATATAAAGTATTTAAATAATTATCTACCTAATTAAAGAGTAGTCTGAAAACAGAATAATGTAATCGAAATATTCATAGCTACGTTCTCAAAATATGGAAATAAATAATGTTCTATGCCAGTTCAATGTACCATAGTTACCTACCTATTAAGTATGTATTATTACGAATTGGTAACGGCCTCGAATAAATTACAATTGTGATTGTAGTTTTATTTATGAGGGGGTGTGGTTTAGAAGCGTCGAACATTCCAGAATTTGATGTATTGCTATTACTCTATCGACCTATAGGTATTTTAGTAGTTATACATACATTGTTCAAACTTATACGTGACGACCCAGTTGGCACAATGGTCACCATGCCGGACTGCCAAACACGGGGTTCGATTCCCGCCTCAGACAAGTATTTATACTTTGATATTTGTCTGTAGTCTGGTTGTCTCTATGTATTATAATAAGTATGTATTTACAAAAGAAAAGTATATAAGTAGTATATCCGTTGTCTAGCAACCCATAACAAAAGTCTAGTTACTTAGCTTGGGGCTAGATGGCGATGTGTGGTGTTTGGCAGTCCGGCATGGTGACCAATGTGCCAACTGGGTCTTCACTTGGAAGATATATTTCAAAATCTAATGTTTTAGTTATTATTAAGATCCAAAAAAATCCGACTACTATTTTGTCAACTTTTTTTCTAGCTAAGTAGATAGGTAAATAGTAGAGAAAACTAGTTGTTCCTTTCAGAATATTATTCTCTTTGCATGCTGTTTGCAGTAAAGTTATCAGAGGTGTGTTTAATATTGAAACAAAATATAGCGCATAAACTACAAATAGATTGTATTGTTTGTAGTTAATGTACATTTCTAAATACTTTGTTTTGGGCGCATGCGCTTAATAAAATTAATTAAATAATGCTTTATTTCATGACAATAATTTGTACACGCTCATAGTATTATAAACCACAACTATAATTAAAATATAAGTACTTACCTACTTAAAATTAAAATCTTTGTAGTAATAAATATAGTAGGTACCAAAGTACTATTGAGTCCCAGCAAGTAAGAGCCCACACTGTTCCATTTCCCAAAAGGCTCTCTACCTTTATTTCATTGATCTCGATCCGTAGCTATTGCACGGCAAAAATTTAAAAATTTAAAAACCGACTTCAAAAATGAAGTAAAAAAAATCATCAAAAATAAATTACAAAGAAAAAAAATTAAAAAGTTTAAAAATATATAATTACTTACAAAATTAAAATAAAAAGTTAAAAATAAATTAACATAAAAAAAAAAAGAAAAAGGTAAACTAAAAAGTTATAAATAAAAAACTTAAAAACTACGAATTAACAAAAAATCACTTCAAAGTCAAAAATAAATAGTTTAATTAATGAAAATATCGTCGTTTCGGAGGTAAAGCACAGTTTCACTTCGTCGTATTACTGAGCCAGCGTATTATAAAACGTAGGTATGTACTTGGAAGTCGGACTGGGTTTGATTAAGAAAACCTAACATATGGTATCATCCAGCGGGAACATCCATAAAAAAAAAATACATACAACCGAATTGAGAACCTCCTCCTTTTTTTGAAGTCGGTTAAAAAATAACGACTCATTCAAAATTCAAACTATGTTGTTTGTATGGTTGTGACATCACAATAATATACTCCCAAAACCAACGCCGATAGGTGCCAATCGGCTTTTTATATGATTACAGCCTACGTTCTATCCCTTTTTAATCAAAAAGCCCTGCTACCATTTTCCATTTTTTTAAATCTTTTGGTCGTGTATGATTGCAATTGGTTTATGTAGCCTGTGTTTCAAAGATAAAAATGGTACACTAAAAAGTCACGTCCACTCTTTTTAAAGGGTTGCTCTCTCATCAAGTTACCAACACATTAAAGCAAAATCAACATGAAACATTATACGATGGCCGACATGTACCCGACCGTATCATTCACGGATCAAACCGACCTGAAGTTGGGCGCAAACATCACGCGCTACCAAAGAGATTTAACGTTAACAATTGAGGGAACATCCTTATTCCTGGAGTTTGATCCCGTATACGTTTCAGTAGTGTCATCTATAAATATAAAATGCTTTGTCCTGAACGACTGACGGACTGACTGACGGACTGACTGACGGATCAACGCACACAAAGCTGCTCTATCATTGATATAATTGTTCTATGGGTGTATTATGCGTTAAATTACTTAATTTCGATAAAAATCGCATGTATACTATGGCTCTTATTTCTAGATTAATTTCGGATAATTTGTAATTGTTAAATATTTTTGTAATTTGTAATTTTTTGTTGACTTTTTTTTCTTCTCATGGACCCCAGGCGCGATCAGCTACTTGCCAGCGTCATGTTTACTAAGAACTATAACTAGGTCATTATTAGTCTTGATTTGCTGACTGATTTTAGCGAAACAATCAGACAAAACAAACGGACAAGAAAGTGATCTTATAAAGGTTCAAATTTTACCTTTTGAGGCACGGAATCCTAATGCAGGAAAAGAAACAAAATGTCAGAAAAAATACATCATTTAGATCTCTTTGCGCGTTACCAATCCAGTATATGGTAGGTTGGTACTATGGGAGAGCTCTGTTGCGTACAAATGAACGTCTAATTGTGACACGGAGTTATAGAGAGAAAGTAACACGTGTCCCGGATAAAGATTAACTTTGGGAGTTTATTTTTTAATTAGGGTAAAAATTACAACGGATGATATAGCTATTAACTGAAACGTTTTAAAAATCAGTTAGAAGAGAAGACACACACACAGAAACCAAATTAATAAAAATAAAAACAAAAAAATAAAATTTTATTTCTTACTTGCTTGAACAGAAGAGCATGTCATAATTTGCTTACCTTATTATCCCGGGCCTTATCGATATTTTTTTTCTCTTACATCAATGATTCGACTATGTTACAATAGTTTTGTTCGCGAGGAGACTCAGTCTTTTGTCTCCTCGCGACCATGACTATTGCAAAATAGTCGAAACGTTAAAAATGGATGAATACAAATCTTGTGAGTTTCAAAAGTTTTGAAAATTTTGCAATCATAATTTGTAACAACTGTTCCTGGCCAGACTTCTATTATACGTCAATGTGACCAGATAATACTGGTATTAAACGAGGTCCATGGAGGGACTAAAGGCTCAGACAAAAATGGCTGATTTTTTATTAGGTTGCTAATTCAATCTCTTTGAGACCTATTGTATACAGCTACTTTTTTATGAAAGTAGGTAAAATGATAATGGTTTTCAAAGTCAAAGTCAAATTTCTTTATTTCTTTCGATGCTTATGTCAATATACATTGATCGCCTTGAAATCGTCTTAAAAACTAAGTTAGAATGTGTGCCTTCGGAACGCGCCCACCAATGAGAAGAAGGCACAAGAAACTCATGGGGTTTTTTTATGTGATCACGCTCACAAAGGTCAATATTACAAATATTTGAAGGTATTATTTGAAATGGAGCAATTAAAGTCACATCCATGGATTCTTATCATTAAGGTACGAAGAGGTATCATAGTATGCCTTACCGCACAATTTATCTTTCTTATATATAAAAATGAATCGCAAAATGTGTTGGTAAGCGCATAACTCAACAACGCCTGGACCAATTTGGCCAATTCTTTTTTTGTTGTGTTTGTTATTGTCAGGAGAAGGTTCTTATGAAATAAAAAATTAAGAAAATTGCGTAGAAAATAATTACGCGGGTGAAACCGCGGAGCGCAGCTAGTGTTTTATAAAAGTTTTGAATTTGTTAATGGACATGTCATATACATCTTCAGGTAATTTATTATAATAGAGCACACATGTTTTGAACTGTAAATGCGTCTAAACAGTCTTAATTTTTTCAAAAGCTTTCAAAATGTCCATCAACTTTATTTAAAATCATTTAGAATATTTAAATGTTACTTACATAAAACATTAAATTCACGACACGTTAATTGAATTGAAAACTTATTTATTAAATACAATAAAACCTACTTTCTTTTGAAAAGTCTTTCAGTTTGAACACTACAACAATATCTCTTACAAGACTGAAACAAATAAGGCACGCAGAAAAAATATTCATAAGTTAGTACGTGATTTGGAATTATTATCTGAGCTCACCATATGGTGGGAGCTTAACATATTTATTTGGTACGGCTGAAAAATGATCTGACATTGAAACCTCCCCAAGTAACACATTTGGTAACAAATAGCTTGCATATAGTATTTTTTTGGAACCTTTAGTAATAAAATCCACCTTGATTAAGTTCTATATAGGTGGTTAGACCTTATATGCAACCTATATATTACTAAAGGGAGAAAAATTGCAACTCATTTATAGTTGCATAAGCGTTGCATAAGAGTTCGAATTGTTACCCTGAGTGGCACTTGGAACTAACGGTGCGAATTGCGCGCTGTGAATGAATGATTGAACGATAAAGCGATACCGTTCATTCGTTGAGTGACAATTTGTCATAACTAGTCTTATTTTCGGCGGAGACAAACGAAAAACGGTGTGCTTTGTTCTATTGTGTTAATTGTGACAGCCATATTGCATCTATTTGGCGAGTATTAAAAATGTACGTGTAAACCGCAGCATAATATCACGGAGCCCTTGCAAATGGTTTTTTATCGTGAAACCATGGTATATTTACTTAGTAAATTTTGATGCACCTTCAATTTAATCAAAAGTATTAACAAATATGTGCTGATCAAATAAATAAGATAATACTTAACAACAATTTGGTTGTTAAAAACCTAACATTATAGTTTCACAAAAAGTATACTGTCAACAATAGTTATCAAAACTTATTTTGTTTTATGTTATTGTAATAAAATATCATTAAACAAATAATGCTTTTCAAGGTTATTATTTTTAAACATGGCGATTTAAAGTAGACCTTGTAGTTCTTATTTTCACTTATTTGTTACCTTATTGGAACTCTTAAGCCCAAAAATCACTCATTAGTACCTAGTAGTGATATTTTTCACTTCACAGGTCTTGCTGTCTCTACTTTGAATTGGGGATCCTCAAGACGGGTACAAACCCAACCCAACCCAACGCAACCCATTGTGAAGGATAATAAAGTAAAAAAAGTAAAATTTACTTAACTTGTAAAGTCGAGGACTGTCTGTACAACTGTCTGTGCAATTGTCTGTACAACTGTCTGAAACTGTCTGGTACTGTCTGGTACCGTCTGGTACCGTCTGGTACCGTCTGGTACAGTCTGGTACAGTCTGATACAGTCTGGTACAGTTTGGTACAGTCTGGTGCCGTCTGGCACCGTCTGGCACCGTCTGGCACTGTCTGGCACTGTTTGGAACTGTCTGACACTGTCTGTAACTGTCTGGAATGAAACTAATGTACGGAACCCTCAGCGCGTGAGTACGACTCGCACTCGACCCGTTATTATTTTAATTAGATCTTGTGGTTCTAAATGAGATAAAAATGGAACCGATCTACGCTTTACAGTGGCATATAAGAGTATTTTCGACCTTACAAAGGCAATTACACTAAGGTTCCAAATGAGCTGCAATAATAACTCTTGAGCCACTACAAGTGATAAATAACTCATATATACTACTTATTTAGTACTAAAGGTGCCAAATGAGGGAAAAATACCACCTATTAGGGCACAGTTCTTTAGGGGGGATTTTAAGATGTCATATGCCTCTTTGAGTTCTATAAGAGAGAAAATTAAAACCTTTATGCGCCTATGAGTAATAGATTCGGCTTAATGCTACCATAGGTAATAAAGCAGAAACAAAAATCACTCAAAAGCAACCGTTAGTGATAAGAGTTACTCATTTGCAAATTCGAGTGCTGTTTGCATCTTTAAGTAATACCATACACTCTTGCATCACCTATATGCTACCTACAGTTGCAAAATAAGTTCCAAAATTCACTAACGTGCTACTTGGGTCTTGTTCTCTTAATCTGCACAATCTTGTTCTATTGAATGAATGAAGTCTTCCATGGTCTTCTATTTTCTTAAAGGATAACTTGATTTAAAGTTGATGGGAGTGGAGACGATGGCTCGCGAATCCAAACATTGTTTCAAAAGTTCTGTTGCAAGAATGACAGTGCAACAGGCAAACTAGAGTTGAGATGATTATTCCTGGCTGTTCCTGGCTGTACTAGCAGATTTGCCTCACTGTTTCAACCCTGCATCTAAGTGACCGTGGGTGTATCAGGATAAAATGATGATAATACCCAACATTTAAGATATCTTTAAAAGCATGGTATTTAAAAATCTAGTCTGTAGTTTCGATTATACTAATAGGTTAGGTAATAGGCAGGTAGGTTTTAATAGGTATTTCTTTAGTAAATAGCTTAGATATATATAAATAACCCTGTTGGCCGTAGTCAGTTAAAAAAGTGAACTACCATCAACAATTTCCAAGAAACTTTTTGTCTGAATTTTGGCATCACACGTTTGTCACAATTTGACCTCTTTTAATTAATCACAAAAACAATCCTTTTTGCACAAAATCTCTTGCTTGAATCACAATATTAATATGATGCAATCGGTTGAATATTGCCAGTGTAATTGTTAGCAAAAGCTTGTTCATTTCAGCTCTCAATTTGATTAGCACCTCACTGGGTCTCGAGAACTCCAAAGGCCAGCTCCCAATCCCCAGCGAGTTTAATTATTTGTTCTCGTCCCACGTCTGTTTTTCGTTCGCCTTTGTTACCATACAGAGCAGGCAATAGTTGCTTAATAATCTGTAACTATCTCAGATTAGGTGATCGTGATACGAATAAGGATCGGAGGTATTGTTGTATCGACTTCACGTTCGTTGTCGACTTGTGTTAGCTAAATTGTATTCCATTTTCTAGATTTTACTTAACGTACTTTTTGTTATTCTTACAAATATCCAAGTCTTTACGATGTTATCTTTAATGCGCCCAGTTTTAAAAAGAGCTATATAATCGTTCGTGCACTAAAATATACTGTTGTATAATTATGATACAGCGTTTATAGATTTATTAATAACCTTTAACCAGAATAAACACTTAAAATCTAGAAAATTAACATACTACGTTAGGTTTTTTCTCCCAGTAGCCTTTATAGTCGGTCATAAAAACGAATGGCCGCCAGTCCAGTTACGTGGCACAGTGCATTCCCTATCCAGTGGGGAAATCGAAACGAATGTTCTTTTTGTCAAGAATCCCTATTCGGTTAGTGTTATTGAGCGGTTAACGATCGATTATCTTGTGCACTGTAGCGTTCTGATTTCAAATAATTAGAATAGTTTGTGATCGGGTATTTTTAGAATGTTGCCAGTATTTATTTTTGTATTATCGTTATAATATATCAACTGAATCGAATAACGCCCCAGGCAGGTCAATAATGGAACTTATTTCCGTCCAACCATTGCCGTGATCGTAAAGGCGTGATGGTTAAGTTAAAAACTCATTTTACGGTCTTAGCACACTGTCTTTGACAGATACATAACTTTATTGTGACTAAATTACTCTTTTCCAATTAAAACGTCATTTTAATGTATAATTAGTTTAATAATCTGAATTTGTAATAAATCAAATGATTTCATCTAAATTATGATCAATTAACAGATACAACCGTAAATAATAGCTTGTGACATTCATCAAATTAGTGATGATTTCAATTCAATCACTAATTTATTTGGCACGGGTGTTATTGAGGCTGAAGTGCTTTTATATTACTCTCGAAATTAAATCGACATGTACATGTAGTTACATATTATAGTGATGTGGAATCTATGTAGTTATTATAAATGTTGTTGATCAAGGGGAGCTTTTTCGACATTTTCGTGTCATAATTTTAAAATAATGTCAAAGAGCGCTACTTTGTTAAAATATCAAAAAAATTAAGTGTTAATAAGAAGAGTGCGGCGGTGTAATTAACATATATTTTTGATTAAGAAAGGAGTATTCGGCGTTGCCATTCCTGCAATAGAAATTCAAGGAAATCAGTAAGGTAGATAAGGAAGATACTTAAGTACATCAAACCTACTACAAACATAAGTGATAAATAAGTGATTGGTTTTCTATAATTACCTGAAAATAGAAATGACTTCAAATTGCTTCGTATGAATTCTTTTGTTGTGAAAGGTAACAGTTATGTCATAATAATTATATGTGAGTATATTTACCTTCACGCACGACAATCATTAGTCATATCGTGCGGTTCAAAAGTGTGGATTTAACTAATTGTTTTGTGTATAGTTTCAACATTTTATTGTATATTTTCATGACATGACTGTGAGCGAAAAGTATTTTTGAACCGCGGCCGTTTTAAAAGTTCGGAATGTTGAAATTGATTGAACATTATTATCAGCTTTAAAAACTTAACTGAAATCTCGCTTCGTCATTGTATGAATGTTTTAATCAACTACACTGTTAAGCCAATTGATGCGCGCAATGTTAATCCGCTTAATTGTCGCACACACATGTAAACATTATTTCTAAACAAGCAACATCATCTAGGATTAGCGGTCAACGAGCTCCGTCCAATCAATTTGCGTTAGAAAGATCCCGGTATCCCTACGGATCCCCTTTCAAATCCATTAGCCACTTTGTATAGATATTATTTATATCCATTTGACTGACTTTCCTTTTTGTTTTCAAAGATCATCCATTAGGATATAAGAGGTTTATTACAATTTATAAATATTGTATATTTGCAATAGATTTTTTTCTATGAAATTTGGCTCATGTGGTAAGTATGACAGACAGATATAAAATTAACGAGTTAAATAATTCCTGTTTGATTCATAATAAAACTAATTTAACTATAATATAAACGCGTTTATTTTTCGAAAACCTTAGAAATTACTATCTCGTTTGATTTTCAAAGACCTTTAATGTCAATTTAACTTGCTTAACACCATAGGCACTGATATGACTACGTTACTAGACTACGCCATGTTTCTCCAAAAAAAAACAGAACTTCCTTCATTGTTTCGATGCTTACTTTTTCTTGTAAATATTTTAAACTTCGGAAGTAATGAGGTTGTTTCAAAGGTTTTATGGACCATTGTTCCTAACACCTAAGTATCCATTACGGAAAACTTTCTTGATATTGGTTTATATTGTTAAAGATTTGCTTGATGTTTGTGTTCGAAATCTGCGGAAGTAAGAATCTTACGGTACTTATTATGTCTTGTTAGGTTTATAACATTTATTTTAATCAGTACTTGTTTATTTGAGTTCATTTTCCACGTACGAAGAGTTAAATTCGTCAAGTACTTTGTAAAATGTATATTATGTTACAATAGAAGCGCATAAGTTAGCATTATTATAACATCAATATAGGCGCAAGTTATTCCTCGAATTTGCACTTACTATTTGAAAAGTTTTCGAACCAAATATCACCGGAGAGACGAGGTTAATCCATTACGAAGTTCTATTAACGAAACCTCACCCCGCATACATTTCCTTTAGAAATTTTCACATTCCCAGACCAACAAACTCTAGTAGATAAAACTTGCCAGAGGATGCTTTATTGAATTAGTTCCGAAACGAAATGACCTTTTCTCTCTGAGAAGGACATCTGTCAAAATCGTCGAAAAGAAAAAGTGGAGAAGTTTTAAACAAATTCTGTGGAAGGCTGAATCGCGGGCGCCCTTAAGTATACCTTACGTACCCTTTCATTGGTCCTGCTTGAGGATAAAACTTCTCTAATTTAAAACACTATAAGCTGTTATAACTGACGTCCCAAGAACATTATAGGTCTGTTGGTTAATATTTAGTTTGTCGTTGTACTTTGAAGAAAATGAATTAACTTTGAGCGGAATAAAAACTTTTTACTGTTGACATTCTAAAAAACCTCGGAAGTGAGATCGTTGGTTTATTTTATAAACCTTTTTTTATGGTAGTCAAGTTACGATTTAAATTTAAATATGGAACTTTGAATAGACTGGTCGATGTAAAATAATACTAGAAAAAAAAACAGAAAATAAAGCATTGTTATATGTAAGCAACTTAGAAATAAATGCCTAACTTGTAACAAACGTCTAGTGTCATACATATGCGCGTGTTTCAAAACTCCCGACTGAAGTATTAAAACTCAAGAAGATTTCCAAAATCAGGACAATATTAATTGACATCCATCGAACAAAGCATGAGTTTTCTGTGTCGAGTTAATGTATGCGTTTGACTGCCAATTAGTCTAATGAATGGTGGTCGCCTGCGGTTTACTTTGTTGAGTCCAAACAGTGTGTTCGCCAAAGATATATACTCTACCTGTCAATGTTGAACAACACTCAAACAATACGCATTATATACTACATTACTGTTAATTAAACTATTTGATGTTAATTTGTCTAAGTAACGATTTGTACTAGTGCAAATGAGATTACAAGACCACATTAAAACTATCATTTTATTTGCTAGAGAATGAAGATTGTACGTGTTTTATTGAATTCTTTCAATTAATTTCGATTTTGAGATCCTCTGCAGCACTCCGCGGTTTCACCCGCGTAACTCGCGATCCCGCGGGAATATCGAGATATAAAATAGCCTTATAGCCTTCCTCGACTAATGGACTATCTAACACAAAAATAATTTTTCAATTCGAACCAGTAGTTTCTGAGATTAGCGCGTTCAAATAAACAAACAAACTCTTCAGCTTTATAATTTTAGTATAGATATAGAGTCAAATTTACTCTGTAAATCTTGTCTCTTATAAACTTATTTATGGCCTGTGCCATGTTGGTCGCCAATGTTTATACGCACTAAAGTGGCACCCAACGTGGTACAACTCATTTACACAAATTGATATAACGAGACCCGAAACATTGCTATGAATAATGTCGTCGTTTGTCCTTTTTATTTCTAACACAATGAAAAAATGGAGTCGTAAAAAACAATAAATTCAATATTAAAACAATAAAAGTTATGCGGTTATAAGTTACCCAGACAAATAATGTAACACTCGTTTCGGCCGATTTTACGAGAAAATGTTATATTTAATGTGAAATCGTAAAACCCACTTGAATTATACCTATTATAATGTCATGTGTGCTCGGCACGGCTTTTCTATAGTAATGAGATTTTTTACAACTATTTTATTTTACCGGTCTTCAGTAAAGCGATTAATATTTTAATCCAATTTCTTTGATCTGTCTTTTAAGTTGTTTATTTTATGATTGAAACATTATCATAAGATCTAATGCGAATGTAAAAGTAGTCGTGCAAGCTTTTGCTTTGACGGGAAGTAGATTGACAGATAGAGAAGAACACATGAAATAAAAGAAAACAAAGTAAAAAAGAAAAATATAGAAGAATACATAATTGAGTAGATTCCTTCGATAATTGCTAAGAATATTTTAACCGAAATTTTGCTAACTACGCACTTCTTCTCACCTTTTTTTAAAACAAAAAATCTTTATACTACGTACTACGACCGGTCACTATTTCAATACGAATTCGAACGAACAAATTCGTCTTTTGTTTATATTGAAAAAAAAACAGTACCTACGACTACATTCAGTGTGCGCGCTCGCATGGAAAGTTGGAATTGTTCGTGCGAACTTGTACGTAAGAAAACGTATGAAAAATGTAATTTAAGGAGACCGGCCTAAATCAAAAATATGATTACCTACTTATCTAACAATATTATAAAATTCTAGCATAAGATAGATATCAACTTAGATAGATAAGCATATAGTTTTGCTCTATAGATCTAGGAAACTCAAGTCCTAAGTCTGAAGGAAATTTAATTTATTTCTGGCACAGTATCAAATACATTCAACTACGAGCAGAATGCGAAATACGTTTAAAGCATATCACCTATACATGTATTTATAATTTATATATTTTTCGAGTACCTAAGTCCAAGTACAGTGTCGTGTTATTGGATAGAAATATGACATACATTCCATTTTACATAATGGGTAAACCTAGGGCCGACGATTAAAGAAACTAGTCCTAAAACACGAAGCTGCGTGGCTCCTAAAAAGCTATTTTGGGCGAAAAGTACTGATGAGGAAGTATTAATTCTCAAAAAATGGGCCAAACCGTTTATCTAGAAAATCCTGATAGTGGAAAGCATTATATGAAAGCCACCATTAATGAAATCCTTCTGTTATCATGAAATTCTTATAAAACATCAAATAAAATTACTCCAACAAGGCGTAGATATTTATCTCGTCAGTTTATTTAAAATTCTGAACGCGTCCACTTTACGATTTACCGAAGAGCAAAATCCTTCATATAGTCGTTTGTTAATAATTCACATTTTTATCATGTTTGAAACAACCGCGGCAATCTTGACGACGCAGTTTACGACTTGACGCATGATTCCATATATACTTGAATTATGAGACTGATATAAATTCTCGCTGTAACTTATTTATATTCTGATTTTAAGTAATTCGTTTTAGCAGGAAGGTACGGCGTGTTTTAACCCAGTTCAGGAAATAAGGTTAGCAGTTCAACCCCAATGTATGTAAAACTAGTGAAATTACATAGTTAATACTTATCTTTATTTATTTTGGACTTTTAATTTGTAAATTTATCTACGCATATCTCAGAAATGAACCAATCGGTTCTAGACTGGAAATTCCTATAAATAAATATCGTCGATTTATTCCGCATCTGAAGTCGGTTCAAAATAGGTTTTAAATCCAGGTTAGGTTCATCAATAATTCATTTATTCTACCGGACGTTTTTATTTTAGGTTCATCTAATTGGAAAAGGTTGTTACTTCGCTTATTGTGTCCTGAATTAGTTTTTTAATTATTAAATCAAAAGTCTCTACCTGTACTGTTAAAAACTGGCTTTTAGACGTTATTTTAGTAACATTGTAAAACGGTTTACTAATTGCGCCTGACCTTTGAAATACAATACAGAATTTTCTTTATTTTAGGTAAGTAGGTGACTTTAATCGACAAATAGGATTTAGTAAAAAGTTTCATGCAAAGCATGTTAGTTATCGGCCTGATTATCACATTAAACAAGTTTGAATCTGGTATTAATATTTCTACGAAAAGACATGTCTATGTTTTCAAGGGAATAAGCCAAGTCTCCGCCTGGCCCTACATTAGTCAGAGAGTGGAGTTATGAATTCCGGAACCCGAAGAAATATGGGCAGGATCGGAGCGCGCATTCGTTCAATCCCTTCAATGCGGGCTGGAAAATTCAGTGATCATTGAATGCTTATATTTCATAGGTTTTATTAATGACTGTTTTTAAGATCTACGTCTAATGTACGCAGTAAGCATCATGCTAGATTCCTATATGAACCGGCGGCATACGGCATTTCTGCTACTTAAGAAAATGTTTATTTGATGTTTATGATGTAAAATTCAGTCTTGCTCATAACGATGCTGTAGATAAGTAGATACTTACAAGTATAGAAACAGAAAATTGTCTTTAGAAAACATTTTTATATACACTGGAAGCTAATGCCAAACACAAATAAACGCAAAAATATTGCGGAGCAACATTGTACCTTTGTACCTAAATGCTCCGATAATGTTTTTATTTATTTATATAAATATAACATGCAGATCGATACTCAGGTGCCTATATTAAAGGACTTAATTGCCCAGGACATGATCAAGCAGACAGGTGAGATCAAGTCGCAAGTATGAAGCTGCGTACGTGTGAAGTCCTGTTGACACTTGATTCGGGTTTGTCACCAACTGTGACAATTAAGTCTTCCACGCACAAGCTACGCTCACTCTCCACACGCCACCGTCTTCCTTAGCTGCATGGTTCCACCATGGAATAGACAATAGAATACACGTGGGAAACGTGCGTAGTGTGCGCCGCAATAGAATAGCCCCTTGATGTCCGCATCAAGCTGCTAGCTACAACATTTGCAGCATAAACTACGCGCGGAGGCTGGCACAGTTATATAATACTAGCTGTGCCCCGCGGTTTCTCCAGCGTAAGTCCCAATTTCATCTCAAAATCGGGATAGGTAGACTACATGTTGATCCAGGTCTCCAGCTATGTATATACCGAGTTTTAATCGGTTCAGTAGTTTTTGCGTGAAGAAGAAACAAACATACTAACACATAAACTTTCACATTTATAATATTAGTAGGATGCTTGAAGCTTAGTCAGTTGAAACTTTAACCACTCACCAAGTTTAATATTGTGGAACAATTTTTTCGACTATTAGCAGCATAATGGTACGAGCGCAGAACGCTAAATGGCTGCATAATCTGGTTTATTAAACTTGTTACTCCGTTGTAGCTTATCATAATCTTTTTGCTTGTTATTGAGGTAATAGGATTACAGAGATTTTTTCTAATGATCTCCACCGAAAAGGTCCAGAGTTGTAACCGCGTAATCTTAAATGTTTAATCTCAATTTAAAAACAAGAGGTGATTGTGCTGACAACAATAACGAAAATTAAAAGCTCAGAATAACAAATGTAATCATAGTTACGGGCTAAAGTGTGCTTCGTTTTAAAGAGCAGCCATTGAAAATAAAGATAATCTTGGGGTAGAACAACTTATGTTGTCAAACTTTTACGACTTCAAATAAGCTTTAACAAAAACATTAAATTTATAAACGATGTACGTAACACATTCAAAGATATTCACGGTTCGTACGAAACCTCATGCAAATAAATGGCCGAAGAATGTCTTGTAACATTCTTAACGACTTCCGAACCTATAACTCAAAATAAAATGTGACTAAATTTGTATTTCATGTCTTCCAAAGTGATTTCCATACACTAAAATTCGCCCCGAAGGAGTGTTTTGTATGAAAAATGGCAATAAAAGGAAATAAACAGCACTCTAAACGTAGAAAACCGTATTCCAAGGTGGGTATGATGTAACTAAACAAATAGTGACAGTGTGTCTATAATAGCTCTCGCAGACTTTAGACCTTATCAATTTATCAGCCGATGGTTAGGTATTAGTTAGAAGTGGCCTAAAAACAATTTAAAGATTGCCTTCAAATGTGAACTGTCGGTGAACAACCAGTAGCAGACAAATCTGCAGTTTGCAAAGGGGTCCAAATCACCGACACTGGTCATCATTCCGAGACACAAATAAAAAAGGATTTTTTTATTGTGCCTTCGTTTTCTTATGCGAGATTTTATGTGGCTCATGCGGGCCGATTTCGAAGCACAGTGAATCCAAAGTATTCTGAAACCCCGCAAACAGTCGTAAATCTGACACATTGCTATCCACTCCATACTTTAATAAAAAAGGGATGAGGCTTTGTTTGTGGTAGATACGATTTATTTCAATATAAAATCTTTATCCACAATGTTTGCTCCTTTTGTCGCTCAATTTCAATCGATTCGCCTAATTGAGGGTTGGCTGAAGTTCATAAGGACCGTTTCCCCGTTTTATTAAAAAGGTTTTAATCACAAAACAATCAATATCAAAAGGTCTGGGTTAACGTTCTTAATAAAAAGTAACCGATCGAAGCTTAACGTCCCATCAAAACCTCTTTGAAACTGAACAAACTGAATTATCGTTAAATGAGTTCACATAACGTCAATTCGCGTCACTTTGTGCCTTTTAAAACAAAGATGCGAATTAATGGCTCTCATTCGGAAAGGTCTATTGTGAAAGCGAGTCCCATGGGTGTACCCTTCCATTTCCGAGAATTGGATGTCCATCTCAACCAATTTATTGTGATCTCCCGCGCAGCTCGCAAATCATATTGATAAGAGCTAACGAGGGGTGTGTGTGTCCTAATGCTGCGGGTCTTATTACGCTGGATGTGGAACAACAAACGGAATGGATACGGGCATCGTTTATTAGATTCGTCGTCTTTCTTTCTTTACCTTTGACTGGAAGGTTGTATTGTCTTTTGAGACGCTGCACGGTTTGACGCCTACTTACTGCCTCACCGAAAACGTAATGGAATTGTATGATAATCGAATATCGTATATTTTACACTCGATATCAAATTTCGTTTTATCGTGCGTGTGATATTACGAGTAAGAATTTGTAGACCGAAGTTTGATAAGATGCGATCGTATTTCGTACTGTAATGAATTCTATATACATTTTCGTTTTTTATTATTATAGATAGAGCAATCTTTGGAACAGTTTTCAGTTATTACCAAGCTTCTTCGCTCAAGGGTCTTACTGTTTAGTTCTTAATATTTAATTCTACTGAACTTTAAATAATGTACTTAAATACGCCATAGACTCTAACTAGTCTTTTTGACTTAGGGTTCTTTCTAGACCAACGCCATACTTTGCCGATCATCCTTTATTATCGAGACTGTTTTCTTCAAATTTCATCATGATCAAGATATTATTGACTAATCGACACAATTCTGACGGATAAACCTAACCCCTTTCTTAGAAAGTATGCAAAGAGCGAAGCGGAACTTCTTGCTTTCTAGCAAAGAGGTTGCATTAAATATATGACTAATTGTGTTGACTTAACATTAAGATGAGTGTTTTGACGAAATCACTGCGGCTACCCAACCCTATTTTTATGGTCGTATAGTGGTGTGGCACATCTATTGTTAAAGTTTTCTGAACGCCTCTAACTTAACCTAACAACTGCTACCAGAGATAGCAAAGATAACTTAAAACTACATTATATCAACCAATACCATTACATAAGTTCGAAGTGGTAGGTAAGTGCTAAGAGTTACTGTCAAATACGACCCCCTGGTGTTGTTAGACTTGTTGGCGGCTATTTCCGTACCTTGCCTATCTGTTTCCTTTTCAAACTTGTTAAACAACTAAACTGCTCGACTGAGAACGAATGGGACGTACTCGGACAGGGCGTGGACCGTTTTTGTTTGACTTAGTCAAGTTAGTTAGACAAAAACCTTACCTACCTATATAAGACGGATATTATGTGTTTATTTTGGCATATACTGTGATATATATCGCGAAGTAGGAGTGTCGTTACTTTTTCTGTGGCGCCATCTAGTTGGAACGAAGTTACTAATCTCAGGTTAGCGAGGGGACCTAGGCGAGAAAAAATGTTATGCATTACGAAAAAGTGAAACAAAAAAACCGTAAGAGAAACTAACCTCTCAAAAATATAATATAGGTATAATTATATGAAAAAAAAAAACTAAAACGGGCTCTGTTCGAAACGCGTGTCCCGCTACCTTAGAGCCCGCGAAACGTTAATTTTTTGCTGAAAGCAAGACAACATAGCTTTGTTTAATTGTATAATTTATAGTTTGATACGAGCTTAAAGAACGGATAATAACTAGATCATTCGCAACGGTGTATGAACGTTTCGACTAGTATGTATTCTATACGTTATGCACGCTGCGCTCTATTTTAAATTATCAGACGGGTTGATAGTATCTCCGCTTTTTTTTATTTATTTGCGAAAACAGTGGAATTTGTTTTTACTTGCAAAGACGATTCCGCGAAGTATCTTTATTAAAAACAAGAATATTATATTTCTTATAGAAAACTGTTATTTAAAACAATTTAACTTACACTTGGCCTCATGAACGACGAATCAATAAATAAATAAATATTGCAGGACATTCCACATATCGCCATCTAGCCCCAAGCTAAGTAACTAGACTTGTGTTATGGGTGCTAGACAACGGATATACTAGGTACTTATATACTTTTCTTTTGTAAAATTATATACATATAATACATAGAAACAACCAGACCACAGACAAATATCTAAGCATAAATACTTGTCTGAGGCGGGAATCGAACCCGCAACCCTGGGTGCCAACTGGGTCGTCAACAATGATATACAATTTACTCTAGAGACACGAGTTTTTTATTTGTATATTAAAATGTACCTACATTTTATGTTAGCTATCACATGCGCATCAAATAAGGTAGGCGCCGGTAACTATTTTCATTTTGCTTACCTATTCTCATATACCTTATATCTTCATTTATGCTGCATGCACCATGAGCTATTTCACCTCCGTAACTGAAAGCGAGACTAAATAGAATTGATGGTGTCTCTACATCTTCCCTCCCATTTCCACCTCATATTTTTTTATGTCCAAACATCGACAAGATGAAAACTTTACCGGAGGCCCTCGGTTAAACTTTTCATCGACTAATCCCGGAGCGGCCGCTCTAAATTCTCGATTTACTTTGTAGCAGAGCTCCGGATTATGCGGCACCATATTTTTCAAGCAATTCCACCAGTTTCATAGAGGATTTGCGGAGTGTTTGTTATCGCTCACCAAGTTTCCGAACTATCGTGAACTAATAGTCGTCCCGATAGAACTGAAACGACTTTATAAAAAAACAACTTAGGTAGTCCCAAGATGAAATTACTTTGCAAGTTTTGTTGACAAACTGCCGAGTTTTTCAACTTTATGTCGACCGCTGACTGTCCATTCCGATGTCCAAGTTTAGATCGTTGTCTTCTGTTATTGATACGAAGTAGTTGAGGGACGAGTACAAAGCTTCAAAATTCTAGAGACATACAATAAATAACGAGGAAAATTGTCTCCACCGTCGACGTATCATATAGTTTATATATTCGGGAGTCATCTTTCTTAGCTTTCACTAACTTCGCCTGTGAAACGTAAATGTAAGCATAAAAAAGTAAGTTTGTTTCTGGGTTGTTGTGAGCGTGCCTCTCCTCTCCTTCCCTCGAACACACGTGTCGATCTGATTTATGACTCTCCTGAATAAATAACTTAGAATACTTTCGACGATTTACCATTTATCAGAAACATTGATAAATAAACAATAGGATAGTATTATTTACGCTCGATTGATCGGTAAATATTTAACTGTTTTAGCGATTAATAGTATTTCGATGCGTACCTAATCGTTAAAATGAATTTGCTGATACTGTTAATTGATATATGGTGAAACTGTTAATAATTTCCGATTGTAATATTTGGTTATTAAACGATCACAATAATTAATTATTTTTGTCATCCAATACTGTCTAACAATACACATAATTATTGTAATACCTATTCAATTTACAAAATAAAACAGACAAAATAACGATTGACAAAGATACTGGTGTCTACATCACAAAACAAACTTAATTTTTTCATATATGCTTCTGAAATTGAAAAAACGTCACTCCAAAATGGAAAGTAAACAAGAAGTAACAAGGTAAACATGAAAAAAACCAAACATATAATTTAATAATTCATAACTCCATAATAGCTGCGACAACTCTAATAAGATTTTTTACAACCATGTTTACTTTACAAGCATATCATTGTTTCAAATTGCATTGATTTGTGAAATAATCACAATCCAGCTCACGATCTGTCAATAGCATTTGAGACCTTTTTCGATCATTCAAATCATTTATATCAGACATAGACCAAGTTGTTAGTACAAAGGCTTACAAATACCATGTTAGTAGGAATTAATAAAATGAAATTAATAAAAACTAAAAGGTAAGCACTAAAATTAAATGTACCTGGTTTTAACGATAAAAATGATTTATTCCAATTTAAAACATAAAATTAAAAGTCAAAATTACAAAAAACGAAATTATCAAAAAAAAAAACCAAACAAATGTCACACTTTAAACAAAATTTAAACATTAAACACCACGGACACAAACAAATATATAAAAACCTGGTTGTTATAGATGTACGATATACATATATATATATAGAATACAGTTACTATACTTTCATACTTTGAGATAACGAGGAGACCAGTTGTAAACCCAACATATTTTTGACTGTTTAAATCAAAATAACCATTTACTCCATATCCAACATCAAGAAAGCAGTCTCCCCAATCCTTCGCATCGGATTTCCTCACGCTCACAAAGGCTTACTTTAAAAATAGTCCCCATCAAATAATCTGTACTCAATAAAGCCTGAAAGCCGGCGAATGTCGTCAAAAACGTCGGAAAAGGAACCACATCCTCCGAATAATCGGTGCGAATTGGTGGCGAAATTGAAACAAATTGCACCCACGAAGGAAACTGAGTTTAACGCATTATTCACCAGAATTCACCTCTAAGCGAAGATTTTTCTTTACAAACGATTGGTGTTTTGCGAGAGTGTTGGGGAGTTTGACTGTTTACAGATGTTAACGAAACGAGTATTGTTTTACACGAATTCTTTAAAAGACTATTTATTATTCAGCTACTCTGTTACGGTTACGATTATCATGCTTTAGTGAAAGGTAAAGCTACCGAAGCGGAGAGGTCCGTAGCCGGAACGGTTGTGTTAGCGTAAAACCCAAAGTTTAAGATTATGATGTTATGAGATTAGGTATTTAACTTATCTAACATCTAAACGTAAAATAAACCGTAGAATTCTTTCATCTACGGTAATATTCGTGTTCAAACAGAAGGCAATACGCTCAGCAAATATATCTGAACTGATAGCGTGCCGTTCAATTGAAAATTCTTTACATACGCCGCCATAAGCGCGTAAGTACGAGTATATGTGGAATTTATTATTGTAAAATAACTATTTGTAGAAGCTGACAAAACAGCATGGACCTATTTTTGTTTTACGTACGAATATTAATTTTGGCGATATCCACTCAAATTCACTGTAAAACTCCATCGTTGGATCTTTTTGCACTTTCATGTCCACTTTATTCCCCAATCCAGGCATTTTTTCAAAGTGAATTTTTAGAACCCCCTCTATACACTGATATCCACTGTAATTTTTTTTGCACTCATTTCGATGGCAGATACTGTGGTTGAAAATAAAAATGATTAGGTACTATTGCGTTGTCATTTTCAAAAGCCACTTTACCCATGCGTGCGTAGCTTTCTGTGTCAGCACCAAAAATGTCTTCAAAAGCAGTATTGATAGACAAGCTTTTAAACCCTTAAGTACTGTACCTCTAAGAGAAACCTGCTTTTCAAGAATTCAGATGCCTATGTCATTGCTATTGTAATTCAAACCTTACGTTTCTGAAATAAAGATAAATTTTCGTTTGAATAGTTTAGAATGCCGAATGTCTTTGTAATTCGTGGAACGGCAAGTCTGCTACATTTTGAATATAAAGAGCATATAGAATAGGCTTAGCGGGATAGATTTATCTCTGAGAAAATGTGAATAATAGTCTGAAATGTTCGTGTATTATTCGTATAATGATGTCGAGATGCATATCAAAAACAGAATTTTTAATAGGTTGTTACATCAAGGGCCAAATGAGATTTAAACACGTTGACAGGATCAATATCTTATTCTTGAGATGTAGGGTTCTTCACATTAAATTACAACAATACGTCCTTGCAGCCTGTCTTCCAATTTACCAATTCTACGAATGAATGAATGAATGACAACATCACACAGACATTCCGCCGTTCTACTATTCAAACGTTGATAAGTAGAAATACTGCCAGTATAATAGGAAATAGGTTCTTCTTCTGGAACAATGAAGTTTATATTGCAAGTTACTTTAGTTGGGAGTCGGCAGTAAAACCACAATAAAACTTCATGACGGCTTGCCCCGGCGCGGCGCTGCGCTTGGTCAGGTTTAGCTACAGTATCGATAGGTCCTGAGTCCAGACGTATCACGTCAAGCTAATAGGGGCAAAACTTCGTTCAAACGTCAACCATACGTCTAACGCTATAATAAAGAGCGACTATCATATTCAGTTATGCGTACCATACGGCATAGTCCTGATTCTATGGCGTTATCAATAAATGTTGGACAGTATCCACCATATTCATGACCATCTAAGCCTTTGTTAGTTAACATTTGTTTCGACATTTTTGAACTTTTGTAGATGACGGATGTGCGTAAGTGCCAAAACACATTTTAACCAAAGGAGGCATATTAACTGTGATTAATAAGGGGGTTAATATAAAGATTTTGATAAAATGACCAAAATATTCCTCAATCCAACGAAATGATGTCAAATAAGCACAAAAGTTCACTTTTACAAGCTGAAGAGTCATAAATTTTATTATTCAATTGGAATAAATCTTCAGTGTAATAATATTGAAGACGAAGGTTTATGGCCGATACCGGTTAAATTGTTAATGAAACCGACAGTCTGCCACGGATGCCGGCACTGAAACTTTGAACACTATTCCATCCAACCGTCAAATGGAGATTATTTCAAGTTATTTTCAGGTTCATTCAATTATAGACTGATTTTTTAAGTAGATGAGAATTTGGAGAAAATAGACAACGACTAATCGTTCGACATAATAGACAAATCACTATTATGATATATAGCCAGACTTTGTCACTTTTCCATGAATTTCTAGGCCACTTTAATCAATGAAACTTCTTACCATAGACGTTTTAAAGTTTCCTATTTTTATGCTTTTTGCACTTTGACTGGCTTTAATTTTAGTCATGCATCTCGATGATGAATTATTGTCCAAAAAAATTTACTAAAATAACCGAAGTGGAAAATAAAAGCACGTAATTTTTATCCAACCAATTCGTACAATACAAAGCGCCGTAATTGAAAATTGGGCGCTATCATTTATTTTTCTCCCCAAAAACAAACAGTCCGAAAAAATAATCCCGTATTACCCTAAAACAAATTTAAACATCAATTTAAATTAATTAATATCATAATACGAGCGGGAAAAAATACAATCGCAATTGAACGAACCGTTTTCACGGTTGCTGTCCGGAATCAGTTTTCAGTGCGGGTTCGTCGTTAAATTCATATTGGATTACCCAATTAATTCCATGTAATCGCCGCCCCTACTAATTAATATCCCACTGTGCGTACATACGAGATTGAAATTTAATAGTTTATTATAATTGTGATGGTTTTATTGTGAACCCCATAGACTACTACTGATTTACGTCGAATCTTAGCAGTTGCAAATGTTCCGTTGCGCAATTTCCGGAGATTTTTGGTACGGGTTTGTCCGGAAATATTCAGAAACTCTGAATTACTCAGTACACAATGACGTACACCGTAACTCAGGTAGTTCAACGATACCTCTATTACAGCTATTAGTCTAATTACTGGATTCAAAATGCCCTTAGAGGTCTCGGGTCTCGTTAAGGCCTCGGAAAGGCCGTACCACCAATTCTGGGCGCCCACTAGGGAGATGGTACCGAATTTTCAATTGCTCGTCGTGCGTGAATACTGTTGAATTAATGTAGTGATTTACTAAATGTTTTCTCCTTATATGTAGGCAGGTAAATATTTTTGCCCCAATACGGTAAAAGTTAATTGAAAATTTAGCTCAATTAATCTAGGTCAAACAGTGTATGTCAAGATGTAAGAAAATGTTGTTTCATTGACCTAAAACTACCAATTTCCTGCCCGATAGAAAATGTTTTCCGTGAACGTTATTTCCATGCGTGAAGGTAAAGAAACAAACCCTTTTTGAATCTCGTCGTTGATTTTCATATAAAAAGGCCGCGGTCAAACGGTTCGCTATTAAACAATAAAGTTTACCTACTTCAATATGTAAATGTGTTCCGTAGTAAATCCTTTGAAATAATAAAAAGGCACTCATATAGGTAAGTATGGCTCATATAATTAAGGCTGCAGAGATGTAAGCGAGGGTTATGTAATATGTATGATCAACTAATAAGAGAAAGTGTTTTTAATAAATCCTATTGGTTGTTATGGATATATTAAAGCACACAACCCTAATGGTTTAAACAGACTGTCGGCAGTGACGGCTAATTGCCTGTCGAGTAATACCGATCTAGATCACGGTCATGCATACCATTGGTCATCTAATAATTAGGTATATGCCTTCTGTGGATGTCTTCTGTGCGTATGCGTAGGACGCATCGAAGGTAGTACGCCAATTATTACAGTACTTCGCAGAGATAAGCCAAACAGGAGATAAGCTATTGACAATTAACTGACACACCGACGACTGTCTGTTACAGTTCTAAGGATCGATCAGTAACACATAATTGGTTTGAGTAAAGGAGGCTAGCAAGGATCGGAACCAGGAAGGCTGTTTATGTTGGATCGTAACATTTTATTTATTATTCTCTTTACGCTTTGACGTCAGGTAAAAGGTTTTTTAGATTAACCATTGCAGACTAATGAAGATAAAAGGGTGGCTAATGGTGTCTGTGGGGTGAGCAAAAGAAAACTGTAAACTTTAACGCCGTGGCCGGCTAATTGGCCGTGCGATTCTTGCCCCCTGACTGATTTATGAGGTGATTATTCACTGCTACATGTTTAGGCCAAATAATAGCGGCATTACCAGCGTCGAATATAAAATTTGAAGTAAAGGTTACGAACTGGGCCGGTTGTATTTTGTTGATTTCAACACATTTCCGTTTATCAGAGAATATCAAGGAACCTTACCAAGGAGAAATAGGTCAGTGGTTTTCAAAACGGGTTAAGTACTTCATTATTAAAAAGTAAAGTTACACCATTAATGTGTTAAAGTACTACTGCAAAGCAAGGGCTTCCTCTCAGAGGGAAGAATTAAGTATTAAGACGCCATGGGGTATACTTTGACTTTGCAAATGTCCCCTTCGAATCGTGGTGAGTTTTATAACACGTTGATGTTATCCTTTGCCGAAAATGCGCATGAACTTTTATTACTGTGCAACTAGGATAAAATAAAATATGGCCACTATCTGCATCACATTGTATTTCTGTATTCATATTTTAGTGTGATTTAATGGTACATAAAACCTATCAATGATTACACTAGCCCGGTTCGGATATTGGAGAAAACAAATAATAGTTTCGTTTATTTTTATACTAGCGACCCGCTCCGGCTTCGCACGGCTATATTATGCATGTATTAGACATATAAACCTTCCTCTTGAATCACTCTATCTATTTAAAAAAACCGCATCAAAATTCGTTGCGTAGTTTTAAAGATTTAAGCATACAAAGGTATATAGGGACAGAGAAAGCGACTTTGTTTTATTTATACTACTAGCGATCCGCACCGGCTTCGCACGGCTATATTATGCATGTATTATACATAAAAACTTTCCTCTTGAATTACTCTATCTATTAAAAAAAACCGCATCAAAATCCGTTGCGTAGTTTTAAAGATTTAAGACTACAAAGGGATATAGGGACAGAGAAAGCGACTTTGTTTTATACTATGTAGTGATAGTGATGAAGTGATAACAATTTGTTATGCTTATGACTGTTAACAAAAATGTTTATAAAATCGAGTATCGGTACTCGACCTACCCTCAACTATCAGCATGGGATGACAATATCCGCCACTTCTCGAATCTCCGCGGGACCATTACTATTGTAACCTTATCGAAACGTCAAGGTAAGATAAATAAAAGTTTAAATAAAAATTCGCGATTCTCGGTAAATAATTACTATGAATACAAATCGTGTGAGTTTAAAAAGTTTATCAAAAATTTCATCGTATGGTACTACCCACCTACACTCTATTACCCCAATATAGGCCTAACGAATAAGATTACATCGCAATAAAAAACTCGGATTACGTAAATGGGTACATCTTACCTCTTCGTTTCCTCGATTTAAATTCATTTTCCTTAAGTCGGGTTCGAGTAATTGAAATGAAATTTCAACTTGTTTCAAGCAGGGATCGGTTAATGTACCTACTTCATTATTAAATAGGAAATTGATTGTTTTAAAAAACGTAGAGCGAAGTTTTTATGTGATTTTTTTTACTTAAAATGGGTTAGTATTGCTCGTACAGTGAAGGAAAATATCATGATAAAACCCGCGGCTTAGTTGACTCCGAACGTATTGACTAGTTCTTTCCTCTGGACAAGGTCGATTACGCTGACAGAGTGGTATAGATGCTGAACAAGCCTATTCCATCTAAAATACTTGTCCCCGACTTTACAGCGCCCTAAATAACATAGCCTAAATAGCAAACATAGTAATGGCTAATATCATTAAAATATTTTGTTATTAATTGTCACCTAGACACATTTTAGGATTCAAAATAATTGGGCCACAATTTGATGTAAAACATTGCATGACATTGACTTTATCCAAACCCGCGTGAAACCAAAATTAAAAGAAAGAAACATTATTCTTATTTGATCTGAAATTAAACTTCAAACGTTTTAAAATATATATTCGATTTTAAAATCTCTGAAAAAGAATGGATAGATAATGCTTATCAAGTAACACATTGACAAATCGTTCGTTGCTGAACTTTACATTCACCCCCCCAGGATATATTTCACAAAGATAACAGCTACAGCAGAAATCTAGCTTTATATTATTTTTTAGGACTTATTTTAAGCCATTTGAGATCTATACAAACAGCTACAATTAGGTGTGCGACCTAAGAAACACGATAGCAGCAGTTTTTAGTTTTTTAGTTTTTACCCTTTAGTTTTTTTTTACTCATGTTTTTCTACTGCAGTGTTTTGTTATATCTGGATTTTTCCGTGGTCTCTTGTTGCCTAACCCCTCTCTCTTCATGGAAGCCCTTGCCTACTTGCACGTGTTTTCCAACTGCAGTGTTTTGTTGATTCTTGATTTTCCGTGGCCTCTTATTGCCTGACCCCTCTCTCTTCGTGGAGGCGTTGCCTCCTAGAAGCACGTGTTTTCCAACTGCAGTGTTTTGTTAGTTATGGATTTTTCCATGGCCTCTTATTGCCTAACCCCTCTCTCTTCATGGAAGCCCTTGCCTACTTGCACGTGTTTTCCAACTGCAGTGTTTGTTGATTCTTGATTTTCCGTGGCCTCTTATTGCCTAACCCCTCTCTCTTCGTGGAGACGTTGCCTCCTAGAAGCACGTGTTTTCCAACTGCAGTGTTTTGTTAGTTATGGATTTTTCCATGGCTTCTTATTGCCTAACTCCTCTCTCTTTGTGGAAGCCCTTGCCTTCTAGAAGCACGTATTAAATTGAATAACATATAAGTAAATTATTTTTAGACGAATTGTTTTAGGCGAATTTTCCGTAGACGATTATGCGAACTATTATTAGCCAAGTAAAGTGTTATGTGGGAAGACACTGTCGCTGGATGTGGTAAACAGTAATATTAACAACCTTAGGATGCAGGGTATCACTAACTAAAACTATTTATCTGAAGGCCAATTCTCGTAAATAACATTGTTTAAATTACATTTCAATATCATTCCGATTGCATTTCGATTGCAAAAGATACCCATAAAATCATATTTTTTTGACATAAAGCTAACTTTGAGGGTATTTTGAGCTACTTTGAGGGTATTATTTGTGATCGAAATGCAATTGAAATGTAATTTGAACAATGTTATTTACGAGAATTGGCCTTCTGATGTTAAATGAATACTGGATACGAATACCCACTCTATAGACTACAGTGTACTGTACAAGAGCCTTTACTCTTCGTCCACACTTCCATTCGCCATTCAGAAAGCGTCTTTGCTTGCTTTTATTTAGTTCAGCCATCATTGTCGGCACACAGCTCAGCCAAATTAAAGGTAAACTAATCCCAAAATGGACCTGCCTTTACGGATAGACTCGCCGTTTAATTAATAAACTGTCGCCTTTTATTTTTGGATTACGAATACTCTTGTGGAGTGATGGCTGCCTGGTACTCATCAAGTTTGTTTTTGTTAATGTTCTAGTGAAATATTTTTAGAAAAGTCTACGTTCAATACATACCTACTTAGCATCATCTGCTCATAGGAGGCCAACGCTGCTGAAATTCAGTGGCCAACTATTGGGCAGGCAATCTATAAAAGTCGAACCTATATTGATATGAAAATAAAAAAGAACACCACCGAATGGTTTGCAAGATATGAGAGAATAAAGAATATTACAAACAAACACACAAAGATAGGCGCATAAAACATAACACTTTCCTTGCAGTCGGGTAAAAATAATCATCTTGATTCTTGTTTTGATCTTATTCCATTGTAGAATGTGTGACGCTTTCATTTAAAAACTATAAAAGATAATATGCAGCTTAAGAAGAAATGTTCTTTTAACATTACAAAAGCAATTTAAATCCTTGTATAAAATTACTCGCGTAAAAGAACTAAAAGTAGTTTTAACAATGTCACAAAGTTCAAGTAAAATTAAGTACAATTTAAGTTCTTCCATAATTACATACAGTTGTGTTAAGTTCGTTATGATATATGTTCTGAAATTAAACCAAAATTAAAAATTTACAGGCACACGCGTCATTTTACGTAAGAAAATAATTTACAATTTTTTTTCGGGCAAAATTACAGCGAAAGCACCAGAAAAGAAACTATGTAACATAAGTTAATAAATAAGTAAAAGTGCTGTTAACATTTTAACATTTTTTTGCTCCTTTTACAGAATTGAATTAAGTATATTTTCTGACTGACGCTTTTAAATAATTAATGTTGAAAATCCTTAGGGAGGAACGGTAAAATTTCCCGGCATAATGACGGACCAAGTCCCAAGTCTCAGACTGACAGTTGTTCTAACTTTTTTCAGTTTCAAAAATGTATGACCATTGTTATAAAGGCACGAATCTTGAGCACTGATTCCGTAAGTATCATCCTTTATTCATGTTAATAATATCTAGTTAGCACTAAAGCTCTAGATAATGGAAACAGAAAATTAATTTGTTGTGTCTATCAGATTAACGGCAGCCATCTTGCAACTTCATTTTTATTTTCTTTGTTTTAAAATTGTATTCGTCCAGCATGTTTTTCTAAGAAAACTCTGTCTTGCAAAAATAAAAAGTCTGGGTTTATAAATTTCAGAGATAAATCACGATTTTCATTGTACTTTACTGTTAATGTGAACTATATTGTAGAAGAGATTTCTTATTTGACGCGAATGCTAAGTCTACTCAGCAGTAGCGAAGAGTACTCTATTTTCGACGGCTTTCCTTAATTCAGGCATAGGTACCTTTTTAGACTAGATATACTTATCCGGATTTTGTGGTGGTTTATTGGTTTACCTTTAAATTTAAAGATCAATTATTTATTGTAGACACCATTTTTGACGTGACAACGTTTTATAAATTGGTTTGCCGGGTGACACTTCAAGAAACTGCGTTACGCTCCGCTGACGTTATGCGCTCACAATGAGAGCGAGTGAGAGGCACGCGGGCATGGTTAGCCCGCCTAAGAGCGAGAGAGACAGACATAAAAAGTGAAAAGCACGCGTCCCTTCCACTCGAGCACAGTTGTTGTCACGTAAAACTTTCGCCCGTATACCGACTTTACAGGCAACCAGTTTTTTAAATTAAATTAAATACCTATAAAAAACAAAGCCTAAGTTAGGTGTTACAAAGGGCGGCATTATCGCCCAAAGCGATTTCTTCCAGGCAACCTTGATGGACAAGAACTTGAGGAAGGTGAAGGGTAGGGTGTCGAAACTTAAGAAATTAAGTAGAATGCAAATAACGACAAAACATAATAATATATACATACATAGGTAAACATACCTCATAAAAAATTAAAAAAAACGTCTTTATAAAAATGGCACTCCTCACTACTGATACTCAGTAACAATATGTTTATATTATGATTAGGTTCATCGATCTATCTATAGGTTTAGGGATCAATAACAATACACGAGTAAGGAAAGCAACGAACAAAAATAATTAAAAGAAACAGTCCACAATTTCTCAGAAACAAAAATAATATCACGTAACAATAATTCATTAAGTTGCTGAATTTGTCCAAAACGACGTTGCTGATTTAGAATTTTATTCCAATCTTCTTAAAAAACACGCTTATTATTCAAATAATTACTTCGGGATTGCTTTGTGAAATAATTAAAAGTCATGTAAGAGTTTTTTCCCTCGAGCGGTAGAGACGTAGATTTTTCGGTTTGTTTTATTTTACTTTTGAATACCATTTAAATTCATGGGTCCTTTCTTTTAGCTCTTATTCGAGTTGTCTTTTGGAATTATTAGACTTTGCTTTTTATTAAATGCTAAGTTAAATAATGAATAATAAAATGTAGTTGATCTTAGACCTACGTATGATATTTCAGTTTACGTAGGTGTTTTACGATATATATTAGTAAACTAGCGACCCGCCCCGGCTTCGCACGACTATTTTATGCATGTATTATACATATAAAACTTCCTCTTGAATCACTCTATCTATTAAAAAAAAACCGCATCAAAATCCGTTGTGTAGTTTTAAAGATCTAAGCATACAAAGGGACACAGGGACGGCGAAAAATGACTTTATTTTATACTATGTACTCGTACCTAGTGAAGTGATGATGACTAGCAGCGCTCCGCGGTTTTACCCGCGTAATCCCCGATCCCGTGGGAATATCGGAATAAAAAGTAGCTATGTTATTCCCAATGAATCAATGTTTACTCAAACCAAGTTTCATCAAAATCGGTTATTAGTTTAGGAGCCTATTCGTTACAAAAAAATATTTTCTCTTTCTCTCACAAAACATGCTGTGTTATTACCTCGGCTTAATCAATTCTTTTCCTTTCAATGGTAGCTAGGAAGAAATCGCTTTCAGCAAAGAGGCCGCCCATTTGTTCATCTTATTCGTTTTAGCCTTTTCTCTACTTGGTGTATAATTATCGTGTTCTATGTTCTTTTTTGCGTACAAATAAAGTTAAGTAGGTATAAGGTATATAGGTTAAAATTACTAAATTGATTGCGAATGAATCAAATAGTCTCTGAAAATCGTAAAAAAAAGAATATTACCCAATTGTCAACATTTACATTACTTTTAACTTTAAAATTATAACTTTTAAAAGAACTCTAATTAATCTTCGCGTTTTATTACTGAATTTTAATAACACCCGGAATTGGTATCAATTGTCTTGACGAAGTGAATAATTGCTCGTCAAATAAACTTTGTTTTTATTGAATAAAGAAAGTAAAAAGAATAATTTTATTCGTAAATTTTAAATTAATTACTTGACGCATTAGAGGCAGTTTAATGTCAATCAACAAAATCTATAAAAAATACTATAAGTCCTGACTGACTTGTATATCAACGCACAGCTCAAAGCAATGGACTAAAATTAAGCATACAGATAGTTGCTATAAGGAATTTTAAAAATTCAAACCATCCGCGGTCGAAGCATCAATTGATCATAGTATGTTTAATCATTATTATCACTATCACTACATAGTATAAAACAAAGTCGCTTTCTCTGTCCCTATGTCCCTATATCCCTTTGTATGCTTAGATCTTTAAAACTACGCAATGTATTTTGATGCGGTATTTTTTAATAGATAGAGTGATTAAAGAGGAAGGTTTTTACATATAATACATGCATAATACAGCGAAGCCGGGACGGGTCGCTAGTGTTTTATGTAATAAATGTATTTGCATTTTGTTTGTTATTTCTGAAAACATTTCCTTACCTATCCCAAGTGGTCTACTGTGAAATAATATACGTATTTTGAATTACCATATCATATTTTTACAACACATTTCATTTTCCATCACCAACAAAGGTATATCAGTGTCTATTTCATGACAATAAGGTTTAAATTCGTAAGTTTTGTAAACTCACCATACAGATTGCGGAAGTATGCTCCCTGCCTAATAAACGGTAATAAGTATTTTTCCAACGTCAGGAATTCTCAGTCCTGACGTGAAAGATTGATGTCAGGAAGCGCCTGAGAAAACTCTGTGGGGAAGTTTTATATGAACTCATATATTTACGAACTCGTGTTTATTTTTCCGTGAAAATGTGGTGATTAGAGTTGTTAGTGTGATTTTTCTTTGAAACTTATTAAAAGGTTCGTGAATAAGGTCGTTAAAACTCGCGCTACGCTAACCTCATTTTGTAACTAAATATTAGTTTTTAAATTAAGAACACGATTGAAACTTTTTTATCGGTCAGAGACCAAAAAGATTTTTAGCTTATTAAAACTTAAACACATTCTAATTTCAAATATAGTTAGGAGCCTCTCGTGCCTCTCTGTGAAATATTTTTAACAAAAGGATTTTTGAAAATGGGAATCTGATACTGAAACTTGCAGACAAATAAACACTACAGTCAGAGTTGAAAACGTACTGTTACACGTTGTACTTATAATTGAAACTCCCGGACCGTAATAATCTACATTTCTTTGTCTAAAAGTTAGTTGTTGCTCATGTTGAAATACTTGGACTTTTCAATGGCGTACCGTCTTGTAGCTGTCTTATTATTTCGAACTATATCTGGTTTCCATTTTCTTTACAATATTTTGTAAGAAAAGTTCTTTTTAAGTACAATTCAAAGGAAATGGTGAAACATAATAAACTTCAACGCAAAATGTTGGTTAAAACTCATCACGTCGCATTTATTTTTATTCAAAGAGAACCTTAATTCTAAAATTAAAGAATTTAAACATACTCGGAACAAGGGGAACAATGGTTTGAAAGCTAATAACCTATATTGAGCGAAGATTTAAAAACAGTTTTAGGGTTCCGTACCCAAAGGGTAAAAACGGGGACCCCTATATTACTAAGACTTTACTGTCCGTCCATCCGTCCGTCTGTCATCAGGCTGTATCTCATAAACCGTAATAGCTAGACAATTGAAACTTTCACAGAGTATGTATTTCTGTTGCATACAATATGGTACGGAACCATTCGTGCGTGAGTCCAACTCGCACTTGGCTGGTTTTATTCATAGCGAACCTTTATTATTAATATCAAAGAATTTAATATACTGATAAGAAGGACAACAAGCGTTTGAAAGCAATCCGAATTGGAACAGCGCGCGGCGGGCCGATCGCCGTATTCTTATGCAGCGCGTCTTGACTGCGTTTGCGTCATAACTATTCGTATTACCGTCATTTCTTAAGACGCACACGTCACGCGCTCGCCGTATTGCCCTAATAGAACGTGAGCTACGCATCTTTTGTATCGCACAAAAACGGGATCGCGCTAAACACACTGTCACTTGACGTGACATAAATGTCAACTTTATTGTCACCTAGGAAGATCAATCAAACATTTCGTATGGCAACAGCCGCCCAATTGCCGTATTCTTATGCAGCGCGTCTTGACTGCGTTTGCGTCATAACCATAGATTTCGTATTGCTAAGACGCACTCGTCACGCACACGTTACACAAACCTAAACGTCGCGCGCTCGCCGTTCGCGCTTAATTTTGACGTGACATAAATGTCAAATTAATTGTCACCTAGGAAGATTAGTCAAAAATTTCGTACGGCAACAGTGAGGTGATATGTACAACATACTAGAGAGGTCAGCGCCGTACACTGCCTCATTCCGTCCAACTGCACAGATAACACACCAGACGACTTAGTCGCTTGTTAGTTCGTAGAGGTTAAAGCGCTCGTGCATTTTTAATCAAAAATATACGGAAAATTACGAAAAATGACTCACTGCGTATTTAGAAACTACACAAACCATAGTAGAAATATTTCTAGAGCGGAAGAAATAACCTACCACAGGTAAATAACTAGATATTATCGATTGAAAATTAAATACGAACATCATTTTTTAGCCGCCATATTGTGACTTGTTTCGCGTCATTTATAAATGAGCATATACAGCAGAGGTGACTGTAGGTAACTTTCCTGTTCAATATTGGAAATATTGGTTCAATAGTGGAATTTGGCTTTTATTAATAATTTCTACGATTGGCGTAATATTTGTGTGTAATGTTAAATATAATTTAAGTAGTACATAACGTTGTGTTTTTTAAATTTTAAGAGATAGGTATTTAATAGGACTGAATTTGCCTTAGATCACTGATAGACGTGTGACAAGCAAAAAAACTGGTCAAGTGTTGTTTTGTCTTGTATTTTGTTGTTGTCAACTTCACCTTTTAATAATATTAGTAGCTATAGATGTAAGTAGGTACCTATAAAAAAAACTGGTGAAGTGTAAGAAACACAGACAGATGGACAAATGAGCGATCCCATAAGGGTTCCATTTTCCTCTTGAAATACAGAGCCCTAAAAACCCTTAAATAATAGGAAAGGATTAACACCTACCCACGTAGATACAATATTAAGTAGGTAGAATAATAAATTATGTCGCATCTGCGCGCATTGGTTATCTATGAGAACATGACAACCCCCGCTTGCCCCTCGCATGCCCCGCGGTCATCAAATGGGCGGACTATATTTGTTTGAAATAGTTTCTCTAGTACGTAGTACATATCACCTCACTGTACGGCAACGCTTGTTTCACGCGTAGAATGCGCGTAGGTGAAGTAGACGTGCAGCATACGTGCAGCATACGTGTAGTTAACGTGACGATTACGCGTAGTTTTATTTTACAGGAATACCGATTATTGTTTGCGTCAACGTAACGTATGCGTCAACTACACGTGCACTTAACTAATGCGTCATAAGTTACGGCAATTGGGCGGCAGCTTGTTTCACGCGTAGGTGAAGTAGACGTGCAGTTAAAGTAATGGTTACGCGTAGCTTCATTTTACGGCAATACCGATTATTGTTTGCGTGCACGTGACGTATGCGTCAACTGGACGTGCACTCGACTCATAAAATACGGCGATCTGGGGGCAGTACGTATGACCTAGGTGGAGTTTTAAAACACTTTTTTATGAGGTATATCAGTCTCCTGCTTTGATATACAGCCACATTGCGAAGGAAAATCAGCAGAATTAAGAGGCGTAGATAATTTTACTTGTTGAATTTATGCCGTAGTAACATTAGGGCATCTGACCGCCAGTATTTTGTACTGATTACGCCTGACGGAGCTTTTGGGTACCATTGGTCGAGATATTTTTGCTTAATGTAGTTCGGGGGTTGCAAAATGTACTGTTTGTAAACGTTATTATGTAAAACTTAACGTGGAACGGAGGACACTCCTTAGGAAGGGCTGGGGTGAGGGAAGAGGTGACTTGATTTTCAATTGTTTTTTGAACGAAGTTTTAAGCCTCATTCCACTAGGATCCACCAACGAGGCTCCACAACTTTAGGCTTGGGAAGTATATAGAATCTAAAAATAATAATAATAAAAAATGATTCCACTTCGATCCACTTTTTACAATGGTGGAAGGTGGAAGTGGATAACACCACACAAGACATGCCCAAGACGATTGAATAACCAAGACGATCGAAACAAAATGTGAGCCTTTCCCCCTTTTTGCAGTTGTAGCCAAAGAGTCAAATTGAAAAAAACTACAAGTTTACTCTTGTAAATCGTTCTAAAAATGCTTTCGTTGCTCCAAAATTTTTGATCTCATCGCAGATACTGGCACAATTTAATGTATGAACCTACCTACAGACTAGTTGTCTGTTAATGATGTCGTGTTGTGTTGTGATTCTGACCTATTCTCAGTGGACGAATGGCTGGCTTACTCGACGGTTGACCGGCGACCGAGCACCACTCATTGTTTAAACATACTTGGCGAACCAACTCAGACTGCCGAAATAATGACACAGCTTAAACAACATTCACCAAACATCAATTACGACGACAAAGAACCCGTCCTACAAAATAGATGTGGCAAAAATTTAATAAGCTACCAAATTGCGTCATCAATTCCACGTTGATCTATAAACCGGGGATGAACTCATTAAGTTTTGTGTCGGATTTCGATGCGGAGCTGCCATTTTGTCACTTGTCACGCGATCTATGATGTCATCGGCCGGATTGAATGGCGTGAACGCTATTAATTTTGATAAGCGCGCCTGTTGAGTATTTAATGCCGTGGGATATAAGAGATGGCGTTGTTATGTTTATTTATTGTTGTAAACAATCGCTCTTAGATCTATAGCTTTTACCGCAATTTCGAACGATATCAAAGGATTTACAAAGACGCTACTGAATTATATTAGCTTATCAAAGAAAGATATGCAAAACGACATTTGCATATCTCTATCTGTAACTGATGTAATGAAACGAAATACTACGCAAACGTTAATCGAGAATGAAGTAGGTAAGATAATAGAAAATACGAAGTGTGGAAAATTTACCGTAAGGTAGTCTGTTATCTCTCCTGAAATTGAATAAATATTCGCCGTAACGTTCCATTTTCCGATATCATTTTACAAATTCAATCCGTAATTTTCGATCTCTAACCATTCTCCACTCCCTCACCCCCAAATTGATCTGCAAGCTATTATATTCACACTTATTACGTTGACATCACAAAAAGATTGAGTCGGAAAAGACGGGAGCTGTTATCTCACGGATTATAATAAAGAAAGCTCACGATTTATCCCAATGTCCAAAGACATTTTAATAAAGGCGGAATTCGTGGAATAAATAATCGAATTAGCCGAACACCCCTTCTTTTGGGTGATAAATAAAAAAAAATAGCTCTATAAATAAACTTTAGAGCTTTCTATTCTCGTCTAATGAGTTAGAAGGGGGAGAGTACGCTCCAGAATTGAAACAGTTTGCTCCAATAAACCATTTGTATTCAAACGGGCTAACGGTCGGCCGCATTTTAATTTACTTACTCGAATTAAAACTGCGCGTGATTCGAATTCGATCCGTTTTACTACTATACTTTATTTTTATCGTTGATTGAAGACGTTTCCTTGTTATTATTAAGGTTTTGTTAGGATCCACTCGACACAATTGAGTTCGATAGGAAAATAACGAGGAGGTACCTTCGAGGCATATTTTGTAAATTGACTATAACTTTTGGGTGACGAGGTCGATTGTCTCCGATCGTTTATTCTTTCAATTTGCTTATTGGACGTCTTTGTTTTTCAAATTGAGTAGCTGGAGTGACGGAATTGGAGCGCTCTTGATGGCTCAAGTTTTTGCTTCGAAATAAATCTGTTTTCTGTTGATATTTCGAGTTCATCATTAGCGTTACTTTCATTTTTTTTTCAGGAATTTATCAGGAAGATTTCATTGTTTATTTGTATTAATCAATACATATGTCATAACATTGAAAATCAATATGAATATATTCAGAAAAACATGAATGTGTTTTCTGTTATTCTTATTCACGCTGTCCGTGACAGCTCAAATTCTTTTAATGAATTTCTACCCTTTTAATTTCCATATGCCAATCAGCGGACACGGACGACATTTTTCTGTCTTCCCGAATTGTTTTCGACGCCATTGTTATGACAATGTCCGTCAGTGTTATCGGACAACTTCCCTGACCGGACAATGATGTCATTTAAATTCTTTGGGACTTACGCGGCAGCGGCGAGGGGTCTAGTCGAAAGCGCCCGCCGTTATCGTCAGATTCGATGTTTATATTTGCACAACAATCCTTTGCAGCACGCTCGATGCTTTGTTGTGGTAATTTCATTAGAAGAGGTCGCCATCCGCTGAATATTAATAAGAGGCGAGTTCGCACGCTTTTGCTCCTGACTCCTGACCGAACCCGCGTTTTATTCGCGCACTTTCCCATCTAACTCTACTTGTTTTATTGCTGCGGTAATTGCGTTCGGTACCTTTTTAACAAAGGTAATGTTGGATCATTTGTTTCTTGTTGCGAATGCATCAGTTTTATAATTTAATTTTGTTTGAGAAATGCAATTTCACATTTTCAACTGATCAAAGCTTTGTGTTTAATTTCTTGTTTTAAATTTTCAGTTTATGTAATAAGTAGTTTATGAAATTTAATCTGTTGTTATTTAATGCTAAGTATGCTGGAAATTACTACGACCTTAATATCAATAACGGCCCAGTTGGCACAATGGTCACCATGCCGGACTGCCAAACATAGGGTCGTGGGTTCGATTCCCGCCTCAGACATGTATTTATGCTTAGATATTTGTCTGTGGTCTGCTTGTTTCTATGTATTATAAGTATATATTTATACTTATAATACAAAAGAAAAGTATATAAGTAGTATATCCGTTGTCTAGCACCCATAACACAAATCTAGTTACTTAGCTTGGGGCTAGATGGCGATGTGTGGATTGTCCTGCAATATTTATTTATTTATTTATTAATAAACTTAACTTATCATAGACAGACAATAAATATATCTTACCAGTTAGAAATAGCACTATTACTCGCCTAATAATTTATTGCTATACTCAAATCAGCAAGCCAGACAAATCACTGCGTTTTTATAAGTTCACTAGCTGTCCCGGCAAATGTTGTGCTGCCATATTTTAGGTACAAAAAAAGACCTAACGAATATACACAAAAAAATTCATACAAAACGGTTCAGCCGTTTAAAGGTGGAGGTTTGTAACTAACACCGCGACACGCGAATTTGATATACATAGAGTAAATAAAAAAACAAAAATACGGATGGTGAAATCAATTAAAACAAAAATAAACAGTTTCCTTACGCCTTGGACACGCCCCGTGCACGCATGATATTCAACTTCAAAATAACAAAAGAGAAAAAAAAGACCTATAGAATTTTATCGACTCAAAAACTTCGAAAAAGTTTTCTCCATATCGAAGTCCCTGGATGTAAACCAGTATAATCACTGGTTATAAAACAGCAGCCACCTGATACCGGTGCTTACTACGACAATCTAATTACGTTGAGAAAAACGTGTGTGGAAACATGAATCATCTTTCATCATGTGAGATGAAATAGCGGCCATTTTGGCGGCAAAATTGTTATAAAAAAATTGGTAAACCTTCTTAAAAACTGTTAAGGATAGTGAAAATACATGGTTATTAATATAGTACCTGTATCCTGGAGACCTAATTTATGCAGGATAATTTTAGAAGAATCTTTTGTCATCTGTGGATTTTCATACAAAGTATGTTTAAACTGGTGTGTGTGGATCGACCTTAATACTATCACATTTGTATTGTACTGTATAAAATTAAAGTTTTCCACTCTTTTATCGCCAGTAAAATGAAAGTCAGTGAAATAACCCACCTAAATAGTTACGAGCAGTAAATTCTTCAACTGCACTTAACTAACTCATTTCATTCAATACCACTTCAGTTAATCGTCTTCAGACTTGCAATTTAGTGCAGTCATTAACGAATGTACCAAGAAAATATCTACATGTAACTGAAGAGCCGAATTTTATAGGTACTTACTTGGCAGAAAGTATGCCTACGTAAATACTTCTCAACAAAAGAAGGATGCCCATATACTTAGGAGATTTAGGCCTCTCTAAAACTTGTTATGACGTTGTTTGTAGGCAAACAATTCCCTTTTACTAGCTACATCCCGCGTCTTTTTTCGAGTTAGTATAACTCTAAGTTATATTGATATCCTACAAACACAGTATACTTAATAGTTAAAATGAACTACAAACTTAAACATTCCTACCAATTTAGATGTCGAATTTCCAAAAAATCTTCTCTTAGTGCTCGCTTGCGTCTTAAAAGGAACCCAAGTTTCAGATTCGTAGCTCACAGTTTCAGAGATTCGTAAATAAGTATTTTTCTTTTTAATGTAGTAGGTAAGTTCCTAATAAATGTACCTTAGTGTCCAAATTTCATCCTGATCTATTTAAATTTTATTGTTTACAAATATACCCAAGTAACACATTTGGTAATAAATAGCTTGCATATAGTATTTTTTTGGAACCTTTAGTAATAAAATCCACCTTGATTAAGTTCTATATAGGTGGTTAGAACCTATATGCAACCTATATATTACCAAAGGGAGAAAAATTGCAACTCATTTATAGTTGCAGAAGTGTTGCATAAGAGTTCGAATTGTTACCCTGAGTGGTACTTGGAACTAACGGTGCAAATTGCGCGCTGTGAATGAATGATTGAATGATAAAGCAATACATTCATTCGTTGAGTGATTAATTTGTCATAACTAGTCTTATTTTCGGCGGAGATAAACGAAAAACGGTGTGCTTTGTTCTATTGTGTTAATTGTGACAGCCATATTGCATCTATTTGGTGAGTATTAAAAATGTACGTGTAAACCGCAGCATTATATCATGGAGCCCTTGCAAATGGTTTTTTATCGTGAAACCATGGTATATTTACTTAGTAAATTTTGATGCGCCTACAATTTAATCAAAAAATATCTAAAAATATATGCTGATCAAATAAATAAGATAATACTTTACAACAATTTGGTTGTTAAAAACCTAACATTATAGTTTCACAAAAAGTATAATATCAACAACAGTTATTAAAACTTATTTTGTTAAATGTTATTGTAATAAAATACCATTAAACAAAATGCTTTTCAAGGTTATTATTTTTAAACATGGCGATTTAAAGTAGACCTTTTAGTTCTTATTTTCACTCATTTGTTACCTTATTGGAACTCTTAAGCCCAAAAATCACTCATTAGTACCTAGTAGTGATATTTTTCACTTCACAGGTCTTGCTGTCTCTACTTTGAATTGGGGATCCTCAAGACGGGTACAAAACCCATTGTGAAGGTTAATAAAGTAAAAAAAAAGTAAAATTTACTTAACTTGTAAAGTCGAGGACTGTCTGTACAACTGTCTGTGCAACTGTCTGTCAACTGTTTGTGCAACTGTCTGTTGTCTGTGCAACTGTCTGTTGTCTGTGCAACTGTCTGTTGTCTGTGCAACTGTCTGTTGTCTGTGCAACTGTCTGTACAACTGTCTGTCACTGACTGGTACTGTCTGAAACTGTCTGGTACTGTCTGGTACTGTCTGGTACTGTCTGGAACTGTCTGGTACTGTCTGGTACTGTCTGGTACTGTCTGGTACTGTCTGGTACTGTCTGGTACTGTCTGGTACTGTCTGGTACTGTCTGGTACTGTCTGGTACTGTCTGGTACTGTCTGGTACTGTCTGGTACTGTCTGGTACTGTCTGGTACTGTCTGGTACTGTCTGGTACTGTCTGGTACTGTCTGGTACTGTCTGGTACTGTCTGGTACTGTCTGGTATTGTCTGGTACTGTCTGGTACTGTCTGGTACTGTCTGGTACTGTCTGGTACTGTCTGGTACTGTCTGGTACTGTCTGGTACTGTCTGGTACTGTCTGGTACTGTCTGGTACTGTCTGGTACTGTCTGGTACTGTCTGGTACTGTCTGGTACTGTCTGGTACTGTCTGGTACTGTCTGGTACTGTCTGGTACTGTCTGGTACTGTCTGGTACTGTCTGGTACTGTCTGGTACTGTCTGGTACTGTCTGGTACTGTCTGGTACTGTCTGGTACTGTCTGGTACTGTCTGGTACTGTCTGGTACTGTCTGGTACTGTCTGGTACTGTCTGGTACTGTCTGGTACTGTCTGGTACTGTCTGGTACTGTCTGGTACTGTCTGGTACTGTCTGGTACTGTCTGGTACTGTCTGGTACTGTCTGGTACTGTCTGGTACTGTCTGGTACTGTCTGGTACTGTCTGGTACTGTCTGGTACTGTCTGGTACTGTCTGGTACTGTCTGGTACTGTCTGGTACTGTCTGGTACTGTCTGGTACTGTCTGGTACTGTCTGGTACAGTCTGGCACCGTCTGGCACTGTCTGGCACTGTCTGGCACTGTTTGGAACTGTCTGACACTATCTGTAACTGTCTGGAATGAAACTAATGTACGGAACCCTCAGCGCGTGAGTACGACTCGCACTCGACCCGTTATTATTTTAATTAGATCTTGTGGTTCTAAATGAGAAAAAAATGGAACCGATATACGCTTTACAGTGGCATATAAGAGTATATTAGACCTTACAAAGGCAATTACACTAAGGTTCCAAATGAGCTTCAATAATAACTCTTAAGCCACTACAAGTGATAAATAACTCATATATACTACTTATTTAGTACTAAAGGTGCCAAATGAGGGAAAAATACCACCTATTAGGGCACAGTTCTTTAGGGGGGATTTTAAGATGTCATATGCCTCTTTGAGTTCTAAAAGAGAGAAAATTAAAACCTTTATGCGCCTATGAGTAATAGATTCGGCTTAATGCTACCATAGGTAATAAAGAAGAAACAAAAATCCCTCTAAAGCAACCATTAGTGATAAGAGTTACTCATTTGCAAATTCGAGTGCTGTTTGCATCTTTAAGTAATACCAAACACTCTTGCATCACTAATATGCTACCTACAGTTGCAAAATAAGTTCCAAAATTCACTAACGTGCTACTTGGGTAGTACCTATAAAACATCATATAAAGCCAGAAGATTTAACCACTGAATTTCAAAGTATTGTGCTTCCAGAAATACCTAATATATATGTTTCTTCGCGTAGTATTACTATTTGAATATTTTTGCATGTCTTCGGCATGCAGTGTTAAATCTGTTCGAAGCTCACGTTTCAGTGGAGGAAACCGCGTAAGTTTCCCCAGTTCCGCTGTATGCAGATCAGGTTTGGATGCGACATATAAAGTGACGTATTCGCGATACAATATAGCTGTTTACTATGAGCCAGTACGGTTGCTTCGACTTTTAGAAAATATACCAACTTGTCAGTGAGATCCCAAAATAGAGCAAAGCCTTTATTATAATAAAGTATCATTGGTTATCGATTTGAAACTTGAATTCAATTGGAATTCACCGCTCTTAGTATTCATATCTATATATGTACATATAAATACTTTTTTACTGTATGTAGTTACCTACTTCATGATTTTTAATGTAGTCATATACTCATATTATTTTTACGGCCAGTCTGAGTCTAGAAAACATTATTCTAATAACAAATTTTAATGTAAGCAAATAAAGCTCAGTTTGCGGTAGCGCTTCCTCGCTGAGAGGTAATTTGACTAATGCAAGCAACACTTATGGCGTCTACTGTACCAGGAGTTTTCAAGTAATATTGTTTATGGTAAGCAGAAAATCTTGTCAAAGCTCTATTGCCTTGCCAGTAGTACCATTGGAATTCATAGGATAAAGATTTTATGCGGAAGTGTACTCCTTATTTCTATATGACATCAGAAAGTTTTCTGAGCTAGAGTTCCTACTCTCGAATTTTCTAAGAAAATGTCTACTCTTGTTCTATGAGTGTGTTGTTCTTTTAATGTAAGTAAAATAACAGTTTCTATACAATTTCGAAAAGTTTATATGAGCTTCTGAATGTCGTTACTTCGTCTTATCTTTAGAGCTAAGAATTATTTTGTATTAATATTAGTTTTGTTTTTAATGTTATTTAAGTCTTAGTTTATAAGTCAGAATATTAAAGGCATATTCTTGTATCTCAACAATTTTACGAAATAATAGTCATCAATTTTAAGAAGATTTTTGAAAGCTATTTTTACTGATAAATATTTTAAAACATAGATATTACATATAAACGTAGTTATTTAATATTTATTAGTAAAAAAATTATAGCTCATGATCAATATACTATAGAGAATTTGTTAGCTACCACCTTTATTAAAGGAAAATGGCCATTTACGATACAATTCTGGCCCCAGCTGTACATTAAAGTAAGTCAATATTTTATATATAAAATCACAAGTGCATTAAACTGGATGCATGTGGCTCCATCTGGCGCCGCTGTTTATGTCCTATTAAACTGGAGTGTTTCAGTATTGTGGTGTCATGATAGACTGAGTGGAGACCGAGTTTTAGAGCTCACCTTATGTCTTAGTTATGGGATTTGACATTAAAATGAACCTTTTGTCTTTGTTGAATACTGTCTACATAAAATCGTCTAAAATCGCCGTTTAGTCGTAAGATAAAACTTTAGGAAATGTACGTAAGTACCTACTACTTTTATTTGAAGCCACTTTAATAACAGTTTGTAGTTTTTATTATTTTTGGTAAAAATATATGGAGAAAACAATAACAATATTGGCTAAAATATGGACCCGTTTAATGGTCCTTGAGGAAGACTCTATTAGTAGGAACTTTACACCAAATTTATGAGGCAATCTCTTGTATGAAATACTACGGCCCCAATATACTTTCTGCTGAACTTACATTGTAAACAACTTTATATTACCTTACTGTTATGGCAAGGAAATATTTACGGGAACAGGCTTTAAGTTCGAAAGACCACTTTTTATTATCATATTACATTTTTTATTAGATTGAACTGCAACTGTTTTGCACATTCTCCTTTATGACCAAATTAAATATCTAAAAAGAGATCATTTATTTCCTAGAATTCAACTAGGATTTTTTTAATTACCATTACTTAAGTTATTTAAAACGAGTTTTCAATATCCAAGGTAAATTTTCGTTTTACAGAACAATTGTCTTTAATAAAAACTATAGTAATTGTTTCACTAGTAACTGCTCAATTAAATTGCTCAAACTGCATTTTTTTTATAAAAGTGTGAAAATGTTCATTCGTTAAAAGTAAACGAGAAATCGACATGCAAACATACAAATAGACTACAAAAACATATTAACCAGAAGCGTTTCATATTAATGCACGCTATTAACCGCTGAACGCTCGATAAATTCCCGAGAGCGATAGAAAAGCGATTTATTCAAGTATCGAGAGCGTATGAAATATCGTATTCGCGTGCTCTTGTGACTGCGTACTGTAAGCGGCCTTACTCAGTCATTCTATGTAAAAAAATGAATAATGTAGGTAATATTCTTGATAGATTTTGTACACCTATTGAAGTATATCCAGGTTTATTCTTCTAGGCGAGTATGCTACATCTTCGACCTCATTGTCGCTTCGTATCAGGTGAGATGTGGTTAATTGCAAGTCTATTTTGCCACAACTGTCATGATTCGTTTATATGAGGTGCTGGAACTCCATCTCACTTGAGAGTCGAAACCAAAAACCCTATCTTACTTGCTCTAGTCACACGTAGATATGGTCTGAAACGAACGTATTAGGGCTCGTTCGGACAACACGCGCCCGCTTGCGTGGTCTGGCATAAATTAAATTTGTGAACTATGGATGTGTCATAAGACTCAAATTATAAATACAACACAAAGCGAGTTGTACGCGTGTGGTGCGCGTAGCGGACGCGTGGCGGGCGCGTGTCTTCTGAACGAGCCCTTATTATAGCCGCGCGCAAACGTCGTAAGCATTTTAATACGCTAACACTAGAGTACGTTTCATCAACAAACAGTTCCTATGCCGTGATGTTGGCTCCGCTGTCTCCATGTATTTAATATAGCACATTCAAGGTACTTATATACTTATTTCCATTGCTGCCAACTTTACGGCATAGGAACTATTTGATAAATCGAACTTTAATTAGCACTGTAAGCGCTGTTCATCCAATTTGATTACCATCAACAGCGAGTTACTAAAGCAAGTGTGATAGGTTATCGAGTCTGGGCATAGGTATGTAATTTCTATCCTCATCATCATTCTACCAGATATTTTGATCCAGATATTACCTTTGGCGTGGAATATCACTGAACGTCACTAAGGTGGGTTGCTAAGGAAAATATCCAAGGACATTGGAAATACTCAGTATAATCCTGTTTATATGAAAATATCAGAGTAGAAAGACAGTTGTGACGCTAGCATAGGATAAAACAGTATAGTATCATACATTATCGTTGTCAACAATTGACAGGAAACATACTTTTTGTTCTCTTTAAACCGATTGTTTTAAGGCGGATGTGGACACAATATGTCGACTTTGAAAACTAGTGAAAATTGTAAATTATTTCGTGATTTTTCTTATCAAATTTCATTTAGTAGATTAATTCTCGTACTATTTTTACAAAACAGGGCCTAAAATATTGAATGAAAATTACTCTGCATGAGTTTTGGCCTGGATAGCACCTTTTAGTTAGATATAGAACACAAAAATAATAATGTTTATTGAGTCGCACTTAATAATTATGTGACATCACGTGTGTAGGTAGGTAAACTACTTACTTTATTTAGGTCAACAAAAATTCTGTGCAAGCTGTAGTTGGTATTTAATTTCTGGGTAATAAAAAGGAATAAAATATTCTTAAAAACAATTATATAATAAAAACTAAAATTAATAAATAAATACCTACAGATCGTACACTGCTCAAAAAAAATCGAAAATTAAAAAAAATTGGACCTAAAAGTTAATAATAACTAACCCAAATCAAAGTCGATAAAAAACAACTAAAAGTTATTATATCAGTGAATATAATAAGCAAACCTTCGAAAAACTTACTAAAAATACGAACTTTTCTATGCGAAAACAATTTAAAAGTATTCGGGAAACTCATTTTTTTTTCGTACAAAGTTTATTCAGTGGGTATCTATTATCGTTTATTTTCATCCTAATCTTCCCAAATTACTTGGGATCGGCTTTTTGGAATCATTTCTGAGATACTCTGAATTCTTTCAAGGGTATCATAGAGATGAGGTCAAACGTTGGAGGCCCATATAAAAGGCTTCCGAGGCAACGGTAAACTCTTTGGGTAAGATGCAAGAGAGGAAAATGACTTTTGATATAGAAAATTAATTACCTTGTTTCTTGTTACCTACATGCATGTATGTGTACACATATCTACCTTTATCCATTACCCGTATGGCAACAAATAGTTAGTCACTACATAGTATAAAACAAAGTCACTTCCCGCTGTCTGTCCCTATGTATGCTTAGATCTTTATAACTACGCAACGGATTTTGATGCAGTTTTTTCAATAGATAGATTCAAGACGAAGGTTTTGGTACATCAATCAAAACTACCTCGCGTACGAAGTCGCATGCAACAGCTAGTAAGTAATAAAACAGAAGGTTAATTTAAAAGGAATGTCATAGGTTTTGGATCTGCATTTTTAATGTTCAATTCTGAGAAGCCTACTCAGTATTCAATATCAGTTAATAGAATAATGATTATAAACAACCTCTTCCACATGCTACCTACTAAATATCTCTTGAGACGTTCAATCAGACGTTATTTGATATATTTTTGTTACATTATACTCAACTAATTAGTAGAATTATACTAATTAGTATTAGAGTATTTTTAAAACAATACGAATATATGAACCTTTGATGTATCTAGCTACCTTCTGGGTAGTGTAAACAGTTTGTTTGCCTTTACTTCAAATTTAGAGTGATTATTCATAAATGCGATCATGTTCGTAAATGAAATACCTATTTTTTATTTATATACGAATACCTCTTTCAATTTAATGTCTCAATCGCTAATAAGCACTTAGTATTACAAGCAATACCTTAGGGGCTTGTTAGAATTACTCCAAACAAAGCCAAGTAAAATACATTTGCATTGTTTACTCCGATTTATTCTTGCAACGTGTTTTACGATTTTTGTATTGTCGTTTCTTTTGAATTTTAAATATCGCGCTTTCCGATGGGGTTTCTCTTACGTGAGTTTATTTTTGAAGTGAAAACTTCTTTAGCGGCGTTGAGCACTTTTTCTGTAATGGGTATAAAATCTTAAACTCGCGTCAGGACACGTGACCTGATCGAAAAAGCGTAAGACGGATGGAGAGTAGACAGCTATCCCCTCTCTACGGCGCGGCGAAAATGTATGCCTGGGCCTACTGTTTTTAATTTGGCTGTGAGTGTATTAAGACGTACATATGGTATTTTTTAACGGACGACTATTGACGGACGACAAATGTCGGACGATAAATGTCGGACGACTATTTGTCGGACGACTATTGACGGACGACAAATGTCGGACGACTATTGACGGACGACAAATGTCGGACGACTATTGACGGACGACAAATGTCGGACGACTATTTGTCGGACGACTATTGACGGACGACAAATGTCGGACGACAATTTGTTGGACGACAAATGTCGGACGACTATTTGTTGGACGACAATAAATGTCGGACGACTATTTGTCGTCCGACTATTTTTTTTTTTTTCATCTAAAACTCTTTTTGCGTATGTTCTCGCGACATATGAGATTTTACACAGATATACAGTTTTCACTTCTGCCTGCACTCCCGGAGTGTTTTTGTATTTGTTTGCCTCGAAGCCATATCTGGTCATTGTTTATACTTGTTTTAAAGGTTACTTTAAATTTGCTCAGGTAGAATAGGTTGAACTTCATGATACCGTTAGAATATTCCACGAAACCTTTTGTGTGTAAAATTGATAAATAGCGTTATTTTAATTATAGTAATGGCTTCGGTCTTGAGGGATAATAAAACGTAGCTTTACGTGCTTGTATTTTGTTTATAGGATTCTATTCGGTTGGTAATAAACAAGTTGATTAAATTGAGGATGTTTTCTAGTTGATCATAAATTAAGGAGAGTGAAGGCGTGAATACTTGATAGGTACTTACTTTTTTTGGTATATCTATTAGGGGCGGCTGATAATTCCGTAAAGTGAAGCAACGGGCAGATGGTTCAAGCGATATAAGACGGTATCCTCTGCGTATGTCACTATGGAACTTCAAAATAAAATGTCCATATATGTCTATACTTGTAGGGACCTAATCTAAGCCCTATTCAGTAGAAACGCAGTGGACTGTATATACTTAGTTTAATTACAAAGTAGGTACATAGGTAGGTACGTTAGTGCTTTCGGTGACGACAGATTGAAAAGTGGCCGCGCGGTGTCGCGATTTATACTACTGGCTACTATTTCCTACCTAAACTGTTGCAAATAGCAACAGAAGTGAACTGTATGATCGTCCCTAAAACGGTATTTCCTATAGTGCACCAGACGTTAAACTTGCATTTTAAAGAAATGACACTACAATACATCAAATTACCCGCGCTACATACTAGCAAGGAACTCATCTGCAGATGGTAGTACAAAGGCGCATACCTATTATACTATTTTTACCGACTTCATACAATAGAAACTCGAAATATGAATAATGCCCACACTATATACGTCAGACAGTACCCAGATATAAATCTTTCAATAATCGATGTTGCTCCGATGTTTATTTATTGCATCGATACAAAGTATCGAGATATCGGCCGTGAGCTTTTTTCTCGATAATAACAATGGAAGTGATTTATAGTTCCGTACCTAGACTGTTTCCGAAGTTGAGATGTAAGTTTCACCTTTTGTTGTTCTCACAATGGTGTTAAATGCTTTGTAAATAATGGGAGTTACGCGCGTGAAAATAAGTTTTCACAATTTGTATCGATTAGACACTTTTTTGATATCTACAATAAAAGTTTCAAAACCCAGCTGGAACCAAAAAAATTCTACAGAATATGCCTTTAATATTAACTTTATCCCTAAGTAGAACATACTATTAATAGTTTTAGTTAATTTAAAAAGAAACCTAAATATTAAATCACAAAAATACGACAACCGCTCGCGTACAAAAACCAATTATTCTGTATCAGACGACGACTTGGAAGAATTAGAAGAAAACGAACCAAGTTCAACAATAGCATCGGAATACGTACCCCCTCCAGAAGAAATACCGAAAGAAGTACCACCTTCAGAAGAAAATATAGAAGATCCAGAAGACGTAGTCCCAAGCAGTCTCGATAGAACACCTCACGTATACGGTGGAACACCTCACGTGTATGGAGCACCTCGATACGTGGAAGGAACTACGCACGTTATAGGTGGAACTCCTCATTATACTGAAACTACGCATTACGGTATTCCACCTTATCCTGGGCACATCGACGGTATCCCACACTATCCTGGACAATTCGACAAAAGCTTAGAAGGAACTCACTACATCCCAGGAATAACAACCGGCGGAGATAGTCGACCTCCCGTTAAGAAACCCGATACAGTGATTCGACCACCTGTTATAGGAATATTTGCTCCTGTCGTGCCTCCAATACCGGCTGCTATACCTCCTGTCAACGATTCTGGGAATATTTACATAAGATACCTAACACGTAAGTCTGGGAAATTGGTTCTTCTGTTTCAGATCGCAGCTGAATACTTCGACTTACTAATTTGGCTAATTGTAGAAGTACTGCGAAAATTGTCACAACAACAACAACAACAAATGCTCCTTGATAGATATAATATATTGCTTATGTGGTATAGTTATGCATTAAGGGGGGTTCATACGCCAATGACCTTGGTACACAGCCTACTAAATAGTTACTACTGGCAGCGGTCGCCTTCGTTGGTAAACATTGGTGATTGTTACGAGTGTGTTTTGTTTTTCTCAAAAGTGCTGAGATGGAATTGTAGGTGAGATTTTTACCGACATTTTGTTGTAATTTTGAGTCAAACATTTCCTATAGTTTTGAAGCTATCCTAAACTTAAGAATTAAAACTAGTCTAGCATTGAAATGACAAAGAATTTTCACCTCGAAATTACCCCAAAATATCGGTAAAAGTTTCACCTACAATTCCATCTCAGCACTTTTGAGAAAAACAAAACACATTCGTTACAATCAACAATATTAATTGTAAGTGACGGGTATTTCTGGCGCGTTGCGTTTGGCAGCATAAGCAGCCTTAAGTATTTCCGTTGAAAAGGTAATGTAACAGCAATTTTATCTAAAGTCAAACAAACCTCCATATAGTGCCTATAATTTGTATAATTCGATCATTTCGTGTTACATAATTTATGTTCAGTTGGATTTGTCGACATGGAATGTTACAAACACAATCTAGTTAAATTTTCAGGTATAATCAATAATTTGTAAGGATTAGTTTCATCGTATTGGAATTATTAACAATCCTAATTAATAGCCCAATATGCAAACTGGAAAATAATAAATTTCGTACTGTTTAAATCCGAATATACTTCTATTTACCGCAAAGCTGGTTATTGGGGGATGTATCTAGATTATTGCTATAAATTGGCTGTATAGTTCGTAGATACGTATAGGTTATATCGTATGCATATTTCGATGAACTCTATTCGACGTTGTAATGAAATGTGCCCAGGTATAATAAAATTTAAACCGATAAAAGCATAAATCGATTACGCGATGTAATAATTTTGAATAAAAGGGACGCGTGCCTTTCACTTTTTATGTCTGTCTCTCTCGCTCTTAGGCGGGCTAACCATGCCCGCGTGCCTCTCACTCGCTCTCATTGTGAGCGCATAACGTCAGCGGAGCGTAACGCAGTTTCTTGAAGTGTCACCCGGCAAACCAATTTATAAGACGTTGTCACGTCAAAAGTGAATCAGGTTGAACGAATCTGTTATTGAATATCGTTAAAACCTACAGTATAAAACTTTTTTTTTCGGGCAATGACGTATTTTTTACGAATGTTTTCGACGCTACATTCTAATATGCAGATTAAAGTTTCAATGAAAACAGCACATAGATATAGAAATAAATCAAGCAGCATTGCAACCTGACGCTTCATATATTTCTACTAATCAAATCAAATCAAATCAAATATCTTTATTTCTTTGGATACTTAATACTTAAAAGTATACAGGACCACATAAAAACGTCTTAAAAACTAAGTTAGGATGTGTCCGCAAAACACCACAAAACCTCGAGTTGTTGTTATGCGTCTTAAGGATTTAGAAGTATCAGATATTTATTACACAATTTAGAGATAAAATCATATTTATTCAAACTCTTTCGCCATGTCCCTTGGTTCTCAAACGATCGTCACCGTTGCCAGTGTTTTATATTTGTTATTATCTTTTCTTTAACAATTAAAATTTATTTAGCTATTTTGTAATTAATCTTACAAATAATATTCGCATTTCCACTACATAAATTTCTGTTAAAATTGTACCCTACACAATTTACTCGTTCAGCTGACATTTAGTAGAGCAAGCAAATTGTCGATAGCAACGAATTGCTAACGGAGCGAGTTGCACAAAACATTCGGAGATTTCGCATCGCTGATTAATGAATACTCAGCTTTTATTGAACGTTATATTACTGCTGTTGTTTTATGGTGATGATTGTGACAAAGTGAAATGGTAGTTATATTTTTTATTCGACAAAAAAGTAAAACATTCATTCTATAACCACGGGTCAAGATAGCGTTTCAACTAATAGTTGCTATCCGAAGTTTTCCCGTAAGCATGATCGGTGCAACTCGTTTTGAAACGTCTCAGCTAAATATTTAAATAACTAGTAGTTTCTTTTCTTTGTTTGAGCTGTCGAAAAGTGGTTGAGGTGTTTTTCGAGATTTTTGTAACACGCCATCGATTGGACCGATTTCATTTAAGCTAGGTAGGTACCTACTTACATAAAAATAGTTTCATGATTTCATTTAATTTGAATTTAATCTAGTCTACATAAATAGTGTCATCCTATTAAGCCTTTGACTAAAATAACTGCCAAATATAAACAAAATTAAAAGCAGCAGATTATTATTTTTATTTTTGTGTACGAGTATTTAAAGTGTACAAAACAGTAGATACAAATTTAATAATTCAATAACTAAACCAAATCCACCGCCCCACTCTGTAAATATTTGTTTTTATTTTCACTTTATATTGGTGTGAAACGAAACAGTCGTGAAAAAACGAACGTGAAAAAATCATCAGGTATATTTTGAATTCGCCGGTTTTAGCTTCAACACGATTCAATAGAACGTGACCGTTCTACCTTTCCCGTCAGATATAAACGTATCCGTGATATCCCACTGCGTCCCAACAACATCGCCATCAACATCATTCAATATCAAATATTTGAATCCCGACAATTCCCGTAGTTAGCGTATCGCAATCATTCTGTAATTGGACATCGAGAGGTCATAAGTCCCCGGTCGACGCGGCCGCCGAATTTAGATGCTACTTTTATTTGCGACCAGTGGCCGGCAATAATTCGCATCTACGTGTATCCGAGATTCCCGCTCGATATGACTTTTTGGCGCTTCAACCGATACGGTTTTTTTCGTCAGATATCTCTAATCTGACCCGCGACCTCCAACGGTGACCATTCCATGAATATTTTAACTCCTGTGTGACATCCACCCAAAAATACGTTACTCGAATCCGTTTATTAATGTGACATCGATCGAGTTATCGCCGCCCTGGGGGACACCGGCCTTCGTACGTATACGGCTAAATGGGATTTCATTTTCTAGTTCAGGAATCAAACGCTCCCGCGGCGTGCGTTCCACGTTCTCTGCGAGATGGCTCCCTTTAGATATTTTTGTTCCGGATCGTTCGGCACCTAGCTACGAAGTTCAGAATTCCCGTTTCGTACACATAATTGTTTTGTAGCTGAGCGCGCATTTTTCCACAAGATAATGCCATTAATCTCGCTCCACGTAATGAAAATGTACCGCGCTCCAGTCACCGTCCTCTGTCTGTGTAATTTGGTGGAAAACAATTCTGGTGAATTCAGTTCGTGTGTCAGAGGAACAGTCTTGTAAGTTCCGAGCAAGTTGCCGGAACGGTTGTTGAAGAAGTTCGCTTCTCGCAGCGGTTAAGGTTACGTAACGTAAAATTCGGTAGAGTGGGGTTTCGAGATGTCCTTAATTTATTCATAGTCGAAAATTGGATCGGAATAGAGCAAGTGCGCGGCAACGAGTGCCCTAGAGCTCGTAAAAGTGGACCGATGGAGCTCTCTAAACATACATAATTCATATTAGCAACTTTGTCCAGATGTCGGGATTAGTTACAGCCTGAGCCCTTGACCAAGGGACACCGCACATTTGCATTTCGGATGAAGGGATAAGTTTTTTATTAGATTACTTATCTATCATAGAGTATGTAAATCTACGATCCGATTACTATTCATTTCGGCGGTTTTCGTTATTTATACTCTTCAAGGAATTAAACTGTTACATTACCTTTCATACAATTAAGAATATACAAGATAAAAAACTCATTCTGGTTTAATGACTAACAATATTTGTTTGTATGTGTGTACAGATCCTCCTGAGATAACAATCCGCCCTCGGAACTTGCAAGTCCGCGCCAACGGCATCGCTGCCTTTTTCTGCGCGGCGAGAGGAGACCCCATACCCAACATCCAGTGGAGAAAGAACGGGAAACGAGTCTCAAGTAAGTAGAAAAGGTTTTAAAATCAACTTAGTATGAGGAATACAAAAGCTTGTTTATTCCCTCTAATGTTTTCTAGAAATTTGTTACAACGGTTGATGGCAAAATACTTAAACATACACAAATACAAAACAAATACAAATATATTTATTAAAATTCATTTTACATAATAAACTAAGCACTAAATATTAAAGAGAACAAAAATAACACATATGCCTGAACTAGGTATTCCTGTATCTCAGGCGAAAAAGGACTTATATAATCTTATAAAATAAATTAAAACAATTTACTTGCAAAATAATAACTAAAAACAATCATTAGGTAAAAGTGTGGAAAATGGAAAAAATATGATAAATTTCTCCGGTTTTTTTTAGGTTACAATGAAATTAATATAGTATTTCTTGAACTAGATGTGGAAAATAGATATACTAAAGGTGTTAAAAGTCACGTATTTTTAATTTTCATCATCAGCATCTGACGCCATTACACATTTAGCAACTTCAAGAACCTGTTCGAAGTCTTGCCATTATTCTTTGCAAAACGCTATAGGCTACTTCTTATGCAGATGGAACAACGGGTCGCACTTTGTAATTAAATAAAACAGATAATCAAGTTCAAGCCATCATGTCAAGATAAACGGATAATATTTCATTCCAGCTTGTTGATAGTATCGTGTGCCTTTCACGATTGCATCCAAAGAGAAATAAAATAAAACTGCAGTCGAAACAAATTGTTAACATTTAAATGATTTAACGTCAACGTTCTGACAAATTACATATACCGAACGAAAAAGTAGTAAATAAACGGTAATCAAATATGGTAGTTAAAAATGGACCCAATTATCTGGTTGAAATCACGCATTAACTTTCCACGGACTTTAATCATTAACTTCGACTCGGTTTGTTATTTGATCTGAATTCAATCAGAAAGGAATACGTAATTTCGGTAGCTGGATTCTGTATACAGGTAGATTAATAAATCCTGAAACGTACGATAATGACTACGAAAAAAAACAACCCCCACACAGTCGCTTATAATATAACGTTTTATGACGTGATAACGTCTAATAAATTGATGAACACCTGCATTCACACAAAAGTGTCATGTTCATGCTTATTTAATAATAATATCGCTCATGGTGACGAGTGACGAATAGAAGATTTATATAAAGGAAAAAAAAATATTACGAAAAAAAAAAAAGCCAAAAAATAACTCATTTTTTTATCGTTTTACGTAAAATTATCGTAATTATCCGTAAACCGACTTTACAGACAACCATTTTTTTAATAAATAGGTCAGCGTTAGACCTACGAGTATATCTCACCTAATAGTAAGTGACGATGCGGTCGAAGATGTAGCACGCTTTCCCAGACGATACCACCGATACATCGTCTCCTGAGTTGAAGACTCCCAAATAAACGGGGCTTTCAAGACGGCAGAGGAACGTCAACCTTTCCAACCAGTCCTCCTTTGTCCGTCCTTTTAAAGCCGGCAGCACCGACTTCAAAAGGACAGGTATCCAATAGATTGCAACGACCAACAGCACTGTAAGTTCAGAAATGTTATACCGCATACAATACCAAGACTTGATGCAATGATTAACACTGCCCAAATCATGCAATGCCAAAACTTACACTCAAAAACAAGTTTACTGGTAGATAGATAGATAGACAACTATATTTGTAAAACACAGGAAGAAACAAAACGATATACACAAAGTAAAGTAATACCTAGAAGTAATAATAGAATTTATCATCATCCAACTAGTCGATTTCGACTTCGGCGACTGGTATTTGCAAAAAGAACCTTTAAGACCAGTGTGAGGCTGTAAATTGCCATACAAAAAGCGGTAACGTTTTCCCCCCCATAAACGAAGTCCGATTTTGATATTTTTTGAAAATGTTCTAGATCTAATGGAAAACAAGGTTTAACTGTTTTTATTTTAAAGAAATATTGCCTAAGATAAAAGTTATTAGTATCTGAATATCTATATATTTTTGACTTAAAAACTTCATCGAGCGTTTCAATTGTTTTTTAATAGACTAAACTGAATTACCAAAAAAGAAAAATGTATAAACCTAGAATAAGATCCAGTGAATTAAATGAGACCAAATTTATTTCATTTTGTGAAGGATAAAGGGGGTAAAAACGGTATGAACCGCAACATTATTTGAAAGAAAAATGAAGGCAATTACGTCCGAACTTAAACTCTCTCTATCGCACGACACGGGTCATTTTTGAAAATACCTACTCGCGCCGCGAAACGAAAACTCATGATTCTTTTAAGGGTTCGAATGTTTAGCCCTTTAGTGACTTATGTAACCTATCTGGTTTACAAAAGTTCGTTCGCAGCAAGCACACGTCAGAACTCCGTTTTCATAGTTGTAAACAACGGCAGAAGGTGGCTTATTTTATTATGTAGAATTTATACCATTAATAGATTGGGTCTGCCAACTATACAAAAAATTTAAACAACAACGTTTCAAACTTACATACCTTCAATATCTACCAAAAGCGAGTTTCGGTTTCGTATCGTTTTGTTTTCAACTGAAAGGTACCCTAAAATCCGTAACGAGAACTATTCGCCAGAGGCCAGCAAGCGAACATAACTCTATTTTTATTCGTGATTGAAATGTAAAGCCTTCGGTTTTAGCACATAAATAACCAGGGCCCGTAATGATCTCTATAAGGCCGAAGCAATGAGCTGAAAAACCGGCCGGCGACCGTGCAAACCGCCCGTTGATAGTGTTGCCACATTGAGTAATGTTTCTACCACATTCTACCGATCCGGGAGAAAGTGATATATTTATTTTATTAGAATATGAGCTAGGATTTAGGGGCGTGAAGTTTTTAGATGAGGGAAAATATTGTAAAGTATTTTTCGGCAGTTTTGGTTTGAAATGATACGCTAGATGTTCATAATAATACACAATAAACCCACATAAAACAAATTATATCTCGCCAAAAGAGACAAAATGAGAATAAAACACAAAATGCACGGGCTTTTGTGTTGACATTGAATGAAATCACCTAGTAGTGTTGTAAGTAATTGTGTGAAAAATAAGCCCTGTATGTATGTAATTTTCGGTACTTTCATTATAATGAAGGAAAATCCTAGATTTAGTAATATGAAATTGGTATCTCTCCGAACCACATTGGACATCTAGTAGATGGTATTTCTGCTCAGTAAAATCTTATTATTGCGAAAAAAATCTTGCACAAATTTGGTTTAAAAAAACTATACGTCTTGAGTAAGATCCCGCCTACCGCCTGACCTTCGTGATTTTATAAAAGCTGAAAATTACCCAGCGCATGTCTCCAACACAGATATAAACGATGTGCAATTATGGAGTTCAGGCCATAGTGGCTAGAATTGAACCTGTTAATTTTGCAAATAAAAAAAAGAAAGCTCATAGCTAAGTGTTTACGGTCGTGCGGGTTAAGCGACGCCTGGCGCGGTCATTACTTCGATGGGTGACCAATTAGTGTGTGGCAAAAATGTGTTTTCGTGAGCCCCTCCGTGCTTCGGAAGGCACGTAAGCCGTTGGTCCCGGTTGCTACCTCTAGTAGCAGTCGTTAGGTCAAGTTAGAGGCCTTAGGGCGATCTGAAAACTCTAACAATAGGTGAGCCCCACCACTATACGAGAAGAAGAAGAAGATGAAGAAAAAAATCGCCTATATTTTGTAGCAATCGATAATGTATGTAAAAGCCAGATAGTTTCAATAGTTCCAGCTTTTATAAATCACAAAAGTCTTGGTCTATCTTGTTAAGTGCTTTCAACTATGACCTAAATATACAATTTGATTGACCAAAAAAACTTACCTTACAAAGAACATTCACCATCCCATCGTATGTATACGAGCAGTCATAAAGAATTGATAGATAGCCGATGGGGACAAATAGTGACTCGGAAAGTCATAGAATACGTTATGAGAAATGTAAGGAGATCGCTCTCCTGGACACCCGATTTGATCCGACACCAATGATGTACGATTACATTTGTCACAGGGTGATGACTTGTGGGGAAAGATTTTAGAAAAATTCCGCCCATATTTGCAACCTTTCATCACAACACAGTGAATAGCTATCTTCTAGGAAGGCGTGTTACATCTTAGCCCGCATCGTCACCTACCATCAGGCAGGTGTGATAGTGGTCAAATGCTGATCAATGAGTATCAATGTAAAAAAAAACAACACTGTACTAGTAAAAAATTAAACACTCATATTAATTGATTATTATAAACTTTTATTTAGTTTCACCTTTCCCGATGTCAGTCATCAAACCTTGCAAATTAAATTTGATCCACTTTCCGGTTATTTTAAATTAGTTTGCAACTTCTTACAATGTTTTAAATCAATATTAATTTCGCTGTCAGTTGGTTTGACGTCATTTTAGCACTTTTGCTGCTATATTTAGCACTTTTTTAAGTGTCGGTCGCTTAGAAATATTAATAAATTAAACATAAAACGAACAGCCACTTGCGCTAAAAATATTCGTTAGAGATTCTACTCCATAATTAATAACACTTTACTTTCTGTAAGAAAAAGTGACGAATTTGAAATTTCGATTCGCTTTTATCAACATTTTATTAATAACAATGAAATAAAATCAATGAAAATATAAACAGTTACTGATCGGTGAATTCACGACAATTCTGCACTTGGTATTTTTTCGTAAAGTTTAGCACTTGTCAACACTTTTTTGGACAGTAATTTAGCACCTTTTCGTAAACGTAGTTGACAACACGATTATTCATTTCGTTCACATGGTTCCACGAATTTCCGTTATAAAAATATCACTAAAACTAAACTTGAATTACCTATTCTCATTGTATTTGTTTGACACTTGGATACGTGATCTTTTATTGACTTCGACAGTTTTAGAACAAAGTTTTATATTCTGTTTTGTTATTTCGTATATTTTTTTGAAGTTTTGATTTACTGTGGCGATACATTTTCATTCAAATATGAGAAATTTATTGATGTTCGTGATACAGTTTCCATTGTTCTATGTTTTATATGCTTAGAATACTGTATTTGGAGTGCAGCAATTTATTATACAAACTTGAACGTTTTGTTGACTGTTAATTGTTTTAATTCATTTCATTTATTAATCAGATAGTACATCTATGTGTTGTCACGATGTGACATCGTCGCAAGAGCTTCTTCCTTTTATATTTTTAAATAAATAACTAATATCATTTTTAATGGATGATTTTATATAAATTAACTTTAAATAAAGACAAAAAGTTAGGTCTAACTAACTCAACTACGTCATTACTAGACTTGAAGTGCAGACGAGATAACTCCATTCAGACTCGGTAGATGGAGCTAATTGAGACCACAAAATCAATTTAATTTCTTTGATAAAAACAACTAATTAATTATTTTATTTACCGCTGAATAACGACCTCCCTCACGGGAAAGTCCATGCTGCTCAACTCTTTTGAACCCTAGTTTGATCTTAATTATTAAATTATATTCTAAGCTTCAATTTAAACCTTAAAACTAGATAAAACAGCTATGATTTCTCAAACCTAACTAGATTTACACTTAATTATTATCTTAACTCAATTCTGAGCCTAGCTTAGCTAAACTTAATGTAGATCTATACTTAGCTTCTTTTTTTATATTTATACTTAACTTCATCTTAATTAATAATTTATGTACCTAAGTTATTCGTGTCTTTGATTATTTCCTATCTCCGAATAACCTAGGCGACAGTGTCAGCTATGTTAGTTTAGTTATCATTAAATAATATCCAAAGATTCTTATATCTATTTTTGTCATCTTTGGTAGTACGTGCATTAACCAACATTATGCATTCTATTCCAATGTCTAAGTATTCAACAGTCTAGTCTTGCCAAAAATGTGTTCAGAAGACTGTATATATTTTATAAAATTGGAGAAAAAAATAATATTTTTTTTATTTTTATTTTTAAAATGGCCGACTTTATTCAACAATAATTATGAGTGAAACCCATAATAATATAAATTTTTTTTTCATAAAAAATCTGACTTTATTCAACAATAGGTAATTATCAGTAAAACCCATAAAATTATTTTATTTATAAAACGGCTGACTTTATTCAACAATAAATATCATTAACCCATAAAATTAAGCATCTATCTTATATATAAAATTCTCGTGTCACAATGTTCGTTCCCGTACCTACTCCTCCGAAACGGCTTGACCGATTCTCATGAAATTTTGTGAGCATATTCAGTAGGTCTGAGAATCGGCTACTATCTATTTTTTATTTTGTTTCCTTTAGTTTTTTTTTTTTGTAAATGGCAATACAACGTTTGCCGGGACAGCTAGTCTATCTATAAAATAACCAAAAATACTCAAATCAATTCATCTGTTCTGCTACAACACCTTTTTTGCGTCGGTATTAAAGAAGCAATATGTTAAAGAATTTGTCGCCCGAGAGAAATAAGAGCAAAGTCAGTTATCTCGCGTAGATTGACAATCTGGAAGCGTGTCACCGCTCCATGACTGATGACGACCGCCTATGGTTTGCTCTACAGATATCAGAATCATAAGTAGATCGGTCATAGTCAAGTTGACTAGTTTGTACTGAGGTTTGAGTCGTATACCATGGAAAAGTTGTCCCATTGGTACGCAATTACTTTATACTGTTACGTGGGTAATTTTGCATGAAATTAATGTAAAACTCAATATTTTGAAGAAGAAAAAAACGTGTCGTGGAGTACGCGTTTGGAACGAAGTCCCTTTAGTTTTTTTTTTTCATTTAAGTATGTGTGGGAATTATTTTCTGTTCGAATCGTATGCAATATTGTCAGATAAGTTTTAAATTATGCTAATTAGATAGCGCCACATGTAAAATTAAAACGCGCAATCATTAAGTTTTTAATGTTTTAATGGATTTTAAGGTTAAACATAATTTTTTGCAATACTAGAGCTTTTTGGATATACACTCCTTGTTTTTAATAGAATAAACCTTTACCCCCTTATTCCAAAACGAAGTCTAAAAGTTAAACTACGTTTAAATGACATTTAAACCATGGACTTAGAAAAACGTTATAAGAAAACAAAGTTTACCGCTAAAACCAGGTTTTTCTGTCCTGTCAAAGTTAAACTGCCGAGCACCCTAGTTTAACTAACTTAGTACGAAGTTTCTAACCTCAAAAAATTAAATTCTGACGTTCACCTTTTCCTTGTTACTCCAATTCTCGCTCCTTTTTAGGGTACCATACCCAAAGGGTAAAAACGGGGCCCTCTTACTAAGACTTCGCTATCCGTCCGTCTTCTGTCCGTCACCAAGCTCTATCTCAAGAACCGTGATAGCTAGAGAGTTGAAATTTTCACAGATTTTAACAACATATTACGTAAACCTACTAAAAACATAAATAAGTAAATATTTTTAGTACGTACTTATGTTCAAAGAGGATATAATCACTACGTTTTCTTATGTTTTTGAGAAATTTAGGTTATTTTCATGTTTACAATTTTTTAGGTAGTATTTTTTTTTATACTTCTAAAGGGGCAGGCAAAAGGCTTAAAGGCTTAACTCGAGCCGCGTTCCGATATACGCTACATAAATTGATGTATTTAAATACAACAACGTAATCGCGAACATAGAATAACAAATACAAGTCACACTATTTCACAATAATTGAACACACAATTTATATTTTTATCACTTTAGTATTCGATTTCTTAAATAAGTTTTTAATATTTACTCACTTACCACCATTTTGTGAAAAGGAACGGTGTTTCGAACGCTGAACGAACAAAAGAATGGTTTGTTTCGAGTTTGCTATCTATTGTCTATGGTTGCGACTAAAACCATGGATCTTCTGGTCCTTGGTCTATTTACTTTTTGTAATAAGAATCAATTTTAAACCAAAACTAACACAAAAACCTAGATCTTTTAGTACAGGTTTAAACTATGGTTTTGCAGTTTTTTTGTAATAAGAGGGTTAAAGTTTCTCTTACGGTTTTTAAGCTATTGCATAGATTTTATCGCGGGCCTTGGGGGGAGAATCAAGAAATTCCGTAACGAAAAAAAAAACCTAAGTTGTCCGATTATGAACGGACGAGTATTGACGGACGACAAATTTCGGACCACTTTTTTTTTTTATTTTTTTTTTTATTTATTTTTTTTTTTTTATTTTTTTTTTTTTTTATAAGAACATTTACTAAGACAAGAAATTATTCTCGATATAGCAATAGCTTTACCGCGGCAATCCCCGAGTGCCACACGTTTTTTTCTTCTTACGTTTTCGTAACAGTTTTTCTGGGCTAGGTCCCAAAGCCAATCCGCGCTAAGGAACTTTGATACAAAAAAATTGGGTACATAATAAGATACCTAGTACTTAAATTAATTCAAGTGCGACTGTGGAAAGATTAAACAGTGATATTAACTCACATTGTGAAGTGCGGATCAGTTTAGGGATAGATGGAGCAAAACGTTGCATATATTTTACCGGTAGCGATAATTGGAAAAAACTCCAAGTTTACCTACCAGTAGGGATATGTCAGTAGGGATATATGGAATAGGGGAGTATTATGGGGACAGGCAACGTAGCTGTCCTCTCTATTCTCGGTTCAAACTTCAAACACTTTTACATTCATTCTTTTCACTTTTCGTACGTGTTGCGATTTGAACGTGTGATCTGTTGACCGAATGGGAAGGGCGTTTGATTTGATTTTCGAACACTGTTCGAATTCGAATTTTTATTTTTGGTGTTCGTGTTTATGTTTTGATTTGGTTTGAAAGGACTTTTTGAGCATTCTGTATTTTGTTTTATGAGTATACTAAGTCTTATTAGATAGACGATGTGTTTCTATCTTGTAAGACTTCGTTTTCGACGTGGTAATGTCTTATAAATCGATGAACACGGTACTGCACTAAAAAAAAAAGTCATGTTACGGTCACGTTACGTTATTAACTAGGTAACCATAACAACGTATTATTGTTGCTAAAATTACCAATGTTATCTTATGACGTTATCACGTAAAATTATCATCCGTAAATCGACTTTAAACAGACAACCATTTTTTATCTGTTACTAGCGACCCGCCCCGGGTTCGCACGGCTGTAGTATGCATGTAGAAAACCTTCCTCTTTAATCACTCTATCTTTTAAAAAAACCACATCAAAATTTGTTGCGTAGTTTTAAAGATCTAAGCATACATAGGGACATAGGGACGGCGAAAAGTGACTTTATTTTATACTAGCGACCCGCTCCGGCTTCGCACGGCTATATTATGCATGTATTATACATATATAAACCTTCCTCTTTAATCACTCTATCTATTAAAAAATCGCAACAAAATCCGTTGCGTAGTTTTAAAGATTTAAGCATACATAGGGAAATAGGGACAGAGAAAGCGACTTTGTTTTATACTATGTAGTGACTATGTAATAGTGTGCAAAACATATTATAACTGAAGAAGGCTTATTTAATGTTTAAGATTATAGGGATAAACCTCCAGCACTCTTTAAACAAATTACTTATTCTACGCGTATCACAGTTATTAAGGGAACTTAAGTAAAGGCAAATATACTTTTAAAATGACGGTAAATATACTTCTAAAATATTATTCCCACAGTTTACTACCTACTCAACATAACGTAAAACATTGTCATCACAAAATTAAAACACCATAAACATTTTTTACTCACCTGTACTTTACACGAAACTTATTCTAAACACGTATGTACAATATTGTACAATATTACTTCATGAGAGTCATATTTTTTACAGCCGCGTCAAAATTCCAACTTTTGTTTACTTTTGTATTGAACTGTACTTGTATTCTATTTTCAACTTTAATACAAAGACAGAGGGAGTATGTAGAAAGAAGACGAGATTTTACGATATACTTTTATAGGTTTTCATCTATATGATGCGTTGTGAAAAAAATACTTGGTTTTTTTTGTATTGAGTAATGTTTTCTATGACACCTTGTAGGCGTATGAAATATTTTCTTAAACAAGCTTGTTTTATTTTAGGGAGCCATATCAGAAAACGCCTTGATTTTTCTAGAATAAAATCTCTACGTCATTTATAATCAGATTTTTATCACGTCACACGTAAGCCGCTAAATAATGATACCATTAAAAATTGTACTGTCAGGGTAAAAAGTACTTTACCTCTATAATCTAAAATTGCTTGAAAATGCCGATCGTGCTCTCAAAGTTCAAGATAACAAATATTTTGTAGGTACATTTAAAATGGTATATTTGATATAGAGTATTCAGCAACACGACCGCTTATTCCAAAATGAACTACGAATAGAATTTTAAAAAGAAACCTCGCGTTCCGTGAAAGACAACAATTATTCTCACTTGTTGTGAAATACATTTCCTTGGCACTTACCAACAGGAGCGATTTAGCTATGTCTCACCATGCTACCCGCAATATCAGTATGTTTGCAGCTGGTACAAACCAATTTCTACTTTAATACCGAGGAATAAGCTTTACAATATGTGAACTGAAAGTTTAGTCGTTGTTTTATACTTGACGAGAAAAATGCAAAGTGCAAGAGTGTAACCTCGAGAGGTTATTAATACCGATATTTCAGAAAAGGAAGACGTTTCAGGAAATTACAATATTAAACTGGTTTTCTTTTGTATTAAAAGAAACCTATACGAGTGTAGATTTTTGTTTTAAATTGTTCAAAGTAATCTGAACCAAGTTTTTTCGGAAAAAAAAACAGGGTTAACTTTTTTGTATGGACTCATAACTTCATACAAAAATCTAACTAACCTAGCGAACTATGACGAATTTGACTGTTTTAAATCACTTTGAGCACGATTTCCGAATATCGGGCCATGATTTGATTTAAAATTGATAATTCCTATATGCACCGTACGAAGCCATAATTAATAGAAAAAAACGGAATGCAACGGCACATGAGTAAACTTTACTCATGTGGCAACGGTTTATTGACACTGGCTGTATACAATACTTAAAAAAAAAATAGAAAAATTAAGTAATTTCAAAAATTGAATAACCTAGGTACCTAGTCCGTTTCAGAAATGAGGTTAGTTTTTAGAGGTTGTATACTAAATTGCGAGACCTCTACTCTACGTACGTGACTGCGTGTTCCTGTAAATAACTTTCTAGAATAAATAGTGTAGCCAGGTGTTAGGTTTGAGATTTTAATGTGTTTCGTTTAATTGGTACATTTTTAGGCAATTTTATTTGTGCCTTCACTTAACTTTATTTAACGATGTACTTGAACTTAAAATATGTGTGAGCTACACCCCGCGGTTTCACCCGCTTAAATCCCGATCCCGCGGGAATTTCGGGATCAAAAGTATCCTATGTCCTTCTCCATCCCTTAATGGTAGATTATGCAGATTTTCATCCAAATCTGTCCAGTCGTTTGACCGTGAAGAGGTAACAAACAAATAAACAAACGAACTTTCGGATTTATAATATTAGTAAGGATAAGTAGCATCACGATATATAACGTCGACTAGAGGTAATAATAAAAGAAAAACAAATCAAGCAAAACACTTTAACATTCCCTTTTAATAAAGCAGTGGAAACCGGCACAGTAAAGAAACGAGACTTATAACACGTACGACTCACGGAACCCTTTCATCCCGGTATTTCCCGGTACATTGTGCGGGTATTTTTAGAAAATTGGTCTACGCCACGATAAATATACACGGTTTATTGCACATACTCGCAAGCACAGTACAAACTGGAGAAGACAATTAGGAACGGTTGGGATTCGCTTAATTTTGAATAACTGAGGGTTAACTCAGTGACAATAAAATTCAGGAAATTTAGGATGATATTTTTATTCTTTAAAATATACTAGCAGCTAGCAGCCCGCTCCGGCTTCGCACGGTTAATGTCTTCCTCTTGAATCACTCTAATAAAAAAAAATTGTATTAACATCCGTTGCGTAGTTTTAAAGATCTAATCATACCAGACAGCGGAAAGTGCATCTAACAGCATTCTAACTTACTTGTATTTGTTCCAGGCTTGCAATCTAGATACCAAGTGTCCGGTATGGATGCTACTTCCGGCCCCGGCGCCAACGGTGCAGTGTTGAGAATCGAACCAGTTCGGGCACAGAGGGATGATGCTACTTACGAGTGTGTTGCTGAAAATGGTGTTGGAGACGCAGTGTCTGCTGTAGCGACGTTGACGGTCTTCGAAAGTAAGTAGTAGAATATGATTTATATATTTAGGAACACCAAAAATATAAATATGAAACCCGTCATATATGCCAATCATGCGTGCAGATACACAAATGATCAAAGATTACATGCTGCACTACATAGGAATAAAAACATTTATGTTTAATGAAAATATAAAATATTTTCGTTACGGAATTTCTTGATTCAGTCGCCGCGCTCAAAGCCCGCGATAAAAGCTATGCAATAGCTTAAAAAAAAAGTTTGATAAAACTGATGCTGTGACACTATTGATGATGGAATCTTTAAATTTTCGGATATTATGGCATTGTACATAAAATGTAAGCTTACCATAATCAGCTCAGTTGGTGAAGAGCGCGCCACAATGGAGAGTGTCGTAGATTCAAAACCCACACCAGGAAAAAGCAAACTAAATTTTTTTTCATTTTCTAGATTTAATTTTGCTATCTCCAGAATATAATCAGTTAAAGAGTTGACCATGGCTGCAAGCGTCAATCAAAAGATAAATCAAATACTATTATAAGGTCAAACTTAGCACACACAAAATAGTAAATTTTTTCGACTATTTTGGTTTTTATCAGATCAGTATTGTAACGTGTTTCGTACAGTTCTGACGTGAAATGGATACGGTAAAAACTTAGTTATTATGCTTGTGCTTCGTTTAAATACGTTACCATCGTATTTAGTAATCTACTCACATGAGTAGAGAAAATCTAGTGTACTGACGCATGTCAATATTTAACAAAACCGTCATTCCAGAATCCGGAAATCTGAAAATCCATGGTAAATACTGTCTACCATCAATACACTTGTTGCCACGATATACCCAGTTGGCACAATGGTCACCATGCCGGACTGCCAAACACAGGGTTGCGGGTTTGATTTTCGACTCAGACAAATATTTATGCTTTGATATTTGGCTGTGGTCTGGTTGTTTCTATGTATATATTTACAAAAGAAAAGTATATCCGTTTTGTAGTACCCATAACACAAGTCTAGTTACTAAGCTTGGGGCTAGATGGTGATGTGTGGAATGTCCTGCAATACTTATTTATTTGATAACTGATTAATCACATTATAAACTGAACGCCTTACCTACGCCTTAAACCTTCTCTTCTGATCTTACTAAGTAAGAACTTACGTTAACACTATTTAATGCAACTTCGTCTCACCTACTTCATGCAAAGTTCTAGAACTGTTCCAAGAAGTTTACAAGGAAATGTCTTTAGCATTTACTCAAATATTAATGTTACTATACTCTGTCACCTGAAGAGATTTCTTGAAAGTTGAATCGGATTTACTGGATTAGTCGACTATTTTATTTATGCAGCATCAGACCAACACGACAAGGTGCATGCTCGAAGTGCAATTATTTGTTTATCTTGTACTTACCGCACATGAGTATAGTCTTTACTCATGTGCCTATAATTAGAAAAGCCTTGGTTTCAAAACTTCCTTTAGCCAATAAGTAGTGATAGCTTTTCACATTTAAGCAGCATCATATGAGACTTATTTGTTTTATCGCCCATGGCCCTGCAATCGGACAATTTCATTTGTTTATCTGATACCTACCTATAGTTATCAAAGCCTCGGCTAGTTACCGCACGCAATTACAAGGCCCGGCAGAGGGCATATGTAAACTTACATGCCTATTGTAACATCTATTGTACCTACCAAACTAAATAAGTTCTTTTCCATCCAAAGGTTGCCTGGAAGAAATCGCTTTCAGCGATAAGGCCGCCCATTTGTGCAACTTGTACTTATAGCTATTACTTTACTTTGCTATGTGTATATTATCATGTTTTATGTTCCTTACTGTGTTGTACAAATAAAGTTATCTATCTATCTATCATAAAAGAAAACGCTTTTGAATGAAATGAAAAATGAAAAGATGTTTTTGTTAAAACTCATCACCAGCATTATTTCCAAAACCTATGTCGAAAAAAAATACAAAATCTACGACTGTCCTAATTGAAAAGAATAGGGATACATTTACCCCATTTTTACAATCTCCCAGAAATAACATAAACGGAAAAACAATTCAAAAACTATCATCCTCAAAATCAGCACTTGAATCCGAATTGTAAATTGGTTGGTTTTTACCGCCTTCAATTGCCATTAGGTTTCGTATAATGGCCGTCCACCACATAAACAAGGACCGCGCGGCGACACTCTGATCCTTGGAAAATACTCCTTCCGAAGACACTGGCCTTTCAATAAATAAGCATTAAAACGGTCGACAAGCCACACCGATAACAGCCGCCTGAATTTATTCTGTTTCACTAAGAGCTTCCGCAGATTACTAACTGTAAATTAACCGATATTTGATCGGTTTTTTAATTAATGTAAAACGGCCTATAAACAAAATGATGGCCATGCACTTTCTGTCGCTGATAGTTTGCCGACCAAACTATCAACTGATAGAAAGTCTGCAGTTTGTAATCTAACAGCCGTAGTCGTTCGGAATTTATTCTGTTTGCAGACTACAGTATTTTTATCAACCGATAGTTGTGATTGACGAGAGGTCTTGGAGTCCCTGATTTGCATTTGTCTGTAAACGTCACGTATCAACCACTGAGTAAAGTGGCAATAATGCTTATTCCTAGTCTATTCCTATATCTAGTATGTTTTTAAGGCTCCCTCATAATGTATTGTTATATATCCGGTTGAGTTAGGAATCCCTGTCGATTACATCACTTCACTATCACTATCACTACATAGTATAAAACAAAGTCGCTTTCTCTGTCCCTATTTCCCTTTGTATGCTTAAATCTTTAAAACTACGCAACGGATTTTGATGCGGTTTTTTTTAATAGATAGAGTGATTCAAGAGGAAGGTTTATATGTATAATACATGCATAATATAGCCGTGCGAAGCCGTTGCGGGTCGCTAGTATTGAATAAAAAATAAAAAGATAGCTGTCGGTTGTGTGAGGAATAAAAATCGGATGGGTGAAGAAAAAATAATGAGTAGGTTGAAATATTATCGGTTGAATACGGAACAACCCCAATAAACTAGACTACAGCGACTGTTACTTCACCGACAGTTCAGTTTGAAGGCTTGTTTACTTATTTATCGGTAGCTTTATAATGACCAAACTATAAATAAATAATAGATATAGAATAGCGCTGATAGAACGTCTGTTTCAGATTTTTTATTCGTTGAACGTTCTGTTTTTGTTGAAAGATATACTGATTTTAATTGACATCTTTGACTGTTTTAATTTTAGCATTGGTCTATTCAGTGGTTGCGACCTCTTATTAATTTTCTTTGTTGATTCTGCGCCTTTTTGTATCTGCAAAGGTAAGTTTTTATTTTATTTCGGGCGAACACCCAACTGCGACGCAGAAGGTTGCGGGTTCGATTCCCGCCGGGAACAAGTATTTATGCTGACCATAAATTCTTGTTTCTGGTTCTGGGTGTTTCCTATATGTATAATATGTATATGTATATATTTACAAAAAAAAAAAAGTATATAAGTAGTTTATCCGTTATCTGGCACCCACAACACAAGCATTAAGTGGCTTAGCTTGGGGCTGGATGGCGATGTGTAATATGTCCTGAAATATTTATTTTATTTATTTTCGTTCCATCATACGAAATCTACCAATTTAGGTGAAATTGGAAAACAGGTAGTTGGAGTTCTAAATGAGATGCGCATAAACTGCGGGGAGTAGCTAATCATCATCACTACATAGTATAAAACAAAGTCGCTTTTTATGTCCCTATTTCCCTTTGTATGCTTAGATCTTTAAAACTACGCAACGGATTTTGATGCGGTTTTTTTAATAGATAGAGTTATTCAAGAGGAAGGTTTATATGTATAATACATGCATAATATAGCCGTGCGAAGCGGGTCGCTAATATCACATAAAATCAAGTGTTGTTGATATCTTCCTATTTCCAAAGGTAAATTACTAAGCTCAATTTATCGTAAAGCTTTTTGCGGCTACTAACTGAAAGCTTGAGTAGCGGTAATTATCGCAAAGCTGAGTAAGATATTACCTTTTAATATTCCTGTATTTCGTGATAGCACACGATGAAGTTGCGACATGTTGACAATAAACGTCTAAGTTATCGAAACAAAATAGTAAGAAGTGTAAGAAAACTCAAGTAAAGAAACCTAAAGCGATCAATTACTTTTCGACGTGTCTTACCAAATAGTAAATGAATAGCCCAGTCTGTTATGCAGCCTACAAAGCATTTGATGTCATTGCCATTAGATATTTTCTGATAGGATAGGTTTTAAATTATCACTATCACTACATAATATAAAACAAAGTCGCTTTTTCTGTCCCTATTTCTCTTTGTATGCTTAAATCTTTAAAACTACGCAACGGATTTTGATGCGGTTTTTTTTATAGATAGAGTGATTCAAGAGGAAGGTTTATATGTATAATACATGCATAATATAACCGTGTGAAGCCGGGGCAGGTCGCTAGTTTTTATATACAATAAGAATCCCATAAAGAATGGAATCAGCCTGGCTTAAATGTCACGCCGTCAATTTCAGCTGACTACTCAAAATTACATCGCGTATTGACCGATTTTAGTCCATATTAAAGTTTCACGGGAAATAGTCAATAAGTACTTAAATTTGATACATTTTGTAAAAATCTCAAGGTAAATCTTTTCCCTCGTCTTAATCGTTGATGTCTTTTTTTGCTCCAGATTCCTAGCGACCTTGTTGCGATATTGTAACAGTCGAAACATCAAAGTAAGATAGTTGATTGAATCCGGCGTTACTTTACGGAACTCCATAATATCTGTAATGGAAGTATTAATATTTAGTTTTTAGTTCCGTGCCTAGTGCCAAAACACAAAATGCAATGAGCACCGCCCTCCCGCCCACTTGAAGAGGCATGCAATGAGGACAAGCAATAGTTAGTATTAGTGACACCATTCATAAACCACGACACGTGTTTCGCGTCTACACGACGCATCATCAGGATTGGACTCCGACCGCGCTATAAGGGCGACAAACGTTAGATACGACGTCGCTCTCCGAGATGTTGCCTCGCTGAACGCTGGAACAAGAGTGAGTCAACGACGCCGCTCCTTCCCTATTTATGCACTGTCGACGCCACGCCCACTACCTCGCCCCACTATTGATCTGAGTAGTGGAGATGGAACTATGTTTGTTTGTTCGTTTAGTAGTGTCTTTTATTTTTGTCGCAAATCGCACCACCTCTTGTGCGCCGTGTTCTCAAGTAAAATGGGGGAGTTATGAAATCATTATTTGTATATTGTAATTATTTAGGCTCAGAGGGAATTATGCGAAAACAAATGTTCTCGACAAATGTATTTGTCTTGATTTATGTTGATTTATATTGCTAAGTAAAGCTGGTTACGTAATTTTTCTACAGTATTAAATACTTAAAGTTATTGTTCCTTGAAAGAACTTAAAAAATGTTTTTATTCTAATCTCTTTTAATACTAAGGCAATTGAATATTATTTAAGGACGAGTCTTAAGAGGAAAACCGACACTCTCTCTTTATACAAACGTAGTCTACTGTTTTCCCCTGGTAATGACACTATAGCAAATATATTTTTTGCATAAAACTTATAACTGCCATGACCATGCCCCTATGTTTTTTTTTTATTTTTTTAATCTTAATTTCCATGATAATTAGAAAATGAAAAAAACCAAGACATAGGGGCATAGTCATGGCGTTATAGGTGTTATGCAACATAAATATTTGGAGGGAGGAAACAGTCGACTACGTTTGTATGGAGAGAGCGCAAGTACCCTTTCACCTTAATTGTCTAAAATACTTTCCCAAATAAAAAACTTATAAAATGCAAAGCAAGCTTTTAGGCAAAACTGGTCACATGCCGTGCTCCTTCCAGGCGACGATTCTACATCCTGAACCTCATCGTCGTTCGAGAGGAGGTTAAATGCAAGCCTTTTTTGAGTAAAAAATAAAAAACTTTTCATTACTCATACTCCGAAAGTAGGTCTAAAGATGCATGAAGAGCGTGTAGAATATAAAATTTCCAGCCCTAGGGCTTTTCTCTTTCACTGACAGCTGTCATGTCAAATTATGGCTTCGCACGACTTGTGCAATGTGCATGTAGCCAGTATCAGTAACATTACGCATAAGGAACTTTAAAAACCTAACCTCCTTGCTTTAAGTAACACCAAAGAATAACACTACATGTATATAACCTCTTTGGTCCCAACCTTGTAAGAGGATCAGGTAGTATGGAGTCTCTCATTCACTCTCGTTGTTAGGAAGAATTTTATGTATTATTCGTAATGAAAAGCACAGTGTTTACCTCGGGTGAAAGACTCATTAAGTCCCTCGAACTATTAGCGCCCTCGCTACGCTCGGGCGCCAAACTCCGTCTCGGGACTTGTAATGAGTGACTTTCACACCTAGGGTAACAATGTACTATTTCAGTCTGGTTTCGAAGTTTAGAGAATAGTCTAGCCTGGAGTCTACATACAATAGAGCTAGTCTAAACTTTAGATCGTAACTTATAATAGATACTGACGGTATTGTAATTTTGTTTTGATTAAATTATGAAGTTTCTAAGTTTGTGAATTTATATATACCTGCTTGGATACTTTTTGTAGTTTTTTAGGGTTCCGTAGAGTTATGTGGGGCATGTATACATAGCGGTTAAGTGTACACTGAATATCTCGAAAACGGTTATAACTAAGAACTGGTATCCCTTTGCTTTAGTACTTACTTTAGTTACTAATAGGAAAAATACGAAGACTTTAGACTCCTGAAAACATCTAATGGGATCGGTTGGCATCGACTAGATTGTCAGTCTGTCCCTTTGTCTGTCAAGCCCCTTTTTTATGAAAGCTCGGAAATGAGATTTATATCTACGTGAAGTTATTTTAAACGGACATTAAAATCCTATAAAAGTGGCAAATATTTTTTTTCTTAATCGACATTCGACTGTTGACACGACTTGCATTAGTTCCAAATATATTCACCACTCTTCACTACTGCTCTCAACGCAAAACAAAAATCAAATGTAATTTTATTGACGACAGTCGCCTGTGCAACGTGCTAGTACTATGGAGGCCAGTGAAAAGGGTATTATTTACCATTGAATATGTCTATGATATTTCGTATGTTTTTTGTTTTTGTTTCATGAAACTCTATATGTCGACATTCATGTTTTTTATGTTGACAGACAATAAGATACCTATTCACGTGGCGTTTAAGTTTAAATACCTACGTGAAAAACATAGTACCGAATAATACGTATTGCGACCCAGTCGGCGCAATGCTCATCATGCCGGACTGCCAAACACAGGGTTGCGGGTTCAATTCCCGTTTCAAACATGTATTTATGCTTAGATATTTGTCTGTGGTCTGAAGGCCAATTCTCGTAAATAACATTGTTCAAATTACATTTCATTAACATTTCGATCACAAATAACACCCTCAAAGTAGCTCAAAATACCCTTAAAGTTAGCTTTTTGTAAAAAAAACCTGACTTTGAAGGTATCTTTTACAATCGAAATGATATTGAAATGTAATTTAAACAATATTATTTACGGGAATTGGCCTTCAGGTTGTTTCTATGTATTATATAAGTATATTTACAAAAACAAAGTATATAAGTAGTATATCCGTTGTCTAGCACCCATAACACAAATCTAGTTACTTAGCTTGAGGCTAGATAATTGCAGACCCACCGTAGAGCTCTAAAACTACTAATATGGGAATGTTTTCAATCTAATAATTTTCGTTTGATAAATTCAAGAGTAGCTCCAATTACCAACCTACATGCACGCTAATCAATATGGAATTACAAATGTATTTAAAAATACTCACGAATCGCATAAAATAAATCGTTTTCTTTTTAATTGTACGAAAATAAAGCTGTATATTCCGTACAAATTACGTTTTTAACTTGTGTTTTATTTAAGTTGCCGTGAGCTTGGTCAGTCCCAACGCAATTTTGCCCACTCTCCTCGGGGACACGGGACCCGTGATCTCCTCTGACAAAGGTAGACAATACATGTGATGCAATTGTACAAATATTGCTAAATTGTGTAAATATAAACTATCTAAAAATCTACTAAAAATAACAAATTCAAAATGACTGACGTAGGTATGTCATACAATTCTATTAATAAATATTTGTATGTTAGACTTATAATAGCCATCGTCCATCTTTATAATAGCTTAAAATTACTTAATTATAGCTTACTTAATTCATCGTTGTTGCGATTCTATTTATTTTTATACGCAAAATACCATAAAAACCAATCAAATGTCATACTTTAAACAAAATTTAAACATCAAACACTTAGCTTATTTTGATTCCGAACGTAGCTAAATTTATGAGTGCGATCTTCTTTTGTTTCTATTCGTAAATTACTTGGACCACCACCCCGCACTTAGGTCTTAAGGCCAGTGTGAGGCTGTAAATTTCCATACAAAAAGCGGTAACGTTTCCCCCCCATAAACGAAGTCCGATTTTGATAATTTTTGAAAATGTTCTAGATCTAATGGAAAACTAGGTTTAACCGTTTTTATTTAAAAGAAATATTGCCTAAGATAAAAGTTATTAGTATCTGAATATCTATATTTTTGACTTAAAAACTTCATCGAGCGTTTCAATTGTTTTTTAATAGACTAAACTGAATTACCAAAAATGAAAAACGTTTAAAACTAGAATAAGATGCAGTGAATTATATGAGACCAAATTTATTTCATTTTGTGAAGGATAAAGGGGGTAAAAACGTTACGGCTCGCAACATTATTTGAAAGCAAAATGAAGGCAATTACGTCCGAACTTAAACTCTCTCTATCGCACGATACGGGTAATTTTTGAAAATACCTACTCGCGCCGCGTAACGAAAACTCATGATTCTCTTAACATTATATTTGTCAAGTTTTCAAATACAGTCTGTTCTCTTTTACATGAACGATGGGCGTATCACAATTAGTGACCGGTGTTTTTCTATCGCTACTCTGATTGGTTTGTTGGATCAAATGGATTAAATATTGCGATTAATGTGTTTTTTATTGGTCGTTTGTATTGCGGTGCGTGTCCAAAATAGTGTTATGTAGGGTGTAAAATAAAAGCTTTTTTGTCGATTTTTCTTGTTTTTGCTGCAAAATTGCATGACAGTGAAACGTGCCAAATAAATTAACTGACAAGCTCAGAATTTCACTGACTTCTGATTTTTTTAATGTATAGTCGGCTGCATAATTACAGACTCATCGTAGAGTTCGAAAATTACTATTATTGGAGTGTTTAAGTACATTCTAATAATTTTTGTTTGATAAATTGATGTGTTAGAAGACTTTAAACTTCAACTAAAGCAGGTGTCAAGAATCTTGCTTGTGTTTAAAACATTCTTATAACAGCCGTTTTGGAGCTCTACGGTGGGTCTGCAATTATGCAGCCGACCATCCAGTATGCATCATAATACCACTATCAGTTTGCTACAATAATACTATAAACAAGTATTAGACTTACGACCTTCTTCTAATAGACGTTATACACAGACATAAATACTTGAATTAAAAGCACTCAGTGTGATTATTATTATCCCTTTTAAAAAACAATACCTAAATAAAATTCAAACAAAACCACAAAAGACAATATTTTGCGACGTGTTCCTTCACGTTCTGGTCCTCCGCAAATAAACACAAGAGGTGATGTTTTCAAAACAAATCAATTTAATAATGAAAGAACATCTTATCTAAAAGCTTAACTCTAAATCATAGGAGTTAGTGAGCTTAGTTAATGATATAGTTTAGCTAAATGATGTAATGTAGTCTCAATAGAATTGAAGTAAAGCAGACTATGGATTAAACGGTCCGCCGATACCTCGCCGACTGTCACGTTTGAAGACAAACCAACAACAGTGCGAGTCGGGGTTAAGCACTAAAGGTTCCGTACTAGTGTAAAGTTTAAACGAAAGTGAGTCATCTAGATATGGTCATATCTTTTGATTGTGTTGACTTATAGAGTTGTTATTTACATCATGCCTAAGGAACCAATAGACATTAATATCTATAAACATAAAAAGTAATTGCTGTTCGTTGAGTCCCTAAAACTCGAAAACGGCCGGACCGATTTAGTTAATTTTGGTTTTAATATATTTGTGGCAGGGAAAGGTTAAAAGTTATAAAATTATAGAAAAAAATCGAAGAACAACATTTTTATTTTTCCATACAATTGTTCGTACCTGTCAAACATTTGATTACATGTAAGTTCACCAGGGTTTCCAGTATAATATAAATTTCAAGTCGAATAATCCTAAAATTCAGCTAAATGTCATAATAGTTTTTTATTGGCTCCTTATCACGTAATTCTGTTTCATAGTATCAATCGACTATCGATTCCAAGTCCCTATCACTTATGTTTCTTGACTCCATATCACTTACTAGCTGCGCTTCGCGGTTTCACCCGCCTCCCGATCTCGTAGGAATATCGAAATAGCAAATAGCCTATAGCCTTCCTCGACAAATGGACTATCCAACACAAAAAGATTTTTTCAATTCGAACCAGTAGTTCCTGAGATTAGCGCGTTCAAACAAACAAACAACTATTTCTTCAGCTTCACTACATAGTATAAAACAAAATCGCTTTCTCTGTCCCTATATCCCTATGTATGCTTAAATCTTTAAAACTACGCAACGGATTTTGATGCGGTTTTTTTAATAGATAGAGTGATTCAAGAGGAAGGTTTATATGTATAATACATGCACAATTTGGCCGTGCGAAGCCGGGGCGGGTCGCTAGTTATAATATAAGTATAGATTCTGTTTCACAGTATCAATGATCGACCGATTCCAAGTCCGTTGTCTCTTTGGTCCTTGTTGCTAGCTTCACGACACTCCGTTACTATGTGAAATACGGCTGGTATTACGATACAAGGATTATTTACTACTAATATATTAATAATTTCACTTGGTTTATGATTAGGAGCACGGTCACACCAAATTGCCAATACTCACAAACATTGTCAATATGAAAGTCTGTTTGTTCGGATTAGTAGCGAAGGATATAATATGAGTTTGAACTACCATGGCTGTTTTCATTTTATTTTTTTAATATTGAGTGTCCCAGGGACCGGAAATCGGTTGACGAAAAAGCAGGGAAGTACAATTCAACTAAATTAAGATATAGTAGGAAAAAATTAAGCGTCCACACTATCTAGTCATATAGGCCTCGTTCATAAGCTCAAAGTCGCTCAGCGAGCTATGGAGAGAGCTATGCTCGGAGGTTTTCGTCTACGTGATAGAATCCGAAATACGGAAATCCGTAGAAGAACCAAAGTCGCCGACATAGCTCTCAGGATTGGTAAGCTGAAGCGGCAATGGGCAGGTCATATAGCTCGCAGAACTGACAACCGCTGGGGAGTAAAGGTTCTCGAGTGGCGGCCGCGATGCAACGTGAAACGGAGTGTTGGGTGACCAGTTGCCCGGTGGACCGACGATATTGTGGCGGTCGCGGGTAGTCTGTGGATGGAGGCGGCTCAGGACCACTGTTTGTGGCGTCGTATGGGGGAGGCCTATGTCCAGCAGTGGACGTTTATGAGCTGATATGATGATGATGATGATATCGAAACGTAGACCTATGAAGAAAAATGCTATTTCCTTTTGCTATATATATTTATGATCCCCTCTGTTAGTATGTTTTTTACTTTTCCTACCAATAAAGTTGTTAATTGTAAATCAATAAAACTCCTCACCCAACAAACACTTGAAAATGTAATCAAATTTATTTATTTTTCTTTAACAACTTGTTACGTTAAGTTTAATTTAATGATCGGTTCGCGTGCTTTCGGTGTAACCGCGGCTCAAGACCTGAATTAACGTACATATGTGTGTATGTACATATGTCATGATGAATGTGTACGTATGTATTTATACAAATATATGTACTTACAAGATAGTATGGAAATTGGAACTGTATCAGAATATTACCTTGGATTAATTGTTTAATGAATAAATGAAAGATTTATTCTATTGGTGATAGTTCATTTTGGGGTAAATTAATACTGCAAACTAAATAAAAACAAATTAATACTCTAGCTTGTTCATACATACTATCTATATTTTTAAATATAACTAGCTGCGCCCCGCGATTTCACCTGCGTAAGTACCGATCCCGTGGGAATATCAAAATAAAAAGTAGCCTTTAGCCTTCCTCGTTAAATGGACTATCCAACACAAAAATAATTTTTCATTTATCCACCATCCGTCTCTGAGATTAGCGCGTTCAAACAAACAAACTCTTCAGCTTTATATTTTTAGCATAGATTAGGTAAAAAAGTAGGTATTAGGAATAGGAAGCCAATTAAAAAAAAATCTCTACGAATCTTAAAATAAGCTTTACCACTAATTTTGTTTATGATTCATCTGTCCGTCTGTATCAGTATAATCTTCAGTTTTCAACATTGGGAAAGGTCGTGGTAATCCATGTAAAATCTTTATAAAAATAAAAACGATCTCACTCTGCGAGCTCTTATTAAAGTTTTCTAAACCAAAATGTTTTAGCTTTTATTCAATACTTACGAGTATCATGGATATTTCTTGAAATCTTTGCCTTTGAGGATTCTTACATAATAGTGTCATGTATTTTAATTCCTAGGAGAGTTTTGTAAGATATGTTTAAAAATGAATAGGTTTGTACTATTAATAAAATATATGAGTACTTTTTTAGCTATTGCATAGCTTTTATCGCGGGCTATGAGCGCAGCGACCGAATCAAAAAATTCCGTAACGAAAACCTAACACCCCCCACTCCGCCTACCATAAAAATGTTATCTTAGTGCTTGCTCTACGAGTATTTGAGCTACGATGATATTCGTAACACAGTATTTTTAGCTACGAGAAGCTACGATACATCTGCTACGAAGTATTATATTAGCTGCCATACATCTGCTACGAAGTACTATATTAGCTACCATACGTTTGCTACGATTTATTTAGAAGTGACGCTACGAAATATTATAGAGAGAAGTGACGCTATATCTGCTACGAAGTACTATATTAGCTACCATACATTCGCTACGAAATATTATTAAAGTAACGCTTTATCTGCTACGAAATATTATAGAGAGAAGTGACGCTATATCTGCTACGAAATACTATATTAGCTACGAAAGACAACATCTGCTACTAAACAATAGTGACTAAAATTGCAAGCTGTTGTCATATAATTTTGCCGCCCTCTGTAACGCTGTGGGATGTATGACCATTGGCATTATGTTCACCATGCCGGACTACCAAATACAGGGTTGCGGGTTTGATTCCCGCCTCAGACAACTATTTACACTGAGATATTTGTCTGTGGTCTGGTTGTTTCTATGTATTATAAGTATATATTTACAAAAGAAAAGTATATAAAAGCAGTATTATCCGTTGTCTAGCACCCATAAAACAAGTCTAGTTCTTAGCTTGGGGCTAGATGGCGATGTGTGGAATGTCCTGCAATATTTATTTATTTAATTTATATACGAAGAAGATTCCATTAAAATCAATAAGATGATAGTATTCAACGTATCGATCGCATGTGATTTTTATCAAGTAGGTACCTAAAATCCTTTTAAACTCTCAAACGGATCCCGTGACCTTTCCGACCCTGTATTCCCTTCAGATTAGCTATTTAGTCGATAACAGACCTATTATTTTTTAATCGGCCGACTTTTTTTTAACAAATAATAAAAAACTTGAGAGGTGTCAAGGGACACCCGGATGGAACGAAGTTCCTTTCGATTAATTAGTGAAGGAATTGTAATTTTTTTTTATATAATCTTCACGACACCTCACTGCGAAATAGAAACGAAAATAACTGGCTTGCTTTCTATGCAAAAAATGTAGTAACAACTTTTCGTCTTAATTTTTTCCATCTAGCCCCCTTTCGCAACGCGCGATAAGGAACTTCGTTCCAAAAATAAGTTAGCAATATAACAAAATACAAATAAAAAGATATTTATTCATCAAAAAGGAAAGTACATAATGTTCTTACATGTTAGGTACGTTATATTACTAGAAGTTATATCTAGTTACATGTTCTAGTACACTAGGATACCCTGTGGTGTGGGTGACTAGTCTTCCTACTAGGCGGAAGCTACTTACTTAAAATAAGGGGGGGGGAAAGGAAAACAAATATTAGTTATCCAAAAAAATAAAAGAAAACAGAGGGTAGAAACTAATACATTACATACGTAGGTTATGATATGATACTCAACAACGAACGAGGGGGACAGTTTTAAAGAAAGCGTAGCAATTGTTACCCCTTAGTGACTGCTAGAAAACATGGTAAGTAATTTACTTTTCATTACTCATACTTCGAAAGTAGGTCTAAATATGCCTGAAGAGCGTGTAGAAAATAAAACTTCCAGCCCTAGGGCTTTTCGCTTTCACTGACAGCTGTCATGTCAAATTATGGCTTCGCACGACTTGTGCAATGTGCATATAGCCAGTATCAGTATCATTATACATTAGGAACTTCAAAACCTAACCTCCGTGCTTTAGGTAGCACCATAGAATAACACTACATGTATATAACCTCTTTGGTCCCAACCTTGTAAGAGGATCAGGTAGTATGGAGTCTCTCATCCAATCTCGTTGTTAGGAAGAATTTTATGGATTATTCGTAATGAAAAGCACAGTGTTTACCTCGGGTGAAAGACTCATTAAGTCCCTCGAACTATTAGCGCCCTCGCTACGCTCGGGCGCCACACTCCGTCTCGGGACTTGTAATGAGTGACTTTCACACCTAGGATAACAATGTACTATTCTCATTCATTATTTTAAAGGCTAAGTATGTTTTATTATATTCATACACTAGCGACACGCCCCGGCTTCGCACGGCTATATTATGCATGTATTATACATATAAACCTTCCTCTTGAATCACTCTATCTATCAAAGAAACTGCATCAAAATCCGTTGCGTAGTTTTAAAGATATAAGCATACAAAGGGAAATAGGGACGGCGAAAATTGACTTTATTTTATACTATGTAGTGATATTCTGAACGAACTTTTGCTTTCGACAATACCAAATATCATTTTAATTAGAAAATGGGACGCATATGGGATGAAATAATCTATATTAATATTATAAAGGTGAAGAGTTTGTTTGTTCGAACGCGCTAATCTCAGGATTTACTGGTTCCAATTGAAAAAATATTTTTGTGTTGGATAGTCCATTTATCGAGGAAGGCTATAGGCTGCTTTTTATTTTGATATTCCTACGGGATCGGGACTTACGCGGGTGAAACCGAGGAGCGCTGCAATAACAAATACTACAAAAAGAAAAAAATAATAAATAAGGTTCCTATACAACATGGTACGAAACCCTATGAGCGCGAGTCCCGACTCGCACTTGGCCGGTTTTTTTGTTTGCTTTTCAAATCAACTAATCGGCCGATAAGAAAGTTTCTAGTATGTTTTCACTCCCCGGATCAGCTATTAAGTATTCCTTTTACTCTTTCAACTAAACCTTTTCGAATTCGATACGTTATCTTGATAAAGGTAGCCTTTTCGTGTATTATTTGTTGAAAAGTCGTACTAAAGTACACATAATTAGGGTCGAGTTTTCTTTAAGGCAAAGTGAGGTTTTTTATTTCCTTTTCCTTTAGGGCTGTTGATTTTGTGTTTGTTTATTTATAAGTGTTTACATATTATGTATATAGAGATGTCTGATGTGTTTTTATTGATTTGCCACAGAATCATTTGTAGTAGGTTGGTACAATCCACGGTCAAAACTCTCTGCCCACCATAACGTTCACAATCCTGTGCAGCACTATTTGAACATTATAACAACGTAACCTGTGGTTCCAACCCACGTCGTCGGTTGGTGTAGCGGGTGGCGTCTTATACCTACCTCTCGGCTAACTAAAGACATGGCTAACATGTTGAAAATAATAACCACCCTGAGTACTTTTAATTCAAGTATTTAAGTTTGTGTGTAACGTCTATTAGAAGAAGGTCGTAACTCCAATACTTGTTGATAGTATTATCGTAGCAAACTGATAATTTACTTATGACCCATACTGTACCTACTTAATAGATTTTTTCAAAGACATATTATAGGCCCTATTTATTTTTACTTGCAAGACACGTTTTCTTTTTAAACACGTTATCAAAAATTGGAATTTAAAAAAAACAACTTTAGAAATATTACTCTCATTTTTTTAGAGTTTCTCCAATCATAATGAGCACTCATAAATTTTTCGTAAGAAGATTTTTCCGTTGTTGGCTTCGCAGTAGATACGTATCTCGACTTTCTTTCCGAAGATCGGGGCTTCGAAACCCGGCCGGCCGTGCACCAATAGCCCCATAAGTAAAAACCTATCGGACCTAAGGCTGCCATCGGACTGCATCGCAGAGACTGCGCGCGTAGTCGATATATTTAACTGCATGTAGTTGTATGTTCGACTTCATACAGTCATGATATCAACTGCACGCAGTCGGCTGCAGTCGTGTGAAGTCATTATCAACTGCATACAGTCGTGCCTTCGACTTTAGCCGACCGCGCGAAGTTGAAGGCACGACTGTATGCAGTTGATATTGACTTCACACGACTGCAGCCGACTGCGTACAGTTGATATCATGACTGTATGAAGTCCGTCCGTCTGATGGCAGCCTGACTTGGAACTTAACCTATTAAACTTAAACTTGAAGACCACTGCTGCAGATGTGCATGCGTATCTACAGCACATGCTAAGGCTTCACCCATTCGGGCAAGAAGAAGAAGGCGACTGCTCAGATAATTATTATTTCTCACGCGTTCCTACGTTAGCGACGATATTGAAAGAAACACGGAGAGAGAGGGGGCGCTTGTGTCGCGCCGCAGTATACAAAAAAATATACCTAGATGTTGGCTGATTCTCGGACCTCACACAAAAAAAAATCATACAAATCGGTTCAGCCGTTTTGGAGGAAATAGGCAGTGACACAATGTGTTGGCGGACACTCTCTATTGGCCGAGTTTGCTATAATTATTTATTCTCTCTGTAATTAATATGTATCTGTCTCTTATTGTTTCATATGTGTTTGGTCGATTAAACTCCATTCTATTTCAACAGTGAATAAATTACAGTAATCCAAGCGTTTCGGCCACAATTTAAACACCGAGTCCACATCAACAAGATTGATAACGTTAATACGTCTGTCAACACTCGTATGTGATTGGTTCGCGCTCGCTGTTGGGAAATTTAAATAAATCATTTTCTTTTTTTAAACGAAGTTCCTTTTTTACAATTATGATAGGTCAGCGTTTGACCACTATCACACCTGCGTAATGGTAGGTGACGATGCGGCCCAAGATGTAGCACGCTTTCCTAGAAGATATCTATTCCTTTTTGACGACCCAGTTGGTACAACGGTAACCATGCCGCACTGTCAAACACAGAGTTGCGGGTTCGATTCCCGCCGCAGACAAGTATTTATGCTTAGATATTTGCCTGTCGTCTCCTTTGAGGGTTTATACCACCTCGTATCTTCAATGGGCTCTATGTAACATCAATAACCTTCCACAAATTTTCATATGACCACTTCCAGTCAAATAATCGGTGAAAATACATAAAAACACCTTTCAAACAAAAAAAGATCTGAATCAAAATCGGTTCATTCGTTCGGGAGCTACGATGTCACAGACAGACACACACAGACACGTCAAACTTATGACACTTCATCGTTTTTGCGTACTAGTCGAAAAAAACGTGTATTTTTAACATGGAACCACGGTTGAAAAATCTCTTCGGATGCAGCGATTCGTATAGTTACGGTCAAACTTCACTTCAGCTAAGTTTGTTTAACCTTACATTTTATTTCAATTACACGTAGTTTCACTAGTGCAGTGGGTCTACGGTGAAAAAAAATACATTTAGAAAGGCAATTTTTAGGGTTCCGTAGCCAAATGACAAAAAACGGAACCCTTATAGATTCGTCATGTCTGTCTGTCTGCCGTATGTCACAGCCACTTTTTTCCGAAACTATATGAACTATACTATTTAAAGGTATTCAACTATACAACTAATATAAAATCACAGAGACGTGTCAAATTACGCGACTAGTCGTCCCAGTTTGTAGAGGTATCTCAATGGAACCACTAATATCTGTGCTAATCCGTTTGGGTCCTCATATCTCAGGGTAAGAACTTGCGCAGTTTATTGACTATCGCGTCTGCAAGTTAAGATTTAGATTAGACTCGGAATTAACACCTATTATGATAAATCTAGATAAGGGGAATGGGATGAGGGTGATAATTTTAAGGTTAATTTGGTCTCCGAATTTACGATTTGTTATAGCCAGTGTTATAGTAATCTTTGCATGAAGTTTTGGTATTTCTTCCCTTTGTTTCATCTTCTTGTTTTTTACACAATATCTTCAAATGAATATACTTACTACTACGTTATGAATATACTGTTATTACTGCATGGCATTGCCCCTACAAAATACAACACCTTGCTTCATGCAGATTGACAGATAAATATATAAAACGCTATATTGCACACACACATAATAAAATACATAAAGAATAAAAACTTACAGTAAATAACATTTTTAAAAATCGATTTATTTACTTATTCGATTACATCTTTTCTTTTTATCTTCATACTTCTTGTTCATCTTCAGATACAGTTTTAATAAACACTAACTTATCCTATAATATCTTATTTAATGAATACTAGCGACCCGCCCCGGCTTCGCACGGCTATATTATGCATGTATTATACATATAAACCTTCCTCTTGAATCACTCTATCTATTAAAAAACCGCATCAAAATCTGTTGCGTAGTTTTAAAGATTTAAGCATACAAAGGGAAATAGGGATAGAAAAAAAACGACTTTGTTTTATACTATGTAGTGATTATATATTTTTTTGTCAAGTTCCACAAAATAAAAACAATATATCTACATGGTAAATATCCCGTTTTAAATAACCTTATAACTTACTAACTTTATGTAACTTATGACTTTGTCTTTACCACTGCATTTCTTTCTATCCCCAGACTAAAACAATACCCATTTAAAACGTGCGGACAAATCAAATCCCCTACTATTTGTAACTCGACAGTAATTCATAGCGACCTCGATAACGAAGTACAGTCACGTATAGTCGTATAATCTATAGGCACGTGTGGCTCGAATAGACCACGCCCATCCACCTGGCCGACTTTAATCTGAATATAAATTATCCATAATTAAAGTAGACTCGGACATGGGGAGAATAAATGCTACCACTTGAAACAAAGCCTTGGAGAGTGGTGCAAGTTAGAAGAGGCCGGTTTTTTTTTAAAGTGAATTACAACCAATTTTTTACGCAATGTGATTTTTCGTTTATAAAATCTCGATATTTTGGCGATCGTCTGGGTTGAGCAACGTTTTGTTACGGTAATTACTTTAGAGGGATAGCCAATTAAAAGACGGTGTATTGCAATTGCTTTCAATCACAAAAATACTACTAAATTGTTGGTAGAGATAAATAAATAAAAAAGATTGTGTGAATAATACGGTTTTGTAGTATTTATTTTATAGCAATTAAATTAATATCCGGTACCAAAGCTTATAAATTAAACCAGAAATATTTTCTGTGGGCTCTTGTAATGCGAGCTCAAACGGTGCCATATTTTTTCCGCTAGCTTTTGTGGGTAATGGTACTAAATTTGGCGAAACGTGTCGCATCTGAAAGGCTTTTGATAGTGTGGATTGTCACTATCTACGGTCACCGATTAGTAAGCTTTAAGCTCTCGTAATAGGGATTATATTCGAACGAAAGCTTAAGCCGACCGATTGTGCTATTCGATTCGTCCTACACGAAAAGTTGGTCAATAGAGGGTGTTTTTGTTTGGATTTTTCATTGTGTCGTTTTGAAAGACTTATGCTTATCAGTTTTGTATGTTTAGGCGGTGACAACGGTAGGGGACATAATCTGTTGTAATTCTTATATTGAGAACTTCTGAATTAAAGACATAAGGGTCTGCGCCTACTGGACAATTATGTCTATACTACAGTTTATCACCGTGTTGACATTTCATGCTGTATGTTGATCTTTTTTTATGGCAGAGTTTGTGACCTCTGTATTTTTTACGTAGGTACAACAAAATCAAAATTTGCTTTTTTCTCTACTGTTTCGTCTCAAAATTCGATTCTCCACTTATCTATTTAACAAACTCTGCGGTTTTGCCATCGGAAAATCGACACTATCGAGCAAACCTGAAAATTCTGAGGTTTGCGTTTAAAAAGTATTGTCTTTCAGCTATTATACCGAACTTTTATCTGTCTAGTCTTTACCAAATTGGTTATTGGCACGAATCTGTGTTGATAGACGAAGTAGAATATATAACTAGATGTATTTTAGGTGTTAGTGATTCTTGTTTTGAATTCCATCTAGACACGTTATACTTACCAGCCGCACGGCTAGCAATGACTTCTATTCTAAGTCAAGTGACTATGCCAACTGTATACTGATATCCATAATAGGATCATAATCATAGCTAAGTAGCTTTTTTAAATAATATACATATAGGCTATCAATCCGACACCAAATAAGTGGGGGCTTTCGAAGAAAACGGTTATTGGAAGACGGCAGTGGAGTAAAAACCTTTCTGACCCGTCCTCTCCTTTGTGGCTGCACCGGTCTTATGTAACACGGACAAGGTTAAGCTTGGCGTAACTGCTCAGGCCAGTGAGTGCAATGATAACAAGCCGTGTCCAAAGCCAACTTGGAGATCTTCAGGACCACACAGGGGTCACGTGTGGGGACATCTGCACAGACAAAAAGGTTTCTTTGAAGCAAGAACGAATCTTCTCTCTGTAGACGCTAGAGAACAATGTCTTGGTTTTAGTATCTCTAGTAAATATTAATTTAAAAGCAATATTCCTAAATTATTAATACTGCTTATTCTTCTGCTGCTTATGCTACGTGGCAGTCTAATATCTTGAAGGATCTGAGAACCCTAAACTTAGAAGTAGAGACAACCCAGGACAGAGCGACCTGGCGCTAAGTGATAAGGAGACCCGACCCCAAGTAAAGGGAAAAGGGAAGAAAGAAGAAGATTAATACTGCTTATTATTCAGGGACATCTAGTACTTAATCCCACGGAAGAAAGCAAAACGAAACCCCGCAACATTTCTTCTTTTGACGGTTTTATTTTGTCAATGATTGATGATGCTTTTAAACGAATGCATATGCCTGACCCTGCTGGACCAGTACTAAAAGCCATACAATATAAGTCCGTAGAGGCAACAGTGAAACCTAAGTAGGTAGGTATTTTACCTAACTTATACGATGTCCTTCGCTTCAACTTAGTTTCCGAGTTAGCGTTCCTAACATGTTTTGCGACACCTATTGTGTGGTTGCTTTCGTCTTTTTAAAACTTCCAGAAGCCAATGTTGTTTGGCGTTCTTGTTTTATTTTCGAGGAATAGCATGATATGTGCCAACCCTACTTAGTAAGAAAAGAGAAAGAAAAATAAGAAAATGTTATTTGCGATATCATTCCCCATTTCATTGATGACTTAAAATAAACTTAAATCTGATCAGCTTATTTTTGTAGCATTAAATTAAAAGCAAAACAGCCAATTCTCGAATTTTTCTTTAATAACAGTAATTATTATTTGAAACAAGGCAACGCCTACGTTAGAAACTTACTCCAATTATCTACGTCATGTACCTACGCCCATTTAATTTGGCAATTTCGTTGAATGAATTTCCAACAGTTGAAGGCTCCGTAGACAGCAAATTTTATATCAGCGAATAGTTTTTTTCAGTATAAAAGGCCGAAAAACCAATAAACGATTAATTGATTGAGTTAGCCATTACTTTAAACAATAATAAAACGTTACCATGAGAACATAACAATAATGTAATGAATGAAAGAAATAAAGAAAAACATTTATTTTGTTCAGGCACACTACAACTTTTAAATTAAGACACACAAAGAATAATTAAAGAAAAATACATATATTAAACTTAATAATATTTAAGACTAGCGATATAATACTTAAGACCCGCCTCGGCTTCGCACGGCTATGTTATGCATGTATAAACCTTCCTCTTGAATCACGCTATCTATTAAAAAAAACAGCGCACTCCGGGAGTGCAGGCAGAAGTGAAAACTGTATAACTGTGTAAAATCTCATCTGTCGAAATCTCATCTGTCGCGAGAACGGCTGAAAATGCTCACTCGTGTATCAGTGATGGCGCTAGCGTGCGACGCGAACTGCGTACGGCAGCTCGCTGCGAACCTGCACCATCCACCGAGAGATGTCGCTGTTAACACTGTTGTACAGAAGTGAGTATCGTAGTTCGGCCGTTTGCACAGAGATGGCGCTGTTTTCAATATTGCATAGTAGTAGAAGCACAATAAGTCGCGAGAACGGCTGAAAATGCTCACCCACAAAAGTGCCCAACGCGCCATAAGAAGTTTTCACTTCAAAAAACCGCATCAAAATCCGTTGCGTAGTTTTAAAGATTTAAGCATACAAAGGGATACAGAGAAAGCGACTTTGTTTTATACTATGTAGTGATAGTGAAGCCATGTGCTGCCCCAAATGGGTCGACCTCAGCTGTAAGCCACAGTCAAGCGTAGGGCGTGTTCAGATGACACGCGTCAACCACGCGCCCACTACGCGCATCACATGCGTTGACCACGCGTTGAACACGCTTTGAAATTTATTCTATATATAATTTGAGTTTTATGACATATCAATAGATCTCAAATTGCATTATATATAGAACAAATTTCAACGCGTGTGATGCGCGTGGCGGGCGCGTGGTCGACGCGTGTCATCTGAACACGCCCTAACTGGGCTGCGGCGCTGGTGCGGCAATGAGAAAACAACAAACGAGCTTCATGATAGGCGCAGTGGGGGGTGTTAGGTTTTATTTTCGTTACGGAATTTCTTGATTCGGTCGCCGCGCTCAAAGCCCGCAATAAAAGCTATGCAATAGCTTAACAATATATTGTTAACAAATTGCGATAGCTACGTGACGTAACAAACATAACACAACAACATATCCTTTCTACTAATAGGTATTAGAAATGTGAAAGTTTATGTGTTAGTATGGGTGTGATGAAGGCAAAAAATAACAGAAAAAATGCTATAACAATTGCGATGGCAGTCAGTATGCCATCGCAATTGGTTTAGTACAGATAGCTCCTGTTATAACACACCTACTACTTTTTAATCCCCAGGGTCGGGTAATAACAACAACACTTATCACTAACAGTTGCCTTCAAATTGAAACGAATTATCCGCAGACAGAAAGTTTGTAGTCTAAGGCAGCTCTGTTAACTGATTAATTTATATCATGTTGCACTAAAACAGATGTAGTTGTTGAGCTAGAAAATTGAATAAATTAAAATGGAATTGAAGTTGATACAAAGCCGTCTTTTGTTTTCACTCTGTTCTATTTAATTATTTATATATAGCGACGTACGACTTTTTATTCAGCCAGTGTCAAATCACTTTAAAATATTTAACCATTGTTTTAAGATACATAATCTAAATCCAACCATGTCAAGATAAGCAAAGTAAGGACCAAAAATATAGGACTCTACTTTCTACTCTACTTCTGGCTACTTTTCGTTTTGATATTTCCACTAGATAGGGATTTACGCTGCTGGTGAAACCGCGGAGCGCAGCTAGTATTTCTTAAATTACTAAAAAATTGACACAAACTATCGACAAACTTTGTTTGTTAGTGGCTTTTGTATCCTTAAATATCTATTTGTGTGGTTTCCATTCATATTTTAAAAAATAAACGCTTTTTCTGAAGTCGTATTTCGCGATCGACATCATCAAATTTTCTTACGGAATCAGGGAAAGTGTATGGTGAATCCCTATCGCTTAAATAAAACTAACTTTACACCCAATACCCTGTAAGTATATCACGTAAAAGTCAATGCATAAAAGTCTGAACAGCATAAAGAATAACGACAACCATTTCGAAAATAAAATAAATTCAATTTTCTCCAACGAATTTCACCTGACATTCGAGCACTTAAACGAAATCGAACGAATACAACGAATGTTAACGTAAATAGTGAATAGTTTTATAATAAAATACCGATATATTATTGAATATTGACTGTTATAGGTCAATATAAAAGGCGGGCCGCCTGCGAAATAGAATTTGCGAGTTCAATTCCCGCTCCAACAAATATTTATGTATAATTATTTAAGGATACATTAGCCACTAAAGGACTAAGTTTGTCGATAATTTGTGTAAATTTTTACTAATTTAGGATTTTTGATGTGATACATCTATAGCCGCACGTAAAACCGATTTCTGGCGTGGCGACGCATGCCGCGCACGCTATATGATGGTATATATATATACAGTCTATATGCAGTAGTGTGTACGGTGTGCACACCGTAATCGACTGTGCGATTCTATCACAATCTGTTCTTTTCTGCATATTACTTTTACAAAATAATGTCGATGTTTCACATCTGCCAGGCGTCCCGTGACGGCTCACATTTTTTTTTTTTAAGGATCATTCATAAAAATATTTGCCTGTGTCACACGTGAGTCACGTCAAGTTGCCGTACAGAATTACGGCCCTAAATGGATTTTCTTCTGCTACCTTCGCGAAGCCGGGGCGATTCGCTTGTAGTAAATAATTTTAAAATAAAATACCGATATATTGACTGTAGTTCGTGTTTCATAAATCGAATTTACATTTATCCGTCTTTAAACATGACTGGATGCGTTTCGGGGAACAACATTATTGTAAAACAGTTTATTTTCAATTTAAAATGCGGACATCAAAGTATATCGAAGTTGTGCTGGTTTAGATTCGAATTTCATTTGCCATAACGTACCATAAATAAACTTTTATATACGGTATTGGTAACTATATAAGACTAGCGACCCGCTCCGGCTTCGCACGGCTATATTATGCATGTATTATACATTTAAACCTTCCTCTTGAATCACTCTATCTATTAAATAAAACCGCATCAAAATCGGTTGCGTAGTTTTAAAGATCTAAGCATACATAGGGCCATAGGGATATAGAGACGGCTAAAGGGGCTTTATTTTATACTATGTAGTGATAGTGAAGCGGTTGATGGTTAGGTTAGCTGAACTTTTGTTCTACGACTTTTGGAAATTCGATAATTTTTTTCGTAAATCTTGAGGTTATGTTTAAATCAGCTGTTACTTACACGGAGAGGTGAGGTCACTTTAGGATACATACTTACTTAGTTTTTTTTTAATTTTTATCGACAGTCGGGAGTCTGAATGACCTTTATTTAAAAAAAAACATCTTATTTTCAAACATCGAAAGATTTCTAACAGTGTTCGAATTTTCAAAAGTCGTAGAACAAAAGTTGATTGTTAAGATGCAAAGAAGTCTAGCCATAAACCGCTATTTATATAATTGCCAATAACCCTGTATGTGTATAAATAAAGCTAAAACAGCACGAGTTAAACAGTGTCGATTGAAAGTAGAATTACACCTCGCTCTCAACACAAACTGTTGTAATCTAATCACAAACAATTTCAAAAGAGAAAGAGATTGTTCAGAATCGCAATATTGTTCGGATAGGTTGTGAATTGAGAGCGGAGAGCGTTTTTTTTTCTTCTTTTCTTTTTTCTTCTATACCGATTTTGATGAAATTTGGTATGAGAATACATTGATTCACTGGGAGTGACATAGTTTTTATCCCGATATTCCCACGGGATCGGGAGTTACGCGGGTGAAACCGCGGGGCACAGCTAGTAAATAATATATAATTATATAAAAAGTAGGATAGCAGCGCTATAAAATGAGGTAGTGGTCAAACGTTGACCTTTTTAACGTTTGACCCACACGATGGTAAGTGACGATGCAGTCTAATTGTAGCACGCTTTCCTAAAAGATACCTATACGCTCGTCACTCTAAGAATTCCAAATAAACGGGGGGTTTTGAGGGACACGAGTTAAAGTAGGGAGATGGCAGTGGAACAGTGATGTGATTTTGTTGTATATTGAGCAGAAAGTGTTAAAAACAACAATATGTTTACACTTTTATTTATTCTGAAACAATTTTACATGCTTTCAAACGTAGCACGGAGGAATTTCAAAATTTTATAGCGACAGTTTTAATAAGATGATGTATAATTTATCAAAACCATTTTGATCCTTTGATCTGGTACCCAGAATAAAAAGGTTTCTTGAAATAATCTTCTCCCTATAAACACAAGAGAATAATTTCTTGTTTTTTAGTAATTAATAAACAGCATTCTTAATTTAAGAATATTGTTTTTGAATTAAGAATACTGCTTATAAATTAATTTTTTTTACTAAAACATAACCCTCCCTTTTGGCTTCGCCGTAGTCGGGTAAATACCAGGAAATGATTCTCTTTAGTCTATAGATTATTTCATGCTTCAAAGAAACTTTTTATTTTCTGTGTATTGCTGCTCCACTGGGGTATCGAACTCCACAGCTTATCACTTGTACCGTATACCTAATAGCTTAAAGCCGAAATCTCTAAAAGTGAAAATACAGATTGCGACTCTACAAAATGTGTGCTGTTGTTTCGCCAAAGTTTGAACGTCAATGATCCGGCCGGAGGCGCCCTGATACCCACTCTTCTAATTTTGGTTAATTCGAGACTTTACTAATTAGTCAATTTTAGAAAATTTCAAAGGTTAATCAACTTGGTTTTTGGTTACTTTACAAGAAGCTAAAGTTTAAGTTAATTTCTATTATATACTTCGATGTTCTGACAACTGTTAAAATCTCCACAATATCTATCGCTGTGTGAAATGAGAGACACTATCGCCACTAACCAATCAACAACTTCCACCAGGTTGTTCACCTGCTCATATTGTGGCCGGTCTATGCGATCGCGCTTAGGGCTATTTAACCAATGTCGTGTGAAATGTCGCACAGTATCCATAACTAGCTGTGTGTAGTTTTATTTGCGCAAGTCCTAATCCCCTATGAATATCGGGATTAAAAGTATCTTAAGTAAAAACCGGTCAAGTGCGATTCGTACTCGCGAGTCGAGGGTTCCGTACATTAGTTTCGACTCTCTTTCTCTACCCTTGCTGTGGTATGGTAGGTACCAATTTTACTTGACTCCTATTTCGGTAAGGGTCAAGTTAAATTGGTTTAACTATGTATGTATGGGGACACCGTTAAATTTTCTACTATTTTTATTTATTGGAATTTTTTCTTTATGTGTGCTTTTTGCCAAATTTCGTGATTCTAGGTCAACGTGAACTACCATATAGGTTTTCGACCCAAAACCTATAGGATACTTCCGGTTGACCTGGAATTGTCAGTTTTGGTTGAAAGCTTGGTCTTATAGCACCTATTTTCTCAGGAACGGGTGGACCTGGCAAGTTAAAATTTATACCAGATACTAAAATTTATAGTCTCTGCTAGATGTATACAAATTAAGGTCCTGAGTCAACACGATAAAAAGATATGGGAAAATTTAGATATTCGCGAAAAAATTTAAGTACTGAAATTCATTTATTTACTTACATTATTTTTTTCCATTGGTCGCGATCTGTAGTACACCAATCACTCCTTTAGAATTCCTATAGGTATATTCTCTACAAAATCGAAATGTAACTGGCTTGCTAGGTAATTTAAAATAACGAGACAACGTGTTAGGTATACATAGCCTAGCTATGTGCAATAATACATTACAGTCCCCAATGACGTCATTGTGTCAATGGCCGGGTTCTGCCCCGAGGGGCACGTTTGTCAATCTGCATTGTACTCACACTGAAGGCATTGAGTTATTTATGAAATAGCTAATAACATAGTATGTGTTGGGCCAATTTAGTTGGTGGTTGGTTTAGTCTAATTTAAGGTGAAAGGGTACCTGCTCTCTCCATACAAACGTAGTCGACTGTTTCCTCCCTGGATAATGACACTAGCACAAATTCTTTTCTTCCATAAAACCTATAACTGCCATGACTATGCCCCTATGTTTTCGTTTTTTTTCATTTTCTAATTATCATAGAAATTAATGTTAAAGAAAAGAAAAAAATAGGGCCATGGTCATGACAGTTAGGTATAAGTTTTATACCCCAAAAATATTTGCTCTAGTGTCATTATCCAGGGAGAAAACAGTCGACTACGTTTGTAATAGTTTGTATGGAAAAAGGACCCGGTACCCTTTCCTCTTCAGCCCTTTCCCTTGTCTGTCCCTTACCTACTAAAACCAAAATAATATAAAACCTATCCGTCTAGTGTTGTTATTTTTACCCCCGTACGCAAAAAAGACGGATAAGTTTGACGTGTCTCTCTCTCTGTGTGTCTGTCTTTGATACTGTGGCTTCCGAACGCATGAACCGATTTTGTTTCTTTTGTTTGAAAGGTGAATTAGTCGGGAGTGTTGTTTGATCAAAATCGGCTTAACCGTCTGAAAGTTAGGGGGGATAAAAGTCAGGGTATTTTAAATTCTAGATTTAAGTTTAAAAAATGCGAAGGGTTTTTCCGTGAAGTGCACATTTTTCTAAGTTATTTTTTTTTACTAATATATGAGACTACATTCTGAGTTGTAGCCTTCTAGTTTACTTGTTTTTTTTTTGTGAAAACTTTTAAATGAATTCCTCAGTGTGCTCAGTGGTGTCGCGAGAGCACTCGAAAAAGTCTCGAGCAGATAGGCTGCACTCATCTCGTCGTTGTGTTTTTGATCCTTTAATTGGTTGCTTTTTCTTGTTCCAAACTTTTGTAATTATACGTTTTTAAGTGACCGAAGGAAAATATTAACTGAGAGTTTCAGTTCCGTCTGTAAAATCATTCAATAAAGTTACAAAAATATTCCATAGCGTTTCAGTTACCTTTGCTCAGTAGATGTTAATACAAAGATATCCAAAGTTTTTGAAAGGTAAACAAGTATAATCGGTATATGCTTCAGTGGTTAAAGTTTAAGTAAGCAAATAAAAACATCATGATCAAAAACAACATCTAAGAAAATAATCTGCTTATAAAAATAGCTGACTAAAATTTCTTCTTGACGTATCTTTCACAATACTTTTTAATACACTGAAGTACGAAAACTACGACTCTGAGAAAACTGTGTAAACAATAGAAAATTAACACAACATTTTAAATTAATTCCCTGGCCCGTCTCAAGGTACAGTCGTGTACAATAACGTTTTAAGAGTCGTTTGTTGCGCTATCTCGCTTAGCAGGTGTGTCACCTGAGTCGTGTTACGTGCAGGTGTTGGTTGTAAGACCGACGCTAGACGCTACTAAGACACGTTCAAAACTGTCATCTATTAATAAATAAATATTACAGGACATTCCACACATCGCCATCTAGCCCCAAGCTAAGTAACTAGACTTTTGTTATGGGTGCTAGACAACGAATATACTTAGGTATATACTTTTCGTTTGTAAATATATAGGTACTTATAATACACTAGCGACCCGCCCCGGCTTCGCACGACTGTATTATGCATGTATGTATTATATCTAAAAACCTTCCTCTTTAATCACTCTATATATTAAAAAAAACCGCTATCTAAAAAGATCTAAGCATACATAGGGACATAGGGACGGCGAAAAGTGACTTTATTTTATACTACGTTGATATAAACAACCAGACCACAGACAAATATCTTAGCATAAATACTTGTCCTAGGCGGAAATCGAACCCGCAACCCTGTGTTTGGCAGTCCGGCATCGTGACCATTGTGCCAACTGGGTCGTCGAAATGTAAAAGTCAAAATCTTGACCAACTAATTGTTAAAGTGATCGAAATCAAAAACCTATCTATCAATGACCACATGTTAAACTGGCATATTTTTGATAGTTTTTCTATGGGAAAGTAGTCAGTAAAATAAAATTTAAACCCGTGATTATTGGTAGATAGGTTTAGTATTGGTAGTTGGCTAAAAGGCATACAGATTACATATGTTATAATGTTTATACGGTGTTTAACACAGGAAAGATTCATACCCTACGCGAACTAAGCCATGAGTCAAAAATATAATCAAATTTTTAAAAAGGTTTTAAGTTTTCAAGTTGCCCCAAATTAACTCCTTGTTCGGTTAAAATGCTAATATTGACATAATATGAAGTGTTGATACAAAGCGATCCAATCTATAACAATAAACTTGTAAGTTTAAGTGTAGCATAAATTAACGTTAACTACCTTAACCAGAGTCTTGTTTATATTTGGTTTATGAACGCATACCTACTCACGTTGCTTGTTTAGTGTTTGAACTCTTGATCGGATAATTCCTCGTAACATTTGTTTATTTGTGTTTATATGATTTAATTTATTAATGGCATAAAAACATGGTGCATTTGATGGAGCTTTTTAAATAAAAATATCTATATAAACTAAATAAATAAATATATTTATTAGGTTCCCGCACGCGGCAGAGCCTGTATCGCGACCGACTATGCAATCATAAATAAACTAGAAAAATAAAATAAAACAAACAAATACATTGATTAATTGGGAGTAACATAGGCTACTTTTTATCTCAAAATTCCCACGGGATCAGAAGTTACGCGGGTGAAACCGCGCAGCGCTGCTAGTACAATATTTTGTTAAAATCTGCTTACATTTTATAGTTAAAATGTATGCCAAGTATCCGTACATGATCTCATATTCTAACCGAACCCAACTCGGACAAAGGAAATATTTTCGTAAGAACACTTGTGTACGTGATTGTACCTATCTCCAGTGCCAAAGTGTCTCTCGGGCAATGAAAAGAAGTGTCCTCTCAGTTGCTTGTGTTACCTTCCTACTTTAGTTTACAGTAAAAAGAAAAAAAATTAAATACGTTTGGGAAATCTTGGGACTGAACTGTTGAATTCAGCGAAATCAATGTTCTTTACTTTTACGCTTTCAAAATAAAACGAAAGTCAAAGTTTAATTTAACTTTGTATTTTCGTACCTTTTAAAAAAAGTTTCATCAAAGACTTGAGGAGAAGCCTTAAAAGAGTATTTATTGTATATATCAAACTCTTTTCTGATGTAAAATGTCATTGAGTGCAAACGTTAAAAAATAAAAATAAAACACATTTTTTTTTTATAAAAAGAATGAAGAAGTGGAAGAAAGAAATACTTGACACTGGAAACTGTTCGAAGAAAGGCCAAAAATGTAAAAAACAAACGTTTGTCGAGATTAATCATCAATTTTTATTTAGAAAAAAAAAAAAGTACAAGCTCTACCTCAAATTTTTTAATCAATAGGAGATAAGCAGTGCATCAGTTTAAAGTGTCTTCAAAATTAAGTTAGGATGTGTGCCTTTGGAACGCGCCTACCAATGAGAAGAAGGCACAAGAAACTCATGAGGATTTTTTTCTTTTTTGTGATCATGCTCACAAAGGTAACAAATATTTTTGAAGATATATTTGAAATGAAGCAATTAAAGTTATGTCCATGGGTCCTTATCATTAAGTTACAACAAAGTATCATAATACGCCTAACCGCACAATTTCTGCTTTATAAAAAATTTGAATTTGTTAATGGACATGCAAATGAATGATCTGAATCTGAATCTTTGGGTTACTTATTGTAATAGAGCACACGTGTGTTATTAAACGACCTGATTATTTCCGGTACCTAACTCATATACCATATTATGTACAGTCGACTGCATAATTACGTAGAGCTCCAAAACGGCTGTCATAAGAATGCTTTCAACACAAGCAAGATTCTAGGCACCTACTTTAGTTGAAGTTTAAAGTATTCTAACTCATGAATATATCAAACAAAAATATTAGATAAAAACATGTCAAAAATAGTAATTTTTGAACTCTACCGGGGGCTGCAATTATGCAGGCGACTGTACCTATTCTCTATCATGTTACTATTCTGTTACGTATGTTAAACTTATAATATCCCTATCTATCATCCTACATTGTATTTTATTACTCCAGTAAACAATTTTGTACTACAAAATACATCGTAACCGTACTAATATTCAAAACATTATTACGTTACGTTATTGAATTCTCTATGTACATACAGAATTTCACTTCTCTACTCCATAGAAAAATCGGAATATTCACGAAGTCGGAAAACACATTTACTCGAATCGAATTTACTTACATTCCACAGTCAGTGAACCAATGAAGCATTGACATCATAATAATATAACAATAACAGAATACATTTTCTGGTAAATCTACTTCACCTGCGTTTCATGGTTGGTTATTTTGGATTTTCTTCTTTCCGATATTTTTTCGTTGTTTATTGTTGGCCGTAAGAGCCGTTAATACCCCTATGAACACGTGGTCCGACTGCTCTGTCCGACTAATCGGACCATGTAAACTTTTTATTCCTGTAGGTTCGATTAATCGTACAACAAGGAATCGCAATTCCGCTTTGTCCGACAAATCTGACCATGTGATATAATTTTTTCCTGTTGGTTCGATTAATCGTACTACAAGGAATCACAATTCCGCTTCGTCCGACTAATCGGACTACGTGAACGCTTTTTTCCGTCGGTTTGGTTAATCCGGCGTTTCCTCGTCGGCGTCGTAAGTACTAAGTTAATACCTTCCTGTTTAGCTTGATCTACTGTGAGAACTGTTGTATTTATGTAGTATTTATTTATATTTTTTCTTACAATAATTCCGTCTACGACACTGTTTCAACGGAAAAAGCTAGGAAGCAATTTGTCGCACGAACATTTCTCACCTTGGCATTGCTTAGAAAAACTTATTTATTCAGTCAGATAGTAGGAACTGAACTTATAAACTAAATTAAACACGTTTCAACCAAGTACATTAGAAACATAGTATTTTATTTTGACGACATCTGTACCGTGGCGAGCTACCTAACAACCCGCCTGCGAAACAGAAGGTTGCGGGTTCAATTCTTACCCCAAACAAGTATTTATGTAGAGATATTTGTATATGTGATCCCGTGAAAATACCGGGATAAAAATAGCCTATGTTACTCCCAATTAACCATTGTATCCTCATACCAAGTTTTATCAAAATCAGTCAAGTAGTTTCGGAGCCTATTCGTTACATAAAAAATGCAAAAAAACTTTCCTCTTAATTATCACTATCACTATCATCACATTTCTCTGTCCCTATTTCTCTTTGACCGCTTAAATCTTTAAAACTACGCAACGGATTTTGATGCGGTTTTTTTAAATAGATAGAGTGATTCAAGAGGAAGGTTTATATGTATAATACATGCATAATATAGCCGTGCGAAGCCGGGGCGGGTCGCTAGTATTAGTATAGAAGTATAGATGTTTATTTAAATAAAAAATATTTACTAACAAAATGACGAATAAAATGTCGGATTAAAATAAAAATAACGCGATAATACCCTCTTCTTTGTATCAATGTCAATAAGATTGAAATTCTTGGTATCAGATCAATACTAACACACCGTACTCAGGAAGACATCTAAGGAAAATGTTTTCCACAAGCTCCTGTTTATATTTGATTATGCGATAAGATTCTCTTCGACTGAGAGCGTGTGTTAAGAAACAGGCTTAGAGCTTAGAGCTTATAGAATGGTCACATGAGCAGTGCCTCTGAGTTTGGCGACGTTTCACTGCTTTACACCCTTCGTCCTACATCGAACGATTTTTGACGATTCGACCTTAGCTTTTTTAAAAACTAGCGACCCGCCCCGGCTTCACACGGCTATATTATGCATTTATTATACATATAAACCTTCCTCTTGAATCACTCCATCTACTAAAAAAAACCGCATCAAAATCCGTTGCGTAGTTTTAAAGATTTAAGCATACATAGGGATATAGGGACAGAGAAAGCGACTTTGTTTTATACTATGTAGTGATTAGCATCACCTCGCGGTTTAACCCGCGTAAGTCCCGATCCCGTGGGAAAATCGGGATAAAATGTTGCACCCAATAAATCAATGTATATCCCCGTTTCATCAAAATCGGTCCAGTAGTTTCGAAGCCTAATCGTTACAAAAAAAAAACTTTCCTCATAATAGATATATAAGATAAGTATAGAAAAACACCAAACACCACTTCCATAATTAAAAAAAAATCTAGTAAATGTTAAAAAAACACTATTATTTTATGAAAACTGAATCACGATTAGAAAAAGTTGGCTCAATAGAAATAAATATTAAACTTGGCATAAAATTTCCAAAGAAAAATACACATTTTGTGGTGGTCGTCGACGGAAAGAATCAATTTTATTGTCGCAGGTTTGTTTAATCGAAGATATTGCCACAATATGTTCTTTCCTTAAATCAAACTACTTTAAACCCTATTAAAGTCGCCATTTATAAGGGCAAAGTTTAAGTTTCTTGCTTTTCTGTATGGTATAAGAGGTCCTCATTCCATATAGAATTTCTAAGGTCTTTGTGTTAAAATTTGACGCAAACAGCGTCAAGCTTTACCATTCCACGCGTGCTCAGTTTCGCTCCATTTAATTGCACTGAAACTCACTATCCAAAAACAAACATAAGCTTTCCAATAACATATAAAGTATTCGTTAGATATTATACATAGTAAGTACCACCGCATCGCTTAGAACTTCGCAACTACTCACTTGCAGGTCGTAGCACAGGTTACCTACCACCAAGTTTCAAAGTAAACAAGCAAGACTGTACCAAACATAATAGTTAGGTTTCATTAAAATCAAGCGAGCAAACTGTAGGTTTCCTAGATAGTAGTTGATACATTTCCGATCAGTAATTTCGGATTGTCGCTGTTAATAATAAATACCATTAGTACTTAGCATCAAAGAGATGCCGATGGTCCAGTAGGAGTAGGGTTACCAGATGATATCCAAATGGAGAAGTCCCCTAGTTCAGAAATTATCCTCCAGACAGACAGACGTCCGTCTGTCTGCCTGGCCGTCCGCCTGATATTTATTTTGCGGGCAGCTTCAACCTGTTTGTTACTTAAGTGTTCCAGTGATGCGCGCGTATCTTGAAAGTTCACTCTCAACATTTCTACATAACGTACCTAAAGAAGTATAACTTCAAAAATGAAAGCAAATTGTTAACAATACTTTGTTAGGTTGAAACGAGTTATTCAATTTTAAACCATTTCAATTTTGGTTTAAGAAACATGACGTTTATAAATATGTATTTATTAAGTCTGCGTTTTAATATGTCTTTAATAGTTTAAACATCTCTGCGACGATAAAAATCAACTCAATCAAGAATTTGTTCAGAAGTGAATCCACTTTTTCTTCGCCAAAAATTACTCGGTGGCTTAATTACTCGCCACAAACTTGAATGACGCGTCAGAAGTGTGTATAAAACAACATTTTATTGCCCCATCACTCTACAAATAACTACAAATAGAATTGTCTATATTTTTTCTACCAAATCCCTTCTTATTCTACCATTTCCACCAAAAAACAACCGACACCTCGTACCATTTGGGAAACAACCCTGCATTATCCAATTTATCTGTCGAGGATCGTACAAAGCAAGCCAATGAGACGGCCATTGATGCCGTTACCGCAAATTGAGTTATTATTCTGTCTTCTAACAAAACATTCTGAGAGTCGAACCTTAAATATATTTCCTACAAGATAGAGATGTAATTTTGCTGCTTATATTTTATTATTGTTTAGGTGTTCCGGTTTGGTTGTCAGTCAATATTTGTTTTGTCGCCATGAATGGAAGGAAGTACCTACTCATAAAACTCTATGATACAATGTTCAGTTCAATCTAAACATTAATATGTATTTTTTCTACTAAAATACTATATTTAATAAGTAGGGCAACATTGAATGTGGGTATTAATTTTAAGTGAAATATGGCAATTTTGTCTCTTCCGGTTTGATCTTCAATGAAGCTGTTGTACTCAATTTCTAATCACTTCGCTACATAGTATAAAACAAAGTCGCTTTCTCTGTCCCTATATCCCTTTGTATGCTTAAATCTTTAAAACTACACAACGGATTTTGATGCGGTTTTTTTAAATAGATAGAGTGATTCAAGAGGAAGGTTTATATGTATAATACATGCATAACATAGCCGGGGCGGGTCGCTAGTTTCTTAATAAACGCGAGTTATCGTCAAATTAAGCTTGCATTTTATTTATACATACAATTTGTACATATTAACGTACGAGTAATAATAAGTTTCCGAATTAAATGTATTGCAAAAATTAGGGTAACAATCTGTATGATTAGTTAAATTTTCCCTTTATCCAATACGGTGTAAGCAAATTATGATAAAATACGTTATTTAACAGTTCTTATGTTTATACTTGCTAATTAATTTTTGTTGTAAATATAACGAGTGTTGTTTTCGAGTATGCCAATAACCGTAGGGTTACATAACCAGTACACGTAGCTCCCCGGAACGTGTGCTAAACTTCTGCTAACAATATCAACTTTAATATATACTTTAATCTGTACTCTTTATGAAAATTCACCCTGAAAATGTTTGAATTTACCGTATCTGATACGAAATCTGTGCGGCGAAATGTGTTATGTTTGTGTAGAGAGGCGCAAACGTAACAAAAACCATAGCAAGATCCCATCTAATCTCGGAAAGGCGTCTTGTCTTCTCATACGAGAGCTACTCTATGTTAATATAAAGTTAATTATGCGAGTCGCGTGCGTAAAATAAGCCAGGTTTCATCGGAACATTCACCGGAGATTGCGTTTTGTGGTCTTATAACGAATTTATAAATTTAAAGTGAGACCTCTCCTTAAGCGTGTGGTTTTGTTGTACATATTGGTGGAGGCAATTAACATATGTTCTACGGTTAAACCAATACGCATGTTCTAAATAAAACAACATTTTATTGGCTTTACTAACAGGATTATGTTCTTTTGTATAAAAACGTCCTACCGGTGTATTACTGTTTTTGCGGTGGTTTTAATAGATGCAAAGCTTTGCTTAGCACACAATGACTAAATTAGTTATATCTTTGGCCTGCTACGTCAGCCTAAAAGGTACAATATTTAATATGCTAACGTATCTTCAGAATCTGACTTTTTTTACAAAAATATTTAGACAATACTTCCGTTTTACCTTCAAAACTCTATTATTATGAAATCGTTTGACCTTTGAACAAGAATACCTTATTGTAAGTGTTTGTAAGTTCATCGTCTGCCCTTACCTACAGGGTTAAATGCGCCTAAACCTAATAAATTTTCATATTAGTACATGAACATTTAGTAACTGCTTTTTTACGATGTTTAGAACAGTAATGTTAGAATATTTTATGGATAAAGTTATTTTAAAATCTACATTGATTAAATTTTATGGATTTGAAAATACCATTATCATATGTTATCTCTATTAAAATAGACCCATATAAATAATAAAGATAAGTGCACATACGACCTTTGAATTCAAAGTCAATGTACCGTCCAATAGGTAACACATTTACCTACATTTCTCTTGATAAATAGAATGAAATAAAAAATGACGCATAAATTTAGTCTAAAGTACCCGACACATAGCATTAGTTCGTATTCATAAGAAAGCACTCCCTTTCCTCACTTCGGCTTATGAGAAATGTGAAATACAACCCTCTAAGAGTCATATAACACTTACTAAGTGGGGTATCCGTCACTTTGCCGTGTTACAAGACTTGACAAGCAATCCTATGCGCCCAGCACACGTTCAAAAAACAAGGTGGTGAACGCTGAAATGTTTGAGTTAACCATTGCATCCAAGTATCCAACAATTCATCAAGTCGCTTGAGACGATTTCATCATCATCATCATATCAGCCACAGAACATCCACTGCTGAACAAAGCCCTCCCCCAAAGACTTCCAGAGCGATCGGTCGCATGCTTTCTGCGTCCAACGACTTCCGGCGACCTTCATTAAGTCGTCCGTCCGTTTAGTCGGAGACCGATGACTTGCCTAACCTTTTATTGATTGAGCCAAACAGAACATCAAGCCTTTAGTTCTTCCGCTTTGGCATTTGACTTTCGTCTGGGTTTCACCGGAAGACCAGCGCTGCGGCACAACATCTTTGCTTCAGTTTTTTGCTGAGGTGTGGCCCTTTTAGGCGGTGGCACAAGACTTCTTAGATAATTACTGTATATTATTCGGTTTTTTACCTATATTGTAACTTTTAACTATTCCTTCTTGTGTTTGTTTCCCGTGTGCCTCTTATCTATGCATCATTTCAAGTTTAAGGCGTTGTTTGATGGTGTATTGAACGCCTTAAAAGTTATCTCCTAACAAAAAGTGTCGCACGTTTCCTAGATATTGCCGTGATTTTGAACTGCTAGTCATTGTGCAGATGACCTCACGACTCGGTGCCTCGTTCAGAATGGTTAAGTGGACGGTTACTGGAAACTTTGGACGACAAATTGAACGGACGAAGCCAGATAGTGTCACGATGCTCGATAATAAAAGTCAAGTTAATGCAATTGTTTTAATTGTGTGATACTGAAAATTTGTTGAAATGTATGTACAATCAACGTTCAAAAGTCGAGTGCTTCCTGTTTGCCCCACCAAGCTGCCCAACAGTGGGGCAAAGTGGAATCGTTAAAATTTTGTAGTCTTTTATTTTTCAAGTTATTTTATTTTATTTTATATTTTTATTTTTCAATCATATTTGAATGATTGAAAAATACGTGGTTCCCATTCTGATAGCAGTAAAAACATTTGACTACGCTAAATACAGTTAGCGTAGTCAAATGTCAATTAATCTGAGATTTTATTTTTCACAGTTAGTAGTAAAAGTGACTAATTATTGTTAGTTGAGTTTGGCAAAGATTTTATTTGTAATGAGTCGTGTAATTTATAACCAGATTCCTTCAGAAGTAAACGTTTCAAATAATCATTTTGTACTTTTATTTAAACACACTCCATAGGTTACCAACCCAGTTACATTTATCACAACTGAAATTTGAAATGGACATCTTGTCCATATTATTTAATGGTCTGTACTGTACATAGCTGTTTCGAGATTATGGCACCACAAGTAACTTATGTCTGCATGTTTAAGTGTAATTTGTAACATACCGTGATGGTTCATAACTTTGGAGATGACACGAAAATTCTCAAACTGTAAACAAGGTGCCAACCCTGATGGGCAGAATCATATTAGTGGGGCAAACGACACTACTAAATTTTAACGATTCCACTTTGCCCCACTGTGGGGCAGCTTGGTGGGGCAAACAGGAAGCACTCCAAAAGTCCACCGGCACCGTAACGTTTACAATCCTGTGCAGCACTATTTGAACATTATAACAACATAACATGTGAATCGAACTCACGTTCGGTTGGTGTAGCGGGGGCGGCTTATGCCACTCGTCCAACTAAATACATAGCTAACATGTTTGTGTGTAACGTCTATTAGAAAAATGTCGTAAGGCCAATACGTGTTGATAGTATTATGGTAGCAAAATGATACTGGACTTATGACGCAAAATGTACACGTAATACAAGATTAAAATTGGAGGAGTGCCTCTTAATATTCCACTGATGGTAGATAGAGCAAGTATTCAATGAGATGAAGGAAAACTGCATGCATTTTGATGGGAATTTTTTACAAATTATAAGTCAGCGTTTGACTACTATCATACTCACCTGATGGCAGGTGACAATTCGGCCTAAAAGTAGCATGGTTTCCTAGAAGATACCTATTCACTCGCGACTTGTAGACCCCCAAATTGTACACGTCAGGAAAGACAGACGCTGGCAACTGATTCAAGTTTTAAGGTAAAAGGGTACCGGGCGCTCTCTCCATACAAACGTAGTCGACTGTTTCCTCCCTGGATACACTACACACTGGTACACGAGCACAAATATTTTTGTTGCATAAAACCTATTATTGCCATGACTATCCCCCTATGTCTTGGTTTTTTTTTAATTTTCTAATTATCATAGAAATTAAGATTTCATAAACAAAAAAAAACACAACATATGTTCATGGTCATGACAGTTATAAGTTTTATGCAACAAAAATATTTGCTCTAGTGTCAGTATTTAAGTAGGAGACAGTCGACTACGTTTGTATGTAGAGCGCCCGGTAAGTACCCTGTCCTCTTAAAGAGTTTTTCAATATTGACAGGAACTGAAGATGTAACATTATATGACAATTAACATGCTGAGTGGTTGTTAACCATTAAATTGCATGTATACTCTATGGTTCCATCCTCTATGTTGCTAACAAAACAAGATCATCGTGCCACTATAAAAAAACGTGTGGCATCGTGCATTGCATGTCAATAGTCGTCCGTTATTTATCGTCCGTTTTTGTCGTCCGTTTTTTGTCGTCCGACATTTGTCGTCCGTCATTTTTCGTCCGACATTTGTCGTCCGACATTTGTCGTCCGACATTTGTCGTCCGTCAATAGTCGTCCGTCAATATTCGTCCGTCAATATTCGTCCGTCAATAGTTGTCCGTCAATAGTTGTCCGTCAATAGTTGTCCGTCAATAGTTGTCCGTCAATAGTCGTCCGTTAATAGTCGTCCGTCAATAGTCGTCCGTAAATGATCGTCCGTCATTTGTCGGGGGTGTTAGGTTTTATTTTCGTTACGGAATTTCTTGATTCGGTCGCCGCGCCCAAGGCCCGCGATAAAATCTATGCAATAGCTTAAAAACATTCACAAGTTCTCTGCCCTATAACTAAACCGGAAACTGTCCATAGCAAACGCAACCTGAGAGTTCGCAAATGGTTGTATTCCGCGGGAACATACCTACACGTGTCGGACCACTTTTTACCGTCTCTCCCTACTAATGGCCGCACCTAGCATGTCACATTCATGTATATTTGTACGTTACGAGCGCTTTCTTTTGTTGAAATGCTAAGAAGTGCCGCCTCGAGAGGGCTTTGTGTTCCTGTAATTTGATTTTGCTTTTTCTTGTCTCGTTTACGTATTGTTGGTAACGAATTGTGACTTTTCTGCTGTTGTTGGCGAGAGAAAGGCTTCTGCAAATATTTTGTGACGTCTCGTTACGTCGATTCAACTCGTTTTCAATTGTTTTGAGTTTAAAGATCTGGGTAAACGGGCTCGACTGGTCTTCAGACTTCCGCGATACATACATACTACGCAAATAAAGAAGCATTAGAATTAATCTCTATTCTCCAATTGAAATTTCGAAAAATTGGAATACTTTATCCTAGTGTTCCGATTAATTATTGAATACTCGTATAGTAATAATCATCTTCGATTACGGTCTGACTTAAGAGGAAAGGGTACCTGCGCTCTCTCCATACAAACGTAGTCGACTGTTACCTCCCTGGCTAATGACACTAGAGCAAATATTTTGGTTGCATAAAACCTATAACTGCCATGACTATGCCCATTTGTCTTGTTTTTTTTTCATTTTCGAATTATCATAGAAAGTAAGAGTTAAAAAGAAACAAAATATATTAAAAAAAAAGACATGGGGCATAGTCATGGAAGTTATAAGTTTTATGCTACAAAAATAATTGCTCTAGTGTCATTATCCAGGGAGGAAACAGCCGACTGCGTTTGTATGAAGAAAGCGCCGGTACCCGTTCCTCTTAAACTTACACCTCAAAGGTCGTGACATTCAGAGTGAAAGTTTAGGTATCAACCACTAGGTATTTTCCAATTTTCTAACCAATAGACCCATTACATATTATATTACATATTGAGGCATTAAGCGTTTGGTGTCTTTCATAAAGAATATTCATAAAAGTAAGACACATTACTAAACAGCCATCGAAAATTCACGTCTTTGCAGTCAACGAGATTGGCGTAGTTTGTATGGAATTTTCATACTTTCATTTACAATATACAATAACCATTGAACAAACTCACCGGCTCGTTCTAATAAAACACCACGGAAACGCCGGGAACGAATAGGATACCATAATTAAACCACTCTTTGCGTAGAATATGGAAAGTAACGCTTCAAATTCGCTTTTGATATTCAACACAGTAAGGTTTTAATTGCTTTTTCACCTATAAAAGGAGTACGTGTATCTTTAATTAAAATTCTGAAAGCACTTATCGTTTAATTGTTAGAATTTCAAATATTTATGTACAAAAATCACTTTGGACTTAATTAGGTCGGTTAATGGATGATTATGTTTTACGGTATCGATTGGTTTTAATTACGTGTTAATTTTTGTTTAATTAAAGGGAAGGGCGTTTTCAAGGGCGTAGGTATTGAATATCTGTTTGATGAAAGGAAAAACCTTAAAAGAAGACCCTCAGGAGGGCTTTTGCCAATTCTCATAAATGAAATTGTTCAAATTATATTGCAATACCACTCCATTTCATATCATCAAAATAAGTCAGCAGCAGCTCAAAGTCAGATTATTTTTATTCAAAAGTTTACTTTATTGGTATTTTGGGCTTTTGGATTTTATTTGTAATCGAAATGATATTGCAATGCAATTTAAGCAATTTTATTTACGAGATTTGGCCTTCAGATCAAACTCTTAAGTTGCAAAACTTTTGTGAGCAAACTGTATTAGAAGCCCATCTAAAATTGCAAAAAAATTAAAATACGACTGACTAAAACGTAGAATGGCTCAAAGACGACAGTATCAAAAAGAAAATTGACTGTGACATAAAAACTTTGATAAGTTGCGAAAAAACGTCGTGCTTGTTTTTCCGATACATTAATTTAATAATAAAACAACCTTATTTTAGAAATAAGCGTCCAAACGCGGACGAGTCGACACATAACTTTATATTTCCATACAACTTTTAGGTATGGCGAATAAAGACAAGGTGCCCTAATAAAAACAACAAAAAATTAACTAAATAAATTGTCCTTGTTCCCTTAAAATAACAGACATTCTTCTGTATTCTGAAGACAAAGCTTCATAAATTAAAATCCATTGTCATCAGCGACAATGCTAGTTTATTTTACAAAATGGAGCCCAGGAGTGAAGCCTCGGCTGGAGCGCCGCGTCGCGAGTCGTGTTACCCAATCGGCTTGCTTAGTAGGATTTATCTGGAGCATACGACACCTCGTAATATGCTTATTGAGAGAATACGAGACGACGGGAGACTTTAATCGTATTTTGCTTTGCTGTTTCAATGTTTTGATTTTAAAAGAAAATTGAAACACCTGCGTATTCTGATTCCGTCAAGTTTTTTGTGCTAAAGCTGACATGAAAACGGTCATTAGTATAAAACAGAAAATTATTTAACAAATATCTTAACAGATAAAACCACAGTAAAATTTAAAATTAAAATTCACAGAAAATAATAACAGTTAAAATTTAAAAACAGCACTTAGCTTAAAACGCAAATTTAATTTAAACAACAACCGTTTAGAACTCCTTTTTTATTAAAATCTACTTAACAACACATATATTTCCTAAAACAATCCAGCCTTCCTAGCATGAAGACCAAAACACGATACGATAAAGCGATATCACGCGATATAACTACATCAACTCTCAAAATATGATAGAGAAAGCCGCCGTGTTAAATTTTTATTATAAATTGCGATAAAAATTATGATAAAAATTCAACATGGCGGCTTCAAGAGGAAGGTTTATATGTATAATGCATGCATAATATAGTCGTGCGAAGCCGGGACGGGTCGCTAGTTACTAATAAACAAATAACTTATGTTGTGTTGCTTTCTTTTTAGTTTCTCTCCTTTAACGCAATAAAAGGACAAAATGTAATCTTATACACTATACAGGCACGTTAATTGTTTAACCTACGAAAGGGAAAAAAGTTGGTAACATAATTTGGTGCAAATGGACATCTGGCCGAGGAAATCGTGCTAACTTAGTTTGCTTCTACGAGCTTTGTTTACCTACTTCACCCAAGTATCACTTGTAAATAAATTATTTGGACTTAAACCGACTTGGAGATGATGGTCGGGTAAATTTGGATTCAGTGTGGCAACACTGAGGTAACCATTAAGATCGTTTTAACTATTCATGGATTAGTGTAGCTATTATATTTAGCTGTCAGTTTTCACTAAGTTTCGGTCAAATTTATCTCAAGCTTCAATCACAAAACTGCGCATGAACTTTTAAGAGGAAAGGGTACCGACCTCTCTCTACATACAAACGTAGTCGACTGTTTCTTCCCTGGATAATGACACTATAGCAAATATTTTTGTTGCATAAAACCTATAACTGCCATGCCCCTATGTTTTTTAAATCTTAATTTCTATGATAACATAGAACATAGGGGCGTAGTCATGGCAGTTATAGGTTTTATGCGACAAAATATTTGCTCTAGTGTCATTATCCACGTAGGAAACAGTCGACTACGTTTATATGGAGAGAACGCAGGTACCCTTTCCTCTTAAGAAGCCTTACTATTAAGTAGGCATTCCTTAGAGAGTAATAAGATATCAAGATAATATATCCCTAAATCTGATAGGTATTTATACCTAAAGGTCGGAACCCTCTTGAATGTGATAAATTACGATATTCCAAAAGCCCTGTAATTAATATTAATATTAATAATATTAATTCAAATCACAAAGGAGGTTATTACTAATATGTTTATATTGTCCGACTTTACAAAAAGGTTGTATAGCTGTTCCAAATCATTATATTAATCTATATATATAAATGCGTTTTCCTGACTAACTGACGACGGATCAACGCACAGACCAAACCGCTAACCTGAAACTTGAAAGGTGTGTTTTTTGTATGACGTAGGCATCCGATAAGAAAGGATTTTCCGAAATTCTACCCCTAAGGGGGTGAAAAAGGGGGACAAAGTTTGTATGGGACGACGTGATTCCTTGGTCCATTTTCGACTTTAACGCGGACGAAGTCGCGGGCAAAAGCTAGTAAACATATAAAATGCTTTTTCCTGAATGACTGACTGACGGATCTTCGCACAGTCTAAACCGCTGATGGCAGAGACCTGAAATTTGGAGGGTGTGTTCTTTAAATGACGTAGGCATCCGATAATAAAGAACTTTCCGAAATTCTACACCTTAGGGGGTAAAAATGGGGGGCAAAGTTTGTATAGGATAACGTGATTCCTTGGTCCAATCCTATTAGAAACATTTTCGACTTCTACGCAGACGAAGTCGCGGGCAAAAGCTACAGTAAAATCGCAAGTTTGTAAGGAATAGGTATCTTCTAAGAAACCGTGCTGCATCTTAAACCGCATCGTCACCTACCATCAACAGGTGTAATAATAGTCAAACATTAAACTGTCATTTGTAAAAAAAAAAAAGAAGATAGCCGCCATTTTTTTAAAGATGAGAATCGAACTCTAAACTTGCCACAACGCCACATAGGCCGCCGATAATATCTTCAACAAATTAATTCAAAACCAACTGAACTGTTTATCCAATTAATAGACTGTTCCTTAAAATGAATTTCCTTGAAAACTTCTCAAAAGTAATCTTTAGGGTGAATGCAAACAACAGACTTACGATCCGCCGATACCTTGACGACTATTCGCATTTAACGACAATCAAGTAGACGTCTGCCACCGATCGAATCAGAATCATAATTGTTATTATTATTATTTTTTATCGTTATTATGGACTTGATATAGTAAGCGCCCAAGGAACGCGGCCAGGGCGAACGTTTTAAAGATTAATTAATGGCGCGCGCCCGCGACGCCAACTATTCGTTCGCGCGCGCCACATATGGCTGCATAGCCAGGGCGAAGATAAAATATGTGGCGCTCGTAGCGCTTTCTATATCAAGTCGATTAGGGTGTCATGTTTATAAAATTAAATTATTTAAAATAATATATATATACTTTAGTATATTTCGCTCATTAGACGTATTTTATCATGGCCGCACACCTATTAAGATAGATAAATAGATAACTTTATTTGTACAACACAGTAAGGAACATAAAACATGATAATATACACAAAGCAAAGTAAAGTACCTAATATCTATAAAGTACAAGTTGCACAAATGGGCAAATGGGAGCTTTAATATCAAGTCCTTTAGGGTGTCATGTTAATAAAATAAAATTATGTCAAAATTAAATAACCTACACAGTTTTATTTGTATTCGAATTTTAAAGTCTGTTATCTGTATCCGCCCTAAACAGCTATCTCTTTTGCGCTCGAAGGCTGTAACAGTGAATTTTAAAGTAATGACAGACTTGTAAGTTAATCAAATTTCGTTCAGGTCGGCTGGGTGGCCGCGACCTTTCGGAATTCGAATTAAATATTTGTCGGTATCGAGATTTCTTTGCCGCCCTCCCTACAGCTGTACTAAGCTGTGACCTATTTGGGATGCGGATTATACGCGCTAACTTTTACAAATAATATTATTTTCTCTTTTTTGTAGTATTTGGCGACTTGAAGTCAATGAAACCATTAAAAATTTTAACAAATATTATCGCGTTTGTTTTGTTTTTTGTAAAAACCGGACGTTTCGAGAACTTTGCAGATCTCATGATCACGGTAGACTGAGGTGACATTAGTCTTACAAAAATATATGAAATGGTTTTAATCTGTTTTAGTCTTAATACTTAACAAAATATGATCTATATTTACATGTAACTGTATATTACCGCCAAATAAAATTTCACGTGCCTTTATAAGATTTTTAATTATTATTATGATTTTTTATATACACCAGGCAGCTGCAAATTCGTAGCTAGGCAGCTACGAAATCGTAGCTGTTTTCGTAGACGCTCTACGAAAGTGCTACGTACGCTACAAAAAAATTGCTACAACAGTTATTAGGTGCTACGAAAATATTTTATTACTAGCGACCCGCCCCGGCTTCGCACGGCTATATTATGCATATATTATACATATAAACCTTCCTCTTGAATCACTCTATCTATTAAAAAAAACCGCATCAAAATCCGTTGCGTAGTTTTAAAGATTTAAGCATACAAAGGGATATAGAGACATAGGGACAGAGAAAGCCACTTTGTTTTATACTATGTAGTGATTACTCAAAACAGTGTCAGCTGTTATAAATATTTTTTGTCAAGGTCACTTCTCCAATCAAATTACACCAATTTTTCAAACACTAAATTGTATTTATGTTCTTGTTACAGCTGATAAAGTCCCTAAAGGGTTCCCCGTCGTCGCTCCGCCCCCCACTACCATGGTAGTTGAAGTGGGCCACACAGCCACCTTGCCCTGCCAAGCTGAAGGCAACCCTACGCCGAAGATACGCTGGCTCTGGAACTCTCTGCCGCTAGATGTCGCCTCTAATCCTAGATACGCGTTGCTCAATGACAAGATGCATGGTAAGTTATAGTTTAATAATAATTTCGGTTCTCAACCGTAAACCCAGGTAAACCGGTTAATTTTACCCAGGTATACCGGTTAATTTTACCCAGGTAAACCGGTTAATTTTACCCAGGTATACCGGTTAATTTTACCCAGGTAAACCGGTTAATTTTACCCAGGTAAACCGGTTAATTTTACCCAGGTATACCGGTTAATTTTAAAATAAAAAAAAAAAAAAAAAAAAAAAAAAGCGTTTATTTCAGATAACACCGATCCATAATGAGAACAAAAATAAAAATATAATAAATTAAAATAAAATAAAATAAATTAAAATAAAAATAAAATAAGGGCAATAAAAATCATCAGGGACGGGCTCACAAACGACAGATGGTGCAAGTCATTGGAGCAACAGTCAATTTATAGGAAAAGTTCCTTGGTTGACCGCCACTCCCCTGAAATGCACCATAAATGGGGAGTTGACCCTCTCCGCAACTGTCTTCAGGATACTGCTGTGACTCCCCCGCACCCTGCCCACCAATGAAATGAGTTTTTTACGCATGATGGCATGGAAGCCATCAGTATGTGTCCGCGCAAACATTTCAGAGGCGCTACAGAAGCGGGGAAGACCCAACAGCCTCCTAAAGATATTATTGTAGAGGACGCGCAGGGCGTCCAGCGATCTCTTGGTGTACTTGACCCATAGACTGCTCGTGTAGAAGACCTGGCAATATGCCTTGAATAATGTAATTTTCACTTCATTACTACAACGAGCAAATCTACGAATCAGCATGTTACCACGGACCGCCAACGCCCTGCGCTCCCTCTCAATATCTACATTGTCCTTAAGGTCGTCGGCAATATAGTGTCCGAGGTATTTGAAGGAAGACACTCTTTTTATGCTTTGCCCATAAAGGCAAATAGTCTGCTCGTCAGGACACTTACCGGCGACCTTAAAGACCATGTACTCACTCTTGCTTACATTATAAATAAGGCCATGGGTGGCCGCGTACGCCTCGCATACTTTAAGCATCTCCCTGATAGATCCCACAGTCGGCCCGAGCAGCACCATGTCGTCTGCGTAGCTTATATTATTGATCCGAATTTCATCAACGCTACAACCTACATGCATGCTGCTCAGCTCGACTATGAGATCGTTAACATATAGGTTGAAGAGCTTAGGAGACGTCAACCCACCCTGCCTCACACCGCACTGCAACCCGTATGGTTCAGAGAGAGCATTGGACCATCTCACGTAGTTCACCTGGTTGGCATACCAGTACTGGAAGGTTCGGAGCACCTCCGGCGGTAGGCCCCTGTCCCTCAACTTCCCCCAAAGCACTTCATACGACACGAGGTCGAAGGCCTTGGAGAGATCGAGGAAGCAGGCGTACACCGGCGTTTTGCGGCCTATGTAATATTGGACTGTATGCTTGACACTCAATATCGCACTCTCGGTAGACAGTCCAGGTCGAAATCCGAACTGCCCATCGTGTAAGTTAAGGTAATTATCTAGAAAAGAATCAAGCATACTGTCCAATACCTTAGCAACGATGGTTGCAAGCGAAATAGGCCGATAGTTGCCTTTATCAGAAATGTCACCTGTCCTGTTCTTCACAATGGGCACCACTATAGTCTTTATTAATTCAGGTGGCAGGTAAGAGTGACTGATGCACATTGAGAAGAACAGGGACAGAACCCTCGGCAGGTGAACCCCGGCATATTTCAGGTGCTCGACACTGAGACCGTCATGACCGGGAGACTTGCCTTTCGTCATCTTTTTGATAACGTCACCTATTTGTTTTGCTGTAAAGCGTGTCAGTGGCTCATCTCCCCGCATTCCGTCCCCAGCCTCGGCACCATCATCACAGCTTCCCATTGGAGATTGTACCTGGAAGTGCTGCATAAATAAATTCGCCACATCTTTAGGCACGTCACACCCTTCAACGCTCGCGGGGAGGCCAGGCTTCAAATCCAGTTTACCGGTAGCCTTCCAAAATTGACGAAAGTTCTTTTTATCTCTAAGGTTGGCTATTTTATCCATCTTTATCTGATCTTGGTTGTCTTGGCACCACTTAAGACGGCTCTTAAAAATTTTACGTGTTTCGCACATTTGATCGAAAATTAAACCAGAGGTGGGCCTGTTGTGAAAAACCCAATTTGAAAATTTGAGCCTGGCCTCCCTATGAGCGGCACGTACATGCGAATTCCATCCGCACAACACTCCACCCCTCCCAGCACCGGTCCGAGTTCTATTTCTCGATTGAACAGCGGCGTCAGATAGAATACCAACAATTTTACTATACAGAGTATCCAGCACTAATCTATGTTCAACCAGGTTGCACATCCCACAACTACACCTCTCAAATTCTGTGGGGAAATCGATGGCCTTTAACTTATCGTTGCACATTTGATGGTAGTTTTTAATTTGTTCCTCATCCCTTTCCCCCCATATAATATCGTTAGGAGGTGCGTTGTGCGACATGCACCTGGGTCTTACAGCGTTTAGATCGCATTCCATAAAAATAGGTAGATGATCGGAAACGTAAACATCTTCACATATACCCACTCTAACAATCGTTCTCCAAGCCGACCGTGACACAACGAGATGGTCCAACCAGCGACGACACGACAAATGTATCTCGCTTGTATACGTGTAGCTATTTGAATTCAGACCCAGATATTCAATGTCGGCGCATAACCAGGACCTATCATTACAAAAATTACAAAGTTCCACGTAGAAGGGTTCTCCCGGGTGCGAGTTAAAATCTCCCAAAATATAAGTAGATTCCACACTCGTGCTCTCCTCTATCGCACTTATCTCACCAAGTAATTCCATAAAAATCGGTAAGTTTTCATGTTGGTCAGTTGGCATGTAGGCGGAGAACACAAGTACGGAACGACCACCCAAGGAGGCCTGTATCGCTACCAGTCGGTCACTTACACACTTCACCACAGAAACAGAGTCAAAAATACCCTTCCTCCATAACAAGGCCACTCCCCCATGAGGTCGCCCCACCAACAGTCCGTTTTCGGTGTTGACTGCACTTTTTCCCGTAAACTCGAAATCGTTACTAATAGTACCTAATAGGGGGATATCATGTGGGAGTAGCCACGTCTCCTGGAGCGCCACCAACGTAGAACCCGTACATATAGCCCTAATATCGTCTATGGATCTTTTTAAAGATTTACAATTAAAACTAGTCATTTTATATAACTGAGATATGTCACTGTTTAATATATTTACGTCAAAATTATTATTATTAAAATTATTATCATTATTTGTCAGGTCACTATCCATTATTAATCACTAAATTCTTAGACTTTAACGAATTTGCCTTTGTTTGATACTTAAAGTGAACAAAGCGCCTAAATGTTATACCATTGGGCCAAAAATTGTCATCTAAAAATAAATCCAATTTAAGCTTCGAGACATATAGCTTGAAAGCATTATAATATTTCGTAGATTTCATGTTGATCTTTTTAAGCGTTACAACTAGACCTGTCTTATCTCTAATATAAGCAACTATGTCTGATTCACTTGTATCTACGCTAACGTTCGAGATAAACAAAGGCACATTGCTATCTGCCGCTTTAAACTTACTGTCTGTTTGGACACTAGCTCGGCCTTTTTGACCATATAGTTTATAATTTTTCGAGGTTTTAGAACGTACTACCCGCCATTCAGACTCATTCCTAACATCTCCGCTGATAGACACACTCCGTTCAACATGCGTAGGATCATTCTCAGATGACAAAGTTCTGCCGATAGACGAACGTGCCGCCCGCACACCGGCCGGCGATCGACTGGCGCTGGCGCAGGGGGGGACGTCGTCGTCGGGCGCCGCCGCCGCCGCTCGCGCGCTCCCGACCGCTGCACTATTTTACCCATGTAAACCGGTTAATTTTACCCAGGTAAACCGGTTAATTTTACCCAGGTAAACCGGTTAATTTTACCCAGGTAAACCGGATAATTTTACCCAGGTAAACCGGTTAATTTTACCCAGGTAAACCAGGTAATTTTTCAGCTCGCGGCCTTAAATACAGCATGAACCAAGAACGAAGTTCAAACTTTAAAAATAACCTTTATTAACCGGTATCTCAGCGACTTGCGCGCCCTGTTTCATACCGTTTTGGATGAAATAGAACGGATCAATTTTGTTCAATACCGGTATTTCGAGCGAAAACCTTTATTTTCACTCCTTAGAGCTAATCAGGTAAATAGGGGTTATGGTAGTTGTCATTTTTCAGTATGTTATTTGTTGATATAGGTTTTTTTAAATATTATATACTGAAAAAAATAATTCATGTAAGTATATTAATGGTGAGAACTGGGTACAAGAACTAGGTGTAGTTTGTGAAGTAGCATGATTTTAACCAATTAAGACGCTGTTTAAACTAATAAAAAAGGTAAATAAAAAGTGGAATTTAATACACGATTTCGCGTGTTGTTCACTCATATCTAATACCTATTAATTATTAATATAATAAAAAATAATAAATCATTTATTTCAGGCTACAAAGGCCCATAGATAAATACCTTATAGACTAACATACATATTTTAATAATAATAATTAATAATATAATATTAATATTATATTATTCATTATATTTATATTAATATTATTATTATTATTTATTATTAATTGCTCCTAATTAGTTTATATTATGGAGAACCGATGAGTTATAAATACTGTGTGTTAAAAACCTCTATAGCCGTCTTAGGAAAAAATGACAAGTTTGGGAAAAATACCCTAATTTACCCAGACTTTGGGGAATTCTCAAAATGTGACAACACCATTGTTTACATAAGGACTGCGAATAATAGTGTTGCCAGATCTTTAAAAACTTTTCTGTAATTTTGGGTAATTTTATCGACCCTTAAATTAAAATGTGTCTTTTATTTTCGATCATTCTCAGAAGATCCATTGGATCTAGAATTCAAGTTGTGGGTGGATCTATTGAATGTTTTACATCTTTATTATATATATTTTTACAAGTACCTAACAGGCATATCAGAGTTGTTTATTACACACCCGTATAAATATTATTTTCACTCTAAAACTTGCTTATCAATAATTCAAAAATACATTCTAACAATTTAAATAAAAAAGAAATATTTCATCACAAAATGGGATTGTTTGATGACAACCTACTCTGGGTGAGAGAATATTTTTTATTGTTATCTGTAATAGAATCTGCACATCCATCAAGCGAGTTCGGATCAAATTCTGATGGTGTTATTATCAAGTTTGCATTTTGATTTTAGATAAAATAAGTAGGTATAAATGACTTCTGGGGAAGAATTAGATTACTAGCTACGCGTTCTGTGTAATATAATGGTGTTTACAATAAAAAAAAATATTAAAAAAGAAAATAATTATTGTATTTATCTATCTGTGCCCTGCAGTTTCACCCGCATCCCGTGGGAATATCAAAATAAAAAATTGCCTATAGCCTTCCTCAATAAATGGACTATTCAAGAAAAAATGATATTTCAATGCGAACCAGTTTCTGAGATTCGCCCGTTCAACCAAACACACAATCAAACTCTTCAGCGTTATCATATTACTAGCGACCCGCCCCGGCTTCGCACGGCTATATTATGCATGTGTTATACATATAAACCTTCCTCTTGAATCACTCTATCTATTAAAAAAAACCGCATCAAAATCCGTTGCGTAGTTTTAAAGATTTAAGCATACATATTGATATAGGGACATAAGGATAGAGAAAGCGACTTTGTTTTATACTATGTAGTGATAGTGATAGACTGCTAGAGTAGAGATCGCATAGTAGACCACCAATGAGATGAAAAGACGATATCAAACGACACGCAGGTCATGATTGGATGGCAAAGGCTCTAGACCGTCAGGAGTGGAAGAGGATGGAGGAGGCCTACGTCCTGGATTGGACAAACAAAGGCTGAAGTAGATAGATTGTACTTTTAAATCTAAATATGATTTGCCATATTTTGCTTTAATAAGCTCGTGTTTTGCATGATGAGGGGAACAAACAACTCATGGGGCTTTTTTGTGATGCCCCATGCTCACGAAGGTCAAGATTACACATATTTTTGTTGGTAATTTAACCTATTATTCTTTATTAATGAAATTAAATTACAAAGTAAACCTAACTGGATATCCTAATTTGTATAATTATTTACAAGCAGAACCATTGTTTTAGTGAGTCCGAAACAAAGACACGTACTGGACTGTCTAATCCTAATAATTTAAGGGGTTCTGTGCTTGTCAAAGTCTAGGGATTTACTTCAGTAACTTCACAGATGGTTGAACAGATTTGAATCTTACTGTACCTAAATATAAACCGGCCAAGTGCGAGTCGGACAAGTGCATGAAGGATTCCGTACCATGATGTATGAAAACTCCACATATTTTGTTTCTGTTTTCGTTTTTTCTTTCTTTAGTATTTTGTGTTAATGCGGCAACAAAGTCGAACTCAAATTTATTTACTCATTAATATTTATGCAATGCATTACATCACTTTGAAGCGTCTTATAAATTAAATTAGGATGTGTACTTTTGGAACGCACCCACCATTAAGAAGAAGGCACAAGAAACTCATAGGGTACAGAAATACAATACATAATATGGGATCAACTGTCTAGCTATCACGGTTCATGAGATACAGCCTGGTGATAGACAGACAGACAGATGGACGGACAGTTAAGTCCCATTAATAGTAATAGGGTCCCATTTCTACCCTTTAAGTACGAAACCCTAACAACCATATCGTTTAGCGATTTGAAAATAAAAATAAATCCAACCCACAACCATGATAAGTTTTCACCAACAATTAGCTTCGACGCAATTCGGTTTCACACCGTACCATCCGTAAACCATCCCCGGATCTCCGATTGGGTATCAAATACTTGCTGAATCCGTACAAAAGTAAATAATAACGTTTAATGGCTTCACATCAAAATGTTCAGAGTTTCACTTGGCCACTAGGGCCGCGGAGAGCGACGAATGGCAGAAAGCTAAAAGATAAAAAAGAGAAGTAGCCAAATAAACTCTATAGAAAGTTTTATATAAGAGACAATAAGATAAGAATCTTGAAAAGAAGAAACAGGGTTATGGGACAACAGGCTGCATGGGATAATATCTCTTTGCCTTAACCACTGAGGTACACTAAGTATAAATCGATCAATAGTCATTTGGCTTGGACATGTGATGAGAAGAGAAGAGACGCAAGTAACTAGAAGAGTGATGAGTATAAACGTAGAGGGATGGAAAGAAAGAGGATGACCTAAGAAAAGATGGATGGACTGCGTTGAGACAAGACATGAGAGAGATGAATTGTGAACGATGAGATGACGACTAATAAGAGTGAATGGAAGAAGAATACATACTTCGCCGACCCCAAATAAATTAGAATAAGGGCAGAAAGATGATGATGACGATGAGTCATATTTGGCGGCATAGAATTAATAAGTGCTGCGACAGCAGAACAATAACAACTGACAGTAGATTATCGGCTTACCTTAAAAAAAAACACTTCTCGCCACTGCTACCAACATAAAAAAATTACAATTGCATCGGCCTACAGTAATATTGTGACTATCTATCACTTCGCCGCTCGCTGCTAATTCCAAACTCATGGCCAAACTGTTATATGACCAGAACTGTGGTTAATAAAGTATAAGGGGATTTCGAAGTATTATCTCGAATTACGCACGAACTTTATTAAACGTTCGTATCTTCCTCGTACACTGTGACGTAATAATTTTATTTACGTTTTATTTGTTTACCGATGTATTTCGGTGAGACCTTTCGGGTTTTGTTTGTTTGGTGTTTTCCTGTTATAAATATATTAGTTTGAGAAAGTTATTTTTATACGAACTGCATTCATAAGTCAGTGTCAAGCATTACTTTCTGATGGTGTTATTTATTAATATCTGCACATTGGAGGATCTGATAGAGGCCAACACTGTTGCAGTTGCTAAACTATTGGGCAGGAAAAAAATTACTGGTCGAACGTCACTAACGCACAAAAGAAGAAGCAATAATCATTTTACGCAGAAATTCGTTTTTAGTAGGTATACGCAGCATAGAGATGAGACCAGCTTTTTTCCTATGTATTTGATGTGAAGATTGGTAGAAAATATTTATCCTGACACTTAATTAAGCGTCTAAAATAGGAATAAATGCAACGGCCTTGCGTCTTTGGCGATAGGCATATGCACAGAATCGTCATCCATGGCCATTTTGTCGTCCCAAACGCAGTCGCTCTACTGAAGTTACATATCCATCCGTCTGTAGAAGCTAGTTTTTCCACATTTACTTGAAAACTTTTTGTAATCCACCTCTATAGGACCCTCGAAACTGTTATTATCAGATCGTCGAACACTAATAAAACTACCCCAAAAGCTATAAACAAAAACTAAACCCACAGAATGAGTTTCCAATCGCATCAAATAACGTAATGTATAAAAGAGTCCGCTTCCATTTTCATTACGTCCATTAAATGTTACTAAAACTAAGTTTTTGCTGTAGTTCCGATAAACTCGATAGAAACACAATAATTTTGTTTGGTAAACTTGTCTCGGGGACGTGCGTCGAGCCTTCGCCTCTTAATGTCATTATGATACATATTTTATTAGATTATAGATATATATTGATTGAAATAAGTACGTTTGTTTGATAAAAGTGAAAGTCACGTTACACTAGCAGGACTACTAAATGGGACGTCACTATAAATTAAATATGGCGCCCTCTAGAGGCCATAGACTCATGAATAAAAAAATTAAAATGTACCGTTTGGGGTATCAAATGAAAGTGCTTATTATCTGTCTATATCTACACTAATATAATAAAGAGGTAAGATTTTTTGTTCCGTCCGTCTGATATTTATTTTGCGGGCAGCTTCAACCTGTTACTTTAGTGTTACAGTCATGCGCGCGCATCTTAAAATGTCACTCCGATATTTTTTCATAACGCGCTTAAGGTGAAAGGGTACCTTCGCTCTCTCCATACAAACGTAGTCGACTGTTTCCTCCCTGGATAATGACACTAGCACAAATATTTTTGTGCCATAAAACCTATAACTGCCATGACTATGCCCCTATGTTTTGTTTTTTTTTTATTTTCTAATTATCATAGAAATTAAAAAAATTAAAATAATAAAAAAAAACAAAAAATAGGGGCATGGTCATGGCAGTTATAAGTTTTATGCACCAAAAATATTTGCTCTAGTGTCATTATCCAGGGAGAAAACAGTCGACTACGTTTGTAATAGTTTGTATGGAAAAAGCCCCCGGTACCCTTTCCTCTTAAAGAAGTATAACTTCAAAAACGATTAAGACCAGGGAAAATATTTACTACAAACCCTTATAAGTTTTAAACTCGAAACCGACTAATTCTCTCACTTTTCGAATAATTTAAACTAAATCCTATCATGATCAAAAACACGAAATTCCACTGTGGCTCTTACAGAGTGACGCATTCATAAAATTGTTGTCTTGGATTCGACTTCTTGAAAAGAGGAATTGCTTAATTCAACCAGTATAATTATAAATAGAGACACAGTGCCGCGCAATCGCTTCCATTCTACCATTTTAAGTACCTAATAGTACAGTCACATTACCAATTAGCTGAACCCCACGTGACCCAGAGCTCATTCGCATATTTGTAAAAAATATAGTAACTTACCTATTTTGTTATTTTTGACGTGATAACGTTTTATAAATTGGTGAACACCTGCAATCTCAAAAAAGTGTGACGTCACGCGTCGTTACTGGAACGCCTCATGTTATTGACAAGGTAACTATAGCAACGTTTTATCGTTGCCATGGTTACCATCAATGTTTTCTTATGACGTTATCACGTAAAATTATCGTCCGTAAACCGACTTTACAGACAACCATTTTTTATATTGTATTGTATAGTAGGTATATTGTTTAATAAAAACAGAATAGAGGTAACATTCCTTTACAACCTTACAGATCAGCGAGTGAGCTCTAGGTCACGTGCGGTTCAGCTAGTTGGTAATGTGACTGTACCTATGATAATATCCTAATTAGTTTATAGTCTTTGAGTATTTCGAGCGTCGTTCTCGTCATTAAAATTATTTGAAATACACTGTCTGTTCAAAAACTAACATTTACCAAAGAACCTGAATTAATTTACCAAGAAAGCTTTTACAAATAAATTAAATTATACACAAACTTTGAACACTTGGAAGACCTGAAAGTTATAGTTAAAGAAAACGTTGGTTCGGAACTAAATACCATATAAAGTTTAAAACTGTTTTAATTCTATTAATCTGTAGTTCTTTATGAGAAGCTATTTATAACCAATGAAATCTTCGGCAATTTTTACAGACAGAACTATACTAATAACTAAAAATAGATGTATTTTTTCTGTCATTTTTACTTATAAAGACTGGGGTCCAACAAGCAAACTAAAACTGTATGTGGCGGCGCGTGCGCATGGCTATAATGTGTCCCTTTCGGACCTTATCTGCGACTAGAGGTAGTAGGTGTGTTATGGTGCCCGCACATTGATACGCGCCGAATTTTTGCCGTCCACGGAAAAGGGTACCTTATAATAATAGAAAAAAGGTAAATTTATTCATTTATTTATTTCAGTCGTCATCGGAAATATAAATGTGGATACCTTATCTCTATTATTATAAGGTACCTTTTTCCGTGGACGGCATAAATTCGACGCGTTCGGTGCGTATCAATCTGCGTCCACCTTTAGGGTTATCGATTTCGAATTTGAATCGAGATCCACCTATCTAAACCATGCTGTCAAAGTTAAGGTCGAGAACCTGATGTTTCATGGTTCTAGCCCCAAGTATGGATAAGGGGTTCAATTCTTAAGTTTCAATGCCATCAGCTCATTCACCCAGTGCTAATTAAGTAGTTCTATGGGCATGTAATCAAAATTAATATCAGTCAAATCACAACAGCGGCCAACAGAGGGTTTTCTTTTTTATTTTTAAAATTAGAATAATTTTACCGCTATTTAGTTAACAAACAAAAACATTTAGGCGCTCCAGCTCAACATGGTTCCGCTATTCCGCTATAAAGGGTAAATTAATTATACCTTCTTATCAAGAAGTTTATTATATTCAGCCAACAATTAAATCCGACTGTTTTCTCACGAAAATGTTAATAATTTTCAATTTTAATACCATTATGCACTTCACAAGGTGGGAAAGTAATTTAAATTCAGTTAGAAGAAGCGACGCGGAGTCGCCTTTGGCTCTTTTAATCTTATTTATTTTAATTTATTCGAATAGATTAATTCTACTTGGACGGCCGATATTCTACCACGGTATTATAATTGTCTATGACAATACGGCCAATTTTCAACAGATTTATTTCTTTACAAGTTTAATTTCGATGATAAATTTTGCGTATTTTTAGGGTTTTTTAGGGTTAAATCTTATTAGAAAAGAATATTTGTTTCACGATTTATGCATACCTATACTTCTGCAATATCAAATCTTTACACTAAAAGTAGTTGTTGTACCTACTAATATTTTTTTTACTTAGTTTTTTTTTTCATTTTTTTTTCATTTCTGTCATTTATATTACTTACTTCTTAAACTATTCACCTTTACTCTCTTTGCATATAAACCCCATTTTCCCAATGTTAATTGTCACGTTACTATAGACAAAGACATTGAACCTTCTTCTTCTCGTATAGTGGTGTGGCTCACCTATTGTTACATTTTCAGATCGCCTTAAGAGAAAAGGGTACTGACGCTCTCTCCATACAAACTTAGTCGAATGTTTCCTCCCTGGATAATGACACTATAGTATAGTAAATATTTTTATTCCATAGAACTTATAACTGCCATGACCATGCCCATATGTTTTGTTTTTTTTTTTAATTTTTTAAATCTTAATTTCTATGATAGTTAGAAAATGAAAAAAAAAACAAGATATAGCATAGTTAAAGGTTTTATGCAACAAAAATATTTGTGCTAGTGTCATTATCCAGGGAGAAAACAGTCGACTACGTTTGTATGGTGTTTCACCTTAACTTAAGACTGCTACTAGATAGAGGTAGCAAAGCAACCTATAACCTATTTATAGAGTTGATTTAATTCTATCCTACTAATATTATAAATGTGAAAGTTTATGTGTGTGTGTCTATATTTGTTACTCCTTCACGCATAAACTACTGGACCGATTGCGATGAAATGATAGATAGCTGGAGACCTGGATTAACACATAGGCTACTAACACATAACATTTTGTTACAATATAAGAAATGAAAACAGTTAAGCCCCGAAAGGAAATATCTCTTAAAATAAATGAAATTGAAATGTGATAAAGATGCCAATTATGTAATACATTATCGCTAGTATTTATACAATCAGATCGCATAGGTCTCAGTTTGTTGATTTAGCTAACTTGATAGATAAACAGTTTGATTTTGCTTTATGTATTTAACCTACTAGATGTTACGAAGGTATATTTAATGGGTACCTACAGTCATCTGTAGGTATGAATTGATTAAATCTACCTGTATATCTTGGTTGATTAATACAACAACCACGTCGTTTGTTGACCAAGACTATCTTCTTCTTTTCGAGTCAGTGAGTCTGGAAAGACCAGTAAGATCTTTCCTGCCCTATAATTAGCCACTGCAGCGTCTCTGGACCGTGTTCAGGGTATGACCAGTATACACCTAACCCGTATAATTAAGTTAAGTTTATTGATCGTTTTCCAAACCTCCCACTAGATGGAAGGACGACTTAATTAAGGTCGTGGAAAGTCGTTGGACGCAGAGGGCATGCGATCGATCTCTCTGGAAGTCTTTGGGGTAGGCCTATGTTCAGCTGTGGACGTGTTGTGGCACGTATGATGAAGATTAATTGCTACAAAACGTTCCTTACATATCATTTGAAACAACACCACAGATTAAATCAACAATAACAATTATCTTCATTTCAAACATACCCTGAAAAAGCCACTCTCGTTAACGCGAAAATTATTATAATGAACTAAATATGCAAATTGTTCTCTACTAATATTAAATGTGAAAGTTCGACTGTGAAATGATATAAATTATATTTTTCTTCGTACAAACTTATTAACTGAACCGAATGCAATCAACTTCTAAATAGCTGAAGCCCTGAAATAATACGTAAGATTTTTCCTGATAGATATCTCTAACAAAAAGAAACAAAAGTTTTTAATTATTTAATAAACTTAACCTTAAAGTACACAGCCCCATCTAGCCCCAAGCTAAGCAACTAGGCTTATGTAATGGTGGCCAGACAAAATACGTATACCAATTCTTTTCTTTTGTAAATATACAGCCAAACCACAAACAAATATCTGTAAATAAATATTTGTTTGTGACGAGAATCGAACCCGCAGTTGGAATATCGGGATAAATTGAGCCCATAATAAGTTAATCCAGGTCTCTAGCTATATCTATACATAGTTTAATAGCAATCGGTTTAGTAGTTTTGCGTGAAGGAGTAACAAACATACAAACACACACACTTTCACATCTTATACTTTCATCTATCTACATAGTATAAAACAAAGTCGCTTTCTCTGTCCCTATATCCCTATGTATGCTTAATTCTTTAAAACTACGCAACAGATTTTGATGCGGCTTTTAATAGATAGAGTGATTCAAGAGGAAGGTTTATATGTATAATACATGCATAATATACCCGTGCGAAGCCGGGACGGGTCGCTAGTAATATTATAAAGCTGAAGAGTTTGTATGTCTGTTTGAACGCGCTAATCTCAGGAACCACTAGTTCGAATTGAAAAAATATTTTTGTGTTGGACAGTTTATCGAGGAAAGCTATAGGCTATTTTTCATTCTGATATTCCCAAGGGATCGGGACTTACACGGGTGTAACAGCGGAATGCAGCTAGTTAAAATTATTAGTAATACAAGAAACAAAATAAACTTACAAAAACTAAAATAAGTAAACATAACGGTTATTAAAACAGGACGCAACTCAGCTTAATGTTTGTTAAGCGAAAGTAGATCATATAGGTCGGTACTTACCAAGGGAAACCGCGGGTAGCAGCTAGTGATGTACTGAATATGTAAATGCTCATAATAGGTAATATAAATACACGTAACGTAAGCTCCTGAAACGTGGTAGGTAACTGTCATAATTTTATGTTGAGTTTATAAAAGGTCGTGTACGTACATATTAATTATTTTAAAGTGTGATTACATTGAAATAAGAACAAATATGTGGGAAATTCAGGTTATTTAGCTGTGGAATTTGAAGGTTAGGTTACCTTTCAGATGAGAAGGTAATTTGTGTGGTTTATTTAGGTGGGTAATCTAAAACATATAAAAAAAATATGGGCCTTCAGACATATCCTAAAGTCTAAGGAATAACGAAAAATTCTGATAGGAGGTGAGTGCCCGATTTTGACAAAAACTAAAACTACAATTTTAGTTATATATTATTTATTGGAAAAGTAGATTATTTCAAAAGGCAGCTGTTAATATTCCGGAAACATCAGCCTATAAAAAAAAAACATAATAATAGAATGGCAAATCAAAGGAAATGGCTAACTTTTCGAGTTAAAGTTTAAACTCATGGATTTATTTATTTTTTGACGACCCAGTGGGCACAATGGTCACCATGCCGAACTGCCAAACACAGGGTTGCGGGTTCGATTCCCGCCTCAGACAAGTATTTATGGTTAGATATATGTCTGTGGTCTGGTTGTCTGTGTATTATAAGTAAGTATATTATGTATTTACAAAAAGTATATCCGTTGACTAGTTACTTAGCTTGGGGCTAGATGGCGATGTGTGGAATGTCCTGCAATATTAATTATTTTATATTTATTTTTATTAGACAAACATTATTAGAAAAAAAAAAAAGTTATTTTAGAACTCTACGGTGGGTCTGCAATTCTTTTGCCGACTGTATCTTCACAGTATTTCGCAAATTTGCGCTGGATTATTTTTGCTCTAAACTTTTTATACAATAGTGTAGTAGCATTATAAACGATACAAAATACAAAAAGCTGGTAACGGCATGGAAAATTTGCCTCGTATATAGGTAATTTGCGTTCGAAATCAAAATGATTATTATGTCATGACGTTTCCAGTAAACGTATACATCCATGTTCGGATTCACAGTGTGATTGTGCATCAAAGACTGAAATTCAAGCAATTTACATTCAAATGCGGTAACCTCCCAAGTTTGAATGGCTCACCATGGTTGGATGTTTGAGCAAAAAGCGTGGATTAACTCGTGCGTTGACATTATTCTGCGCCTTCATTAACGTCCTCCTTCTTGGTTGTGTTTACTGGATGTGACAGGCAACTTGTAATTTTCTTACCCGAAGTTTTAATTATTGACAACTGATATCTAACTATAGTAATTATTTTCCCGGGTCTTAATCGCGTCTACGTGGAATCCAGTGATAAAAATGTGCAAGTGTCGCGAGATATCTCCGGATATATCTTCCGATATAGTGAGTGTGGTGTGCCGCGGCCCTTATGACTGTTGACAAAACTGTTTATAAAATCGAGTGTCGGTACTCGACCTACCCTCGGTTACTACCCTCAACTATCAACATGAGAGGACAACGCTCGCCGCTGCTCCAGTCTCCTCGCGACCATGACTATTGTAACATAGTCGAAACGTCGAGGTTAGAGAAATACAAAACAAAAAAAAAATACGCGATTAAGACCCGGGAAAATAATTACTATGAATACAAATCGTGTGAGTTTAAAAAGTTTGATATCTAACTATTGATTTGATGTGTAAACATCTTTAAAACGGGTTAGTACACAACCGAGGGATGGGTGAGACCCAATCCCCGAGCTACCAGTCTCCCTGAGATTCGCAATTTCTAAATTCTTGACAAATGACGATTTAGAATTAATTTTTAATAAAAGTACAAGTGTAAAATCAAACTTTTAAATAATTAATAAAACCGAAGGAGTCAAAGGAGTAGGGGATCACCTACAAAAACCAAAGTGAGATATGATGTCATAGGAACGTCATAATTTTGTAACGAATTTTGCGTATCCTACTTCTTTGGGTTATTAAGTTTATTCCATTACACATACATTAATGTGTCTCTTAAAACAGTCAAAACCACATTGTCTCAAACAGCCTTTTTTAAAATAAGAATGCGTTGATCGCACTCAAGGTCAGTTAATGTTAATTGATGTATTCTGTGCCTATAGTAATAGCATATCACTTGAGGCATATGACTGCAAAATCTATCACCAAAAGACTACATAATAAGAATCTAGAGGAACAGGAATACCCTCCGGTAAGACTAATGCAAGGCACTCAGTACCCCACCACTATCTCCAGTGATATATCAACCAGAGACAGATACGTCTTTGCGAAATAAACTTGACCACACGAAAGTAAGGCAATTGACTCACAATCTCTCGGCTGTTTTCGCATATTGCATGAAGACACGTCAAATTATAGTGTTATCTCTGAATTTTTATTAAATTCAGAGATAACAACTCTCATAACTGTTAAATCTCAGTATCCCTCGGTGCATTTCGTCGTTTTTTTTTCAAATTGTCTTGTCTTTTGTTTGTAATATAATTCTAATTAGTCCAACTGCTTATATAAAGGAATAGCTATTTTAACCAAAATCGGAGTGTAGGTTACGTAAATCTAAAGGCACTTATCATTACAACATATTTTAATCATATAAATTACATACCCATCAGCATTATTTTACTACAACGCCTAATCTACTATTTAAAGGTATTAAACTAATTAACTCAAATAAATTGTGCGACCATGAAAAAGTTCAGCATCATGAAGCTACTGCGACAAAATGAACAACGTTCCGTCATTTTATTCTTATTTATAGACCCAAAACAATAGTCAAGATGGCGGCGCCTTGACGTATACATCAAATGAAGCACTGTATTGTTGACTGCCTTCAGTCGTTTTCGTTTTGTCACTGATACTTAGGATAATATTATGTAGTTGCTAACAGCACATCACATCGTCTCCTAGTATCTACAAAGACAGAATAACCCATATCCGTGTCGCGTTGCACTCAAAACATAAAACAGTTCGCGAACTTCCCGTTTTTCCCGTAACTTCGTTGTTTATCGCGCGATGCGATGTACAAATCCAGTTGCAACTTTATTGTTGCAACTTTACTCTGTCCATTTGTGATCGGTTTCTGAGCTATTTTAAACCGTATTCCATCGGAATAACGTTGATGTTTATTGCATATTTAACATTGTTTTCGGAAACAATCTACAAAGTAATAACAGTAACGTATGTAGGATGGGTATTACTATCTGTAACTGTCTGTGGTATAATACTATTGTCTTCAATGAATAATGGATTAAATTCGAGTAATTTGTTGTAATTTGAATTGTTGTGGCTATTTTACATGATACATTCCATAGAACTTACACGATTTAAATTCATTATCTATCTATATCCTTTAGGTTAGGTAACTACATAAATTATAGTTAAATTAGCGACCCGCCCCGGCTGCGCACGGCTATATTAAGCATGTATTATACATATAAACCTTTCTCTTGAATCACTCTATATATTAAAAAAACCGCATCAAAATCCGTTGCTTCGTTTTAAATATTTAAGCATACATAGGGATGTAGGGACAGAGAAAGCGACTTTGTTTTATACTATGTAGTGATAGTGATGACTATGATAGTCAGCAGTACATAGTCTAAACTGTCAATGTCAAGTGTCAAATGTTGTATCTGTCAGTAGTGCGTTCGTGATCCTTTTCTTTGGCTTGAGACAGCGCCTGCGCCGCCCGCGCCGGTTGTACGCACTGATTGATAAAAACCCAACATGGCGGACACTAATGACGTCACCGAAGTTAATCCAGCTGAATCTCCGACATACCTATATAAAAAAGACCCATCATGAAATCTCTGAAATTACAAGAGTTACGAGTCTGAGTTTCCGTTTAGGATATAGCGTGCACTAAGAAATGATATTTAGAAATTAGACCTCTAAATCGGTAAAATAGGCGCAACAACGGCAGATGTAATGCCGCAACGTTGAGGTTATTTAAAAAAATAACTAGCGACCCGCCCCGGCTTCGCACGGCTATATTGTGCATGTTTTTCAAATATAAACCTTCCTTTTGAATCACTCTATCTATTAAAAAAAACCGCATCAAAATCCGTTGCGTAGTTTTAAAGATTTAAGCATACATAGGGATATGGGGACAGAGAAAGCGACTTTGTTTTATACTATATAGTGATTATTCAAAACGTGATAACGACCCAACCCAAAAAAGGAGGAGGATCTCAATTCGTTTGTATTTTTATGGCCTGTCTGGCACATTTTTTCTGTTAATAGTTATGCATCTTCAAGATTCAGAGCAACAAGACAAGCACAATCCGAGTCATATTTTCAATATTTTAAAAACAGAAGTTACTAATTACCATAAGACAACTTTTTCTCGTCTAAATCAAGCGAACCCGCAGTTCTTAACTAGTAAAGTCATAAATAATTGCGCCATAATGAAAATCCTTTATCATCCAACCACGTAAAGCCTAAGGATCCAATAATCCAAGATAACCACATACTTTACGAGATGTTCATTAAGACGCCGCGGTCATAAGTGCCCGAGAGAAATATGATCACCTAATATCGCTTAATCAGCCACAGAGAGACGTAAACTAAACCTTTCTGTTAAAGTGCTAGATTAAACGAAGCCGCGTGATAAAGTTATGCCACCGGTATAACTTGACCTTAAGGCTTATTATATGGAACGGTGGAATTTTTGCTTTGGAAATTTTACTTTCGAATTATTTGATTTTACCTTTAGGTTAACTTGCAAAACAAAAATTAAAAGCGTTATAAGAGCCACCAATTGACCAATTGACCAATTGTCAAACTTATAAAATATTATCAAATCTTGTGATAAATGAAATTTAATTTAATTTTAGTTTACCCGTATAATGCATTTAGTTAAAATTTTGCTTAAATGCACAATTTCATGCAAGCCGACCTTAGATAGAAGAAAAGACACGCAATTTTAGATATGCATTTTTCTTTCAAAACATTTTTTGTAGTGGGTTAGCCACTACGAGGAAATAACAAAAAATACGCGACGAATTGAGAATCTCCTCCTTTTTTGAAGTCGGTTTAATATATATTCAATATCCCGAAGTGTTCAAACATTCGCATTTTCAAACAAGTAAAAAACGTAAAGTAAGCGTTCGAAATCAAATATTTGATGCGTACTTTGTATAGTTTTAATAATAGGCAAACTTAACTTTATTTCCACATCAACCGACTCCGAGGTTAAAGACGGAGGGGATCAAATTACTCTGGCCCTTATATAATGTTGAAACGACCGAGCTATTTCGTACGACGTTTATGAATAGAGCTTATTTTTCTTTTAATTACGTGCCGTGAACTGCCGTGTTGGTTTGTTGACGGTTGCCGCTTGAAGCATCTTTGGGTGTGGCTTTTATTCCTTTTATTTTATGATTCTGTTGGTGGGTGTGAAGATGGCTTTCGTCGTTTAAAAATTAATGTTTCTATCTACTTAGGTTACAATCAATGACTTAGTATTTTTTTAATCAACAGGTTCTTTTACCCATTATTTTGATGTATTAAAAACGAACAAAATAACTTCTATTCCATTTATATCTGAATGATAATAAAGAACACAACTTCCTAACTACGACTCTAAAACGCATGGTCTCTTAGAAGTTTAGCGAGAACTAAGATTTTTAAAAAAATCTACCTCTAAGTTCTGTACTATGTACTGTGTTTAATATAATTTACTAATAAAGACATTTTAAAAGTAAAAAAAAAAGTAAAGTACCTCTAAATGGTTGAAAAGATTTAAGTGGTAGATGTCAGAAACGCAGAAAGTCAATTTTAGATTTTATGTCAAAATCTGAAGAAGTGTGTTTCTTATTTGTTCGGTTTTTTAGTAATTCAGATTCTGAGATTACCTGAATCTCAGCAGATCTAATATTAAGTACACCAGATTCTTATTTGACTACACTGTATTATGACTAAATTCCGAGTACGACAGAAATTCAGTACAGTAAAAAGGAAAATAACAAAATCATTTTAAAAGAAATCTTTTTTTACTAGCGTAGATAAAGTTTGTAGTAGGTAGATATAATCGTAACCTTTTGTCTGTCCAAGCCTCATAAATATAGTTTTTGTTACAAACGATCCATATAATCAGGTGCGAAAGTCCAAATGTATTCTAGTCACGTAATATTCGAGTAGGTATAACCCATCTGAGTCTAGCTAGACAGGTATTATTTAGAAATCTATGTTGATGAAGGTAAAGGGTTCGATTTCAAGAGACCTTTTCAATTGAAAGTATGATTCAATGCGTCGACGGACCTGTGATTTATTATTTAAATGTATTCTTTGAATGTATTTTACAATTACCTACTAAAATTTCTAAAACGGGGTATTATGTTTGTCGGCGCATCCGCAATACAGATGGTCAATTGACAGTCAACGTTACAACGAACACCGAACATTGGAGAGGCGGCCATCTTGTTAAAGTGTCATTCTGGTTTGAGTAGAGGCAGAGCGCGCACGCATCCACGTGTTTGGTGGACGTTATCTTAATCTAACTAAATCTAAGTCATCTTTAATCATTTCTTTAAGTTATTGATTGTATAATCTTTAATTATAAGTGAAGTGGTAATCCAAAGCGTTATTTCATTTAAAAATTATGTCCCTACCCGACAACTTACACTAAGATCATGGAGGACAACCCAAGTGAAGGCCATAAGACTTCATGTTTTTATTATTTAGAGCTCGATATTTTGATGTTGTTATTGATTTTCATGAGACTTGAAAGTTATTCATCGAATAGATTGTGATATTTTTGTAAGTTTAAAGTCCTATATAAATCAGGATTTTTAATTACTCTGGTTATTTTCACTATAAACCTCCTTTTGGTCTGTAACTATCAAGATCTACCCGCAACTCCACTTGTGAAAATTATGTTTGAAACAACACTAAATACATATACACAAAGTAAAAACATAAAAAGGTAAATATATTGTATCTGTATTTAATAGTAACTGATGTCTATAATTTATAACACTGATAATTTCTGTAACTGATTTGAATGGTTTTCATTAAAATTGTAGATAACTTTTAATGTAGTTATGCATATGTAACGTAATTTTTTTTATTGAATTAATATATTTTGACTTTTCACACAGTGCCAAAGCACCAAAACAACAAAAATATTAAAAAATTGAACTTTCTTTTTATTTATCTTTTAAAGACAACATTTAATAGTTTAATTAATTAGTAAAGATTCTCTTTATACTTGAGAAATATCTTGTCGGCTAAGTAGCGAGTACAGAATATCTAACTTTTTAATTACTGTAACACGATAAGTGTACCTACTTCGTTCATCAAACTTTACCCTATTTATTAAGATTAATTAAGAAAGAATCAATACTTTTTGGAGTGCTTGTATGGGAAAATGTATTGACTAGGTTTTCTCAAACTTATTTCCGTCATCCATGACAAACATAAAATGAAATGAGTATGAAAATAAATATTTTAGGACATTACATACAGCGCCATCTTGCTTTAAGCTAAGAAACTGGGATCGCGTTAGGGCGTGTTCAGATGACACGCGTCGACCACGCGCCCGCCACTCGCATCATACGCGTTGAACACGCTTTGAAATTTGTTCTATATATAATTTGAGTCTTATGACACATCAATAGATCTCAAATTGTATATCTGCGCGGGGAAGCGCGTGGCGGGCGTAGAGCGTGCGTGTGGCGTGAGCGAGGCGGACGCGTGGCGTGAGCGGGTGAACTTGCATTAATGCAATTTGAGGTCTATGGATGTGTCATAAGACTCAAATTATATATAAAACAAATTTCAAAGCGTGTTCAACGCGTGTGTCGCGCATCTGAACACGCCCTTATGGTAACCAGACAGAGGTAACCGCATGCGGAAAACGTACGTATGCGCCTAGGCTTACTTGTAATTTTATTACACCAAAGCTTTCATCATATATTTCATAAACAAAACTTACCTACTTGTTTTTACCATTTACCCTCTCACGACCACATCCGAACATAAATCATGTTACATCCGCAATTTACGTACAATTCCGTATTTTACCAAATTGTATTGTCCTCGGAAACCAGTGACTTGTTTCATGGTAATCACATTTTCTCTATGTCCGAACATCGCGTCGTCCGGTCTGTTGGTAGGTAGCCTTTTTAGGGTTCCGTACGCGAAGGGAAAAGCGGGACCGTTTTAGAAAGACTCCACTGTCCGTCTGTCTGTCACCAGGGTGTATCTCATGAAGCGTGATAGCTAGACAGTTTAAATAATGATGGCAAGGCAATATTACAACATACACAAATATGATAAAATTCCATTTTTTTAGTTTACAATGAAACTGCCGCCCAATTGCCGTAACTTATGACGCATTATTTAAGTGCACCAGAAGTGCACGTCCAGTTGACGCATACGTTACGTTGACGCAAACAATAATCGGTATTCCTGAAAAATAAAACTACGCGTAATCGTCACTTTAACTGCACGTATGCTGCACGTCTACTTCACCTACGCGATGTGAACAAGTCATAAACTCTGCAAGGTGACAATTAATTTGACATTTATCTATCGTCAAAATTTAGCCCGAAATGTTTTGGTGCGATACAAATAACGCGAAGCTCATTAGGGCACTACGGCGAGCGCGCGACGTTTAGGTTTACGTAACGTGTGCGTGACGTGTGCGTCTTAAGAAATTAGGGCAATACGAAATCTATAGTTATGACGCAAACGCAGTCAAGACGCGCTGCATAAGAATACGGCAATTGGGCGGCTGGTAGTATTTCGTGAACTAGATGTGAGAAAAAGATATAAACATTTAAGAACTTTAAGAGGAAGAACTGCTACACTTTTAAGGTACAATCCACGCTCAAAAGTCCATGCCCACCGTAACGTTTACAATCCTGTGCAGCACTATTTGAACATTATAACAACGTAGCCTGGGGATCGAACCCACGTCAGTTGGTGTAGCGGGTGGTGGCTTATACCACTCTGCCAACTAAATATATACCTAACATGTTGAAAATAATAATCACACTGAGTAGTTTTAATTCGGGTATTAATGTCGGTGTGTAACGTCTATTAGAAGAAGGTCGTAAGTACAATACTTATTTATAGTATTATTGTAGCAAACTGATAGTAGACTTATGACCCATACTGTACTTCAAGAATCTAATTTTCTTGCAAACAAGTAACTTTTATTCGAAGTTTTGTAAGAAAATAAATAATAATAAAAAAAACGAGAATAATTTCTTGTCTTAGTAAATGTTCTTTCTTTCTTTCTAAAAAAAAAAAAAATATATATAAAAAAAAACAGTCGTCCGACATTTGTCGTCCGACATGTATTCTCTATTAAGTGACATGTACTTGTCTTTTTTTGAGGATAAATTCTTTAAACCTTAGGTTTTTTTCGTTACGGAATTTCTTGATTCGCCCCCCAAGGCCCGCGATAAAATCTATGCAATAGCTTAATAAATAAATATTGAAGGACATTCCACACATCGCCATCTAGCCCCAAGCTAAGTAACTAGACTTGTGTTATGGGTGCTAGACAACGGATAAACTTCTTATATATGTACTTTTCTTTTGTAAATATATACTTATAATACATAGAAACAACCAGACCACAAACAAATATCTAAGCATAAATACTTGCCTGAGGTGGGAATCGAACTCGCAACCCTGTGTTTGGCAGTCCGGCATGGTGACCATTGTGCCAACTGGGTCGTCATCAAAAGTATTCTTTTCACAGATGATGTATTTCTGTTTCCACTATAACAACAAATACTAAAAACAGAATATAATAGTATCTACGGAACTCTTCGTTCGCAAGTCCGACTAGCCCTTAGCCGGTTGTTTGAAACGAAAAGTTGCCTGTTACAACCAATTTTTATTCGCTACCAAGTTAACAAAATAAAAAATGAAATGGGAAAAGCACTGTTGTTTATTTGTAACACTACATTGAATTTAGGGAGACTAGAGCGCTGTTGTCTTTTATAGTTTTTTGTTGTAAGTCACACATTATTGTGTAGCAATTGCAGTGGTTTTTATCCATGTTTTGTATATCCTAATCTGACACAAAGTTTCACATTAAAAGACTAAATGTGAACGTTTGTGTGTTTATATGTTTGTTACTCATCATCCGAGCGATGTTCCCGGTTGCATCCCTCTCGGGAGCCCGGGGTCCGCTTTCCTACTTTTACGCCTCCACTTCGCACGATCTTCGGCATCCGGGTTTGTAAGGCCATTTGCACGCATATCACCCTCTACGACGTCAAGCCAGCACTTCTTGGGTCTACCCAGTCTGCCACGACCCGGCTACTTTAAATCTCGATATTTCTACGGGACTCGGACCTACACGGGTGAAACCTCGGGGCACAGCTAGTATTATTTTTTTGTTGTAAATATTTGTTTTCTCTGCACTGTCAACCGACTGAACCGATTTGGGTAAAAATCGGCAGAATAGTAGTTTCGGAGATGCAGAAAGCCACAGAATAATTTTGATCTCGAAATTCCCGCGGGATCGGGATTTACGGGGGTGAAACCGCCGCGCCGGTGCAAGTAGTAATTATAGAAGCAATTACGTGACTACAAAATTCACCAATTAACGAAGCGCTGCGTGCTGATTGGTCATTATATGGTCTTATAATCGTCCGTGTAACCTAAACTTTTTTTAAAGCATACAGATGCTATTGTAACTAAGGATAGGTCGAGTATACGGATACAATCTTGTATTTTTATGAGAGAGAACTGCACGCTTAAGGTTTCGCTGGTCGATCGTGTTTTCCATACAAATGAATTTAGAGTGTTATCCATTTATTCTTTATGGAATATGAAAAAACAAAAGTTAAATCTACATAACAAGTCTATATCTAGCCCATGTTGGCGACGAAATAGACAAATTATATTTAATTCAATATAATTTAATATAAATAAATATAATTTGTCTATTTCGTCGCCTACATGGGCTAGATATAGACTTGTTATGTAGATTTAACTTTTGTCTTTTCAAATTCCATTAAGAATAAATGGATAACACTCTAAATTCATTTGTATGGAAACACGATCGACCAGCGGAACCTATACACCCTAAAACTGTGGGTTAAATTAAAAGCCTAAAGGTATTATTTATAGGTAAACAGAACCCTGGCCTTGTCTTAACCCCTATTATTTTCAAGCTCTTCTACTTACTTGTATCTAAACCTTACATAATTTAAACTAAAATATTGTCAACATCGCTATATATTAATATTAAAATTTGAGAACCTAACCATCTGTTTTAAAGCTACTATATACTACCCTGCACCCGCGGTTTCACCCGCGTAAGTTTTGTAAAAATGTGTGTAGGTATGCTATTTTTATGTCACATTACATTACAGTCACATTACCGATTATCTGAACCCCACGTGACCCAGAGCCCTGAGCTTATTCACATAATATCTGTAAAAAAAAAGTTCCCTATTTTGTTATTTTACTTGTATAGTATAGTATATTGTTTAAAAAAACAGAATCAGGTAAACATTACTTTACAACCTTACATATTTTCGAGTGATCTCTGGGTCACGTGGGGTTTAGCTAATTCGTAATGTGACTGTACATACCATAGATTAATAATTACCAGTTGTTATAGCTAAACACCGCCTATACAAAATAGCGTACGTGCATTTTAATAATGACATCTGTTTCAAATCTAATGAAACCTACAAACTTTTAAAAAACAGTCTCACATAGGTAATTGTGCATTGGTATAAAAGACTGAACATTTTATATGCTTTAGAAAAATCGAATGAAAAATTGGTGCGGTAACACCATCTAGAAATAAGGGTTAGGGTACATCTCGCCCACAGATCTGGTCTGCGGGCCAAACGCCCACTTTTAAAAATGTGTTTGGGTAGATTCGTCCGAACCAGTTTAAAGTAGCGGGCCAGATGTCTCCTATTAAAAACTCAAGGGGAAGAGGTATAAACTGTATAAAAGCGGTAGCGCCATCTAACTTTTTTTCTGGACATTTTTCCGTTCTTTAGTGACAGTCTACAAACCAGTATTAAATTGTCTATGGTATATACTTTGCAATAGATTCTATAGTGTTTTCGTGATTAACTAACATATACAGCTAAACATCTAAAGTTTAGCATTCATAATTTAGTAGGATAACAGGTGGTCCGACAGAATTTGACTTAATAACGTTAATATCCGTGGAAGCCACTGCGAGAACCCCCATTGCGGAGTTAGCCACACACAACCTACTATATTACGCTATAAATCTCTATACCTACCCATTTCCCTAAAACGTTGAGATAATTTTATATGATAACTCTATGTGCTGAATACGATAGACATTGTTTTATGATAGGTTTTATCTGTGTCGGTTTTTTGGGACATTATGTGTGGTTATGTGCGACTGGGTGGGGCATGTTTGCCGCATGTTGCATTAGCGATGGGCTAAAATAACAACAGAATGGTCCCCCATAGTGATATGACCACCCGGCGATGATGGCGAGATGATTTTGACTCTTAAAGGAATGATTGTTGTGCAATGACGACAGATCGTGATCAATGGAAGAAAGGTAGAGAGGCATTTGCCCTGCAGTGGGACAGTGTAGGCTCTTAATAATAATATTGTAATTTGGACTTTCGGAGCAATCAAGTGCGAGTCGGCTTTGCGCACGAAGGATTCTGTATTATATTGTATGGGAACCCCACTTATATATTGACGACCCAGTTGGCACAATGGTTACCATGCCGGACTGCCAAACACAGGGTTGCGGGTTCGATTCCCGCCACAGACAAGTATTTATGCTTAGATATTTGTCTGTGGTCTGGTTGTTTCTATGTATTATAAGTATACATTTACAAAAGAAAAGTATATAAGTAGTATATCCGTTGTCTAGTACCCATAACACAAGTCTAGTTACTTAGCTTGGGGCTAGATGGCGATGTGTGGAATGTCCTGCAATATTTATTTATATATTTATTTATATATATATTTTTCCTGTTTTTAATAATATCTGGGCACTTTCTGTACCTTTGGGTACGAAACCCTAAAAACCATGCATGAGTGATTTCGTTGGATTTTCATGAAATATTTCTTGGAGTTTACTCCTTTAGAATTCTCGAAACCTTGAATTCTCATAATCATAATGTTGAATTCTTAAAATTTGATGAGTAATGAAAAGTGTAAACAAAGATAGTTATGAAAAGGGAATTAGCTAATCTAACTAAGGTAACAAAGAGGTTGGATTAGCTACATCTGTTAGCATTGTACTTGACGTAAGACGAGACGAACATAAAGAATAAACTCCACTCCTGCGTCGGAGTTGATACGAGTTTTTTTTTCATCTAATTTAAAACTAAAATGTTGTTGTTTTTCTTTTCTTCAGGTACTCTACAAATAGTGAAGAGTGAAGAAGACGACCACGGAAAGTTCGAATGCGTCGCTGAGAACTCCATCGGGACGGAGTTCTCGAAGCCTACCCTACTTTACGTTAAAGGTAAACTATAAAGTTTTACTATAAACATTTTCAAAAATTAGATAGATAGATAGACAGATATATCTTTATTTGGCCAACAACAAAACTAAAACTAATACACAACTTATTTTACATATTACTAAAAATAACAGACTTACTTAAGAGGAAAGGGTACCGGGGGCTTTCTCCATACAAACTATTACAAACGTAGTCGACTGTTTTCTTCCTGGATAATGGCCCTAGAGCAAATATTTTTGGTGCATATAACTTATAACTGCCATGACCATGCCCCTATTTTTTGTTTTATTTAATTTATTAATTTTTTTAATTTTAATTTCTATGATAATGAGAAAATGAAAAAAACCAAAACATAGGGGCATAGTCATGGCAGTTATAGGTTTTATGGCACAAAAGTATTTGTGCTAGTGTCATTATCCAGGGAGGAAACAGTCGACTACGTTTGTATGGAAAGCGCGCAGGTACCCTTTCACCTTAAATACTTATTCTAAGCGGTGTTATTTATAACACAGTCACAATGTCGCCGCCAAATAGGTTCCTGCTCAGCTATGTGTTGCATAAATGCAACGCTGATTTAGGTAGGGTGAATTAGGTACTACAGTCACCAAAGAGCACACCATAGACGAGCTGCTGAACATCGAAGCTCGTCATCTTCTTCTGCATAAGTAGACAGATTAGTCACAAAGTCAAAGCCAAAAAAAATTATTCATTTATATGCTTAATACATTTGTATAAAGATCACATTGAAACGTCTTAAAAACTAAGTTAGGATGTGTGCCTTCAGAACGCGCCCACCAATGAGAAGAAGGCACAAGTTTTTCATGTGATCACGCTCACAAAGGTCAATATTACAAATATTTGAAAGGATTATTTGGAATGAAGCAACTAAAGTCACGCACATGGATAAGACGAAGTATCGTAGTACGCCTTATTGCACAATTTATGCTTTATAAAAGTTTTGAACCAGTTAATGGACATGTCTTATACATCTTTAGGTAATTTTAAGTAATTTATTATAATAGAGCACACATGCACGATTAAACGACCTGTTTATTTTCCGGAGCCTACTACACTGTGGCCGGAATCGGTCTCATCTATACTCTATACTTTGACGACCCAGTTGGCACGATGGTCACCATGTCGGACTGCCAAACACAGGGTTGCGTGTTCGATTCCCGCCTCAGACAAGTATTTATACTTAGATATTTGTCTGTGGTCTGGTTGTTTCTATGTATTTTAAGTAGGTATATCTTTAAAAAAGAAAAAGTACTTATGTAGTATATCCGTTGTCTAGCACCCATAACACAAGTCTTGTTACTTATCTTGGGGCTAGATGGCGATGTGTGGAATGTCCAGCAATATTTATTTATTTTATTTTATTTTTTTATACTGAATTCATAAAGAGGAAAGGTTTGATTGTTTTTTGTTTGAATTGCTTCAAAACTACTGGACCGATTTTGATGAAACTTGGTATGACGGTACATTGTGATTGATTGCGCTATGAACACGATTGGGAGTGACATAAGATTTTTTATCCCGATATTCTCGCGGGATCGGGAGAGTTACTCGGTTGAAAGCGTGGAGCGATGATAGTCAACTATAGAGTTTAACGCCGACTCTATCACATCAATTATACGCATAGCGTATTCTTAAGAAACCAAAAGGGAGAATTATTTTTTGGACCAACATACACCCATTTCACACAACAAAACTGCAGACCCACCGTAGAGCTCTATTATCCGCTGGTTATAGTTTCAAGTTTCCCTATTATCTCGGAGAAGGGGAAATTTTGGGAAAGGGACATTTTGAATCATCATTAATATTATTTGTTGTTATAACTGCAATAGAATACATAATCTGTGAAAATTTCAACTGTCTAGCTACCACGATCCATGAGATACAGCCTGGTGACAGACGGTCTTTTAAAAGGGTTTTTACACTTTGGGTACGGAACCCTAATTTAAAAAAAATGACGTGTCGCGAGACACGCGTTTGAAACGAAGTCCCTATATTTTTCTCTCTTTCTTTTAAAGTTTTTCGTTCCACATTTTCATAACGCGTTACATTTTTTCTCTATTAGGTCCCCTAGCCAAAACCCGCGATAAGGCACTTCTTCCAAAAAACCTTATAATTATATGTAGGTATAGATTACTCGAACACAACAGTTAAGGCTAAAACTTAACACTAGTTATTTACATTTCAATTAACACAACACAAACACTGTTGTTAACTAGTGGAAATTGAAGGACAATGTAACTTCGTTTACACAGCGACCCCCTTAAGTGGCCTTTTCAAACCAAAACAAATGTAGTAAGGAGGTAATGGGTAAACCAAGGAAAAACAGATTACAGAGATTCTAAACAACTACTTGTTTTGTCCCTTATTGCGTTCTAAAGGTGGACTATCAAAAAACAAACTGAAAGATGAAACAAGATAGACGATCAAACGCTTTATTGCACACACACATATAAATCACTACATAGTCACTACATAGTATAAAATAAAGTCACTTTTCGCCGTCCCTATATCCCTATGTCCCTTTGTATGCTTAGATCTATAAAACTACGCAACGGATTTTGATGCGGTTTTTTCAATAGATAGAGTGATTCAAGAGGAAGGTTTATATGTATAATACATGCATAATATAGCCGTGCGAAGCCGGAGCGGGTCGCTAGTAAAAAATATAATATCAAACTTAAACATAGACTGGCACAATTAAACTTAAACATTAACACAACTTAAACATAGAGTGGCACGAGTGGTGGCTTTACTGCTGAAAGTTGTCTCTTCCAGGCAACCAGCAGATAATTTAAAAGCAGCAATTAATCAATGTTTTCTCATACCAAGTTTCATCAAAATCGTTCCTATTATTTGAAAACCTATTCGTTACAAACAAACAAAAAATAAGAACTCTACATATTGAGATAAAATACATTTCACGTCAAAAAACTAATGTCTGACTTTAAATGAAATTAGTTGGACGATAAAAAATAATCTATATTTCACTCTAAAAGTGTTTATTTTCGTATTTTTCCTTTGCTTCCACAGATTACTTACATGTCCATCATTCAAAGGTTTACCTTTACGTCAGAAGGTAACTCACCAAAACCTTTTGAGGTGAAATTACTTAATGATCCCCTTTCGCCTGCACGCTACTACGATTAGTTTAGAAAGGGACACAGATACTGTGGGTCAGGGTTAGTAAAACTGGGGCTCGCGGACCCCTAAGTGTTTGGCCATTTTTCTTCAGGGGTTCACAATATTAACATTATCAGATCGGCTGGTTCTGTGACTTATTGTCTTGTTTTAATAAACATAAAAACACTAATTTTTGACAAGTTTACCTAAGTATCTACTAACATTGACACATGTACACTAACAACTTGACAAAGATCTTAATAACGTGGCAAAAAACTAATGTTGTGACATACTGCATAAGGTTCAAACTCCTGGATTGTTGTTCTTATCAATGATTTAAAAATCAGTGGTTTTATGGTTCTTGTTTCAGGTAGTTTCTTTGATCTCCCGAGGGAAGAAGGGTCGCAATAGTGTGGTTTTATTACAGAGCGGTCGTGGAGCTATAAGTTTGAGTAACACTGCTGTATGTAATGTGAGGGAGACGGAGTTACCAGGTTAATGCTAAAAGTACGTACGTTGAAAGCTCTCATCTTGGTGAAGTACTGAGATTTGATGTAGTGTTCGTAATCTGGGGTTCATTTGGCTTTATTCATGGAAGTAAACAAAACTGTACAAACCTCTACTAATACAATTTCTTTGAACAAAAAACAATTTTTAGTAATTTTAGTCAATTGAGATGAACTGTCCTTAGTATAAGGCTCAAAAAGTATTTTGCTGTCGAGTTTTAGCTGCGATTTCTTTAAAATAGATAGAAGCTGAAAGTAACCGTGTTACATGGTAGAGACGCTGTTTACGAAATCCTGTTTCTGAAGGTAAAAGAGCCGAATTACTTAGACTGTTCACGTGAGAAGGTTTTATAAGATTTTTGTGATATTTTCGTGTGACTTTTCCTTTGAATGCTTAGTACGCTTTAACGCGCTTTGACTCTCATAAGTTAGTTTCCATGATCAAATATTTTTAATGTAGATACTTCTGTGAAATATTATAATAAGTAGGTATACTTCTATCCAAACCGGAGGTTTTCTTTGGCTGCAATTGAAAGTGCAGATAGGGATAATCGCCGATTTGGTATCCATATCACACTTATTTTTAAGGGCATCTTGGCTTCGGCATCCAAACGCCACACATGCCTTCTAAAGGTTCGGGGCTTTATAGCACTGTGGTATACTTTACTATTGTTACAATATTTTCAAAAACTATTCTTGCGGGAATACAAAAACAGCATGTTATGATCCTAATTAATTCATTAAGCCTATCTAGAAAAGCTTATTTTATTTTTGAAATATATTTTAGAAACTTATTTTTAAATCAACTGCTTACTTACATTTATTAACATTAAAAATTTAAAGTTCAAAAGATCCCTAGGAAGTGTGCCCAAAAGGCTACGTCGTTGGATGGCGATGCTTATCCGTTGTCCGAGGTAGGAGCCAGCCCTTTGGTCACCCTAAACGAAAACTAGTAATTTTGAGTTTTTAATCATCATCATCATCATGCGAGCAATGTTCCCGGTTGCATCCCTCTCGGGAACCCGGGGTCCGCTTTCCTACTTTTACGCCTCCACTTCGCACGATCTTCGGCATCCTGGTTAGTAAGGCCATTTGCACGCATATCACCCTTTACGACGTAGGAGCCACCCCCCTTTGGTCACCCGAAACTAAAACTAGTCATTTTGTGTTTTTAATCATCATCATCCGAGCGATGTTCCCGGTTGCATCCCTCTCGGGAGCCCGGGGTCCGCTATCCTACTTTTACGCCTCCACTTCGCACGATCTTCGGCATCCTGGTTAGTAAGGCCATTTGCACGCATATCACCCTTTACGACGTAGGAGCCACCCCCCTTTGGTCACCCGAAACTAAAACTAGTCATTTTGTGTTTTTAATCATCATCATCCGAGCGATGTTCCCGGTTGCATCCCTCTCGGGAGCCCGGGGTCCGCTTTCCTACTTTTACGCCTCCACTTCGCACGATCTTCGGCATCCTGGTTTGTAAGATCATTTGCACGCATATCACCCTTTACGACGTAGGAGCCACCCCCCATTGGTCACTCAAAACTAAAACTTCTGAATTTTTTATCTAATAGATATTTTAAGTTCTGACAATCAAAGCATAGCTCAAACCAATGGGCAGCTTGGACTTAAATTGGGCTTACTTTACTGTTCTCTTCATTAAATAGTATAAAACAAAGTTACTTTCCTCTGTCTGTCCCTATGTATGCTTAGATCTTTAAATATAACGCAACAGATTTTAATGCGGTTTTTTTTAAATAGATGGAGTGATTTAAGAGGACGGTTTATATGTATAATACATGCATAATATAGCCGTGCGAAGCCGGAGCGGGTCGCTAGTTTTCAATAAGCCTAAATAATGTTTTCTATTTTCTTAATAAACAGTCTAGTTTCTCAGAAAGGCCTTGATCTGTAAGAATAGATCGTCATTTACGAGGGTCTAGACTTTAATCTGGACTATAACAATAAAACATTGGACCTTGGTTTTTCTAAGCGAAAAGCTTTGCGAAAAGTATTTTGGCCAAATAGGAAAATTGAAAACTTTCTCTGCGCTCTGTAAATAGTTCTTAGCTGTAATTGTAACAAATGTTTTTTAACTATAAAAATCGACCAAGTGCGAGTCGGACTCGCACACGAAGGGTTCAGTACCATGTTGTTTGTGATCTCCACCAATTTTTTTTTCTGTTTTTAGCTTTAGTGGTTATAGCGTCAACATAAATACAAAATCTGTAAAAATTTCAACTGTCTAGCTATCACTGTTTATGGGATACAACCTGGTTATAGACAGACGGATGAACGGACAGTGAAGTCTTAGTAATAGGGTCCCTTTTTAACCTCTAGGAACCTTAAAAAAGTAATTGCCCAAATATATATACAAGCATAACTTCCGAAAGACTGCACCAGATTGGATAATTCATATATTTTTGTGTTCGTTATTGTCAGGACAAGGTTTGTTTAAAAGAAAATTTCAAAATAAATCGAACGCGAGTGAAACCTTGGTTCGCAGTTAGTTTATAATGTCAGGCTGATTTTCATGTGTAGGTTTCTAATGCAAAATTTTCGTTCAAATGTGAAATAAATAGTAATACTGTGATATAGGTACTAACATAATAATATCTTATCCATAAATAAGGTGCTGCCACTTTAATTAAAAACGTAATATTTTATAAAATGTAAAATCTGCTTAAAAACAGGTCATTCGATAAATATTTGCTCTATTATCAATCTGAAAAACATTTCAATTGTTTATTCTGTTGTTATTTTGTTACTAATTTATAGGTATTTAAAACCACCTTTTAGTGGCCGCAAGTACCTTATTTTGGGAAAGGGACATTTTGGGAACCTGAACGCTATTCATATGATAAAGATACCACAACATATCTCATCTTTAAATACATATAAATTAAATTCACGTTATTAACGTAAAGTTACAATATCAAGTTAAGTTATTAGTTGAAATTCAGTAGTAAAGTTAAACCAAGCAGCCATAATCTAAACCGCTGGTGTATGACGATAGCCTGTTTAGTTTGTCTTTAGAGCCAATATTGTTGTTTCAGTGTTCTGGCTATATTAATTTACTTTGAACTTTGAATGATTAGTTGAGATAAATCCGGAGCGACTTTGTTCGTTCAAATACTAGTATTACAGTTTTGGAGCAACGAATATAATGCTAAGGATACAGGACGACACTATAAATAATAATAATAAATAAATATTGCAGGACATTTCACACATCGCCATCTAGCCCCAAGCTAAGTTACTAGACTTGTGTTATGGGTGCTAGACAACGGATATACTACTTAGGTATATACTTTTCTTTTGTAAATACATACTTAGAATACATAGAAACAACTAGACCACAGACACTCGACACAAATGTCGACACTAGTGTCGATAGCGTCCACAATGTAGCAATTTTTGATGTCGCGGCGGTGGACACACGTAGACTCTCGACTCTCGACTCACTCTCATCAAGTATCTAGTGTCAAGTGTCGTCGTGTATCCTTAGCTTCAGAGACGAAACCATCATACTTTATTTACTTATTTAAATGTAGCTGAGCCCCACGTGAGTCCCGATCCGAGGAATTTGACTATCTAACTACTACTAAGGGTCATCGCAATCAGTTCAGCCGTTTTTAAGTTAATGGTGTAATGTTGATTATTTATCAGTACTAATGTTTGTTTGTTCTTTTCTTCTTTGTGTGTTGGATAGTCCATTTATCGAGGAAGGCTATAGGCTACTTTTATTTAGATATTCTGACGGGATCGGTACTTACGCGGGTAGAACCACGGGGCGCAGCTAGTGGACTAATATAACTGCGTCTATGGTTTCACCTGCTTGAAATTAGATACAGTAGGCTTGCCCAGCCACGGTGCTTTTTTGTGATGCATTTATCCTTGAAAATATTTTGATTATCGATTGTTCATTTGTTCGTTGCCGGGCAACTTAGCAAAAAATCCACTAAAATGTTTTGAAGAAGATGAGCAAACTGTCCTCTTTTCAAAAAAATCCACTTTGCAAACGTCCTTTTCTCAAATGGTCCACTTCGCAAACGTTCCTCTTCTCAAGTGGTTCACTTCGCATATGATCCACTTCTCATTTATTTATTTATTTATTTAATGGAACACAAAACAGAATACAGTCATATCAAGGACATAAGATAAATATAACAAATATTTCATTGAGACAGTAACGTTGATGTTTAAATACGTCCTTCTAGCTATTAAAATCGAATTAGGTTCTTATCTCTAAACTATTTATTACTTCAAAGTTTCCAACTTAATTTGGATTACATAACTTAAGCAATTAACCACTTCCCTATCAATATAGAGAAATGTATATGAATGTTATTAATAGCGTTGTAATTACCTAAGTGTTTAGTTTGAAGTTTGAAGGCTGGTTTGAAGTTTATGTGATGGTCGGTCATACACATATACATATTTTTCTTCTCTGGCTTCGGCCCCACTCTACCCGATTTAAAATTACCTCACAAAAATTCCAATACGTACTACCTGAATTCATTCTTGATGTGTACAGAAAAAAGTAAGAGTACAGTTGACATGAAAAATTGAAAAACAAAAAAATTCGTTTAGTAAAAAAAATCTATTATTATATTACTGTTGGGATGTAACACTTTCGGTTTAAATAAAATGATCTCGAATGATCGAATAATTTCTGATTTGATCGAAGACTACGACAAGAAACATATCACAATAAAAAAAAATTGGGTCAGAACTTTTTCGATGGAATTAATTATTCATGCCAATCAATAAATTAAACAATTTACACAAAATAAAGAAGAAGAAATAAAACAGGCGAAGTTCCGTACCATTGTGTTCTGTATTTAGTATTTGTTATTATAGCGGCAACAGAATACATCATCTCAGACAGTGGAATCTTAGTGATAGGGTCCTGTTTTTACTTTGAGTACGGAACCCTAAAAACCTTGTTTATAATAAACTAGCTGCGCCCTGCGGTTTCACCCGCGTAAGTCCTGATCCCTTGGGAATATCAAAATAAAAAGTAACATAGACCCTTCCTCGATAAATAGACTATCCAACACAAAAATAATTTTACAATTCGAACCAGTAGTTCCTGAGATTAGCGCGTTCAAACAAACAAACTTTTCAGCTTTTTAAATATAATTATAGATTAATTGCACAAAAAAAGACACCGAAATCTATGTATTTTTTTTAACAGAACACAACATCATTTGGTTTGCGTCTCTACCAGCATGTCATTGAGAAATTAGCGTTGAGTTTTATTCATCATGCCAGCTACTTCTATCCACGTAGCACCTTAATTAAAACAAGGACATTCAACCATGTCGTCGTTCTTCCTTCTTTATATAGACACCAATGAATAGATCCTATTATTCTTGGTTGTTAATTAAGACTACGCCTATTGCTTTAGGCTATTCATGCTGTCTTTTTATAACGATCTTCTTTTATCGTTTAACTAGCGACCCGCTTTGGCTTCGCACGGCTATATTATGCATGTATTATACATATAAACCTTCCTCTTGAATCACTCTATCTATTTAAATAAAACCGCATCAAAATCTGTTGCGTAGTTTTAAAGATTTAAGCATACAAAGGGATATAGGGACAGAGAAAGCGACTTTGTTTTATACTATGTAGTGATGATGAAAGGCCTAAAGTTGTTAGTTAGTTGTTATATAGATGGTTGGCTGGGCATTGTCTTATAGCCAACAAGAAGAGATATAGGTTAATAGGTACATTCTACTAGTAATATCCTACTAATATTATAAATGTTAAAGTTTGGGTGTGTTACTATGTTTGTTACTGCTTAACGCAAAAACTACTATAGCGATTGCAATGAAACTTGGTATGTAGAAAGCTGGAGACCTGGATTAACACATAGGCTACTTTTTATCCCAATATTCTCATGGGATCGGGACTTACGCGTGCGGGAGTAGTTTCATAAACTACAACACACAATATCTACCTACATATACATTTAAATTTATAAGTCCCTTAGCGACCCCGTTCATAACTAATAACCAGCCAATAACTCACTTGTACCAAATAGTTTCGTTTGCCCCGAAATAGCTTCAATACCCTTCAGAGCACATTAAAAATTCCAATTTAACGTTACTAAATCAAAATGTAATTAAAATCTGAAAGCCTTTCGGATCGTTACGTCGAAGTACTATGGACGTATGTAAAACTAGCAGCGCTCCGCGGTTTCACCCGCGTAACTCCCGATCCCGTGGGAATATCGGGATAAAAAGTAGCCTATAGCCTTCCTCGATAAATGGACTATCCAACACAAAAAGAATTTTTCAATTCGAACCAGTAGTAGTACAAACAAACAAACAAACAAACAAACAAACAAACAAACAAACAAACAAACAAACAAACTCTTCAGCTTTATAATATTAGTATAGATGTAAACTAAAGTAAAACAACCGCATATCGATTTAAAAGTGAAAAACAAATTTTCTTTATCGTGCAGAGGGCCAATTGTTGTAAAAAATTTCAAATTAAATTGCAATAATTACAACAAATTAAATTACATATAGACAAAATAAAATAAATACATAATAAACTTAAATTACGCCAACAAATACCCCCACCCAGATATTAAATAAAAAACAAAACTGAATGATTTACAAATCAACCTAAGTCCCAACATTAAAACAAGATGAAGCCCTCGGCTACAGCCTCCCAAGGCATTGTCCCCAAAATGCTGGCAGCATTCCCTCGCTGAACAGCTAGACTGAGTCGCTGGGACAAGAAACGGCCAGCTCTAGGATCGCCAGTAGACTTGACAAAGCGCGCCGGCAGCTTTTTTTAAATTGCAATATAATTCTCAAGAACGCCAAAAGCTGAGTTTGAGGGTATTTTGAGCTACTTTGAGGGTATTTTTTGTAATCGAAATGTAATCGTAATGATTGCAATGTAATTTAAACAATATCATTTACGAGAATTGGTTATCAGTTGTTTAAAGATGTCTAAAGTGTGAAAAATGTACTACGAAGGAATGACAGCTCTGGCTCATTTTAATAGCAATTAAATTTGTGTTAAATACTGCTAATGCCACGTATTATACCTACCATTTCAAAATCTCGAAGAAATAGACATTTTTTTTAAATTTGGCACTAGGGTGATCATACATATTGTTACAAAAGGTGCGTTCAGGTAAAATATTAAAAAACATGAAGTATAAATTAAATATTAGTTAAAATAAAAACTTTGCTTGCGGTATAAAAATAATAGTTTACATTCGATAGCACATTTATCCTGGAATACTACCCAACAAAATAGATTGGAATAATTTCTTTATTTGCTGTCTTGGCTCTAAAAAGGATGGAGAAGGAAGTTGAATTTTTAAAATTTTCGAAATGTCGGTTTTCTCGGAAACCGAGAGACTTACCATTCTTATGGTACATCCTGTATATTGTATAAAATGAGTACAAGTTTTTTCATTTCAGGTACATTAAATACAATAGCCTTACGTAGAAATACCGTACAAAAGTTAATTAACATAATGGGAACTAGACCGACGGCATTTTTTCAACATTTTCTTGTAACAGGGTTTTCTATTGACCGGCATAGTAACAACGGCTGAAGGAGAAGTATTTTTTATAGTAAACTAGCTTTTATCCCGCGACTTCGTCCGCGTAGGGTTTGAATTTTTCACTCTTCGGGGTCAAACGGCTTTCTAGAATCTTATGAAAATTTGTGGAGAGGTAGTCCACATTATGGTGACTGCTTAATATACAAAATCTTAAATAGTATAGAAACCATATTTTTATGAAAAACTACACTTTTTTTTAAATTGTGCATTGTATTTATCGTTTATTTATGAATTTTATCATTTTGTTCTCAGTCCGAAGAGTGGCGCCTCAGTTTTCGATACCGCCACCACCGAGGTCTGAAGTCATGCTTGGAGGAAACCTGACTTTGAAGTGTGTTGCTTTTGGATCACCCATGCCTACGGTCAAATGGAGAAAAGGTAAGAATGAGCCTCTTTAGGTAGGAGGTAAATATCCACGTTGAACGACCTGGAGAAAGGGGTGGCCTGAAATTTAAACGCGTATATTGTGTCGCCGCCGCGCGCCGCACCTAAAATCTGATTTTACAGTTTTCTTTTCATTCTTTTGATAGACTATACTACATGTATTTGTAATTGAAATATAATTTAATGCATTTAGCTAGAATGTTGCTACATTTGTTTAATCACAACGTCGTGCAATCCTCCCTTAATGTACTAAAATTATAATTAACTTATTGATAAACATTTATTATTAAAATGTTTATAAATAAAGTATATCTACAGATACCAATTGACTTTAATAACGAAGTTTATTTATTACAGTCCTGACTTCGCAAATAATTTACACTGAGCGATAAATCAGTAACTAATTAGTCTCACACCTCAAACATTTACATAATATTAATTAATTAAATAACTTGGTTCGACTGGTTAACGTAGAATTTGTTTTGTAATTGATAAAATCGTGACAAATAAACCACTGCTGCTATTTTAAAATTAATTAATTTATCTATTTAATTATAACGGAATAAGTTTAATTGTTTTGAAATAGAGTCCTTTATTTTGTTTTAATTGAAGAAGGTTTATTTAACTTTAGGAAAATGGGTGATATTATTATCACCTAGGTCCTTATCACCTAGGTCCTTCCTCCTTTATTCATCTCAGAAAATATACATATTTTTATGAGATTCAGATACAAGCAGACATGTTAATCTATAACATGATTCTAGAGATATTTATTGAATAACTTATCAATCATAGTCGTAATTCGTACTATAGTCTCGGGACAAAATAATGTTTTTTTTTTTGGCGTGATAACGTTTTATAAATTGGTGAACACTTGCAATCTCAAAATAGTGTGACGTCACGCGTCGTTACTGGAACGCCTCATGTTATTGACAAGGTAACTATAGCAACGTTTTATCGTTGCCATGGTTACCATCAATGTTTTCTTATGTCGTTATCACGTAAAATTATCGTCCGGAAACAGACTTTACAGACAACCATTTTTATTTTACTATTCTAGTTAAAAGTTCGAAGCTATTTACCATTTTTATGGTAAACGCCAGTGAGAGCAAAGATTCGTTTTTGACCCAGGCCCTATTTGCAAACACTACTTAAGTTGCTCTTGGATAAGTGAACGCACTGCGCTAAATGCTGCCCTATGATTGGTCAATTTTGTGCTGCTCTCTAGCCAATTAGCGTCTTATTTTCGGCTCTATGCGTTCGCGCGCACTATGCAATCTCATAGGGTTAATTGTGAATACGGTTGCTAGGCTCGTCTTAGAACTTCATTGAAGTCATCTAGCCTAGCATGACGACCAAAACACGATACGATAAAGCTATATCACGCGATATAACTACATCAACTCTCAAAATATGATACATAAAGCCGCCATGTTGAATTTTTATCATAATTTTTGTCGCAATTTATAATAAAAATTCAACATGGCGGCTTTATGTATCATATTTTGAGAGTTGATGTAGTTATATCGCGTGATATAGCTTTATCGTATCGTGTTTTGGTCGTCATGCTAGGCAGGCATAGACACCTTTTAGTTTTTTTATCCTGTACGACATTAATGCATGACATTATAGAACGATTTTTTTTAGTAACAATGATTTGTCAATAATCACTAGTCGTAATCGGTTTGTCTCTAGCTAATTCAAAGATTTTAATTTTTTTTTAATTTTAATTTTTTAATATAATTTTAATTAAAAATAACATTTTTACCTTTTCTTCAGGTCTAACAAAATGGCTGACTCCAGAAGACAACCCACCCCTCGGCCTGAACACTCTAAAATTGGAAGACATCAGAGAATCAGCGAACTATACTTGTGAAGCTGCCAGCGTGTTGGGTGTTATTGAAACTACTGCCGAAGTCAAAGTCCAATGTAAGTCGAATAAATGAGAATCATACTTATTTTAGGGAGACAAACAATAGATGACAATAGGTTCTCTACAAGATGATACGAAACTAAAGGACGTGCTTATTGGTCACTATTTTATTATTTACGTGCTAAGTATTACTGACCAATAGAAACTACGTTTCTGACGATATAGAATAGAATAGACATGTATTAGAAGAGCACACGGACAAGAAAAAAAAAGAGAAAAAAATTTACATATAAAAAAATATAAATGAAAATGAAATGAAATGAGGATCGAGAATAAATTAAAATAAATCGAAAATATACTATTATTGACCCGAAACTTTATTGTATTTTATGACACCCATAACACGATCAAGCTGCAGCACAAATTAAACTGCGTACGCGTCAAATCTGTTACCCAAGTTGTTTATGCACTCGATCAAACGCACCGTATTCCCCACGAAACTTTAAAACTGGAATCAGCCAGTATGTAGAACGTGATAGATAGTTTAAAACAGTGTATCTATTTAGGGGTAGAATGTGGTTAGGCTACCCCTCTGTGAACCCCGTCAATCAGACTAATCGCAAAAAACTGCATCTTTCCATGAAGTCTCACAATAATAAAGCAAGCCAATACATACTTCAGCATATTATACACAAATAGAAAACCACATGATAAAATTCTTCGTAGAATTCTTTTACAATGAAATTGATAGTTATTTGTGTGGGAAAAAAGATATAAGCATTTAATTAAAGTCACGTGTTTTTCATTTTCAATATCAGCATCAGACGCCATTACACACATAGAAATTTTAAGAACCTAACAAACCTTAAACAAGTAATTTTTGTTTGAAGTTTTGCCATTATTCTTTTACAAAGGAAACCTCTGTTATTTTTGCTACTGGCCTCACCAGTAATTTGAGGTGAATAAAGTCGAATTACATGAAGTTTCATATGACGACCCAGTTGGCACAATGGTCACCATGCCGGACTGCTAAACACAGGGTCGCGGGTTCGATTCCTGCCTCAGACAAGTATTTATGCTTAGATATTTGTCTGTGGTCTGGTTGTTTATATGTATTATAAGTATATATTTACAAAAGAAAAGTATATAAGTAGTATATCCGTTGTCTAGCACCCATAACACAAGTCTTGTTACTTACCTCGGGGCTAGATGGCGATGTGTGGAATGTCCTGCAATATTTATTTATTTATTTTATTTAACTATATGTAATTTAAATCGTAGGCAATTCTACTAGATTCGCCCTCTTGTCAACAGCTTTATTCCTTGTGTAATTCCCTAACTTACACCTGATCTTCATATATACGTAATTCACAATGTTAACCCCTGATATTTTTGCTACTGGCCCTACCAATGACTTGAAGTGAATAAAGTCGAATTCCATGAAGTTTCATATATAATTTACTAGCGACCCGCCCCGGCTTCGCACGGGTATATTATGCATGTATTATACATATAAACCTTCCTCTTGAATCACTCTATCTATTAAAAAAAACCCATCAAAATCCGTTGCGTAGTTTTAAAGATTTAAGCAGTCAAAGGGAAATAGGGACAGAAAAAGCGACTTTGTTTTATACCATGTAGTGAAATCGTAGGTATTTCTGCTAGATTCGCCTCTTGTCAACAGCTTATTCCTCATGTAATTCCCTAACTTACACCTAATCTTCATATAAACGTACCAAATTAATTCACCCCGCAAACATTACAATCGAGTGTTTACTCGTACTTACCGCCTGCAATGTTTAATTAACATGCTAGTTGTATTATAAGTCCTGTCCGGTATAGCAAGTTAGCAACAGGTCCGGCCCAAGAGACCCGTTATCTTTGTGAGAGTCTGTTTACTTGGTTGCTGATAACGTCTTTGCCAGGCTCCTTTTAGATAAGTCAGATAGATTTGGAAAAGATTTTTAGAAGTAAACGAAGCAATTGATTAAAGTTAAAAAATAATATGCGACGTAATAAAAACGCCTTTACGAAGTCGAATAAAAATTAAAAAAAATCGCGGCAGTAACTGAAGGACGCTAGAAAATGTATGTATCCTACTAATATTATAAATGTGAAAGTTTGTGTGTGTGTGTGTGTATGTATGTTTGTTACTCCTTCAGGCAAAAACTACTGAACCAATTGCGATGAAACTCGGTAAGTAGATAGCTGGAGACCTGGATTAACATATAGGCTACTTTTTATCCCGATATTCCCACGGGATCGGGACTTACGTGTGTGAAACCGCGGGGCGCAGCTAGTATAAAAATATTCTTAAAATCTATTTATCTTTAAAACACTTTACAATAGCCAACTTAAAAAAATCGCGGCAGTAACTGAAGAACGATAGAAAATGTATGTATAAAAATATTCTTAAAATCTATTTGTCTTTAAAACACTTCACAATAGCCAACTGGTTTTTTGCCGAATAGGTATAAGTCATTGAGTACTTCTAAGTTAAAAAGAAATCCTCTAAAATCATTTGCATGAGCTCACTTTAAATCGTCGTAAAAACTAATTTAGGATGTGTGTTTGAAATGCTTCTAATGGGACGCAAGAAACTAACTGGGTTACAATTGTTTAATGCCTATACCTACATTATTGACGCGAAAGGCTTAGGTAAATCCAATTTTATAATAGGTAGGTATATTGCATAGTTTGTAAGTAAGTACCTCATTAATTAGTTAGGCTCGCTTGATTAGAATCTCCCAAACAAATACAGACGTTGCTTTTCGCAATAAATTTGGAAATAATCCGCGCTGTGTAGATCTAATTGAAACCAAATATTTAATCTGACAATGTTTTCTGTAAATCCGCCCCCGTTCGGAGCTAATTGGTTTGAAGAAATCATTCGGTTAGGTTGGTACTATCGACTAATTATTTCACGCCATTTGTTTTGTTGTAAACGGCCCTTGCTACGGTCAAAATTATCTTTGGTTTAGGCTTGAGTCTAGTGCCGTTTTTTGTGGGGCTTTATCAAAAAAAATTGACATAATTCATAAAGAAAACTAGAATAAAAGAAATTAATAAAAAAATCTAGTGAAAATAAAATAAGCGTAATATGGGTCAATCCTAAATTAAAAATATTCATATATTTTCGAAATCAAAAGTATCTTCAATTACAATATAAAACATCAATACAAAACATAAATATTAAAAAAAAAAAAAAAAAAAAAAAAAAAAAAAAAAAAAAAAAAATCTTGATTATTTAAAGTATCTTTATGTCCTTCAGATCCCCCAAACTAACCATTATGCAGTTTTTCATTCAAATTGGTCCAGTCATTTGACCGTGAAGAGGAAACAAACAAATATACAAATAAATAAACTTTCGGATTTGTAATATTAGGATTAGGATAATCTGATTAGTTGAACCAACTGATGTTGTGGCTTGTTGCTAGCAGTTTGTATTAGAGGCTGTGTGGGCCGAGAGCTGGATCGTGTCATGGGAGCTTTAGCACCGTGTCAGACCACCGACTGAATAAAATTACACTCATAATTTCTTCAGATAAATGTTGCAAATTTATGGTAATAACTTTGGAAGGTGGAAAGGGATTTACGAAAATCAATTTGATAAATTGCGCCGAGTCGAGAGACATCCATTATGAATTAGTGTTATAATTCATAATTGAAAGGGTTGTAAAGTTTCGCGGTTCTCAAGAGACAAACCAATGTCAGTTTGATTAATGATTAATTATTGTTGCCATTTTCTCAATTTCTATGGGATTAAAGTATCACTGTTTTGCGTAACGAAGTGTAGGTACCTAAGCCGGCGATCGCTTTCGTTCGCCAATGCAATAACAATATCTGATTACGATTCGTTTTAATTAAACCGTTTTACGGGATTTAGTGGGTTTACCGTACGGATCAGTCGACGGAAATTAACACTACCCCTAGAGAGCTCTATAAATCTACGGACAAAAAGTACGTATCTAATATATTACGAAGGATTACTCTGATCCTGGCGTTACTATAATTTGTCAGGCTATTATTTTATTAATAGTCATAATCCGTAGCTAAATTATTATTTATTATTCTTAGAATAAAGTATTTTGTTTTATGGATATAAATTGTTGATTCGTAAACTTAACTAACTGTGTGTACTTTTCATTTTTATGTAAAAAGGAGAATGTCCATTTTTGCCCTGCAGCGTTACCCGGCCCACCGACGGAAGTTCGGCCTTCAGAGATCACTGCAACAACAGTCCGATTGACATGGACGTACAGCGGCCCGGAGGAACCACAGTACTATGTCATACAGTATAAACCGAAATATGCTAATCAGGTAAAATATTTAAAAAATCAACATTTCTCATCTTTGATAGGTACAGTCGGCTGCATAATTGCAGCCTCCGGTAGAGTTCGAAAATCACTATTATTGGAATGTTTTCATTTTTTGTTTGATAAATTGATGAGTTAGAAGACTTTAAACTTCAACTAAAGCAGGTGTCTAGAATCTTGCTTGTGTTGAAAACATTCTTATAACACCCGTTTTGGAGCTCTACGGTAGGCCTGCAATTATGCAGCCGACCGTACCTACGTGTTTAAAACTTTAGAAAACAATTCCTAGTTAAACATTATCATTACTGTTTTAACTACTAAAATAAAGATTCAACAAAATTAAAAACACTACAGTGACCTAAGTTCTGTTCAAAAGCACAATTGTGTCTTTGTTAAACTAATTAACTAATTTAGCATCTACATTCAACAGGCTTTCAGCGAGATATCCGGTGTGATAACACAGTACTATTCAGTTACGAACCTGTCTCCTTACACTGAGTATGAGATGTATGTGATCGCTGTCAACAACATCGGCCGTGGCCCGCCTTCGTCGCCCGCAGTCATAACCACAGGCGAAACTGGTACGTAATGCCCATTCTCCTTTACAATTATAGCTCATGATTCCATAACTCATTTATTAACAGTTCCCTTAATCTAAATTTATAGTTAGGTACTCGATTGTAGAGTTCGCAATATCAATTTGAAACAAATGTGCTTGTAAAAACATTTTGATTGTTAATTTTAAGATTTTTTAGGTCAGGTAGTCGAATTACCTACTACGAATATAGTTTTAGTGCATTTATTTTAAAAGTTGTTTGTTAATCTGTTTAGATATTACTAAAAATTAAGGCTCTGGTCGCCTAACCAAGCGGCTAAGTCGCTCCCGTTCCAGGCCATAACATATAAAAATTAAGGCTCTGGTCGCCTAACCAAGCGGCTAAGTCGCTCCCGTTCCAGGCCATAACATATAAAAATTAAGGCTCTGGTCGCCTAACCAAGCGGCTAAGTCGCTCCCGTTCCAGGCCATAACATATAAAAATTAAGGCTCTGGTCGCCTAACCAAGCGGCTAAGTCGCTCCCGTTCCAGGCCATAACATATAAAATGCTGATGTGAATGAAAATGGAAACGAGCCCTTAACATAACAAATCATCATATTCTCGTAACTCCATTATACCCATACGCTTATTTGAATTTAATTTCTTACCGCTTTCGATTCATAATTTATTTACCCGCTTTTGGTAGGTGAATAGATTTTCTTTCCGCTAATCTATCAGTTTTAAGGTTGTTCCTTTCAATATTTTACATGCCTACGTAAATACGACGTGCGAATTCCGTCGCTTTCATGTAAGTTCGCTTCAGTTTTTCGACTTGTATAATTTTATTATGTTTTGCACTTTTTTATGATTTATAGTCGTTAGATGTAGTGCGTGGTTTGAGTTATTTATTTCATGCACCATTACGTTTTTATAAGTGTTAGGTTTCTGCAGTGCAGCTCGCGTTAGTAATCTTGTCACGGTTTCACAGTAGGTATTTAATTTGAAAGGGTCGTTAATTTTTCACGTTGGAAATATTTTAAAAACATATATCACCCGACTTGAAGTCGTGCCAAGTTTTAAACTTTTAACATCATGTGCAGAGCGAACCGAATTGCTGGAAGGTTTAATTTTGGGGTCCAAAATGGCCATGTCCTTTATAAAACTACTATTTTATACGGACCATTAATTATGTTCTGAGTGAATAGCGTTATCACTGACAATATAACGTAGTTCTAGTTGTTTCCGCCCTTAGGTTAACAACCACTGTCGTTATTTCAATTTATTGACAATTATACTAATACGTTTTCCGGCTCTATTAGAAGGAACGGATATCCGTTCCGTTTTAGAACTTGGAACGTTTCTAATGGGGGAAACATTTAATTGGTTATCTTTAGAAATAGATCCTAAATTGTACAACTTACAACTAATTCGGAAGTAACGAAACTCTAAACCTTTCAAGATTACTAAAGTGATGTGAAAATGTTAGTGCGAACATCAAATAAGAAGGTATAGTTTCGTGTGTTAAGTGTGAGTTTTTACCTATTTATATGTTTATTATAAAACTAATATTGTAATTTGTTTCTCGCGGTCACCTGCAGTGGATCCGCTATATGGAGGAGCGAGTAAGTATTCGATTTTGAAACAAATGGTGGTTATTGCGGTGTTAATATCGCATGTGTGTATATAGCTTTTTCACCACATATATTGTATGATTTGATTGGATTGTGGCATGCTCGTCTCTTGTTGATTTATTAAATTGGATTCTTATTAAACAGTATTACATGTCCCTTGGCAATCACATCTAATACTAACAAAGCGAAGCGGGTACAATCAACGTATAGTAGAGGGTGGTCTTTGACTACGGACAGTTTATTCTATGAATAATTTAAGTCTTAGGTACCCATTTATTATTTAAAAATAAGAGACGATTAAACGGCAGGCGCTATCTATCTAAAACTAAACTAAATATAGTTGATTTCTTCCGTCGACCACCACCTTAAATTGTGTATTTTATACACAATTTAAGTAGTAAAAATACGAAAAGTTTATAATTGATTTCTATCGAGCCAGCTTTTTCTAATCGTATTACGGTTTCTTTAAAAGAATAGTTTTGTAAACTAGATATATTATTTCTGATTACTCTACGCAGTTTAAATTAATTTTGGACGTTGAAGTCGCATCGTCCAAAATGTTTTAATTTGTAACTCCCTTCACCTTAAAATGGCGGCCATTATTTATTAATACGTTTTAGAATATCGTGGATCAGAAACTAAACACCATGTATTATAAAGCTTCGGCTGTATTGTATCTACCTATTATTAAATTAAACATCTCATCTCCCAACGTTAAACAAAGAAAAATAAAACGATTTTGATGGTCGGATAATGAAAACGTGACCATATAAAATTGCAAACAGTTTTTTTATGTCTTCCTTTACGTTTCTAATAAAGGGAAAGTTTGGGTCGGCTTCAGCGACCCGAATTTTTGTTCCAAACGAGATTATAGCGTTTTAATATAGCACCATCGTTTCGCGAAAAACTTTTATTGTTTCGCCCTTTCGTATTATGAACAGTAGAGGGATTTTTCATTGAGCGAGGCCCCCTTTTTCATCGTGTTAGAAGCAACGATTACAAATCCCATTAAAATGGCTATTGTGCCGGCTGACTCTTATTGCAGTATTATTTTTATTTTCATTTTGTACTTAATTGAGATGGTGTAACGTTATTACGTTTATCATAAAGATGGCTTCCTTATCTTAATCGTTTTAAAGGAGTTCAAACCGTAATGTTGTTATAATTTTGTTTCCCTTTGAGCGATGTTGTTTGTAGGATTTTTATTGTTTAATTTTATGATTGTTGGTATATACAGTGTTTTCTGTAAATAATTACATAGTTGGGTATTTTAGCTAATAGCAGAATTGTAGTACTTAGGTATTTCATTAATGTAAATAATCGTTGAATCAGTAGAAAACTTCGATTCATTTGGGGATCCGTTATTGACGATTCGTGTTTTTTAACCAACGTGTTTTTTTTTAAAGACATTTGGTAATTAAGTTGTATCTGTCATTTTTACGATTCGTGATTCATGTGACATGGCCATTAAAAACGATTGCCGGTGTCAAAATAATCGTGAAAAATTACGATAGGGTAAATACACGAATCGTTCTCGTGTGAATTAGTTCTAGACCTAAGTTGGATGTAGTTTCTAGATCTTTTGATAATCGTTTAAAATCAAAGGGCAATAGTAAAAAAAAAATCTTGTCGCTAATTATCAATGTTTGGATATCAAAACTTTAAAAAATGTATTGCAGTGACTAACATAAGATAATATCAACATTATTAAGCTTCTATTTGTAATAGTAACATGAAAACGATATATTTACTGATTTTTTAAGTTTTATTGTTCCTGTTCTGTCTGAATTACTTTCATTAAATAACAGACGGACAAGAAAGTGATTTTATAAGGGTTCCAAAAGTTTGTTAAGGTGCACAAACGTAGCTGTCAACCGCTTTATTAAAGATTATTCTGTAAAACATTGGAAAACATTATTTTATTTGTAAGTATCTATAACTTGTGATATGTTTTTTAGAACCGGGCTCAGCACCTAGGAACATTCAAGTACGTCCTCTCAGTTCGAGCGCCATGGTCATACAGTGGGAAGAACCCGAGACTCCAAACGGACAAGTTACGGTAAGGAATGATCGCCTTTCGTTGGTTTCTAACCGACTTCTAAAAAGAAGAAGGCTATTAGACTCCAAAAAGTGTCATTTTGCGAAAGGGACATTTTGCTACCTTTAGAGATTTTGCAAAATAGAATATTTTGCGTTCGACTTGTGTTAAATCAAAAGACAATTTTTGTAAACTTTTTTTTGTCATTATGGCTTGGCACGACTTGTGCATATAACCAGAGACAAGTAATATTTAATTACAAGTTAAACCAAAACCGAACTGAAAATATTTTAATATAGCCAAAAATATTTGTTAATTTATAGAAATTTTAGAAATCATTTGACAGTTTCTTTTGTAATAATAATTAAGGTTTTTTTATCTACAGGGCTACAAAATCTATTACACGACAGATCCATCTCAACCTCTGCAGTCTTGGCTTCATCAAACGGTAAAAAATACTTAGAAATTATGCTCTAAAACTCTAGCTAATACGAGGGTTTTTCATTGGCCTTAACGAAACAATAAAGTGGAAGTAAGACATAAGTAAGAAAATGATTTAAATGAAACACATTACCACTCCTTTAAACAACTTGCCAGGTCCACTAGTTCTTGAGAAAATCGGTGGTGACACACGGACAGACAGACAGACGGACAAGAAAGTGATTTAAGTGATTGCTTTTTTTTTAAAGAAGGTTTCCGCTAAAAGGAAGATATGACACGTCAAACTAGGCTGCGTAGGCTAAAATCTTTTTGCCTTCCTCCAGAATTAATAAAAAAAGGCAAAGGGTGACTAAATGTATTCTATTTAAAACTGAAACAGGAACTAAATGCTATACCTATAGCAATAAATATCCAAATAACTAGATAAATAAATATCAAAATAAAAAGTATATCAGTAGTGTATCCGTTGTCTAGCACCCATAACACAAGTCTAGTTACTTAGCTTAGGGCTAGGTGGCGATGTGTGGATTGTCCTGCAATATTTTATTTATTTATTTATTTTAACTATTTATAAGTACCTACCTATAAGTAGTTATTTGGATATTTATTAAAATATTTGTTTTTTTTCCTAAAAGGTGGACAACAATCATTTGACAACGATAAGTGAGCTGACACCCCACACTGTGTACACAATACGAGTGCAGGCTTTCACATCTGTAGGTCCAGGACCCATATCTGCACCAGTACAAGTCAAGACCCAGCAAGGTAACATTCAAATTATTGTGTAAACAGGTAAAATATGGAGTTTTGCACGCGTACTTTTACGATAAAAGTACGAAAGTACTGGAAAAAAGAAACAGACAGACAGACGGACAAGAAAGTGATCTTATGAGGGTTCCTTTTTACCTTTTGAGGTACGGAACCCTAAAAAGTACAAAATTAAAAGTGCGACGGGCGCACCTACGGCGCACAAGATGGCGGGTTCCACTCTTCAAATATTTATGTACAGAACATATTTATGTACAGAATATATGTATGTACAGAACATATTTATGTACATATAGTACTTATGTTTATGTACAGAACATATTTATGTACAGAATATATGTATGTACAGAACATGTTTATGTACAGATAGTACTTATGTTTATGTACTTAAATATTTATGTTCATGTACAGATATTAGTTTTGTTGTTGTATGGCCTCCATAACAGAACCCTAATTGTTTAACTTTACAAAGTGATTTCATGTAATTGAGTCCAAATTATTACAAACCAAAGACTTAGGCTATTTATGCTGCCAAATGCAACATCCGAAAAACACGTAATCAATCAATAAATTATTTCTGTATTTTGTCTTTGTTTTTAACACCAGGTGTACCGTCACAGCCTTCGAATTTAGTAGCAGTGGAAGCTGGTGAAACTTCAGTGACATTGTCTTGGAGACGACCGGCTCATGCCGGAGACAACATCGTGTCTTACGAGTTATATTGGAACGATACATATGCTAAGGAACACCATAAGAAGTAAGTTGTTAGCTCTAATGTTAGTAGAGTCCTATATAATGTACATATAAGTATTCTATCAGTTATCTGGCACCCATAAGACAAGCCTAGTTGCTTAGTTTGGGGCTAGATCGCGCTGTGTAAATTATCCCACAATATTGATGCTAATATCTTTACTAATATTATAAAGGTTTCTTTAGTTTTTTATTTGTAATACATATTCGTTTTAGTTTTTGACGTGACAACGTCTTATAAATTGGTTTGCCGGGTGACACTTCAAGAAACTGCGTTACGCTCCGCTCACGTTATGCGCTCACAATGAGAGCGAGTGAGAGGCACGCGGGCATGGTTAGCCCGCCTAAGAGCGAGAGAGACAGACATAAAAAGTGAAAGGCACGCGTCCCTTCCACTCGAGCACAGTTGTTGTCACGTAAAACTTTCGCCCGTATACCGACTTTACAGGCAACCAGTTTTTTTATTTGTAACGCCTCCGAAGCTACTGGACCGATTCTGATGAAACTTGATATAAGGATACATTGATTTATTGGGAGTGTTATAGGCGACTTTTTATCCCGATATTCCTACGAAATCGGGAGTGACACGGGTGAAACCGCGCCTGCGCTTCTACATAAAGAGGAAATAATTTTTGTTTTAACGAATATGCTCTGAAACTTCTGCACCAATTTTTATGAAACTTGGTATGAGTATACATTGACGCAGTGGGAGTGTAGGATATTCTTCCGATAAAGTGATTCAAGAGTAAGGTTTTTGTATAAAACTACCACGGGTACGAAGTCGCGGGCAACAGCTATTTGTGATTAAAATAAAAAACAAGAAAAATACTTAATATTTCCCTTAATTCTAGACGCATACCAATAACGGAGACTTATACCCTAAACGGTCTATACCCGAACACGTTGTACTACATCTGGCTCGCGGCTCGATCACAACGCGGCGAAGGTGCCACCACTCCACCTATAGCAGTGCGAACTAAGCAGTACGGTATGTGACATGACAACGGGTGTCTTACCACGCGCGGGTGGGAATGAGCTTTGGGATACTGAATACTTGGTTTTATTTTGGTGGGGAATCGTTGATTGAAGCGTTTTTATACTTTATACAGGAAAAAAGTTATTTATTTGTTATTTCTTACAATCAGTTAGTTAAAAAAATGCCAGGAAATTTGTCTACGATACACTTTAATAAAAAATCTTAAAAGTAGATAGTCGGTAGACATAAGCGCTTAAGCTAACAGTGCATACGAACATCTTTTAAAGTCAAGTAGAGGCCTTTTACAATAACAAGTTTAATAGCAAAGCATGATGGAGACAACATTCACACACAATCATTTTTCATTTATTTCGACCAACTCAGGAACAATATTTTAACCCAGTGTAACCATCAAATTCATCAAAAATAATTATCATTGTCTTAAATCAACTAATCTAAACTGTCTCAAACTAATATCTAATACAACAAGTCTACGTAGGTATGACAACATTACAAAGACATTCTGCCTTTTGTGACCGAATGTTCTGGCCTTCCTTCCAACAGCTGCTAGTATCATTCATTCTTTCTTCTATTATTATTTAATTGTTTCTTCTATCCTGCAATTCAGATGTTGGCAAGTCAATAACCTGCCTAATAAGTACAGGTTCTTCTTTTGGTACAATAAAGTTTTATATTGCAACTTCGTTTAAGAGGAAGTAGGTGTAGTAAAACTACGTCACGGTTTAGCCCTGGCGCTGCTCTGGGTCGGGTTTAGCGACATCTTCGGTTGTAGCTTCGTATGCAGAAATAGGCAAGCGTGACAACTGTTAGTTAGTGTAATTAGGTATGGAACTGTCAGCCAGACAGGCTGGTTGATGATGCGGACTTGTAAGACCGCATCGTTACGTACCATCGGCCAGGTGTGATAGTGGTCAAACGCTAGCGTATAAAAAGAAAATCGTGAAATTAAATAATTATACAATTTACTAGTTTTCTTCTTTTTTTTAATCACTTAAAAATTATAAGTTAATGTTAGGCATAATTCTTTTTAAATAATTTTTAAACAGACATGTAAGTAAGTACCTAATCCTAGAATATAAATTTTTCAAGCGATTGCCATCAATAACATAACATTTTGTTGTGACTTAAGGGATGATAACATAAATGCCGTGGAAGGCTCGATAAATGTTCCGGAGTCGTCGTTATTTCATAAAAATATGACATTAGCATACGAAAGTTAACCAAACGTAAGCTGTACCAAGTTTATTTTAAAGTAACCTTTGAGTCTGTAAAAGCTTTGTATGAGAAATGTTAAGTATAAATAAGATAATACTTACAAAAAACAAACACATTATAGTGTTGTGTACTAAAAAACAAAGGATTCAAGTTATCACAAACAGACTGCACTTCGCGACGTTGCGTTGAAATATAAGTTGACACTTCAACGGAAAGGTATCACTTGGGTTTTTACTGTGACGTTAATTCTTTTAATTTTCTCTAAAACTTGATTGTATAGGTATATTACTATATCAACAACAACGCTTACGAAACGGCTTCAATTAAATACAAAGACATAATTATACTATAAACTATTTATTAGGTATGCTTTAAAGCGAATAAAGACTTCAATTTTGAGGTCTAGTTACCGATCAATTTAACCTGCAAATAGTTTATTTTTTCTTTAAACTCTTACTCACAAATTTTGTTGTATAGTGTTAGAATACCCTTACCAAAAGGTACTGTTAAAAGTTCTACTGTAAACCATTTATTATGGCGAATTAAGACTTCAATTTTAAGTGAAATGTTCACTTATTTTGAACGGTCAACGAGCTATCGGCCGATCAAAAAGTATGTAATTTATACCTTCGCTCGTAGACGACTAAACTGCATAGTTTGTATATGTACGAAGCTCCTTCCCATTCGACGTCGTGTCGAGTTAAACCCCGAACGGGGAAGGTAACAAAGTATTTCACATAACAGCACCTGCCCGGCACGCTGCCAGTAATTCAAGCACAAAGCACCAAATTTTTATATCCACAATATGTGTTTTGTAATCGTAATATTGTCGAAACGGTACAGTGCACGCACAAGAACCGTGTATTGGCTCAAACGTTCACTGTACCTTAGTAGTAGCTTTATGTCGTTCGTAGGTCAGTTTAAACGAGGTAACCCACCTCTCGACAATTTCACAAGCTTACGACACGAAAATGTAATGTTTTCATGTCGTAAGCCACAGGATAGCGATCGGGCGAGCGGATCCTGCATGTTTTATTTTGTGCACCGCATTCAGTGACTGCTACAAGGGGAGGTTCCGAAGGTGTTTAGGTTTCAGGTTTAATAATGAGCTTGTTCAGTTCCCGGCGCGCCTCCCATGAACGTGACGGCGGTGGCTGTATCCCCTACTGCTGTGAGGGTATCTTGGCAACCGCCACCTGCGGAGCGTGCTAATGGAAGAATAGCCTACTACAAGCTGTTGTGCGTGGAATCCGGCCGGGGGGACTCTGAGGCCACCGTCGTCAAACTGAACCAAACCTCCTTTGTCCTGGATGAGTTGCGCCGTTGGACTGAGTACCGCATCTGGGTGCTCGCCGGGACCTCAGTTGGCGACGGACCTGCCTCCTATCCCGTCACTGTCAGAACTCATGAAGACGGTACGTGTCACATGTCATCGAATTTTCAGTTTTTCTTTTGTTTTTTTTTTTGTGGCTCGATTTTGTGATCATTGACTTTGGGCGAAGCTTCTAAATAAATTGGAAGTAAAAAAATAATCTGTTGGATTAGGGTGTGTGTAAAAAGTAAATCCGATTAATGTTAAATCTCGACTGAAATGGACTACAAAGCGCCCTTTATTAACTTTTCCGTACGTCCAATTTTATTATTTTAGAGTACCTTCATTCAGGAAGTATTTAATAAATCATAAAATCGAGCGATCCCGAGCCGAAGAAATAATTTCTAACAACAATTTCATCAATAATTTAATTATCTTTAAAATTATTGAAGTTCTTCGACGATGTAATATCAAAGGAGATATTAACTTTTTAAATGTTCAGTTAACTTATTTTTAACTGGACCGTTTGGCTCATAATGTAATTTTTGTACTTAATCACTTTAAATTATGATCAAAAGCTCGTGAAATGTACTTTGATATTACATTATTATTTACTATGAATAAGCAATAAAATATGATACTAACAAACTTCACATTAATTTCAATGGTTAACTGGGACAACAATGGTAGTATATTATCTAGTGGTATTCATAACAATTGTCTATTTTAAATGTTTGCTGGGTTACAAATTATAGATAATTTAAAGCAGTTATAGTCGGAAGTGAAAAGGCATAGAATCTGATGTTGTTCATTTAAATTCAATGTTTATTGGCAACGGGATGCCTCGGTTCTTCCGCCAAAGTCGCCGTCGTTCCGGCTGTAACGCCAAATGCAACTGGTGATGGGTTCTACGGAAATTCATTTATCATTCTATTTATTACTTCACAACGCAACAATTTCCGATGATACTAATGTCATTTTTTTCTTTTATTCCTTTTTGTGAGCATATAGCAGGATTCTAAACAAGGAGGTTAATTGTCGTAACGACTTTACTATGCTTGCTGAAAATTATCCATGTATCACGATATTTTTATTTTTTATGTATTTGCCCGCCACACTTGGCGGTATAGAGTCGAAATATCCACTCACTGGTCACATGTAATGATTCCATTATATTAAAAGGCGACGCGTCCCAAAGACTCGTCGTCTCGTTTCGATTCGCTAAGATGGCACTCACTGAAATGCAAATTTTATAATGCACCTGATTATAGTGTCAAAAGCACCGTTATTGTTGATTTTGGCGCACAGTTGTTGAGTATTTAGCAATGGACACAATTTTGCATGCTTTCTTTACCGACACAGCACCGTTTTTCGTTCAGTTGATTTTCACTGGGCACAAGTTAGGTAAGCAGAGCACTTATAGGCACATACTCTAGCGAGAGCTCGCGGTGAGAGAGCGAGTGCGTACACGACCGACACACGGGCCGAGCGCCTGCGCCCGCGCCGCTCCGCCCCGCGCCGAGCGCTGCATTTGAATACCAATACCTATTGTCCCACACGACACGCCACGCCACGCGCGCGCGCATGCTACTCACACCTACTCACTTCACTCTATACCTACTACTACTACTCTGTCTATCAAACTATTAGCGGGAACGTCCGGGCCGAAGCGAACTCCCGAGGATCCACTAAATTGATCTTAACCCCATTGGCCGCACGGGATCCGAAGGATTTGAACCGCGACATCTTCGCCTGAACTCCCCGACTGCTCGGTACTAGATAACGCGCTACCTCTCTCTTTCTCACTATCTCTGTCTATCTATCTCTCTATCTATCTCACTTCATGCTCTTGTGCTACCACTTCTTGGCAGTAGCAACTTTCGAACTCGCCTCTCTTCTTTCTTCCGTATTCTCTATCAGACTTATCTATCGTCGTGCATGCACACTAGATTATTGTGACATATACCTACATAAATACTATTATGGCTAACGTTCGCTATTGCCGTTACCGATCAATGAACGGGGTTCAAAGAACGCAACGTCTCACACCGGCACCAATCACTCCTGTTAAGTTCTACGTACTCCTACTACCCATACTGAACTATATCCTCGAAGACTGGACACAAATGGACACTGACACAGTAACAGACATCACAGTGGACAACACAAGGTACGAATCACACATACACAGAAGGGAGGATGGCGCTCATTGACCACAAGACACTAATGAAGCACACATAGACTGGCGCCCGTCGCGTTAATCAATACATGTGCGTGTGAGTGACTTCTCTGCGACGCCGACGTCGGACTGACGAATAACGATCGTCATCAATCGCCTTTTTCCTTTTTCCCATTTGATAAGTTCTAAGTGCTTCTGTGTGAACAGTTTTCTCGCAAAATATTCCCAAAGCGACTAAAATTTCCACCGAAGCACTTCAATTCATTAAATAAATACAAAGTTGTCATTTGTGGGAACAGTAAAAGGCGATGCACGCGAACCTAGACCATCGCGCTGCCGACGTCCCAAGCGGCTTAAAACGTATTCGCCTCCTAAAGATCTCAAAATACACGAGGAAGTAAAGTAAAAGTGCCCCCCATTTCGCCGACAAGCGTTCTACTCGTAATCTCTCACTTAGTAGTTCCGTTCGCCCTGCAATGTCGCACAATTTATCGTAAATGTATTTGAATGCGTTTTTCTCTTTTTTCTCTCGTCACTGACTTTGTATGGGCCGCTGGTAACCCGTACAGCTATAAGGAGTGAGTATAAATTACTATAGTGCTTGTTTCGGTGTGCGTTGTGCTTGTGCTAAGCTTATTGTAGTTATCTTCCTAGCACTCTTACTACTCAAAACAAACTGCAAGCGGTTACCTTTAAGCATGTCTTCGTAGACGTAATAACAATAATTGATCGAAACCTCGACTCGATATAAATATTCCCAAGTTTGACGTCCCGAGGCATGATCCCTTGCAGAGTGTGATTCAATAACGACGTTTACGTTTTAGTATTAGACAGGCAGCTTTGGATTAACTAATAGATAACTTTACTAAATGTTGATTCTTTGTAAATGCTTAACTATTATAGTTGTTCTATACGATGTGGATTGGAAGGTAATGGATTTTAATTGGTTTTGAAGATGTGAAAGGGCGTTATTTATGTCCATTGTATCAGTGTGTGTTGGTATTCAAATGCCCGATCGAGATGCTGAGAGGCGTTGTGTAGTCACTCGCCGAGGACCGAGATACTCTATCAGCATCACCGACGGTGATACCGACCGCACAGCTTTCAGAAACAACTCTACGCTGAAGCTTTTAAATTAGAGATCCCTTTAAATGATCGCTTTAGATAGATTATCATAGTGTTCCCGTAGATGCTGATAGGGCATTAAGGTCTTGACGAAGACAAATCCGGTTCAGGTTTGTAACATGTGCAATGTGTGCTCACAGTGCCCGGAGAGCCGCAAGACGTGAAGATCACCGCCATGAACTCCACGTCGATCCACGTCACTTGGAAACCTCCCCAGGAGAAAGAAAAGAACGGTATTATACGCGGCTACCACGTTCATGTACAAGAACTGCGGGACGAGGTAATATCGTAACAAGGAAATACAACTATATCATTTAACTTTTACAAAATCTAACCGTTCTAATTAATTTACCAGGGTAAGGGTCTCCTAAACGAACCAATGCGTTTCAATGTCATGGATGAGACGACCCTTGAGCTGAACGTGACTGGGCTTCAACCTGATACAAGGTACAGCATTCAAGTGGCCGCTCTTACCAGAAAAGGTGACGGAGACCGAAGTCCGCCAGCGACTATCAAAACTCCTGGTGGTGTGCCAAACCGACCTGTTGTCACCCTCAAGTATGTATCTACTTTAGCTCCGTTCAGTTATTTACTAATTAAACTACCATTAATTTAATTATTTCTTTCATTCTGTAGGGTATTGGAGCGAGACCCAATAGTCTCAATAGAATTAGAATGGCAGAAACCCACACTAACTTACGGCGATTTACTTGGATATCGTCTCAAATTCGGCAGCAAAACTCAACTGCCTTTAGAAGAAATTAATTTCCCAATCAAAGTAACCACGTATAGGGTTACTGATTTAGAAAGAGGAGTCGAGTACGAGTTTAGAATAGCAGGCAAAAATCACATAGGTGTCGGTCAAGAGGCGATCAAGTACTGGCTCACTCCTGAAGGTGCACCAAAAGGTCCACCGACTAACGTCACATATCATTTCCAAACTCCAGATATTATTAGTATAACATGGGAACCGCCAGTCAGAGCAGACCGTAGCGGACATATAAAGAAATACGATATACAGTTTTACAAGAGAGGCGATCAGGCATCACTCGTCGAAAAAACTACAGAAAACATGAAAGCCGTTTTCACTGGTTTGGAAGAAGATGCTCATTACGTGTTCAAAGTTAGAGCGTATACAGAACAAGGCGCTGGTCCTTACAGTAAAGACGTTACTGCTCACACTGAGAGAGACATCGGCCGAGCACCGATGTCTGTCAACGCTGTAGCAACTTCCGAGTCTGGAGTCGAAGTCTGGTGGGAAACGTTCCGATCAAGGAAGAAGATTATAGGTTACGTTATATTTTACACAATGACCCCAGTTGAAGATTTAGATGAGTGGCAACAAAAGAGCGTCCACGTCACACATTCCGCAGACATAGAGAATTTAGAAAAGTTTGCTGAATATGCGATTGCGGTTGCTGCAAAAACTGCTGATGGATTAGGCAGATTATCAGAAAAGGTAACAGTGAAAGTGAAGCCAGAAGAAGTGCCTTTACACCTTAGGGCTCAAGACGTGTCAACACATTCAATGACACTGTCGTGGTCTCCACCATTACGCTTAAACCCCGTTAGTTATAAGATTTCATATAACGCGATGAAAGAGTTTGTTGACTCTCTTGGAATGACGCAGTTGCAAGAAATTCCTAAGAAAGAAATTATTCTAAAACATAATAGGATGTCTTATTCCATTAACGATCTCTCGCCATTCACGACATATCATGTTAATGTTAGTGCTATACCCAGTGACGATTCGTACAGACCGCCGACGAAAATCACCGTTACTACACAAATGGCAGCCCCGAAACCGATGGTAAAGCCTGATTTCTACGGTGTGATTGAAAACGAAATTCTCGTCATTCTACCTCAAGCTTCTGAAGAATACGGACCTATTTCGCATTATTATTTAGTCGTAGTGCCTGATGATAAGGCCCATAATCATAAGAACCCTGACCAGTTCCTAACAGATGATTTAATTAAGAATAACGCTAGAACAGATGATGAAAATGCCCCATATATTGCTGCCAAATTCTTACAGAGAAACATTTTATACACGTTCCATTTGGGAAACGATGAAATGTATGAAGGTTTCCTTAATAGGAAACTAAACCCGAGTAAAAAGTATCGAGTGTTCGTGAGAGCCGTTGTCGACACGCCTCAAAAGCACCTTTACACATCGAGTCCATTTTCGGAATATTTGTCATTGGATATGCGGGAAGCGCCGCCTGGTGAGGAACCTAGTAGACCTGACCCTAAAGATATCAATGGCGACCCTGAAATTAGAATAGAAGAGAACAGAAAAGAAGCCGGGATGATTTGGGTTATAGGACCGATTATTGCGGCTCTAATGTTGTCATTACTTCTCGTGTTGTTATTTATTGTTAAAAGACGAAGACAGCCCTGTAAAACTCCAGATCAAGCGGCCGTTACGAGACCTTTAATGTCTGCTGACGTCGGCTTCGGTGCGCCGTCCGATCCCGTAGAGATGAGACGACTAAACTTCCAAACTCCGGCAATGATATCTCATCCCCCGATCCCTATATCCGAACTCGCCGACCACATCGATCGTTTAAAAGCCAACGATAATCTCAAGTTTTCACAAGAATACGAAAGTATAGAGCCCGGCCAACAATTCACTTGGGACCATTCAAATATGGATGTAAACAAACCCAAGAACCGTTATGCTAATGTTATTGCGTACGACCACAGTCGTGTAATCCTACAACCTATTGACGGGATACTCGGAAGCGACTATATTAACGCCAATTACTGCGACGGTTACCGTAAACATAACGCTTACGTGGCCACTCAGGGGCCTTTACAAGAAACGTTCGCCGATTTCTGGCGAATGTGTTGGGAATTGCGCACCGCTACTATAGTAATGATGACGAAACTCGAAGAGAGGACGAGGATTAAGTGCGATCAATACTGGCCGAGTCGGGGAAGCGAGTCGTACGGATCTATGAGCGTGACGATCGCCGAAGTTCAAGAACTCGCGACATACTGCATTCGAACTTTCCAAGTTACGAGAAAAGATAACGCGGAACGCCGGGAAGTTAAGCAACTGCAGTTTACAGCTTGGCCAGATCACGGAGTACCGGACCATCCCGCGCCTTTCTTGCAATTTTTACGTCGCGTCCGTGCTTTGAACCCACCAGACGCGGGACCGTTGGTCGTTCATTGTTCCGCTGGAGTCGGTCGCACCGGTTGCTTCATCGTCATCGACTCGATGCTGGAGCGAGCGCGACACGAGCGCACCGTCGACATATACGGTCACGTGACCTGCCTCCGAGCTCAACGCAACTACATGGTCCAAACTGAAGATCAATATATTTTCATTCACGACGCATTATTAGAGGCTGTCGTTTGCGGCGACACGGAAGTACCGGCGCGTAACCTTCACGCGCATATTCAGAAACTGATGCGCATCGATACTATTGAGAACATTACCGGAATGGAACTGGAATTCAAGAAGTTGGCGAACATGAAGGCTGATTCGAGCCGGTTTGTCTCAGCCAGCCTGCCTTGCAACAAGCATAAGAACAGGCTTGTTCACATCTTACCTTACGAGTCGAGTCGCGTTTGTCTATCGCCGCGGGACGGTTCCGACTACATCAATGCTTCGTTTGTTGACGGCTATAGATACAGGGCGGCATACATCGCCACCCAAGGACCCTTGCCTGACACTACAGATGACTTCTGGCGTATGCTTTGGGAGCACAATTCCACTATCATCGTCATGTTAACAAAACTGAAAGAGATGGGCAGGGTAAGCGACCTTTCACTGATTACTTATAAGATTTATTATCTGTGAATGCTTGCTAATTATTTTTATGTTTTTAGGAGAAATGCCATCAGTACTGGCCTTCAGATCGCTCAGTACGTTACCAATGTTTCGTAGTAGACCCTATCGCTGAATACAATATGCCTCAATATATCTTGAGAGAATTCAAGGTAAGAACTGTACCACAGTTATTATTTTTAGACCGAATTGAGTATTGATTTATATCCCTAGAACACAACAAACTTATGCTTATTTTTCCTATATAAACTTTGTTTTAGGTGACAGACGCCCGCGATGGTGCGTCTCGTACAGTCCGCCAGTTCCAGTTCACAGACTGGCCCGAACAAGGTGTTCCGAAGAGCGGGGAGGGCTTCATCGACTTCCTCGGACAAGTTCACAAGACTAAGGAACAATTTGGACAAGATGGACCTATTACTGTGCATTGCAGGTTAGTGAAACTTCACTTGTTCAAATTTAATTGATAGATGAAAGATTTATTCAGACAATTAAGGCAAAGAGCAACAGTTAAAAGCCGAAGAACGAAGAATACCGAAGAATTCGAAATAAAAAATCTATGCCTTTTAACAAGCATCTAACTTTTCATACAGAACACAGCACAGCTTAGTGTGGACTGTTTACCATATAAATAACTAGCTGGTTTCACCCGCGTAACTCCCGATCCCGTGAGAATATCGGAATAAAAAGTAGCCTATAACCTTCCTTGATAAATGGACCATCCAACCCAAAATCAATTCGAACCAGTAGTTCCTGAGATTAGCGCGTTCAAACAAAAAAATAAACTCTTTAGCTTTATAATATTATAGATTTATTTATCACATATATGGTATAACAAATTATAAGTAATTTTGCACTATGAGTTAATATTTCTTTTTTGGATTTGTATACTTTGAAAGTATGTACTGGACCTAAAATTGGTATGAGGATAAATTGAACCCTGAACCATACATGATGGCTACATCTAATCTTTATAATTTCATTGGATCAGGAATTACGGTCAGCCGTTAATAATATTTTATTACCATTATCTATAATAATATTTGTGCATTCATTAAGATCAGAAGTTGGATCCGAAAATAAATTCAGAAGCAGGATAAAGTTAAATTCGAAAGTTTCCAAGCTTTTCCTCTTTTATTTACAACCCAGTACACTTTAGTGGCACCTAATTAATTGCTTGCTCAACTAAAAAGTAGAAAATGTCTGTACAGTGTTGGACATAAAGTTAGCTCAAACAAGGAAGTAGGTGCTCGTGTCTTGTTTCATTTAAAAAGACTACAAAATTGAACTCCGACAAACTCTTATTCGATAAGACTTTACTTCGACATTATCGAACTCCGATAAGACTGAATTTTGACAGTACTTTACTACGACTTACTAAACTCCGACAAGGTGTTTCTTCTATTTGACTAGGAAATTATGCCAGTTTAACAAAATCCTCTTTGAAAAATTCGTTTTTATCTTTTGTCAAATGTCAAATGTCTTTTTTTAATCGTCAAAAAAAATTTAAAATAAAAACAAAAAACCCGACTGCGTAAAAAGTACCTAAATAAAAAAAATTACAATACCTACAATAAATGAAAGTAATACAAATAAAATTCTTATAAAAACACTGTAAATAAAAATTACTGAAAACTGAATAAGCTCTAATGCGGAACGTAACGACTATAATTTCGTCGAAAATGAATCATGTCTGAGTAGTATTTTGCTGTCGAAGATATTGTCGACATACAGCATGTCGCAGAAGTGTCCTATCGAAATTGAAACTTAGAGTAGCATTATGATCGAAGAAAAATGTTGTCGAATTTGCATCGTTCTCAGTAAAGTCATGTCGAAGAAACGCCTTGTCGGAGTTCCGCAATATCTGTCGAAATAATGTCGTGTCCTCGTCCTCATCGTAGATTACCATCAGGTCAGATGATGTCAAATACAAGCTCGATCTAAATTTAGACTTTACAACGAAACTAAAAAGAGTTCTCAAAAAATTGGACATTGATCCATAACTTCGGTCTACGACCGATTTAAGAAAAAAAAAGATCTCATAAAACTGGACATTGGCGTGCTAGTGCATATCCATAACTTAGGTCTGCGACCAAAGAAAAAAAAGAGTTATCCGTAGTTATTTATTTGTTTTTCGGGCCTTGTCCTTATAGGTAGGTTTAAACCTGTTTATTAATATAAACTAGCTTTTGCCCGCGACTTCGTCCGCGTAGAAGTCGAAAATGGACCTAGGAATCGCGTTGTTCCATACAAACTTTGCCCCCCTTTTTCACCCCCTTAGGGGTAGAATTTCGGAATAGTACATTGCGATACAAGTGTGGAAAGTTGATCATTCCATAGAGGCGGTTTATGACTCGCGAGCGGAACGCGAGCGTGGCAAAAGCCGAGATGGAATGATCAATCCACACCTGTATCGTACGACGTTTTTTATCACAGTTGCGAATAAAATAAAGACTTGTTAAAATAATAAAAAGTTTTTAAGAATTTTAGGTTATGTTTACTATTTTTTGTTAATTACACTCCCGAAAGGCTAGGCAAAAGACTTTTAACCTATACAGCCTCGTCTGATATACAATATTTTTTAGGGTTTTTTTTTATTTGTTTTTGCGTCGGCGATTAAAAACATAATATAATGGTAAGGAAAAAATATATTTATGTACCTAAAGAAAAAACAAAATAAAAACAAAACTCAATTTTTAATTGTTTTTTGTTATCACGTAAAATTATCGTTCGTTATCAGACTTTAGAGACAACCTTTTGAAAAGAAGAAAAAAGGTACCAACAAAAAGTTTTAAGCCAGCAAGGCTTAAAAACTCTTTGATGGTACCTTTTTTCTATACATCAAAACAGTATAACCCAGATAAATTAAGAATGTTTCATCTACTTATTATGTTATTAGCAGTAAGATACGTATTTAACTTATCGGGATAACGTATTATTTTACCACTAGTTGGATTTTTTTTTATCGCACGCGTGTATAATACGTTGCATTATGAGCCTAAAAGCGGTTTAATAAGATCCACTTTATGAGCAACTGTGATAAAAAATCCTTTCTTATCGGATGCCTACGTCATACAAAGAACAACCCTCCAAGTTTCAGGCCTCTACGATCAGCGGTTTAGGCTGTGCGTTGATCCGTCAGTCAGTCAGTCATTCAGGACAAAGCATTTTATATGTATAGATATAGATTGTACCAACACACATATTATACACTTATACTTACTTTCTTATTATTAGATAGATGAAAGCACATAATAAAGCCACTTAAAAAAAAACATTTTTTAAATTATTTCCATATTTTATTAAAATATTTAAAAAAAAACATTTTTTTTTAACAAATGGTGTTTACAATAAAGAATTTATCTATTTATCTATCTTATTGAGCTTTGAGCGATAAGGCCGCCCTTTGTAACAGTTAGACTTAAGCTTTGTTTTTATTTAATGTTATTTGAAAATGGTGTTTACAATAAATAATCTATCTATCTTGAGTTTCCGAAGCAATATCTCAAGCATGATCCAACACTAACATCGTCATTTTTTGTTGAACAGTGCTGGTGTCGGCCGTACTGGTGTCTTCATCACGCTATCGACGGTACTCGAGCGCATGCAGTACGAAGGCGTTGTTGATGTGTTCCAAACTGTACGCACTCTACGTACGCAACGTCCTGGTATGGTGCAGACTGAGGTAAGGCATTTTTAATTAATATTGTACGTACAGTATGCGTCATAAGTCGACTATCAGTTTGCTACAATAATATTATAAACAAGTATTGTAATTACGACCTTCTTTTAATAGACGTGACACACAAACATGAATACTTGTTGGAAATTCTAACATTTTTTTGGAAGTAAAAATGTTTCAAATAGTGCTCCAAACTAAATAAACATAACCTCAAAAGTTTAAATTTTCAATGGTTTCCAAAAGTTAAATACTATCGCAGGTCACCAAAAAATATAACTAACCTTAAATCGTTGTTGCTTTGTGACTTGATTAGTAGTGATGGGACATATCTAGATATCGATATGATAATTATATCGATACTTCGATTAAAAATAAAAAAATTACATTAAATAAATTTAGGTAGGTAAATGTTCCTTATCTTTGAATTCAAGGCACTTCACTCCACTTTTAAAATTAATTAATAATTGGTCATTTTTCCCGCCAGGATCAATACGAGTTCTGCTACCGCGCAGCGTTAGAATATCTCGGCTCGTTCGATCACTACACAAACTGTCGCTGAGACAGGCTCGTCTAATGGTGTGCCATGGACTCTGTCCATAGCTGTACTTAACTTATACTTTTAATTATAATAATATTTAAACCCAACTTGGCTCGGCCTTATATCATACAAGTATGCGCCAAGTTTAGTTCAAATATTTGTAACGTACGGAATAAAGGAGTTTTTTTTTCAAGAACCTTGGTGTTGAGATTGCATTTAATTTGCAACTATTTTTTCTGACATTTTAATTCGAGCCAATTTTTTTTAGTACGTCTTAAGAGTTTTTATTTTTATATTTAATTTGAGGATATCATTTATTTGTACTTATAAAAGTTGCTTAAACGGTGCTGATAAAATAAGTATTGACTTTGCCATTTACCACTGTTTTTAAGGGTGTGCATAAGATTCACTATAATTTTATGTGGCAGTTGTCAGTTTTCTATTCATTCTTAAACAGCCCAAAGTTTATATAAATAAAGAACATAGCTTGAAATGATTGAGTCTTATAATTGCAGCGATGAAAAGAATTTATATATTTTTTTATTAATTTAATTAAAAGTCCGTTGTACTTAAATATCAAGTAATTTACTGAATAATAACCATTTTTACCCAACCCATTGATATATGCATTTACAGAAAACAATGATCCACAAAGACAATAACATTTTTATAAACATATAAAATCGTAAAACTAAAAACAACTTTTTAAATTAATTATTAGTAGGTATATTTTTAATAAAAACTTCTTTGTTTCGTACAAAATATCTCAGTAGACTGATATTTGTAACTTGTGTCCGATTTGATAAGAAAGTACGAGTTTTTTTGGCTTCCCACGATTGGTGCACTGTGCATATAGCCAGTGTCAAATAACCTTTACTTTAAGTTTAAATATTTCCAAAAATAAGTGAAAAAAATACTTTTATTTTGATAACTTCTAACGTTTGGTTTTATCTCGTTTACGTGAAATATATCAAATCTGACACGAGTTGTAAAAGATGGAGTTCAAAGCACGCCTGTCACTGTCACAGTAGTGATGTACCCACGACAGTCAACACACGTATCGATGTCGATAAAAGGCTAAAACACTTCGAGTGCCTACGAACGCAACTTATGAATAAAAAAAATATAATATTACGATTGTGACCATTAAATCTTGATTGTGAGTCGAAAGGGTAATACATTTAATATAATTATTATCCTAACTTATGAATAGACTTAATATAACGCCGCTGTTCACGCTATTTTTATCTCTTAAAATCGAACAGTATAATGTTAAAGTCCATATAAACGGTTGATACTTAGATGCGTTTTATGAATTACGATATTTAACAGTCATATTAATGGTTACGCCGCGTATAATTTGCTATAATATGAAAGTAATTTAGTGAAAACAGTGCGCTTAGAATAAAACTTATGCGATATATGAATAATCAATTCTGATCACATATATATACAGACATATTGTAAAATGTATAAATAGTTACAGCTGTAATTAGAAGTTTATTTTTCATATCGAGTGTTAAAAATATGTTAAGTAGTGTTAATATTGTGGTGGACATGTTTCGATATTGCAATATTAATGAACTTTTTAGACGAATCGGCTGTGTCGTGTGAATTCTCGTGTCAGTCCTATATGTGTGTGTAGTAACATAATCTCATATGTAAATATTATATTTAGTAGTAATACCTAATTCGATTTTGTCCACTTTTCGTTGTAGAACACCTGTAATCTCTTACCCAATCATTTTGTGCAGCTTTATTGGCATCTATTTTGATGTGTCATTATGAAACCAGTTTCTATTTGTTTTACAGTATGTTTGTTAGTTTAAGGTTTTTTTTTAATCGCCGCTTGCTTTATAATCGTGATTCGATGACATATCTATTGTAGGTAGAGAAATGTTTTCGATTAGTAAAAGAGGTGACGAAAATATATCGTCTAAGAAATGAAGAGTTTCACACATAGTGGCGATTTATATCGCCCACAAAAGCCCAGTGATGTTTATTTTCTTCGGAGCTTCAGTTTATATGATAGTTACTATTTAAGCCGCGATCTTTAGCGATATTATCGCCGCTATGTGGAAGGGCTAGTAAGTTTAATTTGACAATGAGTACTGTCATTGGCTCGTTTATTATTTTTGACTTTTCACTTTGAGGAACAAGGTGTATTGAACAAATACCGACTGCCAGGATTATCACACTACTATAAGCTATCTTTAAGTCCTAGTATCTTATTTAATATTTTACAGTAAAACTTCGCCTAGTAAAAAAACTCTAAGAATTTTTAGGTTTTTCACTCATTTTATACAACTATACCTACTCGTATTTAACTATGTACGTATAAGTTAAATTTGAGCTTGTATGTAATTTAGTAAGTAACTATGCAGTTTTCAGAACTAATAATGTAGTTAACGCAAACTATTTAAACTCGTATATCTATGAAATGAGTGCGTATGAAAGAGGTTTGAACTTATTACCTCTTTCGTTTTGTAACTGGTAACTGCCAATCATTCATTTAGATTATTCGAATAAAGAATACGAAAGTATGTAGAATTTAATAAAATATTGTTAAATCGAAAGTTATAGTGAAAATTTAATACTCGTTAATGAATCATGTATTTAGCGATGGACGCAGAGACACGCTAGGAAGGCAGCTGTGTAAGCTGAATGGCAGTTTTTTTTTTTTAAATGACTTGCACACTTTTCCATCTAGCCAGTGTCAAGTATTTTTTTTCAAACGTTTGTTTACAGACGAAAGCTTTATTTGTTCATTCCTATTTTGTTAATTTACTCTTGTTTTTTTTAAACTGTATCTAAACGCACAGAACGATCTCTTGTTGTCTTTTTACCTTCATGCATAGAAACCCTATTTAGACATTTAAAGCAGAGTTTATATGTATGTTGGTGTATGTGTTCCAATCTAACTTTAATTTTAAAAACTGCATATTATTATTGATAGCTAATAGTTTTGCATATTTTCATTAAAGCCATATTTAAGGTGCTGTTCTATGTTATAATCCTTTTTTTTTCCTAAGCCGATATGAGCCGTCACTTGTATATGTTTCATAAGACTGAATCACCCGAGAATTTATTGTTTGATTCGTGTACTATTAATTCGTAATATGTATTTGAATTTGTTGTGTTACAACAATTTAGTTAAATAAGTTATTGATTCGAATATTAATTTGTCGGTTTCATAATAATATTAAATTATAATGATTAATTTTTGATGAGAATTCTTCTTGCATCCAATATAAATTCGCCATAATTAAAGCGTAGCCTATTTTATTTTGCGTGAAATTAAAAACGATTGGCAATTATTCGCCCTAGCTTTAAAATTTATAATTAATTTAGTGCAATTAAAATGGCGGACGCAGTTTTGGCGGGAATGTGTGAATGTAAATGTAGGTGTTTGTAGACGAATATTGTAATTATTTTGTAAAATACCTGCGCTGCGTCTCGGGCACAGTGGATTCGCAAAATTATACATATGTATATGAAGAAATAAATTTATGTGAGACCATTATTGAATTGTTTTATTTTAAGAACCAAACATGCTTTAAAAAAGAAAAAAATAAAGAATCAGGTTTTATAGGAATGTACCTAATGTTATCAGAGTAAAGAAAAATATATATACTTAGTGTGAGAAAGCAGATACTTATTACCTCTTTTTATGCCGCTAAGCAGCCCTGTGTTTCTGTTTTTAACCCCCGACGCAAAAACGACGGGGGTTATAAGTTTGTTGTCAATTTCAAAACACTTAGTACCTACCACATATTATAGCCAATTAATCGATATCGATAATTTCTTGCTGCTTGTCCAACCCTAATTATAAACCTCTTTTTTAGCCTAATAAGAAATATGTAATTTTATACGCAGTTTACAAAAAGTTTTAATGTTTTGGTCGCATAAAGTCCATTATATTAAAATGTCATACAATATCAGAATTGTAACAGTTTAATTAAAAAAAAACATTTAGTTAGTGTAAGGATTTACGATGATTGTCAATTAATTCTTGCGATTATTTTGTATAATCATTAATTTAAATTACTACTAGCGACCCGCCCCGGCTTCGCACGGCTATATTATGCATGTATTATACATATAAACCTTCCTCTTGAATCACTCTATGTATTAAAAAAAACCGCATCAAAATCCGTTGCGTAGTTTTTAAGATTTAAGCGGTCAAAGGGAAATAGGGACAGAGAAAGCGACTTTGTTTTATACTATGTAGTGATAGTGATTATGATTTTTAAACAATATAATACTGTATATTACAATTATTTAAAAATAGAAAGATTGGTAACCACAACTTCCGGCATAGAGCGCCACTACGTTTGACAGCAGTTGTAGATGGCGCTAGTGGGCTTTCCATGCTGGCGAGTCAGTCGGTTCTTACGTAGTATTTAAATTCTCTTTGCAGTCGGTGTTTGCTTGTCGAACTGAGCAGTTGTCCCAGTATCGAGTATTACGATTACGAAGTGTGTAAGTACCCTCAATTAGCATTTGGGTTTGGAAAACTGAATGTAGTATTTGAATCGTGAGTTTCCAGTTGTTTTTAACCGACTTCAAAAAAAGGAGGAGGTTCTCAATTCGGTTGTTAATATAGCTTTAGAGTGCTAGTCTAACAGAATGGTAACTTTAAAATCAAAGTTACCACTGCACCAAATTGTCCACTTTATCAAAACGTCAACTGTTTCTGAACTGTATCATAACGCTAATTTCATAATTTTTACTCATTTTTTTCGTATTTAAAAATTTAAAAGTGCTTTTGGGAACTATAAGACATTTATGACGACTGTATTTGCGATATTATTTACAGATCTATAATACTTATCTACTAAAAAATAATAATTTCGGAATTATGTCATGAACTGTAAGTACACGCTTTTAGTTGGGCATTTTGAGGCACTAGAATTTTTAAGCTAATGGCATAGGTTTTATCGCGCGTATTGGGCGACCGAATCAAGAAATAACGTAACGAAAACAAAACCTAACACCCCCCACTCCGCCTATCATGTATTAGGACTCATCATTTTAGTACCTACCTACACTAGACATTTTTTAAGATTAATTATTTAAAATTACTTATATTATAGTCCTGGTGAAATTATGTTGAACTATATATTTATGTGACATCTTAATATCATTTTTCGAGCAAATTAATAACACTAATTCATTCATTTTTGACACTCTGGTTATTATAGTAAGTACACTATGAGACCTTATGGACCAGAAGGGTTTTTTCTAGTTATTTATCTATCCTGTCTCTAAACTATCCAGTTACTACTGAGCCTATCAAACTTATTCCCACACAATAAAACAAATTGTCGGCAATTTCTTATTCAGAGGATGTCTTCAGTTAATTTGACCAGAATAATCCCGTTAGCCAAATATTGTCCGTCCCTAAATTGGCACAATGAATACGTATTGCTAACGTTAATTATAATATCAGAGGAACGTGCCCCGTGAGATTGCCCGGCTATTGTGGCCCGGCTATTGTAGCCCACCAGCTATCCTATGGAATAAGGATTATAGACTTAGAGTATTTGGAAGTGTCCTTTTTCACTTAGGTACGCTTAAGATAAAGAATAACCCATAGACTTAGATTTTTCCACTACTTTCAATAAGACCAAAAAAGCGCGCTAGTAAGAAAAACATTGTTTAGGTGATAAGGCAAGAAAGAAAAGGATAGCGAATCATTTGTGATTGTAACCGATTTTGATTGACAGGTAAGAAAAGGTCAGTCATGCTTTGAATTAGCTCCTTAGTAGGTCTCTGTTAGTAGGTATGTATTTTGAACATTTTGTAAAAATTGTCAACTCAAAATTTGTTAACGCCATAAAATTTGACGTTCGTACCTCACAGCATTTCTCTGGGTTATGCATTATCAGGCTGTTCGTCTATACGCTAGTCTAGTCTATGATATAACCTACCTATCTAAGTAGAATAATAAATCAATACCATATATCTTTACTAATTTTATAATGAGAAAATATTTGATTGTGTATTTGTATTGAATAGGTTCCGATACTACTGGACCGATTTTGATGAGACTTGGTATGAGGAAACATTCATTAATTTTGAGTGATATAGACTAAGGTGAAACCGCGAAGTGATGCTAGTGTATTATGAATTTGTTTAAGACAAACTCTAGAAAACTCGTTTCACACACGAAAAATATTTACTTAGGTGAATGTTTATTACTACTTCACGCAAAACTACTGAACTATTTACGATGAAACTCGATATGTAGATTGCTAGATTAACACAAAGGCTAATTTTTATCCAGATATTTTCTTGACTCCTTGACGTGACTTACGAGCGTGAAATTGCGGGGCACAACTAAATATAATTCATACAAAAAATTCCAAAAATATGCTGTGAGACGCAGCTACACAGCGTTGGTTTTTAGCCTGCTCCTTTCTCTACCTGCCTATCAATTATTTTTTCGATGTTCAATAGCTTCTTTTTGCTTTTGTCCCGACACTCCGATACGACGGCATTGATGTGTTTTGTTTTCTGACCATTTTACTCGATGCTCATTTGTTTTTACGTTTCTAGTTTAGCAAAGGATAGCATCGAGTAAGTATTTTATCAATAAATACCTGCGCATATCCTACGAGAAAGCATTTTGATCGATTTCAAAAGCGGTCTACTGCGCCTTTTTAGGGTTCCGTAGCCAAATGGCAAAAAACGGAACCCTTATAGATTCGTCATGTCTGTCTGTCTACCGTATGTCACAGACACTTTTTTCCGAAACTATAAGAACTATACTGTTGAAACTTGGTAAGTAGATGAATTCTGTCTATGGATAGGTCTTCAAAAATGATATTAAGGTTTCTAATATATTTTTTTTCTAAACTGAAGAGTTTACGCGAGAGACACTTCCAAAGTGGTAAAAAGAGAATGATGAAACTAAAAAAAATATATGATATACCTACATTACCATGCAAACTTCCACCCAAAATTGGTTTGAACGAGATCTGGTAAGTAGTTTTTTTTTATACGTCATAAATCGTAAACCGCCATTCACCCTTCATTCATGTATTTTTACCACTAGCGCCATCTATTTTTTTTTATTACGTGATGATAATGGTACGGATCCCTTCGCCGACTCGCACTTAACCGGTTTTTTAATAAGTAAATTGAAAAACTCCCCAAAAACACAGTTTTAAAATTAACAAGGAGTGGATGTATCAATTATTTAGTATAGAAGACGGTTTTCTATTTATTTTAAACATCTTAAGAGAAGGGTAGACATAATTAATTGATGTGATTACTAAAACAAACAAGACAGTTTGAAAAAGCATGGGGCGGAAAATGGGGGGTGCACGTTATTTCGAAATTAGTCAAAATAACAAAATGGCTTCTGAAAATAATCTTAAAAACAAATAAAAGAGGAGTATGTTTAACGACCTCAGCTGTGGCGTAGTGTGAAAACACCTGCGTGAACCAATAGGTTACAATTACGATTCCTGCAGTGGAACAAATCTTTTATATCAGAAATTTGATTCAGGGTGCTTATTTGCCTTAAGTATAAGATAGATAGATAGATAAATTCTTTATTGTAAACACCATTTTATTTTTAAGTATTGTATTTAAGTGGACTGTATTTATAAAAAAAACTCATCAAGAAAGAAAACTTTGAATCTACAAGAACTACTAGTCTAAAAATTTGTTCTTAGTGACGTAGGCGAACACAAAAATTTTTTGATGACTCTCTATGGGATAAAAATGGCTGATATAGTTTGTAGTAGCAACTTTTGTGTATTCTGTGTTTTAGGAAATCAATGTCACTTTTGAAGAGACTAACGCAGAAATCACCGCGGGTTACAGCTAGTGTATTTAAAAAAAGAAAAATAATTACATACAAGTATTTTATACGTTAAGCCTGTAATCCTTGACCGTGGGAACTTCTGATAGAACACACACATTGATATTTTCTAGCCACACAGGTGCAACGCAGTATTAAAATTACGCACCCTGGAAACAAATAAATCTACTTTCGATGCATCGTACATTTTGTACAAGTTACATATTCATCAAGCGTTCGTCTTTGTAGGATGTTTATGAATATCATAGAAAACACGCAATGTATGTAGTATTTAACTTGTCACATCGCAAAACTGCAGTCCGGTAGTAAGTAGCTGGCGGGAAAGGGTGGGGTCAGAGTGTACGTTTTTTGGGTATTTTGTTTGATAACGAAATTGTCAATAAGTAAAATATGTTCTGTACTATAATAATTTTTATATTTATATATTTTTATAATAATAATTACGCGAAATAATTATTACATCTGTCTCTATATATTGAAAATTCACACATAAACGTTCGTCTGTACCTATGTGCCCTACTAAGAAACAGGTTAAAACGTGTCGGTATCGGCATCATATATTATTATATAAATATTCGGGGAAAACACCTACCAATCTTTATAATATTCGATATAGTTGGGTAAAAAGATGAGTACATTATAGTTACTGGTTTGTCTTAAATCTTCCTTTATTTTTTTGGGATTTATAGTAATTTCCTTTTACTTTTCCCATTATTATTAACCTTGAATAAAAATAAGTTACAATATATAGGATTAAAATATAAAAATAAGCTACAATTTTAATACATCCTACCTACCTAAATCATACCTTTTCCATATTTTTATTTAATTTTTGACAGCTCAATAAATTCCTATTTTAATTTCTTTAGAGAAAACAAAAAAAAAATATGTCCTGCAAAAGGCAGGAACGTCAAATACTAGTTGAGTTTTTCTTTCCCGCAAATTGTTTGTAAAACATATCCAATTAGAGATCGAAATGTAAAGATCTTTGGACACAACCGGCATAGTAATTTAAAATGCCGCTGTGCAGTTTGACACCCATACCTATTGATAAAAGGCATTACAATAAAAAAATAATGTCTTTACACCAAACCTCTAAAACAGCTCAGAAATGGGATATTCAAATAAAAGCATTGTGACCAAGTATTTCTACAAGACGTATCACCGCGTCCTTTTCCGTGACACTTTTGAGGTTTGTTGTGTAGGCATAATTTTTTCGCTGTAATGCCCTCTATCGAAGGGTATGGGTCTCAAAGTGCACCGCGAACTTTTATAAAATCGTAGGATAAACGTTTCTTCAAATATCCCATTTTCGAGACGCTTTAGAGGTTTGGTGTGAAGGCATTATTTGTTTGTTGTAATGCCCTATATCGAAAGGTAAAAAACCACAGTCCATGAAGTATTTAATTTTTTGTCTTTGTTTGCCCGTCATAATTATGTCAAAAATTAAAATGAAATATAGAAACAGTTATTTCTTAGGTTAAAATAAATAATCAATATCACATTATAACCCGCGCGCAATGAGAATGGGATGGAACCTTGTCAAAGTAAATCGAAAATGACAGAAAAGTAGCGTTAGAAAAAAAGTTCTGAATAATAATTAGGTATAAATTAGTTATTTGCACGGTCATAGTGTCGCGGATTTGAAACAGACCCATTGATTTAAAGAAAAATTATTATTGTCTGTGGTAGATTGTCTATGGAGCAATGGCGATTTCATTTAAAAAAATGTTTTCTCCAAAATTATAAATAAAACGAGCACATAAGGACTGTGCTTATTAAAGTGATTAAATAAACAAATAATAAATTCCGACCGTGGTTTGTGTTGTTATAAATTGTGGTTTGTTTTATTATAAATGCTAGATTTATGTAATTAATTATTGTGTGATTATTTTAGTGATTTAGTGATAATGAGTGGAAAATGGGATAAAACTTTGAATAGTCAACCACCTCAAATAGTTCTGGCAGTCGATAGATATTTCGATCAGGAACGAAGTCGGTTTTTCTAACGCATTGAAAATGATGACATAGTTGGCTGTGGATCACGAATCTAGTAATTCGGGAATTACATTGTCAAGACATCTTTTTGACAAACCTATGGGTTTGTTCAAAAATACAAAAAAAAATAACCGAACGAGCAACAAGCATATCTAAAACACGGTGTCACGCATCCGAGGTGAGGGAACTTTGGCTGCATCAACTTCATTTTTTTCAGAAAGCGATACTTCTGAAGAAAGTCAAAGCTCTGATGATGATTCCCATGAAGCACATATGAGTGGCATTGGGGAATAATAATTGGAATAACTAAAAAAAAATTCCCTAAACATTAATTATTATTGAAAGGATTACAACCATGAAACATTTTTGTGTATTTTTAACAGACTTCAAAAAAAGGCGGTTCTCAGTTTGACCCGTATATGTGTCAGTATGTATGTTTGTCCGTGAAGTCTTCACATACAGTAGAAATGCCTATACTATATATGTAGCTACACTAAATATGAATAAATAAAAAATAACTAATTACAACAAAACGAATTACCCATTATTCAGAACTTTTATGCTAACGCTACTTGAAGACGACCCAGTTGGCACAATGGTCACCATGCCGGACTGCCACACAGGTACGATTCCCGCCTCAGACAAGTATTTATGCTTAAATATTTGTCTGTGGTCTGGTTATTTCTATGTATTATAAGTATATATTTACAAATTTTTATAAGTAGGTAGGTACTTGCTGATTTTTTAAAACAAAGGTCATTCAGACCAAAAACAGTACATGAAACTTAAAAAATAAGTCAAATTTTGAGGTTACTGACCTCTCCGTGTAAGGCACAGCTGATTTTCAGGTAAACCTAACCTCAAAATTTTCGAAAAAAAGTTAGAATTTCTAAAAGTCGTAGAACAAAAGTTGTTGGTTTGGGTGCACAGAAGTAGCCCTCAACGGCTTGCTAATATAATTTCCAATAACCCAGTATATGTAGTATATCCGTTGGCTAGCACGCATAACACAAGTCTAGTTACTTAGCTTGGGGCTAGATGGCGATGTGTGGAATGTCCTGCAATATTTATTTATATATGTATTTATAAACTGTCATTTTCGATTTACTTTGACAAGGTTCCATCCTATTCTCATTGTGCGCGGATTATACCTAGTTTCGACTCCTTGCTCGAAGAATAGGTACAATTACAAATTAGTTGTCGTGTGCAACACTCGCACCCCACCCTTATGCCAGGTCAAACAATAAATGTCGGGAAACAAATGGACGTGCTCTCACCTTGAATACTGAGATGACACTGTCAATTTTGCGCGCCGTGACATCTAATATAAAGCAAAATGTCGCGAGCTAATTGTTTTTTCAAAAACTATGGATTATTTTCAAAATATCTGATAGTGAAACTGTAGACTCATCTAATAAGCTATCGAGAATTCTTTTTAGTGTCTTACAATGCAGGGAGTTCTTCAATATTTTTAAAATAGTAAATGACGTTCTTAGGGACTCGCCCCTTAAACTTACAAGTAAGTGATAAAAGAAATTGAGGTTTTAATGTTAATCAAATGGTCTCGCTAAGTTTTTATTATTTACGTCTTCTTAAGGTACCAAATCTTTGTACCTAATATTAAAAAGACGTATAAATAATAAAAACTTAGTGAGACCATTTGACCATAAAATAAGCATTAGTTGCTTAGCTTGGTGCTAAATACCGCTGTGTGTTTTATTCCTGCATTATTTAATAAATGTTAATTTAGATAAAGATAGTTAGTAAGTATTATCATAAAGTTACTTCCATGAAATCAAACTCTCTAACCGACCATTGTGAGCCGTACTGAGACATGCCTTCCTCCTCCCCCCCCCCCGCGCGCTTTTGAATCCTAGTTCAATATGCAACTCAATTGATAGCTTTAGTCCAACTATTTTGAATATGAATCGACGAATCTAGCATGCTTTCTGGTATTATTTTGACAGAAATCGGTTTATAGATGAAGAAATGTTATAAATGCTGCCAAAGATGCTTACGAATACTATTAAAGATGCTACTAAATTCGAAATATTCTACGAACACTAAGAAAGATGCTACGAACACTACAAATATTACGAAAAATGCTACGAATACTTCAAAAAATGCTAACGAATACTACGAAAGCTGCTACTAAATTCGAAATATTCTACGTATACTAAGAATGATGCTACGAACACTACAAGCGATACTACAAATACTACGAAAAATGCTACGAATACTTCAAAAGATGCTAACGAATACTACGAAAAATGTTACTAAATTCGAAATATTCTACGTATACTACGAAAAATGCTACGAATACTTCAAAAGATGCTAACGAATACTACGAAAAATGTTACTAAATTCGAAATATTCTACGTATACTACGAAAAATGCTACGAATACTTCAAAAGATGCTAACGAATACTACGAAAAATGTTACTAAATTCGAAATATTCTACGTATACTACGAAAAATGCTACGAATACTTCAAAAGATGCTAACGAATACTACGAAAAATGTTACTAAATTCGAAATATTCTACGTATACTACGAAAAATGCTACGAATACTTCAAAAGATGCTAACGAATACTACGAAAAATGTTACTAAATTCGAAATATTCTACGTATACTACGAAAAATGCTACGAATACTTCAAAAGATGCTAACGAATACTACGAAAAATGTTACTAAATTCGAAATATTCTACGTATACTACGAAAAATGCTACGAATACTTCAAAAGATGCTAACGAATACTACGAAAAATGTTACTAAATTCGAAATATTCTACGTATACTACGAAAAATGCTACGAATACTTCAAAAGATGCTAACGAATACTACGAAAAATGTTACTAAATTCGAAATATTCTACGTATACTACGAAAAATGCTACGAATACTTCAAAAGATGCTAACGAATACTACGAAAAATGTTACTAAATTCGAAATATTCTACGTATACTACGAAAAATGCTACGAATACTTCAAAAGATGCTAACGAATACTACGAAAAATGTTACTAAATTCGAAATATTCTACGTATACTACGAAAAATGCTACGAATACTTCAAAAGATGCTAACGAATACTACGAAAAATGTTACTAAATTCGAAATATTCTACGTATACTACGAAAAATGCTACGAATACTTCAAAAGATGCTAACGAATACTACGAAAAATGTTACTAAATTCGAAATATTCTACGTATACTACGAAAAATGCTACGAATACTTCAAAAGATGCTAACGAATACTACGAAAAATGTTACTAAATTCGAAATATTCTACGTATACTACGAAAAATGCTACGAATACTTCAAAAGATGCTAACGAATACTACGAAAAATGTTACTAAATTCGAAATATTCTACGTATACTACGAAAAATGCTACGAATACTTCAAAAGATGCTAACGAATACTACGAAAAATGTTACTAAATTCGAAATATTCTACGTATACTACGAAAAATGCTACGAATACTTCAAAAGATGCTAACGAATACTACGAAAAATGTTACTAAATTCGAAATATTCTACGTATACTACGAAAAATGCTACGAATACTTCAAAAGATGCTAACGAATACTACGAAAAATGTTACTAAATTCGAAATATTCTACGTATACTACGAAAAATGCTACGAATACTTCAAAAGATGCTAACGAATACTACGAAAAATGTTACTAAATTCGAAATATTCTACGTATACTACGAAAAATGCTACGAATACTTCAAAAGATGCTAACGAATACTACGAAAAATGTTACTAAATTCGAAATATTCTACGTATACTACGAAAAATGCTACGAATACTTCAAAAGATGCTAACGAATACTACGAAAAATGTTACTAAATTCGAAATATTCTACGTATACTACGAAAAATGCTACGAATACTTCAAAAGATGCTAACGAATACTACGAAAAATGTTACTAAATTCGAAATATTCTACGTATACTACGAAAAATGCTACGAATACTTCAAAAGATGCTAACGAATACTACGAAAAATGTTACTAAATTCGAAATATTCTACGTATACTACGAAAAATGCTACGAATACTTCAAAAGATGCTAACGAATACTACGAAAAATGTTACTAAATTCGAAATATTCTACGTATACTACGAAAAATGCTACGAATACTTCAAAAGATGCTAACGAATACTACGAAAAATGTTACTAAATTCGAAATATTCTACGTATACTACGAAAAATGCTACGAATACTTCAAAAGATGCTAACGAATACTACGAAAAATGTTACTAAATTCGAAATATTCTACGTATACTACGAAAAATGCTACGAATACTACAAATGATACGAAAGATGCTTCTAAAAGATACAACAAATACTACGAATGATGCTATAAATACTACGAACGAAACTACAAATACTACGATAGCTGCTCTATACCAAAAAGGAGCGAATATTACTACGAATACTTAGAAAGATACTAAGAATAAGTAGGTACATCGATAAATGCTACGAATACCTACTATGAAAGATGCTGCAAATAGATACTACGAACAATGCCACGAATACTTAGTAAAATGCGGTCTATCAGTGTAAAGAAGCCTTATAAAATAGGCGCGTATTCCGTAACACTATATGTAACTATACCCTGCACGCTGTTTATTATTTACTGGCTTTTCCCCGCGAATTCGTCCGCGTTAAAGTAGAATTTTCCAATAACCTTTCTTAGCGGAAGCCTAATTTCTAATTTCTTTTATAAAATTTTTTAGATCGCTTTTAGCGATAAGGCCGCCCATTGTGCCATATTTTTCATTTTAAGTTTTTTATAATTTTTTAGTTTTAATTTAACTTTTTTTTTTAAACTGTGTTTTGTTTTTATGGTGCAATAAAGTGTCTATCTATCTATCTAATTTTAGACCGACCTATCGATTGGTTTGTACTGTAAGTTGAATATAACAGTCAGTCAGACTTTTGTATTTTTTATAGATATTCCGTAGCAATAGGTACGTAGTTAATTTTTCATTTGTTGTCGTAATTATAATCATTATTTATGATAATAGTCCATTAAGCTAGAGGCACTAGAGACAACGAATTGTGTCAGTTAATAAAGATCTCTGTCACCTACCAAGAAACGAAATTAATAAAATGTGAATTATTTGTTTTTCATTTTGTATTTTAGCCCGGGGTTGTGATGTTCCAACTATTTTCGAAACAGAAACAAAAAACGATTAGAATAAAACAAAAGACGATTGAAGCAGAAACAAAATACAAACTGAATTTAAAACAAAACTTTATTAAAAGTCGAAACGAGTGAGCATCAAAAGAATTAGCCCCATAAAGGTTAGGAAGATTCATTTTTTTTGACGACCTCTGTGGCGCGTCGGGCGAACACCCGACTGCGACGCAGAAGGTTGCGGGTTCGATTCCCGCCGGGAACAAGTATTTATGCTGGCCATAAATTCTTGTTTCTGGTTCTGGGTGTTTCCTATATGTATAATATGTATATATTTACAAAAAAAAAAGTATATAAGTAGTTTATCCGTTATCTGGCACCCATAACACAAGCATTAAGTTGCTTAGCTTGGGGCTGGATGGCGATGTGTAATATGTCCTGAAATATTTATTATTATTATTTATTTTTGGGTTTTTTTTATATTTTTTTTAGACTCACGTAATTGAGACTGTCTTGTTTTTCACTACAACAGTTGTAATCAAATATCGAGCACCAAAAAATATGTTCCCTTTTTTAATAACTTTATTACTTTGTTTCTGTGTTTGATTTTAAAACGTCTTCAACCATTTACCAAGTCAAAGCTAATTATTTTAATATTTCATCTTTTCATATTATACCTTAATGTTTAGGAAACCACTAGAACTTCATTTAAATAATCCTTCTCGAGAAGTACCTACTTAATAAAGCGTAACACTTTAAATTCACAACAATGTAAAATTTAAATAAGCATCTTAATTTTAACTCTAAAGCCTTTAGGTTATAAAACGTTACTTAGCAGTTTCAAAGCCTCTGTGGAACTTCTAAAGGTACTTTATGACGGCTACTTTGGTGTTATTGACGTGCATCTTAAGAGGGAAGGTACCCGAAACGAGTGAGCATCAAAAGAATTAGCCCCATAAAGGTTAGGAAGATTCATTTTTTTTGACGACCTCTGTGGCGCGTCGGGCGAACACCCGACTGCGACGCAGAAGGTTGCGGGTTCGATTCCCGCCGGGAACAAGTATTTATGCTGGCCATAAATTCTTGTTTCTGGTTCTGGGTGTTTCCTATATGTATAATATGTATATATTTACAAAAAAAAAAAGTATATAAGTAGTTTATCCGTTATCTGGCACCCATAACACAAGCATTAAGTTGCTTAGCTTGGGGCTGGATGGCGATGTGTAATATGTCCTGAAATATTTATTATTATTATTTATTTTTGGGTTTTTTTTATATTTTTTTATAAAATTTAAATAAGCATCTTAATTTTAACTCTAAAGCCTTTAGGTTATAAAACGTTACTTAGCAGTTTCAAAGCCTCTGTGGAACTTCTAAAGGTACTTTATGACGGCTACTTTGGTGTTATTGACGTGCATCTTAAGAGTAAAGGTACCCGACTCTCTCTCCATACCAACGTAGACGACTGTTTCCTCCCTGGATAATGACACTAGAGAGCATTTGCTCTCTACACCCCTACATCTTATTTTTTACATATATTTTGTTATTGTTTAAAATAAATATTTTTGTAAAAATAAATATTTTTGTAGCATAAAACTACGAAATCTATGAAAAAAACCAGGACATAGGGGCATAGTCATGGCAGTTATAAGTTTTATGCTACAAAATGCCATGCCTATGCCCCTATGTCCTGGTTTTTTTTCAAAGAGTTTCACAGAGTTAAAAAAAAACTAAATATATGAAAAAATAAGATGTAGGGGCATGGTCAATGGTCATGACAGTTATAAGTTTTTTTTAATTGCTACAAAAATATTTGCTCGTGTCATTATCCAGGGAGGAAGCAGTCGACTACGTTTGTATGGAGAGAAAGCCGGTACACTTTCCTCTTAAGGCTAGAATACACTGGGGATAGACAGAACAACATGTTGCAGAAGCATGTTGCTCGACAACCACGTGAATTTCAAGAGAGACAATACCGTGGAACATTTTGCAGGCCACACTAGTGTTTATGGAACTGTCGCCCGAGAAGGTTGTGGAGATTAGTTCTGCGTACTTATTAACACGCTTTTATTAGTTTCACCTGTATGTTTGCTTGTATGTAACCGACTCTTTTGGGCTCGATTTTGACCTACATTTTTTAACTACAAATATTGTCTTTGCAGTGTGGCTGGAGTTAATGAAAGTAATAAAATTATAGTAATAATTTAATAAACAATTAACGGTGTGCCGCGTGTGTGCGGCTCCTATGGTGATCGAGAATGGAAGAGACCAAAGACAATTGGAGAGCAGGAAGGCCCACCATAGCGATTTTATATTGGAACTATAGCGGTGGTAGACCAGGGTCGTCAGCGACACGTTGAATAATTGTTGCGCTTGTTGCGAGACTAAATGCGCCCCGGTGTATCCGGGGCTCAAGTTGCATTTGTATAAAAGCAAAAAATTGCTCAGTAAACACCTTCGGACTAACTCAGACCTACTTTTGAACAAAAGATGGTTGCAGTATATATTTTATGGAGTTTCAATAAATTAATAAAATAAATAAATATTGCGAAACATTGCACACAGCGCAGTCTTACGGCAAGTTAAGCAAATAGGCTTGTGTGTGTTATGGTCAAAATTAAAGTCCTTCACCTCAAGCAGGATTTTAAAACCCGGTTCGAGTTAAAAAAATAATTAAAGTAATGTAACGAATATTTTCGAGTTTATTTTGTTTTTTATTAAAACCGCAGCAAGATCTCGGGACACGGTTTTAGCCAATTCTGCGTGCCTAGGGAACGTTTTGATTATGCAATTATAATTAGACGGTAGTTTTACAACATTCCATATTTTTGTAGAGTAATTGTTACCTCAGTCTGCCTGTGACCATCGGATCTGGAAAGGTCTCGAAACGTCAGGTTTAAACAAAAGAAAACGCAATTATATCCGTTAAACTAGCTGCGCTCCGCGGTTTCACCCGCGTAACTCCCGATCCCGTGGGAATATCGGGATAAAAAGTAGCCTATAACCTTCCTCGATAAATGGACTATCCAACACAAAAAGAATTTTTCAATTCGAACCAGCAGTTCCTGAGATTAGCGCGTTCAAACAAACAAACAAACTCTTCAGCTTTATAATATTAGTATAGATTAAGTTTCATTATGAGTTCAAGTCGCGAAAACTTAAAAAAACAAGCAACTTTTTAAAATTGCTTCCATCTGCCGGTTTTTTTTCTTTTTTTTAATGTTTTAATGTAGGTAGGTAGTTAAATGAAGGACCAAAACGTAAACATTAACCTGATCACGCCTCGTCGCCATTTTTCCCCAAAACCATATAATTCAGCCCGAGTAAAAGTCATTTAATACTGGAATTATTTATTTAAGTACAAACAGTTTAAAAATGAAAGCCGACGTTGGAGTAATATCCATTACTTTGTCCGAATTAAGTCTTATCTTGCGTGACGTCGTTTCTACCACCTTAATACCTATTAGACGGGTGACAGGCCGTGTTCATTCGGCGAAATTAGGTGTTTTCTTACCATTTTATTAAAGGTTGACTATTTGACAACTAAACACATGCTCTTACGTGGAAGGAAAACTGTGAGGAGATTGATATTGCTTAAAACTCGACATGGTTCGAATATTCGCCAATATGAAGTAGGCACCTGTGCACTCTTGTTGTTAGGTTGGATCAAGTGCGTCAAGAAATCGTGGTGCTTGTCTCTCTCTCTCTCTGTAGTCGGCGCTTCATGACTGATAATCGTGGTCATCATTGTGTAGTCTGCATTTGGCATTTGGATCTGCCTCCAACGGCTTCTGTCCATATTCCATAGCATCTCTCACAATGTTATGGAACTTGACGGCTGATGAGTCCTTAAACTAATCCGTCCACCTGGTTGGGCATCGACCTCGAGAGCATTTTCCATCTGTTTAAACGTTGAGTTTCTCCAGGTTCGCATCACCTAGGTATTTAGCTTAGGTTTTTGTTGGTAGCCCATATTGTCTAACTCTGTCTCACTAAGGTAAAGACCTCCATTTAAGGAAATTTGGAAACAGAGGCGCACGCACATGTCTAGTTTAACTGATGGTGGACGATCAACTTTATATCTAAGCAGGTGGACTAACCTAAGTGAAATCACCCAAATTTGTTCAAGATATTTTCTTTTAGCTTTCATAAAAGATGTAGAGAATAAATCTTATTAGGAGATCTTCGAAAAGGTATCCGTTGCCGATAACCAATAAGCTTTTACAGAAGCCGGTGGGTAAAATTAATTTACCCCCGCCCTCATGTCATATGTAAATGAAATGAAGCCGGGGTTCTGTTTGAAAGATTTCTTTCTTTTTACGTTTGAACTTTTTTTAGGGGTCCGTTACTGAGAGTTAGGTACTACTCCTGTTATTAAACTTTTTAAACTCACACGAGTTGTATTCATAGTAATTATTATTCATAGTTACAATAGTCATTGTCGCAGTCTCCTCGCAACATAGTCGTAACGTCGAGGTAAGAGAAATAAAATAAAAAACTCGATTAAGACCCAGACAATAATTGCTACTCCTGTGATACCTACCTAAGCCTACGACCGAAATCCGTAAGTCTATCTTTTTAATTTATTCTTTTAAAACGTAGGAAATAGACCTAAATTAATTCGGTATCTGAGGTAAGTAATAACTTCTTAGTAACTACTTATAGCTACTAATATAAAACAAAAGAATATCTACAAGAATGTAGAACTAAATGTACTTAGACCTAAAAATTCGAGAAAAAATATTGGACCGACTCAGAAGGTTGTGGGTTCAATTCCCGTCTTTAACAAATATTTATGTAAGTATACAGATCTTTGTTACTGTTCTGGGAGTTTAACCTATATCTATACTAGGTAGGTATAATTAATATCATGAAGCTGAAGAGTTTGTTTGTTTGAACGCGCTAATCTCAGGATCTACTGGTTCGAATAGAAAAAATCTTTTTGTGTTTGATAGTCCATTTGTCGAGGACTTTTGTCGATTTATTTTATATTTCGATATTCCCAAGGGATACTGCGGAGCGCTGCTAGTTAAGTATTACTAAAGAAAAGTAAGTACCTATATTATTCCATCCGTAATCTGGGCCTATATTCACTAAGGTTCAAGTCGTTGGGCGCGCGTGATGACTTTAACCTTAGCGAATAAAGGCACTGGCCACCATAACACAAGCCCAGTTGCTTAGCAAAGGGCTAGATGGCGCTATGTAAAGTGTCCTCTATTTTAATTATCTTATAATATGCGTAATACGATTTAATCCTACCATTTCAAGATTATTATATTTAGAAATATCTATACGGAACCTTCTTTGCCCAAGTTCGACTCGCACTTGACTAGATTATTTTCCGTTTGAACTCTGCAAGTAGGTAGGTAAGTATACTTACTCGTATGGAAACTTGAAACTTTGTTTCGTATACGAAAAGTTCTAAAGTTTTATTTTTGCTAGTGTTAGACGATATTGATTTTTCGACCTTGTGCCAGTTTTGTCTTGTTGTCGCAGTGTGGGCGGAAAAAATATAGGTAAAAAGGCCCTTATTAGACGTAGGTACGGTCAGCAGCATAATTGCAGACCCACCGTAGATTTCCAAAATTACTATTATTGGAATGTTTTCATTCTGTTTGATAATTTCAGAAGTAAAAGACCTTAAACTAAAGCAGGTGCCTAGAATCTTTGCCTGTGTTGTAAACATTCTTATAGCAGCCGTTTTGGAGCTCTACGGTGGGTCTGCAATTATGCAGCCGACCGTACCTTATACGATCTATTACTAATCTTAACTATACCTGCCACTTTATTAAAACACAATGGTTGACACAATGGTCACCCACCATGCCGGACTGCCAAACATAGGGTTGCGGGTTCGATTCCCGCCTCAGACAAATATTTATGTTTAGATATTTGTCTGAGGTCTGGTTGTTTCTATGTATAATAAGTATATATTTACAAAAGATAAGTATATAAGTAGTATATCCGTTGTCTAGCACCCATAACACAAGTCTAGTTTTTTAAGTAATTCATTGATCATAAGACCGCTTAATGAGCGCACTCTACTACGTCTTCAAGACTATTCAAGCAAGCCCAAACTCGATGAAGTTGTGTCGTTTCATTGCGAAGTTCCTATGGCCACCTTCCAGCTCCATCATCAGACCCTGGTTACCATTGAAAGACAAACTACTTGTCAAGACGATTCAAAAGAGCCCAAACTCGATGAGGTTGTGTCGTTTCATTGCGAAGTTCCTATGGCCACCTTCCAGCTCCATCATCAGACCCTGGTTACCATTGAAAGACAAACTACTTGTCAAGACGATTCAAAAGAGCCTAAACTCGATAAGGTTGAGTCGTTTCATTGCGAAGTTCCTATGGCCACCTTCCAGCTCCATCATCAGACCCTGGTTACCATTGAAAGACAAACTACTCATCAAGACGATTCAAAAGAACCCAAACTCGATGAGGTTTTCTCGTTTCATTGCACAGTTCCTATGGCCACCTTCCAGGTCAACCATCAGATCAGCATATGTCATCATAATATTGCATTATCACGCGATTTACATATGTATGCAAAATTTCAGCTTAATCGGATGCCAATAAATGGTCGAAAAATAGTTTGCAAATGACGGACAAATTACATACGAACAGTGCAAGATAAATAAAAGCTTGTAATAATAATAATTGGAGATGCAACCGACCACGAAACCAACACCACTTTTCTTTCTGTTTAAAGTAGCTATTGGTTTGTAAAAAGTACTAGGCAATCAGAACTTAGTAGAAGGTATAAAATTAAATCATACTTAATACACTATCTCGCTCTTTCATCATTTTTTCTCGGAAGGCTACCGAAACGAATAAAACTGAAAAGACAAGGATAGCAACACGTCAAAAGGCGCGGGAGTGAAAGAGCAGCAAATTTTTTGTTTGTTTCGGTTGCCTTCCTACGGTTTGTAAATCAGGGAGCTGATCGTTTTTTGTGAGATACCTTCTACTGGGTTCTGATAGCCTAGTACTTGCAGTCCAATTATATGAGACGTAGCTTGTTGCAATGATCCACGAAGATTTCCCTACGTCACATGATTTAATAAGATGTTTGTACTAGGGTATAATAACTCTGTAGGAGGTAATACTGCTTCGTTTATGACCAATCCCGTACACACCACCACCACTTTCCGTGACTGTGTAAATTGTTTGATAGAAATTAGTCCGTAAGTACTAGGCTATCAGAACTCAATAGAAGGTATCCCACAAAAAAACAATCCTATTTTAATTTTCCAGCTTCTTTAATACCTACCTTCATTGCCATCACATATTTTACCTACTTTGCAGGAGAAAAATTGAAGAAAAAGAGAGATAATGCATGATTTATACCTTCTACTACGTTCTGATTGCCTAGTACTTTTTACAAACCAATGACTATTTAAAAAGAAAAATGGGATTCGTTGTCGGCTGCAACTCTTAATGTTTTTTAAAATTTACAACAATTCTAATGAGATGAACACTTTTCGTGGTTTGTTCTGGTCTGCAAGTACTAGGCTATCAGAAGTCAGTAGAAGGTGTCCCACAAAAAACTAACAGCCCCTGATTTACAAACCGTCGGAAGGAAACCGAAACGATAAAAATGTTTGCAGTTCTTTCACTCCCGCGACTTTTGACGTGATGCCATCCTTGTCTTTCCTTCCGAAAAAAATTGAAGAAAGAGAGAGATAATGAATGATTTATACCTTCTACTACGTTCTAATTGCCTAGTACTACTTTAGACAGAAGAAAATTGTCGGCTGCAACTCAAATGTTTTTTTTTTTTATATTTACAACTCAAAGAACTGTTTCGAGAAAAGGATGGTACGTACGGCCGTGCCGCAGATGAGATGTAGGGAACACTTATCGTTGTTCGTTGCAACAAGCCACATATAACCAAGTTTCTAGTGAAACAGACACCTTTAAACCAATAGGTTTATTTAGTTAAGACCAAATATCGGGTGTTTGTATTCGATGAATTTGGGAAAATGTTCTTCGAAGGATTCTCCAATACCTTCCTAGAATCAACGAACGCCACATATACAATAGATAAGTTTATTGAAATGGGATACGATGTAAGCGGTCTTACTTTACTGCTTAGCAAAGTTACCTACTTACTTTCAGCATAGAACTAATTTTTGCATGAAGAAACGTGCACTCGCTGATATGATTCATTCCATAGATATTTAAAAAGGTAAGGTTGGAATAAGGAAGTCTATTAAATAATTCAAATTACCTTTATTACTATTATAAAACATAATATGTCAGACAACAAAAAAACAAACTCCTAATGAAAAACGCTCATAACTTCTAAATATCTCAACCGATTTTCAAGAACACTAGCGGAACTTTCAGATATAGAAACTGCATCCAAAGCGGTTTATTACATGTACACAGACAAACAGACATATCGACAACTATAAGTAAAAAACATTGTAAATTAAGTTATATTCAAATTAAATTCAACATGTAGCGGAATCAGAAAATAATGCTTTTTATTAAGCTGTCTCGTATTGTTTCATGTGTATTTTTGTCGTTTGTTTCTTGGAATATGTATTTTTGTCGTTTGTTTCTTGGAATAAATTCTTTTCTATTTCTATTTTATTTTTGTCTAAGAATCGTAGTTCTACAACAATGTTCCAATTTTATGCAAAAGAAAAATGCATTGTAACTCTAAATATTTCTAATTCACATATTTTGCAAATAAGAATATAATTTACTAGCGACCCGCCCCGGCTTCGCACGGCTATATTATGCATGTATAAACCTTCCTCTTGAATCACGCTATCTATTAAAAAAACCGCATCAAAATCCGTTGCGTAGTTTTCAAGATTTAAGCATACAAAGGGATATAGGGACAGAAAAAGCGACTTTGTTTTATACTATGTAGTGATGAAGTGATGCAAAATTTAGCACAAATTACTTCTGTTTATGACCTTTTTTAGGCCAATATCTTAGCCCAAGACCCAAATCACTTGAAATAGCTTAAATAACGCATGACGTCACACTTTTTTGAGAGTGCAGATGTTCACCAATTTAAAAGATGTTATCACGCCAACAATGAAGGAAGATAACTTAAATTAGAGTTAATAAAATGTTTAAAATGGCTCTCCTGAAAACCATACAAATTGACTTACAATGTTTTTCCTTTCAGGTATCGATATTAGTCAAATTACACCATTTTTCATCAGGGGAATAGTTAACATAATTATAATCAACAAAATTGTCCCGACAATATAACGCAAACTTAATCATTATAAATGCACATTTTAATCTAAACCTATAATATTGATCGAAATTACAATTTGCTTAAACGAGCACCCGCTTGTTTTAAAATCACCTTTTTAATATGGGCCTGAAACAAACAAAAATAAAAGTAAGAAACATTTAAGAAAAATTTCACTCTCGCAGCTTCAACCTGTTTTAGTGTTGGGTTACGCAGCTGCAACATGTGACTTTTGTTTCACTAAATTTCTAGATAAAAAAACAGCGCACTCTGGGAGTGCAGGCAGAAGTGAAAACAATAAACTTGTTATTTCTCATAGAATATTTCTTGAAACGATCTGCTACTGCCATCTATTAGCACTCACTTAAACAAATATAGTTTATTTTTTATTCGCTAGATGGCAGTAAAAAATTTAAATCAGCGCCATCTACATTCGAATAGCGGTCTTTCTAGAAACTAAGTTTCTCAATTTGTGTAATAGATGGCAGTATAAGTTAAACAAAAAGACTAACACAAATAAAATCTCATCCGTCGCGTCAAAATCTGTCACGAGATCGGTTGAAAATGCTCACCCACAAAAGTGCCCAACGCGCCATAAGAAGTTTTCACTTCAAAAATAGAATATATTTAGTTGGCTCGACGGATTGACGCGTTCTTTTCCCTGGACAAGGTCGACTAAGCTGAGAGGGCAAGCTTATACAGATAGAGAAGCTTATCTATACTAATATTATAAAAATGAAAGATTGTATTGTTTGTTTAAATTGAATAGGCTCCGGAATCTACTGGACAGCTCTAGGAAACTACTGGACAGATTTTGATGAAACTTAGTATGAGGATACATTGATTCATTGACAGTAACATAGGCTACTTTTTATCCCGATATTCCCACGGGATCGGGAGCTACGCGGGTGAAACCGCAAAGCGCTGTTAGTATAGAATATAGAAATTCCATAATATGTATATTCTTCTCATTCACTACCAAAATCTTGCTATTTCTTTTTCTACTTACTTTTTTTGAAACCCAAATTTACTCAACAAAGTGGGCTGGTTAGATGGTAGAGAGTTAGTCCTCTTCAACCCGGAAACTTTGCACGTTGTTCTCTTAATATTAAGGTTTAATTTCGTTTGACTTGAGAATGGTTGGGACGAACTAACAGTCGGGCATCGTTTGAAGAAAGATGGTTTAAGAGGTTTTGGCCGTATATGTTCCTGTGAAATATAAAAATATTAAGGTAAAAGGGTACCGGCACTCTCTCCATACAAACGTAGTCGACTGTTTCCTCCCTGGATAATGACACTAAAACAAATATTTTTGTTGCATAAAACCTATAACTGCCATGACTATGCCCCTATGTCTTGGTTTTTTTCATTTTCTAATTATCATAGAAATTATGATTTAAAAAACAAAAAAAATAAAAAAATAAAACATACGGGCATGGATTGGTCATGGCAGTTCTAAGTTTTATGCAACAAAAATATTTATTCTAGTGTCATTATTCAGGGAGGAAGCAGTCGACTACGTCTGTATGGAGAGAGCGTCGGTACCTCCTCTTAAGTGTATAAATAAATAAACTTTGAGGAATTTCGTGGAAAAAGATGGTTCCAACATTTAAAATAAAACCGGCCAAGTGCGAGTCGAAGTCGCACACTAAGGATTCCGTACCATTATGATCCTTTATTTATTGTTATAGCGCCAACAGAAATACATCATCTGTGAAAAGTTCAACTGTCTAGCTATCACAGCACAGCTTATGAGATACAGCCTGGACAGACAGACGGACAGACGGACGGATGGACGGACGGACGGACGGACAGACAGCGAACTCTTAGTAATAGGGCCCCGTTTTTACCCTTTGGGTACAGAACTCTAAAAAAGATTTGATTTGACGACCCTGTGGCGCATCGGGCGAACACCCGCTCGCTACGCTGAAAGTTGCGGGTTCGATTCCCGCCTCAAACAAGTATTTATGAGTGTCTGTGTGTAATGTGTATATTAAAAATGTATTTACAAAAAAAGTTTTTCTCTTCACTTCACTATCACTATCACTACATAGTACAAAACAAAGTCGCTTTCTCTGTCCCTATATCCCTTTGTATGCTTAGATCTTTAAAACTACGCAACGGATTTTGATGCGGTTTTTTTTTAATAGATAGAGTGATTCAAGAGGAAGGTTTATATGTATATTACATGCATAATATAGCCGTGCGAAGCCGGGGCGGGTCGCTAGTATATTTATATTCTATCCGTAATCTAGCATCCACCACACAAGCCTAGTTGCTTAGCTTGGAGCTAGATGGCGCTGCGTAAAATGTTCTACAATATATATTTGTTTTTTATTCATCGAAATTAAATTAACTAGGAATAAATACAAGATATCTTACTTACCTGAGAATTACTTTGCGACTCAAACGCCTCTGTATTTTCTATCACAGATTCTTGACTTAAGCAATCACCAGATATCCTTTCTTCAGATGCATAATCTAGCCTTCTAAATGGATTCCTAGATTTAGGACTAGGCTCTAATATTGGGCTATTTTTCTTAACGGGGCTATTTATCTCGTTAGGGCTATTTGCCTCGACAAGGCTATTTATCTTAACAGTACTATTTATCTCTCTGTTGCTATTTACATCAGGGCTATTCATCTCGTCTTGGTTATTGTCCTGAACAGTGCTATTTATCTCACTATAGCCATTTTCCTCGAAGCTATTTAGATTATCAGGGCTATTATACCCAATCGGGCGATTTCTCTTAACAGGGCTATTGTGTGATGAATTTTCTTTCTGCGAATTCTCTTGAGGGTTATAGTCGGTTTGTTGAGTATCTATGCCACTGTCAATATCTTTTGCAGTATTTTTTTCTGGTGAATCGTTAATAGTTATAATATCACCAGTTTTTGTATTATTTGAGGTAGAAAAAAACTTACTTTCTACTATATTTTCGTCTACAATTGTTCTAGGAAATTTACTTAGTCTTTTTAATACTGAATAGCTGCCGTTTTTTAGTATTTTTTTGAAACAACGTTCTTTGTTTTTGAGTATCGGTGACGGTGATTTTGGTTTTTTGGTAAGATGGTCAGTTGTTTGAGTGGATTCAATTTCGTCGGTTTTCTGCCGTTTGTTTGTTGGTTCTAAACAATACATGTTGCTTAGTGTTTCTATCGATAAACTGTAAATAAAATAAATTAAGTATAATAGATTTATTAAAAAATTAAATCTCATACATTCAGCTCTTGACAATAAACATCCTACGAATATTATAAATGTGAAAGTTTGTGTGTGTGTTTGTTACTCCTAGCTAAAACTACTAAACCGATTGCAATGAAATTCGATTTGTAGATAGCTGGAGACCTGGATTAACATATAGGCTACTTTTGTTCCCGATATTCCCATGGGATCGGGACTTACGCGGGTGAAACCGCGGGGCGCAGCTACTTACCAATATTGAGTAGATAGATAGATAACTTTATTTATACAACACAGGAAGAAACAAAACACGACATACACAAAGTAAAGTAATAGCTATAAAGTATGAGTTGCACAAATGGGCGGCCTTATCGGCGCGGTATAAGTAGTATGAGTATATGAAGATTTAGAAGGTTTTTTATGTATTTACCTGTCATCCTGCGTCTCTGGTACATATTTAGCTACTAAATGAACCACTCTCCGCGGCTTCGATTTAACACCAAATATTGGTTCAAGTTTTTTGACTTTCTTAGCCCATGGTGAGGCATCGTTCAAGTGTTGCTTGAAGTCAGAGTTCCAGATGCTCGGATGAGTTGTTATGCTGTCTTTCCATTTGTCTGTTTTTATTTTTATATCCTGAAACCAAGCAGGTATACCATAAATTACAGAAAATTGATGGGTAGTAAAATTAAGCTAAAATATTGACTTAAATTGTGATTTATTTTAAAAATAATTTTAGTGGTCCGAGTCACTAGAAGCGTTGCCTGTGATTTTCGATTGATCTAACAAAAACATATTCTTTGCTTCTGGTTCACATTGCTTATGGTTTAATTTGGGCAAAGGTCTTAAACTCGTTATAAATGGATCGGAGGAAATTAGTAGACGCTGGAATATATCCTGTAAATTATTGTGACTAGAAGTTTTCCGACTATATCTGTATCTATATATCAAAAGTTAATAATTTTTCTTATCGTATTTTTTTTAAACTGCTTAATTTGTGTAGCGATTTCCTTTCGTTTCACAACAAAGAAACCCATAATAACACTATAAGCCTCAAACCATAATTACAAATTATATTTAGCAATATAGCAATATTAAAAATAAAGTATATTTTTGAACTGAAAAAAATAATGACTACCGACAAAGATTACCTTCACCGGAGAAACAAATGAGAGAAACTTTATTTAAAAAACGTCAAATTAATCTACATAGGTACATTGCTCCATTACCGACATTATGCGGTTGAAAATCACTGTATTTGACAGAGAAATTGTTGTTTAAATGGCATGTACTGAATGAATTTATTGTAAAGTTAATTGCGAGAATAGTTGACTTTGCGATGCTACACTTCCAAACTGACAGCAGATAACGACTCTGTGTTTGAACAGTGAACGTGAGGATCCTTAAAACTACCCTCAACATTTTTTTAAATACTCTGTTTTAAATAACTGTTAGAATCTAACCAACATCCATCTGCGTCGCAGGTGGGTGTTCAATCAAATCAAGCAGTTGTCGGTCCTGAAAATGAAAAATCTTCTATAATGATTACTTACCTCAGTCCGATGATCTGGATGCCAATCATCCATTTTCTTCAAAGTGAATGGGTCTAGATTACCAAGTGCCAACTGAAAAGCCACTTTGGGGTCCAAATTTTCACCAGCATTTACACATAGAGCTTGTTCAATGTCTGAAAAGTTAAAAAAGAATACTCCATAAATTCCAGTTAAATAAGATCGCAATGCTAATACAATCCAATTCCATAAGTTAAATTTTAATAACCTTTTAATAATCCCATAAATACTAGTTATATGTATGACATTCCAATCTCATAAACACCAGTTACATAATATTCCAATGCAATAAATATTTTATTTTATTTTATTTTATTTTCATAGGAAAACATACAGTGATATACAACTAAGGATAAAAAGAAAGATAAAGCACAACACCATTTACACGTTTTCGCATATTAACACTACATAAACTTGTTTCACCAAAGAGAACAGGAAATCTACAATAGCAAAGCAGACAATAACGAAACAGATAGGACCAGTGAAGAAACATAATATTACCTACATTATTAAAAAAAGAAGAACTAGTAACAAGACAAATATAAATATAAAATATAAATATTTAAAGGTTGAAAAACAAATAATAAAATATCTACCTAAATATATATATATATATGTACATATACCATAACAAATCAAGTTTATACTGAAAAACATTAACTAGACAACAAAAGAAAAACACAATCTGTTTGAAAAAGGTTATTGGGGAAACGCATTCAACCACTGCCTAGTTAAGGTGTTTTTAATCGAATCAATAGATGTATTGAACAAATCAATTTCTGAATAGTTGTCAACCATCTCATTTATTAATTTTGCAGATCTTACAAAGAAGGAGTTTTTTCTGTAGTTGGTATAACTTTTAGGAACCTTCAACAAAATATTTTTCCTACAATCTCTCAAATACAGCCTAACAGATCTATTTGGAACTTGTAAACTAATTTGTGATAGCAAATACGGGGAATCAATTTTAGCCTGCGCTACCTTAGCATAAAAAGCGATGTCAGCAATTTGACGCCGCTGCTTGAGCGGTAAGATATGTTGTCTTCGACATCTACTCTCATAGTCAAAGTCGTACTTATTGCACTTAAATTGTAAGTATCTCATAAAGCGCGCCTGCACCTTTTCTAGTCTATCAATATCACCTACATATCGCGGGCCCCAAACCTGAGAACAATACTCAAGGGTACTGCGAACAAAAGAGATTTTTAATTTAGAATAAAGAATTTTAATAACTTTGATACTAGAGAACTGCGAGCACAAACGCTTAACAAATCCCAATGACTTCTTAGCTTTCTTAACAATATTGTCGATATGCCTGTCATAACTGAGCCTACTATCGTGTAAGACACCGAGGTCCTTAATCTCATCGATAACTCTTAGCTGAGAACCTTTAAGATAATAATTGTAATTCAGTATGTTTGTTTTCCGAGTAAAAGTAATTGCATAACATTTTGAGACATTCAGATCTAGTTTGTTTTGCCGACAGTAAGCTTCGAATCTACGCAAGTCATACTGCAAAAGTTCGCAATCACCAGAACACTCAATTTTTCTAAATATCTTCATATCATCCGCATAGAGAAGAAACTTGGAATTCAAGAAGCAGGAGCCAACGTCATTAATAAAAATATTAAATAACAAAGGTCCTAGTAAAGAACCTTGAGGCACCCCTGATGGAACAGTATTCCACGATGAAGAAAAACCTTTAACAACTACCTTCTGGGACCTGTTCTCAATATAAGATGAGAACCATCATATCAACGAAATGACTATTGTAATTCAATAAATATTAGTTAAATGACAAGTGATGATGATGATGATGATTAGTTAAATGAGTAAGTATTATACTAGCAGCAGTTTTCTTTATATGACTCCCTTCCTAAGAATATTCCTCGTCCTTCCTCCCTTAAAAATCTTCTTTCTCTCGTTTTTACTCGGTTCGTCTATTTTCTAGCTAGGTATATTATTACTAATGAAATAAAACTATAAATGAGTACCTAAGTATACAGGGTTATTGGAAATTAATTGACACGGCGTTAAGGGCTTCTTCTGTGCACCTTAACGATCAACTTTTGTTCTACGACTTTTGGAAATTCATTATAAAAATATTCCATACAAAAATAAAAAATTAAATCCAACAGTTCAAATAATACTCAACTCTACGTCTACGTCACAGAATCAATCATAGTAGGTATGGTACAACCCGATCGGGTCGCACGCAGTGCGCCCCGTGCCGATCGCGCGCGCGCACTTGCCGCATAGACATAGAAAATTACCAGACAGTACGAGAAACACTTAAATATTTTTTTTGGGATATGTATTAAGTTTCGACAAAAGTCGTAGAACAAAAGTTGATCGTTAAGGTGCACAGAAGAAGCCCTTAACGCCGTGTCAATTAATTTCCAATAACCCTGTATTTAGTCATGGTATTTTTTATGTATTAAATTTATTGTATTAAGTATAGTAGGTCCCTATTATTTGATTTTTAGTTTTTTTTGTATATTCATTAGGTTAGTAGGTATATTATTTTTACTTAAATATTTGTGTTACATATTTATTTTGTGTTGTCACTTTTTGTTTAGTTAAAATTATTCTGCACAAGGTAATCTTATGGACCGTCCAAAACATCATACCGTCCACTCTCATTGCTGTAGTTTTTTTCCTCGACCCACTTGACATTGGCAGAATTGCGCCTTTATGTCAGCAATCAGCCATACAAAAAAGTTGAAGTTGAAGTGTATAATAATTTGAAATGACGTATAATTGAAATCTATACTAATATTATAAAGCTGAAGAGTTTGTTTGTTTGTTTGAACACGCGCTAATCTCAGGAACTGCTGGTTCGAATTGAAAAATTCTTTTTGTGTTGGATAGTCCATTTATCGAGGAAGGTTATAGGCTACTTTTTATCCCGATATTCCCACGGGATCGGGAGTTACGGGGGTGAAACCGCGGAGCGCAGCTAGTTATGAATAAATGAGTATTTGACTTTCCAATTGTATAAATAGATACCAGTTGTATGATATTCCAATTCAATAAATATCAATTATATGACATTCCAATTCAATAATTATCAATTAAATGACATTTCAACTCTATAAATTCCATTTACCTAATATTCTAATTAAACTTACCATCGCTATCCGGTTCAGTGAGTCTAACCATCTGTCTATCAATAGGATCATACACATATTGATGTTTGAAAGTTGCTTCCGCTTTAAGGAAATTCTCCCTATATTCATCTGTTACTTGCAAATTGGCTCGGTTGAAAAAACCTGGCAGTTTTCGTAGTGCCTGAAATATTATTTTAAAAGATATATTTGAATAGTTTTTGCGCAAGGGACTAATAAATACACACGCATCTACATTATCACTACATACCTAGTATAAAACAAAATTGCTTCCCGCTGTCTGTCTCTATGTATGCTTTGATACTTAAAACTACGCAACGGATTTAGATGCGGGTTTTTTTAAGATAGTGATTCAAGAGGAAGGTTTATATGTATAGTACATGCATAATATAGCCATGCGAAATCGGGGCGGGTCGCTAGTTAACATTATAAAGAAGAAAGATTTTTATTTTTATTGTTTGAACGAATAGGCTCCGAAACTACTAGACCGAATTTGATGAAACTTGGTATGAGGAATCATTGATTCATTAGGAGTAACATAAGCTACTATTAATCTCAATATTCCTACAGGAACAGGCTTTACGCGGGTAAAACCGCGGGGCGCAGCTAGTTTTCAATATTATAATAGCACTAGCAGCGGTCTTCGGTTTCACTCTCGTCACTCCCGATCCGGGAATATCAGGATAAAATGTAGCCTATGTCTATGTCACTCCCAATTAATCAAGTTTTATTAAAATCAATCTATTAAATTCAAACAATCAAATGTTTCCTCTTTACATTCTCTTTATAGCACAATGCCTAGTTGCCCAGTTGGCACAATGGTCACCATGCCGGACTGTCAAGCACAGGGTCGCGGGTTCGATTCCCGCCTCAGGCAAGTATTTATGCTTAAATATTTGTCTGTGGTCTGGTTGTTTCTATGTATTATAAGTATATATTTACAAAAGAAAAGTAATATAAGTAGTATATCCGTTGTCTAGCACCCATAACACAAGTCTAGTTACTTAGCTTGGGGCTAGATGGCGATGTGTGAAATGTCCTGTAATATTTATTTATTTATATATATAACTGTATTATGCATGTATTATATCTAAAAACCTTCCTCTTTAATCACTCTATCTATTTAAAAAAAACTTTTTTTTAGCAACGTTTGCAGGCAGACATTAATTCATTTTTATATTATAGACAGCTAGTCTATAACATAAAAATAATCGCTGAATATGTTGCTAAGCTCAAATCTCGAGAACAGCTGAACATATTTCGCTAATTCTTTTTTTTGTGTTTTTATTTTTAATTTTTATTTGTGTACTTAATGTAATTTTTATTTGTGTGTGTTTTTTAATCACAAAAATAAAAAAAAATAAACAAAGGGAAATAGAAAGTTCTTTGTTGGAATTCTTATTTTGTTGTGTTTGTTATTGTCAGGAGAAAGTTCTTACGCAAGAAAAAAAATAAGAAATTGTGTAGAAAATTATTAGGCGCAGCTAGTATTAGTACCTTTAGATTTACAAACTTACATTGGCAAAATTAGTATCCTGCGTGGCGGTAACGAACTGCCTCGCTTTAGCCAGCCCGATACCCGGCAACGACGCTAAATAATCACATCCGGACATGATGCACATCTGTCTGAACTTTTCAAATGTGTAGTGTTCTATTGGACATTTCATTACAAGAGGCAGCTTCTCCGTTTCAACCAGTGTGCCGAACCCTTCGAGATCCATTTTGAATAGTACCTGTAATATTGAGAAAAATAGGTTAGGCTGAGAGCGGTGTTGGAAGGTTGTGGGTTCATATCCCGGGCGGCCGTGCACATATGAATTTTTCAGAGAAAAATTATGTCCGCTAATTGACATTGCTCTTACGAAGGAAAACATCGTGATAAAACCCGCGGCTTAGTTGGCTTCAGACATATTGACAAGTTCTCTCCTCTGGACATGGTCGACTAAGCTGAGAAGGTGCTGGGCAAGCCTACTCCATCCTCACGCAAAAAGGACCCAATAAAAATGAGTCTAATTGCGGAAAAGAACCCATATACAAGTACAAGTACATATGGTTAGAATTCTTTTTAAAGTTCTCTTTACTTTAATTTACCTTGGTACACCCAAACAATATCAAATCGGAGTCCTCAGTGATGACCACATGAGCTATGTTCCTTATATTCAAGTAAGCTAATTGTGCATCAGCTTCGTACGGTGCTACAATACAGTCAATGTTCCGCTTTCTGCATTCCTTGATCAGTTGTAACGCCATTTCGTGTGTTATGTCTACGCTACGGCGCATGTATGATCTAGCTTCTTCTATCTGATAAAAAATAAAAGAAATATTATTTTTTTAAACACTAGTGACAAACTTGGACGTGCTTGTTAAACTAGCAACGCTCCGCGGTTTCACCCGCGTAACTCCCGATCCCGTGGGAATATCTGGATAAAAAGTAGCCTATAGCCTTCCTCGATAAATGAACTATCAAACACAAAAATGATTTTTCAATTCGAACCAGTTGTTCCTGAGATTAGCACGTTCAAACAAACAAACAAACTCTTTAGCTTTATAATATTAGTATAGACTAGCAGCGCTCCGCGGTTTTACCCGCGTAACTCCCGATCCCGTGGGAATAAAAAGTAGCCTATAGCCTTCCTCGATAAATGGACTATCTAACACAAAAAGAATTTTTCAATTCGAACCAGTAGTTCCTGAGATTAGCGCGTTCAAACAAACTCTTCAGCTTTATATAATAATACTAGCAGCGCTCCGCGGTTTCACCCGCGTAACTCCCGATCCCGTGGGAATATCGGGATAAAAAGTAGCCTATAACCTTCCTCGATAAATGGACTATCCAACACAAAAATAATTTTTCAATTCGAACCAGCAGTTCCTGAGATTAGCACGTTCAAACAAACAAACAAACTCTTCAGCTTTATAATATTAGTATAGATTAGTATATATTATTACATTAATTATTTAGGGTTCCAAACCCAAAGGGTAAAAATGGGACCCTATTACTAAGACTTCGCTGTCTGTCCATCTGTCTGTCACCAGGCTGTAACTCATGAACCAAGATAGCTAGTATATAAATAGGTCAGCGTTTGACTCTGACATGAAGGTAAGTGACGATCTTATGATGGGGTCTAAGATGTAGCACACTTTCCTAGAAGATACCTATACGCTGGTGATGCAAAGACCCCCATATAATAAATCTGACCAACTATAATAAGAAACAATGGGGAAAAACAACTTACCTTCCCTAATTTTAATAACTCTGCAGCTCGTTTTTTTGATGAATTTCTTGATCTGTAAATCACAATAAGTTATGACTTGGGTGCCCATTGAATCGCTTAAAGTAATTTGTCTTAATATCAATTAGAACCCTATTTTACTTGATTAGGGCAGCTTAAATAGACCCACAGAGAAGTCATAGAAGCGACATGCATAGGTTAGGTTAAAACTGCAACCACAACAGTAACTGAATTCTACCTATTTTACTTAGTTAGTACTTAGTTAGAGCAGTGCTTTTATGCATGCATAGTAGCTTGTATGCATGCCTGTATGCTTGCATGAGTCCATGCATGATTTGGATTATTATCACTATCACTACATAGTATAAAACAAAGTTGCTTTCTCTGTCCCTATATCTCTACGTATGCATAAATCTATAAAACTACGCAACGGATTTTGATGCGGGTTTTTTTAATAGATAGAGTGATTCAAGAGGAAGGTTTATATGTATAATACATGCATAATATAGCCGTGCGAAGCCGGGGCGAGTCGCTAGTAATTAGTATTATGCATATAGTCATTTAGCACTTGCAAACATTAGAGATTATGAATGGTTATGCCCTAATGATGTATTTGGAGAGCGAAAATACGGTGAATAAATTTTAGGAAAAGTTTTTAAGCCATTACTTAAATTGCAGGCGAAAGACAATTATTTCAATAGTAACCCTATAGACTTACTCTCTCCTCTTGCTCTCCGTCAAGGCTTTAGCAGGTAGATGTCTTCCATCAAACACCAATATGGGTTTCACATTCTTTGATATCAGCATGTTCACATATTTGAGGCAGTACTTTATATGTCTATGAAAGAAAAATAATGCTGATAATTTACTTCAGAAATACCTAGGTATAACAGAAGATGTGCATCTCTATAAAATTCTCGTGTCGCGGTTGCCAAACTCGACCTAAACGGCTGAACCAATTTGTATGAAATTTTTTGTGAATATTTGTTGGGGTCTCAGAATTGACCAAATGCTATTTTTTTGTGTATGACTTAACAACGTTTGCCGGGACAGTTAGTTATTATATTCTTTAGAACACAGCCATGAAACAATACTTATAAAAAAAAAAAAACACAATCTAAGAGAACTTTTAGATTTTGTTTGGTTATGTGGAACAAAAAAGTTAAATTACACTTACACATCAGTTTCCTCTCCTCGCACCAGTTTATCCGCACATGCGAAAGCCCCTTTGTGGAGCCAGCAGTACGAATCGATAGCAACAGTACACCCATTGAATTCACCAACATTCACTCGCCTCGAAGCCTTCTCAATAAACGGTAATAACCCTGTAATACCCATGATTGCTGAAAATAACTATTATCGCGTGGGTTAACTGATATCACTGGAAACCTTTATTAAATTAGTAACATTCATCTTTTCTGCAAATTCCTAAAAAATACAGAGGATGAAAACAAAAATCAGCTGTCATTTTTTTTTCCAGAATTCCAAACGTCACTTTTCCCGCCTATGCATGCATACAGTATTGCCATCAATTAAACAAAAAAAACTGCCTCTACCTCTTCTCTACGTATAGTAGGTAATCAAAAAATGCGAAACATTGTTTGACATTGTCTGACGTTATACCATTTTAGAAATAAATTTACGCCCATAGAGGACCCGTTAATTTAATAACTCGTTAATACAAGTCAGGTAGCCTGCTGAAAATCTGCTCAATTAAATTTTTTTGTCGCAACTGGTATCACTGCTATTTGACCATGGCGAGGCGACGACATCACCAAGTTCACCACACCATTCAACCACTTCGCAATACTTTTGATGTGAAACATCTATAGCCGCACGTAAAACCGATTTCTGGCGTGGCGACGCACAGTGGGGAAAAAGTCGAAATTCGTGAGCAAAATTATTATATGCCTCCAAATGCGTTAAAAACTAATAGGCTTGATTATAATTTAATTCAAATAGGCTTGTGTTATGGTGACTAGACCCGACTAGGCTTGTGTTATGGTGACTAGACCCGACTAGGCTTGTGTTATGGTGACTAGACCCGACTAGGCTTGTGTTATGGTGACTAGACGATACTAGGCTTGTGTTATGGTGACTAGACGCAACTAGGCTTGTGTTATGGTGACTAGATGTAACTAGGCTTGTGTTATGGTGACTAGACCCAACTAGGCTTGTGTTATGATGACTAGACGCAACTAGGCTTGTGTTATGGTGACTAGACCCAACTAGGCTTGTGTTATGGTGACTAGGCGCAACTAAGCTTGTGTTATGGTGACTAGACTAGACATGGGGCGGGTAGTGGTTTTGCCGGGTACTCGCTGAACGGGTACCCGACCCATTCTGCGCCGGGTACTCGTGGGTACCCGGCGGATACGTAGGTATCGGCGAAATATCTATGCACACCATCTAGTTCTGTATACAGCAAGAGCGGTGTTGGCTTAGTGGTAGATACCTCGACTTTCATTCTGAAGGTCGTGGGTTCGAATCCAGGCCGGCCGTGCACCAATGTATTTTCTTAAGAAAAATTTATGTGCGCTAATTGACATTGCTCTTACGGTGAAGGAAAACATCGTGATGAAACCCGCGGCTTAGTTGGCTCCAGAAGTATTGACAAGTTCTCTCCTCTGGACATGGTCGACTAAGCTGAGAGGGTAGTAGGTGCTGGGCAAGCCTACTCCATCTTCACGCAAAAAGGACCCAATTAAAAAGGGTCTAATCGCGGAAAACAGCCTGTATACAAGTACAAGTCTGTATACAGCAAACGCCTGTTCTCAGAAGCAGGGCTAATTTATGACAAGAAACGCAGTCGCCTAAATGCTAACCGCGCAGAAAAATTGGCGTTTTTACATCACAACTTACTTAAATTACCAATATTAAAATAAAATATATATTTAGTTTTTTTAGTTCTTCCTGATAAATTAGTGAGCAAAATATAATTATAATGATTACCGTTTGTGTTCAGCATAATAAATAATTTAAAAAGTGTAATATGTTTCATTATTTTTGGTCTATCAATTTACCCGGCAGAGCCGGATACCCGGCACCATTACCCGGTACCCGGCCGGATCCTAAAAAAAGTGCCGGATCCGCCGGGTACCGGATCCAAACCGGGTACCCGCCCCATGTCTAGCTAGACCCAACTAGGGTTATGGTGACTGGACACAACTAGGCTTGTGTTATGGTGACTGGACACAACTAGGCTTGTGTTATGGTGACTAGACCCAACTAGGCTTGTGTTATGGTGACTAGACGCAACTAGGCTTGTGTTATGGTGACTAGGCGCAACTAGGCTTGTGTTATGGTGACTAGGCGCAACTAGGCTTGTGTTATGGTGACTAGACCCAACTAGGCTTGTGTTATGGTGACTAGACGCAACTAGGCTTGTGTTATGGTGACTGGACACAACTAGGCTTTTGTTATGGTGACTAGACGCAACTAGGCTTGTGTTATAGATAATGTCGATGTTTCACATCTGCCAGGCGTCCCGTGACGGCTCACATTTTTTTATTTTTATTTTCTGTAGGTAGCTAAAAACTAAAATCTTTTAACATTAAAAATTTTTGTCATTGTCATGACTTGACATAAACACATAGTAAAATTTGTACATTCTGACACAAGCACGATATAACGTAAATATAATCTGAATTTTTGTCATTTTGTCACTATGACATTCTAACCTGTTCAACTGTTGTACTTTTTGTCACTTACACAATATAACCCCTTGGACGTTCAGACGTGTGAACAGCCTAGTCCCGGAAGGTGTAGTAGGTGTACTTATTATCATTGATAGTCTAATTTATGAAAAAACATCGATCGAATTCTTTTCATTCGCAGCAACAAAGCCTACCTACATCTTTTACAAAATACGGAAAACATGGCGGAGCTCGAAGGAAAAAATGAGGGTAGTACAAAAATGTGGCAATCGAGCTCCGCAGCCCATGCGTATTTTCTGGCCCATTTTTCTCATTTATCCTAATACAAATCGCAATAAAAAGCAAGAAACTAAGTTAAACATTACCATTTATGTCAGATATTACGTAAAATGCGATTTAATCCGCGTGTAGTGTCATCTGCAGCAGCTATTGCGTTGACTTGTGCTGTTTCCGCGGCCGCTTACTTCTACAAAAGTCGTACAGTCCAGTTGAACGAAGTCATGGTGTTCTGCAAGCTGCAGTTCAACGCGTACAATTGCTTCGACAAACTGATGAGCTATGTAGAAGCTGCGAAGACGAGCGTCAGTGTGTGCATGCCAGGGATAAAGAACCCGGCGATCCAAGGACGACTGATCCAGTTATTGAATAAAAAGATCGCCGTCCGCATCATTATTGACCGTACTGGATATAATGAGTCTAATCACTTTTTAATTGAGGAGCTGATTGATGCTGGTAAGTACCTACCGACCTACTCAAGTCGGGCTAGCAACCTTATCTAAAGCAGCGACTACTTCTTGAACACTTACCATCCTTTAAGCTGCGTATCATGGTAATTTCGTCACTTTGGCACGCACACAGACGTATTACCTTTGTTCATTTGCGAGTGTGTGTGTGTACCATAGACAAAGCGATGTGTACGTATAGGTTGGACCATGGAGGAAGGGTTGGACCCACGTCCACAACACCATATTATTATACTTGCATAATAATATTATGTGCTTTACTAGCTTAGTTTGGAGATACCTAATAATTAAAATAAACTATATTTTATTCTAGGTGCTGAAATAAAATACAATGCAAGTGAACCAGGCTACAGAATGCAACATAAATTCTGTCTTATAGATGATAAAGTTCTCATGACGGGCACTCTTAACTGGGGCAACGACCTTTCATTGGACCATTGGAACTATGTGTACATTACTAACAAACCACAACTTGTTGAACCAATTAAGAGAGAATTTTATCATATGTGGAAAGAATTCCAAAGTCAAACTGGAGTAATACTACCTCAGGTGGATAATAATATTGATAATGACTCTAATACTGACTCGGAAGCAGTATGTGATCATGATCATTGCGAGGTGCCTGAAGAACTCACCTTCAGAGAAACTCTGACAACTCCCGAAGTTCTTATTATGTAGACATACTGTAGTCTTAATTTTATTTATCACTTGTTCACAAATGTTTTGATATCCAAACATGCCCTTTTTTCAATTCTTAACATAATTTATTACTAATTCTTATTTAAAATGAATTTATTTTTATAGCAAGACTTTTATAAAGAATAATGTTGTAATTTTAATCAATTTATTGCTATTTGGCTTTTGCTATTTTATCTTAATCTAAAATTCCATATTTAGTTTCCGAACTTGCTTTTCTGTTTGAAAAGTGTTTGAATCTCTCAATTTCTTTTATATTTTCAATTATTTCTTATGTCTACCTCAACTTTTGAGGATCTCTTTTTTCGATGCTTATTTTAGATTTCTTTGTTTTGTCAATGTTTTTTATTTAACTTATTATTGAATTTTTGTTGTATAAATTATAAAAATTAAATATCTAAATTATTTTATGTTTTTATTCAAAGTAAGGTAAAGTTTAAAGTAAATACTTTAAATATTGTTTAGAAATTTACAATGATTTCCCTTATTCTATTTCTAGTATTTTTAAGATTGAATTAAAAAAATATTTAACTGAAAAATCTTAAAATGTAGAAACTGAAAAAAAGGCTACGGAATTACTATTGTGTAGAAAGATTTAGAAATATTACAAAAATACTAGTTTTCAATGAGATAACCAAAAAACATGAGAATAATAGAAAAAATAATCTTAATCTAACATATTAATATACTTAAAATAGCTATTACCACATTACTTATGAAAATATTTAGTTATCACCTCCTCTGATGGCTTTATACTTATTAATTTCATTAGGGAATGACTTTGAAAGCTCTGAAAGCAAGTGGCTCTTGAATCGCTTGTATGAATCAATCTTCCCTTTCACCTCTTCATTCTTTGCAAGTGCTTTATCGATGCAGTCTTTTGTATAGAGCTGGGGATTCCTTCCTTGGTCAATGTAGCTGGAAAATTTACAAAATCATAAATTTTTTTGAATAAGCCATACATTTTTGATTCTTCTACTTTTTCTAGTTCCCCTATTTTTTTTTTATTTTGCTCCCAATACAGACTTTTTGTCCTCTTCCTTTAGTATAAATTCAAAAAGCAGATTGCAATAACAGTTTTATATTCAGACTGCAATCCTAATTGTGATTTTATAAGAAAACTAACAACAATTGAAATGTTTATGTTTATTATTCCATTAAGCAAAAACAACTGAACATATTTTAATAATTAGCTAAAGCCCAAGAATAACACGTAGGCTACTTTAATTATAATATTTCCAAGTCATAAAGACACTAGCGACCCGCCCTGGCTTCGCACGGCTATATTATGCATGTATTATACATATAAACCTTCCTCTTGAATCACTCTATCTATTAAAAAAACCGCATCAAAATCCGTTGTGTAGTTTTAAAGATCTAAGCATACAAAGGGACATAGGGATATAGGGACGGCGAAAAGTGACTTTATTTTATACTATGTAGTGATACGCAGATGAGACTGAGGAGTGAAGCTAGTACCAATTTTAATTTAAACAAAGATTATCACGGTAGAACTTAAAAACAGTCTGGGGGTGACTTTTGCACCTTCTAAATAATAAAAAATACCAGATTGTACGTATTTTTGTTAGCATTCATACTCACTCAAAAACTTCTGTTGGCACATGAATATCATGAACTTGAGACTTCAATTTGTCTACTTCTTGCAGACCGGTCACAAGAGATTGTCTGGAAATTAGAAATTACAAAGATTTATTCGAAATACCACGTGTAATAAAGCTTTTTCTGTGACGGCAATTCAGGAGTCGAAGACCTACTTACATTTTCTGATTCAGAACGCTTTGCCCTTGAGGTTGGAAGTCGCTGACGATGATACGGATCTGCCTAACGTTTTCAATGAACATTTCCAGTTGGGTTTCAAGATTTTCCAGTGGCGAAGACATTTTTTCACAAATTATTTGGAATTTTCGAAATCCACACAAGCGAAATAAATAAATTCAAATGACAGCAGTGACAGGAAAGTAAATCCATAGACTAAAATAATTTCTGATGACAGTGACAGTAATATAAATTTTGACAGAAACCCAATAAATTTATAGGTTCAATCAAAGTTTTCGTTGTCAATGTCAAAAATGTCCAAAGTATTTTTAGGTTAGAATTTTTGAAAACAAACAAATGTTTTATAATCAACGTTTTTTCACGGTTTTTAATGTGTTTGTCGGAAAACAGTTGATAAATAAAAATGGTAGTTATGATACAAGAATCTGAATCAAAAACTACATTTCTTCAATCAGCTTTTGCTGGTGCCATTGCCGGAGGCTTTACGAGGTCCGTGGCTCAACCGCTGGATGTTCTGAAGATACGGTTCCAGCTGCAACTCGAGCCAATCGGGAGGGGATCAAAATACAGCTCTATACTGCAAGCTGTTCGCGCTATTGTCAAAGAAGAAGGTATCTCAACTCTATGGAGTGGTCACATCCCGGCTCAACTTTTATCAATATCATACGGTATAATTCAGTTTTCCACATTCGAGTACTTAACGCAGCAATGTCAGAGAATCGACCCACAAGCATACATCACAAATAAACACTGGTTAAACTTCTCCAATGGTGCTTTTGCTGCAACAGTGGCTACAATTGCATCATTTCCTTTAGACACTGTAAGAACAAGACTAATAGCGGAACAGAAGACTTACAGAGCGTACAGAGGGTTTACAGATGCATCTCTAACTATGTGGAGGAAGGAAGGAGCTACAGTGTTTTATAAAGGTCTGTTCCCAACATTAAGTCAAATAGCACCACATGCAGGCATCCAATTTGCTGTATATAAACTTTTAACTGAAAATGTGTTTGGAGGTATAGAGTTCTTCCAAAGGCCGATTAGTATCGCTGCTACTGTTGAATCTACCATGATTGCTAACCTATTAGCAGGTTCCATAGCGGGTTTTGTCTCAAAAACTGCTATTTATCCTTTTGATTTAGTTAAAAAAAGGTTACAGATACAAGGATTTCAGGAACATAGAAAGAGATTTGGTAAACAAATGTACTGTAATGGTTCAATACATTGCATAAAGTTGATTATTACTGAAGAAGGTTTCATATCGTTGTATAAAGGTTATTGGCCGAGTGTGTTAAAAGCTGTATTAGTATCGGCATTACATTTCGCAGTGTACGATGAAGTAAAGCATTTCTTTTCTCGAATACAGAATTCTTGAGACAGATTCTAGTAAGGCTTTAGGCCTATACTAGTGTTGCTGAGCTATTGACAGTTGATATCGAAAATCAGTTACCAATTTGATAGCATGGCGTGTAGTATTACTATCAATATAATGGTATACTAGTATCGATAGTATTGCATGAAAACATTCCATATGTTGATTCCTGCCTATTTTGCAAAACGAAAAATCTACATGAATAGTATTGATTATTATCATGCAGTACTATTGATAGGCTATCAATCAGCAACACTAGCTTATACTCGCAAAAAAAACTGCGTGGATTTTTCTTTGCATGGTTAAAGATCTATAGTTTGACACAAATTAGATGCAGTTTTTAAGAGGAAAGGGTACCGGGGGCTTTCTCCATACAAACTATTACAAACGTAGTCGACTGTTTTCTCCCTGGATAATGACACTATAGAAAATATTTTTGGTGCATAAAACTTATAACTGCCATGACCACCATGCCCCAATTTTTTATTATTTTTTATTTGTATGATAATTGGTATGATAATTAGAAAATGAAAAAAACCAAAACATAGATACATAGTCATGGCAGCTATAGGTTTTATGGCACAAAAATATTTGTGCTACTGTCATAATCCAGGGAGGAAACAGTCGACTACGTTTGTATGGAGAGCGCGCAGGTACCCTTCCACCTTAAGCATAAGAGGATATACAAATGAATCCATGTGCTAAAGAATTGCGCATAAAAAATCCTTGCGGTTTTTTTTCCATGGGCTTCGTATTTATATTTATTAATGTTTATTTTATTAGCATTTATAAATCAATCTCGCAAAATCTAGTCCATTTTGCTTATTATTGGGTTTCTGTAGATAGATATCCTAGCTGTGATAATAGTGATTTTATTCCATTTTGTAAAAATAATATAAGAAAATAAGATTTATTAAAAAGAAAATGTTTACAAACCGTCCTTTTTTATTAATAATAATTTGACTAATGTAAGATAATGAGCTTTAAAAAAGCTTTTATATTGCACGCTAATATAGTAACAGAAAAATACATAAGTACACCTTAATGTAGTAATTAAAAATAATAAGTTCGTGCGGGTAGTAAGGGACACCTGCCACATTGTTAAAAACTAAATAGTAAAAAATTGCTTTATTGTGAATCCAAAAAACAATCAATTTGTTTATTTTCTTGTTATTTTGTCAACTAGCTACGCCCCGCCGCGTAAGTCCCGATCCCGTGGGAATATCAAAATAAAAAGGAGCCTATAGCCTTCCTCGATAAATAGACTTTACAACACAAAAAGAACTTTTCAATTCGAACCAGTAGTTCCTGAGATTAGCGCGTCAAACAAACAAACTCTTCAGCTTTATAATAGGTATTAGTATAGATAAATTAAAGGTTTATAAAAAACCTTTAGTGGTCCATAATACCCGCAGGAACCTAAATAGTAAATTAACCGTAAGATATCACATAACCCATATTTCGCATTAACGTGTCTTTTATAGCTGGTTGTAGCTCCTTCTTCATATAAGTAGTTAATAATGTCCTTATACCCTTAGTGAAAATATCTTCCATTTCTCTTGAAATGTCTTCTACTTCATCCAAATCATCATCAGGCCGGAACAGCTTACTTCTTTCGTAATTAACTCTCGAACGCGGTTCATAAATCAGGTCCCAATTGTTGTCTGCAGATCGGCTATCGACAAATCCATCAGTATACGACCTCAGACCAGGTTCAAAGGAAAATTCATCGGATCTTTTCCGTCTTCTCAATGGAAGGTCATCCTTATTACGTATTGAGTTTCGATTGATGTATTTCTCGCATCCGTAAGCGTAGACGCTGATAAATCCTGGTTCAACGAACTCTGAATCGGTTTTAACGTTGAATTTTCCCGGTTGTTGGTTTAAGGGTCGTGTGTGGAATCCTATTCCTGCCTTCCGTAACCGTAGGATCATGTTACATCCATTCCCTCTGTATCTAGGGTACGTATCATCAGGATAATGCCCATCGAAAGATCTACCTTCTGCATAATGCCGCCGCAGCCTCCTATTCGCCGGCATTGTCCGATCCAAATCGTTAGCACCGTATAAATCCACGTTACCACTTATAGTCAAATCGTGGAATAGTAACATGGTATCAAGGGAGACGTTTCGTGGGTCGAAGTAGCATTTTTCCACTCTCACCCAGTTGCTGTTTTGAGGGAGACGTACTCGCATTCTTGTGACGTACATATCGACCGGGGCTGTCCTCATTTGTTGATAGAGACTGTAACCGTCGAGTTCTATACTTTGACTCTAGAAAGAAAAAACACTTTAAAACTTATGAAAGTCTTACAAATTATGGAGCTGCTGCACCACGCAGTTTTAGCCGAGTAAGTCCCGATCCCGTGGGAATATCAGGATAAAAGGTATCCTATATGTCAATCTAGGTCTTTAGCTATCTACGTACCAAGTTACATTGCAATCGGTTCAGTAGTTTATGCGTGAAAGAGTAATAAACATACACACAAACTTTCAGATTTATAATGTTAGTTGGATTTGCTAGAACCAATTAGATTTGGCTGAAACACACATAGACGTCCTAAACGCATGGAAAGTTGCGGCATAGTAAGTACGACGAATCTAATGCCTACAATCTACAAGCCTAATTTCCGTATAAAAAAACTGGTCAAGTGCGAGTCAGACTCGCACACGAAGGGCTCCGTACCATAATAGCATTTGTTATAGCGGCAACAGAAATATTATCATCTGTAAAATTTTCAACTGTCTAGCTATCACGGTTCTTGAAATACAGCCTGGTGAGACAGACATGCGGACTTTTACCACATGACTTTTACTAGTGGAGTTTTAGTTTAAGGGTCCCGGTATTACCCTTTGGGTAATCATAATCATAATGTTTCATGTGTACGTATAGATGTTGACAGAAATACAATAATTAGACACAACATGAACCCGGTTGGGCACTACAATATAACTAGGTTTACTTACATACTATATTACTAAACCTATTAATTACATTTTTTATTAAATTTACTTATGCTTATTATATGAGTTATCATCAATAAATTCTTGTATCGTATAGTAAGAACCCTAATTATGAAGTCCGCTATTCGACGGATCCGTTTATTCCTAACCTGACCCGAAAACGTAACCCGGTAGCGGGTTATGTTAGGAACTGCAAAAAAATATTAAGTTTTTTCATTCAGAACAAAACCCTCTTCTGAACCTGACCCGAAATCGTTTTCCCAGTCCGAATTCAAAAACGATCGAAAAATGGGATTTCCTTACCATAGGCATATCAATATTTTTTGGTTGCGTCCTCTTTCGTCTCTTCAGCTGGTCTAGTGCAGTTTCCAGCCTTGATGAGCATCGTTCCCCTGCTATAGGAACTGTCGTTAGTGGTGGTAGCCCACCAGCTATCGGAGTCGGTCTGCCATCGAACCGCTTTGCTTCGTATAGGGGAAGGAAACGGGACTCTGAAAAATAACGCGCGGTTCTTGTTAAAGTAGGTACCTACTTATAAAAATAAATGTTGCCGAATGAATGGAATGGAATATCGTGGTTGTTTTAAGTTATTGGAACATCTAATAACATAATCTATAATATAAAAATCAATTGCTGTTCGTTAGTCTGGCTAAAACTCGAGAACGGCTGGACCGATTTGGCCAATTCTTTTTTTGTTGTGTTTGTTGTAGTCCAGGGAAGGTTTAAACGGTGAGTACTTACGCGGGTGAAACCGCGGGGCGCAGCTAGTCTATAATATAAAAATCAATTGCTGTTCGTTAGTCTGGCTAAAACTCGAGAACGGCTGAACCGATTTGGCCAATTCTTTTTTTGTTGTGTTTGTTGTAGTCCAGGGAAGGTTTAAACGGTAAGTACTTACGCGGGTGAAACCGCGGGGCGCAGCTAGTTTATAATAAAATGATTTCTTCCAGTAACGAAAATGAGACACAATCTCTTGAACCATTTCTAAATTTATTTTCTCGCAGTCAATCAGCAGTCAATGGTAAAAAGTAGAGTAGGTACACAACTCCTGAGCGGAGCGAGGGATACAAGGACCGGGATAAAAGTTTTTTTTCACGAGTTGTATAATCTGCTATTAGCTGACAGTACTTTTAAACATATCGGTGCGTAAAAGTGGAAAAAAATCCATTCTTCCCCAACACAGGATACGCTGGTTGGGACTACTAGGTACACTAGTCCATTCTCATAAACCATATCGCGTTGTTACTCGTGATGAAAATTCAAGACCCTATTTTCTATAGGTACATATAAAATGGTTTGTCCTGAGTGACTGACGACGTGACGAATCAACGCACAGCCTAAACCGCTGATCGTAGAGACCTGAAACTTAGAGGGTGTGTTCTTTCTATGATGTAGGCCTCCGATAAGAAAAGATTTTGGATATTTGAACCCTACGTGGACGGATTCGCGGACAACAGCTAGTTTATAGTAAGTAGATGTAAAGAGTACACAAAACAATATAAAAGATACTACCATTATACTCCAACAAAGTTGAACGACATCTTCTGAACTATTGTCAAGCCAAACTTCCTCCTGCCGTAATCATCCAAATTGCCTGCCTGACTACAATATCTTTTCCAGCAATTATAAAAAATAAAATTGAAAGTTAATAGTATAATTATATTCCAGAAACGACTCTACTGTTTTCACTTCTATTGTTCGATGTTCAGAACCGTAAAATGGTCGTGAGTTTACTCATGCTGTGAGACTTTGATGACGTTCTGTCTATACATATATCCCGTGATAAGTTACCTTTTGTGTATTAACTTTAATAGTAAACTGAGTATATGGTCATAAACAATGGACGATAATAACAATATAGTAAAGAAAGCCTTTATTTTAATGGAATAGAGGATTAGTTACAGTTTCAATTTCATGCATAGATGAAGGAGATAGATTATTGTAAAATTCTGTCTCCACGGAAATAATAAAAAACTAAGTGAAACACTATATACTGCAACTAGCTTCTGGCCACAGTTTTGCTCGCCATTTCACCTCGAATTGATGGAATTTCGAAAAACGCTTCCAAAAATTGATTTCATGGATCATGTCAACAAGGACATACCCTCTAATTTCGTGTCTCTAGGAACAGCAGCGGTTTAAAAGCTGTGCGTTTATATATTAGTCAGCCAGGACTTTAATTTTTTTTAGGTACCTACCTACTGCAATAAAAGCTAGAAGAATATAAAAAATTGTAGAGAATTTTCAAAATAAAATCTTAAAACAACGAGTGAAAGATTTGATGATCCCATTTTTATCAATCCAATGAACAAGCTTTTTAGACTTTGGTAGGTACCTACATGATAAATCTTAATTATTGTGTGATAATTAAACTTACTAATAAGCGTATAATTTAATTTTACTTTTACGAACATTTTTATTTTATAGTTGGTACCTACCTACCTACCTAAGTACTACTACTGTATTTTTTGTGTTTAATTTACTATAATTGGTAGTAATGATTTGTAATTTAAAATTTAAATCCGATAAATAAATATATATTTTTTTAGGTACATAAGTAAATAAATTCTATCTCACTTTTTTAGATAGATAAATTCGGAATAAGTATCAATCTTATTGTACAAATAGAGTAAGATACCGCCTACCACCGAACCGTTTATAAAAGCCGAGAAATTATCAGCTATAGGTAATAAAATCACGAAAGTTCGGTGGTAGGCGGGATTTTGGTCTAAAAACATAGGTAGGTAGGTACACAACATGAACTCAATGTTTTACCGGGCTGGGCTTCAATAAAATAAACTTAAGTAAGTAGGTACTTGTCTTTAAAACTTGTCTTTTACCTTTCTTATGTAAACTTGGACAACAAAAATTAAAGCCTTTAAGACCTCATACATGTTCAATCAACTGTAAAAATTAAAAATGTCAACAACCTTGTGTTCATTAAATTGGAATTTATTTAAATTACCTAACCGATGTATTTAGGTAGCCGTTCCTAGTATTTCTATAATTCAAATTCAGTTTAAATTATTAACAATAGGTAATAAGATTGTGTCTGCTTACCTTTTTCAGTCTCTACATGTGGAAGCTCATTATCGCTAGACGACGCCGTTTTCGCAAATAGTAAAAACATCCACCAAAATTTCATTATAATCATCACAACATGAAAACATCAATATTAAACAAGCACTCAAAAAAAAATCCGCGAAAAAAATATGCAAAAATTGGGTTCCTTTCGCCGCGACTTCGGATCTACGAATAAACTAAGAAATGGTGGTACAGTCTTTAGAAATCCCCGCTTGATTCTATCTAAGGCTTTGATTCTGTGACAGGTGCTTCGAGCTTGGGACCGCCTCTGCAGTTATTAGAGCGAAAATAAAGATGCTGAGATTAGTTTAGACGACATTGTTGACGCTGATTGCAGTCCTAGCCTAGATCTATCATTTATCTCTATAATTTGACAAATCGTCTAAATATCCACTCTGGTTTAAAGCCTTAGTTTTATATTGTCATACATACTTATGCGGAACTTTCAATGAGTTATTCCCATCGACCACTACCAATAGACTCCTAATGAAGGGTCTATAATGTTCACCACACATAGTAGATCTCTATCTCAAAGGACCCTTTCGAATACAACTTTAGTGGGAACCAAGGAGTGGTGCAGTCCGTTACTCGCAGTTTTTTATTTTTTTTTGCTGTTGTCGTGAGAATCGGTTTATAAATGGTGTCATGTTCAATAAAATGGTATGGGAAAAATAATAAAACATCCAGCTACCAGAAAGATGGGATAACTTTCCATCAGTAAGAGATTTAAACTTTCATTTTGACTGTCCCAACTACAAAACATATCTTGGTAGAACTTGTTCGTCAAATAAAACAGGCTCGCGTTGAAGTCTTTTTGCAGTAAAACCAAGATTTTTTTGCGTGTAACAAAACAAAAACTAACCAAATTTCGGTGCGAAAATTCGGTTTTAGTACAGACACTAGCGCCTCCACTCAACTGCACAAATAAGTTGGTTTTAAAACATTATTTTTTTGATGCGGTATACAGGCAAACTATTTGGTAAGGAACAAATTTGTTTGAAATATCGATACAGCGCCCTCACTCAATGGAATACTAATTGTGCTATTTTATCAAAAATATTAAAGTACTACTAGTGTGCTACTAGACCATCGAACTTGGTCCGATGGCGGACAGCGTACCGCGTTCGGTGGTAAAGTGCGCTCTACGCAACAGACGATCGCACGGTCCAGTCGTTTTTGAGCGACCAACTCGGACGGTCGCCGGTCATGGCTCCAATATAAAAAAAATATAAAAATAAAAATGGCGCTGGTATTGGCTACAGCAGCCACATCAAAACTGCCAATAAAAAAGCCCAAAAAAAAGAAAAGAATGGGCAAAATTTTACTTAAAACACAAAGAACAATACAGTCTTATGAAACTTATTAAAGACTTTTAATTATATCTTCGAATGAGCCCTGAATTATATATGTTTTCTCCGTAATATTGATGTCTTGTCGCTCGGACGCTGCCGCCGTTTCGAGCAAGAGGTGTCGCACACTCGCATCAAAATCCAAAATCTGACAGAAATCTAGAATTTCTAAATAATTACAACGAAATTGCATAAAATCCAAAAATCGCAATCCAGGCCAGCGAACTACGATACGTCAAATAATTTGACAGTGACAGATTAGACAGACTACAGCGCCGAACGGTCCGGTGCGCCGTCCATACGATCGAACTTGGTACGGAACGCACCACGTTCGATGTGAAAACCATCGAACCGACCGCACCGATGTTTAATAATAATAATGTGCGGCGGACTGCTCTACACACGATCGAATATGGTACGGAGCGTACCAAGTCCGCTGTGCGGACCGGACCGGGTTCGATCGTCTGTTAATACTGTCAGTAGTGGTGGGGTATAAATGAAAAAAATAATATCGATTCGATAAAACTTAGAACTGACATGTTTTGTATTTTACATTAATGAATTTATTTGTCAAAAAGTATTTTAACTGACTTAAAAAAGGAAGGGTTTGCGTATATTTATTCGTCGATTACTCGAAGACAGCTTGAAGATAAGGTGGGTCCATGAATAAAATTAAACGATGTAAGTCGGCTCAGTGGTTAATTATTTATTATATTTATTTAAAAATAATACATTCGTTGCAGTTTTTTTTTTCTATAATTTTATAATACAAACATCGATAAAATCTATGGTATCTATATTTAGTAATTACTTATTACCAACACTATGACATCGGCAGTTACGCCCCCCGCTACCTCATGATTTGGTGAACTACGTCCTAAACAAAAACGAAGCGATGTTGTATCTATTCGGTTATATGATCGATGGTTATTCCAATCCTGAGCTATTCCATCGTTCTTGTCAAAATTCTTCATTCAGTAGGTAGGTACCTACATACTATAAAAGCCTTCCTCTTAGAGAGTTCGGTTGTTCTATCTTCGTCTACTTTTGTATCTAGGTTACTAGATTTGAATGTAGGTTTGTTTATGTAATTTCGATAGTTAAATACAAATTACTCGTAGATATACTTAAATCTATTTATCTATACTAATGTACTTATTTGTTTGTTTGAACGCGCTAATTTCAGGAACTACAGGGCCTATATTCACTAAGGTTCAAGTCGTTGGGCGCGCGTGATTAGGGACGGAGGGGGGGCGGTTTTTGTATGGAAATCTCGTCCTAATCACGCGCGCCCGACGACTTGAACCTTAGCGAATAAAGGCACTGGTTCGATTTGAAAAAATATTTTTGTGTTGCATAGTCCATTTATCGAGGAAGGCTATATAGGATTATTTTTGTTTTGATAATCCCACGAGATCGGGACTACCGCGGGGTGCAGCTAGTAGTTAGGTAAATCACAAACATTTACCTACCAACCAAATAAAGAGGGAAAGGCACAGGCTAATTTAGGAAGGTTAGTCATAAAGATGCATCAGAAAATTAACGGAAACAATCAAAGCTATACTCGTCTTTTATACCTAGGCTCATTAACTATTTATCTAGCATCTATACGACATCTGTTGCCGGTATGTTAGTAGACTGTGACGTTATTAAAAGGAATTAGGTTACGACGTTTTAAGTAGGTACCTATTTATGTACCTACTTAGGCAAGGTGTAATGACCTTTCTTCTTTGTCTTTTGATAGCTTGATAATATAAGCTACTTGGCCTACTTATTATGCGTTATCTGTGTCCTATACTTAGTGTATTTATTTACCGAAGCGTGGCGTTATCTTGAATTTACCAGATAGATAATGTCAAGTAAAAGTTTTGAACATTCTCCCAGAGAGAGGTTAGTTAGACATAGTTGAGTAAAATTTAATAGCTGTATCAGCCTGACGTTTACACAAACGAATTCCACACCTCTTCTAGTAGGTATTTGGCTAAATTGCGGCTTATTGGCGTGCAGAAGCCGTTATTTAGAAAGAAAAAGAATTTAATGATTGGATCTAAGGCGCTTGCTCTTGCGACTCGAAGACATCAAGTTGGAAACACAGATGCAATTGATTTGTTGGTTGATTGATGTTTGAATATAATACCAGGGGTATTTCTAAAAAAAACATAAGTAGGTAGGTAGGTACAGTCGGCTGCATAACTGCAGCCCCCAGTAGAGTTCGAAACTTAATAATATTGGAATGTTTTCATTCTAATATTTTTTGTTTGATGAATTGATGAGTTAGAAGACTTTAAACTTCAACTAAAGCAGGGGTCTAGAATCTTGTTCGTGTACGGTGGGTCTGCAATTATGCAGCCGACCGTACCTATAAGTAGGCTCCGATTTCCGCATTCAGGCAATCTGGCGTAGATATAAAGATATAGGTAAAAGGGCTTTGCTCATTATTAACGTGACCATTTATTTTTTTACTCAAAACGGGACATCACCATACAAAAAGCGGTAACGTCCAACCCCCTAAACAAAGTCCGATTTTGATAATTTTTGAAAATGTTCTAGATCCAATGAAAAGCTAAGTTTAACCGTTTTTATTTTATAGAAATATTGCCTATGATAAAAGCTATTAGTATCTGAATATCTATATTTTTGACTTAAAAACTTCATCGAGCGTTTCATTTGTTTTTTAATAGACTTAACTGAATTACCAGAAAAGAAAACGTATAAACCTAGAATAAGATGCAGTGAATTCAATTTAAACCATTACCTTCTTATTATATATATGTTTCAGATGAACAAATTTGCTTTAATGCTCTATTAAAGCAAATTTGTTGAGCTATAATAGGTGATTTGGTGATGATTTTAAACTAGCATAAAATCCTAGACATGTCTTTTTATATTGACTTTTGTTGTCAACATTGCTTTTAAAATTGGAATCTGTAGCTGCGTTTTTTCTGATGTCTACAATTTATTCGTTAATGAAAATACCCGTTCTACTGGGTCATAATTTTTGCGCGGATTTTGAAAACGGGACAATTTTGTGTCCCAAGGCTTTTCTTGGGGACAACGGGACAGGAAACCGAAAAAAGGGACAGTCCCGTTCAAAACGGGACGTATGGTCACGTTACTCATTATGCGTAAATAGATAAAGATAACTTTAAGTAAAAGAGCTATCTTGCTATCCATTAAAATTTACTCATAATTTCGTCTTACCAAAATGGCGGTGAAAGACTAAGCCACTAAGCTTTGCTACCTCCAAGGCTACCTACAGAAATGAAAAAGTTTGTAACAAATTAAATGTAAGTATGAGAATTTAATCTACTATATTTTATAGCCCAACCCACTTAAACATTTGTTACATCTATTGTTCAACATCCAAATTATGTAGCTTTAGGTAGGTACCTACTTACAACAAGAGACAGTTTGTGTCTGTTTGTGTAATCGCAGTTGAAACCCATTGTTAAATTTTTCTTATGAAATTTCCGTGAAATAGATGAAATTTGGTGCAAGTAACAAAAAGGTGGGTTTAACTACGTGTGGATAATACATTGCTGTGACTTGGTTTTGGTAAGTAAGTATAATTTAAGTATGATTTTTCATTTTTATATTTTACTAGCTGTTGCCCGCGACTTCGTACGCGTGGTTGTGTATTCTTTTATATACTTTTTTTTTTATTTTATACTAAAACCTTCCTCTCGAATCATTCTATCTATTAGAAATACCGCATCAAAATCCGTTGCATAGTTATACAGGGTTATTGGAAATTATACTAGCAAACCGTTGAGGGCTACTTCTGTGCACCTAACAAACAACTTTTGTTCTAAGACTTTTGGAACAACGGGAAGCGCCTTTGTTTTATACAATGTAGTGACTAGCAGCGCTCCGCGGTTTCACCCGCGTAACTCCTGACACCATGGGAATATCGAGATAAAAAATGTAGCCTATGTTATTCCTAATGAATCAATGTATCCTCATACCAAGTTTCATCAAAATCAGTCCAGTAGTTTCGGAACAGACAAACAAAAAATCTTTCCTCTCTATAATATTTGTACTTACCTAAGTACAATTGTTTAGGAGTTGTCTTCTAACATTATGACATATGATTGTAAATTGAATAGGCTTCGAAACCACTGGACCGATTTAGATGAAACTTGGTATGAGGATACATTGATTCATTGGGAGTAACATACTTTTTATCCCGATATTCCTACGGGTTCGGGATTTACGCGGGTGAAACTGCTAGTAATAAATACGATGTGTTTCAGCGAAGCGGTTTTAATACGAAAGGGGGTTGTTCTAGACGTCTATAAGCGAACGACTTTTGGAAATTCGAACATTTCTTATAGCCCGGCTACACGCTCCGTCTTGCCTGTGAGCATGCCTGCACAAACCAGTTTGCACAGGTAAGCGCGTGCGTGTGGACTCAAAGACGGTAGCTCGCGCAGGCGGCCTGCGTAATCGTTGACATGCTGAAGATTGGACTGCGCGGGCTTGGTTTGCGCGGTTTTGCCTGTAAGCTTACTTGAGCGTGTGGCCTAAAAATTAATGATGTACGCAATTATTCTAGGGAATTTTTAACTGACTTTACAGAATAGTATAAATCGAAGCCGGCGTTGTCGAAAATTAAAAGTAAAGAATATTCCGAGGAACTTTTCTTTTGTTTTGACTTCTGTATTTGTTGCTTATTTACAAGTGAACATTAACATTATCGTGACGTGACCAGCTCTCAAAACACTATGAGGTTTGCACAGTCCAGTTTGCGCGAGCTTACCTGCACGTGTGGCCACCGCACGGTGTTCCGTCTTTTTGTACAGTCATGATTGCACAAACTGGCCTGCGCAGGCAAGACGGAGCGTGTAGCCGGGCCAAGAAGTTATAATCTAATGTTACTAGTAGTTCGCCCCGAACTGAGACCTCACGAGTTTTTTGTACCGATTTTTACTTTTCAGCGTAAAGTATGATATAACGGCGAAATACTTCAAATACTTCGGTCTATCTTGTTTAAATGATAGGTGCCTAGTATCACTATCATCAGACACTGGACATCGCTGACTCTATTATACTTTTAACGAATCCAAACGCGTTAGGCATAGGCTCAGAATACAGAACAAGACTAGGTATCTTGTCTAGAAAATGAGTTCCATAGCCTAATTTTCTTGGTCTCAATCACGTATTTATTTATTTCGCGTTTTATTTATACTCGAGAGAATAAGTACCTACAATGAAAGTAAATCGTGTGTGATTAAAAACTCCTATAGCCTTCTTCCTTCTATATTCCACCATATCGTCAGTAGCTAGAGTACCTACCTACTCATCAAGTAAAGACGACCTAACTTATCTAGAGATGAGTTCATATAGCTTTCTATATATTACTCGGCTATATTACCAAACCCCAGATATCAGTTGCTTGTTTAACACCTAGAGCACACTCATGTGCCTAGAGTGCCTCCTTATCAAGACAACTTTAACGAACATTAACGGTAGACTTATCTTGTCTAGAAGATGAGTTCATATTTCTTTGAAGTTGAGTGCCTTCTTCCACCTCTATCACCAGATCCCAGATGTCAGCTGATTAGCTTCATAAGATATAGCTTCAGAAGCTATAGAATACCTACTTATCAAGGTGCTTTGAACGAGTACAAACATGGATATGACTATCTTAGACTTCTCAAGATCGTTAAGTTCTTATTGTCACCTTTCTCATCGGGTCTTTATCATCAGACTTAACACTAAAAATTTTAGTACGTACCTATGTAGTAAGTATATGTACTCATCTTAATCTAACGAAAGAGGTAAAGAGAAGAGAGGCTCCTCCCTCGATACAAATATATTAGAGAAGTTTGAGACCTATATTATTGGTGGACCTATATGTCCTATAATAAGTCCTAACCTATTATTAAATAAAAATAATAAAAAGATTAGTCACCAGTTTTTTTAATTAGAATCTCTAGATCAGCTAGCAATACTATTTAATATTATTCACCACAATTATTAACCAAACCAACCCTTGATTATGAAATAAATGAATAATTATGAATATGAAACAAAAAGAGAGGTCTGACGATTTATAGGAAAGTAGATTAAGTAGACGCTTTTAATCTACAGTCTTCACCCAAGGTAGGTAAGTAGGTACATCCTGAGTGGCCCAGACGACGTCAACTATAGAAGGATTGTCCAATTTTCGCTTCGGCTTCCGTTAAGCTGATCAATAGCTGGTTCAAGCAGCTACTGATCCTTCGAAGACCATCGAGAACGAACACAAGAGTGCATGACTTTGCACTCTAAACTTTTACGAATTATTTGAATTTTATTTAGGATGACCGTATTATTATATAGATAGGTACCTTTTTTTATCAATTTTAATCATAATATCAAAGCTAATTTAATATGTAATGGTTTTGAAATTATCTGGAAATCATATTTTTTACGACAATGACAGAAAGAAAACATGTCATTTTGATTTTTGACATTGTCATTTTTTAATCATGAAGGTCAAAGCGTTTTTTTCCTTTTTGATACAAATGAGTTTGATATAAAAATGACCGCTGAGACGATACATTCCTGTGGATTCCTTCCAGCTCCATCATCAGATCATTTCCATGGTACCATATTATTGTCACCGAAGTTACGCCCTTTCATTTGATACCCCACTTGGGTATATTTGCCATATAGTTCGCCTGTCATATAGGTAGATCCCCTACTGCACCCCCTATCATCGAAGCCCCCTAACCGATCCCTCTCATGTTCGAACTTAAAAATTCTATGGACCTCAACTACCCGTATACCAAAAGTCATTAAGATCAGAGCAACGGTACTCAAGTTATGGTCGAACAAACATACATAGATACATAGATATATAGATACATAGGTACAACCGACCGACCGTCTCGCCACTAGACCTCTCTCGCTTCGCTCGTTCGGTCAATTAAAAGTACCTATAGTTTAGCTAGATATTTACTATAGCACTTAATATAGAGAAATAACATTACTAGTTATACCCAGAGATATGTCAACCAGAGGTAGATACGTCTTTGCAAAATAAAGTTGGCTACATGAACGGAAGGTAATTGACAAGCGTTGATTCATTCGGGTTCCCGACTCCTTTATGATCACCCACAAGACGTCATTTAAATAATTTTCATAGTTTTTCGCGAGATAACATGCCTTTGTGCGTATTCAGGAGATGTACAAATTATACTGGAAACACATGAGACAAAAACATAATCATTTCATGCGTAATTAACAGTGTAATTTATTTAAAATTATTTCAACAACAACATTTTCAACATATATTTTAGTTGTTTGCTAGGGGAGACTGGGGTAAAAAATCTACAAAATTTATTTAAAAATAAATATTGCAGGACAATCTACACATCGCCATCTAGCCCCAAGCTAAGTAACTAGACTTGTGTTATGGGTACTTAGACAACTTATATACTGCTTAAAAACTTTTCTTTTGTAAATACATACCTATAAAACATAGAAACAACCAGACCACAGACAAATATCTAAGCATAAATACTTGTCTGAAGCGGGAATCGAACCTGCAACCCCGTGTTTGGCAGTCCGGCAGTTCGGATGACCATTGAGCCAACTGGGTCGTTATTTGTTTTCAATTATTTGTTTGATTATTATTATTATTATTTATTAATACAAAGGTTTGTATGTGAGTAGGTATGTAAATGTGTGTGTATCAAAGTACGTATATTATTCCTACACGCATAAACTACTTAACAGATTGCGATGAAACTTGGTACGTACTTATTGGTTGTAGATGTTGGATGAAGTAGATAGGCTACTATTCATCACGATATTCTCGCGGAATAGGGCGGGACTACGCGGATAAAATGGGGCAGGTACACCTAGGGATTTTAATATTGTTCATATTCGATTACATTTTACCTAGTGACGGTTTAATGAAACAAAAATGGGTTAAAATAATCAGGACTCAAAGATACGAGGATGATTGGATGCCGAATAGATATTCAAAAACGTGCTCGATGTAATTAAAAATAAATTAGTTTCATTTTAAAATAAGGTATTTGAGTAAAAATTTATTTGTTAAATTATTTTATTAAAAATAAATGCTAAGAATAAAAAAGTTTTGACTTTTGAATTTCATTTAACTAATTATTCATTATTTTTATTTTTCCTAATACAATTAATTTACACAATCAATTTGGTTTATGTCGAACTTCTGCCTCCCCAAATCTGAAAAATATTCAGATTACTTGAAAAAATAAACCACTGGTCCACTGATTGCCCCATATCCCCTCAGGTACTTTCTGACATGCACGATGACACGCATTCTAATTATAGTGACATCTCTTTCTAACATTGCTCAAGTCCCATTGTCGTGGACATTATAGAAAGAGATAACCTTCTTTTCGTTCAATTTTTTCTAGCATAAATGTAGATTTGTATATGTCATAGTTTGTGTCACATTAAAGTACTGCGAAGTTCGAACATAACCACTCTATAACTGTTACATTCTCTCTGGTTATACCTAGTCAGTTTAGTTCTCTAGCTCTAGCTATTAATATTTGAACGCCATCTGTAGGTATCGCAGAGTTCGCTTGTACTTATATTACCACTAAGACCCATTGTAATTACCGAATTCTTGGACAAATACCTAAATACTTACTTAAAAGTTTTGTATGAAACTGCTGATTTTCAAGTAAAAACTCCCTCAGAATTATCGAAAAAAAGTTTGAATTTCCAAAAGTCGTAGAACAAAAGTTGTTCGCCTAGACGTCTAGTCTAGAACAACCCCCTTTCGTATTAAAACCCCTTGGCTGAAACACACTGTAAGTATAGAATAAGTATGGGTAGTTGTGGTTACTAACTCTTCCTTTAAATTATAGTTAAAGATATTGGTACAGAAATTTTGAAGGCCTTGTATTTCGTAGAGCACTAAAAACACTATTGTTATGTTGTACTTGAAATATACAATAGGTGTACGATAGGTATGTATGTGAATCGATGTAAACAATCCACGCTAGACGCTAGCTAGGGTCATAGAGAACAATGTCATTGTGACTTTATCAGATTGAGCAAGTTTGAAGACGTTTAAATTATAGGTTAGTATACCTAAGTCATTGAATAGAAAGGACATCTTTTTTTTTCAAGGAAGGTTAAACCATTGACTTATTACTTGCGTCTAGCTATAGTAAACAAACAGTTTGCGTTGCAGGCGGTTGTAAAAATTCAAAATGCACAGAAAAAAAAAGGTTTCTTGATGCAAAAAATTCTTTTCATAAAACAACAAGTAATTATTCTTTTGCGTCTATAGGGCGAGGGTTATTTTTGCTTCAAAAAATCTTTTAAGCTAGGTATTGCATAGCTTTTATCGCGGGCTTTGTGCGCGGCAACCGAATCAAGAAATTCCGTAACGAAAATAAAACCTAACACGCCCCACTCCGCCTACCATGTATTTTTCTAAGTTAGTTGTAGCATTTATAAATTATCCCAACTAATAACATCTCTTTTATCTACACTTCTACACTTATAATATTATAAAGAGGAAAACTTTGTTTGTATGTTTGTTTGTTTGTACTGAATAGGCTCAAAAACTACTGGACCGATTTTAAAAATTCTTTCACCATTCGAAAGCTACATTATCCACGAGTAACATAGGCTATATTTTATTTTGGAAAAAAATAGGGTTCCGTAAGATATTTGGGTTTTTCGGACACAAGGTGTAAAAAATCAACCAGAAAAGTTACTTATTTTGCGTACGCTGCCTAAACTATAAAAGATAGAACCATAAAATGTTCTAATTAATTGTAGATCTTATAAATATCTACAAAAAGTCCGCGACACACTATACCCATCTATGTCGAGTGAGGCACAGCAACCATTTTTTTATTTAAAAATCTTGAATTTTTTTTGGACTACATTTAAACGCGTTTATTTTACTCATGCTATTAATCTTTATCAAAATAAATGATTTCATCACTAAGAACAGTTTATGGAGATAATATTTGGTCTTTGAATGATTAAAATTGGACGTTTGGTTTTGAAGTTATGGCGAAATTAAAATATTACGATTTCTGCTGCACGGCCCGTTGCGAAGTGGGCGTCACCAAGGGGGGGGTGCGCGTGCGGGAGGGGAGTTTAGATCTATGAGTAAGGTACCCGCGCGGCTCAGTCGCGAGGTCGGCTCCCTACGCAGCGGTCGTGCGCGAAGTCTAATAATTTTCGTGCGATTTTTTTTAGATTTCGTTCTTAAAACTACACCTACGCAAAAGTTCTTCTCAGAGCTAAACAAAAGTTCTTTTCAGGGCTAACCAACAGTTCTTTTCAGGGCTAACCAACAGTTCTTTTCAGGGCTAAACAACAGTTCTTTTCAGAGCTAGACTATTACACGCTATTAACATTTTCTTAAACATTTGAAAATGCCTAAGAGAGCCAGGTCTCAACTTTCTAAACATAGTTCTCAAGCACGGGCAGCAAGAATACGTCGTATGGGAGAATCTTCACGTGTCGTCAATGTTACTGTCGGTGTCTGTGAATTGACCTGGGAATCATTTTGCTGACCGTGTCTTTCCTGGGTAGGCTTTTTTTTTAATTTAATATTAATAAAATAAATGCCCAACGAAGTGGGCACGGGTCAGCTAGTTTATTATATTATTGTTGCGGACGGCTACATTAGGCTAAGGTTTAGAATAATTTTAGTCTTAAGATCATTTGTGTTAATATAGTTGATAAGGTTAAAACTCTGTTAATTAAGGAACTTTAGAACGTAAGCTATGTTTGTAAAATAAAATACCACGAGTCGGTATTAGAACAAAGGAGCCAGATGCGCCCCGGCCGGCAGGATAGACCGTTATCCGGCCGCCTATATAACGCGGGCCGGCCGGGACGCATCACGCATTCCACTACGAGCCTCCGACCAAGGAACAATAAACGAACACGAACTACAAACAACGAGCATCTTTCATTTGACCGAACCAGCGAACATATACAGTCCACCGAACGAACCACGACCATTAAGTATTAGAACCACAATAATTATAATGTAAATAAAACTTTCTTGGTTATTTATGCCTATCAAAAACTGCTATTCTAAAGGGCAAAGTTTCGAACAGTTAGCTCGCTTTCCTGTTGTCCTATTTCCTTTGGAATTTTTACACATGTCAGCATCAAAATTTAGAATTTAAAAAACGTCGACTTTTATCCCCCATAACTTTTAGATGGCTTAACCGATTTCGATCAAACATACTTAGGACTACTCCCAACTAATTAACCTTTTAAACAAAAGAAACGAAATCAAAATCGGTTCAGCCGTTCGGGAGCTACGATGCCACAGACACACAGAGACAAGTCAAACTTATAATACCATACATATACAGTCCACCGAACGAACCACGACCATTAAGTATTAGAACCACAATATTTTCTGGTCCTCTACGAGCCGGATTATCAAGCAACTTCGTTTCGTCACAACGACCATCTCACCGAACAAGATGGTCACCACAAGGAGCCAGTGTGACGCGGCGGAGCTTGAGAGGCGTCGCGAGGAGGAACGACGCGTCACAGAGGAGCGCGAGCGTCGGCTGTCCCTCGAACCGCCGGCGTCACCGTCGACGCAGCAACAGCCAGGCCCTTCTACCCGTCGCTACGTCGAGCCTAGCACACGGTCACCGGCAAGATCAATACGAAGCCAACGAACCAATAGCTCTACCCTGCGTCTTCGCTTAGCGGAATTTCAGGAAGCTGAAAAGCTTGCTGAAATTACGCGAAAGCAGATGGAGATAGAGGAGAAAAAACTGGCCTTGGAAGCGGACCTAATAAGGAAGAAGGCGGCCGTAGAAAAGGCCACGATCGAGGAAGAGGAAGGCAGCGTACGCGACGACGCAGGTAGCGTACACAACAGGGTGGGCGAGTGGCTACACAATACCCCGCTACTACGGGGGGAGCGGGAGGGGCAACACACTTCAACCCGTCCGCGAGAAAGGGAACGCAACGCTGAGTCACGGCGGGACCGGACCGATCGGTCTCGCACACCGAACGACATCGAAGAACTTACAAAAGTTCTCAAACTGAACGCGGACCAAGAGATGACCCGAACACGGCCCGAGCTGCCTGCCTTCGACGAACTGCCAGCCCAATGGCAGTCATTCAAAAGGATCATGCAAGAGTCTACTCAGCGATTCAACATCACGCCTGCGGAGAACATGCTGCGCCTACAAACGTGCCTTAAAGACAAAGCCCGCGAAGTCGTGTCGGGTGCACTATATTCAGCCAAAGACCCGAACGAAGTGATGGAAATCCTTGAGCAACGATTCGGGATGCCCGAGATAATAGCCAAGAAAGTCTTAGATGACATACGGAGGCTACCAAGACCGAGCAACGACCCAGAGGAACGAAACGACTTCGCTGTCACCATTCAAAACTTTGTGCGAACGTTGGAAAATCTGGAACAGCCACAACACCTATACAACCCTCTGCTGGTGGAACAAATATTAAACAAAGTACCCGATCAAACTGAACACTGGCTCGCACACACAGAGAGGGAGGAGGCATCAACATCCGAACCGCAAGTTATATCGCTGTCCCGCTTCCTCGTGCAACGGGCGAAAAATGCCATGCGGCGACTCTACGGCAGCAGCGGACTAACTTTAAACAATACGAACGTCCGAACGAGACCCGGCAACACATCGAGCTCAGCGCCGAGGCCCGCCAACACAATAGGCGGGGCGAAGAAAAAGACGGCGGTGTACGCGACCAACGCGACGGAACAAGCCGACCGCTGTCCGAACTGCGAGGGCGCGCACACACTACACCGGTGTCCGGGCTACAAGGCACTAGAGGTAGCTCAACGATGGAAATTGGTCCAAGAAAAGGGGCTTTGCTTTCGGTGCGTCGAGAAAAAACATCGTCGGGCGTTCTGCAAAGCAAAGCTCTGCGGCGTGAACCAGTGCCGCCATTCTCACCACGCGTCCCTACATCAGGACGCCACCGAACCGGCCGCGCGACCCGCGGCCCCACCCCAGAACAAGATGAACGAAGACTCAGTGGTACTAGCGGTAGCGTCTCCCATCGCTACCACTTCGAACACCGTACTACTGAAAGTCTGCCCCGTGACCGTATCGGGGCCCCGAGGAGAGGTAGAGACGTACGCGCTGCTCGACGACGGCGCGGCCATGACGCTCATCGACCACGAACTAGCGAAGAGCGTCGGTGCGGACGGACCGACGCAACCCCTCTGCATGAGCGGCGCGTGCACGAACATGTCAACGGAGGAGAACGACAGCAAACTCGTAACGGTACATGTGCGCGTGTGGAAGATCGAGTCAACCCACCTCGCCTCTACAAAATGACCAGTATGATCTTCGGCGCGGCGAGCTCGCCGTTCATGGCGCACAGCGTACGCAACCACAATGCGTATGCCCACGCCGAGAGCCACCCACGGGCGCTAGTGGCTATCACCAACAGCCACTACATGGATGACTTCGTAGACAGCTACAGCGACGAGAACGAAGCCCGCCTCACCATCAAAGAACTCCGTGCGGTTCACGCCGTCGCCGGCTTCACGCTGCGTGGGTGGAGCTCGAACAAACCTAAGGTGTTGGACGACGTGCCCGCCGAACTACGGGCAACTGAGCTCACCAAACTGGGGGGAGCAGGCTCCGAAAGCAAGATCCTTGGACTCTGTTGGAACGCCAGGAGGGACGAGCTGGGCTTCAACACCGCGATGCCTCGTGTACCAGCCGACGTGCGCGCCCTACGACGCGCGCCTACAAAGAGGGAAGCGCTCAGCGTGGTCATGTCGATCTATGACCCGCTCGGGCTGCTCAGTCAGTACACGGTCAGGGCGAAGATCATCCTCCAGAGCCTGTGGCGCCTACAGATGCCATGGGACGAACCCATCCCGGACGAAGAAGCCGAACAGTTCGCGGCCTGGCTACAACAGCTAGACGAAGTCACTGAACTACGCCTCCCTCGAAGCTACGCGCTCGAGGGGCACCGAGTCATCGAGCTTCACGTCATGTGCGACGCCAGCGAACAGGCGTACGCAACCGTGGCGTACTGGCGAGCCACGCGTCGCGACGGCAGCGTCTCCATCGCCTTGGTCGCTGCTAAGGCCAAGGTGGCGCCGCGACGCACGCAGAGCATCCCGCGCCTCGAACTACAGGCGGCGGTGATCGGCGCGAGGCTCGCGAACACCATCAAAAAAGAACACCGCCTCGAAATTGCGAGAACCACCTACTGGACGGACTCCGCTACGGTGGTCCATTGGATACGGAACGACGCGCGGCGGTACACACCTTTCGTCGCACACCGGCTCGGCGAGATCGCGGAGCTCACGCACAGAAACGAGTGGCGTTGGCTACCCACAGAACACAACGTAGCCGACGACGCCACAAGACTGAGCTGCGCCCCAATCACCGCCGACGACCGTTGGTTTCAGGGACCCCGCTTCCTACTAGACCCAGAAGCAGAGTGGCCGTCGCAGCGTGGCCTAAGCAACGAGGACGACGAGGTCCTGCACACCACCGAGCAGGACGAGCGGCAGCTTCCCGACAGTTGGCTGCCCGACCCGACCCGCTTCTCTACCTACGAGAGGCTAGTCAGGGCGGCCGCACGAGTGTTGGCATTCACCGATATGTGCCGACGCCGAGCGGCGCGCCTCGAGATGGACCACATCGAACGAGCGGAGAAGGCTGTCCTACGACGCGCACAGGAGGAGAGCTTCGGCGCCGAGCTACGCAAGATCGAGGCCGCTCGTCCCATCCCTAGGACGAGCCGCCTCTACAGACTCGACCCGGTGCTCGAGGACGGCCTACTACGAGTACGGGGACGGATCGAGGCGTCAACGGCGCCCGCTGAAACGAAGCGCCCGGTGATCCTGGACGGGCGGCATCACATCACCAGACTCCTAGTGCTGAGGGAGCACTGCGCCGCCGGTCACGCAAACCGCGAGCGCGTGACCAACGACCTACGGCAGCGGTACTGGGTCATTCACCTACGGCCCACCGTACGCGCTGTCGAACACCGATGCGCCCTGTGCAGGGTGCGCAAGGCGAGACCTCGAGCGCCGACGACGGGGGACCTGTCGAGGGCCCGACTGGACCCTTTCCACCGCCCGTTCACGAACTGCGGTCTGGACTACTTCGGGCCCATGACGGTGAAGATTGGACGGCGCCGGGAGAAACGCTGGGGCGCCCTGTTTACGTGCCTCACGACACGAGCGGTGCATTTGGAGTTGGTTGAATCCCTTTCAACCGACTCCGCCCTCATGGCACTACGGAGGATGGCGGCGCGGCGGGGATGGCCCCTGCTAATGTACTCCGACAACGCCACGAATTCCCGCGGGGCCGACCAGGAGCTGAAGAAGGCCTACGCGGAGTGGGGACCAGCGCTACGAGACGAGGGCCTCCTCCACCGGATGAGGTGGTACTACATCCCGCCGGGAGCACCGAACCAAGGCGGGGCCTGGGAGCGGCTGGTGCGCTCAGTGAAGACGGCGTTGGCGGCGACACTGCGTGAGAAGGCGCCGTCCACCGAGGTACTACAGACAGTGTTGGCTGAGGCTGAGCATTCCATCAACGCTCGCCCGCTGACCCACGTGAGCGTGAGCCCTCATGACCCGGAGGCGCTCACGCCCAACCACTTCCTGCTAGGATCATCGATGGGCCTACCCACTACGGGCCCTTGCGACGAGGCGGACCGACGCGTCTGGCGGACCAGCCAGGCACTCGCCGACTCATTTTGGCCGCGCTGGGTGCGCGAGTACCTACCCACCCTGGTGCCGCGAGGAGAGCCTTCTGACCTCACGAAGGGGCTCCGAGTCGGTGACGTCGTCGTGGTGGTCGACCAGGCGTTGCCGCGGAACGTGTGGCCGATCGGGATCATCGAACGGCTCTACCCTGGACCTGACGGCGGCGTGCGGGTCGTGGACGTGCGGACTAGAACGGGCGTTTTCAAGCGCCCTACGAGCAAACTCGCCGTCCTGGTAAAAGAAGAAGAGGCTGCGCAAGCTACGCCGGGGGGAGAGCTGTTGCGGACGGCTACATTAGGCTAAGGTTTAGAATAATTTTAGTCTTAAGATCATTTGTGTTAATATAGTTGATAAGGTTAAAACTCTGTTAATTAAGGAACTTTAGAACGTAAGCTATGTTTGTAAAATAAAATACCACGAGTCGGTATTAGAACAAAGGAGCCAGATGCGCCCCGGCCGGCAGGATAGACCGTTATCCGGCCGCCTATATAACGCGGGCCGGCCGGGACGCATCACGCATTCCACTACGAGCCTCCGACCAAGGAACAATAAACGAACACGAACTACAAACAACGAGCATCTTTCATTTGACCGAACCAGCGAACATATACAGTCCACCGAACGAACCACGACCATTAAGTATTAGAACCACAATAATTATAATGTAAATAAAACTTTCTTGGTTATTTATGCCTATCAAAAACTGCTATTCTAAAGGGCAAAGTTTCGAACAGTTAGCTCGCTTTCCTGTTGTCCTATTTCCTTTGGAATTTTTACACATGTCAGCATCAAAATTTAGAATTTAAAAAACGTCGACTTTTATCCCCCATAACTTTTAGATGGCTTAACCGATTCCGATCAAACATACTTAGGACTACTCCCAACTAATTAACCTTTTAAACAAAAGAAACGAAATCAAAATCGGTCCAGCCGTTCGGGAGCTACGATGCCACAGACACACAGAGACAAGTCAAACTTAAAATACCCCGTTGTTTTTTGCGTCGGGGGTTATAAATGTTATTTAGTAAAGACAACTAGGTACTAGACCGATTGGTAGTGACAAAGGAAAGTTTTTTTAGATTGTCACTAGTGGTAATGCCACGGGTAATACCTACTTAAACGGAATTGATTGTATTGCAAGAGGTAATTACTGTATATAATTATTTTGCATTTTTATTTATTTATTGTTTGGGTGTGTATGAATGTACCACGGGAATGTACGACGACGCACGACACGGTAGCGGGTTTGTCCGGAAGACCAGCGCCGCAGCCAAGTTACGCTTGACTGTCGCTTACAGCTGAGGTCGACCCATTTGTGGCAGCACATAGCTTCATAAATAAATATTTTATTATTTGTTTCTTACAGCATCAACAGCACTTAATGAATACCTACTAGCTATTAGACGTTATACAAAACATACTAATGCCAATAACAGATGTTCATAAGTAATGTATGTTTTTTTGACGTGATAACGTTTTATACATTGGTGAACACCTGCAATCTCAAAAAAGTGTGACGTCACGCGTCGTTAATGGAACGCCTCATGTTATTGACAAGGTAACTATAGCAACGTTTTATCGTTGCCATTGTTAATGTTTTCTTATGACGTTATCACGTAAAATTATCGTCCGGAAACAGACTTTACACACAACCATTTTTCTTTATTTCTTCTTTGTGTAGGTTACCTATTTCTTTGTGTGTGTAAATTTAAAAATTGTCGTGTGCCTGTACCAAATAAATGTTTTTCTTTTTTTCTAATTCGTAATGGAATCTGTTGAAAATAATCCGATGTTATCGCTAATCCACTGTGTAATATTAATTATCTTTTATCATGTCGGATGGTGCAAGTCGGTCGCCATTGTAGCCGAACAATGGTGAAAGTCCACTTGGGGGCTTCATAATACGGATTTATGCTGGCTACAGGAGCTAGGTTTTGTATGCTTTACGTTTATTAGATTGCAATGGTTTCGTAGATCAGTCGGGTTATTGCAACAACAACAAAAATAGGTAACACTTTTTAGGGTTCCGTACCCAAAGGGTAAATATATACGGGATATACCGCCATTTTGACGCTAATGTTAGGGACATTAGCGTCAAAATGGCGGGACCACTGTCTGAATTAAAAAAATTATATTGTTAGTTATACTACTGATTCACTACTATTTGATACCTCAAGTTAAAAATTTGCTACCTCTTTCGTTCTTAATAAATAAAAATTAAACTTTGGTCCCGCCACTTTGACATCAAAATGGCGGGACCACACGAACTGTCTCGCTGTATCTTCGTCTGTCCGTCACCAAGCTGTATCTCATGAACCGTGATAACTAGACAGTTGAAAATTTCCCAGATGATGTACAATACATATTTCTGTTGCCGCTATTAACAAATACTAACAACAGAATAAAATAAATATTTAAGTTGGACTCCCATTAACTGTATACAAATGGAACCCTTCGTACGCTAAATCCAAATAGGATTCGCAGCCCCGGATCTTCAATTTTTTTTAGGCGGGGCAAAAATTGAAAATTGCCGCCCCGCCAACTTTTATTTATTTTTATTATTATTATCTTTATTGATTGTCCACTAATTGAATGACTTTCGAAAATAATGGATCCATCGCTGTTCTTTCTGTGTTAAGCCTATTTATTTCTTGTTTGTTTCTTTGGACAAATGTTTTTACAGTGTAAATGAATTTTTAAATGAAAAATGAATCTAAAACTGACATATATAATTTTTAATTTTATTTGACATTTATATTAATAGTGATTCCATTCTTTTTAATTTGACACTATATATTGAATCGGACCTGGTGCAGTGCTCAATTATTGTAAATCTTATTTAAAATTTATGATTAATGTATTTTTAAAGTCACTTTATATTTTTAAGTCATATCCTACCCACATAATATTTGTACACCAGATGACTGGTAGAATGTAAGCACGTACTAACCATACTAACATCATACATATGTAAACTACATTCTAGACAAATAAAATATTCTGATTCTGATTTGTTTACCTATTTATTTATTTTTTGTACTTACCCCTGGGTATGGTTCGAGTTGATATAAAAATAACCATTCTGTACTTTTACAATAATGTATTCTGTGGTCAAAGTTAAGTAAATAATGAGTTGAGTATTCGCCTATAAAGTGTGAATTTAGCCGCCCCCTGGAGCCCTATTTTTGAATCGTTCGCCCTGCGTCGAGCGCTCGATTTCTACTGATGTTCGTTCGACATCGGAAATTCGCTATTTTTGAATCGCTCCATCGTAACGAGTGGTCTCCACCACTCGTCGCCGACAGGCGAGTGGTAGAATAAACATCAAACAATCATAGTCAAACATTCGGAAACGGTCTTTGAAAAATATTTATATCTTTTGGGATAATTTCGGATGTCCGGTGGTAATTACCGCTTTTCAAATAACTGCGTAAAACGAATAAAAATTGACATTTTAAATTTCGACGACGAACGATTCAAAAATACAGTTAATTTGTGTCATGCGCTTGGAAGTCGAGCGTGACTTGTATGCGTATACGACGAAGCTTTGTCACACGAGCGATTCAAAAATAGAGCCCCTGGACGTGGGGGCGTGGGCCCCGGTCTGCCCCCCCCTAGATCCGGGGCTGAGGATTCGTTTCTTAATTGATTCCGATTGCCCCTAGATTGTATGTTTTTTTAACTTCGAAGCTCGTTGAGCACGACCCAGGGGACACGTGCAGTGTTAATAATAGCTTTCTGAAAAACAATTTGATTTTTATTCATTTTGACGAAGAAATGTTTACGAAATTAGGTTTATTGACTCGCTGAGAAGCAAAATGTGTGTGAACACCTACTCGCCCACCCTAAGCGTTGCGGGTTCGATTCCCGCCTCGGACAAGTATTTAGGTCTAGATATTTGTCTGTGGTCTGGTTGTTTATATGTATTATAAGTATATATTTGCAATAGAAAAGTATACCTATACTATAAGTAGTATATTTGTTGTCTAGCACCCATAACACAAGTCTAGTTATTTAGCTTGGGGCTAGATGGCGATGTGTGGAATGTCCTGCAACAATTATATTTATTTATTTACTTTTTTTACAAGCTGTCCCGGCAAACGTTGATTTTTTTATTTTTCCCCCCGTAAGAACCAACCTCGTACCTAACCTACCTTATGGAAAATTCTAAAAAAAAAAGAATTAGCGAAATTGGTTCAGCCGTTTTCTCGAGATTTGCGCTTATAGCTGTATACGTACAGTATGCGTCATAAGTCCACTATCAGTTTGCTACAATAATATTATGAACACAAGTATTGGACTTACGACCTTCTTATAATAGACGTTACACACAAACATAAATACTTGATAATTAAAAGTACCTACTCAGTGTGATTATTATTTTCAACATGTTAGCTACCTACCTATGTCTTTAGTTGGCCGAGTGGTATAAGCCGCCATCCGCTACACCAACCGAGACGTGGCGTGGGTTCGATCCACAGGTTACGTTGTTACAGGTAATGTTCAAATAGTGCTACACAGGATTGTAAACGTTACGGTGGCGTGACGGTGCACTTTTGAGCGTCGATTGCACTTGAGATATATTTCCTAGCAACTAGAGATATAAAAGTCTACCTATAGACATAGACAAGAAGTTACCTATATCAACATCTAGCCATGTTAGTCTATGCATCTAGCTAAAGTAAGTAAGTAGGTATGTTGCCTTTGTCTAGTTTACCTAACTACTTGCTACTACGACCACCTACGACTTTGTAAGACCATCCCGTTGAATTCTTTTTTAAGACATTTGTCTTTTCTTATAAAAGACATCAACGCAGTACAGTCATTATAATGATGATTATAATTTAGGCACTTGATTATTATGAAGGACCAGTTAGTTAACTTCTTATCTAAGTTTTACCTAAGTACCTATTATTGCTATCAATAAATCACTGCGTAAAGCGGCTACGTATTACCTACCTTCATAATATTACGTAATTGAGAAGTTAGACGTGCTTAATTAGTCTATGGTAGAGAGTGTAGCCTACCTAAAAGGTAATAGTTAAGTAAGTATTTGTATTTCGTTATATTTTGTCATTTTAATATGGTCCTACTGTATTCTTGGTTGGACCTTGCTTTGGGCCCCCTTAAAGCAGAGGACCTGTAGCACGTCGTCGCAACTAAATACTAAAATGCAGGCTAGATAATAGCTCTAGGTAGGTACCGACGTGGTAAGTACCTAGACGTACCTACGACTAATGATCGATGGTCATCGAATCCCTACAGAGAGTAGGTACCTATTGAATATTACTACTGCGCACTCTCAGTTTACCGTGTCTATAAATAAACTGACGCGTGACGTCGTGTGATTGGATGCTGTGCAAGTACCAAGTGCAAACTGCGCACAGTAAATATTTCTGTTCAATACATTGCAGCCCCGCCCGCCCCAGCTGCCTCAGCCCAGCCAAGTTTACTTGCATCGTATTCAACAGATAAACCTATGTATACATATCTCTATGTATATGATAACATGGAACCTACAAAGTAAATTTCGTTTTAGTTTACATTGACGCTGGTAGATGGTACTAAAATCGGCGTATTTTATCGTTTAAAATCATGTTTAATCTTGATAATAAGTTAAATATTTGCTGAATAAGTATATTTGTACCATATTTTGAATAATTAAGTTATTAAATTTCCTGTATTTGCTGTAGAAAAGTTAAAAATAATTTGAAGGTGCTTAAACTTTCCAATAGATGTCGTTAGTTGTAGCAGAATGTAATTTATTTGACAGCTACTGATAATCATCTGTCTCTTTCAGTCATTATTTCTCGTTGTAGGTACCGATACTGTGTGTGAAGTCATTTGATGTAAAGTTATTTAATTTTTCAATAAAGCTTGTAATTTAACTAGTTTTAAGTGTATTTATGTGTTCTACGAATCTTTATCTTTGTTAAAATATGTGGTGTGAGGTAGCAATATGCGTGTTAGTGGTAAAATAATGGATCGGTGTAACATTGAATGTATCGGCAAGGTAACCGAAGATGTTCCTATTACAATGAGACAAAAGGCTCGTCCTTCACACATTAGTAGAGCATCGTTGTGCAAACAAGCCTGTTATCTGCACGCTGCGTACATTTAGAGGTGATTATGGCAATGCTAATGATGTTTACACACTGCATGTAAGTACAAAGTATAACATACGTTCATACGTTGAAGTCTCTTCTATCAAGTACTTACCTATCTAACCGGTGGTGGTGGCGGGTCTATCGCTTGATAAAACTGTATATTTTTATGAAGAAAGTTCATGCTTATTAACAGCGTAGTTTAATCATGGCTAACGCAAAGAGTAGACTAAAGGCACCCAAAAGTGCAACTACTAAGAGAGGCCGGGGTAAATCCAAACGGAAATTGAATAAAGATAAACAATCTACAGATTCCAAGACCAGTCCTGAGGATAATGTTGTCATGAGGAGACCGAGTAACTTAAAAACTTTAACGACAGAGGAAAAAGTAACATATTTGCTACAAAACGGACATTTGCTTAAAGATCAATTCCATGTGAAACCTCCACCGAAGCCTCCTAAACAGAGAGAATCAGCTTTCGCGAAGCCTAAACCGTTATCTCCAACAGAAAAGTTGTTAAAAAACATACCAATCATATCACCAGATGGTAGCATCAAACGTAAGACACGAAGCAACTTACGGTTGATCGATGACATACTTAAAGGTGAACTTATGATCAACAACAATACCAAACCAAAAAAAGCTACTGAAACCCAACAAAAGGGGCAATCGGTGAACAACAATAATGAATTAGGAATAAGTGATCAAAATGATAAAAAAAAATTGAATAATGATAAGAAAAAATCATTAAATAAAACCAAAGATTCCAAAATCTCATCCAAGTCTAAAAGTATCAAAAAAGATACAGCCAAAAGGAAAAATCAAAATAAGGATCAAGTCAACACCAAAGGTAAAACCAATTTGAAAACAAAGCAAGTCACTCTGAGCAATGGATTAGTGCTAACTTTAACATTATTCCAGTGTGACTATTGCAAAAAGATGTTCAGCGGCAAATCATCCCTCCGTAGACACATCTACGGTCACCTAAAAATTTCATACAAACCTCATACTTGCAAGAAATGCCCGAAGAAGTTCCGCAACAAAGTCACTCTCCAACACCATTTGGAAACCCATCACTCTTCTGACACTCCATACCTCTGCAATATCTGTGACAAAACCTTCACTTTGGAGGAAAATCTAACTTTACACTTAGCGACTCACGTCAAAAACGAAAATTCATACAAATGTATGTACTGCGACAAAAACTTTTCATACAATGTCTTGCTGATGCAGCACGAGAAACAACATCTGGTGACTGGTCGCTATCAATGTACGATATGTAGCATGAGCTATGATTGTCGCAATCATCTATCCATGCATATGAAGAGTCATTTGAAAATCAAAGATTACATCTGTCAGTACTGCGGAAAGGAATTCCAGAGGATGAACTCTATGAGGCGGCATGTACAAATATGTCATGGTGGGCACAGAATACAGTGTCCTATTTGTAAGAAGAAGTTGAAGGGTCATCTTACTGAGCATATGCGGACACACAAGCAAGCTCGGCCGCATGAATGTGACCAATGTGGGCAGCGTTTCACGCAGTCCACTCAGCTGACGGTTCATAAGAGATCTCATAGTGGCGTAAAACCTTACACCTGCAGGATCTGTGAACGTCCTTTCACACATTCTAATGCTTTGATGTTGCATATTCGACGCCATACTGGCGAGAAGCCGTTCTCTTGCGCCATGTGCCCCATGTCGTTTTCCCAGTTGCCGCATATGAAGGCTCATATGCGGAATATACATGGCAAATATCTTCCATATAAATGTTCTAAATGTAATCAGTTTTTCAAGCTGAAGACTGAATTGGAGACTCATTCGAAGACTTGCACTGTCGGTGAACGCGAGCTGACGTTCGAAGAGAGGATCCAGGCCTCCGTGCAGTGCGAGGAAGTGGAGGTCGAGTCGCCGATGACCCTCTCCCGTATGAGGTTCCTTCTCGCCCTCTTATTCACAATGATCGCTACCAAAGAAAAACTCAAATTCTTAGGTAAATATCTTTCTTTCTACCTTACACTACACTCATGATTCTAGCACAGTTTTCGTGTGGATCGCTTCCTGTGTGTGCGCCAATAACGGGCCTCCATTCTGATTCCTTACACAATTCATAAGTCATTTACGACATACAACAGAATCCCTTCATAAAAAAAACTAGTAGTTCTAATCAAAGACTCCTTCCTCCGTACATAAGACATCAACGGGTTTCCATGCAATAGGTTTTAAGTCTCGCATTAGTGGGGTCATTGATTTAATGGTTATAACAAGGTTGAACAATAACAATGCACTGTGTCATTGAAAAGCCAAGTGCGGTGATACAGAAAATCAATACAAAGCACATCAGTGCTTTAATATGAAATTATACTTAACTGGGTTACGAAATAGGTATTTGTGTGTACCTACTAGTGTGCTTATGTGACGTACATCGTGTGTTTTATGTAGCACGTTTTCCACAGCTTTAACCATCATGATTAGCGAACATCTAGTCATTGTAGGCGCAGGAGTTCCGGCGTTTTCTCGGGTAATGTTCGACGAGTGAGTTTCATTTCTCATTGTGTTGTAATTGGTGTTGGGCGGTGACGGCACGATACGTTTATGGGCATTAAGGAACTGTAAATTTTATTTTTAGGTGAATAAGGTGCTTTTCTTCTTGAAGAAGCGGTGGCGGAGTTAATACCTTCGAGTTAATCTCAATTGATAATCAGCTTTGTCCTGTATATAATGAGCTTTTCTTGCCCCGTCATTATTTAGAGGTACATGTAAACTCATACAGGTTTTTATGACAGGGTTTAATAAACGGCTCATCGATGACCTGCTCGTGGAATCTCTCGAAGCGATGGGTGAGACGCCCTGCAAGGATGCCTCCTTGCAGCCCATCAAAAGACTGAGGTTGAACATTCAACTTCTGTTAAACGGAACTATACCCAAAGATCAAATGGAAAAGTTTCAAAAGGATAAGAAGTCAACTGAGGAACTTCTGGAACTTTTAACTGATGAGAAGAAGAAGGAAGAATAGGTATGGCTATCGGCATAAGACTTGAGCGCTGATTGCTAACCGCGTAGAATACTGCGCTCAAGTTTTATGCCGATCTTTTAACTCGTACATTTTAAAAGGGTGTACTTATACATTCAAGGAATATTTATCGTAGTTTGTAATTCCAAGCCATTTTAATGTAGGTACTTAATACCTATGTATATTTATGAATATATCGAGTGTAATTTAGCGATAATAGTCGTATTTTGATTACAAATAAAAACTAATCAAACATACGGCCCACATAGGACGAGTCTGTGGTACCAAAAAAATCTACTTAATCATTTATGTACTTGTCCCATTTGATACTTGGTACGTCTTAAGTAAAAGTCGTTCAGAATTCGTATCAATTTAGATGTAGGTATGACTGTACTAGATATTTTGCATATTCTTAGTTTGGAAAGTTTTCAATGAAATTTTGGACAAGCGTTTGAAAATTAGAAAGTGACTTAAGGTGAAAGGGTACCTGCGCTCTCTCCATACAAACGTAGTCGACTGTTTCCTCCCTGGATAATGACACTAGCACAAATATTTTTGTGCCATAAAACCTAAAACTGCCATGAGGAAACAGTCGACTACGTTTGTAATAGTTTGTATGGAAAAAGCCCCCGGTACCCTTTCCTCTTAAACAACCTGAAATGATTGTTCTGAATGATTTTTACAAATAATATTATCATCACAAGTACTATACATTTAATAAATAGTTAATAAATAGTACTTATAGGTATACCTACTTACATTATGTATTATATTAAAACAGTTCTCTAGGTATTTCTATTATATGTATAAGTATGTATTTACAAAAGTATTTTAAGTACCTATTTTACCCGTTATCTGGCCACCATGACGAAAGCCTTAGCTTGAGGCTAGACGGCATTGTGTGTTTATATTATAACTAGCTGCGCCCCGTGGTTTTACCCGCAATAGTGTCTCTTTAAAATTGATATTGATTTCTTAAGGGGGTCCATACGCCAACGACCTTGGTACACCATAGCCTACTAAATAGTTACTACCGGCACCGGTCGCCTTCGTTGGTGAAAATTGTTGATTGTTACGAAGTGTGTTTTGTTTTTCTCAAAAGTTTTGTTTTTCGACATTTTGGTGTGATTTTTAGCCAAACATTTCCTATAGTTTTGAAGCTATCCTAAAATTAAGAATTAAAACTAGTCTAGCTTTGAAATGAGGAATTTAATTTATTAGACGTTATTACGTCAAAAAACTGACTTTGAGGGTGTTTTGAAATCGAAATGATATTGCAAAGTAATTTGAATAATATTATTTACAAGGATTTGCCTTCTGATTGCTAAAAAAACTTCATAAATTGATGTAGCTGGAGTCCTGGAATAACACACAGGCTACTTTTTCTTTCTGATATTCCCAATGGATTTGGAATGAGGGTAAAAACAGCGGGGCATTAAAAATATAAGTAGAAATAAGAAGAACTTACCTTCTTTGTCTATTGCATATTTATGTCATATCAAGTAAGTAGATAAATACAAGGTAATTTATTAAAATATAACTATATACCTATTGTGTATTGCGAAATGATAAACATTTACCTACTTAATATACCTATCTATTTATCTGATTAAAACATTGACATAGTTTTAACTTTGTAGTAAGTTCACATAATGTTTGTAATTCTTAGTAAATCAAGCAGGGCATCTACCAAGTGATACGGTTGCTTTCATCTTGAAAGAAATCGTATGTTTATAAACTCCTAATCAACGACGCGAGTCGAGTGGTCTAGAAAATATAGCTTTAACTACTAAACCGATTTTGATAAGACTCTCTTCAGTTCATATTGCATCGCGTACGAAGTACTAAAGTAGTAAAGTAATCCTTTAATAAAAACTTGTATTTTATTCAAACTTTTAATTCTAATGGGAATTCAACTTAAATAATTATGGTTTTCCTTCAGCGGTGTAGGAAAACTTTATGATGAAACCCGCGGCTTAGTTGGGCTTCAAACTTATTGACGAGTTATTTCCCTCGGTTGACAGAGGTGAAAGGGTGGTAAAGGGCAGGCCTACTCCATCTAATACATGTCCCCAACACAACAGCAGCAGTCTGAATATCATTAATATTAAAGTTGCTGGCGTTGTATAAATTATCTAGATCGAATGTAAAGACCAAAAATAATTATGGTTTATCCTCGATAATTTTACGATAAAATAAGTAAGTCCTCCTCCTTGCGTCGATTCCCCAATGCTGGGGGTCGTGACCCATCAGGGAATTAACTTCTCTCTTACAATGTTGCGCCATCTTTTCCGGCTTTCGGCGACATGAACCGCTTCGGAAATATTCATGTTAAGAGTGGTGCGGATCTGGTCAGTCCAGCGCATTGGACTCCTTCCTCTCGATCTCTTACCGTCCATTTTTCCGGTAACTATTAGTTTTTGGAGGTTATCACCGGGTTTACGGGCGATATGGCCAAAGAACTCAAAAATCCTCCTCAGGCATATGTTGTAGAGCCTAGGCTTTTTATCTATTTTGAGTTCTACGCGGATCGAGTGATTGGTCCTAAACGCAGTCCAAGGGATACGAAGCATTTTCCTCCAGCACCACATTTCAAAGGCGTCGATGCGCTGGCGGTCTCCAGCTTTCAATGTCCATGTCTCAGCACCATACAGGAAAATGGAGAAGACTAGAGTGTTGACGAGGGTCATTTTTGTCTTATTGGTGATGTTACGATCCTTCCATATCCTGTCGAGCTGAGACATAGCTGCCTTGGCCATTCCAATTCTCCTACGAACTTCAGCTTCACAAGACCCGTTGTTGCTAATGCTAGAGCCCAAGTAAATAAAGTGGTCAACAGTTTCCAAATTGAGTATCCCATTGAGCTCTAGCTTAGAAGCACGATCCACCACCATGATCTTGGTTTTAGACCGGTTTATGGCTAGTCCCATCTCCAAACTGTGCTGCTCCATTTTGTTCAGGAGCTGTAACATTTCAGCTTCGTTAGCTGCGAAAAGGATGGTGTCGTCGGCGTAGCGTAAGTTTCAGCAAAATTCTGCTCCACATCATTAACAACCGACTTAGATATTACATAGACTGGCAGATCCCGCAGGAGCAGGCGGGTTTCGTCAAGGGCAAGGGTACGCGTGAGCAGATTCTGAATGTTAGGCAACTTGTTGAAAAAGCTTACGAATTCAATGTACCATTCATTATGTGCTTTGTCGATTACAGCAAGGCTTTTGACTGTGTGGACTGGAAGCTTCTATGGTCGGTTCTCGAGGAGATGGGAGTCCCAAAACATCTGGTCAGGGTGCTTCAAGGCTTATACTCAGATAGTCAGGGGGTAGTGAGAGTCGACAAGACGACGTCGAAACCTTTCTCGTTTGGCAAAGGAGTTCGTCAAGGATGCATCGTATCCCCTGTCTTATTTAACATCTACGGTGAGAGCATCATACGCCGGACCTGTGAAGATTGGGATGGTGGAATTACCATCAACGGCACTAAAATTCAAAACTTACGCTACAAGTAAGTAGGTACCTAATATGTAACCGACTTCAAATAAAAAGGAGACCGTTCTCTACTTTAAATTGTACTTATTTTACGCGACATCTTTGCCGTTTGTCGATTATTTTACTATTCGGTAACTTCTAGTTGCCTTAAACTACAGTTTCTTTGAAAGGGATTTTCTGTTGCAACCTCTGGTAGATGCCCAGCAACACGTAACTAATACCACTTTGTTCTATCGTGTGAATAGTTAAACGTTAATTATAATAACAATGCATGTTTGCTGAGAATTGAAGCATGGTAATGTAAGCGTAGGTGTTATTGTGGTCATCTTTAGAAATAATCAGCCTCAATGTAGGACGCCCGAGGTCGAAATACGATTGAATTATATTCCGAGTATTCGTTTTACCGATTAACTCGATTAATGCATGGTAAATGTTAAGTAATGAATTATTCTAGTAATCCACCGATTAGTATCGAAAAACAATTCGATTAGCATCTTTTTAGAGTCGACAACGGACTCGATTAAACGGAGTTTTAACCTAATTACTTAAGCCGAAGTGGTAAGACCAGAAGCGCGATAGAGGTGTCTTAGAAACAGTTTTTGGGTATCAACCACTAAAATCCATAGAATGATATTCCCACTGTCATGTCGTAAAGGTGAAGAAATGCTTTGTATTGTGATACACTTTGAAACACGATTAAAGTGATTTGCCTCGATAGAAAGAAATCGTGAAATTCCCAATAAAAAATGTGAGCTTTTCCAATTTTACGGCGATTGTAAAGAAAAAACAAGTACAAATATTATATTTTCATAAACTTTACATCATATCCCATAAGGTAGTACAGATGGTTTTTCACTAAAATAGATGTGAGTCTTTTAATTACATAAAATAGTTAAAACGGTAATTTCGCGGCGCGGGGGGAAATGGATAGAATAATCGCACGGCGCGCGCGTGGGAAAGAGATAGGGGTTTTCAGGTCCTACTTCACCTTAATAAAATAGTTAAGGTTATCACCTACCTACTTATTTACCATTGTAACAATATTTTGACTTAAGTAAATAAATCTGAATTATGTATGAACCACCTACGTAGTATGATATACTTACCTTGTGTTGGGGAAAACCTATCGAGTATAATTAAATACTTATTTAACCGAAATGACATGAAAATTAAAGGAAAAATATTATTGATAATTATGTACTAAAGCCATTTTAAAAATGGTTATGTATGAAGAATTATTGTCCAGTTCGGGTGAAAATTATTTTAAGAGGATCACATACCAACGACACTGTTGATGAAATTTTCATACCAGTTTTCAACCCCTAAATTGTTATTTATATAGATGTCAATGGATTGAATAGTTTGTATTCTAGGCTTACTTCTTTTATTATTTCAAAACTTATAACTTTACAGTAGTTATAAAAATAGAATAAATACAAGCTTGGTGGATAATGAATTAATTACACAAAAAAAAAGAAACACCGAAATCGGACCATATTAAAGGGAGAAAAGAGCTATTTATTTTTGTATAAATGAATAAATACGCGGTATTTATTTTGTTTTATTAAAACGTTCGTAACCAATAACACTAATTAATTAAAGATACTTAAACAAAATATATTAATTAGGTACCTACCTGCGGTAATAAGGGCCACTTACCTTAATTAAAAACTAAATATTTTGTCAAAATAGGGAAACTACATAAAAACAGGTCATTAGATAAAAAATTGGTTTATTGTTAAACACAATTTATTGTTTATTTTCTTGTTATTTTGTCACAACCTGCAGATACTTAATTACTTACAATTATTTCTAAATAGGCTACTGACAATTATTGACATTGGTATGTAATTCTCTTAAGAATATGGAGTATGGTAGAAAATGAACTTCGATATTAGTGTGTGGCCATTATCCCACAAAGAAAACTTGCCATTTTAAACAAAGCGATGAGTCCAAAGAGAATGTTATTATTGCATTTTGTTCAATAATTTATATTTTTTTGTGTTATTTAGCATTCCGCTTGCGAATGAATGTGCCATCTGTTGTTTGATATTTTTTAAGTTTGTTTTATTAATCGATTTATTATTATTATTTTTTAATTATTACGCGTGAATTGTTAATTTTATTATGATCATTTTTTATAATGTTAGCTATTGTAAATAATTTTTATGCTTAAAATAATTTGTATATTTATTATTAATTAGCTAAAACTTTTTATTTTTATTTTAAATCTCAAATTATGTACATTTTATCCGTTAATTTTATGGATACAATTACTTGTAGATTTTAAGGGAATATTTCTTGAAACCATTTTTTTAATGTATTTTATGGGGTTTTTCCTAAATTATATTATCATCGTGTGTCTAACACTCTGTTTTAAACTTTCCCTGAACTCACCACAAATATTTCAAAACCAAAATTAAAGTAAAAAAAAAAAGTTAAAGTAATTTTGGAAAGGCTGGCATTTACCAAGCGTGGCGTGGCAGATTTTTTTTTACCCGACTGCAACGAAAGAGTTATGTTTTTCGCGCCTATATTTTTATATACAAAAGATAAATAGATTTATACGTAGCGCAGCGTATGTTGGCCTCTTATGGAAAGTGGAAGGGGTATGCGCAGAACTCAATTTTCATATAAATATCGAGTTCTGCGCATACCCCTTCCACTTACCGCAGATTTCACCATTCGCTGCGCGAGCAGATTTTGCAGATTTCACCATTCCCTACTAATGAAACACGAAAAACCCCGTAAAATACACAAAGAAATGAGTAAAATCGTGTTACTTTAAAAAACTATTTTATCACATTACAATAATTTATTAAACTTATCAGTCATCATATAATAATCAATGTTTTTAAATATATATTCAGTGTATCAAGCATGTATCAAATAGTGTTTTCAATAATATTGTATTAATTGATGTTTAAATATTTAAATGTGTGTCATTTTTAGAATCGTGATCATACCTAGGTAGGTATATTCAGTGGCGTAGCGTAGGTCACTGTCGCCCGGGGCAGAGTCATTATTTACCGCCCTTATGACGCCAAACAAATAATAGTGCTGGTAATTTGCCGCCCTTTTGGCGCCATACAAATAATAATTTTGACTATTTGCCGCCTTTTTGACGTTATAAAACAATAAAGTTGGCAATTTGCCGCCCCTTTGCGTTATACAAATAACAGTGTTGGCAAGTTGCCGCCCTTTTGACGTCATACAAAAATAATGTTGGCAAGTTGCCGCCTTTTTGACGTCATACAAAAATAATGTTGGTAATTTGCCGCCCTTTAAACGCCATACAAACAATAATGTTGGTGTTTGTGTGAAAAAACGTAACGGAAAGAACTATTGAGCGAAAAAATATTTATTTTAAAACCATGTAAAGATGCAGGGCGACTATTGATTGCAACACCTGTATCGGGTGGTAAGGACATTCAATATCTGCAAGTGGGTAAGAGCTAACGTCTGACTGACTGCCAGTGACCGCACAAAATATTTTCCCAATTTTGCCGCCCTCCTAATGGTGGCGCCCAGGGCAGTAACCCCTTCCTCTCGCTGCGCTACTGGGTATATTCAACCAACAAGTCAAAGTGCGATGCATCTTCGACATAGCCATAAGTCACTTAATCAGTAATTTAATCTCTATTGCTATTTCTCGATTACATTCAGATTTTTGTCTGCTCTATTCAGCTTGTTTTTGTTTAGAAATTCAATTTTGGTGCTCATTAAGCTGATTTTACGTATCATATTATGTTGCTACATTTATTTTGGGTATTTATCTCTATACTATGTTTTAAAACTATTTGTAATAAAACGTTATTTTTTATTCTGAAAACAATGTTTAGGCATACGTTTTGTGGGAGTCTTATAAGTGTATTTTAAGGTAGCCAAGTGAAGCCTGTATTCCAATTTTAAAAAGTTTAGTAACTTGATGGCCAGTACTCTTTCAAAATTATACTTATCTATTATTTAGAGTTATGCATGAAAATCACTTAAATATGTAATAGATTTTTATTAAGTTTGTGAAAATAACAAATATGTTATCTTAAATCTATTAAAATTTTTGTTTGTATTATCTTTTCAAGTTAGCGGTGAGTGCTGGTCAAAAGTACCAAAGAAAATTCTGTTAGTAAATTCGTGTAATAAATTAAAATATTTCCTCTTAACTTTTGTTTTAATTTCGTCTGCCGCACAATAATTGATCAATGAAACTATGTAGATAGTTAATACCACACATGTGAAACCGTGTATGAAGCATGTATGGTTCTTACTCGGAGAAATATGCTCTTATTTCGTACGAATAAAGAATAGTTCGAACAAATAAAACGAAATGAGAGTTAGCGCTATTAAAAAGTAAAACGAAAATATATGAAAAATATAGAATTACATTTATGTAATAGTAGTTTACCACACAAGGTATGTAAGTGAGCTATTACAGAACGAGATCCAATATGGCGCCCGTGGAAGCGCGATATTTAGACGCACGAGCGAGTTCGAGGGTGTAATAGCTACTTACAACCGAGGTAAGTATACTACTTTACATCATTCATGCGAGGTAAATAAAACATTTTTGTACGACATCTTTGGCTTCAAGATGACAGAAATCAGGCGTGCCGACCACTTATTCATCAGACGAAGTATTTGACATGAAGAACTGGCATAAACTTGTACTTATGTTCTTTTTTTAAATTTTAATACAGTCGTCGCAAGTGAACAAACACTTAGTTAAAATGAACTTTGAAAATGAAATGCAGCCCTTTTTTTTACAGTAAAAATCGTTTTTTGTAAAAAAAAAACTTGTTTGACCAAGGAGTTTTGCATAGCTTGAAGATGAATTGCCGCCATTTTTATCGTTTTTTTTTTCAGTAAAAAGTTTCGTCTTAAAAGAAAAGAGATTGGTTAACCAAGGAGTTTGACATAGCTTGAATGGTAAAGTGATTTGAAAATGGAACATTCATTTAAACAATGCACTGTGTCGTACATGACAACTTACACAGCCTCTTACCATACTAGTAAATCCTACTTACCGAGCAAGTATGATGTAAATTAAATAAATATTGCAGGACATTCTACACATCGCCATCTAACCCCAAGCTAAGTAACTAGACTTGTGTTATGGGTGCGGATAGACAACGGATATACTACTTATATACTTTTCTTTATGCTTAGAATACATAGAAACAACCAGACCACAGACAAATACCTAAGCATAAATACTTGTCTGAGGCGGGAATCGAACCCGCGACCCTGTGATTGGCAGTCCGGTATGGTGACCATTGTGCCAACTGGGTCGTCAAATTAAATTATTTCAATAATAAAATAGAATTTTAATTATTTAAACTTGATTCACAACATCGAGATAGCTTTTTCCCAACTTGATTGACATTGGCTTTATGTACAAAACGTGCGAAGCCATAAATTGAGAATCAACAAATGTCAGTGTCACTGTCTCAAAAAACCAAAACAATGTGAATGTGATCGTGTGATGTTGTGTCGGTGAAAAATAAACTCGCAAATAAAAAAAAGAGGCGTTTAAATAAATAGTCGTGTATAATTTTTCACGATGGGGACAACCGGCCTTTCAATTACACTAGCAAACAGTATTATAGGTGTAGGAATTCTTGCTATGCCGTTCTGTTTTCAACAAGTAAGTTTGCTTAAATTTTTTGTAGTAGTCACGTATTTATCTTATTTTACACGTAGTCAAACGTTTTATGAATAGAAAATATTTAGATTAACGCACTATCTATAGATTAATTAGAAATAAAAACCACAATTAAGTTGCACATAGTCAAAAACTTGTTAGGAAAGTCAGATTATTCAAAACCATAATATCTATTTTAGGCTTGCCTTTTAAATTAAATAAGCGATAAGCAGCTGACTAATAAGCACCTCATTAACTAGTTCCGGGATAATTCGATCAAAAAGAGGACTATAGGCAAAATCGCTTTTGCTTATAAAGTTATTCGAGTTGGTCCATGGTCTTTCTTTGACTTGTATTATTTTCTCGGGTCTTTTGCGTTGCGTAGTTTTTCTTCCTCCTGTCCCTTATTCCAGTTTATCTAAGGTAGACCAGGCAGTCTTCCATTCATCATTAATTATTTATTTTTCCTAATCTTTTAGGTATTCAATATAATTAGGATATTAGTAGAGGCCAAAATTTAAACTTAATCTTTACCTAAAGCATAAAAAAACCCAACTAACCCCTTCTTTAATTCTTGTTCATCCAAAGGTTGCCTGGAAGAGATCGCTTTTAGCAATAAGGCCCGACCATTGTGCCATATTGTTTGGTTTATATTGATTTTTTAGCAGGAATTTATGTTAGAATTAAGGTTTAAGGTACAATAAAGAGTATATCTATCTATCTATCTATCTAAAGAGGTTTAGTTTCAGGAAACAGCCTAAGTACAAATCGAACTTATAAAAATATACCCTGGATACCTAATTAGTTATGTGACTACTAATATTATAACCCTGCATTTTCCTTTTCAACTAACTGCTAATGAATACCTACTTAAGAATGCCACATATTAATAATACATAACAATCTGGTGGTTTATGGAAAGGTGTTTTTGCAAACTATAAAAACATGTTTAATCAATTTTATGACTTTATTACAGTGCGGTGTTTTATTGGCTTCGTTAATATTGTTATCAATGGGACTTGTATCGAGGCTGTGTTGTTATTTCTTGTTGAAATCTTCTGTATTAGCGAGAAGAAGGAATTTTGAATTTTTAGGTTGGTACTGAAGCAATTTAATTTTAATGACATTTGCGTGCGACAAAAATGAGGACGGTGTATGCATTTCACATTTATCTCTAAAACTTCTGGATCGATTTAGATATAATTTTGTGTAATGTATAAATCATTTGTTAGGTATATGTTTGACATGTCAAGAGTGTGTGTATGTCAACCTCATAGTTTTTAAATCGATTTGAATGATAATTTTTATCTGAAAGCTGAACTTTCCATGACTGTTCATGCTGTGTTTAACCAAAATTAATTTAGCTATTACAAACCAAAAGTAATTTTAGTACTTATATTATAAACTAGCGACCTGCCCCGGCTTCGCATGGCTATATTATGCATGTATAATACATATAAACCTTCCTCTTGAATCACTCTATCTACTCAAAAACCGCATCAAAATCCTTTGCGTAGTTTTAAAGATCTAAGCATACATAGGGACAGACAGCAGAAAGTTACTTTGTTTTATACTATGTAATGATGCGAAAGTTTGTGTGTTAGTATGTCTGTCTGTTAATGTTCGTAATAAGTTGGTACTTAACCAAATCCCAAAACTTGGTATGTTAGCAGGAGTCGGGGAATAACATATAGGCAAGTTTGCACTAGATAGGGACTTTAGCAGCTGAAATCGTGGGGAGCTCTATAAATATAGTTTTTGAGCCACCCACGATTTGGTAATCTCTGTTTTTGTTGCAAATAAATAATATTCTATTCTATTTCCTTTTAATTTCAGCCTTCCATGTATTTGGTCCAGCTGGAAAACTGGCAGTGGAAATTGGTATAATAGGTTTCCTAATGGGCACCTGCATTGCTTACTTTGTGGTGGTTGGCGACTTGGGACCACAGATTATTGCCAAAATGTTCAATATTAACCAGAGTGATGTACTAAGGTAAGATAATAAATAGATACCATTTTTCCTACTTCTACTTTAATCTAAATCCTAACTTAGCCAATCTTATCTATAATCTATCTTACTAATATTATAAAGGGGAAAGATTTGTTTGTTTGTATTGCTCTAAAACTGGACCGATTTTGATGAAACTTGGTATGAGGATACATTGATTCATTGGAAGTATCATAGGCTACTTTGATCCCGATATTTCCACGGGATCGGGAGTTACGCGGGTGAAACCGCGGAGTGCTGCTAGTTCCTACTAATATTATAAATGTGAAAGTTTATTTATTTGTTTGTTCGTTTATTTATTTGTGAAGAGGGAACGAACAAACAAATAAATAAACTTTATTTATTTGTTTGTTCGTTCCCTCTTCACGGTCAAACAACTAGACCGATTTGAATGAACATCGGCATAGTGGTAGTTTAAAAGATGGAGAAGGAAATAGGATACTTTTGATCCCAAAATTTCAGCGGGATCGGGATTTACGCGGATGAAACCGCACGGCGCAGCTAGTTATACAAATGTGAGAGTTTGTGTGTTTGTTTGTTGTTTACGCAAAAACTACTCAACCAATTGTAATGAAACTCGATATGTAAATAGGCGGAAACCTTGATGAACAATGAACATCTAGGTTATTTTTTATCCCGAAATTCCCATGGGATCGGGATTTACCCAAGGAAAACAGCGGGACGTAACTAGTAGATGGACTTATATAACACTAGCTGACCCGTGCCCAATTCGTTGGGCATAATGTTAATAAATTAAATTATCTATACTAATATTAAAAATAATACTTTTTGTAACTTAAATATAAAAGTTAGACATATTCTGTCGTTGACTTTAATGTAGGCATTTTCAAGCTCCACATCTTTTCTCTAGAACTCAAAAATATATCTTTCATAGTTAAGGCAGCGTTCGTAAGAAACGCTTTCATTCGACCGTTTTTTCTCCGATTCACTTTGCAAAACGGACAACCACGTAAAAGCCTTTTTATTTTTCGGTTTTTTATATAACCTATGACACTCAGCAATAATGTGGCTTTCTATTGGTGAAAGAATTTTTTAAATCGGTTCAGTAGATCCCGAGATTACCCCTTACAATTTAACAAATATACAAACACACAAACTTTACTTCTTTATAATATTAGTATAGAAATGTAACCTTTTCCAGCTAGGCACCTATTTACCTACTTTTCAACTTTAAATGTTAAAGAAAGGTCAACCATTGAATATAACAACAATAAAATAATAAATTGTTGTATAATCTTTTTAACCGACTTCAAAAAATGAGGAGGTTCTCAACTCATTTGTTTAAAGTGTTTTTTTATTGCATTCCGGTTCAATCATAACTGCTTTGTTTAAAAATAGATTTTGACGCCCCAGTTGACTCAATGGTCACCATGCCGGCCTGCCAAACACAGGGTTGCGGATTCGATTCCCGCTTCAGACAAGTATTTATGCTTAGATATTTGTCTGTGGGCTGGTTGTTTCTATGTATTATAAGTATATATTTAACAAAAGTACAATTATAAGTACAAAAGAAAACACAAGTCTAGTTACTTAGCTTGGAGCTAGGTGGCGATGTGTGGAATGTCCTGCAATATTTATATAGATTTAATTATTTTTATACTTTTTTTAGTCATTTTACATGATAGACCTAAGTAGCCAAATGGGTACAAAATTAGCCAATTATTATTATTGATTACTGCAGAAATATTACCATTTACTTATCTATATTCTTCTTCTTCTCGTATAGTGGTGTGGCTCACCTATTGTTAGAGTTTTCAGATCGCCTTAAGGCCTCTAACTTGACCTAACGACTGCTACTAGAGGTAGCAACCGGGACCAACGGCTTAACGTGCCTTCCGAAGCACGGAGGGGCTCACGAAAACACATTTTTGCCACACTACTAATTAGCCACCCATCGAAGTATTGACCGAGCCAGGCGTCGCTTAACCCGCACGACCGTAAACGATCAGCGAGCGATCTATATTCTGTAACGTGTTTTATTGTTTTCAGAACATCAATAATGGTAATAGTGTCGCTAGTATGCGTGTTACCGCTCGGCTTGCTTAGGAACGTCGATAGTCTGAGCAACGTTAGTGCAGCGACTATAGGATTCTACTTCTGTCTCGTTATGAAGGTTCGTATCACTTTAGTATTGGTTTCGGTTTGTAATTTAGGTAAAAGGGTACCTGCGCACTCTCTCCATACAAACGTAGTCGACTGTTTCCTCCCTGGATAATGACACTAGCACAAATATTTTCGGCCATAAAACCTATAACTGCCATGACTATGCCCCTATGTTTTTTTTTAAGCTATTGAATAGCTTTTATCGCGGGCTTTGAGCGCGGCGACCGAATCAAGAAATTCCGTAACGAAAATAAAACCTAACACCCCCATCTCCGCACTTAAGATTAAAAAAATAAAATAAAAAATCAAAAAATAGGGGCATAGTCATGGCAGTTATAAGTTTTATGCATCAAAAATATTTGCTCTAGTATCATTATCCAGGGAGAACACAGTCGACTACGTTTGTAATAGTTTGTATGGAAAGAGCTCCCGGTACCCTTTCCTCTTAATTTTTACGACACTCTCAGCTTAACCAACTAAGCCGCGGGTTTCATCACGATGTTTTCTTTCACCGTAAGAGCAATCAGCGCACTTATATTTTTGACGTTATAATGTCTATTAAATTGATGGAACACCTGCATTCACAGAAAAGTGTCATGGTAATATTGTGTGACGTCGTTGTCACGTTCCCGAAGTGTGCCTGCGTGTGTGCTCGCTCACCTAGGATTGTGTTATGGTGACGAGTGGCTAATAAAAGACTTGTGGAAAGGAAAAAAAAATGAAAAAAAAAACATTTTTTATCGTTTTCATAACACGTTATGACGTAAAATTATCGTCCGTAAACCGAATTCAGACAACCATTTTTTTTTCTAAGAAAAATCTATTGGTGCACGGCCGACCGGGATTTGAGCCCACGATCTGCGCTGAATTTAATTAACTAACGACCCGCTCCGGCTTCGTACGGCTGTAAATTATACATTTAAGGGTGAGCGCACACCTACCCGCACCGCCGCAGTCGCCCCGCAGCGAAGGAAATCCCCAAGGTCGATGCTGATGACGTTATCAGCCGGAGCCCCGCGCATACAAACGGTGACTGCGGTGCACTGTGCAGCTAGGTGTGCGCTCACCATAAACCTTCGTCTTGAATCACTCTATCTATTAAAAAAACTGCATCAAAATCCGTTGCGTAGTTTTAAAGATCTAAGTATACATATGGATAGACAGAAAAAGCGACTTTATTTTATACTATGTAAAGATACGAAGTTTTAACCGCTGTAGCTTCGAATCTGTGTCTTTTTCAGGTGATAGCTGAAGCAGCCACTGAGCTACCTTCAGGTGAATTTTACAACATGGATTTATGGAAACCATCTGGAGTGTTGCAATGTGTTCCTATATTCTCTATGGCTTTGTTCTGTCAAACGTAAGTACTTTTAAAGGTGTTAAGGTGAAAGGGTACCGGCACTCTCGCGGCACGCGCCCGGTACCCTTTCACCGTTTGTACCGTTTCTCAGGGCGAAAAACGGGACCCTATTAGTGAGACTTCACTGTCAGTCCGTCTATCCGTTCCGTCCGTCCGTCTGGCATCCGATTGTATCTCATGAATCGTGATAGCTAGAAAGTTAAATTTTTCACAGATGATGTATTTCTATTGTCGCTATATCAACAACAACTAAAAACAGAAAATAAATGGAGTGAGACTCAAATACAACATGGTACGGAACCCAGAGTCCGACTCGCACTTGTTCGAAATTCGAATACCCGATCAAACCTTGTCAATAACGGAACGTGAGCGATGACGTCACACTTTTTTGCGAGTACCACAAAATCTATTGGGCTCATTAGGTGGCGTTTCAGGACAAAGTCTATCAGTGTCAACTAGAGGTTACTAAAAAAAAGTGTGTGTGTCAGCTCCGACGCACGATTGGAGTTTACTTCACAAAGCACACATGTTCATATATACAATACATACAATATGTCGGTTAAACACAAGACGTATACTAGCTAGTCACACACACGATTGAAAAGTGAAAGGTGCGCAGAATAGGTTGCGCACCAAAAACGTAACGAGGTCATTCATCAGTAGATTTTACTGCTCACATTTTTCTCATACCGGGCGCCTTATATATGAAAATCGATTCTTAAGGAGTAAACTCCAAAAAAATACCTTATTTTTTCCAGACAATTGTTCGAGATATTCGAGTCCCTTCCATCGTTAACTCTTGAAAAGATGAATGTTGTTACCAAGAATGCTATCAATATTTGTACAGTCGTATATTTTACGCTCGGACTGTTCGGTTTCATTGCGTTCTCTTCGAGGGAAATATCTGGTATGTAAACATTAATTTGAGATAAGTAGATACAAATATATTTATTAAAAATCGAATTTTACATAGTAATTTAAAAAAGGTAAAAAAAACAGACAAATTGGAAACCGAACGGAAACATAACAATATAAAACACACTAGTTGCACCCCGCGGTTTCACCCGCATAAGTCCCGATCCCGTGGGAATATCAATATAAAAAGTAGCCTATAGCCTTCCTCGATAAATGGACAATCCAACACAAAAATAATTTTCAATTAGAACCAGTAGTTCCTGAGATTGGCGCGTTCAAACAAACAAACAAACTCTTCAGCTTTAAAATATTAGTATAGATTACGTTGATTAGACAAACTTATAAAAGTACATGTATTTTTTTCTATAAAATTTCAGGTAACATCCTAATGAGTTTACCGCCGACAATGGCGAGTGACGTCATTAAACTTGGTTTCGTAATGTCAGTCGCTTTCAGTTTCCCGCTCATCATATTCCCGTGTAGGGCCAGTTTATACTCTTTGTTGTATAAAAAGGTAAGTGTATGTATTTCAATTTCGCTAAAAAAAGCTTACCGAGAGTTTGAGAAGTTTCCAAAATGACTCATTGCCAATAATAGTGTTGCCACATCTTGAAAATTCCTTAAATCAGTAAATAAGGATAATTTTACTGACCTCAAAATTGAAATAATTCTTTTATTTCTATGCGAAAATATTTTTTATACAGGGTTATTGGAAATTATACTAGCAAGCTGTTGAGGGCTACTTCTGTGCACCTTAACAAACAACTTGTTCTACGACATTTGGAAATTCGAACATTTTTTCGAAAATTTTGAGGTTAGGTTTACCTGAAAATCAGCTGTTCCTTACACGGAGAGGTCATTAACATCGTAATTGTAATTATTTTTTAAGTTTTATCTACTGTTCTGAGTCTGAATGATCTTTGTTTTAAAAAAATCAGCTGTTGTTCGAATTTACATAACCTCAAAATTTTAATTTTTTTTCGAATTTCCAAAAGTCGTAGAACAAAAGTTGTTTGTTAAGGTGCACAGAAGTAGCCATCAACGGCTTGCTAGTATAATTACCAATAACCCTGTATATCTGGGAGATTGATTTCTCTTACGGGTTTCACGTTTTTGTAAAGCGTAACATTTTTTACTTCGTTCCAACAAGACTGTATACTAATAATACATTTTCCAGGTACACTCATCCCAACACGACCACATAATCAACCACTCTATCCCAGAATCAACATTCCGTTGTATAACAGTCGGTATAATAGCAGTGACTCTATTCATAAGCCTGTTAATACCGAACATAGAGCTAGTGCTCGGGTTGGTCGGCTCTACTATTGGAGTGTTGATATGTGTCGTCTTTCCGGCCGCTTGTTTCGTTAATCTCACCTTTAAGAATACTAATGAGAGAGTTTTGGCTAAGGTACGTAAATAAATAATTCAATAACTGGCAAGCAGATGGCGCCATTTTTAACAATGTATAAAGAAACCGCTGGGCGGTCATATTGCAAGACATTCTACGTATGGCCATCTAGCCCCAAGCTAAGTAACTATAGACTTGTGTTATGGGTGCTAGACAACGGATATACTACTTATATTTTTGTAAATATATACTTATAATAAGCAGAAACAACCAGACCACAGACAAATATCTAAGCTTAAATATTTTTCTGAGGCGGGAATCGAAACCGCAACGCTGTGTTTGGCAGTCCGGCATGGTGACCATTGTGCCAACTGGGTCGTCATATTTGTAATAGCTTTACCCGCTGCTACGTCCGCGAAGCATTAGGATTTTTCAAAATTATTTATTAGTAAATCTCTCCGTCGCCAAATTTTCTGTCTGTATGCCAAATTTTCGCCCGAACCGTTTAAATCTACGACGACCTCTGTGGCGCGTCGGGCGAACACCCGACTGCGACGCAGAAGGTTGCGGGTTCGATTCCCGCCGGGAACAAGTATTTATGCTGACCATAAATTCTTGTTTCTGGTTCTGGGTGTTTCCTATATGTATATGTATATATTTACAAAAAAAAAAGTATATAAGTAGTTTATCCGTTATCTGGCACCCATAACACAAGCATTAAGTTGCTTAGCTTGGGGCTGGATGGCGATGTGTAATATGTCCTGAAATATTTATTTATTTTATTTAAATCTAAATTTCAAAAAGTTTCTTGCGAAGCACACGGACTTCAGCATGTAACCTGAGGAAAGAGTCATAAGATGGAAAATTAGGCACACAATTTTGTGCCCTCTGACCAAACCCCCCATTAAGGTCGCTGCAAACGTAACGTGATTTTTCTCGTGCCGGAAAGAACGTGACTATTTCTGGACATCATCTATATATATATATAAATGTAATGTTGGTTTGTGTACGCTTCAAAAACTCAAAAAGTTCTGCACCGATCGAGCTCAAATTTTAGAATGATATATAATCCGCATCAAGGATTGTTTTTATCTAATTTTTGCATCAGTCACATATCCGCGACCGCGATAACAGCGAAGCGTGGCAGGGTACAGCTAGTTTATTATAAAAATATAGTAACAAAATACACGTAACGAGAAATCGGACGGGACGGGACGGTGTAGTAAGAAAAGGATTTCCTGAAATTCGAATAAAACTAGGTTATTATTATTTCAGGGAATACTTGTATTAGGTCTGATAATAATGGTACTCGGTACATTCGCCAACCTCCAAGCGGCAGAGAGTAAACTTGACAAGTACGACGATAGGTACATCACGAGGGAACGGATTGATAAACTTGTCGAGGACTTCTTCCAGAAACAGAAGAATAATGATGGTAAGAATCGTTCACTCTTTATTTATCTATTTACTTAAATAATTAAAAAAAGAAACGCCGCGCCGATACGACTGCACCAAATTAGATAATGCTTTTTTTTATGTTCGTTATTGTCAGGACAAAAGAAAATTAAAAAAAATTGGTCGCATTTGAAACCGCTGGGCGCAGATGGTTTTTCATGACACTGGTCGCAATTGCGTTTTGGATCATTGTTTTGAAAATTCAACTCTTATTAGGTCCATCGTAGAGTTGTGAAATGTATATGACTCGAATGTTTAAAACTTTTATAGTCACTCTTTTGTATACATTTTTGACTATTCTGATATTAGCTGCGGAAGCAGTCTGTGTGGACTACCCCTAGACAAATGTATTTAAGAAAACCTAAAATAACTACCATTTATTTTCATTACAGATCAGTTTATAAAATCAATTCACTCAGAGCCTCTGAACGGAAAAAATAATAAAGACAATATTGATAAAAAGAAAGATTTCGAAGTACAACCACCCAATCCAGTACCACCCGAATCAAATTCTTTAGAAATAAAAAGTCCAGAGACAAAAATTGACACTAAAATAAAGAATGGTAACTTAGATGTCTTATTACCAGAGAAACTAAAAGAGGAAGCAGCCGATAAAGTATCTGAATCACATCCGAAGAATTTAAATAAAGTTATAGATACAAAAGTTAACGATCCGAAAATAGAAAAGCCTAAAGAAGAAAAACAACCGTTAAACGAAGAAATAAAGAATGAAAAGATGAATTTACTCAAACAACAACAGCTAATTGAAACAATGAAACAACATGGAGAAGAACAAAAGGAGTTAATGCAAGAACAGAAAGAAATTCTCGATTCTATTATAAAGAATAAGGTCAGCGGAGAGAAAGTCAAAGAAGAAAAAGTTGTTGAACAACCCAAAAACGTTGACAAACAACAACAATTAATAGACACTATTAAACAACACGGGCAAGAACAAAAGGAATTGATGAAGGAACAAAAAGAAATATTAGACGAAATTATAAAAACAAAGAAGGAAATTGAACAGAATAAAGATTCTGATACTGAAGCTAAGAAGAAAGCAGTAGAAAGCATTAAACAAATCGCAGATATGGCTATTAAAAGTATTGGAGGCGTTACAGAAAAACCTACCGGTCAAGAGAAAGAAGCAAAGGAATCTGAAAGATTAGAACAATTGACTAATGAAGCCGTTCAAGAAATAGCTAAAAAAGCAGCCGAAACTATAGAAGCTATACAAGACATTAATGTAAAACCAGATAATGTACCTAAACCGGAACAAGATGTCAAACCAGTTGGTACCAATAATTTAAAAGCACCTGAAAAACCTATTCAAGAACCAGTTAAACAAATTAATGAAATTACAAACATTAAAAATATAAAACGTGAAGTTATTAATAATATTAATGGCGAAACAAATAATAAAGTCCAAACAAATGAAAATAAGCCTAATAGCGTTCAATCTAAGCCAATAGAAAAAGTAGTTCCTGAAATACAACAAAATTTACCTAAAACTAATATAGTTATTGAAGATTCAAATAAAAATGGCGCCGTTAAAGCCCATTCTCATTCACCAGATGAACCACAGTCGTACAAAGTAGGTGAAGATATAGAAATAAAACAAATAGAAAACAAAATCAATCAGAATCTACCACTAGCTTTAGCTATGAACGGTCTTAAAGATTCTATAAACATAAATAAGGCGAAACCAGCTGCCAATGGTGCAAATAATCAAAAAAATAGTGTAGTTGAAGATATAAAAGAAGTTCCTATAGAAAATACTATACCGAGACAAAAGAGAGAAGTGGTCGATTGCACAAAACCTAATTCATTAGAACCGGCGGATAGGAAAATATGCGAAAGTCTAGTTATTACAAAAGTAAAAGAAATTGTAACAAAACCCGACCAAAAGATGCCACAAGTGCCTCAAGTCGGAATAAAGGTACAAAAATCTGAAGAAATTCTACCGAATATAGATTTAAATGAGAAATTAGTGAGATTACCATTGGATCATCACATCGGCAGGTCTTTAAAAAGTTATAATGAAAAGAAGAGATAATTCTGTGTTTTGCGTTTCTTTATTGTTGGTTATTTTTAATGTTGCTAATTATTTTCTTATAAAATTAACAGTTTGTCACTCTTAATTTTCACAAATTTTTTAATTTGTAAATAATTTTTGTGAATGCAGATATTATAGCTTGCATGACATTGGCATTAAACTTTTGCTAAATTCTAACTAAAGGCATACATTTAACGGGTGTAATCTCAAATAATATTTCAATAACCACAAGGTGTTTGACACTTTGACAGTTGGTCAATCAAGTCCTAATGCATTTTTTATGCAAGTCAACCTAAGTGACGTAAATATATATTTGACAATATTTTATGTAGGTATTTAACTGAATTATATTTCATACTCGAAAAGTTATGTGCTCAATTGTCTTACGGTGACGGAAAACATCGTGATGAAACCCGCGGCTTAGTTGGCTTATTGACGAGTCTTAACCTGGACACGGCCGACTAAGCTGAGAGGATGGTATAGGTTCTGGGCAAGCCTACCCCATCTAATAATACATCGCTCCGGCATTACAGCGCCCTGATAGCTTGGATTAAATTTGCTGGCGTTCTGAATAAATGATGATGATGAATTGGTACATACCAGGCCAATATTATTATACCAACGATAGATTGGTAATACCAATTGGTACAGTCACATTACTAATTAGCTGAACCCCACGTGACCCAGAGCTCATTCGCATATCTATAAAAAATATAGTATTTACCTATTTTGTTATTTTATATTGTACTAGCGACCCGCTCCGGCTTCGCACGGCTATATTATGCATGTATTATACATATAAACCTTCCTCTTGAATCACTCTATCTATTAAAAAAACCGCATCAAAATCCGTTGCGTAGTTTTAAAGATCTAAGCATACAAAGGGACATAGGGACGGCGAAAAGTGACTTTATTTTATACTATGTAGTGAAGTGATATTGTGTTGTATTGTATATTGTATAAAAAACAGAATCAGGTAACATTACTTTACAACCTTACAGATTTGCGAGTGAGCTTTAGGTCACGTGGGGTTCAGCTAATTGGTAATGTGACTGTACATACCAATCTATCGTTGCAATTTTTTTTATAAAAATATTTAAGTACCAACTTACTGTTGGTACTTATTTTTATTGGTTCTAATAAATTAATATAATTGAGATTAAAAAAACCAGTAAAATTCAAAATAATTTCAGACTGCGGTTCACATAAGTCTGCAATTTACGTAAACAGCACTCTTAAATGGATTGTGGCTACTCACAAACTAAAGCAAGCTAAGCTTGAAAAAGAGAATTGATCTCAAGAATAATAATTGTGTTTAAAACTATATATACATAGGTCGATTATTATTACTAATAAGTATTTTTGTGTAAAGTTTGAAGTAAAGCATTTTTAATTATAGATTAGTAATACAGGGTTATTGGAAATTAATTGACACGGCGTTAAGGGCTTCTACTGTGCACCTTAACGATCAACTTTTGTTCTACGACTTTTGGAAATTCAGTTTAAAAATATTCCACACAAAAATAAAAAATTAAATCCAACAGTTCAAATAATACTCAACTTTACGTCTACGTCACAGAATCAATCATAGTAGGTATGGTACAACCCGATCGGGTCGCACGCAGTGCGCCCCGTGCCGATCGCGCGCGCGCACTTGCCGCATAGACATAGAAAATTACCAGACAGTACGAGAAACACTTAAATATTTTTTTTGGGATATGTATTAAGTTTCAACAAAAGTCGTAGAACAAAAGTTGTTTGTTAAGGTACACAGAAGAAGCCCTTAACGCCGTGTCAATTAATTTCCAATAACCCTGTATAATCTAACAATGCATAAATTAAGATATATTGTGATTAATAAATACGTCGACTGAATTATGTATTAATAAAATATTTTAATATTATTATCTATTTTACTTATTCCACTTTAAGAGGAAAGGGTACCGGGCGCTCTCTCCATAAATATTTTTTCTTTTTTCTATGATAATTAGAAAATGTAAAAAAACAAGACTTAGGGCATAATCATGGCAGTTATAGGTTTTATGCAACAAAAATATTTGTGCTAGTGTCATTATCCAGGGAGGAAACAGTCGACTACGTTTGTATGGAGAGAGCGCCGGTACCCTTTCACCTTAAGATACACTTTGGGTCGCTGAGCCAGTAAGTAAGTAATAAGTATTTTACTTATTCCAAAAATCCATTTCAAACCTAAATTGATCGATTTTATGTTAGTCACTTGAACTCGAGGCACCTGATAAATATCAACACTAAAGTCATCTGTGCAATATTTACTGACTCGAGCATTTTAATATATATTTGGACAAAAATGCACACTGCTATCTAACCCCAAACTGAAACTAAGCTTGTAAAATGGTGACCTGACAATTTCTAAAATGTTGTAAATACTTTGATTCATACAGAAAACCCAGAAGAAACATGACATGAAAATATTCTGAAATTCTTAAAAACATGCTCAAAAAATATTTAGTTTTTCAGTTTTTAGTATTTGTTGTTATAGCGGCAACTGAAATACATTATCTGTAAAAATTTCAACTTTCTAGCTATCACGGTTCATGAGATACAGCCTGGTGACAGACGGACGGACGGACAGCGAAGTCTTAGAAATAGGGTCCCCTTTTTTAAACTAATAAAACTGGAAAAATAATTCAACCAACTCGAGCATGATTTCACATTTGATATCTGACAGTTTTTTTGTAGGATACCCTCTACTGAGTTCTGATTGCCTGGTACGTACAGACCAATTACTAACAATTTACACGATAAAAGGAAAGAGAAAAATTGAAGAGAGAGATGACGTAATAAGTGTGATTTGTACCTTCTACTAACTTCTGATTGCCTAGTACTTACAGACCAATTACTATTAAACAATTTACACGATAAAGAAAAATTGAAGAAAGATAGAGATGACGTAATCAGTGTGATTTGTACCTTCTACTAACTTCTGATTGCCTAGTACTTTTTACAGACCAACGACTGTTTTATAGAGCAAATGGTTGACTAAGCTGGTATTATATGCACGGAGATGTTAACACTACTGGCGAGTAGAGTAGAAGGGAAAAAACCCTACGACACTACCGGTAGTTTCGACTTGTAGTGCGGTGGGTTATGAATGATCATTCCTATAGGAGTCAAAATCATCTCGCCATCGTCGCCTTGGTCTGCCGCGTGGTCGTATCCCTATGGGGGACCATTCTGTTGTTATTTTGGTCCATCGTTCATCATACATGCGGCAAACCTATGTACTTAAGTTTAAATAAGTTAGTATTGGTATTTATCTCTGTCTGGCCTTTCTGACATGAACAAATTCTTTATTTTCCCCTAAGAAATGAAACAATACATACATTTTTCACGATATTAAACTTTATTTCAAGGAAGTAAAAAATGCACACCTTATTTCCTACAATTTAACTAAATAATTATAACAATAACTTAGAAAAAAAAAACAATATTACTTCTGTTCCTTAACTTCTTCTAGAACTGGCATTTTCTTTGTCCTGTAAAAAACAAGCTTAGAATTAATTATAGCCCGCGCTTGCGCCGCGCTAAGTCTTTTAGCTAAGCGACTATAAACTGCACCAATCTACGTCGTCGATGGCTCAAAAATGCATTAGTGAACTCGCTTCTGATTGGTGTATTTTATGATTACTGTGAACTCTTAGCATAAAGTTATTTTAAATCTTAAGGTGAAAGGGTACCTGCGCTCTCTCCATACAAACGTAGTCGACTGTTTCCTCCCTGGATAGTGACACTAGCGCAAATATTTTTGTGCCATAAAACCTATAACTGCCATGACTATGCCCCTATGTTTTTGTTTTTTTCATTTTCTAATTATCATAGAAATTAAGATTAAAAAATTAAAAAAAAATAAACAAAAAATAGGGGCATGGTCTAATTTAATTTCTATGATAATTAGAAAATGAAAAAAAAAACCAAGACATAGTCATGGCAATTGTAGATTTTATGCAACAAACATATTTGCGCTAGTGTCATTATCCAGGGAGGAAACATTCGACTACGTTTGTATGGAGAGAGCGCTTTCACCTTAATAAGAGTACCTAAGTCCTTTTCGGATTAGGTCATTTTTGGAACAAGTCGTTTTCGGACTGTGTGTCCATTTCCAGAATAGGGCATTAAAGTACTAATCAGATTTTGCACTCATTCTCATTAGTTCAACTCCTTTTTTTAATTTGCAGTTAAAATAATGAGTAGGATTCAATAAAACTAAATGTCGTTTGACAAAATTTCAATTTGTCATGGTCCGGGAAAACCTTAATATCAAATTGCTAAAGTTACGTACCTCCCCCCTGCATCAGATTTAGTAGCACTAGTGTTGGACTGGGTAGAGGCACGCCGACCGCGCCGCGCCGCTCGCGCCGGCGTCGTCACGCCGCTCGCTTCAGACGCCGCAGGGGACTCTATGGTCACTGGACTGCCTGCTTCACTTCTCTGGTTTTATGAAAATAAAATAATAAATATTACAGGATATTCCACACCTCGCCATCTAGCCCCAAGCTAACTAACTAGACTTGTGTTATGGATGCTAGACAACGGATATACTACTTATATACTTTCTTTTGTAAATATATTATTATACTTATATATAGGTACATAGAAACAACCAGACCACAGACAAATATCTAAGCATAAATACTTTTCTGAGGCGGGAATCGAACCCGCAACCGTGTTTGGCAGTCCGGCATGGTGACCATTGTGCCAACTGGGTCGTCTGTAGGTATATTAATACTGCATATATCGAACCAGGTTAAACGTAATGTTTCCAGGCCACGGTTTGCCAGTTTTCGGTATAAGAAAACCCTCCCGTGGCACCCAAGGCGTCTTACTGAACTCATGAACCTCTCTTTATTACTCTAGTTAGTTGATGTAGTCCGAAATGGACATATAGCCGTGGTATTTAAAAAAAAGGAGGAGGTTCTTAATTAGGTTGTATGTATTTTTTTTATTAGCTCTTACAGTGATGTGAACTTACAGTGAGTGATGTGATGTGAACAGTGAACTGACGTGCTGTAGGCAAAGCACGTCAGTTAGCACTTCCAATTTGGACCGATTTGAAAATGACAGATTCAGATGTTCACGACTTACTAGACTCTAGCTAGAGCAAGTATAATAGGATTTCCTTTTCGACTATACCCAGGAGGTGGCCAACAGGCTGTGGGCTGAATATATCAATAGGCTAACAGTGCCATGATATTGCAGGGATATTTGTATCACAAATTCACAATAAAAGAAAGGTACTGCTTATTTTAAGAGAGTTAAAACCCGACCAACTTAATACCAATAATATTTATTACTGTATTGGCCACAATATATTTTTAAATGCAGTCCTATTGTCAAATGAAATGGTTACCTTGACATCAGTAGAAGGTCGCCTGGACTTAGGTGTGAGCGCTTCACAGGCGCGGTTGAATGACGCTCGTCGACCGCGTGCCGGACTCGCTGGGGAACCAGGGTCTTCAACTACCAAACGCAACATTTGAACTCATGAATTATTAGTAAGGCAAAATCAGGTTTTTAAGGGGTAGAAAAGGCCTTGAAATACGCAGTGCACTGATTGGATATCTTGACGGCCGATGTTTCATAATTCCATCATTAATTGGCCAGCGAACGGCAGGGCAAGACATTTTTAAGATACTTCAAAAAAGCTTTTTTTATGTAGTATGTTCATTTTTGCCAAAGTAAATTAGTACGCATCTAAGGCGCTCTCCCACGCATCATCGAGCGACAAAATGTTCTATAGAAATCGCATAGCATCGGTCGCGCGATGTTGCGCAATAAGGACAGTGCCTAATGGTAACAAAGTATACAGATTCTAAAGGTTAGAAACCGACCGCGCGATATCCTTCGCCTCAGAGGGAATGTCTCCATGCTCCGCGAATCTATACGTTTTGTTGAAATGTTTAAAATGGCCCTGCTGGTCTGCGATGGTTCATATTCTACTCACCAACATCAATTGACATGTTTCTTCTATTTATTTTAGCAGGTTTCGGTGCAGTTTTGGTCTCTGAAGACGCTCTGGCCATGCGATCTGGAATATTTTTTTTTTATATCAAAACTCTTGTATATTAAACCTGGTACCTGGTATTCATTTAGTGCCGGAAAACGGGCGTCGGAATCGGTGCAGACCCTGAAAACGATGTTTCTGGCCACATGGTTCGACCGTAAGGTTCGTTCAATCGAACTACGTGAACTTTTTTTTCAGTTGGTTCGATTTTAGCATCCAGCAGCAAACCTTAGGGCCGTGTAGTTCGACTCTATAGTCAAACGAGACGTGGCCGGAAGCAAATCGATAGCGTGTTGATCTCGATGAATTTGATAGAGACTGGCTCAACGTAGCCCAGGAACGAACTGTTTGGAAATATGTTAGGGAGGCCTTTGTACAGCAGTGGGATAATATAAGCTAACAAAAAATAAAATAAATTCAGAAAAATAAGCTACTAAGTGACTACAATGCGAACTAAAAAAACAGCAGTGAAGTCAAAAGTCGATCAAACAATGCGTTTAAATGCATTGAGCTACTATGTTCTACTAGAGATGATAGACGATGAAAAATTTGCGGCAATTTCAACTCATTCTCTCCTTCACTCACTCGCCGTCTTCTTCCTCTCTGCATTCATTCCTCCAACCATTACTCACGACAGCTAAACTAATATCAAATATGTTTTTACTTTTTCATTAATTTTTAACCCCCGACCCAGAAACGACGTAAGTTTGACGTGTCTGTGTGTGTGTCTGTCTGTGGCATCGCAGCTCCCTAAAAGGTGGACAGCTTTTGATTTTGTTTTTTTTTGTTTGGAGAATTCGTCGGGAGTGTTCTTAGCTATGTTTGATCGAAATCAGTTCAGCCGTCTGAAAGTTATGGTGCATAAAAATCTGGGGTTAGTTTATTTCTAAATTTAAGTTTTTTAGGCGAAACTGATATCGCGATCAGAATAATTACCACTGTCAGTAAACAATATTTGACACATGGTACCGTTTCAGTCGTATATATTTTCTTCGTCATGTACATCTCCAGTGAAACACAAGTAACTCAATGTATATTTGTAATTAAAGCGTACTCACTTCGTCTCATCTTGCTCGCGTCAGAAGCGATGGACTCTGGCGACGTGTTTTGTACCTCGTCTTCATCGGGCGGGCCTAGTGCAAGCAGTTAGTGCATAGTATACAAGTGCCATGCGGCAAAATAAAATAAAATTTTGTGAACTACGTTTAAGTAGGTTATATCAGAGCCGGATTAACCATCCTGCCCCCTGATTCACAAACCGTCGGAAGACAACCGAAACGAAAAAAAAAATTAGCTGCTCTTTCACTCCCGCGACTTTTGACATTTGGCCATCCTTGTCTTTTCAGTTTTATTTGTTTCGGTAGCCTTCTGAGGGCTTGATTAGAGGCCCCACATCTACTAGAGGCCCCGAGCACGCACCAAGAAAAAAAAATAGGTGCGTGTACTTATGTACGCGCGTGAGAAGTTATACTTCCGTTTATCTGTCTGTCTGTCCGTCCGTCTGATATTTATTTTGCTGGCAGCTTCAACCTGTTACTTTAGTGTTAGTGATGCGCGCGCATCTTAAAATTTCACTCTCGCAGCTTCAACCTGTTTTGCTTTTGGGTTACGCAGCTGCAACATGTGACTTTTGTGTTACAGATGTTGATTAAAATTTCAATCTAATGATTTTTCTATAACGCGCCTAAAGGATTATAACTTCAAAAATAAATGTTTCATCGAATGAGAATTTTGTACCCTTTTTCAATAACAATATTATTGCTTTTTTTTGGCGCATGATATACTTCATACATACAGAACCAGCTAGTATCGCGACGCGATTTAGGACAACATCCATGCCTATGCCGGAAATCGTAACCGGGACCGCGGGGTAGTTGGTCAGGCAAAGTAAGAAAACCGGCCTGATAATTGCAATGCCTTGGGTCCCTCACAGGGTTAATCCGGCTCTGGGTTACATAAAGGTTTTTGAACTAACAGTTAATTTGACTACTAAAGTTTTTTGATACGGTTTCTACCCACAAAAATCCTAATATGTACCATAGCTACGGCAACTTTTTGTTAAATTTGTTAACGAACTTAGATGCTTTTTGTTAGTGCTATATTTTACTGCCCCTCAAATTACTGAGGGCTAAATGAAATCGACTCTTGAGTAAACACCAAAAAAATTAAATATCTTGTTTTAAATAACTTTAGTAGTAAGTTAAACGCTATACACGTTTCGGCACATCTTTACAGTTCTAAAGCAAAACTATCATTTATCTACGTGCGCTTAGTTAAGCTCTTTGCAAGTGTAAGAATTAAAACAATAGGAGAAGCCATTAGACATGTTATAAGGAGAAAATATTCGATGTTATTTTGAAATTATGTTTGCAATTAATAGTTTTTGGAACTACTGGGCCGATTTTGATGAAACTTGGTATGAGGATACACTGAATCTTTGTGAGTAACTGGTTTACTTTTTATCCCGATATTCTCATAGGATTGGGTCTTAAGCAGTTGTAACCCCAGGGCACTGTAAGTACACAGGACCTGTGGTCTTTTACAAAAATATGTACTTGCACTACAGTAACAGAACAGAATTTTTAACAGATTCATGTTGGTGTGCGTTTCTGTATGCGTGAGTAGTCTGTTAAATGTAGCTTTGATTTGTGTGGTAGTAACTGCAGGTGTCCCCCACCATTACATAAGGCCTTTATCCTGCGTGGATCAAATCTCTAGATCCAAATTTTTCAGCCATTTTGCGGTGGCGGGTGTGAACTTGTGAACTTCCGACATACCATCAGAAAAACAGTGAAGTGGGCATTCGTTTCCCATATTGGAAAGAGTTTAGTCAGCTTCGCAATCGAACTGTAGTGGCACCCCTAATTCCCACTTATGGAAGTAGGTTTCCCTTGGTTTAAAATGCCAGCTGCTATATTTAGGGGTAAGATCAGGTGCTTCGCAATCGAACTGTGGCGACATCCTTAATCCCCACTTTTGGAAGTGGTGGTTAGTTTTCTTGTGGTTTAAAATGCCAGGTGCACTATTTAGGGGTCGGGTCAAGTGGTCCGCAATTGAACTGTGGTGTCATCCTTAATACTCACTTTTGGAAGTGGTGGTTAGTTTTCCCGTAGTTGGAACTGTCAGCCGCATTATTACCTCGTTACAAAGTTAATAAATTTACCTTCAAAATCAGTCTTGTTTAATAAACTGATTCTATCAATAGATTGTACGTCGAACGCTGGCGGGATGTCATCGTCGTCGCCGTCGGCCTCCCCTCCAGATACGACGCTCGACTTGGACGTGCGGGATGTACGGGATGTCCGGGATGTGTTGGAAGTACGCGAGGATTGCCCGGTACGTGGGGTCGATTCTAGTAGAGAGGAGAGTACCGCTTTTTGATGGCGGGTTAGGCTGAAAAAGTAAGAAAAAGTTGAAATTAGGCGTGAAGAGTTTAAAATAAAATGTTCATGTAAAATGGTAAATCGATTGGTTAGAACCATTCTAACAAAAGTCTTTTACTAAATGTTTGCAAATCTCGACAAATCTATTCATTGTTAGCTGCGCACCGCGGTTTCACCCGCAGAAGTCCGATCTTTCTCACCATTTGAACCTTCCCTGTACCATTATTCACTAAGGTTAAAGTCGTTGGGCGCGCGTGATTAGGGGCGGAGGGGGAGAGGTTTTTGTATGGCAATCTCGCCCTAATCACGCGCGCTCAACGACTTGAAGCTTAGTGAATAATGGCCCAGTACCATTATTCACTAAGGTTCAAGTCGTTGGGCGCGCGTGATTAGGGGCGGAGGGGGAGAGGTTTTTGTATGGCAATCTCGCCCTAATCACGCGCGCCCAACGACTTGAAGCTTAGTGAATAATGGCCCTGGACTACGACAAACATTTCAAAACCGAAATCATCTAAATCGGACCAGCCGTTCTCGAAATTTAGCGAGACAAACGAAACAGCAATTGATTTTTATATATATAGATTACAACATTTTCTTATACATCATTTTTGCTGAATAAAATCAGTTTTAAAATTAATACAGTAGTGCTTGAGAAGGTTTCAGTTGACATTCAATTTGAGAATTTGTAGGATATTGTTGATAACAAACAATAGTTAAAACATAAAACTCACCGTCTGGACATAGAATATTCATTCAACAAATCCTGAGTAGTTTCCTGCTTACTTTCCTCAGCTAGTACCTCTGGAATGACTGACAAGTCCGGCTTTGTAGCCACAACAGATTTACGGCCCTTACGCGGCTTCTCACTACTATCACTCTTATTAGAAACAAACGAACTTTCAGACACAACACTTTCGCCATCATCGCTTTGAGCTGCTTTTCGACCGCGAGTTTTTGACGTAGTTGTGCTAGCAAAACTGTCAATTTCATCATTTTTATCAACTTTTCGTCCGCGAGTTTTTGACGTACTTGAGCTGGCCACACTTTCATTATCATCCGCAACTTTGCGATTGCGTGTTCTCTTAGGCGTAGTCAATATACTTTCGTCTATAGATCGATTCGAATCATCTAATTGTGACAATTCTCTAGAAACGCGTCTGGTTATTATTTTTCTAAGTTCTGGAGTTTTCCCGCGCCGTTTGGGAGTGCCCTCGGGTGTTTTCTCTTCTGATTTCGCTGAGGCGTTCGATTGCGTGCGTTTGCGCGTTGTTGGTGTTTTAGGTGATTCTAACTCTTTGGGCGCTTCGGACTCTTTAGACTTTGTTGAACTAGCTGACGCAGCTCTTTTTCTTGTTCTCACTCCAGCTGTTAATATTTCTGTAGATTTTTCTTTTTCAATATTAATTTCTTCTGTCTCCATTTTTTCAGTTTGAGTGTCGATGTCTTTTGGTCCATCGACTTCAGTGATTGGATCTTTATTTGAAGGTATTTCTTCGTCGGTTTTAATTACTGCTGAATCGGCTTTTGTTTCTAAAACTTGAGCAACTTTTGGTTCATCAATTTTAACAGGTTTTGGTTCATCAACTTTAGCAGGTTTTGGATCATCAACTTTAGCAGGTTTTGGATCATCAACTTTAGCAAGTTTTGGTTTATCAACTTTAGCAGGTTTTGGTTCATCAACTTTAGCAAGTTTTGGTTTATCAACTTTAGCAGGTTTTGGTTCATCAACTTTAGCAGGTTTTGGTTCATCAACTTTAGTAGGTTTTGGTTCTTCAACTTTAGATAATTCTGGTTTTTCAAGTCTGCTTGGTTTTTCCACTTCGTCAAGCTTAGATTTATCCATTTTGGTTATTTCTTGCTTATTAGACTTGGTACTTGGTTTTTCTACAGATTTCGGTTCATTAACTTTAGGTTTTGGTTTCTCAACTGATGGTTTTTCAACGACATCTTTTGGTTCTTTAACCTTGACTTTTTCTACGGCATCCATTTTACTGGTTCCTGGCTGATTTATATCAACTTCCATTAATTGTTCATCATTCTTGACTGTTTGTTGTTCATTATTGTCACTAACGTTCTTCCCAACATTGATATTTAAAAATTCTTCAATACTTGTAACTTTGGTTTCAGTAGATTTAAGTTCAGTTTGTGATTGGGCTGGTACTTCTGAAATTAAAAATACATATTTAAAAGCCATTTTGGTAAGATTATTATTATTTACTAGTTGCACACCACGGATTCACTCGCGAAAGTGTCCCAATCATCACTGGTAATATCTAATCGAATCAATATAGTTTCAGTAGTTCTGAGAAATTAAGCATCTCAAATACTTGCACTAAATTATACCAGGTCACTAGGTATTTTACTTACCAGGCTCTTTGACATCTTCATTTTTGTTGTCTTCAGTTTCAGAGTTAACTTTTTCATCTGAATAATGAAGACTGATTTCTTGATCTGAATTATCATCAGTTAACAGCGAGGCTTGATTCAAAGGATCAGCCTGGACATTAGTCAGTTCAGTTAGTTGATTATTTTCTTCTATTTCCTCATTTTGGGCAGGTACAAAGTCCATTGGTTGATTTGAATCACTAGATTCCCCTTCTTCTTCATTTTCACTTTCAGAATCACTGTCATCAATAGATATAACTTCATCTCCTTCAATACTTTCTTCACTATCGCCAGCTGATGTCTGTAAAACAGGGATTCCCAAAGTGGTCGATATCGACCCCTTGGGGTCGATATCGGTTTCCTAGGGGTCGACATAAACGAAAACTGATTTTGGGGGTCGACGAGGTCTAAAAATCGACCCCTATTAAATTAACACAAGTTCTTATTTAAAACTTTCAAGATAGGTAGGTAGGTACTGTGTTGTTTATGTTGTGTTACGTATACTAAGAATAATTAATATTTTTATTGGAAATAGCATTGTTGTAGTAATGTAAAGTCTCATAATGTCGTACAATATGAAAAACTCGCCAAGTCAGTGTGGACAAGTTTGTGCAAGATAATGAGTTCGAGCGCACGTCTTTCAGGCGCGTTTTGACTTGCTCTGTATTTAACAATTTAACACGAACGAATTCATGATCAAGTTAAAGTCCAAACATGTTCCTGATATTTTACTATTTATCTAGCTTGCACCTAGGTTGAAAGTTCATTTGCGTTTTGAAATTCGTTGGAGCTTGAACGATAATAACTCATATATTACATAGCTAAATTAAGTGAATTAAAGTGACTGAAAAAGGATTTACAAAATGCTGAGCTCCCTACGCGAGTTAATAGCGTAACCATACAATATCTGCCGTTTATAAAAAAATAACTGGGTAAGTACCAAACAGTTTTTATCTATCACAGCGCATCAGCATTGCCATACAGTGGGGCAATGCAGCCAGCGTCTTGGGGACGCTGTCTGCATTGCCCCACTGTGTGATAGTGATCAGTTGAGCTATCTGTAGATTGTTTACAACAGTTTGCAGAAAAATATCTTATCGCTTTTCCATCACCATACCTAGTTGAAAAAATCTTCAGTGTTGTAACAAACATTTTGACGAAACAAAGAAATCGTTTGAAAATCAACGAACGTGGAGATTTAAGGCTGCAACTCACCAATATTGAACCGGATGTAGCTAGATTGGTAGATAGTCACCAGGTTCATCCATCACACTAAATGTTTTATTTTCTTTTTGGGAATTAATACTTTTTTAAATATAATTTCCTACCTACTTAAGATTCTTTAAGTACTTAATTTGTACTTATATTAACTAAACTTGATATTAACTGAATTGTATGTCTTTTTATTTTGTAATTTTTGATGAGAAAATGAAGTCAACTTTACTCACTTAACCAAGGGCAAAGTTTTCCAATTGGTACCTTAGTACCTAGGTATTTTGTATCAATAGGAAAACACTAAAGATAGGCCCCCTCATTCATAATAGTCTGCTAACTTAAAGCATTGCTAATTCTCACTCTGTCTTCTTCTATTGACCTAAGTCAGAATGAAAAATAACACTCTGTAGCAGCTGTTTTGAATTAGCGGACCATTATAAAAAAGGGGGTTGATCTTAAAAGTAGGTAATTTGGCCATGGGGGTCTGAGGTAACAGTTTATTTTGGACAAGGGGTCACTTGTCCAAAATAGTTTGGGGATCCCTGCTGTAAAACATGCAATTATACACATTAACACTTAAAGCTGTACCCAGCGGTGTAACCTAAGTCCTGATACCTTGGAAATATCGTAATAAAAAGAAGCAAGAGTGCTCTATATTGTTAATGTAACTTGGTTTGTCCATATCAATTTGTGTAAAAACACCTTACCTCTTCAGAGCTTTCTTCAGTTTCCTCTTCATCTTCAACGTCACCCGATTCATTACTATCATTACTCCTCTCACTACCATTCGACATATCTTCTATTTCGTTTATTTCCCTTTCTATTTCTACGATTCGCTCTTTCTCTCTTTGAGCTGCCATTTCGTTACCTTCAGCCATTTCATTACCTTTGGCTACTTGATTACTTTCTGACATTTCGTTATCTTCAGTCATTTCTGTATCACTATCATTAGTTATTAGACTAGATTTCTCTGTAGCCACACTACTCTGATGACTTTTAAGGACCGATTTATTGAAATCTGTATCTATCATTGCCGAAAACGTTGTGAAAGGTTTCGGTAGACTCACATTTGTTGTAGCTTCTTTAAGATTTTTACTTCCGTCAATGCTCTGAGTAGATTCAGCTACACTACTATCGTAACTTTTAAGTACAGATTGGTTGAAATCTTCATTTAGTGTTGTGAAACCTGGCAAAGGTTTCAGAACTATATTAGTTTCTTCCTTAGTCTCTTGAATACTTTCCGTCGAATCTCCAATACTGCTTTGGTAACTATGTAGTACAGATTTGAACTCAGCTTCATAGAGTGTTGTAAAAGCTGGTAATGGTTTTAGGCTTAAGTCTTCATCATCTTTTTCTTTAACAGTTTCTGATAGAACACTTTCGTTGGACGCTTGCAACACCGATTTATTGACTATAGGAGACAGTGTAACATCCATTAATCTCGGAACTTGTTTTAGAGTTTTCTTTGGAGTGCATTCCATAGCACTTTCAGATATCTCTTTATTTTTTTCTGTATCTTTTTCTACTTCTGTAACTTGCTTAGTTTTAGCAAATGTGTTAGCTTCTAAAACGATACGACTAAGTGACTTTTTCCCGCGAACTGAATGTTCTTTTTTGGGTGACATTAGTTTCTCTGGAGTTTTTGAACGTGCCCTAAAATTAAGCATATGTATGTCATTACTAGTATTTAATAGGTGAAGTGACAAGGTGGTTGTAAAAACGTGATTTACTTGATGCAAAGTTAAATATTGAAGAAAATAGATGTAATGTATATTTACCGTAACCGCGGGCCAGACTTGACAGGCTCTAAGATGACTTCTATTTCTGGAGTACGGGATCTACTCCTAAAAAAAGTTATAAATGAATAATAGCGTAAATTAAGTTTGACTTTGTATTGCCAGTTTCTGAGACGCTTTATGGTTAGTAGACCAGGGTCGATAATTTTTGAAACCAAAAAAAATCACAGTAGGATGAAACCCATTAGAAAAGGAGGGGAATTTGATAAAAATAAAAGGAAAAATAAATTACGGTCGATCCGAGATCGGGAAGTGGGAGGGGGGGGGGGGTTTTAAGTGTAAAAAATGGTTTATCTTGATTTCCGGCAAAACTACAAGTCCTATGGAAAAAAGTTAAATGGCAAAGTTGTAGGTAATAAAAAGATCTACAACTTTTGTTTATACAATTTTTTCACATAACCTCAAAATTTAGGTGAAAAATTCAAATAACCCAGTTTTTGGTTTTTTATATTTATCTTTTTCAAAAATGTTTTTTTTTTTCTACGAAATTTGGTGAAAACTTATCTTATTATGTCCCAAATACACTGTAATTTATTTGATTTAAAATATTTATTTTTTCGCCTTATTTTAACTTAATATCAAAAAAACACCCTAATTTTCAATCGAAAATTCTCACGTCAAAATATCAGCTTTTTTCAAAAAGTCTGGAGGCTTTTTATTCGTTGAAATCTCTACTTTCTGATGGTGTAAAAAAATATAAATTGTCATAGTAAATGTTCTCAGAAATGGCAAAAAAACCGATCGAGAAAATCGATATTTTTTTAAATTATTATATACAATTTTGAGCTATTATTAAAATTTACACTTTAATTACTCGAAAAACTTAAGATTACATGTAACATTGATAAAAAAAATTGCAAATCAAAATATAATACTATAATAACGTCCACAGTACAGTATACAATACAACATCGTACAAAAAAAATCGATTTTCTCGATCGGTTTTTTGCATTTTCTGAGAAGATTTACTACAGTAACATATATATTTTCCATCACCATCGGAAGTAGAGATTTCAACGAACAGAAAGCATACCAACTTTTTGAAAAAAGCTGATATTTTGACGTGAGAATTTTCGATTGAAAATTAGGGTGTTTTTTTGATATTAAGTTAAAATAAGGCAAAAAATAAATATTTTAAATCAAATAAATTACAGTGTATTTGGGACATAATAAGATAAGTTTTCACCAAATTTCGTAGAAAAAAAAAACATTTTTGAAAAAGATAAATATAAAAAACCAAAAACTTGGTTATTTGAATTTTTCACATAAATTTTGAGGTTATGTGAAAAAAGTGTGAATACAAAAGTTTTAGATCTTTTTATTACCTACAACTTTGCCATTCAACTTTTTTCCATAGGACTTGTAGTTTTGCCGGAAATCAAGATAAACCATTTTTTACCCTTAAAAACCCCCCCCTCCCACTTCCCGAACTCGGATCGACCGTAATTTATTTTTCCTTTCATTTTTATCATATTCCCCTCCTTTTCTAATGGATTTCATCCTACTGTGATTTTATTTCATTTTTTATCATTTTTGAAGGCTTCGGCCCTGGTCTATAGATGTGAAGACATGATTTATTAGTCACAACACTTATGACGATTATGAGATGAAAAATTCTTCTATAAGAAAAAATACAAATGTAATACTTGTAGTAAAAAGAAAGTTAAATTTTACACTTATTTACACTATAGATAATAAAAACTTACCTCAACTTGGGTAAATCGGGTGAAGATGATGCGGAATCCATAGTAGGTGATTCTTTGATGGCCTCAAGGCGGGGCGACTCACTAACACCCTTTTCGAACCGCTCTGGAGTTCGGGAACGACTTCTGTTTGAAGAAACAAACAGTGTTTAGAAACATAGCCCAAAAGCAATGCAATCTTCTGCGTCGCAGATCAAATGTCGGTTAATTGTTCTAGGTGTTTCAACTATTTGTTGCTATTTTTTTTATTATAATATGTTAAACATTGTTTATTTATATAAAAAACCGTTAATTAGAATAAATTTAAAAAATAATAATAATTAAAACAGATAAAATAAAATGTCAAAATTAAAAAAAAAAGCAATGTCAAGCAAGTCAAGTCGGTCAAAATATCCAGTAACTAAAACTAAAAATTTAAACACGTAAACATAAAAAACAAAAGGTGTTTCTGTATGTATGTATTTAGAGCTAGATGGCGCTGTGTTCAATGTCATACTATGTTAATTTATTATTTGCCAATTAGACTTTGTAGTTTTACTCGTAAATTTCCGGGATCAGGAAAAGTAGCGTAGCATATCTATGTCAAAATACATTAAAATTGGTTCTTTGTTTGCGTGTTGAGGTAACAAACACACAGACTTTCCCATTTTTATAAAATTAGCAGGATTAATTCACCTCAATTGTCTAGGCACATGAAGCGACTTAGTTTCTGGTTCGCTCTCTTCAAGATGCTCTTCCTGCTTTGGTTGTTCGATTATCGGAGCTAGAGGTGACGACCGGGGACTCAACTCGGGAGTTTTTGATCTACTTCTACAAAAACAATAAAAACAATAAAAAAAACAATAAAAACAAACACAACAAAAAAAAACAAACAAACAAAAAAAAAAAAAACAATAAAAAAAAATTTAAAAAATTAGAAAAAAACATAGTTAAGTAGATAAATAAAGTAGCCCAGAAATTCAATTTTTTTCTAGGGTGTGTTTATTTTATATTAGGTTTTTAATTTGGATTCATTATTTGTATATTCTTACTAGCTACTAGTACCTGTGTTAATTAGGTTCGAAAACTACTCATTTTCATTTGAAACATAATATATCTAGATCAAATTAACGACGATTTACTTGGCTTGCAATACCACAGATCCCACACCTGTCTGCGTAGACGGTCATATGGTCGAGCGGACAGACCAGTTTAAGTACTTGGGATCTGTGCTTCACGCGTCCGGCGACATCGATTGCGACGTCAAGTCACGCATTTCAGCGGCTTGGGCCAAGTGGCGTGAGGTGACTGGTGTCATTTGCGACCCCAAAATGCCGGTTAAACTAAAGGGACAGGTCTATAAAACCATCATTAGACCTGTCCTTTTGTATGGTAGTGAGGCGTGGCCGGTACTTGAGCGACATAAGCAGGAGTTGCGTGTCACGGAGATGAAGATGTTGCGCTGGATGTGTGGAGTGACGCGAAAGGATCGCGTCAGGAACTCCCGCATTCATTGCAGATAAATTGCAAGAATGTCGCCTACGCTGGTACGGTCACGTCTTGCGAAAACCGGCTAGTTACGTGGGGAACAAATGTCTTGCCATGGCGCCTCCGCCGGGCCGTGGCAGACTGGGTAGACCCAAGAAGTGCTGGCTTGACGTCGTAAAGGGTGATATGCGTGCAAATGGCCTTACTAACCAGGATGCCGAAGATCGTGCGAAGTGGAGGCGTAAAAGTAGGAAAGCGGACCCCGGGCTCCTGAGAGGGATGCAACCGGGAACATCGCTCGGATGATGATGATGATGATGATCAAATTAACGCATAATTTTCTGTTATTTTTCTAAAAAAGAGAATGAAATATCATCGATTTACCTAGAAAGTCGTGAGCTGCGTGATGGTGTTACAATTGGAGAATCAATGCGTTCTGGAGTACCGGAACCACTTCTGTAAATAAACATATTTTTATTTTTTTCAACTCCTTCTCATTCGCATAACAATGGACTCAATTTAAAGGTTGGCTGCTGCAAAACTCTGGTCTTTTTTTTCTCGCTTCGCTCAGCTTGCCAGCGTGCGTAAAGGGCAGGAATAGAAGTTTAGAGAATTGCGAACATTGGAATTGAAACCCTTGGTAAACTAGGTAGTTCTATCACATCATGCGGGAGGATACTCATATCATCAGAAGAGTACAGGACATAGAAGTTAATCGTAGGGAGATGAAGGCTAAAGACGGAGAAAGGATTGTATTAGTGAGGATAACTGAGAATCCTCTCTAATGCAATCCCTCCACCCCTTTCCCCCCCCCCCCTATTCACTCGCAAATACCTTCCCTGCATGAACATGCTATGTATCTTCTAGGAAACCGTCTAACATATTAGGCTGCATCATCACCTGCCATCAGGCGGGTGTGATAGTGGTCAAACGCTGCCCTATCATATGTATAAAAAAAGGGAGTGGAAGCGATGTATACCCCACTTTGTGGGAAAAGGGCAAGAAGATGCTGACTTACCTGCTACCCAACGGCGTACTTTCACCAAACGTTCTAATACTTCTTCTACCACGCGGAGTTCGCGGCACTTCTAACCTTTCAACACTCGAACTGTCTCTCTCTTTCTCTTTATCATATCTCGACGTAGAGGTATCTTCTCTCTCTTTCCCTCCTTCATCATATCTTGTAGAGATATCTACTCTATCTCTCTCAGCAGAGTCTCGCTGTATTTTAGGAATGTTAGTCGTGTCGTCCGTCTTCATCTCGCCGGAATATCGTGGGTTTATTAGAGTGATAGGTATGTCTGCTATGCTTTCTATTGACGCGTTCGGATCTTCTGATAGACTGCTGTTTGCTGATATTGAGAGAGAACGTCTGGAATATGCATAGATAATGTTTTGCTTGTGGTTTCTGACATGACAAAAGGCAACAGTCGTACTGTTATCTTTTGTCGTGTCCGAATAATTACTTTTCTTCTTTTATCAGACTTAAAAATGGAATAAAATGGTTTTTTCGACGGTGAAGAATGTACCTCTGTGTATGAAAAGTGATACGTCGTAAGATTCGGCTTGATAAGTGTACATACAATCAAACTGGCGATTTTCAAGCCAAAAAATATTGTTTCACCTATTAATAAAAACTCGCCAGAAGTGGAATCTGTTGACTTTGCAAAAATATCATTATGTAAAGTAAAAAACATTATATTACTAGAGAAGTAGAGATAGTTTATACCACTACAAATGGTAAGCCTCTCCTCGGATAGATGGTGGCAACCATCCCATACCTTCGAACTGTGGTAAGTTTTAAAAAAGCTTATATTGACTAAATATTGGTTACCTGGCACGAACATTATCCTTGTATGATTTCCTCGATTTAATGTTTTCTTCTGTGGCTTGTTTCTTAGGCGGTGATTCCAATGGATGAGGTTCATTCTGGCAATTATGTTATTTTTATTTTAAAATCAAGATTATGGAATTTTCTTTAATGTTTTACATATTACTAGCAGCGCTCTGCGGTTTCACCCGCGTAACTTCCTATCCAGTAGGAATATCGGGATAAAAAGTAGCCTATGTTATTCCCAATGAATCAATGTATCCTCATACCAAGTTCCATCAAAATCGGTCCAGTAGTTTCGGAGCCTATTCGTTACAAACATAAAAACAAACAAAAAAATCTTTTCTCTTTATAATATTAGTGTTCATACAGAAACACCCAGACCAAAGACAAACATCCATAGATCATTACAAATATTTGTTGCACGGCGGGAAACGAACCTACGATTTTGTATTTGTTTAATTTGAAATCTCACCATGCCATGGGAAGTAGTCGTAGCGAAGCTGTCCGTAGATATATCTATCTCTTTCTCTCCTGTAGAATTTGGTTTCTCTGTCTCTTTAACATCTGCAGTTTTTAAAGGCGGTGACGGGGTCGAACCCGATTCCGATGCCGTCGGGATTGTGAACCTTAAGTGCCTGGGAATAAGGGTAATTTGTAAAATAAGTTATCTTTAGCGTCTGCCAGTTGGCAAAGCCTACTTTTGGTTTTATGGAGGATTATTTAAAATTTTATATCATTATAAAATGGATTTTACTGATCATGGACATCTTCCAGTTTTTTATCCAATAACTAGTGTTAAAGTGGCAGCCAAACTTGATTAGATTTTTATTTAACCCAGTGCGCCTCAGTAAGGTTCGTCCTGAAGTTGAGCGCTAGGACTTCTTGCTCACGCATTGTGGTGAGGACGAACGTATTTTTTGGGCGCTGCACTACTTTTTCTTTGTTTAAGTTATTTTTATGTGTATGGACTGGACTGTACCAGAAAATAAAAATTTATATCTTCTTTCTTTTTTCAGCCATCTATCGAGGCATAAGAAACTAATCCTTTTTTGTGAAGCCTTAGTTAAGATCCTCCATTGGTCAGTTTTTACTTACTTATTAGTAGAGTCGCTATAATGCGTATGATTACTGGCCGTCTCTAACATCTCATCGTCGCTGTCGCCGAGGTAGCGGGAGTCAGCGGGCGATGGAGCGTCGTCACGGTCATTGCGTCTTATCTAAATAAATAAGTTATTTGTTAGGCAGATTAATGCGCAAAATTAATATGTTTTATACGGGGTTTTTTTCCGCAACTAGACCTCTATAGTTGGGTCCTTTACCCTTTAATTGCTCCAATATATTTTGGATATTTCTGTCACTTAAATTGCGGTCCGAAATCGACATAAACCGCGGTTTATGTATGCGCGGTTTTAGTACGCTCTCGCTTTCGGAATGGGAGATTTGATAGTACTGTAATCGCTGCTCATACAATTCAGACCGTAGTCTTCATATAGACGTAAAATAACAGAAAATCTATATGTATACTGACCAACCAACTAGACAAGACAGACTGACCAAGCCTGACAAGCCTTCAAGACTGACTGAAGATAGACTGGACCAAACAAGGAACTTCATCAATATTGATTGTTAATAACCTCCGATAGACAATAAAAAAAAGATTGTAAGGCCAGCGCAAACCGGTGGACGATAGAACCCGGCAAGAGATACAAGAAACTTATTAAAAAAAAACTAGCAGCACTCCGCGGTTTCACCCGCGTAACTCCCGATTCCGTGGGAATATCGGGTTGAAAAGTAGCATATATCACTATTCTATTCTATTAAATATTTTCTCTTTATAATATTAGTATAGAAGAACTTACCTTCAAAATACTATGCGGTGTACCCGATCTGTAAGGATAATGCCTCACCGGGCTCTGAACTTCAGGCATATCCAGCAGTTTCTCCATTTGACTGCTCAATTTATCCGATACTTTGAAACTTGCATTCATTTTAGGTGTTTTAGGAGTTCCGCTGAAGTCGAGCTTTGCCCGTTTGGGAGGCGTTGATTCCGACTGCATTTGTTCAATGAATACTCTGGAAAAAAATAAAGCTGTAGCAGTTAAAGTTACGCGTAGGTCTCGATCCCGTGGATATAATTTCTTTAATATTAGCCTAAATCTCGTCTTCATAATGAAGCTTTCTATCTTTAACAGAAACATGAAAATCAGTACAGTAGTTTAATTTTAAACTAACATAAATATACTAAAGTAGGGTGTTATTATAAGACTAAAATTGTTAGTGACAACCCTATGGCCAATTATAAAACCTGTGTAGCCACAAACAGACAGTGAGCCGGAATAGTTTTCATTCTACTGCGTCTAATTTGAGGGTCTTCATGTCACGAGTGCATCAGGTTACTGGCTAAACGATAACCTATCACTACATAGTATAAAATAAAGTCACTTTTCGCCGTCCCTATATCCCTTTGTATGCTTAGATCTTTAAAACTACGCAACGGATTTTGATGCGGTGTTTTTTAATAGATAGAGTGATTCAAGAGGAAGGTTTATATGTATAATACATGCATAATATAGCCGTGCGAAGTCGGGGCGGGTCGCTAAACTATTATAATAAATAAAAATCACGAAAATATAAAGTACATACCCCTTAGATCTATTCAACTTGGGAGTACAAATGAACGGAGTTTCCTCAATCTGCAAGGCGCGTTTCAGACCTTTACGCATTTTAGGTCGATTTATCCAAGTTTCGCTTGCGTTCTCTATTGTATCCTGAAAAAAAAAGGAGTTATATTTACTTCAATGTCTTTTTTTACAATTTTATTTAATTTTATTGTTTTCGTACAAGTCATTTAAAAGTTGCAAAAGATTATTTTATTTTAGTAAGTATAAAAAAAGTATTCATGAATTGAAAAAAATTCCACGAATTTGAATTGTTGCACTTAAACAGTTACTGTTAATGACCTGTTTATGCTTTGTCACTCCATGAAAGTTCTGTATTTGATCCGGTAAAATTATTTGCAGATTTTACCGGATTTCGTTGCAGCGCATTTCGTTTCTTGTAATTGTCAGCCAAATAAACGCAAAATTATTTTTAACCTATTTGGTTACCTACCATTTCAAAAATATTCATTATTTTATTGTTACAACTGAAAACTGCTGAGTAACAAATTATTAATTTAGGTTTTACAGGACTTGTGCATATAGCCATTGTCATGTTTTTTAAATCAAGATTAGCTCAAAACGGCCACTAAAATATCTGAAAATAATTTAGAAGAAAGATACAAACCTGAATAAATGAAGACTTGTACGTGAAAGTATTTTTAGGCGATTTAGCTCGGACATACACTGACATTGGCTTCGGCGCGGTTACTGAAATGTAAAACAAGTATCACTAGTTGTTTCACCCGCGTAACTCCCGATCCCGTGGGAATATTGGGATAAAAAGTATGTGCTTTTCTAAGGCTCCAGCTATGTACATCCCTAGTTTTACCACCATCAGTTCAGAAATTTTTGCATAAAGGAGTAACAAACATACTAGCACATTTTCATATTAGGATACTCTTTCGTTAAGTGTCGCAGGTTTATTTTTTCTATTATTTATGACTTTGCACGGGTTGTGCATATAGCCAATATCTAGTAAAATTTCTGCATCAAAGGCCCGATTATTCGAAATTGGACCCAAACTTTGACTCGGTTTACTTCTTGTAGATAAAACTGCAGCAAGATATGTTGCCTCATTGGCTTTATAACCGAGAAGCTTTACCCTCAACTTGATTTGAATTTTTCTAAATCCTTGCGGATGCCTACGCAATAATATGCGTAGGTGAATAATAGCTATTTGTATGCCAAATTTTAGCTCAATCCGTACATTGCTTTGAGCTATGCTTTAATATATCACTTAGTCAGTCGGGACTTACATTTATGCTTTACTCACCATTGGTCTGCAGATCAGCTTGCAAAGTGACAGCCTTAGCAACATCGCTTGCTATCTTGGGTATTGCTGCAACAGCTGTTTTAACTAAATAATCTCTAGCCAAATGTCTTTCATTGGCATCGTTCAACGATTCCAATGAACGGCCAACGTCGGAGCGGTTCGTTGATTTTAGCTTATCATTGTAGCGTTCTGCTTCTAAGTATCTGAAAGTAAAAAAATGTTAGCCTATTTAAGTGTCACACGAAAGAACGTCTTATCAAAGGAGTGTCAGTAGTAAAATGCTACATGCACAGTATGCGTCATAATCACTACATAGTATAAAATAAAGTCACTTTTCGCCGTCCCTATGTTCCTTTGTATGCTTAGATCTTTAAAACTACGCAACGGATTTTGATGCGGTTTTTTTAAGAGGAAGGTTTATATGTATAATACATGCATATAATACATGCTTAATATAGCCGTGCGAAGCCGGAGCGGGTCGCTAGTACACTATAATTGCGCTAGATCCTCTAAAGTACGACCTTCTTCTAATAGACGTTACACACAAACATAAATACTTGAATTAGAAGTAATCAGTGTCATTATTATTTTCAACATGTTAGCTACCTATGTCTTTAGTTGACCGAGTGGTATAAGCCGCCACTCAATACACCAACCGACGACGGGGGGTCGATCCACAGGTAACGTAATTTCACTGCATGGAGTGTTTAAAATAGTGCTGCACAGGATTGTAAACGTTACGCTACTTAGTGGACTTTTGAGCGCCGATTGTACCTACTTCGGATTGGCAAATGTCCTATGCCTTACAACTGTAGCAAGTTCTAGGGCGTCTATCTTTCCTGACTTGTACAATTTGACGGTCTTCAAGTCGCGAGTGAGTAGGTATTCTAAGAATGCGTGCTACATATTAGACCACATCACCTTCAGACAGGTCTGATAGTGGTCACAATACTTTCCAGAGCTAATATATACACACATAATCCAGACTATCGCGGGTGAAACTGCAGCGCGTTGCTAATTTACAATCCCTATTTCCCTATGTCACGGCATCCGCGTGAGCGGCTGGACCAATTTCGCTAATTCTTTTTTGTTGTGTTTGTAATTGTCAGGAGAAAGTACTTATGAAAGAAAAAAATTAAGTCCTGCAGAAAATTATCACGCGGGTGAAACTGCAGGGCATTGCTAATTTACGTTATAAGTAGTATTTACCTGGCCTGTTGTAAGAAATACATGACCAATATATCTGAAGTCTGTGGTTCGTTGCAGCCTTCAAGATATTTTATGAAAACTTCCTCTTCGAAAGGTTGAAGCGTTACTTGCAATACTTTCGATAGGTTCCCTGTGTTGCGACAACCTGAAACACAATCCAGATTAGTTTTTGAGTGTTTTAATTAAATTCATTTTGACTATTTTTAGCGATATGGGCAGTGTAAATTTTTCGGCCGTAAGACCAAATAAAGATACACGGATTCCAAAGTTAAACTTTAGTTAAGCAATGCATACAAAAGGGAGACATTTCTTGCTATATAATTGCGAATTAACATATTAATTGTGTAGCCTGCTGTATTTTTTGTCGGCCTTTTTTTTGAAACTCGACATCCGAGCGCCTCATAGTCTCGTCATCCGAGCGATGTTCCCGGTTGCAACCCACTCGGGAGCCCGGGGTCCGCTTTCCTACTTGTACACCTCCATATGATCTTCGGCATCCTGTTTGGTAAGGCCTCGCATGTCACGCCAGCACTTCTTGGGTCTACCCAATCTGTCACGACCTGGCGTGTGTCTCCTGCCTCACTTACCTTTATAAAAGAAGTTCAACACGTGTGCCTTATCCTGCACCGTGTCCGCGTTCTGTACACACATCCTCACCACATCCAACGCTTCGAACACGAGTCCCCGCGCCAAGTACAACTTGCAACACGATTGCCAATCTTCTAATTTATCGTGATCGTTCACTGGAACATAGAATTTACCATTGGGATGATAAATAAACGGGTAAACAAAACGTCTTGTGTAGATAGTGTAAGAGGAATCACCAAAATAGAAACAGGCCGCGATGGCAAATTAAAATCCGAATAAGTCGTGTTGCACGATTACAACGCCATTTCTGCATTTCTGTCTCTTTTTGACGTCGCAATTCTTCTTGTTATTCGCTGTTGTATCCTATGACTAGCAGTGACCTGCGAACACGCGTATGTCCCGATCTCGTGGGAATATCGAAATAAAAGTATGTTACTCCCAATTTATCATTGCATCCTCAGACCAAGTTTCATTAGTGTCGGAGCATATTCTTTAGAAACAAAAAAATCTTTCTTTTTAAGCTATTGCAAAGATTTTATCGCGGGCCTTGGGGGGCGAATCAAGAAATTCCGTAACGAAAACACCTAACACCCCCGACAAATGACGGACGATTATTAACGGACGACTATTGACGGACGACAAATGTCGGACGACAAATGGCGGACGACAAATGTCGGACGACTTTTTTTTTTTAGATTATCCTTACCTTTAGAGTAACTCTGATCCGTATTATCCTTTATGTTTTGTATGGGTGCCGGTTTACGGACGTGTAGGTACTGTAGCGCCGCCTGGGTTTTCTTCTGAGCGAGCAGCGAGGACAGTACCACTTTGTGTTGCCATTCCGAGAGAGTGTTGCCAGTAAGACATTGGAGTTGGTCTAAGGCGAACTGTTCATAGATAAAAATATTGATTTTGAAGTATGCATTGGCGAAGACTGGCGTGGTGGGTGAATAACCCCCTGTGTGCGACGCAGAAGGCCGCGAGTTCTATTCTAGCACTCTCAGCTTAGTTGACCAACTCTAGAGGAGAGAACTTGTCAATACTTCTGGAGCCAACTAAGCCGCGGGTTTCATCACGATGTTTTCCTTCACCGTAAGAGCAATGTCAATATTTTTGGTGCACGGCCGGAAAAAATTCGAATTTAGAGATGTAATAAGGTCTTAGGGTGAGCGCACACCTAGCCGCACCACAGTCGCCGCAGCGAAGGAAATCACCAAGGTCGATGCTGATGACGTCACCAGCCGGAGCCGCATACAAACGGTGACTGCGGCGCGTGCGGTGCGGGTAGGTGTGCGCTCACCATAAGATGATGGTAATTTTCAGTGACTTACATCAAAATCCCTATGATCAAGATGCCAGAAGGCCTGCGTGGCCTTTATTGCTGTGTTACTCAAACCGAACATCGTTGGGAACTGCATAAGACGACGTATTACCGCTTCGTATCTGGAACCACACAATAATTTCATTTATTCTACAAACTAATGTGAAAATGGCAGTTTAATGACTCTTACTGAAAAACCCCGGACTAATTGCGATGAAACTTGGTATGTAGGTAGCTGGAGTCTTGGAATAACCCACGGAATCCGGACTTACGTGATTAAGTTCACAATGAACTCAAATAATCACAATTTTCACTGACCCACTGAAAAATAAAGTGATAATTCACAGCTTTGGCTTCTGGGTCTAGAAAACTATAATAAATATTGCAGGACATTCCACACATCGAAATCTAGCCCCAAACTAAGTAACTAGACTTGTGTTATGGGTGCTAGACAACGGATATACTACTTAGGTATATACTTTTTCTTTTGTACATAAATACTTATTATACATAGAAACAACCAGACCACAGACAAATATCTAAGCATAAATACTTGTCTGAGGCGGGAATCGAACCCGCAACCCTGTGTTTGTCAGTCCGGCATGGTGACCATTGTGCCAACTGGGTCGTAATCATTTTAAGAAACTATATGAAACTACAAAAGGATTCTCTATATATATAAAATTATCGTGTCGCGCTGTTAGTTGCCAAACTCCACCTAAACGGCTGAACCGATTTGTATGAAAATTTGTGTATATCATCTTTTTTCCTCTTTTTTGGTTATGGCAAAACAACGTTTGACGGTAAATCTAGTTTTACTATAAATAAAGGCAAAAGTGATTAATTGACTGATTTATCAACACACAGCTCAAACAGAGGGATCGGGCTTTTTAGCATACAGCCCCCTTAGACAAGATAGCTTTCTATTAGCGATATCGCCAATCGACAGACTTTATTTTTTATTATTTTTGTATGAAATTGACACAAGCCAACGAATAGTCACGTGCTCTTGCATTAGAGGAAAAAAAAATGGTGGATAAATTCCATCTTATGATAATTTTATACAATGGTTTACGTCAATTTCATACAATTAAACCTATCGATTGGCGACATCGCTAATAGAAAGCAATCTTGTCTAAGAGGGCTGATCTATCATAACGTAAACATTTAGAAAATTCAGCCGTAGACGTCGCGGATAAAAGCCAGTCTTACAATAAATCAATCAATGTTAACCCTTTACTCACCGAACGTCATCATAAATCATGGAATAATCGACAAGTAGATAGAGAACAAGTGAATGCTTGTGTTCCTCAGGTATCTCGGGAAGCAAGTAAAGTCGCAGGAGAGAGTATAGCGAGGGCGGTGGGTACAGCCCGCTGCATTCACTGCCGCCTGCTATCCACATCCTAAATTCAAATTCAATACATTCATTTCAGATAATTAAAATCCATACAATACAAAAGAAAACAATACGATGTATTAAGGCGCCTATAGGTGCCAAGAGCAAAGGCTGCGGCAATGTGGTTTGATCAATCGATTTTTTGTTTGTAACGAATAGCCTCCGAAACTATTGGACTGATTTTGATGAAACTTGGTATCATCATCCGAGCGATGTTCCCGGTTGCATCCCTCTCGGGAGCCCGGGGTCCGCTTTCCTACTTTTACGCCTCCACTTCGCACGATCTTCGGCATTCTGGTTTGTAAGGCCATTTGCACGCATTACGACGTCAAGCCAGCACTTCTTGGGTCTACCCAGTTTGCCACGACCCGGCGGAGGCGCCATAGCAAGACATTTGTTCCCCACGTAACTAGCCGGTTTTCGCAAGACGTGACCGTACCATCGTAGGCGACATTCTTGCAATTTAAAAAATTCTTTCATTCATTCTTGTAATTTTCTATTCTATTCTATTCAATTTATCTGCAATGTCTCGGACATGAAGGCCGTTTGATGAAGCTTGGTATGAGGATACACTAATATATTGGAAGTAGCATAGGCTACTTTTTAACCCGATATTGCCACTGGACCGGGAGTTTCGCGGGTGAAACCGCGGAGTGCTGCTATTTTTAGTCACAATTAGAAAAGATATCTCCAAACTTAAGTTGAAAAAAGAAGGCATAGAAGTTTTTACTTACTGATGTATCCTATCTCCACCGAATTCTTGTTCAATCAATTGATCAATGTATAATAACGAACATGATTTGCTTTGACCAACGTCTTCTATGCTTGAATTTTCTTGAAGACGGTTTAGTTTTAAACGCCTGCAAATATTATAATGGGTTATACTCGACACGACTCCAAGGAGGTTCTTGAATTCTTGAAGTTCCAGAAAGTTCAAAAAACTCGGCTAAGTGCGATTATAGGCATCCCGCTACGAAATCTTCCTATAGGTGTTATAGCATCAAATGTTGATAAGAAAATGAAGAACAAGTGACTTTAAATGCTTATATATTTTTCCCCCATATAATTAACAAAATACTATCAATTAAATTATAATCTAGAAAAACTAAAAATTTTATATATATTTTAGGGTTCCGTACCCAAAGGGTAAAAACGGGACCTTATTGCTAAGACTTCGCTGTCCGTCCGTCTGTCTGTCTGTCACCAGGCTGTATCTCATGAACCATGATAGCTACCAAGTTGATTTTTTTTTCTATTTGTGTATATGCTCAAGGTGTTGGCTTAGTGGTAGATACCTCAACTTTCATTCTGAAGGTCGTGGGTTCGAATCCAGGTCGGCCGTGCACCAATGTATTTTTCTTAAGAAAAATTTATGTTCGCTAATTGACATTGCTCTTACGGTGAAGGAAAACATCGTGACGAAACCCGCGGCTTAGTTGGCTCCAGAAGTATTGACAAGTTCTCTCCTCTGGACATGGCCGACTAAGCTGAGAGGGTAGTAGGTGCTGGGCACGCCTACTCCATACTCACGCAAAAAGGACCCAATTAAAAAGGGTCTAATCGAAAAAAACAACTTTTTTACAAGTACAAGTAAAATGATTGATTGATTGATTGAGTAAGTTACTAAAATTTTCCTCATGGTGAGCGCACACCTACCCGCACCGCACGCACCGCAGTCACCGTTTGTATGCGCGCGGCTCCGGCTGGTGACGTCATCAACATCGGTCTTGGGGATTTCCTTCGCTGCGGCGACTGCGGTGCGGCTAGATGTGCGCTCACTCTTTGAGTAATAAAACGAACCTTTTATCATAAGTGTCATACATCTGTCCGGCCGGATAGGGCAGAGCGTTGTAACCTTCATGTCTCTCAGGTAACAAACCCACACGTAGGAACCATTGTACTACTTGGAAGTATAGAGAGACTGTTCCTATACCCTTGTGGCGTTCCTCCATTTCACTTAGAGCTGTAACAACAAGTCAGGTTTAAAGTAAATAGCATAAAATACTGTATTACTAGATAACTTTTTGACGACCCAGTTGGCACAATGGTCACCATGCCGGACTGCCAAATACAGGGTTGCGGGTTCGATTCCCGCCTCAGACATGTATTTATGCTTAGATATTTGTCTGTGGTCTGGTTGTTTCTATATTGTATTATAAGTAATATTTACAAAAAAATTATATAAGTAGTATATCCGTTGTCTAGCACCCATAACACAAGTCTAGTTACATAGCTTTGGCCTAGATGGCGATGTGTGGAATGTCCGCATTATTATTAAATTTTTCTTTAAAATTCATAAATACATCTATACTAAATTATAAAGCTGAAGAGTTTGTTTGAACGCGCTTATCTCAGGAACTACTGGTTCGAATTGAAAAATTATTTTTGTGTTGGATAGTCCATTTATCGAGGAAGGCTATAGGCTACTTTGTATTTTGATATTCCCACGGGATCGGGACTTACGCGGGTGAAAGCGCGGGGCGCAGCTAGTACTTAATATAGATAGGATAGGACAGATAGGACACTCAGGACTAGAAATGAATATGAATTTCATTTCTAGTATGACTTTGAATTGATTAATGATTGATTTGAATTGGAATGAATTTGTTTAAAGCGGGAATCGAACCCGCAAACTTCTGCACGCAGATGGGTGTTCACCCACTACAGCAGAGGTCATCAAAACCTGAGTAATTAATGAGAAATTGGGGCTGGTGAGCTTAATTATCCTGATTTTACCATTTATCGGGATTTACACAGGTGACACTGAGGGGAGTAGGTAGTGTAATAGAATTTTGAAATACTTACCATCAGGCACGACTAAATTGCAGCATTTAGTTAATATAGCATCCATTAATCCAGTGAGTTGAGTTAACTGTTGGACGCAGTGCTCTAAACACCTGACTACATTTCTGGAAAACAAAATCAATTGGGTTTAGTAAGATTTCATATTTGTACACTCAAAAACATATGCATCTAGAATCTAGACCCAACCCAACCCAGCCATCTAGAATCTAGAGTAAAAGATCAAGCAAAATGTGCAGAATTATCATTGCCTGAGTGCGGAATTCGGAGCTCTCAACCTATAACTATGCCTCGATAGATACGCTCTGGATCAGCTGACCATCAAATCTAACCACAGATAGAGCTACTCAGGGACGATCAAACAAAAACAATCAAACTAAATAATGTCATATATGACTAGAAAAGATCGATAAATATCGAAAATGGCTTGTAAGAAAAAAGGGATTTGAGAAAGGTAATTAAAACTGTATTGTAATACAACTCCTTTACGCTTTAAAAGTTTTGAATTTTAAAACATTTAAAAACGCAAAACGTTTGCAAAAGTTTTTTTTATTAAATCTAGACTCCTTTATAAAAAGGAGTTTGTTTTTGAGGCTCTGAAACTACTGAACCAATTTTGATGAAACTTTAAATCCTTGGAAGTAACAGGCTACTTTTAATTACCGCTTTTACTTTTAATTACATTTTAACCCGCTACGCAAACAATACACCGACGGTTAGAGCACTTACTCTGTTCAATGCATTTTTGCAAGATTTTCAAGACGTCGACATATTTTACGATAAATTATAGTTGTACGGAATCTTAGATTGTACCTTGGCAGTAACTTACAATAGTGTGCGTTTTGATTGAGACTGTTAGACACTGTTTATTTTATTCTAAATAAATAAATAAATTCATGGGAAACCGCAACCTACTGCTAGAAATGAACAGTAAAGCGTTACCTGTCGGGAAGCGCAGTCGATACAAACAAAGGCGCAGTCAATTCCTTAGCGTTCTCCTTCAATTCGATAGCTCGCCTCCAACACCAGTCCACCAAGAAGGTGAGCGTACAGCCGACGCCAGCGTGTGTGCCCGTCGCCCAGTCGTGCGCGCAACGCTTCAGGAACCGGGAGAGACGAGCCTCGAGGGCCACTGAGAGAAGGTATCTGCGTTGATCCTCCTGGTAACACAAACATTTATTTTACCCGAGACAGAAAGATAAAACATTTATTTATTTATTTCCAACTTATAACTATAATTACAGGTAATATCCAAAGCGATAGTGAGTACAAAAATTACAAAATTAACTTACAAATATTCAATCACATCATCACTACATAGTATAAAATAAAGTAGCTTTTTCTGTCCCTATTTCCCTTTGTACGCTTAAATCTTTAAAACTACGCAACGGATTTTGATGCCGGTTTTTTAGTAGATAGAGTGATTCAAGAGGAAGGTTTATATGTATAATACATGCATAACATAGCCGTGCGAAGCCGGGGCGGGTCGCTAGTTACATTATAACTTAGCCTTAACTTAACTATTCCTAGCCAATTGAAATTCTATTTTTTTTTTTAAACTACATAAAGAGTCTATTTCCTTTGTTTTGTTATACTATGTTTGTTTCCAGGAAGTAATCTCTATCAGCAAGACTATCGATTGGTATAAAAATATAGGATGATTATTTTTTTTTGTAAATCAACAGGACTTTTTCCAAAACCTAATGACATAGTTTTTGTCAAAATGGAGCACGCAACTCCTTTCAGCATTTTTCTATAGTTTAGGATATAGCCCTGAAGACCCATGTTAAAATTTCTCCCTTTAATAATATGAACTTATAAAAGAAAGTCGTATTAGTTACACCATTTATAACTCGAGAATGGCTGAACTAATTGCAATGAAATTCGGTATATGAATAGCTGCAGACCTATATTACTACATAGGCCACTTTTTTATCCCAATATTGCTACGGGATCGGGAAAAAAGAGAAGGCAGTAGGATTTGAGCCGTTTGAGCCCATTTCCTTAATAAACTTACCACGGTAACATTACTAGAGTATGTATCAGTATAGAGCGGGGTAAGACCGCACGCCACACACGCTCGGTACAGCCGCGGCGGGTTGAGCAGGACGGTCGGACCCACTTCCTCTAAGTTAGAGACGATCTGGCGCTGTATACCCATTGTACTAAGGACGCATACTTCTGATGTGTTCAGGCAGATGCAGTCTGTAACAAAAGGTATTTAAAACAAACGCGCAAAAGAATATTATATTATTATACCGAGAATATTATATTAATATATCTATCTATCTATCTAAAAAAATTGTTTGTTTTTTTCTTTTCTTTTTTTTCGGGTTAAGGTATCGTCACGTTTGACGGGTTTATTCATAGCACAATTATTTTTCACTATAAGTTGTAGTTGTGGAAACATTTAATTTTCTTTTTTTCTCACTATTGTAATTTTTTACTATTTTTTGAGAGCAGTTTGTTTTTCTAATAAATCAAATAAAATATTACAAACAAACATACAAAGATAGGCGCGAAAAACAATAATTTCCTTGCAGTCGGGTAGAAATATTGACGAAAGGAATCAACAAGCTATCTATGCGCAAGAATATCAGTGGCCTAACTATCACTGGACTTGTTTATCGTGATAAAACTGAGTATAACAGAAAATGTATACTGACAGACAATGTATACACTGTACAGTTCTAAAAATTACTTAAAACTTGAACTAGCAGGACGTTAGAATCTTGCTTGACTTGAAAACATTCTAATAATAGCAGTTTTGAAGCTATATGGTGGGTCTGCAATTCTGACTCCGACCGTACATAAGAAACTGTTGGGTCTAAAAACTTAATATAATGGGGGCAAACTCAGCGCAGTCCGCACTCTATATGCAGGAAGAACAAGTGTATTTGCGGGGTTCTATAATAATCTACGTAATAAAAATAGAAAAACCCATTTGTGACCCACACAACTCCTCATTTATGTTGTTTTTTCTTTGTCACTTTTTTGTTTTTTATGTAATTAATTTTCATTGTCATGTTCATTTCTTCCTTCCTGTGTTTTTACCCAATAAATGCTTTTCTTTCTTTCTTCTTTTTCTTTCTAAAAATATAATTTCAAGGCAAACAAGCATAATATGCTTCAGCGAAACTGGACCTAAAGTCAAGTTAACAAATTGTGCAAGAGGTCACCTATGAAACATTCTGTGCAATTTTTTTACAAATGATATGTCAGCTTTTGACCACTAAAACCTGCCTGATAGTAGGTGATGATGCGGTCTAAGATGTAGCATGCCTGCCTAAAAGATACTTACACTTGTGACTTGACAACCCCCAAATGTCAGGAAAGACAGATGTAGACATCTGATTTGAACTATCGGTCAAATAGGGAATGAGGAAATGTCCTCATTCCCTATTTGACCGATATGTTGGTGGAAAATACCATAATACTCACTATATTGCAACGAATTGGGATAGAAATGTTCCTCGAGCCTGGTAGCGTGTGAGTACACGGCAAGCGAAGATGGCGCTAGTCGCACGTGTAACGCGGGCGCCGCGCCGCGCCATCCTGCGCACGACATAAACGCGTTGCTTTCCACCCTGTATGTCGCTAGAATTGGTACAAAAGTACGACAAATTATTAGTACTTAGTTGTTATTATTGGATATTAAATGGGTGAAATATTTTATTACAGTGTGAATGAAAGTATAGCGGCTTAAAAGTAAGCCGGAGGAGATATGTATGCTTCTAATATTTTGCTATTGTAAAGCATCTTGCAACTAGAGCAGTTGCAATCTACTTCATTTACGGTATACTTCGACACGAGCTGACTATGGTTCATAAACTATTGCTAAGATTAAAAACTTAATGAATTACACTTTGGCTAAAATATCATGTTACTTAGGTTTAAAAATTCATATGAAATCAACTACTTGTACTTGTATGCGGGCTGTTTTCCGCGATTGGACCTTTTTTTAATTGGGTCCTTTTTGCGTGAAGACGGAGTAGGCTTGCCCAGCACCTACTACCCTCTCAGCTTAGTCGACCATGTCCAGAGGAGAGAACTTGTCAATACTTCTGGAGTCAACTAAGCCGCGGGTTTCATCACGATGTTTTCCTTCACCGTAAGAGCAATGTCAATTAGCGCACATAAATTTTTCTTAAGAAAAATACATTGGTGCACGGCCGGCCGGGATTCGAACCCACGACCTTCAGAATGAAAGTCGAGGTATCTACCACTAAGCCAACACCGCTCTCATGAAATCAACTAAAAACGCTTCAAACTCTATTTATGAAGAGCTAGGCAGGGCTTTTTATTGCTATGGCACTTACCAGGCATCTGATCCTTATACCACTGATCCAGATCAAACAGTAACATCCCATATTCCATACCGTTAACTGCGTTCTCACCCCAACATTCCCATACTAACTGGCAGATGTTTAGCATACCTGAAATAAATAAATAATAAAAATAAATATTGCAGGACATTCCACACATCGCCATCTAGCCCCAACCTAAGTAACTCGATGGAATAAAGCAGAGTGGCGCAGTGGAAGCGTGCTGGGCCCATAACTTGATGGAATAAATCAAAGTCGCAGTATTATTTAGTAATATTTTATTCAGATGGTTGACAGTTGATTGTACATTGGTTTTACAATATTAGATAGGTAGCATAGCAACCATCCAACATAACTAGACTTGTGTTATGGGTGCTAGACAACGGATATTCTTACTTATATACTTTTCTTTTGTAAATTTAAACTTATAATACATAGAAACAACACGACCACAGACAAATGTCTAAGCATAAATACTTATCTGAGGCAGGAATCGAACCCGCAACCCTGTGTTTGGCAGTCCGGCATGGTGGGAGAGCATAGATTGCTGAGTGAGCTCAAACAGCTTCTTCGTCTTATGCTTATGTCATTTACTAACCTAACATAAAAAGTATGTTTGTTTGGTTCTATCTTCATGGTCAAGAGTCTAGACCAATATAAATAAATAAAATAAATAAATATTGCAGAACATTTCACACATCGCCATCTAGCCCCAAGCTAAGTAACTAGACTTGTGTTATGGGTGCTAGACAACGGATATACTACTTATATACTTTTCTTTTGTAAATATATACTTAATATACATACAGACACCCAGACCACAGACAAATATCTAAGCATAAATACATGTCTGAGGCGGAAATCGAACCCGCAACCCTGTGTTTGGCAGTCCGGCATGGTGACCATTGTGCCAACTGGGTCGTCAACATATATTTAGATGATATATATATGAATATTTTCACAGGAATAGTCTATGGAATGAAAAAAGCCATAAGATAGCTTTCAACCTGATATTTCCACTTATGCATGTCAAACTACAGGGAGCTGATAGTTCCTACATGAACAGGACAATAAAAACATGTATTTGTAGTATTTTTTCTAAATTATTAATTAATTTCACTCACTGTCTTCACCCTCATCTCCCAGTGTAGATTGAATAGAGTAAGTATTGCAAGAGATGCATTTCCCGCCGAGCAATGGGACATCATCAACCGCACTGAGTTCCACTTGGAATCTTATTGTTGCAGTTGAAAAATCCTGCAAGAATAAACATAAGAAAATCTGTTGAAAACTTACTTTCAGTTCAAAACTTGCATGCACCGAGAGGAACCGATGAGTATTTCAAGCGGGGAAGCAGGGTTCGAAAATATCCGATATTTATAATAAACTAGCTGCCCTCCGCGGTTTCACCCGCGTAACTCCCGATCCCGTGGGAATATCGGGATGTAAGCTATCCTATCTCTCAAGTTGGATCGAACTGCACATGGTGTGCGAATTTTATTATAATCGGTTAAGTGGTTTAGGAGTCCATTGAGGACAAACATTGTGACACGAGATTTATATATATTAAGATATCAAAATATCGGATTTGATATATATCCGATATATATAAAAAATGTGATATTTACTTCTATATATAAATCTTATAAATTCCAATAATTCAATGGCTTCATTAATTTTCTGAATACCTACACTAATACTTAAAATACCTAAACTTTAAACGTTAAAACCTAAACTTACTATTAGGGAGTATGTTTTAACTTTACTCCAACGCCATCTATATTTAGGATGGAGAACTACAGTAGAAAACTGCAAAACATGACTTATTTTCATCAAATTTTTAAACAATTTTGTATTGATATATATCACAAAAAACCCTTTGATATATATCGGATATATATCATGATATATATCCATTGATATATATCCTCGAACCCTGAGGGGAAGTGCGGTAAGATGCAATGAATTAAGGTTTTTTGTCGGAATTAGAGCTTTTATTACATACTTATTCTCCAATAGTTATCCAATTATATTTAGTTGTGAGGCATAGTATAGGTACTGGACAAGCATAAGGACACTAGAGTGTCCTTAATAACATAGTAAAGTAGTTGACACTCTAACAAAGAATGCAAAAGACTGTGCCTTAAGAGGAAAGGGTACCGGGCGCTCTCTCCATACAAACATAGTCGACTGTTTCCTCCCTGGATAGTGACACTAGAACAAATATTTTTGTTGCTGAAAATTTATAATTGCCATGCCCCTATGTCTTGTTTTTTGTTTTTTAAATCTTAATTTCTATGATAATTAGAAAATTAAAAAAACCAATACATAGGGGCATAGTCATGGCAGTTATAGGTTTTATGCAACAAAAATATTTGCTTTAATGTCATTATCCAGGGAGGAAAAAGTTGACTACGTTTGTATGGAGAGAGCGCCTGTACCCTTTCACCTTAAATCTTGAGGTCATGGGAGCGGAGGTAGCTCGTCAGTCTAAACTAACGCTCATATTCACAAAAACAGTACTTAAGTTGCTCTTGGATAAGTGACAGCACAGCGCTAAATGCGGCCCTCAGATTGGTCAATTTTGTGCTGCTCTTTTCACTTTTTATATTATTTCCGGCTCCATGCGTTCACGCGTACTAAGCAATCTCTTAGGGTTGATTGTGAATATGGGTGTAAGTTTTAAAGGTTATGTTGCAAGAATGTTATTGTTGTTTTGTCATAGATTAGAGAGAAAATAAAAACATAATTACCTCGTAAAGACATTCACTGGCAGAAAGCATCCTCTTTCCTTGGTAAGTAAGAGAGTACATCACAGCCAACGGAAACTCTTCCTCTTCACAACTATCTATCACAGAGAATACGACCCATAGATAGCAAAATGCTCTCGGATCATCACATGGTTCCTGGGAAAAAGTAACCATTTTCAATAAATATTGCAGGACATTCCACACATCTCCATCTAGCCCCAAGCTAAGTAACTAGACTTGTGTCATCGGTGCTACTTTTCTTTTGTAAAACACACTTATAATACATAGAAACAACCAGACCACAGGCAAATATCTAAGCATAAATACTTGTCTGAGGCGGTAATCGAACCCGCTGTGTTTGGCAGTCGGGCATGGTGACCATTCTGCCAACTAGGTCATCAAAACAATGAGGGTACATAGCTGAATAATTTCATTGTAGTTCTGCTTATTTTTTAATAATTAACAAGAAAATTCATGGCAAAGATGGAGGTATTAATATAAATACTTTATACATTTTTAGTGAAAATATTTTACCTGAAATCCAAAATGCGTAACTGGCAAGCATTCAACATTAACCTGCGAAGTGAACTCCAATTCCAAATTCATAAGATTCCAAATCTGGAATGCCCCGAAGTTAAATCCCACAGCTAAACTGCCCAATTGTGGGACATATTCCAACACTGTCACTCTAATATGGTCCCTTTTGGCTTTCATACGGACTGTCCCATCGGGGTTCCGGAATATGTACTGGCCGTCGATAAAGGAGGTTTCATTTAGAAGTACTGCTAAGTGGTGATCATTCTCTAAAGCGAGTTCCCTTTGTTCCTCGATACGATTTATGGAGTTTAGAGGTAGGAAACTAAGGTTGGTTGGGTTGTTCTCCTTTTGGATAAGATGTTCATAGCCTTGTGAAATATCTTTTAATGCTGGAAAGATAATACAATAATGTCAATTATAGTAAATAATCAAATGTGCGTTAGAGAAAATACAGGATATAAAGAAAAGATCAAATCTCTTTGCAATATCAGATCTTTTTGCAATAAGGCCATTGTGCCATATTTTTTCATTTTAAGTTTTTGACGTGACAACGTCTTATAAATTGGTTTGCCGGGTGACACTTCAAGAAACTGCGTTACGCTCCGCTCACGTTATGCGCTCACAATGAGAGCGAGTGAGAGGCACGCGGGCATGGTTAGCCCGCCTAAGAGCGAGAGAGACAGACATAAAAAGTGAAAGGCACGCGTCCCTTCCACTCGAGCACAGTTGTTGTCACGTAAAACTTTCGCCCGTATACCGACTTTACAGGCAACCAGTTTTTTTTATAATTTTCTAATTTTTATTTTACTTAATTTTTTTTAGTACTTTATTAAAATTAATTTTGTGTTTTGTTTTTATGGTGCAATAAACTGTTTATCTATGTATCTATCTTGAGTAAACACTTACCTTGAACCAAACTCGCTCTATTCAAATCAAAGACAAATATCTCCCCACTTTTAGTCCCAGCCATAACAGCCCCATCGAAACAAGCAAACGGTCCATCTGGCATTCGATCGCATATAGCCAATTGAGAGACTACAATATCGGTCTGTATGCATCTTAGGATCTGCGAGCCATTCACATGTAGAACACAAATAATGCTGATGTTGTCGCATTGAAGGCTTATTATGAGTTGTTTGGAGTTCTGTGTTAGAGGGGTTGGGAGTTCGACAACACTAGTAACTACAGTGTTATTGCTGAAATAATAAATAAATTACAATGTGTAATGTTTGCTTATTATATTGTTCTATTCTCAAGCAAATACTTTTTTCCAACAGATCTTTACGTCATGATAGCCTCAGAAATAAATATAACAACATTTGCATGCCTCATGTTAACAACACTATGTATCATAGAAGCTCCTATATTACCACAATAAAGGTGTACAATGCTCTTCCAACTGACCTAAAAGCTCTACATAATTATAATATACTAGCTGCGCCCCGCGGTTTCACCCGCGTATATCCCGATCTCGTGGGAATATCGGGATAAAAAGTAGCCTATGTGTTAATCCAGGTTTCCAGCTATCTACATACCGAGTTTCATTGCAATCGGTGCAGTAGTTTTTGCGTGAAGGAGTAACAAACATACATACACACACACACACGCCACACAAACTTTCACATTTATAATATAAGTAGGATTTTTTAATCCAAATTTAAAAAAATAGCTCATTGTAAAAACCTTTTAAAGTTCATCTGAGTTTTATGAAGAAACAATGGTATTTTTTTAATTGCCTACTTACCTATAATATTATGAAAATATTCATTTAGTATATAAGTTAACTACCGACCCGCCCCGGCTTCGCACGGATATATTAAGCATGCAAGCTCTTGAATCCCTTTATCTATTAAAAAAACCGCATCAAAATCCGTTGCGTAGTTTTAAAGATTTAAGCATACATAGGGATATAGGGACAGAGAAAGCGACTTTGTTTAATACTATGTAGTAATTATATTGCATTCCTGTAATGGGTAAGTTATTGTTACTTAATTAAGCCTATTTTAAGATCCTTGTGTACATAACTTTGCAATAAATGTCTTGATTTCTTGATTTCAGGGCCCTGCCTATTTCCAATCAACTTTGAATTGGTATTGTAAATTACTTATTATTATTATTATTTTTTTATTAATAATTCACACAGCAGATTACAATCACAGTAAGTAGTGAGGTATACAATTGCATAACAGGTTATGATCTAGACTGTAATCCTAAATGCGAATATAAAAGCTTGTTATATGTTACAGTAATAATAATTTGAGCAGATAAACACTAAGTAACTTACAAAACAATAATAATAAGTAGTATAATAAGACATTATTTTATAAGGTGACACAGACACCTTTTGAATCGGGCATAGTTGCCGTCGAATACATCTATAGAGTATGCAGCTGCCGTAGTGATATCTAGATGGGGATACTTATTGGAGACAAGTTCGTTATAAAGTCGACACATTTTTGTTAGGGGATTGTAAAAGGAAGTGTTATTTTTGTATATTTTCAAAACAAACGTTTCGGGGTCACGTGTTCTGTAATATATATTGATGTTAAGGCAGTAAAGTAGATTAAAAGGTAAAGTAGAATTAGCTACTACTACTTAAAAGCCCAGCTGAGGAAAGGGTGGTGCGGTGGAAAATGAAACATCCCGCACCTCCAGCTTTTGTAAACCCGCGAGAGAGGCTCCCTCCGGGTTCCGATCTGCAATGGCTTACGTGGCAGTCACTTAATCGACTCCGGACTCAAGTAGGCCGTTGCAGACAAAATTTGAGCAAATGTATTGTACCGACTGAGGAGCAATGCGAGTGTGGAGCCCCGTCGCAGTCCATGGTGCACCTACTCCAATGCCCATTGTGCCCTAATACCTGCACTTTGGAGGACCTGGTAGAGGCCAACGCCGCTGCAGTTGCAGTGGCTAGCTACTGGGCAGGAAAAATTTGAGTGGTCGAGCGTCACTGATACGAAAAGAAGAAGAAGAAGCTACTTTACCTCAATATGGTCCCAAAAGTTCGAGCCGCAATTTTCAGCCCAGTTCTAAGATCAACAACACAGAATTTAGGTCCCAAAGCCAGCCACCCATGTTTAGTATCTTTAAGAATACCACCGAGGGGAGTCCTATCTGTAAACACACATTGACACCTTATGATTATTGTATTAGACTCATCCTCAAACTAATCAAAGTGTATTTAATAAAGTGATAATACCCCAAATTTAAAATTATCATAAAAATATTAATTCCGCGACAGAAATCGAACCCGGAATTTTTGTCCCGCAGACAAAAGCACGCCCACCGCACCTCAGAAGTCGTAACATCCATAATAACCTCGTAAATGCATAAAGTTCCTTGTTTACCGATCTATTTGCAGTTATGTTGTCATATAATTCACGTTACTTACCGCCAAACTCATCGCTCGGTTGCAGGAAACTAAACACAGCAGGAGAAAGGTTGGTGGTTTTAACAATAGAGAATACGCTATCGTGTAGTTTTTGCATTTTATAGCTAAGTTATTATTATTCTATAGCTTCTATTTGTTTTTACAATGAATTTCCGAGAGGTTATGTATTGAACATTATTGTGGTTATACACTGATTTTACAAAATTTAGAAGGTAAGAAAGAAAAATCTTATCAGAATAACAATTAATTGATTATTTAAACGTTATTTATCGGTCCATATTTCAAAATTATCAGTAAAAATTAATTATGGTAGCGCGGCGAACGGCAAATTCACTGACATTTGTTTGACAGTATCAACTTTTTTTGGTGTCTACTGAAAGGGCAAACAAAAGACTTTAGTCCATACAGCCTCTGTTGATCTTGTATTTTACGAAGTGTATTTTATTTATAATTTGTTTTAAAAAATAGCTTGTTCCGTACTAAGATAATATTCTCTCGTGTTTCGTAAAGCCAATGACTTTAATGAAACGTCGGCATGGAGTCTTGATTCGGAGAAACTTCTTGACTTGACCAAAAGAATATTTATATGGACTTGATAGTGACAACGTCACGATGTGCAAACGCCGCCCCTGAGAAACGCCCGCACTGGCAGATGCCTAGTGATGGAAATAATTAAACAGATATTATGAAACCGTTACTTTTAAGGAAAAACGATATTGGAAATAAGTTTCTAAGATAGATTTATTATTAAAAGAAAAATACATACTGCGCCGACCTCAAATAAATTGGGATAAGGGTAAGAAGACGTTTAACTTTTACCATTTGGAGAAAATAAAGAAAAAGGTGCACGAAGATGCATTTTACGTGTTGACGTTGCTCATTGTCTTCAACAATATTTTATAACAGTTCCGTATAAAAAATCGGAAACGGGAAACGTTTCCAAATAAAAAAATAAATTATTGTACAACATCAATTTAAAAATAACTTTATTACAAAAAAATCACGTAAAGGTAACAATTAAATTATTTATTTACATTTGTTCCTATTTTAATGATATTTAATTACTGATACAGTTTGAGATTGTTGGTACTGGCATATAGGTAGGTTATTCAAATAATATTGTCTTTATGAACATAGCATAAATAAGTTAAATTACATTTTTAACACTAAACAGTATACGTATTCGTTAAACTAAACATAAAAATAAAATGTGTGTGAAAACGAAAAAAAAAAAAATAATAACTAGATTGATAGGTTATAAGTAGGTAGATATATATAAAAAAACAGATTAGAATGGGGTTTTTTAGGATGAGTGAGTAACAAGTGTTTGATCGAGGAATGTCGACAATAACAAATTAGGTATAACTTAATTGTCTTGTTAAAAAAAAACAAGCAAACATAAACAATAAAAGAAGTACCTAATCATTTTAAAATAGATCTATAACTTTGCTGTTCTAAATCCTATCTAAATTGAGCATTATGATGTTGTATTTCTACCTGTGGTTTCTACTAACCACAGGTTTAACTGAAACTTTAACTATATTTCTGTTCATTTCATTTTCATGTGGACTTATTTTGATTTGTCCTTGGACTATATTTGTCATAGATGTATACGGACTTGTATTAGATGTTGCACCTTCAGCTCCAGCCGTGCTTACTTCACTGCGAGTACTAACATTGTCATAAATAGTACTTTTCATTGATACGTATGATGGAGTCAAGTACTGTTTTGGTTTGCCGCCTGGACTAAACCCATTTTGAGTAACTATATGGTTGTTTGGTCTCGGTACTGGAGTATTTTCACTTAGAGGAGGTGTTTCATTGCTCGTAATGGAAGGGCTGTCAAGAGATCCGTTCCGCATCACTTGTAAACTATTAGACCTAGAAGAGTTGCCTCCGGAATGAAGAGTTGACGAACTATCTTTTAAGCTTTCTAATTCTTTGGAATATACTTCTTCACTTCTTTGAATTCTTTGAGCATAGGCACTCATTGGTGCATTTTGATTTATAGACACTCCACTCAAAGATCTACTAGGAGAACGTTGTAAACTACCATCAATAGAAACAGTTACATGTCTAGTATCGTATTTGTGTTGTGTTCTAGTATTATTTTTTGCTTCCATGGACCCGTAAGCACTGTCTTTTGTAGAACTATGTGAAGAACCCTGTTCTTTTACTCCATATCTTCTAACTACATTAGCGGGTGCAACGGGTTCAATATTTTGTACGTCGTAAGATAAAGGATTTCTGTCAACCTGGGAATGTTTGACTCCTTCAATTACCTCTCCAGTTCTTGGATTAATGTGTTTTTCAGTGTCAAAACGGAGGGTTACTCTATGTGCATCATCAATAGGATGTGTACGCGGTCCGTGTTCTAATTCTTGGTCGCTGTCCTCAAAAGCGTTTGCATCATAAGATTCTTCTTCCTGTGAATAACGTAATATTTATTAGTTTAATATTGTCAGTTAAAAAGTGAAAGTTTGAGATATATTTACCTCTTCATCAGCCTCTTCAATTACGCTGTTTTGAATCCAGTCTCTTATTCTTTGTTTTTTTGCTTGACGATCCACTGTGGTTTCAATACCATTGTCTCTGAAGTGCTTTAAAAGTATATTCTTTTCATTCGGATCACTGTGAAAACTATACATTGAAGGACACAGCTCATCTATATCGCCACCAGCTGAAAAGTGAAAATATGATTAGATAAGAACCTACCTATCTACTATCATAAACGACAAAAACTATTTGCATAGAATCCAACTATAACACTATAAATGAAAAAGTTTGTATGTGTGTGCATATCTTCAATCTTCACGTAAAAAGCACTGTACAAATTGCGATGAGACTTGGTATGTGTAAATAACTAAAGCTCAGGATTCTTACATAGGCTACATTTATCTCGACATTCCTACGGGATCGGGATTGGGGCTCTGAGCGGGGTGCAGCAAGTAAACTACAATTCGCTAACCAACTCGGTCCGTGTAACCCTTTGCTAACCACCGGTCATCATAATATCTGGTTAATTCTATAAAATTAGTGGGTCTCTTTTCTTCTCTAGGTTCTACAAACTTTTTGAACATCCTTTGAGCTCTCGACGAAACCATTTTCCATAATTTTGGTTGCTTTTTCAAAGGATTAGAGCTATTATACCAGCCGTAGTAACTAGAAAGTGAAACAAAGAATTGCATCAATGATTGAAATTGGTTATAAACCCTTGTTATTAGGCAATTCATGTTTCATTTTACCTAGAGTAACGAGGATCGTCAAACGCGGCTTTCTGCCATGGCAAACAACCAGTGAGGCAGATAAAAATAACTATTCCGAATTGCCAAATGTCGTGAGTAATTAACGCTCTGAAAAAGAAATCGTGAATTAACAAAAAATCGGACGTCTACTTCAAAATATTTCTAAAATAAAAGTGTTTGATATAGTAGGAACTTGTAAGTAGATACAAATATAACATAACTTCTATTTTCGCAAGCCATTATTGTCTGAAATGTTTATCCAGCAGTTCATTAGATAGGGAATAGGAAAGTAAACGATATGATATTGAATTAAATAAATCTTACTTGTAACTACTGTCCATGGATAATTTTAGAACCTCAGGTGGTGAATACGGAAGCCATTCGTTTCTTCTTCTAACTACAGAATACAATTTCCTAGTCTCTCCAAAGTCACAAAGTTTGATTCTAGAGAAATCTGATTTAAATATTAAAATATTGTCTAATTTCACATCTCTGTGAACTAAATCACGTTGGTGAAGATGTTCTAATGCAGCGGACAATTGTTTTGCAACTCTTTTAGTATGTATTTCACCAATTCCAGTATCTAACATGTTAGACGTCAGGTCCCCTGGAATAAAAGTAAATATTATGTTGTTATCTAAAACATATTCTAACAAATAAAACCTAGATCTATAACTGCTTTAATATTCAAACTGTGCTTTAATTTTGGCATCTTTCCAATGTTCATGAGGATTCAAATAAATCTAGGTAAACGAATGCAAAATGTTCAATTTGGTTACGTAGCCTATTCATAATCTAATGTGACTGCTATACAGACGAGCAGAAGCTATAATATAGCTTCTGTGATATGATAACACTGTTAACATCATATTATGATGATAACAGTGTTATCATATCACAGTTCACCAATCGAACCCTTCGGTGATATTTAAATATAGTGCAATTTAAGCAGTGCCATTCAATAAAAATGTAAGTATTAAGTTATTTTATAAAATACACGAGTCTAATAATAATAGTTATTTTCAATGTGATTTTTTGCAAATTGTATGATTCCAAATTAATAGAGAATTTCGACTTTGACTTTGATATTTTAACTAAAAAGTATTCACATTTCATTTTTTGTATAAAACATCAATTTTAAATCTGTATGTTTAAAATTTAAAAGGATAGTTACGTACCTAATGGTGCATATTCCTGACAAAATACGTAAAAACCAGCAGTCTCAAAAGCAACATCGAATGTAGTTACGATGTTTCTATGTGCACTTAAATGTAAACTATAATGGAATTCTCTATAAAAGTCTCTGATAGATACATAAGGTTTAGGTAACGCTTTCAGAACGATTTCTGTATCTGAAGCTCTGTGTTCTACGAGAAGAATTTTTCCAAACCATCCTTCGCCTACGATTTGCAGAATATCAAATTCTTCAACCAAACACACCTAAAAGAAAATAATAATTTGCATTAGCAAGAATTAGCAACAAAATACAAATAATTTATTTTCTAATCTTCTATATTATCACTTCATCACTACATAGTATAAAACAAAGTCGCTTTTTCTGTCCCTATATCCCTTTGTATGCTTAAATCTTTAAAACTACGGAACGGATTTCGATGCGGTTTTTTTAAAATAGATAATAAATGAATAGCCGGGGCGGGTCGCTAGTATATATAAAAATGAATCCCTATTTTCCTTGGTCACGGCATTACGCGTGAACGGCTGGACCGATTTCGATAATTCTTTTTTTGTTGTGTTTGTTATTGTCAAGAAAAGGATCTTGCGGAAGAAAAAATAAGAAAGTCACCCAGAAAATTATTACGCGGGTGAAACCGCGGGGCGCAGCTAGTACCTAATAATTTATAGCATCTCATTACTTTAATTACATATTATGAGGGTTTGTATTTGTCTCTGGGTCTGTAGTTAACTTAGAAAAGGTAACTTTATAACCAAACTTACTTTTTCTAATTCAAATTCTCTAATTTTATGTATAGAGCCCGTAAGGGCTCGTCTGTTGCTGTTATTCATAGTCAAGTAGGTACACTATTTCGATGTCATTTTTGCAACTGAAACAAAATAGAAGGTGCTTTTATTTAATACTAAAGGCAAACATTCATTAACAGAATGTTAAACCAAAGACGAAATAATTTTATCAATGGTTAAACTAATAAACAGATAGATTAGGTTTTGTTTTCATGGTGGTCTCAATGTTACAATCAAAACGTCCCCATTTCTCATGAAATCGGTGAGTGATACTCTTGGCTGATCGCCAAGAGCTGATGTCTACTCCAGATCCAGACAGTTAATGACGTCACTATATATCATTAACCGACCTAGAGTTGTGGTCACTGTAATAATTATACGTAATTAATTCTATTGTTTTTAATTTCTCAATGGAATACAATGCTTCATATTCGTCTTGATATTGATTTTATTTCCATTTTACATCATTATGCAAATTATTATGGAAAACATAAACATGTTTTCCATAATAATTTAAAGAGGTCATTGACATCAAAATTACCTCAAACCACAATTCTTTTAAAGTAAAAACAACTGTGAGGCCTATCCTTAATAGATTAATTTATCTAATCTAACTAATGTCGGTTATCGTAAAATAATTAGACAGATGCATACAAAATAATAGTGATTTATGATACAATAGTGTCTTCTTTTTCCTTGAAAAATGTGAAATGATTTTGATTATTTTAAAGCTAGTAGAGATGCATGATCGTTTAACTTTATTATGACTTATTATTTAAAAAAATTTAAACCCTAATGGGACGTTATGAAGAAATTGTTACAAACTATGTATTTCTAAATCCAATAGAATTGAAAATGAGATTTGGTAGTCATCTTAAAAAAATACATTTATAAATAGATAAAATAAAATATTGTTTTCATGTTCTCGAATATTCGAAATATATTTTTAAACTCTTTCGTGTTTTCAGGAATGACTCTGACTCTATCAATAATTGCCTTAGCCCTTGGTGACTGGTGATAATCAGTGTATAATGTAGGTATAACTTCGTCTTGCTTAAAAACATTGAACACTACTTCAATGAGATCAGAGTGTAGATACTCTATTCGAAATGTATAGATACCTACCTCTTCAACTTTAACGAAATTTCATACACATTAAATCCAGATTCGCCCTTGTTCAAATGAAGCACAATGCACTTGGACAATGTCCAATCACTCCACATCACAAAGATCACATAATTTTATAATATTTTTGTTTCACATAATACTTTTTCACTTTGAAAGATCATATTGATATTATATCCTTGTGGTAATGACTATGATTCGGATGAAAGCAGTAGGTATTTGTGGTGTAGGGCGGGACAGGCTGGGCGCCTGGCAGTAATTTCCCGACTGACGGCGCGCGCGCAGCGGCTCCCGGGCGGTTATTTTCGTGCTACTGCACATACAAAAATCAATTTGTGACGGAAATGTTACGATCAACGACCTGGTGGGAAGTGAAAATTCTATGTTCATTCATAATAATTGCATATTGAAGATGTACATGAATTATCATATACATAATGAATATGCAGTTTTACTATTAAGGCTTTTACACGCGTTACGATTTGGTCGTCCCGACCAAATTGACACAACCAAATTGGTTATCGATACACACGCTACGATTTGGTCGGATACTATTCAGAGAGTACATTGATACACATCGTGGTCATTAAGTAGTTTCTGGGGTTCCATTCCTCAGGGGGAAAAACGGTTACTATTACTAAGACTTCACTGTCAGTTCATCAGTCCGTCCGTCTATCAGTTCCATCCGTCCGTAAATCCGTCCATCCGTCTGTCTGTCTGCCTTTCTGTCCGTCTGTCATCCGGTTGTATCTCATGAATCGTGATGGATAGAGAGTTAAAATTTTCACAGATTATGTATTTCATTAGTGTCGCTTTACTAACAACAACTAAAAAAAGAAAAAAAATGAAGTGGAGCTCAAATACAACATGATACGGAACCCTTCGTGCGGGAGTCCGACTCACACTTGTTTGTTTCGAACACGAAGTTGGGTTCGATGCGTACACACGTCCCGATTTGGTCGGATACAACCAAATTGGGTGGGCGTGTCCAATTTGATCAATTAATAATAATTAAGTCTGCCCGACCACGATACACACGTCCCAATTTGGTTGTACACCCGACCAAATTGTATGTCGGACCCGACCATATTGGGACGTGTGTAAAAGCCTTAAGCTATTATCTCTACAAAGCTAGAAAGTTTATGTTGGTAGAGGTAGATACCTACTAAAACGTAGTGATTATATCCTCTTTGATACCTACCTTATTTAGGTAGGTAGTAGGCATTTAGTAGGTAGCTCCCGTGGTTAGCTCCATCATCATGACAGGTAGGTACATCATGGGTGTACATCGTAGCTAAACTTCTGACCAAAAAAACACAATATAACCGTTTTCGTAACTATCTATTTTTAGAGTAGTACAATAAGAAAGCTTCACATCACTCAAGAACTGTCTCTCACTTTCTTTTGTTTGGATTGGCGGGCTTTGTGGAAACGAAGTGATCAGTTGAGAATTTGTAGAAGAAGGAAGAAATAAAAAGAAATATAGCCAATAAATTGAAAAAATATCCTGAGCTAAATAGCGTGCTACAGTCTTGGTGGAAAACTGGGCTACAACAAAGTTATAGCGCGTAGCCCTGGCTGATGCCGGCGCCTCACATGGGCTATGTTGGCTCCAAGGTATACTGGTTGGATCCAACGCACCAATGTGAGGAAGTTGGCCAAAAATGGCAAAGAAACTGACATTGATGGATCTTGATATCTCCTCTCTGTCAGTTATTTTTTCCTGTCAGAATTTTGCTTCAAATTTTGTTTTTGTTGACATGACAACGGAAATTGTTTGTTTTGGTTTTGGTTTCGTCTAGAAATATCTAAAAGTGATCTAAAAACTACAAAAATACTTAAAATTGTAATCAATCTTTGAAAAAGCTTTAATTTTGTGTAACTATATTTTTTGCTGGACCTCGCATCGCAACCTATGGTAAGTTTTAGTATTTTAGGTTATAATTCACAAATTTTAATCTTATAACTAGAATTCTTATCTCAATCGGTTTAGTCGTTTATAAGAAAACATACCAAAAAACGTACTTGCATGTTTACACACCCTTCACAAGCTTTGTTTTTATAATAATGTCTAAATTCACTAACCATTTTTAGATACCTAATAACCATTTTGCAAAGAGTTCTTTAAAAATGGAAGTAAGCAAGTTTAAAATAATGCATACTAATGGCTCGGTTCAAATTATACGTCAAAAGTTAATTCCTGAAATAGGCCTACTTTTAAAATTCGAAGAGGTCATTTTATTTCATTAATTTGCATTTTTAGAGGTTACAATATACATACAAGTTCTTATATGAACCCTGCCAGGCATTGCAATAGCGTGTGATGACAGACCGAGGCTTTTTTTTACTATAGGTATAGATATATAAATAAACTTGTTTAAAGTAAGTTTACGATCTAAAAAATAGGTGACAAACATCAGTCATGTTTGTGTATCATCAATAATAATCATAATCATTGTACATAAATAATAAATAGGGAATTCTTTGGTATTTGTCTGTGGTCAGAAGGCCAATTCTCGTAAATAACATTGTATAAATTACATTTCAATATCGTTCCGTTTACATTTCGATTGCATCAAAAAGCTAACTTTGAAGGTATTTTGAGCTACTTTGAGGGTATTAATTGTAATCGAAATGCAATCAAAATGCAATCAAAATGATATTGAAATGTAATTTGAACAATGTTATTTACGAGAATTGGCCTTCTGGTTGTTTGTATGTATTATAAACACTTATAGATTTACAACAAAAAAAGTATATAGGTAGTATATCCGTTGTCTAGCACCTATAACACAAACACACATTACACAAATAATGATGGCAAGGCAATACTTGAGCATATAGGTACACAAATAAAAAAAATATTATAAAATTATCTGTTTTTCTACATTACAATGAAATTGATAGTATCTCGTGAACTACATGTATGTGAAAAAAAAAAATAAACATTTAAAGTCACGTGTTTTTCATTTTCTTCATCAGCATCTGACGCCATTACACATATAGGAACTTTTAGAACCTAACCTCCTTACAAACAAGAATAAATTAGAATAGATTTTTTTCAAACAAACACTTAACATAATTTAGACACAAATAAGAAACAGTAAGAGTAGTTACAGGGAAAAGTAAATACAAAGAACAGACAATGAAAATAAAAAGTATCTGAGAAGTTGTGGGTTGCCCGAATGGGTAAAGCCTCAGCATGTGCTGCAGTAACGAGGGTGCATCTGCAGCGCTGGTCTTCCGGCCGCACCCTGTGGGTGACTTTTCCACTCCCAGGAAACGGCTTGGTCACCAAGAGAAAAATAAATAAATATACAAAGTTTATTCCGCTAATTTACTTCAAAGAGTATAATTTATTTATATACATACATTTATATACTACTACTACTTTATATACAAGTAATTTTTCTTTGACGTTTTGCCATTATTCTTTAGTTACTTAGCTTGGGGCTAGATAGCGATGTGTGCAATTTCCTACAATATTTATTTAATATAGAAATCTGAACTTCATCCCCACTTCCTTACTAATAATATGACATTATTAAACTGTCTGTTTGTTCCATTTTCATGCCTTATTGGCCCAACTGATGAATCCTTGTGGAGAGATAGGTGAGACCTTCAAGTGCTACTCTTAATTCAATCCTGATCCCGTGCTCACACAGGTGAAACCGTGCGGCGGAGCTGTGTGCTACATTATTTTCCATATTTCATCAACTGTCCAATAGATGGCGTTGCTAGGAAAAAATAGGGCGCGCACGCCAAAATCGCAACGCGAGATAGTTGAGACGCTATTCTAGTATCTTATCACTACATAGTATAAAACAAAAGTCGCTTCCCGCTGTCTGTACCTATGTATGCTTAGATCTTTAAAACTACGTTACGGATTTAATAGATAGAGTGATTCAAGAGGAAGGTTTTGGTACATAAAACAAACCTAGTAACTTTATAATCTTAAATAACGTTTTGTAACAATGATATTCATGAATTAGTAAATCTTATTGTATGGTGACTAGACACAGACACAACAGATATAGTAACTTTAAATGCTACGGTACACTTTGAGACCCATACCTAACAATAGTGCCTTCACACCAAACTTCAGAAACGGAATATTTGTTGAAACATGGAACGCATTACGTTTGGTTAAATATCCCGTTTCCGATACGCTTCAGTAGTTCGATATAAAGGCATTATATGTTCGCCGGAATGCCCTCTATCTGGAATGTTTTTGTATTTTCAAATGCGACAGTGACGAGTCTGTTCGATTTTTACAGGGCTATATGTTTGGAACTGTATTAGGTTGGTCGATTGGTTGTTTAAAAGAATGTCATATTTTATAAAGTTTGTTTTCCCATTGGAAATAAAAGATAATTGAAATTATACCTCATTTTCTGTACTAGTTGCGCCCCGCGGTTTTACCCGTGTACGTACCAATAAATTTCCCAAATATTCGCGAGTATAGCCACGGCCTTAGAATAGCAATAAAATCAAAGCTACGAGGTACCATCTGTCTAACATAACATAAACTCATTCAAGTAATGATAGACGATAGCTTTCTTTGTCGGTCGGTAGTAACCAGCGCAGGCGCATTACCCTGCAAGCCTGCAACCAATTCGCTATTAGCACTAAAAACTTTAAACGGCCATAAAGTCGTGATAAAGGGATCTATCCGATGGGAATTTTATCGCCTCTGATCACGTAGTTTTGAGATTTTACATTGTCAGGTTTTGTCGTGTTGTATTGCCTGAAATTCAACTAATACATTACATACGTAATTTTATTCTTAACATTCTAATTAACACTAATACATTGACTCGGAAATTGACGAAACATAAAGATAAAGTTTGCTAAGGTAAGAAAATCCTGTGTAAAATTCCGTCGGTTCGACAGCCTACTGTTTCGTATTAATCGTTAGTTTGGGTAGTAATAGTGCGATAATCATAGTTGTTCAGTTGCCTATTATTGCCAACTACATAAAAGTAGGCAATTAACTAAAAACAGACCACAAAACTTTACGCCAAAAATTACAGTGTAGTTTGCGTATATCCTCCGCTGACTTGACACACTATAAATTAGATTGCCAGATTGTCTACCAACAAAAATATTAATAAAATATTATCAGGAATAAAATCATACAAGGCATTCTATTATTTTTTATTGCAGGAAACAATAAAGTTAGAAATTTAGCCAAAATCAAACATCTTCGAATACTGTAAAATTAAATGATTTTGTTTCTGAAATACGTGTGTTGTTGTTGCCTTCTAAGAACAGCCAATTATAGTCCTAATAACAGTTCTGGTTAGTGTTAAAGTTTACCACTTATGATGGTACTACATATAATATGTATTATTTGCGTAGATAGGTACTTGAGTAATAAACAGTTAACGATATGGCTATCTGAAAGCTGAGAAACCAATAAGGAATCAGGAAGTTTATAGTTAGCTACGCAATTCAATTTGCTAGATTGATTTATTATTTTCGTACATTTGTAGGCTTCTTATTATGACAGACCAGACCTTTTCTCATGAGGTAAACAGATGCTCACTTCGCTGTTTTCCTGGTGAAATGTTGAATTGCACAAATTCACACGCCAAGCTGGCTGGCTGAAGAACTAAGGTAAAGAGCTTTCATCCACGCAAGGTGAATAAATAATAATATAAATAAATATTGCATGACACACCACACATCGCCATCTAGCCCCAAGCTAAGTAACTAGACTTGTGTTATGGGTGCTAGACAACGGATATACTACTTATATACTTTTATTTTGTAAATATATGCTTATAATACGTAGAAACAACCAGATCACAGACAAATATCTAAGCATAAATACTTGTCTGAGGCGGGAATCGAACCCGCAACCCTGTGTTTGACAGTCCGGTATGGTGACCATTGTGCCAACTGGGAATCGAATGCCATATAATGATGTCTTATTACAAGAATACATACCTGTAGTACTAAAGTAAGGTAGTTTTTTTTAATGCTGAAAAATTATTAAAAGCAGGATTTTTATCCCTCGTCCATCAAAAGTTGTACCAAAAATATTCGTAGTTGCACTCTTCCGCTTTATCTCAACTCATCTGCAACTTATCTACCTATAGCTTTTATACTTCATATTGCAATAGACAGATATTTGTTAAGTTTCTAACTACTAACAGCAGCAATTCTATTGTAGTATATAATTTGCATTGCTAATCAGTTTGTTTATTCTAATTTGACGTTCAAAGGTTGAGTAGTGAGTACAAAGATTGTTGATACTGACGTTACAGTTAGTGCATAATTAAGTAGAAATTGCATAAGTAACCAATTTTCTACAACTTCTCAACAAAATACCAAGCTATAGTAATTATCACGCGGAAAGAGTCAGTGTGGCATTAAAAGTTGCCAATTAATGGATTCTCCGACTAGATAAAGGGCAACGAGTGCCGGTAGCCATTCGGCTTAGGTATTTGTTAGTTGCGAGCTCTTGATTGATAGATAAACCCTAAAGCCACTTACGGCGCATTTTATCAAATTACGGAATGGATACTTGTTTACATAGTTGAAATTGTATGAATCAGGAAATTGGCAAGCTCTTTTGTGGTTTAATTACAAATTTTATCGTTCTTCGGCGGGATTTTAAATTTATCAACTAGCTACGTTTTGCCGTATTACTTGCGTAGCTTTCGATCCTTGACTTTTGTGAACTTCAAATGCAGTCTTTAGTCTATACACTTTAAAAAAGCTATTGCTTTTCCGGTGTTTTAAAAAAAATGTTAGACAAATACCAAATACATACACCGTCAATTTTGTCTCTTTGAACTTCCAACCGATGTAATCGTTGTCTATTGGCAAAATTCCATTGTTTATACCCACTTTGCCACTAACAATCTTTGTGCTAGTGTTTATCTCTGTAGTATAATACCTCTGTAATATTTCATAGGTGTGTGTGTGTGCTATTGTTTGTGTTGCTTTGTTCAAAGTCGGATGAGTTTTTTTAAATCTATTCGGAATCCCACTTCTGAATTAGTAATGATCAAATTTCGAAACATTCTATACAAGATAGTACAACTTAACATAGTAAAACTCACTTATGTTTTCGCACGTTTTAATTGCACAGCATCGTAAATAACAGTTTAATAAATTGTTCTATCTATTTCGTCATAGTAATGTAGTTTTCGTAATATTGTCACGTTTCTCAATCTATAAAGATAGATTAATTCGACCGATATGCTCACTGTATAATGTATGGCATTGTCTTCTCAGAAATGTATTAAATATCTTAATGCTAGCTAAACTATAGTAATAATACGGACTAAAACGCTAAAATTAATTCGTGTGGGATTGGAAAACTCCCAAATTCTCCCTGTCGGTTATTCTCGTGGAAACTAGCGGACTAATTAAACGTTCTTACCTATAGCGGTTTCTCAAATAATGGAAGGTAAACAAACGCTTCCTTAGAGAGTCGGTACGGCCCGTTAGCTAGATGCACGCCCGCGACTTGCTTCGATACAAGACGATTTAATTAACGTATTGTGAGTACAACGCTATTAACGTGCCGTCTTTAGTTTAACTTAAGGCGACACTATTGAGACCAAAAATAGAATAAATAGATAGATAGATAAAACACTTTATTGCACACACAAGTTACAGAACAATTACAATTAATTAATAGACATTTATTAGAAGAGCACACGGACAGGAAAAAAATAAAGTAGTTAAATAATTACAAAATATAACACAGAATTAGAAAACAATCATAAAGGATAAACTAATAGGCACATAATAGGGAAAATTCCAGGATGACGTGTGCTAACCTAAATGGACCTACCTCAGCAGCATGAGCATGAGACCAACTCGTTTATGTACCTCCTATTGTGCATGTTTTTAGCCCTTATCTTGACGCATAAAAACGAACGTGATAAGTTTTGTTTGACCCATAGGACTTAGGACTTGAAACACTAAGGCGCATTAGGCCAATGATGAGTTTTTTAAAACAATTTTGAGAGCTCAAAAACGTCTTGAGTTAAACCGATTGTAAGTCATGAGTTTACCAGTGATTCGGAATTTTATCTCTAACTTAAAGAAACTTAGCGAAAGTGGGTGCATATTTTAGCATATCAAAATTCCCAGACTATTAAATGTGAGCCCTAAGCATCTTCGCCTTAACCATAGAGCCACGATAAAGGATTATGCACCATTATTATTCAGCGCTCTAAGGTTTCGGGAACTCAACTCTCGTCAATTAAGGTATCTCTACAGCACATCTTCTATTCAACGGGCGAGTCTGAAACTTAGGCACAGTACCTCAGAATAATGAGACCGTAAACGTTAACTTAAATGGTTTTCGGTAAACAAAGTTCAAAGGTTATTTAATCCCTCTTAATAGTTCAATAAAAGGATTGTCTGAATTGTTTTAAGTTGAAAATCTATTGGATTAGCGACTTTCCTTTTAAGATATTCCGTTGCTTTAGTAGATACTTAAGTCGATGTGGTGAATGTACATGTTGGCATAGCACCTATTTCACCATTGGTAGGTACATAATATGCTCAATTAAAACATTTAAGAGTAATTTATTGTCCAATTAGAATTGCTCAACGAGTGGGCAATCTTTAAAATCTAATTACAGATTGTAAGTATATTATGTATTGGTAACCTCCCAAAACTATAATAATCTTTACAAATGTCGCAAACGTACTGTATTGATTTCGGTATCAGCTCTCATTCACTTTTAGGTTTCTTAGTATGATAAAAAACTCATACACTAGCAGCGCTCCGCGATTTCACCCGCGTAATACCCCGTGGGAATAACGGGATGAAAATTAGCCCATAACATTCCCAATTAATCATTGTATCGTCATACCAAGTTTCATCAAAATCGGTCCAGAAGTTTCGGAGCCTATTCAATGCAAACAAACAATCAAATGTGTCTTCTTTATAATATTAGTATAAAATCCCCTTAATAATTCCGGTGATAATGAAATGATAATTGTGATTGGTTTCTCATCTTTAAATGCCTACCACCGACCTAAATTTTCCTCTTGGTTTTAATAATTTCGTCATGCAGTTCAGCAACTGGTGCGCTCGCGCTTTAGCGGAAACAAGCTGAACATTTTCGTTTTAATAACCAAGAATGTTTGCAAACAGTACTGTGTTGTTCTCACGAATCCGCCGAAGTATGTTGGCTCGTATACAACTTGGATTTTAATCGCCATTCACCACATAACGTCATTGTTGATTTATCGTATAGTGTCTAGGATTGCAAGTTTAATGCAGTACGAGGAGACACACGGCTGTAAATATTTGTTTATGGATATCTGTCTGTCTTACGGGACACATATCAATAAATTAGATTTACTAGTTGTGCAATTCGTATAGAACTATTGAACAGTGAATAATGGATATCTATTCCAGTTTTGATCTGACCCTGACTTCGGTAGTAGGTATAAATAACAGTCTTTGGAAAGCTAAAGACATAAACTTCGTCACACAGGATCTCCTTATCTTGATAACAGTAAGCTGATTCATTAAAATTCACAAGTGTCTGGTAGTTTACCAGAATTCCTTGTCAAAGATTCAAACTGATAAAAATAAACAAAACACTTAGAAAAGTAACATAGAATTTTCCACTCTTCTCGCAGACATAATAATCAGTCATCTAACGATCAATGTACAAAATGAAAGTGTACTTCGGACAGTGGTTCTTGGTTCTCACGGAGTGTTCTGCGCGCACGCCTCCGCTGCGCATATCATGTCCAACTGTCATCCGCTTCAAACAACGAGATTTAATGTTTAAGCGGAATTAGAGACAATATCTGACTGAATCTTTTAAAAAGTTTTATCATATGTGACATTGCTGGTAGCGGAGGTAGGAGTAAATGTGCCTTTAGGCAGGTGGATATTTATACGGCTACATTGGGTTAAGATTATTGCAGTGTCTTTGATCGATCTAATTCTTTTTAATTCTCGCCAATGTATGACGAATTATCCACCAACTCTACATGAGATATTAGAAGTCGTAGCTGGGCTTGCCGGTAATCACGCGCAATGGGCAGACTTATGCCTGAGTGCGAAAAACCGGAGCCCCTAACCTGAACCTGAACCTGGGCTTGCCGGTAAGACCAGAGTCCTTCTATGGTCGATCTTGTAGGTATTATTTTTGGGTAATGCATAACAGCTGTCACATCGGTATCAAAATTTTGCAAAAGAAGTTCATTTATTACCTCTATACTTCTGTAATTTTAGATTCTTTGGCTTCAAATAGATAACCTATAGCAGGAACCCTGTCTGGTGTCGCAGACGCTGTGATGGGATGGGCATTTCAATTATGCTTTTGTTTCTTTTGTTTTTTGTTTTTTTTATTTATAATTGAGGAATATAAATTTTCCAAGACTTTTTCGAATAGATGTTAATAGTTTTTCTTTGTATAATATCTGTATGAACAGAATATTGTGTAAATCGGAGTCAAAATGGAGGGCTATGTTTGAAGCGTGTAGCTTCCACGCCTCCGTATATATCAAATACTACGAACAATTCAGGAACTTTATTAAACCAACAACACTTTGATATCCTCGTGAAATTTTCCTATATCTGGTAGTAAATAATGTGAAAGTCAATAATTATTTTAAGTTTTATTACAAGTACTTACGCGTACGTAACTGCACAATCTGGTTAATGGCTTCCTTAATATGAATTACCCCTGAAAGTGTTAGGAACATAAAATACATTTTTTCTAACTGTTCGGGTGTTTTTTGATAACTTTTATCTATATAGTTACTTGCTGGAGATCTTCTCTTCAAACACTTGAACTTAAATCGTTCATTACAGATTATTAATTTTATACTTAAATGTCACAATTACAAAGTCTATTATTTGTTTGGATCAAATAATTTGCTTAAATCATCGGCAATGTTGATGTGAAGGTAACCACAATGAAAAGGTAGATAATATGAATATTAAATAAATAAATAAATTGAAATATTGCAAGACATTCCAGACATCGCCATCTAGCCCCAAGCTAAGTAACTAGACTTGTGTTATGGGTGCTAGACAACGGATATACTACTTATATACTTTTCTTTTGTTAATATATAGGTACTTATAATACATAGAAATAACCAGACCACAGACAAATATCTTAGCATAAATACATATCTGAGGCGGGAATCGAACCCGCAACCCTGTCTCTGGCAGTCCGGCTTGGTGACCGTTGTGCCAACTGGGTCGTCAAAATAGGTACAGAATCATCCCTATACCGCTATTAAAAATGGCGCATGTCCTACAAAGCAACCTGAGTGTACTTACCTAGTATCTCAATTTTCTCAGTACCTTTTGTATTGCACATTGCAAATAATACGGCGCGAGCGCATCGTGTACTTAGAGATTTTTAGTGGACCGGTGTGATTACGGTTAGTTGCTTGCGGGTGTGTTCCTTAATCCATCAAATTACAAGCCGGCCATCATCTTAATATCCCCCGCCCCTCGCCAGCCTTTCAATAAACCTGCACCGCATTGATAGACCGTAATTATAGTACCAGAGTATCTACGGTGGTATGCGCAGCGCAAGCGCATGGCCAGGCCTTGCAGCGAATTTGTTCGTTAATACGATCCCCTCAGTTTGTATTGTGGGATTGTTTAGATTCACAAGATATGAAATGTATGTTTTGCACGCCCATGTCCTTGGGCTTATGTTTATAACAATTGATTTTATTTGTGTCTTTGTGCGAGGAGGACGGGTACCGCGTTGATTAACGATTACGGTTTAACAACTTACTCTTTTACCTCACCTTCATACTCTGATTTTCTTTCTTTTACTTTTCTATTAATCGTTTACAAAATTGATATAACAATTTGCGGATAAGAAATATCGTTATATAGAGACGTTGTCAAGTGTTGTTTTTTGTTGCTACTATGCTAAGAAGTTAAAACAATAAACAATTATTTGAAATTAAAAGTAAAAAAAAACCACTGCGTTTGTATTCACACAATCACCTGCTTTTAAACGACAAACTCATTTACATACAAAGTTACTTTTCAAAATTCATAGAGTTAATTATGTAAATTCATTCAATATCCTTCTTTGACTTAAAATAATGCAGATTGTTAAGGAAACACGTCGTAAAACTGGTCATAAATAGTTAAATATAAAATAACATTAAAACCATGTGATATATTTTGTGGGTTAATGGATTTGACGAAAAAATTAATATGAAAAATACATGGTTCGTATACTATGAAAGTTTGGCGGCCCCGGTTTGTGAGTCAACTTCGTAGCTAGCAGTGATAATTTTAGAGTTCTTTGAAGTTATTTTGAATACCATTTTTCTAATGTCTGTCTATTAAATAGGTACTTATCAGCTTAAGTCACGATCTGTTTCTGTGCAACATCCTAGAGTTCATAGATACCTATTCGTTATTTGTTTAACGCTTGCTTGCCTATTATCATAAAAAACTTTAGCTATAAGCCACATTATAAGCGTATCTTAAGGCGCTGCTGGTCGATCGTGTTTCCATACAAATGAATTTAGAGTGTTATCCATTTATTCTTTATGGCATTCGAAAAAACAAAAGTTAAATCTACATAACAAGTCTATATCTAGCCCATGTAGGCGACGAAATAGACAAATTATATTTAATTTGGAAATTATAGCCATCAAAACTTCAGTATTTTCAGTAAAAATAATGCGCATTTCACGGGTAAAATAGCTACGCCGGGAGAAATATAATATCAAATAAGAAACCTACATCATGTAGTAAATTTATCAATTAGTTTAAATAACTTAACTTTCAAAGGATTCATATTGCAGATTTTTCGTATTTTTCTAAATTCGAAAGGTCTGTTTACAAAATTTCCCAGCCTGTATTTTGTTCAAAACATCGTTACCTTTCACCTCTAGAGTAACACCCCGTCACGCGGGTAGCGGGGGGAGATGTAATCCAATGCGCGCTATAGCTTCACGAATACTTTTGTATAACTGGCTTTACCAGCAATGTATACGTAACGATTTAGCATTCAATGTGTGTGTGATGCTATCGACAAATAGTCGTAATGTTTGTCAAAGTCGCTCGGGGACCAATGAAGACAAGTGACAGTGATTTTGCCAACCAATAGTGAACTATTATCTGAATCTCGCATCCAATAAAAACAGTTTATACTACGAACCGACGACGAACGAGTACCTACCTACCTAGCTGGTGAATTTCACGTGTCATTTCGGCTCGTGTCATACCGTGAAGGTCATATCGTTCGCGCCAAATTCAAATTGCACAGCGCTAATTACCTACCGCAATATTTACGTACAAGTTGCGTAACTCTTGTACCGTTTGAGGGTTCTCTTTTTCACTATCACTACATAGTATAAAATAAAGTCACAAGTACGAGTGTCGAGTATGTACCTACTATGTACCCTGTTGTCTATTTTTTTTAGTTGTGTAATTTATATTTGCTATAATAGGTAGATAGATAGATAGATAGATAGATAGATAGATAGATAGATAGATAGATAGATAGATAGATATAACGTTTATTTGTTCTCCAAAACACACATATTGCTATACAAAGGACTTAATCTAATTATTACAACATTTTCTCTCCAATCAAAGTATAAACAACATGTGTGTGTTGCAGCAGTACAAAAGGGCCATGACTCAGTGTGTAGTTTCACTCTAGCGAGTGAACACTGATATTCTGTCATCACCCAAGAGAAAGAAAGGAAACCAATGAACACAACATTGAGCACGAACAGGTTGTTGTAGATAAACTACAGATGCTACTTGTATATTTATATATATAGTGGTATATGTCTAATACAAATACATAAATAGATAATTAAATTAGGTAACATACTTACAATAGATATAAAAATAAAAAATACATATGAATACACATAAACTAACCAAATAAGTCACTATACTTAAAATACATAATTATAAGATACAAGGAAAAGAAGAACGCTAAGTGCAATCACACAGCAAAATCCGCCAGCAGCCAACCTCGTGGTATTCCCAAATTTTGCCGTTCTAATAAGATCTTCTTGTAGTTTATTCTAAAAGAGTGTTTGGACCTCAAACGCCTAAGAGGTGGAGGAATATTGTTCCAGCACTTGGTTGACAGGTAGCGGAAACTGCCCCTGAATGCCACAGTTTTGTGACGATATGGGAACATGACATCCCGAACTTCTCTAACGCCATATCTGTTACCAAACGAGGAGAATTTTAACTTGGCGCAGAGATATTCAGGTTTTCTCTTATTGACGACGTCGAATAGTAAACAAGCCAAGTGCAACTGCCTACGAGACTCCATATTTAACATGGATGCGTTATTTAGGTATGGTGTAATATGACTCCTTGGTGGAATGTTGTAGCAAAAGCGGCAACAAGCGTTTTGGATACGTTGAACAAGTCGTCGGGTCTTTGCCAGCAACCGAGGCCCATACACCAGGTCTGCATAATTGAGCCTTGAAAGAATCAATGATTCACAAAGCGTGATACGTACAGTCAAACAAAGGAGGTTCCGAATCCTGTACAATACCTTTAGCCGGTAGAAACACGATCTTACCAAGTCCAATACATGCCTCTCAAAACGCAGCTGACCATCAAATAGAACCCCCAAATTCCTAGCCTCCTCAACTCGCTCGACACCAACACCATCAATGCTGACAATAGGGTTGTATTGGAGAGTCCGATCTATTTGCGTTTTTGAGCCAAATATCATGAATTTGGACTTAGCAGGATTAAGCACCAATGAATTTCGACCAGCCCACCCAGAGATACGTTCCAGATCATCATTTATTTTTTCGACTGTATCACCTATATCAGCAGGACGTCCAGAGATGTACAACTGCACGTCATCAGCGTATAAGTGATATTTAGAATGTTCTATATTCTTTACTATATCAGCACTATACACAATGAATAGTAAGGGGCCAAGAATGGACCCCTGTGGTACCCCTCGCAGAACTGGTTTAGGCTCAGACAGAACAATACTCCCATCGTCTTTCACCAATTTGACAACCTGCGTGCGTAGACTTAGATAGTTGTTAAACCAGGCCAGAGCACCGCCGTCAGCACCATAGTAAGATAGTTTCGATAGGAGAAGAGGAATGCTTATGCTGTCAAAAGCACGCGAAAAATCGAGCAGTACAAGACACGTGCTATTACCCAAGTCTTGTTCAGCAAGTATATTATCTACCACATCAGTCAGTGCAGTTGTAGTACCCATGCCCTTACGAAAACCTGACTGGAATGTTGACAAGATCTCATTATCCTCCACGTATTTCGTTAGTTGCATACTAATGACTTTCTCCAGGACTTTAGACAAGTATGGAAGAATACTTATAGGTCTCAAGTCTTTAGGACTGGAAGGGCTGTCGACTTTTGGAAGTGGGGTAATAATTGCAGACTTCCATATACTAGGTACTTCACCTGTTGCTATAGACCTATTTATCATCTCTGTAATTATGGATAGAGTATGTGGCAGTGTGAGCAATAACATGTCCTTACTAATACCATCAGCACCAATGGCATTAGTAGTAATGGATAAAATAATTTTAGCGACTAGTGCTTCACTTACAGCTTCCAGCGTGAAGGTCTGGTCATTGAATTTATTGAATTCATAATATGTCATTTCAGAGATCGGAATCAGTTCATTTCCGGGTATATCAAGAAAACTTTCATTTATTTTGCAAGGGTCATCAAAACAATCGGGCAAACCATCGTTCCTTTTACTATCTACCATAACAGTTTCTTTAAGATTCTTCCAAAGCAACTTCGTATTCTTTTGATTTAAATTTATTTTGAAGTTATAGTACGCTTTTTTCTCTTGAGATATACTGTCTACGACAAGTTTTTTTAATTCTTTGTAGTACTTCTCAGAGCTTTCAGACTTTACTTTCCTATAGTTGTCGTAGGCTTCATTTCGCTTTTGCATCATAATTTTAATGGTATCCGTAATCCAAGGTAATGAGCTATCGTGCTTTATTTTAATGGTTTTTAAGGGCGCGTGCTTATCAAAGAGATGATTTAATATTACATTAAAGACATTGACCATACCTTCAGCTGTTCTCTCAAGAAGCACCAGATTCCAATCAATTGACTTAAGGTCATTATTAAAATTATCTATAAGTATGTTTTTGATGGGTCGATATGTTAAAATTTTAGGTGGAATTTTAGGTCTTTTAATTGCAAAAGTTACATTAATCATTGCGTGCCCCAGGCCCCCAGTGATATTTGTAACGCTTACGTCACGTACAGGTGCGTCAGTGCAAGCAAGATCTATTAGTGTTTCGGTATCCTTAGAGAAATGAGTAGGCCTGGTGACAAGTTGTTCTAGTTGCAAACACTTCAAAAAATTTAGCAATTTAATTGTTTCTGCGTCATGTATCTTCAAAAAGTTTATATTAAAATCTCCGAGTAACACAACGTAGTCGTAATTAGAAAAATAAGCGATAGAATCTGTCAAAGCATCAAAGAATGTATCGATATTCACCCAATTCGGTCGATAAGCTGTACCTATGAGAAAACTGCGGCCATTTACAGTTGTTGTAAACCACATTTGTTCTATACTCGCAGCGGGATGTTTAAGTAATCGGCCACGTATTCCTCGCCTAACATACAAAGCTATACCTCCCGCGTGACCTCTACGCATTGAGATAGGACGAGGACAGTTGCGAAGACGGTAGCCGGGAGCAGAGGGCGCACGGTATTCCTGTCCCTCCCGCAACCAGGTCTCATTTATAGCCATTATATCAGGACTAAATTTATCCAAGGCAATAAGAAAATCTTCGTGACCCGTTCCCAGAGACCCCGCATTGTATAGCCCTAACCTGAGGAAATTAGTTCGAACCATTGATAATAATTAAAAAAAATTGTAAAACTTGGTATGTTACTGGACCACCTAACACCAAAACCATTATATGATGCCTTGTCAAACCACAGCTACCACATAAATAATAATAATAATAAGTTAAGGTAAAAAAGTAATAAAATGTAAAAATAAATAGATTAAAAAATAAATTAATATTGTGAATAAATACTCTAAGAGAATACAGTCCACGTGTGAATGTTATGATCATATTATGATTTAAAAAGACTACTGCAACATACATCTGTATAACACATTTATTATATGCAAAACTGGTAGGGAAAATCAAATAGTCAAAATTACAGTATGGATTTAACTGCACTAAATAAATAACCCTCGCTGATAATAAAACAAGTAAAAACAAGATTATGAGTGACCTGAAAATATTGATTGTTTTTTGATTAGGTACACATAATATTAAATTAACGACATTATTACCTAATAGACTTCTATAGAACAATCGTACAAAGTGACAGGAGTATAGAATAAAAACTGTGAAGTACATAAATATAGTTACTAAATCAGTATTTTTGAGGCCAACGCAAACAATTACAAAATCAATAAAGCCATAGTAAGTATCCTTCGACAACAGTAGAGACTTTTTTATGCAAAACAGTAACCGTCATATAATTCCAACACCGAAGACTCTATCAAAATCGGTATCTAGTTGGATGCGAATAGGTGGAGCACCCTGCTCTTTGCGAACATAGATGCGTCCGTCTCTAGTCCAGCAACCAGACTTCCACTGTTGACGTCGACACGCCTCTCTCGCCTTCGCAAATAGTTGCCTGTTGAACTTCGTCAGTCGCTCGTTGACAAACACTCGAGCAGGAGGGCCGGCAGCCCCGAGGTCAGCAGAAGTAATGCCTCGACGAACACGCGCCGACTGCATGTAGGTGTCGCGTGTCGTACGACGCGCGAAGCGAATCACGATCCGACGAGGCCTCACGGCCGGCGCGGCCGGAGCATCTGCATTAGAAGCGCGCACTATCAAGGGCGCGCCGACTCTCTCGACGGAAACTATGTCATTTTCAGCGAGCGACATACCCATCTTTGTGGCCAACAGGGTAACTATGTGTGTAGGGTTTTCTCCCTGAGTTTCAGGGATACCAGATACCTCTACATCGTTTGAAAGGCTGCTTTGCTCGCGATCATTTATCTCCATCTTGAGAGTTTGTATTGTGGTCTCAAGTCTCACGAGAGCGCTAGAATTGCTGCTGCCCTGACTACGTTCTAACTCTGTTAGCCTTTTGTCGATAGAGTCGATTTTCTCGTCGTTTGTTTTTAGACTAGACCGTATGTCTGCAACCTCTGATCGAAGCTCACGCATTACAGAGCATAGACCACTAATTTCTTTGGCAAACTCCTTTAGCTCAGTGGTAAACGAGCTCCTCATTTTACTGAACTCTGACAGAATCTCCTCCCTGAAAACTCTCATGTGCAGCTGTAATTCAGTTTCAGTAAAATCAATGGTCATATTGTGAGCTGTGTCGTCCAGTCCCACATTTTCGACATTCTCCAAAGGGGGGCACGATGCAGTATAATTTTCAGCCGGGTCGGGAGTACAGGGATCGCGGCCCCGGGGGATCTTCGTCAGACCGTCCCCTTCCACAGTCTTTTCATTCTCTGAAGGCGCGGAAGACGTAGAATAATTGTCAGCGTGACCGCGGACAGGTGTTGAAGGATCGCGCCCTTTGGGTGTCCTACTCTGGCATTCGCCACATCTCCACGTATCTGCCACAGTAGCGCCCAGTGGGACCCGCACACAGACATGATGGCTTATTGATCCACATTGGGGACATGTAACGCCATCTCGCGACATAAATTTGCCGCACGCATTACATTGAGCCATGGTTCTTAGATTGATCTACTGTCCGGTATAGGTTTAAAGTTGGTTGACGATAAAGTACTGTCACTCGACACTAGATGGCAGCAGCGTCTTTAGTTCAACTGATAACGCTAGATGGCGCCACTCGAAACTAGATGGCATCAACGTCTTTAGTTTTAATTGATACGCTAGATGGCGCCACTAGTTAATGTTTACAATTTTAAATTATTCAATGGTATCATTTAGGTATGGTGTAGATTTACCATAGAGTTTGTGACCTGTTTTAGCACTGTGTAAAGCACCCGGACGTTAATATTTCACTTTCTACGGAACAAGTTCAGTGGTATGTAATTCTCAAGAGTCAATGTGGGTAATTAAATAAATAATATCGTAACTCACAATTTAGTCCAGTTTTTTGTAATAAAGTCCGCAATTAGCAAATGATGTGCTTAGATAACACTATCAGTTTCTCACAACAACACTAGTATCACAAATAACGAAAGTTAAACACTATTTGAGTTGTCCAATTATTTTAAACAATAAATATTCTGCGGAGCACTTCGCACCAATAGGTATAATAACTAAGATCAAAATATACATAAAAACAAAAAACGTCAACGTAAACATTTTTTGGAACGATAGTTCCATATCGCGCGTTGTGAAAGGGGGTAGACGGAAAAAAATCTCACGAAAATTTGCAACGACACTTTTTGCTATAGTAAGCTATTGTAAGCCGTGCGGCGTGCGCATGTTTCTCTGTCTGTCTCTCTCTCTCTCTTATAGAAAGCAAGCCAGATATTTTCATTTCTATTTCGCATTTTTTAATTCAAATAGGCTTGTGTTATGGTGACTAGACACGATTAGGCTTGTGTTATGGTGACTAGACCCAACTAGGCTTGTGTTATGGTGACTAGACGCAATTAGGCTTGTGTTATGGTGACTAGACCCAACTAGGCTTGTGTTATGGTGAGTAGACCCAACTAGGCTTGTGTTATGGTGACTAGACGCAACTAGGCTTGTGTTATGGTGACTAGGCGCAACTAGGCTTGTGTTATGGTGACTAGATACAACTATTTCGATGCTTATGTATATATACATAGATCACTTTGAAACGTCTTAAAAACCAAAAGCTGTAACGACACTTTTTGCATAGAAAGCAAGCCAGTTATTTTCGTTTCGTCTTTCTATTTCGCTTTGAACAGTGTGGTGTCGCGACGATTATTTGCAAAAAAATAATACATATTATTAAAAAAAACGTGTGGCACTCGGGGACTGCCGCGGTAAAGCTATTGCATCGTGCATCAATATTGCATGTCAATAGTCGTCCGTTATTTATCGTCCGTTTTTGTAGTCCGTTTTTTGTCGTCCGTTTTTTGTCGTCCGTCATTTGTCGTCCGTCAATAGTCGTCCGTTATTTATCGTCCGTTTTTTGTCGTCCGACATTTGTCGTCCGTCATTTGTCGTCCGTCATTTGTCGTCCGTCTAGTGTCGTCCGTCATTTGTCGTCCGACATTTGTCGTCCGTTTTTGGTCGTCCGACATTTGTCGTCCGACATTTGTCGTCCGACATTTGTCGTCCGACATTTGTCGTCCGACATTTGTCGTCCGTCATTTGTCATCCGTCAATAGTCATCCGTTAATTATCGTCCGTTTTTGTCGTCCGACATTTGTCGTCCGTCAATAGTCGTCCGTCAATATTCGTCCGTCAATAGTCGTCCGTTAATAATCGTCCGTCAGTAGTCGTCCGTAAATAACCGTCATTTGTCGGGGGAGTTAGGTTTTATTTTCGTTACGGAATTTCTTGATTCGGTCGCCGCGCCCAAGGCCCGCGATAAAATCTATTCTTTCACTAATTATTTTTGACACAAAGTGGTACACTAGTTTTGTACCCTAACTTCCTTCTCCTCGAGTAATCCGCGAACATACATAAAAAAATAATATATACGCGACGAATTGAGAACCTCCTCTTTTTTTGAAGTCGGTTAAAAATTGTTCCTGATTTTGGTAGGGTAGGCGCTCGTGCCTGGCGGTCGGCGTGTCGCGTGGCGCGAACGGGTCGCAGATTGTCTTCATACCTAACTAGCAGCGCTCCGCGGTTTCACCCGCGTAACTCCCGTTCCAGTAGGCGAGACGCGGATAGAACGCGTCCGGTCCTAAACTCGTGATAACTTCAAAACAAAATGTCCGATTCAAATGAATAAAACAGCAATTTACTGGTTCACTTCCGACGTCTACACTAATATAATTTATGGATCATTATGGATTTATTTCGTATGGTTTCGGACTTTTGAATTAGCATAAAAATAAGTCCGTTTTGTGTAATAAGTTTTAACCGACTTCAAAAAAGGAGGAGGTTCTCAATTCGTCTGTATGTTGTTTTTTTATTATTTTTATTACATATTATAAAGGGCCGATTAGTAACTATTAGTACATAGTACATAGTAACTATTATGTATTCTGTGTATATAGGAAATCAAAATATCATTCATCACCAATTTAAAATTAGAATGCCTATCCAACTTTTGACATAGATAATAATTTAATGCCTGTAGAATAGACAGAACATCGAGAATTTTTACTGAGCTCTGTGATGTTCCCTCTATTTTAGGTTTTTTTTTTCAAATTTCTAACTTACAAAACAGGTAAAACGTACGTACTGGTAGGTTTGAGTCATAGAATTTGAAAGTAGAGGAACGCGCGACGACGGGGCGGGGATGTGAGCAACCATGCTATGTTTGTTTGATTTATTCGCAACACCTAAACACTGTTACACCGATTTTGATGAAATGAACGATGGCGCGACTTTCATGATTTTTCTTCTCTGGTAAAAAAGTGCTCAATGCGCCTAAAGAAGTTTTCACTTCAAAAATTGATAAGACCATGGAGACGGTTTTGTCTCGTTTTTATCTGTCTAATAATTAAAGGTACTCAGTGTGACACGCGCGCGCGTTGCGAAAGGAGGCTAGACGGAAAAAATTAAGACTAAAAGTTGTAACGACACTTTTTGCATAGAAGACGAAACGAAAATAACTGGCTTGCTAGCCAGTTATTTTCGTTTCGTCTTTCTATTTCGCATTGAACAGTGTGGTGTCGCGACGATTATTAAAAAAATTACAATTTATTCACTAATTCATCGAAAGGAACTTCGTTCCATCCGGGTGTCCCTTGACACCTCTCAAGTTTTTTATTTTCAACATGTTAGCTGTCTTTAGTTAGCCGAGTGGTATAAACCGCCACCCGCTACACCAACCGATGTGGGTTCGATCCACAGGTTACATAATGTTCAAATAGTGCTGTACAGGATTGTAAACGTTACGATGGCGGTGGACTTTTGACCGTTGATTGTACACATTCGCACGGCGGCGCTCACCACCGCACCGATCGCAAGCCGAGCACGCGGTGTTTACACTCGCGCAGTTCCGTAAGCTTGTTGTCACTGTGTGTGTGATGTGTCGCGCCGAGTCGCGCGGCGGTAACGACCGAAGCGAGCCCGAACGTGTTTATGTAATGTAGTGTGTGGCAGTGTTCTGACGCTGAAATTGTTGTATGCGTAATATCTTTATACTGCTCTTTACTGAGCCTTTCCTTTTCCTAAACAGTGTAAGGTGAAATAGCTATAATTTTAGCCACGTGCGTCCATGAGTTGAACCCGTCGAACAGGGGATCCTTAAAGATTTACGTTTCCCTGAACTTCACGACTGTGGCAAATTGTTTTAGTGACACCACAGTTTTTACAGTTCTGATGGTTCACTTATCGCCTTAAGCCCTACAAATCGGGTTGGCTTTCTCCGGTAAACGTCCTATGAAATTGCCATCGTGAGTCCCGATCCGGCCATAAACTAGAGGACGACGCGTTTATGATCCAACAATAATGTCCTAAGACAACATTCTCGATCATAAAACACTTGCTAAAGTATTTCATGCAAATGTTACTGCTTCAACTTAGGTATTTTCATGTTAGACTTTGAATTTTGCAATTTATTTTCATTAAAGTTGCTACACGTCGTATTTTGTCGTGATGATGACATTGTTTTATAGAATCATTATATTTTTTTCCTGATATACCTACATATTATATTTAAAAATAGGTATTTAGAAAGGTTAGAATTTTAAATCTAAAATTAAGGCTTGAAGTCATATATAAAGTCCCACTGCTAGTTTATCAACAATAACCTGTAGGAAATCTTTAAATTTTTATTTTTAAGTTAAGGTTTTTTGAATACCTTTCGTGTTTAATTTTATTTCTTCATTTTATTGAGTTCCCGAAATGCATAAAGAACATGGGCAGTTTTCCATACATGGTTTTCTTTTATATAAAACTTTGGCGTCTTGATGTAAAAAAAATACTAAAACAATCTACACAAGTCCTAGAATACATATAACAACCAAAATTCTCCATAGGAACCGCCGTTAAAAAGATAATAAAAAAACAAAATCGCAATGAAACACAAACAACCTCAGCAAACAACACGCTCGGCGGCGCGGCGCCGGAGTCGCATGTCATTCGTCCGTCACTTGAGTTTAGTGTTGCCATAATTTCAATTTATTTTCTACTGCTAAAATATCTTAGTTCATTATTTTGTTGTTTATTTTGTAAATTCATTATCTTTGATTCATTATAGTTAGTTATTATAAGTACCTACATAATGCACAATAATTAAAAATATAAATACATATCCATAGAGAAAAAAATGTGTCATTTAATATTTATAACTTCTAAAATAGAAGTAATGCTCTAGTGCTGGTATTACCGAAATGCAAATTGAGTAGAACGGAAGTACCAAGTAATCGTGTTTATACTAATCAATATGATTTTATAAACGGTGGTTATATAGAATAAATAATTAGCGCCAAAAAACATTATATAATTAAAACACCATGGTTGTACTCAAATTTTAAGACGCCAAAACTTTTGAGACAATAATTCGCCCTTGTTCTTTAAAGTTAACATTCAAAACAAGTTGACTAATTTACTATGCATTGTTATAGTCAAAACTTATCATTACTTTGCTATTTAGTTTGGTATATTTACCGACATAATAGAGTTTACCTTTATAAAGTATGTCTTGGTCCAAAACATTAGTCTTTATTTTGAAATGTTCTCAAAGTAGACGTCAATTTAATTTATTCACCTCGGGCAATATGAGAGGCGTCTGCGTCGTTGTACATCGTTAGAGTGAACAGTTGCCATTTACTTGGACATTTAAAGAAGTATCAAACAAAACTGTGCTATGGTCAGTATCTAAAAGATGCTTATTTGTGACTTGCTTAGAATGAGGTAAAGCTTTACTTAACACAATTTCATTTTTACGTTCCTACTTCTTATTTTAAACAAACGGATCTACCAAAAGTAAGCCGCAGCAACTCTCCTAATCAAATATTCTTTAAACTTTGGATGCTTTATTTTCTCCATTCGATCTTTTGAGTATAATCACAGGTATTAGATTGGTTTTAGGCTGTTATTAAAACATCAGATATTAATTTTAAAACCGCTACGGGCGGCGGTGATGAAAAAACTTAAAACAACTATAATTAGTGTTATTATATTTCACTTAACATATTCGGCTAACTGTCAGTCTCAACTACCGTTCCAAAAAGTTGACTTGTTTGTAAAATTGTATGTTATCTAGCCTTAGGATATGAATGAACGGTGTAGGTATCTATCGTGCGTGACCGTGCCCCAGGCGTCTTCTAAATAAATCCCTTGCAGCGGCTGCATTGTCTCGGTGAAGTGGCGTGACACCCTGTCGTTAAGAGTACATCCAACACTTTCTACTCGTGTGCCCGATGTCGTTTAAATTTGCTCTACCCGACAGCACAGCTTAACTAAACCCTTGATTTATGCTATTATCGACTCGGTGCACAGTCGAACATATTTCAGTGCGTTTGCTACGCACATCGAAGCCAATAATTTCCTATTATAGTTCCCTAACACCACCGACGGACCCGGCTACTGGATATCTTATTACTGAATATCTTTTCCAGTAATACCAGTACTATTTATTAGATTGAGTCGTGAGACCGCGGCGCGCGGTAGCAGATACCGACTAAAATAAGTAAATAGAAAATGCATGTTTGATTCTAAGAGCAATTTCATACAATAACGGTATAAAACAGCTTGTACTGAATAGAGAAAATCCAATATACCGAACAATAAATCATTATGGTTGTTTAGTTTTAACGACCAATTTAATCTAACTAATTACAGGTATTTATGTTATTGTCGTAGTCGTTAATTTGAATTGTTTATTGACGGTCCATAAGATATTACTTTTATAGATATAAGGAGTGTCAGTTGAGTTTATTAATACGTATAAAGTTATTTATAAGCGGGCAATGCTGACGATTGATCAAATTGCACCCAACTCCCGCTTCGACGCACATAACACAGTTATTTATTGCTATATTACACAACTAGTATTTACGACTCGATTGCTTTACCATAAGCCTCTGGAATGTTATTTTTCTATACAATTACTTACACAATTTAAATGAGTTTTTCATTCAAGGTACCGCGTCAATAACCGGGAACTGACAGTTAAATTATAACCATTTAATTTTCTTAAAAGCGGATTATGACGTTAAATTCAATTTGAATATCAATATTTTAAATATTTTGTACCGTATGGTTACTTAAATGTTATTTATGAAGTAAAATGTATAATGCTAGTTTGTAAAAAAACATAAATAATACGATGATCGTAAGTTACGATTGCAGTTAAATATTGCTAAGTTTGAGTGCGGTATAAACTTATTTATTGTGGTAACAAATTTTCTACGTTTTATATGGTTAATTCTGTTCCTTTAAATATTAATGTGAGTCTTTATTGGATCTTGTTTTTTAATTGATAATTCTTGTCAACTTCTTTAATGTTAGGTGCGTCAATAGAATTTATTGATCTTATAACGTCTTATGTTTACGGAGTCTATAAAATGTCATCGATAGTTTTAATGGGATATTGTTAAAGTTGCGAGGTATTTGCATATATATTAGCTTGGAAATTGCTTTTTAGATTGAAGCCACACATCTATCTACTTGTTCCTGTTATATTTAAACTTCTCTCTGAATTTTGATCTTTAAATATACATCATAGTATACCATCATTATTATTAAGATTCATTATAAAATGATATTGTTTCAGAAAGAAAGGTGATTGCGTGACGATGATGATGGACCGGTAAGTGTTTATTATCTTTTCATCGCCATACCAATCTGTATAATATCTTGATAAGTCAACGAGCGAAAGTTATGAGTTATTTGTAGTCGCAATTTAATAAAAAAACTTGACCTTTTTTAAATGGTAAAAAATTAACCGTCTTTAATTTTTTTGTTTGTAATGAAGGCTTCGTAAACGTAACCACTAACCACCCAAAGCGTGTAAGGGTAAAACGTTTGAGACAATGCAATGATAAATGACTTGGCAAACTGCATCAGAACAATACAGGTATTTCAGCTATAGACACGTGTCCTTTAGCCGTCGAGCATCATCGCAACTGTCTCGATGCAGCATACAACATGGCCGGGTCGTGCCGCACGCCCGCATAATGCGCGCGCGCACGCCGAAGACCTATTTTTTGCTGTAGCGCGAGTGAATTTTAAATCGAACATGTCTTTATGGAGCCGAGAGTTTCCATTTCTTGCGCCTTCATGTTGTTGCTCCTACTATTGGTTGCTATTTTATTTATTCTTTTTTCTTGTAAGATTTTAAGCCAAAACGGTTGGCTATAGTGTCATACCTCATCTTATTCTTTAGCAAAAGGTTCTTTTAGACGTTAATACTGACTGTGTCTGGTCAGTTTACTTTCGTTCCCACAGAGCCAGCAAATATGCAAATAAAGCAATTTATTCTGTTACTAAACATTTAATTTGCGCCGACTTTAATTAATTAACGTTAGACATTTTGTTCAATCGGAAAAGGTTTGATTCATATTGTTAAGAAATCGTACCAGTAATACAGATTTGAAAAGATATAAATCCATAAAATATGGACCCGGTATACGGGCTTAGATGGTCATAAATATTAACGTAAGTAGAATATGTCTAATTTAGAAATATCATATAAAGTATGATATCATGACTTTCTACTATTTTGTAAGTATTTAGCTTAAACTTATGGTAAGTATATTTGCTTTTACCGTCAAAACAGCAAGACTTCCATAATATGAGTAGAATCTGTTAAAGGCAATCGTATTGACAAACAAACCGGGCAAGTGCGAGACCGATTCGCGCACAAAGGGTTCCGTAATTTTTTTTAAGCTATTGCATAGCTTTAGACCGAATCAAGAAATTCCGTAACGAAAATAAAAACTAACACCCCCCACTCCGCCTACCATGTAGCTCGGCCGAGCGTTCGCTTATAATATGGTATGACTGTACGAAGCTCGCACGATGCAATAGCTTTACCGCGGCAGTCCCCGAGTGCCACACGTTTTTCTGTTATAAGAACACTGCAGTTACAGTGCCAACAAAAATACATAATCTGTGAAAATTTCAGCTGTCTATAGCTATCACGGTTCATGAGATACAGCCTCACAGACATACTTTAGAGTCTTAGTAATGGGGTCCCGTTTTTACCCTTTGGGTACAGAACCCTAATTTTACAATTCAAACTATAAACCCGCTACCTCCATATATTGTCTATATGACAGATTAATTACTGCATTAACTCGGCAGTACTACTTATCTATTATTTCTATAATCAAGTTATAAGTACAATTATTGACCGTAACGCTAGCATCTCCGTATTATTATAAAACCAAGTAGACAATTTCAAAGACGTATTTAATGAGAATATGTATTCTTCATTAGATCCATCATGGATCTGGCCAAGGGATCTACTGAGAAGGAAAGTTCTTAGTGGATCCAGAAATTTAAATCTGGATCCAAAGAGAAATACATATTCTCATTAGATCCATGATGGATCTGGGAAGAAAACAACTAAGAAAGTAAAATTTCAGTAGATCCACAATTTTAAATTTGGATCCAATAAAAAATATGTATTGTAAAATATAAATCTTGCAGGACATTCCACACATCGCAATCTAGCCTCAAGCTAAGTAACTAGACTCGTGTTATGGGTGCTAGACAACGGATAATACTTTTATTTTGTAAATATATACTTATAACACATAGAAACAAACAGACCACAGACAAAATATTTCATTAGATCCATCCGGATCCTGGATCTGGCCAATGAATTTTCTGAGAATGATCGGATTTTTGTTCGAAATATATCCACTACCGTCTAAAGAATAAAATACCTTTAGGCCCTGCGCAGACGACAGACTATCCGTGACGCACTTTTTGGTCTGTGAAAATAGAACCTATGCAATTATATGCAGTAACGCACACGACGCGCAAAAAGTCCGGCGCACAAAAAATCCGTGTAATTCGGGCAGACCGCACCGCGCCGCGGCGCGGCGCTCCGCACAAAAAGTGTGTGAAAAAAATTAAACGTTTGCTTCAACGCGCGCTAACGCAGACGGCGCACACTTTAGTCAGCAATCTGCATTTGCTAGGGGTGGACGTAACGCACGCGATCTATTATCATGGCGCCAGAGGTCGATGTAACTATGTTAATTCAAGAAATACAAAACAGACCAGCAATTTATGATACTTCTAAGGCAGAATATCATGATAGACATTTAAAAAGAAAAATGTGGGAAGAAGTGTGCTGTAATGTTTATTCCGCTCCTGTTTGGACATGTACAGATTACAGCCTTTCTTCTGGACCAATGCACCTCCTCATTGTTGTTTCTGAATGAGTCAAAGCAGGTCTCAAAATAAATAGCAACTCATCAAATGTAGTAACAGACATTTTATAAAATTTAAAAAAAATTGCCGGATGTTGTTTCAGAATTGAATGTTTAGTATGGAACTGTCCCTTCAGTAAGTAATCTTTCCGAAAGTATAGGATGTACCCAAAATTCTCTATTTCTTCTTCTTTTTCTGTACTTCATGTACAAAATAATACTTCGCGATCTCTGCACGATTTCCATAGCCCCTACAGCTCTGCCGACAAAATGATCGAAGATGTGCGTCGTGTGCGTTGAGTCTGTGAAAAATCCGCGACCGACTTTTTGCGCGCCATGCAGACTTTTTGTGCGCCGCAGACTCGATCGCACAAAAAGTGTGCCGTCTGCGCAGGGCCTTAGAGGAGGCCTATGTTGCAAGACAAACTGTTTCCAGAAATTAGGATAGCGAACTCAAAATATAATCTAGACTAATGAGTTATAAATACGTAGATACTGATAAATTTGAATAAATAAATAAAAATAAATATATTGCAGGACATTTTACACATCGCCATCTAGCCCCAAGCTAAATAAATAAATAAAATCATTTATTTCAGGCTACGAAGGCCCATAGATACAAGCTAAGTAACTAGACTTGTGTTATGGGTGCTAGACAACGGATATACTACCTATGTACTTTTCTTTAGTACTTATGTACTTTTCTTTTGTTATATATATTGATATCTTTAAGAGGAGGCCTATGTTGCAAGACAAACTGTTTCCAGAAATTAGGATAGCGAACTCAAAATATAATCTAGACTAATAAGACTACGAGGAAATTTATTCCTTTTGGACAAACTAGTTTGACCGAAAAGTTTGATCAGCAGGAAAATTATAAATAAGTAAGTAGATACTGATAAATTTTAATAGAATTAATGTTTAGTAAGTTAAAAAACAGTAATAAAGGCTGTATTATTATTATATCCATATAGAAAATAGTATAAAACAAAGTCGCTTTCTCTGTCCCTATATCCCTATGTATGCTTAAATCTTTAAAACTACGCAACGCAGAGATATAACTTTACATCTCACTGACGCAACGGATTTTGATGCGGTTTTTTTTAATAGATAGAGTGATTCAAGAGGAAGGTTTTTAGATATAATACTTGCATAATAGAGCCGTGCGAAGCCGGGGCGGGTCGCTAGTAGAAAATAAAATTGTACATATTATACCTTGTACCTTAGTTGTTCAGAGTAAGTAGTACGGGCTTCTTCAAACCACGTAACGGTAGCCAACGATCAAATGAATAATCTATTGATTCGGCTTTGTTTTCCAAATTGAGAGGTTGTCTGATCGTGATTCTCATGCGCCTTCCTTTGAAGTTTATCTATTTGAAAGGTGAAATTGTGAGGTTTTAGGTACGGTCGGAGTCAGAATTGCAGACCCACTGTAGAGCTTAAAAACTGCTAATATTAGAAAGTTTTCAACTCAAGAAAGATTCTAAGGTCTTGCTCGGAAAAAAGTTGTAAAGTCTTTTAACTCATGAATTTACAAGATAATCTAGCTGTCTCGGCAAACGTTGTTTTGCCATATACAAATAAATATATTTATATATTTTTTTATTTTATTTAAAGGAATATCTACAGCTAAGTTTAACATAATAAAACAGAAGAAATAGAAACAGAAAGCCAATTACAGACAATCACAAATAGAAACATACTAAAAATACAAAAGACAGCGTATCGAAAAATAGAGAGTTAGATATATAAGATAATAAATTCGACAAGAAGGATTCGCAGAAACAATATAAATACATACAACACATAAACAAGACTAGTAATCAGCGACAGAGAGGTCAGATAAAAGGAAAATAAAGGAAAAAAATAAATAAAATAGTGTTCGATTATCAGACCTAACGAGTATACACAAGACATTTCATACAAATCGGTTCAGCCGTTTAGGTGGAATCTGGCAACTAACACCGCGACACGAGAATTTTATATATGGGGATATTATTAGAATAAAAACATTCCAATATTAGTAATTTTAGAACTCTACGATGGGTCTGCAATTCTGACTCCTACTGCACCTATTGTTATAAACATTGCTCCTGTTGTGACGTATCAAACAAGAATAGTTAGTAACTACACAAAAACGACGATAATTTTTGTGCTTATTTAATACGTAAGTCCCGATCCCGTGGGAATATCGGGATAAAAATTAGCCTATGTTATTCCCAATGAATCGATGTAGCCTCGTAATAAGTTTCATTAAAATCAGTCCAGTAGTTTCGGAGCCTATTCAATGCAAACAACGATCAAATCTTTCGTCTTTAACTTTTTTTCCCTCGCTTTCTTTCTTTTTAAACTTTTTTAACGTTTTTGGTATACATTTTTTTGTTTTGTAATTATGTCTTACCTACTTGTACCTCCCCGCTTAGTTCTCTCCTCGACCATGTCCAGAGAAGAGAACTTGTCAATACTTCTGGAGCCAACTAAGCCGCGGGTTGCATCACGATGTTTTCCTTCACCGTAAGAACAATGTCAATTAGCGCACATAATTTTTTCTTAAGAAAAATACATTGGTGCACGGCCAGCCGGGATTCGAACCCACGACCTTCAGAATGAAAGTCGAGGTATCTATCATTAAGCTAACACCGCTTCATGTCTTACCTATTTTTTTATTTTTTTTTATTTTGTTTGTTTATTATTGTTTTTATAGCAGGAGTTTATGTTAAAATTTAAGGTTTAATGTGGTACAATAAAGAGTTTATCTATCTATTTTATTTTTGTTTTCTTGTCTGTGTGCTGTTCTAATAAATGTATTTTTTATAGCGTAGTCGTAGCTATTTGTAATAATACCAAATAATAACATATATTTCTTATTATATCCCCATTGTTGCTTTTAATAAGTACCTTAGAAATAGCTATTCTAATTTTTACAAAGCTTTAAAATGAATTCCTCATTGTACTTTATTGTACACTTCCATTTTCTCTATTGTTCTTTCTCTTCGTCGTTAAAATGCCTCGAAAGCATTACCCACAACAAACTACACCTGTTTCATTTTATTTTATATCGCCGTACCCGTTGGCGTTGTTTACATTTCTGCACTATCTCTCTTTAATTATAAATTACGTTTTATTGTACTCCAATGAGCTATTTCAATATATTTTATCTATCAATGTATTTAGTTGAACGAACGTGTACAAGCTATGTTTTAATCCCGACTCCGCCCGTCGACACACCCTCTTAATCTAGTCTGTTATCTTGCTTTGATATTTTGTAAAATTGTTTATTGGACGTTTTTGTACAGTATTTTGTCAGTTGATTTTAGTTGAAAGATAAGTTGGATAAACTGTATCTGTTTTTTTACCGACTTCAAAAAAAGGAGGAGGTTCGTAGTAGAAATCATTAAAAAGGAACCTATTTCGTTTGTTGAGCTGTATTTCTTATTAATTTGTTTATCTTGGGCAGTGTTAGCTAAGTGTTACTTATACTTACTTTAATTTTGAAGCAAATACCGCTCTGCCGTGCTCCAATGGTTTTTCGTATGAAAAAAATTTGTGCGTCAATTAACATTGCTCTTGTGGCGAAGGAAAACATCGTGGTGAAGCCCGAGGCTTACTTGGCTCTAGACGTATTGACAAGTTATTTCCTCTAGACTCAAACGACCAAGCTGAGAGTGTTGTATTAGTTCTCAATTCAAGCCTACTCCATTTAATACATATCCTATAACTGTACCTAATATTATAAAGCTAAAGAGTTTGTTTGAACGCGCTAATCCCATGAACTACTGCTGGTTCGAATTGAAAAATTATTTTTGTGTTGGATAGTCCATTTATCGAGGAAGGGTATAGGATTTTCATTTTGATATTCCCACGAGATCGGGACTTACGCAGGTGAAACCGCGGAGCGCAGCTAGTGTTACTATGTGGCGCCCTGAATATCATCGACTAGCTACGCTCCGCGGTTTCACCCGCGTAACTCCCGATCCCGTGGGAATATCGGGATTAAAAGTAGCCTACAACCTTCCTCGATAAATGGACTATCCAACACAAAAAGAATTTTTCAATTCGAACCAGCAGTTCCTGAGATTAGCGCGTTCAAACAAACAAACTCTTCAGCTTTATAATATTAGTATAGATTAAAGTTGTTGGCGCTGTATTATCTAGATTAGTTGTAAAACCCGAATTATTATATAATTCATCTACCGTTTATGTAGTGTAATAATTGCTTGTTAGTAGTCACTAACGAGCTTTTGTATTAAGCACCTTACTTCCTACGTTAAGTTCAATTATTCTCATGGGAAATGCCTAATTGAATCCCAATACAATTTGTAATGAACCAAAGAGAATTTGTTACTAAGATTTGTTATTAAGATTACGAATGAGGTATTATTCTCGATATGAACCGTATTTATTGCTTTAGCGGTATCTATTCGTTCTATAATTTCTAATTTATTCGATCTATTTTCGCGCTTTGGGCTATTTTGTTTCATACGACGTTTTGTTACGTTTACTATGTAACATTTATTGTTGTTATAGATGTTTTGTTTGCTTATTTGTTGATAGTTATTGTGTAATAATCAATGAATTAAAGTTTTAGATTTCGATTAAAGTCATAAGAAAATATTACTAAGAAAAAGAAGTACTTACCTGCTTATCTAAAAATTGCACCGCGACGAAGTTTACACTCGCGATCTTCTGTGCTTACCGTGCAAATGCACTGCCGATTGTGAGTTTGCTAAAAATAGACATAAAGTTTTTTAAACGGGATTTTTACCATGTTTTTTTGAAGCTCGATATTTTGGTTTCGTGTAAACGGTGCTTGTAACGAAATATCAATCTATCCAAAATGAAAAAATGTAAATACACCGTTTTCAAATAACTTTAATAGTGAAAATATTTAAAAAACTACGCTTATTCGCAACAACGCATTAACATTTTGTTAATGTGAATTATACCTGAACTGGAAGGTAGGAAAAATAACTATTACCTATTTATTCCCAAAGAGGTAAAAGTTAATAAAAGTTGATGTTTTTCTCTGGCAATTAAATTGTATAGGTAGATTTATCATCTAATGCTTGATAAGGTTGAGAAATGAGGTTAATCTCTAGCTAGACAAAAGTAAGTGAGCAGGTAACAATGACAAATAATATGCTTAAAAGCTTTATAAATAAACATACTTGGAAGTCGGACTGGGTTAGATTGAATGTTGAGAGGTATTATAGGAAACATGGTGTCACCCAGTCCGACTTCCAAGTATGTTTATGTTATCTGCTGTTTTAGTGACCCGAAATGGATTATTTTTCACTTTTTAGTTTTTTTTTTTCAGTCTTTTTCTAGTTTTTGTTTTCAGGTTTCTTTTTCAGGTTTTTTTTAGTTTTTGTTACCAGGATTTTTTTTCAAGTTTTTTTTAGTTTTTTTGTTTTCAGGTTTTTTGAAGTCGGTTTTTGAAATTTTAATTTATTTTTTTATTTAACCATTTTTAGTGCCGCTGACACTGAAAATTCTACTCCATGAGGCGAAAGCGACTATTTCTTAAAATTGCAACCTGACCTAATCGTAACTCATTGAAGGGTTTGGTGATGAGAAGGTTCAGATGCTCCATTCGTCGATAGGTAAATATTAGTGTATAGGCCAATTCTACTAGTGGTAATGGAAAATTGAGCAATTTGCTGAACCTCGCTGTGCAGATCTGTTCATCACTCCAAAGATCCTCATCATATCTTCATTTAGGATAGGGTTCTCTATCAACATTCCTACAAGCCCAGTCCGGCGACTAAATTCGACTAAATTCTTCAAATTGTAACCTGTGATCGTAACCGATTCAAGAGTTGTCTGATGAGAAGGTGGTTTTAGATATTCCATTTATCGGTAACTATTAGTTTATGGGCCAATTCTACTGGTGGAAATCGAAAATAGAGCAATTTGCTGCACTCTCGAGGTGTAATGCTGTTCATCCCTCCGAAGACCCTCATCAGATCTTCATTGAAGATAGGGTTTTCTGTCAACATTCATACAAACCCAGTCCGGTGACTAAATTCGACTAAATTCTTCAAATTGTAACCTGTAATCGTAACCGATTAAAGAGTTTTCTGATGAGAAGGTGGTTTCAGATATTCCATTTATCGGTAACTATTAGTTTATGGCCCAATTCTACTGGTGGAAAACGAAACCTGAGCAATTTGCTGCACTCTCGAGGTGCAATTCTGTTCATCACTCCGAAGATCCTCATCAGATCTCCATTCAATTTTTATGGGACCACCTCTGAGTTATCCCCTTTCATACAAAAAAAGATTTTTCCAAATTGGTCCAGGCGTTTTCGAGTAATCGGCGAACATACATAAAAAAAAAAAAAAAAAAAAAATATATACGCGACGAATTGAGAACCTCCTCCTTTTTTGAAGTCGGTTAAAAAGGTCCGAAACTTTTGACCACAATTTATAAAAAATGTCGAAATTATCTTTCTTACAATGATAAGACTAGGTGGTCGCATTCACACAGACGTTTAAATAGGATAGGTGCAACGAATGTCGGCTATTTGTTACGGTCACTCGGGGTGCGTTGTCGGTGTGAACGATGTACCTGTTTATTATACTTGCCTTTGGGGCAATCCCCGTAATAAAGCTGTGGATTCAAAAATGATTGTTTTGTATGCGAATTAATGACTATGAAATGCTTTACTAGTTGCACATGTACTTCGATCCCTGTTGAATATCTGTTTCTAAATAGCTTAGTTTAATTGCTTTAGGATTCAAAGTTGTATGATTTTTTTAAATAAAGGTCATTTAGACTTGAGAAAATAAGTAATCTTAAGGTTAATGACCTCTTCGTGTAAGTAACAGCTGATTTTCGGGTAAATTATAACCTCAAATTTTCCAAACTTCGATCCCTGTTGAATATCTGTTTCTAAATAGCTTATTTTATTGGTTTAGGATTCAAAATTGTATGATTTTTTAAATTAAAGGTCATTCAGACTTGGAAAAATAAATTATCTTAAGGTTAATGACCTCTCCGTGTATGTAGCAGCTAATTTTCAGATAAATCATAACCTCAAATTTTCTAAATAAAATAAATTACTTACCAAAAGTCGTAGAATAAAAATCGATAGTTAGGGTGCATAGAAGGACCCATAGTCATGGCAGTTATAGGTTTTATGCAACAAAAATATTTGCTTTAGTGTCATTATCCAGGGAGGAAATAGTCGACTACGTTTGTATGGAGAGAGCGCTGGTACCCTTTCACCTTAACTACAAAATTATTTCTACGTAGCAACGTACTTTAAAGGTATTCCTGTTGATTTTGAAACTTCCAACTTTACCCAAAATCAACCTCTTTACAAAACAATTACTTAGTAGCAAACTTCTCAACCTCATAGCCTTTACCGACTTAACGCTAAACCAAATTAATAACGAGGCTTAATTATAAGGAAACTTAAGTTTTAAGATTAAGTTATTGATTAGAGGTCCAACTTGTACAGGTAATCTGCTTACAAACTGCCCAAGACCCTTTGAATTATCAAAAGGAATTAAAGGACTACTGGACTCTGTAAGTTAAATCCGATTCATTAGTAATTTTAATTGAGTAGTTAAGTTACTAAAGTATATTACTTAATTACCTACTTTATATATTTATTACAACATTCAGAAGAAAGATTAAAGATTGATATATTCATGCTATGTGAAGTAGTTTTCAGACTAGCATAATATGTTGTGTAGTCTTATCTTTTTATATCTTAACATTTTATCAATTTTAAAATAAATGAGATTTCGCAGAAATAAATCCTGGCGCGAGTATATACTGGATTCATTAAAAAGATTTATTAGTGATTTTGCTGAAGTGCATGCTTTTATTTTGGCACATTTTATTAGTGAACTTATAGCGTCACTATTTGGACTTCTGAACAAAATAAAATGATGGTTGCGCTTACTATTACATTTGTTTGAGTACCTTATCTAAACTAAGCTTATAAAGAGGCATTTTTTTGTTTGTAACGTATGTTCCTAAACATCTGGACCGATTTTGATGAAACTTGGTATGAGGATACATTGATTCATTGAGAGTAACATGGACTTTTTATCTCTATTTTCCCACGGGATCGGGAGTTACGTGGGTGAAACCGCGGAGAGCTGCTATTATTTGTAAATAATTTGATCCGATTGGTTGTTGGCTATATTTTTTTAGTCTACAGACAGATTTAGTTTGCACATGTATTTGATAACTAGCTGCGCCCCGCGGTTTCACCAGCGTAAGTCCCGATCTCGTGGGAATATTAAAATGAAAAGTAGCCTACAGCCTTCCTCGATAAATGAACTATCCACACAAAAATATTTTCTCAATTCGTATCAGTAGTTCCTGAGATTAGCGCGTTCAAACAAGCAGACTCTTCAACTTTTTAATATTAGTATATTAAATTTATTGAAGTATCTATCTCTTACAACTTGGGCTAAGCGTGCGGTCGTCCAGCTAATCGGTTTAACTAATGTACATTAATTAAATGTACGTCCAGTAGATTACCGTCTGCTGGTGACCACTTGCTAACAATATTTTGTCAACCTACACTACTGGAGTAGATTTATCTTTCAGAATGTCCATTATTTCTCTACTACCTGAACATCTGTGGATACAACTGCATTGAAATACTGTGGTTATTTCCGAAAAACCTTTAGCATCATAATAATGATACCTGGTTCAATACTAAGTCTGAATGACCTTTGTTTTAAAAAACAGGCGATCTTCGAATTTTCATGACCTCCAAATTTCCTAAAGTCGTCGAACAAAAGTTGTTTTTTTCAACAGCTTGGTAATATGATTTAACCATGTTTAAGGATAAAAAAAACAATTTCCCAAATCGGTCCAGGTGTTTTCGAGTAATCGGCGAACATACAAAAAAAATGCGACGAATTGAGAACCTCCTCCTTTTTTGAAGTCGGAAAAAAATATATCCAAAAAAAGATTACATTTCCGAAGTCACTAGTAATTTAATTCTTGCTCATACGGAAAATAATTATAATACACTAGTAGCGCTCCGCGGTTTCACCCGCGTAATTCCCGATCCCGTGGGAATATCGGGATAAAAAGTAGCCTATAGCCTTCCTCGATAAATGGACTATCCAACACAAAAGCATTTTTTCAATTCGAACCAGTAGTTCCTGAGATTAGCGCGTTCAAACAAACAAACAAACAAACTCTTCAGCTTTATAATATTAGTATAGATTTGTTCGCATATTCAATTAGCTACAAGCATTGAATTATGCGACGACCTCGGGCGACGATTCCCTCTCTGACGTTAGAATAAGTTGCTAGCTACAATCCTGAATAGATTGCCACACATCAGGGATCGTTAAAAATAATTAACTTTACCGTTCAAATAAATTAATCTGTCTATTAACAAGCTGACCACAAGTTTCTTGTACCTATACCAAATGAGCGGAATATGCAAATGCTATCAATGTGGTTGTGGATACTATAAAACTGTTTCTCTCACATCTTTTTAAAAAATGTGGGCTATTTGTTTCTACTGATTGCGGTGTTCGGGATATGTATCTTTCTTGATTGTTTTCCACGAACCCTTCAAAGGGCGGGATAAATGAATACCGTCAAAGCTATACTTATCGAGAATAGCCAATCTCTAGATTGATGTAACGTGACCTTAATTTTCTGATGTTGAGCTTTTTGCGTACTTTTTCGTTTCTACCCAAAATGCCCGTTTACTTTCGAGATACAAGTTTTATTTGTGAAGCTTTACACAGGACGACCCAGTTGGCACAACAATGGTCACCATGCCGGACTGCTAAACACAGGGTTGCGGGTTCGATTCCCGCCTCAGATAAGTATTTATGTTTAGGTAAATACCTGCGGTAAATAAATAGGTAAATACCTAAACATAAATACTTGTCTGAGGCAACCAGACCATAGACATTTAATGTCTGTGGTCTTTACAAAAAAAAAGTATATCCGTTGTCAAGCATCCATAACACAAGTCAAGTTACTTAGCTTGGGGCTAGATGGCGATGTGTGGAATGTCCTGTAATATTTATTTATTTATTATTGATCTTCAATAGAAGTTGTTGTGGAAATAGCACGATCATCAATTAAATAGTAAAGCATTATAATCCTGATATATTTATCCAGTAGTGTTCAAACATATTATGTTACAGCTAACAATGCCGGTAATATATTATAGAGTTTTTGCAATATTTCTCCCTTAGCCGGTTCATTTGTTACCCGACATGGCGCGTCTAGGATTTATACGCCAGCAACATTATCTCGTCCCTTCAAAGTGACTAACGTCGTACACACGATATATTTATATTAAATGGTCGGTATGTGCCTTATTCATATTTTACACGGGCAAACAGATTGTATGTAATAATTGGACATGCGTCAAGGGTGTCACGGTAATGTGGTCATAAGTTCGCCGGTGGCTTGGAGGCGCGTGTCACTATGCCAATCTTGACAATTGAACCTCGTCTGGCCGGCCGCTCGACGCTTTGAGATATGATCTATGAGGTCGGACTATGAAATACCGGTGCCGCTTAAATTACCCAACCTAACTGATTAGGTTTTGACTAATTGTAAAATGAAAGTGTTATTTTATAGACCTCTTCTTCTTCCTGCCCTTATCACAATTTATTTGTGGTCGGCGCAGTATGTCTTCTTCCATTCACTCCTATTAGTCGTCATCTCATCGTTTACATCCTCTTTCTGATGTCTTATCTAACGCAGTCCATCTACCTATACTAGGGTTGCCATCCGTCCTGGTTTCCCCGGATTTGTCCTAGTTTAGCGGGTGTCCGGGGACCATCCGGGCGGGGTTTCACTTGTAGTCCGGGGAAAACCGGGACAAATGAAACCGCGGCTGCTGGGACATAAAACAAAAAATACATGGGAGTGTCAATAAAAATGATGTATTTCTGTTGCCGCTAAAACAATGAATATTAAAACAGAATATAATAATGGTATACAGGGTTATTGGAAATTATACTAGCAAGCCGTTAAGGGCTACTTCTGTGCACCTTAACCAACAACTTTTGTCCTACGACTTTTGAAAATTCAAACATTTTTTCGAAAATTTTGAGGTTAGTTTTACCTGAAAATCAGCTGTTCCTTACACGGAGAGGTCATTAACCTTAAAATTTTAATTATTTTTTAAGTTGTATCTACTGTTCTTAATCTGAATGACCTTTGTTTTAAAATATCAGCTGTTTTTCGAATTTACATAACCTCAAAATTTTCATTTTTTTTTCGAATTTCCAAAAGTCGTAGAACAAAAGTTGTTTGTTTAGGTGCACAGAAGTAGCCCTCAACGGCTTGCTAGTATAATTTCCAATAACCCTGTATACGGAACTCTTCGTGTGTATGTCCGACTCGAATTTGACCGATTTATGAATTATATTAATTGTTTAAAAATGTAAGACTGACTACTTAAATAGTTTCTTACAGATGATGTTTAAAATAAATAAAAAGTTGATTAAGTGAAAAGTTTGGTTTTTCCGAGAATTTCCGGCTTAAGCTCCGAAATCCGGGGTTTTCACGCTTATAGTTGGCATATTATTGAGATGGCAACCCTAACCTATACTAACAAATTTAAGCTATGAATAATACCTTAACATTAGACACTACCTTTAACACCCACCGCACGCTATGATTAAGAACGAGCTAATGAAATTAATAACCGTGGAACAAAATCTAGCGCCTCTTCTTGCTCTTAACAAATGACTGCTTGTAATTTCACACGGGATAATACCAACACGTCGAATATGAATCGAGCATCCAGAACCGTCATGTATCCACTTCAAACCGATGTCTCTCAAAAATTTGTAATGAGATCCTATTGTGTGTTTTATTGATGCTTTTTTTTATCATAAATGTTCGATTCCACGTCATCTGTATTTGATGTTTCTTACACTATCGTTAGTCGACCTGCAATTATGTTTATTGCATGCTTAAATTTCCTCTAGGGCGTGATATAGTTGAAAGCCGCGTTCAAAGTGTTTATGTACAAACAACGCTCAAAACTCCACCGCCACCTTTACGTTTACAATCCTGTGCAGCACTGTTTGAACATTATAACAACGTAACCTGTGGATCGAACCCATCCACGTCGCGTTGGAGGCTTATACCACTCGGCCAACTAAAGACATTGCTAACATGTTTAAAATAATAATCACACTAAGTACTTTTAATTCAAGTATTTATGTTTGTGTGTCACATCTATTGGAAGAAGGTCGTAAGTCCAATACTTGTATATAGTATTATTGTAGCAAACTGATAGTGCACTTATGACGCCTAATGTACGTATAGTGGTATCATAGTGCTGGGTGTTTATCATATCGTTGTTGCGCGGACGCAGACGGGACGCACGGAAACGAGATCGTCTGTAGGCGCGGCGCGGACCCACAACCGATAAATCTGCCGCACTTAACTCGCAACCGGTAAATAACTATGGGATTTCCGCGTGCGGGAACGCGAAACGCCCGTACATAAATCTATGCCTGTATTGTGATATTGTGTTGCCATTATGGGTCCTCGAGATGGTTGGACGTCGCAAACATACACCCTCTTATACCTACCTTGTCAAATTCTGACGTAAACAGTTACCATATCTATACATATAAAATTCTTTGTCCTGATTGACTGATTAACTACTTGTACTTGTATACGGGCTGTTTTCCGCGATTAGACCCTTTTTAATTGGGTCCTTTTTGCGTGAAGATGGCTTGCCCAGCACCTACTACCCTCTCAGCTTAGTCAACCATGTCCAGAGGAGAGAACTTGTCAATACTTCTGGAGCCAACTAAGCCGCGGGTTTTATCACGATGTTTTCCTTCACCGTAAGAGCAATGTCAATTAGCGCACATAAATTTTTCTTAAGAAAAATACATTGGTGCACGGCCGGCCTGGATTCGAACCCACGACCTTCAGAATTAAAGTCGAGGTATCTACCACTAGGCCAACACCGCTCTTGCCTGACTAACTATCACCGCTCTTGACTGACTAACTATCTATACATATAAACTGCTTTGTTTATGGGTCTGGCCGGAAGACCAGCGCTGCAGCTAAGCATGCTTGGCTGCAGCTTTTGGCTGAGGTCGACCCATTTGGGTCAGCACGCGACTCCTCATTTATGTTGATTTTTCTTTGTCACTTTTTTTTAATTTTTATGTATTTAATTTTCATTGTCATGTTCATTTCTTCATTCTTGTGTTTGTCGTGGGTTTGTACTCAATAAATGCTTTCTTTCTTTCTTTGTCCTGAGTGACTGACTGATGGATCAACGCACAGCCTAAACCGCTGGTCGTAGATACCTGAAACTTAGAAGATGTGTTCTTTGTTTGACGTAGGCAGCCGATAAGAAAGGAGTTTCCGAAATTCTACTCCTTAGGGAGTGAAAAAGGGGGCCAAAGTTTGTATGGGACAACGTGATTCCTTGGTCCATTTTCAACTACTACGCGGACGAAATTGCTGGCAAAAGCTAGTCTATACATATAAACTGCTTTGTCCCGAGTGACTGACTGACGGATTAACGCACAGCCTAAACCGCTGACAGAGACTTGAAACTTGGAGGGTGTGTTTTTTGTATGACGTAGGCAGCCGATAAGAAAGGAGTTTCCGAAATTCTACCCCTTAGGGAGTGAAAAAGGGGTGCAAAGTTTGTATCGAACAACGTATTAGTCCAATAATCTACTTCAAATTTTCGACTTCTACGGGAACGAAGTCACGGGCAAAAGCTAGTCTCAATATATGCGCTGAGGCGGTGTTTAGAGCACATGAGGTTTAGAGTGTTGAGTTGTCATGGTTACTGAGCATAGCTTCTTCCTTGTATCTACCAATTCCATCTTTCAAGCTTTCTAACTAAAGGAATTTATCAGTAATGTTATCAACCTCTCAGACATTCGAATCAGAATAACTTTTATGTTGTGTAATTCTCGTTTCTGCGATAGCCAAAAGCAGTGGCGTAACTATAGGTACCGTACGAGGCAAATTCATTGGCCGCATCAAAATCCGTTGCGTAGTTTTAAAGATCTAAGGATAAATTATAGGGACAGACTGCGGGAAGCTACTTTGTTTTATTCTATGTAATAAAGTATATATTTAAAAAAGAAATGCATAAGTAGTATACTTAACTTGGGACTAGATGGCGATGTGTGGAATGTCCTGCAATATTTATTTATTATAGTAAACGGCTAGTTTCTGTCATCTAGCTGTACGCTTCGCTTGCACATGCACGTCCTATTTAAACCGCTCGGTCTAAATAGGGTACGCGATCTCGATCGCTTCGGTCTGTGGAACGATACACGTGTTACAGTCCAAATTACCATTATTATCGATCATCTCGCGCCAGCTCGTAACGACTCTCAACAGGCGTGAGTCTGGACTCTGCGAGTCTTATCGGAGTTGCAAGCCGCATCCCGCTACGGTCATTTCCCTAATTCGGCTTGTTTACTTTCCTATTTTGATTCGCCATATAGATATCTCTACTAATATTATAAATGCGAAAGTAACACTGTCTGTCTGTCTGTCGCGTTTTCACGCCTAAACCGTTGAACGGAGTAAGATGAATTTTGGTACAGACATAAATGTGACCTTGGAGAAGAACATAGGCTACTTTTTATCATGATTTTGTTCGAAAAACAAGAAATCTATGACGAATATTAAAAATTAACATTATGTCAAATGTCACTTTGACAACTGTCACTTTGACACCTGTCATATGTCACTTTGACATCTGTCATATGTCACTTTGACCACTGTCATATGTCACTTTGACACCTGTCATATGTCACTTTGACACCTGTCATATGTCACTTTGACATCTGTCAAATGTCAGTCTGATTTTGGAGTTAGGTTTTCGGGGGTAAGAGGTATTTTTTATTTAATTTAAGAGATAAGCATTGAAAAAAATTCTACTCGATGTAATAATTTTACGCAGACGAAGTCGCGGGTAACAGCAGCTAGTTAATTTTTAAGTAAATGTCGGTAATTGGAAAACGTATCTTTATTTGATTGCTTCTCTAGTTACGGAGCCATTATCGCTCCGGTTACAAGATAATTCGGTTAGTTCTGGAAAAAATTGAATTATAATTGCGCTCATAGAGAAACGTGCTATTTTTTCGCAGACATGATCGTTCAAGACTATTACTGCATATTAAGATGAAAGGTACCCGGCTCTCTCTCCATACAAACTTAGTCGACTGTTTCCTCCCTGGATAATGACACTAGCACAAATATTTTTGTTGCCTAAAACCTATAACTGTCATGACTATGCCCCTATGTCTAGTTTTTTTTTCATATTCTTAATTATCATAGAAACTAAGAGATAAAAATAAAAAATAAGATATAGGGGCATGGTCATTTGGTCATGGCAGGTTTAAGTTTTATGCTACAAAAATATTTGCTCTAGTGTCATTATCCAGGGAGGAAACAGTCGACTACGTTTGTATGGAGAGAGAGCCGGTACATTTTCCTCTTAACTGAATAATCCTAAGTAACTCTCTTTCTATATTAATGAGAAAGATATGTAGTGTAGTATAATAAATGTGGTGTGCCTCGTTCACGTGCGAATTATTAAGACCGCTTTGCAACTCTTGTCTTCTTGATGCTAATTTTATTTAGTACCCGTGAAATTGAACGCCGCATGCTTTTTATTCGTAATCTTTAGTGATAATTTGTATTGAAATGTTTAATGCAAAACACCATTACACTGAGAGAGTGTTATTGCCGAGCCAGAGGCGCTGTTTCGACGATAACAAATACCATGTCTAGATATCATTATAATAAAACGTTAGAAGAGTCTATTAGGTCCACAACGACGATTTGCTTTTATCCCTATCTCTAATTCAGCATCAATTTACTTACAATTGCAAATTATTTCTACAAATAGAAATGACTAGCTGTGCTCCGCGGTTTTACCCGCGTAAGTCCCGATTCAGTGGGAATGGACGATTCAACACAAAAATAATTTTTAAATTCGAACCAGTAGTTCCTGAAGCGCGTTCATACAAACAAACAAACTCTTTAGCTTTATAATATTCATTAGCATCATCATCATGTCAGCCCATACTCGTCCACTGCTGGACATAGGCCTCCCCCATACGACGCCACAAACAGCGGTCCTGAGCCGCCTCCATCCACCGACTACCCGCGACCGCCACAATGTCGTCGGTCCACCAGGCAGCTGCTGGTCTCCCAACACTCCGTTTCGCGTTGCATCGCGGCCGCCACTCAAGAACTTTTACTCCCCAGCGGTTGTCAGTTCTGCGAGCTATAATAATATGACCTGCCCATTGCCACTTCAGCTTACCAATCCTGAGAGCTATGTCGGTGACTTTGGTTCTTCTACGGATATCCGTATTTCGGATTCTATCACGTAGAGAAACTCCGAGCATAGCTCACTCCATAGCCCGCTGAGCGACCCTGAGCTTATGAACGAGCCCTATAGTCAGCGACCACGTCTCGGATCCCTATGTCATCACTGGTAACACATTCATATTATTAATTAAAGATATTGAAGTGATGATATTTGCCTTTACATCTAACTTAGACAACTTTTTATTCCATGCCATTGAGGGCGCTGTAGTGCCTGGGACTTAGATATGTTAGAGTAGGCTTGTTCAACACCTATTCCACCCTCAGCTTAGTCGACCGTATTCAAAGGAAAAACTCGTTATTACGCATGGAGTCAACTAAGCCGCGGGTTTCATCACGATGTTTTCCTTCACAGTAAGATAAATAAATATTGCAAGACATTTCACACATCGCCATCTAGCCCCAAGCTAAGTAACTTGACTTGTGTTATGGGTGCTAGACAACGGATATACTACTTATATACTTTTCTTTTGTAAATAAATACATAGAAACAACCAGACCACAGACAAATATCTAAGCATAAATACTTGTCTGAGGCGGGAATCGAACCCGCAACCCTGTGTTTGGCACTCCGGCATGGTGCCCATAAAGTGTAAGAGCAACGTTAATTAGCGCACATATTTATTTCTTACGAAATAGAAATATATCTTAGTTGTTATTAGCATATTTTTATTATTAAGGCTTAAATCTGTTAACAGCAATGACAATAAGTAATGTTCATAAAAGTCTCCATTAGCAAGACAATTATGTTAGTCCTCAACACTCGCAGTAACTGCTTAACTGTCCAATTAGGAGTTACAATTAGAACGGACGGAACTGGCACATTTATACACGTCAATTAGTACCAAGAGTTTGCGCTTGAGAACTTAAGGTGAAAGGGTACCGGGGCTCTCTCCATACAACAAACGTAGTCGACTGTTTACTCCCTGAATAATGACATTAACAACACTAGAGCAAATATTTTTTGTTTAAAACTTATATCTGCCATGCCCCTATGTCTGGGTTTTTTTTGATTAGGTATCTAATTAACATAGAAAGTAAGCGTTAAAAAAACAAAAAAAATTTTTTTTATTAAACATAGGGAGTTAGGTTTTATTCAAAAGAAATATTTGTGTTATTGTCATTATCCAGGGAAGAAACAGTCGACTACGTTTGTATGGAGAGAGCGCCCGGTACCCTTTCACCTTAAGAACTTAAAAGACATAGGTAACAAGTTGGATAACCTGCTAACTAACAATTACGTACAAGTCGTAATTTCTAACATGCGTGTTAGTAAATATTTCAGCCTATCGCATTCATTCAGATAGACCTAGCCTCACCTCGGTTTAATAACTTCTGCTTCTAACTTCTAAGGGCTTAAGCGTTAAGCTAACAGACTTCCTATCCCTTGTGGCCACGTTCTTCAAACAATCATATACTTGAACCGTTTTTTCCAAAGGTTCGGTTTCAGAATCACACCACCAGAATTATACCATCTTATGTTTTTAAGGTGAAAAGGTACCTGCGCCCTCTCCATACAAACGTAGTCGACTGTTTCCTCCCTGGATAATGACACTAGCACAAATATTTTTGTGCCATAAAACCTAAAACTGCCATGACTATGCCCTTATTTTTTTTTTTCATTTTCTAATTATCATTGAAAAAATAAGGGCATGGTCTTGGTCATGTCAGTTCTAAGTTTTATGCACCAAAAATATTAGCTCTAGTGTCATTATCCAGGGAGAAAACAGTTGACTACGTTTGCTATAGTTTGTATGGAGACAGCTCCCGGTACCCTTTCCTCTTAAAACATTTTATTTTTTTAAGTTTTTGATTTCTGACGTTTTTATTCTTTGTCATTTTTAGGGTTCCGTACCTCAAAAGGTATAAAAAGGAACCCTTACCTATAAGATCACTTTCTAGTTCGTCTGTCTGTCTGTGTAACCACCGATTTTCTCAGGAACGGGCGGACCTAGTTATTTTTTGACATTTTATTTTTGGGCATATTTATTTTCAGACCATCTTAATTTTTTTGATATTATTATGATTAGGAAAGGACGCAAATCATTAGATCAAACAAGGTTCTCTCCGATAGCACAATGACCGTTTACATTTGGAAGCAAACAGCCTATAATAGCTTGTAAACTGCTTAAACCCTAACCAAACGTTTAAGGGCATTCAGCTTTCGCGACAATATACGATGGCGATCTTACGAATATGTGTGAATGTTCATTTTACAAACATGGCGACACTTTAATTCTCTACTACGCATTTAAATGGCCAATAACAGCAGTTTATTCTAAGTTCAATGGTTAGATAAGTTCTAGAATCTACGATTAAATTGCCATAGTTTTTTGGCACGTTTCGTTTACGATTGCAAGCCAATAAACTGATCATCGCTTCGATACGTGAATGAAATTTGGTATGCGATACGTCGATTGTTTATTTTTGTAATACATTTTATACGTAAGCATATGACGATCAGTTTTTAACGTTAAGTTTAATGTAATTAATCTGTTATCTGGTTCTCATAATACATCATCATCATCATATCAGCCACAGGACGACCACTGCTGAACACAGACTTCCCCTAAAGACTTCTAGAGCGATCGGTCGCATGTCCAATGCGTCCAACGTCTTCCCGCGATTTTAATTAACGACGATCAGTTTTTAACGTTAAGTTTAATGTAATTAATCTGTTATCTGGTTCTCATAATACATCATCATCATCATATCAGCCACAGGACGACCACTGCTGAACACAGACCGCTGCTGATGCGTCGAACGTCTTCCCGCGATCTTAATTAAGTCATCTATCTATCTAGTTGGAGGCCGTCCCGAGTCCATTTCATTTCCATTTCCGTCCATTTTCCGGCTCTCCACAATCTAGGATTTATCGAAAACATAAAGCAAGATGACGTTTTAGAAAAGTCGTCTACTATAATATTTACCTATTCATTTATCTAAGAAAGTTTATCTCACCAATGAAATTGTAAAGGTTAGCAGTTGTATACGGATTGCGGACTTGGAAATGAACAACATATAAATAAACTATTGACAGACAGTAGTGAATCGAATCGCATGTTTGCGTTCTATCAATTTAAGATCAAGTTGAAACTTACAATATTAACAGGCTGTAAGCTTTAAAGAAAGTTTACATAATGAGAATCATGAGTTTTCGATACGCGGCGCGAGTAGGTATTTTCAAAAATGACCCGTATCGTGCGATAGAGAGAGCTTAAATTCGGACGTAATTGCCTTCATTTTGCTTTCAAATAATGTTGCGGGCCGTAACGTTTTTACCCCCTTTATCCTTCACAAATTGAAATAAATTTGGTCTCATTGAATTCACTGCATCTTATTCTAGGTTTATACGTTTTTCTTTTTTGGTAATTCAGTTTAGTCTATTAAAATACAATTGAAACGCTCGATGAAGTTTTTAAGTCAAAAATATAGATATTCAGATACTAATAACTTTTATCTTAGGCAATATTTATTTAAAATAAAAACGGTTAAACCTAGTTTTCCATTAGTTCTAGAACATTTTCAAAAATTATCGAAATCGGACTTCGTTTATGGGGGGGAAAACGTTGCCGCTTTTTATATGGAAATTTACAGCCTCACACTGGCCTTAAGAGAACGAGAACGCGAGAACCCAGTGAACGCATAAGGTATGCGACTGATCAGCGATCCCTCTGGAAGACTTTAGGGAAGGCCTATGATCAGCAGTGGACGTCCTATGGCTCATATAATAATGATGATGAAGAATATAACATCCTAACTCTCCTAATCTTAACTATGACTATCCTATCATATCCTACTAATTTTATAAATGTGAAAGTTTGTGTGTTTGTTACTCGTTCACGCAAAAACTACCGAACCGATTGCGTTGAAACTCGGTATGTAGATAGCTAGAGACCTAACACATAGGCTACTTTATATTCCGACGGAGTCGGGACTTACGCGGGTGAAACCGTGGGACTAGTAATATTATAAATCCGAAAGCTTGTTTATTTATTTGTTTGTTTGTTCCCTCTTCACGGTTAAATGACTGGACTTTTTTTAGTTGGTGGGCGAAAATCGAAGTGGATGAAAATCGGCATAGTGGTAGTTTAGGGGATAGAGTAGGACATAGGATACTTTTGATCCCGAAGCTCCCGCGGGATCGGGACTTACGCGGGTGTAACCACGGGACGCAGGTAGTTTTATATTACTACATAGTATAAAACAAAGTCGCTTTCGGTTGTCTCTCTGTCCCTATGTATGCTTAGATCTTTAAAACTACACAACGGATTTTGATGCCGTTTTAGTATACAAAACTAATGAAGAAACAGGAGTTATAAATCAAAACTACCACGCGTAGGTACAAAGACGACAGTTAGTAATTATATATGTTGTGTTGTAATGTTTAGACAATTTCCGCCTCCACACGAAGCCAACTTACAGCACCGCGATGGTTGTTTAATTTGACAAACTGTAACACCGTACAAGGTACACGGTGTTCGTTTACGGTATTTTATTTTATTGATAATTTCAACACGAGCACGGTTCTAACATAAATCCTTCGTTATCACTGTTGGAGTCCCGTTGGGTGTTCACAACGATTTCAATAGAAGTTATTTGGATTCGCGAACTTGTGAAATTGGAGAACTAAAGCAAGATAGGTGTAGTTAGAGCCCCCGCAAATTAAACACTGATAAGTAAGTTCTGAATAATTCTGTTGGCATTAAGTCACCGGACTTAATGCCAACAGAATTATTCAGAACTTGGAATGAAATGGTCGTAGAGCGAGAGGAAAGCTAAAGAGGAGGTGTAGGGAATGTGTTAGGCAGGATATGGGGGAAAGAGAAGTGGACAAGGGATTACAACACAACTGACTGGAAAAAGATAACATGAAATATAAGAAGATGATGATGAATCGGTATCAATATTAAATTACGTAGCTGATATACAAGTAAACGTTAGCCTTCAAATGTGAACGGTCGGCTAAAGCCTTTAGACGCATTAAACCAACTACGCATAACACCAACTTGATTTATAAACAAATAGAAACAAAAGACGATCGAAATGAAAAGCTATCGGCTGCAGACAAATTGATATCGGGCGAGGGTTTTTAATTTCAATAAATTCACCTAATTATCCTGTTGCTGTGGTTCGATCTAGGCGTTTCATTAGTTTAGTAGGTACTCAAACCGGTGCCAAGCATGTCTATCAATTAATGGATAGTCATAAACTTGAAACAAATTGCTCGTGAGAATTTCTCGATGCTATATTTGCATGATGCAAGTGCGATATGACATTTACAGCACTCCGCCTACCGGTTATGTATAATTAGAACGTAATTCTATTCATATTACATGATCTCATGCCAAACGTCTTTACTCTCCCTTCTGGGAAAGTGTGGAAAAACAACATTATAATTGATTCGATTAATTTTTAATATAGCTGAGCCCTAATTAAAATTTCTTCTAAAACACAAATTAATATAATAATTTATGTTTTAGAAGAAATTTTAATTAGGGCTCAGCCATAACTTTGTTAGAATCCCCATGAGTTTCTTGTGGGCGCGTTCCATAGGCACATATTCTAACATATTTTTTGACGTTTAAAAGTGATCTCAAGTAATTGAATCCAATTGTATAAAGAACTAGCGACCCGCGTCGGCTTCGCACGGCTATATTATGCATGTATTATACATATAAACCTTCCTCTTGAATCACTCTATCTATTAAAAAAAACCGCATCAAAATCCGTTGCGTAGTTTTAAAGATCTAAGCATACAAAGGGATATAGGGACGGCGAAAAGTGACTTTATTTTATACTATGTAGTGATTTTGATTTAACCTTATCGATACTTTACAAAAGATCTTGCGGCCATCTACTAAAGATAGATTTAAAACTATCTCAATGAGATTTAACGTACTTATTCTGTTTTAAATCTTAAATAGTGCCTTGTATGAATCTACAGAATTACATCTTAATATATATAAATCTCGTCTCACAATGTTTGTCCTCAATGGACTCCTAAACCACTTAACCGATTATAATAAAATTCGCACACCATGTGCAGTTCGATCCAACTTGAGAGATAGGATAGCTTACATCCCGATATTCCCACGGGATCGGGAGTTACGCGGGTGAAACCGCGTAGGGCAGCTAGTAGGTAATTATAATTTTCGGTTTACTCATGGAATTTTGAAATATTCTTTCAATGTGAAAAACGAAAATTTATGATAGCGATTCAAGTAGTTTTATTGAATGTTTTCTTCTGTAGAACAAGTTTCTTTGACCTCTGTGTGCGGTGGAAATGATATTAAATCTCCTGGCAACTATTTACAGCTAGCCAAACATCAATTTCATACATTGTTACGATCTACAATTGGCTCCTGTTTATCAAGATAGCCAATAAACGTCTTGTTACTATAGAGATTTACTACTTCTGTGTATTCTAACTTTAACTACTAGTTAAATAATTTTTACCAGGATTATATAGCTTTTGACAATAATATCTAAGGGCAACAGAATACTAGAGATACCAACTTAGGTTGGATGCGACTGTATGCCCAACGGGCTAACAATTTGTAAACATAGATAGAGGCCCAAGTTATTATTCTGTTTTTATTCTAAAACGTCAACTTGTGTAATTGTTAAAAAAAATCGCAATGAAGCATTTAGATGTCCCACAGAGATCAAAGTTTACAAAAAAAAACTATTAAATAAAATGAAATATTTTCAAAGTTAATAGTTTTTATCTGCTTGCAACTTGCAACACATGATTCAGTACAAACTAGGTAGCATGACCCATCTAGCCTAGCCATATCTGTGGATAATACCATCTTTATGTTATATCTTTTATTTCCTGTAAATACAATACGATGATTTATTACAGTGCGTGAGTCAGCACTAGACTTATCTAGAAACGCAAGTTAAATTTTCCTAATTTGCTCTGCAGCGTTACTTTGCCGCATAGTGGTTAATCACGCCCGCCGCGGTGCAAAACTTAGAAATTGAAATTAAAAAAAAAATGAAATTGAAATTTTTCAATAAATTTAAATTTAAATTTTTTTTTTTAATTGAAATTTTTCCTTGAAATTTTTTCAATAGAAATACAATCAAATTAATACACGATACTTGGCACATTACCTTTAATGAATGTTGCGTTCAATAAATTGTTAGCGCTTGTCTATACTAACTAAGCAAAGTAATCTTCATCATCTTGACTTGTAGGTACATTCGTTAGATTTTTTGCTAATTAACAGAGAACTCTATGACATTTGACGAATGTCTAGGATCTAACTGCATATTCATTTGTTTGGTATTCTATTAATTTTGAGTTTTTGATGTTAACTAAATAACGACATTTTATTTATTAGCTACTAGCGACCTGCCCCGGCTTCGCACGGCTGTATTATGCATGTATTATATCTAAAAACCTTCCTCTTGAATCACTCTATCTATTAACAAAAACCGCATCAAAATCCGTTGCGTAGTTTTAAAGATTTAAGCATACAGAGAGATATAGGGACAGAGAAAGCGACTTTGTTTTATACTATGTAGTGATGTAGTGATAGTGATTAGCAGAGTCCTGCGCCCTTGTGCAGTCACAACTGCGTAACGCCCGATCCCGTCGGAATATTGGGATAAAAAGTAGCCTATGCTACTCTCAATGAATAAATGTATCCCCATACAAAGTTTCATGAATCAGCTCAGTAGTTTCGGAGCCTATTCGTTATAAACAAAAAATCTTTCCTATTTGAAATATTAGGTATTATTTTTTTAATGTTGTTTTTTTGTTAGACACATTGACGTCAAAGAAAAATATATTTACAAGTTAAATAAAATGTAAAGTAGGCTACTACCTACAATTAATTAGATAATACCTACTTCACGTATTTTAAGCGTAATTAATGCGTTTTAATGTATGTTTTATTATGCAATAGTAATTTACTTTGTTGTTCGCCTAACTGACTATTAGCAGTTATTATGGTGTCCAAGGCTACTATAGCATGACAAGGGTATTAATAAAAGGGAAGGAGGGCGGTATCGTCAATGAGGCAAAAATACCAAAGCCAAACCAAAGGAGGCGCCCCAGTCTCATGTTGCCCCATATTCGCCATTTTATTGACCCAATTGTGCTGTTAATGGCTGTCAAATTTAAAAAAAATATAGTAGCCACACATGCGCAACACTATCAAAAACCCGCCATTTTGTGTTTGATTTGGGTCAACAAAATGGCGGGTCAGGAAACTTTCAAAGTTTTTAAAGTTTTCTCACAGTTTCTGTACATATAACTGGGCCTTTCTTTGAGGAGTTTCTAAGGACGATAGAGGGTTTCTAAGGGTGATAGGAGGAGGAGGGGTTTCAATAATCAATCAATCCAACAAAATTTTAACCTTAGTTCCTTTTTCTACATTCAGTAAGAACCCTGTCAGACTACTGTAAACTAATTCGCTATAAACATGTTTTTGTGTATAAAAGTAAACAAGGAACCTATTAATCATCGAGTATAATTGTCTTCTAAGTAAATAAACGTTGATCGTAATATCAGGCTATTTGCGATTTTATGACACAATATTGATGTACTTTGTCATCAACGTAACGTAAATTATAGTAATTTTATCTTTATTAAGACGAATATCTTCGATAAATGTGAATAATCTATTGAAATTTCTTCTGAGAATTCTACGATGTAGGAACCAATTATATTGCTTTACATCGAGTAATTTATCCCCTATTTCCTGTGTCTTCGTCATTCATCGCCTCTATTTTCTCCCATAATCTATCCATCTTTTCTTGGGTCTTCCTCTTCTGCACAATCCATCTTCATCACTCTTCATAACATCTAAACCAAAAGTCAAACAATTTCCATTTTTCGGTTACAGGTGCGTCTTTTACATTTTTTCTCCATCTTTTCTGGGTCTTCCTCTTCTTCACGATCCATCTTCATCACTCTTTGTAACATACTTACTAAAATAGACGATTTCCTTGTAATTTATGGATCACTGGCGCGTCTTTTATATACATAATCTGTCTATCTCTCTATCTTTTCACTTCTGTTCTTTTTTTTTACTAAGTCAGCATTTGACGAGTATCACATTTGCCTGATGGAGAGTGACGAAGTGGTCTTAGACGTATTATAATTTCCTAGATGTTTTTCAAGATACCTGTATCCTATCTTCTTCATGCTTTGTAACATCTACACCAAAATTAAACGATTTCTTTATACATTTTCTGCTATTGACGCGTCTTTGAGTCTTCATAATACATACTCATTCTTTATTTAAAACAAAAAATTAAAAAACCAAATACAAAAACATAAAAAATTAAATAATAAAATATATATACAGGGTTATTGGAAATTAATTGACACGGCGTTAAGGGCTTCTTCTGTGCACCTTAACAAACAACTTTTGTTCTACGACTTTTGGAAATTCGAACATTTTTTTGAAAATTTTGAGGTAAGGTTTACCTGAAAATCAGCTGTTCCTTACACGGAGAGGTCAGTAACCTTAAAATTTTACTTATTTTTTAAGTTTCATCTACTGTTCTTGGTGTGAATGACCTTTGTTTTAAAAAATCAGCTATATTTCGAATTTACATAACCTCAAAATTTTCATTTTTTTTTTCGAATTTCCAAAAGTCGTAGAACAAAAGTTGATCGTTAAGGTGCACAGAAGAAGCCCTTAACGCCGTGTCAATTAATTTCCAATAACCCTGTATATAACGTGATCGACACGAAAAGAAGAAGAAGATGATTCTTTATTTTATCCATTCAACTTAATCTCATCTGTGAGACCTGCTGGTAATAATTCTGTTAATTCCCCGGTGAATACCCTGGCGTAGTCATAAATGTCCGATAAATCAATTTGAGTTACGCAACTCACAATTGTCCGGCATACGTTTCATATCAGTATTCACTTACGAGACATAAATGTGATGTTAATGTTTACTGGATTCTTCCTGTGTGTAACGAACGGAATGGAATATAAATTATAAGTTTTGCAGGATGTTCAAAGTTATTAATTAGATGAATTGATTAGAAATGTTAGTAGTGAAAAGTATATTTAAAATAAAAATCGATTTAAGAAGTGAAGTGTTTAATAAATCGTTACATATGAAAATTAAAGACTTTCAAGCGACATTTCTTCAAATATAAGAGAGCATATTGCTATTGTTTTATGTTCCATATCACGGGCTATGGAGCCCCGGACCTTTGGAAGGCGTGCGTGGAACCGAAGCCAACACGTAGAGGCCCTTTACAGTAACAAGTAAAATAGCAAACTATGATGTGGACGCCAAACTGGCAAATATTCATGCACTATAAAATGCAGCCAAAGACAACCACCGCTTTGGAGAAAAACTATTGATAAATTGCAGGAGAAAACTACTTGGGCCACTGGGATGGTAGTGGACTGGATCTGGGTAATTATAGATACTATGGCGTCTGCCGTAACAATGTCCAACAGACACGTAAAAATGGCAGGAAGAGACTCGCCAACTCTCAGACTGGGCCACCCTAATTAGCTTAGTAAAATTACTTGCCATTGTTAGATTAGTATGTAATAAAATATAAATATACAAATATACCCAAAAAGCTGCCATCCTGAAGTGGAATTGGGCCGGCCATATCTGCCGTATGCCCGAAGAACTTTGGGCCAAATCAACGACTTTTTGGACACCCACCAACGGTAAAAATTACCCGGTAGACCCCGTCGAAGGTGGCGAGACGATATCGACAAATTTATGACAGATTGGCAATCTGCACAAGATCAGTGGAAGGGGAGTAGAGAGGCCTTTGCCCTGTAGTGGGACACTATAGGTTCCTAAATGAATGAGTCAATATATAATATGTATATTTACGCGATTAATTGACAACCTCCTTTGAACTCAGTTAAAAAGACTGCAGCTTACTTTTAAATTTAAAAACAAAAACTATGAAAGCTTGATCTCGTCCCGATATTTTTAAAACGATAAAAACCAATATTGGCAATATAAACCTTTTTGTGTTAAAATTTTAATGCATAGCTAAAATACCGAAGTTAAAGTTATGTTGAATAGATAAGATGATAATATGGAGAAATCCCAACACATAAATTTAACCCGAACCGGACAATTAGAAACACAATATAAAGTTGACGGTAAAATCCTTACAATACAAGTTTAGTTACTTTCTCATAAGCGAGATTGGATGCTGATAAAAACCTATTGGTGTCAGCCTTCCAAGATTGTACTGGGTGTACCTGAAAGCGCATGTACTGCACCTATCTAGCCGACACGGACCATGGGCTAACCAAACACAGCGGTGATGATATTCAAGTTGTAGGAGCAAGGCAGATAGAAAACGATTTCGAAATTAGACAAAACAACTTCATTTTTAATGATTTAATAGACATTTCTGTTTCATCTTCTAGTATCATCCTTTAGTTTTGTAAAAAATAATAAGCCAAAAAGGGGATTATATAAGTTTAACGTGTGTATCTGTGTCTGTTTTTGTCATTAGTTCGAACGAATGGACCGATTTCTATTTAGTATTTTTGTTCATTTGTGGCGTGAGATGACGTTGGACGACCCAGTTGGCACAATGGTCACCATGCCGGACTGCCAAACACAGGGTCGCGGGTTCGATTCCCGCCTCAGACAAGTATTTATGCTTAGATATTTGTCTGTGGTCTGATTGTTTCTATGTATTATAAGTATATATTTACAAAAGAAAAGTATTTAAGTAGTATATCCGTTGTCTAGCACCCATAACACAAGTCTAGTTACTTAGCTTGGGGCTAGATGGCGATGTGTGGAATGTCCTGCAATATTTATTTTATTTATTTAAAGATGGCTCTACATTTAAATAAAGAAATTATTACAGATTTGACGCCCGAATACTGAAAGGCTACTTAAGTGGCGATTAAATTGACATTAGGTGTCATGTTTAAATAGGATAGGAGCGTCTTAAATATTTAGGGGACCCCTAAACGTTTAAGTATTCGGGCAAGTTTTATAATTCCCATTCGTCCGGCGTCCCTATAATATTTGATTGGCGATTACACCTATTAATTTGTAAAATTAGATCTCAAGATAATCTCTATTTAATTTTTACTTATCCTCATTTTATAACCCTCCAAATCTTTCACCTTAAACCGCTTCCATTTTACCTTTCACCGTCGAGAGATATTGTCCGTTCGGCCGCGATCCCTACGGCTCATTACCATATACTGTGCCAGTGACAGCATCGCAATTAACTATCTGTTTATTGTTGTTGAATTATAAACGACATTGCGTGACACTGCGCACCGCGGACGCATTTATTAGGTTGGCAGTAGTATTGCCTGGTCGAGTTTGTGAAAAATCGGATTTGATAGGCGAAACTTTAGATTTCCAAGCCGGAAACCTAGCAGCAAAAAAGTGTGTTTTCACATAAACAAACACACACTTTTTTGGAAAGAAAATAGGATGTTATAAAATTTTCGATGTTCCAAAACTATTCGTGTGTGTTGAAGAAATCCCTTTTCCCAAAATTGAATTTTGGACAAAAGTTTTTAGGTAAATTGATAAAACGGCATTTGAATGTAATTTTGCAGTTGAGTGCTATGTTTTAGATGTAGTAGTAGTAGTTTCACAACTACTTGGTAAAATTATGGAGGTTGGTGAAAAAATGGGACATTTAGCGTCCCGATTAAGGTGTAAATCGGGGTCACGAGATCTCTAAAAATAGGGACACCTGGGAACACTATTTTGTAGGGAAGTGTCAAACTAATTAAAAAATATCAACCTTGTGATTATTGAAATAGAATATAATTTCAAATTACCCGTTAAAATATATAAATTTAGCTATAATTTGCTTAAATATTAAGCACAATTTTAAGCAGGCCATATCTCTGGCCTACTTGTACCGTAACGTACAGTTTTGTCTGTGAGATTTATTATAATGTTCAGTGTTCTAATAGGTATAAGCATACCTACCTCAGAATTGTTAATTCTGACGAAATCAAAACAAATCCCTTAAAATTAATATCCAATCTCAAACACCACATAACCTCACGTTTCAACTCAACATTATGATTTTGTTCAAATAATATTCAATCGACTAGCCTATACGTCTAGCCTTCATACCCATACCGAAATCCCATCAAATACCGATGCTAAATTATATACAAATTCCATTGAATGTAAATTACTGCTGTTGGTAGATAAATTTTAGTTCAAAATGTCATTTCAGTATACATTGTCTCAAGGCTTCTAAAGCAACGGTTGCTCAAGAAATAAGATTTAATGTTTATACCATTGTGTGGTATTTAAGTCTTGTCTTCTGTCCGCATCAGCTGATTCCACACATTTAACCTTTCACGAATATCCACCGGTTCCCGGAGCGTGTTTAAATTAGAAAATTGTCATAATGAGTTGTGTTATCTTGTTTGTTTTAAGGGTATCGAATTGATGTACGATTTCTGAGAAACTAATAATTATTTGCGACACGAAGTAGTATTATTGATGTTGGGTTTTTACTTTGTAGGCAATTGGAGTAGCAAGAACATAATCTGTTTCAACAACCTTTCGCCTCCAAGGTGCCTCAATGTCTAGTCAATGATGGTGGATACTCTAGCTAGAAGTTTTCAAAAATTTATCCTATTTAGCTTGTACTTACCTTCAAAAAGTTAGCCAAAGAATTAGCAGGTAAAAGAAATACTCCCTTATCAGCTGTCACACAATGTGTTTTTTGACTCTTTACACCTATTTCAATTTGACCAACAATGCGCTTTGTGTTTAAAGAAACACCTCCAATAGCTTTAACAATTCAAAAGGTTTAAATCGTAGTTATTGACATAAACATAAAATGCCACCGCTCAACCCTCAAAAGCGATAGTGAATCATTGGCTACTATAAATCCCGAACGCTGACGGAAGGGATACAAGTTATTAAGACGTCAACAAGAGTTATAGTGCACGGGAATTACTCTTGGTCAATGTTCCACAGATTACTTATGCTTACAAATATATATTCTCTGCATAGACTCTAACATTTTCAAAGATATCTATCATCTTTTATTATACTCTCTCTCTACTTTAATATTATCTATTTCACATTATTATGTCAACGCCCGATTGTTTTAACACCAACCATGAGAACAAGATAAGATTGTCGGTCAATAAATTAGTCTGTCACTTTTACTCGGCAACCTTATCAAGTGCCATCAATATTTCAATGGCAGACTCTACAAAAAATAGGCATCATGTGTTGGTTAATGATACGATAGGAATCAACTTTCGCTCTTAAACAATTAAAGGTTGAGTTAACGTGACAGTGAGGCGTGTTCTTATCGAAGTGTTAACATGGGCATACATCATTGTTTGACTGATACACCTGTGAGGGCACGCCCACTTCTCCTCACGCCCCGCACCGCGCACCCTTCTCCTCTGTCTTCGGTGCAGGCCTCACCATCATCAAGATATCATTCCACGTTCAGACGTCTCGCTCAGCAGTCGTTGTCGCGTCTTCCGTCAAGTTGTGTGTACAAACAGTGCGATCTTGATAAATGACTTTCCGTGTCAGCTGTATTGTTTTTGCTGCAGCTAGTTTTTAGTGTTTTCGAAGAATTTACGTAAGTTTATATCATAGTATTTTTTTTTTATGAGTTCGTTGCGGACGCTCGTTATCAGTAGAGTTTATGATAAAACTGTCATTAAATTAAATATGGTTTTGTTAGATAAAGTTTTTTGTTGTTTTGAGATAACAAGTTATTAAACTTTTTTCTTTAAGTAATGTTCTAAGTTTTATGTTACTTGTTGCTTTTGTGGGCGGAGTTTCTAACTCAGAATTAGTCGTACGCACGCGCGATTCCCGCCTTTTTTCCTCTTAGAAATTATTAGATAAAATGTTTACAGTTTTGTCAAAAACTTTCTGTTTTCTGAACGATAAAATCTGAATGAAATTCTTGTGTGAATATTTTCGAGTTTGTTATTCTTGGCATTGTTTCAGATGTCAAATGATTTAGATATTTTTTAATGGATTTCTTTTGTAAAGTAATGAATATAGTCTAAGAAAACCTTTGGTTGATGTATGAAAGAGTTATTATCAGTTTGTATTTTCGTGTTAAAATATTTAGAAATCAACGCGATTCGACTATTTCCTTTAGAAAGTATAATAACCTATTGGTTATGATGAGATAAAATCTGTATTCTTATACTTTACGCTTTCGAACTACCACGACGAATAAATCACAAACAAGTCGATTACATGAATAAATGTTAGCTACTATATGCGAATTAATAATGGCCCAAATACCTTTAACATTTTCTATTTTATAATCCATATTAACAATTCAAAAATGAGTTATTGTCTCCATAATTTTATAAACTATCAATTGGTTAATATTTTACATATTTTAAACATTTGAAATAAAAATGATTGTCGCACCTTTTTACATGTCTATTTTTTATTCCTTTTCAACCGACTTTAAAAAGAGAAGGTTCAAATTCTTCACGTGTGCCTATATTTTTTTATGTTCTCTATAATATTCCTATTTTTTTCTTCATGAGCCCTATCTCTCAATATAAAATTGAAGGTTCTGATTAACTCACTATCATTGATGAGCTGACATTGTACAGTCGGCTGCATAATTGCAGCCCTCGGTAGAGTTCGAAAATTACTATTATTGGAATGTTTTCATTCTAATAATTTTTGTTTGATTAATTGATGAGTTAGAAGACTTTAAACTTTACCTAAAGCAGGTGTCTAGAATCTTGATCGTGTTGAAAATATTCTTATAACAGCCGTTTTTGGAGCTCTACGGTGGGTCTGCAATTATGCAGCCGACCGTACAGCTCCAACCAAAGGGATCGGGCTTTTTTTGAGCCGGTGTACTAGTCTCTACCAACTTATTTGGCATACAGATAGCTAAGCATTGTGACGTAAGAAAGTATTCAGAAAAATTAAACTGCAACGAGCGCTAGTAATAGATAAAAATGAAAAAAAAAACCGAAATCTCTGACTCTACAAGAGCTACGAACTACACTAAGAAAGGATTTCGGAAAGTTGACACCTAAAATAGCTTACGTTGGTGAAACCGCGCGGCGCAGCTATATTCCTATATTTTATTTTCCATGAGCCCAATAGCCTATAAAGAATAATGGCAAAACTTCGAACTAAAATTACTTGTTTACAAGCAGGTTAGGTTCTTGAAGTCTCTATATGTGTAATGGCGTCAGATGCAAATGAAGAAAATGAAAAACACGTGACTTTAAATGCGTATATCTTTTTTCCACATCAAAATGCTACCATTTTCATTTTAATCTAGAAAAACGGAGAATTTAATAATATTTATTTTATTTGTGTATAGCTTTTGCCCGCGACTTCGCTCCCGTAATAGTCGAAAATGGACCGAGGGATCACGTTGTCACTTTTCACCCCCTAAAGTCTAAAGGGTAGAATTGCAGAAAATCCTTTCTTATCGAATGCCTACGTCATACAAAGAACACACCCTCCAAGTTTCAGGTCTCTAAGATCAGCGGTTTAGGCTGTGCGTTGATCCGTCAGTCAGTCATTCAGGACAAAGCATTTTATATGTATATAGAAGATTATGCTCTAGTATTGCCTTCCCATCATTATTTATGAGCACTGCTCTAAATAAATTCCGCATTACAATGGTCCTGAGCTCCCCAAGTCGCCAGACATTTCATACATTCACTATGTCATATAGATCGTATTAAAGTGTCTATCATGTGTGGGCGTATCGCCAGGGTTACCGCTCGCACCACGTTTTATGATCGCTAATGGGCAATAATACGCACCTTTTGACTTGCTCCGTAGGTTAACTTATTGGTGAGGAGTGAAGATGGCCTTGTACAAGTATTTTTTCGATGGTAATTATTGTAATGTTTTGATATTACTTTCGTTTATCGAATGGCAAAGGTAACTTCTTTACCGGACAACATTTTAGTATTTTGTGCGGGGCATGAGGTAGAGTTTCAATCAAGAATCTTTATTGAAAAATGTGTGTAAAAAAAGTAAAAGATGACATAATATTGGTAGATTTAGTTTAGTTTTACGGCGCTGTTTCCGCACTTAGCCTCTTCATTTGGGCCATTTGTGCGTGATAGTAAGTAGGTATCAACAGTTTGCCTATCCCGGACATACAATAATGAGTTACCTACTTAAAGTAACTTAATCGCTAAATATACAAAACAATATATTGAGCTTACGCTTGAGAAATGTTTTTACTTCCAGTTTATAAGTCTAACTTAATTTCATTTCAATTCTTTCGAGTAGGTGTTTGTTATTCCGATACCTGCTAAAGAAAAACGCCTGGCCAAAGATCTGGTGGGGTGTCTTAATTAACGTTGGAGTCCGAAGAGGGTTTGCGGCATGTTCACAGGTGAGCCTGACTATCCAGGAAATGTCACCAGCCTTTTAAGGACTCTGTTTTGTGGAGACGCTCTTGACGATGTGTTTTATTTATAATTTCTATTTATAACTCATGTGGTAGTCGACCTCGCGCACGAAGGGTTCCGTACTATTGTATTTGTTGTTGTTATAGTGACAACAGAAATAAGTACATTTTTAGCTATCACGGTTCATGAGATGCAGCCTGGTGACGGACAGTGGCCGGGTCCCGGTTTTACCCTTTGGGTACGGAACCCTACCAAACGCCCCCATAATTCTTTATTGTAATCTATGTCTTCCTTTTATTTAACTTGGCTTCAAGATTATGTCATCATATTTATAATGAGCATCATTCAAAATCAAATGTCTAAATCGTTTAGAGAAGTTGTTTATCTAAAATTATATGAACAGGTATTATTCATAAGTCATGTCATTCATACGTAACTATAATTATATTTTGGGAATTTGTTCAAAACTGCGCCAACGTTTTAACAAGTTGAATGATCTTTTCAATGTCATCCTGGTTGGCGTTTCGTAATCAACCATTAAAATACTCATTACATAACATTTACAATACAAGATATACAAAAATAAAATCTACTTTATATCCCTTGTGTCCTATAACACGGGGCTATGAAGCCTCAGACCTTTGGAAGGTGTGCGTGGAGCCGAAGCCAACACGTCTTAGCATAACGTCTTAGCTTAACGTCTTAGCACCCTTTAGCATAACAAGTTTAATAACAAAGTATGATGTGGACACCAAACCGGTGATGGGATAATCACTGCACTATAAAATGCAACCAAGGACAATCTCCGCTTTGGATAGAACTATTCATAAACTACTTGGGATACTGTGATTGGATGGTATACGACTGGAAAATTCCTTTTTTATTATTAGACTAGCGACCCGTCCCGGCTTCGCAAGGCTATATTATGCATATATAAACCTTCCTCTTGAATCACTCTATCTATTAAAAACACCGCATCAAAATCCGTTGCGTAGTTTTAAAGATTTAAGCATACAAAGGGATATAGGGACAGAGAAACCGACTTTGTTTTATACTATGTAGTGATGATAATATACCTTCCTAATTGTTTTGCTAAAATTTAGTAGTCATAGTGTCGGAATACAGATCCGCATTGTCCTCAGGAAATAACACTTCGATAAAAACATAAGTGTCCCTGATACGATTATAATCAGCCTGCCTAGCATGAAGACCAAAACACGATACGATAAAGCGATATCACGCGATATAACTACATCAACTCTCAAAATATAATAGATAAAGCCGCCATGTTGAATTTTTATCATAATATTTATCGCAATTTATAATAAAAATTTAACACGGCGGCTTTATCTATCATATTTTGAGAGTTGATGTAGTTATATCGCGTGATATCGCTTTATCGTATCGTGTTTTGGTCTTCATGCTAGGCAGGCAGGAATTGCAGGAAATAGATTATTTCACGATAAGCAATAATGCAAAATATTATTTTTAGACATCATCAATAAATTGTTTGAATGATTATAATCATGAATTTCAGGAAATAGATTATATCATGATAAGGAATGATGCAAATTATTATAAATAGACATCATCAATCTATTGCTTGAACTTTTTAAAGTTTAATGATTACAATTTAGTAGAATTTCCTAATAAATATTTACTTACCTACGTACTAAGCCTGCGTCATTATAAGCATAGCATTGTCTTGAACACCTAAGGAACTTCCGAATACAAGTTAGCATGTCCCGGAACTGTTAACCCTCAGGCTAATAGCTCAACCGTGACTATTTAAATCGCGGCTCCACATCAGCGATGGCCTCACTCAACACATTCAGTGTTTGATTCCATGCTATTTGTTGCTTTTATGGCTTACGTAGGACATTATGTTTAAAACGGTAGATATACAGGTTGGGGCAATAGTAATCACTCGATGTTGTTTCCCTTTAAGGTGAAAGGGTACCTGCGCGCTCTTCATACAAACGTAGTCGACTGTTTCCTCCCTCGATAATGACACTAGCACAAATATTTTTGTGCCATAAAACCTATAACTGCCATGACTATGCCCCTATGTTTTGGTTTTATTTTCATTTTCTAATTATCATAGAAATTAAAAATTAAAAAATAAAAAAAAAAACAAAAAATAGGGGCATGGTCATGGCAGTTATAAGTTTTATGCACTAAAAATATTTGCTCTAGTGTCATTATCCAGGGAGAAAACAGTCGACTACGTTTGTAATAGTTTGTATGGAGGAAGCCCCCGGTACCCTTTCCTCTTAAGAGTCTTAAGAATAGAATAGAATATACTTTATTCAAACAAACACACGACATAGTATACACACAAATAAGAAACAATAACAGATAGTTACAGATAATAGTAAAACTAATAAAAACAATAAGATATAGTTACAGAGAATACTAAATACAAAAGACAGAGAACAAATAATAAGCTTGTTTACATTACATAAACCCGGAACTTCAAGTAATTCCACAAAAAAAGTCTGGAGCAGTCAAATTCGGTGATCTTTCCGGCCAGTGCAAATTAATAAAAGATATTATACGACGCGGAAATGCTTCCGCCAGAATATCAGTTGTGGCTCGTGTCATCAATGCTGAAGAGGCACTTGACCAATATAATTTTCTCGACTTTATAGAAAAAAAAAGGTAATTGATTACATAGACACAATCCATAAGTAGAACCAATTTTTTTAATTCCTAATTTTTTTTACAGCTAAACAACATCGGGTTATTGCTTTTGCCCCACCTGTTTTAAGTAAGACGATGCATTGCTTTTTGATTGTTTTATTTTGATAGAGTCGTGTTGTTTTTAAATTTTTCAAACTAATATATTTTCTTTAGCAGACAAATAAATTAATTATGTCTTTTGTCTGAGCGGAGCTTTAATTTATAATTTGTATGCGTGTTGTGTCGTATCTAGTGCATTTTGATTCCGATTAGTAAATATAACATCTAGAAAACTTGTAATCTATAAAATTATAAATTCAGATCATTATCTGCTTGAATATTACCGTAATACTACAGATGTTTGGATTTAGAAAATATCTAGAATCGTTTTGGTTAAGTGCCAATAGCGTTTGAATTATTATCATACACAAAAATAAATATTTTTTTTATGTAAAATGTTGAAAGTCATATCGGTTCCAATGAATATATGCCGATTTAATCAATTCGGAGATCGGGTGCGCCTGCGCAGCGGGCGACGGGAAGTCTCCAATTATAATTGTCTGTTTCAACGCTAATATCATTTCTTATATCGAAGTATACTGCATGACTAACATCCGGCGGTTCACATCTGCCTTATTCCTCGCCTTATCTATAACAGCATTGATGTCATCTCCTATAATTACTTCGCATAATCTCAAAGAATTTATTATGATTAAAATGCTCGTACATTTCAAACGAAATAATAAATTAACATTTATAATATCATAATAGTTAACAGTCTCGAGTTTATTGCCGATTAGGTACTGTATTCGTATAATTTAAAACCTGCATTGGTTTTAGTGTCCTAAGTTCTTGTATAAGATTTATATCATGTTTCTCTATTCATCTGTCTCTATTTCAATTATTTTAAAAGCGTTTCTGTTCTGTTTTATATAATTTTATTCGTTTTGTTCAGTGTTTTCAAATAAGATTTATTTATTCAGTTGTGTGTATGAACTAGTGTGAAGTATCGTGTAGTTTGTTTAAGAACTTGATGCGAGATGGACGTCAGAACACTGTTGCTTCAATGTCGTTTGTACTGAATTTATTGTACACGAAGTAACGGTGCGAGTCGGCAATAAGGTGGTCCTCTCCGCTGCCCTTATAATTTATTGTATTAAAGTGGAAACAGCATCCGTGAAAACCTGTTGGCTTTCCTTAATGCAGTAATTTATTGTCCAAATGAACGTGTTCGTATGTATTTTGTACCGAGATTACTTATATGGTCTCTAATTGAATTTATTCTGCTGTTGGTGAGAACTTTCTACTGTCATCTATCGAGTGCGTTTATGTTTAGTGAATGCTTGAAACTTATTCGTGTTTGTTTATGTAATCTTTGATTCATACGGTTATCTAGTTAGGCGATTGCGTTGTTGAAGAAAACAATTTATCATCATTATAATATGAAATCTGATATTTTATTAGATAGCTTCGTCTAGTTGGGATATATCATGGAAATGTGACTACTTTCAAAGTACGATTTGAAATATACGCTAAAATAAATATTAATAGTTTATCGTATTTCAAAGATGAAGCAATGAATATGCACTAACTAGCGGTGGCGGAGTTATTTATGGCGTCAGATAGCATCGAGCGGTACGAACTTGTCAGTCACACGGCGAACGTACCACACACATGTCAAAACTACACTTGACCGTGACAAAAGATATTCAAACTTGAGTCTCCGTCAGTCGGAATAAGACAGGCGTTTATGTTGAAAAAATGATGTCGAGTAGGACGTGCCGGCCGATCCGCCACGGCCATCCATCATCCGAGAGCGCGAACGCGTAACGAGCCTATTCGTAAGAACGGAGGATGCGCTCGCGCCGATCATACCATGCTCTCCCGTCACAAACTGATCTTATTGATGGATCACGAATTTGTTCACTTACTATCTATACTAATAATAAAAAGAGGTTTTGAATGGATATTTGAAATAATTTATATTTAGATAAATCTTTTTACTGGCTCCATGACATGACCTTCATTCGTATTCATATATGAATATTATCATATTTTACGTCTTTGTGAATGTCCATTGTTATTCCTCTTTTCTCTGGCATCATTGAAGGAAATGCCTCGAAAGCTGAGTCGCTATCAGATTTAGTCGGAGTTCGCATAATTGAATAACTTATGCGACTCAGACTCCCCACAGAAAAAGGCTTTAGGGGTCCTAACGATGCGATAGTCAGATGGTATCGCGGCAGTGACGTTTCAATACAACGTGGATCAATCGGTGTGGTTTCGTCTGACGTATGAAAGTATCAGCCAATCAATCGATCCCCGGCTTCCTTGGATTCGATGTGTTATCGCGCAATCGCACCACCCACTCGGCTGCTTAGCGGAGCACGTGCGTCTCAGCATCTCGACGTGATCTAACCAAACTTTAATGATCAACTTCCTGACAGCTTCTTTACGTCTCACAGGTGAAATAATCATTGTTTACATTCGATCGTTCTACTGGAATTAAACATCGTACTGTAGTTCAGTCCCCTTGCGTGAAATCTAAAGTTTCCGATTCATGGAACTTTGCATTTCGTGGAATGTGAAGAGCTTCGTGAGTTGTGGTAGCAGATACAATCGCACTTTCATTTCCGAGACGACTATGAGAATCTTGAAATGCTCCTTATTTCTCTAATTCATACGTTAGCATGTTGATATCTAAATAAGTTCGACACCTGCAATGTTATAGAAACGTGCTCGAAGTCGACGGAACAGTTGGAAACGAAAGCTCATCGTTTTCCTTGTCTCGTTTTTGATACGCTATCAAATTAAAGTCTAATGACATCACGAGTGCTCGCTATGAATTCACAATTGAATGCGTTCGTTAATAAACGTTATTTTTATGATTATATTTTATCTGAAGACGAGCGACGACGTCGAGTAATGGAATGTCTTTAGTGGGTGCCGGCGCGCAGTCTTGAGATACGAAAGTGTACTATTGTCCGTTGTTTCCGAATTTTACTTTATCATTCTGCCGTGTCGATGTATTTTAATCATCAAATTCATATTCATGTATGGATATTATAAAAGAATAATACAAGTTGCGTCACATTGATTATCTTAAGTAGGTATTATGAAACTGAATCTATGACACCGACGATATTTAATTACGAATAATATAGTCATCTTAAGTTTACCTTTAAAATTATGCATCTATTTATAGTTGACTTTATATTCCAATTATCTTTTGACCTGACTTTTAATGGCTTCGTAATTGTCATTGTTATAGATATTTACAATTGAATTGAAATAGAAAATTATACACCAGATCGTAGTCTACAGAATAAATTCTAAAGAGATCCCATTAATACTAAAATGCTCAGATTATGTACGTTGTTTAAAGTTAATAAAATTGGTTATCTATTCCCGTAAAATCTACTGAACGATTGCAATGAAACTGGGTTTTATAATTTACCCGCTCCGGCTTTGCACGGCTATATTATGCATGTGTTATACATATAAACCTTCTTCTTGAATCACTCTATCTATTAAAAAAACCGCATCAAAATCCGTTGCGTAGTTTTAAAGATCTAAGCATACAAAGGGACATAAGGACGGCGAAAAGTGACTTTATTTTATACTATGTAGTGAAAAGTTAAATCGCAGCATCCAGTGCAGCAATTAATTGAAATGTTAAATCCATACCATGTAGAACATGAGAGTGAATGGGTAAAATGGTGATTAAATGTATGTCTTTGGAATTTTGACTTAACATGTTGGTTGGTACGTGAGGCGATGTGACGCAACGCTTACAATCGCTGTAATTCTATGTTTTATGTCCGTCGAGATGGGACTGATGAATGATTAATGACTCCATGTAGACATACGAACTGACTGGTGCCGTATCTATACCATCTAAATACAATATTGTCTCATTTATAACTAATGACACATTATACAATCAGACTAATAATGTTACTTTCTAACACGCACTAAACGTTCTACATTTTTTTCTCGTCTAAGTGTTGTCGGCGCAATTTTTCCTCTAAAATTGCAGTCACGGCCGTATACTTTCCATAAACATACGTTGCGTATCATGAACGTGTAATTTTACAAAAACGTTGTTATAATGCCCCACGAAATTGCTGTGATTTGTTTCTGAACTTTGCGAGGCATCGATAGGTAACTTATTTCGCAATTACTCAATAATCAGTGTTGATTCAACGAAATATTATTGTCCATTGTAATGCAAACACTTGTATAAACTTTCATATTTTATCTACGTCGTAGATAAAACTATCGATAACGTTTTTACATAATATACTTTGGTTAAAATTGTTACCTACACAAGTACCTTTGCTTTGAAATAAAAAATATTTATAGAACTTCTTATTCAAAACATAACGGACCACGATTTCGACGCCATATTTCGTACTTCGATAAGCATGTCTGTCGTTGCCGTGTTTTTATGCAAAACTTTCGTTTTAGGATTTATTTAAAGAAATTCTTATACTATTGATAAGCTTTTTTTATGTGGCGCTACGTTTTAAAGTTAGGTTCGGGTTTAATAAATTACTTCTAACGATAAGGTTGAGTTATCGCCCTTTAAATTAACAGCTTTATTTTGAACTGTTTTTATATTTTTTATTTCTTTGTAAGTATAGATAACATTGACTTTTACTGAATGTCAAGCTTTTAGGTAACAATTTTTATATACAGTTCCTTGAATTATGTATTGTTTTATCGTATTAATAAATTCAGGGACTTTTTAATTTATCAACTCTTTTACTTGTATTATCTTGTTCAACAAAATGTTTTCAACGTTTTGTATTATTTTATGTGTTGTTATAGTACATTACGATATAAGTGTGGTAAATGGATAATTGGATAGAGGCGGTTTATGACGCGCGCGCGGAACGCGAGCGTGTTCAAAATGCCGAGATGCAATGAAATTTCGCATTTGGGGGGTTCCTTTTAGGACGCACTAGGGATTTTTGGAAATTTGATCTCTAAAAGGGTCAAAAGGCTGTTAAGTTTGTAGTAACTATTAAGTATTCTGTGTTTGTAGAAATCTATATATGTAACATTAAAAAGACACTTACGCAGGTAAAACTGCGGGATGCCGCTATAGTAGATTATAAACTAACAGGTTTATCACTAAATATTATACCTACAGATCACTACATAGTATAAAACAAAGTCGCTTTCTCTGTCCCTATATCCCTTTGTATGCCTAAATCTTTAAAACTACGCAACGGATTTTGATGCGGTTTTTTTTATTAGATAAAGTGATTCAAGAGGAATGTTTATATGTATAAAGCATGCATAATATAGCCGTGCGTAGCCGGGGCGGGTCGCTAGTTTCTTTATAAATGTGACAAGCATAGATTCTCCTCCTCCAGTCAAACGTCTAAAATATAGACACAGGTTGCAGCTTCCATCATTACGATCATTAATAACTCATAGACCGATGCACTATATGACTAACCTTAGACTTGGTCCAGAATTAATTTCAGCCTGCCTTCACTGGCAAAGTAATTATCTTTGCAACGATATGGATCGTTAATGAAGATATCGAAGCGATCTCTTTGTGTTCTGTTCAATACAAAATGTAACGCCTAAGGGGCGAACGAAATACGTATCAACTTTTTGAAATTCGAAACTTTTCTTCCCAAAAGAAACTGTTACTATAGTAGTTCTTCTGTAATTTGCTCAAAATAGTGTAAAATAACGTTTTTAGGGTAAAAAAGGGTTAAAGGTAAAAAAAGAACCTTTATAAGATCACTTTCTTGTCCGTCTAATGAATGATAGGTCAACGTTCTATTTTAGGAATCTTTAAAATTCGAATTTTTTTAAGTTAGACTGTCACTATAATAGTATTTTTATAACAATGTAAAAACACAGGTTTTTTTCATAGGCTAAAAGGTTTTTTTATACTAATGATGGGTCAGCGTTTTACCTGCCTGGTGACGATGCAGTCTAAGATGTAGCACTCGTTCGCGACTTGAAGACCCCCAATTGTACACGTCAGGAAAGACAGACGCAGGCAACTGATTCCATTCCTTAGCTATATGAATACAGGGTTATTGGAAATTATACTAGCAAGCCGTTGAGGGCTACTTCTGTGCACCTAAACAAACAACTTTTGTTCTACTACTTTTGGAAATTTAAAAAAAAAATTCGAAAATTTTGAGGTTAGTTTTACTTGAAAATCAGCTATTCCTTACACGGAGAGGTCATTAACCTTAAAATTTTACTTATTTTTTAAGTTTTATCTACTGTTCTTAGTCTGAATGACCTTTGTTTTAAAAAAATCATCTGTTTTTCGAATTTACATAACCTCATAATTTTCATTATTCTTTCGAATTTCTAAAAGTCGTAGAACAAAAGTTGTTTGTTAAGGTGCACAGAAGTAGCCCTCAACGGCTTGCTAGTATAATTTCCAATAACCCTGTGTAAATAATCTAAACTAACATTTAGTTTTGAAATTAGTTTAATTAGTCTTCATATTGCACAGCACTGACATACAAAAAACATGCGGTCAAAATTCAGGTGTCAAAACTCAAAACCACAGGGGATACAATTAATTGCTAGACAGGTGAAAAGAAATTGGCTTAAAATCCGTTATAATAACATTATAATTATTGTAACTAGTTTTTAAGCTATTGCATAGCTTTTATCGCGGGCTTTAAGCGCGGCGACCGAATCAAGAAATTCCGTAACGAAAATAAAACCTAACATATGTTACCATGTAGGTCGGCCGATGCAATAGCTTTACCGCGGCAGTACCCGAGTGCCACACGTTTTTTAATTTCTTTTATGTTTAGCCTATATTATACCACTGCTGGGCAAAGGTCTCATTAACATCCTTTCAAGCAGTTCGGTCCTGAGCAAGGTTTAGCCATTCTCGTCTTATCGCATATTATTTAGAAAATACATTAAAATTAGTGGCCGGTATATGAAGCTTATTTTAAAAAATACCGCTATTCGATGTATAAGATTGCCATTTGATACACGTGTAGTCTACGATATAATAGATATAGTAATATTTTTGTCAAGCGGCTGTCGAGAACCTCTATAAGTGGATGGGAGTTATGACGTAATGAATGTGAGCTGCACCACATAGTTATTCCTTTATCCTTGACTACACGAGTATTAAACGGCAATCCTGTAGGTACATCGATTTGCGGTATTTTTTGGCATACGTAATGAATGTTTAAGAGCTGCAGGACATAATAATTGATTTATCCTTGACTACACGTGTATTAAACGGCAATCCTGTACATCGATTTGCGGTATTTTTTGGCGTACGTAATGAATGTCTGAGCTTCAGGACATAATGATTGATTTATCCTTGACTACACGTGTATTAAACGGCACTCCTGTACATCTATTTTCGCGGTATTTTTTTGCGTATGCCACCAACTATTATCAAAATACAGTACGCCCCGTTCATAGTTCCGTAAACCCAGGCCGTTCAACCAAACTCCGGACGTGCATAAATAATCGTCTGTTATATGTTTTTATTTAACCGATACACCTAATTACGAGATTGTTGATCTCTAAGTTCTAACTTAAAATTGTTCGTTTTCTTACCTCGGTATATTTCATGATGTATGATCATTGATTATTGGTAACTAGCGAGCCGCTCCGGCTTCGCACGGCTATAATAGGCATGTATTATACATATAATCCTTCCTCTTGAATCACTCTATCTATTAAAAAAAAACCGCATCAAAATCCGTTGCGTAGTTTTAAAGATGTAAGCATACATAAGGACAGACAGCTGAAAGTGACTTTATTTTATACTATGTAATGAAGCTTAGTAAAGTTCGCTTTCTAGCTCTCTGTGCTAATGATATTTCATATTTTAAAAAAAAACTCTGTTCCAATTCTATTTTTTGGGAAATTATGTTATTGTCTTCATAATAATGTCAGTATGTCTCTAGAGTTCTTAATTAATTGTTAATTAATTACTAGCGACCCGCCCCGGCTTCGCACGGCTATATTATGCATGTATTATACATATAAACCTTCCTCTTGAATCAATCTATCTATTAAAAAACACCGCATCAAAATCCGTTGCGTAGTTTTAAAGATTTAAGCATACATAGGGATATAAGGACAGAGATTGTTTTATTTTATACTATGTAGTGATAGTGATTTAATATATCTAAATTTTTAAATTTGTGTTGTTTCAGAAATTCAATTCATCGAGTGAATTCACGAAAACGTGCTAAACCAACGTAATATAAATGTAAGTAATATTGTTAAATATGTCATATTATTTTTAGGGTTCCGTACCCAAATATTAAGACTGGACTCTATTACTACGACTGTCTCTCTGTCACCAGGCTGTATCTCATGAACCGTGGTAAACAGTTGAATTTTCATAGATGATGTATTTCTGTAACAAGAAATACTAAAAACAGAATATAATAGTACGGAACTCTTCGTACGCGAGTCCGACTCACTCTTGGCCGGTTTTATTACTGGTAATTAAATTTAATATACAAGTTGTAAGTAATAATATTCCGACTAGATTGTCAGTATGTCTATGTAGTGATTGTATAATGAAGGTTGTCACAATTATAAACTTAGAAGTTACTTTAAAAAACCGACCAAGAGTGAGTTGAAGTCGCGTACAAAAGGTTTCGTACCATGTTGAATGGGAGCCCCACTGTTTTTTACTTAGGGACGTATGTTGATTCTACGTCTGCGGTTAAAAATAATAATTCTTCATTACATAGTAGGTATAAAACAAAGTCACTTTTCGCTGTCTGTCCCTATTTATGCTTAAATCTTTAAAACTACGCAACGGATTTTGATGCGCTTTTTTTTAATAGATAGAGTGTTTCAAGAGGAAGGTTTATATTACTTCACTATCACTATCATCACTACATAGTATAAAACAAAGTCGCTTTCTCTGTCCCTATGTCCCTATATCCATAATCCCTATGTATGCTTAAATCTTTAAAACTACGCAACGGATTTTGATGCGGTTTTTTTAATAGAATGAGTAAGAGGAAGGTTTATATGTATAATACATGCATAATATAGCCGTGCGAAGCCGGGGCGGGTCGCTAGTGTATAAAACATGCATAATATAGCCGTGCTAAGCCGGGGTGGATCGCTAGTTCTAAATATTTTATACTTACTATTTACTAAAATTATTAATTGCTAATGGGCGAAAAAGCGAGTGATCTTGAAAATCTAAGTTTAAAATTTCTATCAATGTTTTACTGTCAAAACACAGGGAATTCTGAGTATTTTGAATTTCGGAATATCCCTGTAAGATGCCTGTAAACAGTATTTTCACTTAGCAGAATACTGCATATACTTACAGTTACTCCTATTGCTATAAAACGTCTGTTAATTATGGGATTCATGGTTTTTCATCAACATAGTGTTTAAACAGAAGCTTTGTTTGATTGAATTTTATTTTACGATCTTCAATAAAATTAGCTCGCTTCTTCTAATGTTAAAATGTTTTAGTAGGTACCTACCATTTTTATTACCGTATGAATTATCAGAATGCGTGTGTGAAATAGTGTGAATATATTTATTTTACATGCTTAAAAATTAAGTATTATTTCGATTGTCGTAATTGCTGTACTGGCTAAATACTTTCGAGCAGCATAAGTTGTATAAAAATCCATATCTGTCGTATTTTAGCGGCTAAACAAATTACATAGGAACTCATGTTAACAAATAAATATAGAAACGAATAAATTACATATACTCATAAGACGACCCAGTTGGCACAATGGTCACCATGCCGGACTGCCAGACACAGGGGGCTCGATTGCGGGCTCGATTCCTGTCTCAGACAAGTATTTATGCTCAGATATCTGTGGTCTGGTTGTTTCTATGTACACAAGTCTAGTTACTTAGATTGGGGCTAGATGGCAATGTGTGGAATGTCCTGCAATATTTATTTATATTTTTATATCTGTCGTGTTAAAAATGCGTCATTTGCTGGCCGCTGCAGTAATTAGTACAACTCTTCTTTCAGTTTATCTAACAAATATTTTAATTGCAATATTATATCTTACCTAAATATTTTCTTAATACTACTGTATTTCATACGTCTTTAAAATTCTTACACAGAGCGTTAGCAACTTTTATCAAATGTTATTCAGCGTTCGCTGCCTTTAGTGTCTGTATTTAACGATTATCTATACTAATATTATAAAGCTGAAGAGTTTCTTTGTTTGTTTGTTTGTTTGTTTGTTTGAACGCGCTAATCTCAGGAACTGCTGGTTCGAATTGAAAAATTCTTTTTGTGTGGGATAGTCCATTTATCGAGGAAGGTTATAGGCTACTTTTTATCCCGATATTACCACGGGATCGGGAGTTACGCGGGTGAAACCGCGGAGCGCAGCTAGTCTTGGATAAAACTCTTAATATGAACAGTTTATAGAAGAAATCTGTTTAATATATAAATTTTCGTAAATGCATAATATTATGAACCCAACATTTAATATCTACTATATGAATTTTCGTAAATGCATATTATTAAACTAAATTTTAATACATGTAAACTTCACATATTTAGTTTAATCCTATAGCCAATAGTTGTTCGTGAGGTTTTAGGGTTCCGTACCCAAAGAGTAGAAACGGGACCCTATATTAGTAAGACTTCACTGTCTGTCTGTCATCGGGCTGTATCTCATGAACCGTGATAGCTAGACAGTTGAAATTTTCACAGATGATGTATTTGTGTTGCCGCTATAACAACAAATACTAAAAAAAAACAGAAACAATAAATATTATAGATATTAGAGATAATAGATATTAGTATTTTCTATTTTTTATATTTATTTACGTCATATATATTACATCTAATTATTATCTATTAGGTATGTACTATACATATATACATTATTATATGCTTCCTATTTCTGACATACATACAAGACAAACATAAACTTACACTCTACGACAAGTATATTTGCTAAACATAAATAGTGCGAATCTGTTATTGGCTGTTGGTGTTATCTATCTGTTTTGGTTAAACTAAACTTATGAGCTGTTATTTCATGAAAATAAATAATAATAATTAAGTGGGTTCCCATACTACATAGTACGGAACCCTTCGTGCATGAGTTCGATTCGCACTTGACCGGTTTTTATTAGTTCCTTCTGAATATGGTGGTCCGAGTGTTTATTAATATAAATATCCATTCAAAACTCTATATAATAATATTACTGTAGTCATAATATTACTACTATAATGTTTAGAATAAAATAAGTATGAATCCCTTTTTACCGTAACTGTTTACGGAATATTATTTGCTTTGATATTAGCTTCATAAAATTACTGTTGTTACTACTGCATTGGCTATTTGCTGTGTACATCCTTAGTTTACTACTAGTGTTATAGTGCGGAATGTTGGGTCACAAAGAAGATGGATTAAAATAAATTGCATAGCAGCTGCATATATTATAGCAGAGATGCGGTATCACTACATAGTATAAAACTAAGTTGCTTCCCGCTGTCTGTCCCTCCCTATGCTTAGATCTTTAAAACTACGCAATGGATTTTGATGCGGTTTTTTAAATAGATAGAGTGATTCAAGAGGAAGGTTTAAAAATATATAAAACAAAACTACCACGCGTACGAAGTTGCGGGCAACAGCTAGTGATCTATAAATATAAAATTCAAAGTCCTAGTAGTAGGTATAGTAATGTATATCATATATCTTAATGCGGTTCACATAATACATCTACTTACCAAGTTTCAACAGTATAGTTCTTATAGTTTCGGAAAAAAGTGGCTGTGACATACGGCAGACAGACAGACATGATGAATCTATAAGGGTTCCGTTTTTTGCCATTTGGCTACGGAACCCTAAAAATTGTACTGTATTTATTTAGGTTTAGTTTTGTTAAGTTTTACGTGGCTGTTTCCGCACTTAGCCTCTTCATTTAAACCATTGTGTGTGTGAGAATATCCTACTTGGCACTCCAACCACCCCAGATCCTTCCAGAAGGCTAGCAGCCTTTTAAGGCTGCTGCAGGGCTCCGGAAGAGATGCCGGCGAATGAAGAGACCAAGCTCGTTGATCTGCCACGCTACTGCACTCTGTGGCACGTGCTGTGGGTTTTCTTGCGCCTCCATGCATCCTCTGTACTTAGGGCTATCTGTGACCTCTGTGCAGATACTATCTATTTAGGTACCTATTCGGGCGTGAAGTTTTTGGACATTGGTAAAATTACAAACATAAGTATGAGGCAATTCATCTTCAAATGATTGACGGACTCATACAAATTGCTTTATGTTACGGTGTTCAGTATAATATAGACCACCTGCTAGTTCATTCAACTTATAAAATAGTTATAAACTTACTTACCTACCTACAGAGTAGAAGATACTTAGGTGATAAAAGTTTGAAGATCCTCATCAGATCTTCATCCAATTTTTATGTAACCACCTGTGAGTTATCCCCTTTAAAAAAAGAATTTTCCAAATCGGTTCAGGCATTTTCGAGTAGGTAATCGTAAAAAAATATAAATAACGTATCACTACATAGTATAAAATAAAATAAAGTCACTTTTCGCCGTCCCTAAGTCCCTATGTATGCTAAGATCTTTAAAACTACGCAACGGATTTTGATGTGTTTTTTTTAATAGATAGAGTGATTAAAGAGGAAGATTTTTAGATATAATACATGCATAATACAGCCGTGCGAAGCCGGGGCGGGTCGCTAGTTAATACAAAAAAAATATAGGTATACGGGAAGAATTGAGAACCTCCTTCATTTTTAAGTCGGTTAAAAATAGGTATAAACTTACCTACAGAGTAGAAGATACTTTGGTGATAAAGAGTTTAAAATTATGATAATTATCCGTCAAATAAAGTTCTTATCATTTCATCACGTTGTATAAATCTTTTTGAATCAGATAGAGCATAATCTAGTCAACTTTACGATCGGACATTACCCTTTTAGATTTAGTTTGAACAAACATATTATCTTAATCATCTATCTGGTCTATCAGGAAGCAACTTTATCATCTAACGAGGCAACTCACAATGTTACGAAATTTTGACTAGAATTGCTAATAATCGGTCTATGTAATATCGCAATAAATAATTAGACACTAAGACTATAATTCCCTCTACTGGGCAAAGGCCTCCTTTCGTCCCTCCACACACCCCGGTCAATAGCGATTAAGACAGTCATTTGAATAGGCGTCAAGTTCGTCTTTCCATCTTCGTCTGGGTCTGCGGCGCGCTCATTTAACGTTTTGTGGGACTCGCATAGTTGTGATATTAGCCCACATTTTGTCTGACACACGGCAGAATACATTTATTCTGTAACCCAAAAGTTTATACGGCATTAGTTTGATTAGTATCTATCTTAAAAGCCAGTATTGTCTGAGCGTTCGGTGGTTGCACTTCTATCTCGAACTCCCAACCTAACATGGCGAATCTGCCATTTAAGGATGGGAGAGTCTGGTCCAATACTCATTAAATTTATTAATTGCAAATCAAATTTACTGTTTATCGTATATTAAATTTCGTTTTACCCCCGGAACTTTTATTGGTAAGTGTACAGTGTGTAAAAAAATCTGACCCTCTTAGGTACCATCAACACCTTACTAAAAAAACATAAAAGAACTATTTTTGCATGAATATACAAGAATTATTTTAATTTAAAGTTGCGGAAAATTACTCTACGTTACAGAAAAATTAAGGAATTTTTAAGATCTGGCAACACCATTATTGACAGTGGGTCCTTGTGAATAACGTTGTTGCGACAATTTGAAAATTCAGCAAATTGTAAAGTACTCTGGGTAAACTCTGGGTAATTTTCCCAAACTTAATAATTTGTTTTTCGTTTGTTTCAATTTTTTATATATTTTGGTTAAATTCCAGTTACATGTACCTAAAGGAGATTGCAAGGTTTCTGTTACATACTGTAGATGAGTCTTTTGCATTATAAATAGCTGATCTTGATCGTATCTCAATTTTAATCGAGATCGTATTGTAACTTGCAATTTTAATCGCGTTTAAATAGGATGGAGCATTTTCCTGATTCAAGCTGTAATTATTGCTTAATGAGTCAAGGTTCTAAGAAATATAAAATAGAACTGTTAAATTAGTTTCTACGTAGTTAATTTTAGTAGTTGGGTTTAATTCAACGTGCTTTTTAAACTAAAGCGAAAAAGAACTGTTAGGTTAGGTAAGTGTTGATTATTTCTGTGTTATGTGTATTTGTAAAAAGGTACATATAAAATGCTTTGTCCTGCCTGCCTAGCATGAAGACCAAAACACGATACGATAAAGCGATATAACTACATCAACTCTCAAAATATGATAGATAAAGCCGCCATGTTGAATTTTTATCATAACTTTTATCGCAATTTATAATAAAGATTCAACATGGCGGCTTTATCTATCATATTTTGAGAGTTGATGTAGTTATATCGCGTGATATTGCTTTATCGTATCGTGTTTTGGTCTTCATGCTAGGCAGGCTGAATGACTGACTGACTGACTGACGGATCAACGCACAGCCTAAACCGCTGATCGTAGAGACTTGAAACTTGGAGGGTGTGTTCTTTGTATGATTTACCGAAATTCTAACCGAAACCCCTAAAGGGGTGATAAAGGGGGGGGGGCAAAGTTTGTATGGGACAACGTGATTCCTTGGTCTAATTGACTTCAAATTTAGCATAAACATTCTTCAACAGAATTGATGGAAGACGTGTTTTGTATTTTATTGAAATTCATCCCCTAATGGGTTTAAAAAGGGGCAGATAGTTTTTTAAAGGGTTTAATTTGCTTTTAATTTTAATTTACATTATTTTAACACATTTTTTAAAACTCAATCGAAGGTCAAAAAGAGTCCTATTAAAACTATTTTCGACTTATACGCGGACGAAGTCGCGGGCAGATGCTAGTCTCGTATAAGTATGTATAAAAAATAATTTCTGTTTGTTAGTGTTCCTAAAACTCGAGAACGGCTGGGCCAATTTGACTAGTAATAGATTCGAATTATGTGAGAGTCTATGGAAAGTTTAAATGTTGAGAAAATATAATCACTTCACTATCACTATCACTACATAGTATAAAACAAAGTCGCTTTCTCTGTCCCTATTCCCTATGTATGCTTAAATATTTAAAACTACGCTACGGATTTTGATGCGGTTTTTTTTAATAGATAGAGTGATTCAAGAGGCAGGTTTATATGTATAATACATGCATAATATAGCAGTGCGAAGCCGGGGCGGGTCGCTAGTATAAAAATAAACTTGACACCCAGCGCAGGCAGCGTAGTAAGAAATATTTTTAGTAATATATTGAATCTATTTGTGGGTTTATTAACTGCTTATATTAGATTTAAATTTTAATTACGGAAATCGTAATTACCGATGCAGTGTTTCAGTATAATTCTCAACGGTATGTTAAGTCTTGGTTACGCCTTCGACGCAAGCGATTTGACACGCGTCTAGCTCGCTAGGGCGGAGTGCGCTCGCGCATTTATAATAACGTTGAATTAGGAACGTTTATACTTACAAAAGAAAATACAGATAGTGAACGTATAGTTTGCATTTGAAAGTATGTTATTAGGGATTACTTGTAATGTGTTTCGATGATGGTATTTAAACACGGCGGGACTTGTAGACGTCCAGACGAACAATTTTTGTTCTACTACTTTAAAAAAATCGACCTTTCTTTGATAATTTTGTGAATGTGCTCAATTTAAAATTAGCTGATTATTTTAGTTGTGGTTATTGACCTGTCTTTTCATTTATTGAGTTTGGAATATACTATTTCAAACAAAATAATATTTATTTCAATAAAATCCCATTTATGTGCCTGTCAGTAAACCTCAACATTTTCAAAAAAACCTACTTTCGAATCTTCAACAGGCTTAGTACAAAAGTTATTCGGCTGGACGTCTAGAACCCCCTTTCGCCTTAAACCCTCGTCAAAACACATTGTATACGTGAAAAACATAGTAAATTAATATCCTTATGATAACTAGCTGGTACGTCCTGCGATTTCACCTGCATGCATAACCTCTGATTCCTTGAGTATTTGAATCAACATTTTTAATAATATTCTCTTAGGACACTGTGCAAAGTTCCATTTTTCTACTAGTTTCGCCTTTGCGTTGGTCTTTATTGAGTGGTTTAAATTATGATTTTCACCCACGTCGGAAAGGTGATTGATACTAAAAAAACTGGAATTTTTAAAATTTTCCGTCTGAGAGTCGAAACTGAAATAAATTATGTCAAACAAATTTCATGTAAATGATTTAAAAGTGACAATTAATCATGTAAATGATTTAAAAGCGTGAAAACTGAAAAGTTACTTTTATTTTCGAAGAATTTTTCATGGACTTAAAAAGTGGGTTTCGCTCCATGTGACAGAAGTTAAGATTTCATCCAGTCCAGTCCAGAATTTAAAAAAATTAATTGTTTAAAACAAAAACCTGAACGAATGTTGACATCAAGCGTGCTACGTCTTAGACCGCATCGTCACCTAGCTACCATCAGGCAGATGTGATAGTGTTCAAATGCTGACCTGTTCTGGTAAGTAAAAGAAAACGACCCGCAGTGGCAAAAATCGCCTAAACAAATAGGCATTCTCCTCCATCAAAATATATTATGTTTTAAAAGTTTTTGATGAAATTATCGCCACAAGATTAAGAAAAATTTACTCCTGCGCACTTACAAAAGAATGGAAATGTTTGTAAGTGCGCAGGAGTAAATTTTGAACCTTAGCTAAAGCTAAAATATCGAAGAAGAAAAAGTAAGGAAGGATCTATCCTTTTAAAACCCATAATGAATCGTCTATAGACAAATATATATTCACAAGGAATTAAGGTACAATGTAAAACACTATCACTAGAATCAGGTAGGTCAGTGAGTAACGGGCCGGTTCCCACGCGCGTGCGCAGGACATGTAGATCTAAAGGCGCTTGTATGTTCTCTGGTGTGTACTAGGTCTTATCGCTCGGTGATTCTTATGGGTTTACGGTATCTGCGCCTGTCTGTTCCTTTATAAGTCTTTTTTGTGAATGTATATGAGTTTAGCTTTTTCGAATGCCATTATTGTAGAACTAAAGTCCCGCTCCGGCTTCGCACGGTTATATTATGCATGTATTGTACATATAAACCTTCCTCTTGAATTACTCTATTAAAAAAAACCACATCAAAATCCGTTGCGTAGTTTTAGAGATCTAAGAATACAGAGGGACAGACAGCGGAAAGTAATTTTGTTTTATACTATGTAATGATTTTTTAGGTGATATATCAATTGAAGTTTATAAAATCAGGAAGAAATATCCTGTAACTAGCTGTTTGTGATACAGATTGGTCTAGATTTGATAATCAGATTGAGATACAGATTGGTCTAGATTTGATAATCAGATTGAGATACAGATTGGTCTAGATTTGATAATCAGATTGAGATACAGGTTGGTCTAGATTTGATAATCAGATTGAGATACAGATTGGTCTCGATTTGATAGTCAGATTGAGATACAGATTGGTCTAGATTTGATAATCAGATTGAGATACAGATTGGTCTAGATTTGATAATCAGATTGAGATACAGGTTGGTCTAGATTTGATAATCAGATTGAGATACAGATTGGTCTCGATTTGATAGTCAGATTGAGATACAAATTGGTCTAGATTTGATAATCAGATTGAGATAAAGATTGGTCTAGATTTGATAATCAGATTCAGATACAGATTGGTCTAGATTTGATAATCAGATTGAGATACAGATTGGTCTAGATTTGACAATCAGATTGAGATACAGATTGGTCTAGATTTGATCATCATCAGAATTTGTGTTAGATGATTCCTTTTGCAATTTATTTATCCTAAGTTAATATTATGAATCCGAAAGTTTCTATTTGTTCGTTTGTTCCCTCTTTATGGTCAAACGACTGGACCTATTTGGATGAACATCGGCAAAGTGATAGGTTAGGGCATGGAAAAGGACATACGATCCCGGAACACTCGCAATTCGCGCAGGGTATAGCTAGTAGGTATCTCTATAAGTTGCAACTAAGCCGAAGTGGTAAGACCAGAAGCGCGATAGAGGTGTCTTAGAAACAGTTTTTGGGTATCAACCACTAAAATCCATAGAATGATATTGCTTCTGTCGTAAAGGTAAAGAAATGCTTTGTATTGTCATACACTTCGAAACACGATTAGAGTGATTTGCCTCGATAGAAAAAAATCGTCATTTTTTGCTTTTTCAATTTTACAGCGATTGTGAAGAAAAAACAAGTACAAAATTTATATTTTCATAAACTTTACATCAAATCCTATAAGGTAGTATAGATGGTTTTTCACTAAAATATATGTGAGTTTTTTAATTACTTACATAAAATAGTTCAAACGGCCATTTCGCGGCGCGGGGGGGAAAGGGATAGAGTCATTGCGCGGCGCGCGCGTGGGAAAGGGGATAGGGGTTTTCAGGTACTACTTCACCTTAAGGGCACTTTAGCAATCACCCTGTATTGTGTAGGAGTATTTCCCACTAATGAGGTCCAAAGGTTTAATCACTATACATAATTTAGTGCTATAATTTTATCACTAGGTTTCGATATCGGTCGTAATATTCACATTAAATCGCTTAGATTTTCATAAGTGCTTGAAACTGCATATTAAAATCTCGTAAGATTTCACCAGCTATTAGATTCATAAGGAGACTCTAAACGGGCAAGATTTTTACGGAAATATGTGACTAGATATTTTCAATTAGTACCTACTTACTATCCTACTAAAGTCCATGCAACATCTAGCAATATATGGAAATATTTTTTAAGGAAAAATGTATCTTGAAAATTATGGAGACGGCTCCTTAAAAATATTAGCACATTAAAATCTCTTGAGATTTTATTAGCGCCAGCGTTACTAAAACCATTCGTTTCTTAAGGTGAAAGGGTACCTGCACTCTCTCCATACAAACGTAGTCGATTGTTTCTTCCCTGGATAATGACACTAGCACAAATATTTTTGTGCCATAAAACCTATAACTGCCATGACTATGCCCCTATGTTTTGTTTTCTTTTTTATTTTCTAATTATCATAGAAATTAAATTTAAAAAAAAAAATAAGGGCATGGTCATGGCAGTTATAAGTTTAATGCACCAAAAATATTTGCTCTAGTGTCATTATCCAGGGAGAAAACAGTCGACTACGTTTGTAATAGTTTGTATGGTCCCAGGTACCCTTTCCTCTTAAGGAAACTCTAAACGGAAAATAATTTTCTGAAATATGTGACTAGACATTTTCAATAAGTTTTTACTATCCTACTTAATTAAATATGGTAATATTTTTCCTTGAAAATATATCCAGATTTACATAATAATTAAGAAATTAAATAAAAAATTAATTGAACTATTTCATTTTAAATATTTTTAAACTTCCAGAATCTATAACGCACCTCTACTCGCCATCATCTGTTAACATTTCACCCGGGTGTCAGTTTTAACCGACATCAAAAAAAGGAGGTACTCAATTGGTCGCGTATATTTCTTTTTCTTTTTACGTCTTAATAAAGACAGGTAAGCTTGACTTATAATTAGAGAATTGACACCCATAGAAAAACACCGCATTTTTACAAATACGAGCACAAAATTATTGCCCGTTTCAAGAGTTCCTTAGATACATCTTCTAGGCCCTAGAAGATGTATCTAAGGAACTCTTAAAAGTAAAGTACTCGTAGATATTAGGTACACCCTAGATTCTAGGGTGTAACTTATATCTACTTTCGTCATCATGTTTCAATTTCAAATCTAAATAAATAACAAGTTTACGAGAACCGTACGTTCAAGCGTCTACATTTTGCATGTCAGACATGAAATTCTATCACATTTAGCTCTTACAGTTTAACGTCTAACATGTACCTTTACCGTGTGGTGAATTGAATGAAAATAATTTTATTAGATACCTCCCTACTACGAGTATATACATTTCATGTTGATTGCTAACATTCGCTACGTATTCACTTGTCAGATTAGTGTCTTGTCTGTCTTATACTGTGTCTTCAATTTCTTTAACCTTCATAATAATATTTATTTTTACACGTTGAGATATTACATCCTCTTTTTATAGTGATTTGTTTAAATATATGGATCCTGTTGTGTTCTAGAAGCTTTACAGACGTACATTCGTTTTTTTTATAGCTGCTGCACTTTTCCGTGAAATAATATCAAAGTTTTGGCAACAAGTTGTATTCAAATAATTGGCATTCTCTTACGCGACTTCACGTCTAGACTCATTAACTCATTGATTTACAGTGTTTCATACTTTAAATTCTTATTGTATATTGAGTCATGTCGAAACTATGTATTATTCTTCGTTCATTTTTCCAACTATGTTGGGTCGGCACATCATGTCATCCTTCTCTATTCTCAACTCTATTTCCCTTTAACTCCGCGTTCACTCTACTTTTACCCATATCAGCTAATCGACGTCAATATTCGGTGAATTCCCCGAACTTCTTCAGTCTGCCACACCTTTGGCAATTTCTACTAAATTATTATCGGAGTTATACCTACTTATTGTAATTTAATTCCAATGAATCTTATCAAAAATCCAGCTAATATTGACGTTATCGATTCCTCGAACAAACCATATTGCATTGCATTTTGATTAGATAACTTTTAAATTAAATTCGCTGACACAACAATGTTCATACAAAAATTTCGCAACATTTTTCAAACTAACTTGAGACTCTCATCCTTCTATCGGTCACTTACTTTCACCACAAACACTAATTACGATTGTCAGCTTTAAATCTTTAACGGTAAGATAGAATATCTATCGCATTAGAACTGTAGTATTTTATATTAATTATAGGGTCCCGTAACACGATCGCGTGTTCAGTCGCCCGATGTCACGATAGTTTATGTAGGACTCCTAACTTCCTGTATTTGTGAACCATTGGTTTGTATCACGCGAATCTAAATGATCTTCGATGGGTGAGCTTTGATATGGGGCTATAGATGAATGGTAAGATAGCTCAAATAGCATACACATAATATATAGCATCTTTTAGTCTTGACTAAATCGAGCAACGAATCACTCATAGTATAAAACAAAGTCGCTTTCTCTGTCCCTATATCCCTATGTATGCTTAAATATTTAAAACTACGCAACGGATTTTGATGCGGTTTTATTTAATAGATAGAGTGACTCAAGAGGAAGGTTTATATGTATAATACATGTACAATATAGCCGTGCGAAGCCGGGGCGGGTCGCTAGTAATATATAATATTAATAAAACTAGTGATTTTTAACCTTTTTTATTATTTAAATGCGAGTTACTATGGGATCCTGTATTAAGTTGTTAAGTAGGTAGGCAGGTACAATATAAATAATTTTGTGACGACCCTGATTTAAGTACAAAAAGCTTAGCATCAAAAATGGCAATCTGCAGCATGGTAAGTTTCAAAACCGGCGTTCTTAAAAAGATAGTTTCAAAGCTAGAAATCTGGAAAATTTAATTTATGTCTACTTCTTAGTATTTAAACTTAAAATAAGACTTAATTTAGGCTTATTAACTAAATAAAAACTTTAGGTTTACAATCGTGCGTGCAATTTAAAAAGAGAAATATAAATTTTTGTTCATTTTCCAACAATTGTCAAAAAGTTAGATGGCCACCTTTGAAACTATACGACTCAAATACCAGATTGACTCAAATCGAAATAAAGGTTCAAGGTGCAGACGATATACACTTTTTATGTTTACAACGAATAGGCTCCGAAACTACTGGACCGATTTTGTTGAAACTTGGTATGAGCATACATTGGCTCATTGGGAATAACATACTTTTAATCGCGATATTCCCACGGGATCAGGAGTTACGCAGAAGAAACCGCGGAGAGCTGTATAACACAACTAGAACCTAGTTGGTGCTATCACATATTTATGGCTCTTGTTAGCTATATCAGTGCCTAATTAATAGCGTTACTTTTAATCAATATCACTAATAAAAAATGGTTTATGGTTTAAGACATTTATTTTCCCAAAAAAGAATTTACAATTTACTTACATTGAGAAATAATCTAATTAATAGTAATTTAAATACTAGGCATGCAAAATAAAAATATTACTACAATATACTTTTCTTTTGTAAATATGTACTTATAATACATAGAAACAACCAGACCACAGATTAAAAAGAAAACAAAAAAAAAACATACATACAACCGAATTGAGAACCTCCTCCTTTTTTTGAAGTCGGTTATAAAGCAGCTGATATAGCATTCAATTAACTAGGTACCTACCTACTCCTTATATAAGGCAATTGCAAAGCAGTGTTAGGGATTGTTCTCATGCCTTTTGCCAAATTCTAGAGCATGTCGATTTTCTTACAATGTTGTCATAACATAATATAATCTTTGAAATGGTCCGATTTAAAAATAAATTATATGTTTGAGTTCAGAAAAATGTGTTTTATTAGAATCAAAAATTAAATATTTTTTTGTTTATATATTAACTAGCTGCGCCCCGCGGTTTCACCCGCGTAAGTACTCACCGTTTAAACCTTCCCTGGACTACAACAAACACAACAAAAAAAGAATTGGCCAAATCGGTCCAGCCGTTCTCGAGTTTTAGCCAGACTAACGAACAGCAATTGATTTTTATATATAAGACTAGCTGCGCCCCGCGGTTTCACCCGCGTAAGTCCGATCTTTAAATTCTCACCGTTTAAACCTTCCCTGGACTACAACAAACACAACAAAAAAAGAATTGGCCAAATCGGTCCAGCCGTTCTCGAGTTTTAGCCAGACTAACGAACAGCAATTGATTTTTATATTATAGACTAGCTGCGCCCCGCGGTTTCACCCGCGTAAGTCCGATCTTTAAATTCTCACCGTTTAAACCTTCCCTGGACTACAACAAACACAACAAAAAAAGAATTGGCCAAATCGGTCCAGCCGTTCTCGAGTTTTAGCCAGACTAACGAACAGCAATTGATTTTTATATTATAGACTAGCTGCGCCCCGCGGTTTCACCCGCGTAAGTCCGATCTTTCTCACCGTTTAAACCTTCCCTGGACTACAACAAACACAACAAAAAAAGAATTGGCCAAATCGGTCCAGCCGTTCTCGAGTTTTAGCCAGACTAACGAACAGCAATTGATTTTTATATTATAGATTAAATTAAATACTAGGCATGCAAAATAAAAATATTACTACTTGTGGGTATATTGTAAAAAACACATAATTTAACATGGCTAAGTTTTATTACTAACTAGCGACCCGCCCCGGCTTCGCACGGCTATATGCATGTATTATACATATAAACCTTCCTCTTGAATCACTCTATCTATTAAAAAAACCGCATCAAAATCCGTTGCGTAGTTTTAAAGATTTAAGCATACATAGGGATATAGGGGCAGAAAAAGCGACTTTGTTTTATACTATGTAGTGATAGTGATAGTGAAGAATAAATCCGCAATCATAATCACTAACTGATCAAAGACGTGTAAGAGAAATCCTCGTCCGTTTAGGCCTTTCTAAAGACAATCGTGTAAAAAACCATGTTGTCTCTGATCATACTCATCAAGGAGAAACTTTCTATAGAGTTTCCACAATTAGCACAATTTACGTTAATGCGCTGCGCGACGCGGCTTCGTTAGATAAACTCTTGCGAATATCTGATGTTTGCTTTTACAGCGTGTTTCTTTTAATTATTAGTTTAAATCGATTCCATTAAAAGAAAAATACTGAGTTCAAGCATTGATTAAGAACCGACGAACTGATTGGGTAACTGATAAAACTCTTGTAAAGCACTCATCTATTGATTTCTAATTAATTACTACCAAATGTATAATAAAAGCTATACTATTTTTTTGCTAATTGGCGCTAATAACGGAATATTATCTAAATCAATTTTTATGTGATAAAATAGAAAACAAACATCCTCTATTGATAAGTTAGTATGTTTAGATATCGTCTGGAGGCGCCACATAACCGGTTCACAAATCGGATGCGAATATTTTATTATATTTTTATGGTTATACATGCTGATTATATTTAATTATAACTATTTATTGTACCGTTGTCATAATAATCATAATAACAATATAGTATTTTAATATTAAAACTGATCGTTAAACTGTTCGGTTTTTTAATATGTGATTTTGGAATATTTTGAAATTATTGCTTTATAGGTACTTGGTACTTAATTTCTTCAAATTGAGCTGTTGAACTCTACTTGAATGGAATAGGTCCAGTCTAGGGTTATTTCAAACCCGAATATTCATATATTATATTGTATTTTCATATATTTTTTAAATATAAACACAAGATAGATTGTTCTGTTCGGTTTTTTAATAATATGTGATTGAAGAATATTTAGAAATTGTTACTTTGTAGGTACTTAGTACATAATTTTTTCAAATTGAGCCGTTTTTCCACTGTATTTAAATAGAATGGGTCCTTTCTATGGGTATTTAAAACCGAATCCTTGTTTTCATATATTTTTAAAATAAATAAACAAGATAGGTTCTTGTTATTTAATAAAATTACAGAAATATGTAATAGTACATTTTGAAAAGGAAATAGGGCTTAAACAGACATACGGATGGACAACATAGTCTCAGTCACTGGCCTGTCTGTTACCGTCTTTATGAATAGAAGGAATCAGCAACTTTACTGCTAATGAGGTCTGTACCTATGTACCGTAAGGTATATTTCAACTTCTAACTTAAGAAATGGCATACGACGAGTAAATTTTATTACCAGCAAGATATGTTCTTGTTCGTATCTAATTAAAATTTATGCGTGTACTTGTACATTACGCTCTTTATTACGCCCTCATGAGATAAATAAACAAGAAACGGTCATCCGTTTCTCGTTTATTTACATTCGAACTAACATTATGGTTACTTCTGCGTACCCGGATGCGTGGTACGTTTCCTTTCTCTCTCACAGACGAATCCCAATGTTCATGCAATCCTTCAGAGATGCGGCTAAAACTTTATCGCCACCAAATCTACTGTCGTAAATCGAACTGAGTCCATTGTTACAGCACTGTACTTATATGGGAGCGACCAAAATAAATCACGAACAAAACCATATCGGTGAGATCGTAGACTATCTCCGGATCGAACGCGGGGTATGAGATACGGAGATATTACGCTATTGAATTAGTATTACCTCTGTTCTCGATATTGTTGTTCGGGGCCGAAGCATGCCTCATAATTCAGTGTCGCATAAAGTAGCATTATTTTAATTTTCGTTGTGCTGCCGACGCGAGCGACGGCTGTGAATCGTGTGAGATTTCGCCTCGAGATAAAGCCTAGATGCATGGTTGTCACATACCTTCGGCGCGCATGTCTTGTTTGCCGTGTGCGTCTCATTTATGTGGCGTGTACCTAGTTACCGGCTTGTATTGGAAAATGACAAGTGTGACAACAAGGCTATAAAGCATCTTATTCCTTTACAGTTATTTATAGTCGACAGAATAGCGATAAGTAGTTCTAAGCATCCACGATTTCTACTCAACTTACTGTTTTGTTTCAGGTGGCCGATTGACCTGAATGATTTTAACATCACAGTTTCCAACTATTAAACGTAAGTTCACATAAAAATTCCACAGATTTGATTATTTTACTGCTCACTACCTACCAGGTCATTAATTTCATTAAGACCTGTTATAATTATCTTTATTATGTACAATAATAATTATAATAGAACCGAATATAGTATTATGGTTCTGTACCTCAAGAGAAAAAAACTGGAACTTTATAGAATCACTCGGTTGTACCTTTTTCCTAAGAAAGATCGGAATATAATTTAGTTTCACCCGCGTCCAGATCCCGTGGGAATATCGGGATATAAAGTAGCCTATGTGTTAATCCAGGTCTCCAGCTATCTAGATACCGAGTTTCATCGCAATCGGTCCAGTGGTTTTTGCGTGAAGGAGTAACAAACATACATACATACACACACACACACACACACACACAAACAAACTTTCACATTTATAATATTAGTAGGATTAGTAGGATATTATTTATTCTTTCTACTTGATGGATTTTGATGGTGAATTGGGCCAACTACACCGCTGCAAAATGTGTACGGAACCCTCGGCGCGCCAGTCCGCCTCTCACTTGACCGTTTTAGGTATATTACCGTGATAAGATATTATTTGGACTTGTGAAATGAATCAAACGTTGCCCTGAATAAAGACAATAGATAACGCGATTTTCTCTATTCATAACTAAATTAATGAATGAATTTTATTGATGGCTTATTTTATGTTATTAAGTGTCAAAAAGTCTGGAAGTCTTTGGTGATGATGATGATGAAGTAAAAAAAGAGTTCCTTTATCTGATGAATTAAAAATGATGAAATATTATATATATGAAATACTAGCGACCCGCCCCGGCTTCGCACGGCTATATTATACATGTATTATAGATATAAACCTTCCTCTTGAATCACTTTATCTATTTAAAAAAAACCGCATACCGCCGCTACATAGTATAAAATGAAGTCACTTTTCGCCGTCCCTATGTCCCTATTTCCCTTTGTATGCTTAAATCTTTAAAACTACGCAACGGATTTTGATGCGGTTTTTTTTAATAGACAGAGTGATTCAAGAGTAAGGTTTATACATGCAAAATATAGCCGTGCGAAGCCGGGGCGGGTCGCTAGTATAATATATAACAAGGAATGTAATTTTTTTAAAATGAGATGATTTGAATAAATTCAATAAGAAATTTATACAGTTAATTTATACATACAGGGAGCATTGACAAATATACCAATTCATTCAATTATATTACGATTGTCACTTGACCGGCGCGGGCGGCCCCTGCCCAATCAAATCAAATGTTAACCTTTCAAGATTGGAGATCTATATCGTACTCCTGACACCATATTCAATCAAAATTATTTGGATTGAAGAGAGAAGAAATTACAAGTTAAAGAGATCTAGGGCTTGAGCTCCGGAATTCCGGTTTTAACTAAATTCCGGTATTCCGGCTTATTGAGAGCAAAACCGGAATTTCGATATCGTTTGTTAGGAGTCGAAAAGGCAGTTTTCTAAGACGGCGGCGATAGAGGACAATGCTTCAAGTATCTAAAAACAATACCGCCTACTAGTGTCGATGCTGAACGCGACTTTTCCCCAGTTTCTTACATTTGTAATCGTGTAAGAAGTTCTCTAACAGACAACAGCTTGAACGCACTGACTTTTTTTAAATTTCACATCCAAAAAAAGTTCTAGATGATAGATTCCTTAATTTTTAATGATAATTACAGTTCTGGACAGCTATTTCAATGGATTTATTATTCTTATCTAAAATACCATTTCGGTAACATCAGTTATTCAATAAATTATGCATTTTGTTTACCTATTATGTTTAAAAGAAGCATCGTATTCCGGAATTCCGGAACTGCATAGATCAATATTTAAACTCAATTCCGGAACCGAAAAATGGACCGATATTCAAACCCTATTGTGTATATGTGTTTACAAATTATTTGCAATCAACCGAAATGTCTATTAAATAAATAATAGGAAGTAAAACCGATTATGATATTAACCATGTTAAAATAATCGACGCAGTTGATTGTGCGCCATCGTCGGTTAATATCCCGATCATAAACCTCATAATAACATACATCAAGGGAAATATTGAATAATAATTGGTAGACATTGTACTAGTTCACGACGTTAGATGATATCTTGGAAGCGTGCGGCATCCATCAGCTCTCGGCGAACCATATCGGAGACTGTATCGCGGTCTGGACGATAACCATTGTTTTACCATTGGGCGATAGTATCTGCGAAATTTGTGCTCGCCTCCAATCGGCCGTTTGTCTTGTGCCGCAAATGAGCCGGGTAATGGTCGGTGCACCGCTTAAAAGGAGCTCCTTTTAAGCGGTCCCAGCTTAAGTTTTGCCTCGTCATTAATATGTCGTGGGAACCTTAGTTCTTGGAATGTAGTGGCTTGAAGTTTAGCATTGACCGTTAGGGTTTGTGGGACGCGCAGGCGACGATCTTTAGAAATTGATTTCTTATTTGAGTCAGATGTCAAACGTATAACTAATCTAATTTCTTCATGTTTATTAATTATGCTCAACATATCTTTCAAATTAAAAATAGAAAGCCGGTTTTTTCAATCGTCTTGTTCCTCTTTTCCGCCGACTAAGGAACACCTGCTCGTGCATTTAATTCACTCAAGTGAGATTTATATTTCAATTCATACATCTCGCAATCTTTCAATACAAATGGGTCACTAATTTTGTCGAATCATCTCCAGCATGCGAGTATTTAACTCGACTGAACATCGCTGCACTTTATTGCATTAGCGTCATTGTCTAGATATCATTAATAAGTCGAGCGACAGTTCTATTGGCCACCTCACCATAATGGGAGAGCCGATGCTCTGCCCTCTGGTGTCACGAATTTGTAATGGTCTTTTGCAAGTTATGTTCCCGGACCCGCCTTGTACCAACGGGATAGGACATCAATGAACGGTGTGGTCCCATTGTATATCTAGTTTTATTTTATGAAAGTGTGCGAAAGGCTTTACCTTTCCTTTGAATTGTAAAAGTTCGTTCCATTGATTACGGTAAATTTTAATTTCTTTGCACTTAATATTTTGATATCTTGGCTATTATTAACTATAATTTTGAAATTGCTACTAAATACGATGATAATTAAGGTACAGAAATCAAATGGAATTCATTTCTTCTTGATTAACGTGATTTCACTATTAGAAAACGTTTCTAATGAATTAACGAAATAGGTCAAAAATAAACTGTTTAACGACCATTCGACACAGATTTTAAAGTTGTTAGACAATTAGTAAATCGCGATCCCATTTCGGTGCATCATCAGTTGTAAGTTGTAAATCCATTTAGCTCGGCGCGCGCGCATCTGTCAATTAAGTACAATTAGTTGAGCGTGTTAGCCGGATTCCTTTGATCCGCCTTCGTGGATGGATTAATCGCTGACTACTGAATTACTTGATTATTACAGGAACATGGTAAAAGAAGTGGGTACAATTTGTAGAGTAGTTACAGTTTTGTTGTACTTGTATATTATTATACAAATTGGATGTTTAAATAATTATGGCAAGGCATATACACAAATAGAAAAAAAAAATGATAAAATTCTCCGTTTTTCTAGATTACAATGAAATTAACAGGATTTCGTAAACTAGATGTGGAAAAAGATATACGTGTTTTTCACCTAGTTCAGGCACATGTAAACAGTTAAGTAGGTATGTTTTTAAAAGTAGCCTTATTTTATACATTTCTGGTTTTTAAGTTTTTTGAATAAAATTATTTATTTATTTTTACTTTCTTCATCAGCATTTGACGCTATTAGGGCGCGTTCACATATACTTACGTTTTTACAGGATCCTTTTTAACGGATCCGTCGCTACTGGAGATAGTATTCACACAGCATATAAAGGATCCTTTTTAACGGATCCGTCGCTACTATCCGATATGGATACGATAAACGAATCAGTATACCTACTGGATCCGAAATACTGTATTATGTGTGAACTGGCTCATACAACTACATACGCTAATAACACATACGTTTAAACGGACCTGTAAAACGGATTGCTGCTTATTTTGTCGGATCGGTATTTTCTACTGGATCCGGAATACTGTATTATGTGTGAACTGGCTCATACAACTACATTCGCTAATAACACATACGTTTAAACGGACCTGTAAAACGGATTGCTGCTTATTTTGTCGGATCGGTATTTTCTACTGGATCCGGAATACTGTATTATGTGTGAACTCGCTCATACAACTACATACGCTAATAACATACACGTTTTAACGGACCTGTAAAACGGACGTTATATGTGAACGCACCCTTACACATATAGGAACTTCCAGAACTAACCTCCTTGTCAATAAGTAGTTTTTGTTCTAAGGTTTGCCGTTGTTCTTTTAGCTACGGTTGAAGCCGTTTTTTATAGGCAAGCGATATGATATGTATTTATATTAACGGGCAAATTAGCGCCTACTAACTACGAGCAAAATTAAATGTAGGTACCAACTCTCATTATCTGATTGAAATTGAAACGGAGTTCTATACTAAGTATGGATTGGATACCTACTTGCAATAAACTAAGCAAGATAAAACTTATCTCTTATTCTATAATATTTTGATTTTTATTAATTTGATTGCCGGCCTTGGTAAGACAAATTGTTTACCAAAGATAGCAATAGAAGTTGTTGCATTACACGAGCGGTAGATAAGTGGTCGTTAAAGTGTTTCCAGGAAGATTGTGACTATTACCAACACATCGTTAGCGCCTCTTGTTTCAAATGCTAGTCAACATGCGCTATGTATTTATTGGTCATGTTACGAATCTGTCACTGTCAGTTTATGTCAAAGATTATAAGGCAAGAGCTTGAGTTTTGGCGGGAACGAGCCAACAACATGTCGTGCTGCAGTTTTATTTACACGAAACTTAGTTGTAAACCGAGTTAAATTGTATAATTCTGGTGGAAAGTTATCTAATTTAGTTCCGTGAAAGTGCACAAGTGTAGTGAAAGTAAAAATCAGTGTCAAACATGGACTTTTCTCGTTGCCTCCAAAATCTCCTACAAGGTTATAGTAAAGTAGCCACCGCTTTACTATGACCCCTGACTTGACAAACTGTGACTTGACGACTTGACCATCTTGAAACACTTTGAGCCCGATTTCTGTAAATCGGGCCATAACTTGATGCAAAATATTACTTGATACTGGCTATATGCACAAACCGTGCGAAGCCATAACTGAAAAAAAAAAAAAAAAAAAAAAAAAAAGCATGAGCTTCTGCTTTTATTACAGCTTGAACTCTCTGGTGTTCTGGAGCCCCATTGCGATTATTTTTTCCATCATCATCAATATAGTTTGTATAGAACCTAAAATATTTTTGCGGTCTACTCATTTATTTGTCCTTCCTTTTTCGAGTTACCTAAAAAGTTTGACAAAATACAGTTTTGTTTTAAGTTTGATGTTATAATAAATATTATAAGCAGTATTCTTAGTTTAAAAGCAAAATTCTTAAATTAAGAATACTGTTTATTATTTTCAAGAACATTTACTAATTGGACCTGTAAGCTCTTAATAATAAAATAATAGTAGATTATGCATCAAGGGCATAAAGCAATGTCTTATGTTGTGGGCGGCATATTGAACCCCGAGTGTAACGAGGGACTCTCGAGTTAACTCCCGAGCGGAGCGATGGAACTAAGTAGAGTCCTGAGTGAAGCGAGGGGTTCAAGCCGCCCAAGACGAAGACATGCTTTATCCCGAGGTGCATACTCTATTTTTCATACCGTCAGTCCAGCCCAGTCATATTTTTTTTTAAATTCTTGTGGTGGCCAACTATTTGAAAAAAATCCTCTTTAAAACAAAATGGGGCAATTGCAATAAGATGGTAGCATGATGGTAAATATTTGCTGCTATTAATAAAGGTATTATAGGCAAAACCTATTTGCTTAGACCTAACGTAACAATCAAAATAAAAACATAAATCGTGGCCTGCTAGATTTATGTAGACCAATCAAATTACTTAATATAAATAAAACTATTTGCTGAGACCTTCAAAATTAAAACCAAGAGTTTTCACACTAATTTCAACGTTCCAAATTCAAATCACTTTATTCCCTTGGGAGTTTCATACAACATTATCTCCCTTGGGAATAAAGTCTTGCTTTAAGTTGAGGTTAATAGGGCTTTAATCCGTGATTAAAGTGCTGCAGGTGTGAAAAAATAATTATGACGTTGCTGTTTCTGTGTAGGGTAACTAGTTATTCGCTCACCTATCATTCAAGTTGTACCAATTTACTCCTAAAGCTGCGGAGAACCGCATCACGTTCCAGATAAATATATTTCTTAATTACCAGTTGCAAGATAGGGCCGCTATCGCGACACTATTTCCAACATAATAAGCATTATCATAACAATAACACGCTAGTGAGACCGCGGCACTCGATGAGTTCATGACGATAACAGGTCCCTCTCGTGCCTTTATACTCTTAAAATTGACAGTTTCTTGTGTACTTTGGATCCGTGTTTCGTTTACATACTTTAGTGCTGTTAACAGTGTATGGTATATCAATTGATTGATAACTGAAGTTATTCCTCAAAGTAAGTTCTTTTTAAACTATACTAGCGACCCGCCCCGGCTTCGCACGGCTGTATTATGCATGTATTATATCTAAAAACCTTCCTCGTTAATCACTCTATCTATAAAAAAAACCGCATTAAAATCCGTTGCGTAGTTTTAAAGATCTAAGCATACAAAGGGATATAGGGATGGCGAAAAGTGACTTTATTTTATACTATGTAGTGATTGTCAGAGATTGACTAGTTAGCAAACTTACATAAAAGTTTTTCTTTCTTTTTAACTAGTCTGTATTGTCTTACTGCTCTTTCTGTGCAGTGTAGCAATCTAGGCTAGTATAAAACACCGGCCAAATGCGAGTCGGTCCTTACCCTGTTGTATTTACCCTGGCCTACTATTTTTTTTTCTGTTTTTAGAATATTTTTTTAGCGGCCAAAGAACAGGCAACGTCGCTCGTCATCTGTGAAAATTTCAACTGTCTAGCTATCATGGTTCATAAGATACAGCCTGGTGACAGACAGACAGTGAAGTCTTAGTAATATAGGGTCCTGTTTTTATGGAACGGGACGTTGGGACGGAACCCTAAAAAACTATTTTTTATGTAAGTTTGCTTCTCCCATCTCTTTCAATGATAGTATGGAACCTTAATAGCTTTCATACTCGCTAATTGAAGACAACCAAATTACATGTCAGGAATGACAAGTATTTCATCACACAACTCGATAGTAGCGAATAGAATCAAATTCTATTGGTTTCCTATTAGGGTTCTGTGCCAAAGGGTTAAAAACGGCTATTACTAAGACTTCACTGTTTGTCTGTCACCATGCTGTATCTCATGAACCGTGATAGATAGTTGAAATTTTAACAGATAATTTATTTTTGTTGCCATTATAACAACAAATACGCAAAACTAAAAAAAATAATAATAAGTGTGGCTCCCATGCAAAAAGGTACGGAACCTTTAGCGCGCAAGTCCGACTCTCACTTGGCCGGATTTTTTCTATGTGATTGATGGAAAATATAATTTATTTTTGTATTGGATAATTATCTTATTGTTAGAAAATTATGGTGTAAATTGACGGTCGCATATACGTTGCGCGCGCGCACATTTAAATGAATGGGATTTCTTACGTGCGGTTGAATGGGTCGAAATGTTTCCCAGCAGGTTGGTGGAGCCATCATTAATCACATCTCATTTGTACAAGGACATCGCATTGTTTTGTTGTTTAAAAAATCCCGTCAATTCTTTTCTTTCAAATTATTATGACGACATTTTTGTATTTTTAATTATTGCTACCTGAAATGACTATTCACTAGATATATCTTTATAGATAACTAGCTGTCTCGGCAAATGTTGTTTTGCCATACTTATCACTCACTACATAGTCACTATCACTACATAGTATAAAATAAAGTCACTTTTCGCCGTCCCTATGTCCCTATATATGTATGCTTAGATCTTTAAAACAACGCAACGGATTTTGATGCGGTTTTTTTATTAGATAGAGTGATTAAAGAGGAAGGTTTTTAGATATAATTCGTGCATAATACAGCCGTGCGAAGCCGGGGCGGGTCGCTAGTACAATATATATGAAGAAAAAAAAATTACCTAACGAATATAAACTTTTTAAACTCACACCATTTGTATTCATAGTAATTATTTATCCGGGTCTTAATCGCGTATTTTTATTTTTTCGTCGAGGTAAGAGTAAAAGAATATACACAAAAAAAAAACATTTAAATCGGCTCAGCCGTTTAGAATCTAAACGGCTGAGCCGATTTATCTAAACTTTAGATGGAGTTTGGTAACTAACACAGCGACACGAGAATTTTATATTTTATGGATAGCATTATTATTAAAAAGTTTAAAACGACCGATATTGATGAAACTTGGTATGAGGATAAGGCTTTTACACACGTCCCAATTTGGTAGGGTCCGACATCAGTGCTGCCACATTTCAATTCGACAAATCTGTATCGTTAAGTAAAATAATCTGTGTAAAATCTGTATGAGAACAGCTATAATTGTATAAAATCTGGACTATTCATAATCGTAGACAGAGAATAAATAGTTATTCTCTGTCTACGCTCCATAATATCTAATATTAAAAATGAATAGTCCAGATTTTATACAATTATAGCTATTCTCATACAGATTTTACACAGATTTTTTCACTTATCGATACAGATTTGTCGAATTGAATTGTGGCAACACTGATGTTGGACCCGACCAAATCGGGACGTGTGTAAAAGCTAATACATTGATTACTTGGGAATAACATACTTTTTATTTGTGCTTAGATATTTGTCTGTGGTCTGGTGTTTTCTATGTATTATAAGTATATATTTACAAAAGAAAAGTATAATCACTACATAGTATAAAACAAAGTCGCTTTTTCTGTCCCTATTTCCCTTTGACCGCTTATATAGATCTTTAAAACTACGCAACGGATTTTGATGCGGTTTTTTTTAATAGATACGAGTGATTCAAGAGGAAGGTTTATATGTATAATACATGCATAATATAGCCGTGCGAAGCCGGAGCGGGTCGCTAGTCTATAATATAAAAATGAATCGCAAAATGTGTTGGTAAGCGCATAACTCAACAACGCCTGGACCAATTTGGCCAATTCTTTTTTTAGAATATTCCATAAGTTACGAGGATGGTTCTTACGGAGAGAAAAATTTAAAAAATTGCCTGAAAATGTCTAAAAACAACACTTTTCTATACTCCATACCATACAAACGATTCGTAATAATACAAGTCAATAAGAACTTTAATACCATAACATAAAGTTCAAGTTTTAATGGAGAGGTGCCGGGAAGGAAAAACAATTGAGTGACGTATAAATATTAATGTCAATCGTGTCGCGGTGTTTAGTTGCCAAACTACACCTAAACGGCTGAACCGATTTGTATGATTTTTAACCCCCGACGCAAAAACGACGGGGTGTTATAAGTTTGACGTGTCTGTGTGTGTGTGTGTGTGTCTGTCTGTGGCATCGTAGCTTCCCGAACGGCTGAACCGATTTTGATTTAGTTTTTTTTATATGGCAAAACAACGTTTGCCCGGGACAGCTAGTACCTAATATAAATTACGTGTCACGTTGTTTGTGCGCGATGGACTCCTAAACTACTTAACCGATTTTAATCAAATTTGCACACCGTGTGCAGTTTGATCCAACTTGAAAGACAGGATAGCTTACATCTTAATTTATCCCGATATTCCCACGGGATCGGGAGCTACGCGGGTGAAACCGTGGAGCGCAGCTAGTAAGTAATATATCCGTTGTCTAGCATCCATAACACAAGTCTAGTTACTTAGCTTGGGGCTAGATGGCGATGTGTGGAATGTCCTGCAATATTTATTTATTATTATTAATTAATTTTGTAATTTACATAGTAGTAGTAACTTATAACTAAGCATACCATAAGCAATTTTATTGATAGGTATGTAAGTAATAAATATGTTTTGTTATTAATAAGTATTAAGTTCTTACGTCTTGTTCTTAATTGGTATAGTCATCGTCTTTTTATCATAAAACGTGGTTAATATATACTTAATTAATGATGTCATCCTAATTATCACTATCACTACATAGTATAAAATAAAGTCACTTTTCGCCGTCCCTATATCCCTATGTCCCTATGTCCCTTTGTATACTTAGATCTTTAAAACTACGCAACGGATTTTGATGCGGTTTTTTTAATAGATAGAGTGATTCAAGAGGAAGGTTTATATGTATAATACATGCATAATATAGCCGAAGCCGGGGCGGGTCGCTAGTATAAATCACTACATAGTATAAAATAAAGTCGCTTTCTCTGTCCCTATTTCCCTTTGTACCTATGCCTAAATCTTTAAAACTACGCAGCGGATTTTGATGCGGTTTTTTTAATAGATAGAGTGATTCAAGAGGAAGGTTTTTAGATATAATACATGCATATATAGCCGTGTGAAGCCAGGGCGGGTCGCTAGTTAAGCATAACTGTTAAATATGTGTAAATTAATATTACTAAAAACTAACTTAGTAAGCAACTTAGAGAGCTTTCTGCAAATTTACTGAATGAAAAGCTTTTCATCATTAAAAAACATGGCTAAGTAAATAATTGAAATACCTGCACAAAGTGATAAACCTTTGATAGAGAATCCTTCCCTTATGCTGATCGAGCCCTTGTTTTTAGGGTTCCGTACCGAAAGTGTAAAAACGGGTTATTACTAGGACTTCGCTGTCCGTCCATCTGTCTGTCACCAGGCTGTATCTCATGAACCATAATAGCTAGAGAGTTGAAATTTTTAACAGAAATAATGTATTTTTATAATCTTTAGAGGACGCTAGAAAACATTAATATCTACTTTTTTTACATCCAATAACATTTATTATGTATTTGATGCACTTGCATGTGCAATTGAATAGAATTGCTCATGCAATTGCTCTATCTTGTGTTCAATTTTGTTTTTTTTTTTCAATCTTGTCGTCGAAAGTAGACTACACAGTAGTTAACAAAAGGAGAATGTGAAAACATTTAAATTTCACAAAGAACCCACACATTGTGTAATTAAACGTTAACTGAACACAGAAATATAAATAAATAAAGTTAAAACAACGTTGACTTGACACAAAGAGGGACCTAATCACCAATAGGATATATGTATAATTTTTTTACCAATGGGTCAGCTGAGCACTATCACTCATTGCCTGATGGTAGGCAACGATGCGGCCGGCGCGGCCTTAGATGAAGCACGTTTCCCTAGAAGATACCTGTTCATTACCCGCACTCGCGACTTGAAGAACCCCAAATTGTACACGTCAAAAAAGACAGACGTAGGCGATTCACACGAAACCCTATGAGATTGCATACTTAGTGCGCGCATAGAGCCGCAAATAAGACGCTGATTTGCTAGATTAAAAAGAGTCGCACAAAATTAACCAATCATAGGGCCGCATTTAGCGCAGTGCGTTCACTTATCCAAGAGTAACTTAAGTACTGTTTGTGAATTAAGGCGTGATTTCATTTCCTTGCATCACTACATAGTATTAAACAAAGTCGCTTTCTCTGTCCCTATGTCCCTATGTATGCTTAAATGTTTAAAACTACGCAACGGATTTTGATGCGGTTTTTTTTAATAGATAGAGTGATTCAAGAGGAAGGTTTATATGTATAATACATGCATAATATAGCCGTGCGAAGCCGGGGCGGGTCGCTAGTTACGAATAAAGCATTCTCTTCTTATCTTTATCATCCTGCTAAGGAACCCCAAAAAAACAAAAGTACTTTACAAAAAATGACTGTGATATATTGTCCGATATTTCTCACAGACATTTCTAATAAGCGTTGCTGATTAAAATAGCAGTCGATATGTTTCACAATTAACTACTTTAATTGCTTATTTAATTGTCAATGGATGGTAGAGACTCGAGATTGATAGATTGACTATAACGGTAACGAAAGTCAATAGGTATCTATAGATTGGGCGCCATATGTAATATATTGCTTGTATTGATGGTTCTTATGATCGAATTAATTCGATATGATTTTACAATATATTGCAATGATAGTTCTTTACGGATATACGTTCTTATTGTGTCAGAGGTTCAGCTAAATTAAAAATAATAAAAAAGAAAGAAAGAAAGAAAACATTTATTTGGATAAGTACGTGTAGTTACTTATCCAACACACAACATGTGACACAAGACAATCAGAAAGTAGTAACAAACATAAAAACATTAACATAAAACAAAAGTAAGTATAAAATAAAAAACGAAAAAGTAAATAGGTAATAAATAATATGAGAATACAAAATAAATAAAAAAAAGAAATAAGATCTAAGGAGTCGTGTGCCTCCAAAAAGGTCAAAATAAGTCTTATTACTTAAGTAAACTGATAACTTCGTAGACTAAATAATAACATTTCTTGACTAATAAATAAATTAAAAAAAGGACCATAGTTCCCTAGTATCCAGTCCACTACCACACAGTTTATTAATACTTAGTTCTATCCAAACCGGAGGTTGTCCTTTGCTGCACTAGGTATATAATGCAGGCAGGGATAATCGCTAGTTTGGTGTCCACGTCATATACTTTGGTATTAAACTTGTTATTGTAAAGTGCCTCTACGTGTTGTCTTCGAATCCACACACGCCTTCCAAAGGCCCGGGGCTTCATAGCCTCGTGATATGGGGAGGTTGTCCTTTGACGCATTTAATAGCGTAGACAGGGATAATCGCCGGTTTGGTGTCCACATCATACTTTACTATTAAACTTGTTATTGTAAAGTGCCTCTACGTGTTGACTTCGAATCCAAGCACGCCTTCCAAAGGCCTGGGGCTTCATAGCCTCGTGATATGGGGAGGTGGTCCTTTGACGCATTTAATAGTGCAGACATGGATAATCGCCGGTTTGGTGTCCACATCATACTTTACTATTAAACTTGTTATTGTAAAGTGCCTTTACGTGTTGGCTTCGAATTCACGCACGCCTTACAAAGGCCCGGGGCTTCATAGCCTCGTGATATGGGGAGGTTGTTCTTTGCTGCATTTAATAGTGCAGACATGGATAATCGCCGATTTGGTGTCCACATCATAATACTTTGCTATTAAACTTGTTATTGTAAAGTGCCTCTACGTGTTGGCTTCGGCTCCAAGCACGCCTTCCAAAGGTCCGGGGCTCCATTGATATGGGACACATAACAGACAAATAATAATAAATCATTTATTTCATCATTTAAACTTTGTCAGACCAATAGCTTGCAACAGCAATGGTAGCATCATTGAGGTCGTCTAATGTACAGGTGTTTTTGGACATTGAAGAAGTTGCTCCATAGTCTGCGTTGTGGCCCCACAGTCACAGTGCTCATTCGAAGTGAGTTGACTCATATGACTCAACTGGGTCGTTTGACGACCCAGTTGGCACAATGGTCACCATGCCGGACTGCCAAACACAGGGTTGCGGGTTCGATTCCCGCCACAGACAAGTTTTTATGCTTAGATATTTTTCTGTAGTCTGGTTGTTTCTATGTATTATAAGTATATATTTACAAAACAAAAGTATATAAGTAGTATATCCGTTGTCTAGCACCCATAACACAAGTCTAGTTACTTAGCTTGGGGCTAGATGGCGATGTGTGGAGTGTCCTGCCATATTTATATTTATTTATTTATTTATATTTTGTCTGGATCAACCTACTTGAACCCGGACTCTGTTAAGCGGTTGTGTTAAGCTGAATCAGTTATTTTCCATCCAAAAGGTTGCCTGGAAGAAATCGCTTTCAGCGATTAAGCCGCCCATTTGTGCAACTTATACTTTCTATTACTTTACTTTGTGTTTATCGTGTTCTGTTTCTTTCTGTGTTGTACAAATAAAGTTATCTATGTTCATAGTAATTTTAAAAACTGTACAGTGAACTTGTCTTATTATATTATATTTATCGACTAGCTTTTGCCCGCGACTTCCTCTGCATAAAAGTCGAAAAAAAAAAACATAAATTCGAATTGAGAACCTCCTCCTTTTTTGAAGTCGGTTAAAAATGGACCAAAGAATCACGTTTTCCTATACAAACTCCTCTCCTCCCTTTTTCAGCCCCTAAGGTGTGGAATTTCGGAAAATCCTTTCTTATTGGATGCCTTTGCCTACGTCGTACAAAGAAGACACTTTTCAAGTTTCAGCTAGCCTAGCATGAAGACCAAAGCACGATACGATAAAGCTATATCACGCGATATAACTACATCAACTCTCAAAATATGATAGATAAAGCCGCCGTGTTGAATTTTTATTATAAATTGCGATAAAAATATGATAAAAATTCAACATTTATCTATCATATTTTATTTTAAAATATGATAGATCATATTTTTATCGCAATTTATAATAAAAATTCAACACGGCGGCTTTATCTATCATATTTTGAGAGTTGATGTAGTTATATCGCGTGATATAGCTTTATCGTATCGTGCTTTGGTCTTCATGCTAGGCAGGCAGGTCTCTACGATCAGCTGTTTAGCCTGTGCGTTGATCCGTCAGTCAGTCAGGACAAAGCATTTTATATGATAGAAGATTTACTTTCCTGAAATAATTATCAAAGTAGGTACCTATGGATGTTATATGAATGATAAGTTTAAACTTACGCTTATACTTATCTATGTTTATGTTATGCTTCATTAAGTTGTTTATCATTTATATAACTTATATTTAAATTGTTGACTGATGTAGATTGATAGTGGGGTTTCCTTGAACAAGTTACTATATAAGTGAATGAAATCATTTTCCTTGTAAAGAGTTTGAAGTTTTCTCTTAAATTCGCTTAGAATTAGATTATAGATGAAAGTCTGATAGTAAAATAAGTAGGTAGCTACACACCTACTGAAAATAACGTTCCACACCAATTAACCACCAAATCTAACCACCAGTGGACGGTGGGCAATTCAATTTCTCAACTGACCACCTGTAGTCAAATAGCACAATGGAATACCCAACTTAGCCACCAGCTGAAAATTGACCCATTACACCGCTGATAATGCAAGAAATAGCCCCAAACAAGCAATAGCTTGTATTATTATTGCCGAAGATCGTGCGAAGTGGAGGCGTAAAAGTAGGAAAGCGGACCCCGGGCTCCAAAGAGGGATGCAACCGGGAACATCGCTCGGATGATGATGAAGCAATAGCTTGTATTATGGGAACCAATAACAGACGAAATAAACATTTCTATCCATACCCAAAATTGGATATCACATCGCATAAACATTTTGGTTCGTCGACAGGAATCGAACCTGTAACTTCTGCGCTATAAAATCGTCGAATATTTGTAAAAACATAACTTTTTAAACTTACGCGATTTGTATTCATAGTAATTATTTTCCTGGTTCTTAATCGCGTATTTTTTATTTTTATTTCTTTTATCTCGACGTTTCGACTATGTTATAATAGCCATAGTTGCGAGGAGACTGTCTCTGCAGTCGCTGACAAAAAAAATTAACACCTGAAATACATCATCTGTGAAAATGTCAACTGTCTAGGTATCACGGTTCATGAGATACTGCCTGGTAAAAGACAGACATACGGACAGTGGAGTCTTAATAAAAGGGTCCCGTTTTTAACCTTTAGGTACGGAACTCTAAAAATACCGATTAAACCCCGGGAAAATAATTACTATGAAAACAAATCGCGTGACTTTTAAAAAGTTTATGTTTTTACAACTTGGGTAACTCGGGGTAAGTAAAATATTCGACGATTTTAATAGCGCAGAAGTTACAGGTTCGATTCCTGTCGACGAACTAAATGTTTATGAGACGTGATATCCAATTTTGAGTATGGTTAGGTGTTTCCAAAAGAAATGCATTTCATCTGTTATTGGTTCCCAATTTCCCATAATACAAGCTTCACTTCACTACATCATCACTACATAGTATAAAACAAAGTCGCTTTCTCTGTCCCTATGTCCCTATATCCCTTTGCATGCTTAAATCTTTAAAACTACGCAACGGATTTTGATGCGGTTTTTTAATAGATAGAGTGATTCGAGAGGAAGGTTTATATGTATAATACATGCATAATATAGCCGTGCGAAGCCGGGGCGAGTCGCTAGTTGTAAATATGTAAAACATCCAATGGAAGGTTCAGGTACAAAATGTAGGTAGGTAGACAGAGACACACAGTAGTACGTATGTCGTGTATTAACATGGGCGCCCGCCGTCTCCTGCGCAGTCTCGATGTAAATGAGCCGAGCCGGGGTGTAAAACGGTTGCCGCAGTGTCAAACGTATGACCCCAAGACGTTCCGAATAAATTACAGAGGTAATACAATTGACGTGACGCTACCATTCGCCTTTTGTTCGCTTTGAACAGTGAACACAATAACTGATTTTATCGTTAAATTGAAATTAGTTGGTTGGTAATATTTTAAACTGTAAATCTAGCATGAGTAAATGTACCACAAATTCAATGAGCATAAACACACTTCGAAGTGCGTAGGTTCGTATTTCGTATCCAGCCATATTAATCACTACATAGTATAAAACTAGCGACCCGCCCCGGCTTCGCACGACTGTATTATGCATGTATTATATCTAAAAACCTTCCTCTTTAATCCCTCTATCTATTAAAAAACCGCATCAAAATCCGTTGCGTAGTTTTAAAGATCTAAGCATACATAGGGACATAGGGACGGCGAAAAGTGACTTTATTTTATACTATGTAGTGATAGTGATAAAGTCACTTCCCTCCCTATGTATGCTTAGATCTTTAAAACTACGCAATGGATTTTGATGCGGTTTTTTTTAATAGATAGAGTGATAAAAGAGGAAGGTTTTTATATAAAATACATGCATAAAAAGCCGTGCGAAGCCGGGACGGGTCGCTAGTATGATTTAAAACTAATATTACTAGTTGCACTTTTGTAAGCGTCATGTTTACTAAAAAGCAATAATTCTTTAACAACCCTTTTGATAAATTCGAAGTCGAATTTTCAAAAATCTTTCTTTGTCCTACGACCTAAAAAACTCCCTTAGCCCAGTCAAATTAGCATATCTACTATTATTCGCAGGTAGCTGATAAATTTAAATTTACTAATTTTCAGCCCCCTGCTAATTATACATAGTAACTTTACCCCTAAAATTTGTCTATTTTGACTAGCATACCATGCGAAGTTTTACGACTCCTATCTCTTATAGTTTCAGAAATTTCGTTTCGAGTCCTTTTCTCTTTTATATATTAAGATAACTTTAGTAGAAAAGGAGGTCTAGTTCTAGAAAAGAAAGGAATATTCCAATTGAATTCCGAAGGTATTTTTAGTTTTCTATTGAAATACGAAAACAATTTGCGTCATGGAAGAGGAAACTATAAAAATTATGAGCAGTTTTATTAGCAAACTAGCGCTGTTTTTTTCGTGCAATGTAAACTCTTCTTGTTGACACTTTAACACCTAGTGAGATTTATATTTGAAATCTCTAGAATTTTGGGAAAAACTATCCCTTCCTATCCTAGCTACAATTTAGGAACACTGTTAACATTTATAAATTTACATCCACATTTTAATTTCTCATAAACATTTTATTCTTCTTTTCGAGTCAGTGACGTTCGACTAGTAAAATTTTTCCTGCATAATAGTTAGCCACTGCAACTGCAGCAGAACATTGGCTTCTATCAGGTCCTCCAATGTGCAGGTAATAAGGCACAATGGGCATTGAAGTAGGTGCAACTAAGCAGACCAGAACCTCCTTAAAACTATATTAATAAAACCTCCTTTTGTAATAATTCCAGCGTCAGCATGGTGGTTGTGCTGAACGGCGTCCTCGCCGACGAGTGTCCGACGTCGGTGCGGGCGTTGTTGGCCGCTCACCCAGGGTACAGAGATGCGGCCGCGCAGCTGCTGGCAGCGGCTGCGAGGGTCATCGGACCACAGGGGCTGCTATACGTGGCGCAGCGGGAACTTGCTGCCGTTGTACCGCATGACAGTAAGTAGAAAATTTCTACTAGCGATGCTTTTATAAGAAAAAAGAATCATCTCAATCGGTTGAGCCGTCTTCGAATGATCGCGTAACATACACACAAAAAAATACCAAAATACAGACGAATTGAGAACCTTCTCCTTTTTTGAAGTCGGTTAAAAAATAACATTTCTACTAGAAATGTTGTTTTTTCTTATAAAAACATCGCTCCGCGGTTTCACCCGTGTAACTCCTGATCCCGTGGGAATATCGGGATAAAAGTACCCTATAACACTCCCTATGCATCAATTTATGTATTCTCATACAAAGTTTCATCAAATCGGTCCAGTAGTTTCGGAGCCTATGTAAACAAACAAACAATAATTTCTTTCCGGTTTATAATATTAGTAAGTATAGACAGATACTGAGACTTTTTACAGTAATGTTACGATGGAATCTAAAGTTCTAGTAGACTTGCCCTAAAAGATACCAATTCACTCGCGAATTGAATACCCCTAATTTCTTCACATCGGGAAGAGGCAGTTTAGCCTTTAAATTTGTTGCGCCGAGAATAAATATATATAGCAGGCCATTTCTACACAGCGCCATTTAACCCCAAGTTAAGCTACTGGGCTTGTGTTATGGTGGCCACGACCAGTTAACGGATACAATATGAAATACTTTTTCTTTTGTAAATACATACAGAAACACTCAGACCAGAAGCAAATATCTGCGTAATATTTATTTGAGGCGGGAATCGAACCCAAAACCTTCTGTTGAGCAGGCGATTCGCATCTTCGGCTGCCGCGCCACAATCCAAAACTCTATAGAATTGGTGACAATTAAGATCACGGAATTGATTGACGTAGGTGGTTATGTAGAGGTGCGAAGCTGTGGACTCTTGGCTATGACATCATTCCGACTAGAATACCACACACACCTACCAATAAAACTGTAAATAAACCTGGGCTTTTCATACCACTAACCCGTTCTCTTAAGGCTGCTTATGCTGCCAAACGCAACGCGCCAGAAATACCCGTCGCTTACAACTAATATTGTTGATTGTAACGAATGTGTTTTGTTTTTCTCAAAAGTGCTGAGATGGAATTGTAGGTGAAATTTTTACCGATATTTTGGGGTAATTTCGAGGCGAAAATTCTTTGTCATTTCAAAGCTAGGCTAGTTTTAATTTTTAATTTTAGGATAGCTTCAAAACTATAAGAAATTTTTGGCTTAAAATCACACCAAAATGTCGGTATAAATCTCACCTACAATTCTATCTCAGCACTTTTGAGAAAAACAAAACACATTCGTAACAATCAACAATTTTCACCAACGAAGGCGACCGGTGCCAGTAGTAACTATTTAATAAGCTGTGGATAAAGGTCGTTGGTGGGACCCCCCTAAGCTTCAAAATTGAATCTGTAAACTCATACAATGTTGCCTTTACATTGCCTCCAATAATTTCACCATGTTGAGCAAAGTATCTTTGGATAATAACGGACGAATCTGTAGCAATCTATGTGCAAAGCTTGTAGAGAAGGGCCGGACGCTTAACTCGTGATATGTCCTAAGATTTTATCTTTATATAAAGGCCACTAATCGTTACTTTTAGATGTACAGTAAGGGTCAAAAGTAAATGATCAGTTTGCTACAATAATACTATCAACAACTATTGGAGTTACGACCTTTTTCTAATAGACGTTACACACAAACCCAAATACTTGAAATAAAAGTACTCAGTGCAGTTATTATTTTCAACAGTCATGTTAGCTGTGTCTTTAGTTGGCCCATAGGTATAAGCCGCCACCCGCTACACCAACCAACGTGGGTTCGATCCTCAGGTTACGTTGTTATAATGTTCAAATAGTGAAGCACAGGACTGTAAACGTTACGGTGGGCAGATATTTTTGACCGTGGATTGGCACCGTAACGTTTACAATCCTGTGCAGCACTATTTGAACATTATAACAACGTAACCTGTGGATCGAACCCACATTTGGTGTAGCGGGTGGTGGCATATACCATTCGGCCAACTAAAGAATAATAGCTAACTTGTTGAAAATAATATACACACTGAGTACTTTTTAATTCAAGTATTTATGTTTGTGTGTACCGTCTTTTAGAAGAAGGTCGTAAGTCCCATACTTGTTTAAAGTATTATCGTCGCAAACTGATAGTGTACTTATGACGCATACTGTACTTATTTGATGTTAATGTCTGTAATTTGTTTCAGAAAATGTGAACATTATTGGATCGGATGATGCTACGTCTTGTATTATAGTTGTAATCAGGCATGCAGGTAATTACTTTATTTTTTTTTAAATATCGTCCATGTCTTATAAATAAATATTGTAGGACATTTTACACGGCGCCATCTAGCCCCAAGCTAAGCAACTAGGCTTGTGTTATGGGTGCTAGACAACGGATATACTACTTATATACTTGTCTTTTGTAATTATATACATGTAATACATAGAAACAACCAGACCACAGACAAATATCTAAGCATAAATACTTGTCTGATGCAGGAATCGAATCCGCGACCATGTGTTTAGCAGTCCGACATGGTGACCATTGTGCCTACTGGATCGTCACCACGTGTTTCATTATGTGTACTTGATGATTTTATTCTATTTCTGTCTTTTTAAAATTTCCAGGTTCAGGAGCAGTAGCTCTTGCCCACTTAGATGGATCAGGCACAGCAGAAGCGGCAGCCGCAATGGTGTCGAGAGTACAGCAGTTAGCAGTAGGATATCCTGAAGGAAGATTGGAGTTACAGCTTGTCGGAGGCTTTACAGACCCACATAGGTATTCGGACGACCTCTTCGGTAATATTATGTGTGAGTTGATGCTTTTTAAACTATGACTAGATTATAATAGACCATTATGGTTTATATTATACTAGCGACCCGCCCCGGCTTCGCACGGCTATATTATGCATGTATTATACATATAAACCTTCCTCTTGAATCACTCTATCTATTTAAAAAAACCGCATTAAAATCCGTTGCGTAGTTTTAAACATTTAAGCATACATAGGGATATAGGGACATAGGGACGGCGAAAAGTGACTTTATTTTATACTATGTAGTGATAGTGATTACACTCCCAATGAATCAATGTATCCTTATACTAAGTTTCATTAATATCGGTCCAGTAGTTTCGGAGCCAATTCAATGCAAACAAACAAATCTTTCCTCTTTAAAATATTAGTATAAATTGATAGGCTGTGTGAACTATGAGCCTCTAGGACTATAGATGAAGACCATTAACTACGAAGGGTTGGCATTCTTGTTATTGTTGATATTTGAGACACTTCAGTGTTTGATGCGTGATGTTAGTTGGAAAGTGACACAGTTTCTTATAAAATAAATAAATATTACAGGACATTCCACGCCTCGCCACCTAGCCCCAAGATAAGTAACTAGACTTGTGTTATGGGTGCTAGACAACGGACATACTACTTATATACTTACTTTTTCTTTTGTAAATATATACTTATTATACATAGAAACAACCAGACCCCATACAAATATCTAAGTATAAATACTTGTCTGAGGCGGAAATCGAACCCGCAACCCTGTGTTTGGCAGTCCGGTATGGTGACCATTGTACCCACTGGGTCGTCAATGGTCGTTATGGTCGTACCATAAGAAACAATTAAATGGCCCTATCTTGCTGGTAAAAATCCATAAATCAATTAAAAGAATCAATTGCAGCAACGGTTCTTCATTTCCTTCTGCAAAATAATAAAGAAGACTTAATAAAAATGGTGAAAGTTCCTATTTCGCGCACAAAGCGTCATGCATCCACCTTTCTCGTACGCACTGCTAAGAAATGGAACTCTCTACCCGCGTCGCTGTTCCCACATAACTACAACCTTGGAGTCTTCAAGTCTAGAGTGAATAGGTACCTTCTAGGCGAGCGTATTACATCTTCGACCTCATCTTCGCTTCCCATCAAGTGACATGAGGTCAAAAGCAAGCCTATTTCGTATTAAAAAAAAAGTGTAGTTTAGGATTACATACCTACTCTTATAACACAAACACCTCATAAAACAAAGCTCCCTCGACAATAAACACTCTTAAATTAAGATGCGAAACAAGTCGGAAATAAATAAATCTACGACGTCCCAGGTCCATTGTTGTCAAAGTGCCAACAGTGGGCAAATTATTAACGTTGTTAAACGTGTGGATCGATGACACGGTGACTCATTCTAAATATATCTTGCGGTTAACCTGGGACTAGGGGGCAGGTTACTACTCTCACACCTTTACGACGCGCGACGGTGTTATGTCTAATCTGGAATTTACTAACATCTAAAGTTCGTCACACGTTGACGACCCAGTTGGCACAATGGTCACCATGCCGGACTGCCAAACACAGGGTTGCTGGTTCGATTCCCGCCTCAAACAAGTATTTATGCTTAGATATTTGTCTGTGGTCTGGTTGTTTATATGTATTATAAGTATATATTTACAAAAGAAAAGTATATAAGTAGTATATCCGTTGTCTAGCACCCATAACACAAGTCTTGTTACTTAGCTTGGGGCTAGATGGCGATGTGTGGAATATCCTGCAATATTTATTTATTTAATTTAGCGCAGTGCGTTCACTTATCCAAGAGCAACTTAAGTACTTTTTGCGAATACGAGCGTAAGACTAATATCAAATACTTTTTTACCCTTTCCAGTATCGTTCCATCGGCTAACAGTCGAAATAGACCTAACACTGGCGTGTTGCTGTGAGCTGAACACTGCCCTCGGCGGTGGCTCGCCCGCGCCTCTGGTCACCGGAGTCGGAGTCGACATACGAGCTGGTGATCTGTTCCCGGCTACGTTCCCGGACAAGGGACCCGAGTGTCCTCTGAGAGGGGCTAGGACTATCACTGGAGGACCACATTCAGCACAGGTACAATCAACGGTCCAAAGTCTCTGCCCTGTAGTGTAAGAATACAGGCAAGTGAAACCAGTTGTAAAAGTTATAGACAAAACTATAATGTAAACATAGTAATGTGATATTGCATCGCACCTGCACCGATAAGAAGATGTGTCAAGGCCAAGGTTACACAGGAATCCATATTGTACTAGAAGGTCATGTGACGTAGTATGTACCTAGTTTAATTAGTATAAAAACCCCCGTATTTACTCAATAAATATTCAGTAAACACCATACATTCAAAGTGTTAATATCTCTTCCATCCTCGCTTCACAGCCCACCGTAACGTTTACAATCCTGTGCAACACTATTTAAACATTATAACAACAACGTAACCTGTGGATCGAACCCATGTCGGTTGGTGCGGGAGCGGGTGGCGGCTTATTTATACCACTCGGCCAACTAAAGACATAGCTAACATGTTGAAAATAATAATCACACTGAGTACTTTTAATTCAAGTATTTAAGTTTGTGTGTAACGTCTATTAGAAGAAGGTCGTAAGTCCAATACGTGTTGATAGTATTATTGTAGCAAACTGATCATTTACTTATGACTCATACTGTACAATAACTCAGCATCATCTTCCTGCCCTTATCCCAATTTATTTGGGGTCGGCGCAGTATGTCTTTTTTTCCATTCACTCCTATTAGTCGTCATCTCATCGTTCACATCCATCTCTCTCATGTCTTGTCTCACGTAGTCCATCCATCTTTTCTTCGGTCGTCCTCTTCCTCTCCATCCCTCTACATTCATACTTATCACTCTTCTAGTTACATGCGTCTCTTCTCTTCTCATCACATGTCCATACCAACTTAAACGGTTCCCTAATATACTATTTCTTATTTTATCCATCCTCGTTACTCCACACATCCATCTCAGCATTCTCATCTCCGCTGCATGCAATCTTCTCTCATCCTGCTTCTTCACGGCCCAGCATTCCGATCCATACATGACGACAGGTCTTATCACGGTTTTATAGATTTTACCCTTCAGTTTAAGGGGCATAAAATAACTATAGATGCATTTGACGACCCAGTGGGCACAATGGTCACCATGCCAGACTGCTAAATACAGGGTTGCGGGTTCGATTTCCGCCTCAGACATGTATTTATGTTTCGATATTTGTCTGTGGTCTGGTTGTTTCTATTTAATATAAGTATATATTTACAAAAGAAAAGTATATAAGTAGTATATTCGTTGCCTAGCACCCATAACACAAGTCTAGTTACTTAGCTTGGGGATAGATGGCGATGTGTGGAATGTTCTGATTTATTTATTTTTATTTGTATCGTCAAAATATTGGTACCTACGTTTCGACAAAATATACGTTTCGTCAAAACCTCGTGCCGTCATGGATGCATTTAGTCAAACTACTATTTTAGCCAATCGAATCATAAAATTGTTTTCTATATAATTCCAGGTTCTCGATATATACGACAACGGTGTCGGCATGCTACGTATAGGTCCGTTCAACTACGACCCACTCCGCGGCGCCGACCTCTGGCTCGAACAATCTGATGACTTCATACTGCAACACTTGAGTACGACGCCCGCTGTCGAAGCGCCGCATTTCGTTCACAATGTGAGTATTACGTCATTGTATGCTACGTATAGGTCCGTTCAACTACGACACACTCCGCGGTGTCGACCTCTGGCTCGAACAATCTGACGACTTCACACTGCAACACTTGTTGCGAAATAGTTTCCAACGGACGAATAATGATTGTACCGAAACGATTGCCATGGACCATGGAGTCTTCAAGTTCAGAGTGAATAGGTTCCTTTTCCTTTTCCTTGACGACCCAGTTGGCACAATGGTCACCATGCCGGACTGCCAAACACAGGGTTCGATTCCCGCTTCAGACAAGTATTTATGCTTAGATATTTGTCTGTGGTCTGTTTGGAGTTTGTGCCAACTGGGTCGTCCCATTTTTATGTTGGATAGTCCATTTATCGAGGAAGGCTATAGGTTACTCTTTATTTTGATATTCCCACGGGATCGGTACATACGCGGGTGAAACCGTGGGACGCAGATAGTAAGTATATATTTACAAAAGAAAAGTATATAAGTAGTGTATCCTTTGTCTAGCACCCATAACACAAGTCTAGTTAGTTAGTTTGGAACTAGATGGCGATGTGTGGAATGTCTTGCAATATTTATTTATTTACATGTTACGTTTCAGATCCGCGTTACGCTGAAGTTCATCCAACAGCACCCGTTCCCGGCTGTGACAGTGTTCCCGGATAACAGACCGCATTATTACAGGCGTGACGAACAGACAGGGTGCTGGACACCGATGCGATTCTAATATATACATACATAGAGGACTTCGAATAGAACTTGGTAGAAAATTGTACTATATTGGCATTATTTGACAAGTAGATACCGCAATGTACTGCAAACATTTCTTAAAAAACAGTATCTAAATTTATTGTAAGATATTTCATCTTCAAATCTTAGAGTGACGAGCCCAATGCGACGCTAGTAGAGATATATTGATATAGGTCTACGTAGCTCTGCACTTATGGCTCGGTATATAAGTGTAGAGCCTAATGCCTATACCGAGCCATAGCCATAGCAATAATAATTGATTTCTATGGTTTGGATTATAGTGTAAAGCCAATATGATTGCTAAAGCTCGGTATTAGCTAGGTATATAGTTGATTACTATTTCTATGGCTCAGTATTGGTACGATGTATAAATGTAGAGCCATTATGATTGCTATGGCTCATTATTGGCTCGGTATATAAATGTAGAACTAAGTAAATCAACCTTAAAACCAAAGGTCTTACTAAAAAGGAAATGTACATACTATTGCTATGACTCGGTATGATTGCTATGGCTATGGCTCGGTATATAAGTGTAGAGCTAAGTAAATCAACCGTGAAGATCAAAAATCTTACTGAAAAAGCAAATATAAATACTATTGCTATGACTCGGTATGATTGCTATGGCTATGGCTCGGTATAAAAGTGTAGAACTACGTAAATCAATCTTGAAGATCAAAAGTCTTACTGAAAAAGCAAATATAAATACTATTGCTATGACTCTGTATGATTGCTATGGCTATGGCTCGGTATAAAAGTGTAGAACTACGTAAATCAACCTTGAAGATCAAAAGTCTTACTGAAAAAGCAAATATAAATTACTATTGCTTTGTCTCGGTATGATTGCTATGGCTATGGCTGGGTAAATAAGAATAGAGCTACGTAAATCAACCTTGAAATCATTAGTCTCGCTAAAAAGGAAATGTACATACTATTGCTATGTCTCGGTATGATTGCTATGGCTATGGCTCGGTATATAAGTGTAAGCTACTTACTGACTGCTTTTTTTTTTGGCTAAAATGAGCATATAATGACAAATAGAATACAGGGTTATCATATCAATCATTACTTTGAAAACATTGGACAGAATATAGACGATCAACGCAATTTTAATTTAAAGAAGTAAGAGACTCTGTAGGAGTTTTAGAAAATCCTTTGAAAAAATGTCTAGAGGACTTATAAAAAATAGTAATTAAATAAAAATCGCGTGAGTTAAAAGAGTGTAGTAACAAACAAATTCAAAACAAAAATGGTTGTCTGTAAAGTCGGTTTACGGATGATAATTTTACGTGATAACGTCATAAGAAAACATTGATTGTAGCCATAGCAACGATAATACGTTGCTATGGCTACCTTGTCAATAACATGACTCGTGACGGGAACGTGAGCGATGATGTCACACTTTTTTGTGAGTGCTAGTGTTCATCGATTTATAAGACTACTAGCAAACCCGGTGAACTCCGTTTCGCCAATTTTCTTTGCTATAAACCTCACGGAGCCCGAGACCTTTCCAACGAATGCAAAACTGTGGAAATCGGTTCGTGCGTTCTGGAGTTATAGCGTCAGGAAGGAAAACCCGACTTATTTTTATATAATAGATATCACGTCAAAAAATACATTGTATAAGTTTAATTGAAATAACATTCCATTCAAAGGTAATTAAAAAAAAAGAGTGCCGAAATAAACATCGTTATTTATATTTGTAGGGAGTAGTGCACTTTGTATCGCAGTATATGAGAAATCTCTTTAACAAAATCCAATGTATAGATTTTAAGGAATATCATATTGTTGCCGTTTTGTTTATTTTGTATAATTATTTGTGATAAATAAGACTATTTCATTATTAAGTGAATAAAAGTTTTGATGTCTTAAAATTGATCAGAAGAGTATCTAAGGGGTCACTTTAAAAAAACAAATGCGTGACGTCATAATTTAAAGAAATCTGTGCGTACGTATCTTTTAACGATGGTTAGATTAGCTACAACCGTTAGAATTCTGTTGACTTGACGCAAGACGAGAGTTTAGACCCGATTTTTTTCTTATTAACCACTCACGTATAACGACTGGAAAGGGGTGGCCTTAAATTGAAACGCGAAAACTGCGTCGCCGCGCGCTGCGCCATATATCTGATTTTAAAGTTTTATTTTCATCCTTTTGTTAGACCAATAAACATGTATTTTGTAGGTCTTAACTATCTTTTTTTATCTATAGTCAGAACATTGCAACTGTCTAATCTTAAATAAAAAAAACAATCTGAATTGGTAAGTAGTTTTGTTCTAAACATAGTGGCCCTGGCCACTGGGGAGGTCACTTCTGTTTGAGCGGTTTATAGGAAAACAATTGGGTTTGTACTTTTTCTAGATATGAATAATTTAATTCTTTATTACCCACGACAGGGTAAGAACATGCTACCTGTCTAAACACAATTTTGCTTCTTTCCATAATTTAATGCATGTTTTAAAATAATCTTAAGAATCACCTACTTATGTAAAAATGTTAGTTAAAATGTATATTTTGAATTATAACTACCACTTTTTTAACTATTAATGTGTTAATGCACTTAAATATTTAATTCAACGAAATGGAGATAAATTATATAAATTGTTTGTATTTTCAAGTTATTCTGTAAATATTGTAGTGAGAACTTAGTTATATTTAGTAATTTAGATGACATTTAAATAGTTATTGTTTGTGACAATATAAATATATTGAAGAAAAAGTTATGTTTTGTTCGTTTTATTTTGCCCTACAACAGTGCCAGAGATACATCACATAAATGCAAGTCACACATTGATGTCTAATTATAATAAACAGAATTTTTATAACAGTTAGTATTAGTAATACTTTCGGAGCCTATTCTCTGAAACTACTGGACAAATTTTGATAAAACTTAGTGTGATAATACATTGATTCATTGGGAATAACAAAGGCTTTTATCCCGATATTCCCATGGAAGTTACGGGAGTTACGCGGCTGAAACCGCGGAGCGCTGGTAGTGTAATATGTGTGAAAATAAAGGTCGCACAATGATGAAAGATGGATTACTGTGATACATCGATGAAGTTTATCTATGGCTTTAGTTCCTGGTTGGTCAAACGAATGTCAGTGACAAAACGAAAATGACTGAAGGAAGTCAACAATACAGTGCTTCATTTGATGTATACGTCAGTGCGCTGATTGTGGCGCCGCAATCTGGTTTACTGTTTTGTGTATAAAAAATTACGGAATGTGGTTCATTCTGTCGCAGTAGCTTCATGATATCTGAACTTTTTCATGGTCGCACAATTTATTTATGTTTATTATTGTAATACCTTTAACTAGTAGATTATACGTTGTAGTAAAATAACGCTGATGGGTATGTAATTATTATGATTAAAATATGTTCTAATGATAAGTGCCTTTAGATTTACGTAATTTACGCTCAGATCTTGGCTAAAATGCTAGTCCTTTATACGAAGGTCACGTAACCCCGTCTGACTCGCGCTGCACCGCTTCGTATCTACTTGTGCGATGTCGATGTGCAATGCATCTTCGGCTTAGCCTTACCTTAAAGTTTAGGGTAAGGCTAAGCCGAAGCCCTAAACCCTAAGGCTAAACAGTTAATCTTTACAAATAGAACACTATAGCTTCTAGCGGAAGTCGATAGATCTTTCTAAGTAGGTACGTAAGTCCTGTCAAGGGTTGAATAATTTAAAACCATTTTAAAACTTTTGAGAGAAGCAACTTCTAAGTAAATATTATTTATTTTATAAAGAATTTGCATTTAATCATTTAATTGATCCTTAAAGAGCCAGAGCAAGAAGGTTAATTAAAAGAGAGCGAGAGTCGCTTTTTATTTAAATTAGTTTACGGAGTGGCTCTTCTGTAGTTGTAATATTATGTATTGTGTAGCATGTCTGCACCTAAACCATATATTTGGGGTTAAACCAAAACGAAGAGTCGTTTCTGTATTAAATAGGGTAAATAAAAATTATAAAAGTTGCTACTGGCGTTATGCATAAACCTAGTGAGGCCCCAGTTAATAAAAAAGCTACATGTCAAATTGTTTATCTGTCAGTGTCGCCGTCAACATGCTGAAGGAAGTGCGTTTCAAACTATAAACATCATCAAATAGTGTCTCTTTTCAAAACTTAAATACTTAATACCTAATCAAACGGAGTACGATGTCTTGTGCATTAATGTGCAATGCATCTTCGGCATAGCGTAGCCTAAGCACAGAATATATGTACAAGTCATGTACAAGTACCCTAAGCCTACTCAAAGCTAATAAAATAATACGAACTCACCATCCGAATTATGCTTGAATTATGCCATGTCGTTGCGTAAAAAGTTCCCTTTCTTTTTGAACGCAGGTCCGGAACGCATTCGTGATCATTTGTCAGCTGATAAAAAAAGTTTAAAAATTGGACGAAGACTCACACTTTGTTAATTTGTAACTATTTTTCTGTGTTCTAACTAGATAAGAAGACTTATCAATTGTGTTACTTTGTTCAGAATATCCGCAGAAATATGGAGAAACCGACAGTAACAGAGCAACCTCCTCCGTATTCGGCTACGGCTCCAGGTAGGTCTTTTGAAAAATTTGTTTTGTTAAAACCTTAGTCGATGTCAATGAATCACATAAAGATAAGCTGGCTCAATAATGATCGGAGAGTAGGTAGGTATGCTTCGAAACGTTGACGAAATATTGCGTTTTATTTTTGTAGAACAAAGCATTCCAACAGCCAGACTAAGTTAGTGAATCTATATAAAATATTCCTCTAATGCGTATTTCAGGGCCGCAGGTCTACCAACAGCCCTATCAACAGCCGTACCCTCAGCCGTCGGCTATGCCCGGGGTTGTATACCCTCCCCCACCACCTGGGTACACCCCTCAAGGAGCTCCGACGGTCACAGGCTACTTACCCAACTATGGCGCAACTAACATAATCATCCCACCACCCATTATTGCTGTCGGAGCCTGCCCGGCCTGCCGAGTTGGGATCCTAGAAGACGACTTCACATGTCTAGGTATACTATGTGCTATTCTGTTCTTCCCTCTTGGAATACTATGTTGCCTCGCTCTTAAGAACAGGAGATGTTCCAACTGCGGAGCCCTCTTTGGATAAACATTCAGTTGGGTCATTCAGTCAGTTATTATCAAAACATTACATTCGTAATATGTTTTATACAGTCTTGAAGGAGAGTTGTTTATGAAAAAAGTCTGAAAGTTTCTCCTTTTTATTTTTGATAATTCTTATTCCCAGCCATTAGTTAACTGACAACCCTTTTTTGAGACTGTACAAAACATTTGATTCATGTCATATTTTGAAAATAACCTATTTAATTTGATAAGTTGGTAAAGATTTTTTTTTGGGTTAGGTGACATGAGGCAAGTATTCAATGCCAGTAATAGTAGATAAGTCCAGTAGCTTAGACAATGCAATTACAGCACTGATCCGTGCCGAGTCTATGTAATGAGAACTGTCAATACACTGGCCTTAGAATATGAAACTTATGACACCCAACTCATTATTTAAAATCTAAAACATCACAATAATTAAACAAAATAAAACATCACAATGATAGGGTTTGTATTCACGGATCTCGTGAACAGATAAATTAGCCACTGATCATGCCAAGTTGTATCCACTGATAACGTGATCTGTTTACAATGAAAAACAAAAAATATATACAAGATACAACATCACAATAATAACACAAAATAAAACATCACAATTGAACACAAAAACGCCTTTTAAATGTTGAAAACTAACATTCCAAACACATGGCTAATCTTATTTCGAAGTGATATATGGAATCTGAACCTATTCTAGGACAAACTTTTCGAAATTCACCCTGAGATGGGATTTGAACCTACTACTATTAAGTTAAAATTTACAAAACAACTCCAAGAACAATGATATTTTTTCAATTGTTAGAATAATTTAATTCATTGTGAATGAAACAATGACTTTTATTCAAAGTCCAAACTTTTATTAAGTAATTTTAAATAATATTATTGTAGACTATTCTGTTTTAAGTATATTTAGTATCTGATATTATGTATCAAACGTAACCTATCTAGTTTTGAAAAAGCAATATCTTTATTTTTATATAAATCTAAGTTATGAAATTGAAAACACTCTCCAAAATCCTGTACTTGATATGATAAAATATGAAATAATGTCCCTGTTTAGACCGACTTCAAAAAAAGGAGGAGGTTCTCAATTCGGATGTATGTATTTTTTTTTAATTTATGGATGTTCGCGCATTTTTTCTTTGTGTATCAACCGATTTTGATGAATCTTTTTCTGTTGTCTATCCCTAAAACTACCACTATGCTTTTATTGCTGATTTTCATCCAAATTGGTCCAGTCTTTTTACTGTGAAGTTACAAACAAATAAATAAAACAAACTCTCGGATTTATAAGATAAGATGAGATAAGGATATGGAAATGGAAATAGGTTAACAAGGCAAAGATTTTTTTTTGCTTTAAAATTTGTTGATAAATATGCAGCTTGCTGGCAAGGGCGGATCCAGGGGGGGGGTCATGGGGGTCATGACCCCCCCCTGAGCTGGTTTCAGGACTTAGGTGGACCACTAATTGAACATAATGATTTTATATTATATTTTATATTTTGTCACCATACAGATTTTATGTAACTACATACCTTCAATATTTAATTACTTAATTTAATATAATAACTTTGTATGATGGCCAACATTTGGGAACGAACGCATCGAAAATTTGAATTTTACCGCGCCATATAACGTCTAGCTAGACCTTACCTCAATCGGTATCGGAACGACTTAACTTCAACGAGATGGCAATATACAGGGTGTCCGGTAATTAATGGATAAGCGGGCACCTACGGATAGAGGACACTGTGCCGGTTCAGAAAAATGAAAGTTATGTTCCATGAAAGTCTTCCGGTTTCCGAGATATCCGCCATTTAAAATAAAATTCACTTCTTTCTCTATGTTTTTTGATGCCAAAGTTGCAAATGAAGGAATTATTCAAATCTCTTTTTTGGATAATATTCCAGGATAAAAACAATAATTTTTATGACACATTAAAAGTTTTTTTTAAACTAAGACTGAACTCTAACTTCATGATTTTTTAATTTTTTAACCTGAATTTTAACTTTTCCCGGTGTAAAAAAATGTTTAGTCACCCTGGTTCCAAATTAAAAATTAAAAATAATTTTTAATTTGGAACCATTAGGTATTAAATGCTGGCAATATCACGGTCGTATTATACCATTTTAGAATCTCAATGAAATAGGCAACGTTTTTTTTATATTTGGCACCAGGGTACATTTTTTCACACCGGGAAAGCTTAAAGTTCAGGTTAAAAAATTAAAAAATCATAAAGTGCTAAATAAATAAAAAAGTTGCCTATTTCACTAAGATTCTGAAATGGTATAATATGTGGTATTGCCAGCATTCAATACAAAATTAATTCCTATTCAAGTCGGCCAGAGCTGTCTTTCTTCCTTTTTTTCAAAGTAAATTCGGGGAATTTCAGAACCAAAATTTCTTGTATATTTTAAGTACAATAAAGTAAATTTAGTACCTACTACTTTTACTTCACAAAAAGCATGCTCTTGCTCATTTTATTAGAAATTAATTTGGTATTAAATACTGGTAATACCATATATTATACCTTTTCAGAATCTCAATGAAATAGGCAAGTTTTTTATTTGGCAGTAGGGTGACCATACATTTTTTACACCAGGATTGGTTAAAGTTTAGGTTAAGAAATTAAAAAACCATGAAGTTTGAGTTAAATCTTAGTTTTAAAAAAAACGTTCAATGTGTCATAAAAAATATTGTTTGCATTTTTGATAGCACATTTATCCTGAAATACTATCCCAAAAACAGATTGGGATAATTCCTTCATTTGCAGTTTTGGTTTTTTGACATAGAGAACGGAGTGATTATTTTTTTTTTAAATGGCAGATATCTCGGAAACCGAGAGACTTTCATAGAACATAACTTTTGTTTTTTCTGATCCAGCACATTGTCCTCTATCCGAAGGTGCCCGCTTGGCCATTCATTACCGGACACCTTGTATGTACAAGTTATTATAATGTGTTAAGTTCTTCAAATGTACAATAAAGAATAAATATTTTTAAGTACAGTACGTACGTACATTAATAAATACCTACTTTTTACTTGTATCTATTGCTATCAAAACTAAATTATAAGTTCTTGACTTGACCACAACTATATGTGACCCCCCCCTGGCGCCAAAGCTGGATCCGCCCTTGCTTGCTGGGGACTTTGGGTCGGGGAGACGACTTGAGGGACGGGGTTTGTTTGAATTTTTTGGATTATTATTATTTATATATTTATTTTTTGTTTGTGCCGGTGGTGTTTCATGTTTAAATTTTGTTTAAAGAATAATTGTTGATAAAAATGCTCTATTTTTCCAATATATTTTTTATGCATGTTGATTACAAGATACAAAAAACAACGGCTGTGACCTCATTATGTCTACCTTACCTCATAGATATCCTCTAATAAAAAGTGTATCTGCAGTAGGTTCAATTCCAAGGTTTTGTATTTTTTTCCAAAAAAAATACAAAACCTTTGAGTGTGCCTTCAAAGTAGATAGGTGACGTCATCGACTATTCGAGCGACAATATAAAAATGAAGAAAATAATAAGATTTTTTTTCCATTAACAAATAATCGATTTAAAAAAAATCAAGGTAGTTGTTAAAGGTTTTTAATAAACTTGCGATCTTTAAAATACAAGTACTTTGAGAAGACGATTCGACGTTTGAGTGTTTTTAATTTCATAACTTTTCCAAGTGTGAGTAAACACTTAAAAAAATAATAGTTTCTTATCTTATAGTTATTTTTATAAAAATTGCTATTATTAGATAAGTAAAGTTTCATTCATGTCTAAAAAATCACAAAAAGCCTAAAATGTCATCAGTATAATGCCAATAAATGTAACATCACAATGGTGACAAATTATCTAGAAAATTGAAACTTGGCCGGTTTACATTATCTTCAGCGATCGCATCCAACGCTGGATTGCAACTGGAAAGATGTAAACCAACATTGGAATGCACTGGATCCTTGAATCCAGTACGACCATTCCAGCACAACTGTGCCATCCAGTGCCATTCAAGTGCTAACACAACAATTTTACATGAAACACACGCGACAGCTTTTAAATGACTTGAATCATGTAGACGATATCTCCAGTTCATTCCAGTCCAGCGCTATTGGATTGGAATAATGTAAACCGGTCATAAAGTTTAATACCTCTGAAGTTAGATGCGAGCGTGACTTTGACAATTTGCGTTGCGTCTTGCATCTTATTTCAGCAGGGGCTCTATTTTTGAATCGCTCGTGTGACAAAGCTTCGTCGTATACGCCTACAAGTCACGCTCGACTTCCAAGTCGCATGACACAAATTTACTGTATTTTTGAATTGTTCGTCGTCGAAATTTAAAATGTAAATTTTTATTCGTTTTACGCAGTTATTTGAAAAGCGGTAATTACCAGCGGACATCCGAAATTATCCCAAAAGAAATAAATATTTTTCAAAGACCGTTTCCGAATGTTTGACTATGATTGTTTGATGTTTATTCTACCACTCGTCTGTCGGCGACGAGTGGTGGACACCACTCGTTACGATGGAGCGATTCAAAAATAGCGAATTTCCGATGTCGAACGAATATCAGTAGAAATCGAGCGCTCGACGCGGGGCGAACGATTCAAAAATAGGGCTCCTGGTCTAAAATAGCTACTTTCTAAGACGCAGCGTATCTGAAACGTAATACGAATTGGATTTTTATTTTGTGTGTGATTAACGGTCTTCACGTTTATTTTATTTTTGAAGTGAAAACTTCTTTTAGCGCGGTACGCATATTCTTAGATGAGATAAAATCTCTGAACTCGCGAGACCGTTACGAGGCGCAGCTACAGTGTGTGTATATATGCATTTCATATATTTTGTAGTTAGTTAGTAGGTAAATAATTTAACAAAATATCTTGTAATTTTACAGTTTTTTTTAATTAGTTTTTTTTTATGTTTCACTTCTGTCGGCACTCCCGGAGTTTGTTTAATTTTTAAAAGTATGTTTTTTATTCATTTATATTAAATGGTTATACAAAACGCGACGTTTGCGATGCGATTCGGATTCGTTTCTGTGGAAAATGGTGTCAAATGGGAGTATTGAAAAACGCTACTCAGAATTAATGTCCTCCAATTCTGCCTTTAAACCTAATTTTCCATAGAAACTTTTCAAGATGGCGATCGCTCGTGACCATCTTGATTTGTATCAACTGCTAATTGTAACGGCTAATTGTAATGTCGTAGAAATCGCGATGGTCACGACACAATTCGGTTTTCATACAAAATCACACACAAATAAGTAAATTCCAATTCGAAAGTCGCTATATTAGATTCCCTGGGCTTCTATTTTTGAAACGCTCGTGTGACATAGCTTGTCGTATACGCCTACAAGTCACACTCGACTACCAAGCCGCATGACACTAATTTTCTGTATTTTTAAATCGTTCGTCGTCGAAATTTGAAATGTCAATTATTTATTCGTTTTACTCAGAAAATTGAAAACCGGTTATTACCGCCGAACATCCGAAATAATCCCAAAAAATATAAATATTTCAAAGATCGTTTCCTTAAGTTTGACTATGATTGTTTGACGTTTATTCTACCACTCGCCTGTCGGTGACGAGTGGTAGAGTTATGATCGTTACGATCAAGCGATTTAAAAATAGCGAATTTCCGATGTCGAATGAATATCAGTAGAAATCGAGCGCTCGACGCGGGGCGAATGATTCAAAAATAGGGCTCCTAAACAGTGTTTCAATCTTCACTCTACCTTAATTTCCTTCCAAAAACATATCTCCGTAAAGCTCCTACTTCATGCCAAATTATTGGAATTTGATGCCATTATATTAAGTGAGATGAAAAACTACTTATGTTAATTATTTGTTATTTATGTAAAGGTATCTATTATAGGTTAGTAATGTAGTATAAATTAAATGAATAATTAGGAACGATGCAAAGTTATTCTCTGATGATTAAAGAAATTAACAAAAATGATGACTTTTGGAATCGTATCAAAGAAAAGATAGGATGCATAAGAGACAATATATTCCTCTATTTACTTTCTGATAAATGCATCAATACATAGATACAAATAAAATGATTGATTGATGGATTGATCGATTGATTGATTGACTGATTGACATCTAGAGCAATCATTATTGTTTTATAAAACGAAGGTTTGCTGTACAAATGCCTCTATAATTTACCTACTGTTCATATTTTCTTTAGTTATTAGTTGTTGGAAAAAGAAAACAGAGGGGCATGTATACAGGGTTATTGGAAATTAATTGACACGGCGTTAAGGGCTTCTTCTGTGCACCTTAACGATCAATTTTTGTTCTACGACTTTTGGAAATTCATTATAAAAATATTCCATACAAAAATAAAAAATTAAATCCAACACTTCAAATAATACTCAACTCTACGTCTACGTCACAGAATCAATCATAGTAGGTATGTTACAACCCGTACCGATCCGATCGCGCGCGCGCACTTGCCGCATAGACATAGAAAATTACCAGACAGTACGAGAAACACTTAAATATTTTTTTTGGGATATGTATTAAGTTTCGACAAAAGTCGTAGAACAAAAGTTGTTTGTTAAGGTGCACAGAAGAAGCCCTTAACGCCGTGTCAATTAATTTCCAATAACCCTGTATAGAAAACCTAGGTTTAATAAAAAACATAAAAAAGTTGCTCTAGCTAGAAGACTATATTTTTATGGAAAAACCAAAACACCGCGTATTTAACCATCTTAAATATTTTTATCAAGAGAGATTATAGTTTAGGGAATATGTTTGCATCGTTACATAAAACATAATGTAAGTATAGGTATAACACAACCAGAAATGCCTTACATTATCGTACGACTTATATATAAAAATGTTAATTATATTAAGTATAAGTTTATAAATAGAGTGGATTTGATTACTATCGAATTTATATATAGGTTTTGCAATAAAGTTTGGGTATTAACTTTAGTTTTTTATTTTACACAATCTTTATTAATATTATGGCTTGTCTCCTGTATTAAGGCTGCTGCTGCCAAACGCAACGCGCCAGAAATACCCGTCGCTTACAACTAGTATTGTTGATTGTAACGAATGTGTTTTGTTTTTCTCAAAAGTGCTGAGATAGAATTGTAGGTGTTTTTACCGATATTTTGGGGTAATTTTGAGGCGAAAATTCTTTGTCGTTTCAAAGCTAGACTAGTTTTAATTCTTAATTTTAGGATAGCTTCAAAACTATAGGAAATGTTTGGCTCAAAATCACACTTTTGAGAGAAACAAAACACATTCGTAACAATCAACAATTTTCACCAACGAAGGTGACCGGTGCCAATAGTAACTATATAGTAGGCTGTGTACCAAGGTCGTTGCCGTATGGACCCCCCTAAATGTAAACACGTTGTTTTTGACGTGATAACGTTTTATAAATTGGTGAACACCTGCAAGCTCAAAAAAGTGTGACGTCACGCGTCGTTACTGGAACGCCTCATGTATTGACAAGGTAACTATAGCAACGTTTTATCGTTGCCATGGTTACCATCAATGTTTTCTTATGACGTTATCACGTAAAATTATGGTCCGGAAACAGACTTTACAGACAACCATTTTTATTGTTGGACATCTCGATACATAGTTGGACATTTTTCTAGTTGGACATTTTTCTGGTTGGACTTCTAAAGTTAGTCATTTTGCAGATTTTGGACATTTTAATACTTGGACATAGTTATGCCCTTGGGCATTTTCTATTAGACATTAGTAGGTACTTAGTGCAAACCGTTTTCAATACGTGCCCTAGGCACTGCAGTGGAAAGTTCTTGGCGCTGAATACCTAAATCATCTAAAAACAAATTTACTCGTGTTGTTGGAACTATAGTCTTTTATACTTTGGCTTGGTTTCGCTTTAATTTGTAATTTTATTTTAGTGGTGGGTAGGTTATAATTAAGATAAGCGTTCATTACTTAATACGATTATTATAATTAGATACCTAGTAAATTTATTGTACCTACGTAGGGTACATATCTACTCCGAATTAATAAAACATACAGCATGTCCTCATAGTTACATGAAACTACCCGGATCTTATAAAAAAAAAAATTGAACTGGGTTTTTTTTAGATAAATAGACCTAATTTACACAAGAGTTTGAGGAATTCAAAAAATGTGACAACACCATTTTTTACCTGTTAATAAATGGTGTAGCTAATAATTGCCATGTATTGAAAATTACTTAAGTTTTCAGTCAGTCCTTTATCTATACTAATATTATAAAGCTGAAGAGTTTGTTTGTCTCAGGAACTGCTGGTTCGAATTGAAAAATTATTTTTGTGTTGGATAGTCCATTTATCGAGGAAGGTTATAGGCTACTTTTTAATCCCGATATTCCCACGGGATCGGGAGTTACGCGGGTGAAACCGCGGAGCGCAGCTAGTTCCCGAATAAAAATAAAAGTAAGTAAGAATTTTTTATTATTTTTTATTGTGTAATCTACCTTTATATACATAAGAGTAGTTACAATGTTTTTATCACACTGTAGAAGAATATGTACCAAGGTTACCTATGTTATTAAATATTTACATACTTTTGCCTTCAAAACAAATCGCAAAGTATGCAATATAACCCACTATGAATGTACCGACATTATACCTACTCGTAGTACTTATACGTGGGGCATAACACCCTCGATTGTCATTGTTACGGCGGCAGTGGCTTGCAAAACCACGATAACAGTGGGAAATCGACTGGATATTTCAGGATAAATGACGCTGAAAATTATACCTACTTAGATACTTATTACTCCCTTTAATTTGCCATGAATCTACGGAGATTCAGCGACTCGTAGGTCTTGATTGGACTGCCTGAGAGTTAGACGAAGTGCTTGAAATGACGAGTTCCCAGTTGCATTTTAGACTAGCTGAGTTTGCGACGATTCGATAATAACTTGAAAAATTCTGTAAATCATTAAATAATATTAATAATTTATTTAAAAAACTTACAGAACAGAAATGTATAAAATAAGACTACTTTTAAAGCTATGTCCTGCGTGAGGTAACCTGCGTTAACGATCAAGTTGCAGTTCCTAAAAATCCTTTGTAATACCTAAACTCACTTTCAACTTTTATGGAACCTTTTTTCTTCAAATAACTACTATACTCAACCAAATTGCATCATCGTCCAATTTTCTCCAATCACAGGGACCCTGCTGAAAATTAGCGTTGCATTTATGCAGCACAAAGCTGAGCAGGGGCTCTATTTTTGAATCGCTTGTGTGACAAAGCTTACAAGTCGCCTACAAGTCACGCTCGACTTCCAAGTCGCATGACACAAATTTACTGTATTTTTGAATCGTTCGTCGTCGAAATTTAAAATGTCAATTTTTATTCGTTGTACACAGTTATTTGAAAAGCGGTAATTACCAGATATAAATATTTTTCAAAGACCGTTTCCGAATGTTTGACTATGATTGTTTGATGTTTATTCTACCACTCGCCTGTCGGCGACGAGTGGTGGAGACCACTCGTTACGATGGAGCGATTCAAAAATAGCGAATTTCCGATGTCGAACGAATATCAGTAGAAATCGAGCGCTCGACGCGGGGCGAACGATTCAAAAATAGGGCTCCTGGAGCCTATTTGGCGGCGACACTGTTACTGTTTTATAAATACCTAACATAACATAGGTATTTAAGTCTGTTATTTTTAGTGATACCAAAAATAAGTTGTGTGTATCGTTAAGTTTTGTTGTTGGCTAAATAAAGATATATTTATCTATCTGTCAAATTAGGTAGGTATACCTACCTACTAGACCCAGCGGTTTACACATTGGATTTTTATACTTTTATCCAACTGAGATTAGAGTAGGTAGAATTAATTATGCCTACCCAAATCTTGTCCAAATATGTTGGGCCGTTTAGCAGTGCAAACCGAATTAAGTGTCTACCTAATTTAAAATTTGGGTATTTACACGCACGCATTAATAAATGAGGCTTTACTAAAAGTCGGATTAAAAAAGCCTAAAGGCCTAAGGAAACAAATTAAAAAATAAAATATGGTTCACATACAATGTAGGGCCAAGTGTAGATTATTAATTTTGGCGCGGTTGATGTGTTTGCTTTATACCCGGCCTCGGTTCATAATTAAAATTCATTGTAAAGGTATAGCTGCCTAAATATATCATTTAATGCAAATAATAATAAAATATGTAGGTACCTACTTATAAAATGTTTGCGTAATAAATTTCATGTCAGAAACTGTTTATCTACTTGTTTATGATTAAGGGTCTAACAAACCCCCAGATACCTACATTTTTGTGAGGAAAACGCTCGCGTCCGCAATATAATACCTCAGTATGTTTTTTGAGTTGGTATGTGTTACTGAATTTCTTATGTTAAAAAATAAGAGAAGTTACCTACCTTCTAATAATTTTGTTTTTTGAAACTATGTACTTATCTAAGGTATATTTGCGATTTACTTGAACTTTCTATACCTACAAAAAAGACATTAAAAAAAAATTGCATGAAAATTATGGAATTATTTTAATCTATAAGTGCCTAGTTCATCTTATATTAAAGCTTTGAAACGTAATCTTATATTAAAATTTAACACCCATATTGACAGCAGGCCCTTATGTAAATAAAGGTGTTGTCTTTTGAAAACTTCCCAATTTTCCGGTTAAATTAATTTAAAATAATTTATTTTTTCACATTATTTCGGTGTACCTACCTACTTTAGAGGGATAACGTTTTTGTTACACACTGATGTAGAGTGATATACCTATTTCAAATTGATATCCCTAAGTAATTGTTTTTATAAGAACTTTTGTAGAAAACCTAAAATTCTAGACCTCGTAACAGGGCTTTTGTAAGGGTAAAACACTTTAATATCATATTCAGCATGCAGAGGTTTAATTTAATATTTAAAATGATTGGAGCAAAGTCCGACACAACCATTAATTAGTGGATTTTATGCGTGGGGCAGCAGACATGCATATTAGGTCGCTTTTACCTGTGCTTTTACCCTATACGTATTATAATCAAATGGAAAGATTTCAATGTATCTTACTACTTACCACTATATATAAGTAGGTACATATAGTACCTAACTATCTAGGTGCGTATATTGTTTCTTAAAAAGGAGATTTTTAGTTTATGTTTAACTAACTGCACCCCGCGGTTTCACTTGCGTGCTGAGACGCGGTCCCGCGAAAGTATCGGGATTAAAAATAGCCTAGTTTATTCCCAATAAACCAAGGTTTTCTCATACCAAACATCAAAATCGGTCCTATAGTTTCGAACCCTATGCCACCAAAAAACAAACACTTTATTTTAAAATACTTTATAATATTATTAACTAGCGACCCGCCCCGGCTTCGCACGGCTATATTATGCATGTATTATACATATAAACCTTCCTCTTGAAACACTCTATCTATTAAAACCGCATCAATATCCGTTGCGTAGTTTTAAAGACTTAAGCATAGGGACAGACAGCCAGCGGAAAGCGACTTTGTTTTATACTATGTAGTGTAGAATAGAATGTCGAGATAAAAAGTGGCCCAAATAGTCCATCCAGGATCTCCAGGTTCCTACGTAACGTTTCATCGCAATCGGTCCAGTAGTTTTTGCGTGAAGTAATAACAAACACATTTTCACTTACTCATGTGCTTTCACGTCAACTTCACTACTCACTACATAGTATAAAATAAATCTTTAAAACTACGCAACGGATTTTGATGCGGGTTTTTAATGTTAATGAGTGATTAAAGAGGAAGGTTTTTAGATATAATACATGCATAATACAGGTCGCTAGTTCTATATAAATACAGAATATAATGTACCTACATCTAACCTACTTTATATTATTTACCGTTTGCAATACTTAGCTTATTGCAATCAATAAATCGATGGCCACATTACTTGTAATTAAAGTGTCTTGTACATACCTACATAGAACTTAAGCATTAGCTACTTAATTGCTCTTAATAAAAGGCAGGGACGGCTTAATCGATATTGATAGAGTTCTTATAATTAAAAATACTTTTTATTCTCAGTAATGACTTTGCACGATTGATGTAGATATTCCTACATCCACTTTTTATTATAAATTAGGTCAGCGTTGGATCACTATCAAACCTAAACTGACAAGCGTCTAAGATGTGGCATTCAAATTTCACTTACCTACATAGCAGATACTGGTCACTCACGACTTTAATGCCCGAGTACTCAACCGACTCTCAAATATTTAGGGGTTTCCTAAATATTTAAGACGCTCCTATCCTATTGAAATTGACACTTAAATGGTCAAATTAATCGCCACTTAAGATAAAAATCAGTATTCGAGCGAGACCTCCAAATTGTACCTACGTACATAGGTACAGTCGGCTGCATAATTGCAGCCCTCGGTAGAGGTCTAAAATTAGTATTTATGGAATGTTTTCATTCCCATAATTTTTGTTTGATAAATTGAAGAGTTAGAAGACTTTAAACTTCAACTAAAAGCAGGTGTCTAGAATCTTGCTTGTATTGAAAACATTCTTATAACAACCGTTTTGGAGCTCTTGGTGGGTCTGCAATAATGCAGCCGACCGTACATACCAGGAAAAACATACATAGACAATGATTTAATTCCCTAACTATTTACTCTACAAACATTATTTCACAAACTGTACACTGCGCTGCTTCCCACGTACGACGGAATCCCGTTGAAAAATCAGGTTAGATTCTAACTTTTTTACCCAAAATAACATTTAAGTGCCACTAATATTCTAAAGATACATGAAATTATTAATATTCATGCCCGATTGTAACTTTTCTATCCATCCAGTGACTGTATGGTTATTTTATTCAAAGTCCACATAATATGACGGATCGTTAGGCTTACTGAATCAAGTTAACTGCCCATTACACATTACTTACCAACATAAAGCTATTTAGGGTCCTCGTTTTGTTGGATTAAGGACTGCTTATGTATGACGACTTCTGTGGTGCGGTGGGCGAACACGGAGAAGGATGCAGGTTCGATCCTTGTAGTGGAACAAAGGTATTATCTGTAGATATGTTATTGGTTCTCAGTGTTTCTGTTTGGATAGCTAGCTTTTGCCCGCGATTTCGTCCGCGTAGGGTGGAATTTTTTGTATGCCAATAGCCCTATCCATTGGTTTGAACTTTACATTTTTGGTAATCAGTCTGTCATTTTGAATTTTATATCTATAGATAAGTTATCTAAAACATATAAAATGTTTTGTCCTGGACTGACTGACTGACAGATCAACGCACAGCCTAAACCGCTGATCGTAGAGACCTGAAACTTGGAGGGTGTATTCTTTGTATGACGTAGGCATCCGATATTCTACCCCTTATGGGGTGAAAAGGGGGGCAAAGTTTGTATGGGACAACGTGATTTCTTGGTCCATTTTCGACTAATACGCGGACGAAATCGCGGGCAAAAGCTAGTATATATATAAAAGAAGAGTACCTACCTACCTCTACCTATATTATAAGTACTTACCTGTTCTATTAATGTGCAACAGTATATAACAAACCCAGGTACAGTCGGCAACTAAATTGCATTGAATAGAGTTCTATTTTCAAAATTACTATTTTCAGAATATTTCATTCTATGTTTTGCAAATAAACCCTTAAGTTGAAAGACTTTAATACCTTCAACTCGAGCAGGACTTGCTCAAGCAAGATTCTTGCATGATTTGAAAATAATAATAATTCACAGTTTTGGAGAGTTAAAAACATTAATAATAGAGCTCTACGGTGGGCTACCTAGCTAGCCTATCCACTACCACTTTGAGTGAATCACCCATTTATCAAATCACATTATTTTAATCTTCGTTCCTTCAGAAGAAGAGACAAAAGAAACTCGAACTTTAATATTTCTTAACTTTCTTTCAATCTTGTCTAAAACAAAAACTCACGTAAAAAGTAAAAAGACACTTTGTCCAAACGTCGCGTCGCGTCGGTTCGACTCAACTTTGAACATTTGTTTTCCATAAATATTTAAGTTGTTTTGAACAATTTTACGTAAGGGCACTCTTTCACGAAATTAAAATGGGTAACCTCAATTTTTCATTGCAAAAGTTTATGCGTAATTTCTACTCACTTTCAAATGGCTTAAACTTGTAAATCTCTAATTATTAAAAAGAAGCAGCTCTCTGCGGTTTCACCCGCTTTCCGATCCCGTGGGGATATCGGGATAAAAAGTAGCCTATGTCACTTAATGTATCAATGTATCCTCATACCAAGTTTAATCAAAATCGATTCAGTAGTTTCGGAGTCTATTCTATTTAAACAAACAATCAAATATTGCCTATACCTAATATTAATATTATAAGTATAGACAACGTGTGTCTATTGAATTATATTTCTTTGCCCATAATGAACGTTATGATTTTACTCCTTAATTGTTATAAAATTGTGGAGTGAGGAGAAATATTGCTTTAATTAATTTAAACTTGGGTAAGTAATTCAATTTTTATGAAAAAGAAACTAAAACCTCAGATTTATAAGGGACGAGGTACCTACCTACACAACTTTTATGTTCATTTCTCCGTTTTGAACAGGCAATTTCCCACCGTTTTACAACTGATATAAACCACCATGGAGGTCAGACAAAGCTGAAAGTTGCAGTTCAGTCATAATAAAATCTGTTTTTGTCATCCTCACTCGAAAACGGTCTCTTTAGACCCGTATCATCCCCACGGAATGTAATAATTTTCCGCCAAAAATTATTAGGTACTTACAGCCCGTCCGGGCCCGTGGAAAGCGAAAATCGGTTATTTTTTCGTGGCACGTCTGAAGGAAGCCACTAACTATGGTGAAAAACTCGGGTAAAAACAAATGATTTTCCGTCGTGTAAATGCACACCCTGAAAAAACAGATGTTTTCTGTCCTGGTTACATAATGTTGGTACTTTTATTGTGCTTTCAAAGTCCTAAAAAACTTGCCTTTTAGGAGAGTTAAGCGGGAAATTAACCTTCTTTACAGATAATAAACTTTACATTTGTGTTAAGCGTCAGTTACGCTATGTTTTACGTACTTTATCTTCCGTTCTAAAATACCATATCTGAGATTAGGTAGGTATATAATAATTATTTAAAACCGCGTCGATGATTTATAGCAGTCTCTCTCTCTCAAATCAAACTCTCAAATTAAGTAACGATTCTAGATAAATTAGGGCTTCTTCAAGCCACGAGTAAGCTAGTGTATATATAGACCGCCACATCGTCACTTACGTACGATGCAGGTGTGATAGTGGTCGAACGCTAACCTATCACTTGTAAACAAACCTTCTGTCATTTCGACCAGTTTATGATTCGTCATCTCGTTTCTGATATTTCGCTGTCATAGGCTTTCGTGGTAACGTGGGTCGCAATGAAATAATTCGCATTTTGTTCCCTTTAGACACATAAAACCAACTACAGAAAACACCACCTTTACGCAAAACGCATAACTCGCAAAATACCACTTACGCATCGCAGTAATAAAATACAGTGCGACTCGGTTGAGTGTGTTCCCCTTAACTCAGTTGGTAAGAACATGCGCAGGTCAATCAAATCCAACAAAAAATTAATTATTTTCACCATTCCTCTGGACAGTCAGTGGGAAGACAAACGTGATGTTCCATCCCACGCTTTACATTACACCATGTCGTTCCATTTCCCTATCAGACCCTAGATCTTCGTATTGTTATGTTCACAAAATGAATACAATCCACTCGATGACAACCATTGTCATCGGGAACCAACTGATTTATGAATGCAAAACGACTTTGACGCGTTTAAACTTTATAAGCCCCAAGTTATAATTTAAATATAGATTATTTTCTTTCACCTAGTATTTATCTTATACTCCGTTAAAACTTTATCGGAGGTAAATAATAGTGGCCTTTATATTTACATATCGCTGCATACGTAACGTGATTTTTCTCGTGCCGGACGGGACGTGATATTTTTTATGAAACGATGTCAAGAAATCGTCGCGTTCCGTCTGGCAAGAGAAAAGTCACGTTACGTATGTTTAAAGACCACGAACACTTTATCAACGTTGCACGTCACGTCCCGTCCCGTCCGAGGTTTTTCTCGTTACGTATGCAGCGACCTCTAATAGATTATTTATACAACGCTAGCAACTTTTAAACCATGCTATTTAGGGTGCTATAGGTAGTGCCTGGGTATATGTATTAGGGTAATATGTATTAGATGGAGGAGGCTTACCCAGCACCTAACCCACCCTCAGCTTAGTCGGCCGTGTCCAAAAGAAAAACCTCGTCAATACATCTGAAGTCAACTAAGCCGCTGGTTTCATCACGATGTTTTCCTCCACCGTAAGAGCAATGTTAACCGAGTTAAAACCTTTTACATGGGTTAATACCCAAGTTTAAACCTAATAAAGATTATTAACAAACACACACAAACTTTCACATTTATAATATTAGTAGTAGAAGCTGTTGCGTGAGATTTCGTACTTAGTTTTGTTTTATCACTACATAGTTTATAATAAAAATTAGTTGACGTCCTATTCTTATTGTCAAACCTACCGAATATACCTACACAAAAAAATTATAAGAATCGGTCAAGCCGTTTCAGAGGAGTTTGACGACAAACACTATGACACGAGAATTTTATATACAGGAAAAGTATTTTTGTAGTGCACATTTTTTTTCTGCTGAATATATGTCGGCAGAGGAGTATATTTAAGCAAAAAAAAAAATAAAAAAAAAACCAAATCTTAATGTGTAAGAAGAAACTCTTGAAAATAACTTCCTGCAATTTCTAAATTATTGGGTATCTCAGTATTGATACACACAGTGACACTTAGGTGACGTAGGTACCTACCTTCATTTAGAGCGCGCTATTAAACTCGCTGGCGCTAGTATTGTGTCCATGGACTTCGTCGTTTTGTTAGAAACACTTAAATGGTTATAGCTCTGAGAGTTTTTGAGTTAGCTCCAAAATAAAAAAAACAATATTTTTTATTTTATTGTGCTTAAAACATACCGAAATTTGTGCACTACAAAAATACTTTTCCTGTATATAGAGATTAGATTTTCGTTAATATTTACCTACCTCATACTTCGTATACCTAAAGTTAAACTTTAACCAAGTTTGTTGAACTACAAAATCTAGCATTAGGTTGTTTTAAACTAACTGTAAGTAGGAGGTACCTATTAACTTTAAGTGGTTTTCAATTTGATACAAGTTTAATATAAAGAAAATAAGAAGAAACTCTTGAAAATAACAACTATTTAAATTATATTAAATTATAAGGAAGTGTAATAAAGTAGCCTTTTTACCATTTTCAAAAATTCGCGCCCGATTGCCGCGACAATCACAAATGAAAAAAGAAAATATTTATTTTTTATATTTTGTTCTTATTTTTTTGGTTGTACCTTTTTGACGTGATAACGTCTTCGATGAACACCATACTGCACTTACAAAAAAGTGTGACGTCACGCTCACGTTACAGGAATTAACATGACCGTTATTGACAAGGTAACCATAGCAACGTATTATCGTTGCTATGGTTACCATCAATGTTTTCATAATACGTTATCACGTAAAATTATCGTCCATAAACCAACTTTACAGACAACCATTTTTTTATTTGATTTTGTAGTGTTCTTTGCTACTAAAATAATAAAACGTTTTTCTATTCTGTTCCGCTCCGTTTCAATCTGTTGCGTTCTATTAAGAGGAAAGGGTACCGGAAACTTTTTCCATACAAACTATTACAAACGTAATAGTTTGTTTTCTCTCTGGATAATGACACTAGAGCAAATATTTTTGGTGCATAAAACTTATAACTGCCATGACCATTCCCCTATTTTTCGTTTTTTTAATTTTTTAATTTTAATTTCTATGATAATTAGAAAATGAAAAAAAAAAACAAAACATAGGGGCATAGTCATGGCAGTTATAGGTTTTATGGTACAAACATAATTGAGCTAGAGTCATTATCCAGGGAGGAAACAATCGACTACGTTTGTATGGAGAGACCGCAGGTACCCTTTCACCTTAATATCATTGTCTAACAAACTGATGGCAACGCAGAGCCTAAATCGCTAGAACTAACTTGGAAATTTATCTTTAGGTATACATACATCATCGCGTTGGTCGTTTGTATCACCCGACCAGTACGTTGTGCAGAGCTTTCTCTAGATCGTGGAGTAATGAATGCGTCGGACAAGCATCATCTATTCATGCGAGGCCTTTATTGCGAGCGGCATTCAGAACAAACGAAATGGGAACGGAGGCGTGTGGTACGTGAGCTCCAACTTATAATAGCACTGCAATATTACGTTGAAAATATTTTGCTTTGACTACTTGTACAATATGGGTCATAAGTAAATGATCAGTTTGCTACAATAATACCGTTTATTGGTCGTGGTCCGACTGCCGGAGTTCTATCAATCGAACCACGGGCAAATAAAACTGTCCGTGGTTCTATCAATCGAACCATCGTTTTAATAATATTAAATTCTATTGGCAGTGGTTCTATCAATCGGACTATCCTATAAATAATATCAACTTGTATTGGTAATAGTTCTACTGGAAGAGTAGGACTAAGATAATTATTTTCAACTACTTTTCATTATTTAGTAAACTAGAATAGAATTTCCAAGGAAAACATAAGACGATCGAAAATAATAAACAAAAGACGGTCGTAACGGAAACAAACGACGATCGAAAAAATAAACAAATGAAGATCAGAAAACAAATTAATTTGAATAACGGCGACAAATGGCAAGTAACTGTCAAAATGACAGACGTCAAAGTGACAGCTGTCAAACTTAAAACTGCTCTAACTCAGATGTCTGTTTGTTTTAGATAATCCAGCTGCATAAATCACCGACCAATCTTCTTGTTACCGGCCAATCTCCATCGTTAATTTCTTTAGTCACTGGACATTGGCGGAATTGCAACGCAATGTGGGCAGAATCGCCATAATCAAGAATTAAATTGAACTATTGATCCCAGACTGACGATCTCTATAGTGCCATCAACAAGTATTGGAGTTACGACCTTTTTTTTATCAGATGTTACACACAAACTTAAATACTTACTTGAATTATAAGTAGTCAGTGTGATTATTATTTTCAACATGTTAGCTATGTCTTTAGTTCGCCGAGTGGTATAAGCCGCCACCCGCTACACCAACAGACGTGGGTTCGATCTACAGGTTACGTTGTTATAATGTTCAAAAAGTGCTGCACAGGATTGTAAACGTTACGGTGGGTAGAGACTTTTGACCGTGGATTGTACTTGTATACTGACTGTTTCCGCAACTAGACCTTTGTAGTTGGGTGCTTTTTGTGTGAGGATGGCGTAGTATTTAGGTCTTCATGCTAGCCAGACAGAGGAAATAACTTGTCAATACTTCTGGAACCAACTAAGTCGCGGGTTCATCACGATATTTTACTTCACCATAAGTGCAATGTCAATTAGTGCACATTTTCTCTTAAGAAAAATCTTGAAAAATTTATTGGTGCTTTAACAGCGTGAGTCCCGATTTCGTATGTGGGTCACAATCATAATGACCTTTTTACTGAAAGACAGTTTCAGTTAAATGACATGAAAGCAGAGTACCTAGATAGCGGGAAGACCATTTAACTATTTTACAAAACAGTCTACCCAATTTCGTCCATGTAACTACAATTTTGTTTCAATGAAAAAGGTGTCGCAGGTTTAAGTGAAGAATCTACGTGACAACAACTTCCCCCTTTTTTGAAGTCGGTTAAAAATGATAAACTTAAACGTCATAGATCTAAAACCCAAACGACACTCCTATCCTACTGCGTAGGTAGTACTGGCGGAAATTAAACTTATGTGACGTTAGAGCCTTCCACTTTTCATGATACTACATCTGGTGGCATTTGTGGAAGAGCTGACCTGATTCTACCCCTGACAAACCTCACGTAAAAAGGACCTAAGAGGTCTACACAGAAAAAAAGGTTTCTTGAAGCAATATAATCCTTTCCCTAAAAATAGACGCTGAAGAGAATAATTTATTGGTTTTAGTAAAAAGTCTTATACAATTTTCTTAATTTAAAAACTACTTAGGTTAAATTAGGAAGACTGATTATTATTTTCAAGAAAATTTACTAAAAACAAGAAAGTATTCTCTAGCGTCTATACGGGTTAGTGCCGGAACGACCCTATCCCCGAGGGACCCGTCCCTGATAATCACACTTTGATTACATTTTTTAAAATTACATTTTCTATTATTTTCAACTTGTAACGTTAACATTACAAATATGACAGTGATGTTAATTTAATTATTTTACGAAGAGCATAATTTCTTTAGAAAGGACTATTTATCGAAAACTGTTTTCCGTGTATTTTCAGATACAAGTACAAATCCAACACAAACGATTAATATAAACGGTAAATATCAATGAAACACGATACTAATCGTTAAAATAATTTCATTTCCCAACGAATAATTTGTATGACAGAAAATTTTAACGCTAACTGCTACGTGAAACACATTTCAAAGTGTCGTTACCATAGCGAATGCAATTAAACTTTGTAGGCAATACCTGTAAGTATTAGAACTCAATGTATTGGAATTTGCATAAACGTTTTACAGTCTGAAGCAGACTCGTTGAGGAATAAAGTTCTGCTACTAATAGTAACGGTAAGTAGCAAGTAGGTCGATCTAAGGAAATGTTATAGTCAGTAGCGAAGCGTAGGGGGAGGGGGACCGCCCCGTGCGCCAACATACGGAGGGCGGCAAAATTGGGAATAAAAGTTTTATGCGGTCACTGGCGGTCAGACAGACAATTAATTTTTGAAGAAATTAGCTTGCCCTCCAATACAGTTGTTGCAAATCACTACGCATCTTTACATTGTTTTGAAATAAATATTTTTCGCTTATCTTTACGTTTTTACTCACAAACACCAACATTATTGTTTTTATGACGTTAAAAGGGCGGCAAATTGATAACATTATTATTTTTATGACGTTAAAGGGGCGGCAAATTATCAACATTATTATTTTTATGGCGTTAAAGGGGCGGCAAATTATCAACATTATTATTTTTATGGCGTTAAAGGGGCGGCAAATTGATAACATTATTATTTTTATGACGTTAAAAGGGCGGCAAATTATCAACATTATTATTTTTATGACGTTAAAGGGGCGGCAAATTATCAACATTATTATTTTTATGACGTTAAAAGGGCGGCAAATTATCAACATTATTATTTTATGACGTTAAAAGGGCGGCAAATTGATAACATTATTATTTTTATGACGTTAACGGGGCGGCAAATTATCAACATTATTATTTTATGACGTTAAAAGGGCGGCAAATTATCAACATTATTATTTTTATGACGTTAAAGGGGCGGCAAATTATCAACATTATTATTTTATGACGTTAAAAGGGCGGCAAATTGATAACATTATTATTTTTATGACGTTAAAAGGGCGGCAAATTATCAACATTATTATTTTTATGACGTTAAAAGGGCGGCACATTATGCCTTTGCCCCGGGCGACAGTGACCCACGCTACGCCACTGGTTAAAGTTAAGTTAGGCCAACTGTTTACAGACTCAGACTTTCATCATAAAATACTGGTAAACTATGATTTTATTAATGGAAAATGTTCTGGAAAAGGTAGATATTGTGAATTCAATATAATTAAACAGATGTTCCACAAGACGCAAACGTTTACCATTTCGCATGAACAATTAATTTACTATCGTTTATTTATTTACTAGCTCCTACCCGCGGCTTTGCTCGCACACAATTACTTAAGAACTGTACTTTCTTTCAGGTAAAAATTCTTCCTTAGTATTGTGTCTTACTGTCACAATCCATTATGTACTATACTTGCTATCATCTGTTAACACCTCACCTGGGTGTCATTTCTATTAATTTTACGTCTCAATAAACAAAGGCAAGCTCGACGTATAACAACAGAATAACCATCTGTTAACACAAACCCGAGACGGTGATAGAAGCAAGTGAAGTTATGTAATAGATTCTGGCAATTTTTTTTATAAGAGTCTTCAATAAACGTAGAATGTGACTCCACTAAAAACTCCTTATTATATGGGTAAAACTTATTATTATTAACGTACGCGGAATTTCGTAGCGCTAAAGAAAAATAACTAAACATACAGGTGAAAAACATAACCCTCCCGTTTGGCTTCGCCGTAGTCGGGTAAAAAAATTAAAGTAGAAAGTAGTTTTCATATTAAAGAATAAATTAACTTCTCAGATATTAATTTCCGAATATTTATACCTACCTGCCTACTTACTACCTTTTTTAAGAGAAAATGATTCGTCAAGGCATCGCTGAAACTAAAAGAGCTACGAGTCTGTAAATTTTTCTGAAATTTTTTGGAAATTCAACCTCAGAAGAGGTGAAAAAAAGCTGATAAAGTTTGCAGTTTGTAGTAACTATTATGAATTCTGTGTTTAAAGGAAACCAATCTATTTTGAAGAGTCACTAAACCTCGCTAGTCTATCTTCGATATAAATAAAAAATTAAGTACATAGCTTCCAAACTACTGCACCACATTGGTTAATTATTTTTGTGTTTGTTATTGCAGGACAAGGTTTATTTAAAAAATGCAAAACAAATCGAACGTGAGTGAAGCCGCGGTGCGCAACTGTATTTTGTAAGTATAACTAGATGTCCCGGCAAACCGGGAAAAATAAAAGAAAAAAAAATTATTTTCATACTTAACGAATATACACAAAAAATAGATACAAATTGGTTCAGCCGTTTAGGTGGAAATTGGTAACCAACATCGCGACACGAGAATTTTATATTATACTAGCTGCGCTCCGCGGTTTCACCCGCGTAAGTCCCGATCCCGTGGGAATATCAAAATGAAAAATAGCCTTCCTCGATAATGACTATCCAAGGAAAAAAGAATTTTTCAATTCGAACCAGTAGTTCCTGAGATTAGGGCATTCAGACAAAGAAACAAACTCTTCAGCTTTTTAATATTAGTAAAGATAGGGATTACCTATTGTTTCTTCACTTCACTATCACTACATAGTATAAAACAAAGTCGCTTTCTCTGTCCCTATTTCCCTATGTATGCTTAAATCTTTAAAACTACGCGACGGATTTTGATGCGGTTTTTTTAATAGATAGAGTGATTCAAGAGGAAGGTTTATATGTATAATACATGTATAATATAGCCGTGCGAAGCCGGGGCGGGTCGCTAGTATCCACTAATTTATTCTCATAATAAAGATCGCAATATTTATTCTTTCTTTTGATGTAAACATAGAATGTCCAACCTACTTCTAGGTAATTTCACGTGACAATGGAACGTTCTGAAGACTCAAGGGGCTAGCAATTTAACACTTCTAGGTATCCCCAAGAGAGCACTCGTACTAAAACAAAACGTCGCCTAGCGTTATGTGGCCCTATTTCATGTTAGAACTATTTTTCTATCCGAAGTTATCGAAGACACTTTTTAAATAGAATAGAATAGAAAATCATTTATTTGGACGAGCACACGACAAAACATATTTAGAACAGTTGGAGAGTAGTTGACAAAACAAAACATTAGAATGCATATACGTAAATAAGAAACAATAAAATAACATAAAAAAAACAGGAAATAAAAAGAATAAAAGGTGCAAAAAGTATAAGATAGAATGACAATTTCAGAGAATAAAGTAGAAAGAAAAAATAAATAAACAAAAAAGTATTAAGTATAAAGTATTTTGACGTGATAACGTCTAATAAATTGATGGAACACCTGCATTCACACAAAAGTGTCATGTTACCGGAACATGACGCGTCTAGTCCCCGAAGTGTGACGTCATGGTAACATGAGACTATTTAATAATAATATCGCTCATCTGGGCTTGTGTTATGGTGACGAGTGACGAATAGAAGACTTATTTAAAGAAAAAAAGAAAAAAGAGGAAAGAACCATTTGTTTTTTTTTTATTTATTTAAGAAATCGGTGAGGTGCTACTTTCATGGCACCTTAACTTTTTAACCGACTTCAAAAAAGGAGGAGGTTCTCATCTACAACTTTGGGAAATTCAATTTTTTTTTTTCTAAAATTTGAGATTATTTTACTCGAAAATCGGCTATTACGTACCTGAAGAGGTCATTGACCTTAAGTTTATACAATTTTTTTAAGTTTTATCGACTTTTCTAAGTTTGAATGGCCTATATTTAAAGAGATTTCGTAGTTTTTATTGCATAGGAATCAAAGAGACAGATAGACATTTATACAAAAAAAACTGTGTATTCTTGTTCTACTGTTTTTTAGGGTTCCGTATCAAAAGGCAAAAACGGAACCCTTATAGGATCACTTTGTTGTCTGTCAGTCTGTCTGTCTGTCAAGACCCTTTTTTCTAAGATCGCTAGACTCGATTTGTTTTTAATTTTCTTGTAAGTAGGTACCGACGTTTTATCCTTTCTTCTTTAAATACCTAATAGAATAAGATGTAGAAAAGACAAAAGTATCTTATTTATGATTTATATTCACAAATCAAATTGATTACTTTGTCACAATTGCTTTTTCTCGATTCATTTAATTTTCACTAATTTCATTATTTTAACTATTTAAATTCATTTTTAAACTTAAATTCTATTAATTAAATCTTTAACTCTTTATTAAATTATTTTGTAAACAAACATTTGTCATTACGACATGACAGTGACAGATAACCTTACAAAAATCAATAATTATCTTCCTGTCATTGTCTTATTTTACCCTGTTCCGTTTGTTTACGTTCTATTGGCCGGTTATTAGCCTGGACCATTCATAATATTATTATGGCAACTTATTTTATTTAAATATTTTTTACTAATGGCATCAAGTGTAGAATCAGTAGCCAATAAACGGCGATCTTGATAGCCAATCAATGAAGCTTCTGTTAGGGTGGTGGTTCCCTTGGTGAGAACCCCAAGTCCATATATAAAGGTCAGCTGATCATTGCTCCTTCCTTTTGGACATTATAATTTATTATAACTACATTATCTTTACGTCTCTGCGTCCCACGCCCGCCGCGAGCCGGCGCGGCGTGGACATGTTTAAATATCTTGTAAGAAGTTCATTTTAATAATGGTGAGTTTCCAACAGCCTTCTTTCTACTTTCTACTTTATTTGTGTAAAGCTGATCTGCCTTTGCCTTTTTTTTTTACGACTGCAAATTATTATTTCCTACTCGGCCTTCCCTTGTCTCTGTCTCCATTCTGACGGCATTGGCAGAACAGCTGGATTTTTCCACTGTTCATATAGCTGCATCACGTTCTTTCCAGGACTTCTTACGGTACTCTCATTTCTGAGCGCCGTCCACGTGGACCCTCGTCACCACCTGCGCACACTCCGGAGCTACCGATTCTTCGGGCCGGATGGACCTGAAGCCTGGAACGTGATCAGCGACCCAGACGCCATGTCGTCACACGTACACCGGATTGACGAACGAGGAGAGTGCCGATTAGTGTTTTTCTACTTGCCACAATGCCAGGCAGTGCAAATCTTTTGTAGGCAAATATATGTATTAAACTTCCTTCGTTTAATTATATTTACCCACGCCCTATCTAGCTATCTCTCGCTCTTCTAGCCGATCTATTGTCTGTTAATTTCTAATTTGAAACGCACTAAATTCATTCCCCCTATCAAATACCAAGCGTTTCAACTTGTTTACACTATACCCTTAGGGCTTGAGCTCCGGAATTCCAGTTTTAACAAAATTCCGAAATTCCGACTTATTTCAGTATCGTTTGTAATACCGGAATTGGTGAGAGCAAAACCGGAATTTCGATATCGTTTGTTTGGAGTCGAAAAGGCAGTTTTCTAAGACGGCGGCCATAGAGGACAATGCTTCAAGTATTTAAAAACAATACCGCCTACTAGTGTCGAGGCTGAACGCGACTTTTCTCCAGTTTCTTACATTTGTTATGGTGTAAGAAGTTTTCTAACAGACTACAGCTTGAACGCACTGACTTTTTTGAAATTTCACATCCAACAAAAGTTCTAGAATTCTAGATGATAGATTCCTTAATTTTTAATTATACCTAAACATTAATCATCATCATTATCAATGGATTTATTATTTCTCCCCCTTCATTTCGATAACATCAGTTATTCAATAAATATTATGCATTTTGTATACCTATTCCCCCTTATGCCAAAACGAGGTTTAAGGATAGTCCGAGATGCAGATTTAAACCTTAGATTTAAAAAATAAATAAATAAAATAAATATTTCAGGACATATTACACATCGCCATCCAGCCCCAAGCTAAGCAACTTAATGCTTGTGTTATGGGTGCCAGATAACGGATAAACTACTTATATACTTTTTTTTTTTTTTTTTGTAAATATATACATATTATACATATAGGAAACACCCAGAACCAGAAACAAGAATTTATGGTCAGCATAAATACTTGTTCCCGGCGGGAATCGAACCCGCAACCTTCTGCGTCGCAGTCGGGTGTTCGCCCGACGCGCCACAGAGGTCGTCAGAGATTTAGACACAGATTTACTCGTGAACTATAGTCTAAACAATATCCCTATGGATTATATAGGGAACTATAGTCTAAACACTGTCCCTAAAGATTATTTAAAGATAGTGTTTAGACTATAGTTCACGAGTAAATCTGTATTTAAATCTAAGGTTTAAATCCACATCTCGGACTATCTTTAAACCTCGTTTTGGAATAAGGGGGTTAAAGTTTAAAGGAAGCAATAATTACGGAACTGGATAGATCAATACTGAAACTTAATTCAGGAATTAAAAAAAAAGACCGATATTCAAGCCCTAATATCCATGCGATTTTCATTATTTGTAAGTATGCTAATCCTGCACTAGATAACCAACCCAGGCCGCCCAATTAATAAAACTATTCAACTGTCCATCACTAGATATCATAATTAACTGACACAGTGTCAAACTGATTAAATAATATCAACTTTGTGGTTATTGAAATATAATTTAAAGAACATGGGCAGTTTTCCATACATGGTTTTCTTTTATATAAAACTTTGGCGTCTTGATGTAAAAAAAATACTAAAACATTCTACACAAGTCCTAGAATACATATAACAACCTAAATTCTCCGTAGGAACTGCCGTTAAAAAGATAATAAAAAAACAAAATCGCAATGAAACACAAACAACCTCAGCAAACAACACGCTCGGCGGCGCCGGAGTCGCATGTCATTCGTCCGTCACTTGAGTTTAGTGTTGCCATAATTTCAATTTATTTTCTACTGCTAAAATATCTTAGTTCATTATTTTGTATTTTCATTATCTTTCATTCATTATAATTAGTTATTATAAGTACATAATGCACAATAATTAAAAATATAAATACATATCCATAGAGAAAAAAATGTGTCATTAAATATTTATAACTTCTTAAATAGAAGTAATGCTCTAGCACTGGTATTACCGAAATGTAAATTGAGTGGAACGGAAGTACCAAGTAATCGTGTTTATACTAATCAATATGATTTTATAAACGGTGGTTATATAGAATAAATAATTAGCGCCAAAAAACATTATATAATTAATTAAACACCATGGTTGTACTCAAATTTTAAGACGCCAAAAGTTTTGAGACAATAATTCGCCCTTGTTCTTTAGATTCCTCGTTAAATAATCTACACTTGATATAATAAAGCTGAAGAGTTTTGTTGTTTGTTTGAACGCGCTTATTTTAGGAACCACTGGTTCGAATTGAAAAAATATTTTTGTTTTGGATAGTCCATTTGTCGAGGAAGGCTATACGCTATTTTATATGCTGGCTTGAATGCAGTGCGACACTGGACTGCAGTACACAAGTGGTCTAGAGTCGCACTATTAATCATAAAGATCGACCCAATTAATTAAATATCTTGTATTTCTATGTGTTTTACTAACTTCTATTTTATAAGTTATACTAACAATACTATGGTTTTAAAAGTCTGAAATAGACCTCTCCCAAACCCAAGATTTAACGGTTTTTTTTTTCGCCGTTGATAACTGCATTCTGCGCATCTCGCGCGCATCTAGATGCAATTTCGCGAATAATTCGCAAGTCAGCGAAATACCTATCAAAATTGATTTAGACTACCTATCTTATTTCCGTAAACACCACTAGCTAGCTAGATAATTTACCTATCCGATAGTGTATTGTAAATAGATATTTACGACTACGCAGCATATTTTCAATTATATTTAGCTAAATTTGTACGGAAATTGCATAAAAAATGCATGAAAATCGGAAAAACTTTCCATCATGAATGCAATAAAAATACAACGAAATTCACGTATCTGATTACGTAAATCGCTTGATCGTATCCCAAACACTACAAAACATATGATACAACAATAAAATTACCTATAATTTCACAATTTTACACTTCCACAAACATAAACAATCAGCCATAAAAAATCACTTAGAAAAAATGGCGACCTGTCATTTATTACTCATTTTCGTCAGTTTTTTGTTTCGACGTCAAGTCTTTTGAGTATTGTAAGCCATAGAGAATTTCAATGTGCTATTTACGGTAATACATTGTTCATAGGATTAAAGACTTTATTTTCATAGAAATAAAGGTTATAGTCGCGTGAAAACGCTGGTCCCCATATGGGGACTGCGCCATTTGACGGAAGTTTGACTTTTTTAAAGGCTGGTCCCCATATGGGGACTGCGCCTCTAAAAAGGTTAAATGAATTGAATATTTCGATATTCCCACGGGATCGTGAGTTACGCGGGCGAAACCACGGAGCGCTGCTAGTTAGTTAAATATGTTTAAGAACAATATGACTTAAGGCGCCCTCAATTAAGGCAAAATACAGGGTAGCCGGTAAACGATTGGCTAAATTGACAGGTGTCACGGGCGAACCTTTTTCTTACCTTTTCGTCTTTGTTTCGTTACAAATGACTGACCTTTTTCACGTAAAATATCTTAACGCATAGGTTTTGACACGGAGACGGTCCCTTTTTCTATCATATCAGTCAACGGCAGGTCATGATCAGCTCAGTGGTCTGTAAAATTAGATGATACACTTTAGCTTAGCACACTGTTGGGTTCCATTGCGCGATTCTATTAAATTTTGGATGATATTTTCTTTATAGTGATTTCGGATTTTTCTCATTTTTTTCTATGTCACGGATTTGCTTATGAAGCTCATTTTTAGGGTGAAATATAAACTAAACTACAGTTAGGTTTAATTAATCCGGCATTTCGATAATCTGGCACCCTCTTCAAGCTTTTGACCAGGGCTGTTCTTTACTCTTGTGACCAGGGTTCCCTACGTCACCGTTCGCGACCCAAACAGCAAAGAATTAAAAAATTGATATCTTCGAAATGTAACACCTTTCAGACATAATAACGACCATTATGTATTTCTATCTTTAATATATCTATTCTTATTTCTTTTTCTTTCTAATAAATAAAAATGAATTCCTATTTTCCTTGGTCACGCACGGCATTACGGGTTAAAGGCTGGACCAGTTTCGCTAATTCTTTTTTTTTGTTGTGTTTGTTATTGTCAGGAGAAGGTTCTTATGAAAGAAAAAAGATAAGAAAGTTACGCAGAAAACTATTTTAGCGCAGCTAGTTTTTATACAGGGTTATTGGAAATTATACTAGCAAGCCGTTAAGGGCTACTTCTGTGCACCTTGACAAACAACTTTTGTTCTACGACTTTTGGAAATTCGAACATTTTTTCGAAAATTTTGAGGTTAGGTTTACCTGAAAATCTGCTGTTCCTTACACGGAGAAGTCATTAACCTTAAAATTTTACTTATTTATTAAGTTTTATCTACTGCTCTTAGTCTGAATGACCTTTGTTTTCAAAAATCAGCTGTTTTTCTAATTTACGTAACCTCAAAATTTTCATTTTTTTTTTCGAATTTCCAAAAGTCGTAGAACAAAAGTTGTTTGTTTAGATGCACAGAAGTAGCCCTCAACGGCTTGCTAGTATAATTTCCAATAACCCTGTATAAAATCTCTTATTCTGGCACCTCCTCGGTTTTTAATAGTGCCAGATAAGAGAGACTCCACTGTATTTGTCAAACAGATTTACTCACACATTACCACCCACATCATTTACAGAGCTCTAATATTAATGGACACATTACGTCCGCGAACGGAACTGCGAGCTAAAGCCTCTGAATATCCCCAAGTAGGTAAACACCTACGTCAACATGACCTGTAAGTAGGTAGGTCTAAATAAGTGTATAGCCAAGTAGGTAAATCTTCATAAAAAGAACCCGAACGGAAATGGAATCGGCTAAATTGGGGATCAGCGTCGAAATGGTGCCTGTTGTTTAAAAATAAGCGACTAAATACGTGTCTGGAAAAATAAAGTAAGTAATTCTCATTTTGTATAGCCCAGTTCTTTTGAATTTCTTTCGGTTTTTAGCACTTACTGTATTAATTTGTTTTGTGACTTTCTCGTTAAAAGAGAGTTTTATTACGCCAGAAAATTTAACGATTGGTAGGTACAGATCGGTATGCCCAACTGAAACTGGTTGAAAATATGGTGATACACTGTTAACTGACGATATTTTGTTATCAGCTTAAGTATTTCAATTTATGTTTTCTTATGATGATAACCACCCCATAGCTGACGACCCAGTTGGCACAATGGTCACCATGCCGGACTGCCAACACAGGGTTGCAGGTTCGATTCCCACCTCAGACAAGTATTTATGCTTGTCTGTGGTCTGGTTGTTTCTATGTATTATAAGTATATACCTATTTACAAAAGAAAAGTATAGGTATAAGTAGTATATCCGTTGTCTAGCACCCATAACACAAGTGTAGTTACTTTGCTTGGGGCTAGATGGCGATGTGTGGAATGTCCTGCAATATTTATTTATTTATTATTTTTAGCTTTTTTTACCAACTTAGAGCCGCAGTTGTCCCGAATAGCCCCCGAAGTCAAGAATAATCGTAGATAGATAGATCTATTTTCCTATAATTAAATCAGAAAGGTTCCATCAACCGCTTACTTTCTCTACGCGTCGTAAATTATAACCTCATTTCTCTTCAGAGGTAACAAAAATAAAACCTGAAACCTCGTTAATTAATGGGAACAGAAGCAACAAACCCAGGCGAGGTGTGAGGTGTAAAACTACTTAAATCTAATACAAGTTGTTAGATTGTAGGCTGTTCAATTGAATGTGTCCCGAAGCCGGGTCGCAGCTTTGACACAGATGCCATATTCACCGAGCCCAATGAAAGGCTGGCCCTAGAATGGGACTGTGGGCTATAGAAATGGAGAATTCTAAAAATTACGATTTAAAGCGGTCACAAAAGGTCCTTAATTTATTAAGATTCGTAATTTAAGATCCTGAATGAGAACTAAAGAATTCCGTACATTTCAACTTTTCCGATTCTTCGACATGAATATTTGCTGCACACTTTTCTCGAAATCGGATGATTTAATTTCCAAAAAAGTTGTAACAGCCAGGTCGATATTATTATATCCACAAAAACAAGGTACGTACGTTGTAAAAAAAATGCGATAATGTTTTTATATTTTATTTTTGTTGTTTCCTTAGCTTAGTGTAATATGGGTCAAACCTGATATCTCTACATATAATAAATTCGAAGTTTTGGAAGTAAGCGTTCTACGTCCATAATGATCTTAGCACTATAGAATTCGCTAACCTTATATAGCTCCGGTAGAAAAAAATCTTGCATGCGCGATTCAGGTTTTCTTAAATTTAGAAAATCACAAATTAGTTGATTATTCTTTTTGTTCTGCTTAAAAATTTTGTACACTTATGTATTTTAAGAATACATAGCAATATACACATTTTTTTAACTAAAAAATAAAGTAATTAATTTAATAAGATATTTTTTTTAATTTCAAGTAACTAGCGCCATCTCTTCGTTTTCGCGAAACTACCATTCATCTCAGAAAATGTTGATTTGGTTTGTTTACCTTTGTTTGTGCAGTCTAATTTCGGGAACTAGGAAACAGATTTTAACATAATCTTCACGAATGTGTTCAGAAAATATCAGAAGAGGTTTAGGTATTTCAAGTAGATTTATGTTACTAATTAAAATTTGATATTTCTTGGCGTAAAAAATAAACCATAATATTTTTGCATGAAAACGTACAGAACGTAGGGATGATGTCAAAATTGTCATTTTGACATACGGAAAGAAGCATCTAGCGCCATCTCTTTTTTATTTATAATTTTATTATGGCTTCGCATTACCACTATCGTGCATATAGCCAGTGTCGCGGTCAAAGAAAATTAAATCTAATGCAGGAGCGTTTTTTGAATTTGGAACATTACAACGCTCCAGCAATTTTGTATGAACATGTGTTTGAAGCGGCGTGCTGGGGTTATTAAAAACTTAAATACTCTTTGATTGGAACTCTTTTATCAAAGTACTAGCGACCCGCCCCGGCTTTGCACGGCTATTATGCAGTATCTCTTCTCTTATACATATAAAATGCTTTGTCCTGAATGACTGACTGACGGATCAACGCACAGCCTAAACCGCTGATCGTAGAGATCTGAAACTTGGAGGGTGTGTTCTTTGTATGACGTAGGCAGCCGATAAGAAAGGATTTTCCGAAATTCTACCCCTAAGAGGGTGAAAAAGGGGGACGAAGTTTGTATGGGACAACGTGATTCCTTGGTCCAATCTACTTCAAATTTTGCATAAACATTCTTTAACAGAATTGATGAAACACGTGTTTCGTATTTTATTAAAATTCATCCTCTAGCGGGATTAAAAAGGGGTAGGAAGTTATTTTGGGGGTGATTTCCTCCGAAGTTGATATCAATACTCCTTTTAACTTACCTACATTGTATTTTGACACATGTTTGAAAACACAATCCGATTTTATTCAAAAGAGGTTGTACTTTTAGAACACGGCCTCATAGGAACGTAGTATTCGAAATTTAAAATGGTGAGGACTAGAACCACATGAGTAGAGATGACCAGAGACTAAGGTTGTTCGGAGCTGTCAAAATGAATACGTAATTGTGACGTAATCATGTAGGGTTGGCACAGGTGGATTAATAAAAAAAACTTGAAAGTTGTCAAGGCACACCCGGATAGAACGAAGTTCCTTTCGATTAATTAGTTAGGGAGTTGTAATTAATTAAAGTTTTTCGTTTTTTATATCCACTTTTTTTTTGTAAATAATCGTCGCGACACCACACTGTTCAATGCAAAATAGAAAGACGAAACGAAAATAACTAGCTTGCTTTCTATGCAAAACGTGTCGTTACATCTTTTGGTCTTAATTTTTACCGTCTCTTTTTTCGCAACGCGAGATAAGGAACTTCACTCCAAAAAAATGTGTAAACTAAGTATCAGTGTCTTTTATTATGGGCGTTTATTTTAACGCGGTAACAATGTAATCTGAATTGATGATTAATCTATACTTACTAATATTATAAAGCTGAAGAGTTTGTTTGTTTGTTTGAACTCAGGAACTACTGGTTCGAATTGAAAAAATATTTTTGTGTTGGTCAGTCCATTTTTCTAGAAGGCTACTTTTTATTTTAATATTTCCACGGGATCGAGACTTACGCGAGTAAAACCGCGGGGTGCAGCTAGTAAACAATATTTTTCATCAATATTTTAACAAAACTAGGTACTTAATTGACCCAGCATTTGTTGCCTTCTGTAAATCATCTTTTATTATTGACTCGTGACACATTCCACACAAATTCGAGTTACATCGTGGGCTAGACGTTTATAAGGTTCATTAGTATTTATCAAATACCGTGGTATTTACTGATCGTGTAAGCTAGTGTATGATGTCAGAATTTACAATGACGTCTTGCCTGTTATTCCATCGATTGACTTTTACTTTGAATTAAACGCTAGACCTTTGCCTTATTACTATGCACTATAGTAGGCAAAGACCTTTAACTAAGACTTTAAGGGATAACGTCTTCTGTAGGTATCTACATTAATACATCAGGATTATGCCAGCCCATAAACCTAGATGATTCTTAGCAATTTTGATTGAAAGGTAAGAAAAAGTCAACCACGCTTGGATTTAGCTCCTTAGTATCACTATCATTTCACTATCACTACATAGTATAAAACAAAGTCGCTTTCTCTGTCCCTATATCCCGTGCTTAAATCTTTAAAACTACGCAACGGATTTTGATGCGGTTTTATTATAATAAATAGAGTGATTCAAGAGAAAGGTTTATATGTATAAAATACATGCATAATATAGCCGTTCGAAGCTGGGACGGGTTGCTAGTATTAAATATTTTGCAAAAATTGACAACTTAAAATGGGTTACGCTGTCAGGTCGTCTATACGCTAGTATATACTACTGTGGTCCAGCTGATGGGTATTATTGAAAGTCTCAGAAAAATACACAAACTACCAACCATGTTTTACCGTATAGGTTAAAATACTCCAATTTCCTAGCTCCACACAGTGAATCGCAACGGCAGCGCCACTTCAGTTCGAGATGCCTAGTTCTTTTGATTACGGGTCTATTCCGCCACGCCGCCGCGGCCTACTTGTAGTGACAAAGAGCTTAAACAATTATTTGACAGTCGCTATTATTGTAATCCCAAGTCTACTGAGCAGTGTTTGTGACATCTTTTTTCTTGATTATCTTGTTTGTTGCAAAATGCTTTCGATCCGACACGTGAATAAACTAAGCAGGTGTAATACAAAGAGTTCCTATAAGGCGCGTCAAAGGCAGTAAAACCCCGTTTTTCCTCTTAGGTAGGTATTAGTAGGTAACCCCTAGGACATTACCAAAAAAGCAGATATAAAGCATGAAAATAAAATGATTTAATTTAAAGTTCAGGAAAATTACTGTAATGAACTGTAAATTAAAAGAATTACCAAGATGTGGCAACACTTTTATTGGTTGCCCTTAAGTAAATTTAATATTGGTGTTTTGACAATAATTAGAAAAAGTCTGGGTGAGTAATTTTTAAAGTAATAAAAATCCTTATTTTTTCTCAATATGTCTTTTGCTAAGGTCTGTGTTTACTTTCATGTATCTATTATTGGCCTTTTACATCCAATCATACAGCCCTGGCAACCTTTTAATCTATGCCATCAGGGTGCTGCAGTGCCTGAAGGCCCCTCTGTACATGATGGCCCAGCACTGTATCAGTGTGATGGGCATGCGGTGGTTGAAACAAGGTTGAAACGCAACCATTCCCCAAGGCCACGTTCAGCCATCGTTGCCCACTTCCTTTGATGTCCGAACGAAAAACCGACACCGTGGCCATCCAGTCGCCGTCCCACGAACCATAAGCCACTACGCCCTCTTCATGCTCGCCTATATTAGTGGGCCAGCATGATGGCCCATCATGTAGAGGGGCCATAACACATATTGTATTAGATGGTGTAGGTTCGGCCAGCTCCTATCAACTTCACAACAACACAACAACCAACCAGTATTTTCATAAGTGTTACCTATATCATCATATAGTTAAAACACGCTTTTATGAAATTCAATTTTTTCTGCTTACATGAAACGAGCTATCCGTAAAATCTGCGTCAACGATCTCCCTTCGCTATTTGATTACGGGATGAATAATTTTTACATATTTTACTTTTTTGGGAAGGATTTTGTTGTCAGTTTTGCTTTTGTATTTAATCCAAAGGGAACCCAGCCATTTCTATGAATAGAGAGATGGATACTTCTCATTTTATTCTTAAATTCAGTGAGACATAATATAGTACCTTGTTTACCCGACTGCAAGGAAAGTGTTATGTTTTTGCGCCTATCTTTGTTTGTTTGTTTGTTTGTTTGTATTATTATATATTCCATCATATCTTCTAAACCACTGGCTGGATTTCTTTAATTAGTTATATAAGTTTCTGTAGTGATGTATATATTTTGTAGTCAGTTTCTTTTTGTGATAAGTCTTGAAAAAAATCCCTGATATAAAAAAAACACCTCAACAGTTTGGCCTAGGGCCTACCTAGCCTAATAGCTCAATTTACAGCGTCTTATTTATTGGTGGCTAATAAGTCGATCAAACTATCGGCAGATTAAAGTCATTAAGCTGGAAGAAAGTTGATGATCATTTTTATTTTCGAAACATAGTAACTGCCCTTTCTTCTGGGACCAACCAAATTATCTATATTACCTAATTGTGACATGTAATTACTTTTTCACACGATCAAATGTTTCTGAAATTGAGATATTACACGCAATGAAATAGAGGTGTAACTATTTTCATGGAATTTTAGCTATTCATTGTTTTACGTTACTTTAAGAGCACTTACCCAAGCATTATCTTATAACTCCTCAAATGATAGTAATAAAAAAGGAGTTAAAATATTATTTCATACTTTTGTGGTGTTCAAAATTTTTTCTAATTTTTAAAAAGCGTAGGTACATTTATGACACATGTCCATTTTCGTTTTGGTAGCTACAATAGGCACCTAAATAATAATATTTATTTGTATCAGTATCTGTATTAATAAATCAACAATATCAATAAATATACTTGCACGGTTTTAAAGAAAAGGAAACGAACCATCACCTTCCAGATCCGGATTCCGGTGATACCCGCCCATCTCTAAGACAGCGTCAAGTCTACTCAAATTCTGGTTTTATAACAAGAAACAAACATAAAAACAAATGGTGTTATAGAATACCAAGGACGATGTAAGCGGCCCGTTTATTATCTACTAGCAGCCAGCGCTCCGCGGTTTCGTTCGTGTAAGTCCCGATCTCGTGGGAATATCGGGATAAAAAGTCTATGTCACACCCAATGAATCATGTATCCTTATACCAAGTTTCATCAAAATCGGTGCCTATTCAATTCAAACAAACAATCAAATCTTTCCTCTTTGTAATAGAGACTACCTTTTGTCGGCGACTTCGTCCGCGTAGAAGTCGAAAATAGCTCTTTTTTTTGTTAGCCTATGTCGTCCCACGCTGGGCAAAGGCCTCCCTAACAACTCTCCAAGCATTTCGGTCTTGGGCAAGGTTTATCCAGTTTACGTCAAAATAGTTCTAATAGATTTTTTTAGCACGTCTTCCACCGATTCTGTTAAAGAATGTTTACACAAAATTTGAAGTAGATTAAACCACGGAATCACGTTGTCCCATACAAAACTTTTCCCCCCTTTTTCACCCCTTTAGGAGTAGAATTTTGGTAAACCCTTTCTTATGGGATGCCTACGTCATACAAAGAACACACCCTCCAAGTTCCAAGTTTCTACGATCAGCGGTTTAGGCTGTGCGTTGATTCGTCAGTCAATAGAATAGAATAGAATAGAATTCATTTATTGTCAAACTGTGTACATGAGCCGATGATAATGCTTAAAATAGTCACAACAGTTCACCACACTGGGCATACAATATTAAAATTAAAATTATTTATAAAATTGCAAAGATTAAATTCAGTAAGTACATATTTTCATATTTTCAAAATGCATTCTCAATATCATTAATTACATTACATTTAATTATTACGTCTTTAATTGTTTAATAATATAGTTAGGCAATGTCAATGTGTAATAAATAATTAATATAACAATCAAAATAAAAATCCAAATTATAATAGTCAAATGAGTAATAAAAATATTAATAATACAGCGTCAAAATTAAAACAACATAAAATAACACCCCATGTACTTATCTAAAATTAAAATATTCGTCAAGGTTATAAAATGTTTTATCTATCAGCCAGTTTTTCAATTTAAGTTTAAATTTAGGTCCATTTAAAATTTTGATGTCAGAGGGTAGATGATTAAACACAAGAATTGCCGTTATAAAAGCACTTTTGTGAAACATCCTATTGTTGATCTTTGGAATACAGATATCATGTCTACACTTGTCACGAATGTTCTGGCGTCTATCCGATCTAATGGTAAAGTACTCTAAATTATTTTTAACAAATATACAAATTTCTAATATAAATATACCAGTCAACGTTAAAAAATATTTTTCTTTGAACACCTGTCTGAGAAATTCAGTGCTATGCATCTTATAGATGGTACGAAGGCATTTTTTTTGCAAAACGAAAACAGACTGAACATCTACTGAATTGCCCCAAAACAGAACACCATACTTTAGTAGTGGATAGACATATCCAAAGTAAGCACTGCGTGTAACACTTTCAGAGGTAACCCCAACAAGTATCGACAGCAGATAACAAGAACTTGCGATCTTTTTATTAATTCTGTCGATGTGGGCTTTCCAATTCAAATGTTCGTCGATAGTTACACCCAGAAAGTTGGTTTCATTGACTAGTTCTATTTTTGTTCCTGATTCGACAATGTTCATATCTACCAGTCGAGTTTGGTAATTTCTTAAATGCATCAGCTTAGTTTTTGAAGCATTGACTTTTAAGTTCAAAGCTTTTAACCAATTTACCAATGTCTCTAAAGTTTCATTGATGGTGTACTCAAATTCCTGTTGAGTTAGTTTTTCACCAGATATAAATATTGTGGCGTCATCTGCAAACATAACACACATATGGTTTATAGCATTTGGGAGATCATTTACATAGATCAAAAACAAAAGAGGGCCCAAAATACTACCCTGGGGTACACCTAACTTTACGTATTTATAATCAGATTGTACTTGTTCTATTGTTTTATTTTTATTATTATATGTTTCAATTATTGTGGCTTGTTTCCTGTCTGATAAATAGCTTTTAAATAATTGTAATGCGACACCCCTAACACCTAAGCTTTCCAATTGATTTAACAAAATGTTATGTACCACGGAGTCAAAAGCCTTTGACATATCTAAGAACAGGGCTACAGAGGGTACTTTCTTATTAATTCTCTCCCAAACCTCTTTGAGCAGTTTAAATATTGCTAAGGTTGTGGACTTGCCTTTCTGAAAACCAAATTGATTCCTATGAATGACATGATGCTTATTCAAAAACTTTAACAACCTATTGTATATAACCATTTCAAATATCTTAGAAAATGCTGGCAACAGAGCAATTGGTCTGTAGTTACCTATTTCTTTTCTAGAACCTTTTTTGTGAAGTGGTTTTACTTGAGTTATTTTTAAGTCTTCAGGAAAGGATCCGTTTTCAAGCATTAAATTAATTATGTAAACTAACGGTTTAACAATATATACAATACAAGCCTTAACCACCTGTCCTGGAATATTATCATAGCCAGAGCTCTTTGTGTTATTCAGATGCTTTACTATCTTAATAATTTCATAATCATTTACCGGGTCAAGGAAAATACTGCTGCTACTGGCTTTTGCCCTACGTAAGAGATCATTATGACTAGCATCAGAAACATTGTTAGCCTGATTTATGAAATAATGGTTCAGAGCTTTAGATATTTCATTTGGGTCAGATATAGTCTTATTACCATCCTCAATACACTCAGGATGGTAATAACTCACCTCAACTCACTCACTCAATCAGTCAGGACAAAGGATTTTAAATTATGTATAAATGTTAAATTTGCAAACAAAATAGGATAGGTCGGCTTTTTTGGCGGCGATTTAGGCAGTAAATGTTATAATAGTACCTAACTAAGAAAGCTAATTAAGATTATAAAGAACTGTGTTGGTTTTTGTTTTGTTTCTGATTAGTTTAAATACATAGATTTCCGGAATCTCAGCAGCCCTTATGTTCTAGATTCAGATTTTATACTATCCAGTAGCAGCCCTATTCAGTTTCTACTTAAAGCATTTCGTAGATTTATAAACCTACTAGCAGCGTTCCGCGGTTTCACCAGCGTTGTTCCCGATCCCGTGGGAATATCGGGATAAATTAAGATGTAAGCTATTCTATCTTTCAAGTTGGATCAAACTGCTCAAGGTGTGCAAATTTTATTAAAATCGGTAGTTAAATTAAGTAGTTTAGGAGTCCATCGCGCACAAGAATCAAGAATATTTATTGAAAAACTGTGTACATAAAATGTCAAATTATAGTAGGTAGGTATCAACAGTTTGTCCATCCCGGACATACAATAATGAGTTACATAAGTAACTTAATTTATACTAAATACAAAACAATATGTTGAGCTGCCATATCAAGCTCATGTATCTAGTAAAATATGTAATAAAACTAATTAATTGACTAAAATTTGAATAATAAAACGGGAAACTTAACAATCATAGGTTTTAATAATTGGAAACCTATGTGAAGTATACATCAAAATCAAAATATTCTTTAATATTATAGAAAGATTTAGAGATTAACCATTTTCTTAACCAATTACGAATAATATTTCCGTTTAGTATTTTCAAACAACGTGACACGTAATTTATATATATTAGAAGGTAGTATCTAATCTACCTATATTGATACCAGAATGCCAGCGAATTCCAAGTCCTTGTTTGTAGAGTCTATTGTTGTATAATTTCTTTGATGGTTCCCGTATTTCCCACGAAATGAGTGCGAAATTTCACAAATACTCTCAACTCTCGTACCTCGCTATTTATAATGAATTGTACGACTGGGACGTATTGTGCTGGCTGCGGTTCAATTTAGATATTAAACCATCGACGATGGTAGAGGATGTGGTAGAGGTATCTTCTTTCGAAATATTTTGTTCTATTGAAAATATTTTTTCAAAATATTTTTTTACTCTCGAAGTTTGACCCTTATTGAGTTCCGCTGTCCCCATATAATGGGAATTGACTTATAGGGGCAGCGGGCATACACCCCATAAGGGCGTGTTCAGATGACACTCGTCAACCACGCGCCCGCCACGCGCATCACCCGCGTTGACCACGCGTTGAACACGCTTTGAAATTTGTTCTAATACAATTTGAGTCTTAAGACATATCAATAGATCTCAAATTGCATTTACGCAAGGCCACCCGCTAACACCACGCGCAAGCCCCGCGCACGCCCCGCGCCCGCTTGCAGAAATGCAATTTGAGATCTATTAATGTGTCATAAGACTCAAATTATATTAGAACAAATTTCAAAGCGTGTTCAACGCGTGGTCAACGCAGGTGATGCGTGTGGCGGGCGCGTGGTCGACGTGTGTCATCTGAACACGCCCTAAGTCTGTCTATTTCTGCCTGTTACTTGTGGGGTTTTTAATATGGATATTTTGACTTTATATTAATTTTAGGTGTTCTAATACGTACATAGTTGAAGACCTGGATTAAATAGTCTATTTTTGAACCCAATATTTCCAAGGGATCTGGACATACGCTGGTGAAACCGCAGGTCGCTGCTGTAAGATATAGATAAATTAATTATTTCCAATAATATAGATGAATGTATCGTATTACCAAATTTCTTAAAAATCGGTTCAGTACTTTCGGAGCCTATTCAATACAAACAAAAAAACAAAAATCTTTCTACTTTTTTTAAAAGTAAACATTTTTTTAGCGCGGTACATATATTTTTAGATGACATAAAATCTCTGAACTCGTTACGAGACGCAATGTGACAGCTAAGTCATTATCGGCTTCAAACAGTAGGTACTATATTTTCGTCGCTCGGTAATAAGATGCGGCTTGGTGGTTTTGAGCGCTACTTAAGGTGAAAGGGTCTGCGCGCTCTCCATACAAACGTAGTCGACTATTTCCTCCCTGGATAATGACACTAGCACAAATGTTTTTGTGCCATAAAACCTATAACTGCCATGACTATGCCCCTATGTTTTGTTTTTTTAAATTTTCTAATTATCATAGAAAATAAAATTACAAAAATTCAAAAATTAAAAAAAAACAAAAAATAGGGGCATGGTCATGGCAGTTATAAGTTTTATGCACCAAAAATATTTGCTCTAGTGTCATTATCCAGGGAGAAAACAGTCGACTACGTTTGTAATAGTTTGTATGGAAATAGTCCCCGGTACCCTTTCCTCTTAACACTTGTATGAATGTTTAGTCCCTGGTTCGAATATCATCTAACACTTCAGTTATTGCTTATAGATTTGTTTTTTTACTATTTAATTTTTTTATTTATTATTTTATTTAAATAATAAAGTAGGTAACTATTTAATTTTTTTTATAAGTTTTATTTTCTGTCGGCACTCCCGGAGTGCAACCGTTTTTTAGGGTTCCGTAGCCAAATGGCAAAAAACGGAACCCTTATAGATTCGTCATGTCTGTCTGTCTGTCTGCCGTATGTCACAGCCACTTTTTTTTTACTTATAATTGGTCAGCGTTTGACCACTATCACACCTGCCTGATGGCAGGGTATGATGCGACCTAAGATGTAGCACGCTTTCCTAGATACCTTTCACTCGCGACTTGAAGACCCCCAAATTGAACACGTCAGGAAAGACAGACGCAGGTAACTGATTCCCTCCATTCATCTTTAATATATTAGTGTAGAATAGTGACACAATTACCTTTGAATTCCACAACACTAACACAGTTGAACAGAAACAAGCAACAGCAAACAAGCAAGTTAGTAGAACTATAATGGCTTACTCTATAGTTGAAGTGGAGCGTTTGTCGTGGACACGCGTTCTAGTTACGGGACTCGATCGAAATATTAACAATGTAACTTTGATTACCTATTAGATAGTGTTATAGCAAATAGTTGAGTTCAATAGCCAGTGGGATCAATGACTATTAATAGTAAGATTAATCGGCAACTCTATCTACTTATAGTGTGTTCATAAAAAAGTGTCATGTTCCGGTACCATGACGGCGTCACGGCAAACGTCACGCGTCTCGTGTTTGTTTAGTAATAATATCGCTCATCTGGGCTTGTGTTATGGTGACGAGGTAAAGGTAAAGGAAAAAGATTATATCGGAAAAAAATATAAATACTCAGGAGAAATAAAAAAATCTCAAATAAAAGAACCACAAGGAAATTCCTGATCTTTGGCAATAACTTATGCTACTTTTACCATATTTACCCCGATATTGAAATAATGAAATTATATAAAAAACTGTATATCTGTGTAAAATCTCATATGTCGCGAGAACATACGCAAAAAGAGTTTTAGATGAAAAAAAAAATAGTCGGACGACAAATAGTCGTCCGACATTTGTCGTCCAACAAATTGTCGTCCGACATTTGTCGTCCGTCAATAGTCGTCCGACAAATAGTCGTCCGACATTTGTCGTCCGTCAATAGTCGTCCGACATTTGTCGTCCGTCAATAGTCGTCCGTTAAAAAATACCATATGTACGTCTTAATACACTCACAGCCAAATTAAAAACAGTAGGCCCAGGCATACATTTTCGCCGCGCCGTAGAGAGGGGATAGCTGTCTACTCTCCATCCGTCTTACGCTTTTTCGATCAGGTCACGTGTCCTGACGCGAGTTTAAGATTTTATACCCATTACAGAAAAAGTGCTCAACGCCGCTAAATAAGTTTTCACTTCAATAAATATTCTCAGGGAATCGGGTCCTACGCGAGTGTTAAAGCACAAGGACGTTTATGTTGTGTTAAGTATGTTATATCTGTTGTTATTTATTTATTTTAACATTAAAATACACGGTAAAAAAGAAATCTTTGATTCAAGAAAATATGCGTTTATATATGCACTATGCAGTAAAATGTCTCGATTTAAGACAATATATTTACTTGAATTTTAAGAAAATATAAAATTTAACTAATATAAACTGCTTCAAATCAAAATGACACCATCGGTTACATCAATTAAAGAAACTCTTCAATTGAGAATATGATTATCTTCGTTTCAAGAAATTGATTTTCAAAAACGTCAAAAAAAGGGAATTGTGTCTTTCAGCCAAGATAGCAGACTTGTTGTCCTAACTGCTGCATACTTGAAATGAAGAAATATTTTCTTAAACGAAGGAAACAATAACAACTATGACATTAACATAAAATTGGTTGAAAACATCGAGTGTCTAGTTTCAAGACGATCATTTTGTAGTCAAGATAACTTAAATCTTGTTAGAATATATCATAAAATTGACTGAATACTACCATTGTATTTGCACAGAATATAAGCTTGTTGCCTCGAACTATTTCCTGATTCCCATTAGCTAAATTAATATATTAACCTAAGCAACTGTTTTTTTAATACAAGATTTCGAACATCTCAAATAAAATATATAAGATAATTGGATGAAAATTGAAGGTATTCTTGACAATACTGCGTTATATTACCACTATCTAATAAAGTTTTTGATTTGATAATATATTTTCTTGGTATAAAATGATGTGTTTTTCTCTTGACCTAATAGTTGTCTTAAAGGAAACTGACAGAAGTTTGACTCAATTGAATAATGACATTAAGGCAAAACCCCAGGCAACGCCTTTATAAGCAGCTTTCACACGATGCCACAGTGGCGCCGCTGCTGTCTCCGCCGTGGAATTATATGACGTTTTACTATGATATCTTACGGCGGCGTAAGCCTCATATAAATCCAAATCCACCGCGGAGACAGCAGCGGCTTCGCTGTGACGTCGTGTAAAAGCAGCCTAAAGGTGCTGCCTGGGGTTTTGCCTTAATGAATTTATTCAATTGAGTCAACGTACCCACAGTGCCCACAAGAGGCTTAACAACTGCTGAATAACTTAATGGCATATTCAAATAACTGTTACCTATATATTTCTAAGAGAACTGTCAGTTTCCTTTTTTCAAATCCTGGGTAAACTAACTGAAAAAAGAAAGCGTGGTTTCAGTAAGAAATTATATTTTTAATCAATAAATTTATAATAGGTACCCAATACAATAAACGTTATTCGATTTTATATCTATAAGGGTGAGCGCACACCTAGCCGCACCGCACGCGCCGCAATCGCGCCGCAGCGAAGGAAATCCCCAAGGCCGATGCTGATGACGTCACCAGCCGGAGCCGCGCGCATACAAACGGTGACTGCGGCGCTTGCGGTGCGGGTAGGTGTGCGCCCACCATAATTATTCAATATTTATCTAAAATACTACTAAGTAAAGAAATCTGAGTCAAATCCCGGAAATAAATACAGCCGTTCCATAACTGATGCTGCTTATACAGGTTGTTACAAAATAATAGTTTTATTGACCACCATCCGTATTTAAAGCGTTGCTCAATACATCTAACCGTACAACTTTTATTATGAATACAAGATTGCAAAAAAAATTAACACTTTTATACAAAATATTCCTAGTATACAGAGTGGTACCAAAGGTTCGAATAATAATTTGAGGGGGTACTTGTACTCATCAATACGTACAACTTTTACGATGGGGACACATGTAAAATAGTGAAAAAAATATAAGATAACTACAACAAACCCTTATGTACCTATATTATTCGAACCTTTTGTAACTCCCTGTATACTTGGAATATTTTGTACGAAAGCGATAATTTTTTTTGCGATCTGGGATTCTTAATAAAAGATGCATGTATTGAGCTACGCTTTAAATACGGATGGTAAACAAAAATATTCTCTAGGTACATAAAAAAAGAGATTTAATAATATGTTTGAATATAAAATATTAACAGGGTTAGTAGCAACTTGTCATAAACGCAAGCTCATCACGCATTTCACAACTCGTTATTTTAGCACTTAGTCATTTTCACAACTGGTTATTTTCGCAACTCGCCATTTTTGCAACTCATCACACTAAGTGGGGGGAAGAAGACGAGTTGCGAATGCGTAACTAGCTTGCGTTTATGACGAATTGCTACTTTTAATTAAAAAAATATTACAATGAAGTAAATAGCAGGTAACTAATTGAAAAATTTATTTATCATAGTAATGAATATTGATTGGCGGAAATTTTGCGCATTTTGAATGGAATGATGTTAAAACAGTTGTCTAAACGCAACAAACTCTTTAATACAAAGGACTGAGTTAAGCCGTGGTTAGGTTGTTGTGTGGCTGATTGTACATAATTATAATCAATACACTAAAAATAAAATAAAAGTAGCAATTTAATGAGGTAATCATTGCGGTATGGTTAGGATCTAAACGTTATAAACGAGTGTAGGAGTAGGGGAGGGTAGGTAAGGGGTAAGGGAAGTAGGGGTCACAAAAAATATTTAGTTTGGAACTTAAAATTAAACACATTACCCACTCACTTACGCCCCACCTCAGCTCTCCTTTCCCCTACCCCCCCCCCCCCCTACCAATGACGAGTTTGCGTTTATGACGAGTTGTTACCAATCCACTACTAAAAGTGTGTTTAAACATTTAGCCTTTTCACAATACCTTACATTTATGTTGTTTTTATCCAGAAGGTAAATGATGTATGGTGTATGTAATCTTGTCCTGTACACAGGCTAACAAAAATAATAGTAGATTATGCATCAAGGGCATAAAGCAATGTCTTATGTTGTAGGTGGCATATTGAACCCCGAGTGTAACAAGGGACTCTCGGGTTAACTCCCGAGCGCAGCGAGGGAGTTTAAAGTTGAATTGAGTTTAAAGTTAAGTAGAGTCCTAAGTGAAGCGAGGGGTTCAAGCCGCCCAAGACGAAGACATGCTTTATCCCGAGGTGCATACTCTACTTGTCATACCGTCAGTCCAATTTTTTTTAAATACTTGTGTTGGGCAGTTCCCTGGCCACTTAAAAAAAAATGGGGCAATTGCAATGATAATATGGTAGCATGATGGTAAATATTTGGTAGGTATTATAGGCAAAACCTATTTGCTTAGACCTAACGTAACAATCAAAATAAAAAACATAAATCGTGGCCTGCTAGATTTTTGTAGACCAATCAAATTACTTATTATAAATAAAACCTATTTGCTGAGACCTTCAAAATTAAAACCAAGAATTTTCACACGAATTTCAACGATCCAAATTCAAATCACTTTATTCCCTTGGGAGTTTCATACAACATTATCTCCCTTGGGAATAAAGTCTTGCTTTAAGTTGAGGTTAATAGGGCTTTAATCCGTGATTAAAGTGCTGCAGGTGTGAAAATAAATTTAATTAAAAAATTATAATTCAAGAATAAACAAAGTCGCTTTCTATAATCTGTCTGTCCCTGTGTATGCTTAGATCTGATCTGATCTGATACTCATTAAAACAGATAAGATACTTCTAATCACCTACTTTTATTTATCTTATTTTTTGCAAATCATCTTGTTGTGGAAACAATTTGAAAAATATGTCATTTTTTTTCTCACCAGTTTTGGTGCAGCTGGTAACTGCAAAACCTTCCACTTAGTTACAAAGTCATGTACGTCAGTATATTCCAGCTCATGTCGAACTTGCACAGTCTTGTTCCATTTATCTTTGACTTCTTTCCACGGTTCGTTAAGTATTATTATTCAGTCATTCAACATCCTCCTCATGAATACCTGAAATAAATAAAGACTATAAACAAGTATCTATTTATTAATATTCTTTATTTCAACCAATTCAATCTTAGTCCACATCACAACATCATTGCAATATACAAATATCCACTGTTAAACATAGGTCTCCCCTATCAAATCCCACAGCAGCAGCAGCAGATCAGACTCAAGTCTACATCCACCGAGCCACACCTCACCTCACTAGTTAAGTGTTAGCACCTAGTTACTGTACTTAATTGTACGGGGTTGCGGTCATCCCACACCACTCCTATGGTTATCACTCAAGAACAATTCTACCTCAGTAGCCATCAGCACTATTTTACTATCATTAAATTATTTATTACTTATGGTCCTATTTTATTAATCCATATCCTTTTAGGGGGTTGTTGCACTTATCAATTCGAACAAGTTTTACTATGGGGATGGGGGTAAGCTAGATTTCAATTGATTTGATTTAAATTAATAATACTCACTTATTTATAATAAAAGTAAATAAATGACGGATCACAATGTCAGTCAATCTGTTCTTTCTTTTACTGTCCAGTTTTCCATGAGTGGCATAGTAATTTATAATACTTTTCCCGCAGGGAGATGTTTCTAGCAGTGTCTTTAGGTCGAAATCAGGAAAACTCTCGATTTGTGGTTAGGCCAGGGAACACATCATTTAGTGATATTGTTAAGTCTCCAGTTTCTTCTACTACCAGAGTATCCACACTTGCCGTTTCACTTACAGTTGCAGTAGTAGCCTAAAATTTTTAAATATACTTATCATTAAAAATTAGAAAACAAAAAATTAGATTACAAAATTGTATCCAAAGAAGAACTCTTCGCCTAATTCCCTTGGTTGTATCACAGTATAAGTATCTGGGTAGGTACAGTAAGCAAAAGTGTGGTACCTATCCCAAGTACTTCGCAGTACTGGAACTTATTTTCGCAAAACTGGAACTACCATATTATTGCTATGACAGGATCGGAGTATCAAGTTAGGTAAATCCTGGTTTGGCAAAGCAATTTAGGTATGTACTAATTAGGTAGGTACTTAAGTACTTTGACCAATGCGATGGAAAATTTGTAAGTAGGTACTTAGGTATACACATTCAAGTACTTAGACCTTTGGAGAGTGCACCACTGATTTAGGCATCCTGAAGCATTTAGAAGATTGGTAGGAAGGTAGGTAGGTACTCACTGCGGAACTTTTCAGTAAATTCGTTTGGCATTTGCCATCACGCCAATAAGGTGTCAACGTCGTGAACGTCGAACTCCTCCATTTTTCACTCCATTTCACTAACTAGCTTTGCAATAACCACTGGTGGATAATTTTTTTCCTTACTGACAAGTCACAGGCAACCGGAAGAAAGAAACAAACACAACCGCAACTCAAGCGCATTCATTCACTTATAAGTGAAATTATGAACATCATAATTTTAGTTCAAAGTAACTAAGTTGTTTTGAACCATCACATCGATTTGCTTTAAATAAAAAAAAAATCGATAATATTTCTTAAAATAAAAAAATCTATTTTTGTTGATGCGAGATTATTTTGAAATAAGAAAATCACGTCTTGTGTGGGATCAGCAAATTATGTCACCGTTATTTTAGATAAAAGTAAAATATTGTTTTGAATCACCACCACCCACCACATTGATTTTATTTAACTAAATAATTATTACATTCGTATAAGTTTATTTTAATTGTTTGTTCAAAATACAAAAAAATTGAGCGGATACTAGGTTATTTGAAACAAGAAAATCTTATCTTGGATGAAGTCAGTCAATATATTTATTGAGAGCATCTAAGGTTTTTTAGATGAAGACATCGACTTTCTTGAATTGAATAAACATTTCATCCGCTTAATTTTATTGCAAGTTTTTATTTAAATAAAAATAAATTTAATCTGATACCGAATTTTTATAAAACAAATATTTTACAGTATTAAAACGATCACATTGGATAGTTTCATTTAAAATAGGATTCATTGTATTGCAACAACAAAATTTACTTCAGATTAAAGTAATATTATTGAATTAAATTAAGAAAATCACGATTTCAATGTGATTTTGTAGTATTTTATTTTAAAGTATATTATTTAGGCTCAAGAAAAAATGTTCAAGACAACAGTAACTCTTAACTGAATAAAACTTAAAGAATCTTTTTTTTCCGTGTATCATTACTAATTAGGTAATACGTTTGTACAATCCACGGTCAAAAGTCTCTGCTCACCGTAACGTTTACAATCCTGTGCAGCACTATTTGAACATTATAACAACGTAACCTGTGGATCGAACCCACGTCGGTTGGTGTAGCGGGTGGCGGCTTATACCACTCACACAACTAAGGACATAGATAACATGTTGAAAATAATAATTACACTGAGTACTTTTATTTCAAGTATTTAAGTTTGTGTGTTGCGTCTATTAGAAGAAGGTCCTAACTCGTAACTTGTTGATAGTATTTTTGTAGCAAATTGATCATTTACTTATGACCCTTACCGTACCCTGCATGGTACCTACATTTCGTTCAGTAATAGTTGATTATTTCGCAAGAAATCACTGACATTTTGTAAACTTTAGTGAAGTTCTAAATCTCCAACTATCTCAAACCGTTTTCAGAATACATACAAGTTTAAAACTTTGCATGATATGAAGTTTATGACGTCACAGAGCGATGTGTTCCGGTGCGGTGACGTCACAGAAACTCCGAGTGCACACTGCACAGCCAGCGGGCCAGGAAGGCGAGGTATGAGGAACCGACTCAGGCGGCAGATAGCTCCACATTTACACCAGAGCGTAACAAATATCTTGCGGTAGAGTATGTTTGTTTATGTCATCATGTTTATGTTCTCATTACACACAGAAAAAAAACCGGCCAAGTGCGAGTCGGACTCGCGCACAAAGGGTTCCGTACCATTACGGTACGTTCGGCTGCATAATTGCAGACCCACCGTAGAGCTATAAAAGATACCAATCTCTCTAAATCTATATTCCCCGCGGAAAAGCCTAATTTAGCTGGTACTACGCTCTATTCGAATTACTCTTTTTAAATTCAAATTATTAGGGGTAAATAAATACCTAAATAATGTACACCACTTTATTTTAAACTAGCGACCCGCCCCGGCTTCGCACGGCTATAAATTATGCATGTTTTTACCCGACCGACTGTGCAACGCAAAGTAGTGGTAATGTGTTCATCAGTCTATGTATGTATGTCAGTTTGAACCTATGTTGCTCTCTAGAGCCCAAACGCGTGGATCAATTTTGATGATTATTACGTTAATCGATTCGTCTCAACCTGTCACTAAAGATATTTCAATAATAATGGTAAAAAAACTGGTTGCCTGTAAAGTCGGTATACGGGCGAAAGTTTTACGTGACAACAACTGTGCTCGAGTGGAAGGGACGCGTGCCTTTCACTTTTTATGTCTGTCTCTCTCGCTCTTAGGCGGGCTAACCATGCCCGAGTGGAAGGGACGCGTGCCTCTCACTCGCTCTCATTGTGAGCGCATAACGTCAGCGGAGCGTAACGCAGTTTCTTGAAGTGTCACCCGGCAAACCAATTTATAAAACGTTGTCACGTCAAAAATGGCAAGTACAAGACGCCATATTGTCAAAATTTCAAAAAAATAGTTGACCAACTAATAACTAACTATATCAAGTGGGATATCGTTGAAGAGGTATTTTTTAAATATAAACCTTCCTATTAAATACCCAACGCATCAAAATCCGTTGGGTAGTTTTAAAAGATCTAAGCATACATAGGGACAGACAGCAGAAACCGACTTTTGTTTTTAACCGACTTCAAAAAAGAAGGAGGTTCTCAATTCGGTTGTATGTATTTTTTTATACTATGTAGGTAAATTTTATTTTTGTACGGTGTAAATGCACACTAGAACCCGGATCTAGTCCTGTGTAATTCACCGGAATCAGCCCCGCTTGATGCCGCTTCACAACTTCGTCCGAATGGACCGACTTCGCACATATTTTACTTGTACGATTCATATTCGTTTACAGCTCGTAAGTTTATCCTTACCTACACAGAAAAAAAATCTTGAAGCAAGAAATAAAATAAAGACTTCGCTTTGCTTTTGAGAAAATGGGTTTTTATTTTAAATCTCATAATATAGCATTCTTGAAGACCCAGTTGGCACAATGGTCACTATGCTGGACTACCAAAGACAGGGTTGCGGGTTCGATTCCCGCCTCAGACAAGTATTTATGCTTAGATATTTGTCTGTGGTCTGGTTGTTTCTATTTGTATTATAAGTAAGTATATATTTAGAAAAGAAAAGTTTTTAAGTAGTATATCCGTTGTCTAGCACCCATAACACAAGTCTTGGGTTGGGGCTAGATGGCGATGTGTGGAATGTCAGCACCCATAACACAAGTCTAATAGTTACTTAGCTTGGGGCTATATGGCGATGTGTGGAATGTCCTGTAATATTTTTTTATTTATTTATAGCATGTATGTAGGTAGGTATAGCAATGGGATAGCACAATCTTTCAATTTAAAGGAAATTTCTAAGTACTTACCTTACTACTTACAAAGAAACAAAGGTTTTTAGAAGCAAGAAAAAATCCTCCCCCTCTATAGGAAAAGAAAAGTTTTTAAGTAGTATATCCGTTGTCTAGCACCCATAACACAAGTCTTGGGTTGGGGCTAGATGGCGATGAAAACCAAGAAATTATTCTCTAGTCTCTATAGACTAGAGAATAATTTCTTGGTTTTAGTAAAACAATCTCAAAATGAAAAGCAGTATTCTTAACTTAAAAGCAATATTCTTAAATCAGGAATACTGCTTATTATTTTCAAGAACGTTTACTAAAAACAATATAAATTATTCTCTATTGTTTATAGGGAGGATTTGTTCTTGCTTCAAGTAACCTTTTATTCTGTGTACGTTTTAGGAATTTAGGACATAACAGGTTATTTTTTAAGCCTAAAAATTCAGGAATACCTACAAACAGAAGTGCGGAGTTATGTTGCGGTGAGGTCTCGGGCACGATGCCTCCCAACGATAGGTATAGGTACATTATGCGTCATAAGTACACTATCAGTTTGTAAAAGTAAATACCTACCTACCTACCTACATAACGTTTACAAATAAACAAACGTTTTTACTTATAAAGGAATGTTACACAAACATATTTAACCAGTCGGTTAGCCTACCTAAGTAAACCTAAACATTGACACAATTTGTAAGTTACATATCAATAAGTAAGTAGGTACAGTATGGGTCATAAATAAATGATCAGTTTCCTACCATAATACTATCAACAAGTATTGGACTTACGACCTTCTTCTAATAGACGTTACACACAAAATAATTGAATTAAAAGTACGCAGTGTGATTATTATTTCGAACATGTTAGCCATGTCTTTAGTTGGCCGAGTGTTGTAAGCGGCTACACTAACCGCCGTGGGTTCGATCCACAGGTTACGTTGTTTTAATGTTCAAATAGTGCTGCACAGGATTGTAAACGTTACTGTGCCAGTGGACTTTTGAGCGTTGATTGTACATTTCAAGCAAATTGTAACACGAGCAATTTACAGTCAAAACGTTATTGAACGCCTACTTTTCGTGACGTAAATACATTTTAGTTCCCTGAATTTGTTGAAAATTAATTAATTTTAAACAATTATACTTTTATGTAATGTTGCTTGATGAAAGATACCTCGAGTTTCAAAACGAAGTTCGTGGGATCAAAACGAAGGACGGTTTTAAAACTGACTGCGATTTAAAGCAGAGACTAGACTAGCGGGATGCGTTAAACCAATCACTTTTTGCTGATGAACTAAATTTTGTTGAATTTAAGTACCTACACTACATCTTTTTTAATAATAAATAATAATATTATTTTTTTTACCCGTGAGATTCTGGAATAGGCTTTCTGTTGTTACACAATCTTTTTTAGGTAAACTAGCTGTGCCTCGCGGTTCCACCAGTGTAAATCCCAATCCCGTGGAAATATCGGGAAAAAAGTAGCCATAAGTGTTATACCAATGACATAATATGTTGTAGGAGCCAGGTGGTCGACTCCCACAGGATGATGTTGCGGCCGGTCTGGCAGAAATTAAACCAAAGACACAAGTGATGTGTTCCGTGGATGATTTAATTCTGATTATGTTTTAATAAAATGTTTAAACTAAATAATAAGGTAAAGGAATGCAGTGAATACAAAGGTCGTCCCGTGGCCGCTCCACGTGACGACTATATTGCGGTGTCAGCATGTAGGTTTTATTTCTTCGTTGTCTAAGCTATTTCTTTGTGTGTGTCGATTTAAAAGTTGTCGTGTGCCTGTACCAAATAAATATTTTTCTTTCTTTCTTTATTGTTAAAAAAATCGGGATAAATTTTGTTCCTACTTACAAATACAGGCAGATTATAATAGGTATTGAATACGTATAATATTTACCCGTAGCTAGAGTCTCCCGGAAACCAAACACCCCTCAACTCAGATCGGATTATTGTTTGTGCATCAATCTCCATACAAGCCAAGTTGTTTCGGTTCCAACCACAAATTCTATTACGTGTTAAAAGCTTTCAAATTGATTTCTAAGGTAATTGTATTTGGATTACATTTCGATGGATCGTGCCTCTACAATTCTGGTAAAGCCTATTCAAAAATTAGAGAGAATTAAATAAATAAATATTGCAGGACATTCCACACATCGCCATCTAGCCCCAAGCTAAGTAACTAGACTTGTGTTATGGGTGCTAGACAACGGAAATACTACTTATATACTTTTCTTTTGTAAATATATATATACTTATAATACATGACAAATATCTAAGCATAAATATTTGTCTGAGGCGGGAATCGATCCCGCAACCCTGTGTTTGGCAATCCGGCATGATGGCGATTGTGCCAACTGGGTCGTCAATTATCATATTGTTTAAATTTCTTTGGCAAAAAAATTATTCGACAGTACCGATGACTGTAAAATGATAATTGGGTTGCATCAGGAATGCAGAGGTTAGATTAGGAACATCCATTACAAATGATGACGTTATTGTGACGTCATATTCATCTTTTGAGTTTTTGCAAGTGATGACCACCGACTTTTCTGACTAATTATAAAGACACGGCTAAAGTTTTTGTTATTTTTGATTCTTTTATAAGTATCTAAAACCACATAATTGTTAATACTAGCTGAGCTCCACGGTTTCACCCACGTAAGTTTTCCCCTTCAGAATAAAAAGTATGTCATTCTAGGACTTCAGCTATCTAGGTAGATACTAAGTTTCTTCGCAATCGGTCCTGCCGTTCTTAAATTAATAGTAGGTAACTAACCCACGACTTTGTTTTGCACATAAAAAAAATACTACGCATATTCTAGCCGTTGTCTGGTCACCATATTACAAGCTAGTATGGGGTTAGATGGCGCTGTTGTGCAACGTCGTAAAATATTTGCCAATTAATAAATATATCTATCAGTTTTCACAATGAAATCCGGAAAGGGTTAATTTACTGTAATTTCGTTTAATCTTTTGTTGTTTTTAAACTAGTGCCGAAGTTTGTTATTATACGTAATGGCCGTTGAGGCTTTGCTGCCGACCGAGTACCTTTGAAAATACATTCCAGTTGTAAAAACAATGTTTTAATTAAGGATGCTCGCGAAATAAATAACAAAAATAGTTCTACCTAAAAAATATCCAATTAGATATTATTTTACTTCACAAAAAATATACCCTTTGAAAACTTTACCCTTTTTATTTATTTCACGGACATCGGATAGGTATTTTATTTTATTCGTATTTTATTGTTATTTTGTTGTAGTTTCTGTTGTTTTCTCGTACTTTAATTTCTATTTTGTTTAGGCATGAATAATACATGAATTTTTTTTACGAATTTTTAGTAATGTTCTGGGGGTATCTACAAGTTGGTACCAAAGAGAGATTACAGTGTTTTTTGTTACACATTGTATAGTACCTAATAGGGAATGCAAACCGGTTTCACCGGTAACTGAAAATAGGGTTTTTCGGCATATTTTGAATTATTTGGGATTTGATGTAAAGTTTATCTTCTCTATATATATAAAATTCTCGTGTCACGGGGTTCGAACTTCAACTCCTCCGAAACGGCTCGACCGATTCTCATGAAATTTTGTGAGCATATTCAGTAGGTCTGAGAATCGGCCAACATCAATTTTTTTTTGTTTTTTTTTTTTTTTGTAAATAGCAAAACAACGTTTGCCGGGACAGCTAGTTAAAATATAAATTTTGTACTTGTTTTTTCTTTACAATCGCCGTAAAATTGAAAAAGCTCAAAAAACATGACGATTTTTTTGAATTTTCACGATTTTTTTCTATCGAGGCAAATCACTCTAATCGTGTTTCGAAGTGTATGAGAATAGAAAGCATTTCTTGACCTTAACGACAGTAGGAATATCATTCTATGGATTTTAGTGGTCGATACCCAAAAACTGTTTCTAAGACACCTCTATCATGCTTCTGGTCTTACACTTCGACTTAAAGTCTTTCTACTGATGAATTTATTAGACACACAATACATTATTAAAATGACAACAGTCCAATAATGGTAATATAAGGACTCTACTAAGGCCTCCGTAGAGACCGAGCGAGGATTCGAGATTATTCTGTTGCCGATTGTACAATCCACGGTCAAAACTTTCTGCCCACCGTAACGTTTACAAACCTGTGCAACACTATTTGAACATTATAACAACGTAACCTGTGGATCGAACCCACGTCGTCGATTAGTGTAGCGGGTGGCGGCTTATACAACTCACACAACTAAAGACATAGCTAACATGTTGAAAATAATAATCACACTGAGTACTTTTAATTCAAGTGTTTGTGTGTAACGTCTATTAGAAGAAGGTCGTAACTCCAATACTTGTTGATAGTATTATTGTAGCAAACTAGTAATTTACTTATGACCCATACCGTACCTACCATTTCCAATCACTACATAGTATAAAACAAAGTCACTTTCTCTGTCCCTATTTCCCTTTGTATGCTTAGATCTTTAAAACTACGCAACGGATTTTGATGCGGTTTTTTTTAATGGATAGAGTGATTCAAGAGGAAGGTTTATATGTATAATACATGCATAATATAGCCGTGCGAAGCCGGGACGGGTCGCTAGTTACATTATAAAATGGTCAGAGTTAGAAACAGGAACAACGAACAGGATGCTATATTGATTAAACCCACAGGTAGTAATAACAGGACGTCGAGTTATAACTTTTATTATTTATTTATTTATTTATTTATTAACACTAAATTATAACACCATAACAGTTTAAAACCAAATCGATGTTATAACTAAAAATTAAAAATAGGTAACTAAAAATATTACTTAAGAATTAATCTAAAAACCTAACAACTTATGATTAATTTTTCCAAATAATTTTGACTTTCAATCAACCTATGGGCCGCTTCTGTGAATTTCGACGCTGTACAGCCGAAGATATCGACTTCTGAAGCTAGTAAATTCAAAATACGTATAGCTCGTGCCATCGGCGCAAAATACATAAGGTTGGTCCTATGGGCGGGCTCATGCAATAGTGGTGGTTTGCGGCGCGCTCCCACGACACCGTTTGGTGCACATAGTTGCAGTTCCACCAGCACCTCCGGATGATGAATGATACCCCGCAACACCCGCCACACGTACGTGACCAGGGTCACATCGCGCCTCACACTCAGTCTACAGTACCCGACCATTCCTATCACAAATAGGCTCGGGTACATCAGTGGGTAATACGGATATACCCCATGTTGCTTCAAGTACAAATATCGAGTAAACTTATTTTGAATTTTTTCTAACATGTTAGAATACTTGGCTTCATGGGGGTTCCAAATACTAGCACTCGTTTCCAACCTACTACGAACGAGGGCATTATACAACATTTTGATCGTTAAGGTATTTTGAAAATCTTTGCATTGTCGAATAATGAAGCCCAAGTTCCTAAATGCCTTATTACATATATCCACGATGTGCTGTCGAAAATGCAAATCCGGCACCATGAGCACGCCTAGATCTCTGACCTGCTCCACACGAGGCATTTCTACTGTATTCATTGTGTAAGGATAATTAAGGGGTGTGTGTACTCGAGTATACGTCATTACACAACACTTTGATACGTTGAAATACAGTTTATTGTCTACACTCCACTGTACTACATTATCAATATCTCTCTGAAGCAGTTCACAGTCCGTCGTGCCCCTCACCGATAATACGAGCTTAAGATCATCTGCGAATAATAGGCATCGGGCGGTATCTACTACATCAGGAAGATCATTAATCACCATGACGAACTCCAGTGGTCCCAGATTACTTCCCTGACTTACCCCAGAGAACGTGCAGTATGGTTGTGACTGATGTCCTGCGTACTCGACGTACTGTCTTCTATCCCTGAGATAGTCAGAGAAAAAACCCAAAAGTTGAGGAGTAAAACCGAAGGCCGCCATCTTAGCCAATAGTACATCGTTGTCCACAGTATCGAATGCTTTCCGAAAGTCGAAGTACGCCGAGTCGACCTGTCCCCCGACAGTGTCTACTCCTGGCATCACGTAATTCGTGAAAGACAGTAGATTACTCCCCGTACTTCGACCCGGTCGGAAGCCGTGTTGAGCGTCCGATAACTGTGAGTTAATCTGGCTATAAATAGATTTGTGCAACACCGATTCAAATAATTTTGCAAAAGCCGACAATATCGCTACTGGCCTATACCCACTAACATCAGAACCCCCACCACCTTTCGGCACAGGTATCACCCTAGTTATTTTCCATTCCAATGGATATAGGCCATCTCTTAAACAAAGATTAAAAATATGCAACAAAGGCTTTATAAATAAATAAATAAATAAATAAATAAATAAATCATTTATTTCTTTACAAGATGCTTACAATACCTTATACATGGGTGGGAGTCTCCTTTTAAGCATATATTTGCCTGTATCAGAAGACTCCGCTCTTCATCATTATTACAATTTTATTAAGCAATATAAACATTATACATACAATCCATACCTGTTATTATAAATATTAAATTTAAAAGAAAATATCAAAATAACTATACAATTTTGTTACAATTTCATTAACTGATGAGGGTAAGTAAAAATAATGAGCGACGAACATTAGTACGTAAACAATTTGTGGTCCAAGTAATGGGGCAGTAGCGGAAAAAAGATAATCACAATATATTTGTTTGTATTCAGAGTTTCTAGTCTCGTAAGAGACTAGGCTCGTATTATTATTACACAATTTAAGTTCATAATTCATTAGATTAATTCAATTAAGTAAATATTTATCCAATTAAATTCAAATAATAAAAATAAAAAATCGTTGAAAAATATTAATGATGAAAACGAATGGTATTAAAATAATTAATAATATTTCTTATTGAATAACTTGAAGTAACGCCTCAGTTTCTTCATATGATAATTGTTTCAGCCAATCAGTTACTATTTTGTTACATTCGAAAGGTTGTTTATTATATATTTTTAGTTTATCGTTGACTTTATTATATATATATGACGATCGCCTCTTGTATTGTATACTTGCAAATTTAGTTCTTACTGTAGATACCGGAACAACCTCAACAATCCGTCTCTTTCTCTCTTTAGTTTTAAGTGTGCGAATACTTAAAGATTTATGTGCATTTAAGATAATCATCTTTAAATATAGCTGTCTTACTGTTAGTAAGTCGCAATCCCTGTAAAGATCTTCAGTTGAATATATTCTTTTCTTAAAATAAGTAACTTTCAGCAGAGCACGCTGAGCTCTCTCGAGATTCAAAAATTTTGTTTTAGCGGCCCCTCCCCATACTGGGATACAATACGATAATATAGACTGCACTAAAGTTATATAGATGTTATTTAATAAACTGTTACCGTTTGCTAGACGGGCATTCGGTGAAATCACATATCTCAGCGTTCGAAAGATATAAATTAATTTCCTTACCCTATTTGTGATTAATTCCAGATGTGGGTACCAAGTCAATCTATCATCAACCATAATACCAAGGTACTTAGTTTGTCTGACCTGATTGATAATTGGGCAGTTACACTGGAATTCATTATTAAAAGAAGTACAACTATGAATTTTTATGTTGAGATCGAATTTAGGTTGTGAACTTGTATTTATGGAGAAACAGATGTAATTCGTTTTAGCAGTGTTTAACGTAAGTCTGTGTCCTCGTAACCATACTGCAACCTTAGCCATGCCACGTTCAACACTACTCTTTACTGCTAGCCAAGTTTTGCCACTGAACACGATAGCTGTGTCATCAGCATACGAGTATATTTTTGCGTTGTCTAATTTCATCTCACACAAATCATTTAGGTAAACCAAAAATAAGGTAGGACCCAACACGCTTCCTTGTGGTACCCCATGAGCTATTCCAGACTCCTCACTCAGGTATTCATCCACTTTTACTTTTTGCTTTCTGTTATTTAAATAATCTTTAAACAGTATCAGTGGAACACCTCTAATTCCTACTCTTTCAAGTTTGTCAATTAATATCGGTATTGAAACAGTATCAAAAGCCTTTTTTATATCTAAAAATACTGCGACACTTTTATTGGCTTTGTCTAGATTATCTGTTATTGATGAACTTAAGGCTGTCACTGCGTGTTCAGTGGAAACACCTTGCCGAAAACCGAATTGAGAAGTCGATAACAAATTGAATTTATTTAAGTAATTTAATAGACGCAAATTTAATAATTTTTCAATAATCTTCGATATAGCAGGTAAAATTGAAATAGGGCGGTAATTATTAATATCATCATAATCTCCACCTTTGTGGATAGGAATTATAATCGATTTCTTGAGAGCAGTGGGAAAAATACCTAGATGAAAACATAGGTTACAAATGTGAGTTATAATGGGAACAACTACAAGTCTAACACTTTTTAGAAATTTTGTTGTAATATTATCCCAACCGGGGGCGCTGTCTGACTTGAGATTCATCAGGATAGAATTCACTTCTCCTTGGTCAGTATCTAATAGTACAAATGTATTAGGCTGGGACGTTACGTTCCTAGACACTACTGAAACTAAGAAGGAATCGGAAGTAATCATGTTAGCTAAGTCTTGTCCAATATTCGCAAAAAAGTTGTTTATGTAATTCACAGAGTCCGTGGCAGAAGGCTTTATATTTAGTAGTTCCGAATTTTTATTGTTTTGTTTATTAGTATACGTTATATGTTTTAGATTTTTCCATAATAGCTTGTTATTACTTATTGATTTTTCTACTAATTCTCTATTAAAATTTCTTTTTAGCTTTTTAATTAAATTGTTGCAATAGTTACGATATCTAGTGTAACTTATTTTTAGAATGACATTAAAAGGATCTTTATTCAGTTGTTTTTGGAGTTTGTTACGATGATTTATGCAACGCAATATGCCTGGAGTGATCCAGGGTTTAAGTATGCGCTGGTTTTTAGGAATTTTAATTGTTATAGTTCCAGCGTTTAGGCATGCTTGCAAATTAGCAATCAGCATATCAGTGACTACGTTCGGGTCATTATATAATAATAGTTCTGCAAAATTCTTTTCCTGTATACGCTTACGAACCATTTCAAGATCAATCCTAGTTTTTGTTTTATGGTCAGTCCTAGATTTATATTTAATTTTTGACAATGCTAATAAAATAGTGAGGTGGTCCGTAATTGATGTATTTAGAACAGCTATAGTTGCGGTAGTCTTTTTCTTATTTGTTCTTAACATAAAATGGTCCAAACAACTGCCCTCTCTTGTTGCCAGAGTGTGACCCGGAAAAATACCAAATAGTGAAAGAGCCTGTAAATACTTACTACGATTATCACACTCATAAGATTTTTCTTTCTCAGAAATTATGAGATTGATGTTTATATCGCCTGTAATAATTGTTTCTCTTTGAGGTGATATTGAACCCATATGAGTAGTGAGTGAAGTTATGAAGCCATTTGCATTACGGTTAGAAGGAGAACGGTAAATACCTAGTATAGTTAGATTTAATACATCTACCTGGAGACAAGACGCTTCAATAAGGCGTATTTCCTTTGCAGTATGCCTTAGTCCATTTTTTACAAAAATAACCACACCATCATTTTGGTTCAGTAGATGTTTAGTTTGGTAGGATTGATAATTTTTAATTTGTGGAAGTGGCTTATCCGTAGTTAGTCTACACTCGGTGAATACTAATATGTCAACATCAACCTTTAAGCTCGTTAAAGTTATCAAAAAATCATCAAAATTTTCTCCAGTTATACTGCGAATGTTTTGTGTTAAAACAGTTAAATCAGTCTTATTTATTTTCACTCGCTTTATCAATTCCGAAGTTTCACATTCTAGAGTACAAGCCATCTCAACGTTATCTATGTCTTGAATACAGTTCAGGGTATCATTCATATTGAGAATTATTAGTTGAATCTAAAGTTAAATCTAGTTTTTCATTATCTTCTCGTTTAATAGTCAGAAATTTACTAAAATATTGAGGCAATTTATTGATCGTGTTTTTTATTAAAATAATTAGTCCAAGAGGCTGATTAAAATACATGAATTTATAAATATTAAAATGGATAAATCTTACGTGTGTAGCATTTTCAATTGAATTATAGCAACAAAAGAGGCTTAACCTACCGTATACAATAGATATAAGAGGATAGGAAATATACTTAACTAGTCATGAGTTCTGCAGCAATAAATTAACTTGGTCTTCAGATTTGATTGTAATTATAGGGGTGTTATCATCCTTCCTTATGTATACTTTGCCAAACGATGTCCAACAATATTTGTAATTTTTCGATCTATACAGATCTCTTGCGAGGAAGTGCAGACGTGACGCTCTTGCTGTTAGTCGCTCGGATACGTATACCGGGGTGTCTTCCTTAGTGGTGAACCCAAGATGCTTTGCTCTTAACTTATCCTTGTTTTTTATATTAAAGTTCTTTGTTGCCTTCAGAATGTTTGTTTTTAGTATAGTTGATGAGCTTTCAACAATTATAGGCGTATTTGTTGACTCTTTCTTTCCTTTCGCGCGGTATATATCCTTGATTTCATTTAAATTTACAGGGCAGTCTATTGATTCTGATAGTTTCTTAACAATGTAAATAAGATCATTCTTTTTTTCATCTATTTTCTTCGGCACATTTTTAATCTCTATACTCGTTTTTCTGTTGGCTCGTTCCATCTCTTCGATTTTTTCCTCAAGTAAGCTTATGCGTTCTCTATCTTTTTTCGACTCACTTTGTAGAGTATTAATCTTCTGTTTCAGTTCCTCATTCTGACTTGTTAAAAATGCAATGGAGTTTTCTATTTTTGCATTTGTATGTTGTATTTCTTTGAGGGTAGGACCAATTTTCTTCAGCTCAGCTTCATTTTTAGCGAAAAGTGTCGTGATCATCGCTTTAATTTCATCTTTGAAAGTTGAAAAATCCGTGTCGGATTCAGAAGATTCATGTTTTCTCTTCTTATTTCTTTGTGATTTGCTGTTGTTAGATGGCTGTTTTGGAGAACATTCATTTAGATTGGAGTCTGAACTTGACTTATTCATTTCTGAAAATCTTGTTTGATTCCGTCGAAAAATCGCTATCGCTTATGTTTTACCGCAAACACCAAGACACTCGCTCGGAGCCGGTTCGGGCGCAGCGTAGGTACGTAGAAACAAGTCTCCGCTGTTAGGTGCACACGTCCGAGCGCTGTCGCGGTCCGAAAGGAAGAGACCGACCTACAGTCTTTTATTAAGTAAGGTGGTATACCATCTGGACCCGTAGACCTCTTTGGTTTGAGTGCGAGGAATGCAGCGTGCAGCTCGCGCTCGGTCAGCTGACCGACGTGCACACGCGCCGCGCTGGCCGTGCTAGCTGTACCTGTTCGCGCCGCCGCTGCGCGCTGTGCCTCCTCAGGATCCAGCACGGGTCTCGCCTCGCTATACACCGAGTGAAAGTATGAAGCAAAGGCCTCCGCACAATCCTCCTCCCTAATATCCAAACCATCCTTCGTTACCCGCATTTTGTTACGCTTAGTTTGTTTATTTTTCATAAAGTTCCAAAAACACCTAGGATTATCCTACCCCTAGACCCTTAGACCGTCTATGATACCTCTATGTTTCTATCTTTCCTGCGTAGTAATATAGTTTGACGTTGACGTTTCACCCCTTCAAGTAAAGTTTGCGATACAGTTTCTGAAGTTTTGTTAAACTAAATTGAATACTAGCCGCGTCTCGCTGTTATACCTGTGTAAGTGCCGATCCCGTAGGAATTGTGGGATAAAAAGTACCTTTTGTTACTGTCAATGAATCAATGTATCCTCATACCAAGTTTCATCCAAATAGCTCCATTAGCACAGTAGTTTCGGAGTCTATTCGTTATACAAACAAAAAAATCTTTATTCTATATTATATTTGTGTACACTAGTACGCCTCACTGTTTTACCCATGTAAGTCCTGATCCCGTGGGAATATTAGGATAAATAGTAGCATATTACTACACAGTATAAAACAAAGTCGCTTTTTCTGTCCCTATTTCCCTTTGTCCCCTAAAATCTTTAAAACTACGCAACGGATTTTGATGCGGTTTCTTTTAATAGATAGAGTGATTCAAGAGGAAGGATCACTCTATCTAGTTTTAAAGATTTAAGCGTACAAAGGGAAATAGGGACAGAGAAAGCGACTTTGTTTTATACTATGCAGTGATTAGTGTACACTAGTGCGCCGATCTATTACTTTCCAGTACCAAAAACCAATACCATTGGTATTGTTTATTATCGTAATAAATATTCTATTCCGAACGAGTACCAAGTAAAAACGAATACCAAAACAAGTAGAATGATTTGAGGTACAGTCAGTGAAAATAGTTTTAAATTATTTAAGTTATTTATTTAAGTACAATTAAAGTCGCGAATGAATAGGTATTTGCTAGGAAGGAGTGTTATATCTTAGGCCGCATTTTCACCTACCATCAGGCAGGTGTGATAGTGGTCAAACGCTGACCTATCATATAAAAAACAGACAAACAAATAAATTAAAATATAAATAAAACAAATATTAAAAAAAACAGTAACATTAAATAATGATATAGTCAAGTCGGTCACACTAACAATATCTAGAAACTATAGAAACTAAATCCTATTAGAAGCTATTGCCTTTGATTTGCCATACTATGTTTGTTTCCAAGAATTCATCTCTATCGGCAACACTATCGATTGATATAAAAATATATAGGTGATATTTTTTTCAAAATCAAATTGTTGAATTCCTGGCTAAGGTGAAAACTTTTTCAAAAACGAATTATGCAGTTTTAGTTTTTGTCAAAATAGGGCACGCAACTCTTTTAGCAGTTTTAGCTATCTCTTATAGTTTAAGGTATAACCCTGAAGGCCTATGTAAAAAATTCATCCTGTATATCTTTCAAGTCAGACCAGTTAATAGAAAAAAAAATGTTTGCTAGGACAAAATAAAAATTATTGCATTGACTTGGTGTTTATGCCAACAAAACAATAAAACTTTTTAAGGATTTTATTTCCACGGCTCTTTACTCTGATTAGCTACCTACGATTTGAAAACAATGGGATACCTACGTTACTGCGAAAAACTTTTCATCGAATTTTGTTTCTTCGAATACTTTTCATCGATATCTCTATACTGCGACGCCTTATTAGATCGATGTATTGTTACTGCGATGTAACGTTACATCGAAAAATTATTCTGCGAAAGATTTTACTGGGAAAATACCATACTGCGAATACTGGTTTAATCGACACCTTGTGACTGCGACCATTACAAAAATTAATCAAATTAAAAATATGTCATAAAAATACAGGGTGGTTGGAGAAGTGACGTAAAAATTAGGTACCTCATACCGAGGGGTATCTCATTCTCTCCCACAAGTTTCGTGGTTTTTTTTTTCGTTTATGCGTTATTTTTTTGAGGGTTTTTTTATTTCTTTTTAAGTTTTATTTGTTTTACAACAGTTATTGTACATTAATTAAAAAATAATTAGGCACGTATTGATCATCCTCGTCGTGCTGTAGGATGATTGCATTTTTGTTATTTTATTAGAGCAAACTCAACCTTTTTAGCAGGTAAAAAATTTGGATTAAGATTTGTATTAGGTATGATCATAATATTAAATTATTAGTAAACTTAATTATTTTTTCCCTGACTGTACCAAAAGTTATGTTTTGGTATTCGTTGGGAATAGATTTAGTACATCATTCAAATATTTAAAATTTGGTATACGTTAGTAATAGAAAAATCACAACGATGATAAACAAATACCATTGGTATTACTTTTTGGTATTAGAAAGGAATAGCTCAGTGCGCCTCACTGTTTTACCCATGTAAGTCCTGATCCCGTGGGAATATTAGGATAAATAGTAGCATATTTATTATATAAAAACTAGCAACCCGCTCCGGCTTCGCACGGCTGTATTATGCATGTACTATATCTAAAAACCTTCCTCGTTAATCACTCTATCTATTAAAAAAAACCGCATCAAAATCCATTGCGTAGTTTTAAAGATCTAAGCATACAAAGGGACATAGGGACGGCGAAAAGTGACTTTATTTTATACTATGTAGTGATTGTGCGTCTGAGTTCCGCCCCGCGGTTTCACTCGCGTACGATTATTTTTTTTTCATAAGACGATTCTCTTGACAATAACATACCTACACAATAAAAAATAATTAGCAGAATTGGTCCAACCGTTCACACGTGATGCGATGTCAAAAGAAAATAGTAATTAAATCTTTATAGAAGGTTTTTCCCTGAAATATAATAGATGAGTACTGCTGCTAACAACAGCTTTCTGAATACATTTGCAATTCGTATATTCATTGTAGCAAATACTGAGAGTCGTTAATCCAAAATGCAGTTGGAAGTGCCACTCGACCTCCTAAAACTGTGAAGAGAGTGACGTCAGAACCTGGATGAGTTGAATTCATTTCGGAAACTTTTTTTCAAAGAGCTTTTCAAATGTTTTTATTTATAAACTAGCGTCCCGCGGTTTCACTTCACTATCACTATCATTACATAGTATAAAATAAAGTCGCTTTCTCTGTCCCTATTTCCCTTTGTATGCTTAAATCTTTAAAACTACGCAACGGATTTTGATGCGGTTTTTTTAAATAGATAGAGTGATACAAGAGGAAGGTTTATATGTATAATACATGCATAATATAGCCGTGCGAAGCCGAGCCGGGTCGCTAGTATCGGGATAAAAAGTAATCTATAACAATGAAATGACTTATTGATTGGGTAATCCAGGTCTCATCTTCATACATAATTTTATTGCAATAGTTTTTAGGGTTCCGTCCCTCAAAAGGTAAAAAGGAACCCTTATTAGATCACTCTCTTGTCCTTCTGCCTGTCCGTGTGTCACCACCGATTTGCTGAAAAAACGGATGAACCTAGCAAATTGAAATTTATACCAGACTAGCGACCCGCCCCGGCTTCGCACGGCTTTATTTTTCATGTATTATACATATAAACCTTCCTCTTGAATCACTCTATCCATTAAAAAAACCGCATCAAAATCCGTTGCGTAGTTTTAAAGATCTAAGCATACAAAGGGAAATAGGGACGGCGAAAAGTGACTTTATTGACCGAACGAGCGAAGCGAGAGAGGTCTAGTGTTGAGAAGGGTCGGTCGCTCGTATGTTTGTATGTTTGTATGTTTGTTCGACGATAACTTGAGTACCGTTGCTCTGATCTTCATGATTTTTGGTATACAAGTAGTTGAGGTCCATAGAATTTTTAAGTTCGAACATGAGCAGGATCGGTCAGGGGGTTACGGAGATAGGGGTCCAAAAGGGGATCTACCTATATGGCACACAAACTATAATGCAAATATACCCGAGTGGCTTCGGTGACAATAATATGGTACCATGGAACTGATCTGATGATAGACCTGGAGGGAATCTGCAGGAATTATCTCATTATCCATACTTCATAGTTCATTCATTCAAACTACTCGTCAAGAATCGCCTTGACGAGTAGTTTGTCTTTCAATGGTAACCAGGGTCTGATGATGGAACTGGAAGGTGGTCATAGGAACTTCGCAATGAAACGACACAACCCCATCGAGTTTGGGCTCGTTAGAATCGTCTTGACAAGAAGTTTGTCTTTCAATGGTGACCAGGGTCTGATGATGGAACTGGAAGGTTGTCATAGGAACTTCGCAATGAAACGACACAACCTCATCGAGTTTGGGCTCGTTAGAATCGTCTTGACGAGTAGTTTGTCTTTCAATGGTGACCAGGGTCTGATGATGGAACTGGAAGGTGGTCATAGGAACTTCGCAATGAAACGACAGAACCCCATCGAGTTTGGGCTCGTTAGAATCGTCTTGACGAGTAGTTTGTCTTTCAATGGTGACCAGGGTCTGATGATGGAACTGGAAGGTGGTCATAGGAACTTCGCAATAAAACGACAGAACCCCATCGAGTTTGGGCTCGTTAGAATCGCCTTGACGGGTAGTTTGTCTTTCAATGGTAACCAGGGTCTGATGATGGAACTGGAAGGTGGTCATAGGAACTTCGCAATAAAACGACAGAACCCCATCGAGTTTGGGCTCGTTAGAATCGCCTTGACGGGTAGTTTGTCTTTCAATGGTAACCAGGGTCTGATGATGGAACTGGAAGGTGGTCATAGGAACTTCGCAATGAAACGACACAACCTCATCGAGTTTGGGCTCGTTAGAATCGTCTTGACGAGTAGTTTGTCTTTCAATGGTGACTAGGGTCTGATGATGGAACTGGAAGGTTGTCATAGGAACTTCGCAATGAAACGACACAACCCCATCGAGTTTGGGCTCGTTAGAATCGTCTTGACGAGTAGTTTGTCTTTCAATGGTGACCAGGGTCTGATGATGGAACTGGAAGGTGGTCATAGGAACTTCGCAATGAAACGACACAACCCCATCGAGTTTGGGCTCGTTAGAATCGCCTTGACGGGTAGTTTGTCTTTCAATGGTAACCAGGGTCTGATGATGGAACTGGAAGGTGGTCATAGGAACTTCGCAATGAAACGACACAACCTCATCGAGTTTAGGCTCGTTAGAATCGTCTTGACGAGTAGTTTGTCTTTCAATAGTAACCAGGGTCCGATCTAACATATTAAGTTATCAAAGACCAAAAAGTATAAAATAAATTAATAGAATAAAAAACTAAAAAAAACACGCTTTAATAAAAAAAGTCCAACTAAAAAATAGAAAATAAAATCTAATAAATTTGGATTAAGAATATTGTACTTAAATAGTAAGCGTGTTACATTGTGATTGCAAAAGAAAAATAACGAAGGTGTAGCATCACAAATTCACAATGTAACACGCTTACTATTTACAATATTCTTAATCCAAATTTATTTAAATTTAAAATTTATAGAAATTTATTACTTGGCCCCAAATCGTCCGAACTCTCTTTGCTTCATTTCCTATAATTATTTATTTCATAATCATGGGCTGTTTTACAATAATAGTGGTGGATAGTATTAAATAGTAGGAATGTTCGGTTCTAGCCGATCTAGAGACTCTGATAATTATAAAATTTGTGACTAATTTTTTTATAATTTTTATTGACTTGTTATATTTTAGTTTAGGGACTTATTACAGGACATATTGGCCTCAAACTTCTCTAATATATTCTCGTTCTCGAGCTTGTCTTCTCGTTTCCTCTTACGTAACATTATGATAAGTAGATACATAAGGAAGGAAGGAAAGGAATTACTATCTTCTGGATATTATGTTGGACACATTCAAAATGTCTTGAGTAAAAATAAAGAGTCAACGGATGTCCAGGGTGTGATGATTGAGCTGGCCTATGCTTTTAGAACTTAACAACAACAACAAGTTATGCCTATCGTGTTTGGATTCTCTAAATCATCCAATGTCAGATAATAGCGATACTAGGCACCTATCATTCAAATAAGATAGACCTGTCGTATTTGGAGTCTTTCGTCGTTATATTATACATTTTAGTACTTTACGCTGAAATATAATAAACGCTGAAAAAAACTCGTGAGGTCTCAGTTCGGGGCGAACTACTAGTTTTATACTATGTAGTGATACTGAGGTTTATATAGCCTTATTAGCTGTATAAAAATCAAGGTACTGTATCAACACGATAAAACGATATGAGTAAATTTACAAAAGAAAAGTATATAAGTAGTATATCGGTTGTGTAGCACCATTAACACAATTAAAACTCATTTTACATAATAAACTAAGCACTAAATATTAAAGAGAACAAAAATAGCAAATATGCCTGAAGTAGGTAATCCTGTATCTCAGGCAAAAAAGTACCTAACTTATAAAATAAATTCAACTAATTTCCTTGCATAATACTCAAACAATAATTAGGTAAAAAAAATGTATAAATATTTAACGCTACAAACTGTGTAAAAATATTAAATTGAGCAAACTTATCAATTTATTCATTATTAGGGCTTATTAAAATGATTAAGGTGAAGGGTACCTGCGCTCTCTCCATACAAACGTAGTCGACTGTTTCCTCCCTGGTTAATGACACTAGCACAAATATTTTTGTGCCATAAAACCTAGAACTGCCATGACTATGATTATTTTTTGTTTTTTTTTTTCATTTTCTAATTATCATAGAAATAAAAATAGAAAAAATAAAAATAATAATAAAAAACAAAAAATAGGGGTGGGAATTATAAGTTTTATGCACCAAAAATATTTGCTCTAGTATCATTATCCAGGGAGAAAACAGTCGACTACGTTTGTAATAGTTTGTATGGAGAGAGCCCCTGCTACCCTTTCCTCTTAACATATTACATAAACGAAACTATGTCATATTGTGTATATTAACTGCGACATGCAAGTATCCGCATCATCAGAATGATACAAACGTATCTCTAATTAACAATATCGTTGGAACTACAGTACACTACACAGCTTGTATCGAGTAGTTCCACTCAACATCCACTTCAATAATTCGATATATCCAGGGTTATTGTTGCAATCGCTATTCAATATTCTGAACTGAGATTCTGAATAAGCTTTTTCATATTCGCTGTTTGTTTTTTAAGAGGAAAGAGTACCGGGCGTTCTCTCCATACAAACGTAGTCGACTGTTTCCTCCCTGGATAATGACACTAGCACCAATATTTTTGTTGCATAAAACTTATAACTGCCATTTAGAAAATGAAAGAAAAAACCAAGACAAAGGGGCATAGTCATGGCAGTATAGGTTTTATCCAACAAAAATATTTGTGCTAGTGTCATTATCCAGGGAGGAAACAGTCGACTATGTATGTATGTAGAGAGAGCACCGGTACCCTTTCACTTTAGGCTGCAGTTTCCAGTATTTGACGACCTCTGTGGCGCGTCGGGCGAACACTTGTATGTGACGGAGAAGGTAGCAGGTTCCATTCCCGCCCCTAACAAATATTTATGTTACTTACAGATACCTACTTGTTTCTGATCTGCGTGTTTCTTGTATGTAGGTAAGTATAATACTACTACTACTATATTTGTTTCCAAGGATTGATCTCTATCTGATTATTTTTTTTGGAAAATCAACAGTTTCCATTCCTGGCGAGTGTAATAACTTTTGCAAATATCTAATGTTGCAGTTTTAACTTTTTTCAGAATCGGGCACGCGACTCCTTTCAGCATTTTTCGCTATATCTTATAGTTTAGGATTTAGCATATATACAGGGTTATTGGAAATTAATTGACACTACGTTAAGGGCTTCTTCTGTGCACCTTAATAAACAACTTTTGTTCTACGACTTTTGTCGAAACTTAATACATATCCCAAAAAAAATATTAAAGTGTTTCTCGTACTGTCTGGTTATTTTCTATGTCTATGCGGCAAGTGCGCGCGCGCGATCGGCACGGGGCGCACTGCGTGCGACCCGATCGGGTTGTACCATACCTACTATGATTGATTCTGTGACGTAAACGTAGAGTTGAGTATTATTTGAACTGTTGGATTTAATTTTTTATTTTTGTATGGAATATTTTTATAATGAATTTCCAAAAGTCGTAGAACAAAAGTTGATGGTTAAGGTGCACAGAAGAAGCCCTTAACGCAGTGTCAATTAATTTCCAATAACCCTGTATATATAAGTATTCTATCCGTTATATGGTCATCATAACACAAACCTAGTTGCTTATCTTGGGGCTAGATGGCGCTGTGTAAAATATCCCACATTTTTTTATTGACCGAACGAGCGAAGCGAGAGAGGTCTAGTGTTGAGAAGGGTCGGTCGCTCGTATGTTTGTATGTTTGTATGTTTGTTCGACGATAACTTGAGTACCGTTGCTCTGATCTTCATGATTTTTGGTATACAAGTAGTTGAGGTTCTTAGAATTTTTAAGTTCGAACATGAGCAGGATCGGTCAAGGGGTTACGGAGACAGGGGGTCCAAAAGGGGATCTACCTCTTTGCCACACAAACTATAGGGCAAATATACCCGAGTGGGGTATCAAATGAAAGGGCGTAACTTCTGTGACAATAATATGGTACCATGGAACTGATCTGATGATAGAGCTGGAAGGAATCTGCAGGAATTATCTCATTAGCCATACTTCATAGTTCATTCATTCAAACTACTCGTCAAGAGTCGTCTTGGCGAGTACTTGCTTTGTATTTCAATGGTAACCAGGGTCTGATGATGGAACTGGAAGGTGGTCATAGGAACTTCGCAATGAAACGACACAACCCCATCGAGTTTGGGCTTGTTAGAATCGTCTTGACGAGTAGTTTGTCTTTCAATGGTAACCAGGGTCTGATGATGGAACTGGAAGGTGTTCATAGGAACTTCGCAATGAAACGACACAACCCCATCGAGGTTGGGTTCGTTAGAATCTTCTTGACGAGTACTTGCTTTGTCTTTCAATGGTAACCAGGGTCTGATGATGGAACTGGAAGGTGGTCATAGGAAATTCGCAATGAAACGACACAACCCCATCGAGTTTGGGCTCGTTAGAATCGTCTTGGCGAGTACTTGCTTTGTCTTTCAATGGTAACCAGGGTCTGATGATGGAACTGGAAGGTGGTCATAGGAACTTCGCAATGAAACGACACAACCCCATCGAGTTTGGGCTCGTTAGAATCGTCTTGACGAGTAGTTTGTCTTTCAATGGTAACCAGGGTCTGATGATGGAACTGGAAGGTTGTCATAGGAACTTCGCAATGAAACGACACAACCCCATCGAGTTTGGGCTCGTTAGAATCGTCTTGACGAGTAGTTTGTCTTTCAATGGTAACCATTGGGCCAATGGGTTTGATCTAACATATTTCGTTATCAAAGACCAAAAAGTATAAAATAAATTGATAGTTTAGAAAAACTAAAAAAACCCGCTTTAATAAAAAACTCCAACTAAAAAATAGAAAATAAAATTTAATAAATTTGGATTAAGAATATTGTAAATAGTAAGCGTGTTACATTGTGATTGCAAAAGAAAAATAATGAAGGTGTAGCATCACAACACAATGTAACACGCTTACTATTTACAATATTCTGATTCCAAATTTAACGGGTGTGATGATTGAGCTGGACCTATGCTTTTAGGACTTAACAACAACAACAAGTTAACAACAACAACAACAAGTTATGCCTGTCGTGTTTGGATTCTCTAAATCATCCAATGTCAGATAATAGCGATACTAGGCACCTATCATTCAAATAAGATAGACCTGTCGTATTTTGAGTTTTTCGTCGTTATATTATACATTTTAGTACCTACTTTTTACGCTGAAATATAATAATCGCTGAAAAAAACTCGTGAGGTCTCAGTTCGGGGCGAACTACTAGTGTAATATGATAGATATTCTTGTTTGTTAAGCTTTAGGTAGAGATAGATAAATAACGCTTTACTTACGCAAAATATAAAAGTTATACTGAGGTAAAAACACAGAAAGGTAGAAGTAAAAGTTCCACAAAGGGCGGCCTTATCGCTAAAAGTGATTTCTTCTTAGCACCCTTTGGATAGACAATGGTTAAGGCAGAGAAAAGAATATAGATTTTTGTGAGTAATAAATATAAATAAATATTGCAGGACATTCCACACATCGCCATCTAGCCCTAAGTTAAGTAACTAGACTTGTGTTATGGGTGCTAGACAACGGATATACTACTTATTATACTTTTCTTTTGTAAATATATACTTATAATACATAGACAACCAGACCACAGACAAATATCTAAGCAAAAAAACTTGTCTGAGGCAGGAATCGAACCCGCAACCCTGTGCTTGGCAGTCCGCGTGGTGACCATTGTGCCAACTGGGTCGTCAAATGCTGCGCTGGACCGATTTCGATGAAATTTAGTATGAAGTCATATTATATACTTTTTATCCCGGTATTCCCACGGGATCCTGGGGCAGTTCTAGTTCGTTTGTAAAATTACAAATTATACGAAGGCGTTATAAAATAATATCTATTTTAAATTCTAGAACGAGTTTCGGAAAGAGAATACCCATGGGAAATTGCTGATCTGTCAGTCTGTCAAAAATTTGACAACCACCATTTTAGGCTCATTATTTCGTTACCAAGAGGTAGACACGGAACAAACAAACTTCCCCTTCATTCATGATTTTACGTAAACATTAAAAAAAAACTGAAAAATCTGCAGGTCCTAGTTAGATGAACTTACGTATAAGAGTTACTAATGGGGCCCCGCGGTTTTACCCGTGTTAGTCCCGATTCTATGGGCATACCGGGACATAAAGTACATATGTGTTTATGTGTTAATACTAAGTTAATTCAGGTCTCCTGCTATCTAAATACCAAGTTTCATCGCAATCGGTTCTGTAGTTTTTGTTGAACCACCACTCCGGTTAAATTAATCCAGCTGTTCGCAACAGTGTTTAAAATAAAAACATTCAACGACGTCGGGATGGAATGCAAGTAGGTCGACGACACACCACTTCAACAACTCGACTGGATTCACGACGGTTTTATAATGACTACGGTAATTAGGTACTGTATTCTGTGGTCTCTACTCTGTCGACGGTCCATTCAGTGGGGTAAAGCCTGTATATTGAAGTACGGAACCTCCGTTTCAATAGCCTGATGGACAGATAGATTAGACCCTGTTTTGTGGTCAGTTAAACATTCTTGACCAAATGAATGAGATCGACTCTGTTTTTTTTTGTGGGAAAAGTGACGGAAATAGATGATACTTTTTTGGATGATTTGTTGGGGTTCATAAAAAGATAAGTACTAAATCCTAACCCTAACCATCCTTACTAAAGTTTGTTTATTTATTTGTTTGTTTGTTTGTTCCAAAACACCTGAACCGATTTGGATGAAAACCGGCATAGTTATAGTTTAGGGGATGGGGAATGACGTAGGATAAAATATCCTCAAAAAATCAAAAGATCTGGAAATTTCACGTGAAACCGCGAGGCGCAGCTGGAAATAATAAAGTTAGCCCATTAAAAGAGGTTGCGGGGTTATTGCTTTTTAGATAGAAATGTATTAGTTACAATATTGTTAGAAAAAAGGAAAACAGACACCGGTACAGCAAACTTAAAGCTTATAAAAAAATTGCATTTTTTTTTCTTTTATTTATGACTAGCTACGCCTTGCGCAACCGCATTCGTTTCATTTTTAAATTTTCTTAAGAACCTTTTAACAATAAATAAATAAATATTGCAGGACAATCTACACATCGCCATCTAGCCCCAAGCTAAGTAACTAGACTTGTGTTATGGGTGCTAGGCAACGGATGAACTACATACTTATATACTTTTCTTTTATAAATATATACTTATAATACATAGAAACAACCAGACCACAGACAAATATCTAAGCATAAATACATGTCTGAGGCGGGAATCGAACCCGCAACCCTGTGTTTGACAGTCCGGCATGGTGACCATTGTGCCAACTGGGTCGTCAATATCTAACAAACACAACAATTTTTTTTATCAAAATTGTTCCTTTGTTGTTCTTTTCAAATTGTTCCTTTGTTGTTGTCACCTTTCGGGTGATACGATGACAAAGGAAAATAGAGATTTACTTTTAAATAAATAGTTAAGTATATAGATTTATATGTATTTACTTCAGCTGTATTTTATTTGTTTGTATTTAAATTGTGTATTATTAGGTATTATTATCGTTGTATCTTTATATTAAAATAGCTGCGCCCCGCGGTTTCACCCGCGTAATAATTCTCATTTCTCATTTTTTCTTCCATAAGAACCCTTATCCTGACAATAATAAACACATAAAAAAAGAATTAGCGAAATCGGTTCAGTTGTTCTCGAGATTTGAGCTTAGCAATACATTCAGCGATTCATTTTTATATTATAGAAGCTTGAAGAATGGGATTTTAACTACTTGTGTATCTTGATTGCCAAAGCGCCTATTGTAAAGGTTAGTCCTTTTACAAGTAAGGTTCAGGGAACTCAAAGGTAACTTCGCGACCCGACAGCTTCTTGTATACAGACTGGAAGGTGTCCACCTTATGTTCAATAGTAGTCTGCTGATTCTTGTCTAGGTACACCTTGATCAGCTGTGAGCCGTCCAGCTTAACACGCTCCTCTTGCCGACAATTTCAGGCTATTCCGTGTAGAAAACCCTACATGGTTAACCTTTAGGACCTACCTACTATTTCATTTAGCAATTTTTCTCATAAGCCCGTTACAAAGAATCAAGATCGTCAAAGGCAATTTACATATTCAAATGACTCAAATATTTTTTTCGATTTATATCAAAGTAGGTATGTCTTAGGTACTTTACCTAAATGAGAATCAGACGAAACGACTCTCTGCGTTTGTGATAACATCGCTGAAATTCAAGTAAAAATAGATGATCTTGAAAATGACTGGGATTAAGCTCGGAACAGCTCGGAAAATGTGGTTGTAGATGCCTAGTTATAAGCGTTTTATTTGGGGTGAGGTTAGGGTTGCCACACGTTCTGCTTTAGCTGTATTATGTCCGGTCTTTTACGGTCATATCCGGGTAACAGAATACTTATTTATGTAAGTGTCGTAGTCTAAAAAATCGCAAATGGCACGGCGGCATATCCAGGTAAGAGTAGGTACATACATCACTACATAGTATAAAACAAAGTCGCTTTTTCTGTCCCTATTTCCCTTTGACCGCTTAGATCTTTAAAACTACGCAACGGATTTTGATGCGTTTTTTTTTTAATAGATAGAGTGATTCAAGAGGAATGTTTAGCCGTGCGAAGCCGGAGCGGGTCGCTAGTTTTTATGAAAACGAAAAGAAATAATGAAAAATATTAGAATATAATTAATATTACACATAGAATAGATATTCTATACCACCGAGTGAACAATGGGGACAGGCACGGCAAGGGCATCATATTCAGATATATAGGTAAGTAAGTTAAAACGTCACATTACTATTAAATAATTCAGAAATATTACAATAATTAATACACATTACACATAGAATACCTACCTATATATATTTTATACCGTCCCGATAACGACGATCACGGACACGGGGCGTCATATCTTTTTTTTTAGTTGGAGAAGTGCGCCTTATGCGTCATCCCGCCACTCCCCCGGGGAGGGGGGGAGTAGTGAGGGTATGTGGGGCTCCCTACTGGCCTGAAGGTGGTGGGCGGCCAGAGGTTCCCGACTAAAACTTTACCGGTTCCTCTCTCGCCATGATGTCGGGGCTGCGGGGGTGCGATTTTACCGCGGCACCCTACGGCGATGGTCCGTTTGCTGGCGGACCCCTCTCCAAACGGTTCGACCTGATCCTCCTGAGACGGGGCGTCATACCTAGGTTATTGCATGCATTTTTATACTTAATAAAAATATTTGAATAATTAATATTACACATAGAGTATATATTCTATACAGTCACGTTCACGAGTGAACGACAAAAGACTATCAACAAAAGCTTGACATCAGATCGTATTCTAGTAGGTAGATAATATGATACGCATCATAAGGCATGTAATAAATCAGGAACCCAAGATGGAAAAGAAATTCTTCCTCCTTATCGTTGTGACATCGACACTATATAATAAACAGATTACAAACGACAAAACCAAAGGTTGTCCGAAACGAAATTGTTTCGTCCGAATCCAATTTAGGGAACAATTGGACTGAAATATTTTTCCGTATCCAATATTAGAGGGAAAATGTTGATTGCACAGTTTTAAGCTTTCTGCATGACAGAGCGTTTTGTATTTATGCATGGTTTAATTTATGAATTTTTCATTGGTTATTTCAGTACTAAAGATATTAAAAGCTGTCTAGTTTCCATGTTTATTATTTCTATTTTGTTGAGCTCAAAATTTCGCAATACTTAGCAAATTCCAGTTTCGTAAAAATGGTGCTATAGCAGCATCGAAATCTTGATTTGCTACATAAGAACAAAACAGACAGACGTACAATAAAGTGATCTTATAAGGGATCTTATAAGGGAACCCTAAAAATAAGGTTAATATTGCGTTATAAATAACTTTCGTACATAAATAAAACTTTAAATGGACCTTCACATTTCGTTATTTAGATTTCAAAGTAAGCAAACCTACTATGATGACCGATTATCGGTTAAAATATCTCAATTATTTACTTCCCTAATATATTATATCAAAACCAATATTTTAAGTTAGTACCTACTTACCTATGTATTTTATCAACTGACAGACAGATGACGCTTCTGGGAAAATGTATGAAACATATAAGTAGGTAAATCCGTTTATTCTCTTAGGGACTACCGCTTGGCACTACTAGTAGAGTGAAGGGAAATTTTACTCTCCCGTGCCACTACTATTCTTATTGGCTAATTAAACGCATGTTAAAAAATCTCCCGTGGATTACCTCATTACCAATTGCACTACTAATACTAAGTGGCAAGATAAACAAAAAAAATATTTGTTCCAAAAATTTATTAAAAACAAAATTAAAGTTATCTGTTTTTATAATAACTGCCAGTTCAATAGTTTTAAAACTAGAACCCATCGGGTCATGTTTAAAAAACCAGTCAAGTGCGAGTCGTACTCGCGCCGAGGGTTACGTTACATTTGTTTCAACTCTCTTTCTCTATCCTTGCAGTTGTATGGTAGGTATCAATTTAACTTGATCGCTATTTCGTTTGGGCGCTCATACAATGTAAGGTTCAAGTTAAATGGGTTTAACTATGTATGTATGGGGACACTGTTTAATTTTTAACTTTTTTTTTGTGAATTTCCTTTAATGTGTGCTGCGCCAATGCTGGTCAACGGGAACTCCATATAGGTATTCCACCCAAAACCTATAGGGTACTTCCGGTTCACCTGGAATTGTCAATTTTGGTTAAAAGCTAGGTCTTACAGCACGAATAAAGGAAAAATACTAAAATATAAAAAAGTTGAAAATTAAGGTTTTTGGTACTTGTTTACAAGTTTTTACGAAAATGTAAATTCGCCCATATCTTTTGTATCGTGTTGACTCAGGACCTTGATTTTTATACACCTAATATGGACTATTAGACCTCAGTATCTGTTATGAATTTCAACTTGCTAAGTCCACCCGTTCCTGAGATAATCGGTGGTGACACACGGACAGACAGACAAGAAAGTGATCTTATATGGGTTCCTTTTTACCTTTTGAGGTACAGAACCCTAAAAAAAACAGATATTAAAAACTTTATATTGTTTTATTTGTTATGGATAGGTACATAGACAAGAAAGTTATAGGTATAATAAGTAGGTAAAAACTTCATCAAATTATTATATTTAGGTACAACAGATATTAATATTAAGTATGCAACAACAAGAATAATTACAAATTGGTATTTTTGTTTTAAATCACAATTTTTAGGCAGACTAAAAACTGAACTGTTGGCCAAATACTTTTAAGAGCGACCTTCAATGGATGAAAAGTATTTTATATCAAATGAAATAGTATAGGTCAATAAATATATTGCAAATGGGCTGCTTAAAAAATTTAAGTCCCAAATAATTCATTTTTGTTTTATAATTATTTTTAGACTTTTCACTGGTTTGGTTAATAGACAAATTCCATACCCATATGAAATACATAATCTTGATTTTAACCTTACTTTAATTCATTGACCAGACCCAGTGTAAATGACTAGTATCGATTTAACTGCCTACCCAAGAGAAACGGGAAAAAATAGTCCACCTAACGTTTGCATATTCTATAAGCTTCATAATTTCTATTGGTATGGAATTTGTCTCATAAACAAACCAGTCAAAGGTTTAAAAAACAAAACAAAATTTTTAATTGTTAAGTAATCTTTTTTTGGACTGAATTTTTTTAGGCAACCCATTTGCAATATATTTATTGTCCTATTTAATTTGATATAAAATATTTTTAATTCATGAAGGTCGTCTTTAAAGGGATCTTATACTATCCAGACCGTCATTCGAACAAGAAGACAAGTAAACAAATGGTTTAGCCGCATTAACCTATCAACTATCGGCCCTTTTCACATTTATAGTCTCGTCCGCCTTTTGATTAAGTTTATTTAAAATACACTTATATTATAAAAATAAAATTATAAAATTTTGAGCGTTACTTATACGCAATATTATTTAAACAATTCGTATATTTTTTTATAAGTAGTACTTAATAAAAATCAATCGAGTCTATAGGCTTAGAAAGATCAAAACAAGAATTTATGAAATTCAAATTCATGGCTATATGCTTCTGTTCCTTTGGGCGCTATACAATTAAAACTACTATACATATATTGATACTTGGTTGTAACCTCTTTTTTCATGAATGGTTGTGGTACATTTTACATAGAAATCCAACAAGTACTCAACGAAAAACGGACACCGCTAGCGCTGCATTCGACGATCAAGCGCACGGGCCCTAGAACAGGTGATCAGCAGCGGCTAATATTTATTCCGATATTTTCACAAGATAGAAACCACGGGGCGCCGCTTGTCAATAATATGCCTCCATCATTTAAGGGACAGGTGACTGCAACTTTGGCCAACGGATCGGCATTGCCATCCAAAGACGCAATGCAGCTAGCCCTTGGGCACCCTACATAAATAAACGTATTAAGATTTTTAGATTAAAACTTTCAAACAATAACAAAGTAAATAGCAATTTCGATATCTTGGTCCCATTACAACAACAATAAACACTTTCTTGATATTTTTACAGGATAAAGTTATGATATGAAGTTATTGTAGTAGAAAGAGAAAGGAATGCCCGTAGTATCGTTCCGGCAACAAATCGTATTTGTTAATACGTTGTTAAGACGAATCTTACGTCATCGTCTGTCCACATCAGTAATAAAATTACTTTTGACCCAAACAGGGTAAGCTAAATAAAACCGTTTAAAAAGGCTTATATGCCTCGACTCGATAGCCAATCATACTGGCTCCAGTTAATCGCAGATGCATTTTTCTGTCTTTTTCACGTCAATATAAGACTTGAACTTCAAATTGGATGAATAGCGCTTATAGTGCTAACTAGCGTAAGTGTTAGTACAAAAAATGCTTACGGCACGGCGCGGCGCGGGCGCATGCGTGCTGCACATTAATTATGTCCATAAAAATGTTAACTGGCGACGCATGCGCGTTGCTATACCATTTCGGACCTTATCTGCGACTGAGTGAAGCAAGTATGATCGATTTCGACTCTTAGTTTAAGAAAAAAATAAACCAATAAAGTACGGTGAGAAAAAATACGACTCTAGTATAATATTTGAAATGGAACAGTGGGCTTATACCTTAAGAATAAATATGGAGGTTAATTTTACTAACACCATTAAACATAATTTATTAGGTAACGTTTTAGCACATTCCAAGCTCGGCAACGATCTTTAAAGAACCACCACAGATTAAAGATTTTTGGTCTGCCGACATTTTACATTATCTCCTGATTATGACTCAGGTGCTTATAGCGACACCTTATGGTTATGCCAAAGATACATCGCACATCACACATAGCAAGTCATCGATGTCGCCTCCAAATAAAACAAAAGTATGGAAATAATGGCGCACGCACATGTCGAAAGAGGCATCACTGAAATACATCGATGAAGTTCATCAATGCGTACTGGCTCGAGATTAGTCAAATCAAGGTCAACGAGTCTCCCCCACCGTGGGTTCCCGCCTTGTCGTGGCGGGGGTGCTTAGTAACCGTGGCCTAGCCAACCATTGCACGGTGAAGCCAAGAGGAACCCAGGGCCGGGCCAGGCTGGAGGAGCTGGCTGACCCGAGAGGGACCGCTCCACCGACTTCCCCGCAAAGTCCGGTGTGAGTCCACGTGCCACGTGCTCTGGTACGTCGCAACAAGCGGGGAGGGGCGAAAGCCTCGTAAGAGGAGGGTCCTCACGGACAAATGCCGTCGGGGCTGCTGTTGTATGCGAAAGCTTTCCCGGTAGCCCCGACAAAAGGCATCGAGACGGAGCACCCTGGGGTTTTAGTCGGTTGGAGCCCGACATAACCACTTCGTTGGCCCCAACAACGGAGTGGTACCCGACCGGGTTTCCCCAGGTCAAAAAAAAAAAAAAGGTCAACGAGTCTCATGAAGTCTCATCTCGCTCGCGCCACACTGGTTCTTATCTACTTGTGCGACGTCGATGTGCGATGCATCTTAGACATCGCCGTACCCTTAGGCGCTGTCCTGATATCCTTTCGCGCGACCGATGCGACCTAAATCCTATGAAAATCGCGATCGTTCGATCATTTTGACAAGATCGTGTGACCATTTTGACAGCAGTTTCATAGCATTTAGGCCGCATCGGTTGCACGATGGGCTATTAGGACAGCGCCTTAGGCATTCAAGGGTCTGAGAAGAACTTAGGCAGTTTCATCCAAATTATTATTTCGGTATCCTTATAAATGATTAAATTCATTTATAAAGTGATGTTTATGACCGCACCATCGTACTACAAAAATATCGACCGTAACTCGTTAGTCTATAGCAATCTAGTAGTAATAAACGTTTATAATATTCAACACATTGCGTTACATTAGAACAACATGACGGGCGAAAGACCCCTCCGAGTCTTCATTGTAATTATCTTAACATTTCCAAACGAGAGTTTTCAATATTTAATTAAATGTTTAGCGAGAAGCGGAGTTCGGACTGAATATTAGAAGTTATTCCAACGCTTAGGGTGAAACAGACTACTGACTTTTGTAATTTCGACTGCGAACTTGTTTCTGTTTTGAACTGTTAAATAAACATATATTTTAACATTATAAATACAAATAAATGAAGTCACCGGTTAGTCAAATAACCCGCCCTTTATCGTTCCTGGCGCGAAGGTTTCCATACTGCTGGAAGCATTGCCACGCTCAACGGCGATGGCTAACCCCTGCGCCAGAAACGAGCCGGAGGGGGAGTCACCCCCATTCTCCGATAAAAAAATAAAATAAACTAATATTATAATAGAGTTCAAGAAAATCAGAGGAAAACATTTGTACCTATGTTTTGAATTAATACTTGTCCACGAGGATTCCTGATAAACTAACATACTATAATTTTAGGTTTAAAAAAAATTAAGGTAATTTTAAAAGATCAAACCATTCCTAAAATAAATCGTTAGCTGCCTATCGGCCGATAATCATAGTCTGTTTCACCCTTAGAAGTAATTTCAACAGTTAATTGTAAACTTATTTCTGGTATTTCAGTTTACTTAATAACTTTTGTTTCGTTCATCGTAAAACACCCGGGACACGATCAAACTAATATCAAGCTCAAGTCGCATGATACTGTAAAGACCTGTGTATACTTCATTCAGGTTTATCAAGCATACAAGCTTGCTCGCATCAAGCGATGGCTATTTTCATGGTTTGGTATGCAAGTACTTTTTTAGTTATAAGCATTAAGCAGGGACCGAAAAACCGATATTTTAGGATACTTGAAATTCAGATACCCTTATGCAAAGATATCTTAATTTAAAATAGAATTACGGTACCCAAAAATAATGATATCGCAAAATTTTGGTATCTAAAAATAAATGGTTTATGAACCGTTCATGAACAGTATTTTTGAGATGTTTGTAAAAATGGCAACGTCGCTTTTTCGTTCGACTGAATCTAGCAATTTACATCTAGTGCAGCTCCCAGTCCTAACAAAAATCAGTTTTATGGTCCCATCGTAAAGAAAGCATGAAACTTGGCATGAACGTAGCTGTCATATATTTCTTCTTCGGCTTCAATTTCGATATGGAAGCACGTTGAGAAATTATTGTTTCCCCCCTTTTCCCCCCTTTTTGTGCCAAATTAGAGTTTTTTGCATTTTGTATGAAAACGGTTCAAACTACAACCAAACTGTCAATGAGCAATATGATCCTCATTAAACTCACTACAACAATCTCCTTGGAAGTATGTAGATCGGACTTATAGTTTAGAAGCTGTAAGTGATTTTAACGCCCCCTCGACCCTGTTTTGTATCAACCCTAATGAGTTTTTTGATTTTATTATAAAAACGATTAAAGCCACATCAAAACTGTCAATGACCAATTTGTTCTTCATTAAATTCTCTATAATAATTGTCTTGGAAGTATGTTGATAGGACTTATAATTTTCGAAATATGCTTACTTTTCTTTCAATTCGGTCAGTAAAATGGACACAAAAACGCTATACATCGAAAAAAAAAAATATTTTTAATATGTTATTAGACCCTCCGAGAGTAGTCTATTCCTGAGTTGTCATCCTTGAAAACCCTGGGCTTCTCCTATGGTGCTACGTTATTCTGGCACGTGTTTTAGTTTTTTAGGAAAAACTACCCCTTGAAAGCGTTTTCCAGGTATGTTTGTTTTATATGTTTGTTTATTAACTTCTCAACTGGCCTACAAACCCCCGAGCGGTTTTTCGGCCGAAACGCTACACTGGCCAAAACCGCTCGGGGGTTTCGGGCGTATTTTGATGTTTACGTCTAATGAATGAATGTATGTCAAGGTCAAGTATAGCCAACCTATTCTGGGATGTACATTATTGTACATGAGTTGCATATAAAACCATACTACTTAATTTGGTAAGGTTATAATCGTTCAATGTCAATGTCACTTCGATCAATTGCCTCTGACGGCCATGTTTGTTTGTTTTTGTTTTGGACAGTGCGCGTTTCGACTTAATTAATATTGTTTTCATTTGTTTTTTGTGTTGTGTTTTGTGATAAAACAACGCCTGGGTAACTAGATCACCTCACTTTGTATTATTAACTCATAAATTTCGCAGGAGATATTAGTTTCTTTAGGAATTTTTTTTGCAATTTTTTTGCAAGTGCATTTTGCAAATTTGCACTTCACTCTGCAATTACTCACATTATTTGTTCAAGTACTAATATTTAAACTATGTCATCTAAATAGGAAATTTCATTCTGAATGCAGAAAGGTATCAATGTTATGAATTAGTCAAACCAAAATTAATTTATATGCATAAACGGGTCTGCCCCCTTCAAGCGGCCATTTTTTTTCGACTTGGCCAGTCAACGGCTACTTTCTGCTCCGAAAAGAAAATCGCTCGGGGGTTTGTAGGCCAGTTGAGAAGTTAATTGTCAATTTCATAGTCTAGGTCGTTTTTAATACAGAAATTTTGAAAATAACTATTCAGAATAATGTTTTCATCATTAAACAAAATTCAACTTTAAGAAACCGTAAACTATTTCTTTGTTTCTGAGAAAACTAGTCCTATAGGAGAAGTAATAGTCCTATAGGAAAAACTATTAGAAATACATTTGTAGATACTAAAATCACCTTCAATTTGATTCCAAAGTGGTGCTGCTAGGATTGACAGTTTTTTCAGAAACAAAGAAATAGTTTACCGTTTCTTAAAGTTGAATTTCTAATGATGAAATCATTATTCTGAATAGTTATTTTTAAAATTTCTGTATTAAAAACGACCTAGACTATGAAATTGACAATTAATAAACAAACATACACGTGCACGGCAGAGATTACGTTTAACCCTTTCTAATGACATATGTAAAAGAGAGAAAGGATTTTCGCGTAGAATTGGCAACGCGCAAGAAGACACTTTTAGGGTTTAATATTCGGGTATCCGCTTACGATTTTGGGTACCCTAAACTAGTGGTACCGCAATTTATAGATATCATTATTTGTGGTACTTAAATGCAAAGTAAGCGTTCGAGTATCACTTAAAAATACCGATCAAAACCGCTTATTGAGATACCATTTCGGTCCCTGGTATAAGATGTTTTTGTAAATATTTAAGTAATAAATAAATAAATAATGGGAGCAAAGTCCAACATTCACAGAATGCCTTCATCGTTTTAATGTGGCTTTTTGAGGTTTGATCGTGGATAAGGGTTTTAATGGTTTAATTTACGACTCTTAATAACGAAGTTACTCTTTGGCCGGTTGAGACGTTGAATTCCTTCAGTAGTTCAACACTTTAGCACCACACGCACGATATTTAACCAATAACCATCCCTAAGATTACACAAATATCACTGAATAGCACATGATCTCTTTTCACTCTGTCCGGTCGTCCTGACGAACCTGTTCAGGTTAATCTTTGGGCTACCGCTGGCACTTCCATCGTCTCCTTTAGCACTAGTTTTGTTCCTCATTATCATTAGATCCGTTCTTATACTTGGTCTTCTAACATTTGGGGCGACAACTCCACATGCGTCTGATAACCTTCTCTTTATTGATAGTGTACATTTTTTACTTCTATTACTTTGACTGCTTGTTGGCGGTAAGGTGCAAGGACTGCCAAAGGCTGTGCTGACTTTTTTGTGGTGGTTTGGCGCCATTTCAAGCGGGAGGTTTGCGACTACGAACAGTTCGTAGAAGAGATCGTCGACTTGGTAGTTCTTCTTCGCTGAGGTTTCAATGAAGACGCATGCTGAATCCTGTGATGTGCAGTATGCAGAGGCTTCTTCAGGTTGTACAGTCCTAGAGACAATAACAATAATTAGTTTTCCACAGTGATACATCAACCAGAGATAGATATATAGGTAGATAGGTACGTCTTTGCGAAATAAATTTGACCACACGAAATTAAGCCAATTGACTCATATTCCTTTGGGTGTTTTCGCATATTGCATGAAAACACGTCAAATTATTATGTCACAATAAAGGAACACGAAGTTCGGAGATAACTACTTTACAACTGTTACATCACTCTGGTTTTCCAGGCATTACCTAACACGCCACGCAAATAACTTCAAACCGTGAAAGTTTAGACATGACCAGAATTCGAACACGCGACCATCGGTATCAAATTTGAGGTACCTCTCACTAAGCAAACACTTGATTTGAGGAGGCTCACAACTAAGACACTCTTGCTGATCGTTTACGGTCGTGCGGGTTAAGCGACGCCTGGCGCGGTCATTACTTCGATGGGTGACCAATTAACAGTGTGGAAAAAATGTGTTTTCGTGAGCTTTCCGTGCTTCGGAAGGCACGTTAAGCCGTTGGTCCCGGTTGCTACCTCTAGTAGCAGTCGTTAGGTCAAGTAAGAGGCCTTAAAGCGATCTGAAAACTCTAAAAATAGGTGAGGCACACCACTATACGAAGAGAAGAGAGAGAGAGAGAAGCAAACACTAACATACATTGTAAAACAAAGTTTTTCACCAAAGAAAAACCATCTAAGTTCAGTATCTCACAACTCTAACATGGTTGTTTCCATTTATTTGTCGAGGATTGCTTTGCATTTAAGCTCAACGCTCCCTAGAGCTTTGGCTTCATTAGTCGACTGTTACTGAATTCAGGTTAGGTAGGTAGAGAGCTTGTTACAAAACTAAAATTAAGGCTTTTGTTTCCTTTGACCAGATTAACGGAATCCCTATGATTAAGAGGAAAAGGTACCGGGGGCTTTCTCCATACAAACTATTACAAACGTAGTCGACTGTTTTCTCCCTGGATAATGACACTAGAGCAAATATTTTTGGTGCATAAAACTTATATCTGCCATGACCATGCCCCTATTTTTTGTTTTTTCTTATTTTTTAAATTCTAATTTCTATGATAATTATAAAATGAAAAAAAAAAAACAAAACATAGGGGCATAGTCATGGCAGTTATAGGTTTTATGACACAAAAATATTTGTGCCAGTATCATTATCCAAGGAGGAAACAGTCGACTACGTTTGTATGGAGAGCGCGCAGGTACCCTTTCACCTTAAGAGATTTGCTCTGAACTAGTTGAGCCTAACGATTCCTATCGAATAGAATATAATTAAAATAAAAAATGTGTGTACGAGAAAATTTGTAAAGCTATGCTCTCGGTATTTTCTCCAAATAGACCTCTTTAATTGAGTCCTTTTTGATTATTATGGATGGATTAGGCTTGCCCAGTACCTACTACCCTCTCAGCTTAGTCAACCTTATCCAGACGAGAGAACTTGTCAAAACTAATAGAGCCAACTAAGCCGCGAGTTTCATCAAGATGTTTTCCTTCACCGTCAATGTCATTTATAGCACATAATTTTTTCTTAAGGAAAATCGACTGGTGCTTAACAGGTGATTTGAACCCACGACCTTCAGAATGAAAGTCGAATCCATCACTATGCCAACACCGCTCCCTATCGTATGCTCAAGAAGAATAAAGTAGTTCCTATGATGTCTAGAGTAAATCGTCACTAATACTGTGCGATTATCATTAATCAATCTATAGCCTTCATAATAGACTTGTATATTTAAGACTAGCAGCGCTCTGTGGTTTCACCCGCGTAACTCCCGGTCCCGTGGGTATATATCTAAATAGCATACCTCAGCCTTCCACGACAAATGGACTATCCAACACAAAAATATTTTTTCAATTCGAACCAGTAGTTCCTGAGATTAGCGCGTTCAAACAAACTCTTCAGCTTTATAATATTACTAGCGACCCGCCCCGGCTTCGCACGGCTATATTATGCATGTATTATACATATAAACCTTCCTCTTGAATCACTCTATCTATTAAAAAAAACCTCATCAAAATCCGTTGCGTAGTTTTAAAGATTTAAGCAGTCAAAAGGAAATAGGGACAGAAAAAGCGACTTTGTTTTATACTATGTAGTGATAGTGAAGTATAGATATTCACTTTGGACCCACCGCTTTGCCCTACTGGTGGGTAAATTTTGTAAATTTTCAGTGTGTAAAAGTGGGGCAAAGCGGAGGCTCCACGGTCAAAACTCCTTATTTTTTGTGATTTTTACTGAAAGTAGTACTTACTTAAGTTCTCTATCGCACTTGTTTCCTGCTATCGCCATCGGTACCCTGGGCGTCTGCCGCTTGCCCCTACTGCTTCCACTGGTCGCACTTGCCTTCGTCTCCAGGATCTGTTCTCGGAGTCGGATCACTTCCTCGAAGGATTCGCGGCTGTCCATCGCGAACACTAAGACGAAGATGTCACCTGGGAAAAAAATAAGTTAGTTAACCTTTCCAGTAACGATTAGGACCACAACTGTCGAGCACTGTAGATACAAAAAATTTATAAAATAAATAAAAGAGACCCATAACAAAGACCCATAGTCTCAGAGTCTGACATTTCGCAAGGGTTCTTTTAATGTTTTAGGGCATAGGCGAGCACTAAGGATTTTTCAAAATGCTACTTCTGAAGGGGTAAAAAGGGCTGTTAAAGTTGTTTCTTGGAAATCAATATTAAAGAACGCGGTTAAAACCGCGGGGTGCATCTTGTCTTGAAAGTTTGGGGGGGGGGGGGTTAATTTGTTACCTTCATGCAAAAACTAAAAAACTGATTGCGAAAAAACGTAAAGCCGAGCCGCAGCCTTTGCCCTGAATGGCTTTGATTCCGTGATACTATGACGACTATGATGACGTCGATCGTGAAATACGACTTCAGAAATAGCGTTTATTTATGAAAATATGAATGGAAAACCACACAAAATCTATACATATTAAATGCTTTGTCCTGAATGACTGACGGATCAACGCATAGCCTATACCCCCGATCGTAGAAACTTGAAACTTGACGGATGTGTTCTTTGACACACACGTACATAGACATTACTAGACATCCAATAAGAAAGGTTTTTCCGATATTTTATCTCTTAGGGAATGAAAAAGGGGGCAAAGTTTGTATGGGACTGTTAAAACCATTTTCGACTTCTACGCTAACGAAGTTGCGGGCAAAAGCTAGTAGATATACAGATATAAAAATATTAAGTTTGTCGATAGTTTGTGTAATTTCTTTAGTAATTTAAGAAATATACCTACATGTAAGTAATTGACCGTGTCACACGTAGGACACGTCAAGTTGCCTTAACGGTCCTGTGGTTGTATGAAAACTGAAAATACAAAACAAAACAAGATAGAGAACAAAACCAGTGTTTACTTACGATATATCCCTACTTGCAGGAGTTAGTTTACCGTAATCTCTAGGGATTAATTTATTCAGCTCTAAAATTCAACGAGTAGGTAAGCACTTACTAAAAGCTTCTAGCTTAGCACATTGCATCTCGTCATACATTTTAAATTCTCAACAGAGTAAGTTACTAAGTGGCTATGAAAGTAAACTCTTGTAATCGATATTCAGGATTGCACTTAATTTAGATAATCACTAGATTTACTATTATTAGGTCCAATTTTAATATTTAAGTAAGTACTTTTTTTTTACGTTTTCATGTTATGTAAATGTCATTTATTGTAGAAAAAACCATTAATTACAATAAATTAAAAAATAATTAAAACAAATAGAAGAAAATGTAAAATTTCCCAAAAAAAAAGCAATGTCAAGCAAGTTAAGTCGGTCAAAGTCAAATTCGTACTTGAAGATTATTGCTGAATTTGACGGGAAAGGTTCTGGCAAACTGTAATTCAGGCATTTCGTCCCAATCTTCATTAGTATTATAAGTTTGCCATGTATTTATTAAATTAGCGCTTAACATCTCCACTAATCTAGGGGGGACGATAAACGTGAGACAGTTCTTGACAGGGGGTCCGTTGAGAGTAGGGAATCCATTAGGTGAGCCGTTAAGCGTAAACCCATGAAATAAACTTTGTACTTGTATGCGGACTGTTTTCCGCAATTAGAGTCTTTTTAATTGGGTCCTTTTTGCGTGAGGATGGAGTAGGCTTGCCCAGCACCTACTACCCTCTCAGCTTAGTCGACCATGTCCAGAGGAGAGAACTAAATAAGTATTAAAAGTAAGTAAGTAATAAAATAAACTTTATTTTATTACTAAAAACTGGTTGCCTGTAAAGTCGGTATACGAGCGAAAGTTTTACGTGACAACAACTGTGCTCGAGTGGAAGGGACGCGTGCCTTTCACTTTTTATGTCTGTCTCTCTCGCTCTTAGGCGGGCTAACCATGCCCGCGTGCCTCTCACTCGCTCTCATTGTGAGCGCATAACGTCAGCGGAGCGTAACGCAGTTTCTTGAAGTGTCACCCGGCAAACCAATTTATAAAACGTTGTCACGTCAAAACTTAAAATAATAAACAAAACTTTATTTTATTACTCACTGCGCCCCACGGATTCACCCACGTAAGTCCCGATCCCTCAGAATTTCGGGTTCTAAAGTATCCATCCTTTAAACTACCACTATGCCGTTTTTTATCAAAATCGGTTCAGTCGTTTGACTGTGAATAGAAAGCAATCTTAATATATATAAATCTCGTGTCACAATGTTTGTCCTCAATGGACTCCTAAACCACTTAACCGATTATAATAAAATTCGCACACCATGTGCAGTTCGATCCAACTTGAGAGATAGGATAGCTTACATCCCGATATTCCCACGGGATCGGGAGTTACGCGGGTGAAACCGCGTAGGGCAGCTAGTAAATTAATAAACTTTCTGTTATTTATTTATAACTAGCTGCGCCCCGCGGTTTACCCGCGTAAGTCCGAAGTTTCTAACAATAGTCATCAGTTGCATATAGGTAGGTAAATCAGTTTCATATAGAAAGTTAGACTTTTGTTAAATTGGTGGTGATCGATTAACTCTCCGGTTTATAATTGATGTGACATTTAATTACAAAATTGATGGCTTTAGTTTTGTTTAGTTATTTATCCTCTTGACAGTTGCGACGAATTGCGATTATATTCAAACAGGAAGTCAATCAAAGTGCGAATATTATTCACTTAAAAAAAACTAGAAAAACTAAAATATTTTTCTTACTAAGAAAAGTTGTTAAGTACTTATATTTCAGGTAATAAATGAGCCCCTCCGTGCTTCGGAAGGCACATTAAGCCGTTAGTCCCGGTTGCTACCTCTAGTAGAAGTCTTTAGGTCAAGTTAGAGGCCTTAAGGTGATCTGAAAACTCTAACAATAGGTGAGCCACACCACTATACGAGAAGAAGAAGAAGGTAATAAATAATTTCAATACACTCTAAATTCGAGCGTTATCTCTAAATCTTATAGGCCTTTTCAAAAAGCATCATCTATAGCTCCAAGCTAAGCAACTAGGCTTTTATTATGGTGGCCAGACATCGGAATACTTGTATAAACTTTACTTTTGTAAATACATACCAGACAAATATCTGTACATAAATATTTGTTTGAGGTGGAAATCGAACCCGCAACCTTCCGACAGTCTTGGGCCAAATCAACAATCTACCTGCCTCTAAATTAAAAGCAACATTATTATTAAAACTTCGTTTGATACTAAAAGCTAGCTTAAATGCAATTTGCTATGCTCACAAAATTACCATACAATTTTAAGCTCATTTTCTCTACTATAAATTGATTTTAAACTGAAATCCTAACTGATACAATAAATTCGAAAGTTTGTTTGTCTATTTCCTCTTCACGGTCAAAACACTGAACCGATTTGGATGAAAATTGGCATAATTGTAGTTTAAGGGATAAAGAAGGACATAGAATACTTTTGATTCCAAAATTCTCGCGCGGGTGCGGGTATAGGTATAGTATGGTTCTATTTATATATATTTTTTGAATTAATTATTGTGAATTGTGTGAGTGAAAAGTGAGTGAATGAATTTTCCATTTTTAAACTTATGGGTGCTTGTCTCCGTCCGTATGTCACTTGAGGTTCCTGCTGAAAATCAGCGCTACAGTCATCTGTAGCATATTAGCTGAGCTCGAGCCTTTTCGATAATTGTATACATATTGCACATCAAGTTTTGTATTTAGTTGTAGGTATAGTTAAGTATTTCAGGTTATTCTGTGTGTGTGTGTATTTTTTTTGTGGCATGAATAAACTTATTTTTATATCTATAATTACGCGGGTGAAACCGCAGGACTCAGCTAGTGTTTTTATAAATTTGAAAGCTGTATAAAAGTGTAGCGAAAACTACGTCTGTTTTTTCTCAAGAGAATAGAAGAGCGGTAGTCGGTCGGTTAATTCCAAACGCCGTAGGTTAGAACTCCTGCCAGCCAAAACAAAAAAAATTGAAATAAAAGCGGTAATTTTCATTGGTCTTTCGGAAGGAAAACATCATCGTGATGAAACCGAGGTTTAGTTGGCTCCAGACGTATTGACGAGATCCCTACCAGTGGGGATATGTCAGTAGGGATATATGGAACAGGGGGCCGACAGAGTCCAAAGGATAGACTGGGCACGCTCACAGCTAAGTCGAGCTGTGAGCATAGTAGTTCTGGGACGCTTACTCCACCATGTCTCAAGGTTCTGGGCAAGCTTAGAAGTAAGCTGATATAAGATGGAGATCTTATACAATTTATACATGTCTCAGCTAGCCTAGCATGAAGACCAAAACACGATACGATAAAGCGATATAACTACATCAACTCTCAAAATATGATACATAAAGCCGCCATGTTGAATTTTTATCATAATTTTTATCGCAATTTATAATAAAAATTCAATATGGCGGCTTTATGTATCATATTTTGAGAGTTGATATAGTTATATCGCTTTATCGTATCGTGTTTTGGTCTTCATGCTAGGCAGGCAGGCACTACATCGCCCTGGATAGCATGGATTAAAGTTGCTATATATTATCATCATTACCATATTCCGTCTTTAACCAGACGATGCTAAATAGCCCTATGAGCGATCGCACAGATATTATTGAACAATAGGATTGAAACCTCAAATAAATATACTAAAAACGGTGACACTATTGATTTATTTATCGACGACCCAGTTGGCACAGTGGTCACCATGCCGGACTGCCAAACACAGGGTTACGGGTTCGATTCCCGCCTCAGACAAATATTTATGCTTAGATATTTGTCTGTGGTCTGGTTGTTTCTATGTATTATAAGTATATATTTACAAAAAAAAAGGTATATAAGTAGTATATCCGTTGTCTAGCACCCATAACACAAGTCTAGTTCCTTAGCTTGGGGTTAGATGGCGATATGTGGAATGTCCTGCAATATTTATTTATTTCCTACAAACACAGAATACATAAAAGTTCCGACTCATAGTTCTTGTATTTTTAGGGATTTCTTAATGAGTCTTTTTTTTACCCGAACTGCGGGAAAGTCAAAGGGAGAGTTATGTTTTTAATATTATAGTGTTATAAGTCTTAAGGGTTTTTAAACGACTAGTGACGTTACGTCTGTCAATCAAAGCTGCTGTTGGCAGCGCCGACCCCCACCACGCACCGCCTATAAAAGCGAGTGCTTTAGTTGAGAGCGGGTTCATTCTCTGCTTGGTCTTCGGTTGGTAAGGTGTTTGGGTTCGACGCTGCATACAGTAAGACCATTCCTTATTATGTCATATGGTTCTCCTGTATTCGAAAGGTAACAACGTTCACTTAATAATTAAAAGGTGAAGTGTGGTTCGCTTCCCATCCACGTCAGTGGTTTATGTGGAACCATTTTATCAGGCCACCAGTTATTTGTGTCAAATCTACCTTAATACTACGGTAGTTAATACCTATTACTTTCATACTTAACTAGGTACTTAGATATTTAGTAGGTGTTGTTTCTATTCCTAAAAAGGCCTAAAAACTCCTGTTTTACAATAATGGATTTTAAAGAATACTAAACATTTCAAAGATGAATGGTGGAATTGTAAACGCACGTCGGTTGCCATTACGTATGAAGGTAGGTACATAGCTCGGTGTGGTTTCAGTATTCTATATGGGCATCGTAAAATTCTATAGCTCGCCTCACCTTCGCTGTTTCCTTTAAGTTATACGACTATGTGTAAGAATGTTTTGCATACACATATGTATACCTACATCGTATGTAAGTAGATAGGTAAGTAGGTACCATTCAAGTATCCTTGGTAAATATTTCCTGGAGGATAAACAGGCCCTAAATCGGTTCCTGTTGGATTGCATAGATTACAAGGAGGAAAGATTTGATTGTTTGTTTGAACTAAATAGGGTCTTAAACTACTGGCCCGATTTTGATTAAACTTGGTATGAGGATACATTGATTCATTAGGAATAACATAGGCATACTTTTTATCCCGATATTCGCACGGATCGGGAATTACGCAGGTAACCCCGGAGCGCTGCTAGTAGTTCATATTAATGCAGACACTCAGACCGGAAAAAGTAAAACATAGTTTGAGACAGGAATCGAACCCGCAAACTACAATGTTGCAGACGGGTGTTCCTATAAACACTATTAACGTTAAATTGCATGCATAACAAGTAGGTAAGTAGGTAGGTACTCAATGTTAGTAGGTAGTATTTATTTTATGTTATTGTAATGTAGGTTTGGTACGTATGTTAGTCGGACTGATGCGATATTGCAATTGTTTAAGGTGAGCGCACACCTAGCCGCACCGCACGCGCCGCAGTCGCCGCAGCGAAGGAAATCCCCTAGGTCGCTGCTGATGACGTCACCAACCTGGCGCTGCGCGCATACAAACGGAGACTACGGTGCGTGCGGTGCGGCTAGGTGTGCGTTGACCTTTAGCGTCCATATGCGATAGCTCATAAATGGTGTGTAGAATTTGGGCTAGATGGCGATGTGTGGAATGAAAAAAAAAAAAAAATAATAATTTTATGTATCTTATTCTGTATTGTTCACTTTCTGCTTTCCGAAAAAAAAAAAAATTAACACAAAACTCAGCTAAATTCGTAGGTATAATGTGGTAGCTCATGATAACTCGATAGTCAATTATCAGTAGAAACGTATCGAATTCACGATCCTTACCTCAAATAAAGAATAATGTGTAAGATAATGTAGAGAGACGTAGGTAAGGTAAGAACCCTTTTCTAAAGACACAAATATTTCTCGTTACATTTACCTACTTAGTTTATTAGAGAGTAATAAAATACTAAGTACTACAGTCATATACATATACCATTCCTTATAATTTTTTGAAAAGAATCACCCAAAAATTACTTTCCTAAATCTGGTAGTTACCTACCCAAAGAAATAAAAAAATCAGACCAACTTTACAGTCTTCTTCTTCGCATCGATAGCACAAATTAAAGGGAAAATTGATGAGGTAGGGTCAGATCCATCCAATGTGAACGATGAGATGACGACTAATAGGAGTGAATGAGTCCTTAGTCTGTTAAGCGACTTCCACACTGTCTAAGGCAAGTCATGACCAGCGGGAAGAGTCTCTGCAGCATCCAGGAAATGTGGGAGTGGGGCATCCTTCTCCTTCCATAGAAGGACTCGAGCACCTCCGGCCCTTTAGGTGAGGGGTAGAGTGGACTTCTGGAAACTATTTTAAACTATACCCATTATAAAGAGCCGCAATCTCTTTATAATGGGTAGTTTGGATAAGAGAGGTTGGTGTCGAACATATGCCTGGGGTCGAACTCCTGTTTAGTTTTTTTGCAGTAAAATTCAAACGAATGACGTGCTCGAGTTTTCGCTTCCCACCACTAGAAATCACCCTGTTTATAGTGGTTAGACCTTAAACTGTGATGTAAATTTAACTATGTGTACAGATGGTCGCTCTAGGTAAGCTCTTATTGGAGGTAGGTAAACTCATCAAACGCGTGACGTCACGTTCTAAACACCTAAGTTAATGTTGCTTCTAGTGGTTATCAAGTGGAGCTAGAAGCTAAGTTACGTAAGCTATACTTAGTTGGACTAGATAAACTCTATCATGTAGGTTTGACGGTTGACGGTAATAATATAAAAATTATTAATAACTAGCGACCGGCCCCGAATATATTATGCATATATTATTATACATAAAAACCTTCCTCTTGAATCACTTTATTTGACGACCCAGTTGGCACAATAGTCACCATGCCGGACTGCCAAACACAGGGTTGCGGGTTCGATTCCCGCCTCAGACAATTATTTATGCTTAGATATTTGTCTGTGGTCTGGGTGTCTGTATGTAGGTATATTAAGTATATATTTACAAAAGAAAAGTATATAAGTAGTATATTCGTTGTCTAGCACCCATAACACAAGTCTAGTTACTTAGCTTGGAGCTAGATGGCGATGTGTGGAATGTCCTGCAATATTTATTTATTTATTTTATTATCTATTAAAAAAACCGCATCAAAATCCGTTGCGTAGTTTTAAAGATTTAAGCATACATAGGGATATAGGGACATGGGGACAGAGAAAGCTACTTTGTTTTATACTATGTAGTGATACTAGCTGAACACCGCGGTTTTACCCACGTAACTCCCGATCCCGTAAGAATATCGGGATAAAAAGTAGCCTATGTTACTACCAATGAATCAATGTATCCTCATATCAAGTTTCATCATAATCGGTCCAGTAGTTTCGGAGCCTATTCAATGCAAACATATTTTTCCTTTTATAATATTAAGATTACCAGCGCTCCGCGATTTCACCCGCGTAACTCCCGATCCCGTGGGAATATGGGGATAAAAAGTAGCCTATGTTACTACCAATGAATCAACGTATCTTATTCCAAGTTTTATCAAAATCGTTCCTATAGTTTCGGAGTCTTATCGATACAAAACAAAAAAACAAATCTATATTCTCATTATATTACTAACTGTTGCGCGCGACTTCGTACGCGTGGTAGTTTTGTTTTATATACCAAAACCTTTCCGTTAAATTGCACCACCTATTTAAAAAAAACTGGTTGCCTGTAAAGTCGGTATACGGGCGAAAGTTTTACGTGACAACAACTGTGCTCGAGTGGAAGGGACGCGTGCTTTTCACTTTTTATGTCTGTCTCTCTCGCTCTTAGGCGGGCTAACCATGCCCGAGTGGAAGGGACGCGTGCCTCTCACTCGCTCTCATTGTGAGCGCATAACGTCAGCGGAGCGTAACGCAGTTTCTTGAAGTGTCACCCGGCAAACCAATTTATAAAACGTTGTCACGTCAAAAAACCGCATCAAAATCCGTTGGCTAGTTTTTAAAGATCTAAGCATACGTAGAGACAGACAGCGGGAAGCGACTTTGTTTTATACTATGTAGTAAGAATATATATTTACCTTTTCTTTAAACTGCTTTAGTGCCAGAGTAATAGATGGAGTGGGCTAGCGCAGAACCTCAAAATATTTAGGTACGTCAAAAAAAATTAACGTTACACGGGACACGCGTTTGGAACGCAATCCCTTTACCTTTTTTCTTTTAAATAAGATAAGTTTCCTTGACGGTTTTTCGTTTCACGTTTTCGTAACGCGCACATTTTTCTCGGTTATATCCCCTCGCCAACCCGCGATAAGCAACTTCGTTGCAATGCAAACAAGCGTTGCCCAAATCTAATGCATAGGTATTAGGTAGGTAGGTAGGTAAATGAATCTGTAACGCGATATAAACTCTCATATTCCGTATTAAGGACGGGTCTAACGAGACATGGAGTATGAAACAGGAACCCCAGGAACCTCAGTTTGCATCTTCATTAAAGCAACCGACGGAATAAATTGCATGTTATCCGCAGACTGGGATATCGTTTTCATGTTTCTTAATTGACCGAACGAGCGAAGCGAGTGAGGTCTAGTGGCGAGACGGTCGGTCGGTTGTACCTATGTATCTATGTATCTATATATCTATGTATCTATGTATGTTTGTTCGACGATAACTTGAGTACCGTTGCTCTGATCTTAATGATTTTTGGTACACGTGTAGTTGAGGTCCATAAAATTTTTAAGTTCGAACATGAGCAGGATCGGTCGGGGGGTTACGGAGATAGGGGGTGCAAAAAGGGATCTACATATATGGCAGGCAGACTATGGGGCAAATATACCCGAGTGGGGTATCAAATGAAAGGGCGTAACTTCGGTGACAATAATATGGTACCATGGAACTGATATGATGATGGAGCTGGAAGGAATCCACAGGAATTAATCATCTCAGCGGTCATGTTTATATCAAACTCATTTGTATCAAAAAGGAAAAAAACGCTTAGACCTTCTTTTATGATTCAAAAATGACAATGTCAGGTTTTCTTTCTGTCATTGTCGTAAAACATAATATTATGATTTCCAATTTTCAAAACCATTACATGATAACTTAACTTCGTGATATTATATGATTAAAATGGATGATCCATATTAGGTACCTACATAATAATATTATGGTTATCCTAAATTCAAATAATTCGCAAAGGTTTATAGTGCAAAGTCATGCACTCTTGGGTTCGTTCCCGATGGTCTTTGAAGGAGATGCTTGAACCAGCTATTAATCAGCAAAACTGAAGCCGAGGCGAAAATTGGTCGAAACTTCTATGGTTGACGTTGTCTGGGCCACTCAACCTACCTTGGGTGAAGACTGTACTTTAAAAGCGTCTATTCTACTTTCCCTTAAATCGTCAGACCTCTTTTTGCTTCATAACCAGCTGCGCCCCGCGGCTTCACCCGCGTAAGTCCTGATCCCGTGAGAATATCAAAAAAAAAAGTAGCCTATGGCTTTCCTCCATAAATTGACTATTCAACACACAAATAATTTTTCAATTCGAACCAGTAGTTCCTGAGATTAGCGCGTTCAAACGAACAAACAAACAAACTCTTCAGCTTTATAATATTAGTAGGTATAGATTATTCATTTATTTCATAATCAAGGGTTGCTTAACAATTGTTGTGGATAATATTAAATAGTATAGCTAGCCGATCTAGAGATTCTAATTAAAAAACTTGTGACTTGTGACTCTTTTTATTATTTTTATTTACTAATAGATAGGGACATATTAATATATAGGACATAATAGTTCCACCGGTAATATAGGTCTCAAACTTCAGTAATATATTTGTATCGAGGTAGGAGCCTCTCTCCTCTTTTCTTCGTTCGTTACGTTATGATGAGTACATAGGTACAAAAAATTTGACAATAAGAACTCGCAATTATCTTGATAGCAAGATAGTCATATCATATTTGGACTCGTTTAAAGCACCTTAATAAGTAGGTATTCTAGCTTCTGAAGAATCAGCTGATATCTGGGATCAGGTGATGGAGCTGGAAGAAGGCACTCAACTTCAAAGAAATATGAACTCATCTTCTAGACAAGATAAGTCTATCGTTAAAGTTGTCTTGATAAGTAGGCACTCTAGGCGTTAAAGAAGCAACTGATATCTGGGGTTTGGTACTATAGCCGGCGGAAGAAGGCTATAGGAACTTATCTTTCGAAAAGTAAGGTCTATCGTGTTCACTTCATGAGTAGGTAGGTACTCCAGGTACTGACGATATGGTGATATAGACGGAAGGAGGCTTTAGGAGCGTTTTAATCTCACGCGATTTACATTCATAGTAGGCAGATAGTAGGTGCTTATTCCCCCGAGTATCAATAAAACGCGAAATAAAAAATACGTGATTGAGACCAAGCAAATTAGGCTATGGAACTCATTTTCTAGACAGGATATGCCTAACGCGATTAGATTCGTGAAAAATATGTTTTGAAAGTATAATAGAGTCAGCGATGTCCAGGGTCTGATGATAGCGATACTAGATAAGACACCTATCATTTAAATAAGATACACCGAAGTATTTGGAGTCTTTCGTCGTTATATCATACTTTACGCTGAAAACTAAAAATCAGTTAAAAAAACTCGTGAGGTGTCAGTTCGGGGCGAACTACTAGTTATTTTTGTTCGAAGGTTTTGTATTGACATTTGTAATTTTAAAACAAAAATTCTTTATTAATTTACATTGAATATACCTATTTTGTCTTTAAGAGGAAAGGTACCCGGCATACAAACGTAGTCGACTGTTTCCTCCCTAGATAATGACACTAGCACAAATATTTTTGTTGCCTATAACTGCCATGACTATGCCCCTATATGTGTTGGTTTTTTTTTCATATTAAACGTAAAAACAAAACACATAATTAAATTCTAACAAAGTACCTACTTAAAATAAAATTGGAAAATTATTAAAAACTAAAATTGAAAAAAAAATATGGCACAATGTGAGGCCTTATCGCTTAAAGCGATCTCATCCAGGCAAAGATAATGTGATATAAATATATATTCAATTTGAAAGTTTGTTAATATTGTTTTATTACTATTTTATTGTTGAAAATAACTACGTTGTGACGTCAGAAACAAAATTCTACTTTATACTAACACAAAAAATACGAAAATGAGAACAGGCAGGCTAAATAAACCTACCTACTGAACTAACCGAGCCCGTGTTAACCTACTTAAAAAAAAGCCAAACTTTCCCTCAATTCTGCATATCCACCTTTTGAAACACGTACCTACTCTCATCATCATCATCATCCGAGCGATGTTCCCGGTTGCATCCCTCTCGGGAGCCCAGGGTCCGCTTTCCTACTTTTACGCCTCCACTTCGCACGATCTTCGGCATCCTGGGTTGTAAGGCCATTTGCACGCATATCACCCTTTACGACGTCAAGCCAGCACTTCTTGGGTCTACCCAGTCTGCCACGACCCGGCGGAGGCGCCATGGCAAGACATTTGTTCCCCACGTAACTAGCCGGTTTTCACAAGACGTGGCCGTACCAGCGTAAGCGACACTCTTGCAATTTATCTGCAATGTCTCGGACATGAAGGCTGCCCCGGATGCGGGAGTTCCTGACGCGATCCTTTCGCGTCACTCCACACATCCAGCGCAACATCTTCATCTCCGTGACACGCAGCTCCTGCTTATGTCGCTCAAGCACCGGCCACGCCTCACTACCATACAAAAGGACAGGTCTAATGATGGTTTTATAGACCTGTCCCTTAAGTTTAATCGGCATTTTGGGGTCGCAAATGACACCAGTCACCTCACGCCACTTGGCCCAAGCCGCTGAAATGCGTGACTTGACGTCGTAATCGATGTCGCCGGACGCGCGAAGCACAGACCCCAAGTACTTAAACTGGTCTGTCCGCTCGACCATATGACCGTCTACGCAGACAGGTGTGGGATCTGTGGTATTGCAAGCCAAGTACTCTGTCTTCGCCACATTCAGTTGCAAACTGCCGTTCTCAAGCGACTCCTTCCACGTGTGTACACGTTGGACCAGCCGCCCCTTATCCGAATCCGCCAGCGCAATATCATCAGCGTACATGAGCAGCCATGGAGGCTGCTCGTGTGCATCCCTGATGGCAACGGACAGTGCATCCAATATTACGCTGAACAGGAACGGGCTTAGGACGGAACCCTGGTGAACTCCAACGGTAACAGGGAAGGGCTTAGTGTCGCCAACAGCAGTTCGCACCACAGAATCAGAATTTCGGTACATGTCTCTGATGATTTCAACATAAGCTTCCGGAACCCCTTTGGACCGCAGCGCCCACCAGATCATCATGCGAGGAACACAGTCGAAGGCCTTCTGCAAATCTAGGAATAGAAAATGCAGAGGCGTATTCTTCGTCCTGTATTTCTCCATAACGATCCTTAGGGCGAAAACAGGGTCCATGGTGCCATGCCCGGGGCGGAAACACGTACCTACTCTATGCCGCTCTAAAAACGTTTCAAAGTAAGTATGACCACAAATGCAATGCCGTTCTTTACGTAGTCAGTTAGGAAGTGGCACAGCTTAAATGGTCAGGGTTTGTAACTGCGCCCCGCGGTTTCACTCGCGTAAGTCTCGATCCCGTGGGAATATCAAAATGAAAAGTAGCCTATAGTCTTCCGCGATAAATGGACTATCTAACAGAAAAATATTTTTTCAATTCGTACTAGTAGTTCCTGAGATTAGCACGTTCAAATAAACAAACAAACTCTTCAGCTTTATAATATTAGTATTAATTATGAAATAAAGCGGTTGAGGACTTCTGTGCACCTTAACAATCAACTTTTGTCGTATGACTTTCGGTTTTTTTTTTTTTTTTAATTTTTATGTTAAGTTAATACGAAAATCAGCGGATTTTGGAACGAAGTTCCATATCGCGGGTTGGCAAGGGGGACCTAGCCGAGAAAGATTCAGATTCAGATTTTATGCCAAAATACAGTACAGCATACAGTAGATCTTAAAAATCACTACATATAGTATAAAACAAAGTCGCTTTCTCTGTCCCTATGTCCCTATTTCCCTTTGTATGCTTAAATCTTTAAAACTACGCAACAGATTTTGATGCGGTTTTTTTTAATAGATAGAGTGATTCAAGAGGAAGGTTTATATGTATAATACATGCATAATATAGCCGTGTAAAGTCGCGGGTTGCTTGTAATAAATAATGTCCTTGTATTTTTACTTAGAAAGCATGTAAAATGTTGCGCATTATAAAAACGTGAAGCATCATAAACTTAAAGAAACTTAATTAAATTTGCTCTTGTTTTGTTTAAGTAACCATATTTTATCAAAGGATTTTCATGTAAATGATCAACGGCTTACCAAATTGTCAAATCCGTGATAAATTGCCTTAATCCACTTAAAAGTAACAAGTAGAAATTGAGATTGATTCGAAACAACTAAGTACGACTTTCAACAACAAGTGCCTACATATAACAATATAATTTGTAAACTGGAGAAAATTTTAATGGACACAGACAGACAGAAAAAGGATAAAACCCATAATTGGCTTTTCCAACAATTTTCTTAAATATATTATTTTATGATAAGTAAATAGCAGTGCTCCGCAATGACACCCGCGTAACTACCGATCCCGAGGGAATATAAGAAAAAAAAAATGTTACTCCCATTAATCAATGGATCCTCCTCACACCAAGTTTCATCAAAATCGGTTTAGTAGGTTCGAAGCCCTATTCCTTACAAACAAAAAAAGGCGGCCTTCTCGCTAAAATCGATCTGTTCGTAGGAACTCTACCCCCTTTTTCATTCGGGGGGGGGGGGGGGGGTTAAAAATAATCATAGTAGGTATAAAATTCTATATAGAAAAAGCTTAACTCTCAATTCGACTAACCTGCATCACAGCCGCACAGCCGGCTTAGCTTAGCACAGTAAAAAGAACTTAGAAACTTAATACGTAATAAGTAGGTTTACGTAAATAGGATTCCCTCGATAGGGTCAGCTAAAGCAAAACGCTTACTAATTGCCTTCCATTGCTTTATCAGTACCCCTACTACGAGTTGTGACGACGTTAACGTTACAGCCACGAAGCCGATCGACGCGGTCGGGCCGTACCGGGGCATTATAAGGGCCTAAATTGCGTTACGCGGGGCCCGCGACCGCGACGGGTCCGTACAAAATCGCACGCGGCGGGTCCCGAGACGGGTCAGTATTGTATGAACCCGCGGCGGGGTCCACATAACGCAGTTTAGGCCCTAAGGGATGATTCTCATTAGCCCAGGGCACTGCATGGTCGTAAGTAAATTATCAGTTTTCTACGATAATACTATCAACAAGTATTTGACTTACGACCTTCGTCTAATAGACGTTACACACAAACATAAATACTTGAATTAAAAGTACTCAGTGTGATTATTTATAACATGTTAGCATGTCTTTTATTATTTTCAACAACCCGCTATACCAACCGACGTGGGTTCGATCCACAGGTTACGTTGTTATAATGTTCAAATAGTGCTGCACAGGATTGTAAACGTTACGGTGGGCAGAGACTTTTGACCGTTGATTGTACGTGGCCCGAACGGGGTACAGATTTGAAACGTTACGTACATTTTGTAGGACGCAATTTATATTACACCGTGCATGATCCGTGTCCTGTCCATGCCCGGACGACGCCCGTCTACTCCACGGATCCACACCGTCCTCTCGGCGACTGATAACCCGGTGTAAACGTGCAGCACGGGCGGGCTTCGCTCCGTACTCGGCCCGGCCCGGACACGGCCCGGTCTAATGAGCTGAATCACCCCTAACTGTTCACTCCATACATCCTTACATACTACGACGAACGGTGATCGTCAGGATGGCCAAACTGGTCCCAATATACTAGTATAATTGCTACCTCCATCCGTGAAAACAAAAATAGTTATAAAATTAAGTGGTCGGCCATTCTGACGTCACATTGGCCTGACCATTTTTGACGGTGGATTGGCAAGTCAATTTGCATTTTAATCTCCTTGTAACCTCATCATATTCATCACGTTCCACATTAAGAATAATGTATTCGATTAACGCGGCCTAGTCGGTCGTTATGAACAGACTTATAAGTACCTACGTCGGAATCGAACTTGCTGCGTCCTAAATTTTTTAATAAATGAATCATAATTTTTTGTTTAGATTTGATACTAAATGAAGCAAGTGTATAAAAATATTTTATACTAACTCATAGCTAAACATTGTTGTTTCTTGGTTCGTATGATTTCCCAATTTTAATTTTAATATTTTGATAATATTAATTAAGTACATTCTGTCATATTCATACCTCGGCATCGTTAAATTTTGTCATTTTACAAATTCATCATAATAAAGTTATCTTTTATACGTTTTGACATTATATCTAGACACTGGACATAATTATACCTTGTCATTATCCTTAAGACTAGTGTGAGGCTGTAAATTTCCATACAAAAAGCGGTAACGTTTCCCCCCCATAAACGAAGTCCGATTTTGATAATTTTTGAAAATGTTTTAGATCTAATGGAAAACTAGGTTTCACCGTTTTTATTTTAAAGAAATATTGCCTAAGATAAAAGTTATTAGTATTTGAATATCTATATTTTTGACTTAAAAACTTCATCGAGCGTTCCAATTGTTTTTAATAGACTAAACTGAATTACCAAAAAAGAAAATCGTATAAACCTAGAATAAGATGCAGTGAATTAAATGAGATCAAATTTATTTCATTTTGTGAAGGATAAAGGGGGTAAAAACGTTACGGCCCGCAACATTATTTGAAAGCAAAATGAAAGCAATTACGTCCGAACTTAAACTCTCTCTATTGCACGTTAAGGGTCATTTTTGAAAATACCTACTCGCGCTGCGTATCGAAAACTGATGATTCTCTTAAATTTAAAATTCTCGTGTCGCGCTGTTAGTTGCCAAACTCCACCTGCTGCTGCTGCTGCTGCGGCTGAACCGATTTGTATGAAATTATTTGTATATATTCTTTAGGTCTGAGAATCGAACATCTAATTTTTTTCCCTTTTTTTTGTAAATGGAAAAACAACGTTTTTCGGGCCATTTAGTTTCAGATATTAGTTGCCAAACTACTATAAATCACAACTTGTGGTAGGAGTACAGAGTTTAGTGCTTAACTTGCTTAGTATTCAGGACTCTTTGTTCTTTTATCCGGCATTACCGAGGCTGCCCATTTCGATATGGTTAAATACGGATATTATACCAACTTAGGGTAAAGTCCGGATAGTTGCCTTAGTGGGATAGGTGCCGCATTTTCAAAATTCCTAACTTCGCGACATCATAATAATAATTCATAGTTGAAATACGGAGCGTAGTCACCGCACACCTCAGTCCCCCGCAGCCCATCGCGCTGGACAGACGTGTCTCGCTAGCGCGTGCGATCGTCTCCGCGGCGAGCGCGACGAACGCGTCACATTTTCAAACGTGAGTATTTAGTGTTGTATAACTTTTTTAAATAGTGATAAATTACCTTCTATTTGAATTATATTCATACACTGGTTCATTAAGTGCCTGTTTAGTTTTCAAGAATCAATAATTTTTATTTAGTTTAGTTTAAAACCAAAAGGGCATCTATCCATATCAAAAAGGATAGACGCCCCAATGTTTTGCAGTATAGGTGCCCTTAAGGGCGTCTATCCCCCATAACTCTTCAGATATCTCACTGTGTATTTGAAATGTTTTTTTTTTATGTTCCGTTATATTATCGATTATACTATATTGTGTTAGTACCTATATCTCATAATAATATGTCATTTAATCAATATCTATTGATTATAGGTGAACATGCCACGTAAATACAAAAGAAAAGATGGAGTTTGCCCTCGAGCAATTTCGTGGACTGCAGAACAATTAGAGGCAGCTTTCGATGAAATGGATAATAAAAAGAACATAGGGATCAACGAAATAGCCCGAACATTTGGGGTTCCATCCCGAACCATCTGTTGAAGTCGAAAAACAAACTCAGACTGCTTCGATGAATCGCCATCCAGAGATTTTCACCGACAAAGATAATACAATTAATGCAACCCAAAATAAACAAACACCACCAAATCCCAAACAGACTTCATTCAACTGTCAATCTCCTAGTCTTTTGATAGATTCACAGATTTTAGAAAATATAACTGATTTTGATATTGGTAATGATACAATGGCACAAATTATAGATATCATAGAAAAAGAAACTCCGTCGAAAATTTTACTTGAAGCTTCACCAATACCACAAATTCCTTTGACTATGGCTAAGAGGATGAAACAGTCAGCAGATATTTTGAATTCAACAGAAAAAATAAAAGAAAAGAGGAATATATTTGAAGGGAAGAATAAACAAGAAAAAACTAAGTTAGACAAGGGAGTTAAGGCTGGATCTAGTAAAAATAAGGAAACAATTGAAAAATCTAAGAAATTAAAGAAAGATAAAGGACATGACAAGAAATTTAAGAAAGGAATACCAAAAAAACTACATTACCAGTATTTTAGTGAAGAAGATGATGATGACATTACTGATCTTAGTGGTAAAGAAAATGATGACTATTTAAAAGTTAATCAGGGTCGAGGATCACGAAAAAGACAAATTATTTAACTTACCCAATAACTACTATAAATCTAAAGGAAAAGAAACTAAAGGCTTGCCTGTGAAGAAAACTAAAAGAGACAAACAAGAATGTAAAAACACAAACGACAATTATTGCATTGAATGCTTTGATAGTTACAAAAATACTAAGTCGACATCTGGTTGGATTAAGTGTATTATGTGTCAGAAGTGGCTGCTGCAGATGTGGAAAACTGAAAGCACTTTCTAGCTCGACCTAAACAGAATCAGAGAAAGACTTTTATTTGCAATTTTAGTTTTTAATTTTTTTGTTTAATTATTAGGTACGACTTGATTGTGCATGTTAAAGTTAAAATAATTATTTTTTGTTAGACAATGTCATTGTCTTGTTATGGTTATGTTTCCAAATAAATGATAAATGTACTATTTTACTTATTTTATTTAATAAGACATCTACCCTACACCACAGGTATATTTGTCTTCCTTAGCATTTTCATGGTGAGGCATCTATCCATATAGGTAGGCATCTATCCGCAAAAGAAAGGTTCTGCAAAAACTCAATTTCTGCAGAATTGGTAATTATTAAGTTAACAAAATTATGTCGCGATGTAAGACAAATGATTGAAGTAGCTACATTCGTAGGAATTATTCATGGCAAACTAATAGTTTTAAAAATACAAGTCCCTTTCAAAAAGTGGGGCATCTATCCGGGTTTTACCCTAAGTTTTAGACTGAACTATATACAGTTAGATAGTTCAGAGGTTAGAACAATTACTGAACTTGAATTACATTAGGTCATCTCCCTTTCGCTAAAGAATAATTTCTAGTTTTAGTAAAAAATCATGCGGTAAAAAAAACTTAACTTAAGCCGTGTTAGGCTTAAGTTTAAAGCAATATTTTTGGAACCAAGTTCCTTATCACGGGTTGGCGAGAAAAATTAAAAGAAAAAGTCTAGAGAAAATGTTATCTTGTTACGAAAACGTGAAACGAAAAACCGTAAGAGAAATTAATCTTACACATACCTACATAAAAAATATGAAATAAAAAAGGGACTTCGTTTCAAACGCGTGTCCCGCTTATTTTTTTCGATTTTTTTTTAAATTAATCTTAAGTATATTATTATTTGCAAGAATATTTACTTACTAAAAACAAGAAATTCTTTTCTCTAATTCTTTTGCGTCTATAGGAACAGGATTATTTATTGATCCAAGAACCCTCATTTTCTGTAAAATGTCTGTAGACTAGTAAATATTTGTTGACATAAAGATATCTATCTATACACAAAACTGCTTCGATGGCGGGAATCGAACCTATAACCTCCTGCATTGCAGGCGGGTTACTCCACCGCGCTACAGAGTTCTTCAAGTTTACAAAAAAAATTTTTAGCTTGAGTTTTTAAATACATCTTCTGTGAAAATTTCAACACTCTAGCTATCGGGGTTCATGAGATAAGGCCTGGTGACAAACAGACAGACGGACGGACAGCGAAGTCTTAGTAAAAGCCTAAAAACCAATGAGGTTTGTGACAAATACTGCTTACTTCATCATTTTTATTGAAATGAATAGCAAAAGGTTTTTTTAATTTATTCTATCCATTTTTTGCTAATAAATTTAAACCCTTTTCATTCTTCATGAACTCAACTCTTATTAATTAGGTCGAAACTTCAACTTGCTAATTAACTCCTTATTCAGAAAAATATTTTGTTCAAGCACTTGTACTTGCATAAGGGCTGTTTTCCGTAACTAGACTCTTTAGTTTTTAGTTAGGTTCTTTTTGGATAGGTCTCGAGAGGTACCAGATGCCTGAATTCGTAAATTTAAGCCGACAGGAATCGGGTTGTATGGTTCCCTCGCTACTGCTATGTTATTGATTCCCATAATTTCCCAGTATTCAAGATATCGTATCAAATTTTACAGAAATTGGTTCAATTACGTTGTAATTTTAATATAAGTATAAGTAGGTATTTAAAAATTTACAATGCGTTTCGATGAGGGTGCTGTAATACAAAAGGGGGTAAAGTTCTTGCAATTCACGAGTGCGCTCGACCTTTGATTGTGTGAGTGACCAATCTGTATAAGTGTCGCTTGCTACTGACCGCTCCATCTGGTACACACACTAACGAACATGTGTATTTACTAGTCATGGCAAAAATAGCATGTCACTCGATATTTCACACTGTGAAAAAAAAATCGCAAGTAGCAGATGCTACAACAAATCACTCTGACTGCTACTAATGCTATTTTTTTACGCAATCAAAATCTTGGGTAGCTCGAGCATGTGGCTCGAGTACTGTTAATGTACCGCGGACGCGGGTTGTCAAATTAAATTGAATCTTATTGTCAACGCGTTTAAGATGCGATTTGCTTGATTTGAGAATGTTTAAGTGAAGTTGAATCGTATTTTTAACCGTGTTAAGCTTTTATTTGCTTGTTGCTTAACTCAACATGAGACTAGCGGCAAGCCTCTAAGTAAGATTCTTTGATTTATTATTTAGAGCGAAAAGACATTGACAGTCCCAAGCCTGTTAAAGTATGAGGGAAAGTTCATTGAAATCGCTAATAATTACAAAGTGAAAAATCATTTACATTAGCACAAATAGCAGTGTAGCCGTGTGAAAGCTATTTTTCACTCAGATGTGAAAAGTAGCATTAGCATTCACACTGTGAAAAATAAAATCATTTGTCACATTAGCAATGATTTAAAAATAGCATTCATTTCCATGCCTAGTATTTACTGTGTATTTACGATTACAACTACAAACAGAGGCCGAGCGCACTCGTGAATTGCAATAACTGCAGTCTAGACTAGACGACTAGGCAAAAATTTTTTGTTTTAAAAAATGATCGCCTTGACGTCTAGTCTAACTTTCTAGCTAGATTGGTCTGGCCGGAAGACCAGCGCTGCAGCTAAGTATGCTTGGCTGCAGTTTTTAGCTGAGGTCGACCCATTTGGGTCAGCACACGACTCCTCATTTATGTTGTTTTTTCTTTGTCATTTTTTTGTTTTTTATTTAATTAATTTTCATTGTCATGTTTCTTTCTTTATTTTGCTTGTTGTTTGTCGTGTGTTTGTACTCAATAAATGCTTTTTCTTTCTTTCTAGTCTATTTTGGAAATTAGAACTTTTTTTGCAAATTTTAAGGTTATGTTTACCCGGAAATTGTCATTGACTTTAGGGTCTGATTTGTTAATTGAGTTTGGTAGTAAAACCTAATGGTCGTTATTTCTAAAAACAACTGTATTGTAGTTTTTGTAGCAGTAGTTTGGTTGCTAGTTCGGCAACTTTTGGAACGAAGTTCCTTATCGCGGGTTAGCGAGAAAAATGTAACGCGTTACGAAAAACCTTACAAGAAACAAAGAATAAAGGAGACTGGCAACTATTCTCCCATATTACTTTTATAAAAAAAAAATAAACGATACAAAAATAGGCGCGAAAAAATAGCCCTTTTTTGCAGTCGGGTAAAAAGAAGTTACGACACGTTCAATTTTTGTTTTTTTTTGTCCCAGTTGTTCGGTTAGAGGAGACATCCGAACTCTTAAGACTATTTTTCCAGTAAATATAACTTTAAAATTTTCAAATTACAAAATTTGTTCGCGTAGACGTCTAGATCAATCCCCTTTTGTTACACATTACCCTTATCTGAACACATTATATAGCTAATGGAAGTGTAAAATAATCATGTAACTAAGTAGGTTTTAAGTTAATTAACATTAAACTGTTTATAAAACTCATTACTCGACCCGGGTCGGTTCATTAAAGTTCTTTCAACTTTTTACAGCGACCTCTTTGTCTAGTCCACGACTTCTTTAAGAAATTTTAATTTACTTATTCTGTTGTGAAGGAAAACTAAGGCGAAGGCTAGACGTTCAGTTTATAATGTGGTTCGTCAGTATTTATCAAATATTTACTTATACTGTACTAGCGACCCGCCCCGGCTTCGCACGGCTGTATTATGCATGTATTATATCTAAAAACCATCCTCTTTAATCACTCTATCTATTAAAAATACCGCATCAAAATCCGTTGCGTAGTTTTAAAGATTTAAGCATACATAGGGATATAGGGACATAGGGACAGAGAAAGCGACTTTGTTTTATACTATGTACTGATTACTGATAGCGTAAAATAGTGTATTAAAGGATGTCAGTATGTATGGCTTGCTAGATTTCTAAACTCCGGAATGACAATTTGTGTTAAATACTGACATCAATAAAATATTTTATACTATGTAGTGATAATTTCTAACTGCGCCCCGCGCTACCACCCGCGTAAGGTCGATCTTTCTCACCGTTAAAACCTTCCCTGGAATTCCACAAACAATTCAAGATCAAAATTATCCAAATCGGTTCAGCCATTCTCGAGTTTTAGCGAGACTAACGAACAGCAATTGATTTTTATTTATATAGATAGATGTCACCGTTTGACCCAACAAATATACATACACGTTAAGCGAACGCTCGGCCGAGCTACATGGTAGGCGGAGATGAGGGTGTTAGGTTTTATTTTCATTACGGAATTCCTTGATTCGGTCGCCGCTTCCAAAGCCCGCGATAAAAGCTATGCAATAGCTTAAAACTTTTTGACATTGGATCAGTAAACCACTGTATGGCACCGAGACAGCAATGGAGGTGGAAATTTCACGACTGAACTGTACAAAACAGGCAAGGACGGTTAGTATTTATCAGGACAGTAGGGGAGAAGTGTCATAATAGGGACACGTTTTGAAAGGGACAATTCAGGTAACCGGTAAAATAAAAACAATTTGGAGTCAACACTATTTTTGACGTATGATGCCTTGATGCAAGTTCGATCGAGACATACCTACTTCATATTCCTGTCATTTCAAAAATGGCGGAATTGTGCGAGTGTTATTATTGTGATTGAATAGTATTTTTTCTCTCTTATAATTGTCAAACGTTTTATCGAGTGTTGTGAGTTAATTATTATTTATCAATAACTGTTTATGATAGGTTAGGGATACACAGATAGGTATATAAACTGCAAAAATAAATAACTAAGAATGAATTAATGACAATTATTGAATTTGTATTTCAATAGTTTAATAGTTAACGCTTCCTATTCGACTCCAACCTATTCCAAATATTATCTCGATCACTTGCTAGAGCCTCAACATCGAAAATGTCCCTTTCATGCCACCTCTCTCCTATTGACTGACCTGATAAATACTGACAGTCCTTGCCTGTTTTTTATTCAGTCTACGTAATATGATCCATCAGTATTTATCACATTATAAACCGTCTAGCCTTCGCCTAAGAAGTCGTTTATTAAATCACTAATTTAGTGTTTATTGCGATCGTTCTTAATAAAGTTAAAAAGGTTAATGAAGAAAGTTAAAAGTTTTATAACTAGATATTCTAATTTGATCGATGAAGTGAACGTTTCTATTAAGTTAGTAACTTATTAGTGCGTATTTCAAAAAAAGAGAGAGTCAATATAAAATACAGAGTGTTACAAAAACCCTGTAGTTCCTTTTCCAACAAAAAGATTGCAAAATAATTATTTTAATTAAAAGATCGGGAAAATTACTCTAATTTACCAAAAATTTAAGAAATTAACAGGATGTGTCTTCCTCTTCACTTTTATTGTCTAAATAATGGTGTTGTCACAATTTAAAATTTCCCATACTCTGCGTAAATTATGTAGGTAATTTGGTGTGGTTTCGGAGCACCTCCGATTAGAAGAAGCCACAAGAAACTCATCAAATATTTTTTTTCTGTGGTCATTTTCGCATCAGTATTACGATATTATTTAAAAGCACACTGAATTAACTTAGTTTAGGACCGAAAGCTTTAATTCAGTGCTTTAAGACAGAGCTTTAATTTAGCGTTCATGCTCTCGGGTATGCGGTGACGTAAGCAAATTCAAAATACAAATAAGTCTACAAATACACACTTACAGTTTTTAACCCCAACGCAAAAAAGGGGCGTATTATAAGATTGAAGTGTGTGTCTGTCTGTGGCATCATAGCTCCCGAACGGATGAACCCATTTTCTTTTTTCTTGAAAGGTGAATTAATCGGGAGTGTTCTTATGTTTGATCAAAAGCCGTTCAAAAGTTATACTTATGCGATTTTCCTTATCAGTCGGGGTTTTTAAAAAGCAGTGGAACTCGCACTCGCTCTTAGCAAAAATATTTAAAGAATCCCCGACTGAAGAAGTTTATGGGGAGTAAATCCCCATAAACTTCAAACGGCTTAACCGATTTTCATCAAACATAGATAAGAACACTCCCGACTAATGGCTTATTCACCTTTCAAATAAAAGAAACAAAATCAAAATCGGTTCCTTCTTTCGGGGGCTACGATGCCACAGACAGACACACAGAAGCGTCTAACTTAAGAGGGTCATGAGTTTTCGATACGTAGCGCGAGTAGGTATTTTTTTAAAAATGACCCGTATCGTGCGATAGAGAGAGTTTAAGTTCGGACGTAATTGCTCATATTTTTTTCTTTCTAATAATGTTGCGGGCCGTAACGTTTTTACCACTTTTATCCTTCACAAAATGAAATAAATTTGGTCTCATTTAATTCACTGCATCTTATTCTAGGTTTATACGTTGATTTTTGGTAATTCAGTTTAGTCTATTAAAAAACAATTGAAACGCTCGATGAAGTTTTTAAGTCAAAAATATAGATATTCAGATACTAATAACTTTTATCTTAGGCAATATTTATTTAAAATGAAAACGGTTAAACCTAGTTTTCCATTAGATCTAGAACATTTTCAAAAATTATCAAAATCGGATTTCGTTTATGGGGGGGGGGAAACGTTACCGCTTTTTGTATGGAAATTTACAGCCTCATACTGGCCTTAAAACACCCCGTCGTTTTTGCGTCGGTGGTTAAAAAGCATAGTATAGGTTTAGGTGTAATTATATGGCTACGTCAAGCTTACGTAATGAAAGCAAGACCGAGTTGAGTTGAACCATCAAACGTCTCAGCTATAACTAGGTACTTATATGTCTAATTAGGTCCGATAGTAAAACCAAATGTGCTGGGACCTTAGCACTCAACAAACCGCAGATTGCAAACTACAATGCCTCCAACTAATAGGTACAGTGTGAAACAAAACTGTTGTTATGTTTACGTCATAGTCGTTAGCTGTCAAATATTAGCCCGATCCATTCATTGGTTTGAGTGCGTTGAGGAGGCTCATAGCGTTTACGGTTGTAAGGGTTAAGCGACGCCTAGCGCGGTCGTTACTTCGATGGGTGGAATTAGTAGTGTGGCAAAAAATGTGTTTTCGTGAGCCCCTCAGTGCTTCGGAAGGCACGTTAAGCCGTTGGTCCCGGTTGCTACCTCTAGTAGCAGTCGTTAGGTCAAGTTAGAAGCCATAAGGTGAAAGGGTACCTGCGCACTCTCTCCATACAAACGTAGTCGACTGTTTCCTCCCTCGATAATGACACTAACACAAATATTTTTGTGCCATAAAACCTATAACTGCCATGACTATGCCCCTATGTTTTGGATTTTTTCATTTTCTAATTATCATAGAAATTAAAATTTAAATAATAAAAAAAAAACAAAAAATAGGGGCATGGTCATGGCAGTTATAAGTTTTATGCACCAAATATATTTGCTCTAGTGTAATTATCCAGGGAGAAAACAGTCGACTACGTTTGTAATAGTTTGTATGGAGAAAGCCCCCATGAGTTTCTTGTGTCTTCTTCTCATTGGTGGGCGCGTTCCGAAGGCACACATCCTAACTTAGTTTTTAAGACTATTTCAAGTGATCATGTGTATGTAAATACATAAGCATTGAAAGAAATAAAGAAATTTGAAATTTGAAATTTGGTACCCTTTCCTCTTAAGGCGATTTGAAAACTCTAACAATAGGTGAGCCACACCACTATACAAGAAGAAGAAGAAGTGCGTTGATAATAAAAAAAACTGACTTTGAGGGTATTTTTTGTAGTCGAAATGCAATCGGACTGTTATTAAAATGTAAATTGAACAATGTTATTTAATATAATTATTGGCCTTTAGATAAAAATACATAACAGAATATAGACTTACCAGTCAAAAACGATAGCCTCCGCATGGCAGGAAAGGGATGGTTCCCGGAGGTATCGAGCAGGTCGAGCTGGTAGACCTCTCCTCGGATGCGGTACAGCTTCCGGTGGAAGTCCTCGATGGTGGGCGTGTAACTGTCTTCGAACTTTGTCCCCAAAAACCGGGACACCAGGGATGTTTTGCCGACGCGCGCTGAACTGCAAATGAGAGAGAAGTATAAATTAATAAATATTGGGTTATCTAATGTCATTTTTATCAACAGTATATTTTTAAATTAGTTAAAATTGCAGGACATTCCAGACAGACAGCCCCAAGCCAAGTAAACGATGCTAGAAAACGGTTATGCTACATAGATACTTTTCTTTTGTAAATATATGAGTAATTATAATACATAGAAACAACCAGCAGGACCACAGACAAATATCTACACATAAATACTTGTCTGAGGCGCGAAATGCACCCGCAACCCTGTGTTTGGCAGTCCGGCATGGTAACCATTGTGCCAATTGGGTCGTCATTTCGTTTTAAATACATTTTATTGTCTTTTCCACATTTCCATTTTCTTGTTATTTTGTTACTAATATCAATGTTTTTTTTTAAACTTTTGAGTGGCCCTTAAGTCCCGCAGCTACTATATTATTTAATTAAATAGAAACCTTATTTCTCGTAGGTACAAAGTAACAATAGAACGCAGTTTCTCCGCGACTTCAAAGTTTCGGCGATCATTATCTAACAGATACAAAGACAAAGCATTTACCAATAAGTTCTCAGTTTGTATACAGGGTGAATTTTTTATGTGGGCCTTCAGGGCTATATCCTAAACTATGATAGATAGCGAAAAATGCTAAAAGGAGTTGCGTGCCCGATTTTGACAAAAACTAAAACTGCATCATTAGATTTTTGAAAAAGTCATTACCCTAGCCGGGAATCGAACCTGTTGATTTTGCAAAAAAAATAATCATCCTATATTTTTATACCAATCGATAGTGTTGCTGATAGAGATCAATTCCTCGAAACAAACATAGTATGGCAAAACAAAGAAAATGGCAGAATTTTGTAGTTTTCTGTAATTTTCATCTTTCTGTCTCTGGCAAAACAATAGTGTGAGACATATAACAAGTGATATTATTCTAAATATTATAAAATAAGTTCTAAATGAAGTTCTTTACCTAAAATTTGTAAAAACAGTTCATATTTTTAGTGCAGCAGTTTGTTACGTCATTGGCCATTGGCCTCCTCACTGCATTTTTTTCAGGCATGGTTGTATGAAAATTACAAAAAATTACTAAAATGAGCTATTTCCTTTAATTTGCCAGACTATGTTTGTTTCCAACAATTGATCTCTATTAGCGAAACTATCGATTGGTAAAAAATATAGGATGATTATTTTAATTCAAAATCAACGGGTTCGATTCCCAGCTAGAGTAATGACTTTTTCAAAAATCTAATGATGCAGTTTTAGTTTTTGTCAAAATCGGGCACGCAACTCCTTTCAGCATTTTTCGCTATCTATCATAGTTTAGGATATAGCCCTGAAGGCCCACATAAAAAATTCACCCCGTATACCTAGTCTTGTTAGAGGAATCTTTCATTTAAAAATGTGTATCAGTAGCTACAACATTGTCCTTTGTTATATGATATTGTATAGTTTTTAGGATTCCGTGCCCAAAGATAAAAATGGGACCCTTTAACTGAGACTCTACTGTCTGTCTATCTGTCTGTCACCAGCCTGCCTAGCATGAAGACCAAAACACGATACGATAAAGCGATATAACTACATCAACTCTCAAAATATGATCGATAAAGCCGCCATGTTGAATTTTTATAGAAAATTGCGATAAAATTTATGATAAAAATTCAACATGGCGGCTTTATCTATACATATAAAATGCTTTGTCCTGAATGACTGACTGACTGACGGATCAACGCAAAGCCTAAACCGCTGATCGTAGAGACCTGAAAGTTGGAGTATGTGTTCTTTGTATGACGTAGGCATCCGATAAGAAAGGATTTTCCGAAATTCTACCCCTAAGGGGGTGAAAAAGGGGGGCAAAGTTTGTATGGAACAACGCGATTCCTTGGTCCATTTTCGATTTCTCCGCGGACGAAGTCGCGGGCAAAAGCTAGTCCATTATATTTTGAGAGTTGATGTAGTTATATCGCTTTATCGTATCGTGTTTTGATCTTCATGCTAGGCAGGCTGGCTGTATGATTGCTAGACAGTTAAATTTTCACAGATGATGTATTTCTGTTGCCGCTATAACAAATACTAAAAACAGAACATAATGTTACGGAACACTTCATGCTTGCTGCCCTTGTTTAATTTTTTAAATTATTTTCTAGTCGTTCGATACACTGTGCGCTCTATTATAATCATCTAGGCCAGCGAAATAAAATCAGAATTACTTAAATGCTCACTTATTTCTCAGTTTTCAAGATATACCAGTAGAATCTACCCTTAAGGGGAAAGGGTACCGGGGGCTCTCTCCATACAAACTATTACAAACGTAGTCGACTGTTTTCTCCCTGAATAATGACACTAGAGCAAATATTTTTGGTGCATAAAACTTATAACTGCCATGACCATTGACCCATAATGACCATGCACCAATTTTTTTTTAAATCTTAATTTCTATGATAATTAGAAAACGAAAAAAAAAAATTGTGCATGGTCATGGCAGTTATAGGTTTAATGGCACAAAAATATTTGTGCTAGTGTCATTATCCAGGGAGGAAACAGTCGACTACGTTTGTATGGAGAGAGCGTCGGTACCTTTTCACCTTAATTATTGGGCATCTCAGTATTGATACACACAGTGACGCGTAGGTACCTACCTTCATTTAGAGCGCGCTTAAACTCGCTGGCGCTAGTATTGTGTCCATGGACTTAGTCGTTTTGTTAGAAACACTAAATGGTTATAGCTCTGAGAGTTTTTGAGTTAGCTCCAAAATAAAAAAACAGTATTTTTTATTTTAATGTGCTTAAAACATACCGAAATTTGTGCACTACAAAAATACTTTTCCTGTATAAAGCGTATATTATGAAGAGTTTGTTTGAACGCGCTAATCTCAGGAACTACGAGTACTATTTTGGATTGAAAAATTCGTTTTGTGTTGGATAGTCCATTTGTCGAGGTAGTTTATGCGCTATTTTATATTTCGATATTCCTACGAGATCGGGAGTTACGCGGGTGACACCGCTGAGCGCTGCTGATCATCACTATCACTATACTATACTGATAGTGATCGCTAGTAATAGATAAACAAAAAATATTCGGTGTGTTTAGTGGATCCTTTCGATAACCCTTTATGATTGGGTCTTCTTTTTTGCTTCTTCCCACTTCAGGTGGGGTCGGCTCTCCTAATTTGTCGGCGCCAGGACATCCTATCTGGGTGTCTGGTCTGATAGTTCTTTCTTCTTAACTAGACGGGTAACCTTTAATATGTAAAATGACGATATCGTCCTTTTGATATTAAAAACGCCAAAGTGACTAAATAGACACGCTAAATAGACGAAGAATACAGATTTCGAACTGTGTAACATCAAACGCCAAACATCTTATCAAAGTAACGTATCTAAAATTGACTTGATCGCGAATATTTGTATTTGAAAAGCGTGATCGTATCTCCCTACCTACTCTACTTGCGTTCAACAAATCCTTATACAATTTGAAAGATTTACGTGACGATTTGAGAAATGTTCGCGCTTACAGCTCCCGCGCGATTTCTCTCTAGATTCCATTTTAGAAGTTCCATAGTAAGCAATTTCTGAAGTGTTGAGGTATTTCTTGTATCATCGATTTGTTAAGTTTTCGACGTAATACCTTTGGACAAAAGCTTACTAAGGGCACATGAGTGTGCTAAGGGCTCATTCACACATCTGTTTTTAACCTCCGACGCAAAAACGACGGGGTGTTATAAGTTTGACGTGACTGTGTGTGTGTGTGTGTGTGTGTGTGTGTGTGTGTCTCTGTGGCATCGTAGCTCCCGAACGGATGAACCGATTTTGATTTAGTTTTTTTTGTTACGTATTCCGTTTTTATTCCGTGATTACTAACTTTATTAAGATTATTAAGCGCTCCGCAGTTTCATTCGCGTAACTCCCGATCCCGTGAGAATATCGGGATGAAAAGCCTATGTTACTTCCATAAATCAATTTATCCTTATACCAAGTTTCATAAAAATCGTCCAATAATTTCGGAGCCTAGAAACAAAAAAATCTAAAAAATCTTTCCTGTTTATAAAATTTGTATATAGGTAAGTATAGTCATATTATCAATTAGCTGAACCCCACGTGACCTAGAGTTCACTCGCAAATCTGTAAGGTTGTAAAGTAATGTTACCTGATTCTGTTCTTCTTTTGAAAAGGTTGTTTCTAAAGTCTGTTAACGGACGATAATTTTACGTGACAACGTCTTTGAACCCCACGTGCCCTAGAGCTCACTCGCAAATCTGTAAGGTTGTAAAGTAATGTTACCTGATTCTGTTCTTCTTTTGAAAAGGTTGTTTCTAAAGTCTGTTAACGGACGATAATTTTACGTGACAACGTCTTTGAAAACAATTAAAAATTGAGTTTTGTTTTTATTTCGTTTTTTCTTTACATAAATATATTTTTTCCTTACCACTATATTCTGTTTTAACCCCCGACACAAAAACAAATAGAAAAAACCCTAAAAAAATATTGTATGTCAGACGAGGCTGTATAGGTTAAAAGTCTTTTGCCTGGCCGTTCGGGTGTGTAATTAACAAAAAAATATTGCCTAAAAAAATAGTAAACATACCCTAAAATTCTTAAAAACTTTTTATTATTTTAACAAGTTTTTTTTTATTCGCAACTGTGATAAAAAACGTCGTACGATACACATGTGGATTGATCTTTGTATTTCGGCTTTGTAAACGCCCTCGAGTACCGCTCTTGCGTGTTAAACCGCCTCTATGCAAAGATCAATTTTCCACACTTGTATCGCAATGTACTATTTTTAAACATGTGCGAGTGAGCTCTGGGTCACGTGGGGTTCAGCTAATTGACTGTACCTAGATAAAGTATGTAGCAGCCTCTTCACACAGTATTTTTAATCGAGTAAACAATACACATTGGGAAAGAAAAATCGTTGGTCCGTTTTTTTTGTACGAATAGGAAGTCTTGATTATTTTCGCAGTACCTAATCTGAATATGGCGCATGGCGGTTGCCGGTTGGTGGTGTGAGCTCTTTGGACAATTAGTGTGTGTGTAAACGAGTCTTTAATCTACTAGACAAAAGTAAGTTTTAAAATTATTGTCCTAAAATTTCCATTTATAATAATAAACTAACCCATTTAATTATAGCATAGGATAATTCTCAAAGTCTCAAAGGACAAAACAGCACAGTTAAGTAGTTTTACTTAACTGTGCTGTTTTGTCCTTTGAGAATTTGTATTTTAGTTTTATAATAACTTTTTATGACTTCTAATAGATGTACAGTCACATTACCAATTAGCTGAACCCCACCCCACTGTACATAGATCACTTACGCAACAAAAGCAAGTTTAACTGTTAGTTTGTGTGTATGTTTGTTACTTCTTCACGCAAAATTCACTGGACCGATTACAATGAAACTCGGTATGTAGATAGCTAAAAACCTGGGTTAACACATAAGCTGCTTTTTGTCCCAATATTCCCACGGGATCGGGACTTACGCGGGTACGGACGCACGGGGCGCAGCTGGTACGTAATAAATTAAACTAATATTTTAAGGTGAGGGTACCTGCGCTCTCTCCATACAAACGTAGTCGACTGTTTCCTCCCTGGATAAGACACTAGCACAAATATTTTTGTGCCATAAAACCTGTAACTGCCATGACATGACTAAGCACCTATGTTTTGGTTTTATTCATTTCCTAATTACCATAGAAATTAAAATTAAAAAAATTAACAAATACAAAAAATAGGGGCATGGTCATGGCAGTTATAAGTTTTATGCACCAAAAATATTTGCTCTAGTGTCATTATCTTGGGAGAAAACAGTCGACTACGTTTGTAATAGTTTGTATGGAAAAAGCCCCCGGTACCCTTTCCTCGCGTTTATTATTTTAAAGTTCGGATAATTTGCTGAAAATCTTTTGTCAACGTGTCAAAAAAAGGTACGAGATTGTTGCTGATAGCTTCACTATTTCGAATCGGAAAGCAAATATATTTGCCGACAATTTTCGACTGCAGCCGGAGGGGAAGTTTAACAACTCGATTTTCAACTACTTTCCACTATTGAATGGTTGGAAATTTTGTAAAGATATTTTACTTCCGCTGGTCGACCTTATTTGCAATGCTAGTGTAGTTTTGAATATTTAAAACTACATTTAAAAGTTTGTACAATCTGAATGAACAGCTTCTGCTTACGTTTAAATCATATATCATCATCACTACATAGTATAAAATAAAGTCACTTTTCGCCGTCCCTCTATGTCCCATTTCCCTTTGTATGCTTAGATCTTTAAAACTACGCAACGGATTTTGATGCGGTTTTTTTAATAGATAGAGTGATTCAAGAGGAAGGTTTATATGTATAATACATGCATAATATAGCCATGTGAAGCCGGAGCGGGTCGCTAGTCTTTATATATATATAACTAGCGACCCGCCCCGGCTCGACATAGGGAAATAGGGACAAAGGGACGGCGAAAAGTGACTTTATTTTATACTATGTAGTGATTCTACTGTACGTACGGTTGGACCGATTTGAATTATTTTTTTGTTTGGGTGGCGCATGGCGCCTTGGATGGTTTAGATTCACAAATCAGCTCGGTTTTTTTAATGGCAAAACAAGGTTTTCCGGGACAGCTAGTTTCTTATAAAGAGTCTTACGGTGAAGGAGAACATCGTGATGAAACCCGCGGCTTAGCTGACCGCAGACGTATTGCCAAGTTCTTCCCTGTGGACTCACTCGACTAAGCTGAGATGGTGGAATAGGTTATTTAAAACCTACTTCATCTAATACATACCCAAGGCACTACAGCTTCCTGAATAACAGGATTAAAGTTGATGGCTCTGTATAAATCATCTAGATTAGGTAAAAATACCATTAAAGGTTGCCTGGTAGAGATCGCTTTTAGCGATAAGTCCGTCCATTGTACCGTATTGTTTGGTTAAAGAGTTTATCTATCTATAAAAAAGTCTTATAGTAACCGATAAAGAAGATTAACAAAGCACACTTGTTAGTTTGTTTGTTTGAACGCGCCAATCTCAGGAACTAGTTCGAATTATATATATATGTTGTATTTGTTTTCTTGTCCGTGTGTTTTTCTAATAAATGTCTATTCTATTCTATTCTAATTGAAAAAATAATTTTTGGGTTGGATTGTCCATTTCTCGAGGAAAGCTATTTACCTAGGCTATTTTATATTTCGATACTCCCACGGGATCGGGAGTTACGCGGGTGAAACCGCGGAGCACTGCTAGTTCTATTATAACTCCTCATAAAAAGCGGCCACCAAAATAACTAAAGATGAAAAAAAAGTTTAACACGTAATCTCTATTTTTTTCTAACCATCTCAGATTTTCCTTTCAAAAAACATTTCAAGTTTTAGCAAATACATTTACCAAATCCGCTACATTCCACGAGAATAAAAGTCAGTAACCTTTCTCTGGTAAATCTCGCTATCTGTCGATACGTGATTCTCTGTACAAATACTGTATTATCGGGGTAATATCTTTTAGGGATCTTATGTGTTTAGGACCTCAAAGATTTTAAGGAGACAGACAGAGAATGTGTAAATTAATACGTTTAGATTAAATTGTAAAGCAATAGGTACCTAGCTTATAAACATACTGCTGCGCTCCGCGGTTTCACCCGCGTATTTCTCGATCCCGTGGGAATATCAAAATCTAGGTACCTATATATAAAACGGATTAACAAAAGGCGATCGAAACAGTAACAAAATACAATTGAAACAGAAACAAAAGACGATCGTACAAATGACAAAAGACGATCGAATAAGTGACAAAAGACGATTGAAAGAGAAGCCAAAGACTATCGAAAACTTTTACCTACATAGCTACTTAGTGGCTGCGCTCCGCTGTTTCACTCGCGTAAGTCCCGATCCCGTGGGAATTTCAAAATGAAAAGTAGCCTATAGCCTTCCTCGATTAATGGACTATCCAACACAATTTTTTTTTTTAAATTTAAACACGTAATTCTTGAGATCAACGCGTTCAAACAAACAAACAAACTCTTCAGCTTTATAATATCAAAATGAAAAGTAGCCTAAAGCTTTCCTCGATAATTAATGGACTATCCAACACAAAAATATTTTTTCAATTCGAATATAATAGCGCGTTCAAACAAAGAAACTCTTCAGCTTTATAATATTAGTATCGATACAGCGACACCTGGCACCATAATTAAAAACGAAATATTTCGTAAAAATAGGGAAAACTACTCAAAAACTGCATATGATTTCTATGGTCAAGAACATGTTAATAAACATAGATTATCATTTCGGCACCCTCAATATATATGCAGCTGTTCAGCTTCCTCCCAAATTTATTTTTTCATAAAACTATTAAATAAGTACTAACCTAAGTTTGTGTGTGTAGGTGTAGGTTCGTCTGCATAATTGCAGCCCCCGGTAGAGTTCGAAAATTACTATTATTGGAATGTTTTCATTCTAATCATTTTTGTTTGATAAATTGATGAGTTAGAAGACTTTAAACTTCAACTAAAGCAGGTGCCTAGAAACTGGCTTGTGTTGAAAACATTCTTATAACAGCTGTTTTGGAGCTCTACGGTGGGTCTGCAATTATGCAGCCGAGCGTATGTTTGTTACTCCTTCACGCAAAATCTACTAGACCGATTGTGACGAAACTCGGTATCTAGATAGAGCTGTAGACCTGGATTAACACATAGGCTACTTTTTATCCCGATATTCCCACGGGATCGGGACTTACGCGGGAGAAACCGTGGGGCGCAGCTCCTACATATATAATTTATATAACAACCATTGAACTTCTCGGATTCATTCTATTAAGTTACGTAGGTATCTTTTACAGAAATAAAGTGCTCCATTTTCTTTAGTAAGTACAACTTTTATTGATCAAAGCGATAAAAAATTTAATAACCGGAAGATGACTGGAAGTCTATTTCAGCGAAATTGCCTTAATATTTTGTACAGAAAAATTGGATATGGGTAATTTAATAGGTAAGTGAATATACTGAGGTACTTCTAGCTTATAGTCTGTTCTAAAATCAGGGAGAATTTACTCATTGTGTGCGATTTTGAATGTACGGTCGGCAGCATAATTGTAGACCCACCGTAGAGTTCTAAAATGACTATTATTGGAATGTTTTTATTCTAATAATTTTTGTTTCATAAATTCATGAGTCAAAAGACTTTAAACTTAAACTAAAGCAAGTGCCCAGAATCTTTTTCATCAAAACCAGAAACAAAATAAAAATTTTTTTATTAAAAACTAGCTGCGCCCCGCGGTTTCACCCGCGTAATAATTTTCTACGCAATTTTCTTAATATTTTCTTTCATAAGAACCTTCTCCTGACAATAACAAACACAACAAAAAAAGAATTGGCCAAATTGGTCCAGGCGTTGTTGAGTTATGCGCTTACCAACACATTTTGCGATTCATTTTTTTATTATAGATAATCTTAAATACTTTTTTTCCAATAGATCTTTACGTCATGATAGCCTCAGAAATAAATATAAGCACAAATTTGTATGCCACAAGTTAACAATACTATGTATCATAGAAGCTCTTATATTACCGCAATAAAGGTTTACAATACTCTCCCAACTGACCTAAAAGCTCTACATAATAATAATATATTTAAGTCCAAATTAAAAAAATGGCTCATTGAAAAAACATTTTTATAGTCTGTCTGAATTTTATGAAGAAACAAAGGTATATTTTTAAATTGCCTACCTACGTTTAATATTTTAGAATTATTCATATCCTACTAATATTATAAATGTGAAAGTTTGTGTGTGTGTGTGTGTGTGTGTGTATGTTTGTTACTCCTTCACGCAAAAACTACTGGACCGATTGCGTTGAAACTCGGTATCTAGATAGCTGGAGACCTGGATTAACACATAGGCTACTTTTTATCCCGATATTCCCACGGGAAACCGCGGGTCGCAGCTAGTAGTATATAAGTTTAATATATTGCATGCCTGTAATGGGTAAGTTATTGTTACTTAATTAAGCCAATTTTAAGATCTTTGTGTACATAACTATGCAATAAAGGTCTTGATTTCTTGCTTGTGTTAAAAAACAATCTAATAATAATAATAACAACAATTCTCTGTGCATTTTTAGAGTAAGTTTTCGTGATAATCTAAATTTGCACATTATCTTTTTATTCTGTTGACTGAGGACCTCAGTATGCCTAGCATGAAGACCAAAACACGATACCTACGGTAAAGCGATATAACTACATCAACTCTCAAAATATAATAGATAAAGCCACCATGTTGAATTTTTATCATGATTTTTATCGCAATTCATAATAAAAATTCAACATTGCATGGCATGGCAACACAATTATCTATCATATTTTGAGAGCTGTTGATTAGTTATATCGCTTTATCGTATCGTGTTTTGGTCTTCATGCTAGGCAGGCTGGACATTGCTACTTCAACTTGCTTCCACCCGTTCTTGACGGACAAGAGAGCGATGTTCCTGACGATGAGGGTTCCTTTTTTTACTTTTTGAGGTACTTACGGAACCCTAAAAATAAGGCTAATGTAGAGGTATTTAAACGCATTGCTATGCCCAAACGGGCATAATGATGAACCTATATTAAATTATAGTTATCACCATTGTCTCAACTTATTAAAAAAAAACACCTTAATCGGATGCCAACAAAAATAGTTTGCAAATTGACGGAAAACTTATTTACTTACGAACAGTACAAGCTAAAAAATAAAATTTTGTAATAATTTGAAACTTGATTTCAAGCATCGCGCTGACCCTCTTTAGTCAGGATTCCTCAACAATATTACAGCAATACAGTACAATACAGTGCAAGAAAACATTTTTAAAATAAACTATGTAAAACTAGTGCCCCAGGGGCAAGGTACGCGGTACGAATACACAAATATCTAATTTTCTAGTGTCCCCGTCACGCGGCCCTGTAAATTATTCTATACTTTGACTACATTCACTCATCTCGTTACTTTAACCTTTTCCTTTTTATACGAATCGGCGATAGTGAATCGATAGTCAATGTCAAAGTTAAAATCAGAATTCTTAATTTTTTTTACTCAATTATATGAAATCACATTGAAGTTAGGATGTGTGCCTTTGGAACGCGCCCACCAATAAGAAGAAGACACAAGAAACTCAGGGGATTTTTTTGTGATTCAAGATAACAAATATTTTTGAAGGTTTAAAACGCCTTACCGCACAATTTATCGAATGCGAGACATTCGTTCGACGATGAAATATTCGATTAGCTAGCTGCCCCCTGATTCACAAACCGTCGGAAGGCAACCGAAACGAAAAAAAAATGTTTGCTGTTCTTTCATTCCCGCTTTTGACGTGTTGCCATCGTTGTCTTTCAGTTTTATTCGTTTCTGTAGCCTTACGATGGTTTGTGAATCAGCCTGCAGGTCTCAACGTAGCGACACGGACATTCAAGTTATTTTGGACATGTTAGGGAATAGTTAGATACAGTCAGCAAAGGACTGAGGATAGCAGGAGCATATTTTAAAGTTTTAATTTTTTTAATGACGGTTCAATAACTTTTGGTTATTCTGCGTGAACTAACTAACACTTCGAAAGCTTTAGTGATATCAGAATAATTAACAAACACGAAACAGTTATTTAAAAAATTAAAACTTTATAATATGCTCCTGTTACCCTCAGTCCTTTGCTGACTGTACGCAGAGTAGTAGACTAGGTAACGCATAAAGACATCAATAACGTGGCATTGCTATACCTACATGTAGGCAGTATAAGGTTATTGAGCTCCGAACACGCAAGTTTTGCTGCTGATTTACAATATTACACTTCATCCTACTACAGTATGTAAAAGGGAAGGTAATGTGTTTTACACGGATTGTGTAATCAATTTAACCGAATTACGTGAAGTGAATAATTGTTAGGGATGTGTAATTGAGTAGGTTGCTAGGGGGTAATTAAAGTTTGGAGGGGTGCTGGGGGGGTGTTTACATTACGTCGATATCTTCGTTATCTGAGATCTTCGTTAATCGAACGCCCCATACTATACGTCAGAAACCTTGTCTGGCCCTTATGTTAACAATTAATCGGTGGATTTCCTTGGACTAGGGGATACGATGAGATTCAATTCAATTCATTTATTCACATTAAGTGTTGGTACAATAAGGTATTAAAATAATATATACATAACCTAGTTTAATGTTATTACATTTAGGTCCAAAACACTTAGGCCCGTATTAATAAATCGCTCTCAATATCGATCTTGAGTGCGTATCAATCGAGTGAGTCTTGAGATGCGGTCACTATCTTAAGTTAGGCGTTAATTAATAGATAAAACTCAAGTTTTAACCAGGCTGATATCGCTCTTGAAATTTGAAACTGATCTTGAGAGCGACATTGAATGACAGTAACGCTTTGTTCTTACCTTGAATGGTATGTTCTTACCCTATGGTAGGTAGTGTCGTCATATTTTGCTGTCAACTTGTTTTTAATGTGATTTTTTTTTACAAAATGTAAGATTTTACTACTAAATAATTATTTAAATGCGAATGATTTGTTCAAAAAGTCATTAGCTTAAAATATCATCATAATAATTGATTTCTGACAAAATTTGTTCTAGCTCCATGTTCCTGAACTACAAAACTAACGAAACAGCTAACTTATGTCATGTATGACCCGCCATCAGACTTGAGTTCACGAAACTACATCTTGAGAAATATCTTGAGAGTTGAGTTTGATTTATTAATACGGTATTACTCAAGTGATACGTCGCTCTTTAATCGCGTCTTAAGATAGGTTTATTAATCAGTGCAACAACTCAAGAGCAAACTCAAGATTGAAATCGATATTGAGTTCGGTTTATTAATACGGACCTTAGTCACTTATTTGACATGCAAATTTTTGAGGTAAAATATACGTCCTAATAAACTACACAATGTCAAAAATTAAATAATCTAAATAAATACATTAATATTAGGATGTCATTACGAATTGTCAAACTTAAGCTAGAAATTCAATAAAATGGTCAGTTATTAAATGCAATATTATGTCAATTTGTTTTACATTATAAAAATATACATATATGTATTGAAAACATCTGAACAGTTCAGCGCGAGCATATGGGGAGGGCGAGACCTAACCGATTTAATTTTAAATTAGAGCTTATCGTCTCTCCTAGTCCAGGGGGGACGATAAGCGTGAGATAGTTCTGACCGGGGATCCGTTGAGAATAGGGGATCCGTTAGGGGAGCCGTTAAGCGTGAATCGAACATAAGTATATGTTGATCCTAACTCCCTACTTAATATTAAAAATCCATAAGTTTATATATTTGAAGGAGTATCCATAGATAAACAACTAAATACTACGGCGTACCTACCCATCATACGTCAGATTGACTATGGTAATCAGTCAATCTAGCGAAGCGTGATATGTCAATGGATCGCGGATTGTCATCTTAGAACGCTTGGCGAACAGGACGGGCGTCCGCGAACCGTGCTCATTCACGAATCGCTCTGAATTGTACTATCATACTATTTTATGATTAATTTGAGTTATTGTGATGTTAACTAAGTGTTTCATTGAAAACTACGTGAATCTAGTTACTTGTAGTGTATAAATAATACTGGCTGTCATTGGATGACATTGTTCTTAACCCTTACTTTGTCCACTTCCTAAATTGGTACAAGATTAATAATGATGAAAGGCTATCCTGGCTTTTCATATTTATTTGATTGTTTGTTTGTACTTTTATTTTGTTTGTTTGTATTTTTATTTGTTTGTGCCCTCTTCTCGGTTAAACGACTGGACCAATTTTAATGAAAATCGGCATATTCGTAGTTTAGGAGATGGGACATAGATACTTTTGATGCATAGGATACTTTTGATCCCGAAATTCCCGCAGGATCGGGACTTATGCGGGTGATGGGATGTAGATAGGATAAGTACTTTTGATCCCGAAATTCTCGTAGGATCGGGACTTATACGGGTGATGGGATATAGATAGGAAGTAGGATAAAGTTAGGTATTGTACGCGATATTATTCTCTTGTATGTACAAAGTATCATGAATGATAAACGTATGTCGTGTCAATTACACGCTCCATTACAAGGTAGGTAGTGTGCCTTGTAAAGGGGATTATCTCAACGATGTACGTTTAGGTACACTTATGTGCATAATACATTCGCTAGTTCACTTAGAATTAAAGTTACTAATAAGTAAAGCTAAGAGTTTTGCTGCTGTATATTTGTATAGCGACCCGCCCCGGCTTCGCACGGCTATATTATGCATGTATTATACATATAAACCTTCCTCTTGAATCACTCTATCTATATAAAAAAAACCGCATCAAAATCCGTTGTGTTTAAAGATTTAAGCATACAAAAGAATATAGGGACAGAGAAAGCGACTTTGTTTTATACTATGTAGTGATGATGATAATGATAATGATAGTAGGTAATTGTCAGAGTACCTACTTCAGTTGTAATTTTAGCACTTTTGGCACTTTTTATAGGTACCTAATTAGCACTCTAATTTCTCGTTTAGTACCTAACACTTTTTTTGAATTGTCGATTGCTTGCATAAAATTATATTATCGCAATTAATAAACATTAAACGAATAGCACGCACGACGTTCGCACTAAGCGTTTTGGTTCGTCATTCCTTATTCGTACTGCAAGGGAATGGAATCGGTTGCCTGCGTCTGTCTTTCCTGGCGTGTACAATTTGGGGGTCTTCAAGTCGCGAGTGAATAGGTATCTTCTAGGAAGGCGTGTTACATCTTAGACCACATCGTCACCTACCATCAGGCAGGTGTGATAGTGGTCAAACGCTGACCTATCATAATGTAAAAAAAAGCCATTTCCGCTCAAAATATTCGTTAGCAACATTTTACTTTCTACTGGCAACACATCCTTGCCTTAAACAAGTTTTTATGTTTTGTGTTGTTGTTTTTGTGTTTTATGTTTGTTTTTGTGTTTTATGTTTGTTTTTGTGTTTTATGTTTGTTTTTATGTATTTGACGTACATCCAGACCAAAAGACAACCAGAAAGACATGTCACATATTTACAAAATAAAAACATAAAAGAAGGTACCCGTTTTTTTCCGTTGTTTGCTCACCATAACACAAGACGTAATTGCTTAGTTTTGGGCTAATGGCGCTGTCTGAAATGTCCTTTATTTATTTACCTTAGTTTGCGCAAGTTTTATTTTTTGATAGAAGCATGTTTCAGCAATAGGTAGGCTAGGCTTGGACTAAGGCGAAATTAGAAGTTTATTGTATTTAGTATCAAGTCAAAAATACTTGACATCTTGCCAAGAGGTTAAAAGTGCCCAATTCGGGGTGGATTGGCCACTTAACCTCTTGGCACTACATAACTAAGAAACGTTGAATTTACTTGTTGCTCCCTCCAACAAAACAATCTTAAAGCCTCAACAAGTTAACCATCTCTTGAAAGCTCAGACAAAATGGGCGACATAACTTTGTAAAAGCGTCTACCAAATTTCCCTCAAAAAGAAATATGTTTCAAAGTTTACGAAGTTCGTGGGCTGGAAATTCATGTAGCGTAATAGGCTGAGCTAACTAAATAGAGCTTAGGTATTTATTTCTTAGAAAAAGGCGTTAGTCAAAGTCTTGTCGTACATATATACAGTGTGTAACATCACTTATAAGTAGCTACATTTGGGTAACCCAGGGAATTACAAAAATAAATTAAATACGTGTGTGAAAGGGTTAATTTTAATTGTAAGACGAAAAAATTACCATAATTATTTACCAACTGAAAAATTAGAATTTTTTAAATATGTCAACACTATTATTGGTAGCGAGCACTATAGATAGGTACATTTAAATTTCCTAAACGTGTAAGAGTATGTAAATTATTATTGAAGGTAGGTACGAAAAAATTATCTTTACTGAAAAACTGGGATTTTATTAAATGTGGCAACACTATAGGCAGCGAGCCCATAGGGAAATATTTTAGAAATTCCCCAAACTCCTGGTATTGCGTACCTACATAAAATTAACAATGAAAGTAATTTTCCAAAACTTTATTTTTTTTTGGCTAAGGTCTGGGGGTATAAGTAGGTACCTACTTATAAACCTAACAAAGATAACAGTGTTTTTGTAACACAATGTATAAGATAAAGTATTTCAAAAGGTGAAAATACATACAATAAATACAAGACTTATAATAACAATTTATACTTGCAATAACAAAGAACATTATTATCTTTTCAAACGTTTTCCTATTTTTATTGTGACTGTACCAGCAACGTGCACAAAATGACATTACGATCTTCGCTTAGCGTTTATCGAGTAGGATAAACACAATATACAGCTCCAAGTAGGACAAGATGCTCTTTATCCTACTTTATATTTCTTTTGTTTTTATAATCTTTGACAATATTTAAAAAATAACGATAATATGATTATCTTCTGCCTTAGTTAGTGCATAATTAAAATCGTGTAAGTTCTTTATATTACACTAGCTTTTGCCCGCGTCTTCATCCGCGTAGAAGTTGAAAATGGATCAAGGAATCACGTTGTCCCTTACAAACTTTGCCCCTCCCCCGGGGTAGAATTTTTATTATTTTTTAATATTTTACCCCTGGGGTAGAATTTTGAAAAATCCTTTCTTGTCGGATGCCAACACACCCTCCAAATTTCAGGTCTCTACGATCAGCGGTTTAAGCTGTGCGTTAATCCGTCAGTCAGTCCAGTCAGGACAATGCATTTTATATGTATAGACTAGCAGCGCTCCGCTGTTTCACCCACGTAACTCCCAAACCCGTGGAAATATCGGGATATAAAGTAGCCTATGTTATTCCCAATGAATCAATGTATCCTCATACCAAGTTTCATCAAAATCTGCCAGTAGTTTCGGAGCCTATTCATTACAAACAAAGAAACAAATATCTTTCCACTTTATAATATTACTAGCGACCCGCCCCGGCTTCGCACGGCTATATTATGCATGTATTATACATATAAACCTTCCTCTTGAATCACTCTATCTATAAAAAAAACCGCATCAAAATCCGTTGCGAAGTTTTAAAGATTTAAGCATACATAGGCATATAAGTACAAAGAATGCGACTTTGTTTTATACTATGTAGTGATTATAGAAATATAAAAGTACCTATAGAAAGAGAAAAAGACTCATCAAAAAAAAAGCACTCCGGGAGTGCAGGCAGAAGTGAAAACAATAAACTTGTTATTTCTCATAGAATATTTCTTGAAACGATCTGCTACTGCCATCTATTAGCACTCACTTAAACAAATATAGTTTATTTTTTATTCGCTAGATGGCAGTAAAAAATTTAAATCAGCGCGCCATCTACATTCGAATAGCGGTCTTTCTAGAAACTAAGTTTCTCAATTTGTGTAATAGATGGCAGTATAAGTTAAAAGACTAACACAAATAAAATCTCATCTGTCGCGTCAAAATCTGTCGCGAGAACGGCTAAAAATGCTCACCCACAAAAGTGCCCAACGCGCCATAAGAAGTTTTCACTTCAAAAACGCTGAAACTTCAAGAGTTACAAGTCTGAAACTTCTCATAGGGGTTCTTTTAGGTCGAAGGGTTTGACTAAGAATGGATTTATGAAAATATTAAAATTAAGTATCATTTTGGGTACTGTCTTCTTCGTGTAAATAACAGCTGCTTTTCGAGTAAACATAACTTGAAAATTTTCGAAAAACAAAACTAATTTCAAAAAGTCATAGAACGATTGCTCAATCGCCAATAACCCTGTACTTATAGATTATCAAATGAAAAATGAAAAAGCAGCTTAAGACCCCTCTGACTTTGACTAAGTTAAACTTTAGTGAAAGTCAGAGGATCTTATATGCTGCTCATGCTTATGCTCAGGCATTAGTGACTAAACTCAAACGAGTCCATATATTACGAGACCACGTATTACACGACCCGATATTACGAAGCCAAAATGTACTCGTAATACGTGACTGTGTAATATTTGGTCGCGTAATACAGGTCGTGTAATACGTGGTCGTGTAATATTTGTCCGCGGTGATATTACGAGTCCATATATTACGAGACCCAGTATTACACGGCCACGTATTACGAAGACATTGCCATAGACCTATAAAACCACAGAGTGGTTCGTCGTAACCAAGTAAAATGGGTAGAATTCGTTTCTAGCACTCGCCGGCCGCTGCCGCGGCACCGCTCGCTTCGCTCGCTCGGCTCGTGCGTTGTGGTCGCAGTTCTAACATAAACCTAACCTATCCATGTCGGTTCTGGGTAGGGGGTGTTCTGGATGGGTCTTTATATGCTGCCCTAAAGACCACGTATTATTATATCATGCGCCCCGCTTCAGGAACGGGACGCGTCATGTTACCGGAACATGACACTTTTGTGTGAATGCAGGTGTTTCATCAATTAACTAGACGATATCGCACCAAAAATGTAATAAAGAAAGTCCGAATAACTTTTGAACTTTCACACACTCACATAGACAGCACAATTCATAGAGACGTTTGAACCACTCTGTGGTTTTATAGGTCTATGGCAATGTCTTCGTAATACGTGGCGGTGTAATAAGTGGTCTCGTAATAAGTGGTCGTACATTATTTGTTCAAACCTATAATACGAAGCCTGTACACGTAATATCAGGTCGTGTAATCCATGGCGTCGTAATCCATGGCAGCGTAATATAATGTACACGTATTATTGGCTCCCAACTCAAACGACATACCTACAGGGTTATTGGAACTTATACTAGCAAGCCGTTGAGGGCTACTCCTGTGCACCTTAACAAACAACTTTTGTTCTACGACTTTTGGAAATTCGAACATTTTTTCGAAAATTTTGAGGTTAGGTTTATTTGAAAATCAGCTGTTCTCTACACGGAGAGGTTATTAACCTTAAAATTTTACTTATTTTTTAAGTTTCATCTACTGTTCTCAGTCTGAATGACCTTTGTTTTAAAAAATCTGCTGTTTTTCGAATTTACATAACCTTAAAATTTTCATTTGTTTTTCGAATTGCCAAAAGTCGTAGAACAAAAGTTGTTTGGATAGGTGCACAGAAGTAGCCCTCAATGGCTTGCTAGTATAATTTCCAATAACCCTGTATAATCTGTATCTTAGAGTTATTTTACTTGCCTTTCTAAAAGGGTTACAGTAGGAATAATTTAATAGTTAAATAAGCATGTTTGTTTGTCCATTAATTTACATGAAATTTGTCGGGAGAATGACATGTGATATGAACCCTGCTGCAGCAACTTTACCTACGAGGCCACTCCAGTATTATGAGACTTACTAGTGAACCGAGGGTCTAGCCAATCAGACTTACGTTAAACTAATAATGTACGTATTTTTAATTTCATTATATGTTTTTTCTGACGGTACCTTTGCTGTGCCTTTGCTACTGAAACGGTTTTGTGCCAAAGTAGGGCAAAGTCGAGCCCAAAAGAGTCAGTTACATACAAGCAAGCAAACTAACAGGTGAAACTAATAAAAGTGTGTTAAAAAAGAGAAGTGGGATGAAAAGGAAATTAAAAAATACTGTGGTATGAAACGCCTAAAATTTAACTCGTGGAAAAAAATAGTGGGATGAATCAGCAATACGCCGTATTAACACACAAAATAAAGTGCCTGTGGGTAATAAGAGCCACCTAACTTTAATTAAAAACTAAATATTTTGTAAAAACAATAGGGAAAACTACTTAAAAACAGGTCATAATTTTAAACCTTATTTTCTTGTTAATTTGTCCCTAAATTCAAGGTTTTTTTTAAATCATTTATTAGATTAAAGTAATAAAGAAACCGCAACTTTCTAACTGTCAACATAATGAAAACAAAACTGTTCTATCAAGTTTTTTAAAGTATTAATTGTAATTTTATGCATCTAGTGTGCTAACACTGTGCTTAACTATTTTTGTTTAATCGATTTTGATGTAATTATTTTACTTTGATATTTTTGTATTTCTTAAAACATTTATTTGTAACTAGCGACCCGCCCCGGCTTCGCACGGCTATATTATGCATGTATTATACATATAAACCTTCCTCTTTAATCACTCTATCTATTAAAAAAAACCGCATCAAAATCCGTTGTGTACTTTTAAAGATCTAAGCATACATAGGGACATAGGGACGGCGAAAAGTGACTTTATTTTATACTATGTAGTGATGATAATGATTTATTTGTAATTCAAAAAAGTTCGGTACTAGATTTTAAGAGATCCAAACCTACTGGCTAAAGTGGCCAAAGATTCTTTTACGTAAGTCTAACTATCGTGGGCTTACGTTCTTCAGTGGATATGGGTAACCAGACTAAATAGGGACTTAGTCTAATTAGTTGAATACATTTCTATTGCTTGTATGAACATTTGTGTTACAGTTGTTTTTGATTGCTTTCGCCTTATTTGAATGTTAGTGGACTTGTTTGTTTTATTAAATTGTTGTTTCATTAGTTAAGGTGTTTTGCAAGATATTTTGTAGAAATAGTTTTATCAGAGTGTGATATTATACGACACAATGTTAACCTTTTTTTTGCATAACACAGCTGTTATGGGGAAATTCAGATGTAAAATAGCACGGAAAATAGTAATAGTTTCTCCCATTTATACAGACTTCAAAAGAATCTGAATTCGACTGTAAGTATATATGTAAGAATAATATGTTTTTATAGTTATCCGGACATAACTTTGCTAATACAGGTTCATTGGTAATCATATTATTAAGCGGTTGATGGCCAACAAAAAACAACTTTTGTTCTACGACTGTTAGAAATTCGAACTTTATTTATTTATTTTGAGTGTATCCTTTAAAGTGATATTATTTATTTCCTACACACGCAGAATACATGATAATTGCTACGAACTAAAAATAATAAAAAAGATCAAATTTGGTGCTTTTGTTGTTTTAGAGCTTTCTTGACGAGTTATTTCTTATAAAGATGATTATAATCTATAAAAAATATCAACCTGATGTGCAGAAAATAAAATGCAAAAGAAATAGAATATTCATCACAACAATCGCGGGGAAAAAGACATAAATACGAGCCACAGTGCAATATTAAAAGCATTTGTGGCTTTCCAAGTAATAGTGCGAATGAATGAAAAACACTGAAGTGCTATTTCATGTCTACCGCACGACCACAACATGACTTTTTTAATATTGTTGTTATAACCAGGGCAGGCCGGGGCTATTAACTGAGGTAAATAGAATATAATAGAATATAGTTTATTGTTTTATCTGTGTACATTAAGAGGAAATGGTACCGGGAGCTTTCTCCATACAAACTATTACAAACGTAGTCGACTGTTTTCTCCCTGGATAATGACACTGGAGCAAATATTTTTGGTGCTTAAAACTTATAACTGCCATGACCATGCCCTGCCCCTATTTTTTGTTTTTAATTTTTATTTTTTGTGATACTTAGAAAATTAAAAAAACCAAAACATAGCATAACATAGGGGCATAGTCATGGCAGTTATAAGTTTTATGGCACAAAAATATTTGTGCTAGTGTCATTATCCAGGGAGGAAACAGTCGACTATGTTTGTATGTTTCAAAAAAAATAATCGAATTTCCAAATGGTTTTTGTTTATGTGCACAGAAGTAGCCCTCAACCGCTTGCTAATTTGATTGCCACGAAGTCGGTTAATAATCAAGCAAAGGCTGACCGATTACAAGCTAAAATTAAAGTTCTTCTGGCTATAAGCCGTTTGAAGTAAAACGTGAATCGTGAACCAAAAGAACATTTTCACACTCGTAATATAGCTTTACTTTAAAATGTAGGATCAGGATCAGAATTATTGCTAACAACATTAAAGCTTCTTATCAGTTACAACTTAATTTAATACTTAGAAAAAAAACTAAATAGGTTTCCCTAGGCAGGGTGCCCAAAAGGCTCACTGCATTGGCACTCCGTTGGCCAAAGTAGCAGCCAGCCCTTTGGTCACCTGAAGCTAATACTAATAATTTCGAAATATTTTTGTAAATATCTAAGGGCCCTGGGTCTCCGTGGCAAAAGACACACCTTCACTTTACTTGTAATTGAAATAAATAAAATCTTAACTCGCTAACCAGAAAGGCGTTTAAACAGAACCGAAGTCGGTAGGTACCTAACAACAATCTACAGTTGTTAATTATAGTGTCGATAACATCAATCTATCAATTTCGCAGACGAATGATCAAAGGTGTGGTTGAACTAATCTCACTCGTATGTTATACCTACCTACCTACATAACTGTTCCTAGAATTTGTGCAACATTTCCTTACTATTGGCTTTCGATACACTTTCGCAAATTGTAAAAGGAAAGCAAAAAACTGCTTTACAAAGTTACAAAAAGTCGAATGGAAAATTCCGAGAAGTTATATTTTAAATTCAGAATCGGATATTTCTTGTATATTTTCGATGTTTCTGGTGGGTTTCATTTATCGCTCTACCAGGCTCTACCCATAATGTAGGTACATTTTAAAAGCTTTTATTTAAATTGCAATGTATGTATGTATGTTTGTTCGCATAATTATAAATATATTTGAACGGATATATATCCGCGTTTTTTATTTTGTTTTAAACCTGACGTTGAAATATATTTATAATATTATGAGTTCAAGTCGCGAAAACCTTAGAAAATACTATGTTTGTTCGGTTGAAATCTTGCAATTTAATTTTTTATTCAATCACCCAATGAATTTAGGGGTTCGTATTGCCCGCGTAAGTGTGATTTAGCACAAGATGCCCTATACTTGTGACTCCTGGACGTTATAGGGCAATTTATTTTTATTAAAATTTTATTGTTATTTTGTTTATTTTTATTTCTGGTGGTAGGCTTCAGTAGCGGCTTGTCACCAATCACCCGCCTAAGTCGTATCGCCAAGCGGACTTGTCCGTGTCCCGGAAAAGATTTTGCTCTACTATCCACAGTCGGTCCCTCAAATGCCAAGTTTTTTTGGGGATCGTGAGTCACTCAGTCACAGTCGCATCGTCATTTACCATCATGTTGGATAGTGGTCAAACGCTAACGTATTTAAAAATAAAAAAAAGTTTCTAACAAATAGTTGGGGCTCGTAGTATTAATTATTACGAGTACCTACGTATGTACTCATATGCGGTGACTATAATATTGATTGTCGAAGTATGGAATTCGCAATATAAATCTTCAGTAAGAAGGTATATTATTAATCAAGCATGTTTAGAAATAGCTTTAGTTATATTATATATTTTTATATATGTAATATAGATAACTTCATAACATATCTATGCTAATATTATAAAGTTGAAGAGTTTATTTGTTTGAATGTTTTAACGCGCTAATCTCAGGAACTACTGGTTCGAATTGAAAAATATTTTTCTGTTGGATAGTCCATTTATCGAGGAAAGCTATAGGCTAATTTTCATTTTGATATTCCCACGGGATCGGGACTTATGCGGATGAAACCGCGGAGCGCAGCTAGTTTAAATATATTTTGTGGTAATATAGTTATCGTTATAAAGATACCAGCTAAAAATAATCAACAAAATAATTATAAGAAATATCCTTACAAACCTAGCAATTAAATGAAGAGTAAGTTATTAAAAGTTAATTTATTTCAGATATAATCACATACCTACATTATTAAGTTCGGTAGCAATTATGTTCATAATTAATTACATCAATAATTAAAACAAACACCATTTTTAACCGACGAAATAAAACGGAGGAGGTTCTCAAGTCGCGCGACGCGTAAATTTTTTATGCTTATCTTTTTACAGAGTAGTCCGATACTAATAATTATTTTTGAAATAGTGCAGCACAAAAGGGGGTCCATACGCCATCGCCAACGACCTTGGTACACAGCCTACTTAATAGTTACTACCAGCACTGGTCGTCTTCGTTAGTGAAAATGGTTGATTGTTACGAATGTGTTTTGTTTTTCTCAAAAGTGCTGAGATGGAATTGTAGGTGAGATTTTGATCGACATTTTGGTGTGACTTTTAGCCAAAAAATTTGTGTTTAGTGTTGAAGGTACTCTAAAATTAAGAATTAAAACTAGTCTAGCTTTGAAATGACAAGGAATTTTCGCCTCAAATTACCCCAAAATGTCGGTAAATATTTCACCTATAATTTCATCTCAGCACTTTTGAGTAAAATAAAACACATTCGTAACAATCAACAATGTTAGTTGTAAGCGACGGGTATTCCTGGCGCATTGCGTTTGGCAACATAAATAGCCTTAAGTATTATCTATCGAACAAGTTTGTTAAAAAAAGCTCCATTTTACACCTCTGATTGCCACTCTCAAACCTATTTAGGGCAAACTATAGGTACATTCACAGGTGTTTGAGAACTTGAAGTAAACGGTAGACCCCGGCTGTCACGGCCACCCAATTTCACTTGACGTCCCACTTCAATGGACTGTAATATTCGCCGTAAGATTGTTGGGTGAAGGGCGCAGCTTCCATACAGGTTATTTGGTAATCGGGAACCTGGAGATTGGCAGACTTTATAACTTTATGAAACGAAGGTTAGGTAGTTTGACTTAAGGTTTAGAGTGGACCTGATATGATGCGGAAAACTATATGTGTCTTTTGAACGCCAGTATTTTTTTAATTAAACTTACCACAGACGCCAACCCAAATAAAAGTTTATATTGGTAGTTTCGTTAAATAAGCAGTTTATACAAAAAACATAGTGTACAGGCAGTAAAATCAACGGCGTGTCAGTCAAGCTGAATGAATGACGCCTATACTGGCGTTAAAAAAAAACAATTTCCAATGAGAAATTCTTTTAAATACCACTAAACGCTTTTCGTTAAAAGTTAACTAAAGTCGATTTTTTATTTCGTAAAGTATGTTATTTATTTGATACATAATTATTTATGATATATATATAGGTACGGTCGGCTGCATAATTGCAGACCCACCGTAGAGCTCTATAAAGGCTTTTATAAGAATGTTTTCAACACCAGGAAGATTTTAGGCACCTGCTATAGTTGAAGTTTAAAGTCTTCTAACTCATCAATTTATCAAACAAAAACTATTAGAATGAAAACATTCCAATAGTAATTTTCGAATTCTACCGGGGCTGCAATTATGCAGACGACTGTACCTACTACCGAAATAGGAACATACAACTAGTTTCCGACCTATTTTGATTTTATAGCAAAAATAAAAAGACATGAAAATATCCGTAAAAAACTCATTAAAAACATATTTATTGTTTAGTTTTGCATTGTTCTGATAAATTTTTCATGAACTATATTATTATTTTCTAAACAAAAGTCTTCTGAAGTGAAAACTTCTTATGGCGCGTTGGGCACTTTTGTGGGTGAGCATTTTCAGCCGTTCTCGCGACAGATTTTGACGCGACAGATGAGATTTGACGCGACAGATGAGATTTTATTTGTGTTAGTCTTTTTGTTTAACTTATACTGCCATCTATTACACAAATTGAGAAACTTAGTTTCTAGAAATACCGCTATTCGAATGTAAATGGCGCTGATTTAAATTTTTTACTGCCATCTAGCGAATAAAAAATAAACTATATTTGTTTAAGTGAGTGCTAATAGATGGCAGTAGCAGATCGTTTCAAGAAATATTCTATGAGAAATAACAAGTTTATTGTTTTCACTTCTGCCTGCACTCCCGGAGTGCGCTGTTTTTTTTTACATTTTTTTTACCATTTTTTACCGAAAATTGTTCGCTTCTTCTAAAAATACAATATTTTTGCTGCGTGGGACGTGAAGGTAGGTAATTCAGAATGAAATATAGAACACCTAACTTCGTGAAGGTTTCGAATATAAATTATTATTATAGAATAATTTAACATTTAGGTAAGTAAGTACCTACGTGCTACCTAGCAGTAGCGAGGGGTGAAATTTCTTTAAAGGTATGCCGATAAACCACGAATCTCGTCGAGCAAGTCGTAAAGCGAGCAATCGAAAGATTGCTGAATGTTAAATTATTAATCACTACATAGTATAAAATAAAGTCACTTCGCCGTCCCTATGTATGCTTAGATCTTTAAAACTACGCAACGGATTTTGATGCGGTTTTTTAATAGATAGTGATTACCGAGGAAGGTTTTTAGATATAATACATGCATAATACAGCCGTGGGAAGCCGGGGCGGGTCGCTATATAGAATATTTAACATTTAGGTAAGTAAGTACCTACGTGCTACCTAGCAGTAGCGAGGAGTGAAATTTCTTTAAAGGTAAGCCGATAAACCACGAATCCACAGATTAAGCGCTTTTGACTAAACACACACAAAACAAACAAATAAACTAACGCCCGAATACTAAAAGGCTACTTATCTTAAGTGGCGATTAAATTGACATTTGTGTGTCATGTTTACATAGGATAGGTGCGTCTTAAATATTTAGGAGTTTAAACGTTTGAGTATTCGGGCATAAGTATGTATTTTTGATTATTTTACATTATTTTGTGTTATAACTAGCGACCCGCCCCGGCTTCGCACGGCTATATTATGCATGTATTATACACTAGCGACCCGCCCCGGCTTCGCACGGCTATATTGTGCATGTATTATACATATACACCTTCCTCTTGAATCACTCTATCTATTAAAAAAAACCGCATCAAAATTCGTTGCGTAGTTTTAAAGATTTAAGCATACAAAGGGATATAGGGACAGAGAAAGCGACTTTGTTTTATACTATGTAGTGATATAAACCTTCCTCTTGAATCACTGTATCTATTAAAAAAAACCGCATCAAAATCCGTTGCGTAGTTTTAAAGATTTAAGCATACATAGGGATTAGTTTTAGTTTTAGTTTTACGGGGCTGAAACTAAAACTAATCCCTATGTATGATAGGGACAGAGAAAGCGGCTTTGTTTTATACTATGTAGTGATAGTGATATAGTTCCGTAAAGGTAAGCCGACATTAATTAATTTCATAGTTATTATTTTCCCGGATCTTACACGTATTTTTTAATCCTTACCTCGACGTTTCGACATCGACGTAATAGTCATGGTCGCGAGGAGACACCGAACGAACGTCGAGGTAAGAAAAATAAAAAATAGGTACGCGATTAAGACCGGGAAAAAAATTTTGGTTTCCAATTTTTACCATTTGAGATACGGAACTCCAAAAACAAAAAATATTTCCGCTTTGTAATATACCTAGTTACATAGATAATAGAATATAGTGATGAATACAAATCGCGTAAGTTTAAAAAGTTTATTTAGAATCGGGTTCTATGGCTTCCGAGAGGGATGCAACCGGGAACATCGCTCGGATGATGATGGGTTCTATGGACCCCTTGCTACTGGTACAGTATGCGTCATAAGTCCACTATTGGTTTGCTACAATAATACTATCAACAAGTATTGGACTTACGACCTTCATCTAATAGACGTTACACACAAACATTATCCTTGAATTAAAAGTACTCAGTGATTATTATTTTCACCATGTTAATATGGTGAAAATAATAATCACACTGAGTACTTAGTTAACTAAAGACTAATAATCACACTGAGTACTTAGTTAACTAAAGACTAATAATCACACTAGTCTTTAGTTAGCCGAGTGGTATAAGCCGCCACCCGCTACACCAACCGACGACGACGGGGGTTCGATCCACAGGTTACGTTGTTATATCTAATGTTCAAATAGTGCTGCACAGGTAAACGTTACGGTGCCAGTGGAGCCAGCTTTTGAGCGGCGATTGTACCTTTACTATATTATTATTTTCATTATTATTTTATTATTTTTCACCATGTTAGCCACAGCTAACATGGTGAAAATAATAATCACACTGAGTACCTACTTAGTTAACTAAAGACTAATAATCACACTAGTCTTTAGTTAGCCGAGTGGTATAAGCCGCCACCCGCTACACCAACCGACGTGGGTTAGATCCACAGGTTACGTAGTTATAATGTTCAAATAGTGCACGGGATTGTTAACGTTACAGTGCCAGTGGACTTTTGAGCGTCGATTGTACCTTTACTATACCTACCTAGGTTTTCACCAAGAACCTACTTCGGGGCTAAATTGTTACCTAGATTCGAGCGACCTTCGCACCATCTGTGATCAAATCCGAAGTGATTTATTAGTGCTATTTGTTTCGTTGACAGAATAAATCAATTTCCAATCAGAAAATTCTTAAATTGAAAAATTGGAACGCTCTAATACTGAAAGCTTTTTCGTTAAAATTTAAGTAATTGACGATTTTTCTTTTTTTTCGTATATTTCATGAGACACTGGGCACTATACTATAAGTTCCTACATACAAACTGTCTAATGTAAACTTAATGTACAGTATGGGTCATAAGTAACTGATCAGTTTGCTACAATAACACTATCAACAAATTGGAGTTACGACCTTCTTCTAATAGACGTTACACACAAACTTAAACACTTGAATTAAAAGTACTCAGTGTGATAATTATTTTCAACATGTTAGCTATGTCTTTAGTTGTGTGAGTGGTATAAGCCGCCACCCGCAAACACCAACCGACGTGGGTTTGATCCTCAGGTTACGATCCCGTGGGAATATCGGGACAAAAAGAACCAATGTATCCTCATACCAAAATCGGTTCAGTAGTTTCGGCACATGAGTAGAGATTTACTCATGTGGTTTCGGAGCCTATTCAATGCAAACAAACAAACAATAAAATCTTTCTTCTTTATTATATTAGTATAGATATATTTACAAAAAAAATGGTTGTCTTTAAAGTCGGTTTACGGACGATGAAAAATTAATTAATGTTTTTTTTTTCCTTGTTATAATTCGTCACTCGTCACCATAACACAAGCCCAGATGAGCGATATATTATAATTAAATACTCTGTTTTCTAACGGGAACGGACGCATGACGTCACACAATAAATTTCGTCAGACTCTTTTTGTGAATGCAGGTGTTCCATTAATTTATTAGACGTTATCACGTAATAAAAGTATATAAGTTTTATATGACCCACCATAATACAAGCCTTACGTTTGTATTGCTCAGCGTTTTTCGTCATATATTTTCACTGGATCGGGACTAACGCGGGTGAAACCGCGGGGCGCAGCTAGTACATACATATACTTTTGCTATATTAGGCTGCCATCAGACGGACTGCATCGCGACTGCGCGCGGTCGATTTATATTTAACTGCATGCAGTTGTATGTTCGACTTCATACTTCGACTTTAGCCGACCGCGCGAAGTTGAAGGCACGACTGTATGCAGTTGATATTGACTTCACACGACTGCAGCCGACTGCGTGCAGTTGATATCATGACTGTATAAAGTCGAACATACAACTGCATGCAGTATTAATAGACCGCGCGCAGTCGCTGCGATGCAGTCCGTCTGATGGCAGCCTTACAGATGTTTTTTACTAATTAAACTGTATCCAATTTTTCTCTTCGCCAGGAGACACCGAACTAAATGGTGAAATATTTACTTCATCCAATAAAACACTGCCTGATCATATTAGAACATGGAGCTTAGATGAAATAAAACGAATGTAACGGAAACACGTTTCATTGCCAATAGGTACCGTAGTAGATGATAAAATAAAACATGCTTTTAACCTAACGCCTTTACCCATCATTATGTTGGATATAAAAAGCTACTCTAATTTAATTATCTTAAAGGAACTCTTCGTTTTTATAGGTAAACAAGAAATGTAACGCGTTTTCACCCGCGTAAGTCTCGATCCCGTGGGAATATCGGGATAAAAAGCAGACAAAATTACTTCTAATGAAATAATGTATATTTATACTAAGTTTAATCAGAAGAACGACATACAAACAATCAATATTTCCTTGGGAGTTTTATAGGTAGACTAGCTTTTGCCTGCGACTTCGTCTGCGTAGAAGTCGAAAATGAACCAAGGAATCACGTTGTCCCATACAAACTTTGCCCTCCTTACCCCTAAGGAGTAGAATTTCGAAAAATCCTCTCTTATCGGATGCCTACGTCATACAAAGAACACACCTTCCAAGTTTCAGGTCTCTACGATCAGCGGTTTAGGCTGTGCGTTGATCCGTCAGTCAGTCAGAACACACCTTCCAAGTTTCAGGTCTCTACGATCAGCGGTTTAGGCTGTGCGTTGATCCGTCAGTCAGTCAGACAGTCAGGACAAAGCATTTTATATGTATTTATTATACAGACTAGCAATACCACGCGTTTTCACCCGTGTAAGTCCCAATCCCGTAAGAATATCAGGATAAATAGTAGCCTATGTTACTCTCAAATAATCAATGTATATTCTCATACTATTCATCAAAATCTGCCCGGTAGTTTCGAAGCATGTTCGATACAAACAAACGAAAAATCTTTTCCTCGGTTTTTATAGGTAGAAGTAGCAATGCCCCCACCCCGTATTCACCTGCCTTCTCGATAGGTACTCTATGAGGTACTCTCTCATAATACATGCATAATATAGCCGTGCGAAACCGGAGCGGGTCGCAGGTAATCAAATAATTGCAAATCTTAGCTACTAGGATTTTTTCCAATATGTAAAACAGGCAAAATATTTAAAAATATTTTAGGTATACTACACCTACTTATACGTAATTACAAATGCTTTCTGTTTTTTAGACTATTACAAACAAACATAGGGTTTTTAGAGACACAGCGGGTTTGCAAAGTGCTTTCATTTAAATAAGAAGTGCTTACAATCATTGCTAAGTAGAAACCTAGAAATTACTTAGCTTCTTATGATTCTCTGAGTTATTAATTAGTTAAGGTAAATTGAGATATTTTGTTTTTAAGTTATACTTACTCCTATATGTCAAAAGCGACAAAAAAAATATTTTATTGTTTGCAATAAATAGTTTCTTAAAGTACTGCACCGATTTTGGTGAAATTTGTTAAGTAGCTGAGTCCTGGAATAACATATTGGTATACCTCGATATTCTCACGGATTGAAACTTTTACAGATGAAACAGCGAGATGCAGCTAGTCTATATCCATCATTACATAGTATAAAACAAAGTCACTTTTCGTTGTCTGTCCATATGTATGCATAGATCTTTAAAACTACGCAACGGATTTTGATGCGGTTTTATTTAATAGATAGAGTTATTCAAGAGGAAGGTTTATATGTATAATACATGCATAATATAGCCGTGTGAAGCCGGGGCGGGTCGCTAGTATATTATAAAGACGAAACATTTGATTGTGTGTTTTTTGCATTAAATAGGCTCCGAAGCTACTGGACCAATTTTGATGAAACTTGGTATGAGGATAGATTGATTCATTGTAAATAACATAGGCTACTTTTTATTCCGATATTCCTACGGAACCAGAAGTTACACGAGTGGAACCGCGGAGCGCTGCTAGTAACTCATAAACCCGGTTTGACACAGCGAGGAGCAGTTAGTTCCGAAGGCACACATCCTAACTTAATTTTTAAGACGGTTCAAAGTGATGGAATACATTGCATAATTCCTATTGACAAAAAAAAATACTTTTGACTTTTATTATCTACGCTTAATATTATAAAGAGTTTGTTTGTTTTAACGCGCTAATCTCAGGAACTACTGGTTCGAATTGAAAAAATATTTTTGTGTTGGATAGTCCATTTGTCGAGGAAGGCTATAGACTATTTTATATTTCGAAATTCCCACACGATCGGGAGTTACGCGGGTGAAACCGCGGAGTACTGCTAGTGCAGATGTAAAACCCACTTACCCCAACATAACAAGCCTGAAGCAGTTCTTGGGAGGTGGTGCAGCATCCTCACAACTCTGAGATACCAGTGAACTCGGTCCTGGGGACCTCTCAGGTTCTGGTTCCTCACCAATACCAGCACCTCGTCGGCACAGCCACGATGTACCACATTTGTCTCTCGAGTCTTCGGCCGGGGCCGCAAACTGGCATTTTCTGGGCGACCTGCGTTTAAAATACAAATACTGTTAAATTAGGTTGCATAATTAGTAATACAGGGATATTAGCAAATATTTGACAATCCAGTTAACACGATGGTCAGCATGCCGGACTGCCAATCACAGGGTTGCGGGTTCGATTCCTGCCTCAGACATGTATTTATGCTTAGAGATTTGTCTGTGGTCTGGTTGTTTCTATGTATTATTATATTTATGTATATATTTACAAAAGAAAAGTATTTAAGTAGTAAATATATCCGTTGTCTAGCACCCATAACACAGGTCTAGTTGCTTAGCTTGGGAATGTGTGGAATGTCCTGTAATATTTATTTATTTATATAAATAATCGATTAACGGCTACTTATGTATACCATAACAATCAACTTTTGTTCTACGACTTTTAGAAATTTGAATTTTTTTATTTTGGAAATTGAAGTTATGTTAATTCGAAAACATTAAAATGTGGTTGATGACGATCTACGTCTCCCCTAACGGATACTACTCTCAAAGATTGTTCGCGCTCATCATCCCCCCTGGACTAGGGCTATAAGAGCTAATTTAAAATTAGATTGGAGGTCTCTCGGATCCCCCTATGCTCCCCAGGAGAAAAAACAAAAGACAATGTTCGTTGAGATTTGAACCATGCGCTAAACATTCATACAAGTGTAAAGTAGCGCTCAAAATCACCAAGCCACAAAGTCTTATTTTCGAGCGACGAAAATATAGTACTGTTTGAAGCCGATAATGACGTAGCTGTCACATTGCGTCTCGTAACGAGTTCAGAGTAGCTGTCACATTGCGTCGCGTAACAAGTTCAGAGATTTTATCTCATCTAAAAGATGTTTACACTTCAAAAATTACTTAAAATGACTCCCGCAAAAATAAAGTGTTATCAGATGATAGTTGGTAATGGTAGAATTTGTAAATGATGCGGTAGATGTGACTTTTAAATAATAAACTGAAGAAATGCAACCTACGTCATGTCAACCGTTATGGTCGAATTGACAGTTTGACAGTTTCATAGAAAAATATGGAAACGGTAGGAAAAAGTTTTGGCGGGAACGAGCCAACTACATGTCGTGCTGCAGTTTTATTTACACGAAACTTAGTTGTAAACCGAGTTAAATTGTATAATTCCGGTGGAAAGTTATCTAATTTAGTTCTGTGAAAGTGCACAAGTGTAGTGAAAGTAAAAATCAGTGTCAAACATGGACTTTTCTCGTTGCCTCCAAAATCTCCTACAAGGTTATAGTAAAGTAGCCACCGCTTTACTATGACCCCTGACTTGACAAACTGTGACTTGACGACTTGACCATCTTGAAACACTTTGAGCCCGATTTCTGTAAATCGGGCCATAACTTGATGCAAAATATTACTTGATACTGGCTATATGCACAAACCGTGCGAAGCCATAACTGAAGAAAAAAAAAAAAAAAAAAAAAAAAAAAAAAAAAAAAAAAAAAAAAAAAAAACGGTAGGAAAGTATCAGCGAAATAATATCCCAACGGATTTTTTTTACATATAAATAATTTACGAAAAACCCTGTTTCACAAAATAATAAATTTATACATATAAATAATAAGAATATAGGTACCTACATAATACTTAAATGCTTGATTTGTTATTAGTTCGTTCCTTACCTTTGCCGTCCAGCAGTTGAAAGAGAAGACTTGAGCGGCGACGGTGGCGCCCTCACTGGACTCGGCGACGCTCGCACTGGTGACGTAGACACTTTGACAGGTGAAGACTGAAGGGATACACCACGTTCGGTCGTTCCATTCAACATTGTTGCAATCACATTCACTCAATTTATCATTGTTTAGTATTCATTTCTTAGGTTCGTTCATTTTTTTATTGGTTTTTACGATGATCAGAATTGGGGCCTTTTGTTCTAAAATTAAAAAAATATTAAAAACGCTGTGTTTAGCGTAGAAACGCTGCTAGCGTTTTGGGCAGCTTCGCACCGGGAAAACTGGGAGGTGGCTTGTTCGATTAAGATTTTCGCTTATTTTTTTATTTGTTTACCTATGTAATTAAGTTATTTTGTCCATCAATGTAGATTTTGAGGTCTTATAGTCTAAATAAATGTTTTTTCATAAACAAAAATTGAACGTACCTATTAATATCTATAGGTAGGTACGGATGTAAATAAAAATGAATCGCTGAAATGCACCAAATTGCATAATTTTTTTTTTGTGTTCGTTATTATCAGGGCAAGGTTTGTAATAAAACTATTAAAAAAAAGAAACCGCTGGGCGCAAGATAGTTTCATATATTCTCGTTCAATTGTCAAGTACCGAATTGTGTGTCACATGCTTGAGACTTTATCGTTATTCGAGCCATCAAATATTATATCAAAATAACATGGGTGACAATTTTCGTGCCCATTTGTTCGTTTCCGTCCCGGCAATTAATAAATAAATGGACATTCTATCCTTTGTAATTAAAAGAGGGTTGCATTGGTCCCGTGTAGCAGGTTTTCAACAAATTCAAAGCAATTTATAACGATGATCGAGAGAGCACGTAACCGTGCTAAAGTAGTATTCAAATGGTAAAGGTCTTTGGTCAGAGTGAAAGTAGGTGTAGGTAAGTTTAAAGTTAACTTTATTTCGTTATTAAGAGATTAGCAGAAACGAATTTTGGCATGGTACCTAATACAGAATACTTAAACACAAATAGAATAATCCGAATAAAAATTCTCCGTTTTTTCTAGATTACAAATTCATAGTATTTCGTGTAGTAGATAAATGTGTAAAAATTATATGAGCGTTCAAAGTCACGTGTTTTTGACGTGACAACGTTTTATAAATTGGTTTGCCGGGTGACACTTCAAGAAACTGCGTTACGCTCCGCTGACGTTATGCGCTCACAATGAGAGCGAGTGAGAGGCACGCGGGCATGGTTAGCCCGCCTAAGAGCGAGAGAGACAGACATAAAAAGTGAAAGGCACGCGTCCCTTCCACTCGAGCACAGTTGTTGTCACGTAAAACTTTCGCCCGTATACCGACTTTACAGGCAACCAGTTTTTTTTTAAGCTATTGCATAGCTTTTATCGCGGGCTTTGAGCGCGGCGATCGAATCAAGAAATTCCGTAACGAAAATAAAACCTAACACCCCCCACTCCGCCTACCATGTAGCTCAGCCGAGGTGTATTCATTTTCTTCATCAGCATCTGACACCATTACACATATATGAACTTCAAGAAGTTTTGCCATTATTGTATAAGTTTCACGGGTATTATGCAATCTCCTTGGTTGCATACTTATCTATGGACCAAGGAGGTTGTATAGTGATTATATTTTTAGCATTGTTCAAAAAGGTCGTAAAGCTAAATAAAGGACTTCGAAGAAGTTTGAAACCTTACTGATAGAAAATGATTTTATTCGTGAATAACTGAGCATTTTCTTGCACTCTCAAGGTGAAATTCTGTTTATCACTCCGAAGATCCTCGTCTGATTCCCCAACAATTTTTTGTGGGATCACCATTGAGGTAAGTGTTCTCTTTCCAACAGAAAAATAACCTTTGAAATCTGTTCAAAGTGTTCATAAACAACGAAGTAAAAACATAAATACAATCGAATTGAGAATCTCCTCCTTTTTTACCGAACTGTCATGAACTGTGTCTGAATGTCAATATTAGTCAGCTACCTCGCTTTAACGTCCTAATTTCAGTTTTATGACATTGTAATACAGTACATATTACCTTGTACACAATATAGTAGCTGTAATTTGCAAGAAACGTTCGATTTGATAGCACGTTACAACCATGTCGTAAATGATAACATTTCGTTATTGTTTGTTTTGCTATTAGTTCAATTTGGAGTTAGGGATGATCTCATTAGACCGGGCCGTGTCCGGGGCGGAGGCCGTCCGTACTGCACGGCAGCCTTATTACGTAAAAATTTGCAATCTGTAAAAATCGTGCAGTTATCGCGCGACAAACGCGCAATCGATTGCTTAGCGTCAAAAAAATCGTATTACGTATGTGATCGCTCGCTAATCGCTCGCTGACTTCTTGCTGATGGTTTGAATGCACTTTTTGCTATGACACTAGCTCCAACAACAATTTTACAGAAATAGGAATGAGTTTCACATTACACATAGGTATTCACATAGGAACTACTATTGTAATGTGAAACTCAAAGCAAATATTTTTGTTTACGACAAAAAGAAACTTATCAGAATCAACCATGGATTTCAAGTACCGTGGTAATCAGCTGCCGAGGGGACGGGCGGATCCGTGGAGTAGACACTAGGCGTCGTACGGGCGCGGACGGGACACGGATCATGCACGGTGTAATATAAATTGCTTCATACAAAATGTATGTAACGTTTCAAATCCGGGCCGCGTACACGGCACGCCCCGGGCACGGCCCGATCTAATGATAATCATCCTTTAGAGTATACGTTGATTTTTAGTAGGGTTTTAGGGCAATAGTAATAGAATTTCCTTATTTAATATTATGATATTATGCTTGACAATCCAAAGATAGCTCGACAGACTTCGATTAAAGTTTGTAGGTATAGGATGGTTCTGCTATAATGTTTACTTATTTTTATTTAGCAGGGATTTTTATAATATAAGTTGCTGTACGAAAAAAAATCTGCTTCGGGCTCCGCTACAGATTGTGGCTACGACTCGTAGCTGTAGCAACTTTGTAGAATAAACGAATTAAAGTAAAACTAGCTGAACCCCTCTTCTATTTATCTTCTATCTATACATATAAAATCCTTTGTCCTGACTGACTGCCCGACGGATCAACGCACAGCCTAAACCGCTGATCGTAGAGACCTGAAACTTGGAGGGTGTGTCCTTTGTATGACGTAGGCATCCGATAAGAAAGAATTTTCCAAAATTCTAACCCTTAGGGGTGAAAAAGGGGGGCAAAGTTTGTATGGAACACCGTGATTCCTTGGTCCATTTTCGACTTTTACGCGAACGAAGTCGCGGGCTAAAGCTAGTCTTTGTATACAATGTGTTCCAACGAAAGTATTGCATTAGGAAAAATTCTACAACTTTTGGAAATTCAAACATTGAAAAATTTTAGATTATGTACGCAGGAAAATGTAATATTCTTTTTTGCTTTATATATAATATTTAAGTACTTAGTAAAACATATCAACATAAATTACATTCTTTACATAAAATTAAACCCTTAACTTAAAGAAATATATAGGTAAATAAATAAGCAATTTAAAGCAAGTAAGCAATTTCGACTGAAGCACGAAAGCTCTTCAAAAGATTCACTCTGTAAACCTAATCACGCTTTTTCCAATTTTCTTTGATATTAAAATATTCATTCATGTCACCTTGTAAAAATATAAATGAAAAATTCAATTTTTTTTAGTTAATTTTAAGACATCAAAGTGGCAAAATATGCTAAATCTTCCTATTCGACTGGATGTACGGTCTGAGTCAGAATTGCAGATCCACCGTAGAGTTTTAAAATTACTATTATTGGAATTTCTTGGAGAGACACACTCCGGAACGTGGAAGTCCTCAGAAGAATGTTTTACAAAAAACTCAAATTACTCATCACAGTTAAGAAAAGAAAAGTCGCATATTTTGGCCACATACAAACACAATTTATTAAAACTTATATTTTAGGGTAAATAGGACGGGAAGAGGGGTAGAGGTAGGAAAAGTATTGCGTGGTGTGACAATATAAAGTCGTGGACCGGTACAGCTGACGCGGCTGCTCTGAGTAGAGCAGCCCAGGATACAAAAGTTTTTAAAGAGATAGTCGCCGACATCCGTTTGGATATGGTACAGAAAAAAGGAAATTATTGGAATGTTTTTATTCTAATAATATTTAACAGTCATAAATAGATTTTAATTATTTTATAACTTCATTTAACATTTGACAACTAATGTACAATTATTAAAAATGGAATTAAAGAGATTTTAAGCAATTAAATGCTGAAAATAAGCAAGTAATCTTAAATACGCTAATAATAAGAAGGTCAACGATGTTCGTAGACAAACCTTTTTTTCCTGAGTTTTGGCTATGAACGATTTGTGCATATAGCCAGTTTTAAAAGGAGTCCAATCAAGAATCTTCCAAAACGACACACAGAAAAACAGTCTGTTATATTTAATTATATCATAAATTTATGAAATGAAAGACTTTATACTTGAACTCGCAATACTTTAGAATCTTGCTTGAGTAGAAAACATTCTAATAATAGCACTTTTGAAGCTCTACATAGGTCTGCAATTCTGAATCCATGATTTAAAAAATGTAACGATGTAAGTAATACATAGTATATGTAATAATACATTTCGCTCAAATAAAAACACAGGGCCCACATTATGTTAACCCTTCAAATTTTCAGGTAAAAACAATCGAGTTTATTTAATTTGTCCAGGAGTTTACTTTCAATCAATTTTCGACTTGTTGAGCGATGCAATATTGTTTCCCGCCAGAATTTCGCGCCCTACTCCGAACTCCTTTGAATAATAAGGTTATTTTTAATACAAAAAAATATTGAAAAATATTTATACTTTATTTTGTGGATGTGTTTTAAAACATTAACCAACAATTCTCAATAGCATACTTTAAAATGGAAAGGCTTAGCAAAATCATTCTGTGAATAAGGTTATTAGAAGTTAATTCCGTTAGAAGGGTTTAATCCGCATTTGACGTGATAAGTAAATTGATGGAACACCTGCATTCACAAAAAAGTGTCATGGTAATATTGTGTGACGTCATTGTCACGTTCCGTAGACGTCATGTCAACAATGACGTCACACAGCACGCAGCAATATAAAAGTTTGTTTTATATTGTTTAATAATAATATCGATCATCTGGGCTTGTGATATGGTGACAAGTGACAAATAGAAGACTTATATAAAGGAAAAAAATATATACTTATCACTATTATTCTATTATTATTATTATTCACAAAAAAGTGTCATGGTAATATTGTGTGACGTCATTGTCACGTTCCGTAGACGTCATGTCAACAATGACGTCACACAGCACGCAGCAATATAAAAGTTTGTTTTATATTGTTTAATAATAATATCGATCATCTGGGCTTGTGTTATGGTGACAAGTGACAAATAGAAGACTTATATAAAGGAAAAAAATATATACTTATTATTATTATAAAGAGAAAAAAAGGAAAAAAACTAAAAAAAAAAACAATTTTTCATCGGTTTCTTTGCACGCTATCAGTTAAAATTAAGTGAAATTATCGTCCGTAGGTAAACAGACTTCATAGACAACCATATTTTTTTTTACCTTTTGAAGTACGGAACACTAATAAAAATGGTCCCATTCGCATTTAGTCTTATTGGTGAATTATATAAGGCAATGAATAATTTAATTAAAATAAATGTATTTGTCTATGAATTCCGAGAAGCGTCCAGCACAAAGAAAAACAAAAATGTATTTTTCCCGATACCCCAAATAGAAAATCTCAAGGGTTTGAATTTTTCTTTGTTTCCTTTATGAATTTAATTACACAGAAGTTGTGCTCCTTTGCCAGTAAAACATAATATGTGATTTCCCGGGAGCTTTCCGCTTCGTTACCCTCAAAACGAAAGCCAATCTTTAGTAAGCGTTTATATCGTAAGTTATTATTTTGTTGGTAATATCATATTCCCGATCTTTACTGGGGTAGGTGGCGTTTACCCATTTTATAACTCAACGACCGGTGAGTTTCGCTTAAACCCGATTTACACTTTACAGTAGCAAGTTACGACCTAGACGACCCAGTTTGGCACAATGGTTACCATGCCGGACTGCCAAACACAGGGTTGCGGGTTCGATTTCCGCCTCAGACAAGTATTTATGCTTAGATATTTGTCTGTGGTCTGGTTGTTTCTATGTATGTAAAGAAATATATTTCTATAATTGATATATTTTGCCGCGGTTTAAGTTAATGTAACTTTTGACAATTGCCTTCTGGCAACACTGATGTCGGTAAAACAGCCCGATAATGGCCGTAGAGAAACTTGTTGAGTTTTTGTTATTGTTTATTGTAATTTGTGCTAAATAGTGTAGAAAATACTTACCTGTGCCTATAACATTATATAATACGAATTTACACGACAGAGAGCAAACTTTAATTGTCGTTTCTTTGTTTTACAGGTGAGTAATTAGATTTTGTAAGATTGTTAGCCGGCACATAACCTCTCATGTCTATAGAAATATTTACGAAAATAAAACTTTGTTTTACAGAGCAACACAATTGGTTTGATTCCTAATTAAATGAAAATCATATTATAAAACGACAATTTTGTTTGGATACAAGTGGATCCGTTTTATTTTACAACATTAAGAATAATTGTCACGAAATATCCTACCGCCAAGATGTCGGACAATGAGGAAGAAAATATTACGGAAAAACTAAGATTTGAATTTACAATATTGCCATCAAAGGATACGAAATCAAACGTAATATGCATAACCTCCATAGCCACAAGTGACAATAAAATATATACACTACCAGAAGAACTACAATCTGTAAGTTATCATAAAGGGATATTACACACAGCGGCCTTTGTAAAAGTGAAAAACAGTTTAAAGAAAAGATATCAGATACGACGGATATGGATTACTTTGACAGAAGAATTGAGAAAAATTTACATAGATGAAGATGGAAATCTACAATTTGAAGATCAGTATTTAGAGGAAGTAATTTTAGGGAATCCAGAAAGTATTAAACAAACAGAGACAAGTACACTAGAGAAATTATTTGAAAAAATAATAGAAAAATCACAGCCAAGCAAACAACAAAATTTAAAGAACATCGCAGATAAATTTGTGATAGAAAAATTTACAAGTAGAAACACAAATGCGACACAATGGATAGAAATGTTCGAAAGAGAATGCATGCGCTTTGATGTCGAAACAGACGAAAATAAAATAGAAATATTAAGACTATTCATGGAAAAGCCTTGTACTGACTGGTACAGCTCGATGATTATAAAACACACCCTAAATTCAGATTGGTCGACATGGAAGACAAAATTCTGTGAATCTTTTGCAAACAAAGGCTGGAACCCGGTAACATATGCACTATTATTCAAATATAAAGATGGTCCGCTAATTGATTACGCAATGAGAAAGGAAAAGCTCCTGTTGGATATGCGAAGAACAATTGACCCAGGTACGTTGATTGATCTTATTGCAGCTGGCTTACCAGAATTTATACTTAATAAGATAGACAGGGGAAGACTAAAAGATACGGTAGACTTATACAATGAAGTAAGCAAATATGAACATATGGTGAACAAAAAGACATTATTAGCCAAGAAAAGATATGCGAACACGAAAATTAATGATAAAAAAAAAGAAAAACAAACATCCTTGTAAGATTTGTGAAAAATTAAACAAAGGCATTCGATACCATCCTGAGAATACGTGCTGGTTTAAGACAAATGAAGATGACAATAAAATAAAAAGGAGCACTATTAAACACGTAAACAATTCAGTAATTGAAACAGAGTTGAACGAAAATGATCAAAAAAACGAATAGTAACACCATTAATAAATGTCGAACTACAAATAAATGACGAAAAAAAAATAAATGGCATATATGATTCAGGATCAAATGTTTCTTTAATTAACTCAAAGTTATTGAAACTTAAAGGAAAACCAAACAAATTTAATAAAGCCGATTTATTCACAATTAATGGTGTTAAAAAAGCAAGTGGTTTGACAACTTTAAAAATAAGAGTCTACGACATAGAAAAAAACATCGATGTATACATTATTGATGAACAAAACTTTAAATATGATTTCCTGATTGGACTCGACATGATCAAAGAATTTAAACTAATTCAAACGGAAGATTTAAAAATAATACAAAGAAAAAACATGGAAAAGGAAAACATACAAACATTAGACAGAACCACACAACAAGAAGAAATAAATACTGAGGACTCAAAATATATAAACTTCAATGAACATGTCAACGAAGAAGATTTTAAAATACAAATAAAACAATTAAACAAAGAACAAGAAACTATAATAAACAATATCATTACTAGATTTAAATCAATATTTGCCAAAGACAAATACGACATAGGAACTGTAAACGGATACGAAGCAAGAATAGACTTGTTGGTAGATAAATATACCAGTAAGAGACCATACAGATGCACTATAGAAGATAAAAAAGAAATAGAAAAACAAATAGCGAATTTATTAGATAACAAACTCATAGAAGAATCCTACAGTCCCTTTGCAGCACCAGTAACATTAGCATTCAAAAGAGAAGATAACAAAAAATCAAGGCTGTGCATAGATTTCAGAGATTTGAATAAAATCGTTATACCTCAAGCCCAACCGTTTCCATTAATCGAAGACCTAATGGAAAAAACAAGAAACTGTAAGTTTTTTACAACCCTAGATATCAATTCTGCATTTTGGGCTATTCCCTTACGAATCGAAGACAGAATGAAAACAGGATTTGTGACACAAGAGGGGCATTTCCAGTGGACCTGCCTACCGTTTGGATTAAAAACTTCTCCAGCAATATTTCAACGGATACTAAGTAATATATTGAGAAAGCATAACCTAACAGATTTCACAGTAAACTATATAGATGACATATTGATATTTTCAGAGAATTTTGACGAACACGTCCATCACCTGCACCAATTATTGAAAGCAATTAAAACTGAAGGATTCAGACTAAAATTCACCAAATGCACCTTTGCATCAGACTCAGTTAAATACCTAGGACATATAATTAGAAATAATACTGTGACACCAATGAAAAACAATCTGATATCAATACAGAACTTTCCAGTACCAAAAACACAAAAAAACATCAGACAATTTCTGGGAAAAATTAACTTCTATCATAAATACATACCAAATAGTGCGATAACACTAGACCCTCTACATAATTTACTAAGGAAAAATCAAGAATTCAGATGGACGCAAGATTGTCAAACAGCATTTGACACAATAAAAGAATTACTTTGTTCTCAACCAATATTAGAAATCTATGACAGAAACTTACCAATAAATATTTACACCGATGCATCAATAGAAGGAGTTGGGGCAATTTTAAAACAGATACAAGCAGATGGAACAGAAAAACCTGTGGCATATTTTTCAAAAAAACTTAACGGAGCGCAAAAGAAAAAGAAAGCAATATACCTAGAATGCTTAGCAATTAAGGAAGCCATCAGATATTGGCAATACTGGCTGATTGGTAAACCATTCACGGTCTACACAGATCACAAACCTCTAGAGAATATGAATCTCAAATCAAGAACGGATGAAGAACTCGGTGACTTAACTTATTACTTATCACAATATAATTTCGAAATAAAATATGCACCAGGGAAACAAAACATAGAGGCGGACTGCTTAAGTAGAAACCCAGTACTAGAACCAGAAGATAACACAGATGATCAATTGAAAGTTGTGAATTTAATAAAACTAGAAGACATAATACAAGACCAAAACAAAAATGAAGTAATACAAAAGAACAAAAACAAGTTGATAGAAAGACAAAAGATATATATGAAGAAGATAAATAAAAAAGAAAAAATAATAATAACAGAACAATTAAGCCTCAAACTGTTAAAAAAAATACACGAAGAACTATGTCACATTGGAATTGGACAGATGCAAAAGACAGTCGGCCCACATTACTCTGCCAAAAATTTGACAGAAAACATAAAGAAGATATGTCGAAGCTGCGAAACTTGTATCAAAAATAAATCAAGAGGGCAAGATAAAATTGGATTCATGTCACATTTAGGCCCAGCCACAAAACCATTTGAAATAATATCTATAGATACAATCGGAGGCTTCGGCGGGTCAAGATCGACCAAGAAGTATTTACATTTATTAGTGGACCACTTCACAAGGTTTGCGTTTATAACGACCTCAAAGACACAAAACGCAAATGATTTCATTAAGTTAATCGAAAATACAAAGCAAATAGAGAATATAGGCATGCTATTAACAGACCAATACCCCGGGATCAACTCAAAGGATTTCAAAAGATATTTAAAGCAAAAGCAGATACCAATTATCTTTACGGCAGTAAACGCACCATTTTCAAACGGTTTAAATGAAAGACTTAACCAAACGTTGGTAAACAAGATCAGATGCAAAATGAATGAAAAAGAGAAAAAGAGGACATGGACCACAGTGGCGCGAGAATGCGTGAATATGTATAATGACACTATCCACTCCATTACAGGTTTCACGCCAAATTATCTACTATACGGTATAGAAAACAGCATCATACCAAATGAGTTGGGAAGGGACAAGCGAAGCATTGACGATTGGATTACGGATAAGGAAAGGGCACTGGAAAACACTAAAAGATCACACGATTATAACAAAACAATATTTGATAAACACCGAAAATACAAAGAATTTAAACCAGGAGACATGGTATATGTAGAAAATGGAAATAAACTGAACAGAAAGAAATTAGATGAACTAAGAATTGGACCATATAGAATAGTGGAGAAGATATCGGAATCGATTTACAAAATAGACACGGGTCACAAGAAAAATGAGTCAAACCTATTCCATATCACTAAATTAATTCCAGTCCTAATATTAGAAGAAAATGAAGAATAAACAAAAAAAAAAAAAAAAAAACTGGAAACTTACTAAAGTAGCTATTAGATTTAAGTTATGATTACTTTTAAATTTAGTTTAAAAAATTTTTTTTCCAGGGGGGGAGATGTAAAGAAATATATTTCTATAATTGATATATTTTGCCGCGGTTTAAGTTAATGTAACTTTTGACAATTGCCTTCTGGCAACACTGATGTCGGTAAAACAGCCCGATAATGGCCGTAGAGAAACTTGTTGAGTTTTTGTTATTGTTTATTGTAATTTGTGCTAAATAGTGTAGAAAATACTTACCTGTGCCTATAACATTATATAATACGAATTTACACGACAGAGAGCAAACTTTAATTGTCGTTTCTTTGTTTTACAGGTGAGTAATTAGATTTTGTAAGATTGTTAGCCGGCACATAACCTCTCATGTCTATAGAAATATTTACGAAAATAAAACTTTGTTTTACAGAGCAACACAATTGGTTTGATTCCTAATTAAATGAAAATCATATTATATGTATTATAAGTATATATTTACAAAAGAAACGTATATAAGTATATCCGTTGTCTAGCATCCATAACACAAGTCTAGTTCTTAGCTTGGGGCTAGATGGCGAGGTGTGCAACATTTTTTTCTTTTTTTTTAAGTTAAGAAATCAATGCTTAAGAGGAAAGGGTACCTCTGCGCTCTCTCCATACAAACGTAGTCGACTGCTTCCTCCCTGGATTATGACACTAGCACAAATATTTTTGTTGCATAAACCCTATTACTCTATCGCGCTTCTAGTCATACGACTTCGTCTTAAATAGGACAATTACATTCTCATAAAGAACCCGCTGCTAAGATACCTATCATATTCTAACCTAAGGGCAAGACTAGTTATAAACAACTGAAAACTTTTGACTGTAAACAACAAGATTGTTATTGTTATTTATTCATAACAATGGTTTCCAATTATTTAATTAATTGTAATTGCTTTTTCGCCGCTTCGATTGATTTTAAATTGATTCAATGAATTCTCTGAAATATCTGTGATGTTTGTTGTTAAATTCTACTGTAACGAAATACTTAATTTAATTATTGTTTATTTGGACATTGAAACCGTTTCGCTATACTATTCCTACCCAGCTCTATTTACATTTAGTTTTTTTTAACATCTTACAAATCGAATTATACACCGGCATTCACAAAAAAGTGTGACGTTATGCGTCATGTTCCGGTACCATGACGGTGTTATGGGGAACGTCACGCATCTCGTGTTTTTTTTAGCACGCGTCTCGTGTTTGTTTTATATTGTTTAATAATAATATCTCTCAACTAGGCTTGTGTCATGGTGACTAGTGACGAATAGAAAACATATATAAAGAAAAAAAATATTAAAAGTAAAGGAAAAACAAAAAAAAATGGATAAATATCGGCATTTGACGACCTCTGTGGCGCGTCGGCCGAACACCCGACTGCGACGCAGAAGGTTGCGGGTTCGATTCCCGCCGGGAACAAGTATTTATGCTGACCATAAATTCTTGTTTCTGGTTCTGGGTGTTTCCTATATGTATAATATGTATATATTTACAAAAAAAAAAAAAAGTATATAAGTAGTTTATCCGTTATCTGGCATCCATAACACAAGCATTAAGTTGCTTAGCTTGGGGCTGGATGGCGATGTGTAATATGTCCTGAAATATTTATTTATTTATTTATTTATTATTATAGTAGTTTAGGAAATGGAGAGTAAATTTAATAATTAAATAAGAAGTATTCAAATAATTATTTTTATATGAATACAGAATGTAGTGACTCAATAAATCAATGAATCAGAGGCTTTATAGATAGGTATGTTATCTAATAATGGATTCAAACGAACAAACATTCACATACTCAAAATGTATTTGCATTAAACTTTATTTACTTAGGTACTTACATTACATAAGGCAATAAGGCACCTACTAAACTATACCTATAAAGTAGCCCTTTCAAATAATCCGACAAAAGATCCTTAAGAGGAAAGGGTAACGGGGGCTGTCTCCATACAAACTATTACAAACGTAGTCGACTTTTTCTCCCTGGATAATGACACAAGAGCAAATATTTTTGGTGCATAAAACTTATAACCGCCATGACCACATTTTTTGTTTTCTTTTTATTTTTAAGCTATTGCATAGCTTTTATTGCGGGCGTTGAGCGCGGCGACCGAATCAAGAAATTCCGTAACGAAAATAAAACCTAACACTCCGCCTACCATGTAGCTCGGCCGAGCGTTCGCTTAACGTGTATGTACGAGTATATGCTACGACTGTATGAAGCTCGCATGATGCAATAGCTTTTTTAAATCTTAATTTCTGTGATAATTAGAAAATGAAAATAAAAAATAGGGACATATAGTCATGGCAGTTATAGGTTTTGTGGCACAAAAATATTTGTGCTAGTGCCATTATCCAGGTAGGAGACAGTCGCTCAGGTAATTCGTACGGATACCCGCCATCCCCGTGGTGACACAAGTCAAACTGACTAAAACTCTTCGGTGAGCCTCCTCGGTGTAGCTTGGAGGCTCGGGGTCTCATTCGAACTCCCGGAGCCTCCCTGCACCGCGTTTATCCCGGGGAACTCTTCCCCTCGAGGCGGGAATCGTACCCGCAACCCTGTTTAGCAGTCCGGCATGGTGACCATTGTGCCAACTGTGTCGTCTTGATACGGTTTACTTACTGTAGCCAAAATCCGCCAAAAGATCCTAAAAATAGGATACGTAGATTCCGATTTGCACAGCTTATAAATATATAAAGGCGAGTACATGCGACACAAAGTCATATGTCATGTCAGTCTCGTTTCTATTTACAGAGAGCATTGGGAATCCGGATCATTGAAGACTTTGCTTTGCTTTTGAGAGGAAGGTTTTTAACATCTCATGTATCTACCTATGTGTAGCAGTGGGATAGATATTTCTTTTAAATCAGAGTACTTTACACATTAAAAAAGTCGGTTTACGGATGATAATTTTACGTGATAACGTCATAAGAACTCTTTTGTATCGTTGACTATCATTTTGCATACTTCAATACGTTGCTATGGTTACTTGTCAATAACTTTGCTATGGTTACTTGTCACTAACGCATGACATCAAACTTTTTAGTGAGTGCAGGTGTTCATCAATTTATAAGACGTTATTATGTAAATAGGATTCTTAATAATCCTCTCCCTATAGAAGGTAGAGAATAATTTCTTAGTTTTAAAATGATAAGCAGTATTCCTAATTTAAAAGCAATATTCTTAAATTAGGAATACCTTCTGTTTATTATTTTAAAGAACACTAGCGACCCGCCCCGGCTTCGCACGGCTATATTATGCATGTATTATACATATAAACCTTCCTCTTGAATCACTCTATCTTTATTGATATAGGGACATAGGGACAGAGAAAGCGACTTTGTTTTATACTATATGTAGTGATTTACCTCGACGAGGAGAATGGAGCATGACTCGCGACCATGACTATTGTAACATAGTCGAAACCTCTAAGTATGAAAATGGATACGCGATCAAGATATTAATATGAATACCTAGAGATACCTACCAAATATTAAATGGGGCGAGCTCAAGGGTTGTTCCTAATAGATATTATTATCTCTTACTCGTCTTATTTGTGTCGTAGGTATTTTGGACAAATCTAAGATTAAGTTCTCAAATTTTTATTTAAAAAAAAGTAAGTTTGAAAGAACGAAATTGAATATAATCGTACATTCTATGCCTTTTTTACCGATAAAAAATTCATAAGAGCGTAGGTACTAAAGTCTAAAACCAAATCATACAAAACACCTACCTACACATAATAACAACAAAAGTAAGAAATAGCCATCGTACGTAATCGAAGCAATTGACGCGCGCGTTCCGAAACTCATTCATAATCATTGCCTAAATCCTGAACGCAGTCGACAATCGTTTAAAATCCGACAATAAGCCTAAAGGGTATACCTACCCAATGTTAGGACACAGTTCAATACAGTACGAAAACGTTGAGTTTTCATTTTGTATATCTGTCTCGGCTAACGTTGTTTTGCAGTATAGATAAATAACCTAGATACCAACTGCAGCACCATCTGCCGGGCTGATTTGTGAATCTAAATCATCCAGGGCGCCACCCAAACGCATCCAAAAAAAAACATTCAAAACGGTCCTGCCGTTTAGGACATGGCCGTGACATACACACGTACAATATAATTATATATAGTACCTACTATAGCTGCGCCCCACGGTTTCACCCGCGTTAGTCCCGATTCCGTGTAAATATATGACGAAAATTAAGTAGCTTTTGCGTTAAATCCAGGTCTGAGGACTCCAGCTATCTATAAATAGCCCTATCGCTCGCATTTTCCATTTGGCATAACAGTTTTAGCCTGAAGCTTTTTCACATAAATTATGATAAGCAACACTCTGCTTATCATAATTCTAATACACTCATAATGGTTTCTTTGTCATAATAACTTACTATAATTCTCTTTAACATAATTTTTGATTTAAAAAAATCAGTGACATTTGATAGATGTCAGTGCTATTTGACAGATGTTAAAGTGACATTTGACAGATGTCAAAGTGACATTTGTATTATGCTTAGCGTTTTTAAAACTACGCAACGGTTATCGATGCGGTTTTTTTAATAGATAGAGTTATTCAAGAGGAAGGTTTATAATTTTGAATAACTAGCGACCCGCTCCGGCTTCGCACGGCTATATTATGCATGTATTATACATATAAACCTTCCTCTTGAATCACTCTATCTATTAAAAAAAAACCGCATCAAAATCCGTTGCGTAGTTTTGAAGATCTAAGCATACAAAGGGAAATAGGGACGCCGAAAAGTGACTTTATTTTATACTTTGTAGTGATACATGCTTAGTATAGCCGTGCGAAGCCGGGGCAGGTCGCCAGTTTTTATATTGTATCTACCTTTGTTTTAAATTTGCTGCTCCACGCGTGTTACACCTGCGTAAGTCCCGATCCCCTGGGAATTCTGGGATAAAATAGTACATTATTATCCTAGGTGTGAAAGTCACTCATTACAAGTCCCGAGACGGAGTTTGGCGCCCGAGCGTAGCGAGGGCGCTAATAGTTGGAGGGACTTAATGAATCTTTCACCCGAGGTAAACACTGTGCTTTTCATTACGAATAATACATAAAATTCTTCCTTACAACGAGAGTGAATGAGAGACTTCATACTACCTGATCCTCTTACAAGGTTGGGACCAAAGAGGTTGTAGTGTTATTCTTTGGTGTTACTTAAAGCAAGGAGGTTAGGTTATGAAGTTCCTAATGTAAAATGATACTGATACTGGCTATATGCACATTGCACGAGTCGTGCGAAGCCATAATTTGACATGACTGCTGTCAGTGAAAGCGATTTTCCCTAGGGCTGGAAATTTTATTTTCTACACGCTCTTCACGCATCTTTAGACCTACTTTCGGAGTATGAGTAATGAAAAATAATTTTTATCATAGTTGCTCATAAAGTGGATCTTATTAAACCGCTTTTAGGCTCATAATGCAAAGTATTATACACGCGTGCGATAAAAAAAAATCCAACTAGTGCTAAAATAATACGTTATCCCGATATGTCAAATACGTATCTTACTACTAATGACATAAGTAGATGAAACATTCTAAAGGACATCATTCAAATCGTACCCAAAAATTAAGGTGCCGGCCAGAAAAAAAAATGTTTCTATCTTGTAGAGAATAACATTTTTAACAATGTTTACTAAGGCAACAAAGAGCTACGATCAACCATCGTTGAGTTATTTTACATTGAAAACCCAAAAAAATGCATATTGTAGAGATCCGTTTGACCACTTTTAAGATATTACTACAGAAAAAATATAAAAATATGTAGTAAATGGATAAGCTTTGTCTGTTTTTATTATATTTATATACATAGGTATATCCAATAACCCTTTCAGAAGTTTTAGTGGGATCTTAAAAGTGGTCAAACGGATCTCTATAAAATGCATTTTTTGGGTTTTCAATGTAAAATAACTCAACGATTTTTGATCGTAGCTCTTTGTTGCCTTATTAAACATTGTTTAAAATATTATTCTCTACAAGATAGAAACAATTTTTATTACTGGCCGGCATTTTTTTTGTGGGTATTTTTTGTTAGAAACATGAATGATCTTCTTTATCTGGGTTATACTGTTTTGATGTATAGAAAGAGGTACCATCCAAAGAGTTTTTAAGCCTTGCTGGCTTAAAACTCTTTGTTGGTACCTTTTTTCTTCTTTTCAAAAGGTTGTCTCTAAAGTCTGATAACGAACGATAATATTACGTGATGACGTCTTTGAAAATAATTAAAAATTGAGTTTTGTGTTTATTTTGTTTTTTCTTTAGGTAAGTACATAAATATATTTTTTCCTTACCATTATATTCTGTTTTTAACCGCCGACGCAAAAACAAATGAAAAAAACCCTAAAAAATATTGTATATCAGACGCTGTATAGGTTAAAAGTCTTTTGCCTAGCCTTTCGGGAGTGTAATTAACAAAAAATAGTAAACATAACCTAAAATTCTTAAAAACTTTTTATTATTAAAATTTTAACAAGTCTTTTTTTTATTCGCTACTGTGATAAAAAACGTCGTACGATACACGTGTGAATTGATCATTCCATCTCGGCTTTTGCCACGCTCGCGTTCCGCTCGCGCGTCATAAACCACCTCTATGGAATGATCAACTTTCTACACTTGTATCGCAATGTACTATTATGACACTCAGCTTCCCCCAAACTATCTTTATGCAAAATTTCATCCAAATCGGTCACTGGTTTCGTAGATTACCCCCTACAACCTCACAAACTTTACCACTTTATAATATTACTAACAGCGCTCCGCGATTTTACCCGCGTAACTCTCGATTCCGTGAGAATATCGAAATAAAAAGTAGCCTCTGTTATTCCCATTGAAACAATGTATCGTCATACCAAATTGCATCAAAATCGGTCCAGTATTTTCGGAGTCTACAAACAAGCAAAAAAATCTTTCCTCTTAATAATTAGTAGTGAGGATTATAATAGATTAGTATACATTTATTATTTATACCAGGTTTATATAAAAGGTGCTAAAAATGCTAAACTTTAAGAAATAAGGGTTCCTATTTTATCTTTTGATGTAGGTACGAAACCCTAATACATCTTTCACCAATCATTTTTTATTAATTTTTAGACTAAAAATAAATTCATAATATACACTGATTCTCAAATACTCCTCATGGTTGGAATCGACGCTAGTGACACCTTCCTACGTAATAAAGACTATTTACCTACAAATATATTCACTCTGACCTAAATCTTACAACAAGCCGAGTGAAAAAAGGCAATTCCCTACGAAAACCGTATGTTCTAACAAACAACGCCTACGCAACGCGACAGTTGGTATTAAGATTCCTTCAAGCTCACGTATCGTTTAACATTCAACTATTTAATAATAAATGCGAAAGTTTGTCTGTATGTATGACTGCCTGTCAAACAATACCGGGCACATACTAGAAACGTCACGACAGGGTAATTTTTTTTAATTTGTTTTAATTAATTAATTTTATACAATATAAAAAAATAACAAAAACGTATAAAAATACTACATTTTTACAGATGTGCGAGTAAGCTCTGAGTCACGTGGGGTTCAGCTAATTAGTATTCCGACTGTACCTAATAAATAAATATATTCATCGAGCTGTTCGAATATAATTTTAAAATAAAAACAAATCTAGCAAAGCCGAAAAGCCCATTAATGTAAAATGTCAAGAGAAAAGTAAACAAACTTTTTCATTCCGCGTTCCGGTCTTTACAGAAAATATTTCTGTATTTTGTAGCTCACCTTTTATAGCCAAAAATATCTTGCAAGAATTATTTATGACCACCCTGTATCTCCGCGTGGTCTCAGCCCTTTATTATGATATAACTTTGATCGAGTTAATAATTTCAAGTAAAGACTTTACTTGTAGAAGAACCTGTAAGAACTATCAAAGTCAAATTTCTTTATTCATTTCGATACGTATATATACAATAATATACATAGATCACATTGAAACGTCTTGAAAAAAACCAGAAGAACATTGCTGTGCAGACTGATTCATAAACCATCGGAAGGCTACCGAAACGTATAAAACTGAAAAGACAAGGCTGGCAACACGTCAAAAGTCGCTGGAGTGAAAGAGCAGCAGTTTTTTTTTTGTTTCGGTGGCCTTCGGACGGTTTGTGATTAAGCCTGCAGAGCAATACCGAGATGATTGATAATTGAAGAAGTTATACATTTTTCGCGCATTTCCATATGCGAAAAGCCTTTGAAAGCCATTGTTATGTAAACTTTTCGTGATAATAAATAACAAAACAAATAATAGGCAAGTTGGTAATCAGGTAACCCAGAGTGAATATTTTATGAACCGTTTGCACCAAATCATAATTCATATCATAGGAGCGAAAGGTTAAAATATTCTTTAATGTAATGTTTACCTAAGAACGGTGTTGGCCTAGTGGTAAATACCTCGACTTTCATTCCAAAGATCGTTAGTTCGAATCCCGGTCAGCAGTTCTCCAATGAATTTTTCAGAAAAATTTATGTGTAACTAATTGACATTGCTCTTACGGTGAAGGAAAACATCGCAGTTAAATATGCTGGTTGGTTCCAGAAGTATTGACAAGTTATTTTCGGTGTACACGGTTGACTAAGCTGAGAGGGCGGTATGGGAAAACCTACTACATCGCCACGCAAAAAGGATCCCAACTGAAAAGGTCTTGAATTGCAGAAAAACAGTCAAAAAACTAAGTGACAAAGGTAGGGGTATTTTTTCATTCAAGCATTATTTTCTGAATTAATTTATTATTATTTTATATATTTGGAAAACTAACAACTTTACAAAAAAAAAACGAAACAAGAAACAGAGAGCCAATTATAGATTCTCATGACTAGAAAATAGAATAGAATTTAGTTTGATAAAAACTCTGAAAGATACTCAAAGTTATACTATTAAAAGTAATCACTTATGATTATTTCTTTTAGTTTTTATACCTTTAATAATAAAATATGTGAAAGCGATAACTTTCGAGGTTTACTTTGTTCGTGGCAATATGACTTGATTTATCTTGCATCTTTGCAAAATCGTTCCAGTAAAATCTCAATGCTTGAATTCGAGTAGAAAAAGAAGTAAAAATAGGTAACCTAATACTTACTTGTACTTGTATACGGGCTTTTTTAGATAGATAAATAGATGAAATCTTAAAAAAAGATAGAAAAAAATAATTTATTTTGATTTTTAATTTTTAGATAAGTAAATTTTTTCTTTGATTTTCCTATTTTGTGATTGTTTTAATGTGAATAAATATGATAAATTCTTTATTGTAAACACCAATTTCAAATAACATCCCTATATATATAAAATTCTCGTGTCACGGGGTTCGAAGTTGAACTCCTCCGAAACGGCTCGACCGATTCTCATGAAATTTTGTGAGCATATTCAGTAGGTCTGAGAATCGGCCAACATCTATTTTTTATTTTGTTTCCTTTAGTTTTTTTTTAAAATGGCAAAACAACGTTTGCCGGGTCAGCTAGTCTCTTTATATAAAAATCAATGCCACTTTTCGTTGTAAGTTTTATAACTCAAGAACGGGCTCACCTATGCAAACCAAATGTTTAAGCTTTGTTCGGACTATTTAGTGGACGGTTTATTTGAAGTTTGCACAAAATCGCTCGAGCGGTTCTTCATTTTTTTTTTCGGACTTACGCGGGTGAAACCGCGGGGCACAGCTAGTTAATAATAAAAATAAAAACAAAGCTTAAGTCTAAATGTTACAATGGGCGGCCTTATCGCTAAAAGCGATCTCTTCCAGGCAACCTTTGGATGGACAAGGAGTTGCTTTTTTCCGCAACCACATCTCGTTAGATGGGTCCTTTTTGCTTGAGGATGGAGTAGGCTTGCCCAGCATATATACTACCCTTTCAGCTTAGTCGACTAATCAAAGAAAAATACTTGTCAATACATCTGGAGCCAACTGGGCCGCGGGTTTCATCACGATATTTTCCTTCACCGTAAGAACTATGTCAGTAGCACACATTCTTTCCTCAGAAAAATCCATTGGGCGGCCAGGATTTGAACCCACGACCTATGGAATGACAGTCAAGGTATCTACCAGTAGGCCAACACCGCTCTTAGGTAAAAATTACATTACAGAACATTTTCACCTCCAAAAGTTGTCTCTAAGGAATCGCTTTCAGTGATAAAGTCGCTCAAGTCTTCAATCTTTCATATTATGTAGTTTGTAATCATTGGAAACTATTATGGCTAGTTTATTACTTTTGTATAATATCAACTATAAGTAGTCAAAAAATATAGTAAACGAAGTATTTTTTTGTTATTTTAACTTACACCGAAAAATAAATAGTAAAATGCGAGAGAATACCACGCGAACGATGTCACGGGCAACAGCTAGTAAATAATAATATTAAAAAATTATGCAATTTTATACTCCAAGCTTTTCTGTTTCCTTTAAGTTTTTTATATTGTATTTTTTATGTTCGTTTTGTGTTTTTTTTTTTAAAGAATTATCTATTTTCTAAGTAATTAGACCCTTTTTCGATTGCATTTTAATTTATTTAAAAGCCTTATTTCAATTACGATTTCTGTTTAAAATGGATTGGTTTATTTTGTATTTTTTATGTTCCCTTTATGGTTTTTTGCATGTAGAATTATCTATTTCTATGTAATTAGACTCTTTTTCGAATGCATTTTTATTTATTTTTAATTACGATTTATTTTACGCCCTATTTTAATTACGATTTCTGTTTAAAATGGATTGGTTTATTTTGTATTTTTTATGTTCCTTTTATAGTTTTTTGCATTTAGTATTATCTATTTCTATATAATTAAACCCTACTTCGAATGCATTTTTATTTATTTTTTAGCCTTATTTTAATTACGTTTTATTTTTTCTAATTTTGTGAAACGGCACTGTACCACAATTTTATTATAAACCACTTCCTTAAACCTGCCACATATTAAACCAAATTAAATGTGGCTTAAAATCTCAGTTGAGAGCCCAAAACACTGAATGAACCAATTTCGTTTCACAGTTTACGTGAAAACCACAATTTCGTATATTACGTGATTCGTAGCTACAGGCAACGCTACGTCGTAGCACGCGGGCAACTCGCGTAGAACTGGCTACGAGATCGCGAGAGCTACGAGAGTTGCCAGCTGTGTTTTTAAATTACCCGTTATTTCGTATGAATAATATAGTAAAAGGGTGTACTAGCAGCGCTCCACGGTTTAACCCGCGTAACTCCCGATCCCGTGGGAATATCGAAATATAAAATAGCCTATAGCCTTCCTCGATAAATAGACTTATCCAACACAAAAATATTTTTTCAATTCGAACCTAAGATTAGCGCCTTCAAACAAACAAACAAACTCTTGAGCTTTATAATATTTAGGGTGTATTTGAGCAGCTGTTCGTCACTCAAGTGAGTATGATAATCGCTCGAGGGGTAATTTTTGTTATTGTATCGTGTTATTTGTTGATTTATGGCGCGCTACGGAATTTTACTATAAGAATACTAACCATGCCCCGCGATTTCACTCGCGTTTAAAAGCCTATGTTCTCCAGACTGTGAAATAAGTCATTCTCATCGAAACCATTGAGCCAAGAGTAACTATGCAAAATACCGTTCTGATTTAAACATATGATTTTCATAAACGTTCACTCTAATCACAAAAAAAGTCAGAATTTTAGGAAAATTGGCCACTCCCACGATTGCCTTCATAAATCTCCTCGGTACTGTCAATGTGAAGAAATCGATCAAGTAGTTAGTCACACCTACTTAGGTGTTATCATTGACAACAGATTCAACTGGTCACATCATATAAACTATGTGTGTAATAAACTTAGAACTATATTAGCTAAATTCGTGTGCATAAAAAAAAAGGTTCCACACAAAATACTGCTAAATCTTTACACCTCACTGGCTGAATCGATAATCTCATACGGATTATCGATTCAGCCAGTAAAAACAATACATCAAGCTTAAATAACTATTGCAAGCTATTACCTCCGACCCCCCTCCGGTCCTCCTCTGTTTTGACGACCTCTGTGGCGCGTCGGGCGAACACCCGACTGCGACGCAGAAGGTTGCGGGTTCGATTCCCGCCGGGAACAAGTATTTATGCTGACCATAAATTCTTGTTTCTGGTTCTGGGTGTTTCCTATATGTATAATATGTATATATTTACAAAAAAAAAGTATATAAGTAGTTTATCCGTTATCTGGCACCCATAACACAAGCATTAAGTTGCTTAGCTTGGGGCTGGATGGCGATGTGTAATATGTCCTGAAATATTTATTTATTTTTTTATTACCTGTACAATCAAAAATTCATCTGAACCTATTAATAGATAATTACAATAACGATGCCATACAAATACCTTTCTCTCACAAAATATGCACTCGTCAAATAACAAATAAAAAATTATTCATACACCGAGCTCATAACATATACGGCAGACTTGCAACTGCGTACCTACCTAACAAATAAAACCAAAACTGAATGAAAATAACTCTAGTGTGAAAACCATTCTAAAACTTACTGGATTCATAACTATAATTTATAATTAAAAAAGGAGCAACCTGTATAGCACACGGCACACGCACCAGATTGTAAACAAGTTACCGACCTAGCATTGTAATAATATTACTTGCAATACAATGTTACCCAATTGTGGTTACACTTCTAATGTGTCAATCAGTTGTCGCACGGCATGCAATGCACCGACGCGACGCGTTGAATGTTTTACCTAGTTTTGTCCCTATCTAACACATTATGCAACCGAGCGACCAGTAATATGAGTAGGCGCAATACGAGTGAGGAGAAATGTTTAATTTTAACTTTGTTGATGGTTGTTTAATAATTTAATACCTAGTTATCGAGTACCTATTTATGTGACGAATGAAAATGTCATGACAAACCTATACAGGGTTATTGGAAATTAATTGACACGGAATTTTCGAATTTCCAAAAGTCTTAGAACAAAAGTTGTTTGTTAAGGTGCACAGAAGAAGCCCTTAACGCCGTGTCAATTAATTTCCAATAACCCTGTATAGGTATTTTGGCACTCCTAAGAAATAGCAATGTAAACACTATATGATAAATAAATAAACTAAACTAAACATACATATAAAATGCTTTATCTTGAATGACTGACTGACTCAACGTACAGCCGTATACCGCTGATCGTAGAGACCTGAAACTTGGAGGGTGAGTTCTTTGGGGGCAAAGTTTGGATGGGACAACTTGATTCCTTGGTCCAATCTACTTCAAATTTTGCATAAACATTCTGTAATAGAATTGACGGAAAACGTGATTCATCCCCTAACGGGATTAAAAAGGGGTAGAAGTAAAGACTATTTTCGATTTCTACGCGGACGAAGTCGCAGGCAAAAGCTAGTGATACTATAAACCCTTACAAATAATTGAAGGGTCGGATGGATGAACATGTTATGTAGACCTTTTTCTTTTCGTTTTTTTACATAAATGAAGATGTTATGTCCATATCTACGCCTTGGCATACTCAGATTTCTTCATTTAAGCTTAAATACGGGTAAAATCTGATGAATGGATGAAGAGGTGTTATGTACATGTAAAACCAATTTTCGTTAAAACAGTTCGGGCGTAGCAGGTTCGATCCTCAAATTATTTTATTGATTGCATTTTACCTTACTACAATTTCCCAAAAAAATCGGGTAATTGATGAAGCTGAGCACCCTATCAGAGTGCAGCAACAGATAGTTGTTGCTCCTCTCTCAACAAAACACCATTTATATCATGTGAAAGGCGCTATTTATCTTAATCTTATTGTAAGTATAGGATGTATTGGAATTTAAGTCTAGAATTTTATTGTTATCTATATAAGGTACAGTCTGCTGCATAAGTGCAGCCCCTAGTAGAGTTCGAAAATTACTGTTACTAATTCCAACAAAAAATGTTTTTGTTTGATAAATTGATGAGTAAGAAGACTTTAAACTTCAAATAAAGCAGGTGCCTAGATTCTTGCTTGTGTTGAAAACATTCTTATAACAGCCGATTTGGAGCTCTACGGTGGGTCTGCAATTATACAGCCGATCGGCTACGGTACAGCTCCAGAACGGCTGTTATAAGAATGTTTTTAACACAAGCAAGATTCTAGACAGCTGCTTTAGTTGAAGTTTAAAGTCTTCTAACTCATCAATTATCAAACAAAAATTATTGGAATAAAAACATTCCAATAATAGTAATTTTCGAACTCTACCGGGGGCTGCAATTATGCAGCCGAACCTTACCAGCTTAATCGTTCATGTCCGGAAAAAAGTACTCGCAAATACGTCTGCAGCAAACTAAGCCATGAGTTTCTTTCATATTTTCCTTCACAGTAAAGCTTTTCATACAAATCAACAATCATATTTTCACATTATAAAGCCTTATTTTAATATTCACAAAGAAAAACTTCCGAGAAGTGTCTTCAAAACAACTTTCTCAAATAATTTTGAAAATAATTACCTAATGTATAAAAAGGTCGACGGAGATGAATAAACACGAAGTGGCAGTTAATTATTGGATGATAAGGGTCAGCGATACGCGTTAAAAATATACATAGATAAGTGGTTATACCATCTCAGTAGGTTCTAGGCATGGAAATGAATGCTATTTTTAAATCATTGCTAATGTGACAAATGATTTTATTTTTCACAGTGTGAATGCTAATGCTATTTTTCACATCAGTGACAATTATTTTTCGCAATTTGTCATGGTCTGCTATTTGTGCTAATGTAAATGATTTTTCACTTTGTAATTATTAGCGATTTCAATGAACTTTGAACAAAAACAAACCTATCACATTTCGCATCAAGCAAGCAAATAAAAGCATAACGCCATTGAAAATAAAATTCAGTTTTACTTAGAGGCTTGCCGCTAGTCTCATGTTGAGTTGAGCAACAAGCAAATAAAAGCTTAACACGGTTAAAAATACGATTCAATTTCACTTAAACACTTTCAAATCAAGCAAATCACATATTGAACGCAACAAGACAACATAATAAAAAAAATAAAAAAAATCATTCATCTTGACAATAAGATTCAATTTAATTTGACAACCCGCGCCCGCGGTACATTAACAGTACTCGAGCTACCCAAGATGGTGATTGCGAAAAAAACAGCATTAGCAGTCCAAGTAATTTTTTTAGCATCTGCTAATTGCGATTTATTTTTCACAGTGTGAAATATCGAGTGACATGCTATTTTTGCCATGACTAGTAGGTTCCTTGGTGGTGATGCGTGTCAATCTTAAGGTGAAGTAGGATCTGAAAACCCCTATCCCTTTCACACGCGCGCGCCGTGCGATGACTCTATCCCTTTCCCCCCGCGCCGCGAAATGGCCGTTTTAACTGTAATATGTAATTAAAAGACTCACATCTATTTTAGTGAAAAACCATCTGTACTAACTTATGGGATTTGATGTAAAGTTTATGAAAATATAAATTTTGTACTTGTTTTTTCTTTACAATCGCCGTAAAATTGAAAAAGCTCAAAAAAATGATGATTTTTTTAGGATTTCCAAGATTTTTTTTATCGAGGCAATCACTCTAATCGTGTTTCGAATGTGTGTATGACAATACAAAGCATTTCTTCACCTTTACGACAGTAGGAATATCATTCTACGTATTTTAGTGGTTGATACCCAAAAACTGTTTCTAAGACACCTCTATCGCGTTTTTGGTCTTACCACTTCGGCTTAACTTCAATCTATATCTATCTATCTTTCTTCTCTATCTTAATATATATAAATCTCGTGTCACAATGTTTGTCCTCAATGGACTCCTAAACCACTTAACCGATTATAATAAAATTCGCACACTATGTGCAGTTCGATCCAACTTGAGAGATAGGATAGCTTGCATCTTAATTTATCCCGATATTCCCACGGGATCGGGAGTTACGCGGGTGAAACCGCGTAGGGCAGCTAGTACATATTATAAAATGCTTTGTCTTGACTGACTGACTGATAAACGCACAGCCTAAACCGCTGATCGTAGAGACCTGAAACTTGGAGGGTGTGTTCTTTGTATGACGTAGGCATCAGATAAGAAAGAATTTTCCGAAAGAATTCTAACCCCTAAAGGGTGAAAAAGGGGGACAAAGTTTGTATGGGACAACGTGATCTCTTGGTCTAATCTACTTCAAATTTTGCATTAACATTCTTTAACTGAATTGATGAAAGACGTGCTTCGTATTTTATTGAAATTCATAACCTAACGGGGATAAACAGGGGTAGAAAGTTGTTATCGGGGTGATTATTTTCGAAGTCGATATCAATAATGCTTTTGATTTTACGTTTTATTTTGTCACACAGTTTGAAACAGCAGATAGTTTGAAAACTCAAACCGATTTTAAATCAACAAAAAAATTTAAATTAAAAAGAACTCCGATGTCGAACGAATATCAGTAGAAATCGAGCTCTCGACGCGGGCGAACTATTAAAAAATAGGCTCCAGTAAAATCTACCAAGATGGTGTTACCATGTATCGAAGTACTGGAAAATCTACCAAGATGGTGTGTATATGGAATTGGAAAATCTAATTACTCAAGGAACCTACTGAGTAACCGCGCTATTATAGATTTGAGCCGAATGAACCACCATCAGTCACGTATTATACAGTTTATGTAACAAATTAACTTTCCTCAAGTCATTAATAACGGCTAAAGCCATTAGAAGGGTGTTTGCTGATGTTCTTACAAGTCGAGTACCGATTGGGCTGTTCCTTGATCTTCCTTGATAAATATATAAATAATCTATACTAAAGTATATTATAAAGCTGAAGAGTTTGTTTGTTTGTTTGTTTGAACGCACTAATCTCAGGAACTACTGGTCCGAATTGGAAAATTCTTTTTGTGTTTTATAGTCCATTTTTTGAGGAAGCCACTTTTTATTTTGATATTTCCGCGGGATCGAGACTTACGCGTGTGAAACCGCGGGGCGCAGCTAGTAATAAATAAATAAATATTGAAGGTCATTCTACACATCCCTATCTAACCCCAAGCTAAGTAATAAGACTTGTGTTATGTGTGTTAAACGGATATACTTACTACTTTTTATACTTTTTTTTTGTAAGAAATACTTATAATACATAGAAACAACCAGACCACAGACAAATTTATATCTAAGTAAGTAAGCATAAATACTTGTCTGAGGCGGAAATCGAAGTGGAACGTAAACTTTCCGACCCGTCAGCCTATAATCAGAACACGATAATTTCCTTCCCGTAAAAACATTGAATATTTTATTTATTATTTATTTTTAGCCTATTCCGTCCCACTGCAGAACAAAGGTCTCCCTCCCCTCCTTCCACTGTTCCCTGTTCCTTGGCAGCTGGGTCCAGTCCCTACCTAAGTTACCTAAGAGCCTCTAGTTAGGAAAGTTAGATTGTGGAGCATTCCATTTTTAAGCACAAATCAGGTAAACCTGAACAGCATATAAGTATTCAACAAAAAAATACAAACCCAACGTTTTATTTGAACATTTTAATCTCAGTCGAGCTCCACCTACACGCTACGTACCTACCTACGTAATTCTTCTACATAATCCAGACTTATGTGTGACGAGAGCGGTAATTTGTTAAACAAACTGAGGCAGGTTGAGTACGCTTTAGTAGGACCGCGCTGGGATATCTCGTCTCATACTGCTTTTATCAGATAGATAGATAGATAAACACTTTATTTGTACAAAACACAAAACATTGAAAATAACAAATATGACGAGAAAGCTTATTAACTACGAAATTGTACAAACAGGCGACCTTATCGCTTAAAGCGATTTCTTCCAGGCAACCTTAGGATGGAGAAGGTCTGTTTAGCTTAACTGGTAGGTCGTGTGGTGTAAGAAACACATAATAATATATTAATAAATACCTACGTAAAATAGATATTATAAACGAAATACTTAAACATAGATAGCATAACATACACATAATAATATTAAATAATAAACCTAGCAATACTATTCATAATGAGAATATTAACAAATATTTTATATAATAAAATAATACATACAAATATATAAGTACCTATATGTATGATAAAATTAAAATTAGACAAGCATTTCTAAGAGAAGAAACAAGAATACAAATATTATCTACTAAATGAAAATAAATAAGAGGCAAGAGTTATGTAACGTAATGGGTAGGGTTTTAGCAGAGCGGATAGGTTGGGGCAGAGAATTCCAGAGAATAACAGAACGAAATGAAAAGGATTTGTTGTAGAAAGTGGAATTGTGAAGAAGAGCTTGAAGAAGAAGGGATCAATGGATCGGAGTTGTCTCGTATGAGCGTCACTAAGGAACTTAAAACGTTCTCTTAGGTAAAGAGGAGAGGAAGGATAGAATAGAACTTTGTAGAGGAAGCACAGAGTATCAGCGTAAAGTTGTATAATATATTGTAAACTTGGAAACGCAAGACAAAATATCTTAGCCACAGCTGGCCCTAGGATTTAATTCTATATAAACCTACATAACTTGTTATGAATCAATCAATCCCCTGGCGCATTCCCTATTTGGGGTCAGCCCTCCTGATACTTGATCGCCACATATTGATCTTGAGTCACTGCTGGCGTTAAGCCTAGCATCGTCATATCTTTGGTGATGGTTCTAGTCCAGGTAGTTGGTGGGCGACCTCTGCCTCTCTTGCCCACATAACTTGTTATGAATATTTCACATAAATTACTAAAAGTGCAAGTCGGATTCGCACTCGAAGGGTGCCGTAGCATTAATTCTTTTTTTAGTATTTGTTGTGTAGTGGCAACAGAAATACATCTCGATACAGCCTGGTGACAGACAGATGTAGAGCCTTAGTAAAAAGGTCCCGTTTTTACCCTTTGAAAACCCTAAAATTTGACACAAACTATCGACAAACATAGTCTGTTAGTGGCTTATATATCTTTATATATCTATTTTATGTGGTTTCCATTTATAGGTCCTGTATTTTCTTAAGGGGGGTCCATACGCCAACGACCTTGGTACACAGCCTACTAAATAGTTACTATTGGCACCGGTCGCCTTCGTTGGTGAAAATGGTTGATTGTTACGAATGTGTTTTGTTTTTCTCAAAAGTGTTGAGATGGAATTGTATGTGAGACTTTTACATACATTTTGGTGTGATTTTGAGCCAAAAAGTTACTATAGTTTTGAAGCTATCCTAAAATTAAGAATTAAAACTAGTCTAGTTTTGAGATGAGAAGGAATTTTCGCCTCAAAATAATCTCAAAATAACAGTGAAAATTTCACCAACAATTCCATCTCAGCACTTTTGAGAAAAACAAAACACATTCGTTACAATCAACTATGTTAGTTGTAAGCGACGGGTATTTCTGGCGCGTTGCGTTTGGTAGCATAAATAAATAAATAAATAATAAATAAATAAATATTGCAGGACATTCCACACATCGCCATCTAGCCCCAAGCTAAGTAACTAGACTTGTGTTATGGGTGCTAGACAACGGATATACTACTTATATACTTTTCTTTTGTACATATATACTTATAATACATAAAAACAACCAGACCACAGACAAATATCAAAGCATAAATACTTGTCTGTGGCGGGAATCGAACCCGCAACCCTGTGTTTGGCAGTAAATAGCCTTAAATAAACGCGATTGCTAAAGTCGCTTCAAAGCTTGGACTCAATTTTTTTCCTGGGATCATACCTAAATATTATATATCTACCAACTTTAAAGGTTAAAAAAAAAAAAATTAAAAAAAAAAAAAAAGTTTAAAGGTATGTATCGACTAGGTAATCGTTTAAAAAGTCATTAAAAACTAAACATTATATCAATTTATTTTCAGTAAAATTGAACTAGTAATAAAAAAAATCGATGGTGACATACGGACAGACAGACAGACCGACAAGAAAGTGATCTTAAAAGGGTTCCTTTTTACCTTTTGAGGTACGGAACCCTAAAAAGGAGTTCCATCATGGAACTTGTAATGGTACTAGTGGCAACGAAGCCCTAATTATGATCCCATAATTTTTTACTCAAAAAATAGCTGATTTCACAATTTTATTATGATTCCGTTATTTTACGACCGAAAGAAGAACGGAAACGGAAGTTAAAATTCGATGACGTTGTCGTGGCACGAAATTGATTATAGATTTATCGTTTTACCCCTTGACCTATTATTGAAAAGTGTTTATGACAAGATTTCCTGTGTAGTCCATTAAAGACGACGGGTGGCCGTCGCCTCTATGGTTTGTTGGGTGAACCATGATTTTATGTAGGGGGAAGAGGAACCAGTAATAGAAATTTAAATTATTTATTTCAGACATACGTCCATAGTGTTTGTAACAATATAACTTATGACCTAATGTTAGTAAGAAATCAATCTATTTAAATAAAAATCAATTGCTGTTCCTTAGTCTCGCTAAAACTCGAGAACGGCTGAACCGATTTAGATGATTTCGGTTTTGAAATGTTTGTTGTAGTCCAGGGAAGGTTTAAACGGTGAGAATTTAAAGATCGGACTTACGCGGGTGAAACCGCGGGACGCAGCTAGTCATAAATATTTTTTTTAAATAATAAAGGTTCGCTTGCACAACAAAAAATAATCATGTTCAAAAGCTTGTACCAACTGTCAAAGTGTCAAACACAACCGCCTATAATTAAATGTTTTTAAAATTTAAATTAATTTTTGATTATCCGTAAAATTGTTTATTAAACTCATTATATTTAAGCAAAATCTTAAGCAAGCTCTATACCTATATAAGTCTATAGTTTCATGATCCGTTAAGCTGGGTACTAACCGGCGCGGCGTTACGGGGCGTAATGTAACGTGTTACACAGCGAGCATTCGTGCAGTCAGTACGTCGTTTGACGAGCATGTTACGCCAATTTTAGAACACAGCGTACATGCTCTATGCGTAACACGCTCGATGCGAATGTTACATTACACCTCGTAACGTAGGTCAGTACCCACCTTTAGATAAACCCTTATATCGACGTAAACGAGAATAAACATCAGATATTATCATGTTATATAGAAACAATAATGATGTTCGAGGCAAAACCACAATACCTATGGTACCTTTTATTACTTACTATATTCCAAAAAAATAAAAAAAAACATTGAAAAATTCCACGAAAAGTGTTGAAATGGGAGAATCGCCATCCGTTCAAATTCTCAATTTGTACATTTAGTGATTTGTTAGCAGTTTGTTCCAAATTTTGTGTAATATAATAGATAATATTATCAATTCGTAACAAATGTGAGATAAGATGCAATTTAGTGCTTATTTTATATGATATAAGTAATACCTAAGGCTACTTACCTAATAAAAAAGTTCTATTGTGCCTCGATGTCTCAAACTCAGCAGTTTGCTACAGGATTTAAAAAGTGAAAAATGTATAGACTTATTAATTAACCCTTTTCGGAAAAGGCAATAAAGAAGAAAAAAATGGACAGATTCGAAACTATTTCAGAAAAGACGGGAAATCGGACTAAGGGCCATTTTCTATAAAAAAAATTCAAATAAGAAAATCATGGTCACATAAAAATAGGCGCCAACTGGTTGAGCACGGATTTCTTAAGGAGTCATTAAACCTTTTAGTACCTACTTACTATGCTCTGTAAACTAATTTGGAAGAAAAAGAAAATGACGTAGTTAGGCACTTTAAGATAAACCCAATAGAAAGAACCCCTACTATTTTGTCTGAGTGGTAGGTATTGGCTTTTGTTACACCCTGTTACACTTAATCTAAGCTTCTAACTGGAGGCCTTCTTACTTAAAATATAGGTGAATGGTGTATACCTACTTGTACTTGTCTATGGGTTGTTTTCTGCAACTAGACCTCTCAACGGGTCCTTTTTGCGGGGATACCTACGTCACTGCGAAAAACTTTTTGCGAGTAAAATCCTTCGTAGTATAGTTTTTCGATGTAACATTACGTCTCAGTAACAATACGTAGATTTAATAAGGCGTCGCAATATAGAAATATCGATGCAAAGTGATCAAAGAAACAAAATTCAGTGAAAATTTTTTAGCCGTGACGATGACGTAGGTATCCCTTTTTGCGTAAGGATGAAATAGGCTTGCCCGGCACCTATACCACGCTCTCAGCTTAGTTGACCGACTCCAAAGGAAATAACTCGTCAATACATCTGGAGCAAACTAAGCCGCGGGTTTCATTACGACTTTTGTTGAGAGCAATATGTTGAGAGCAATATGTTGAAAGCGCACTTTAGTTTTTCGTGTGACAAGTCCATAGGTTTCCGACCGGCCGGGATTCGAACCCACTTCCTTCGAAGTATCTACCACTAGACCAGCACAGCTCTTAAGGTGGGTACTGACCTACGTTACGAGGTGTAATGTAACATTCGCATCGAGCGTGTTACGCATAGAGCATGTACGCTGTGTTCTAAAATTGGCGTAACATGCTCGTCAAACGACGTACTGACTGCACGAATGCTCGCTGTGTAACACGTTACATTACGCCCCGTAACGCCGGTCAGTACCCAGCTTTAAGTAGTAGCATAATATATCCTAACATCATGTTGATTACAATCATTACCGTGTCATTAAATGCGTAACAAAACAACCTGCTTAAATCTTCGCGGTTTTAGTTACCAAACTCCTCCTAAACGGCTGAACCGATTTGTATGACATTTTTTGTCTAAATTTGTTAGGTCTGAGAATAGAACAACATCTATTTTTTATTGTAAATGGCAAAACAACGTTTGCCGGGACAGCTAGAGTAGGTATTCGTATAGTTTCTTGATCATCTTTCGAATGACATAATATATAATTTATATTTATCCTGTCTCTAAGAACAATACTATTCAATACATCTAGCTTTAGTAAGTACGTACTTATAGATAAGGAGGTACCTATATATACCTAAAATTCCATCTTTTGTTATCAAATATCGAAGTGTGGAGGAAGTTTAGCTGAACAATTGTAAATGGAACGCGGCCCGCGGGACTGAATCGTCTAGTTGGTGGGTCTATATTTTGTTGTAAGTAGGTATTAGGTATACCTACAGTATGCTTCATAAGTACACTATCAGTTTGCGACGATAATACTATAAACAAGTATTGAACTTGCGACCTTCTTGTAATAGACAAACATTAAACACAATCATAATATTATGTACTTTTTATTCAAGTAAGTATATCTATATCTATACTAGCGACCCGCTCCGCCTTCGCAAGGCTATATTATGCATTTATTATACTTACTTAAAAACCTTCCTCTTGAATCACTGTTATGTATCTATTTTAAAAAACCGCATCAAAATCCGTTGCGTAGTTTTAAAGATCTAAGCATACATACCTACATAGGGACAGACAGCGGAAAGTGACTTTGTTCTAAACTATATAATGATACTTGAATTAAAAGTACCTACTCAGTGTCAATATTATATGTACTTATTATCAACATGTTAGCTATGTCTTTAGTTGGCCAAGTGGTATAAGCCGCCACCCGCTACACCAACCGACGTGGGTTCGATCCACAGGTAACGTTGTTATAATGGTCAAATAGTGCTGCACAGGATTGTAAACGTTACGGTGCCAGTGGAATTTTGAACGTTGATTGTACCTACCTATCCGCTTGTGAATATCATAAATATTCGGTAGGTGGAGGTATTAATTGAATTGTACAATGGATTTATTTGTACGATGTCTTTAAACGAAGATAAATAAAAAGTAAATAAATATTGCAGGACATTGTATACAGGGCCATCTAGCAGCTAGGCTTGTAATATAGTGGCCAGCCAACGGATAAAATAATATCGGAGAAGAATAAAACCGAATAAGAAGTGTAGATATATCTGTATGTCGTAGTCGTAACCAAACAAATTTCGTTAATTATAATACTTAGGCGTAATTTGCAAAAAAAAAAAATTACTCATGTACGGTCTGCTGCACTCCCACCGTAGAGCTCCAAAACGGCTGTTATAAGAATGTTTTCAACACAAGCAAGATTCTAGACACCTGCTTTAGTCGAAGTTTAAAGTCTTCTAACTCATCAATTTATCAAACAATAATTTATTAGAATGAAAATATTTCAAAAATAGTAATTTTCGAATTCTACCTATAAAAAAAATGGATTTTCAAAAGTCGTTGATCCAAAAATTTTAGACAAGATGATGATAGACAAGATGATAGACGAGCAACCCCGCTACGTAAAAGAAACCTTCGCCAAAACATCACTACATAGTATAAAACAAAGTCGCTTTCTCTGTCCCTATATCCCTTTGTATGCTTAAATCTTTAAAACTACGCAACGGATTTTGATGCGGTATTTTTTAATAGATAGAGTGATTCAAGAAGAAGGTTTATATGTATAATACATGCATAATAAAGCCGTGCGAAGCCGGGGCGGATCGCTAGTATTGTATAATTAATTCTAGGATCACAAAATTCGTCCTTAACTAAAATTCCATCCACAAACATTTGCGGCCCTCAATATAGTTTTATAGCGACCTGATTACACTCCCAACTCTATAACCTACTCTCCCGATATGACATGAAAATATTTAATATGTTTAATATCGAGCCCATGTTATTGTGATCGGGGTAGTTTGTATGCTGTTAGTTGTTTGGCTTGTGTACTAAGTTACGTCATTTTCTTGTTGGGAATGGTGAATTGGTAGATATATCCATCACTAGCAACGCTCTGCGGTGTCACCCGCGTGTTAATTGTTTACGCAACTATCTTATTTTTTTCTTTCATAAGAACTTTCTCCTGACAATAACAAACACAACAAATAATGAATTAGCGAAATCGGTTAAGCCGTTCAGGCGTGATGCAATGGCCAAGGGAAATAGGGATTCATTTTTAAAAGCTTTTATTTAACTTGAAATGTATGTATGTATATTTGTTCGGTTGGAATCTTGTTATTATATCATCATTATTATTGTGAGTAAGCGCATACCGAGAATGTTAACTAGAACTTAGAATTGAATTTAGAGGTTTCAGTAACACAAAGGTGGAGCCTTAAAGAATAAAAGAATAGGTACTAGCAGCGCTCCGCGGTTTCACCCGCGTAACTCCAGATCCCGTGGGAATATCAGAATTAATAGCCTATGTTATTCCCAATAAATCAATCTATCCTCATACCAAGTTTCATCAAAATTGTTCCAGTAGTTTCGGAGCCTATTCGTTACAAACAAAAAATCTTATCTCTTTATTAAGCTACATATTGCATAGATTTTATCGCGGGCCTTGGGCGCGGCGACCGAATCAAGAAATTCCATAACGAAAATAACCTAACACCCCCGACAAATGACGGACGATTATTTATGGAGGACTATTGACGGACGACAAGACGACAGTCCTCGAGTGCTACACGTTTTTTTATATTAGTGTAGAAGTGTTGATAATAGTTTATTTGAAAGTAAACACACGACAAACAAGTTACAGAATAAAGACAAAAAAATTGACAAAGATATAAAAACATAAGAGACAGAGAAACCGTATACCTAAGCTAGGTACCTGCCTGACCTATCCTTTTTGTACTCTTCCTTGAACCTTAGGTTTAAATTGGGTATTTGTACAATATCGCTGACATAAAATAACACTCACAAAAAAACAAGACAAAGCATGCAAAGTAACTTTTTGGGGGGAAGCGATAACAGCAGCCAACTTTAACAAAGAATATAGAATCTGTACATAGTATATAGATTCTTTGTGAAAATAGGACGAAGGCTTAGGCGAAGGCCTTTGTATAAACGAAGACTGATTAAATTCCTAGTAGGTATAAATAAATAAATATTTCAGGACATATTACACATCGCCATCCAGCCCCAAGCTAAGCAACTTAATGCTTGTGTTATGGGTGCCAGATAACGGATAAACTACTAATATATATATTTTTTTTTTGTAAATATATACATATTATACATATAGGAAACACCCAGAACCAGAAACAAGAATTTATGGTCAGCATAAATACTTGTTCCCGGCGGGAATCGAACCCGCAACCTTCTGCGTCGCAGTCGGGTGTTCGCCCGACGCGCCACAGAGGTCGTCAAATATGTTGTTACTTTATATACCACCTATACAGGAAAAGTATTTTTGTAGTGCACATTTTTTCTTCTGCTGAATATATGTCGGCAGTGGAGTACATTTACGCAAAAATAAAATTAAAAAAAAAACCAAAACTTAATGTGAAAAACTTCCTGCAATTTCTAAATTATTGGGCATCTCAGTATTGATACACACAGTGACGCGTAGGTACCTACCTTCATTTAGAGCGCGCTTAAAAAAACTCGCTGGCGCTAGTATTGTGTCTATGGACTTCGTCGTTTTGTTAGAAACCTGAGAGTTTTTGAGTTAGCTCCAAAATAAAAAAAACAGTATTTTTTATTTTAATGTGCTTAAAACATACCGAAATTTGTGCACTACAAAAATACTTTTCCTGTATGTATGTTTGACACACACTACTTTACCTTGGACAGCTAGTTGTTTGTAATGAATAGGCTCCGAAACTACTGGACCGATTTTGATGAATCTTGGTATGAGGATAGGTATTATGTAGGTACATTGATTCTAGGAATAACATAGACTACTTTTTATACCTATATTCCTAAGGGATCGGGAGTTACGCGGGTGAAACCGCAGAGTGCTGCTAGTAACAAATAATTATAATTTAAGGATTAATCAAAGATCATAGATTTATTTCAATTAACGTTTATTTGTTTACAAATCGCTTATAACCTGAACTAAGGCCTAGAGAATTCTAGATAGCGCATTCAACCACACTCCGATGTTGATCACAAATTTACAATACGAAATTAATATTAGTAATTAAAGCCGAGAACTAACATATAGAAAAGATATTTAAAACATTACAGTGGCATAGAGGGAACATATGAACATTTTTCTTAGCAACTTTTAACTTCGACTTAAATGTCAGTAAGGGTTAGCGCACACCAGGGGACAGTAAGGCACGGCATTTTAAAGCTAAAGTATCAGGGAAACAAATTGCCTAACCATCGTTAATTAGTAAAAGTGTGAATAGAGATCATAATTACTTTTTTATCGACTTTTAAAGCAGTCGTTTAATTTTTTTGTGTATTTTACCAAGTATTTCGTGTTTATTATAACTAAATTTATAATATTTACTCGTAATAAACACGAAAAACATAAATACACAAAATAACGATTTTATGCCACTTGACGATTGTGTATTATTTCTACAGAACTTTAACTGTGAATTTTAGCTCCTGAGAGTACCTATCCAATACAACAATATCGTAGATTTTTAACGACAACGCTACATGCAGGGATTTTATGAGATGTTTTAATGCTCCGTGAACGAATATTTTGTTAATATTAGATACGTAGGTAATTTTTAAATGCCTTGTGATTTCCGCCGGTATGCTACAGCCCAACGCTTCTGCACAGAATAAAGATTCCATTGAAGCAAAAAATAAATCCTCTCTCTATTATAGACGCTCGAAATTAATTTTAAAATGATAAGCAGTATTCTTAATTTAAGAGCAATATTCATAAATTACAAATGCTGTTTATTATTTTCAAGAACATTAACTAAAAACAAGAAAATATTTCATGTTTCAAGAAACCACTTTTTCTGTATGTACGTATTTTGTTTTTTATGTAAAAAAAAAGTGTGTGTGTCAGCTCCGACGCACGACTGGAGTTTACTCCTTAAGTACGAGTATCTAACCATACGCAAAAAGAGTTTTAGATGAAAAAAAAAAGTGTGTGTGTCAGCTCCGACGCACGGCTGGAGTTTACTCCTTAAGTTCCTTAAGTAACCATACGCAAAAAGAGTTTTAGATGAAAAAAAAAATATAGTCGGACGACTATTTGTCGTCCGACAAATAGTCGTCCGACATTTGTCGTCCGTCAATAGTCGTCCGACATTTGTCGTCCGTCAATAGTCGTCCATTAAAAATAAAATTAGAAAGTTTTACTAAAGGTGCGCAACTTTCTAAAAACGTGACCAAAAACGTGACCGATTTTCGTTACTTGTTAGTAGGTTTTACCCTTCGGATTTTTCTCATACCGGGCGCCTTATATATGAAAATCGATTCTTAAGGAGTAAACTCCAAAAAGTCGTTACATTTAAATAAAAAAAGGTTCAGATGTACACTCTATCCCACTGAAATGTTTATCTTCGTATAGAAAACATACTAACGTCAAGGGCCTATAAAAGGAAATAGGAATGTAGAATCCTTTTATTTAACCTAAACACCGATGCATCGAAAACTACTCTTAATCGGTTTTTTTAGGGTTCCGTACCTCAAAGGATCAAAAAAGGAACCCTTATAAGATCACTCTCTTATCAGTTTTTTTTTTAGAAAGACAAAGGTATGAGTTCAGATTACTAAACAGACGGAATCAAAAACTCCCTCTGCAAATGCATCTAAACCAATAGCGACCGTGCTATGATGTCTTAAAGTACAATCAGGTAACAAAAGTGCAGACCCACTGTAGAGTTCTGAAATTGTTATTATTAGAATGTTTTGAAATTAAGGAGGACTTTAGGGTCATTACCCTAAAGTCCTCCTTTAGTTTAATATTAAAGTTCTTCTAATAATAGCAATTTTAGAACTCTACGGTGGGTCTGCAATTATGTTGCCGACTTTACAATCGGCATTATGTTCAAGTATCACCCAAACCACACGCCAGACGGAAGCCACAAGGTGGTGCAAACTGAATTGAACTCTATTTCGTCAATGAAAAGCAGCAATTAGCACGGCCGCATGCTTACTTTTGAAATAAACAGATTTTCAATGCATCTCGTTTGAAAAACATATTTTTCATATACTGATAAACAGACCCGGTTTCTCTCGCGTGAAGTGATAGCCTTCTTATTCAAATTAACTCTACAAAAATGACAATGTTGCTATAAAAAAAATATTAATAAACTATTTGGCAATTTAATAGTCTACGGTTCGTTTTATTTTAAAATTGGAAAACCGTCTCTTGTTAACTATTTCAAAATAAATAAACACATATAAAAGTTATTTTAGATAAAAAAAATGTTGTTAACATTGTAAAAATTGTTTAGTTCACTCTGAAGTTGCTACATTTTCAATAAAGTCACATACTTGTTGCTAACTTCATTAAATACACCTGAATATTGCGGTTTTGAAGGAGGGTATCGTTTTAGCAATTTTCGGGTGTCATTTCCATGGTTTTCCATGACAAAATTTAATGTGAAAACGTCGTGGATTTGATAACCACTGCGACGCTTTTCGCTTCTTGTGGCAAAGTTCGGAGTGATCCAAATAATTGCAGCAATGTACATTTTATTCTCGTTTAAAAAAGGCTGAGAATATTTGTTGTTGTTTTTTTGTCTAAGGAAAAGAACATAGATTGAGCATTGTATAATAAATAAAGTTATAGTAAAAACTACTTAAAAACTAGAAGAATTAAAATATAAGTAACCTAAACAATGAAAACATACTGAAATATACAAATTCACTTTTATTGAATGCTGAATCTATATATTTAATGTCACAGGTATGAAAAACATATCGACGATCTAGACGTGACAATATATAAGTGCAAAATGTCATTTTTCGAGATACACAAAATATTTTTTATAACTAACATGGTTATTTTGCACTGGGTGACGTTAATAATAACGGGATGTTGAGCATGTTTGATTTAAAAATTGTAAATATCCCGCTTTAGTAACTTTAATAGTAACACAAAACACTGTTTTCATGTTTTTTTTAAATAGTTAATTTCATATTCCTCTACAAAAAATAAAAACAATGTTTATTTAGGCAATTTATAAACCTATTATAGTAAAGAACCCATTATATATATATATTATTTATTATACTGAAAATTCATTCATTACATAACACAACCTCAAATTTGACAATTTTATAGTTACGACCATTCACATCTAGACCGACGATATTCAAAATAACATTCATGAAACTGATACAATTTTTAAAAGTTTGTTACTAAACCAAATTAAACACTCTAAAAATAAAATAAAGAAATAACAAAGAGATCCTTAGTAGGTAGAGTCTTTTAAAACATTTTTAGAGCTGTCGAATAAAAGTCCAAGTGTTTTAAAAACCAATGGATTATAATCGATTTTAATATCGATAATAACAATTGATCGATATAAATTATTATGGTATTTGTATTTAGAAAAAGTAGGTATGTAATGAGACCAAAGTGCGTTAACTTATCTCATTATTTGAAAATTGTGTAAAAAAGTAAAGAATTAGGATTAAGATGCATATGATGGGCAAACGCAAAAAGCCAATAAAACTAATATTGATAATTAATGCATAGAAAACTGTTGTTAAATTGAAAATGTACTTTTTGTAGGTTAGTTCTTTCGCCTTTATAATACCAAAATATTTCCTTTATTTTGGTATAATTTAAAAGCGAAAATTCCATTGTTTGTAAGCCTATCCAAATTTACGTAAAAAAACTTTGAACGTCTTTTTTCGACTTAAGTTTGTATAAGCTAAGAAACGACACGTAGTTTTCATCTTCAAGTTATGTAGGTAAATAACTTGCCAACAAATAGTACACAATGTAACACTTTAACAACAATTTTCAAAGCAATAAGTTTTACTTTTGCCTCCTATTTGCGCCTTAAAAGAATTATTATTAATAGGCAAGAAACGAGATTATGTAAACGTATTGTTTTTCAACGGATAGCATCGCAAGCTGAGAGATAAGTCAACGTGGTTTTGTACAATCAACATCATAAGAATGCAATTAATTCTGCAAATCTATATTTTCTAATATATATAAATTACGTGTCACGTTGTTTGTGCGCGATGGAGTCCTAAACTAATTAACCGATTTTAATCAAATTTGCACACCGTGTGCAGTTTGATCCAACTTGAAAGATAGGATAGCTTACATCTTAATTTATCCCGATATTCCCACGGGATCGGGAGTTACGCGGGTAAAACCGCGGAGCGCAGCTAGTAAATTATAGATTTCAATCACTACATAGTATAAAACTAACGCTTCCCGCTGTCTATCTATCCCTATGTATGCTTAGATCTTAAAAACTACGTAACGGATTTTAATGCGGATTTTTTTAGTAGATAGAGTGATTCAAGATGAACGTTTTAGTATATAAACCAAAGCTACAACGCGTACGAAGTCGCGGGCAATAGTTAGTGTGTCTAATCTAGATGAGTTATTCAGCATCAACCACTTTCATTTAGGGCCGAAGGAGTAGTCTTGTCCAATACATATACTAGTCTAGTCAACCATGTTCAGAGGAAAGAACAATACATCTGGAGCCAACTAAGCCGGATAAAGCCATAATAAACACATATAAATTGTGGTTGGCTGGTGTTGGTTTACATTATTTCATAATAATGTAAACCAACACCAATATGAAATTGCTTACATTCTTACGATGTCAACTGTACATAAATCGAGCTGTTTTATAAAATGCTGGCCACCAAAACAATCGACCCACCCTTTCGTTTTTGTTTTCAAATTCGGTATCAAAATAACATTTGTTGATATATGTCCCATATCACGGGGCTATTGAGCTCCGGACTATTGTAAGGCGTGCGAGGAGCCGAAACCAACACGTAGAGGCCCTTTACAATAACAAGTTTAATAGCAAAGTATGATGTAAACACCAAACCGGCGGTTATCCCTGTCTGCACTATAAAATGCAGCCAAAAACAAACTCCGGTTTGGTTTGATAAACTACAGGAGAATAATAGGGCTGCTGTGATAGGATGGTAGTGGACTGGATACTGGGGAACTATGGGTACTATGGCGCCTGCCGTAACAATGTCTAACAAACACGTAAAAATAGCAGGCGGAAACTTACGAGAGAGAGTTGGCGACTCTCAGACTGGGCCACCATAATTAGCTGAGTTAATTACAGCAAGAGGGCAACAAGAACGTGAGCGGCTAAGGATGGAGATGCCTCACTGGATTTTAAACCATCACTGGTAGTCCACGAATTTATTATTAAAAACAATATTTTGACTAAGCCCTCGACGATGTCTTGGAGACGGATTTGAAAGAGGATAGGAGTTAGGCTCTTTTTATCAAGACCATGGGGTAGATCGATCTTTTTTGCAGTTACTAATTAGAAAATAACAAACTCCTTCTAAGAATTGTACTTAGAATATACATGTGGTGTTATAAAACAAATTATTATTTCAGCCAATCATCTCACTTCAATGTCTTTTAATTTACATTTTGGTTTCATTTACACAGAAAACGGTAAACATACCACATGCCATAAATAAATGTTTTAAACATTTACGTTTTATTTTAAAGTTTTAATTCGTTTTGACGCGTGTTTTCTTTACTAAAGATAAACTTATTAAAGAAAAAGGAAACTTAGAAATCATTTTAGATTAACCTAAGAAAAAGTTTGCACGGAGACAATTAAATACAGGAATTCACAAACAGTACTTAGGTTGCTCTTAGATAAGTGAACGCAATGCGCTAAATGCGGCCCTATGATTGGTCAATTTTGTGCTGCTATCTACTATATTATTAGCAGCTCTATGCGTTCGCGCGCACTATGCAATCTCATAGGATTGATTGCGAATACGGGTGTCAGTGTTTTGGAAAGTTATTTTTAGATGCCATCATATAATTTTGACGATTTATGCAGCAATAACTTCAGACCATGCAGGAAGAAGAAAATTGAGAGATATAAAGAGGAAAAAATGAGTTATTTCTTCTCGTATTAACAAGTACACAGTATGTTACTCTCGTAAGAAGTATTATAAATTGAGATCAAAAAAATGGTTGTCTGTAAAGTCGATTTACGGACGATAATTTTACGTGATAACGTCATTAAAACTCTTTTGTATCTTTGACATTACCATTTTGCATACTTCAATACGTTGCTATGGTAACTTGTCAATAACGTTTCTATGGTTACTTGCCAATAACGCATGACATCACACTTTTTTGATAGTGCAGGTGTTCACCAATTTGTAAGAGGTTATCACGTCAGAAGACATAAAAAAAAGTTATTCCGGTTTTTGGGTCTCCTGAAAAGTAGGGGTCTTGCTGATACGCCCCTTTGGCCTGAAGCCCGCGAATTCTGCCCTGTTATCTACTTACCTAAATATATTAGGACCGTTTACCTGCGTATTTTAAGTTCGCTTAAATTTCATGCGGTTATAAACTCGGTTGGGTTATATATCGTTATTTATCGTTTAGTAAAACACGCGTCAAATACTACAAATCAATCAATTCAGTTTGTAGAAGGAGCCGGTGTGACACTCTGTTGTTTGTGACGACGGTGATCGTAGTTGACAAGCCTTTGGCCGACCAAGTATTTGTCGTTCTTTATGTGTTCGTACAGTTTCCGGAATTGGCGTATCTGAGGACAAATAATATTGTTATCTATACATATAAAATGCTTTGTCCTGAATGACTGACTGACTGACGGATCAACGCACAGCCTAAACCGCTGATCGTAGGGACCTGAAACTTGGAGGGTGTGTTCTTTGTATGACGTAGGCATCCAATAAGAAAGGATTTTCTAAAATTCTACTCCTAAGGGGATGAAAAGGGGGGGGGGGGGGCAAAGTTTGTATGGGTCAACGTGATTCCTTGGTTCATTTTCTTTTTTTTTTTGCCCGCGCCTTCGTCCGCGTAAAAGTCGAAAGAATGTTTATGCAAAATTTGAAATAGATTGGAATTTGATGATGACGTTGTCCCATACAAACTTTGCCCCCCTTCTTCACCCCTTAGGGAGTATAATTTAGAAAAATCCTTTCTTATCGGTTGCCTACGTCATACAAAGAACACTCCAAGTTTCAGGTCTCTACGATCAGTGGTTTAGGCTATGCGTTGATCCGTCAGACAGTCAGGACAAAGCATTTTATATGTATAGATTATACAATCCTTGAAAGTCACATAGGCTAAAGAAACAGGAACAGGGTGAAACCGGGAACCTCTGCTAGTCCTATATAAGATACTGATATTATAAATGGGAAAGTTAGTGTGTTTGTTACTATTGCATGCCAAGACTACTGAATGGAATGGTACGTAATGTAGATAGCTAGTATCCAGCCGCCCAATTGCCGTATTCTTATGCAGCGCGTCTTGACTGCGTTTGCGTCATAACCATAGATTTCGTATTGCTAAGACGCACTCGTCACGCAGTTACTCATGTGGTTTAGGTTTGCGTAACGTGTGCGTGACGAGTGCGTAACGTGTGCGTGACGAGTGCGTCTTAGCAATACGAAATCTATGGTTATGACGCAAACGCAGTCAAGACGCGCTGCATAAGAATACGGCAATTGGGCGGCTGGGATAAAACATAGCCTACTTTTTGACGTGACAACGTCTTATAAATTGGTTTGCCGGGTGACACTTCAAGAAACTGCGTTACGCTCCGCTGACGTTATGCGCTCACAATGAGAGCGAGTGAGAGGCACGCGGGCATGGTTAGCCCGCCTAAGAGCGAGAGAGACAGACATAAAAAGTGAAAGGCACGCGTCCCTTCCACTCGAGCACAGTTGTTGTCACGTAAAACTTTCGCCCGTATACCGACTTTACAGGCAACCAGTTTTTTTTTTTCACGAAGCTAGTCTTTACATAGTATAAAAAGTCGCTTTTTATGTCTGTCCCTATGTATGCTTAGATCTTTAAAACTACGCAACGGATTTTGATGCAGTTTTTTTAATAAGAGTGAATCAAGAGGAAGGTTTAATGTATAATGCATGCAGTCGTGCGAAGCCGGGGTGGTCTAAAATTTCATTTGTGAATTTTTCACTGCTAGCTTACTAAATATCTTGACCGACTTAGATGAAAATTCGCACTGAAATAGTCCATCGTAAGGAGAAAGATATATGACACTTTTCAAGGGACAGAACTTACCCGAATAAAAGAGAAAGGCGTCACTATATATTATTATGTATGTTAAATCCCCAAAAGAAGATACATATTATCTTGCGAGATCGCAGGTCGCAATCAAAACCGCACGACATGCATATAATAAAAACCACTTACTAATATCTTTCCATTTACCTTAGAACATACCTGGAATATGGCCAGGCCCGCCAACAAAGCAACGAGCAACAATGCGGGGTAGACCCGTCGCGTGAGAAGGTTCCTCTGTGCTGCCGACGCGACGAACAGTGGCGCCACTGTGTGGGCGAACGCGTACGGTACGGCTAGTGCTAAGCCAAGCCAGCAGACTATAGGTGCCGCCACTGATACCAGGATGAATCTAAAAGATAATATTTAACATTTGTAAAACTTAAAGGCACAAAATAAATTAATAAATATTTTATTTTTTACCTAAAATACATATTCCACTGATTGCCGTAGAATAGGCCAGGCCTATCTCGAAGTGTTTTTCGTTTATCGACTATTTTTATGCACTAAGGATGGTTGATATATTTTAGACCAACTAAAATTGACTTTTAATTTTTCTATATAGAGATTCGAATAATCCTACAAGTCCTTAGTCTAACAAACACTTATTAAGTCGCGTCAAAGATTCCTCTTTAGTAACAATCATAAATAAAGCTGGCCCAAACATACTTCCCTGAGGTACACCATTACCAAAAGCCACAGAACTTACGATCATACAGTAATATAAACCTTAAAAACACTTACTTAAGATCCATTTCTCTAATACCGTCTCTGTACGCCTTCTCGATAGCCCGTCGCATGCTCCAATCAGGTCCCATCATAGTCAACGCGCAGACAATCTTCGTGTAAAGAACGCCTAGAGCCCAATCCTGCCATACGAAGAGTACTGGGGACTGTTCCAGTGGGACTCGCAGGGGGATTACAAGAACCTATAGATATAGAGATAATAATTCGTTTAGAAAACATTTGCAACAGACAACACTCCATAATCACGATGCTGATTGTGAAAGATTGAAGTCGTAATCACATCGACACATTTAAAAAAAAATGTGTGTTAGGCTTCCCTACTTTACGTAGCTCGATCTTCTGCGGTTGTGGCTGTAGCAAATACACGAATTTAAAGACGCGTATTTACTGTTATTTTTGTGGAGATTGCTATATTTGAGCAATATAACGTCAATGTATTGAAACCTCAGTCGTTACAATACTTGAATTGGTGAAATGAGAAGAAACCACAACCAAGTCAAGGGGGTTTATTATTTTCCTGTGACGAAAGTATTAAATAAACTTTATATACTGACCAGTTCCAACAATAGTCCGAACATGAGCGGCACGAGTCCCAACAAAGCGAGGGCAGCCAGCGCAGCCTTGGCGGCGGTACGAGCAAGCGAGTTGGCCCGCGCGAGCACAGCGCCGCGTCCGCCGCGCATCCAACCCATTGCCACGCATCCGCCGCGACCGACGCCCCAACACATATACATACCTAAGGAAGCGAATATTATTGTTACCATGATATCTATACAGTTATAGGTAAATAAGGGTGCTATTCCACCAAGTTAGCCAGTTGGTTCCACGTGGTTCGTGGGTTTGCGTAACATACGCCGCAATGAAATAAATAACACCTTTAACAGGACGGGTTCCCTTTAAGAAAGAAAAGTCTTTTTTAGCAAATTAAATAGGTCAATAAATATATTTCAGGTCAAATGAGCTACCATGTGACTAGAAGAGTGATGAGTATGAATGTAGAGGGATGGAGAGGAAGAGGACGACCGAAGAAAAGATGGATGGACTACGTGAGACAAGACATGAGAGAGATGAATGTGAACGATGAGATGACGACTAATATGAGTGAATGGAAGAAAAAGACATACTGCGCCGACCCCAAAAAAATTAGGATAAGGGCAGGAAGATGATGATGGGCTACCTAAAAAAAATTCAGTCCTAAAGCAATCTTAGACTATATTAAAAGGGCCCGCGCTATGAGGAGCACCTTCACACAGCTCAGGCAATCTTATGAACTCGCCTGCTAAAATGGAATATTCTTTTTTTCTCTTCCGTATTGGGATAAACACAATAGCAATGCCAGTGGTAATCGTGGGTTTATTTAACTAACTTACCACAGGCAGCCGTGTACAGTTCGTGAACACCGTCCGAAGCTTTAGGTAACCACAGCGCCATTACTTTCCTTCCAATAGCTACGGGAATTACCTGCGAAAACAAGGTGAAATCGTTGTTTACGCAAAAATGAAGACTGGACATTTTTGCCGGGAAATCATTTTGCTGAGGAAGATCATAGTAATTATTTTCCCGGGTCGTAATAATTACTATGAATACAAATCGTGTGAGTTTAAAAAGTTCTGAGGAAGATCATTTTGCCAAACTTCATAGTTCTTTTGATATTTTGTTGTGCATGCTCACTTTCTTCATTCAGGTTTTTTATTGGTAAAAAAGAAAACAAGCCATACTTCCAGCCAAACATTTTTTTTGCCTATACTAAATCTGTTGACAAAATATCTGGACTGACCAGTGGGGCCCAATAAGTTGTATATTATACTTACAAGTGTCAAAGCACTGGCCATTACGAGCGATATAGACACAAGAACGAGTAGAGCGGCCAATCTTAGAGGGAACCACGACACACGGACGTAAGGCTCGAACCCGGCCGGACCGTCGCGACGCATTAGTGCCTGGGGAATTAATGGAATTATTACAATCGTAAAATTATACCTACCCGTAACTTTGGTGCACTAACTACTAGATCGACGTTTTAAATCGACTAAGCATAATGAAGAATGTTAACTAATTATGAATATTAGCTATGTTAGCCCATATTCTTTGTCAAAAATAACAAATATACATTATGTAAAAGAATTACTTCGAAACGTCAATTAATTTCCGATTTATAGAAGTAAATATGCGACGCGGACTCGTACTCGATGCGTTACTAGGTAAACCTTAGTGGTTTCGCTGTGGAAGATTAAGTACTGAACGTTTTTATAATTTTCTTTTAAGTGGTAATAAATGGCAAAAAAACAGATGTAAAACACGTGAAACGTCTTATCTTACGTCAACTCGATACAATTCTGACGGATGTAGCTAATTCAAGCTCTTTGTTAGAAGATTAAGGCAATAAAGTCCACTTCGTTTCGCTCCTTGTCTACTTTCTAACTTAGGGTTTAGATTAGTTACATCCTCCTTTCCGTATATTTTTTATGAGAGTACGTGACGTATTTAAAGAAAGAAAGACACAAGTACCCAAAATGAACTTTAACATGAGAAAAATAAAAAAATATTTGCTCTAGTGCCATTATCCAGGGAGGAAACAGTCGACTACGTTTGTATGGAGAGAGCGCCGGTACACTTTTACCTTCAAGCATTAAATAAATGTTTAAAAGATTCTACATATCGACGGTTTTAGTTTTCTATAGTTGGAATGTATGCCGCATATTTAAACTATTTTTTTGGCTTTAAAAATGTATTTAACAAGGTACGGTTTTTACCTGATGAGCAGCTCCCAACTGATGCGGCGGATGATGATGGTGATGATGCGTCGCGGCGCGAGCCTCACCCAGCAGGTACGAGCGGAGGCCTAGCGCTCCAGCTGCGACCGCGCACCACGCCCGCAGGCCTGCCTTTAGCCACGTCCTTGTATGGGACTGTTCTAGTAACGCTGGTAGGATCACCTGAAACTCACAGAACAGAGTAAACAACTAAACATCATACACGATTGCACCATTGCCATTCAAGTCTAAGCAAATAGACATGTAATATGGTGACCCGGGGATCTGACAATAAATAAATAGTGATTTATGATATACAGGCATATGGTGCAGTCAAATTAAAAAAATAACTGAAACTGAAATAAAAATCTATACTAATATTATAAAGCTGAAGAGATTGTTTGTTTATTTGAACGCGCGTTTGAATTAAAAAAATATTTTTGTGTTGGATGGTTCATTTATCGAGGAAGGCTACTTTTCATTTTGATATTCCCACGGGGTCGGGACTTACGCGGGTGAAACCGCGGAGCGCAGCTAGTATAATATAAATCTAATTCTAGCTAATATTATAAATCCGAAAGTTTGTTGGAACGAAGTTCCTTATCGCGCGTTGTGAAAGGGGGCTAGACGGAAAAAATTCTTACAAAAAGTTGTCACGACACTTTTTGCTATAGTAAGCTATTGTAAGCTGTGCGGCGTCGCATGTTTCTCTGTCTGTCTCTCTCTCTCTTATAGAAAGCAAGCCAGATATTTTCATTTCTATTTCGCATTGAACAGTGTGGTGTCGCGACGATTATTTTTGTTGAGTGTATACAGGTTTTTTGTAAATAATAAAAAATAAAACTTCGTTCCAATAATAATAATGAATCCTGACAGTGTTTCTGCACAAGTTCCGGATATTTATTAGTTCCTCTTCACGGTCAAATGACTGGACCGAATAGGATGGAAATCGGCAAAGTGGATGGAGCAGGAGATAGGATACTTTTGGACGCAGGTGAAATCGCAGGGCGCAGCTAGTAAAATATAGTAATCTTACTATCACTACATAGTATAAAACAAAGTCGCTTTTTCTGTCCCTATTTCCCTTTGTATGCTTAAATCTTTAAAACTACGCAACGGATGTTGATGCGGTTTTTTAATAGATAGAGTGATTCAAGAGGAAGGTTTATATGTATAATACATGCATAATATAGCCGTGCGAAGCCAAACCGGGTCGCTAGTAATATTATAAATGTGAAAGTTTGTGTGTGTATGTTTGTTACTCCTTCACGCAAAAACTACTGGACCGATTGCGATGAAACTCGGTATCTAGATTTGTGGAGACCTGGATTAACACACAGGCTACTTTTATCCCGATATTCCCACGGAATCGGGACTTATGCGGGTGAAACCGCTGGCCGCAGCTAGTAATAAAATAAAAATGTGATATAACATAAAAGGTTGGGTTAGTGCTGTTCCCTTTAAATGTGGTGGGAGCGGTGCTGTTGGCTTAGTGGTAGATACCTCGACTTTCATTCTGAAGGTCATGGGTTCAAATCCCGGCCGGCCGTGCACCGATGAATTTTTCTTAAGAAAAATGTATGTCATTGCTCTTACGGTGAAGGAAAACATCGTGATGAAACCCGCGGCTTAATTGGCTCCAGAAGTATTGACAAGTTATTTCCTCTGGACATGGTCGACTAAGCTGAGAGGGTAGTAGGTGCTGGGCAAGCCTACTCAATCCTTACGCAAAAAGGACCCAATCATTCGTAGCGAGCATGTTACGCAGATTTCTAAAATCGGTCTAAAAATCTGTCTGGCTATCGCAGTTCATGAAATACAGCCTGGTGACAGACAGTTTCTACCCTTTGCGTACCGAACCCTAAAAATCTACCTGGATATTAACAAACAATGTGATTATAAACCGTTATGTTACTATGTATGGTAACTATTTGAACTACCAAAACCTGAACTAATTTACAAATTAGACTAATGAACGCTTTACAGTTTTCAAATGACTCATTTTGGTCATGAATTTATTTAAATCTAAAAGTGTAATGTACTTCTAATAATAATGTGATTTCAATGAAATTCAAACTAGATTTAAGAAGCTACATATAAAGGCTCCGCGCAAACGGACCACCGACCACAGCCACTAGCAGTTCACACGATTTTTCATACATTTTTAGCCACCACTGACTACATGTGTGCGCCGCGTTTTATCAAAATGTATGAAAAATCGTGTGAACTGCTAGTGGCTGGCCACCGGTGGCTGTGGTTGGTGGTCCGTTTGCGCGGAGCCTTAGAGCTTTACATGTAGCTTCTTATACCTAGTTCGAATTTCATTGAAATCATATTATAAATTTTATTAGAAGTACAGTCGACTGCATAATTGCAGCCCTCGGTAGAGTTCGAAAATTAATATTATTGGAATGTTTGCATTCTAATATTTTTTGTTGGTTTAATTGATGAGTTAGAAGACTTTAAACTTCACCTAAAGCAGGTGTCTAGAGAATCTAGCACGTGTTGAAAACACGCTTATAAGTCGTTTTGGAGCTCTACGGTGGGTCTGCAATTATGCAGCCGACCGTACATTGCACTGTCAGATTTAAATAAATTCATGACCAAAATGAGTCATTTGAAAACTGTAAAGAGTTCATTAGTCTAATTTGTAAATTAGTTCAGGTTTTGGTAGTTCAAATAGTAACCATACATAGGAACATAACGGTTTATAATCCACACTAGCTGCGCACCGTTTCGTATTCGCTAAACATTTGGACTGATTAAAGATTGGTTAAGCCTTTGCTGTGTTTGTTTGAAGAAACTGTTTCAGCGGTAAAGTTCCTTTATTGCTAAAATATATTTATTTTGGTGTATATAAAGCATTTTAGCCGTCTATTACAGCTACTAAACCAATTTCTATGTTTAATATGGAGATAAATCATATGAAAATATCAATTTTGTACTTGTTTTTTCTTTATAATCGCCGTAAAATTGAAAATAAAAAAAAAACGACGATTTATTACGATTTTACGATGATTTTCACGTTTTTTTTTTTATCGAGACAAATCACTCTAATCGTGTTTCAAAGTGTATGACAATAAGAAGCATATCTTCAACTTTACGACAATAGGAATATCAATCCATGGATTTTAACGGTTGATACACAAAAACTGTTTCTAAGACACCTCTATCGCAATATTTTACGCTTACCACTTCGTCTTAATCATGAGTACTTACTTGTAGCAACAACAATTCGAGACTCAGCTCATTGACTGGGGCCTCTGCGTGTACCGAGACAGCATACGGCAGGAACCCGGGCAGCACATACTTGATGACACGAATAGGCAGCCATAGCATGAAGAGGACAGCTGTACCGAATATCATTGCTGAGACAACCAGGCGACGTATGTGAGACCACACTGATAGGTGAATCATTTCCTATGGAAAAGAAAATCTATTAAAAACGCTCGGCCGAGCTACATGGTAGGCGGAGTGGGGGGTGTTAGGTTTTATTTTCGTTACGCAATTTCTTGATTCGGTCGCCGCGCTCAAAGCCCGCGATAAACGCTATGCAATAGCTTAAAATATACAGTGTGAATTATTTTGTACTAGCGACCCGCCCCGGCTTCGCACGGCTATATTATGCATGTATTATACATATAAAACTTCCTCTTGAATCACTCTATCTATTAAAAAAAACGCATCAAAATCCGTTGCGTAGTTAAAGATTTAAGCATATATAGGGACATAGGGACAGAGAAAGCGACTTTGTTTTATACTATGTAGTGATGATGGGCCTTTATGGCTACGCTACAAAAAGTCACCGTGTGCGAGGGCCCTAAACTAAGCTACAAGAGATAGCGAAAAATGTAGAAGGAGTTCTCTCCTTTCGTGCTCGGTTTCGACAAAAACTAAAAGTGCATCATTAGATTTTTGTCAACCAGGAATCGATCTGTTCATTAAAAAAAATATCACCCAATATTTTTGTACTACGAGTGTGTTGCGTGTTGAGATAGTGTTGCTTATAGAAATCAATTCCTGGAAACAAACTTGTATGGCAAATTAATTTTTTACTTTGCCCACAATGAAATGCATCGCATAGGTAAATCTATTAAGATTGACTGTTTATCTTTCTTATTCCTCTCCATCCTAAAGTTGCCTGGAAGACACCGCTTTTAGCGGTAAGGCTGCTTAGTGTGCCACTTTATGTTTATGATTTATTTCTAATTGTGTTTTATTTGGTAAGGCTTGACTATTGTGACAATGTTTAAGTTTGATTTTTTATAGTTTTTTATTTATCTTTGTGTGGGCAATAAAGCGTTATATCTATGTATTTTAAATAGAGATTTCTATGAGATTTTTTATGGCCATGGAATCATGAGTTGAATATATCAAGTACTAAGGAAATTGATAAGTGCATTGTGTGTGATGTAGGACACGCATTCATAAATAATATAAATAAGAAGTCAGATTATACCAATACTTAATACCTGATAAGGTGACAACAATTTTATATTTATTGCTTTTTCTGATGTTTGTTATATAGGTAAGGTACAATTTAGAATTATTTATGTTTTAAATAAAAAGGTAAAAGCTCACCATAGACCTTTTCAATTGCTATTATTTTAGTGTCCCATATCACGGGGTTATGGAGCCCAGCCTGCCTAGCATGAAGGCCAAAACACGATACGATAAAGCGATATCACGCGATATAACTACATCAACTCTCAAAATATGATACATAAAGCCGCCATGTTGAATTTTTATTATAAATTGCGATAAAAATTATGATAAAAATTCAACATGGCGGCTTTATCTATCATATTTTGAGAGTTGATGTAGTTATATCGCTTTATCGTATCGTGTTTTGGCCTTCATGCTAGGCTAGCTGGACCTTTATTAGAATGTTTTAAACTCAAGTAGGAATTAAGGGTTATACTTTAGTTTCAATGTTAAGTCCTTCAACTGAAGTTGAAGTTAAAAGCCCTGCTGGATTTGAAAACATTTCAATAAAAGTAATTTTGGAACTGTACTGTGTGTCAGAAATTATGTTGCCGTATGTACGATCGGAGTTATAATTGCAGACCCGTCGTAGAGTTCTAAAATTACTATTGGAATGTTTTTATTCTAATAATATTTATATAATAAATTCATTGGTTGAATGACTTGAAATTTTAAATCAAGCAAGACTATGGAGGGAGCCAATAATACGTGTACATGATATTACGCTGCCATGGATTACGACGCCATGGATTACACGACCTGATATTACGTGTACAGGCTTCGTATTATAGGTTTGAAAAAATAATGTACGACCACTTATTACGAGACCACGTATTACACTGCCACGTATTACGAAGACATTGCCATAGACCTATAAAACCACAGAGTGGTTCAAACGTCTCTATGAATTGTGCTGTCTATGTGAGTGTGTGAAAGTTCAAAAGTTATTCGGACTTTCTTTATTACATTTTTGGTGCGATATCGTCTAGTTAATTAATGAAACACCTGCATTCACACAAAAGTGTCATGTTCCGGTAACATGATGCGTCCCGTTCCTGAAGCGGGGCGCATGACGTTAGGTCATAATAATACGTGGTCTTTAGGGCAGCATATAAAGACCCATCCAGAACACCCCCTACCCAGAACCGACATGGATAGGTTAGGTTTATGTTAGAACTGCGACCACAACGCACGAGCCGAGCGAGCGAAGCGAGCGGTGCCGCGGCAGCGGCCGGCGAGTGCTAGAAACGAATTCTACCCATTTTACTTGGTTACGACGAACCACTCTGTGGTTTTATAGGTCTATGGCAATGTCTTTGTAATACGTGGCGGTATAATACGTGGTCTCGTAATATATAGACTCGTAATATCACCGCGGACAAATATTACACGACCTGTATTACGCGACCAAATATTACACAATCACGTATTACGAGTACATTTTGGCTTCGTAATATCGGGTCGTGTAATACGTGGTCTCGTAATCGGACTCGACTATGGATCTTAGTTATCTGAAATAAATGCATTTTTTTTAATAGCTATTTTGGAGCTCTACAGTGGGTCTGCAATTCTGACTCCGACCGTACATATTGATTAATGCAGATCTGTTATCAGGATGTCTAAATAATAACTTACCTGAACAGGACTGAAATCTGGATCGTTGAGATTCTTCAAGAACCACAGTACTCCAGGCCTCAACACTTCTCTGAGCAACAGTATAAATGATGCGAAATAGTAGACGTAGACCATTCCGACGAGCCAGTGTATAAACATGAGTGTCCAGGGGGCTGCTTGGAGGCTCGCTTCTCGGTCTTTGAGAGTGGCATCGAACATTGATAGAGAGCAGAGGTCCAACCACCAACCACATACGAGGGGTATGACGCCGATCTAAAACGGGAGAAAATGATACTTTACTTATCAAAAAAAATTGGTGCTGACACACGGACAGACAGACGGACAAGAAAGTGATATTATAGAGGTTACTTTTTTTACCTTTTGAGTCTAACCTTACCTTAAAAATTCAAACTAAAGTAAATTAAAGGCAGAGTAGGTAGTTGCCGCAGTTTTTTGGTTATTTTTTTGCACGGCCACCTAGGATCATTACATAAACAACAAAATTAAATGCCATGTTATTACTTAAATCTTGTAACGTCTTTAATGTTTAAAAAATAATTAAGATTTTTTTTTATTTGCCTCAGTACAGGAAAATCAGAGACTTCTATAGGATTTAAGGCGGCCTAAAAATTGCTATCCGTTTGCCTACCAAAATGTTAAAAAAGCATGAAAAAGGTTTTTAAGATCAAAAAAATTAAGAAAGTTTTTTCTGAAAGTTCTAAATGCTTAAAATAACACTACAAATTGCAGGTTTTAATCAGCATGCCTAGAAGCAATCACTCTTAGCTTTAGACCCACCAATTTGTACACTGTGAGTAAAAAAATAACCGCCATGTTTTATAAAGGAAAAAAAGGTTTAGTAGACATTGGACCTATTCGTAAAATGCCTCAATCTTTTATTAAACTTAAATACATGTTTTACATGTTTTTGTGCACAAAGCAATAAAAAAATCTCATTAGCAAAATTGCAGTTTTTTAAGATTTTCTGTTTCATACTCTTAATTTTGTCACTTAATTATTATCTACCTTGTGCTACAGGAAATAGTTTACAAACCAAACAAGTTTTAACATAAGTTGCTTCAAGGAAGTAATATTATATTGGCCTTTACTTCAAATATAGATTATTTATACAGCACTAGCAAAGAGCGGTGTTGGCTCAGTGGTAGATACCTCGACTTTCATTCTGAAGGTCGTGGGTTCGAATCCAGGCCGGCCGTGCACCAATGTATTTTTCTTAAGAAAAATTGATGTATGCTAATTGACATTGCTCTTACGGTGAAGGAAAACATCGTGATGAAACCCGCGGCTTAGTTGGCTCCAGAAGTATTGACAAGTTCTCTCCTCTGGACATGGTGGACTAAGCTGAGAGGGTAGTAGGTGCTGGGCAAGCCTACTCCATCTTCACGCAAAAAGGACCCAATTAAAAACGGTCTTATTGCGGAAAACAACCCGTATACAAGTACAAAGTACAGCACTTCGCAACTTTAGTCTATGCAATGGAGGGTGTCATAGTGCCTGGGACAATACATACATATTATTAGATGGAGTAGGCTTGTCCAGAATCTATAGCATTCTCTCAGCTTAGTCGACCATGTTTAGAGGGAAGAACTTTTAAATACATCAATAGTCACAAGATAACACAAGCTTTAATTGATTAAAATGAATAGCTCAAGATACCTTCTGAAGTGAAACGAATATAATATACTAGCGACCCGCCCCGGCTTCGCACGGCTATATTAAGCATGTATTATACATATAAACCTTCCTCTTGAATCACTCTATCTATTAAAAAAAAACGCATCAAAATCCGTTTCGTAGTTTTAAAGATCTAAGCATACATAGGGACATATTGACGGCGAAAAGTGACTTTATTTAGTGATGGGTTCTTCACTGGACGGACACCATGCGTGACAAACACACTAATCCGCCTAATCAGTTGCTGAATGTCTTAGGGACGGATTGCAATGTATAAAAAAAAGTCCGGAGTCAACTAAGCTGTGGGTTTTGTTATGATCATTTCCTTCAACTTAAGAGCAATTATTAACATTACAATTAATATTGCTCTATAGGGAAGTAGAATTTAATTAATTATTTGTGTAAGACTAGCAGCGCTCAGCGGTTTCACACGCGTAACTGCCGATCCCGTGGGAATATCGGGATAAAAAGTAGCCTATAACATACCAAATGAATCTTTATACCAAGTTTAATCACTATAGGTCCAGTAGTTTCTGAGCCTATTTAATCCAAACAAACAAAAAAAATCTTTCCTCTTTATAATATTAGTAATTAGATATATCAAAAACCTTTCTTTTTATCCACGTAAGTCCCAATTTCTCGGAAATATCAGAATTAAAAGGAGCTGATGTCCATTTCCCTGCACACATACTGTGGACTCCCAAAGGCCCACAGGAACCTTATTTTCAAAAAGGTTCCTGTGGGTTTAAAGCTATTAGAATTAAAGAAATACTTTCATCAAACAAACTATCAGGCTTCACTGTAGTTATAGTTTTTAATATACAATTTTAATTTATAATAGTTACCTACTGTTTACTAATTTAGATAAGTATATTAAACAGTTTTAAATTATTTGTCTTTTTTATATATTAATTATGCATTTTTAGTTAAACACTTATCTATTTGAATAAAGGCAATAATTAAATATTACATATTTAAAAGTGTTCAATTCAGAGTCACAAAATTAAATTGTGCATAAAAACAAAGACATAAATATCTGGATAATATGCAATGAATAATGAATATTCTTAATTTTATTATAACTATAATCAGTTGACTTTTTATAATAATTTAGGTAGTAAAATAAGATGTTTGACTCACCTCGACAACTGATAGTAGAGCAACTTTAACCACAACGTAGCAGAATCCGAGAGCTTTCTTAGCACTGCCAAGCCGGAGTAATGATGCTATGAAGTGTAGGACCGCAAGAATAGCTCCCACTAACACGTAGCCAGCCAGAGCCGTCAATGGGCCAGCAAATGGACCTTCAGTTGCCACCCCAGCCATTGCAGACCCCAATCGACCAATGTGGTACGGACAGAATGCAAATATCACTATGAACAGAGTATTTAGAGAGACAACCCAGAAGACATGCTCTAGGAATACCATGGAGCCATCGAGACCCAACAGACGAGCCCATGTCAACTCTTCAGCAGCAGCACGGTCCCATTCCATAGGATTCCAGTTAACCTCATCTCCAACTAAGGGATCTTCTCCACCTTCCCCATTACCCTCTTCAGCAGCAGGAGCAGGGTCATCTGCCAGAGCTTGGTTTACTCTCTCGTTATTGTTATCTGGTAGAGGAGCGTCTTCCGGTGGCTGGACGGGAGCAGGCAGGTTCTCACGCTCCATCCAGTCAGGACCACCGCCGTGCATGATCTGTTCTCTCAGCCAGACGAGTCCGATGAACGAGAATAGCGTACATGTCACAACAAAGCAACCAGAAAACACGTCCTTAGCGAGGTTCTCAGCGGAAACGATGTCGAACGGCAGAGAGATGACCGGGTCAAGGGAGCCCGAGAACAGGCAGCGGTATGTTCGGCACGCGGTTAGTGGAACGATACCGAGCCACGCGAGAGCGACCAACGTATAGTGCAACCAGTCTTTCACTGCAGATGCCACTGAAGTCACAAGCCCGCCGACGACGTCCCGGATAGGAAGCCTTCGCGGCATATCCGGCGAGTAAATTGGCATGAAGGAGAAACGGTGCCCGCACAACTCGCAAATCTCCTTCCGCGAGTATCGCATCCATTGCACCAAGCACTCCTGATGAATCCATTTTATCGAACCCGTACAGATGCATGGATGGAACAAAGGCCTGTCTGAAGACGCCTCCGAGCGGCAGAATCGACAGAAGTCCGCACCGGACGAGTCCGTATCCATCATTGTCTTCAATCAATCCAGTTTGTCTACTTGATTAAAACGACCTGCGAAATGGAAAGTAGTTTTGTTCACGAACCGATGAATTATTTATTGATATAACTGTAAGCACACATCTAGAGTGCAAAGGTTCGCAGTAAACACCTCACCGTTTCAACAAAACAAATAAAATGGAATGAATTTACGAGAGATTTACAAAAATCGACATGTATTTTCTCTTTGTTTGACAACTGCGAGAAAAATGTTGCCAGACGAAAATAAAACTATTGACATTTTCAAACACGTCATGCACAGCTGTTTTTGGAAGTAGTAATATTACCATGGCATATGGACGTAGATTGGCGCAAACTCAGAACAATAACAATAAAATTATTGTTCTGAGGGCAGAATGTCCTACAAGACAACAAGGTTTATAGGAAAGTAGCCACGTGTTTAGCTACTGACTTGACGAAGTATGACGACTATGACTGTTTAAAACACTTTGCGCCATTCTTGAATATCAGGCCATTTTATGCACGAGCCAAACTAAGCCCAAAGTATTACTAATTGAAAAAAAGTCGGTCAGTTTGACTTTGACAGCTAATAATCATAATTCATAAGTTGGCCATCTGTTTTGAACACTGACGTGGGAAAAATCCTTAAAGGTTTTGATTTTGAATCTGCAGTTTCTATTTATCTGCAAAACGAGCGATCCATTCAAAGAAAATACTCCTACCTACATAACGACAATTCATTGTGATTATTAATTACAAGTTTTATGCTGATACTAGAAAGTAATATTCAACTTAAATCAGGTACCTACTTTATTTTTATTTACACGTCGCGCGTAATAGGCGCTCTAATGCGTTACTTATCTTGTTTCCTTCTAAAATACTAGCAGCGCTCTGCGGTTTAGTTGTCTCCGGATGTATTGAATTATTTCTCTGGATACGGTAGAATAAACTGAGAGTGTTACCTATAGGTTCTGGACAAGCCTACTCCATCTAATTAATGTCTCAGGAACCATAGCGCCCCAAATAGCATGAATTAAGTGGCTGGTGTTGTTCATAAATCATCTACATTAGATGTAAAAAAACTGGTTGCCTGTAAAGTCGGTATACGGGCGAAAGTTTTACGTGACAACAACTGTGCTCGAGTGGAAGGGACGCGTGCCTTTCACTTTTTATGTCTGTCTCTCTCGCTCTTAGGCGAGCTAACCATGCCCGAGTGGAAGGGACGCGTGCCTCTCACTCGCTCTCATTGTGAGCGCATAACGTCAGCGGAGCGTAACGCAGTTTCTTGAAGTGTCACCCGGCAAACCAATTTATAAAACGTTGTCACGTCAAAAGGCTTGAGTTTTGTAGGTACATACATACCAAGTTTTATCACAATCGGTTCAGTTATTATTGTGTGAAGGGCATGCCATCCCATCCCATTAGGTTATACTAGCTGCCCTCCGCGATTTTACCCGCGTAAGTTTCGATCCCGTGGGAATATCAAAATGAAAAGTAGCCTAAAGCCTTCCTCGATAAATGGACTATCCAACACAAAAATAATTTTTCAATTCGAACCAGTAGTTCCTGAGATTAGCGTGTTCAAACAAACAAACTCTTCAGCTTTATAATATTAGTATAGATTTAGATTTATTTACTTTAATTAAAACACTTGTACTAGAAGTAATGTCAGGGACACTCAGTCACACAGATCTCTCACAGAATCTTAACACACTGAAAATATCATTTCATTCATCCACAAACAGATCACATTTACGATCCTTATCCAGGAGGTAGTTCCAAAAGATGAGTGCATGAGGGACAGGCGACTGCCTGTGTGACACTGTATAGTACTGTGTATGATAGATTAGTATTACAAGCGTTACATTATTGTAAAGCACAAAAATTTGAATTAGAAACATTTATTCATATCTTATCACTACCTACTATATTTGATAATCTTTAAGATCTACTATCTGAAGTGCTTCATCTTGAAATGCTATAAACTATAATAAGTATTTCGAGTGGAGTATTCAGATGGATTGTAAAATTGTATATTCCTTTTCCATAAATTCTCTCTTGACTATCTTGATTCATCTTGGATTGGGTTTTTTTACCCAACCTTGCTGATTTAACTTCTGAAAAATAAAAGAAAGGTGTTAAGTCTCCACATTATGTCTGTTTGTATGTGTATGTGGCATTGTAGTTTTAAAAGAAATAAACTAATTTGGATGCCGTTGTATTATCTGAAAGCTCCATATCTCCATGATAATCTTAACTATATTAAGTGTGAAATTGGTTCACCCATTTTAAAGTTAGCAACAGTTTTCAATGTCAATGTGGTAATTTATAATGTAGTACTTGCAATTTATTCTGCTGAATGATGTCTGAATACTGAAAGGCTATCTCAAGTGGCGAATTAATTGTCATTAAACTGTCATAATATATTTCAATAGCATAGGAGCGTCTTACTTAGGGGATGCCTAAATTTTTGAGTATTCAGAGATGTCAATGAAAGCCTCTGAAACCCTATCCTGTCTCAATTATTGTCAGTTAAAATTCAACATTTATTATTCTTTTCAGAAAAAAAGCAATGAATTAATAAAAAGAAAATCAAGATTTCTTCAAAATGAAGGACACTGTCATTAAAATAGACAATTCAGCTACAAAAGAAGAGAGAAATGCGGATATTAATATATTATGTTTCAATCTGACTCCATACAGTCATTTAACACAGTTCATATTCAGTACGATATTTGTACTAATATGCTATTTATCATACGGATACTTCTTGGAACTGATATTTTCAAAACCGGAAGTGACGCCTATTAGTCTTTATATAACATTAGTACAATTTTTTATGACTATGGTATTAAGTTATGTTGAGTCGTTGGTTAGAAATCCTATCAAAAGGAAGTAAGTATTAACTTAACTTAACAATCGCTTTGACCGGTCACGGCGCTTTCAACAAACACTTTCACAACCTGAACATAACGGACAGCCCACTATGCAGAGCGTGCATGGAGGCCGAGGAGACGACCGCGCATGTGCTGCTGGACTGCACGGTACTAACGGAGATTAGACTCAAGACTTTAGATGACACCGCTGGGTGCGTATGGGGCCCGCTAAGATCTTTGGGCCCAAGTCAACCTCACTTGCAAGCTGGTGCACCTGCTGAGAGACGGACGAGGCTCTGGCGCTGACTTTTCCTCTCTGGGGTTGGGGGGTCAGACGGCAGTCGCTCCCGTAAAAGTCAAAAGTAAGCCGCATCATATGGAAAGTATAGAAAGTAGTTGTCCCACAGATAGGGCGCCGCCGCATAACGGCGCGCAGGAGCCTCGCCCGACTCCTGTGGGAAGTGGACGAGGGCTACCGTGCCATGGGCGGGCACGGCCAAAGACGCGAGCCCCAACTCACAAAAAGAAACTCCGCTTCGCAACGTGGAACATTGGCACGCTAACCGGACGCGCGAGGGAGCTAGCCGACGTACTTTCCAGGCGAAAAGTGGCCGTGGCGTTCCTGCAGGAGACTCGATGGAAAGGCAGCAGATCCCGGCACATTGGGAACGGCTACAAGCTGATCTACACGGGTGCACCTGGGGGAGAGAACGGGGTGGCTGTGGTACTCGCTGAGGGGTTTCATGATTGTATCTTGGAGGTAAAACGCTTTAGCGACCGACTTATGGCCGTGAAGGTGCTTATTGAGGGGGTTGTAACCCACTTAATAAGTGCCTATGCGCCGCAGGTCGGTTGTAGCGACGCTGATAAGATACTGTTTTGGAACAAACTCGGTGAGGTCCTTGGAGCCATCCCGTTGTCACAGGGGATCGTTTTGGGTGGTGATCTTAACGGTCATGTTGGCGAGATGGGGGTGGAATTTGAGCGTGTTCACGGAGGCTACGGGTACGGCAGTCGGAATGCGGAAGGGGAAGAAATCCTACGTACGTGTGCCACTGCCGACCTGGCCCTCGTGAACACTTACTTCAAAAAGAAACCCGACCACTTGATCACCTACAAGAGTGGAAGGCACGCTACCCAAATCGATTTTCTAATCACCAGGAGACATCATATCGGCAACGTAGCTAACTGCAAAGTCATACCCGGTGAGAGTCTTACTGATCAACACCGTCTTCTTGTCATGGATCTCTGTGTGAAACCCAAAGACAAACACCCTGAGCAATGTCGTCGCCAAATCAGATGGTGGATGCTGGATGAAACCAGATCCCAGAAGCTTGTCTCGGCTATCGGTGACAAGTGCGCTGGTGCCGAAAACGAACTAGTCCAGGACCACTGGGATGGGATTCAGGCATCGATCACTGGTGCGGCGAAGGCAGTGCTTGGCATGTCTAAAGGTGGACGCAAATGTGACAGGGAGACTTGGTGGTGGGACGACACAGTCCAGAGGGAGACTAAGGCGAAGAAAGCCCTCTTTAAAAAGTGGCAAGCGTCCAGCTCTCCTGAAGATCGCGACTCGTATAAAGCCGCCAAACGTGCCACAAAAAGAGCAGTAGCCAGAGCCAGACAGAACCACTTACAGTCACTGTACGATAAGTTGGAAACGTCTGAGGGGCAGAAGCTTATTTATAAGTTGGCACGTTCGAGGGTAAAAGCGGCGCAGGATATATCCAAGTGCCGCTGTGTAAAAGACCCCGATGGTAACCTGCTTTGCGAGGATCTCGCGGTGAAGGAGAGATGGCGCTCTTATTTCCACGACCTGCTGAATAAGCAGTACAAAGAGGTGCAGCCGCCGGAACTCCCTCCGAATCAAGGACTTGTGCCACCGATTACGCCTGACGAAGTCCTCAAATCTCTTCGCCGCATGAAGAATCGGAAAGCTGTCGGAGCCGATGGAGTCCCTATCGAAGTGTGGAAGGCGATGGGTCCTCGTGGTGTGGGCATCTTGACCAACCTCTTTAACCGCATACTCGAGACCGGCGAGATCCCTGCCCAATGGAGATTGAGTGTTATTACCCCAGTTTTCAAGGGCAAGGGATCGGTGCAGGAGTGTGGCAGTTATCGAGGTATAAAGGTCATGTCCCACACCATGAAGCTCTACGAGCGGATAGTGGACTCTCGGATCCGACAGGAGTGCACTGTCTCTGGGTGTCAATATGGTTTCCGCCCCGGGCATGGCACCATGGACCCTGTTTTCGCCCTCAGGATCGTTATGGAGAAATACAGGACGAAGAATACGCCTCTGCATTTTCTATTCCTAGATTTGCAGAAGGCCTTCGACTGTGTTCCTCGCATGATGATCTGGTGGGCGCTGCGGTCCAAAGGGGTTCCGGAAGCTTATGTTGAAATCATCAGAGACATGTACCGAAATTCTGATTCTGTGGTGCGAACTGCTGTTGGCGACACTAAGCCCTTCCCTGTTACCGTTGGAGTTCACCAGGGTTCCGTCCTAAGCCCGTTCCTGTTCAGCGTAATATTGGATGCACTGTCCGTTGCCATCAGGGATGCACACGAGCAGCCTCCATGGCTGCTCATGTACGCTGACGATATTGCGCTGGCGGATTCGGATAAGGGGCGGCTGGTCCAACGTGTACACACGTGGAAGGAGTCGCTTGAGAACGGCGGTTTGCAACTAAATGTGGCGAAGACAGAGTACTTGGCTTGCAATACCACAGATCCCACACCTGTCTGCGTAGACGGTCATATGGTCGAGCGGACAGACCAGTTTAAGTACTTGGGATCTGTGCTTCACGCGTCCGGCGACATCGATTGCGACGTCAAGTCACGCATTTCAGCGGCTTGGGCCAAGTGGCGTGAGGTGACTGGTGTCATTTGCGACCCCAAAATGCCGGTTAAACTAAAGGGACAGGTCTATAAAACCATCATTAGACCTGTCCTTTTGTATGGTAGTGAGGCGTGGCCGGTACTTGAGCGACATAAGCAGGAACTGCGTGTCACGGAGATGAAGATGTTGCGCTGGATGTGTGGAGTGACGCGAAAGGATCGCGTCAGGAACTCCCGCATCCGGGGCAGCCTTCATGTCCGAGACATTGCAGATAAATTGCAAGAATGTCGCCTACGCTGGTACGGTCACGTCTTGCGAAAACCGGCTAGTTACGTGGGGAACAAATGTCTTGCCATGGCGCCTCCGCCGGGCCGTGGCAGACTGGGTAGACCCAAGAAGTGCTGGCTTGACGTCGTAAAGGGTGATATGCGTGCAAATGGCCTTACTAACCAGGATACCGAAGATCGTGCGAAGTGGAGGCGTAAAAGTAGGAAAGCGGACCCCGGGCTCCTGAGAGGGATGCAACCGGGAACATCGCTCGGATGATGATGGACTTTAGGTGACATCAAAAGCCTTCCAAAGATTTTTGAAAAACCACATCTTGTGGCAAAATTTATGGAAGAGCTGGGCTGGTTCTCCCCCTGACAAGTAGAACCTTACGCAAAGGGGACCCAACTAAAGAGGTCTGATTGCGGAAAACAGCCCGTATACAAGTACAAGTATTAACTTGTTTCTTCTTCATTTCATCTGTTCCTTCTTTAAAATGAAAATAGATCAACCAATTTGCATTAAACACTTTTGAACATTTTGGCATAGTAACGCAGTGCATTTCGAGACCCATGCCGACGGGTTATTTGTTGAACTATGTTACAACAGTCTCGTCGCGACCATGACTGTTGTAACATAGTCGAAACGTCCAGGTACATTATTTTCCCAGGTCTTAATCGCGTACTTTTATTTCTCTTACCTCTACGTTTCGACTATGTTATGTTATGTTATTGTGTTATGTTGTGCTATGTTGTGTTGTGTTGTTGTTATTGTTTGTTATGTTGTCTGTGTTTTGCTATGTTTATATATATATGTGTTTCTTACACCACACGACCTACGAGTTAAGCTAAACGGACCTTCTCCATCCTAGGGTGGCCTGGAAGAAATCGCTTTAAGCGTTTTTGTAAATGTTTTGTGTGTTGTACAAATAAAGTGTTTATCAATTTATGTTACAACAGTCTCCAGGAGACCCACGCGATTAAGACCTGGTAAAATAATTACTATGTATTTTTTTGTTTCAGAGTACCAATGAAAACTTACATGTTATTAGCAGCTCTAACCCTAGGTACAATGGCATTATCGAACCTTGCTCTAAGCTACCTTAACTACCCGACACAGTTAATATTTAAAAGCTGCAAGCTACTCCCAGTGATGATCGGCAGCATTATTATATTAAATAAGAAATATGGATTTTTAGATTATTTGACAGCTGTTGTGATGTGTGTGGGTCTCACTATGTTTACATTAGGTAAGTTAAAAATAATACAATCAATTAAGAAGAAGACATGTAATTTTGAGCGATTCGTACTGCGGTCTATAAAAACGACGAAATAAATAATACAGGGCGCTCTGAAGGCAACACTTATTCATAAGTGGGATAAAATACCTGAAGAGGAGGTACGGATAATCGTTGAAAATTTCAGAAAACGTTTAACGCTGTGTATCCAAGCAAAAAGCGGTTATTTTGAAAACAAATAAATATTCAAGATAAAATAATACTTACTATAAAATAAATAAATAAATATTGCAGGACACTCCACACATCGCCATCTAGCCCCAAGTTAAGTAACTAGACTTATGTTATGGCTAGACAACGGATATACTACTTATACATTTTTTTTGTAAATATATACTTATAATACATATAAACAACCAGACCACAGACAAATATCTAAACATAAATACTTGTCTGAGGCGGGAATAGAACCTGCAACCCTGCAGTCTTGAATGACTGACAAATCATCGCACAGCCTAAGTGGCTGTATGGCATAACGTGATTCCTTGGTCCAATCTACTTAAAATGCATAAACATTCTTTATCAGAATTGATGGAAGACGTTCATTCATTCTTATGTTTAATTTTTTAAAATTCAATATAAAAAAATAATTAAAAAAATCCTATTAGAATCATTTTCAAAAGCAAGTCTAACTATCAATATGTTGTTTTTTCAGCTGACTCAAAAACCTCACCAAACTTCAACTTATTTGGTGTTATTATAATATCGCTGGCGCTACTCTGCGACGCTATCATTGGCAACGTGCAAGAGAAAGCAATGAAACAATACCAAGCATCTAACAATGAAGTTGTCTTCTATTCGTACGCTATAGCGTACATCTATTTGATGATCATCACGGGTTCCAGTGGCGTTCTTAGAGATGGATTCATTTATTGTGCTCAGGTGAGGATTAAACTCCATTAATATCCACTGAACGACACGAGACACGACACTTTGAGATTGCCTACAGAATTTGCTCTCTGTATTTTTCTTGTTTCATACTTTTTAACTATACCATTGTTTTTAGTAGTTTTATAACTTTTTTTTATTTTTATTATTTTGGAGTTTTATCTATTAGTCTGATTAAAATTATAGAATAAAAAAAAAACTTTAGGCTGTATATGACGAACTCCTTAGGGTTCGTTCCCATTATGTCGTGACAGTTAATTTATCGTCGGACACTATCGTCTCTAGCTGTTCCCATTAAAGAAGGGTCATCATAGCATGTTGCATGGGACCCCAATTTTTTTTTGAGACAGCCTGGTGGCATACAGAAGAACATACAACTAGACAGTGAATTTTACCCTTTGTTTTAACCCTTTAAGTATGGTACTTTGTTTTTGTATGGAGTATGGAATGCAAAATTTATTGCACTGATTTCGATGAAAATTGGTCTGTTGATAGCTGAAGCAATGAAAACTTATTACCCCGATATTCTCTCAGGATTTTTTCAGAGAAGTTTTTTTTACAAAGTCTTTTCTTGTATATTTTTTTTATAGGATCCGGTACATATCTACACAAACATAGCTCTATTAAACCTAAGCGGGTACTGCGGTCTCCAAGCCGTGTTGACTCTAGTCAGGATATCGGGGGCTACAGTAGCCGTCACTGTCACCACCATGAGGAAGGCCGTCTCCATCATCATATCGTTCCTTGTGTTCAGCAAGCCATTTGTCTTCCAGTAAGTATATTATAGATACCGGTACATATCTACACAAACATAGCTCTATTAAACCTGAGCGGGTACTGCGGTCTCCAAGCCGTGTTGACTCTAGTCAGGATATCGGGGGCTACAGTAGCCGTCACTGTCACCACCATGAGGAAGGCCGTCTCCATCATCATATCGTTCCTTGTGTTCAGCAAGCCATTTGTCTTCCAGTAAGTATATTATAGATACCGGTACATATCTACACAAACATAGCTCTATTAAACCTGAGCGGGTACTGCGGTCTCCAAGCCGTGTTGACTCTAGTCAGGATATCGGGGGCTACAGTAGCCGTTACTGTCACCACCATGAGGAAGGCCGTCTCCATCATCATATCCTTCCTTGTGTTCAGCAAGCCATTAGTCTTCCAGTAAGTCATAGTCAAAATTATTCATTCTTTACTAGCTGCGCCCCACGGTTTCACCCGCGTAACTCCCGATCCCGTGGGAATATCGGGATAAATAGTAGCATATGTTATTCCCAATGAACCAATCTATCCTCATACCAAGTTTCATCAAAATCGGACCAGTAGTTTCGGAGCCTATTCGTTACAAACAAAAAAAAACTTTCCTCTTTATAATATTAGTATAGAAACTAAAGAATAATTTCTGCTGTAAATAAATAAATTTCCAAATCGGTCCAGGCGTTTTCGAGTAATCGGCGAACATACATAAAAAAATATACGCGATGAATTGAGAACCTCCTCCTTTTTTGAAGTCGATTAAAAAATAGGGTGACCCAGTCTGAGAGTTGGCGAGTCTCCGCCTGCCATTTTTACGTGTTTGTTGGACATTGTTACGGCAGGCGTAAAAAAATATCAGCTGCAATTACCGTTTTACTGTATTTTTGTCAATTATACTACTTTTCTGAATCTTAATTCACTTTTTCACGCAAGACTAAGTTAAGATTAAGTTTTTTAATTAAGTAGGTAACATACCTAATAATTGATTAAATTTTCTCTAAATAATCACAATTTTAAAATTAGGTACAGTATGGGTCATAAGTAAATGATCAGTTTGCTACAATAATACTATAAACAAGTATTGGACTTACGACCTTCTTCTAATAGACGTTACACACAAACTTAAATACTTTAATTAAAAGTACTTAGTGTGATTATTATTTACAACATGTTAGCTTCGTATTTTGTTGTGTGAGTGGTATAAGCGGCCACCCGCTACACCAACCGACGTGGGTTCGATCCACAGGTTACATTGTTATAATGTTCAAATAGGGCTGCACAGGATTGTAAACGTAACGGTGGGCAGAGACTTTTGACCGTGGATTGTACATCAAATCAAATTAAGTATACAAAATAAAAACTAGAAATAATAATAATAATAAGCCCGCAGGGCACCTTGAGGCGAGGTGACGGGGAGTAGCGACCCCGCGGTCCCGAGTGCTCCTGGGGGAAGCAACCGTTCCTCATCTCCGGCTGGCCTTAGTTGGCTGATCGGAGTGAACAATGATGAGGAAGCGGTCCCCCGCCTCTGGCTTGCCTTCACCGGCCGTCCAGAGTGGAGTCGCAAGAGTATATTCGAAGGATATATGCCATACGTAAGTGGTGAGTGGGCCAGGTAGGCTGGACCCTCAGGGAGCCCGTGACCTGAGTTTAAAACCCAGTGTGGCGTCACTATCCTTAAGCCACTCTCGTCCCTGTTGCCCCCTTGCTGTAATTTACTCAGCTGATTAGGGTGGCCCAGTTTGAGAGTTGGCGAGTCTCCGCCTGCCACTTTTACATGTTTGTTGAACATTGTTACGGCAGGCGCCATAGTACCCATAGTTCCCCAGTATCCAGTCCACTGCCATCCCATCACAATAGCCCAAGTAGTAGTTTTCTCCTGTAGTTTATCAATAGTTCTATTCAAACCGGAGGTTGTCCTTGGCTGCATTTTATAGTGCAGACAGGGATAATCGCCGGTTTGATGTCCACATCATACTTTGCCATTAAACTTGTTATTGTAAAGGGCCTCTACGTGTTGGCTTCGGCCCCACGCATGCCTTCCAAAGGTCCGGGACTCCATAGTCCCGTGATATAGGACATATAACAAACAAATAATAATAATCAAAATAAACTAAAAATGACGCAATATGATAATGTCCAAGAACTTACTGCGGCTGCCCTTCTACAGATTACCCTTTTTTTGTTCCAGATACGTTTGGTCCGGCATGCTAGTAGTTCTAGCTATAGTCCTAAACCACTACAGTAAGAGATATCCAGGATATTTGCCCGGACCGCTGCGGCAATGTTGGTACTTCGTCAATTCATACTACAGCTCCGAGTATAGGTATTTGAGATTAAAGACTAAAATGTATGCGGATACTGTGTAGTTAGATTTCATGGAGGAGGAGGCTTACAGCTAAGCGACGCTCGCTGATCGTTTACGGTCGTGCGGGTTAAGCGGCGCCTGGCGCGGTCATTACTTCGATGGGTGGCCAATTAGTAGTGTGGCAAAAATGTGTTTTCGTAAGCCCCTCCGTGCTTCGGAAGGCACGTTAAGCCGTCCCGGTTGCTACCTCTAGTAGCAGTCGTTAGGTAAAGTTAGAGGCGATCTGAAAACTCTAACAAAAGGTGAGCCACACCACTATACAAGGAGAAGAAGAAGGCTTTAAACAGGTTTGCAGAATCTTAAGCCGTTATCACTTGTTGTTTACGCACTTGAATAGGCTTTAGGGATGATTCTCAGACGGGGCCGAGTCTGGAGCGTAGCCCATCGAAGTATATTAATTAAATAATACCATTGACTAAAAATTACATATTATAGACTGTAAGACTGCCAATCTGGAACAAAAAAGCGTCGCACAAATATGTTTATACAGTTCATAACTTTTATATCTAGATGGCGCCACCGCGCCGTCACTATTTTCAAAATTTACGTTATTTAGGATAAGTTACATTATTAAACTGTGATATTATAATGACGACTTGGATACCTATTTATAATTATTTTATTAGCTTAATGATTTTATTTATTTTAAATTACTTATTTGACAAATTTTTATGTATTTATTTATCTGGAATGTACGGTGTGATAAAAGTGTATAAAAATTAATCTATAATCTATACTAATTTAATATAATGTAATTAATTAATAATGTAATAATTTGACAAAATCTGACATTGTTCTCGTAAGTATATGAATTGATTTCTGAAATTAATGATTAAATAGGTATTTTTTAAACCATAATTAATGTTCAGCTCCTGTTAAAGTTGAAATATTAATTTTAAACTCAGCAAAATTGCTTCTGACTAATAAAAAATATCCTAAAATTTTCTAATTCTTTATTACAACGCCATCTGTGTGATATTTTTCATAAGTTTTAGGTTCGTTTTTGTAACAGACTGCGTTACTAAAATGCACGTACGTTTTTTTTGTTTGGGCTCTGTCTGTCTATATCTGGTAATTATTAGTCAATGGCAATACTGTGTAGTTAAAAGTAAATTATAGTTAACTAGCACCGCTCCGCGGTTCACCCGCGTAACTCCCGATCCCGTGGGAATATCGGGATAAAAAGTAACCTATGTCACTCCTAATGAATCAATGTATCCTCATACCAAGTTTCAACAAGATCGGTCCAGTAGTTTCGGATCCTAGCCGGGCTGATGAGGGGGATGCAACCGGGAACATTAGGATGATGATGATGAGTTTCGTAGCATATTCAATACAAACAAACAAATCTTTCCTCTCTATAAATATCTATATTATTCAGTATACAGGGTTATTGGTAATTATACTATCAAGCCGATGACTATGAGGGCTACTTCTGTGTACCTACCTAAACCAACGACTTTTGGAAATTCAATTTTTGTTATGATTTTTAGCTCAGGTTTACCTAAAAATCAGCTGTTTCATACACGGAGAAGTCATTAACCTTAAAATTTTACTTATTTTTTAAGTTTTAGCTATTGTTCTCAGTCTGAATGACCTTTGTTTAAAAAATCAGCTGTTTTCGAATTTACATAACCTCAAAATTTTCATATTTCTTTTCGAATTTCCAAAATTCGTAGAACAAAAATTGTTTGTTAAGGTGCAGAGAAGTAGCCCTCAACGGCTTGCTAGTATAATTACCAATGACCCTGTAGATAGATAAATTGCAGTAGCCTTTTTACTGTTGACATTTAAATTAGCAATCTGCATTATTTGTTGGCAGTATAACTTTTGGTAAAACCAAAGATGTTGAAACCTCTTTGGATAAAACAGAACCTGTTTGAAATGAAACAGTTCCAGCCAGTATCATTAATGGATCCCGATTGTTTTCATTTTGGATTTAGATTTGTTATAGATCATTAAGTATATTGTTTATTAAGGTGTTACCACACGTCACAATTTGATCGGGTCCGACGTCCAATTTCGAACAAGTCCGAATCGGAATCCCGCACGAAGGGTTCCGTAGTTTCGTACCATGTATTTGAGCCCCACTCAATTTTTTTTCTGTTTTTTGTTGTTATAGCGACAATGGAAATACATAATCTGTGACAATTTTAACTCTCTAGCTATCACGATTCATGAGATACAACCGGATGACAGACGGACAGATAGACGGATGGAACGAATAGACGGACGGACTGACAGTGAAGTCTTAATAATAGAGTTTTTTCCCCTGAGGAACGGTACCCTAAATCGGGTCGATCAAATTTTGTACACTCAAATGTGCTCTCTTTCTTGAAATTTTATCTACATATTTTATGAATACCTAAGTACTTTTTTCTTCAGGTTCCTATATTTAAATGAATTGTTTGTGAATACAGTGTGTAAAAAAAACCATGTGACCTCCTTTATATTAAGTTACTTAAGTAACTCATTATTGTATGTCCAGGATGGACAAACTGTTGATACCTACTATAATTTGACATCTTATGTACACACAGTTTTTCAATAAATATTCTTGATTCGGTGTGTAGACACCTTAACTTACCTACTACTAGGTAGTACATTAAAAAAAATCCGTGGTGACAGACAGACGGACAAGAAATTGATCTTATAAGGGGTCCTTTTTTACCATTTGAGGTACGGAGTCCTAAAAACATAACAAACATTGAAACATAGTATTTTTGCATAAAAATAAAAGATTTTTTTAAATTTAAAGTTCGGCGACATTACTCTAATTTACTGAAAATTTAAGGAATTTTCAATATTATTGCAACCTTTTAGCCCTTAAGTAAATAATATTGTTGTCACCATCTTGAATATTCCCTAAACTCTGGGTATAAGGGTAATATTCTCAAATTAAATAATATTTTCCATAGTTTTGATTTTTTTTGGTCAAATTCGTGTGTACCTAAGAGGGATAGAAGGGTTTTTGCTACACACTGTATTTAAATTTATATATTCCAATTATAAAATTGTATTAACCAGAATGTATTATGTCCGATTTTTAAATATTGGTGCTCATTTTCTAATTATGTTTACGATGTTTACTTAGATAATAATAGCAACTTAGATAGCAATATTATGAAAAACTAGCAGCGCTCCTCGGTTTCACCCGCCTCAACTCCTGATCCCGTGGGAATATCGGGATAAAAAGTAGCCTATAGCCTTCCTCGATAAATGGACTATCCAAATCAAAAATATTTTTTACAATTCGAACCAGTAGTTCCTGAGGTTAGCGCAATCAAACAAACTCTTCAGCTTTATAATATTAGTTAGGTTTATACAAGAATGTAATGTGAAAGAAATAAAATTCGTTTATATAATCAATGACATTTATTCATTGTATGTACAAAAACTTACAAATCTAACATTATTTCTTCATACAAAAGTGTCCAAATTTAACTTGTTTTGATTATTTGGAATGTTAAGACACTATTTATTGGCTTTATACAATCTTATGATGACAAATACCAAGCGCAATAATCATTTAGGCGTCGGAAAAGATAAATAAATTAGGCTTCGAAAAAAAGATAGTGTTAATATAATTTTGGTTAGTTTGAAATGTTGAAGATTTCAGTCAATATTATTACATATAACAATAATTTAGTATAAGTCAACGCAGGTGACGTAGTTTTTGCCTATCTAAGATGTCACTGCGCCGTAAGAGATGCACTGGCAGCTATAGGAAGGAAGGCTAGAACAAAGAAAAAATATAAGGCGCGGTGTCGTTTTTATGTCTGTCAAAATCTGATTGCAAGATTTTAGATTGAAAAGTCACCGGGCCTAGCAAACTGCTAGAATGGCGTTTCATCAAATCGTTCCTATGCCGTCATGTTGGCTCCCCTGTCTCCCTGAATTCAAGGTATTAAGGCAATACTTATTAGCATGCTGCCAACACAACGCCATTTATTAATTAATGAAACACTCTAATATGAAAGTTTATATGGATCGCTAACGTTTTTTCCACCATTAGGATACGTCAGATTGTATGGACTGACGTCACTGCGTCATACAAACTTCCATAAGAATTTATAAGGCGCAGTGACGTAATTTTATGTGTCAAAATCCCATGTAAATGAGGATAAGTTACCGCGGTTTCACTTTACTTACTTGAATTATGGCGCAGTGACGTTTGTCGGTTAAAATTACGTCATCTGCGTTATTTCAATAGATCAAATTAACAATTAGGTACAGGTCACATTGTATAAACTTATATGCATCTCGCTACACGCTATCATTCGCTCTTAATGTACAAATAATTCTTTGGTATAGGTCCTAAAGCTATATCATTTGTCTTTTTACAGTTACCTCTTTGCAAAATGTGTTTTAGGATTACTGGGAAGTAATTGGACATTATTTGTGGGTTATAAGACTTAGTTTGCACATTTTTGTTGTCAATTAATTGCCATAATTTAAAGTATGGAATGAATTCGTCATGATGGGCATTCAGTTTTATATAGGAATAATAGTCAATAGGGAATAAGGATTGTGGTTCAGAAGTAGGAGGTGAAATTAATTTGAAATGTATTTTACAAAGGAGTCTGAATTTGAATTAAATATGTAATATTGCAGTGAAAATGGAATTGTTTTACAGAAATGCAAAAAATACAAAGGAATAAAATGAGATCTCTTCAATGTCGGGCCTAAGTGATGAAAATATCACATATCTCTTTAGAATATGAAAACATCGAGTAATCGATTTTAAATCTTATTGCTTACGTTAAGTATCGCGCGATTTAAATCGGCCGTTACGAAAATGCAGCAAATGGCGACGCCGTAGTGAAAAAAATTCACCGCTGTTTCACTCCGAACTTGCAAAACCACAAGCTGCAACTTCAGCTTGATCAACTTAAAACGCGCGTACCATATATGATTCTTTGTACAATCGAGAAACAATCTTCTAACCGTGCATTAGCTAAGTAAAACGGAATAAAATTTAAATAGGTACACTATAAAAACTATAAATACAAAAGTCTGGAATACACTTACAAATATGTTTCATGATTGATTTAAAAACTTACAATAAGTAAATTACAATTGCGTAACCGTGGAAATTAAGTCAAGAGTTTTACACCAAGTAAAACGCGTATCTTTCTCGCATAAATTTGAGTTTTTAGACTTCGTCAAACAGAACGCGTTTCGAGCGCGCTCAAAGCATAAAGTACGCTCAAGGTAAGTCTACGCGCGGTTAAAATCTGACCATAAACTTTTTGAACGCCCCAGTGACACTGCGCTGTCGGACGCATCCGCGGACGCGTCCGACAGCCGCGACTGATAAGTGTGCACGGTCGTTTGGCGTCCAGCGGCCCAGATCGCTCTAGGACGTCCGAACGCACAAGGGCGGCCCAAGGTTACGTCCGCTACTTACGTCCGATAGTGTGCACAGTTATATACATTTACATTAGACAGATGCATAGAAGTCGAGGCTGTCGGACGCGTCTGAGCAATGTGTCCCCAGCTTTAGCTTTGTTGAAACGTATTTGTTGTATTTTTTTTGCGTAAAGGAACGGATTAAACGACTAATATAATTAAACTACCAATACTAACTTAAGGTAAGTTTCATTAAAAAATTACTGGCGTTCAAAGGTATCCAGTATTCCGATATTTTGACCGCGTGCAAATCTGGCGCACACCATAACGCCCTGACGAAGCCTTATGACGTCATTCGGCAAGTCTTGACTCAATTTCCACAGGTAACATGGAAATTCAAAAATAATCAAAAGCCATCCAATAAAAAAGAAGCTCACGAATTCCTGTAACGTTTTTGTCAAAAATATTGAAAAAGAAAAACGTGTGTGGATAATAACAATGGAAGATGATTATTCGAAATATTTTAACGAAGTAGTTTTTTTTTGCTATATTAACTTGAAAAATTTTGTACAGTGTTTATGGAGCTTGGAGTTAAAGAGCGCCTTATAATATTTAGTGCTTGGTGTTGGTACAGTTTGTTTGGCATGAAATATCATTGTTGGTCGTGCCCCAAGTCGCTGGTTATGTAATATGCCCCGAAATATTATAGTTTCGAATTCCAGATCTTGACTACGCAAGTAGTTCAAACTTTGCAAGAGGTATGTCAAAAATAATTTTTACCGATATTATTAAAGCGGGAGAACAGTTTCCGGACCAATCAAAACGTGACTGTTTTATATACACCCCAGCCTGCCTAGCATGACGACCAAAACACGATACGATAAAGCTATATCACGCGATATAACTACATCAACTCTCAAAATATGATACATAAAGCCGCCATGTTAAATTTTTATTATAAATTGCGACAAAAATTATGATAAAAATTCAACATGGCGGCTTTATCTATCATATTTTGAGAGTTGATGTAGTTATATCGCGTGATATAGCTTTATCGTATCGTGTTTTGGTCGTCATGCTAGGCTAGCAGACTTTGACCTAAAGAAATTCGAAAACCATAACAAGGCGACTTGAGGCATTACCAACAATATTTAATGCCAAGGCTGTATCAACACCAGTAATTAAAGCAAATAGGGAGCTCCGTAACTATTTGATATTTATCCACACACTAGCCCGAATTCAAAAGTAACTTAATACAGCTTATTTCGAGACTTCTACCTTTAAGATTGTTTAACGCCCAAATTCACAAAAACAGTACTTAAGTTGCTCTTGGATAAGTAAACGCACTGCGCTAAATGCGGCCCTATGATTGGTCAATTTTGTGCTGCTCTCGTCACTCTAATATATAATTTGCGGCTCTATGCGTTCGCGCTCACTATGCAATCTCACAGGGTTGATTGTGAATACGGGTGTTAGTCTCCTCAAGGCATTTTTAAGGTGAATGGGCACCTGCGCTCTCTCCATACAAACGTAGTTGACTGTTTCCTCCCTGGATAATGACACTAGCACAAATATTTTTGTTGCTTAGAACCTATAACTGTCATGACTATGCCCCTACGTCTTGTTTTTTTTTATTTTCTAATTATTATTATTAAAAAATAAAAAAACATAGGGGCATAGTCATGTCAGTTATAAGTTCTATGCAACAAAAATATTTGCTATAGTGTCATTATCCAGAGAGGAAACAGTCGACTACGTTTGTATGGAGAGAGCGTTAAAAATAAAAAAACATAGGGGCATAGTCCTGGCAGTTATAAGTCTTATGCAACCAAAATATTTGCTATAGTGTCATTATCCAGGGAGGAAATAGTCGACTACGTTTGTATGGAGAGAGCGCAGTTACCCGTTCCTCTTAAGAAGTAATAACCATCGGTCGCTATCGCTTAAGGACCCAACACGTTCACACAACACTAATTCACTATATCACAGCACTAGTCTTGCACTTCTCTATACGGGATCTCACTAGTGACAGTAAACGATTCGAAATAGTGATTCAGGAATTCAAATGTCGGCCGTTTCTCCGGTATCGCGTCCCAACATTGCAACATCAGTCTGTAAATATCATCGGGCAAATAATGTCCAACCGGCTTAGGCATTCTATACCCCCTTTCAACTTGTTCTATGACGTCTTTACCGTGAAGTCCCGGATATGGTATCTGGCCATACGTGAACAGTTCCATTAATAATATACCATACGACCAAACATCACTTTTGATTGAGAATCGTCCGTAGATTATTGCTTCCGGTGCCGTCCATTTTACAGGGAACCTCGACCCCTGCTTGGGGCAGTATTCGTTGTCTTCTATAACTCTAGCGAGACCGAAGTCACATATCTTCGCAACGTTATTTTCTCCTATTAAAACGTTTCTAGCGGCTAAGTCTCTGTGTATTAACATTTTAGATTCTAGGTACTCCATTCCGGAGGCAACTTGTGCGGCGACGTAGACTAGATCTTCGAATTGGAGGAATTTGCCTTCGCCGTTCCTAAGGAACTCTAATAAAGAGCCTTTGCTCATGTATTCTTGGACGATGTAGACTGGTTCTTGTTGTGAACAGACGGCGTAGAGTGCGACTAATCGTTTGTGTCGGAATTTCTTCATGATTGCCGCCTCTTGGAGGAACGCTTGTGTTGACATCGTGCCTTCTCTGAGCGTCTTTACGGCGACCTGGAAAAAGAAATATAAAATTAATATTTTGATGGACTTCGATGTCTAAAGGTCTTTCGCAGGTCATAATTAATAATAATAATAAATAAATATATACCCATATCGCCATCTAGCCTCAAGCTAAGTAACTAGACTTGTGGGTGCTAGACAACGGATATGCTATTTATATGCTTTTCTTTTGTAAATATATACTTATAATACATAGAAACAACCAGACCACAGACAAATATCTAAGCATAAATACTTGTGTGAGGCGGGAATCGAACCCTTAACCCTGTGTTTGGCAGTCCGGCATGGTGACCATTGTGCCAACCGGGTCGTCGATATGACAATATGAAATGCTTTGTCCTGACTGTAACTTGAAACTAAAACTTGGAAGGTGTGTTCTTTGTGTGACGTAGGCATCCGATATGAAAGGATTTTCAAAGTCAGTTCAGGCAAAGTTTGTATAGGACAACGTGATTCCTTGGTCCATTTTCTACTTTTACGCGAACGAAGTCGCGGGCAAAAGCTAGCTTAGAGTAAAACAAGTGTTACATATATTGTTGTAACTGGTAAGTAATTGTTAATTATTCTGCTTGATATACCTAAAGCTTGTGAAGTGTTAGTTATTACACGCAGAATAACCAAAAATTATTGAACCGTCATTAAAAAAATTAAATCTTTAAAATATGCAACTGTTACCCCCAGTCCTTTGCTGACTGTACTCTCTTGATTGGCACACATTTTATAGCTAATGACTCAGCTGTTCAAACTATATTTTTACTGATTTTACCATAAAAAATTAAGATTTTTATAATTATATTCCTCACCTCAGTATTATTCCGCCATTTTCCATAGTAAACTTCACCGAAGTTCCCTTGCCCGAGTTTCCTTATCAGCTGTATTTCTGTCCTGGGTATTTCCCATTGGTCCCTCAACTCAGGTCCTAGGTCCCACATCTGCGGCGCGGGTTTGGGACACGGCCGAGCCAATACGTGGCATAGACCTAAAGCGTTTTCTGAAAACGAATAAGTATCTTTTATTTAGATAAGCGTTTTCTACGGGGATGATAATTAAAACGGCTTAAAAAAATGGTTGTGATAACGTCATAAGAAAACAATGAAAAATTGAGATTTTTTGTTATTCCTAACATTATTTTCCTTTTTATTTTTAAACATGCTTCAAACAACAAATTTTTTATTTAATTTTTGTTGTGCAAATCAACCATAAAATCAATTATGCAAAATATCAACATACCTACTCATGTTTTTTCAGGCAAATCGACGAATTATTGAATTTGTATTTAATAGGTACTTAAGCCTATTTAATTTCCCTCTACTATTTAGGTATAATAATATGACGTAGGCACGTTCATTTAAAAACCACAAATATACGATGTGAAGTCGCTTCAATTTTAAGTAATACAACCTCATTTATTTACTACTGCAACACAATTAGCTGCAACTTCGGGACGGAAAATTAAAAAAAAACAAGAATACTATGAATAATAAATAGGTATGACTTGTTTGAGGCGGGAATCGAACCCGCAACCTTCTGCGTCACAGAGGTCGTCATTATAAAGTTGGACTCAGATTGATAGCCGAAAGAATCGAATTTTTGCCGTCCACGGGAAAAGGTACCTTATAATAATAGAGATAAGGTACCTACTTATATTTCCGATGACGTCATCAGAGTCGACCGCATCGTCAGAGGCAAAATATAAATGGACCTTATCACTTTTACTATAAGGTACCTTTTCCCATGGACGGCAAAAAAAAGTCTGCATCCAACTTAATTAGGTATGATAAAATTGTACTCACTCGTATAAGACATAACCAAAGCAGGTAAACTCGGGAACGTCTGATTGGTAGCTATGTAGAAACCTCCATTATCCAATGGCTTTATCTTATAATGCTTCACGTGGTAGCCTCTGCCTTCCTCCCAATCTTTAACGCTAAGACTGAACCCGTGGGGGTTGTGTTCCGCGGGACGAACGAGGAACGTCCCTCGAGGGTTATTCTCAGCTAGTAGCAATTTGTCCGCTTCCTTTCTTGATACGTGAGGGAAGAACCAGCTGGAAGAATTGTGCCTTTTAGCAGACATTGGTACGTTAATATTTTGGGCGGTGTGGTTTTGTACCGCCACCTTTTTGTTCCGCCACCTTTTTGTTAGTGAGTATTTTTCTATTTAAACAAAGTAAGTACTTAGATATTTTTAAAGAAAAAAAAAGATGAAGCAGTGTTTTTTAGATAGATTTTTATCGCGTATTTGATACTTTCTATTTATATTAATATAATATAATTTGCAGACTGTTCTGCCCGAACAAGTATGTCCGAGTCCGCAAACATCACCTTCTGGCGGTGCCGGCATCTCACACGGTCTCCCATTCTAAGTCTCCTATTCTCCGCAGCATCAACGCGATTAACGCTCTCCTGGATGCAAGTGCTGAAACTGGGCCATTATTCACTAAGCTTCAAGTCGTCGGGCGCGCGTGATTATAACGAGATTGCCATACAAAAACCTCTCCTCCTCCGCCCCTAATCACGCGCGCTCAACGACTTGAACCTAGTGAATAATGGTACTGATCTGTTTGCGGACGAATGGAGATTGATATTGTCAGTGTGTTTGGATTTTTGCGAGAGAAATGTATGAATGATTTGTCCTAATTAGTCAATTGCATTGGTTTTATAATCGTGATAATTGACTTTAAATAAATAAATAAATTAAAAAGCCTTCCGTAATTTTGACTTGTCAGGACGTGGCTTAACGCAGCTTAATTGGTTAAGAGCACTGCTATGAGGAAGGACGCGGGTTCTTATCCCATCAAGAAAAGTAATTTTGAAAAGCATTTTATTTTTTTACATAATTAGTTTTATTTGAGAGAATTACAATTTATAGTACTTAGTTAGATACTTATAGAATTTGTTATGTAGTTTTCAGTTAGACTAAGATGAGATGTTTTATAAGTTCTGGGCAAATCTAATCCATCTAATAGGTAGGTACATGTCCTAGATACTAAAGCGTCCTGAGAATGGATTAAAGTTGCTAACGCTAATCATCTAGATTATAAAAAATGGTGAATAATTCAGTTAGAAGCTAATTAGGTAATTGAAGCAGAATAGAAATATTTAATGGTTATTAAAAAACTATGGCCAATTTAATATAATAAAACAAAATAGACCACAGATCAAATGAAGCTAGACACAAACTTATCTAGCTCATCGTCACGATTCTTTGTTATTTCTTTTAGAAACCACTTTAGGAACATCGCAGTTATTAATTCTACTTTTTGCCACGACTCTGATAAGTTTGCGTCAACGACTGCTGTTCATTTCTTATATTAGATGTCGTCTTATTGCTTCTTTTTTACATGTGATAGGTCAGCGTTTGACTACTGTCACTCTCGCCTGATGGCAGGTGACGATGCGGCCTAGGATGTAGCATGCTTACCTACTGCTGTTAGATCTTTCTTTTTCTCGGTAGGTTTTTAAAACCAAAATAGTTATTAAGTACTAAAGTTATTTCGAAATATTTAGATGGTTACTATGTTTTTTTGTTTTGTGGGTCTCGATATTTTGGCTAGGGTCATGCTCAAGATACTTGCAACTATGCGAAAATATAAAAAAAAAACAAGGGTGTCACGATTTAGATACCTAACTTATGAAAGGTTCCCGGAAGAGATCGCTTAGAGCGATAAGGCCGTTGTGCCATTATGCCAATTGTTTTAGCAGATGTTTAGGTAAGAATTAAGTTACAATATAGTACTTACAATAAAGCTAAACATATTTGACTAAATACACCCATGACTGACAGTACGAGGTTTTGACGAAACGTATATTTTTACGAAATACTCCTTTGGCCAAACTTGCACTTTGACCAACCGCCGCAAACCCAGTATTTATCTATCTTATATCTGTTAAAAATCCCCAATAAAGATTACGTAAGTTGTCATTTTGTCACAAGGGCTTGCTCAAAATACAACGAGAAAGCTAGAAATTCCGACATTGATATCTTCAATGACTCAATGGCTAGTTACAGAAGCAAAGTACTGAAAAGCTTTGGTTAGTCCTAGTCTTCTACTTACTTTAATATAATTTAATTTTGTCCCTAGGTTAAGCCTTAAAATTTTGTTATCTTAACCAGAAACTAGAATCTGTTAAGGCAAAGTTGTGTATACCAATACAACACACTTTATTTTTATTTCGGTAATGTTTTTCTTTATTCTTAGTATTAGTGTGTGTTACTGTTGGTGTACCTAATAAATAAATAAATAAATAAGTACTATAGGAAACAGAACTCACTCTTCACACTCAACAGAGCTCTCTTCAGCTACAAAATTAACAGGAACCAATCCCTCCCTTCGCGTCGTCAAATGCAAGACCCTCCACCAATCAGGTTCCGCATCGTTCAGCACCTCCATGCGGTCACCCTTCCTGAACGAAATGTCCGAGTCTGCACGTGCTGTGTACGGGCATAGTGCTTTCACTACTCGACGGCCGCCGTTTGTTATGCCTGAAATTGATATAGGGGATGTCATTGTCAAGAGGATTACATATTAATGGGACGACCCAGTTGGCACAATGCCGGACTGCCAAACACAGGGTTGCGGGTTCGATTCCCGCCTCAGACAAGTATTTATGCTTAGATATTTGTCCTTGGTCTGGTTGTATAATAAGTATACAGGGTTATTGGAAATTAATTGACACGGCGTTAAGGGCTTCTTCTGTGCACCTTAACAAACAACTTTTGTTCTACGACTTTTGTCGAAACTTAATACATATCTCAAAAAAAATATTTAAGTGTTTCTCGTACTGTCTGGTAATTTTCTATGTCTATGCGGCAAGTGCGCGCGCGCGATCGGCACGGGGCGCACTGCGTGCGACCCGATCGGGTTGTACCATACCTACTATGATTGATTCTGTGACGTAGACGTAGAGTTGAGTATTATTTAAACTGTTGGATTTAATTTTTTATTTTTGTATGGAATATTTTTATAATGAATTTCCAAAAGTCGTAGAACAAAAGTTGATCGTTAAGGTGCACAGAAGAAGCCCTTAACGCCGTGTCAATTAATTTCCAATAACCCTGTATATTTACAAAAGAAAAGTATATAAGTAAGTAGTATATCCGTTGTCTAGCACCCATAACAGAAGTCTAGTTACTTAGCTTGGGGCTAAATGGCGATGTGTGGAATGTCCTGCAATATTTATTATTATTATTGGGGTTCATTAGTAGTGTGGCAAAAATGTGTTTTCGTAAGCCCCTCCGTGCTTCGGAAGGCACGTTAGGCCGTTGGTCCCGGTTGCTACCTCTAGTAGCAGTCGTTAGGTCAAGTTAGAGGCCTTAAAAGGCGATCTGAAAACTAAAAATAGTAGAGCCACACCACTATATGAGAAGAAGAAGAATTGGGGTTCCGTACCTCAAAATGTAAAAAAACAAAAATTACCTACTCTTAATAACGAATTGTTCTAGAAATAAACGAATGTCGCACCCGAACGCAGACATACCGAATGAATACCATAAATTCCCATATTTGGTTCTTAAAGGTTTTCTAGTATAAACTATAGGTAGGGTATATATAGATGATACATACATATTCGATTAATTTTTTTTTTTCTCAGTTATGGCTTCGCACGGTTTGTGCATATAGCCAGTATCAAGTAATATATTTTTGCATCAAGTTATGGCCCGATTTATAGAAATCGGGCTCAAAGTGTTTCAAGATGGTCAAGTCGTCAAGTCACAGTTTGTCAAGTCAGGGGTCATAGTAAAGCGGTGGCTACTTTACTATAACCTTGTAGGAGATTTTGGAGGCAACGAGCAAAGTCCATGTTTGGCACTGATTTTTACTTTCACTACACTTGTGCACTTTCACGGAACTAAATTAGATAACTTTCCACCAGAATTATACAATTTAACTCGGTTTACAACTAAGTTTCGTGTAGATAAAACTGCAGCACGACATGTTGTTGGCTCGTTCCCGCCAAAAACTGTTCGATTAATTATTTATTACTAATTCCTCTAGACTATTTTTTTTTTATTTGCTCTCAAGTAAGAAAGAAAAAGCATTTATTGAGTACAAACACACGAATGAAGAAATGAACATGACAATGAAAATTAATTACATAAAAAATAAAAGAAGTGAGAAAAAAACAACATAAATGAGAAGTCGTGTGCTGACCCAAATGGGTCGACCTTAGGTAAAAACAGATTTAAAGTAAGTAAGTACAGTCGGCTGCATAATTGCAGCCTTCAGTAGAGTTCGGAAATTACTATTATTGGAATGTTTGCATTCTAATAATTTTTGTTTGATTATTGATGAGTTAGAAGACTTAACTTCACCTAAAGCAGGTGTCTAGAATCTTGCTTGTGTTGAAAACATTCTTATAACAGCCGTTTTGGAGCTCTACGGTGGGTCTGCAATTATGCAGCCGACCGTACATACTTTTTGTCCTCTATTATTATTAAAAGTATTTTTTTTTAAGTATAGATTTTTATAGTGCCATTAAAAGTATAGATACACAAAATAGGCTTGCATTTGACGTCATCTCAACAAGAGCGATGATGAGGTCGAGGATGTAGCATGCTAGCATAGAAAGAGAACGGCATCGGCATGCCTGGACATCATGGAACGCGACGAATCACTTGACACCATAAAGATTCATGTACAGTATGCGTCATAAGTGCACTAGCAGTCCGCTACAATGATACCGTATTGGACTTACGACCTTCTTCTAATTGACTTACACACAAACATAAATAGGTTCTTGAATTATTACTCAGTACTCAGAGTGATTATTATTTTCAACATGTCTTTAGTTGGCCGAGTGGTATAAGCCGCCACTCGCTACACCAACCTACCGACGACGTGGGTTCGATCTATAGGTTACGTAGTTATACACTGCATGGAATGTTTAAAATAGTGCTGCCCTTAGACAAGATTGCTTTTTGTTAGCGATATCGCCAATCGGCAAGTTTTTTTTATGGAATTGACATATGCCAACTAAAAGTCACGTGGTCTTGAGTTAGAGAATTTTTTTTAAGACAAGTTTCATCTATTGCCAATTTCATGCCGGCGCCTCACATGGGCTATGTTGGCTCCAAGTTATACTGTTGGATCCAACACACCAATGTGAGGATCGATCTTGAAACGTTATTGGATAAAAACAGAACATTGCGTCCTGCAATTATTGGCCATTCTATTCGTAGCCAACGTTGGAACCAAGTCATAAGCCCATGTGAGGCGCCGGCATCATACCATGTTTTATGTCAATTCCATACAATTAGATGTTGATTGGCGATATATCGCTAATAGATACCAAGGGGGCAGGATTGTAAACGCTGGTAGGTAGTGGACTTTTAAACGTGTATTGTACTTACATTTCCCCGGATTCCTAGCTCTAACGATGTCAGCGGCTGCGGGTCTCGTAGGGATCCTTGTGTTGGGCTCGCCCGTGTACCGCGTCTCGAGGGACGTCGGACACGTGGTGAACCCAGCCTCATTCTTGTAGGCTGGGTAAACTGGAAATTGAAAAATTAATGTTTAAAATAAGCAGTGAGATTAAGGTACCTCCTAGCTAGCATGGCTGTTCGTGATATGATATGATAAAAGATAACGTATTATATCCACACCTAAAGATTTATCGATTTCGCGAGTATGACCAATGGAGCGATATGATATGTTAAAATATTATCACGCAATATGAGATGATAAATACGTCACATCCACTTGATATGAATTTCAATGCTGCCAATTTAATAACGTTAACCACTCATTCTTTTTTTTTTTTTTTTGCAAATTTTAATGCAATCTGTGGCTGAATTTGACAATTTTGACACATCTTTGTTGATACAACAATCAAACAAGTTTTTCGATGTTTTTCGTGTCTACGGTTTTGAGTGATTGTGAATTAAGTAAATAAATAATGTCGGGGAAAACAAGGTAAGTTTCTTTAAATTACCGCGCCATTTAGTGCTTTGAGTTGAAAGTTTTGCATTTAAACATGAGTTCCTTATGTATGTACACAATAATTGTTTGTATCTCATTAAAATGTTACCTTTTAGAACTCGCAGTACAGCGCAGCAGCTGAGGCTGCTTACTGAATTTATGGCAACCCATCCCCAATTGGCGCATGGGGAGTTTAGTGGACCGCAAGGCCGTCTTCATGAGACAAGACAGTGGGAAGAACTCAAAAATATTTTGAACGAGCATGGCCCTAACAAGTCCATTGACCAGTGGAAAGTGGTAAGAAATAGAAGGTGTTTGAATGATCAGAATCAGAATGTAATAAGTAAGTATTATAAGTAAGACACTAGGGATTCCATTTATTCATTTTATTTTGCAGACATGGCGAGATTTGCGACGCAAAGCGCGTACTGACGGGAGTGCCGCTAACAGAGCTGCAATCGCCACTGGAAATGCGACAGTGGTGCCTGTTCTAACAGAGCAAACTGTAAAAATTTTAGGGATAATGGGCACCGAAGGAGCCTTTGGTATACCGGGTGGTGAAGAGTCCGGTGTAAGTATTGCTTTGTATAGTATAGTATATGTATGTTATAGGTAAGTACATCAACACAGTATTAAGTCATAATTGCTTTTTTTATTATAGATTGGTTCCGCTACACCTGCCATTGGTTCTTCAACCAATGCCATTGGCAACCTGCCAATGGTGCAAGAAACACTAACTGAAGAAGTTATTTATAACTCATTCTCATTTAATGAGACACTCGAAGCGGTAAGTCACTAAAGGAGTCATTCAACAAATTATTTTTATTACCACACATTTTATTACTGATAGTAAATATGTGTGTGTGCTTCAAATTAACCAGTGTATAAAAACAGTTTGTTATACTTACTCTTCAAGTAAGTATTCAAATTAATTACTCTTAAACTCTGTTGCAACCTTTAAAGAAATAAGTTATTCTATTCTTAAATAATTATTTAATGTTTTAAGGCTGGTTCGTCAAATGAATACTATGGAGAAAGTTTTAAAAGTAAATAATATACTTAGTGTTGTTAGAAGTTAGAAACCAGTCTGCCTCTTAGTGTAGGTTATTTAGTGACTTTATAACTAAACCTTTTGATTTATTACAGACCATACAAAACTCCAGCCAGTCAGCCAGCAGCCAGCAACAGCAAACTCAAAGAGTGCAGGTTAGTGTGCTTTTTCAGTTCTTCTCACAATAAAATAAGATGGTAATAATAATTATCATTAAAACTCTTTGACACATTTGAACTATCAATACATTAAAATTATAGAACTAGATAATTTTAGTTTATTATTGTCTTATTTATTTATTTGGGTTTTTAATTTCAAACGCTATTAGCGAACAGTCTTAAATAACTGAGTTCTTTAGTTATATGAAAGGTACAGAACACTTGCTGTGGGTATTTAATGAGTTAAGTACTGTATTAAAGCATTTTCTTGTTTTTTTTCAGGTTGCACAAAACCCTGCAAATCAGCAGCGTGGTCGTCGGCAAGAGCCTAAGGCAACATCTTGCCAATTCCTAGAAGCTGAGCTTGAAAATAACACAATTTTGAGGGTAACGTGCTTCTATACTAGTTTATGAATTTTAATCTACCAATCAATTTTGAGAGAATAATATTATACACTTTTACAACTGAGAAAAATATTGCAAGTTAACTTTAACTTACTTATGCTTAACTTACTTTAACTTACCTACTTATACTTTAATTTGTTACAGGATATTGCTAATCAGTTGGCAATAGCTAACAACCAACATAGAGCAAGATCACGATTATTATACAAAGAAAAGTAAGTAACTGAAGCACTTTTATTTATGTTATAAGGACTTGGGGTTATGAACTAAAAGTATTGCATGAATATCTGTTTTGAAAAATTTATAAACAAATTACAAAAAATGATTATTTATCAAGTTTTGGCGTTTTTGCTGCGCTACACGCAAAAGGGGTACGTTGATGTGAGCGTCAGCTGGGTTGCCCAAGACTTCTTCAGTCTCTACCTCGGATTCAGTGGGTGGAATTCTGAAAATATAATAGGCTCTCCATAACAAGATAAATCAATGAACTGACTGACTGACTGTATTGATAAATAATATTTACCTAAAGTGCTTCATTATATTATATAATGTGCAACAAGCATAGATGATCGATGATGCCTTTTCAGGGCTATAATGTAGGCGTCTGTCTAGCCCCAAACACCTGAAAGTCCCTTTTAGGTAACCATTTGTCCGTTCAATCACGTTTCGTGTGGAGCAATGCCACGTAGTATAACGTTCCTCGCGCGAACCAACCTCCGTGTTTGTAATTGGAGTCATTAGCCATGGCTCTAGAGCATATCCTGAGTCTCCTGCACAAAAAAAAATTTGACTCGTACACTACATTTCTAATGTTATTCTTTGTTACAGGTTGTGGCGGCTGCGAAAGGACCTATTTAAGTAATTTAATATTTTTAAAATTAGAGTTAACTTGAAGGGGGTCGTAGACCTCCAGTTTTTTTTTTAATTTAGTAAGCCTGCAGCATTTCATGCAAGACTGATTTATATTACTTATTTAGGTAATATTTTTTAAAATTATCTCTAAACAATATATCACCGTCCCTTGATTGTTGATTTATGTCAGTAGGTACCTAAGAAGTCTTATTATTATTGTTTCTATTAGAAAATTTAAATGATTATTTATCAACATAATTATATTATATTAGTGTTTAGTAAATACCATTGTCTTCGACTACATTAGAGTTAACTTGAAGGGGGTCGTAGACCTCTGTTTTTTTTTAATTTAGTAAGCCTGCAGCATTACATGCAAGACTGATTTATATTAATACTTAGCTAATTAATATTACTTATTATTGTTAAATTGTTGATTTATCTAGTTTAAGTGTGACCTACGACTGAGCGAAGTGACCTAAAACTGATTGTTTTTTTATAATTAAGAAATATATGAATAATAACATGTTTTATATCCCTTTTAATCAATTAAAATTTTTCCACCTTTCAAATTGAGTCAAGACTTGGGTCGGCTCTCCTAATCACCACCAACCAAGTAATTAGGAGAGACAACCCCACCTAAAGTGGAAAAAGGAATAGAGAAAGAAGAGATATTGCCCTGAACTTGTATTACTTACCAAGCAAAAAGTACTGCCCGGTTTGCTCATTGTAGAGTCTCTGCAGTTCTCGTTTGATGACCGAGTTATTAAAAATATATTGATCGTGACAACTGCCGGGGTAATTAGCGTTCACATTTAATATTATTCCGTCAACATCACAAACCTGAAATTTTTTAGAGTAGGTAGTAAGGGTACTTAGGTATAAGGTAACAACAAGCTTGCTTACGTACTAATTGTACATTTATTGTCATATCTCCATGACGATTCCTATACTGAGAGTTTGTTAGGCCACTCGGGGGAAATATTTTGACATGAGTGCAATCGATGGCCCCTAAAATATGTGGCACCCTACTTTTTGACAAAAAGTTCTGAGCCACCTGATGCCTTTCACTGGGACTACTCGGAAACTTTACCCATATTCGTTTTAGTCTGGAAAAATAAAAAAGTGAGAAATTTGTAAAAAAAAAAGTAGGTAAGTACCTACTTAGGTAAAATATTGACATACTTAGTGATTAGCATCATTATGTAGGTACCTACTAACTAAGGTAAATTGCCTATAAATAGGATTAACTAATTTATATGGAGCAAGATAATCTGCGAGCAGCAAAAATTTAAATAAGTTAAATCCATAATGCTGCTAAAACCTAGTCAGCAGCATGGACCTATATAAAAGTCTTTTATAGGTTCATGGTCATGAGAATAGGCGGGTAAGTTTCTATTTATTTACCTTGCATTTACAGCAGTCACAAATTGATCTAAATATTTACTGACAGTAGTCTGTCCTATGCATTGGCTTGCTTCATTTGCATTTGCTCTTTGATAATGCCCATCCAGCAGCATTTTTAATGATGAGATAACCTGAAATATGGTAACATTACTTAGTAATTATTTTCCACGTAGGTACGTACTTATTCCTTTCTTTTTATTTAACCTACCTTTAATGAAGCAGGGTATCCATTAGGAGTTTTAGGAGCTAAATCTCCCCCTAACTCCGTACAAAGGTACTGGATCATCTCCATCGACACTTTATAATTTCTCAAAAATTCATTATTTGGTAGGAGGAAAGCATCCCGAATTTCCCTAATTAAAACTCTCTCCTCCTTTCTGACCTCTTTCTCTTCCGCTGCAAGTATGCTGAGGTGTACGTGCGATCTAGCCATTGTTTAGATTTACTGGATATAATGCACACTGCGAAGCTTTAATTAAGTAATTATTTATAAAAAAACGAATGGAATAGAATCTTTTTAGTTTAGTTATACCTACACGTAGGTAGGTACATTTTCTGTTATTTATTATGAACATTTACACAAAAATCATTATAATATTTCTTACATTCTTCTAATAATGGATTTAAGTTAATATTTGTTACGCTAAATAATCTTGATAAATTTATCACCCACTCCAAACGTTGTCGATAAAATAACGCGCCATAATGTCAAAAATCGATACTTTTCACGTTTTTTATCGACAATTAGTCGGTCATGCTCGACCTTTCGATAAATAAGAGACTGTCATGCTCGCTCTTTTGTCTATCTTATCATACCGTAACACGTGACGTCACACACACGGGCCATGCTCGCCGTTTCGATAAAAATTCAACATGGCGGCTTTATATAGCATATTTTGACAGTTTTTGTCGATAAATCGCTATATCGTGCTGGTCATGCTAGCTAGGGTTGATATATCACTGGTCATATAAGTGAGATATTACTAAGACTTCACAGTATTACTAAGACTTCACTGTCTGTCCGTTCGTCCGTCCGTTCTGTCTGTCACCAAGCTGTATCTCAGATTCGTGACAGCTAAACAATTGAAATTTTCTCAGATGATGTACTTATTTCTGTTGCCGCTTTAACAACAAATACCTACTAAAACCAGAAAAAAAAATTATGTGGGGTTCCCATACAATATGGTATGGAACCCTTCATGAGCGAGTCCGACTCGCACTTGGCCGGTTTTTTTATATAAACCTAGGTTTGCTGTAGGTACACACGTACTGGTCATTTTTTTCTAGCAACTAATTACTTACTAAACAAAATATATCCAGTAATTTCATAAGTAAGTTCTGAAAATCAGCGCGCTACACTATAGGTAACTATAGATAGTAAGCTAACAAAACGCTTCTAGAAAACACCTTAAACCATTTTACCGTTACACAAAAAACATTGCGGTCAAACGAAACGGACAATTAATTCACACATTTTCTAAAACTTAGCAACCATATTTGTTTCGTATAGCCATTGATGGGCAATTAATATTGTTTTCCGAACAATGGCTGTGACCTTAAAACTTTGTTACGATCAGTAGGTAAGCTAACCTAACCGTTCGAGTAGGTCATAATAAATGAACGTAAATTACGCTAATGGTTAACTTTGGCGTGCGAAAAAATCGTAAGCCATTGTTGCTTATATCCATGAAATAATGATCGTGTAAAAACGACGTGCAAAAACATTATTAACTAATGTTTTTCATAGTTTCGAGTCTGTTATTTCTGATCCGGCTTTTTCGTTTTAAAAATAAAATAATTGACGTAAATTATGTAGTGAATACACAGGGTTATTGGTAGTTATACTAGCATGCCGTTGAGGGCTACTTCTGGGCACCTTAACAAACAACTTTCGTTCTACGACTTTTAGAAATTCGAAAAAAATATGAAAATTTTGAAGTTATGTAAATTTGAAAAACAGCTGATTTTGTAAAAATAAGGTCATTCAGACTAAGAATAGTAGATAAAACTTAAAAAATAAGTAAAATTTTATGGGTGATGACCTCTCCGTGTATGGAACAGCTGATTTTCGGGTAAATTTAACCTCAAAATTTAAAAAAAAAATCGAATTTCCAAAAGCCGTAAAACAAAAATTGTTGGTTTAGGTGCACAGAAGTAGGCCTCAACGGCTTGCTACTATAATTACTAATAATTCTGTATATTTTTACTAAAAATAAGTATTATTTCAAAACTTTCATTATTAAGCAATTAAAACACCGCACCTAAATCTCCAATAGTGGATTATGTTAGTGTAAAACGCAACGGTTTATAGCTGTAGGTACTTACTTCCTTACTCCTGTAATGAGAATAATCCTGCTTTTAACTCTAAAGAGGCTTAGCTAAGAGAACCCGGACTCGACGTATGTTTTACGTTGCCTAGAAAGGTTTACATGGTTTCAATTTGTGGTTTTACGAGTAGGTATATCCTTGTTGCGTCCTATATAATCCGGAATATCGGGATCGAACCTAATCCGCGTCCGTCTCAGATATGCATGCCATATTACATCGAAAATAAATAAGTATCAAAGACTAGCAGCGCTTCGCGGGTTTTGGGAGATTCCCACGTATTTCCTTTATAAAGTAGCTTATATTACTCCCAATGAATCAATGTATCCTCATACCAAGGTTCATCAAAATCGGTCCAGCAGTTTCGGAGCCTATTCGTTACAAACATAAAAACAAACAAAAAATGTCATTATGTAATATTATACTAATTAAATATAACTTATTTAGAATAATTTTCAAGTTTACTGTGTCTTATTACTTGTAAAATTATGTTCTAGATGCGGTAACTATAAAAAAAACCTTACATTTTCACTGGATATTTTTTGCGAAAAACTAAAATCGGTGTGGTTCTTTGACAGAATTTGACGTTTGGTACCGTTTTAATACAGTAAGGAGACAGTAATCCTAGGACAGAGTTGTGTGGAGAAACCCCTTAAGGTTCCGCTGGTCGATCGTGTTTTCCATACCAATGAATTTAGAGTGTTATCCATTTATTCTTTATGGAATTTGAAAAAACAAAAGTTAAATCTACATAACAAGTCTATATCTAGCCCATGTAGGCGACGAAATAGACAAATTATATTTAATTTAATATAATTTAATATAAATAAATATAATTTTGTTCAGGCGCTTAACGCCTTCATACATAATATTTTGTTTATATTAGTTTTAAATAAATTGTAATTTTATAGGGTTCTATATAATCATTTATTAAGTCAGTAAGTAGTTATATTTTCTGTCAGTTTATTCATTTCTCAATGTTATTAACTTTAATGTGTAAACTTATTATTTTCTTCAGTTAGTTAACTACAAGCATGTTGCTATGAGATTTTTGTCAGGACCCTATTATTTTAAGTTAGTAGTTGTCAGATAGGTCACTCTTTTCCTACCTTTCGTGTAACGAGCTTCTCGTTCATTGTATTAAATTTATTAATCAAGATACTGACTTTAATTTGGCCCCACTGTGTAAGTAATACACATGATGGTGGCCCATGAGGGGAACTAAAGGACCAAATTACCAAAAACTAGAAGAAAATCAAACAAAATCGAAGAAATAAGGAGCGACATGCACGTGTCCGGTCAAAGGGCTATGTGACGCGGCACAAAGAAGGATCCATACCAAGGGTTTGAAGAAGCAAAGTTGCAGCCAAATCAGCTTATTCTGTATAATCTACTGGTAAAGTGAAGACAGTGGTGCACCCAAAGCATCACGCCACGCAGCGGATCCCTCCAAAAGATAAGTGCCCTTCCTAAAACTTGCAATAATCCCTTTGATTCTTCCTTATTTCCCCAAAAATCATTTCCAAATATTAAGAACGGTAGTACATTTGTGCAATTAAGTTATTTTTGTCCCGTTTAACCAAAAATATTCGTAATTTTTCACAAAATTTCATCATATTTTTATTTTTTTTCATCTACCTTCATTTTTTACATACAATTTCTGATAATCAAAATTCTTTAGAAATATAATCTCTAAATAAACCAAATCTTAAAGTAGCGTACACGCTAATATTTCCATTTATTTCATTATTTATTTTTATTTTTTCGCCTGTTTAGACCGATAACTAGATATGTATTTTACGTAATAAAATAGTTCACAAGCCCCCGCCTATCTCAGGTACTTGTCATCACTCGTTTCGTACTAGGTATTAAATAGTTTCGCCGAATAATTCCAGAAATTCGCCGCCCTCGTACCGTGTGAGCTGGAGCATTGACGAGCTGCCGCGGTCAGCTGCTGGGTGGCTGATAGTACCGGTTTCCTGAGCGGCAGGTGTCAGCGAAACGAGGAGCGTGAGCTAAATCATTCATTATTTACGTTGTTATCGTACAAAATTTCCAAACTTTTTTCTTATATACCCATTTATTGACGTATTTAACTCACAATGACAAACGAAGCGTCGAATAAGACTCAATTAAAAGAGTTGATAACAAAACGGTCATCTGCCAAGGGTCGAATTACAAAATTTAAAAATTACTTAAATGGTATTAAAAGTAAACCAGAGTTAAGTACTATACAGTTGACTGAATTAAATATTAAACTCGCGAAGTTTGAGGCATTGTCGGTTAAGGTCGATGACCTGCAAAATGACATCGAGGTCCTCAATGCGGAGAATATTTCCGCTGAAATAGATGAGCGTGATAGTATCGAACATGAGATTATTATTAACATAGCTACCGCCAAAACGTTAATAGATAAATTCACTAAGAAGGCTGATTGCGAGCGTAGGCATTCTGCTGTTCTTGATGATGCTTGCTGTGCAGATCATGCAGAGGTTGGCTTAAAACTTCCTCAGATTCAGATAGCTAAATTCGACGGTGCGTATTTTCGATGGTTAGAGTTTCGAGATACATTTGAAAATTTAATTCATAAAAACTCACGCATGTCAAATATTCATAAGTTCCACTATTTAATTTCATACTTGGAGGGCGATGCAGCGAGAATTATTTCAAATCTTGAAGTCTCGTCTGCAAATTACCCTGACGCGTGGAAGTTAATTTGTAGTCGCTATAATAATAAAAGAATCCTTATTAATCAACATCTAAATTCATTGTTCAATATCAAACAGCTGCAACGTGAATCTGAACGTTCATTACGATTCTTGGTGGACCATGTAACCAAGAATTTACGTGCTTTGGCTAGCTTAGGCCAACCGACAGACCAATGGGACGCACTTATTATATTTATGTTGTCCTCTAAACTCGATAATGTCACTTTAACAAAATGGGAAGAACACCGCAATGATTTGGACGGTGATACTCCTTCTTTAGAGCAATTTTATAAATTTGTTATAGATCGAGCAGACGTATTAGAGTCCTTAAGTAGAAACAAACATGACAGTAGTGCACCTAAGCCTCAAGCATCTAACAATATGCGCAATAATTATGTTTCTAACAATCACACAAAACCAGTGCAGACTACTTATACTAAGTCATTTGCAAGTTCTAATGTAAAATCAAATAAATCATTCAAATCAGTTACCTATTCATGTATAATTTGTAATGAAAACCATAAAATTTATGACTGTCCTATTTTTAAAGCTAAGTCATATGACGAAAGGGTACAGGAAGTAACTAAATACAAACTGTGCATCAATTGTCTCAGGCAGGGACACCCCGTAGGTGAGTGTAGAATGGGTCCTTGTCGCCAGTGTAATCAAAAGCACAACAGCATGTTACATCGCCCAACTCCTACCGAAAACCACCACGTAATGATTGACGAATCGTGTGAAGCATTTGTTAATTTTTCTAAGCAAAATCATAATCAAACACTTTTATCTACAGCCATGATTGTTGTCGTGAATCCAAAGACTCAGCAAAAGGTCCAGGTTCGCGCGCTTTTAGATTGCGGAAGCCAATCATCTTTTATTTCAAATTCATTAAAAAATAAAATTTCATTAAAATCATATCCTATTGATTCACTAAAGGTCGTAGGTATTGGTAATAATGTCTCCACAAACGTAGTTGAGAGTTGCATTATAAATATACAATCTCTAAATAGCAAGTTTAATGTACAAAACTCTTTTCTTGTTCTAAATGAATTAACAGGGTGCCTACCAAAGCATCCTATTAACATAAATGCACTAAAAATACCTAAAGATATCACATTGGCTGACCCAACTTACTACAAACCAGAGCCTATAGATGTGTTAATTGGTGCTGATTTATTTTGGGATATCCTGGGAAACGAACAACGTTCCTTGGGTCCCGATTCTCCTAAATTAAGGAATACTCAGTTTGGCTGGATAATATCCGGCCCGATAAATACAAAAGTGCCAAACAAAATGACACTATGTAATCATGCATTAATTTCTAAAGCACCAACAGATATCGATAATTTACTTCTTAAATTTTGGGAACTTGAAGAAATTCCTATCAATAAAAATGTAATGAGTGATAAAGATAAGTTCTGCGAAAGACACTTTGTCAGTCACACTAGTAGGGATGAAACTGGTAGATTTTGTGTTGAGCTTCCGTTGCTAGATTCTCCCGATTGCCTGGGTGACACTTATAAATTAGCGAAGAGACGATTTCTTTGTTTAGAAAGGAGGTTCAGAAAAAACCCTCTGCTTAAATCAGAATATGTTAAGTTCATCGATGAGTATGCAAAATTAGGTCATCTCTCTTTATGTTCAGAGGATTCAGACTCTGCATATCATTTATGTCATCATGCTGTGTTGAAACAAGAAAGTGAGTCTACTAAGCTGAGAGTGGTGTTTGATGGTTCAGCTGCGTCTACCTCTGGTTACGCGTTAAATGATATTTTGATGGTGGGTCCCAGCATCCAGGATTCTCTCTTTGCAATTTTATTACGTGCTAGGCAGTACAAGTATTTAATTACAGGCGATATTGATAAATTTTACCGGCAAGTGACAGTGTCTGAAAGGCACCGTTATCTGCAACGTATTTTGTGGAGAGAGAATGAATCACAACCTATACAAGTGTATCAGCTAAATACTGTGACGTATGGTACAGCCAGTGCTAGCTTTTTGAGTACACGTTGCTTATGGCAATTAGGGGAAGAACAAACGGATGACGTCATCAAAACAATAATACAAAGGGATTTCTACGTCGATGACGTCATTACCGGGTCAAATTCCGAGTCAGAATTACTCTACATTCAAAGCTCTCTAGCTAAAGCGTTAAAAGCAAGGTGTTTCAACTTAAGAAAATACAAAAGTAATAATCCTTCAATATTTGAAAATTTAGATATTAACAAAGATGACAACTTCACTATAAGTGAATCATCAAGCACCCTCGGGCTTGGATGGACTCCTTCCTCTGATACATTACACTTTCCTAACAAAGCATTTATTCATGATAATGACTCACCTATTACAAAACGCAGCATAATGTCTAATTCATTTAAAATTTTCGACCCACTAGGTCTCCTAAGTCCTGTTATAATCAAACCAAAAATTATTCTACAAAAGCTCTGGCAATTGAAGTTCGACTGGGATCAACCAGTCACTCAAGAAATAAAAGATGAATGGCTAAAGTTCGGTAATAATATTAATTGTTTATCAAATTTAAAAATTCCAAGATTAGTTTTATGTGATTTACCAAAAACAATTGAAATGCATACGTTTAGCGACGCCTCACAGAGTGCATACGGTGCATGTATATATATTAAGTCAATTAACAGTATCGGCGAAAGTACCGTTAGATTATTATGCGCTAAATCAAAGGTAGCTCCTTTGAAAAACACCACGATTCCACGACTTGAATTATGTGCCGCTCTGCTTGCCGCTAGACTTTGTGATTCTGTCTTAAAAGGTCTTAGGTACAAACCAGACAAAATCATTCATTGGTGTGACTCAAGTATAGTAATAAGTTGGATAAATGGTGATCTAACTAAATTAAAGGTATTCGTAGCAAATCGTATAAATGAAATAATTGAGCTCACTAAAGCGTCATCGTGGCGATATGTACCTACCGCATCCAACCCAGCTGATTTAATATCGCGCGGAGTTGACGCTAAGCAGTTAATGTCAATGACGTTGTGGTGGTCGGGTCCTGATTTTTTGTCTAAAAATGAATGTGACTGGCCGGTTTTAAAAATAAATAATTTTACTGATTTACCAGAGATAAAGGTGCATACAGTATGTATATATCAATCAGTAATTAATTTCGATAAATACTCCTCGTTAACTATTTTACAAAGGTCATTCGCATATATACAAAGATTCATATTCAATCTAAAGAATTCTAAAAATAGACGTGTAGGTATATTATCAGCTGACGAATTACGTAACTCGTTCCATGCATTGTGTGCAATGGCTCAACGTGAGTCATTCACTATAGAATACGACTTATTAATGAAAGGTAAACAACTTAGCAGCAAAAATAAGATATTATCGCTTTCACCTTTTATAGATAAAGATCATTTAATACGGGTCGGTGGGCGATTAGATGCATCTAATTGCGCCTACGAGAAAAAGCATCCTATTTTGTTACATTCTAATCATAAATTAACAAAGTTATATTTCGAAAGGGAACACATAATTAATCTGCACGCAGGGCCACAGTTACTATTAGCTACCGTTAGAGAAGTTGTTTGGCCAGTTAATGGTAGGTACCTAGCTAGACGTACTGTCAATAAATGCGTGCGATGTAGGCGTTTACGTGGTGAAACGATTTATCCTAAAATGGGTAATTTACCTTCACAAAGAATAAATCCAGATTTTCCTTTTGTGTCTGTCGGTCTGGACTTCGCTGGACCATTTTTAATATTAAATAAGAAAGGTCGCGGTAGCCGCATTATGAAATGTTATTTGTGTCTTTTCATTTGTTTGCGTTACAAGTGCATTCACTTAGAAGCTGTAAGTGATTTAAGCAAGGATGCATTCATTATGACACTTAGGCGATTTATAGCGCGTCGCGGCAAACCATTTGAAATATTTAGCGACAACGGTCGTAATTTTGTAGCTGCTGCAAAAGATATAGGTAATTTTATTAAACAAAATGAGGAGAATCTATGTCATTTTGCTAGTCAACAGGGAATAAACTTTAAATTCATACCTGCTTACGCTCCTCATTTCGGCGGCATTTGGGAAGCCGGAGTAAAATCAGCCAAATATCATCTTAAACGAGTCATGGGCAATACTCACTTAACGTTTGAAGAGATTCTAACTTTATTTGCGCAAGTGGAGGCCATACTTAATAGTCGCCCCTTGTGCCCTCTATCTTCCCATCCTGATGATCTCTTTTCCCTCTCTCCAGGGCACTTTCTTATCGGGAGGCCGCTCGCTGCATTACCATCGACGATGCAAGAAGATGAAAAAACTAGCCATCCAAGGAACCGCTATGCACAAATCGAAACAATAAGGCTACACTTCTGGAGGCGCTGGCAAAAAGAGTACCTAGCCGAGTTACAGCAGAGAACGAAATGGCGTAGCAATACCTCTCGGCTCACGGTTGGAGACTTGGTGCTAATAGCAGATGATCTCACGCCTCCTCTGCAATGGCGCATGGGGCGCGTTTTGCGGCTGTTTCCTGGGCCTGATGGCGTATCAAGAGTTGCAGATGTCAAGACTACTAGGGGTTGTATACGTCGGCCCTTGGTTCGACTCTGTCCACTACCTACAGCTGAAGAATTGAAGAGTTGAAAGTCCCTTTCAACGGCCGGGAATATGTTCAGGCGCTTAACGCCTTCATACATAATATTTTGTTTATATTAGTTTTAAATAAATTGTAATTTTATAGGGTTCTATATAATCATTTATTAAGTCAGTAAGTAGTTATATTTTCTGTCAGTTTATTCATTTCTCAATGTTATTAACTTTAATGTGTAAACTTATTATTTTCTTCAGTTAGTTAACTACAAGCATGTTGCTATGAGATTTTTGTCAGGACCGTATTATTTTAAGTTAGTAGTTGTCAGATAGGTCACTCTTTTCCTACCTTTCGTGTAACGAGCTTCTCGTTCATTGTATTAAATTTATTAATCAAGATACTGACTTTAATTTGGCCCCACTGTGTAAGTAATACACAAATTTGTCTAATATTTAATTTAATATAATTTAATATAAATAAATATAATTTGTCTATTTCGTCGCCTACATGGGCTAGATATAGACTTGTTATATAGGTTTAACTTTTGTTTTTTTCAAATTCCATAAAGAATAAATGGATAACACTCTAAATTCATTTGTATGGAAACACGATCGACTAGCGGAACCTTTACGCAGCTTTTAAAGCTTTGACATCTTCAGTATACACCTCCATCTAAGTTAGGTAACTTACTTCGAATTCAATTTTTAAAAGGTAAACTTATTCCCTAATCCTCCTTACAATTCAAAGGTAGACTTTCTACAAGAACAATGTTCATAAAATTAATGAAGAGGGTGAGGGAATTGCTCGTTTAAATATTTAGGACGTTTCGTGAACCCATTCAGGTTACTACAAACGACTTTCTGAAGCTATAAACAATGTTTTTTTACGATACGATAATTTAAGTACTAAATGCATCTTGTCTTCTTATACATTTATTATTAGGTAAAACATAGACATATAAATATACTAGGTGCGCTCCCCGGTTTCACCTGCAAACTTGTACTTGTCTACGGGCTGTTTTCCGCGATTAGACTCTTTTTAATTGGGTTCTTTTTGCGTGAAGATGGAGTAGGCTTGTCCAGCCCCTACTACCGTCTCAGCTTAGTCGACCATGTCCAGAGGAGAGAACTTGTCAATACTTCTGCAGCCAACTAAGCCGCGGGTTTTATCACGATGTTTTCCTTCACCGTAAGAGCAATGTCAATTAGCGCACATACATTCTTTTTAAGAAAAATACATTGGTGCACGGCCGGCTGGGATTCGAACCCACGACCTTCAGAATGAAAGTCGGGGTATCTACCACTAAGTCAACACCTTCACCAGCAAAAGTGACTTATGAAAGTGATGTCTTTCTCCATCCCCCTACCACTATGCGGATTTTCATCAAAATTGGTCCAATCGTTTGGCCAAGAGGAAACAAACAAATTAACAAACTTTTACATTTATAATATTAGACGCCCTGCTCCCAATGAATCAATGTATCTTCATACCAAGTTTCATTGAAATAGGTTCAGTAGTTTCGGACTATTGGTAATTATTTCTTTATAATAGCTGTTGGATTTCCAAATAAATAAATAAATAAATAAATAAATAAATAAATAATTATACTAGCAAGCCGTCGAACATTGCTTTGAAAATTTTGAGGTTAGGTTTACCTGAAAATCAGCTGTTCTATACACTGAGAGGTCATTAACCTAAACATGTTTCTTATTTTTAAATTTTATCTACTGTTTTTAGTATGTGTTAGAATGACCTTGGTTTTCAAAAATCAGCTGTTTTTTCTTTACAAAATTTCCAAATTTTCATTTTTTTTTAAATTTCCAAAATTCGTAGAACAAAAGTTGTTTGTTTAGGTGCACAGAAGTAGCCTTCAACGGCTTGCTAGTATAATTACCAATAACCCTGTAAGTATATTCGTTACAAACAAAAATTCTTTCCTCTTTATTTTATCAGTGTAGTAGAAGTTAAACACTACATAGTATAAAACAAAGTCGCTTTCTCTGTCCCTATGTCCCTATATCCCCTTGTATGCTTAAATCTTTAAAACTACGCAACGGATTTTGATGCGGTTGTTTTTTAATAGATAGAGTGATTCAAGAGGAAGGTTTATATGTATAATACATGCATAATATAGCCGTGCGAAGCCGGGGCGGGTCGCTAGTATTCATTATAAGAATGATGCTAGGTACAAGCATCATTCTTCTATAAGAAGATCGCCTGTGGCCTTTTCCGCGAAATTACAATGAAAATGACTACGCTTTTTGCAAACATCCTCAAGCCGTTTGACCTTAAAGAGGGACAAACAAACATTCTTTCGCATTTATGATGACACTTCACGAAATTCCACTGATTTTATAGATGTCAGAATAGTAATAAGTTGAAGAATTAGGTCAAGGGTCGGAAAGATTAGATAAAGTTAAAGGCCTTAAGACGGATGCTGAATATTCAAACAAGAAGGTTTTAGGGTCCGTGATCAAAATATAATATGCCGGCAAGGTGTAGTATTATTTAAAACACCCGTAGCGTTTTCATTTTTAATAAGATAGAGAGATGGAACGGATTACGACTTTTGCTGGTTTAAATCTTAATTGTGTTGTTTTTTAGTGTCTTTTCAAGAAAAAGCTTTTTACTAGAATGAACCTTGTAAACACCTTGTTATACGTCACACACAAGGTTCATCCTAGTAAAAAGCCTTTTTTATTATGTTGTTTTTTAGCGTCTTTCTTCTTAGATGTTGTTTTTAGCGACTTTCTTCTTAGAAAGACGCTAAAAAAAACATAATAAAAAAGGCTTTTTACTAGGATGAACCTTGTGTGTGACGTATAAATGTTTACAAGGTTCATCCTAGTAAAAAGCCTTTTCTTAAAAAGACACTAAAAAACAACATCATTATTAAGATTTAAACCAGCAAAAGTCGTAATGCGTTCCATCTCTCTATCTTATTAAAAATGAAAACGCTACGGGCTTTTAAATATATACTTAATATTATAAAGCTAAAGAGTTTGTTTGTTTGAACGCGTTAATCTCAGGAACTACTGGAAAAATCTTTTTGTATTAGATAGTCTATTTATCGTGGAAGGCTGCTTTTTATTCCGATATTTCCACGGGATCGGGAGTTACTCGGATGAAACTGCGGAGCGCTTCTAGTATTAGTATAAAAGTATACACGAACGAAACCGTGTAAAACATTTTGTTAATAATAAAATACATACAAAGTTAGTATAAGTATAAATATAGATATATTTACAAATAAATATATAAATAAGTATATAAAATATGATCATACAATTACCCAATGGTCTTTCGGGGTCATGGCGGCGGCTGCAGCACTTGTTACCCATGGCGCGGCCCGCCGACTACGCCGCGCCAAGCCGCTTCTGGAATACAAAGAAAATAAATATAAATAAATATTGCAGGACATTCCACACATCGCCATCTAGCCCCAAGCTAAGTAACTAGACTTGTGTTATGGGTGCTAGACAACGGATATACTACTTATATACTTTTCTTTTGTAAATATATACTTATAATACATAGAAACAACCAGACCACAGACAAATATCTAAGCATAAATACTTGTCTGTGGCGGGAATCGAACCCGCAACCCTGTGTTTGGCAGTCCGGCATGGTAACCATTGTGCCAACTGGGTCGTCGATGACCTGAAAAGAAAGATAAATAATGGAAAACTTTACAAAGCTCGGCCAGTCGTTTTGGTCCTACACAAACACACGTGAGACATAGGTAGGCTTCAAACATGACTAAGTTTAACATATACACAAAATAAACAACATAAGAGGTGTCAAGGGACACCCGGATGGAACGAAGTTCCTTTTGATTAATTAGTGATTGAAAAAAACTATTTTTAATTTATTTTTGTAAATAATCGTCGCGACACCACACTGTTCAATGCGAAATAGAAAGACGGAACGAAAATAACTGGCTTGCTTTCTATGCAAAAAGTGTCGTTACAACTTTTAGTCTTATTTTTTTCCGTCTAGCAAAGCAACGCGCGATAAGGAGTAGGTACCCAAAGGTTAAAAACCGGATCCTATTACTGACTTCGCCGTTTGACTGACTTACCATGTCACCAGGTTGTATCTCATGAAACGTGATACCTAGGCAGTTGAAATTTTCACAGATGATATTGTATTTCTGTTGCTGCTATAACAACAAATACTAAAAACTATATGTACGGAACCCTTCGTACGGAACCCACTTGACCAGTTTTCAATTTTTTAATCCATGCTTTTCAAAGCGTTGTAGTGCCTGGGATATGTATTATATGGAATAGGCTTGCCTAGCACCTTTACCATCCCCTCAACTTAGTCGACCTTGTCCGAAAGAATGAACTCGTCAATAACGGAGGCAACTAAGCCGCGGGTTTCATCACGATGTTTTCTTTCACCATATGAGCCATGTTAAGAGGAAAAGGTACCGGCTCTCTTTCCATACAAACGTAGTCGACTGTTTCCTCCCTGGATAATGACACTATAGCAAATATTTTTAGCCATGACCATCCCACTATGCCTTATTTTTATAAATATTTGGTTTTTTAAACAATTTTTTCTATGATAATTAGAAAATAAAATAAAAACCAAGACATAGTCATGGCAGTTATAGGTTTTATGCAACAAAAATATTTGTGCTAGTAACGTGTCATTATCCAGGGAGGAAACAGTCGTCTACGTTTGTATGGAGAGAGAGCCGGCACTTTCCTCTTAATAGCGCACATCCATTGTGCGCCATTGGTTGGTGCATCCATTGGTGCACGGCCGGGAACCGAACCCACGACCTTCAGGATGAAAATCGAAGTATCTACCACTAAGATAAATATTGGTCATTAATAATGGAAATAAATGAATGATTTTATCACTTCTAATTACATTATTAGAGATCATACGAATAACGGAGAAAATGGAAATAAGGTAGGTAATTCATTAGATCTTAATTCGTATTGATGTTTTGAAATCAATATAGATTGTCTCCATTAGCAGAGCGACTTAAAACGTCCATTAATAACAATTAAATGAGAAAATGTCTTTAGATTTGTCTTCGCCTTAAAGGGCTCGTTCAGACGACACGCGCCCGCTACGCGCATTACACGCGTAAAACTCGCTTTGAAATTTGTTGTTTTTATAATTTGAGTCTTATGACACATCAATAAATCTCAAATTGCATTTATGCAAGACCACCCCGCCCACGCCACGCGCGTGTTCGGGGCGTGAGCGGGTGGACTTGCATAAATGCAATTTGAGATCTATTGATGTATCATCATAAGACTCAAATTATTTATAGAACACATATCAAAGCGAGTTAAACGCGTGTGGGGCGCGTGGTGGGCGCGTGTCGTTTGAACGAGTCCTTAGGGAGGTAATATCAGAGACGGAAAGTTGCTTAATTATGTCCAAATTGTATGATATTGCGTCTCAAATCTTCTATACATAGATATAAAATGCTTTGTCCTGACTGACTGATGGATCAACGCACAGCCTAAATCGCTGATCGTAGAGACCTGAAACTTAGAGGGTGTGTTATTTGTATGACGTAGGCATCCGATAAGAAAGGATTTTCCAAAATTTTACCCCTTAGGGGGTGAAAAGGGGGGCAAAGTTTGTATGGGACAACGTGACTTTTCTATACAAAGATATACTCGTAGTAAAATGCTTTGTCCTGACTGACTGATGGATCAACGCGCAGCCTAAGCCGCTAAGAGACCTGAAACTTGGAGGGTGTATTCGTTATATGCCGTGGCGACCTAATAAGGAAGGATTTTCCGAAATTCTACCCCTTAGGGGGTGAAAAAGGGGGATAAAGTTTGAATGGGACAACGCGACTCCTTGGTCTCTACTTCAAATTTTGCTTATTTTTTTTTTTAACAGAATTGATTGAAGTCTTGCTTCGTATTTTATTGAAACTGATACCCTAACGGGGTTAAGAAGGGGTAGAAAGATATTTTTAGTGATTTTGATTCAAATTACATTTTATTATGACACATGTTTGAAAACTAAATCCGATTTTTAAGTCAACAAAAAAAACTTTAAAAAAATCCTATTTCGTCATCTTTGACTTGTACGCGGACGAAGTCGCGAGCAAAAGTTAGTTATATGTTTTTGCGTCTCAAATATCAAAACAAGCAAAATATTTTCGGTATTTTCCACGATCAATAAATACACATTATAATTAGCTTCGTGTTTCATACGTTTGGCTCCCGTGGGAATTGTAAAATTATTTTAATTAGAGACAGTGAAAATATTCTCTGCAAAATATACGCACTAGCGAACAGAGGGTTGGGTACTCGGGTCAAATCAAACCTAAAGCTACATCAACGAGTAATTTAAACTGTCCGTCATTATGTCAGAGAATAGTATAGTGGTCGGCTGCGTAATTGCAGACCCAACGTAGAGCTCCAAAACGGCTGTTATAAGAATGTTTTTATCACAGTTGAAGTGTTTACCACATAAAGTGTACCTTTTTAAATTATCACAGTTTTACCCACATAAAGTGGATCTTATGAAACCGCTTTTAGGCTCATACTCCAACGTATTACGCACGCGTGTGCTTTACCGCCTCTATGCAATGATCAATTTACCACGCTAGTATCGTAATGTACTATTTCAACACAAGCAAGATTTTAGGCACCTGCTTTAGTTGAAGTCTAGAGTCTTTTAACTCATGAATTTATCAAACAAAAATTATTAGTAATGAAAACATTCCAGTAACAGTAATATTAGAACTCTACGGTGGGTCTGTAATTATGTTGCCGATCGTACCTACCTTAGTTATTGAAAGACCACTGTGATAAAGATATTACGTTAGGCAATTTAATATGGTATTGAGGGAACTTATACTTATTAATGAAAACATTCCAGTAATAGTAATTTTAGAACTCTAAAAATCTCTGCAATTATATTGCTGAGCGTACCTACCTAAGTTATAAAAAGACCACCTGTGATAGATATTACGTTAGGTAATTCAATGGCCTAGTGTCCTAATCCCTACCAGCGTATCCCCCCGTAGTCCACTTACCCGGTAGGGATAAGTGGATTTTTTTTCCACCTATCCCTAACGTTGAGCTACTAGTGGGGATAGGTGAAAAAAAAAATCCACCTATCCCTACCAGGGGGGATACGCTGGTAGGGATTAGGAAACTAGGCCAATTTAATATGGTATTGAGGAACTGGTGAGAAACTTTAAATATCATTTGTATTTTCATCAAATTACTAGCTTGGCCCCGCGGTTTCACCGCGTAAATCCCGGTCCCGAGGAAATTTCGGGATTAAAATATCCTTTGACCGTGAAGAAGAAACAAATAAAAAACAGACTTTCGGATTTATATTAGGACTAGCTGTCCCGGCAAACGTTGCTTGTCATTTACAAAAAAAGATAAATAGAGAAAAATAAATTAGTTATAGACCTATTCTCAGACCTACTAAATACATATAAAATTTCATCAAAAACGGTCAAGCCGTTTCGGAGGAGGAATCGCATCTGGCGAAGGCCCCCGCTTATTTGGGGGCCTTCTAGTCAATAGTGTTTAGGTATATAAGTAAGCGTGCTACAATCTAAGAACGTATTGTCACAACATAATGTACAATGTGTTTCAACGGAGAGCTTCTAATACGATAGGAGGGTTGTTCTAGATGTCTAGGCGAATATTTGGCGTATTTTTTTATAATTAATAATTATTATATTATAATTTAAATTAATTATAATACTTATTATAATTTTTGTTGGGTAAATTAGAGTTAAAACGAGAAATTTAATGAACATGAAGCACATTAATCATAATAAAAGAAAACTAGATAAATAATAAATAAATAAAATAGATTTCTTTCAGGCATACAAATGAACGCAAGTTAAAAATTAAAAGATAAAAAGTTACATACCCATCAAATATTAGATAATACAAGTCTATCTATACCTAAACTGACCTAAAGTCAGATAAAAATTGCATTTTAGATTAAAAATTTGGTACAATAGATTTGATATTAAATGAAGGTAGTTAGAAATAACTACTTAATCTACCCAGTTATTAACGAGTAAGATTTAGGTGGGCTAAACACAATAACAATAAAAATATAATAGCTTTTGTTATCAAAACGCATTGTTATGCATTAGTATAGCGAGGTGATTAAAAAACTTATTTTATGTTGGCTGTACTAGGAGTTATTAATTTTATCGCGAGTAATAGCAGTTTTTATAGAAAAATATAATGCGTTTACTTTTTTATAGTTTGATAATTGAATGTTACAAGTACAAGTGATTATTGATTCATAAGGGTTTATCAGCAACTAACGTATACGCGATTTTTGCCCGCGTAAGTCCCGATTACCGCGGGAATTTTGGGATCATTTTCGGATCCTTCTCCATCTCTTAAACAATCACCATGTCAATTTTCATCCAAATCGATACAGACGTTTGACCGTGAAGAGGACAAACAAATAAACACACTAATTTTGGGATTTACAATATTATTTATGATGTTGAAATCATATTTAGCAATATATTAATCAATCGTTTTTTTACTGAGCCTAATAAAGTTTGTATCTTATCAACAATCAAAATAATAAACCTTATCCACAGACTAAAAGGAATAATCCTATAAAATATCACTGATATCTTTAATAACATTTAAATTCTAGGAAAAGATATTAATTTTTTAATACCGACAACTCTCTTATCGTGTTTTGGGTTTAGATTATAAAATGTTGTCTGAGTTCTGACCAATCAATATGGCAGCATCATTGACTTCATGAAAATCTTTCAATGTGCAGGTACTCGTATTAGAGGGCATTGGAGAACCTTGAGGCTCACCTGAAGTGAATCATATTTTGATTACTTGATGACTTTTTTCTAATGATGGTCTGCGTTTGTTATCACATCTCTTTGAAGGTAAGTTACGATGCGTAGCTAAGATATAGCACGCTTTCCAAGAAGATTCCTGTTCACTCACGATTTGAAGACCCCCAAGTTGTATTCATCAGGAAAGACAGACGCAGGCAACCGATTCCAAAGCAAATTATTGCTGCACGAATAAGGAATGACGAAGCTAAAAGGCTAGTGCGAATATCTATAGGACTTCCACCAAGGAATTTGGAGGAATCCCCCTTTTCAGGTTTATTTACAAACCTATTTGATATTTTATGTAAGCTTACCTACTTATTATTTTATTAACGTAATCGTTTCCTGATTATTATGTAGGTTCCTGTGTGCTTCAGTTATCGCTTTTAAATATCGAGTTTAATCGGCAATTATTAATTAAGTAATCAAATAATAATATTAAGGTTGTTTATTAGATGGTTTACTTAATTAAATAATAATCAGTTTGCAGTAATTTAGCAGGAAACTAAGGTGAGAATTTAATATAATGTAGGTAAACACCTGTTTTCTTATTATTCTATCTTTCAAGTCTTGGAGAATGTTTTGTATCTACATTAATTATATTTTAGACTCTTTTCGTTGCTCTGCTCTTTCCTTTGATATGCTTTCGTTGTTCGGATTAGAGGGTTATTCAAGACAACTTTTGGTCTACGACTTTTAAAAATGCGAACTTTTATGTTATGGTTATGTTTATTAGAAAATAGCTGTTTTTAAAAATGAAGAGCACTAATATTTAAAATTGTAATCTAAACTGAATAAACAAATAAGACCCCAAGGTCAATGACCTCTTTCTCCAGAAAACCGCTGATTTTCAGGTAGACATAACCTCAAAATTTACGAATACCTAAAGTTCGAATTTTCAAAAGTCCTAGAACAAAAGTAGACGTCTAAAACAACCCCCTTTCGCAATATATTACCTTCGTTGGAACACATTGTATAGCGTAATAATATTATGGATTGCGTACAACTATTTATTCTGTGCTTTAACCTCATTCAGCTATGTATACCTACTTACTTATCCACTATCATAATGTAACCAATATCGAACATCCAACGCGATTCCCACGACACTAACTAGAAGATAACGAATGATAAATCGACATGATAACATTGATTAATAAAACTAAAGGGCTTTTTGCTTTACATGTGAAAGTTCAACAAGTAATTAAGTCAAAATGAGAATATGTAAGTTTTTATGTCAAAGAAACGAAGGCAACTTAGTCTCAAATAGTCCTGTTGTGCGGTATTGTGCGATCTTAAGCGATATATTATGTACCTATAGATGTGCCCATAGTCTGCACATCACATAAAACCGTGAAATTGGAATTTAAGCATCACTGCTTAGTACTGCCACTAGGTCCACTGCTAATTTTAAGAAGGTAACAGTCATTAGATCAAATTAGAGGTCGGTCGGGATGACCTGAAAACTCTGCGAAGATGAGTTGAGCTTATTAAAGGAAGTAGATAAACTATATCTTCTGGGGAAGGATTTACTTCGGACGGGAAGGGTTTTTGCCCTGCAGTGGGTCACTCACTACTCTCTCTGTAGTCGCGAGTAAATAGGTATCTTCTAGGAAGGCGTGCTAGATCTTAGGCCGCATCGTCACCTACCATCAGGCAGGTGTGATAGTGGTCAAACGCTGATCTAGCATATGTAAAAAAAAGAAAAAAGTCGGCTCCTCATGACTGAGGATCGTGGTATTCATTGAGTGTTTGGATGATCTTTCTTCAACAGCTTCTATTCGTCGCATCTCTTACAAGGTCATCAAACCTGACGGCTGTTAAGTCGTTAATCTGTGACCCAACCTCGATGAATTCCTTAAGGTTTTCACTACAGGATCATAATAACAAATAATAAATCTTATCAGGAACATTTAGTAACGAGAACAACTAATTAAATAAAGAGTGATCGCGAAACAGCGACAAGAAAAAAAGCGGAAACTGGCTCAAGTGTCAGTAATTGGATGAATCCTGTCAGATAAAACTGTGAGAAGGAAGTCTTTATAGAAATGAGGCACTAGATAAAGGTCGTTTAAATGCCCGCCTATCTATACTTCTTTACTTATAATATAAAGAGAAAAGGTTTTTGTTTATTTGTTTATAAAGAATAGGCTCCGAAACTACTGGACCGATTCTGATGAAACTTTGTATGAGGATACATTTATTAATTGGGAGAAACATAGGCTACTTTTTATCCCGATATTCCTTCGGGATCGGGAGTTACGCATGTGAAATCGCAGAGCGCTCGGTTGCTAGTTTATTATAAAAAAGCTTAGATTAGAATCGCAAAACGTTTTGAATGAAACCAATCATGATAACCGATGCTCTGTATTTACTTCTTTAGTAAAATATCCCAATATGACCTACTTACTCACTTTATCGTTTGCAAATATAAGATACGAGTAAAAGTCAATACCAGAGTAGGTACTAATAGTTTAGTTTTTGACTGAATTTTATCATATTTCTTATCAAAATATAGAGTCAAAGAAGTCTAAATAGTTGATCTTTGATTGTCAATTCACTGAACAATTGGACTTTGCTTGAGCAATTATCTACATGTCGAGAATATGCCTTTAACACCGAAGACGTTTTCGACAGGTGCCTTAGATAATGTTTTAATAATTCATAAAATAACCAGCGTTTTCTGGTCATATCTACCTACTTTGTACCTATGTACTTACAAATGTCAACTTATCCATTAAAAAAAAAAAGGCCAAGTGCGAGTCCGACTTGCACACGCAGGGTTCCGTACAATTATATTGTTTTCAGTATTTGTTGTTATGGCGGCAACAGAATACATCGTCTGTGAAAATTTGAACTCTCTAGCTATCGCGGTTCATGAGATACAGCCTGGTGACAGACAGACGGACGGACAGTGAAGTCTTAGTAAAAGGTTCCCATTTTTTACCCTTTGGGTACGGAACCCTAAAAACAACATGAACCTACCTACCTATGTTTTTTAAGATCCAAGTTTCATACAAATTTTCTCTAATAAAAATCTGCAATGCTGCTCGTAGCTCCTATCATTCATTTCGAAGATATTTGTAGTAACACGTACTACAAATCTAATACAACGTTTACCAATAAAATGTTAGGGTTGTTTACATCTTTTGGGATAGCTTAAATGAAATCGGAATAACAAATCGTGTTTATGATTATGATCACGGTTATTATTATATAATTTTATTATTATTTAAGGTGAAAGGGTACCGGCGCTCTCTTCATACAAACGTAGTCGACTGTATCCTCCCTGGATAATGACACTAGCACCATTATTTTTGTGCCATAGAAACAATAACTGTCATGACTATGCCCCTATGTTTTGGTTTTTTTTCATTTCTAATTATCATAGAAATTAAGATTTAAAAAATCACAACATAGGAGCATGGTCATTTATCATGGCAGTTATAAGTTTTATGCAACAAAAATATTTGCTTTAGTGTCATTAACCAGGGAGAAAACAGTCGACTACGTTTGTATGGAGAGAGCCACCGGTACCCTTTCCTCTTAAGTACTGCATGTTTTTTAAGTTTCTTTTATATGGTAATAAATAGCACAAAAAAAAACATTGTAGAAATTGGCATAAGATAAAACTTGTCCTCCATTTTTTTCTCTTGCGCAAGATCACGTGACTTTTTTTGACATATGTGAATTTCATATAAAAATACGGAAAAAAAATCTGTCGATTGGCGATATCGTTATGGCAATCTTGTATAAGGGGCCTGTACAAAACACCTTAACATTTTGATCAATAATTTCATAACAGCGTCATACCTAACCTACCTATCTATGTAATAAAATCAAATTAAATCATACATAATTAATTACAAAATATCAGTAATTAGATCAAGACTGATTAGAAAAATAATTCTGATCACAATCGCCCAGTAGCAGTAGGTGTATTAGATCATGATGATTATTTAAAAAAAAAAAACAAGATAAAAAATTATGTGTGTAAAGTCGGTTTACGGAATAGGTAAATAGGATAATTTTACGTGATAAAGTCATAAGAAAACGATGAAAAATTTAGATTTTATTTACTTTCTTATTTTTTTTTATTTCTCTTTTCATTTTTATATATTTTTTGTATATATTTTTTCCTTTATTTGTCATCATAACACAAGCCCAGATGACCGATATTATTATTAAACAATATAAAACAAACACGAGACGCGTGTTGTTTACCGGAACATGACGGTTACCATGACGCATGCCGTCACACTTTTTTGTGAATGCAGGTGTTCATCAATTTACTAGACGTTACCACGTCAAAAATTGATGTCTAATCTACAAAATGTGAAAAACCTACGGCATATTTGTGAAATGTGAGCTTACTGAAAAGCCGTACGTAACTTGATTCAAGTCCTATTGAATAGCTTCCCACTCGATGGGGTGTACGAGTAGCACTTTTCAGCTCCATTTCTGCACGGGAAATGTTCACCATTTCATATTTTCAGTTCAATCGAAAACCGGTTTCGTTATAAATATAGAATCGCTAGGAAGTAGTGGGAAAGTTATAAACAAGAAAGTTTAAAACCTGGATACTTGTAATGATGGCGTATGATAATGCTATAATATACGTAATTAAATTAGTAAGCCGTTGAGGGTTACTTCTGTGCACCTAAACAAACAACTTTTGTTCTACGACTTTTGGAAATTCGAACATTTACCTGAAAATCAGCTGTTCTATACATGGAGGTCATTAACCTTTAAATTTTACTTATATTTTAAGTTTTATCTACTGTTCTCAGTCTGAATGACATTTGTTTTAAAAAAATCGGCTGTTTTTCGAATTCACATAACCTCAAAATTTACTACTTAATTTTTTCGAATTTCCAAAAGTCGTAGAACAAAAGTTGTTTGTTAAGGTTCACAGAAGTAGCCCTCAACCTCAACGGCTTGCTAGTATAACTACCAATAACCCTGTATAGCCGAATACTTGGACAAATATTTCACACAGTGATATTCAAGGCCTATTCGCACAGCTCAGTGACGACACAGTGACGCCACAGTGATTTTTAGTACTCTATCGCAAGGGTTACCATAACTTTTGGTGCACGAGTTCAACTCGCACTTAGGCGTTTTTTTTAATTATATTAAGTATGTAAAAAAACGAGAGCGAGCAAAGATAACGATCGCAACATTCTTGATATTTTGACTGCGGTTATAAGGAAAATGAATGACTGCACCTAGGGGTCGATCGTCAAAAAAACGTGATAAATACGGGCAACACACGGACCAATTCAATTAACTTTTCGTCGGCCATCTTGAAACACTGCGACCGTGTCAGGCAAAATATTGTTCGCTATAAATTCACACCGGATCACGGCGAGCGTCGGAGCAACGTGCGTCGGAGCAGCACTGACAGCACTGAACGAACATCACTGTCACTGACCAGTACGGATAGTCTAGTACAAAAAGTATGAAACAATATCATTTTTCACTGACACTGATGGAAAATCACGGTACGTCACTGTGTCGGCACTGCGTCGTCACTGAGCTGTGCGGATAGGCCTTCAAATTGAATTTTACTACAGCTGCAAATAGCGACATGTGTTACTAGTATAAAACTGTAAACAAAGCACCATTCTAACAAAGGATATTGAAGAATTAAATTATTCGATATTTCTGTGTCCTCGGTTCAATACCGCAAAACAGATTGGTTGGACGTTTTGTCAACAAACTTCATACGCGTGTCGAATACATTACAAACGTCCGGTCTGATGGTATTTGAGGAGATTGTTATTAATATCCTTAGTATGTAGATACCAATTAATTATAGAATACTAAGTCGAAAATAGACCAAGAAATCACGTTGTCCTTTACAAACTTTGTCCCCCTTTTTCATCCCCTAGAATTTCGGAAAATCCTTTCTTAACGGATGCCTACGTAATACAAACAACACACCTTCCAAGTTTCAGGTCTCTACGATCAGCGGTTTCGGATGTATGTTGATCCTTCGGTCAGTCAGGAGTCAGGACAAAGCATTTTTAAGGTATAGAAGAAGAAGATAAGAGAAGATCGCTAGAATAGAGTGGGCGAAGTTAAATCAATTAAATACAATTTTTACAATATACAGTATCAGCATGAGAAAGCAGGACTAAAAGATCTCGATACCGAAATACAAGCAGTAAACAACTTTATCGCAAATACAGAACTAACAAAACAAACATATATCTTTGTCGCAACCATCTTGCTCGAATAAGGGAGGGTTGTAGAACAAATATAAATAGCGTGGACTTATCGATAAACTACAGCCAGACGAACCAAAAAATCGATTCTATCGTTGGGAAAACAAATCGCTCGGATAAGTCGCCTACTATTTCATATAAGCAAGATTAGTCAGTAATAGAGTTCGGAATGAAACGTAAACAGACCTAACAAAACACGTACCTATGCCAAAGTAAGTAACTCGGTAAGCAATTTGCTACAACTTCTCAATGATTTTAATTAAGCGTTGAGCGTTCCTATAGCTCTATAATAATTATAATTATGTGTGTTTATTTCGGGGAAATATAACGTGAGTAATTATTATTTATGACGAAGGGAACAAATAATTAAATTACTTAAAATTTTCTCCTATATATTTTAAAGGAAAGATGACATAATTTTCGTAAAAGTTTTAATGACACCTTCATATTCTTATTCTGAGTTAATAGATAAGAATAATGTAATAAAGATGGAAATAAAAGGACAGTTACAGGTTAGACAAATTTTAAAGGCAATAGTAACTTCTCAAAATTCTGCTATTAACATAGAAATAAAGAATAAAGTGAGTTTTGGTTAGCACCGTAGCGGGGGACGAGACGCCCTAACCACCTGTTGCTGCCAATCAATAACACCATCACCATTGTTCCCCCACAGACCATTGCCAAAATGTAGCCGAACCAAACCATAAAACGGCTTAAAACCAATTCAAACATGTTTTCAGGATTACAACATGGTTTTCATCTACATAAAACGGACTCACGGGACCTATTTGAATGAAAACTGAGAGAGTATAATCTTGTTTTATTTAATATATTACGATATCTATTATGTACAAGTTTGCCCTCAAAATAAAAGTAAATCAATGTCGCTAACTGATTGTAGTTAAGCCTGAGAGGGCAATAAAAAGGCTTACTGAAGCCTTATTCAAACAACAACGATAAGCGGATAAATAATCAATACAGAAAACGTAATGGGGAGAAGACGCCATAGAACACGCACCAAAATAACGTCCCCAGGTTTGTATTCCAAGCTTATTTACGAATGCAAACGTTAGTCTGCAAATGATACCCAATTTGGGAGGAATAGCGTAGAACACTTAATTCTGGGATGTTGCCGCGCATGTTCCGAAGCCGGTCAATAAACCCGGAAGGATCTTGAACTTGAACCACAAGTAAGGTGGGGAAACTCCTACTTTTAATTTGAAAGAGCAGTTTCCGAAGACAAATGCGGACTACGATCGCGATTGGGCCGAGCCGACTACAATAAGGAACTCCCGATAAATCACAGTAGAGAACGATTTGTTAAAACGATCGGTGTAAACGAGCGCAAATGCGAGGATTTTAAAACTAAGACTTCGAGACGTTTTGTTAAAATTATTTATTATTCTATTTATTTTACCTTGATGTCTGAGGGAATTCCGTCAATTTTCCATTTATTCTAAAAATAAGGATGGTTTATAAATGTTAATTCGGTTACTTATGTACCTTATCTAAACGTGATTCATGAATTGAATGCACGATTTTTAAAGAGCTCCAATTCATTGGATTGAACTTGGTAGGTAGATTTCTACGAGAGGTTATTCATCGATCACCAACCGCTTAGGAGAGCCGGCATAATCAAATATACATAGAAACCAAATACGGATACAGAAATTGCAAAAAATATGTATATTTGTGATAAAATATCATAATAACATGGATGATGGTTAACTTGATGATAATGATATCAATTTCATGTTTGTATTAAAACGACATTTAGCAGTAAATCTACTTGTTTACTACAGTCCTTGTAAAACCACAACTGCAGGAAGTAATTTGAGATCACCTTAGCGCTGGACACGCGCATTCAATGTTTATACTAGCGACTTCTTTAGTGTGGGAGGTGAGTTTTCCAAAATAGTTTCTTAGCGAATGCCTACATGGTAATAGCTATCTATAGGCCAAATTTTAGCCCAAACCGATTTTGATATATAAACCAAGTCCTGAGTTCCTGACTAACTTAGTCAGTGAGGAACTCAGGACATAAATTTTATATTATATTTGAGTTAAGGAGGTACTTATTATCATACCACGACAATATCTCAAAGCAATATTTACCATTTCACTGTCAATAAATTTAACAATAGAATTAAAAAATCCGTTTATCCGTTCGGGAGCTACGATGCCACAGACAGACACACATCAAACTTATAACACCCCGTCATTTTAGCGTCGGGGGTTAAAAATACAAGGATGTTCCTATTCAATGAGCTGTGGTACTGCCACGGTTTAGAATGGACAAACCTTATTTAAGTTACATCATTATCTAGGAACACTACCGCTAAAAGAATCTCATACAATTTAAAGTAAACAATAGTATTACAGAAACATTAAATGTCTGAAGTTCTCATTCCCCACACATCAGTTAACACGAACTTGACAATAGTATTTTGAAGTCGTCAGGAACAGTTGTTCAAAGACAATAGGCGGAGTTGAATGTTATGATTTAAAGCCGCATGAAGGAGTGGTAAGTTTGAGGCAAATTATTGAGTAATGAGTAGTACAGTTCACGTCATTCGTTGCATTGGACAGGATAAATAACATTCCAGGAACATGAATACTATTGTATTGTATATCATCCAAAATACTGTTTAGTTTCCTTTTATTAATATTCAACAAATCGTTACAAAGGCGTCATAGCCATTCAAGAGTGATAGTGGTGGTTACGAATTAAACAATGAATCAAATCTTTTGTAAGGTTAATTTTGAAACACCATCAAAAATGTTGAATATTTTGATTATATTCTTGAATATTGTTTCAAAACTACCGTAATCTACATCAGAGGGTCTTGCAAACAAGAGCTATTTGACTATCAAGTACATATTATTGGACCGTTAAGTAAATATGTAGAGTCAGCCGAGCGTGTAAGGGTACGGTAGAGAAGGTAGTTGAGGAAATTATGCAGTAACCAACTGTTACGATTATTTTTTTCGTATCTTTGACGACGATATGATTACACGGTACTTAATATGTATAGTATAATTTCGCTCTACATTTGCATTCACGATGAAAAAATAACATTCATTAGAATTCATCTTATTTTTCTTGGGAAAACAAAGAGAGAATAACGTAACGAAAGCAACCAAGGTTAGAATGATATAGATGTACCAAAGTATAGAATAGGAAACCCAATTTAGGAAGTGAAATTCTTTTCCGAAAAAGAAAAAACAAATGTTCGAGTTGAATTTTCATTTATTTTAATAAAACACGATTCCGAGATCAAGATTCATTGAGCGTGTAATGAGCCACATTAAAACTCTATGCACGCTCTGATGGAACTGCAAATAAGTAAGACCAGACGCTATACAACGGAAACTAAAGGCATTATAAAAACATACGAATACGGTTGTGCTGGTCATTTTACAACAATTGCAAGTACTTGTAAAGCCTCCATAAATGTATATCACAAAACAGATATAGGCGATGAACACAAAACGATCAGTTTATGCAAACAACGAACAAGTGGAATTCAATGTTCATTTGGTTCAGTCATTTAAATTTTAGCAATTTAGCGGTACTTTAATTTTCATACGTCGAGGCATTGAAGGGAACACATAAAGTGCCTTTAGCGATTACGTAATAATTGTTGAATTCCCTACCACGTAAAACAAACACGTGTCGCAGCGAAAGTTTGAAACTCCAAAGACCGTAAACATTAAAACACTTTATAGTGGCCGTTAAGTTGTACGTTCAAGACATTTGCCGTGTTTACAGACGACAATTGGGAACACTCGTCGGCTCCTGTAAACGTACAACATTGAGCATGACAATAGCCATCCAAACAATAGAACAGATTATGGTAAGACAAGATACCATTCGAATTCCATTGAGAAATGCCGACCTGGGAATGTAAGGTTTTTTGGGATTAAAATTCAAGGCGTTATTTTTTCCGACCGATTTATTGTAATTCCTCCAAAACAACATGAATCTCTATTTAATTCTAGGGTGATAAACCAACCGCTAACAGGAAGAGTTTCTCATATATCAACGGAACCTAAAGATAAACGTTGTGGTGTATTGTATCGCACGCACTAAATCTTCACTCTCCGCGTGAAAATAGCTTAGAATTTCCCCTTCCAGTAACCCCAAGTAGAGGCTATATGGACGACGAAAAACTTCCTTTGGATTAAATGTTGAAGCGAAATGGAAATATCTACTAAATCTTTCACATGGTTATTATATCTTATGCTTTACAGAACACAAAGGATATAACAGGACACAGTAACAATACGCCCGCATCAACAGAAATGTGTTGATTAAACAAAGGTGAACAAACATATAAAAAGCAGTTCCGTTACAACTTGATTTAAGATTAAATGTAGCAAACTCTGTGATTTGATAGTAAAGTAATTAAATTTTATTTGTTTAGCCTAGTTCCTTCGGTTGCACGGGATATTTATGTCCAAACCAAAGACGACGCTACGCAATGTTTGTATTGAAAACATAACGATAAAGTAGGACAAATCTCAGTTCGTAGAACACGGAAGGTGGTTTAAATAAAAACAAGCTTGAAAGTTTTTTTTAGGTGTTTCAGAGACTTAAAATAACCTTACAGACTAATAAAGGCACCATTATCGTAGCTATTATTGATGGATGATTCACCTTCGTGTTACATATTATTAATTTAGGTAATAAATTGTATAAAAAATGTATTATGAGTCATATTGTAAATGTTAGTGTTGTGTACCTATCGATAAGTAATCTCAAATCAGTTTATTTCGTAGTGCACATATCGGTTGAACCCGGTGTGTAGTGTTTACGGGGAATCAAGAGCGCCCTCCTGTCGCCGATGGTCATAACGTGTGGGGCGAGAACGATCGATATCGCAGGGCTTCCCGGCTGACGACTGCGTAGCCCACTTCCACTCACGCAACACCATAATTATTTGTTTCGTTCTTACAGATACACTTAGCTACATTACCGGCGACGCACTCAATTGGACAACCATGAACCATTGAGAACGAACAAACGTTGCTTTAACCTCAATCATGTTATTGAAATCATTATCGACAATGCTATTTAAATAAGCATTTACTGCGGTTGACACATTTAAACGTGTCGAATTTACTCGAATGGCACCGTTCATTTATAATGTCGATTTCATATCATTTCTAGTAGATGCGTACTTAACGTTCGAACGTACGTGACTGGATGAATTCGTATATGGATATGAGGTTCTTTTATTCCGTCTTGATGCGTCAATTTTGGGGTTTATAACAAACCACATGGGGAATGGTTATTTCGTATGACACCGTGGCACGGGAAGGAGAAACTTATTTGTTTTTAGAACGAAATAAAACATTTTCTCGTTTCGATATCGAATAAAAATCCTTTGATGATAAAAGGTAATATTTCAAAATAATATAAGAAGACAAATAACATCTGAAACATATCAATGGAAAAGTTACTAAGAAAAGCAAGACATCAATTGAAAAAATCGATATGACAATCATATTTGATGAAAAAAAATAGTTTTATTTTTCAACAGAGATGATTATTATAATTTATTAGAGCCTATAGTGTCCCACTGCAGATCAAAGGCGTGTCTACTCCCCAGAGGACTCTCCACTACAGACCATCTCCAATCTATCAACCAACAGTTGAAAAACGCAATGACTTCAACATACCTTTATACCCGGCTTTCATAGATTTAACCAAAGCATTCGACAGCGTAAAAAACCCCGAAATATTCGATGCCCTCCGCAACTAAGAAATAGACAACGCCTAGAAAGATGATTGTCATGAAAAATAATCTCAATCTTTATTTTCACCATAGCTATTATATAGGGGTAATGCGTCAGCGTAAACAATTTACAAACATCGTAAAGGTGATAATTGAAAACAATTTAATCTCGTTTATAAAGTATACGGTTTTCGATGCAAACAAAACTCTCTCAGGTACACAAGTAAGTCAGGGTGTGTCGTCTGCAATTTATCTTCTTGTTACGAAGAGACTAAACTAACTGCTCCTGAGAATGGATGTTACTTAGTTTTTCGGTTAAACTTTACGTTCTAAAGTTGTTTAAAATGCGGGCAAAACAGATAAAAGTTAAGTATTTAAGCAACTCTTGCAACAGTACTTTGAACCTGAAAATGTAAAGGTAAATACAGAAAAAAATACTATAGGAAATATAGCCATAAATTGTAATGGAGTAAATTTAAAAATCATAAACGCAGTTTTGTGACGTATAAATAACTTAGAATTCAAAAACAACTCTTTACCTCGATTCTCGTTAATTTGAACTTTCATGAAATGATTTAAATTAACAAACAAAACTTTCCTTTCAAAATAGAAAATTTAATATTTAGAATTTAATCAGAAATATCGTATTTGGTTCTACAGCTCAAAGGACTTTGATAGATGGTAATGATGTGGCATATCCGGAAATAGAGTTCTGCGAGAGATTTAGATTCATCCTATCTTAAATGTGATTTACATTTAAGATAAGACTTTGGACATGACATTATGGACATTGTGATCAAATGATTTAACTTTTTAAATATCAATAAAGATAAATGTTTAATACGCTATAAATTATAGAAAGCAGTATTTCGTTGTAATATTTATTAAGTTAAATATTGAGTATCTAGGTGATAATTTTAATAATGTGAAGTTTCGCTTCGGGCAACCACCTGCTAAGGCAAAATGTGGTTTTACATCAAGTTTTTAATTTATATTTCCGACCGCACCCACAGTTGGACGTGTCCCTACCGACAACACCTGCTAAACGGACGGATTAAGTTCTTTTAATCGAAAAAAAAGTCTAAATCGAGGTCCTCTCTCTAAGAATAAGGTGTAGGTATGTATTACTTTTTAATTTATCCGAAAAACTTCACGCTTTGGTTTCAAAATACAAATTCATTTCAGGACTTTCAACTTTTATGTGCGTGTCTAAATTATATTCCTCCATATTTATACTAAAACGCAAACGTGACAAGCTTAAAATATAGAAAAAAATAATATAAAGTCGGAGTCAGTGAATGAGAAAATTATAAGCAAGTACCATATAAGAATCGTAGACAGAAAATAAGTTAAAGGTTCTTCACCTACGAAATCTTTATTGTGCGCACTGAAATGCAAGTCATGCCTAATATTTGAGTAAAACTCCCAGGACAAAAACAATCTAAGCTTCGAGGTCAAGTTAAAAACCTTGTAATTAAATTGGAGACGTGTATTAGACAAGCTACGCAAACAGCTATATCAAGCTGCAAAGTCATTGAAACTAGTATCTTGCCCACATCAAGCGGCTGTAGTTGATTGAAGCATTCACAACGCTGACGCCTCTGCAGTTTTAAGCTTGATGCTTTTTAAACGATTTTGATCATTGCTTTTAGAGGCTTTTAAAAGGACGTTGTTTTAAATAACACCCCATTTAAAACAGAACATTGAACAACAAACAAATGATAGAAACTCAAGCAAATACCAACGGCTCACCACATTTTACTATGGAAAACATTCTAAAAATATATTTAAGTACACACAATCCTTTCTTCTCGTGTAAACATAACCGTGGTACCGTTAATATAAATACATTCATGCATTAAGCAGGCTTCAGAAATACTTCTATAAGTAAGTATTATTATAGGTATGTAAGTTTGTTAGTATAATATATTCATCAACATAGTTTCGTACATAAAACACCCCATTGTCGGACTCTGGAGAGCTTTTGAGAAAATTTTATACGCCCCAGTTCTACTCTCGCAGAATGTTTAAGGAGGTAAAAAATCACATATACCTACGTAAGGATACGAAATGGATTCACTTGTGTAGAATTTTGATATGTATAACGCAGATAGAAGATCGAATTAGATAAAATTATTACATCAGTTTTGTGGGTAATAGTGATTGAAACTTCCATAAATTAAACTCCATATAAAGTCGAGCCAATAAGTAACAAGAAACTAAGCTGAGTGCTAGTGACATATTAATATGTTGAACTATAATATTTGTGACATCTTTATATCATATTTCGTGCAAATAAACGACATTCATTCATTCATTCATATATAGTTTAAGCAGGAAACGAAAAATAACTAACAGATAAATAAATACTTAGGTACTCAAGAGGATATAATCAAAATTGTTTAAAATTAAAAAAGCGTGTTAAAAACAACAAGTATTTAAATGCAAATTATCTACGCACAATCGAACCGCATAGCATCACCAGTGAGCATCAGGAAATCTATGCGGAAAAACAAACGGTCATGAGTTAAGAAAATTGTACGTTAGGTCGATGTAAAACGTTAGAAACCGTGACCGGTGAATGGTTGATTAGGGTTAAAACAGACTACAAACTTTTCCATTGGACGATAGATCATAAAATGTTTCAAGGCAAATAAACGTCAATAGTTACGTTGAACGGGACAGCGCGAGCCATCGCCCGATAAAAAGTCTGATTTTAAAAAGTTATTGTGAGTATCACAGGGCCAATGATGGACATGAATCACACGGTAATCTTACACCGAGAAAACTTTAATAACCATCACGATTTCTGGATAATTAGAGTATTATTATCGCAAGCTATATAGAAAATATTTACAATAAACATATTTAAAGGAAATCGTAGAACCACCATATTCATCATTTATCTGTAAGCCAAGATTACATCTTATACTTATACTAGCTGCGCTCCGCGGTTTCACCCACGTAACTCCCGATACCGTGGGAATATCAGGATAAAAAGTAGCCTATAACCTTCCTCGATAAATGGACTATCCAACGCAAAAATATTTTTTCAATTCGAACCAGCAGTTCCTGAGATTAGCGCGTTCAAACAAACAAACAAACAAACTCTTCAGCTTTATAATATTAGTATAGATATGGTTAAATGGTTATTGGTAATTATACTAATTGGTAACTATATTACCTGAAAATCAGCTGTTCCTTACACGGAGAGGTCATTAACCTTAAAATTTACTTTCGTTTTGTATTTTTATCTACTCTTCTTAGTCTGAATGACTTTTGTTTTAAAAAATCAGCTGTTTTTCAAATTTACATAACCACAAAATTCTCATTTTTTTTTTCGAATTTCCAAAAGTCGTAGAACAAAAGTTGTTTGTTAAGGTGCACAGAAGAAGCCCTCAACGGCTTGCTAGTATAATTACCAATAACCCTGTATAGGTATATACATAAAGTACCATAACGTAAATATTTCTAAACAATGGATTTTTTCAACAAACAACGCGAACTGTTGTCAACCATCAAGAGTTCCATTGTTCCTTTTGTAGATAACTAGTGTAATATTTAAGGAGAAAATAATAAAGATGTTAAAGCGAACATTTCCGTAGCAACCAGACAAGGGATAGTAGATAAACATAGACATTACACTCTAGCGGGGTTCAAAGGAAACCCTTGCTCTGAGGTGTCTAGAATATTTGAAGTGTGAAATAAAGACGCCAAGTCGGAACATAATAAAACAGAGGAAACTCGTCCTCTTCCATACGAAGTTATTGAAACAAAATATCTAAGGAAAGAAAGAAAATGTTCCAGCCGTATAAATATTTATGTTATAGTCAGTTTCAACAATGGAAACGTGGGTGTCAGTATCTCTCTACCCACGAACGTTGATTATTTCAAATTCATTCTATAAGATTGTCATCTGAACATAAAGTACTAAATACGAGACAGGGAATAAACCCTACAACATTAATTTCGAGTCAAATTACAAACATTTGCGTAGATCAAGTTGTTGTTTACGATTTGTGTTTCAACAGACCAGAAGCAGTTTAACAGGTAATAAAGGCTATTGCTTTCAAAATGTTATCGTTTAGTATGATAACATTAGTACTAAAGTTTTCACTCACGTAGGTCTCAAATCCATGGGAATATTTCGCAGAATAGATCCAATAAAATTCTGTCATGACAATTTTTACCAGTAAAACATCTAACACTGCAATTTCGCACACAAAAGCGCATGAGAATGATATACCCTACGTGACTGTTGTTGCTAAAATTAAACATAAATCCACAAGAGAGATCAAAAACGTGATCGTTTTGCACGTGTATGTACATTGTACAGTCAGTCACACTTGTTAATTCCTCACAAACAATTGGTAACAGGTATTATTTTAATCATAACTTAGACGCAAATTGACGCAATGCAAGCGTTACATACTGTACCTATTTTATTTTGCGACACAGCAGCTGTTGCGACCATAACACTTTGTCTTGGTAGGTGGTCGCCATACTTTATCATATCAATATCGGTACACGAATTATTAAGTAAATATAGGGCTATCACTCGATCGATGAAATGCATTTTACTCACGTAATCAGTGTAATCAGTAATATTAATATCTAATCCGGCTGCACCAATTATTGATTTGTAAAACATTAATTCGACTGCTAAAGAGCGTTATCTATCTTTTTTATCATCGATCTATGTTATTAACTTAACAATATCTGGGTGTGGCGCCGTTGGTATCTTTTAATTAATTTAAGTCCTCAATTTTATTACAAGGAAGGATTTACAGAGGGTTTACAATCGATACCTAACTCAATGAAGGCAGCCCTACATAATCTGTTTTCAGAGAATGGACACAGCCGGCCAGCAGGCCACGTACATAGGTACCTACCCATCATACGCTCAATTACACAACTCCACGACTGCAGGTTTCCTATCCAACTACAATGCAACTAGCGACCTTTTTGAACCTATTCTACCCTAGTAGCTTGAAATTAATAGGGCAGGTGAATCGAGCATAAAAGCCGCAGCTGCTGAGAAAATTGAGTTTAATAATTAATATGCACATTTAAATTCCGAAACCGTGTTTAATTTATTCGTTAATTTTAATCTGAATAATATTCATCAATGTTGCCATCTCTCGTAAATCTAAGCTTATCTATTTTAACTTACTAAATGACAATATTAATTTGCACAACAGCATCGCGTGAACGAAATATGGATACGATATTGAATGCAATTTTGTTTCCCCTACTGTAATGTATCGTAGCATCTGAAATCGCTGCAAATAGCTAACGTTCTCAAGTATATCGCCGGACATTCTTCAGCTCATTTTACGAGGAATTCTCGATGTGCAAAGTCAAACCAGCACGCTATCGTATGCGACAGCTTTAGATATTGCTTACAGGGCGATCGTATTGCATTTTACTTAAAAGTCAACATTATGGCATTATTGGCATTGTATTTAGGTAGGTACTAATATGCAAAATAGGATTTAGATACTGTTGTAAAGTATCACTTGGAAATGTAGGTAATTAAAGCATACGCACTGAACAATGTCGTGCTATCCAACAAGATTTTAAAAAATGCCGTACCGGTAAATGTTGGTGACAGGGGAAACCCTCAAAAGGGTTGAGAAAAAACATTTTTCAGCGACACGTTTCAGAACCGAGAAGTGGCAAGTATACCTAACATGTCTGTTTTGTGTAAAAAGCATTTAATAACCCCACGTGCTATATATGATAACGAATGCTGTTTTAAAACAAATCTTTCAATCTGGTCCCTAGTCTAGACGAGAACCAGATGTAGAAGAGGAAGACCAGATTAAACCATAAAATCAAACTTTGTACCTACAAAGTATTTTCGCTTTTTTTCCACAATTTTCCCAATAAAAAACATTGTTACAAAGAAGTGAATAAACTTAGAATGTATACTTACTTACAAAATATAAACTGAGAAAGAAAAAAATCAGTTTCCATCAAATAATTTTAAACAAGAACATAATATAAAAACTTTAACAGCAAATGATACGAAGCGAATGAACAACCACTGCACTGGCACATGAAGATAATAGTGATGCTGTAGAAACACTAGCTAGATCTCAAATGAAAATAACAACTACTTTCAGAACCACTGTCTAGTAAGTTGCAGAATTAGAGAGTAAAAGAAAATTGTAGATTATCTTGCGTTTTAGTTTTGTAGTTAGAAACAGTAAAGTAATTTTCTAAGGTCCTTGAACTTCAATCTCCTGCGTATTCTTGAGGTCTGAGGTCTTGAGATATCAAGCTACTGCGTGCCTATAACTCATAAATTCTACAACACAATACTGTTGATGTTAAAATGATCAGGAAGGTCATGTTAATTTAGATAATGCTAATGATTTTGTTGATTGGCGGCATATGTGTATAGGTATTAAAATATAAAGTTAAAACTGTCTTATACAAAATGGATCTGATATAAGTACTTACTCTCCATGTATACACTTATATTATCAAAAGTTTAGAAACAACATTATCCAAATACCAAAGTATCGACTTCATTTCTGGTAAAATTCATTATGTATAAAATGAAACAATGATGTACATCGATTCTAAGAGTTTTATATATCAACAGCAAATTCTGACTTCTTACAGCAAAGCTAACAATAGAAAGTCTTGAAGATTACAAATTTTGTTGGCAACAGACGAATATCGTTTAATTTAAGCAGAGGGTGGAACCCCAAAGACCATTTCATTTACATCAGGTATCATTTCTATTGAAGCTTAATTACTGAGCACTATTTACAATCATAAAAATACTTTACCCTATTTGTGTAACTAAGCACCCTTGGTTAAATGACCGGAAAGTGCTTACATAAAGTCAACAGCCAGAAAAAATACGCGTTAAAAAATCTAACGAAAAATCCCCCAGAAAGATAACGAGACTGGCCATGAGACAATAAATTTAAATAATTAAATTTAAAAGAAACTAGAACATCTCTGCAAAGATTCAGGATCCTAATAATCATTCAAACCATGTATCGGATATATGGAAAGGTTCCAAACAAGTTCGAAGTGAACTGGAAACGCATAATCTGGGTCGGTCAATGTGTCCTTTGCGTCTCGATTTCCCAATAAACAAGTCCCATTGGGTTTTGAGAACTCTAATGGCCGTTCTAAGACTTGTTCGAGTTACATCGTCACACTGTGAAAGCTATGTTATACAGGCTTATGTATGCAAAGCAAACCTCAAGAATGGATGTTCACCTTGTAATTTTGATCTATACCAAAATTTTCCTTTTGCTTTTCTGTTCCAGACTACCTAGTCTCACTGTTTTTAAAAATGTAACAAAGAGTCGCAAGTAATAATTTATTTTTTCTTTGTAGGTACTAGGTACATCTTACATGGCTCTGCAATTTCACTGTAATTTGTTCACACTGGTCCGGACACGTATGCCTTGTTATTACTTTACAAACTGAGAAATTATGACTAGGATTGCACGTTGTTTAAAGCTACACATTTTGTGTTAAGGTATGATAGTAAATTATATTGGAGTAGCTGTGCTCCGCGGTTTCACCTGCGTAACTCCCTATCCCGTGGGAATATCGGGACAAAAAGTAGCCTATAACATTCCCAATGAATCAATGTATCTTCATCTATGTTTCAACAAAATCGGTCCAGTAGTTTCGAAACCTATTCAATGCAAACAATAAAATTTTCCTCCTTATAATTTTGTAATACAAATTATATTAAGCAGTCTCATATTTTACTTTTAGGTGCATACATTTCATGATTTAGTAACTCGATTTTATTGAGTAGTAATAGTAACGTTTTCGACCACGATTTATCCTGCAGTGTTTTCTCTTTGAATGCTGAACAGTAAAGTCATAATCCCGCGAATTTGTATACAATTACTGGCATGTAATGTATGTAAGCTCGTATCCAGTTAGATTGATAGGTGAAGTGTAACAGACGTGAGAACTTACATTCAAGAATTGTTCTATAACTAGCAACCGGCAGTTGCGCTGATGATATAATAGCCGTACCAGTCAGTCGCATAATAACTGCAATTTTATGCCTAGTTACTGCCTTAGGACAATTCGAACTTAACTGACATTTAAATTATTTCAAATCACTTTGGGGTGGAACAGAAGACGATAATAATGGGGAATGTTTTCGTCAAAAAAAGATATATTAACTAGTTATGCGAATATTGTTTTTCTAGGATATGGCGTGGAATAGATCTAGATATTGAGGCTATAACGGATTCATAGATAAGTAGGTACCTATACAAAATTCAAGATAACAAATCAACGTCGAAAAACAAGTTTTCTAATCACTAATCAGATTAAGGTAAAATATCAAACATCAAAATTAAAGGTGAACATTTATTACTATTTCTAGTAGATACCTATATTTACAATTTGAACTAAAAATTTAAAATAAAAAAAACCATTGTCATACGGAAGTTGAAAAACCATTTTGGTCAGTTACCGTAATCATTTGCGGTCAAGAACTGAGATCTTTATTATCTGTAAAAAATATTGGTGAAGATAATTCCAAATTTAGTAATGACACACTTCATTTAACATTTTAGGATTAATACTATAAAACAATGTTTAAATTTGAAGCTATTGTAATCTCTCATATAATTTTAAATAACGTAACTAAATAAAATTGCTAGAAGAGATGAGTTTCTAAACTTAAAGACATAGTTAAAATAAATGATATTGAATGTCGTTAGTGAAATTCAACGTTTAAAAACGCTAATAAGTGTCTTAAACCAACATGAGTTGAGAAAGTTAATATTTGTCCAGCTTTCGTTGAACTTCGCATGTTTGCTGTTTAGGTCAAATACGCAATTGAATACTGACCTACTAATGTCAGATCATGTTGAAATGTTCGAATATTATCTGATTGAATTGAAAGGTGGTAGACAGGTACTGGTTTGACGACAGACAGCGAATCTATCAAACAACCATTTGTAATCAAGGGGAAGATAGATGTATCTGTCGGAACCGTGACATCTGGTGAAATACAACAATACCTGTTAGATTTAGGCAATATTGAAAATTAAATAAAGTTAACAGAAGTTAACTGTTAAAGAAGTTAACAGTTAACAGAAGAAATTACTTACCTAATAATTATTGAGACGTATTTGCAACAAAATACAGATTATCTTATATTCTGTGTAAGAATAAAATGATACAGTCCCAAAGCGATTTCGTTAACATTGATATTTCAAATGTAATCCGATTACAACACAAGTCACAAACTTGCATGTTTTTATAGATTTGCGAAACGAACGACTTACGATACGCATATTGCTCGAGGATAGAGCAATTTATAATAACCAGTATAGTTTGCCATAGGATAATATTAACAAAAAATGATATAACGTTTTTACGGATTAGGGAACTTGATATTTTAAGAACAAAAACATGGTAGGTGAGTAATAGAATACTTCAAAAGGTTGAAATTATAATTAAGAAGCAAAACCTTTTTAATTGCTAAGCAGGGCACCGTATGGATCATTAACTTGATTATACATCATGATCTTTTTCTTTTTAAATATCAACTCGGTTGGGCAAGTTATGAATTAATAATGATACCCTTTTCATTATACATAGACAAGGAAAAGAAAACTATGTACGATGGTAACCAAGTGAAACTGTTTACAGTATCATGATTGTTATTCAGTAGAGAAGCATCTAATTAGGTAAAAATATATTGAATGAAATTAACACATTTCATAGAGAAAGTTTTTTAAAACAGCTCATACATTATTCTAAGACGAATTGAGAACCATAAATATCATCTATCATGCTCCAGTGAGAAAATAACATGGAAAAACCATGAATAATAAAAACTTAAACGTAGGCACTGGTACAAAAGTTAGTGTACTAACTGACGAAAATCAAGCACAGACAAATCACTCCCGATATTAATTAGAATTTTACTCAGCCATATACCTATTTCAAATCAAGAGAACCTATTACAGTTCGCGTCAAATTAATTACATTACCTTTGAAATAACTTTTGCAATCTGCTGGTGTTTATCTCACAATTCCAAACAAAAGCTAGCTAATTATAAGAAACCTAATAAAAGTTACAGATAGAATTTGGAAGACATGGAATTTGGCTGTTTTCAAACTACAGAAATTCAGACGTAAGTTCTCGTAACATAAAAATAGGTCTCATTACAGATATTTAATGAATTTTATAATGGTGTTTACAATTAAGAATGTATTTATCTATAAGTATCTATAGATAAAAGATTTGTTGTAAAATCACGAAAATCAATCTTGATTATATAAAAAACATGTTAAAGATAACAGCTTCAGGGTAAATTAATAGAAAATGTTACAAATTACACTAGTAATCATGTTTCATAGTTAAAACTTTAATATAATATTAGAACAGTGTTAACTTAACATAATTCAAAGTAAATTAACTTACTGCTTGTAGATTTACATAACTCGTACCTGTAACATAGAGACTTCGATTAAATTTCTGTCGACATCGTTATTAAGAACAATTAATTGATTGATTATACATTATATAACTTCTAAGTTAGTTAAAAGTAATAAGATTGAAATTGAAAGATGCCGTTTCTATACCTTACTGTTGATCAAGTAAACCGCTAGATAGTATTATAAGCAACAAAAGAGATTTCGTAACAGCGTAACCTATTTCAATAGATCTAAGATAAGAATATTGGTCGTCCAACTGTTTACAAGTCTCTTTGTGTTTACAAAGTTTGATCGAAAGATGATTTCGGTTAACGGGTAGTCGAGGTCAGCGCACGACAAACCTTGGACACTACGCCACCATTCCAAGTTTATGGTATTTATCAAGGTACCGTTTGGACAACTTCAGTTTTACGGCCAAACACGGTTTCATTTCCGACAGATAAGTGTACGACTCCTGAATTTAAATTTGTTTTTGACTGTGAGCGTGATTTATTTTCAGTCCAATTTAGTCCAAGAAGAGTTCACATTTCATTCATCGCTGAGCTCGCGCTCTTACAGTGAGACCCAATTAATAAGCAGTCCACCATAAGATCCTTTTTAAAAACATCTGTAATATAGTCCTTTGATGTGCCGCTCTTGTAGGTAATGTAATGATGATATATGGAAAGGCGATCCCTTTTCAACACAGCTCGCCTATTCATTGATTTATTACGGATAACTAAGAAGACTAAGTTCGAGCACGTCTTAATACAATAAAATGTTTGGATAAAATATCAGCTTTACGTAGCAGAGATCCGGTACTTAACTCTTTTGAGACGTAATGGTTATGCTTTCGTCGAGTTGCCGTGAGTGGCTATAAAGAAGCGTTAGAAATTGTACAAATTATTATTAAAGTAAACGATTTTGGAATAGAGTAGGTAAATATGGTTAATTTAATACAATTGTAGAAGCAGAAGGTATGGGTCAATGCTTCTAGGCGAGACAGTGGGGGTCACGCACCGTTAATGAAGCTTTGTGGAAATGTGGACGAAGCTTTCGTGTCGGTTTGAAGGTAACTAGCGTTTAACCAATCTATACCTGAACAGTATAGTAGTAGGTGGGTAGAATTAGCCATGAAAGTCTTTAACCTCTACAATATTTTTGTGACAGCTGCTCCCAAATAGGAAAGTTAATTAGCTATGATGGTACTATTTATATCTTTGGTTTTATCCTCATTTCTAATGGTTCGGTAGGTAGATATAACTATAAACCACAAAGCAGTATTAGTTCATAGTATCCAATATATTCAGGTTTATGAGTAGCAACGTCCTGCCCGCATAATCGTAACACCACCATCCATAATATTATTTAATCTCTCACATTTATTACTAAATGGTGATGGTTACTATCGACCAACCCTTCGGCGTTAATTGTGTTTAATCCAAGATTAGATTTGTTTAATAACCATTTTTACGAGTCTGTATGAGAAAGTAAATTGTTACTGAGTAAATTGACTTTCAAAGATGAAGTTTGCTTTGAAAGTTTATGCTTTGTTAGGGATCGTCAGCATGACACGGTCACCTTATTTGGAAATTAACATTTAAAGGTCAACTAAGGGACTTTGTTGAAGGTAAACAAACAAGTTAAAGAAGTTAGTTAAAATTAAAACAGGTCATCACGTAGCCTCAAGTCTCAACATACTCATTGCAACATCATTAATCGTTTAGAGTTCCGAAAGTCATCAACGGACCGCAATCAACAAGTGTTTTAATGTGTGTAATCTCCTGAAGTTCTCTCATATACCATCAGTTGCTGTATTTCCGTCCACATAAACACACGGAAAACCTTTTCCTGCGTCACGACCACACTGAAATTACCTTAATTACATTTTGTTTATCTGCTTCTTTAGACCACGAAATATCATGCTGTCTGTTGAACATTTCTTTTGTTTCATTCAATTTATTCTTTTGTCAGACGGATAAGGCTTGCTTCCTTTTCGTGATTTCAATTATACACACGCAAAATGACATGTTTACTGTTACCTACACCGCAACTTTAATCAACTCCCAATGTCACACATATCAAATGATTATCTTTTGTAAGCTCGCTGTCATAATCCTCAAGATTGCATACAAAGTGGATATGTTGTCAATTCATATCTTGACGTCTTCATCGGTTGATTGCTTGCTTGAGCCATTGTGATTGTAAGCTATTAAATTGTGGTTTAGTTAATGGGACCTAGAGTAGATACCGACATGTAGATCTTTATCTTGATTTTATCTCACAACAAGGTAAATAGTACAGAAACACGTACGTAACAAACAACAAAATTTTATCATTTCGTAATCTAATATTGCTCAAGAAGTCGCAAAAGGTAAGGCATTATTTTCTAATCAGGTGGTATAGGGATGTGTTGAACCAACTGGTATTATATTAGATTCATCCATCACAGTTTTTCTATCCTTGGAAAACAAAATCTAAATGGAAAATGTTCAACACAAAAGCGCACTACAGTGGCATGGAGCGAAGCCATCTATTTCCATACAAGATTGATGGACCCACATGCAGGCTCCAAAAGGTGACTGCGATACGATAAGAAACTAGCTCTCTCACAAAGTGCACAAGCATGCACATGCTATAAATATTACTAACAAGGTGAAATTGCAAGACACAATAAATAATCATGAAAGCAGGCTAAGAAAGCGTATAGGTAAAAAAATACATGTGATGAAACAGTAAAACAAATATATGACGCACGATAGTTTTACAGTAAAATCGTAGCTATAATACGACTATTGTGGGCAATTAACACGCAGCATGTCGACGAAGGGAATGGAGTAATGGACAAACACACTCAGGTGTCTACTTCCCCGAAGCGTCTTGAGGAAGAGTGGACTGCCCATAAATATTAATGACAAACACCGATTCAATAGTCTGATGGTACGAGGCAGACGGGTCACCGGCCTTTGATCTGATTGTATGATGCGCATTTCTCAGATGTAATTACAAATACTTGAACGGCTAATATGCTTCAGAGGAGATGAAATGCGTAACATTAATAAAACATCAACTTCGGGATTAGTAGAATGAGAGAATCGTAATCAATTATAACGTGACCTACAATCGTCGATTGTCTATCATATTTCAGAGGCTGTTTTATATTTACGGTAAACATCGTTAACCTAAATACTTTTATAACATTTTTTTGTGTCATAGGTATAAATACTTGATCTCGTCTTTAACAAGTTAAGCAACATTTGCAAATCAAAGACGTCGAGGTATTCTAATGAAACGATGTTAATAAATTATAAGTGAAAGTTAAGTTATAGGGAATTAAGTAGGTATCTAATATTACAGTAAGTTGTTAGAAACTTAATCATAAAACTATTGATTGGATACCTTAGTATTGAGTAGAAAAGTCAATTTATTTGAAAGAACCATGGAAGAACACAATATTGTATAGATTACAATCAAATCTAATCAATATATTAATTTCGCAGTCCTATTTTAAACGTAACTAAAACGGATGTTTCTAAAGTTACCAACAATAAACAAGAGTTATGTAAATTTTCGATTGATCATCTTTCAAACATTTAAATAATTTTAAATATTAAATTAGTTTCAAGAAGTATCTGGGTTCCACATCTGTGAAGACAGTCATATTTTCTGTGAAAGTAACCTGCTTAATCTTGACAAAATACTTTACACGAGATAGATAACAATATAATTCAAAGTAGATATCATTGATTTACGAACCAGGGCAATGTCCTATACATTGACTATAATAATAAGTGATAGTTCTGTTGCAGACAATAAAGCAAATTACTGAACACATGACTAACTGCCCCTAATAGCAATAACGCGTTTAAATCTCAGATTGAATAAAGTGCCATTTAATAAAATCACATGATTGAAATGCATTCTCGTTTTAAAAAGGCTAAGAAAATGAGTATAACGAGTACGTACCCACTTTATAGAAGTTTTATCGAGACCTTCAATCATTTATATGTATTTATGTGATATTAGGTAGGTAGGTACAGACAATAATAAAGAGTTATTGTATCGAATTGACAGCTTGTGACCCTAGTTAGGTCACCGGACGCACCTATCTCGTTAAATGAGCGTTGTGGAGTGGACTGAGACTGTCCAATGTTGCAACACCCTATACTTAAGATCGCTTTCCGACCAAAATATTGAACCTTTGGTTGAACCAGCGTCAATGACCGAATTCTTAAAAAGGTTGCCTTGGATTTCGGTGACAGTAGGAATCTGTGATTATTGTTCTTTTAAATAATACTATAGTCTGTTTTCAAAATATTATTCCGACACAGCATAACAACTTAAAAATCGCACGCCTAATTCAATTAAGATATGAAAGTAAACAATTAGGTTGTACAATGGAATGACGAAAGCGAATTGCTTATGTAGAAAGCGTGATTTCAAACAAGTACCGTCATCTCTGAAAACAAAACGTCGAAAATTAATGCTGGAACAATGTGACTCACCTCTCGCAATTTAACGAATGTGTGAAAAGAAAGTATCGTTTCACCGGAAAGTAATTGTGGCAATTTATGTAATATTTTATTACACAATTAATTAGATACTTGGAACTTACATGAATAATCACTACTTAGTACAATGGCCGAAAATTGACAAACGAAACAAACAAAAAGCCCGGTCCGTGGTAGTCAAAGATACCCAAGCGATAAGGCAACTATGCCAGCATGACTGAACTTAATCATAACAAGTTGTAACTTGCTTGTAAAATTTGGTTCAATAGGTTTTCATATACACATTTTTGTTTAAGATTACTAATTAATGAGTGATTCGATTGGTGTTAGTATAGGAAGAAGGCTATTGAAAGTTTCCGGTGCGGTGTGTTCTTCAATTGGGCACAACAATAATTTCAAGTCCAAATTTAAAGCTCAGGCTTCTACAGACGATATTGTGGAAGCTTTAGCTTTGTAATGATGAAATAGCAATACAATAAAATTTTGATCCAAATCGTCGTTATTGTTGAATAAATCGACTCTCGAATACATTCACATGGCAAAGAAAGCCCACAGTTGTGTATAGAATCTATGGCGTTGGCAACCCCTCTGTTCCGATATTTGGCGTCTCGCTCCCTCAGGAGTCACCCCCGGCTCATAGGATCGTGGGATAATTAAATATTTATGTCATCAACATCACAGAACTCTAAGATTAACTCATTCTTACAGAAATTTAACAATTTATTTGATCGTAAGCAAATTGCTTATTTTATAATTAAATAATTTCTAATCTTTTAATAATTTCACAATTACTGTGTCTAGAAGCTTCAAAGATGGAGTTTAATTACACTTAAATTAATTAACTGCTCATATTAGCATATTAAAATAATAGCATAAGTTTTAAGCATAATAATGACAATAAATTAGCATTAAAATGAGTCGATTTCGTTACATGAAACCATTAAATATAACTAAAAATAAAACACACCTTTAAATTCAACAAATCCTAATGTGAGTTAACCATCCCGTAGACTGATGTAGGCACTGTCACGAACTTAGTTAAAATAAACGATGTTAACTAACACCACAATAACCGTTAAACACTGAACGAACGCTATACGCTCGGAACAAACACAAAATTCACTGAACTATTCAATCAGTATAAGTTAAATCTCTTGTAAAAGCATCAATGTGGACCATAATAATAAAACAGTTGATCAAAAGCTCGCAGTCGAAAGCTTTTTGCGTGGACTCGACGTGAAGTAACCACAGCGGCTCGGTCGCGACTGCATCAGAGGAGGCAGTCTGAGGGGAGGGAAACACAGTAGGGGGGCGAGAAGGAGCAAGCAAGCGTTCGACGAACGAACCAGTCCAGCCCGTGTCACTTGCGCTGATATGATAACGAATGTATACAAAGCCCAAGATATCAAAATCGGAGATGAATGAACTTTTAACAAAAATCCTATCAATATTACAAGCATTATAAAATAAAAATCAATGTGTATGTTTGGTTAATTCCGAAATTTATTTTGAGTTAATATATGTCATGAGTCAATATGTAGTGTTTTTAGGACAAAAATCCAATCCAATATGTAAATTGGCTATAATTTTGAGGAAAAATTTATTGATGCTAGTTTGTAGGAAAAAACATTATAATATTATATATTTTGTCCTGAACTGTCCATATGAGGATTGAGAGTAGAAAACACTAACATTAAGTATTTACCGATCGTATATCTAATTTATACCTCAGTAAAAAGAAAATGTCCACTTCCATGCACGTCCAATTCGATGTCTGACATTAATATATTTCTTTTCTTAATAGCCAAATGCATACAATGCATCAGTGACGAGAATCAGTAAACGTCTAACATCCCGTTTTAAATTAATGCTTTGCCTCTGATTCATACGGAGCATCGTAAAACCAAAGAGTGCAGTCAACCGGCAACGTTCCCAGCTCGTAAGTGATCAAACGATCATTAAAATTATTTAGGATGGCAACTCTTTTCGAAATTCAGACTATTAAAGTGCGTAATTTTCGGGTGTGGCCATGTGTTTAAACTTCTTTCATCGTCGGCGTTGTGGTAAAGAAATATGGATCAATACTGACAAGTAGGTGAAAGAATTGTTGATGGGATATACAATTTCGTGCGCAGAAACCCCCGCGGTATCCGGTTCCAATCCTCATTAGCAGGTATTTAAAGTAATTCAACAAAAACGATTCCAAAATGAGAAACGGCTAAATCTCTCAACATTATTGAGTCATACGCTCATTATTTGGATAGGAAATCTGACGCAGGCGAAACAGAGGCAATAAATTATGCCGCAGCGTCTTCGGACGGTTTAACGTTTTTTTGTTGATCGTTACTTTCGAACAATCAGCTATTTAAAAGATTGTTTGCGAAGTTTTAATCTAATTGATTCATCGATATCGAATCTTAATAAATATCCTTACAAAAGGGTATTTGATGAAATACTGGAGAACTTTGATACGAAGTTAAATTACTTAAGTTTGTTATGAAATTCTGAGTTCCAAAAACTACGCACCATAAAAAACAGTGCTTAGATAAAGTAATAAAATGCACTAAAGCCAAGCCGTCATACCGTAGGCATGTTGATCTAAACTGTTCAAGTTACAATATTGTATTTGCAAGCGACATTTGGTTGGCAAACATAAAGAAAGATTTATTGCCAATCGGCGTGTGTGGCTGTTATTTAATCTGTGCCGAAAGATACTGAAATAAATCGATTGTAAAGAAATATTCTGACCATATGTCCAGAAATTACGAGCGACAAGTTAAAAGTCAGTGGCGCTTATATCTATGCAAATAGTACCATTCTTAAGGATGTCTTCGGCATCTTTTATGTAGTTTCAGAAAAAGTCGCCCCCGGGCCTTGCAGATGTGGCATTACTTAGAAGTTCGTGCGGGACAATCATTCAAGTGTCGCAGTCACACAATAGTAGTTTGTTATTACAGTTTCTTATACGATTTTTTGTGTCGAAAATATTTGTGTCACGTTGTTTTCATACGTAATGTAATGATCCAAAACGATTTGAACATGTGATGTCACTTTAGTTTAATTACGCGTGTATCATTTGACTGTTTAATTTATTGATAAAGATTAATAATACAGTTAATTGATTATTTATATAAGATAGCATTTTAATAATGATCCAATCAACAAAAATATATCTCGATCAAAACATGATTAGTAACTATTATTATGAATGAGGCGTTATTTATTGTGTGTGCCTATTAATTTAGCTTATATAACCAAATACATATAATAAATCAATCAAATTATATATTGCATGTTACTTATATTTACTGTAAGTAATTTTAGACGCAAAGTATGCAATGCAATAAATAAAGATTAGGTAATAATTAAGTTTTAGTTAAGAAATATGGGCACAAACACTTTCGCAATACAAAAATACGTTACATACAATCATATGTAATAAAACTTCACCACAAGACACACTTAAAACTTCGTGACAGATCTAGTAACACATTACGAAATACTTTTATCAATGGCATTAGAAATATAAAAATGAATCTGGAATGTAATGTAATTGGGTCAATCCTGAAAGAGCGGACGGTAATAAAACAAGATTGTTACTGAGAGTCGTCGGAAGAAGTATTTAATGAGACAAACAATGGAGCTAATAAAAGAAAATTGCACGTAAATATAGTCCGAGTTTGTTTGGTTCCATGTATGAATATTACTAGTACATATTTACATAAAAATGTTGTACAAAACGGGAATTCGTACAAACTGGATTATTTTAATTTATTGTACTTACTCAAATTGATTTGTCAAATATTTCAGTGCTGATTGTAAAGTAGGCGGTTTGCTAATTAGCTAAATGCTAGCTTATTACAATTTACGGATAATCTTAAATTAAATTCTATTTCAACAACATGGTTGATGGTTGAGTTTGACAGTTTGACAGTTGGTTAATCAAGTTCAAGAGTTTAAACAAAATTATTTTTTGTTGTGCAAGCAAATCTAAGTCAGTTTCAGTGCGATGGATGATACATTGTGAATCTGGTATGTATAAGAAAGAGACGATAAAATCCCACCGCAAAGCTACATGCAAGCGAATAACCTTGTGACTTAGGTTTGATACAGCTTGAGTAAACATCAGTGTAAATATACGCATTAAAATTCTCAGTTCAAACTAGCCAACCATTCTAACTAAACAATTTTCTTAATTAAAAAGCGATTCTATTCAAATACATATTAAGTTCATGTAGTTGAAAACGGCACGTGCTTGCAGCCGTTACACCCCAAAGTGTGCGGGGTGTTCTCTAAAAACGTACACCAGATGCGAACAGCAGACGGCAATTGTTGAGCTTACCAAGGGCAAGAAAAACTAAATGCATAGACATTCATGACTTTCCAAAATGAGAGATTTCGTTCCCCTTCCACTAGACCCCATGATATATACTTTCGGTTAAGTAATAGCACAGCTTCAAAGAAGTAAGTTCTTTAATCTTTCAACAATGAGAATAGTGAATTTCAAGATATTTAATTCTCTGAAAAGCCTTAACCCGCGAGTCGAAGACGTATTGACTCTTGAATGATACACGAACGAAGCAACCAAAAGCAAAATCATATAATTTTCCGTGACGAGTTTCTTAACGCGTTAAGTTGTATTGGTAATCTTTATTTCATTGTCAATTAACTAATCGCATCTCGAATTTAAAGGTCTAATTATTAGAACACCACTATAAGGGTCGACGACGTCTCTTTAATTCTCCTGATATCATCCCAACTATTCAGCATTTAACATTATTAGGTCCTTATCTCTACGCTTTGCTAGATTAAACGGGAAAATATGCTAAGTTAAACAAAAAAGCGCTTACAACTTTCAAGTATCTTGCTTTAGTATAATTTGTTTTTATTACTTTAAATTCGCCATTACTGAAACTACTAATAAAAGTAAGTAAGTCCTTACTTTATTTAATAATTATTGCTTTAGCTACAGGCGGGAAGGAAATTGAGGAATGCATTTACATGAAGAAAGCAAGACCTTCGTCAGTGCGTAGTGCGTAACCTCAACGTGGCTTATCATTAAACTAGCGACCGGCCCTGCTTCGCACGGCTATATTATGCATGTATTATACATTATAAACCTTCCTCTTGAATCACTCTATCTATTAAAAAACCGCATCAAAATCCGTTGCGTAGTTTTATACATCTAATTATACATAGGGACAGATAGCGGAAAGTGACTGTTTTAAACTATGTAATGATGAGATAGCGGTCAAACTGACTTTATTATAACCTATGTTATAAAAATAAAGCTTTATAGCAAAGCAAACTTAATGAATCATAAAATAAACAGCATTAGGTAAGTAGATTTGGAGACGAAATTCTGATGGCGCGTTCATTTGCAGTACGTACCAAGTGCTTAAAGGGCAGACGGTGCACTGAACTGACGAATCTTAAAAAGGACGTTCTATAATATACAGTTGTCTAGACGATTCACTCAAATTTGAAATTGAAAGCTGTACAAAGTTGAAATAACCATTAATACCTTGTGGTTGAAACACCTTACAAATGGACTAGTTTTAGTTCAAACATTAAATTATTTATACAGTGAACACTCCTATTCAAAGTTACAACTAGATTCGATAAGGCAAATAAAAGTTTTGCGAATAATAAAAATGGCTGGCTAGTTTCTGAAAAACAGATTCAAATAGAATTTAAAATACTTCAACCACTATTTATTGCTACTAATGCGAACTATGCGTGTTTTGGAAACATTTACAATAGAATTACTACTTTAAAAAATGTTTGTACTTTTCGATATCTATTCGATAAAATAGTTAAGATTCTTCAGAGAAAGGAACAGATAATGCTCATGAAGTGCAATAATATACACAGTAATTGATGTGTACTAGTGGAAACGTCTTATAGACTGTACAATTTTAATAGATATTGACAGCTATAAAATAATGGTGTAACAAGAACCACCTTCTCAACACAAAACTCCTCAATGTTTAAGGATTACGTGTTCAAAGCCCAGTTGGTTTGAATTATTAGTGACAGTACAATAATACCTACACTAAAAGTATCTATAAACACTTTAAGTTATTTTCACTTTCATAATAGATTCCATAACGTGTTGAAATTTAGATAATTAAGTACTTAAATAAATAAATAAAATCATTTATTTCAGGTAACAGCCTTATAAATAAGTACAGACCCATATAAAATATATACCTTACAGACTAACATACATACAGATAATATTATAATAAATTAGTTTTAGGGTTTTCAATCTTCGTTCTCGCCTCCCTATAGCGTCGGTATACAATGCCTGCGGGCCAGAAATCAGCCGAGAAGAACATGTCCTTCAGCGTTGCTGGAATCCGAAGCACGTAGGACTTAAAGTTAGTCTTCCTTTGGGATAGTCCTTAGTCCTCTTTTGTCCAGTTGGTTTGAATTATTAGTGAGAGTAGAATACCTACACTAAATTATCTTAATCTTCTTTTTATGTCGGTTTTCTATAGTTTAATTTTATGCTGTTAGTATTTGTTACAGTATCTACTCTCTAAACTTTCTGAATAATTTTAAACAGTCCAATAACTTTGGTATACCTCAAATGTGTGAATTCGTATTTTAACAAAAGCTTATACCTACTTAATAATACTTTGCAGCAAACAAAGTTCGCTTACATAAACAGACAAGTTCGCTAACAATATTAAACATTGTAAAGCTTACAAAGTTACTGTAATATGAAGATACATCAAAAACCTTTTATAATTTCTGCGATATACATTCTTCAAAGAATATAGAATAATTATATAAATACTTATGTTAAATCATTGAAGTAGCAGACGATATCATTAGGATTCATAAAATTATATTTAACGTAGTTAATAAATTTCTCAATAAGTTTGATGAAGATCGATACCTGCCACCCTACAAATTACTTAGTAATCTCAGACGGTAATTACTCAATTTACTCAAGACAGGAGCCGATGCCGCCCAAGTGCCACTAAGGAGATTATACCAGCTATGTAACTTAACAAGGGTCGACTTAAATAACGGAGGAAACAGGATTTCACTCAGCTACTGGCTAAGTAACATAATCCTAGAAAAAAAATCATAAATCCACACATAAAACAACCCTAGCTTTTCCTGGACATATCTTATTACTGCAAATGTCAGAAATTTTCCGGGAACACCCACCTTCTTCTGTCATAAAACAGTGATGTCATGGTTGGCCTAAATAGGCTTTTATTACGAACTCAAATAGCTACACTGATAAATGAAATATTATAATGACGCTTATTGGACGGGAATCCAAACCACATAACATTGATGTCACGCATATGGCATAAAAGTGTTTAATGGACGATGAGATGAACCGAGACACCGTACAAGATATTGTAGGAGCGGATTCAACCTAAATTTTGTAACACGTGGACGACTATTTTCAGACAACGGGGAGGTGCTTTTGTCAGGTAACATTTAAAATAGATGCTGACATAAACAGCAGAGGTGGTTTGTATACGTTTGAAAAGACTGAAACAAAGTACCTAACGACGTTTGTGAAGACCGAACCCTAGCCTAACCGAACAATGCTTTGTGATCATTGCAATTAGGGTTTATCGTTATTTTATGAGATTTTAATATAATAAAAGACGCCACGCCAACTAAATTTTATTAAAGCATTAAAGCTAAGCACCACTCACAAAATTCGTTTTTCAGCAAAACACTTTGCAATAATGGGATTTCATTGATAACAACTTATGCGGTCAATTTACTAAAATTTTGGCGCAACAACAGTTACCCATACAGCTTACAACAATAGCCCACAGATGTACAACGGCAGACGGGATGCAAATAACAAAAATCAATACCGACGAGCGAGCGAACGCGGCGTGCCCAACTTGCATAAAATTAAACCATGCTTCCAATTTTAGCACACTTTATATTGGGATACCAATCAATAGATAAACTCTCAATCAAAACTAAACAAAGGAAAGCGTAGCACAACGAAGGACGTGCAAAGTGGAGAATACAAAGTGCTCACAAGTAACAAGATCCAGACGGAATTCTTAGACAGTGTCAGACGCCGCAACTAAATAAACAATAGATCGTGAAACATCCGTTGCAGCGACGATGATGGCCTAACAAATAGGGTCGAATTGAATCAACGCAAACTAAATTCTAGCACTACACTGCTTGGGATCTAACGTAATTCCACTTGAAGGGTTTCAATCTATAATACATATAATTTATGTGTAGCACATATGCAACCGCTAAGTAAGTGGCTGAGAGACTTCGCGTCACCGAGCTGGTACTCGAGCGAGCCTGTTGACCCAGTGCGCAACGCTTGCGGCAAAAACTTCTACACCTGCCTGCTTTAGTGCTATGGGCGCCTAGTACCTACTACAACGTCACTGTGACTATTCAAACGAAACTATTGTTTGTGACCCAAAAACCATGGTGAAACAAGAAACAACTAAAGCAAAGAACATAAACTTTTCAGAATCTACAATTGTTATCTTAAAGTTGCTGACTTATCAAACTAAATAGATCAAAGATTGCATTATAATGCTGTTATTGGCATTTATATTTAGGATATCAACATCTGCATCAGTAACTGTTATTAAAACAATAGTCACAAGAACAAAGAGCGTTTTAATCAAGTTCTGATACAATCGATAGCCCACATTTTAATTACATATTCTACTTATTTCGAAAGCTCGCGTGGGAGGTATCATAGCAAGCGGTTTATTGCATTAGATCCAGCGTAAATTCTAGTCACTATCACTACATAGTATAAAATAAAGTCACTTTTCGCCGTCCCTATGTCCCTATATCCCTTATGTATGCTTAAATCTTTAAAACTACGCAACGGATTTTGATGCGGTTCATAGCCGGCTATATTATACATGTATTAACATATAAACCTTCCTCTTGAATCACTCTATCTATTAAAAACCGCATCAAAATCCGTTGCGTAGTATTATAGATCTACTAGCGACCCGCTCCGGCTTCGCACGGCTATATTATGCATGTATTATACATATAAACCTTCCTCTTGAATCACTCTATCCATTAAAAAAAACCACATCAAAATCCGTTGCGTAGTTTTAAAGATCTAATCATACAAAGGGAAATAGGGACATAGGGACGGCCAAAAGTGACTTTATTTTATACTATGTAGTGATAGTGATAGTTAAGCATACATACAGACTGCGGAAAGTGACTTTGTTTTATACTATTTAATGATTATTCTAACACTGAGTAAAATTAAAGGGAGTATCAAGACAATATCTCGTTATTCGTAATGAAAAGCCAAATTATTGTTCAGTATGAGCATACATGCGGCAATATTTCAATAATTTTGATGAATGAGGAACCGCCGAAAATTGCCTATAACCGCTTGAGTCTGACGTTTCATTTCGGAGACACAATATTGGCAGGTAGATAACGTTTAATTTCGACCGTGTCAGTCAATAACAGTTGCGAGTTTTGAACAAAAATCGTTCAATTCAATTGAGGATTAATTGTGCTTTTTAAACTATTATAAACTTTTATTTATATTTATATTATATATATAATATATTTTTCATTAATTATTGTGAGTAATGAATTACTTATCCATAATTAAACTTATGAGTGCTTATCTCCGTCCGTGTGTCACTTGAGGCTTCTGCTGAAAATCAGCGCTACAGTCATCTGTAGCATATTAGCTGAGCTCGAGCCTTCTCGTGGCAGAATTGTATAGGTACAGTCGGCTGCATAATTGCAGCCCCCGGTAGAGTTCTAAAATTACTACTTAATGTTTATGTTTGATAAATTCTTGAGTTAGAAGACTTTAAACTTTAACTTAATCAGGTGTCTAGAATCTTGCTTGTGTTGAAAACATTCTTATAACAGCCGTTTTGGGTCTGCAATTATGCAGCCAACCGTACATATGCACATCAAGTTTTGTATGTTATTACTTTACACAAAAGTAGGTATTTAAATTATTTATTTTACAGTATCAAAAGTTGTATTTAATTGTAGGTATAATTAAGTATTTTAGGTTATTCTCTGTGTGTATGTCTTTTTTCTGGCAGGAATAAACTTATATCTCATTTCTCTGTGTGTGTGTGTGTGTGTGTCTTTTTTCTGGCATGAAGAAATTTGTATCTTATTTCTTTCTATTCTATTCTACGATATTCCAAAGAGCTAGAGTTTCATTAGAAAAGAATTAAGAAAAAAATATGGTTGTTTGCAAAGTCTGTTTACGGACGATAATTTTACGTGATAACGTCATAAGAAAACATTGATGAAAATATGTTGCTATGGTTACCGTGTCAATAACGTGACACTTTTTTGTAAGCGCAGTACGGTGTTCATCAAAATATTTTAGTTAAAGCACATGTTATAAGTACAGTCACATTACCAATTAGCTGAACCCCACGTGACCCAGAGCTCACTCGCATATCTGTAAAAAATATAGTATTTACCTATTTTTTTAAATTGTATATTGTATTGTATGGTATATTGTAAAAAAAAACATAAACAGGTAACATTACTTTACAACCTTACAGAGATGCGAGTGACCTCTAGGTCACGTGGGGTTCAGCTAATTGGTAATGTGACTGTACGTATTTTATGATTGAAATTAAATTCGTTTTTTGAACGGTGCAAAACGGCCTCTGATTTTATTAAGGCTTATAATTCTCAGTGCAAAGCTCCTTGACCTATGGTGAACTTGTTGACCCAGTGGAATCACCTCGAACGACCCGTGAACCTGATTACAATGCCCTCAAAGAGCGTCGTGCTGACGACACTCAAGCATAGGTATACATACTTACCTATATCTTAAACGAATTTGTTGATCGAATTAAACTTAATAAACTAGATTTTCTAATGCTTTATCAAGAGACTTATTTGAAACTTTTATAGTAGATCTATTTGTTAGTTAAGCTTTTCAAATCTCGACTATTGTTTGCAGACTTAATATTTTGATTAAGTGTTTTTAATACAGAAGACATTTATCTTTATTGCAATTACTAGCAGAGCCCCGCGGTTTCACCCGCGTAAGTCCCGACTCCTCCGTGGGAATATCAGAATAAAAAGTAGCATGTATGAATTATACTACCTATGTATGTAAATACTTATTGCAGTTTATCTTGTGATGTATTGTTAATTCTAATTGGAAAGTACTTTCTCCGAACTTTCTCCTGTTTTTTGTACAAAGGTCGTGAATAATACGAAAAAATAATGTTTCCGTGTGTTTTGTTAATAGTTTTAGAGACTTTAAACATTATCGTAATGTTATCTCCTTCACACTGTATAAATTCGAACAGGCTAGATATAGTGTACGATGCAAGTCATTCGATTGAAGTACGCGCGAACCGATCCACCTTATTAAGGTGGCGCGACAGATGCGCCATATTTAAAAACCGCCTTTATAAGGTGGCGCGACAGACGAGGGGATAACCTTCCTTGATAAATGGACTATCCAACACAAAAATATTTTTTCAATTCGAACCAGTAGTTCCTGAGATTAGCGCGTTCAAACAAACTCTTCAGTTTTATAAAAATACTAGCGACCCGCCCGGCTTCGCACGGCTGTATTATGCATGTATTATATCTAAAAACCTTCCTCTTTGATCACTCTTTGTATTAAAAAAAACCGCATCAAAATCCGTTGCGAAGTTTTAAAGATCTAAGCATCCATAGGGACATAGGGACGGCGAAAAGTGACTTTATTTTATACTATGTAGTAATAAAAATATAAGGATAGATCGGTGATCGTATTAAACTTTACAAACTATATTTTCTAATGCTTTATCAAAATACTTAATAGAAACTTTTATAGAAAATACTTAATTTATATTTTATATGACTTTTATAGTAGATCTGTTTGTGAGTTGAGCTTTTCAGATCTTGACTATTGTTTGCAGACATAATATTCAGAAGACTTCTTAGAATTTATTATCTTTATTGAAATGATTTGATTTCTATCTATAAATATAAGAAGTTTTTGTGTTAGTAGTATACTCCTTCACGCAAATCCACACCCGGTATTTAGATACCTAGGGATTGACATTATAGGCTACTTTTTATATTCCGATGTTCCTACGGGATCAGAACTTACGCGGGTAAAACCACGGGGTGCAACTAGTAATTAATATAAGATACTAGGTGCGCTCCGCGGTTTCACCCGCATAACTCCCGATCCCGTGGGAATATCGGGATTAATTAAGATGTAAGCTATCCTATCTTTCAAGTTGGATCAAACTGCACACGGTGTGCAAATTTGGTTAAAATCGGTTAAATAGTTTAGGAGTCCATCGCGAACAAACAAGGTGACACGTAATTTATATATGTTAGAAAGAAAGATATGAAGTACCTACCTAAAATAAAATAGGTCAGTCAGGCCTAACTTTATAGAGTAGATACACAAAACGATAGGTATTCAAAGAGTAAAGAACACAAATATCGTATAGTATATTGTCTAATACTAATATTATAAAGAAGTAAAGTTTGTGTGTTTGTATATTTGTTAAATTGTAAGGGGTAATCTCGGGATCTACTGAACCGATTTTAAAAATTCTTTCACCAATAGAAAGCCACATTATTGCTGATTGTCATAGATTATATAAAAAACCGAAAAATAAAAACGCTTTTACGTGGTAGTCCGTTTTGCAAAGTGAATCGGAGAAAAAACGGTCGAATGAAAGCGTTTCTTGCGAACGCTGCCTTAACTATGAAATATATATTTTTGAGTTCTAGAAAAAAGATGTGGAGCTTGAAAATGCCTACAAAAAAGTCAACGACAGCATATGTCTCACTTTTATATTTAAGTTACAAAAAGTATATTTTTTAATATCAGTATAGATAATTTAATTTATTAACATTATGCCCAACGAAGTGGGCACGGGTCAGCTAGTTGTCTATAAAGCTATAGAGGGTTAACAGCCTCATGACCTAGAATTAAGCATATCGAGCAGACATGAGATAAAATATGGAAAAATAATGAGAGAAATAAAGATATACGTAATTAATTAAGTTATGTTAGAGGTTCGTAAAATAAAAAGGAATCATATACAAATAATTTATGTAGAAAGAATTTGAAAAAAGCCAAGTAATTCAATACCCAAATGTCTTAATGACGGAATTGGGAAACACGAACCCAAATATCAATTTTCTGTAGGTAACTCTGTAACATAAAACACTCTTCGAAACTAAATTATATGAATAGTTGAATACAGAAATAAACTACTTTTGAATACATCACTCGTCGTAGGCGCCTCGTCGCCACCCCTCGTCAAATAAGTCCAGAGGGTTTCCATGGTAAATGATATACCTACTTTTCGTGACTACGAATGAAACGGCGTTTCTTTTAGACACGTTTATATAATCACTAGCTGCGCCCCGCGGTTTCACCCGCGTAAGTCTCGATCCCGTAGAAATATCAAAATGAAGAGTAGCCTATAGCCTTCCTCGATAAATGGACTATCCAACACAAAAATAATTTTTCAATTCGAACCAGTAGTTCCTGCGCGTTCAAACAAACAAACTTGAAGAGTTTATAATATTTACTAGCAGCGCTCCGCGGTTTCACCCGCGTAACTCCGATACCGTGGGAATATCGAACTATAAAATAGCCTATAGCGTTCCTCGACAAATGGACTATTCAACACAAAAATATTTTTTCAATTCGAACCAGTAGTTCCTGAGATTAGCGCGTTCAAAAAGTATCTACTCTTCAGCTTTATAATATTAGTATAGACTAGCATTCGCCTACGACTTCGTCCGCGTTGGGTTTGAATTTTTCAAAATTATTTCTTATCGGATGTCACGTCATACTAAGAACACCCCCTCCAAGTTTCAGGTCTCTACGATCAGCGGTTTAGGCTGTACGTTGATCCGTCAGTCAGGACAAAGTAATTAGTCTATTACAATTGGATATTTATAATATGTACCTATATATTTACAAAAAAAAAGTAAAAAGTATATAAGTAGTTTATCCGTTATCTGGCACCCATAACACAAGCATTAAGTTGCTTAGCTTGGGGCTGGATGGCGATGTGTAATATGTCCTGAAATATTTTTTTTTATTTTATTTTTTTTTTATTTTTTTTTTTTTTATTTTTTTTTTATATTTCAGGACATATTACATTTATATTTATAATTATTATTATTTATATTACTTATTATTCATATTATTATATATTTATATTATTATTATATTCATATTATTATTATTTATATTACTATAACGATGGTTCGATTGATAGAACTGCGGACAGTTTGATTTGCCCGTGGTTCGTTTGATAGAACTACGGACAGTTTGATTTGCCCGTGGTTCGATTGATAGAACCACGGACAGTTTTATTTGCCCGCGTGGTTCGATTGATAGAACTCCGGCAGTCGGACCACGACCAATAAACGATTTTATAGTTATAGATTTATTTACGCTGCTAACATTTTTAGCGGTTTATTTTAATGATGTTCTTATTCGGATGGCGCTTCAGGACCATTTGAATAGACAAAAGAAATGCCGACATACTTGTGTGATCAAGCGCAGAAAACAATGCCATTAGCATACCTAAGTGTAACTATACGACTTCGACGTTCGAAACGCCACGATTACACGGTTTGTAAACATTGGCAGGCTAGCCCAAATTCGGGTACCCTATGACCTCTACTAATCGACTGTGTTCATACTCTATGTAGGTGAGATTGACTACATAACATATCTCTTTCGAAACTCAGCCATTAAACCTTTTCCTTATTGCTATCATTAGGATCAGGTGTAACTATAATAGTAATGATGCTGAAAAAAGAACCCTCTGACGTATCTTTTGTGTTTCTATTGCACGATTAGCAATAATACATTATCTAGGTACATAACCATTTAGAGCAACACTGTACATCTTAACAGTAAGTGAGGACTGGTAGTATATTTCAGTGTTTTTCAAACTGTGGGTTGCGACCCCCAGGTGGGTCGCAAAATCGGGTGGTCTTGGGTAAACGAAAAAGTAAGGTTTAGGTCCTACACTGTGATAAAAAACGTTTTCGTACGTAGAAACGTACGATTTCAATGAGATGGCTGTGCTTGTTTATTTTTACCCATTTATCGAAACGTGGTTCTATTTTAGAGACGTTAATGATTCAGATAACATGAATATTTTGGGAATGAAACCCCATTTTAAGCATGCCGTCCTCAATATCGAAAAAAATATAATATACAAACTCTTTGAAAAATAATGGTGTAGTTTTATTAAGGACCTGGGGGGTCGCTAGATTTTTTAACTTGTAAAGGGGTCCCGTTTTCAAGAAGGTCAATTCTTATGTCTTCTGCTTATGTCAATTCGGTAGCAAACGTAACGATGTTACTGGCACTATGGTTAATGGAATAAACTATCTGCAGTCGCAATCGCGATCTACGTATGTAGGTAAGGTACCAAAGCATTCCAAATCGTACGTTACCAATCCTTTAAAAGTTAGAGCAATTCTGGGTAATTTGCAATAGCGGAAACGAAAGCCAGCTAGCTGCAAGGAGACTGATTTTAAGATTATTTAAATATTGCAATTGGGTCGAAGCTCTTCTGTTCGTAATATTTTCAATGGCCATTTAAATATTACAAAAATCGGTATAGAATTTTAAAAAAATCAGTTCCAAACGCTTACGAAAAACCTGCAATGCTATCTGTTCATTTGATTGACAGTCTTGATGAGTATTGTAACATGAAACTCATGATTCTGTTGATAGATGATATAGATAATCCGATTACAATGTCGAACATAGCACTCAAGACCACTTAATTAATACCACGAAAAACTACTGAAGCAAGCAGCAAAGTACTTAAAATACTTTGTGTAAGTTATGGCATGATAGTGTTAAAACATGCTTAAACCCCCACGCACTTATGCACATTGGAAAAGTCCAATGTGCATATTTTTATCCTTATTTGGAAAACAGATTCCATTGGCCATAATCTTTGATCTCGAACTTTTAAAAACATTATTTTCGATATTTCTTAAACAAGAAATTAGGCAAAACACACGCAAGCGATAAAAATCTGTCAGTTGCTTTATACACATGAAGAAATTAGGTAAGTTACACGCAGAAGCGCAGTTTGCGGCTTTGCGGTGACCTCAACGAGTAAGTATAGAACTCAAAGGCTTAGTTGAGAACACTAACTTTGTGCGAGTCGAATAATTATGGAGCCAAGTTCAAATCTACGTGAATCTGCACAGATGTCTACCAAAGTTAGTCTCAACAATAATTACTACAAGTAAGTAGGTACTTACTCCGCTAAGTCAGTCAGTGACCCGAAGTGGATCTATGCCTACAAATCAAAATTAGTCTTCGCCCGCTTCTGTAAATTTCAAGCCAACAATTGGCATGTAATAGGGCAGGGCAATAAGTATTAGACATTTACAGCTTGCAAAATGGAGTCTAAATTCAGCTAGGTCATTATCATTCTTGCATAATCTCGAATATTGCATGAAGATAAGGACTTCAATGGTAATTCACAAAACTGGCACCGCTGCGTGGGTTGCTCTTGCTGCAACATTGTAATGAGGCGCGATTCTTCTCAAAAATTGAGTAGGTTGGTGGTAATATCCTTACACACGAGTAAGCATCGTAAATATAATACTATAACAACGACATGATTCGCATAAGAAGTTTCGAAACGGATTAAAATTGATGATGGCCGTGATAAGAGCCAATGCGCCCACGCCCGCATACATCCCGCACATAAAGTTTCAAAGTAACTAGACCTGTTTACTTTTCTTTTTAACGAACTTGTAGATTGTATCTTAGTGAAAACACTGGTCTACGCACTACGCAATTTATGATAATGTTTCGAACGATCACATCATACGGTTATGAAACAAAAAAATGAATATCTAAGCGTTAGTTCGTTTTAATGATGACGAATATTAAGGAGTGGGTTTTCTAAGTATTAAAGTTATGTAAGTAGGTTTTTTTAACACACAAAAGTTAAGAGAATATGGTTATTGAGGGGTTTCCAAAAATGAAAATAATATAAAGGAAAAGTTTATCCAACATAAAGGATGACCAGCAATATTTGAGGAATATCCATAGATAGAGCGGTTATTCACGGCTTGTTTTGGCCCAGATTCGGAACAGTAACGATTTTCGTTTACGGACTCACACAGTGATTGGACTCGGGCAAATGCATAATAGATGAGGTCTATAATAAAACCATTCAGTTCAGTTTCCGGTCGTTGATCCATAACGATATTTTGGGAAGCATGGTTAGTTACTGTAGGAACGGATATGCAATTCAATATACTAGAATTTATTGTGAACTATTCTCGGATTTGCAGGATTTATTACGTTTTATGGACACTAAGCTGAAGTGACAATATTGACATAGTGTCTTTATAAATATAGTTGATTTTTAATTTATTTATCGAGCTTCTAGTACAGCAGAGTTATGATTTTACTAATCGTTTAAAAATGAAATACTTACGTACCTACCTTTATAAAACGGGAAAATTATTGATCAAACAACAGGGTGTATTCGTTCGTGGTTTTATAGCCATTTATTTTCAGATTACACATAGCTTCCATGTAAATAGGTCGCAGCGTTTACGTGGGGTTCATTCAGGACAACTTTCTTCGCCTCTATAAATTACCCTCATAAATAAGCGAGGTGCGATAGGGAATATTTATAAACATACCATTCAGTCTAATCAATTTAAAATTAAACCTTCCAAAAATGAAAGCACAAACAACGAATAAACAACAACGAACGGCCTTCCACCAAAACAACCCGTTAGATTTGACGCGAATTTTAGGGAAATTAACATCGAATGCTTGCTGATTCACACTGCTTTAATTAGAACCGGAATCGTGATACCGTTTTACGTTCGGACTCTTCTCGCGAACTCATGGTAGATGTAACAAAATACGTTCTGCGAATGTGAACTAACCCGAATGCAGCATTAAAATGCGACGCGATGCGTGAATCAATGCCCACTTAGCCATTGTACAAAGATCTCACGTTGATCTTACACAGTTTCCATGGCCTACCATGAGACTCTCGCTTCGAAGGTCTAAATCGACCGGTCGCATTAACACTTTCCGTAATCGTTGCATATTTTATTGCATATCGTCACGCTCATTTCACTGATCTGAATTGTTATATGCGGAATTTATTGCTAATTTGATACATGCCATACAAGTCTATGGATATATTCAATTAGTCATCGACAGTTATCGCTGGGTCGATATGGGATGTAGAAATCGCACTGAAATTGAAAAAAGTCTAGATATTGAAGCAATATAGTTTCTTGCCCCAGATTTGTCGGTTCGTCGACCGATTTCGTGTCAGTAATACGAGGCGTGCATATCACCAGGTGAAGCTTGCCTGAAACGACGTTTTCAATGCGGGAACGATGTATTTTTAGAGAAACTTAAATTCTATTTCCGCAACACTGATATTTAGTGCCCAATATGTACATTTTGGGTTTAGAAAACTGTTTTATGGAGCAGTAAACGTAACTGCTTTGAACCGTTAGTCAGATTTAATGTAGGTTCGGCTGCTTAATTGAAGACCCACCGTAGAGCACCAAAACGGCTGTTACAAGAACGTTTTCAACATAAGCAAGATTCTAGGCACCTGCTTTAGTTGAAGTTTACAGTCTTTTAACTCATGAATTTATCGAACAAAAATTATTAGAATGAAAAAAATCCTAGAGTTAATAGTAATTTTAGAACTCTACAGTGGGTCTGCAATTATGCTGCTGACCGTACCTATGAATTGTATAATTTTACGAGAGTTGACATATTTAAATGTTCTAGTTGTTTACTAGGCGGGGACAATATGATTTAATTTTGTAAGGCATAATTTTCTGATAATCGAGATCAAAACATCTAAATGTAATTAAGATAGGCATTGAAATGTCTCTCACGTTTGAAACTTAATTGAAATAATAATCCGTGAACTTTCAATTTGGCTTTGGCCTTAATTGATTTAAACATAATCTAAACTGTGAAAAATTCATGGTTTAGCACTGTTCTTCAGTGTTCATGTTATTCTAACAATAAGAAAAATTTAAGAAAAATGTAAGTATGTGCGCTAATTGACATTGCTCTTACGGTGAAGGAAAACATCGTGATGTACCCCGCGGCCTAGTTGGCTGCTAAGGCTGACAAGTTCTCTCCTCTGGACATAGTCGACTGAGCTGAGAGCGTCGTAGGTGCTGGGAAGGCCTACTCCATTTTCACGCAAAAAGGACCCAATAAAAAAGGGTCTAATCGCGGAAAAACAACCCGTATACAAGTACAAGTATTTTAATATCTAGCGACCCGCCCTGACTTCGCGCGGCTATATTGTACATGTATTATACACCTTTCTCTTGAATCAATCTATCTATTTAAAAAACCGCATCAAAATCCGTTGCGCAGTTTTAAAGATTTAAGCATACAAATGGATATAGGGACATAGGGACAGAGAAAGCGACTTTGTTTTATACTATGTAGTGATAGTGATAGTGAAGTACACAATTGACCAATATAATGAATAGAATAGATATAAATATAAAAATTAAGTGCCTCTACACCCTCATAAAGTTGGTCTAAGGGTGTGAAGTCTTAGTGTATGTGTACCCCAGACAAGCGTGAAGGAAGGTCGAAACACGGCGCCTGGTGAGGCGCCGGGACGTCGCTCATTCCGCCGAGCAAGGAACGTTGATTCCATACATTATGTAATAAATACCTATTAGAAATTGTTCTCCTTTACTAAGCATTATGTGGTATTTACGTTCCAAAAAATTGGGATAAATATGGTGTGATAGTACCTATTTGGAAATGTATACTATGCTATGCACCTACTTACTTACAATTATAACTATCAAGGATTCCAATATCTTTACTTAATATTATAAACCTGAAGAGTTTGTTTGCTTGAACGCGCAAATCTCTGGAAGTACAGGTTCGAATTGAAAAAATATTTTTGTTATGGATAGTCCATTTGTCGAGGAAGGCTATAGGCTATTTTATATTTCGATATTCCCACGGGATCGTTAGTTACGCGGGTGAAACCGCGGAGCGCTGCTACTCATGTTATAAACACTAAGTTATGACTTTAGGTTCTATCAGGGGCCTAATAAATCATATAAAATATTTTTAGAAAGAGATTTTTATTGACAACTTTATGTCAGTACTTCCTATACTTAGCTAGTGTTTTTACTCTAGGTACACTATAAGAATAGGTAATGTATTGCTAAAATGGTGTACAATGGATGAAGGAGTTCTGGACTTTTGACCTCTTTTTACAGATAAATTATTACACTTTAACTTTGTTAAGCAGTGATTATGCATTTTTGTTGTTTAGTTAGATAATACTTACTAGAGAAAAAATACATTAATCACTTATAATTTAATATTCTTGCACTATTACAATTTCTTTCGTCTGGACATAGTTGAATAAGCTAAGATGATGGTTTATGTGCTCGGCAAACCTACTCCACATACATGCCCCAGGCACTGAAGCATCCTAAATAGCCTGGATTAAAGTTGCTGTGGTGTTCATATTATTAAGATTATATAAAAAGGTCAATATAAAACAAGGGGGCGGTAAATTACAAGAATTTATGTTTACTGGATTGTTTGGGAAAACTGTAGATCATGTGTCAGTATATTGAAGTGCTGGATTAACGAGACTCTACTGTATCATCCCTTCCATTAATACCTATTATTAGATGTGAATTTTTATTATTAATAATTTATTTCAGACTTAAAAACAAGTAAAGACCCATATAAAATAGATAATATTATTAATATCTTAAATTAAGTTTTAGGATTGTTTTAGGGTTATTAAGAGAGGGTGTAAGTTCAGGGAAACCGCCTCAGTGGGTGTAAGTTCAGGCATGACCGCTTCAGGCAAAAACTACCGAACCCATTGCGATAGAACTTTGTAAGTAGATAGTTAGAATTCTCTTATAATGCTTAAGCTACTTTTTATCCTGATAATCCCACGGGATTAGTACTTGACAATAACCATAAAACTTTATTCTTACAATGTTTTCAAGTTATCAAGTACCAAATCAGAAAATTCATAAGTTAGCAGGTGGTTATCAATGTGGCGTAGACATTTATATTACCCAACTTCTAGTAAGTACTTAGGTATTTTTCTGAGAATTAAGCCTAGTTCGCATTAAGCTAGTATTTTAGTAGAGTAGCGAGTAATTTAGTAGCTAAATGTGTCTGAACACCAAAAATTTAGTCGAGTAGGTTAGTTAGTAATTTAGTCGAGTCGATCCATTTTATTCTATTTTAACTAGGCGAGTGGCGAGTAGCACCTTTGCCCTCACGCCTCCCTTCTCACTGGCTCACCGGCTAAACAAGTCCGAACCTATCGAATTAGTCGAGTTGATTAGTTGCCGCCTCATCGTTGCATTGTTTTGTAGGATGTTTATCTTGCAATACACCACTCACTTGTAAACTGTACTCGAGCAAAGTGCGAACGGTTTTTGGGAAGTAGCGAGTATTTTAGCTACTAAATTACTCGCTACTCGACTAAAATACTAGCTGAATGAGAACTAGGCTTTAGAGCAAAAGGGATTCATTGAATAACTAGCTGCGCCCCGCGGTGTCACCCGCGTAAGTCCCGATCCCGTGGGAACATCGGGATAAAAAGTAGCCTATGTATTAATCCAGGTCTCTATCTATCTATATACCGAGTTTTATCATAATCTCGGCCTCTGTGGCGCGTCGGGCGAACACCCGACTGCGACGCAGAAGCTTGCGGGTTCGATTCCCGCCGGGAACAGGTATTTATGCTGACCATAAATTCTTGTTTCTGGTTCTGGGTGTTTCCTATATGTATAATATGTATAATATGTATATATTTACAAAAAAAAGTATATAAGTAGTTTATCCGTTATCTGGCACCCATAACACAAGCATTAAGTTGCTTAGCTTGGGGCTGGATGGCGATGTGTAATATGTCCTGAAATATTTATTTATTTATTTTATTTATTTAATCGGTCCAGTGGTTTTAGCGTGAAGGAGTAACAAACATACATACATACACACACACACACACACAAACTTTCACATTTATAATATTAGTAGGATCTATTTGACGAATTCTTTAAAGTAAACATTTTTTTGTGCGATATGCATGGTAGGTAGATAGTACTTAAATATTCGCAGCGCTCCGCGGTTCCACCCGCGTGACTGCCGATCCCGGGGGAAAATATCTAGATAAAAAGTAGCCTATTTTATTCCCAATGAATCAATTTATTCCAAGTTTCATCAAAATCGGTCCAGTAGTTTCGGAGGCTATTCGTTACAAACAAACATAATCTTTCCTCTTTAAAATATAAGTGTAGATGTAGATGACATTGAATTACGTCTAATAACTTTGGTTGTAAAAATTACTTACGGAGAGCAGTTCAAAGTTTCGCCAATTGGCGACTGCACAGTGTCCAGGATACTGGTAATTGGTAGAAGTGGTAAACAGTTCAGATTTTCGTGGCACTTTTAGAACACACACCTACAGAATAATTAAAGGTAGTAAACTAATTGTCTGCACAAAATTCAAATATTTTAATTCAAAAATTACTCGACAATTATTGTATCAACAAAAGGAAATGTTTTTGATTTTGAATAAATTCTCTTTGGTTTTTTTGTGAATGAGTACATTTTTCCTGTTAAATATCCGAAGGGGCAGGCAAAAGATTTTAAGATCATTATGTATGCGCTAGTTTGATTGAGATCGACTTGGAGATCACGTTTGCGATGCGTTTGCGTGATGGTATTTCTGTGATATTTCTTCCTCTTCGTTTCATACATCTTCCTTCTGCCTTTTCTGGTAATCTCATGGCATCCTATTAACGTCAATCGTCTCGATGAAAACTGTTAGACTAATGAAACTGTTACTGAAAACTGCAGAAATACCAGTATGCCAGGCTCCCATACTAAATGTCCGGACCCCTTTAGTAGCCGTACATATGTGACAGTGATGACAAAAACAGAAATGACAATGACGTCCATTAGAAACGTCAATGTCACTGACGTCATTATGCTAGCTTGTTGAAACTTGTTTTGTTTTCGGCGCTAAAAATTAATTTTTTGATTATTTTTGTATTTTATATAACTGTGAAATTCGATTGATATGTTTAATTAAAACCTTTTAATTCGGACTGATTATGGAAGAAGAAAGTAGGTACAAAGTAAGCAATTTTGATCCAGACAGCTGATTTGATTTTGAGGTTACAAATCAGAAACTTTTTACAGAATTACTTCGTAAAAAGAAGAAAGCACTGAATGGGAGCAATAAACGCACTTTAGCGGAAGCTTGTAATGACCTGGCCACGTTTTACTACAAGCACAATCGATATGACGACGCCCTTGATGAGTATAAAACCGAGGCCTCAATTTGTAAGGAACTTGGACTCCGGATGGAATGGGGCACTTGCAGTCGTATGATTGGTGAAATGTACATGCTAATGGCTGAGTTTGACAAAGCTCTCAAGTATGAAGAGCGGCATTTAGGTAAGTTATATTAAATTTAAAAAAAAACCTTTATTTTGCTTCAAGATTGAAAAACGTAAACGAGAAAATAATGGTCTTCATCCTGCTAAATACCCAATAAACTTTTCTTGTGTTGTACTCATAGTAGCACACTGTGACAATCCTATACTTACTTGAATGTCTAACTACCATCAAATATCTCATTTTTTTTAGTAAATGTATTGTTTTATTTCAGCTGTAGCCAAAGAGTTAGACAACTTAGTCGAAGAGCAAAGAGCAATGGCTACTCTTGGCAGGATATACTTACTACGGGGCCAGAGTACAGTTGAGGAAAATGAAAGCAAAACTTCATTGAAAGCTGCTGAAAAATCCTTTATGAAGAGTCTTGTTCTGTGTGAAAAGTGAGTTATTTGATCTTAATGGTATATGATTAACTGATTTCTCTGTTTGTTCTCAACTCAAATGAGAATAAACTCAACAGAACCATTCACAAACATCAGTAACTTAAACATTAGATTTCTCTCTATGCAGCGTGAAAAATTACTATTTTCGCAATAACTTCTTGTTATTGTTACAATGCCCATCACTACATAGTATGTATAAAACAAAGTCGCTTTCTCTGTCCCTATTTCCGTTTGACCGCTTCTTCGACAATCTTTAAAACTACGCAACGGATTTTGATGCGGTTTTTTTTAATAGATAGAGTGATTCAAGAGGAAGGTTTATATGTATAATACATGCATAATATAGCCGTGCGAAGCCGGAGCGGGTCGCTATAATTTAATAAACTTTTAACTGTCCCGACCACGAATTTGCTACATTTTTATTCAATATAAATATATTACCGTTTGTTTATCCAGATAATGGGTATAATTCAGTATGATTATTAATTTTCTGCTCATTTTAACCCACACTGGTCTTAATTACTAAAACATTCTTAAATGTTCCAGGTTAAACGGTAAAATAAACAAGCATGAACTAATGGACATGAGAGCCCGTCTACTCCTCAACATTGGGGTTGTGCAAGAACACCTCGGCTACCTTGACAAGGCTTTAGACTGCATCAACAAAGCCATCACCATCTCCACAAGCCAAGACCTGTATGAAATACTACATAATTGTTACACAACTCAGGCTTTATTGTATTGTAATAAGAAGAAAGATTTTGCGAAGGCTTTGAGTTGCTTGAATAAGGCATTTGAAGTTGCTAAAAGACTTGAGGATAAGGTATGTAACTAAGGCTCTGCACTGCAAAATACAACTGTGAGGATTTTCCCTCATGGTTAAAAAATCTGTAATTTGATATAGATAGATGCGGTTTTTAGGGTTTTGTACTTCAAAAGGTAAAAAAAGGAACTCTTTGATCACTTTCTTGTCTTTCTGTCTGTCCATGTCTCACCACCGATTTTTAAACCGTGGAAACCATGAAATTTTTTATGTAAAGTGGTTTAATCTAGAAACCATTTCGAGAAAAAAATATTTCAGTATACTTACCTTTTTTAAATAGTCCTGGAGCTACGGCTGACGTGGCGGGCCATATTGGCGTTTAGCAAATCATTTTAAAATTAAATTTTTATCTGAATAATGAAATATTGAGATAATTTTCTTAAAATGTCGTAAACTATCTAGGAAAAACATAAAGTAGTGCACGGTTTTTTCCGCAGTTGCATTTCTTTATTTTAAGATAAAGTTGTACATTAATCATACCTTTGACTTAATTTGACCTTCATAATATCAATAAATGTCTAACTAAATTCTACAGGTGCTAAAAATGTGTGAAACACTATCATCAAAAGCTGATATCCTATGCAAGATGTCAGATTATCAAAGTGCAAAGCAAGTGTTACTCAAAGCTTGGAAACTTAAAACACCTAATCAGGAAGAGAGAGAGGATATTGAATCTAATCTGAGAGTTGGTAAGAGTCTCTCTTAGTACATCATCATATCAGACGTCCGCACTAAGCATTTTACTTCGTCATTCCTTATTCATACCGCAAGGGAATGGAATCAGTTTGTCTCTGGAATCAGTTGGCGGTCTGCCTTTCCTGACGTGTACAATTTGGGGGACTTCAAGTCGCGATTCGAGTGAGCGATCTTCTAGAAAAGCATACTACATCTCAGGCCGCATCGTCACCTGCCATCAGGCGGGTGTTATAGTGGTCAAACGCTGACCTATCATCACTATCACTTCACTACATAGTATAAAACAAAGTCGCTTTCTCTGTCCCTATCTTTGTACGCTTAAATCTTTAAAACTATGCAACGGATTTCGATGCGGTTTTTTTTAATAGATAGAGTGATTCAAGAGGAAGGTTTATATGTATAATACATGCATAATATAGCCGTGCGAAGCCGGGACGGGTCGCTAGTAATAAGTATAATACTTTTTTTCACGAATTACGTCTTAATGTCTATATTATGCCTTTTTGTGGCAAATGCTTCCGTATTGTGTATGGGGAAATGTGTCGCCTTAGGAATTGATGAACTAGAACTCCCAGAACTATGCCCGATTGTGCCTAGCTAGAGCAACCCAATTATTCCACTCACTTCTATCCTAAGCAAGCCTTTTCTAGTTATTGTGTGGAATTTTAATTGATTCAGTAGTTTATTGCGTAAAGAGGTAAAAAGGAGCGGTGTTGGCTTAGTGGTAGATACCTCGACTTTCATTCTGAATTCATTCATTCATTCTGGTCGTGGGTTTGAATCCAGGCCGGCTGTGCACCAATGGATTTTTCTTCAGAATAATTTATGTGCGTTAATTCACATTGCTCTAACGGTGAAGGAAAACATCGTAATGAAACCAGCTGCTTAGTTGGCTCCAGAAGTGTTGACAAGTTCTCTCCTCTGGACATGGTTGACTAAGCTGAGAGGGTAGTAGGTGCTGGGCAAGCCTACTCCATCCTCACGCAAAAAGGACCCAATTAAAAAGGGTCTAATTTCGAAAAACTGCCTGTATACAAGTACAAGAGGTAAAAACTAGCAAACTTTCTCTTTATAATATTACTAGCGAACCGCCCCGGCTTCGCACGCCTATATTATGCATGTATTATACATATAAACCTTCCTCTTGAATCACTCTATCTATTAAAAAAACCGCATCAAAATCCGTTACGTAGATTATAACTAGATAGGATTATTATTTTTTTAATAATAATAAAATCACATCTGTTAAACTCATCAGTTGCAGCAATGTGCTACACAGAAGACTTACTTATCTCCACTGACCCCTCCGACCATGTCACCTTCAAGAAACTCTACGAGAAACTCGGTGACGGAGCCTGCCATTTGAAGAATTATTCCGGTGCTGTGGAGTACTACCTCAAGATGTTGGACCACACGCAGCTGGCTGGTGACTGTGGGAAGATGTTGATACCTATTTACGTTAGGTAAGTTTTTCTTGGTGCTGTTACCAAGAAAATTCCGTGAGAATTCCGGGATAAAAAATTGCCTATGACACTCAGCTACTCCCAAACTATATGCAAAATTTAATCCAAGTCGATCCACTATTTTCGGAGATTATCCCCTACAACCTCACATACTTTTTTCTCATTATAATATTAGCATAGCTGGCGCTGTGTCACAGGCTGTGTGCAAACTCATAAGTCTTAGGTATAAACATATGACTGGAGACTGGTGGTAGTAGTCACCTCAATCTTTTGTTATTTATTATTTTACGCAGCGTATTTTAAGCGCATATTTCAAACCTATGGCAATGTATAGACAGAAAGAAATAAGTTTATTTGTAATCAAAAGTAACTAACATAAAACAAATAAAAATACATTATAGTGTGGGTACAAAAAAGAATACGACTCAGCCTCTAGCGGTACACACTATACATATAGAGGACATTAATGTCACAACAAATGCCATCTAAAAAATCTTGTCAAGTGTCAAGTTTGCCTGTTAACTTCTATAAGTATAAAATCGCTGAATGTGTTGTTAAGCGCAAATCTCGAGAACGGCGGAACCGATTTCGCTAATTCTTTTTTTGTTGTGTTTGTTATTGTCAGAAGAAGGTTCTTATAAAAGAAAAAATTAAGAAAATTTCGTAGAAAATTATTACGCAGGTGAAACCGCGGGCCGCAGGTATTTTGATGTTAAAAAAATATATTTAATTTCCAAATAACAAAAACTTGACCATTTACCAGATTTCATTACATGGCTATATGTATAATATATATAAGGTTTTATAAAAAAAACAATTTCTTAAAAATCTAATAAATCTAGATTTATAATAATTGCCTACTGTTTATGTATTCCTTAATTGATACATTCTAATTTTCAGCCTATACCAAACATACAAAGACATGGGCTCGTACAACGAAGCGCTGCATTATTATGAGAAAGAATACGAACTAATTAAGGATATACCTAAAGAAGCTTACACCACCTTATTCAATATAGCTGAGACGTTATTCTTGGCTAAGAAACCTTATGATCAGGTTGAGAAAGCTTGTTTGGACGCTAGAAAGGCTGTAAGTTGTTTATTTAAATATATACTTATTACTTCTTCTATATCTATACACTTAAAATGCTTTGTCCTGACTGAATGACGGTTCAACGCACAGCCGTACGTACGACGGAGGTATCCGAAGAGATTGGATTTTCCGAAATTCTACCCCTTAGGGTGTAAAAATGGGGTCAACGTTTGTATGGGAAGACGTTATTCCTTGGTCCAATTTAATTAAAATTTTCGACTTCTTCTACTTCAACGAAGTCGCGGGCAAAAGCTTGTAATATTATAAAGAGGTAGATGTAATGGTTTAATTTTTTTGCATTGAACAGGCTCCGAAACTACGGATGAAACTTGGGATGAGGACACATATTATTGATTCATTGGGAATAACATAGTCTATTATTTACCTCGATATTCCCACGGGATCGGAAGTTACGCGGGTGAAACCGCAAGGCGCAGCTAATAATCTATAATTTTAATCAATAACTTGTTATATCTGATTACTATAGAACAAGCTTGTCTAACTTTAAAACTTGATAGCAATATGTAAAAACTAGCTGCGCTCCGCGGTTTCACCCGCGTAACTCTCGATCCCGTGGGAATATCGGGATAAAAAGTACTCTTTAGCCTTCCTTGCTAAATGGACTATCCAACACAAAAATATTTTTTCAATTCGAACCAGTAGTTAGAACAAACAAACAAACTCTTCAGCTTTATAATATACTAGCGACCCTCTCCGGCTTCGCACGGCTATATTATGCATGTATTATACTTATAAACCTTCCTCTTGAATTTCTCTATCTATTTAAAAAACCGCATCTAAATCCGTTGCGTAGTTTTAAAGAAGCATACAAAGGGACATAGGGACGGCGAAAAGTGACGAATGAAGCTGATATACTGTAGATAAGTGTTCATGACATTAATTTCATTACAGGCACAAGACTGGAACAAACGAAAATACGAAATCCGTATACTGAAATGCCTTATTAAATACCAAGAAGCATATTACGAGACTGACAAAATGGAGGAGACTAAATCAGAGTTAATTGCGCTGGGGTATGACGATCTTGATAACCTGGAGAATTCTGAAGATGAACAGAGTTCGGCCGGTGGTGGAGATGAGGACACCACGCATATAGGGGATGATATTTGTTTGGATGATCTTACTGGTATGTTATATGAGGAAATATTAGATATGTAGATCATGGGGAGAACCAGCTCAAGGAACAGCTGGGCTGGACATAGAGCCTTGAGCAACAAATGATATTCATTTATCAACAAGAAACACATAAAAAGTTCAGATTGTATAAACAAATATAAGATACGGTTATTTCAGGTTTAAATTAAAAATTAAAAAGGTCAAACACTGATCAGTGACCAATTTGAACCACTTCAGCATACACTCATCTCGCATTTTATATAACCGTATCCTAAATCGCGATGATTTAGAAACTATATTTTTACAACTAATATGGACCTCAGACTTAGACCCCCCCAGTATTTCGTAAAATATTAATTATCTCTACTCATTTCTGAGGAAAAGGATCTTGGCAGACAGACAATGATTGTGTTCAGTTCCGTTTTTCCCTCTGGAAAGTTTTCCCTCCATGCCAGAGTTTTTCCCTCTAGTATGGACCCCTAAAAATCACCATGCCTGGTTTGCCTGGTTTGTATGGGATTAAATTTTCGTCTATCCAGGACCACGAGAAACTTTAGTTATAATTCTACCTTTCAGATTTATCAGATGCAAACGACGAAGAAGTAGCGGAATCGAAACGGGAAGCAAGACGGAGGGGCACTGGGTTTCCTATCAAAAAGAATATGAAAGGGGAAACACAATTACATGTTGTAAGTTTAATAATAACTCAAACTTTAACAGCCTTTTTTATCCCCCCCTTTAGGAGGTTGAATTTCCAAAAATCCTTTTTTAGCGAACACCTACATCCTAATAGGACATGTGACATTTGAGACTCGAAACTATAGTTTCAGAAAAAAATTCTCTTTGCACCTTTTTTTTTAAACATAAAATGCTACTTTAGTATAGATAGTTAAATAGATTACTTTATTTGTACAACACAGTAAGAAACATGTAACACAATATACACAAAGCAAAAACTTTAGTTTTACTATTACATGAATTTAACATCATTTTTAAACTGCTACACATATTTTTTTAAGTTAATCATTACCAAACTTTATTAAAATAACCGTAAATATATTTCTTCAAGAACACTAATTGACATTCATAATTAGGAAATAGCGATATTTTACCTAAATTAATTGTAAACACATTTCTTTTAAAACACGTCATAATTAGTATTAAGTGCAATTAACTAATCACCATTGAACTAACAACTTCTCTCCACAGGCCTGCATTTCTGGCAACAAGCTCTTAGTGGAACGTTTACTCGCTAAAGGCCATCCAGTTAATATAAGAGATAACGCTGGTTGGTTGCCTTTGCACGAAGCGTGTATCCATGGACGTGTTGAGATTGTGAACTTGTTAGTCGATAGTGGAGCCAGTGTTAACGATAGAGGTGGATCTAATTGTGATGGTAAGTTTTTTTAATCTACTTAAACCGCCCAGAACTATATTTTTGGGGATACCTACCTACGTTACTGCGAAAAACTTTTCATCGAATTTTGTTTCTTCGAATACTTTTCATCGACATCTCTATACTGCGACGCCTTATTAAATCGATGTATTGTTACTGCGATGTAGCGTTACATCTCAAAAACTATTCTACGAAGGATTTTACCAAAAAAAGAAAAAAAAATTGAAAATTCCCAGTGACGTAGGTATCCCATATTTTTGTGCCTGTGGCAGTCGAAACGTCTGGGAGTTGGGGGGCCGAGGGTTTGGCATTTGTGATAGAGATTGGCCGTCGCCTCCGGGACAGGGGGTTTGATCCGCGTTCCGGGGCGTTCCTGGTGCAAAGGCTTTCGATAGCGGTTCAGCGGGGTAACGTTGCCTGCATATTGTCCAGCTTTGCACCGGGAACGTTGGGGAGGGGTCTGTTTGATTAGGGTTGGGATATTTTTATTGTTATCTTTTCTATTTTTGTGTGTGATCTACTTAAATAAAGGTTTTAAAAAGAATAATGGCAAAACTTTGAACAAAAAATACTTGTTTGCAAGGAGCTTCTTGTTCTTGGAGCATCTGTGTGTGTAATGGCGTCAAATACTGATGAAGAAAATGAAAAACACGTGATTTTGAATGTTTATATCTTTTTTCCCACATCTAATTCACGAAATACTATCAATTTCATTGTAATCTAAAATAACGGAGAATTTTATCATATTTTTTCTATTTGTGTATTTGACTGTTTTTATGGGTCTTCAGGCATAACTTCTTTGTTTATAGACAAACTAGCAGCACCCGCGTAATTCCCGATCTTGTGGGAATATTGGGATAAAATGTAGCCTATGTTAGTCAAAATGAATCAATGTCAAAGACTTGGTATGAAGAATCAATTCTTATACCAAGTCTCATCAAAATCGGTGCCGTAATCTCTAAATTAAGTTTTAGTATTTCATTCAGTTTTCTTAAGTATCATTTTTCGCTAAAGTCAGTGACAATCTTTAACGAAGTCTCGCCTTCGGTGTTCACGTTTAGAATATTGCTAGTTTTAATAAGTATAGGATTTTAAACTGGGTATCTTCATATCTAAATAACATCCATTTTCACAGGTTTCTTGCGCATATTTGTAAACATCTCTATAAGATCACAAACTTGTATCTACAAATTTAATTTATAACATAATATATTTTGAGATTTGGGGTACTGCTGCAAAATCTAACCTTAAAAAACTTCAAACAGCGCAAAATAAAGTTATCAAAGCATTATTTCATTATGACTATTATACACCGACGCATAAAATATACAATGAAACTAAAATTCACAACATAACACAATCATACACCTATAGTACTTGTATCTTAATCCGTAAAATATTGACTAAAGACTTGCATACTCAAATTACTTTCACAAAAAATCTTCAAATACAAAAGATGAAACTAAGAAATGCTAATAATTTATTAGTGAGATCCGCACGAACTAACTATGCTAAAAAATCAATACTATACGAGGGTGCTAATCTATATAATAAATTACCTAAAGACATAAAAGAATCAAAATCTATATTAACTTATAAAAAATTAGTAAAAACCTACGTCTCGAAAAAATACGCGCAGCTATAAAACTAAAGTCACATCTAGTCGCACTTGTCTCTCTATATCCTTGTAAGTCATGGTTCGATCGACTCGTCTACTTTTTTACAATATACCCACAAGTAGTAATATTTTTATTTTGCATGCCTAGTATTTTAATTAACTTTAATTAGATTATTTCTCAATGTAAGTGAATTGTATTCTTTTTTGGGAAAATAAATGTCTTAAACCATATATTTCAGGTATTACCCCTTTATACGATGCAGCAAGTAACGGCCACTTAGACGTAGTCCAACTACTCCTAGATAAAGGTGCCATACCCTCACTAAAAACCGACTTCGGAGAAACGCCCCTACAAGTCTTACAGAAGTGGCGAGCCGGCAACATACTTACAAAAGACGAGGAGACACTTTACAATAATATTTGTAACAAAATACATTGTTACATTGACAAAAGTAATGCAAATGATACGATTTTAAACAGATCAAAGTCTAAAACACCAGTTAAAACCACCAAAGATGTAACACCGCCTAGTACATCAAAACTTTCGAGTAAAAAGTTCGATTCTCCGGCTATAAGACGAAGAAACATCATTGAAGATAGTAGTGATGATGAAATAAATATATCGCAAAATGTTAAACAGATATTAGATTTTGATAGCGATTCTAATGACTCTAATATCAGTCATAAAAGTAAGCAAACAGAAGCGAAATCTGGTGTTAATGAATATAGAAATGCCATATCCGCTTTGAGGAATAGAAATATTACTGAAGATAAAGACATAGAGGGTAAAAAGAAACCTAAGCCGGCGCTTTTGAACCCAGATGAAGTAGACGACGACTGGCTTGACGATGATATCGGTGTAAATAAAAATAAAAAGCGGAAACTTAGCGATCCTCTAACAACAGTCGCTAAAAAACCATCATACGATAGCATTAAAGAATCAATAGACAATATAAATAAAATAACAGAACCGTTGGTCGAAAATAATAAAAATAAACCTAAGAAAAATCAGACTAGAATCAATGACGTAATAGATATAAGTGAGAATTCTAATAGTTCTGATTCAAACGAAAATATTTGCCCTAAAATGAATTCGGAAACGATGAGACAGCTAATCGAATTGAACGACTCAAGATACAAAGATAGTAGAGATTCAATGCGGCGTCGATGGAAACGCCAAAGCACATTACTCCGAGCTGGATTTCAACGCAAAAGAGACGACGATTCAAGCAACAGTGGAAGCGAAAACGACACTTCAATACGAAAAGAGTATACAAAACTTAGCTTATCCAGAAAAAAGTCTTCCGAAGGCTTTGCTTTCACAAGGAAATCCTCTGGAGAGAATTTTAACACAAACATAGTTAATAATTTAAACAATATAGTGCAGCCGGTTAACGTTATTCAACCAATAAATATTGTTCAGTCTAACAAGAACGGAAGACCGGTTCAAACTCAAATATTACCGCCCGCAGCTGTTAAAGTACATGTGGAAGATAAAGTGTTTCTGATATCTTTGAAATTGGACTCTATAAACAGATCGACGATCAGCTGGCTGGTTGAAGAAGTAAAAACGAGATATTATAAGTAAGTTCTTAATAACAGGTACTCAATTGGCTTAATTTTTTTTCTAAGCTAGTTCTGAATCGCTCGATAGATGGCGGGCTTTATTGCCATCGTTGTCTCTGGTCAATTTTTTTTTAATTTAACCTGTTAGGAAAGGCAAAGACTGCTGAGTAAGACCATACAGCCTCTTCTTTACAAACTTTATAGATTTTTACTTATCTGTGAATCAGTTTTCTTTACCTTCCTTGATGTTAATATGCTACTGCTATCTATTTATTGATCTGGAACTAGTTATTTATTTCAAGTAAGGCTAATTATGACCTACAGTGTTGCTGGTAGCTAAAATTAAATTTTACTTATCTAATTATTTGTCATCTACCTATTACATTATTTTTAACTGACTTTAAAGAAGGAAAAGGTTCTCTGTTGGCTGTATTATTTTGATTTTGCCTTTGTGGTGCCATTTCCAAAATTATATTTTCATTCGAAAGATATTATGGCAACTTCTAGTTAATCTAGGTATTTGAGAAGTGGTCTCAGAAACTATTGAACTGATTTAAAAACTGCCTACACCAACAAAAATCTACAATTATTCAGATGGGAAGTTTAATAATAATATTGGCCATACGTCTAATCTATTTGATTTTTATACAACGCCAGCAATTTTAAAGTGTAGTGCTTGGGACAATTTATTTATCTACCAATGATAGGTTAGCTTTACACTAACAGACCTGGGGCCTTATTCTGCTAACACAATTGTGTTTCAATAGCGTGTCGATGGAATCGTAATAGACATGTTATGTCAAAAATATGACATTACATGTCAAATTGGTATTCTTCTAATGTTAACTATTCTATCGAAATACCACTGACGCACCACTGAATCACTTTGGTATTCTTCTCTAGAATCGTGACTCAATGGAATCTCGATAGTTGTCAAAACGGTATATTGCTTAGCAACATCTGCCATGTTACTAGGCAACACTAACGACGCATCCATTGAGACTCCATAGCGGTTCTATTGCGATGTTATTGAAACTTTAGCAGAATACCAAATAAAGTCACAATCTCGATATAATGGTAAATCCATTAATGCAAAATTGCAGAATAAGGCCCCTGCCTGATGGTAGCTGACGATGCGGTCTAAGATGCACGCTTTCCTAGAAGATACCTATTCACTAGCGACTTGAAGACCCCCAAATTGTACACATCAGGAGAGACAGACGCAGACAACTTGATTCCCTTGCTGTACAAATAAGGAATCCACTAAAGATACAAATTAAATATATTTTCCAGATTAACAGGCGTTCGTCCGGTATTCAGCCTGATGACGTCAGATGGTGCTATCCTCTCCGAAGACGATCCTCTAAGCTTGGTTCTATCGTCACCAGAACTGAAGACTTGCATTACCAATTGGAAGGCTTCACCAGCTGAAGAGAGATATTTGGAGTGCTGTGAGGCTTTGGGGATTTGTAAGTAGTTAAAAAGTTAATGTTACCCGTTGAGGGTCCTATGCCGTGAGAATTTCTAGTTAAAAAGGAAGCCACGTTATACCTAGTTTCAACAAGATAGGTTTAGTATTTAAGACCCATTCATTAACGATTCATTTGACGACCTCTGTGGCGCGTCGGGCGAACACCCGACTGCGACGCAGAAGGTTGCGGGTTCGATTCCCGCCGGTAACAAGTATTTATGTTGACCATAAATTCTTGTTTCTGGTTCTGGGTGTTTCCTATATGTATAATATGTATATATATTTACAAAAAAAATATGTATATAAGTAGTTTATCCGTTATCTGGCACCCATAACACAAGCATTAAGTTGCTTAGCTTGGGGCTGGATGGCGATGTGTAATATGTCCTGAAATATTTATTTATTTTATTATTTATTTATTATTAAAAACCAATAAAACAAATTTAAACTACTAGCTTTTATGTCCAAATTGTTATTATAATATTAGTATTCACTAGCTGTGCCCTGAGGTATCACCCGCATAAGTCGCGATCTCGTGGGAATAGCGTGATGTAAACCCGTAAATTTTTTCTTCAATTATCTCAAGGGCCTGCTATCTCTATATGACATTTCATAATCGGTTTAGGAGTTTTTTTGCGATTGCTTTATTTAGACATACCTAGGTACACTGAAATAATTGAAATAGACTGTTTCTTGTCAAAATAACCTTTTTCAAATTGTATAAAGACCTGTTTTAAGGGGTTCCGTATCCCAAAAGGTCGAAAAGGAATCCTTATAAGATCACTCTCTTGTCAGTCTGTCTGTGTTTTACCACCGTTTTTCTAAGCAACAGGTGGACCTAGCAAGTATAAAATACCAGATACTGAGGTATATTGTCCCTATTAAGTGTATAAAAATAATGGTTCTAAATCAAGACGATAAAAAGATATGTGCAAATTTAGATTTTCGCTAAAACTTGTACTTAAGTACTAAAATTTACCTTAATTTTCAAAATTTTTTTTATTCCAGCACCATCCCAAGAAATTCAACAAGCAGTAGGACGTAGCCACACAACGCACAGACTAGCATTAGGCGCCCAAACGTTACCACCTTCTCAAATACGTCCATTATTCCGCGCCCTAACCCACCAAACTCACATCACAGCGATCATGATACCAAACAATAATATAGGAGATAATTCCATCAAATATTTAACAGAAGCAATATGCACTATGAAGCATCTAACACATTTAGACATAACAAACAATAATATAACAAGTGAAGGAACTAAATCACTCTTAAATCTATTCGAAAAATCAACACGACCTATATGTCAGTCTCTAGAAGAATTACACATTAGCCATAATCCCATTTCTGATCTTGGTTTCAAACATATTACGGAAATAAGTCAATATATCAGATTAAAAGTGTTAAAATTAAACTATTGTGGTATCACTGAAAACGCTGTCACTGAAGTTAATAAATCTAATTTGAATTTCTGTAATATAGAATCGATTGATATTAGTAATAACGATGTTAAGACGCCATTGGTCAGTTGTTTGATGACGTCATTGAATCCTAATTTGTTAGTGGATTTGGAATTGGATAATGTTTGCGTTGAGGGTAACGTTTGTGGGTGTGTGGCGAGCTTTATGGACTCTGCTAAGGAATTGAGATTGAGGAGATTTGGACTATCTAATTGTAAGCTGGTCGATGGACAGTTTATGAGGGTTTTCAGGTGAGTTGCGTTTGTGGTTTAGAATAACTTTGAAGGCAGACTTGGTAAAAAAATTGTAGTCTTAATTCGATTCAACTCGGACTGAGTTTACAGTCCGAGCTCAATCAAAGTCCCCTTATGATTTCTTGAAATATTTTATAAGAAAAATACATAGTTGTAAAAAATAGGAATTTTCAAAAATCTTGGTTTTTAGACCTGAAACTGCCTTAAAACTGGTTTCATAAAAAAGCACGTTACGGGCGTCCGCGTAACGCAGTTTCAGACCTTAGTTCTCACTTATGACATATAAGAAACCCCTGCCAAATTTCAAGTTTCTAAACCCAGCGTTTAACACTTTGCGTTGCCATTACTCATTAGTCGAGGAAAAGTTAATTTCATTAATATAACTAGCAGTGGTCTGCGGTTTCACTTGCTTAAGAACCGTTCCCGTGATAAAAGCCTACGGTTTTCCCTCATATTTTCACACTAAGTTTCACCAAAATCGGTTTAGTAGTTTCGGAGTCTATGCGTTAAACCTACAAAAAACTTTCCTCACCTTAACAAGTTTAGTTGCTTAGCTTTGGCCTAGATGGCGCTCTGCAGAGTGTCCTACCATATTTATTATTAATTTATTTTATAGTGGCATTATTTCAGTAAGCTTCATAAAGCATGATATTTTCTATTACTTACAGATCTCTTGGCCGAACGAAGCATCTCCAAACAATAACATTAAAGCAAAACCTCCTTACCTTTATAACACTGAAGAAACTACTCCAACGACAACCGCCAGTACCTCAAATAAACCTCCAAGGTTGCCAAGACATATTTAAATATTCACCGGACTCGGATTTCCAAGTGTGGCTTCCCGCTATAGATTTCGGTAGATGTATACCTGAGATAAACGTGACGCCATTGTCTAAAACGGATGGGGAAAGAGAAGCTTTTAAATTGTTCTCTAAAACGTGGCTGAATTGCTTTAAAGGACGGGGTGTTATTGAGCATTGTGAGGGTGGGGTTATTAAGTTTACTGCTAGGTGATACTTTCCCCCCCTTTCTAAGGAAAATAGTCTTGCTTGACAAGCAGACGGACAGAACCGAGCGATTCTAGGGATCCGACGCAAGTCGTCCTATTCGCAACTTGTCTCATTCGCTATTTATCGCAACTCGTCCCTTTTGGTTCTTGACATATCACTACATAGTATAAAACAAAGTCGCTTTTTCTGTCCCTATTTCCCTTTGACTGCTTAAATCTTTAAAACTACGCAATGGATTTTGATGGGTTTTTTTTTTAAAAGTGATTCAAGAGGAAGGTTTATATGTATAATACATCATAATATAGCCGTGCGAAGCCGGGGCGGGTCGCTAGTAGTTATAATAAGATTGACGACCTCCGTGAATTTATTTGTAATCTTATATGCGGCAGGCCGCCATCGCTCTCTGTCTAAAAACCATAAATAAGGATTGTTAAAGGTGTTTATTGGTATCTTTAGTTATTCATTTATAGGTAAGTAAGTACAAAGTAAACTGTTAGGTAAGCCGATGAATTAGGTTTAAGGTGAAAGGGTACCGGCTCTCCATACAAACGTAGTCGACTGTTTCCTCCCTGGATAATGACACTAGCACATATATTTTTATTGCATAAAACCTATAACTGCCATGACTATGCCCCTATGTTTTTTTTGTTTTTTTAATCTTCATTTCTATGATAATTAGAAAATCAAAAATACCAAGACATAGGGGCAGTGGGCATAGCCATATAAGTTTTATGCAACCAAAAATATTTGCTCTAGTGTCATTATCCAGGGAGGAAACAGTCGACGATGTTTGTATGGAGAGAGCGCCCGGTACTCTTTCCTCTTAGGTTATTAATTTATATTCGACTTTATGTACATTATTAATTAATAGTAGGTACGACTACGGTAAGACATTATGTATAATTAATTACTTCGTGCTTCTCCCAGAATAATATATGATTTACTTATGTTACCCCAAGTATTTTTTTTGTATGCATATAACTAATCGTTTATTTAAGGATGTTTGTAAATAATTAAATAAATTATTGTAAGCAAATGCCTTTTTATTTTATATGAAAAATTGTAATTGTTTGTAGAATAAGAATAAGAATTTTTATTGCATAAATTGTGTACAATGGATGGTAGGTAGTTTTTAAATTAGGTAACAACAATTTACCCATTGCGGGCATGCAATAAGTACTTATTAAAAGTACTAAAATAATGTTGTCATTATGTTTTGTTTTAGTAGCAGATGTACCCGATATAGACAAAGACTTTAATATTATTAGTAGGTGCATAGTATGGTTTAATCTCATAAATTAGACTTATTCACACATGACTGGGGGCGCTAGTAGCTTAATGTCCCTTTCATAGCTCCATGATGTTACTAATGGTTACTAGCTGCTAGAAAAACAGCAATTGTACAAGAATTTTGATTATAAAAAATATGGTTTATTTTTAGGGTTTCGTACCTCGAAAGAAAAATACGGAACCCTTATATTATTTAGAAATCGTCACCATGATGCTGAATGTTACAAAAATTTTGCTAGGAACATGCTAGGAACCTACATCTTGAGTACTTGTTGATAAATCAGACGAGGTTGTATGATCTAAAAGTTTTTTTCCTTCCCCTTCGCGAGGTATAAACAAGGAAGAAAAATCATATAAAATAATTTGTCTATGACCTAACCTTAAAAAATCCGAAGGTGTCATAAGGTTTGTTTGTTGTTTTATTTTTATAATCTTTAATAACTGAAAGAAACACTAAGCAAAATGGCAGAACAAGTGAATCAACGTATTGAGGACATGATTAATGAGTTGGAGCAAATGCGAAGGACAAATCTTTACGACGATGAAGAAATAAAGTAAGTTTACTTCAACACTCTGAAAATACCATTTACCATTAATTTTATTCAAATTCAAACAATGTAAAGCCCTATTTTATGGCGTTCCGGTCGCCCTTAGCACAAAGAACGACTAATTTATTCACTAACCAACAAAATAAGTAATATTCTAATTAATCTATTTCGTAATAAAATAATTATAACCTAACAAATCTTTACAGAGAGATATCACGTAAGCGTAAAGAGTTTGAATACCACATTCAACGACGCGTCAAACAAAAAGAAGACTACGTACAGTACCTAACATTCGAACTAGCTTTACTTGAAGATATTGGATATCGAAGAAAAGAAAAAAACATAACTGAGAAACGACAGGACATAGAATATGCCATCACAAAACGCCTAAACAGAGTGTTTAAGCAGTTCATTTATAGGTAACAGTATCTTTGTATAGTTGATATTATTTAAAACTACCTTGCCCGCGAGTTCGCCCATGTAGATGTTGAAAATGAACCAAGGAATCATGTTGTCCCATACAAACTTGGCCCCCCTTTTTCACCCCCTTAGGAGTAGAATTTCAGAAAATCCTTTCTTATCGGATGCTTACGTCATACAAAGAACACCCCCTCAAAGTTTCAGGTTTCTACGATCAGAGGTTTAGGCTGTGCGTTGATCCATCAGTCAGTCAGTCAGGACAAAGGATTTTTTATGTATATATAACCTCAGTTTAAGATTTTTGACATGTTTAAATCAATGAACACCAGCACTCACAAAAAAGTGTGAAGTCATCGCTCATGTTCCCGTCTTGCATCATGTTATTGACAAGGTAACCATAGCACCGTATTGTCATTGGTATGGTTATCATTAATGTTTTCTTATAACGTTATCATGTAAAATTATCGTCCGCAAATGACTTACGGACAACCATTTTTTTATAGCGATGTAAATGTAACACTTAACAATTAATGAACTATCTTAAATTTTTATTGTTCCCAAAGGGTAAAACTAAACCCTATTATTAAGACTTTGCTGTCTGTCACCCAGGCTGTTTCTCATGCACCGTGATAGCTAGAGAGTTGATATTTTCACAGATTATGTAAGTATTTCTGTTGCTGCTATAGCAAGAAATATTAAAAACATAAATAAAATAAAGTAGGGCTCACATACAACATGGTATGGAACCGTTCGTGTGCAAGTCTGACTTGGCCGGTTTTTTCTGGGTATGTTTAGCTTTATATTCATTGCATGATTTGGCTAGTTTCTGCAACTCAACATCTGACCTCAGATTTAGCTTTATATTCATTGCATGATTTGGCTAGTTTCTGCAACTCAACATCTGACCTCAGATTTAGCTTTATATTCATTGCATGATTTGGCTAGTTTCTGCAACTCAACATCTGACCTCAGATGTACGCAGATGGGTAGGAGTTATTATACACAAAGCGAGGCACAAATTATATGCACAATGGCCCAAATGAAGAGGCTAGGTGCGGAAAAACCCTCTAAAACTAAACCAAACTCCTCGAGGAAAGCTGAAAGACTTCTTATCTTCTTTGTTATAGGTACCAGAATGAAGTAGAGATATATTTTGAGTATATAAAGTTTTGTAAAAGTGTTGGATTTACTGCAGCCATCTCTGGGATTATTGGACAAATGTTGCAGGTATGATTTTAAAACTATTAACTGTGTATATTATTATATTCTGTGAAAAATATTCGAAAGGTAGGCTGTTAAGGTATTAAGGTATATGGAAAATCAATACTGATGAAGGCTGAGGTGAATGATGACTTCTGGTAAAAAGTAGAGGGGGTATACGCAGAACTCAATTTTCATACAAATATTGAGTTTTGCATATAAACTCCTTCCACTTACCGCAGAGGTCATGATTCGCCGCGTGGACTGTAAATTTATATTCATAAATGTATAGAAAAGCTTTAAAATTATAACACCACTCCATGTGTTAATGTTATTTTTAATATTTTCAAAAATTACAGATTCACGGAGACAAGCCCAAAATGTGGCTACTAGCTTCCAAATGGGAAAGCGAAGAACAAAACAATCTGGACGCAGCAAGAAACTTCCTTTTGAAGGGCATCCAGAGGCATACCGACTCTGAAATACTATACTTAGAACTGTTTAAGATTGAGCTCCTAGTTTTGAAGTTTAGCACAGAAACTGATGAGGAACAGGTGTGTATCACATCTAGATATATAGATAGATAGATAAAGAATTCTAACCTTACCCAAATATAAATCAGACAGACAGACGGACAAGAAAGTGAAACTTATAAGGGTTCCTTTTTTACCTTTTGAGGTATGGAACTAAAACCAACCCTAAGTTTAAGTGTTACAAAGGGCGGCCTATTTGCTCAAAGCGATCTCTTCCAGGCCACCTTTTACTGAACTGTTAACCATTCTTAACTCTCCATTTTTAGGGTTACATACCACAAAAGGTAAAAAAGGAACCCTTATAAGATCACTTTCTTGTCTGTCAGTTATTTTTGAAGTTCATTAAAGGCGGACTAATTGAGGTTTAACGCATCTCAGCTAAAACTATCTGTCACAATTGTGAATTCCAATATTGGATTATCCCACAAATCTTACTAATCTATACTAATATTATAAAGAGGAAAGATTTGATGTTTGTTTGCATTGAATAGGCTCCGAAACTACTTGACAGATTTTGATGAAATTTGGTATGAAGATACATTGATTCATTGGGAGTGGTATAGGCTACTTTTTATCCCAATATTCCCACTGGATCGGGAGTTATGCGGGTAAAACCGCGAGGTGATGCTAGTGATATTATAAATTTTTATTTCAAAATTCCCATCGGATTGAGGCTTACGGAGTTAGAACCGCGTGACTACGGCTTTACCTGAAAAGCGTTCTTTCTGAATCATTACTATTATAGGTGCTTATCAGTTTTGCCCGCGTAAGTCTCAATCCCGTGGGAATATCGGTGTAAAAAGTACCTACCTTACAAATATTATAAGTTATTCTTTTTGTAATCTTTCAGGAGAAACAGTTAAAAAGAGCAAATGTAATATGGCGTAATGGTGCAAAGCAAATAGATAATGTGGAATTTCTGTTTAAATTGTTCGACTTATGTTTGAAGTATGAAATAGAGGGCGAAATTAGAAGCTCCATTAAAGAAGAGATTTGGTCAAGAAAGGATAAAAAAGATGTTTGGATGTTTATTGCTTCAAAGGAATTAGAAGTAAGTTGAGAGTTATTAACTTTAAATTCTTACAGACTTGGTCTAGGCAAAGCACAAGCCTAATGCTTAGCTTGGGGTAATGTGTGCATAATTTTTTTTTTTTTTTTTTGAGTGAAATAATAATTTATTACAAAAAACTAAAATTTGAAAAAATACTAACAAAAGCAAATAAAACTAAAAGAAAATCACAATTTATTTTATTTATTATTATTTTTTAAACTAAGTTCTTATTTTCAGGGCAGTCATTGGGAAGAAATAGACGAGTTTGTTGAACAAGACAATTTTTCAAAGGAAATAAATAATTATATATCGGTTTATGAAGAAGCTTTACAGCAGGTAGGTACCTAAGTTGAGATACTCCTTATTCAGAGCAGGTAGTTTAAAGTTCAATTCTAGCTACATCCTACTAATCTTAATATATATAAATCTCGTGTCACAATGTTTGTCCTCAATGGACTCCTAAACCACTTAACCGATTATAATAAAATTCGCACACCATGTGCAGTTCGATCCAACTTGAGAGATAGGATAGCTTACATCCCGATATTCCCACGGGATCGGGAGTTACGCGGGTGAAACCGCGTAGGGCAGCTAGTCTTAATATATATAAATCTCGTGTCACAATGTTTGTCCTCAATGGACTCCTAAACCACTTAACCGATTATAATAAAATTCGCACACCATTTGCAGTTCGATCCAACTTGAGAGATAGGATAGCTTACATCCCGATATTCCCACGGGATCGGGAGTTACGCGGGTGAAACCGCGGAGGGCAGCTAGTATTATAAATGTGAAAGTTTATGTGTGTGTATGTATGTTTGTTTCACGCTAAAACCACTGGACAGATTGCGATGAAACTCGATATGTATATAGCTGGAGACCTGGATTAACACATAGCTACTTTTTATCCCGATATTCCTACGGGACTCGGACTTACGCGGGGCGCAGCTAGTACCTATACCATAAATATTTTAAACCCTTTATTTTGGCTTTTGTAGTTCCTTTTTAGTTTTGAGTGAACAAATATTAAAAAATCATATAAACCCATATTTTGGTTCCCATACTACAAAATTTATCTACACTAATCACTATCACTACATAGTATAAAACAAAGTCGCTTTCTCTGTCCCTATATCCCTTTGTATGCTTAAATCTTTAAAACTACGCAACGAATTTTGATGCGGTTTTTTTAATAGATAAAGTGATTCAAGAGGAAGGTTTATATGCATAATACATGCATAATATAGCCGTGCGAAGCCGGGGCGGGTCGCTAGTAATATTATAAAGAGGAAAGATTTTTTTGCTTTTTTGTTAGAACGATTAGGCTCCGAAACTACTGGACTAATTTTACTAAAACTTGGTATGAGGATACATTGATTCATTGGGAATAACATAGGCTACTATTTATTCCGATTTTCCCACGAGATCGGATGTTACGCGGGTAAAACCGTGGAGCACTTCTACTACTTTCATGCTAAATGGTGTCTATTTACTTTAAATTACAGTTTCCGGACCAAAATCTCTGTACGAAATACATACACAACTTACTCGGCGTCGATGAGAGTATTTGTACAGACACACAGAAGATCAGAGCCGTGAAACATGCGTGGATGTATGGACATGAGAGTGGACTGCTTACAAATGATATGTATGAATTTGGTTTCGAGTTACTGAAGATCGAAGGAGAAATGTCTAAAGATGAAATGTTAAAGGTAGGTAATAGTCTGCCGTATTTTTAGTGCCTTAAAAATATTTTTTACTAATTATTAGATAGGACAAATGAGAAGAAACTTTTTAGAAAGAAAGTTAATACATAGGCATAGGGTTGCGGGTTCGATTCCCACCTCAGACAAGTATTTATTTATGCTTAGATATTTGTCTGTGATCTGGTTGTTTCTGTGTATTATAAGTATATATTTACCAAAGAAGAGGAACTAAGTAGTATTATCTGTTGTCTAGCACCCATAACAAGTCTAGTTACTTAGCCTGGGGCTAGATGGCGTTGTGTGTTAATGTACTGCAATATTTATTTTATTTAATACTTTCGAGGAAAAATCTCTAAATCGTTTTGGAACTTTTGACAGTAAATATTTTCTACTGATTTTTGATAGGAATTATTACCACTTTAATATTTTTATTTTCATCACATTTAGGCTTGCAAATAAGTAAGACCACAGTAATTAAGTTTTATACTCTTTTTTTCACAGCTTTTAGATGAGGCCATCAACAAAAATTCTCAAGTGCCTTGTGTATGGGAACAGAAGATATTGCTAACAAAGCCTGATGAAAAGAAAATGTTGTCCATAGTCGAGCAAGCAGCTAAGGCATTGAAGAAAGATGATGCTATACATTTGTACAATGTTGTGATTGATAATGTCAAATCTGTTGATACTGTGAGTACTCATAAATATTAATATAATTAGAGCCGTTTTTGTCCAGTCTTTTGAATTGGCGTCAAGTTCAACTTTTCATCTTCGTCTGGGTCTGCCGCGCGGTCGTTTTACGTACCTACCTTCTTACCCATACCTTTTTTCCCTAGCTGCATCCAATGGCTTCATCTATTTTTTATATCTTCAATTTTCAGAATTCTGTTCTGGACGCTACTTTTAAATCACGTTGAACTTAAAATTCGTATTTCCAGACCCTTTATTATTGTGCTTTCCTGTTTCAGTTCAAAAACCTATTCAAAAAGTTCCAAAACTGTGAAAATGTTGTTCTACTGTCAGTAAAACCGAAGCTCCTGCAGAAAATGTATAATTATAATGGCCTCAAAGCTGCGAGACAACTTTACGAAGACTTAATCAGAACTCCACCAACTCAGCTTGAAGTAAACAAAATCATGATTGATTTAGAAATGGCACAAGAGAAATTAAATACAAAAAATATAAGGAAATGTTTTGAATTTGCTGTCGAGCATCATGGGAGTAAAAATATTGATATTTGGATGGATTATATGAAGTTCGAAAGTGGAAAGGGTATTCCTTTGAATTCATCTACAATATATTATAGGGCAGTTAAAATGTTAGAAAAAGAATTAGTTGATAAGTTTATAAAAGAACATACTTTATCGAAATTAAAATAAATTTTACTTTTACAATTTGAATTTTTATTTTGTAGATGGGAAATGAAGTTGGTAGGAAGTAGTATCTGACATTATGAAGTGGTAACTAGTTTTATTTTTTAATAATGTAGATAAGATACAATGATGTAACATTTAATCAGTATTTTAAAACTAAGCAGATTAAGCAGGTGTTTCCAGTCAAAAATAAGACAAATATTGACGAAATAAAATATATTTATTGCAATATTAATAACCATATCTTGACTCAACAATCTAGCAAAATGAATATTCACATGGTACACCATTTTATACTAATTATTTACACATTCCATTTTCATTATATGGTTCTCTACTAGAACAATAAATTGAACCTACTTTGGTGGATCATGGATCATCATTACAACACTTAGAGCAAATAAATGCAACATGTAAACGCTGTGAATATCTACTGTAGGGCTGCAACGGGAGCAATGTAGTACCTAAAGATTAATGATGATCCTCGTTTATGCTGTTTGTTTCTGAGAAGATCCCTCCAGCAGGATTGCCATGAAGGATACTTGGGCATCGCAGGTGGATTGCCGGCCTGTAGGCTACAGCCGGCCACGGCCATGCAAGTAGACACCACTACTAGGGGATAGGTTAGTGTACTAGTCACGAACGTCAACAGCGGAACTGTGTAATATCGTAAATCCTTGCTCTTCACTAAATATTTGTTCACATAGTAAGCCAATACACCAGTAGCCGCTATACATGTCAAGTCACCGAGCAATTTAGGCACGAAACCGTGGAAGAAACCAAGTATTCCGTCATCTCTGTAGATCGACGCGATCGCTCCAATTAGAGTAGAATAACACTCCTCTTTGCCAATGAACGATGCCATCATTCTAACTGAAACTACGTGGAATGGGTGTGAAACGATGTTCGAAGCAATATAAATGATCATACCACGGCGACCGAGCTTGAAATACTCCTCAGGTTTCGGTTCTTCATCGTTGATGATGTTGGGAGGGTCTTCGATCTCTGGTAGGTCGATGCCAGCCGCAGTGATCACTTTCGAGGAGAGCTGGCTGGAGGCGATGAGGCCCAGCACTCGGGCTGACAGCCCCTTATAGCACCCGAAGAATCCGTCTTGTGATTTGATGTATTTTATGTATTGAAAAACATTAGGTAATATCATGGCAGGGCGACCGAAAAGAGTAGTCGACCGGCGCGGAGGCAGAGGCTCGAAACCGAGTTGAATGAGTACTTTCGCATATTCCATAGGATGGCATATTGTCATAACGAGCAATTGCGACGGCAGGGCGCCTGATTTGGATTTCTCAGTCTCGTCCATGATGTTTCGACAAAATTCACTAAATTATTTTTCTGAAATCAAAATTGGTCTACCATAGACAAAATTGACAACATAGACCATGCGCGCATAGATTAAAGTAGATGACAGCGAAATAAAAATGTTGCCACTAAAGAAAATCAATCATAGACAACATAATTGTGAAAATCGATTAAAATCATTCGGTTCTCAGCGAGATCTCAGTATTTATTACCCATTACCATGGAGGTAGTAACATACATTACTTACAAGCCCAGTCAGTACAGGGTACAGACGAGACGGACAAATAGCAAAAGCAGCTGCCTTCACGGAGATGACATAGAATTTGATCTTGATAGAGGTATTTTTACTCGACTACGGCGAAGCCAAAAGACAACCTCTTTTTGAAGCAACTGTGGCTATAAACTAGTAATAAGGAGCTTAATTAATATCATTGACCGGGAAACCCCCGAATAAAAGATTAGTACGTGACATGTACGTGATACTTAGACAGAGTGCATTGATTAAGTATTTTCGTTTCCTTCGCTTCGTTTCGATAAGCGTTGTTATCGCAACACACCTAAAAGTAATATATCAGGGCCATTATTCACTAAGCTTCAAGTCGTTGGGCGCGCGTGATTAGGGCGAGATTGCCATACAAAAACCTCTCCCCCTCCGCCCCTAATCACGCGCGCCCAACGACTTGAACCTTAGTGAATAATGGTACAGGAATGGGTAAGTACCTACATAAAAAAAACAGTTTCATTAAAAACAATTTTATTAATCACTAAGCGGTCGTAGCTATAATCTCGTTGGCTTCGTCTTCATCTATTTTGTAAGGCAACTGTGTGGTTAACGTTGGTGGACCTTTCGGCTCGTATGAAGGTAACTGAAAACAACACAAACACGTTGCATACAAAGACTTTCAATCTTTAGGTAGATAAGTCTATTCTTTTGGTTATGTAGTTAGAATTAAGAAGAGTAGGTAATATCCAAAACGATTATTCCTAGTTGCTGCCAAGTGCCAATAGCAACGTCCCCACTGGGAAGAAAATCAATCTTGTTCCGAGCAATGCAATGTCTTATTATTTATTTAACCGCGGATCTATATTGGGCAGGTACCTATATTTAGGTATTATAGGATTATGGAGCATAGGGATATTTATATTTTCTTTCCTAAATACTTACATTTGTATGTAAAGCTGATTCTTCATCTACCGTTTCTATATCTATTTTTTCTTCCTGTATCTCTTCTTCAATTGTATTTTCGTCAATTTCTTCTTCTTTTTCATCATTATCTTCGACCACATCAGAATTATGTTTTTCCAATTCCTCATGTTCTGTTTCGTCTCCTTCTTCAAGTGGTTCCCAGACTCTATCTTTATCTACCATATCTGTGTAAGGAAATAATACAACAGATTAGCTGCGTTCTGTGGTTTTACCTACTGAAGTCCCGATTCTGTGAGGATATCGGAATGAAAAATTGCCTATGTGATAATGTAAGACTCCAGCTCCGGAACACAAATTTTCGCATTTATATTGTAAGTAGAAAGTATGATATTTATAAAAGATAGGCAGATGTTCACAAACGTAAAAAAAAAATTATCATATTTTTTTTATTTGATCACATATCAAACGATGGTAGGTAACGTGACGATGCGGTCTAAAATCTAGTATGCTTTCCTAGAAGATACCTACCTATACGCTCGTGATTCAAAGAACTACAAATAAACAGGGGCCTTTGAGGGACGCGAGTCGCGAGCGAATTTGTCTTTCTCTCACCATTTTGTGTCTAATATTTACATATTACCTAGCATTTATTAAAATAAGTAGGTACTTTATTTAACCTTCCAACTTACCTCTAAATCTCAAAGAACCTCTTCTGCTGACTGGTTTGTCTTCACTTGGTACGTCGACGACAACAGTTGGTACTGCATCTATTGTAACTCCGTTTGTTTTAGCTTCGGATTCCTTGTTTTCACCTTCTTTTAGCTGAGAATTGTTAAAAATATGGTCATCTAAATATTATCATAATCTAGTACTTATGTTAGGTATTTCTTTATAAAGATATTTTTCTAAAATGGGTCATCCACCGTAATAAATGCGTGGGTAAATCATACCTAATAATGTATAAGTTATACACTGTAATTCTAACTATACGGAGTTAGAATTAGAAAAGTTCTGATTATTTTCAAAATTCTAAACAAATTCGTTCAGGAATTTGGTCGTGAAAACCTGATTATGATTTATTGTGAGAAAAATAGTTTATTATTATATTATTGAACTTGTATTCTTGTGCATATATATGATTCTGTCTTCCTTTAAAAGCATATTTGCAATAGTTTGTAAGCCTACCTGCAAGAATGCAATACTAGGTTCTTGAAACATGGTAGCGATTTCTTTGCACCTCATTATTTTCTCGTCTTGCTCCTTTTCAAGATTCAATTTGTGCGCCTTATTTGTTCTCCACATCTGTAAATAATTATTTTGCCATTTAATTTGTTCACTCTTTGTATATTTTTAATATTTAACTTACATGATATCCAACGTAACAAAGTCCCAGTAGAAATATACAAATAAGTGCTATGAAGAACTTGTCAGTATTTTCTTCTTCTGCATCAGGTTGTTGGTATAGAGAATCGTAAGGTACCCTCGATGGTGGGTCTTCTACCCACGTTTTATCAACACTCTAAAAATTGCCAAGCAAAAATTCAAATTCGAAAAATTCTAAAAAATAAATACATACTACTGCCCTATCTTCTCATAATATTGTAATGTTAGACCTATCTTTATCAAATAAGTATTTGCAAGTTACGTTTTGACCGTTTTTTAAAAGACTTGCAATATAATATCTCTCTCATCTCTCTCTTATACTCTCATTCAAAAGTCATTTATTGTAAAACTTTATCGTTTTCATCTGTAGGTATCTGTTGGGTAACGACTTATTACTTCTTAGTTGGAAGGCTATACTTACAATGAGAAAACTGCCATTATGTGTGGCTCCTAACTGGTCATGTTTTGGCCAAGCCTCATCGAAATCAGCTGAGCATTGTGCGCTTCTTACTCCTTGAGCATTTACCGCATTTACCTTCTCAGAATCTGACTTTGTGAATAGCATGTATTCTTCGAGAGGTTTCATTATGTGGTCGTTTATTTCTACGAATATATCTATAACAAGAATATATTATAACTAATTAATTTGTTTCCTTAGTAGTAAATTTGATTAATTCCTTTGTAATTTAAAACTGCTGTTCAAAATATGTTATCCTTAAGGTGAAAGGGTACCTGCGCTCTCTCCATACAAACGTAGTCGATGTTTTCTCCGTGGATAATGACACTAGCACAAATATTTTTGTACCATAAAACCTATAACTGCCATGACTATGCCCCTATTTTTTGTGTTTTTTTTTTCATTTTCTGTCATAGTAATTAAAATTAAAAAAAAAATAGGGCAAGGTCATGGCAGTTATAAGTTTTATGTACCAAAAAAAAATTATTTGCTCTAGTGTCATTATCCAGGGAGAAAACAGTCAACTACGTTTGTAATAGTTTGTATGGAGAGAGCCCTCGATGCCCTTTCCTCTTAATTAATTTTAATTTCATATTATTATTTGTTTTTTTTATTTATTAGTATTTTTGAACTCGTAAAATGAATTTATGAATTAATGTTAGTCGGTCATATCTTTAATTTTGTTATTTCTAAATGGAATACTTACTTGACAAGCAACCATTATATCCCTTATAAATCTTAAGCCTTGGATCAGTAGTGTTGAGTCCACCGATCTGCACCTCATTGGAACCGACATCTAACACTTCCCAAAGACCTTGCGGAGGCAGTTTCTCTAAAGGCACTTCTATTCTGTCTATGAGCAATGTCGCATCGTGGCCTATACGAGTGTAATAGACTGTGTGACGAGCTCCTGAAATATTTCTTAATTAGTCTTTGAGAATCAAGTTGTGGTTTTTAACAAAAACATCAAACAAATGTCAAACTTATGGAAAAATGGGAATTTATAGTCAAAACACAAGAATAATTTAATGTGACCTTAACTGTATTCACAACATTTATGGCATAGTCTACCAACCATTGAGAAAATTCCTGTTTTTAAATTCAGCACCATAAGCAGATTCTTCTCTATCCTCTTCGAACTTCAAGAAACCGTCTTGTGTTATCGCTACTAAAAGATAGTAACTACGTCTGAAAACAAAATATGTGTCTTCAACAATTGCCTTGAATGAACTTAATTAAGTACAGAAAATAAATACGCCTGTGGTTTTACCAACGCCGAACTTTGATATTATTCTTTTAGGTTGGACTACCACATGTATAATATTTTATCCAAATTGGTCGGACCCTTTGAACTAACAAACTTTCGCATTGTTATAGTTGGAAATAGTTGGAATAACAAAAAAATCTTACTTGTTTTCAGTTTGCACAAGAAGGAGAACAGTATTTTTCTGACGCAGATCATTGCTTGAGAATGCTAGTTTTATTTTGACCTGAAAACAAATTTTAATATGAATGCATGGAATATTATTATCGTTTGCAATAATTGCAATAATTTGTCTATTTAACCATTATTATCTATTTTAACGTTTATTGTTTATTTAACCCTTAATTTATACTCACTTACCTTGGTAATAAGTTCATTCTGGACAAATTTTCTTTGCAATATACTTTCTCCATTAAACTCAGCCCCCTTTTCTTCCATACAATATTCTCCAAAGTAACTGGTAAGTTCACAATCACAACTGCTTTCTTGGTTAGTAAAATCTTCGGTGCAAACTCCTCCGTTTTTGCAAGGTTCAGAATCACATTTCATATTGCATTCTGGTAAGACTCCATCTAGTTCTAAAACATTTTCTTTAATAGTTTCATATGACTATATATTTCAGATCAGGCTTTTAATTTGAGTTAAGTACTTACTAGGAGAATATGATCAACTATTATTGAGACAAGATGTTTGTTGATTTATATTATTATGTAATGTCATTTCCCTAAGTGATTCCTTTCTCCTTCCTCAACTAACTCCTTATATACCTCCTATGAAGATCTTTCATTTACCGTTTCTAATAAGAATATCATCAAAATAACCCACCTTGATCGGATCCATCTTCAATATTCTGTACTTTCTTTGATAAATCCACAACATGATCAGCGATCTTGAATCCTCTTACACAGCCTACGTATCCTCCTTGGGGTAGAATAGTCGCTCGAGGCGCCAAGTGTAAGGAATAAGTGTCATAGCCTCCGAGGTTTATTTGGAAGTAATCTGTTGGTGGTGCCGGTGGTCTTTGGGGACGAATAACCTCTGGAATAGAATTGAATAATGGTTTATTATAAATGAGTGAACCTACTGAATTCCGTTAGAAAAGTTAAATGTTGCTTGCATAAGTATTAATGATTTTACCTAGTTCATGATTAACCCAAGGTTTATTAGTGTAATTGGTGAGTGATTTAGCAACTTTATCAATAGTAGTATTTCTTTCATTCACGTGTAAAGTAGTTGAATTCTCTGTTCTTATAATAGCTATCTGCACACTTTCCCCCTTATTTATATTTTCATAAGTGACATTCATTTGTATTATTTCGTTCCCATGATTGAATAGGTAGAATATTTGAGTTCCATTATGAATGAATAAATGTATGAAATTGTTCAAATTATCATTAGCATATAATACTAAAGCATTATCGTCGTAAGTTCTTAGATTCATTAGTAAGTTTTCGGTCATCATTTTCTTTAGTCTATGCTTTTCAGCATCTGTAGCATTGTCGACTAGATAGTTTTTCTTCAAATATGCATCTCTTGTTTGAAATGTTAAGGCTTTTTCATTTATATCTGTGAAATCATAGATTATTTAATGATCTTTAAAAGAAAAATCAAATCTATTAATTATAAGAATTCTTTAATCACTTACTTTCCTCGCAATGTGTACCTAAATGAGCCCAAGGATTCTTACAAATACATTCATAAGTGGACCATAATTCTTTACATGTAGCTTTATTCTGACAAGGATTTGGTACGCAAGAAGGTTTACAATCCTTTATAATCTCAGATAAATGGACAGACATATAACTGTAGATGTCTAAAACTTCTCCATTCACTACTAAACCTCTAAAACAGCCAATGAGACCTTGATTCACTGCTGATTTCTTCAAATGTTCACTGTAAATTAAGTTATAATTGCGTTATTAATTTCAACTTACTGAAAACATAACGAATAGATCCTCAGTTTATTCATTTATTATAGTAGTTTATTCTATACTTACGCTGTGGCACCACCAATAAACATAGAACCCTCAAACGGACCAAATTCTTCTTCCAACAATAAATTCAGCATCTGATATTCAGTATTCAACATAAACCTCACATGATAGAAGTTGTAATCAATCCATATTTTATGCCATTCACCTCCATTTAGCTTTCTTTTGGAGTTGATCACTAACTTCCTTGTAGTACCAGTGTTTAGTGTAAAATTGAAAGTCAGTTCGTGTTCTATTGTTAACAAAATGTTAAATTAGAAAATAGCTTATAATAATTTTGATATGACATAAATCACTCCATAGTTGATAGGTAATATGAAACAGCAATTTTTTTTAAACTTGTTTATTTTCAAGAATGAAGGGTCTACTTACAAAAGCAAAGCAAGTGTTTAATAAAACTCACCACTTGTCAAAGCAACCATAAACGAAGGATAGTTTGGTCTGATCGGAGGCTGAAACAATAATATGGCGCTAGTGCCAGTTGTTCTGAAGCTGAAGGCGATATCACCTTTCCTCCAACCAGGGACTTCTATATACGATTGAGATGTTGTGAACGTTACTACGTAGCGTTGGGTATCTAAAGTAGAGAAAGCAATGAATTAGGCCAATAATTGTTTCTTAATTTCTAAATAAAGAAGCCAAATAACCAGAGTTTCAATTCAACTCTCGTAATATAAGGAATGAAGGTAAACTCTATTACCTTAACGTCAAACTTACTAGTCTCAACACACTCTAAGGGCCCCAAAGTAATTCTACCCTGTGCTTCTTCAGTCAAATCCTTCTGCTGTAGGAAGAACATCTCAATAATACCAAGACTGTGAGGATCGGACAAAGTTCCTTCGTCGAACAACCATTTGTCTTTCTCATTCGAATCACAGTTGCAAGATTGGGTTGGATTAACACAAGTTGCATTAACACCACACGGGCAATAGCCTCTGAAATGAAAGGAATATTAAAATAGTGGAGTGGATTTAAACATAATGAAACAAAAAAAATACATCGTTGTAATAACTATTACGTCGTTATCTGTAATATTACAGAGGTATAAATTAGCATAGATGAGTAAGACTATGCATATTAACAAAATTTACATGCAAAAATATTAAAAAAAGATAATCAATCACTAAACCTTACCTTTTGACATTACCAAGAAAATCAACAGTGTCATTAGAAGACGAAATGAACCAAGTGGCACTGTGCAGCTCTAAAGGTGCATTGATACAATCGTACTTAATATATTGACGACAGTATAAGGAATGGGATATTAGTTCCTGAAGCATTTCCGCTGTAAATTCACGGTATTTAATCTTGAAACTGAAGTCTTGACCAGTCGCTGACCTAACATCCTAAGAGAAGAAAAAACCATCTTACAAGTTGATTTTACGAAATAAACAAAGACAAATTATCATACTTTGTAGCATTTAAAATTCAGATGAAGTAGATAAAAGTTTAAAATCAGGGCCATTGCTAAATGTTGTTCTTAAAATTAAAGAATAAAAACTATGACATAAGTATTAGCTAAGAATCAGCAAAGCGTGCAGATAAATTATTGTTATACATTACGAAAGATTTATCACACTAATTTTTGTATGCATAATGAGAACAATGATATACTAACAGATTTGTTAATTATAATTATGAAAAACTTCATAACAACCAAATTAAACGTAATAAGTTATAATGACATTGAAAGAAAAAACACTTAAAAACTAGTATGGATAGAAATTACATCCATCCGGGTAAATTATAGAGCTAAAAACAGAACGTAAAATGGAAATGTAAGATTCTAATCAAATATTTAAATGACTTTAATAACTTACGACTTGACTAGGAAGATTATGCTCTACAACAGTAGTAGACGAATCAGCTTCGATTTGAAACTCGCATTTAACATGAGCTGGTGGAAATTTCCCGTTTCCATCAATATCTATGAGGTATACATCATTCCTTGTGTAGCCAAGTAGAGCTAACTCTTCGCAAGTCTTACGAAAAGTTGCAAAGTGGCAGTTTTCCCCTATGTAACCTGAAATATTGTTATCATCAACTTCGGCTAAAAAACCTAATTCAGTTCGATAACATTAGTTAACATTAACACGTATTTTTAACCCCCGACGCAAAAATAATAAATAAATTAATATAAATATTACAGGACATTCCAAACCTTGTAATCCTATATGTATAATATGTATATGTATATATTTACAAAAAAAAAAAAAAAAAGGTATATAAGTAGTTTATCCGTTATCTGGCACCCATAACACAAGCATTAAGTTGCTTAGCTTGGGGCTGGATGGCGATGTGTAATATGTCCTGAAATATTTATTTATTTATTTATTTGTAATCTAGCCCCAAGTTAAGTAACTAGACTTGTGTTATGGGTGCTAGACAACGGATATACTACTTATATACTTTTTCTTTTGGAAATATATACTTATAATACATAGAAACAACCAGACCACAGACAAATATCTAAGCATAAATACTTGTCTGAGGCGGGTTTTTTTATTTATCTGACAATTATTTATTTAATTTATTTATCACTACATAGTACAAAACAAAGTCGCTTTTTCTGTCCCTATTTCCCTTTGTATGCTTAAATCTTTAAAACTACGCAACGGATTTGATGCGGTTTTTTTTAATAGATAGAGTGATTCAAGAGGAAGGTTTATATGTATAATACATGCATAATATAGCCGTGCAAAGCCGGGGCGGGTCGCTAGTTAAATATATTCAGTACACAAGAAACAAACAAAATAGAAATACATTATAAACCAACGTATTATTATTATTTTTCGTTTATTTACCAGTATTTTCACAGTTACATATGACTCTGTCGTCTCTAATAGAGCAAATGCCTCCATGTTCACAAGTATTAGGTCTTGTACAAGGGTCCACATATCTGCAGTCATCTATTGCTACTTCTCCAACTACTCTTTCTGTATTGATTACGTATCTAGAATAGGTTGAATTAGGTTAGAATTGTGCTTGGTTTGTTTTAGCAGTGGAGCTTCAGTCATTGATGGATTCTTTATGACATCAGTGACCAAATTACTATCTGCTTGGAGCGTATGGGGAGTTTTTGAATTGTTGTCTGAACATATAAATGTTTAGGTATCGGTCTGTGAACTATAAAACTCGATCATATACTTAATAATAAGTATATAATAAGCCCGCAGGGCACCTTGAGGCGAGGTGAAGGGGAGTAACGACCCCGCGGTCCCGAGTTCTCCAGGGGGAAGTCACCGTTCCTCATCTCCGGCTTGCCTTGGTTGGCTGGTCGGAGTGAACACTGACGAGAAAGCGGTCCCCCGCCTCTGGCTTGCCTTCACTGGCCGTCCAGAGTGGAGTCGCATAAGTAGAAATACTCGAAGGATGGATGCCGAACGTCAGTGATGAGTTGGCCCGCTCGCTCGGACTACCAGCGATGACTTAAAATCCAGTAAGGCCTCTCCATCCTTCAAGCCACTCACGTTCCTGTTGCCCCCTTGCTGTAATTTACTTGGCTAATTAGGGTGGCCCAGTCTGAGAGTTGGCGAGTCTCCGCCTGCCATTTTTACGTGTTTATTGAACATTGATACGGCAGGTGCCATAGTATCCATAGTTCCCCAGTGTCTAGTCCATTACCATACCATCACAATAGCTCAAGTAGTTTTGTCCTGTAGATTATCAATAGTTTCATCCAAACCGGAGGTTGTCCTTGGTTGCACTTTAAAGTGTAGACAGGGATAATCGCCGGTTTAGAATCCACCCCATTGTTTGCTATTATACTTTGTATTGTAAAGGGCCTCTACGTGTTGGCTTCGGCTCCACGCACGCATCCAAAAGTCCGTGGCTCCATAGCCCCGTGATACAGGAAGTATATAATAATAAATATTGCAGGACATTCCACACATCGCCATCTAGCCCCAAGCTAAGTTACTAGAGTGTTATGGTTGCTAGACAACGGATTTATGTACTACTTATATACTTTTCTTTTGTAAAGGGTTGTCCCGTCTAGACAAGCATAAATTAGTTAGGTACCTACTTATAAATTACTTGTCTAGGCGGGAATCGAACCCGCAACTCTGTGTTTGGCAGTCCTGCACGGTGACCATTGTGCCAACTAGATCAATATGACGAATTGATCTAATTTATAAATAAAAGTTAACCAAATTGAGATAACACAAAAAAGATCTCGTTTAGTTACCTTGCCTACGCAATCTGAAAATGTCAGTAAACCTATAATCTACACATCAATCTAAATATAATTGACCGAACGAGCGAAGCGAGAGAGGTCTAGTGTTGAGAAGGGTCGGTCGCTCGTATGTTTGTATGTTTGTATGTTTGTATGTTTGTATGTTTGTTCGACGATAACTTGAGTACCGTTGCTCTGATCTTCATGATTTTTGGTATACAAGTAGTTGAGGTCCATAGAATTTTTAAGTTCGACCATGAGCAGGATCGGTCAGGGGGTTACGGAGATAGGGGTCCAAAAGGGGATCTACCTATATGGCACACAAACTATACTGCAAATATACCCGAGTGGGGTATCAAATGAAAGGGCGTAACTTCCGTGACCATAATATGGTACCATGGAACTGATCTGATGATAGAGCTGGAGGGAATCTGCAGGAATTATCTAATTATCCATACTTCATAGTTAATTCATTCAAACTACTCGTCAAGAATCGCCTTGACGAGTAGTTTGTCTTTCAATGGTAACCAGGGTCTGATGATGGAACTGGAAGGTGGTCATAGGAACTTCGCAATGAAACGACACAACCCCATCGAGTTTGGGCTCGTTAGAATCGTCTTGACAAGTAGTTTGTCTTTCAATGGTGACCAGGGTCTGATGATGGAACTGGAAGGTTGTCATAGGAACTTCGCAATGAAACGACACAACCTCATCGAGTTTGGGCTCGTTAGAATCGTCTTGACGAGTAGTTTGTCTTTCAATGGTGACCAGGGTCTGATGATGGAACTGGAAGGTGGTCATAGGAACTTCGCAATGAAACGACAGAACCCCATCGAGTTTGGGCTCGTTAGAATCGTCTTGACGAGTAGTTTGTCTTTTAATGGTGACCAGGGTCTGATGATGGAACTGGAAGGTGGTCATAGGAACTTCGCAATGAAACGACAGAACCCCATCGAGTTTGGGCTCGTTAGAATCGCCTTGACGGGTAGTTTGTCTTTCAATGGTAACCAGGGTCTGATGATGGAACTGGAAGGTGGTCATAGGATCTTCGCAATGAAACGACACAACCTCATCGAGTTTGGGCTCGTTAGAATCGTCTTGACGAGTAGTTTGTCTTTCAATGGTGACTAGGGTCTGATGATGGAACTGGAAGGTTGTCATAGGAACTTCGCAATGAAACGACACAACCCCATCGAGTTTGGGCTCGTTAGAATCGTCTTGACGCGTAGTTTGTCTTTCAATGGTGACCAGGGTCTGATGATGGAACTGGAAGGTGGTCATAGGAACTTCGCAATGAAACGACACAACCCCATCGAGTTTGGGCTCGTTAGAATCGCCTTGACGGGTAGTTTGTCTTTCAATAGTAACCAGGGTCTGATGATGGAACTGGAAGGTGGTCATAGGAACTTCGCAATGAAACGACACAACCTCATCGAGTTTAGGCTCGTTAGAATCGTCTTGACGAGTAGTTTGTCTTTCAATAGTAACCAGGGTCCGATCTAACATATTAAGTTATCAAAGACCAAAAAGTATAAAATAAATTAATAGAATAAAAAACTAAAAAAAACACGCTTTAATAAAAAAAGTCCAACTAAAAAATATAAAATAAAATCTAATAAATTTGGATTAAGAATATTGTACTTAAATAGTAAGCGTGTTACATTGTGATTGCAAAAGAAAAATAACGAAGGTGTAGCATCACAAATTCACAATGTAACACGCTTACTTTTTACAATATTCTTAATCCAAATTTATTTAAATTTAAAATTTATAGAAATTTATTACTTTGCCCCAAATCGTCCGAACTCTCTTTGCTTCATTTCCTATAATTATTTATTTCATAATCATGGGCTGTTTTACAATAATAGTGGTGGATAGTATCAAATAGTAGGAATGTTCGGTTCTAGCCGATCTAGAGACTCTGATAATTATAAAATTTGTGACTAATTTTTTTATAATTTTTATTAAGGACATATTGGCCTCAAACTTCTCTAATATATTCTCGTTCTCGAGCTTGTCTTCTCGTTTCCTCTTACGTAACATTATGATAAGTAGATACATAAGGAAGGAAGGAAAGGAATTACTATCTTCTGGATATTATGTTGGACACATTCAAAATGTCTTGAGTAAAAATAAAGAGTCAACGGATGTCCAGGGTGTGATGATTGAGCTGGCCTATGCTTTTAGAACTTAACAACAACAAGTTATGCCTATCGTGTTTGGATTCTCTAAATCATCCAATGTCAGATAATAGCGATACTAGGCACCTATCATTCAAATAAGATAGACCTGTCGTATTTGGAGTCTTTCGTCGTTGTATTATACATTTTAGTACTTTACGCTGAAATATAATAAACGCTGAAAAAAACTCGTGAGGTCTCCGTTCGGGGCGAACTACTAGTAATCAAGATTAATAACTTAATGATAAAATTATGCAACTAAGGAATGAAGCCGGCGCTAATTGAGTTTTTTACAACAAATTTTTAAGAGACTAATCTGTTAAGGAAGTATCTTGCAATGAATTTTTTGTCACGACTTCAGGTAAAAAATATCATCATAAAGTTAGAGAATTAATTCCTGTTTTGTTAACAATAATTAATACTTACCTTGGTTCTATGAGTAAACCGTTGATTTTAATGTTTCTCATGCATCCAATTAGACCGAGATTAGCTGATCTAAGGCCGCTACCAATGACGACTTTATCTTGCAGTTCGAAATCTAGTCCTGTTGAATAATTATTTAAATAAATAAATATTGTAGGACATTCCACACATTGCCATCTAGCCCCAAGCTTAGTAACTAGAATTGTGTTATGGATGGGTGCTAGATAACGGATATACTACTTTTATACTTTCATTTGTTTTAAACTTATAATAGGTAGGTACATAGAAACAACCAGACCACAGACAAATATTTAAGCATAAATACTTGTCTGAGGCGGGAATCGAACCCGCAACCCTGTGTTTCGCAGTCCGGCATGGTGACCATTTGTATGTTACCTTTTGACTTTGTAGTTATTGTGTTGATAGATTGGAAATATTTTTGTTAAATTGTTGTGACTAAAGAGATTCATAAATAAATTACTTACCTATATGATTATTCATTAAACTCTGTGTAATGTTCTTCCCTATATTAATTTCATAAAATTATTATTATTTATTTTATAAATTTGAGCCAAACAGTCTTTCTTTCAGTCTCGTACAAATATGAATGGCTTGACCAACATAACCTAATGTTACATAATTATTTGGTTAAAGTAGGTAAGCATATTTACCTAACATTTGTGCATATTTATTATGATGATCAACTGTCAGTTTTATCCTTCCCTTCCTATAATCCAGCTCGACTCTATGCCAATCGTTGCTGACATTATATTTCACAGATTTCAATACAGTCACGTTCTTACCAACGTCCTGTACCAGTTCGAAACGAATCTCTTCTTTTACCATTCTCACCTGAAAGTGGAAAACTTTGTATAGAATCTAATGTTTGTAAGTATTCAGTTTCAATTACCATGAAATGTCTAGACAAAACATTAGAATAAATAACTTTATTCATATTATGCAAAGTCGCCAACAGTAAAGGACATAAAAAATATATTATGCACTTGAATTCAAGATAAACTTGTTTTAAACGATCTTTATATATTTGATGCATATATTTTCATGCTAAAAAGGAATTAAGTGAATCATCTCGTCTACAAAAATAATATTGTTACTAATGTAGTTACAAAAATATCAAAAGATTTGTGAAAAAAATAGTTAGAATAATGTTGTATTTTTTAACAAATTAAAATCCTGAATCTAATTAAGATACATACTCGTATGACGTACACTAATATGGCGTCACTATTTAATAAAATCCATACTTTGTTTAAATGAAGAAGTAAAATGAATATTTTCCACTATCTTATTGCAAGAAACTCGATACAAGTTTATGATTATCATATTACTTACCTCCCAATAACCTTGGCCAGATGTGATCTGACTGTAAGCCAGTACAGCCATATTCTTGCTAGTCTTAAAGTCAAATATCAAGTTTATAATCTGACTCTGATTCAAAGGCCACCAAATATGGGACGTTGCAAATGGATACGTAATAGGAATAACTTCTATATCAATGTCTTCGAACTCAGGATCCAAAACTCCAATGTAATGTACTTTAGGATTATTCTGTTTCAATTCGTAAAGTATAGATACATCGTTATAGTAAACGTATTTAAGATTCCCAGCGAAATTGTTAAATGATTTTAATCCTTTCATTTTGTGTAGATCGGGACCACCGCATATGTAAATTTCTGGGTCTATGCAAACGTATTTAGCGTCTCCAGGAACCTCGTAAGTGGCTGTTAAATCATCTAAGTATACGTGGACTATTTTCTCTCTTATGATGACAGTGAGATTATGCCATTGATTTTTATTAACTTTTGTTCCCAAAAAATCTTCTACCGGTCCATCGCCTAAATCAATTTGTATAGCAACCTTTTCATCGTGTATTGAGAGGGCGATGTAGTGATTTTTATCATCAATTTGACCACTTGCATAGAATAGCGCCGAATCGTCGAATCTCGTCTGTAAATGAATGTCTCAATCAATATGATTATGGGGATTTGCAAATCTTGTTATAAATTGTTATTGAATTTTATTTCTTGCGCAAAACTGCATAAACAAAAACTAGATAACTTGTTTAATACAGTAGGTATAATCTAATGCAATATTAATTTGAGGATTTGGAATGTTGTGACTACATTATAGGCGTCCTTGTGCGGTATTTCTAGAATTAATTAAATGGCTTAATATTCACTTTAAGACTGTAATAATTTCGACTGATGGCACGATAATGATTATTGCTGAATCGATAAAGTCAATTTAATAGATTGATGTTAAAGATAATTAAGTTCTCACCGTTAATTTTAATGGTTCCTTTAAATTAAATGAACTAAATTATTTCTTAATGTCTGGAAATCACTGAAATCATACAATTCTGATTCCGTAAGACTATTTGATGATGTCGATCGCGAAATACGACTTCGGAAATTTTGCGTTTATTTATGAAAATGATGGAATGGAAAATGAGTCAATGGAAACCACAAAAAATGGATACAAAAGGATACAAAAACGACTAAAGGACTAAGTTTTATGAAGGTTTGTGTAATTATTTTTTGTAATTTAAAAATATTAATGAAATGATTTGTCCGTGTCACGTGTGGGACACGTGGGTGGGGCTTAAACTAAATGCTTTTAGGGTTGTGCTGATCCCCCCGCTTACACGCTGTGCATCCTTTCACTGCTTAGCTGTAGGTGTAGCTTGTAGTTTGAGCCTTCCTTGGAGATCCTTCTGATCTCCCAGGAAGCAAATGGTCTTAGGGGAGAGTGCGACGGTCATGTTGATCCCTAAGACAAGTCAGAGAGATTATCCTTCACGTGGTGCCACCTGTTTTTGGTCTAATTCCCTCAGAAATAGACGTAACAGAAATCTCCTGGCGGTAAGACCACAGGGTACCAGTGGCTGTGCCCGGTGGCACGACTCACACTAGAATATGTGAGGGTCGGGATAGAGGGGCAATGGGCAAAATTGGGGGGGCTTTTTCTATGGGGGGGTAATGGGAGGGGGGGGTAAAGGGGAGGCCACCCGCAATAAAACCTGATCTGCCCACGGGGTATAAGTGACTGTACTTTGTGGCGGGACTCACACTAAGATATGTGAGGGTCAGACCAGGATGGGGGGTGGGGTGCGGAGGGGGGGAGGTCACCCGCGTGTTTGTGCCGTGCGTGGAGACCCGTAAGAGGGGATGACGGGATCCTGGTGGCTGAGCGGTTTCCAACGCGGCGGTAGTCGTTGGACTCCGCAACACTCCACTTTGGCCCTGATTTCTTTCGAAAACGGGAGGTCGTGGACTAGCCACCCACGATCAATCGGCTGAGGCGTCCGATCAGACGGCCGCCAGGCGAGTATTCTGGAAGGGAGGGGTCCGCAGGCGGCGGCGCGCGATTCTCGACGTCTTGGTTGGGCGTCGTTGATCTCGCGTCGTGCGGTCTCGTGGGCACTCTTTTCCGGAATGCTATACCGACGTAGTATCCCTGGTGTCTACTTCATAGACATCCCCAATGTTGTGGGCTCCGTGGAGGGTGGGGAGCTACGTTCGGCGAAAATTACTAACATATGATTATGGATCTAACAAATAAAAACAAAAAATCTACAGATGACCGTAAGGGCGTCAAAAAGGACTATATGTCATCCGGCGGCAGGTTTACCGACCGCATTAACAAAGGGCTTACTCAAGTTAGTCATACCGGGCAGGGGACCATTGGGCAGCCTGGCAATATGCCAAGCACACCCGTTGGGACGAATGCTTCGGGAGGCGAACTTCGAGAAGCCAATCCGAAGAAAAGGTTGAGCGGGGCAGCCAGGCGCAAGATGCTTCTCGAAAGGCGGACCCGAACTTTCTCCAATCAGAGTGCACCAGTCGGGGCAACTTCCGGGGGGGCAGGGGGGGACAAACTAACTGCCACCAAAAGGGCCAGGGAGGTCAGTGATGAAAAGGCCGGTGACTCATCCAAGAGGCCGAACCTCAACAGATCGTTCAGGGACGCCCTCAACGGATGCAGGATGGCGGTCATCACTGACAACTTCCCGGCCACACAGGTCACCAATGACGACGTCGGACCGATCGTCAACGCCCTCTGGCAGATGATGGTCGGTTACCCGGATCCGCTGCCTAGATTCAACGTCGGGGCAGTCAACGCGGGGGCACTACATGTTTTCTGCGAGGATCAAAGGTCGGCAGATTGGCTAGCAGGGATCACCGGGAGGACGATCAGTGGCCTTACACTTAAAGTGATAAGCGCCAAAGATCTGCCGAAACCGGTGAAGATGGCGTGGAAGTCGAAGAACGTCTGGGTCACAGACCTGCCCAGCGTTCTGTCGATGCTACAGCGCCTTAACCCCGAGCTGAAGACTGGCGACTGGAAGGTGGTGGACACTACAGTGGAGGCGACCAGTGTCCGAAGGATTGTCCTTATGGATAAGACTTCGGCCGACTTCATAAAATCAAAGGACTACTGCCTCTACGCTGGCGTCGACAAGGGCTACTTCAAGCTCCTTGAAGATAGCGAAGACAAAGATGAGGATAAGGGCGACGCCAGCGTTGGGGCAGTGGTCCCGCCACTTGCTCCACAGGTGCTGCTGAGCGACGCAAGGCAACGAGACGAGCCGCCCCAGGACATCATCGGGGACAGTCCAGTCCCTTCTCCGGCCACTTCACAGCGTACCGATGATGTGTTGGGCGACTTATACGACCTTAACCTGTCGTCTCCGCTCTCGCAGACGGAGGCGATGGAGGGGGCTAAGGACGCAGGCGGCAGTCAATAGACTGCCGATACCCTCCATTTTCACAAGAAAAAAAATGGCGGGACTCAGGTGTGTACAAATTAACTTACATCACTGTAAAGCGGCGATGGCCCTCTTGGGGCGTCACCTTAAAGGACATAATTTTGATATTGCCTTGATACAGGACCCATACATGACTAAGGGTGTTGTCTCAGGTTTAGGTAGAGAGGGATCTATTTTCCACTGTACTAATGAGGGTGTGAGGGCATGCGTTTATGTCAGAAATGGCATAGACGCTATGCCCTTACACGATCTTTGTTCTAGGGACCTTACAGCGGTCAAGGTCTATACGGGGGGAGGGCGAAGTCGGAGGGCGGTTGTACTGGCCTCTGTTTACCTCGCCTACCCGAATGAAGAACGGCCCACTAGCATGAGGGCGATGAAGGAACTTGTCGAGTTCTGCGGCCGGGAGAACCTGGAGCTAGTGATGGGTTGCGATGCGAATGCCCACCACATCACCTGGGGGAGCTCGGACACTAATGGTAGAGGGGAGGAACTTTTCGAATATCTGGTAAGCTCTTCACTTCATTTACTAAATAAGGGCAATGCTCCCACCTTTGTGGAGGCTAGGCGATCGGAAGTAATTGATGTAACTATGGCCACTAATGGTATTTATAGGAGAATTACTAACTGGCGTGTGTCTGACGAAGTTAGTGGTTCTGATCACAGGTATATCTGCTTTAGATACGATACAGAGGACTCCACTCCAAGTGTACGAAGAAGAAATCCCAGACACACTAACTGGGATGCGTACATTAAGGAATTAAAAAATGAGTTAGGATCAGTTAAAGGCAAATTGAACTCTACGGTTGACATTGAACTTGAGGCTGAGCGGGTTGACCGGGCCATTAAAACGGCATGGTATACAAACTGCCCAGAGAAAGCAGTGAAAGGAACTAAGGTTCCGTGGTGGACGCCAGAATTAGAAAAGAAAAGACAGGCGACTCGCCGCATCTTTAACGACGCCAAGTCCAAGAGATGTTTCAAAGATTACTCGCGAGCGCTTACCTAATACAATCTGGCCGTTCGCAAGGAACGAAGGAAATCATGGCAATCTCACTGTAAGGACATTAATTCCGTTCCTGAAAGTTCAAGATTGATAAAGGCAATGACTGTGAGTAGAAGTAACACTCTAAATGCTGTTAGAACCAATGACGGGAAACTAACAGAATCTGGTAAAGAAACCCTAAGGATCATGATGGAAACACATTTTCCCGATTGTAATATTCATGATAATTCTGGCACTGATGATCCCATGTCCGTAGAGGAGCAAAATCTGCGAACTACAAAAGCGGACTGGGATATTGCAAAAAAGGTAGTAGAGGAAAGAAAACTGAGTTGGGTATTGCAAAACTTTCAACCATTTAAATCACCAGGTCCGGACGGCATATACCCGATACTACTACAAAAAGGTCTTCTCACACTAGGCCCGCACCTGATGCGGCTTTTTAAGGCCTGCATAGCCTTTGGATACATTCCAAAGATATGGAGGGAGGTTAAGGTAACATACATTCCGAAACCAGGGAAGGACAGCTATGAAGAGGCCAAATCATTTCGTCCGATAAGTCTCTCGTCTTTCCTACTAAAAACCCTGGAGAAATTGGTAGATCAATACATAAGGGATGGGCCTCTCACAAAGAAACCGTTTCACAAGCTACAATGTGCCTACCAAACCGGGAAATCAACCGAAACCGCGTTGCACCATGTAGTCACGAGAGCAGAGAATGCTATTGACGGTCAAGAGATTTGTGCGGCTGCGTTCCTGGACATTGAGGGGGCATTTGACCGCACAACTTTCGAATCGATCATGAAAGCCGCCAAAGAACACGGCATTGACCCTACCCTCTGTAAATGGATTGACTTCATGCTGAGGGGCAGGAGAATAAGGTCATTTCTATTAGGAGATGAAATTCACGCCACAACAACAAAAGGATGCCCTCAAGGAGGGGTATTGTCACCTACACTGTGGTGTCTGGTAGTAGACTCCCTCCTAACCAAACTGAACAGAGGGGCATGCTACGCTGTGGGATATGCAGATGACATAGTTGTCATGATCAATGGTAGATTTCCGGAAATTGTCTCGGATCTTCTGCAACAGGCTTTGAAGGACGTGGAGGAATGGTGTGTTGAAAACCATCTCACCATAAATCCCAACAAAACTACGATTCTTCCTTTTACAAGAAAGAAGAGGTTGAGCAGTTTGAAGAAATTGCTTTTATTTGACACAGAGTTAGAATGGTCGACCAACGTGAAATACCTTGGCATGACCTTAGACAAGGAGCTCACATGGAATCTGCATGCCAAGAAGGCGACAGAAAAAGCTATGAGGGCCTTCAACATGTGTAGATCGGCGTATGGCAAAACCTGGGGTCTGAAGCCTAGGGTACTGTACTTCATCTACACTACTATGGTTCGCCCAATTTTAACCTACGGCAGTGTTGTATGGTGGACCAGAACCAAACTAACACCATGCGTAAAGGAATTAGGCAAACTACAAAGGATGGCCACCATGGCTATCACAGGAGCGTTTAAGTCCACGCCTACGAAGGCGTTAGATATAATTCTAAACTTAACCCCTCTTCACATCTTCATACAACAGGAGGCAATTAAAACCTTATACAGACTAAAAACGGCAGGCGCTTTTAACTGCAATAGGCCCACAACGAGGCATACAAAAATGGAGCTTAATGATGAGCTTCAAAGGAAGATAAATATGATTAGCGACGTTATGCCGTGTGTCAAAATCTTCAAAAGAAACTTTAAAATACATGTCCCCACAAGGGAAGACTGGACACAGGAACTGCGCTCACCAGACGCAGACTGCCTCATTTGGTACACAGACGGTTCGAAAACTGAGTCTGGTACTGGAGCAGGTATTTACTCAGAATCTTTACAACTGTGGAGTAGTTTGGGTCAATACACTACGGTCTTTCAGGCAGAGATGTATGCAATCATAGCATGCGCAGAGGAAAATCTGAAAATGAGTGTAGAGAACAAGACTATCTACATTCTTAGCGACAGTCAAGCGTCACTAAAGGCCTTAAATTCCTGCAAGGTCAACTCGAAATTGGTCCTGAATGCGGTGAAAACCCTGAACAAGTTGGGCCGCAGGAACAAGCTGCGACTACTATGGGTCCCAGGCCATGTAGGAATAACAGGAAATGAGAAAGCTGATGAGCTAGCAAGGACAGGATCGGCAAGTGCTATGCTTGGACCTGAACCATGTATGGGCCTACCAGCATGCACAATCATTAAGGCCGTAAAGGATTACGCTGATCAGAAACACACGCAAGAGTGGGAAATCAGTCAAGGGTTGCTACATTCGAGGAAATTCATAGGTAGCAGCACCAGAGGGGCTTCTAAATTTATATTGAACAACAGCAGAAGCAAAGCACGAGCTGTGGTTGGTGCCTTGACAGGACATTACGGAACCAATGACATGCTTTTGAAAATGAAGTTAACTTCAAATAATGACTGCAGAGCCTGAGGTGATGTCAGGGAAACTATGGAGCACGTACTGTGTGAATGCGACGTCTTAGCAGCGAAGCGTATGAGCCTCCTTGGGAATGCGTATCCCAAACCGGAGGAATATAGGTTTCTTCCTCTGAGTGGGATCACCGCGTTAATCGACCACTTCTTCAAAGAGTAAGAAACATCAAGGTAGGGGTAAGCACAAAAGATCCCATTGGGTCGAAGTGTTGCTGGCAAATTTGGCAGCCCCCATTATATAAGATAAGATAAGAAGGTGGGACACGTCAATTTGCCTTACAAAATTCAGCGCCAGATAAACACTTATCCAATTGCAAATTTTTAATTACTTACCTAAACTTTTTGAAGACATTTTATGACCAGATTCTGTGCATGAAATGTCTCAGAATTTTGGACATTTTATAGAAAAATGTTTCCGCCAAAATATGGAACCCTACTTTGAAATGCCGGAAGGGGTAAAATTGCAAAATCTTGATACAAAACCACCCTTATGTTTGTTTGTTTGTGTAATGTTCCACGCGAATTACGTTAGCGGCAGTCGGAGGATCGAAAGGAAACCGAGAAATGATTCATAACTCATTTATTGAGTTAAAACTAAAAATATCTTACATATTACTTATAAATAATTATCCTAAGGTGAGACCTATCCGATGTTAGGTATAGGAATGCTGAAATATGACGGCACGCGGCTACTGCGATCGAGGTCATAGCGAGTCAGCACTTTTGGCCGGTCTTCATTGCAACATACTATGTGCATACAGCGGCGTGACGTAACACCTCCGCCCTTAGAACGGCAACTATTTTTATCACGTTGTGAGAAAATGTTGCCGGAATCCTTGTCAGTTCTTCTTGGATATGCAGGGCTGCTGTGGCTAGAGGTTGAGTCGGGCTTTTCAATGGTTTGCTGCACCTCATAATTTTATTTTTTCTAGAAGTAAACTGACCACGTAGACTAGGTTCAAAGTAGACCAACGTAATTAGGAAGAAAAGTTATCAGTCACTCAGCACTCAGGATCTCGGATGCTGAATCAATTACGTAGACTCACGGAGTTGAGATGAATAAGATGGGATGGAGTAGACTAGGTTTCAGTGTCTTCATCAGATACGCTGGATATTTGTACAGTATGGAGAAGTAAGGGCGTAATGTAGATCGTCAAGTTTTTCCCTTGCTTCCTCCATCATGATAAGCATTGTGAATTAGCTGGACCTTGGCAAGAACTTGTTGGTGATCAGCTCCTGGATGACATCGGACTTGGTGCGTAGTTGAGTAGTTGGTGATTAGTTTCCTTCTCATAAAAAACCAGTTTCCATTGGACTTCGGACATTCTGTCTCTATGCACTTGAATGTAACCTCGTTAGTTGCAATAAAGGGTTGGGTTGGGATAAGGAAGAGCTTTTTTATTCTTATTAAATATTAAATGAAAACTATTTACTCGTCTATGTAATATGAGCAAGGTTTTATCTGTTCTAAATCTATAGCGAGCTATGTGCCGTACAGTCATATTTTCTCACAAAAAATTAAAAACGAAATCAATCTAAACTATTAAAAATAATTTTGAATCTAATAAATTAATCTACTACTATATACTAGTTATGCTTAGTTAGAGAATCTATACAGCAAGCCTGTCGATTCAGACTGCCGAAAACTCTAGACTAAGGGCTCAAGGATCATTCTTGAAGTTTAAGATTAGGTTTAGGACTAAAAGGAAGCAACACGAGAACGATTCAAGTGTACTTACAGTTTCATTTCTGGTTCTTTCGTGAATCGATTTTCAGATTCTCCTCCGGGGCTGCTGCTGGTTCGTAGATTCGGATACTCGAAGATGGGCTAGAAAGCCTCCAAGGCGATTCGCAATCTCGAGAGCGATTCTCGGACTCGCAAACCGCACGAGCGAGTATCCTACCGACTGCGCCAATTACGTTAGCGGCAGTCGGAGGATCGAAAGGAAACCGAGAAATGATTCATAACTCATTTATTGAGTTAAAACTAAAAATATCTTACATATTACTTATAAATAATTATCCTAAGGTGAGACCTATCCGATGTTAGGTATAGGAATGCTGAAATATGACGGCACGCGGCTACTGCGATCGAGGTCATAGCGAGTCAGCACTTTTGGCCGGTCTTCATTGCAACATACTATGTGCATACAGCGGCGTGACGTAACACGCGTTTGCAGCTCTGATCATGTTGATCAGGCTTGAGGGATCAAATATATAAGAAAACACTAGGTATTTTCTAGTCATTTGCAACAAAGAAACAAATAAGGAAACGAATTTTATTACAAATTTATAAACACTAAGACAAGATAGAATCCTATTAGAAAAACCTGTAATTCTAAACAACAGACGCATAAAAATATTCGTAATTAGATAGGTAGATATCCTTCTAAAAGTAGCAAAATAAATTCATATTAGGTATTTTTCATGGATGACTCATAATAATGAGAACCCAAAATAAATTGATTGACGTAGGGTTAATATCTAATTGTTTCCCAAGATGCAAACTTTAATTAAATTGTTATTGAAGTTTTATCCTTCAACTAGCGACCCGCCCCGGCTTCGCACGGCTATATTATGCATGTATTATACATATAAACCTTCCTCTTGAATCACTCTATCTATTAAAAAAACTGCATTAAAATCCGTTGCGTAGTTTTAAAGATTTAAGCATACAGCGGTATATAGGGACAGAGAAAGCGACTTTGTTTTATACTATGTAGTGAAGTAGTTATGGTTGGTAATAATAAAACTCTAGACAAACCGACACGACTAGTCGCACGACCTAAGCTTCGTAACATTTATGTAAGCCTACTTCACATTGGATGAACAAATTATTATTATGAAAGAATAGTGTAAGTTAGTAACTAGTTATTTGACTTGGTGATTCGTAATAAAGGCACTATGCCTATCTCGGACACCAATCTTTATAATGAATTATAATTCTACTGTACGTGTGTATGTCACTGAATTCCTTCTAAACTGCTGGACCGATTAAAATGATTTTTTTTGTATGCGTTTGGGTGGCGCGGTTTAGATTCAAAAATCAGTTTTTTTTTAAATGGCAAAACTTTTGCCAGGACATAGTAATAATATAAATCTACTTAAGTTACACAGTACTGTGTAGGGGAATGTGGGGGCCTTGTATTTATTGTAGGATTAAATAAACTTTATTAATTTTTTTATAACTAAAACAGGGTATTTAGGAACCATGTAATTTTGCTTTTTTGGTTTTAGTACCTAAGTAGTAAAAATAACCTTGTAAGTTACAAATTCTAAGTATTTGTTAATACATCAGCTTCCTTTCTAAAAATATTCACACATACGCATCTCATCTTATAATAGAATGCTGAAGAGTTTGTTTGTTTGTTTGAACGCGCTAATCTCAGGAACTACTGCTACTGGTTCGAATTGAAAAATTTTTTTGTGTTGGATAGTCCATTTATTGAGGAAGGCTTTTATCCCGATATTCCCACGAGATCGGGAGTTACACGGATAAAACCGCGGAGCGCTGCTAGTTAATAATACAGCTGTATCAATAAATAACTTACATCATACATAATGTTTTACCTTAAAATGCATGCTGACTCTCGTGTTCGTCGAATGCACTCGATCTTTCCAATCGTACACTCTATATGATACGTAACTCGATCCTCTCAGTGTTAATATCGTCGCAGCTGTAATTATAATGATTACATCAATAATAAGTAGTAGAATCTGCTAAGAAATGGAACTCTCTACCCGCGTCGGTCGCTGTTCCCACAAAACTACAACCTTGGAGTCTTCAAGTCTAGCGTGAATAGGTACCTTCTAGGCGAGCATGCTACATCTTCGACCTCATCTTCGCTTCCCATCAGGTGAGATGAGGTCAAATGCAACCCTATATTGTTTAAAAAAAAAAAAAAATAAAAAAAAAAAATTGCAGGACATTCCACACATCGCCATCTACACTCAAGCTAAGTAACTAGACTTGTGTTATGGGTGCTAGACAACGGAAATACTACTTATATGTAAATATATACTTATAATACATGAAAACAACTAACAACCAGACCACAGACAAATATCTAAGCATAAATACTTGTCTGAGGCGGGAATCGAACCCGCAACCCTGTGTTTGGCAGTCCGGCATGGTGACCAATGTGCCAACTGGGTAGTATAAAGTTTTACTAACAATACACGGGTATTGCGGAGCTTTTTTTTTATATATATGATAGGTCAGCGTTTGACCACTATCACAGCTCTCGAGCTAACTATGCTGCACCTTTTTATCCTGTCCCTTCAGCCATAATAGCGTTGGCTGATCTAATGTTAGCTAATAACAACGTCAAAGACCTGGCAGCATATTGGAGTGGGCAGATCTGAGCCTGCCTAATCATTTCCCCTTTAATTTTGTTATCTATACGAGGAGGAAGACTACGAGTAGAGGCTTAGGTACGCACCGTCTATAAGACTCGTCCTGAAAATCAGCGCGGGGGCTTTTAGCTCTAGCATCGTGCTGAGGACGAACCTTTTTTCAGGGCGCTCGCTGTACTACTTTTTTTCTTGTGCTTTTTATGTCTATTTTATTATGTATTCAGAAAATAAATTATAAGTTTTTTATTCTTTCTTTCTTTCACTGTAAATTGCTGTTATTTTAGTTATTTTATATATAGTGAACATCGCTAAAACATATGCGTCGAGTTGAGAACCTTCTCCTTTTTTAAAGTCGGTTAAAATTACGCAAAATTGACAATACAATTCAGATTGGAGTACTTCGTCGGTCCGCCCGCGAGGCGACCGCCCGATCGGGCGGACCGCATAAAGTAATAAATCCAAGGGGCAGACCGCCCGATTGTAATTTATACCTACTTATTTTACTAACTTACTTAGATTTAGTACAGTTAGCAACAAAATCGGTTTATTACATTTAATAAAAACTACAGACTGGAGTTATGAATTCAAAAACCGCTGGATCTTTACTCAATGAAAAAGGACATGGTAATCCTTTGTGATGACCCTTTTAAATTTTACGTAAAGCATTTTTATCAGTAATTTACGCTGCATGTCGATTATGGAGTAGAAAAACCCATAATAATGTAGTACCTCTTAAGCTGTGGAAGATGTATTTTCTACACCAAATAATAGGGTTGCCTCTTTCACTTTCTAAGATGTTTGTGGAGAAAAAAGTTTAAACTTGTGAAAAAGCACATAAAAAACCAGTCAAGTGCGATTCGTACTCGCTCGCCGAGGGTTCCATACATTACTTTCAACTCTTTTTTTGTACTCTTGCAGTGGTATGGTAGTTACCAAATATATAACTTAACCCATATTTTGTTTGGGCGCCTATACAATGTAAGGGTTAAGTTAAATAGATCCAACTATATATGTATGGGGACACTCTTTAATTTTCAACTTTTTTATTTTTATGAATTTTTTTTTTTATTTGTGCTGCACGAGTTTGCTTTTGCCAAACCTCGTGAACTACCATAAAATATAGGACCCAAAACCTCCCGGTTAACCTGGAAATGTCAATTTTAGTTTAAACCAAGGTTTTACAGCAGAAGTAAAGGGAAAATTCCGAAATATAAAAACGTTGAAAATTAAGGTTAATTATGGTAGGTACTTACAAGTTTTTGCGAAAATGTAAATTTGACCATATTATTTATTAATCATGTTTACTGAAGACCTCGATTTTTATACACCTAATAGGGACTATATAGGGTTACGTACCTCAAAAGGTAAAAAGAGAACCCTAATAAGATCACTTTCTTGCCTGTCTGTCTGTCCGTGTGTCATCCATCACCCATTTTCTCAGGAACGAGTGGACCTAGCAAATTGAAATTCATACCAGATACTGTGGTTTATAGTCTCTATTAGGTGTATAAAAATCAAAGTTCTGAGTCAACATGATAAAAAGATTTGGGCAAATTTTCATTTTTGCAAAAGCTTGTAAGTACCAAAATTTACCTTAATTTTTAACTTTTTTATATTTCGGATTTTTTTTCCCTTTACTTGTGCTGTAAGAAGACCTAGCTTTTAACCAAAATTAACAATTTCAGGTCAACTGGAAGTGCCCTATTGGAATTTTCCTTTATGTGTGCTGTAAGACCTTGCTTTTAGCCAAATTTCGTGATTCTAGGTCAACGGGAACTACCATATAGGTTTTCAACCCAAGACCTACAGCACACATAAAGAAAAAAATCCAAAAAATAAAAAAGTTGAAAATTAAAGAGTGTCCCCATACGTTTACATAGTTAAACCAATTTAACTTGAGCCTTACATTATAAGGGCGCGCTAACGAAACAGGGGTCAAGTTAAATTGGTAAGAACCGTACCACTGCAAGGGTACAGAGAGAGAGTGCGCGCGCGCCGAGGTTTCCGTAATTTGGTAAAACCAAATTACGGAAACCTCGGCGCGCGCGAGTACGACTCGCTCTTGACCGGTTTTTTTATTAGTAATTGGAATTGCTATAACCAGCACACAACCACTAATATGGTTGAAATGTAAAATGAAATGTAGAAGGTAATTTTTTCGTAGTTTTCGTTATTTAATTGTTATTTAGTATAGTTTAGTTACATAAAAAATTTCAAAACTGATTCATCTAATTAAATAAAAATAATCCTAAAAGAAGGTAATTAATATCTATACATTAAGTAATTTATTTAAGTTTATCTATTCATATTAACAGTTGAATAACGTGTGTACTAATGTACTTACTTAGCTTCAGATTATTGTATTAAGTATACAATTTTCAAACCATTTTTTACTTTTATTTCATTAAATTATTTAGTTGCCGACTGTACTTTTATAGAAAAATAGGTATCAAATAAATTCGGGCGGAACGCGGAACGAAAATAATATTTTTTTTTGCAATACTGCGGTCCGCCCGATTCGGGCGGTCGCCTCGCGGGCGGACCGACGAAGCACTCTCAGATTGTTTATAATTTTAACCTTTGATTACCTACCTACATGAGTTTCCTTGTTAATACAAAATCGGACTGATTTTAATAACTTATCATAATTAAACGATTATTACGTGATATCTTATTCTAGGTTAAGAAAGGGAGTGAAACACTGTACTTCGTAATTTTGTGTAATATTTTTTATTAACTCTTTTGCAATATTTTGTGTTCGATTAACATTTGTGTATATAAATGTCATTTATTTTTGTTAAGTGATTAATTATTAATTTAGATTAAATTAGGCTTTATTTAGTTTGCTTTTATGTACTTTTTGTTATTGTAAGTGTCTGTTGTTTTATAAACTTAGTGAATAATATGCTTACAAAGACATGTTAAATAAGAGTGTTATCTCTAGGTATTACTTTAATTCGCGAATACACGGACATTGAGACTGCTCGCCTAGTCTATTTCGGCTACTTCCACAGTGTCATGTCGTACGGCATCCTACTGTGGGGGTGTGCTGCAGATATTGATGCTATTTTCATATTGCAAAAGAGAGCTGTTCGAGCTATCTACAAAATGGGCCCCAGGGAATCACTTAGAGAAAAATTTAAAAAGTTAAACATATTAACGCTCTATTCTCAATATATCTACGAAAACTTGCTCTACGTTCACAAAAATCCTGATATTTTCCGTAAAAACAGCGATATTCATAATTTCAACTTAAGAAATAAGGATGAACTGACCGTGCCCGGTAGTATGCTCCGGAAAATAAACAGGTCGTTTAATAGTACATGTGTGCTCTATTATAATAAATTACCTAAAGAGGTATATGACATGTCCATTAACAGGTTCAAAACTTTTATAAAGCATAGATTGTGCAGTAAGGCGTACTATGATACTTCGTCTTACCTTAATGATAAGAACCCATGGACGTGACTTAAGTTGCTCCATTTCAAATAATACTTTCAAATATTTGTAATATTGACCATTGTGAGCGTGATCACATGAAAAAAAAAACCCCATGAGTTTCTTGTGCCTTCTTCTCATTGGTGGGCGCGTTCCGAAGGCACACATCCTAACTTAGTTTTTAAGACGTTTTCAAGTGGTCTATTATACTTTTAAGGTATTATACATCCAAAGAAATAAAAAAATTTGATTTGATTTGATTTGATTTGACTCTAAACAACAACTTAATAATTATAAAAAGGAATAATTTGTAAGTGCTTAAAGATAAAGCACCTATAACAGGAGTCGGTTTACATTGTAACAAACAATTAACTCAGGTAACTCCTTTGCCTTGATATTACATCAGAATTGACAGTTTTTCAAATGACTCCTGAATCAGGATCAAAATTTCACAAAATTTATAAATATCTCTAAGTAGGTACCTACAGTAGCATGTTTTGATCTAAAAGTTATTATTATGAAAATGGTTTAGGATTTACACGGGTAAAGCCGCAAGGCGCAGCTAGTATTAAACAAAAAAACTTAATAACTGAGTACATAATTTTCATTATTGATTTAGATATAATATTGTGAAAGTCTGTCCAAAGCAATATCGATTCGAGACGCACTTTGATTACTTGCAACCAATTATCTTAAAACAAAAACCTGTTAAATTGCGATTAACAATTTTTGCGTAATCTCGTAATTTGCAAAATAAAGTTACGTAAAAGTTAAAGATATTTTTGGATTTGTATTAATTTCATTAATATTTTTGATGATTGTGGAAAAATACAAATATTAAAATTTATTTTCTAAGTGAGGCTAAGTTTCAATGATATTTTAAATACAGATGATAAATAAAAACTGATCATCAACTATGTACTTACATAACAACTGAAGAAACTGCGAACAATTATTACTACCTACTTTACATCTAAAATGCACTGCTTAGCTTGGGAGATACATGTAATAGTAGGCAAACCTTTTTAGTTTGTGGAAATTTTATAACCATTAGGTATTTTGCTAATATAACCATAGACCATATTCCCTAATTATAAATCATAAACTAACTTCATAGGTTTTTGGTAGTAAAATCTTTAAGGCCGGACAATAGTAGGCAAACCTTTCTAGTTTGAGGAAATGTTAACCATTAGGTATTTTGCTAATAGAACCATAGACCATATTACCTAATTATAAATCATAAACTAACTTCGTAGGGTTTGTTAGTAAAATCTTTAAGGCCGGACATTAACTCACTAAAACCCTTCGGTATTTCGTCAACAGTCGGAGTCTAACGGAGTACCTACAGGTATGCTTATTACATGTTTAAAATTACTTACTATAAACATCACACAGCTGCTCCTCATACAAGGTCCCAAAGCAATCACATCTGTATCCATTATACTCATTAATACACCTCGATCCTTCAAAACATAAGTTTTCAATAGTTCTACATTTGTCGATACATCCTTCCTTAACGTTTTCATGTTTAGTTGCGATTAAAGGAACTATTGGAAGCAAATCTGATGCGGCTTTACCGGAGCTTAGAACCATATCACTGATGCAACCGACAAATGATTCTATTATGTATTTTACTCCGTGGAGTTTTTCTTCTGAACTTAAACCTGAAAATAATACATCGAATTAAAGAGAAAGTTACGATAGAGAAATCTTGTCAAAATTAAATATTTTTACCTCCAATAAGTATAACTGAAGTTAAATTATCCGTGATTCCATAATTAGTATCGAAACTTAGACCCTGAAAATCAATACACAATTTTTTAATAAAATAAATTCCGAAATTATCATTATAACTTTATGATTCCTTGATTTAAATTATAATCAAAAATGGTCCAAAAACAGTACCTTGAGGTAAACCTCTTCTTTCAAATGATCAACTTTAGCGATAAGTCTCGCTCCGTGAACATCTATTGTGACCACCACACTGTGCCATTGGTCTCTGTTCAGAGCTCGACCCACTGTCACTGAAGTTAAGTGTTTGCCAAACACGTGGACGACTGTAACGGTCAAAAGCTTACGTTAAATCTAAGACGAATGCAATACAAGGTTAATTTGTTTTATATAAAGTTATGAACTAAGTTTAAAAGGTTGTAAGTGAATACATATTATTATGTTATGTGTAAACATATTGTATTAATTAACAGATAGACTACCTAAAATGCTATGACTTGGTATGTTTCTTGAAATTACAGATGTTACTACTGGATCTTACATAGATAATTCATGTTATAATGGAGGAATAACACTATGTATGTACCCTACCAATAAAATGTTACGTACCTTTTAATTCTCCCTTTTCAACTATGACGTATAAAGCATACGGTTGCATTTTAAAAACTGGATTCTTAACATTGTGATAAACAAGTAAACCATGTGGTAATCGAGTCCTGAATTTGAACGATATTTCTCTGCACAATCTGAAAGATAGGTCTACCTTGAATTTAAGTAAGAAAGTCATTAAAATTATTTAATGATTTTTACAGAATCTTGCAGAGAAAGAATATTAACTACAATTGGCATGTACGTTTACTTTTGGTAATTTTAAGTTTTTTTAAATATATATTAATCAGTAGATATAATAATAATATGGATACGATAGTTTAGCTAGTAAGACGTGGCACAATCTGAAGGCAGAACAATAGTGGCTAAGTTTTACCTCTCTCTCATTTTACCTAGAACATAAGTATCAAAGATGCCACAAGAACTCAATTTTTACCTGCATAAGGGCAGGCATTCAGAGAAAGTTTTAATTACTTACATAGAATGTGGGCACATAGAAGTTGCTGGTTGTAACATTGTTGTAAAATAGGAATACCCCTATAAAGCCGGTTCTACTTTTCTTACCTTAATTGAAATCTCTGTATAATATCCCCATCCAGTTGAATATAGGTGTTGTCTTTAGCAAACATGAAGGTTTGATGATGACCCGATTCAGCGAAGGTGAGGAATCTGTCTCGATCGCTTGGAGGTATAGGAGGGATGGCTGTCGCGTATGTTGATGATACATTTGCAGTTGTTGTTGTAAATAAAGTAGTGAGAGATAATGTTGTTGCTGGTAACACTGAAAGGATAAAAGGTTGGCATGATACAATTTTATCGGATTTATGAACTACAAAACTACAATAAGGTTGAATACCTGAAATGGTTTGTTGGAAAGGGGATAACCTTGATCCAAAATATATAATACCTTTTATCGAATTAATATAAAATATCGAATTGAGAACTGTCGAATAGTCGAATTAAGAATTGAAATATTTTTACCCGAAATCTGCGGAGACTAAAAGGAGGATTATGTTTGACTGATTAATTGTAGGTATAGATGAGTAAGATAAATATTGTTTTGTATGTACCTTTTTCTTCCGAAGCCAAATCGACAGGCAAACTGCAATGGACATCAGCTATTCCGTATAAAATTAATATAAAGATTAAACTTGTTCCTCTTCTCTCGCATAGTTCCTCCATTTTGCTGCATTGAGTTCATTTATCTAGTAATTTAAACGTTTTTAAGCTGACTACAATAATCTCTTTTAATCTAAACTATGTAGACTAATATTTATAAATGCAAAAGTCACTCTGTCTGTCTGTAACGTTATCATTCCTGAAACGTCAAACCAATATTGATAAATTTTGGTGAGTATAAAAAAGTGGCACCAGTTACTGATAAAGTAAAAGTAAACCGTTTGAGTTAGTATGGACATGTGATGAGGAGAGAGGAGACCAGAAGAGTGATGAGTATGAATGTAGAGGGATGGAATGGAAGAGGACGACCTAAAGAAAGGTGAATGGACTGCGTGAGACATGATATGAGAGAGATGGATGTGAACGATGAGATGACGACTTATTCCTATAAGTCGTCATCTTGGTGCAGTATGGTGCAGCTACCCTAATAAATTGGAATAAGGGCAGGCAGATGAGGAAGAAAAAAGAAGGACTTTTTAAAATAAGCTAACAACAAAACAATTGCTTGACTGCAATAAGTAAACACGAAAACAGTAGGTAACTTAACCGAACACCAATCATTGTTAAATTTCTCTATTGTTTTTGAAGTACCAGAAAATTGCTTAAAAATGTGTTCCGCTTTCGGAAAAATCACTCCAATTTAACCCCTAATACGTACGACTAAATTTCAATTTAAAATACGTTTTGTATTCCTAGGGCATGGAGCGGAAATGTACAGTCAACTGTAGACCGGTTTTTGGACCAGTATAAATTGGCCTGTTTTCCTCGTAACTTCGTTCTTACTGTTAACTGTTTATTGTCAACCAATCTAAGAGGTCAGGTTAAAACGGTTATGGCTCTAAAGCTAAATTGGCTCAAGTAACCACATTTGTCTCGAGCTGTAGCTTTGGTTTGACAGATCGAATCTAGATTTAGATTTTAGGTAGGTAATAGATCACGTTAAAGAATAGTACAGAATTGTAATATTTGTAATACTTATTGAACTATCTACTAACCAACAATTTCTGATGAAAATTTTAGGATTATTTTTCGTTAGCTGGACGTAAATAACGAGTATATAAATGAATAGGTATAATTTTCTAAAATAGAACATGTACTTACAAATAAATGATCGAAACCACTGTAATAATTATTAAATTAAACCGAGTACTTAAAACATTTAAATACAACACGTCGTGTAAATCTGAACAAATGAAAATCGATTCGAATTTTCTATTCGGACGTGCGTTCCATTTTTTAAATTATTTTCCACCAGTATCACGAACACAATGCAACCTTTTTAGATTTGTTTTTTTTTTAACGCGACAAATTGGCATCGACCACACGCCCCTTGTCAGCCAGCGATATACTGACGCAGAGTTTAACTGATAATGACACTAACAATTTATCCTGACGGGTCATGCTTGTTCCCAGGCAAAGGACTTAAAAGTAGGTAGAGTTCGTCGCAGAGAGTTCTAAATAGCGATTTGATTTATCGAATTTTCTTGGTAGACTTGAAGAAAAGTCCAAATATTGTGAAAATAATGTATTTAATGAGTTAATTTGCTTAAAATCTTGTACTCAAGACCGTTGCAAGACCGTGCAATGCCGACTGAATCATTCTCGATTAATTAGGTCGCATAAAGTCGCATTCAATTACATTCAATTGCTAGTTGCACTATTGCTAATTCACTTTACTTGGATTAAGTTTATGTAGTTGTGTTATAAATGTTACGAATAGCTGAAGACTTCATTAAGTTTTAGTTTAATGATTACAAGATGATTTGCGATAGGTTTCATTACCAAAAGAAAAAAAATGGTTGTCTGTAAAGTCTGTTTCCGGACGATAATTTTACGTGATAACGTCATAAGAAAACATTGATGGTAACCATGGCAACGATAAAACGTTGCTATAGTTACCTTGTCAATAACATGAGGCGTTCCAGTAACGACGCGTGACGTCACACTTTTTTGAGATTGCAGGTGTTCACCAATTTATAAAATGTTAACACGTCAAAAAAGTTAAGTACCTAATTGAAAGAAACCATGAAGGTGTTGAGTAATATTTCAGAGAAATGACTCAAATTCTATGGTATATTTACAAAATATTTTGCAATAAAAACATGAAGCGTTGAAACAGCAAGTATAAAACCATCTTTTCATTGCACCTTACTTCATTTTATAATTATTAATTAACTTTCCTCCATAGAGTTGATTTTGCTTTCTGAAGAATATTAAATCCAAATAAGTGTATCATTCACCTAAATAAAATATTTTTTGTAATGACTTTACCATGTCAAACTTCCTGTACACATAAAAATATTTTTAATGATCAACTTTCTCGATCGTTTCAAACATTTGTGTAGTAATTTTTGACGCTTTCGAACCAATAAGTCCATATTTACACAATAAAAAACGTGACTGTAACACTTAAAAAATATTGTACGCACGATTTTGCGGTTAAAGTACGAAAAATCGACACTTGCGGGATTTGAATAAGTTTGTAAGTTTTTGTTATGTCAGTGGATCATGCCATCACGTTGCTGTCTATTATTTAAGACAGGTTTACGGTCGTGCGGGTTAAGCGAGGCCTGGCGCAGTCATTACTTGGATGGGTGGCCAATCAGTAGTGTGGCAAAAATGTGTTTTCTTGAGCCCCTCCGTGCTTCGGAAGGCACTTTAGGCCGTTGGTCCCGGTTGCTGCCTCTTGTAGCAGTCGTTAGGTCAAGTTAGAGGCCTTAAAGCGATCTGAAAACTATAAAAATAGGTAAGCCACACCACTATACGAGAAGAAGAAGAAGACAGGTAAATATCTAACATCAGCAACAACTAACTTTAGCCGTCTAAATAGCCGTAAAATTATTTCTTTATATATAGTGGTATTGGGCTGTTTTGACGACAGATATGGCTCTTAATTTGGGCTTATTTCAAATCTGTAAACGCATACGAGTATTCCTACCTAAATCTACAGCATAATAAAAATTCTACTTTACGACTATACCTACCGACTTTATATATTTTCTGCGAGTCCTTCTTGTCGTTGTGTGCGTTATAATATTATATACCTAATACCTAACTATCTATTCTTATGTACGCTGTCTTCTTTAATTGTACCTAGTCTGTTTCTATTTGTGATTCTGTACTGTCTGTTATTGGCTTTCTGTTTCTATTTCTTATGTCCATTTTGTAAAAGTTAGCTGTAGACTTTCCATGTTAAAATAAAACAAATATATAATTACCTACTGGCCATTGGGTATATCTAGTCTAAATTATTTTATCCAGTGTCAGAAACATGTGGTTTCTGACGCTGTAAAAAATGCACCAGCACATCTGTTAGGCTTGCTTAGCATCTCTCTGCTTAGTCCACCGTATTTTATGATGTATACTTTTTAGAATGACTCAATTTGATATTTCTAGCATAGGTACATAATTAAGGAGAAAGGGTACCGGCGCTGTCTCCATACAAACGCAATCAACTGTTTCCTCCCTGGATAATGACACTAGAGCAAATATTTTTGTTGCATAAAACCTATAACTGCCATGACTATGGCGCTATGTCTTGGTTTTTTTCATTTTCTAATTATCATAGAAATTAAGATTTAAAAAACAAAACATGGTCATGGCAGTTATAAGTTTTATGCAACAAAAATATTTGCTATATTGTCATTATCCATGGAGGAAACAGTCGACTACGTTTGTATGGAGAAAGCACCCGATACCCTTTCCTCCTAAGAACTAAGTATTATTAGAGCTTTTTAGACTAGAACTTTTTACATTTTTAGATCCCTAATCTGGTTTAACCTACGTCCCTTGAGTTTGTCTGCGTGCTTTTGTCCCAATTTCAGTCAGTTGCCTGCGTCTGTCTTTCCTGACGTGTACAATTTGAGGGTTTTCCAGTCGTTAACAGATATCTATCAGGAAAGCTACATCTTATACCGCGTCAGCGTCACCGCTAGTGGTCAAACGCTCACGCAATTGTAAAAAAAACTCTACCGAAACAGTTTTGGGAAAATTTCACAGAAATTTAAAAACAGCAGGTATTTTTTTCTATCTAGTTAAGTAGGTATAATCAAGTCTTCTAAATGTAGTTTTTATATATTGTAAAGGAATGCGACTGACCTCATACGAAATGGCAGCTTCGTCCAGTCTCGCCCACTGGTGCATCGAGCTGCCCACGACCTTATACATTCATAAAATATTCATAAAAACAATTCTTAATGGTACTTAAATAAATTATGTTATTTATGGACGTCATGATCCTTTGAACTTTAGGTGAGTAATACCAGTAGTTGATTAGGTAGGTATTAAATCTCTGTATGTGTATTTTAGTGTCAATTGTAATGTTCAAAGTTTAATTACATGTACAGTCAAACAACAAAAGTAAAGGCTCGAATTATTTGTTTTGGGCTAGTGCACTAGTTGTCCCTATTAACGTATATTATAACGATTTTCTTCTTCTCTTCTTAAGGTGCCTCTCCGATTAGTGAAGATTGGCAGTCAATTTAGAATATTTATGATTTATGATAGAAATAGATACTTTACGATGGACCTCTTTTATCGCCGACTGTACCTACTTAAGAAAATTAAATAACTACATGTCAACTGTGTAGGTAGGTACAATAAAGCAACAAAAGTGCGGACCCACTGTAGAGTCCTAAAATTATTCATTCATTCAATATTGTTTGTCTAATAAAATGAGTTGAAAGACTTAACCTTCAACTCAAGCAGGATCTTAGAATCTTGCTTGAGGACAGCTAAGCGACGCTCGCTGATCGTTTACGATCGTGCGAGTTAAGCGACGCCTGGTGTGGTCATTTCTTCGATGGGTGGCGAATTAGTAGTGTGTCAAATATGTGTTTTCGTGAGCCCCTCCGTGCTTCGAAAGGCACGTTAAGCCGTTGGTCCTGGTTGCTACCTCTAGTAGCAGTCGTTAGGTCAAGTTAGAGGCCTTAGGGCGATCTGAAAACTAACAATAAGTGAGCCACACCACTATACGAGAAGAAGAAGAAGAATCTTGCGTGAGTTGAAAATATTCAAATTGTGTATGGTAGAAACTGTATGCCTTTCTGGTAGTTAAAATTGTTAAATTTCCTTTAAAAGAAGGTTAATAATTTTTATTGCTAGTCATATGAATTAATTATTTATTTGAAACATCTCGGTGAATGGCTTGTGGAAAGAAAACCTAAATATAAGTAGGTTGATACCGCCATTATTGGGTGATGGATGAGTGTTCATTTCCATTGTTTAACACCGAGAATCCGAAACAAAACTTATTTCATACGTTTTGTTTAGTTTAGTTTTGTTTGTAAAATACCTTTTGTCTGTTCTGTTGTGTGTTAGTTGGGTAGGTGATAATCTGATTTTAGTATTTATTACAATAAGTATCAGTAAATTTAAAATTCATCAATACACCAAGAACCTAAAGAAAAGTTTTTTAGTAAATACGTTAATTAGTTTATCATTATTATACATATTATAAAAGAAACACATTCCGCTGTCTGTCCCTATATTATGCTTAGATCTTTAAAACTACGCAACGGATTTTGATGCGGTTTTTTAATAGTTAGAGTGATTTAAGAGGAAGGTTTACGAGTATATGTTTAATACATGCATAATATAGCCGTACGAAGCCGAAACGGGTCGCTAGTATAGGTTACTAAAATATAGAAATACCCAGACCAGAAACAAATGCTTTACATAAATACTTTTTTGAGGCAGGCATCGAACCGCAACCTTCTGTATCGCAGGCGAGCCGCACCGCAAGGTCCTCAAATATTTATCACTACATTATTATACATTACATTAAAATAAAATAAACAGTGACTTACAGACTACACAAAACGCACAGTGTCTCCTACGCGCACAAAATTATTCGGAACGTAAAGCCTCAAACTAGATACAAGACAACCGAGTGATTAAGGGTTTATTATCACTACATAGTATAAAACAAAGTCGCTTTCTCTGTCCCTATGTCCCTATGTATGCTTAAATCTTTAAAACTACGCAATGGATTTTGATGCAGTTTTTTTTAATAGATAGAGTGATTCAAGAGTAAGGTTTAAATGTATAATACATTCATAATATAGCCGTGCTAAGCCGGGGCGGGTGCTAGTTTTTATAAAATAAACGAAATTTTTATTTATTTATTTTTATTTATATTGTCAATGGAAACCCACAATATCAACGTCCATGGATGCGTTGACTGACGTCCGCCACACTGTCCGTACCTATCGTCTGTTACGATCGCCCCGAATTCATGACAATACGACTACATTGCGTGTTCAAGTTCTAAGGAACAAAACCACTGCTGCCACCATGTAGTGAAACATACGTAGTTTACGTAGTTAGGTAAGAAGAAAAGGGTATCAGCTCTTTCTCCATACAAACGTAGTCGAACTGTTTCCTCCCTGGATAATGACACTATAGCAAATATTGTTGTAGCGTGAAACCTGTAACTGCCATGACCATGCTTTTATTTCTTATTATTATATATTTTTATTTTTTTAACGCCCGAGTACTGAAAGGAATCTTTAAACTTCGTTAAGCGTTACATATTTTAAGTTGTCATGAAATTTTAAGTAGTATTTACAAAGGTTAATTATGAGATTTGATATCATACTCTTATTTCCTATGATAATTAGAATATGAACACAAACCAAGACATAGGGTTATGGTCATGACAAGTTAAGGATTTGTGGTACAAAAATATTTGCTCAAATGTCATAATGACAATGGCACAAAGATTTTTGTAGCATAAAACCTATAACTGCCATGACCATGACCCTGTCTTGGTTTGTTTTAAGATGCTAATTATGGTTACATATTATAATAACTAAGTTCATTATAACTATGTTCGAAATAACTACGGTCGATTCACATAAGTTCATAATACCTAACGGTCGATTCGGCTACACATTATAATAACTAAGTTCAATATAACTATGTCCGAAATAACTACGGTCAATTCACATATGTTCATAATACCTAACGGTCGATTCAACTACTGTTTAATATACCTAAGTTTGATTCAACTAAAATTAATTGAGCTAACGAACGATTGATCTAATGTACAAAATACCTACGGTTAAAAAAAAAATCAAATTAATAAAATACACGCTCCCTAACCAAGTGAAATAGGTAGAATTCGTTTCTAGCACTCGCCGGCCGCTACCGCGGCACCGCTCGCTTCGCTCGCTCGGCTCGTGCGTTGTGGTCGCAGTTCTAACTTAAACCTAACCTATCCATGTCGGTTCTGGGTAGGGAGTTTTCCGGGTCTTTATATGTTGCCCCGATTTTTACCTGGATGAATAAACCGTAGGTGAATTTATTGGAGTTAAATTAACCGTAGGTGTTTCGTCCATTAGGTATTTTAAACAGTAGGTATTATGACCGTAGTTATTTCGAACATAGTTATATTGAACTTAGTTATTATGATGTAACCAATAATATTAATAGGAAGGAAAAGTCCTAACATCACTACATATTAAATTCTGTCTGTCTGTTCGCTATTATCTCAAAAACGACTACACCGATTTTTATGATGTTTTCACCAATAGATATACTTGTTCTCTAAGAAGGTTTTAGTATATAAATGCAAACAACTGTATACGCGTACGAAGTCGCGGAAAACAGCTAGTTTAATAATAATAAGACATAGGGGTATGGTCATGGCAGCTATAGGTTTGATGCTATAAAAATATTTGCTCTAGTGTCATTATCCAGGGAGGAAACAGTCGACTACGATAGAGTTAACTGAAGAGTCTGGTATCGTTTCTCTTAAGCACTGACTTTATTAAAATACCTTCAGCTATAAATACCTACTTACACTGATACTTATGCCTACCCACATATACTATAGTAGGTAGGTATCTACCACAGTTTGCTCTCCGAGATACTCAATAAAATATAAAATGTATAGGAAGCCTAAATTGCCCAATTGGTCAGTTGTATGTGATGCCTCTCTGGATAGCAATATACTCCGATCTAACTATAAATTAGCTCTTATCGGATCCTCTAGTCCAGTGGGAGCGAAAATCTCTCAACGGCTCTCCTAGGGGATCCGCTCAATGAATATAATTTATTGCCCGATACTGCACTCACTTGGTTAGAAATGGCCACAGGCAGCGGCGTCATCCCATTTTCGTTTTTTTCTACTTTTCAGATAGCCTTTACAAATTGGAGATGTTTGCTTTTCATATTATTACTTTTGCTTATCTATAGGTACTTTATTTTTTTACTCTGTACAGAACCTTAAAAGTGAAGAGACTTTGAGACACCAAGATCCCAAAGATCTCGGGATTAACATGAAACCGCCAGCTTCGAATTCATTTACTTAACTCGAATCTCAGATTAGCGTCGTCTTACCAAAACAATGTGCAATGAAAGCATTATTTTCTTTTTCCCATCACGGTTTACGTAAACAAATAAGTATATTACTCAACTTATCATTACAGTGAATAACTTTCTGTGTGAAATAGCTGCTTCACTTGTTTGTGACGAGATATTTAAATGCTACGACCTTTATAGTTCGTAGGTATAGATAGTAATTTTGAAGTAAAAGTTAAAAGTTCAATGGAGCACGTACTGTGTGAATGCGACGTCTTAGCAGCGAAGCGTATGAGCCTCCTTGGGAATGCGTATCCCAAACCGGAGGAATATAGGTTTCTTCCTCTCAGTGGGATCACCGCGTTAATCGACCACTTCTTCAAAGAGTAAGAAACATCAAGGTAGGGGTAAACACAAAAGATCCCATTGGGTCGAAGTGTTGCTGGCAATTTGTCAGCCCCCATTAAATAAGATATATAAAAGTTTAGTGAAAGTTTAATGAGTGTTTAACCTTTTCTGAAAGCGAGCCTTGGGATATTATTTACCGACTCAATCCGTTAAATATTAGATGTCTAATAGGTACAGTCGGCTGCATAATTGCAGCCCCCGGTAGAGAGAAAATTACTATTATTGAAATGTTTTCATTCTAATAATTTTTGTTTGATAAATTGATGACACCTTCTTTTGTTGAAGATTAAAGTCTTCTAACTTTAATCTTCAACAAAAGAAGGTGTCTAGTATCTTGCTTGTGTTGAAAACATTCTTATAACCGTTTTCTGCAATTATGCAGCCGACGACAGTGCCTACAACTACAACGCAACAGAGGATAGCAACAAGTAAGATGGTCTGATGACCTCAACTCAGGGCTGGACCATTGGAGAAGGGTAGCTCGAGACAGAATCCAATAGAAAATGATATGCTAAGAGGCCGACTGAATTATACGATATAGAAAAACCTTAGTTTTTCTAGTTTTATGTCAAGTTATTATGTACTTAACCTAAATAATTCAGAATAAAGGGCTTATTATTAGGTACACATAAAGACCGTAGGGTGACTTCAAAATCAAAAGTTATGACCAGTAGAAGTACAGGAGACGTGGATGATTATATTTAAGACTAGCTACGCCCCGCAGTTTCATCCGCGTAGGCTTCGATCTTAATTTTTAGTCTCCGTATGTAGGTACTATTATATTAATATAATGTTTTGTAATTAGAGAAGTACAATTGCCCGCTATTTTCTCGTGGTCCCATTATTTTGTTCCAATCCTTAGCTCTAATAAATGTAAAAAAAATATGCAAACGCACTTTTGTTTTAACCAGTACCTATTTTACTTATTTGAAAAACATATAGTTGGTAACGCCGACTTCGATAAGTCTATGATTGTAAAAAAATTAGAATGTGGAAAATCCGGAATTTGAGAAATTAATAATTAGGCCTTACACGATTCCGGATAAAACGGCATCAGCCTAGCTAGCATGGCTGTTCGTGATATGATATGATAAAAGATAACGTATTATATCCACACCTAAATAATTATCGATTTCGCGAGTATGACAAATGGAGCGATATGATATGTTAAAATAATATCACGCAATATGAGATGATAAATACGTCACATCCACTTGATATGAATTTCAATGCTGCCAATTTAATAACGTTAACCATTCATTCTTTTCTTCTTTTTTGCAACTTTTAACGCAATCTGTGACTGAATTTGACACATCTTTGTTGACAGAACGATCAAACAAGATTTTCTTCAATGTTTATATTTTGAAATCGTGCTATCATCGTGTTTGTGTAAATCGCGTTTTGGAACGCGAGAGCAACATGGCGCGCTGATTTTTATTTTAGCAAAACTTTGTAATAATCGAGTTAAATTTAATTTAATTTCGTGACAGTGCGAAAATAGTAACTCGACACTGGATATAATGCACACTGCGAAGCTTTAATTAATTATAATATAAAAAAAACGAATGGAATAGAATCTTTTTAGTTTAGTTATACCTACAAGTAGGTAGGTACATTTTCTGTATTTATTATGAACATTTACACAAAAATCATTATAATATTTCTAACATTCTAGTCTAATAATGGATTTAAGTTAATATTTGTTAAGCTAAATAATCTTGATAAATTTATCACACCCTCCAAACGTTGTCGATAAAATAACGCGCCTTAATGTCAAAAATCGATACTTTTCACGTTTTTTATCGACAATTAGTCGGTCATGCTCGACCTTTCGATAAATAAGAGACTGTCGTGCTCGCTCTTTTGTCTATATCTTATCATACCGTAACACGTGACATCACACACGGGCCATGCTCGCTGTTTCGATAAAAATTCAACATGGCGGCGTTATATAGCATATTTTGACAGTTTTTGTCGATAAATCGCTATATCGTGCTGCACATGCTAGAGGGGCAGGTATATACGCAACGTGAGAAAACCAAACATTGGACCTCATCTCTGACAGGAAATTTAATAATGTGGAAAGTTCAGAATATGAATAAAGTCTATTTTGAAAAATAAAAGGTGCGTAAAATATCTGCAATTGGATAGTTTATAATAAGAAATAAAACGCCGACACCATTTCAAGACCAAAATTAGCCTAATCGGTTAATTCACCTGTTTCAAGTTACGGCGTTACAAAGAGAAACAAGGATAATATGTGCTTGCTTCCCTACTCTTATTGTTTTGATATTTAGTACTCCCAATGATCTGTTTAAAATGAATGATGACAAAAAATTATATTCTATTCTAATAATTGAAAAACTTGGAAGCATGTAGATACAGATTCAACCGAGCTGAATACGAGATGATGGTTAAACGCATTTATCTACAACATAGCTGCGCCCCGCCGTTTCACTAGCGTAAGTCCTGATCCTTTAGGTATTTGATACTCGGCTACCCCCAAACTATCTCTCTGCAAAATTTCATCCAAGTCGGTCCGCTGGTTTCGGAAATTATCCCTCAAACCTCACACCTCACACTCTTGGGAGCGGAAAAGTGCGGCCGGAAGACCAGCGCTGTAGATGTGCGGGCGTTTCTGCAGCACATGCTGAGGCTTTCAACTCAATTTACTTAACCGAAATAACGTCAGTTTGAAACTTAGATGGCGTGTGGTCAAGTGCTACGTTCTATCGATATTGATGCATGGTGTAGAGGGCTGGACTTTAAGTAGTACCACAGAAAGCAAATTAAATGCGATAACAATGTGGCTAAACAGACGAATGCTCAGAATTTCTTGGAGAGACAGAGTCCGTAACGTGGAAGTCCTCAGAAGAATGTTTAACAAAAAACTCGAATTACTCATCACAATTAAAAAAAGAAAAGTCGCATATTTTGGCCACATACCTACACAGACATACAAAATACAATTTATTAAAACTTATAATTGAGGGTAAAATGGACGGGAAGAGGGGTAGAGGTAGGAAAAGGATTGCGTGGTGTGACAATGTTAAGTCGTGGACCGGTACAGCTGAGAGCAGCCCAGGATAGAAAAGTTTTCAAAGAGATGGTCGCCGACATCCGTTAGGATATGGCACGGAAAGAAGAAGAGAGAAATAACGTCAGTAGGTATATCAATTGTTCCCAGGCAACCATCTGCATCTGAGAGTATCACACACTGCAGGAACTTGCGGTTTACGGTTGGGTTTCTCTATAATTACTATACGATATGCTTGTTGAAAGGAAATCGGCTATCTGGGTAATAAAACCAGTTCGCAAAACATTCTTCTTTAGTTAAATCAAGTCATATAACGTAACTAATAAATTGTAGGGCAGCTATCATATAATAGGGTTATTGGTAATTATTATATATAGAAAAATAAATATTACAGCACATTCCACGCATCGCCATCTAGCCCCAAGGTAAATAACTAGCCTTGTGTTTTGGGTGCTATAGACAACGGATATACTACTTATATGCTTTTCTTTTGTAAATATATACTTATAATACATAGAAACAACCAGACTATAGACAAATATCTAAGCATAAATTCTTGTCTGAGGCGGGAATCGAACCCACAACCCTGTGTTTAGCAGCCCGGCATGGTGACCAATTGACCATAGTGCCAAGCCAACTGGGTCGTCAAATATTAGCAAGCGGTTGAGGTCCTAAATAAATAAATGAACAACAACTAAATAAACAACTTTGTCGAGAATAGATGCATAAATAAAAATGACGACAAGTGAAATGAGCACTCACCACGTTGACAGATATTTTTGACGTGATAACGTCTTTTAGATCGATGAACACCGTACTGCACTCTCAAAAAAGTGTCACGTTCCACTCACGTTCCGTTGACATGGTAGGTAACCATAGCAACGTAGTCATGTTACGGGAACGTGAGTGTTATTGACAAGGTAACCATAGCAACATATTAAACTTTCTATATGTTGACATTTTTTTTTATCTACAAAATAGGTAGGCACAAAATGCTTAAGGTGAAGTAGGACTTGAAAACCCCTATCCCTTAAAAACGCGCGCGCCGCGCGATGACTCTATTTTTTAAAATGTTTTATGTATTAAAAGACTAACATCTGTTTTAGTGAAAAACCATCTGTACTGTCTTATGGAATTTGATGTCAGGTTTATGAAAATATAAACTTTGTGCTTATTGTTTCTTTACAAATGCCGTAAAATTGAAAAATTTCAAAACAAAATCGATAATTTAAGATTTTCACTATTTTCTTCTATCGAGCTAAATCACTCTAATCGTGTTTCAAAGTGTATAACAATACAAAGCATTTCTTCACCTTTACGACAGTAGCAATATCATTCTATGGATTTTAGTGATTGATAACCAAAAACTGTTTCTAAGACACCGCGCTTCTGGTCTTACCACCTCGTCTTAACCGAGTATGCGGATGCTTGGGGAAAGGTCTAATACCAAATTAAATTGACAAGATATCCGCAGTTAGCACTCTCTCAATTTAATTAAACACTGTCCAACCCCTCCGGTGAAATTTAACAACATCGTAAAACCTAACAGGAGCCCTACCGCGGTAAGTGCGTCGGCTTCAAACCAACGCGGCGGCTTATGCCGACCCGCGCCCACACTGGGCGAAATTTTGAGCCTGCCTTTCATAGGAGTTTTAAAAAGTTAAGTTGTTTTTTTCGTGTGTTTTAAGTATGCAGGATTGTTGGAGATATCAAAAAATTTAAAAATAAGTGATTCTGGTTATGTTATTATTAAAAAACACCACAAAATATGACTGTCTTTTTTTTTAAATAATATAATCCATAATCACTTATTTTTGAATGTTTTGATGTCCAATCCTGCATACTTAAAACACACGAAAAAACGACTTAATTTTTCAAAATTCCCATGAAAGGCAATCTCAAATGAGACGCGGTTTGGGATATCGACGTCGGCTTGAAGCCAACGCAGTTACCGCGGTAGGGCCCCAGGTCAATTGTAAGTACAATACAACAAATCATAAACAAGCCTTTTCCACAAATTTTATTGTCGAGATTTCTAATTGAACTGCGTAGCTTGCCTTCGGTTTTCTGATTCTACTATTGTCGCAGCAGCGTCATTGAAAACAGCAGCCCTAGACAAGATTACTTTCTACTAACGATATCGCAAATCGACAGCTGAGTAATATTCCATTCGGATATTTCTGATGCTAAAATATTAAATTCTATCTAAATAGTTACGTGTCACGTTGTTTGTGCGCGATGGACTCCTAAACTACTTAACCGATTTTTATCAAATTTGCACACTTGCAACTTGCAACTTGAAAGATAGGATAGCTTACATCTTAATTTATCCCGATATTCCCACGGGATCGGGAGTTACGCGAGTGAAATCGCGGAGCGCAGCAAAAAATTTAGAAATTTTAAATAGGTTGGAATCATTGCAAGCGGTTGAGCCGTCTTTGAGTAATCTGTGAACATTCAAAAAAAGCGACGAATTGTAAACTTCTTTTTTTATTGAAGTCGATTAAAATTAAAAGTATCATGTATCCATGCAGATAAATAGTTTTTAATAAATAAATTGGTATAAATAAGGCAATAATTACAATTCAAAAAGTTGGTATCAATTAGGCAATAATAACCACGAAACTAAGAAGTTTTTAGTTCTGTGATAATAACAGTTCTGCACTGTCCAAATTAAAAATACGGAATTAAATTAACCCGAAATAAATGAAATTAAACATTAATTGATTACAAAAAAATAATATTGAAATTAAATGTGTAAACTATAGAATATATTTTGCATTAAAAAATCTTCCAACTGTTTAATTTTTACAAAGTATAATTTTGTCTGTTGATTACTAAATACGAAACTGACTGTGACGTCACAGCATTTACCTGCAGTAAAAATTTCCGGAAATATATAAAACCTTCATGGAGAGACCCATGTGTTAGTGATGTCATCGACTGTTTTCGTGAGACAATTCAAATTAATTAAGCATAATGGATATTTTTCAAATACCTAATTTAAGCTTTTAAAAAAAAAAAATTGTAAGAGCTTTTTAACATTTGTTACCTTTTAACCAACTTCAAAAAAAGAGGAGGTTCTCAATTTAAATTTTGAATACTTAATGAGAGAAAAGTCATAGTAGGTATGTATAGGAGATTTTAGATTATTACGGACTTCAGTGTGGAGTAGGAGGTAGCGAATAATTATAATTCTCTATACAGTGTGCAGCAAAATGCCCTGTACTTAATCTCTCGTAGGTAGGTACCCCAAAGATATAACTTTTTATTTGTTAGCTTATATATTGTCCCACTGCTGGGCAAATGCCTCCGTAACATCTTTCCAAGCAGATCAAGCATCAAGATCGTCAAGCCATCGTTTTCGGGGTCTGCCTTGATTCCGACGTCCGTCTTCCGGCATTAAATGTGTGACGACCATCGGTCAAGCAGGATGCATTAACTAATCGCACACAGGTTGGCAGTTTTACTTTAGAAAAAAAAAGAAAAAAAAATGAAAAAATTGCATGAAAATAAAATAATTATTTACCTGTAATCCGAGTATAGATGAGTATTAGTCATATGAGTATGAGTATATAGATGAGTATATAGTCAGCAACAGAATTGTAGACCCACCGTAGAGTTCTAAAATTACTACCTATTATTGGAATGTTTCCTTTCCAATAATGTTTGTCTAATAAATTCATGAGTTAAAAGACTAGCAAGCAGGACCTTAGAAACTTAATACTTATATTAGCAATTTCGCATTTCTGCGGTGGGTTTAAAGAAGAATGGCAAAACATCGAACAACAATTACTTGTTAGCAAGGAGGTTAAAGTTGGTAATGTGTAATGGCGTCAAGATGCTATGATAAAGAAAATGAAAAACACGTGAATTTAAATCCTCATATCTTTTTTCACATCTAGTTCATGAAATACTATCAATTTTCATATCATTTGAACTTTTGCTACTTTTCTTGTAAATAATGTTTTTGTAGTTTAACCTTTTCATAAAGTTGTCCATGGCAAATCTTGTATACAAACTTAGATTTCACGAATCAGGCTCAGCCTTGTGTGGAATCTCCAGGAATAATATGAAACTCTGTAACTCTATATTGGTAAATAAAGAATTCGTATTTGTATTTAATTTCATTGTAACCTAGAGAAACATACATACAACCGAATTGAGAACCTCCTCCTTTTTTTGAAGTCGGTTAAAAACGGAGAATTTTATCACATTTTTACTAAAGTCAAGTCAATTTTTTTTTTGATTTCTTTTGATGCTTAATACATTAAAATTTGTATAAAGAAAGACCACATAAAATCGCCTAAAAAACTAAGTTAGGATGTGTGCTTTCGGAACGCGCCCACCAATGAGAAGAAGGCACAAGAAACTCATGGGGTTTTTTTTTTCATGTGACCACGCTCCTTTTTAACACGCTTTTAAATTATTAGTTTCACCTGTATGTTTGCTTGCTTGTTTGTTTGTATGTATGTTGTGTATATGCTTAAGTATTGCCTTGCCATCATTATATTTGTTGCCTCATTGACGAGAGATTACAGGGGTTTTTATACACACTGTATACTGAAATCTGTACGCAATCTATCTACAACGATTTAATTCGTGCGATAAGAAACATTGATTTCATCAGGGTTTCACAGTTTCACCACTGTTGATAACATATAAGTTGTATATGTGTTTGTGGCACGTACATTCCTTCTAACACTAATGTGAATATGTCACGATTTGATGACGTCATACAATAAAATGTTAGGTAGAATGGCGGTAGGTACAACTTATTGGAAAATTCTGACTTATTTTCAGGCCTGGATTTACATTTTTATCGTTCCCTAAGGTGAAAGGGTACCGGCGCGCTCTCCAAACAAACGTAGTCGACTGTTTCTTCCCTGGATAATGACACTAGCACACATCTTTTTATTGCATAAAACTTATAACTGCCATGGACTTAAGTAGGTACCTAAATTTTCTCGGGTTTTTTTTTTTTTTTTTTTTTTTTTTTTTTTTTTTTTTTTAAATCTCAGTTCTAAAGGTTACAGTTTCTAAGTTCAGTGGGTAGGTAATATTTGGTAGCTACATGAAGTTCCGGGTTCAATTTGATCAGCTGCTTGTAAAATTGAACCAATTTATCTTAATGAGGTATTTTTCAATTCAAGAAAACGACTCATTAGTGTTTTTTACGACTTGTATGTTGTGAATGAGAACAAAACTTTATCTTTTTAAATAAATAGCGGACAATCATTAAAACTTATGAAAACTGCTACAGTCTTAACTATTAAAATGAAAATTTTGCAATAAATTAAAGAAGGTCGGATTGGCTATGAAATACCTATAAGCAACCATACCGTATAATAATTACTTTATAAACTATGATTTTAATTGTTTTATGCCCGTTAGTTTGTTTGTATGGCACTAGAAAACCTCAGCAATCACAGTCCACCATCCTTCTAGCCCCAGTCTAGCCCAGAATAGAAAAAAACAAAAACAGTTGCCATGCAACAAGATATCTGCAAGGAAACCACTGAGATTGCGAAACGGGCCGGCAAAGGTGAAGGCACCGCGGCGCGCCAGTCGCTTCGAAGAGAGAGTGGTGGCAGCACGACCGACGCTTGCGCGCTGCTCGTTGACTGACGCGCGCGCAAAACTACCCACAAGTGCAAGCTGCACCGTTCTACTCGAAAATTAAAATTTCAAAAGTGCATATGGAATAACGTTAACTGTGGACATAGTGCAGTGATTGTGTTCGACTTTTATAAAGTGTAGACGGGAGATTGTGAGAATTTTTCTCTTATTTGACACACATATGATGTGAATAACGGTGCAGTGATCCGACGGCCGATCGACTTGCTAAAATCAAAGTGTTAGTGTATTAAAATCAGTGTGCCGGAATTTTAACGGACTTTCCTAAGCAGAGGTAAGTGTCTAAGTAAAAACGGATGTTTACAGTTATTATTTGTTGTGTAACTTTAGCTGTTGAGAAAGCTTTCTTTTAATCTCTTATCTTTGTACCGGAAGTTTTATTAGTCTTACCAATCTTGTTGGAACTCAAACAGAAAACAAAACTTTATATCAAGTTGATTGGAAAGTGTTTTAGCTAATTTGATTTGTCTTAGATCTCATTCGTCTATCAGAAAGTATATCCATCGAAGAGGTTACGGAATAAAATGTTTATAATATTCAAATTTTAAAAACAAGTTTTTACAGCGTTTTCTACTAGACGTTAGAAAATTATTAATTCATATTAATAGAAATGTAGTTGAATATTCATTTGGCTTTTAAGTTAACGAAAACTTGTACTGGGTGAGTTTGCATCCAGAATAACAAATGTAGGAAGGTGGGTACACCTATGTATAGCCCATGCGGGTGAAAAGGTCTCTGACTCATCTTTACGTACGATACTCGTGTATACGAAGCTTCTGTTTGGAATAAATTTACCTTCGGAATAAGTTTTGTTGTGTTTTAAACATTGATTGTTTATTTAATACACATACGACGTTTTCTTTTTGGATGACAGTGTGTTTTTGAAAGTGACTGGTAAGTAATTAAGATGGGGCATCAAAGGAATAAACGCTTTAAAAAACAGTATGTTTGTTAAAAAATACTGTATTATAGCACTGGAATAGGAAATTTAATTACGGAAAAAGGACCTGAACTACCAACAGGAAAACAATTAAACTTTTGTCGTTTAAAATGGCGGCTTTTGATAGTGTTGCGTTAGAGAAAACAAAGTTCGACAGCACAAAAACTTAAAAAAAAACAATAAAATGGCGAAAATGGTTAGCAAAAGGTTTTAAATAAAATATAGGTAAATAAATCGTAGAATGCTAGAAGAAAATTTGTAGATTTATGCACAATGATATTGCGAGACACGACTGGAAAGTAGGAACGACTGGGAACAACCATACTTGATGGCTGTACTTGACAGTTTAACTCCATACAAAACTAAAGTACTTGTAATTTAGGACAAAGCACAACGTCAATAGTCATATTGGACAAACTAAGAATTTTTTGGAATGTCGGACAAAACTTTAGGACAAACAAGGAATAAATCAAAATGAAAATGTCTCAAAACAAAACGGTATCTTTCAGAGAGTCAGATTTATTGACACCTAGGTACTTTTCGTCAGTTTTTATAAAGTAAGTACCTACTAGTTACTAGAATTTCATGCTCTTAGAGGTGGAACTTCGAAAAAACTTACACTTCACAAAAACACACCCTCCAATTTTCATGTCTCTAAAACCAGCGGTTTAAACTGCGCATTTAAACGTCAGTCATTCTATTTGAATTTCATATTTAGGTACCTATAATTAATTTTGGAAAGTCTATTTAAACTATACTAACCTTGTAAGAAAATTTACCTAGATCAACCACCTTTTCTTACATGTTTGTTTAGTATAGTTTAATAGATATTCCAACAGAAATTGTTGAGTGAAATAACGCAATGCCTTTGGTGACAGTCCATGACGACATAACCGTCTAGAACGAGTTGCAAGAAATAGTTATTATCGCTTGCTATCGTTTATCTCAACTTTTACAACTGGATAGACAGGGACAGGTTAAATGCATTAGATAACTGAAGTAAGATGTTTTGGTCTTCTATTTGGATTGGAATTTTCTTATATCTATTCTTATTTATGAAGTGTTTGTGTGAGAGAAATTATTAGCTTTAACCCTGCAGTGGTCGCGCCCCTAAAAGTTACGTGAGTGGTCGCGCGGACTACATACGTAGTCCATTTTAAAATTGAAATAACACATTATTTAATTAGAAATTCTTTATTGTTTTAATGCAACTTTAATCAGTACTGTTTTCTTGACTAAATATAATTATCAAAACATAATCACTACCCCTGTGCTAAAAATAATCAACAAAATGAAAAATCCTCTCTAAAATGACCCAAAAATCACACAGTGTGCGCTAATTGAGCTCACAATATATTTTTTTTAGTAAAAACTACTATCTACATGTTATTTTCTGCACAGGACAAACACATTATCTTCAAATGATCCCCACATAATTTTTTTTGAACATGGTGCACATCTTTCTGGTGCTTTTATTGCTCGCTCTTCCACAGTCATGGGTTAAGTTTCTGCATCGGTAATACCAAGAATTTCTTCTTCAGAACTTTCGTCTGACATCATCTGACTTTCATCTGTCTATTCTGCTTTTGATCTCTTCTAAACAATCAACTTCTTCGTCAGAGCTTGACTCGGCTTCATAGGCATCATTTCCGATGATTCAGTGCAGCCCGTCTATTATCCATGTTTTTCTGTAAAATTGTAATCTTTCTTATATATAAAAATGAATCGCAAAATGTGTTGGTAAGCGCATAACTCAACAACGCCTGGACCAATTTGGCCAATTCTTTTTTTGTTGTGTTTGTTATTGTCAGGAGAAGGTTCTTATGAAAGAAAATATTACGAAAATTGCGTAGAAAATTATTACGCGGGTGAAACCGCGGGGCGCAGCTAGTAATTTATAATAATTTGACATAAACAAACAAAATAAGGCAGGTTTTCATCTAAAAAAAATAAAAAATCAATAAATCTATATGACAAAAATACTTACGAAATTGGTCGCGCGGACTACAATCGTAGTCCACGCACTTCACTGAGCTTCTGTGACACAACCGCGCTAGTCCTGCGCTTGCGCTGCACACAGTGCGTCACTCGATCACTCATTTGAAAGTACCTGGAGGCACAACAAGTTACCGCTAACCGATTTTAAGATATTGTCGATTTTGTATGAGTGGATTACATATGTAGTCCGCGCGACCACTCTAGGGTTAAATAAATGTCAAAACTAAGTACTTACTTAACTAATTTCAAAAGTTTAATTATTATTAAGAGGAAAGATTTCTTTGTTTATTTGCATTGAATAGGCGTCGAAACTACTAGACCGATTTTGATAAAACTTGGTATGAGAACACATTGATTCATTGGGAGTGTTATTAGGAACTTTTTATCCCAATATTCCCAAGGGATCGGGAGTTACGCGGGTAAAACCGCGGAGCTCTTCTACTAATCAATTTACTTGATTTTCCTTTACGTATCTTGAAAGTTTATTTATTTAAAAATATATACAACACATTGAGAACAAAAAGATAAATAAGTACTAAAAAGATAGGTACTACCACTTACCATCAGATTTGAAAACACCTTTTTGGAAAGTCGGCTAAATGCAAGCAAGATATGGAAAGTCAAACATGTAAAACTCATCTGTGTTGACAGAGAGCGTGTTTTAAGATATCACTTACCTATACCAACATAACTTACCCTAATTTTACCACCTCTTAGAAAAACTAATGTAAATACACCCTTATCGTTCTAACTTCAAGTTATCGTCACAAAGGTGTTCTGTTTATGATAGTGCAAACATGTCAGATAGTGGTGCTTATCTGTGGAATATATTGTTGGCGGCTTCTTGTAACGGTTATGGTAGTATACTTGGTCTTACTTAGGGCGTTTAACTATAAGGCCCAAGACCTAGGGACACAATGACAGCCTCTGTGATGCAGTGGGCAAACATCCACCTGAGACCCAGAAGTTTGCGGTTCGATTCTCGCTGCCAAACATGTATTTGTGTATAATTTTTTTTGTAAACTAAGTTGTTTTTGTGGTCTTGGTGTTTCTGTATCTATACTCTATATAGGAAAAAAAGGCTAAAAAGTCTGTACTTACTTGAAAGCAAATTTAAAAAAAAGTATTTATTTTTTATTTATGCAGTGTTTTTTTTTATATTAATTCAAGTACTAGTTCAAGTACTTTCTCACAAACGCGAACCCTCGGCCGAGCTACATGGTAGGCGGAGTGGGGGGGTGTTAGGTTTTATTTTCGTTACGGAATTTCTTGATTCGGTCGCCGCGTTAAAAGCTCGCGATTAAAGCTATGCAATAGCTTAAAAAAACTATACATAAGTGTTATATCCTTTGTCTGGCCACTTTAGCATAGGTCTAGCTGCTTAGCTTGGGGCTAGATGATGCTGTGGTTAATGTCCTACATTAAATAAAAAACATTAACAAACCAAAAGTAAGAAAAAGAGAAAAGTTTTGAGCATATACTAGAAACATATTGGACGCGGAAGAGCTTTAATCTATGGGTCCACATAATTTGACTAACGCAACGTCGTTAGAAAAAATTTTCAACGAATTCAATATTAATATACAGAAAAGTTTCGTTTATGTCAATAGCCATGACTTATAGATCTAGACTTTCGTAGTTTCTGTGCTAATGTATCCAATGTTATTTTCTAGTCTGACTTCTTTGACCTCCAAGTGCATCTCTTTTGTTAAATGCATTTGTCAGCTTTCGCTTTTAGATTTTACTTTTTATCGAAATTCGATTCGTCTAGAGACCTAGATTTTAACTAATGATATTTCCTACCGATAAATATATTTTTGTGATTCTAATTAATCGTTTTCTTGATAAGCAACTGGGCTAGATCCGTTTATCTAATCTGAATCAATTAAAACAGATCTAGTGCTCGGTCTAGGACAATATTCAGAGCTCCCAGTTTGACTGCATCTGAACTGCACTGTCAATGACATATCTATCTGGATGTGTCATTAAATGTTAACAGTTTCGAAAAAACTAACACTAAAAGAAAAACCATTAGGACCAAGACCATATATAACTACTGAAAAAGCTTGCAAACTTTCAAAAATTTAGGTCAATAAAATGACAACCTTGCGCCTATATTTAAGCGTATATAATTTGAACCATTGATAGCACAAGAACTTGTGTCAATAATATGGTGAATCTGTCGCGATAGATCCGAATGGGGTGCTTCTATTCTGTTTTTCCTCGTTGCACTAAAGATCATCAAATGCTATGTATCTATTGAAATACCCAGTGTACTTAAGAAAGTAAGCAACTAGAGAAAAAGCCACACGTTAGTTCGAGATTGTTCAAATCGCGAGGCGTTCCGATCTAATTCCAAATTAGCGCCTATCGTATCCTCTAATCCAGGGACGACGACAGGCATGTAAAAGATCTCGACAGGGGGACCGTCGGGAGTAGGGGATTCGTTAGGGGAGACGATGGGCGTGAACCAGATAAACAATATCAGCTAAAGCATAGGTTTCGGAATATCATGGCAAAAACCCAAAAAGAAACTAATATTCAGCTTGCATAAAAACTGTATTTGAATGTTCAACCTTGATCTTTTACATTTGAACTACAGCGCATCAACGTGAACTAGGTTTATGTTAAGTTTTTATGCAATTTGAGACTTCTTGCTGAATATCGCATCATAGTTTCAACATATTGGTGTCATGTAATAAGTATGATATCACTTTATATTTCTTATGTTATGCATTTAATAATCACAATATATTCATTGAAAAGGATTCTAACAAACCAAATTGTTTTATTTCATAATTGCTAAATGTTCCTTATTATTTTTAATGAAGGTTTTCATTGTCTCTAAATCTACTAAGATGGTATACAACAAAACGATTTATTATATTATTTTATTCCTTATACACGAATGATTAAAAAACAATCAATATCTAACCTTTAAAAAAAGGTCAAGATCGATCATCTCATTTGTCCACTTGAAATGTCAGAATAATCACTTTAGTATAAATAACAACATTAATCAAATAGATCCTTTTACTTGTCTACATTTTTTTTTACTATTTTCAAACAATTTTTCATTTATTGCCTCGTAAAACACATTATATTATCCAATGTCTTAATTTTCATTGTTATTGTAACGTCTTTAAACCTTACTTTATTCGTACGTAATAATAATGGACTTAAAAATTGTGATATTAATTTTAAAGTCATTTTAATGTTTTTGTTGACCGTACCAACCTTAAGTACTATGCGGGACTTTCCCGCATAGTACTTAAGTTCAAGTTTTTTTTTCAGTAGAACCATCTTGTAAAAGATCTCACTTTCAATAATTGTTCTAACTTCTTTTAGTTACTTTATTAATTCATTGTCGTTTGCGAATAAGGAAAAACTTATTAGGACTTGTAAGTAAAATAACCTTATGCTGTATTGTAGGTTTACGTAAATTGAGCAAGCAAGCAAACATCATCATCATAAATAGAATTTTTCAAAGTCTAAAACCACGTTCTTTAGCTAATTACCAAAAAAACTCAGAATAACAACTTACGACATGTAATGGCGAAGGACGTGTTAGAATCTTTTTGATGGTGGTTCCGTATAAAAAAGTTTAGTGGGATTTTTTTTCCTAAGTTTTGTTCTATAAGAAATTTAGTTTAACAATACTCATAGGTATTATGGGGTCATAACGGAGTCTGTATTGCACGTTCCCCTTCGGCCGCATACAAAAATGGAGGCTCGTAACCAGTTACCAAAGAAGAAAAAATCCTCTTCGTACGAAACCAGTTTCTTAACAAGAGGTTTTTCCTAACACGAAACCCGGTTTCGAAAGAGGAAAATCAGTTGCGAGACAGCACTTCCCTAATGACGACCTTTACTAGGCCAATAATGCTACCGTTGCTGTTGCAAGTTATAGGTAAGGCAAAATTTTAAAACTTTACCTGCACCTCTGTATGACAAGAAGAAGAAGTAGACTATTTAACGAAAAATAGATAAATAAATAAATATTTCAGGACATATTACACATCGCCATCCAGCCCCAAGCTAAGCAACTTAATGCTTGTGTTATGGGTGCCAGATAACGGATAAACTACTTATATATATATATTTTTTTGTAAATATATACATATTATACATATAGGAAACACCCAGAACCAGAAACAAGAATTTATGGTCAGCATAAATACTTGTTCCCGGCGGGAATCGAACCCGCAACCTTCTGCGTCGCAGTCGGGTGTTCGCCCGACGCGCCACAGAGGTCGTCACAACGAAAAATAGATTTCATTTCATTTCATTTATTTATTTGCACGAAATATGGGTTACAATGGTCTTATAGTTAAAATCAGCTTCTCCATATTCTACCACAAAGGCATGCAAATTTGAGGGTGTCTAATCAAATTACATTATTATTTCTTAAAAATTAAAATTAATGGTTCTATAAAATGTCAGAGTTAATGAATTGTTTATGTCAAATTCCATTTTTACAGTTAGAATGAGACTAAAAGCAACCTATTTATCTACGTTATCATCATTCCAGATTATTGTCATTTAAATATTCATCTATGGTGTAATAACATTTTTGAAGCAGAAGCTCGATTAATTTATTTTTAAACATGTTATAATTTTTTAATAGAAGAAGTTCCTTCGGAAGTTTGTTGTACAGCAGAGGCGCCATACCCAAAACACTCTTACGAAAAAGGGCACTCTGATGTTTAGGTGTCCAAATTATATGGTTATGTCTAGGACCACTCAAGTGTTTGAATTCTTGTATATTGTTTCTGACAAAGATAACAATCTCATAAATATACAAACATGGAAAACTCAATACTCTATGTTGTTGAAAGTAAGGTTTACATGAGTCAGTTTGTTGTAGTTTACAAACAGCTCTTAAACATTTTTTCTGGGCTTTAAATATTGTTTCTCTTTCTGAAGAATTTCCCCAGAAGATTATACCATATCTAAGAGTGGAGGTAACATAGGCATTATATGCCGTTAAGACTGTAGATAAATTAGCAATTTTAGATAGGATGTATAATGCATAGGAAAAGCGGTTAAGTTTAGCACACACATTTTCTGCATGTTTTTTCCACGATAAGTCTGTGTCAATATGTATTCCTAGAAATTTATAAGTTGATGTGTCATTTATCGGTTTACCGTTATAATTTATATCTAATGTCAAGGTATTACTTTTATGAAATGTCATTCTGTTAGTTTTGTCAATATTGATTAATAAATTATTGCGAGTCAGCCAATTTATTATACTTACCAAAGAATTATTTATGTCACTTTCAAATGAATTCATATTATTTCCGGCAATTATTACAGTACTATCGTCAGCAAAAAGGACCATTGGATGGTTTACACATTGTGGCAGATCGTTTATATAAGTAATAAACAATAAAGGACCCAACACACTACCTTGTGGGACACCGCATCTAACAGGAAGTGCTTTAGATGTGTGTGTCTTTTCCGTTTTACAATTTAGACAAACTCTATTAATTTGCGTAGTCTGGCATCGGTTTTCAAGGTAAGATTTTACTAAATTTAAAGCGTTGCCTCTAATACCATAGACATTAAGTTTCTGCAAAAGTATTTCATGGTCAACATAGTCAAAGGCCTTAGTCAAATCCATAAAAATTACACAAACTGGTATCCTTTTGTCTCGGTTAGATAAGATCACTTTTAGTAAGTTGTAAATGGCCATATTAATAGTTTTATTTTTACGAAAACCTTTTTGTTCATCACAAAGTACATTATATTTTTCCAAATATGAGTTGAGGTCATTATGTAAGACATATTCGAATATTTTAGAAAACACAGAAATAAGAGCAATAGGTCTATAGTTTGACATATTTTCTGTATCAAGTTTTTTGAACACTGGTTTGATTATGGTATATTTCAATTTATTTGGAAAAATGCCCTTTTCTATACAAAGGTTCAAAATAAAGCTTAGCACAGGGGCAATTTCAGACGAAACATATTTAACTACCTGTGTGTTTACGTTGTCAAAACCAGTGCTTTTCTTATTCTTTAAACGCTTAATTATTTGTAGTATATCGTGAGGCGACGTTGGATTCAAAAATAATGAATTCGGTTTGCTCCACGCAACCGTGTTATCATTTATTGCTTTAGAGTGATTGGGCGGAACTTGATAAGAGAAAAAACTATTGAACTCCTCTGCAATATCCTGGGATTTGGTAACCAGCCTATCACGTACCTTGATTTTTTCGATATAGCAACGATCAATAGGTTTTTTCATGTTTTTATTTATGACATTCCACGTAGCCTTAGACTTATTAGTCGCTGTTTTTATATCGTAGTCATTTTGTGCCTTTTGAGTCAACTTTAAAATCTTTTTCAGTCTCTTCGCATACAACAAGTAAGATGCCTTATTGGATGCATTTGGTTTTAATTTACTCTGCCAGTACATTTGCCTTTTACGTTTTGCACAATGACGAATACCCTTTGTAATCCATTTTGTTTTTTTGATTAAGGAATGTTTAGTTTTAATAATTGGAAAACAAAGTTCATAAAACATGGTAAATGTATCGTGAAATACATCAAACGCCTCATTAGGATCACTTGTATCATAAACTTCTTTAAAAGTTAAACTATTAATACATTCTTTGAATTTATTCATGTTATCTTGGGTGTATTGGCGTTTTAATGAGAACCAGTAGGTAATGGGATAAAACTTTTTTACTGGACATTTAAAATATTGTGCTGTGTGGTCAGATAAATGGAGATCAATCACTTCACAGGACGATTTCGAAACATTTGAAATAAAGTTATCTAAACAAGTTTTACTAACGGGTCGGGTAGGTTCCTTAATGGCTAGTTTCATATTAGACGTCGTTATTATCTCTAAAAACTCTCTTGATTGAGGATTGTCCTTTAACACATTAATATTAAAATCTCCACAGACTATTATTTTTTTAGAAACATATGAGAAACAAAAATCTCTCAAAATTTCATTAAAAATGGAGAAGAAAGTCTCATAATCTGATTTCAGTGTTTTAGGAGGTCTATAAACGCAAATAATAATTAAGTCGTGATCTGGCAGTTCTATACCACAACACTCAACAAAGTTCATCATAGCAAATTTCTCCAGTCTTATTATAGTTTTAAAGAACATGGGCAGTTTTCCATACATGGTTTTCTTTTATATAAAACTTTGGCGTCTTGATGTAAAAAAAATACTAAAACAATCTACACAAGTCCTAGAATACATATAACAACCAAAATTCTCCATAGGAACCGCCGTTATAAAGATAATAAAAAAACAAAATCGCAATGAAACACAAACAACCTCAGCAAACAACACGCTCGGCGGCGCGGCGCCGGAGTCGCATGTCATTCGTCCGTCACTTGAGTTTAGTGTTGCCATAATTTCAATTTATTTTCTACTGCTAAAATATCTTAGGTCATTATTTTGTTGTTTATTTTGTATGTTCATTATCTTTGATTCATTATAATTAGTTATTATAAGTACCTACATAATGCACAATAATTAAAAATATAAATACATATCCATAGAGAAAAAAATGTGTCATTTATAACTTCTAAAATAGAAGTAATGCTCTAGTACTGGTATTACCGAAATGCAAATTGAGTGGAACGGAAGTACCAAGTAATCGTGTTTATACTAATCAAAATGATTTTATAAACGGTGGTTATATAGAATAAATAATTAGCGCCAAAAAACATTACATAATTAATTAAACACCATGGTTGTACTCAAATTTTAAGACGCCAAAACTTTCTAGACAATAATTCGCCCTTGTTCTTTATGTGTTTTGCGAACCAATATACAAGAACCACCACTACGAGTCTTTCTAACGTATTGTGCAGCTAAGGAAAAATTTGGTATATTTATTACATCTGAGTCACCTTCTATCATATTATGTTCAGTCATGCATATAACATCTACTTCTTTACATTGTTCTTTTAGGAAATCTAAGGTAAGAGTTAAAATGTGTGATTTAGTAGCTAGCCCGTCAATGTTTTGATGCATTATATTAATATATTTAGACACGAAATGTATTGATTGTATTGGTACTTATGTCGATATTTGGACTTGGTAAGGATTTGACTGCATCATCATTGGGACTAGGTGAAGAATTACCTTGAGTGCTTATAATTTCTAAATCAGTTTGAGTACTTGCATCTCTTGTATTGACATCATTGCGTTGCATGCATTGCTGATAGCGTATAAAGTCATGTTTATATTTTAAATGTAGGATGTCTTTTAACAAAAACTGACACAGATTCCTCGCAAAAAATCGTCTAGGTGGTACATTTTTGTAATATTCCATGTCTACGTAACACGAGTTAGAAAACCTATTACAAATATGCCTGTAGATACAATTTAGTTTATGCTCATTAAGTTTTCTATTAAAGCATACTTCAGAAACAATAACATTAGTATGTTTTGTGTTGTTTAAAAATGCACCTAGTGTTATTTCTAATTCTAAAGGATCATTATCATTTGATCCAGCCAAAATTATTACAAAATCATTCATATCTAAATCGCATACTAGTGTGTTATCAACAATGTCCTTTAGTTTTGCATTTGGTTTCCAATAAATTATAACATTAAAATTTGAACCTAGTAATTTTTGAAGTGTGTCCCGTACATTTCTTCCTTGCTGATCAGCTAATATAACTACACGTTGTTTTTTAATGACTTCGTTTTCTTGAACTTGTATTGGTGAGTGTACAGATGCTATCGCTTGCTGCGTTGGGCGTTTCGTATTGTTTCTTTCATGTTCTGTATCTATTTCAATATTGTCCGCTTTTTCTTCAATGCTTTTGTCTTCAGAGCGTTTGTCTTCAGTTTCTGTTTCTTCTATAACTTCGTCAATTATTGTAACAATGCTATCAAGATCTCCACTAATTCCTTTCTGACCGTTCTCCTTATTTTGGTCTTCAGTTTCTATTATTCCTTCTTCACTTCTTACATTAATGACGTCAGTTTTAGTAGTATTCAATAGTTTATCGAGAATATTGATATTTTCTATCTCTCGCCTTCTTGAACTCTGTACATGTATCTGTGCCCTCGTTAGCTTTTTTTTGGGTGTTAAATTTACATCGGCTTTGTCTCGTAGAAGTTTTTTTAACATTTCGATCTGCTTAATATTGTCTTCTTGCCATTTTTTTAACTGATTGTTTTCACATATTAGTTTTTCTATTTCAGTATGTGCTGATTCTAATTCGCTGGTTATGCGCTCTAACTTTTCTCTTAGGTCACCGATATCTTGCCCGTCCGTGGAAAGATTTGGCAAGCTGTGCATCGAAGTGTCCAGGAGGGCATTGTTTAGGGCATCCAGATCTTCCAGATCACGATTCAGGTCATATTGTGATTGCATTCTTGGTTTTGATCTGAATGTGATATTTGAAAATTCATCCATTTTGTTTTCATTGGATTGGCTCATATTGCAATTTTTCCCGAAATATGGGGAGTTTTTAAAAGATGGCAACCCTTTTTCATTTATCGTCAATATTAGCTGCTGTCAATGTCACCATGCGACACTCTCAGTCAATTGTCAAATTCTTTGTAAATAATAACCTTCAAACGGTGCGGTATTTTGATAAAAATATTTTTGGAAAATTGTGTTAATTGGTCTATTTAAATATCAGTTTGTATGTGTGAGTGCAATTTAGAAATGGAAAACGATTAATTTGTGGCTATTTTTTGCTTTTATTTGTTTTTACTTCATCTACAGGTTAGTGTAAATACCTGTAACAGGTTGTATTCTCCCAGTTCTTCATTTATTTCCGGGTTCCAATCCAAATAATGCTCAATTGAATTTTTTTATCTATTGTTATTTGGAGCTGCAGTAAAAAACAGTCTTGACAGTATCACACACACACACACACACATCACACATAGATAGATATATAGATAGATAGATAGATACACAATAGAAATTAATCCAACAATCTTTCAATCTGAATTCTCTCAGTCGTCTAAAATATTTCGCTTATGTTATGAGGAACGCCAAAAATACAAAGAAAAGTATTTTATATACCTACAGTTTTTTCCATTATGAAAAATCCTATGATTCTCGAGTACCTATTCAATTCATAAAGCCCGTCAATAAAACGTGACTTCACAAGGATATTTCATTCTTTTGATGTCGTCATCTGGCTTTCCTTGTCAAGGGCTAAATCATACTTAATACTCCAACTCGTTAGGCCCCCGTAAGCAAACGGTTCTATCCACGGCAAACAGGCCATTTCATTTCATAAAACGATTTATTTATAAACCGACTTAAAAAGGAGTATATTTTTTTTACTGTACCTATCTTATTTTATGGCTGTCAGGCTTCTTTGTCTATAAACAAATTTTGTTTGAAGAGGTTTTTGAGTGTAAAGATCAAGGTGAGTATTTTTTTTAGATCTCATTCAGCAGCCCTTTGTTGCCAGGGCCTGCTGATTTTGGAAATTTAAAAATTATTTTAAAGTTCTGGTGTTGCAACTTTTCTTATCGTAAGTTGGACCATTAAGTCCAAACCATCAGTCAACTAGCAATACTTACTTATAATAATTATATAAAGCAATAAAGTAAAAATAAGCAATACTATAAAATAAATAAATAAATACTGTATGTCACTTTACACAGCCCCATCGAGCCCCAAGCTAAGCAGCCAAGCTTGTGTTATGGTAGCCAGGCGAATATAATACTTATACTATACTTTTCATACAATAACTATACTTGGTTTGTATATATTCTTATACCTATATATAGCTATTTTAAAACTCAACAGTGGGTCTCCTCTTCTGTTGTCATACAAAGACAAACGAAGTTGTACAAATATTTATATTCACCCTTCAAATTCTCCCGCTTCGTCTTATCACCTTGGATAAAACACATTTTTTGTGACACCGTAACATAGTTTAGATTTTTAAACAGTGTATGCTTAAGACATGTTTTGTGGATTATACTTTAACAACACACGGAATTCTGATGACGACAATGCTACATAGTCAAAAACAAAAAAAAAATGTATAAAATTATATTTTTAGTGCGGCTCGTTGGCTGACGCTATACCTAAAGCATTTACGTTCTGTTCAAATTTTTTCACACTCGCTTATGTCAGCAATAGAAGAACTTAATCGACGCTAATTATAAAAAAAACCACATAACTTCCTTCTTAATTAGTAGGTAATTCCTAATTAGATACAGGCTATTGGGTTTAAAAACAAAACAAACATATAAAGGTCAATTTTAGTTAATAGTTCAAATTTCACAACACGAAATACATACCATACAAACTTTACTTCGTGATTCAGCCTACACCGTCCAGCCTTTTCTCATATATAAAACAAGATTACATTCGTCCTTAATCCACTACAAATAGCATAAAGAAACTATGTATTAAGTGCATAACCGTAGTACAAACTTAGTTGATGCATCTCGCTCAATAGTAAATGTTAGAAAGAGAACTCCGCAATCGCTTGCAGTCGTAAATATTTGCGCGAATTCACAAATCAATTGAAAGGTCTTTATTGTTCCTTCCGCCTACATATTGCATTAAGGGCATCGTAATTGGAACACAGCCTTTCTTTGTTAACCATTAGCTTATTCGAAATTCAGAGCGATTTATATGGATGAAGTTTAAAATTGATTTTAAACCAGACCTGTGGGTTTAGTCTCCCGTTATTGTTGTGTGCAAATGCCTAATTTTTATGGTTCTAAGTGACTCTTTCTTCATTGACTTTTGTTACAATCTTTTATCATATCATCATCAAATTATTCGTAGATTTCGTTTTTATTTAAGTATAATTACTGTAAATATTTTACTGTAATTATTTTGATCACTCACGATTTCACCATTAATCTAAAAAGCAAATATCTCAAATACAAAGTAGATACAATGTTTCTAACTCACTAGAAACTTTGAAGTAGAAATTAATCACCTTGTTACTTGACTTACTAACATAATTTTGTATATTTAACCTAGAAATAACTTTAAAGTATGTCCAATTAGCGATGGAATTAAAAGGTGAACAAAATAACGATATTATTTTAATGCAGGCCATTTGCATTCACGCTCAAGGTCGAAAAGTAACGAATTTTTAAACTGTAGCCAAATAAACGAACTTCTACCGTCTCCATTACTTATTAAGTTGGGATCTTTAAAAAATAATTAGCTGTAGGATTTTATGAGTATGTGCACTAGGTACACACCAATAAAACCTATAATAAATGGCCTTATCTGAATTGGTTTTTAATTACCTACCTACACGTTCAGTGTTTTGATAATTTACGTATCTGTTTTGTGATGTTGATAGAAAAACGTACTCCTATTAAATACAGTTTGTTTAAGGCTAATTAAACCATTGAATTGTTCTCCAAAGCCTTTGTTCGGAAATTGACACGTTCCTTTATCGAAATAAAGAGTTATCTAATTTATACTGTATGAATATATTAAAAAGTCGTGAGCTCTAAATAAAACTGCGTTGATTGGAGCGGGCATCGGACCTCGGTGTCGACCTCGAGCCAACCTCGCTGGCTCGCAGTCACCTCTCGATTGCAATGCACCAATCACCACCAAATATAGATTTTTATATTCCGTGTCACGACAGAAAATAGTTCGCTTTTTGGCCAGTTATTTCAGCACTTTTTCGTTTTTGGCGTAGTCATTATTAATGTGATGCAATTTGATTTTTTAAAGTTCAAGTTACCTATCCAATATCGAAGCTATTGCTAATAATAAGCGTCTTGTGTAATGTGAAATTTTAGAAAATATTGCGGAAATCAAAGTAAATTTTAAGTGCATCGTTTGGTCATAACATAAGTCTATCTTTCATAAAATACCTAAAGTTATTTTCAATAAAATCTTCGGTTTTTTACATATTTAAATACATAGAAGGTACACAACTTTACTTTTTCTGAAACAGTTCTACACTTTCTAAACAAATTATGGTGTAGGTACCTAGTAATGATCTCATTAAGTACGTATTTCCAGCTCAAATAGCAAGAAAATATAGTCTTAAAGGTCATGAGAATACGTTAGGTGAAGACAGTGAAGATGTCATGGTCTGATGATCGATGTGGAAAGGGTTTAGTTTTTTATTTGATTGCGTTATTAATTTATTCAAAGACAGGTAATATTAAAAGTTCAATCTCTCTGACTTTAGAAATAAAATATATAAATAATAGTTTATTTAACAAAAATGACGCAAAAAGTAATTAGCATTAATAAGGGCCTCCAACTGGGAACACGTCCTATACTCGAGGCTCCAGGAAAGCTTACACAAGAAAGGAATAAGTTTTTAAAGTGGTCATATTAAGGTGATGTTCTACGGTGTCCTCTGTCCAAAACAATAGAAACCTGTACTTTTGATAGACTATTTAAACTTCTACCGCCGCACTCACATCTTTTACACCAGAATATACACAATGCACTACATATAATTGACTACACTACTATAAAGTGCAAATATTATACTATACTTGACATCAGTCACAAAAGGAGGACAGGTCGAAAAGTTTTTGTACCACTGCTGTCTCTTCACTCGCATCCCTAGAACGCCTCCGTTCATTTGGAGGTTTTTGAGTTTGGAGTGTATCCAAGAAACTGTCTTACATCTTAGACCGAATCGTCACTTACCATCGTGAGAGATAGTGGTTAAACGTTGACTTATTTATTAAAGTTGAAATTACCAGGACGAACAATGCCATATGCACAGGTAATACCGATGGGTATTATCAACAAAATATAAACCTAGACAAAAAATTTGAAACAATAGTGTCATATTACCTTAACCGTATAAAACAAAGTCGCTAAATTAGCATTTTGTCTTGGACATTACCTATTAACCTTATCTAAAGTAACTGTTACAATGATGTCAGTTGTTTAAGCAATTCAGATTCAAGGATGAAATAGAAAATGTGCAACAGTTTAGCATACCTACCTAAAGGTACTAAAATACAACAATTTATAGGTTAAATATGGATTAGACTTAAAGTACCTGCAAAATGAGTCAGAAGGATAAACTTGAGGCGATAACTGAGAGTAATAAACAGCAAAACTAAATGTCAGTCAGCAGTAAATTCAATCATTATTGTTGTGATTTGATACAAACCAAAGACCGTGAAATACACAGACAATGAGTGAAAATCAATTTATTATAAAAAATAGTAAAGCATTCTAGGTTTAGATATTGCATCAAAATTACTGTAGTATTTCATTTATTACTAAACAAATACTTTGATTTGTAGACGCCAAGGATTCAGATGGTAATACAAAATGATCATAATATAGAACTACGAACATATTTTGTGTTCTAAATTCCAAAATAAAGAACACAAGAGTCCAAGACTAAAGTGTAAGGGTTAAAATTATTATTGGGAAACTTGGGCCTATTTGTTACATAAATTAAGGCTTTCGGCAGATGCTAAGCGAGATGACTGGCTACCATATGCTGCAAACACAAAAGAATGGCATGTAAGTATGTAAGTTTATAAAGATATTAAATTTACCTTGTCTTACTGACAATTTCCGTCACAAAGAAAAATCCTCTGTAAATGAAATTATTATTTCCAAGAACCAAAAGTAATAAAATAGGTGGATATATATCATCGAAGATGAAGATATTAAATATTATAAGCAAACTTGTTTTAACAAAGAAATTATAAGATATTCAACTGATTCATGATTAAAATAAAAAAAAATAACTTATCTTCCTCTGGGTGACAAAGGCAGTCACATCCATTTAAAAAAAAATTTGTCTTCTCATTGCTTATTTGGCTCGGACTGATTGTTCCCCTCCATTTCTTAAAACGTAGGTAAAATACGTCAAATCCATATTAACCAAGTAAACAGCAACCCAGATTCGATCGTGACTAAGAAGGCATGATGCAATGATATTTCATGTCTATGGATCAGATTGGATTCTTTGTTGTATATCGTGCTCAAGCTGTGAAAGTGTTAAAGTATTTGTTAGGTATCGAAATATAGTGAATGAAGTTCTGATACAATTTTCAATAAACAGAAAATCTACCATATTATCTAGAATTTTGTTGGATATTAACATAATATTACGGGAAATGGTGACTCACTTCAAGACTGTGGTGAAATATAGAGAGGTATAATAAGGTGAATGTATTTGGATGTTTTATTTTATTTATTCATGCTACCAGCACCTCGTGGTTTTACCAATGTTAGTCTTGATTCCGTAGGAAAAGCGGAAGAAATAGCAGCAGAACGCAATTTCGTAATAGCCGTAGTTTTTGGTTGATAATTCGGTTTCTACTTGGTGGATTTTGAAGTAAGGTATACCATAATATATTTCCAGAAAATACTTTGGTTCAGTCAGAGTGAACGGAGAAACAGACAACCTATGAACTCGTGTTCTGCTGATTATTCTAAGACCTCTAAAATTCGATTTTATTTACTTTCAAATACAGACTTTCCATCCTTTCTTTCTTTATTTTAAGTATGGAAGCTATAAATTCGAAAACGTTTTGATTACAATATTATTTGGATTACAAAGTTTTACAAGTTTAAACAATATTACGTTACATTTTAAAATACATAACGCTATAAGTATATACATATTCATAAAGTTGAATACCTACGAATACATAAGCCGGGTAACGAATTCACTATTCGTTCCGCTAGACGATTTACCTTAACACTGTGTTTTACTGTAGACTAGTCGAGTTAATGAACGTGGGTATTATTAAATGAAGAGGTTCGGCGAATACTATTTAGTTTATTAACTCTTTGACTGTAATAATAAAGTTAACTTGTTGCATTTGCACATTTGAATAAAGCTGTTTAGATACACAGTTACAAATGAACAACTTAGATTCTAAAATTAATATAACAGAAGCTTAGTATGTACATTGTGTAGTTGAAATATTAAAATTTATAAAAAACTTGACGTGCAATTTGGGGACCTTCAAGTTTTAAGTGTTTAGTTATCTTCTAGCTTGGCTAGCGTGGTGATTCAGTCTTTTTTAGTTAATTTGTTGTTGCAATGTTTTCAAGTCCAGAATAGGTATCTTTTAGGAAGGCGTGCTTATCTTAGACCGCATCGTCACCTACCCTCAGGCAGGTTTGATAGTGGCTAAACGCTTACCTATCATTAGTAAAAAATATACCTACGGTGTTATTATGTGTATCACACAGTGTAATATATCTTCGGATTGCTGTCTGGAGATATAGGTACCTATTTAACTATCTTTATTTTTACAGTAGAAAGGTGTGAAAGAAATCGTAGGTACTTTCAGAAACAGTGGCTTACAAAACGAATTAGTGTTTTGTGAAACCGCAGCCGATCCAAATGAGGTTCGCTCATCGAGACACAATGGTGTTTCCAAGTTGTCCGTGCCGCCGAATTTCAATGGCCATTTCGAAAGTGACCGTAATTTGTATGGAAATTGTTCAGTACTTACGTGATGTCCTACAGACCTTATTGCATTACTTAAATTTTGCTTGCATGCAATATAATAATTGTAACATGTCAAAAAAAGATTATCAAGAAAAATATCCTTGGGTAGATTTGGAATGCATTGCTTGACGAATGAGAACCAAAATGTCAGGTCAAAACACGCTTGACCAATCAGAACTGTTTTTGCACTTGACGAGTCGAGTACTAAATCATAAAAATTAAGCAAAATTGGAATAAGCCAAAGTAATACTTTAACATTACAGTATTAATATATTACATTAAAATTTGATGACTTCTGCGGTGCGGTGGAGAATTCCCGCCTGCGAACCAAAAGGTTGTGGGTTCGAGTCTACAATACACAAATATTTGTCGTAGGCTGGGTGTTTCTGTATGTACCTACTAAAAAAAAAGTGTAAAAGTATTCTAACTGTTGTCTGGCTACCTTAACACAAGCCTTGTTGCTTTTAACTTGGGACCAGATTGCGCTTTGTGAATTGTAAATAATAGATAAATAAATAATCAGTTTTAATTAGTTCTTATTGTCCTACAGTATTTATTTATATACGAAGTGATGAACTTTCATTAATGCGTTTGCTAAACTTCAACACTTTTATTAAATCATAGTAATTTCAAGTATTGCTATCATTATCAGCTTTCTCCGCGTTTAGCGTACCTAATGAGTTTACAATTGCAATAATATTAATTTATATGTACATTGATTAACATCGATCAATCATCACCATGCCATGTTGATAAATTACCAATTTTCACTTCCCTGTTCGCTCCCAATACCTCTTTTCTTTACGTAATGCTTGCTTGATTGCTTCATGTAATTTAGTAATCCTTATCTAAAATTATTTAGTTATATCTTTAATGAAATTTTGTTTATACATTTTTAGTTCTGCTACTTTTTCTAAGTCCCATATCATTTTTTTTATTTGTTCCCAACTACAGACTTTTTGTCTTCTCTCCCTTTGTTATAAGTATTAGCTTCAAGTATAACCAAAGTGCTGTTTTGGTCAACGGTTTGACATTGATATCAAAAGAAGCAATACAGCTAGCCCTAGGGAAACTTATTTGATTTATTATTATTTTTTTACTTTTAATTGATATTTAATTTTGAGGAATGTTGTCGTTGCAATATTGCGTTGCGTTATAAGTAATATTATTAAAGTACCTAGTATTTTTTTCAAATCAATGTAAACTTAAGTACGGTATGTAGATTTTTTATCGTTTTATTGTAAATGCATTTTCTAGAATGTTGGATTTTCCATTACTAACACAACTTGATGAATGATTTATTTACTACCTTCGTTTCCTTTGTTTTCTTTTATGTGAATATTCTAATTGTTTTCTTTGTTATTGTTGTTAGTCCCCACATTTATATTCATAACGACTAATGTTATGTTATGTTTGATTGGATTCTAACAACTTTTGTTGAAGATACTATAACATATTTTAATCTGACGAGCCAAACCTACTACGCACCATTTCTCGAAGCACTTCGAAGTTTTTTTGAACCCTCATAACTTGTGTTTGTTATCTTTACACTATTTTTTATTTGCTAATTACCAATCTACTAACACATTTATAAAATCGTTTGTCTTCATTATCATTAATATAATGGGTGAAAATCACATCCTAAGAATATTTATTTTGATATTAATAACGACCATTTAATATGAATTGTTTCCGTTACCTACGTCGATTTCCTGTATGTTACTTTCAATGTGTCTTAATATCTTTCATTCATCTTTATTTTTTGTTCAAGTAGTTTCGCTAAAAAGACTATAGTATCTTTAACAAAACCGTGGAAGTTTATTGCGTCAACGAATTAAATGTCTCATATTATCACTTGAGTTTCGTGTTTGTTTCGCTTTACTACGACCTCACTACATTGAGTTTAAATTATATATATTGTCGCAGAAATTATCCAATTTAATTCAATTTTAGTATTAAATAAAACAGAACGCAAAGACGCCGTCTATTCACAGTAGAAATCTCCAAAAGTCAAATTAGTAGTGTTTACTCTTACGACACTACTATTATTAAATTTAATTTGATCTGTGACCTCTCTCAGGTCAATTTGTGAAATTATTTATTGTTTTTATCCTATTAGTCAAGATTTTTATGTAACGAAAATAGCAGATTTTTGCAAGGCAATATGTTTAATACACAGCTTTTTAAAGTACATAATAATATACACAAAGTACTTACATGACAAAAAGAAGTAAAATTCCAAAATCTGAAGAGGTCTTCAAACTTTAATAATTGTAAATTGTAATTCAGAACCACAAGCAACTTGTCTATTGTTTTGTGTTTTAGTAGGTAGGTACTTAAATAAAAATATTTATATTTGTAAAAAAATAATTAAGAAAATAATATAGGTAAGTAGGTAGTTAAAAAAAAAATTGATTATAATTTTAACACGATTGATTTAGACTTTATAAAAAATCAAACACAAGAATTACAAAATTAAAACAAAATCTATACTACCTAGGTACTAGGTACCTATTTAAAATCAAATAGATAACAAACGCGACGGGCGAACGTTTTTGAAAAAATAAATAAATAGAGGCTCCAGCTACAGGCCAAATGAAAGATTTAGAGGGCGAAAAAATATATTTCCCTCCGGCCATATTGGCAACTGAGATTCACAACCAGTTTCCAAAGAAGAACTAACATTCTTGCTACTCAACCAGTTGCCAAAGACGATAGATTTTTCTTTTTTTGTATCTATGGCGGTTCTTTTGATATAATTTCAAGTATACTTGCATGACGCCTACGTGAAGGTCAGGTTCTGACCGATTAAACTAAATATCAAGTAGTCTAACTTATTCTCTTACCTTCCCACGTGTTTTTCTAATAAAATAATTTCAATGACCATAAATTTTGACGATTAATGATGTTTACGGATGCTGGACCGCCGTTTTGTAATTTATTCAGCTGTCAAAATGTGATGAAAATGTCATTTAAATAATGTCTCTTTTAATTATTGTATAATTAAGTGTTTTGACCAACGTATGGTCACATGATTAAAGAGTATTAGAGTATCCATATCTTTAGACGACAAAATTTACAAATGTAACATTGGCATCTATTATAGACATGGACATCTGTAGACATGGGCATCTGTAATATTTGAAGTACCTATGTGGATATGGGAATCTGTAGAAATGAGATTCGGTACACATGGGAATCTGTACAAATAAGATACTGTAGGTACAGTATCCTATTTGTACAGATTCCTATTACCCCCAGTACCCCAAGCAGTGGGATGGTAGTGAACAGTAGACCGCTTAATCTTTAGAATAACATAATTTACTGACCCTAAGCTCATCGTATTCAGAAACACTATCACAAAATAGAAATAATAATAAAGATTATGCAGTCTACTAATTATAGTGTAATTCAAACATGACATTTATTTATTTACAAGCAAACTTTCATATCGACAAAAGTTTTATTGTCCCATCGATTACGCGAAGTTATCACACAGTTCCTTTGAGTTACGACATGGAGGTGAAATTTTCGAAAGCCAACGGATATTCGCCGTTTTGCTTTCTATAATGGCTTAGCGATATCTTTGGCTAAGGTTTGTTTTTATCCTAAGCAATGAGTAACTGGTTGTTACTTATTGGTTTCAGACAAGTTGTGTCTGTTGTTTTAATTGATTACTTACTGTCTGTTATTTTATGATGATTTTTATTGTACGGTTAAATAATAGGTACTTACTATGATTAAAGGAAATGCATCTAAGAGTAATTAATACACGGTCATAAAATGTTTGTGTTTACCTTATAGTTTTTAATATAGTAAATGATATTAAAGCTCCTCACTCTACCTCAGTCAGTATTCAACCAGATCTATTCTTTCCCAAATCCGTCGTACTTGTCTTTGTTTGATTTGTAAACACCAAGTTTTTCTTGATGACTGCATACAAAAATTATAGGAGCAGTTTATAAATGAAAAATATTTTATTTAGCAACAATGACCAATAAAATATTTAGTAGTTGTGACAGGTGAATCTTTATCCTCCCTTTTTTTAAAGGTGGAGAAAGTATCCTTCAAATTCGGTCTATTTGGGCCAAGTCCATGGGTGGTCCAGGAAGCGGTGAAATAATTTCTCCACCACTAAATAAATGTAAAAAAAGATAGGAAAAAGATTCACTCGTCACAACTAATAAATATTTTATTGGTAAATGTCCAATAATCCTGTATACTTACACAAAAATATATTTCTCGAAGTTATTAATAATCCTTTACCTATAGACGCTATAGAATAATTAAGAAAATAAGTAAATGTTCTTGAAAATAATAAGCAGTATTTTTTATTTAAGAATATTGCTTTTAAATCTATACTAATATTATAAAGCTGAAGAGTTTCTTTGTTTGTTTGCACGGGCTAATCTCAGGAACTACTGGTTCGAATTAAAAAAATATTTTGGTGTTGGATAGTCAATTTATCGAGGAAAAAAGTAGCCTATAATAGCTATTATAGACTATATTTTTTATATTCCCACGGGCTTATGCGGGTGAAACTGCGAAGTTCAGCTAGTTAAGAAAATTGCTTATCGTTTTATAATTATTTACTAAATCAAAGAAGTTATTTTCTCACGCCTAGAAGAAGAAAATAATTTCTCACTTCAAGAAATAGTTTTTTCTGTGTGCCTACTATTTTTCTAATCTAAACTATTCAAACTCAGTCATTTGCCACCTCTCAATGTGAACGAGCAACCTCATATTTTGTTTACACAACAATGGATCAACCTGTCTGTTTGAAGTACTTGACGGGAGTTCGATGAGGTTCCGAGGTCAAACCAACAATAATATGTCGAAATGACGACCTCTGTGGCGCGTCGGGCGAACACCCGACTGCGACGCAGAAGGTTGCGGGTTCGATTCCCGCCGGGAACAAGTATTTATGCTGACCATAAATTCTTGTTTCTGGTTCTGGGTGTTTCCTATATGTATAATATGTATATATTTACAAAAAAAAGAAAAAGTATATAAGTAGTTTATCCGTTATCTGGCACCCATAACACAAGCATTAAGTTGCTTAGCTTGGGGCTGGATGGCGATGTGTAATATGTCCTGAAATATTTTTTATTTATTTAAATGATTGACAGTTAAGTGTACTTACCTTTTATTTTAGTGCATTTCCTGGCCTGAGGGTGTCAATAACTTAACAAGAACAAGTGACACTTTGCGTTTGACCAAGTTGGATAAGTGACGTTTTGGTGTTAGTTGTAGCACACTTGTTTAGATGACAGGTATCTATCGTATCTATTTACTTTAAAACGAGGTGGTATGACTAGAAGCGCGATAGAGGTGTCTTAGAAACAATTTTTGGGTATCGACCACTAAAATTCATAGAATGAAATTCCTACTGTCGTAAAGGTGAAGAAATGTTGTGTATTGTCATACACTTCGAAACACTTAGAGTGAATTAGAGTGATTTGCCTCGAAAGAAAAAAACCTAAAAATAGTATTTTTTTGGAACTTTTTCAATTTTACGGCAATTGTAAAGAAAAAACAAGTACAAAATTTATATTTTCATAAACTTTACATCAAAACCCATAAGGTAGTACAGATGGTTTTTCGTTAAAATAGATGTGAGTCTTTTATTTATATTAAAGAGTTAGGTCCTTTTTGCGTGAAGATGGAGTAGGCTTGCCCAGCACCTACTACGCTCTAAGCTTAGTCGACCATGTCTAGAGGAGAGAACTTGTCAATACTTCTGGAGGCAACTAAGGCGCGGGTTCCATCTCGATGTTTTCCTTCACCGTAAGAGTAATGGCGCGCAATTTTTTTTGAAAAAAACATTGATGCACCGCCAGAATTCGAGCCCTCAACCTTCAAAATGAAAGTCGAGGTATCTACCACTAAGCTATCACCGCACCCTTTACTTTAAGGTATTTCATATGGTGAATGGTTCAGTTAATATGGTCATTTTATTGTTACAGTACTCGGTCGATCGTGAGACTGCATTGATATTTAGTGCTTAGCCACATTACTTTAATAGGTCATAGATTTATTGCAGTCATCAAATGAACAATTTTATACTTATAGGACATAGAAAACCTAATTGCACATGAAATCCTAAGATAAAATAACCGCTTTAATAACAGACATACAGTGGAAAACTCACAGAGCGAAAGCCGTTATCAATCAAATAATTTTGTGCATAAACGACATAAAAAAACCTTTTTGCACATGTCTTCTAAGATAAAATAACCGCTTTATTAACAGATTTGTCTAGCACATACCAAAACATACAGTGCATAAAAACACACAGAGGTAAAGCCGTCATCAATCAAATAATTTTATGTTTAGTAGAATAAAAACCTAAATTTTCTCGTTAAAATAAGCACTTTGTCAATAAACCGGACTAGCACATGCCAAAACATAGAGTGAAAATATTTACACAGGGCTAAAGCCGTCATCCATTAAATAATTTTATGCATAAAGGACACAAGTTTTATCTTAATTTCCCGTGATATCCTAAGTTAAAAAAACTGCTTTGTCAACAAACCGAACTAGCACATGCAGAAACATAGAGTGAACGAAAACTAACAGGGCTTATTCCGTCATCAATCAAATTATTTTATGCATAAAGGACACTTTAAACCTAATTGCACATTATATCCTTAGTCAAAATAATAAAATAATCGCTTTATCAACAGAATGGTCTAGCGCATGCCAAAACATAGAGCGAACGAAAACTCACGGGGTTAAAGATACTAAAAAGATTGATAAATAGCCGCGAGAGATGCTGGATAAGAACTTATGGATTGATGCTACAACTGTGGGTGTAGGTCCAAAATTGGTAAACCCAAACAAAACGATCTTGACCGAAATGGTATTACAGTCACGATAGAAAGTGACTTTACAATTTTGTCTGAAGGACGAGTTCTCATTTTATTTTTAAAATAAGAAATCATATTTTAAAACAAAATGCGACCTAGAAATACAAAAATCGAACGCTTAAAGAGTCAAGACCATTCCGTCTCCGATCAACATGATAAGAATTCCCCACATAACCAATTGTGAAAATCGAGTCAATAAACTAACCATACGAAGAGGAGATAAACAACCAACATGTATAGCCCCCGTAGACTTAGATTAGACACATTCTATCGGGCGATCTTTCGCTGACTAGTTCAGTTTGATAGCAATATTAATCGGCCGATACCGTAAAGAAAATTTTCGGCTTAAAAACATCTGGACGTGTTGATGTAAAATTAGTATCGTCCAAGTGCAAAGGCACTATTCTACCACACACTTATCCAAGACACTACAAGTAATATGCTGAATAGCATGGAATAGCACGCTAATTATTAAGCGACTGCAGCACAATCGATAAATAATTAGCTTTTAGCCGCGAAGAGTTCATAAAGGATTTTTGAAAAATTAACTCCTACGCGGACTATGTTTTTTTTCCAAAATAAAATAAATAAATATTGCAGGACATTCCACATATCGCTATCTAGCCCCAAGCTAAATAACTAGACTTGTGTAATGGGTGCTAGGCAACGGATATACTACTTTTTATACTTTTCTTTTGTAAATATATACTTATACTACATAGAAACAACCAGACCACAGACAAATATCTAAGCATAATAAATACTTGTCTGAAGCGGGAATCCAACCCGCAACCCTGTGTTTGGCAGTCCGGCATGGTGACCATTGTGCCAACTGGGTCGTCAATCCTTAAATCCTTTTTTAGCTGATGCCTACGTCATAATAGCTATTTGTACGCTAGTGTAGGTCCCGATTTCGCAGGAAATTCGGGATCAAAAATATTCTAAGGCCTTCTCCATCCTCTAAACCTAAACTATCACTCTGCTGATTTTCATCCAAATACAAGGGAAGAGACTAATCTTTTCTTACTCTTACTTTTCGAAACTTCATATCTGTAATGGAAGTATTCATATTGTATGCACATTGCATTTTGTGTTTTGGCACTAGGTTCGGAACTAAAAAGTAAATAAGAACGAAGGAAAGTTTCTTGTCTACATGGACTCTATACGGCGACGATAGTGCTGTGAAACTTCGCGTGCTAGCTATGTAAGATTTCTTTTAACATTCAAGGAGACACCAGCCGAGAAACGTTGATGTGTGAATGTAATTGACTGAAGCGATATGGCGTCTGTGGCTTTTTATGTTGTTTGTTTGATGTTTCTTTTTTATGATGTAGGTAGGGTATAAAGTTTTATATTTCATGCCAATTTGATAGTTCATGTTATATATTTTAAAGAAAGGTCACAGTTTTAAGTTCTTAACAAACTTTCGAATGAAGTCGAGTGATTCAATCGAGACGCGATATTAATCAATGAACAAGAAATTCGGTTGCTACTAGTCAGTTTTCTATGCGATCTTTCTTTTGACCTGCCTATTTATTTATATGATTGATTTAAATAATGGCTTTGTATTATCAAATTACCGTTTCTCTCTTTGTCTTCTTAAAAAAATATGTTTCATACATCAATTCATATATCATTAGCTTATAATACCACATTCCGCCCATGGGAACCGCAAAGACACCATTGTGCAACTGATAAATCGCCCATGACACTATTACACTATTTGTGGTTATAACACTTTAACACGATATTTTTAAGGCAGTGTGACGTAGTTATAGGAATAGTTTATGCCGTGAACGGAGTCTAATAAAAGTTTTGAAGGTTAGGTTCTATTTTCAAATTATGGTGCTGGCTGGTTTTCGTCGTTGTTTTTTTTCACGATAATGACAGTGTTTTAGTTCTATATTTAAATTACGAATAGGTAGGGTAGGGTACCTACCAACTTGTATACTGGCCGCTATTTGCAAAAAGACCTCCTACTATGTCCTTTTTGTCTTTTTGAGTATGGTCCTTTTTGCGTGAAGAGTTCCCTTAATACATTTAGATGACCTACCTATCTTGGTATAAGTCAACATACGTTCGGAGCCTCAAATTCTAACTTTCTAAAAACTTTCAGGAATCAAGCGTCCAGTAATCTAGGACAAGAAAAAGATTAATTTCCATCAATGCTTATTAAATCTTTTAATCATAATCTTTGTTTTTAATCATAAACCCATTTAAACCGTGACTTTTCACATAAAACGAATACCAAAGAGCGTTAAACCAATAAAACTGAAAGATTTAATTACAAACTGATACACATTGATGGAAACAGTAAACAAACAGAACCATACAGCTAAAGGAAACGAGTATCTAATTACCTCACCGTAAAGTGCATTTTAAGTGTGTTAAAAAGAGAAATTTTATAATAAAAAACTATTGAGGTTCCCAGCTATGGAATCTAGTCATAGTAGTTCATTCAGATGTGACTGATTATACCGTTAGAACGGCTGTCCGTTCGTATATCGATGAGCAAGAAAATCATTTGCATCACAACTTTTTTTCTGTGGTACGAGTACAGTATCACTACATAGTATAAAATAAAGTCACTTTTCGCCGTCCCTATTTCCCTTTGTACGCTTAGATCTTTAAAACTACGCAACGGATTTTGATGCGGTTTTTTTAATAGATAGAGTGATTCAAGAGGAAGGTTTATATGTATAATACATGCATAATATAGCCGTGCGAAGCCGGAGCGGGTCGCTAGTCACTACATAAATAAAGTCACTTTTCGCCGTCCCTATTTCCCTTTGTACGCTTAGATCTTTAAAACTACGCAACGGATTTTGATGCGGTTTTTTTAATAGATAGAGTGTTTCAAGGGGAAGGTTTATATGTATAATACATGCATAATATAGCCGTGCAAAGCCGGAGCGGGTCGCTAGTCACTACATAGTATAAAATAAAGTCACTTTTCGCCGTCCCTATTTCCCTTTGTACGCTTAGATCTTTAAAACTACGCAACGGATTTTGATGCGGTTTTTTTAATAGATAGAGTGTTTCAAGGGGAAGGTTTATATGTATAATACATGCATAATATAGCCGTGCAAAGCCGGAGCGGGTCGCTAGTCACTACATAGTATAAAATAAAGTCACTTTTCGCCGTCCCTATTTCCCTTTGTACGCTTAGATCTTTAAAACTACGCAACGGATTTTGATGCGGTTTTTTTTAATAGATAGAGTGTTTCAAGAGGAAGGTTTATATTTATAATACATGCATAATATAGCCGTGCGAAGCCGGGGCGGGTCGCTAGTGGGTTATAAGTAAATGATCAGTTTGCTATCCATAATACTTTAAACAAGTATTGCACTTACGACCTTCTCAAATGGATGTTACACACAAACATAAATAAGTACTTGAATTTACGACCCAGTTTAATTGACGACCCGGTTGGCACAATGGTCACCATGCCCGACTGCCAAATACAGGGTTGCGGGTTCGATTCCCGCCTCAGAAATGTATTTATGCTTAGATATTTGTCTGTGGTCTGGTTGTTTCTATGTATTATATGTATATATTTACAAAAGAAAAGTATATAAGTAGTATATACGTTGTCTAGCACCCATAACACAAGTCTAGTTACTTAGCTTGGGGCTAGATGGCGATGTGTGAATGTCTTGCAATATATTTATTTATTTATTTATTTATTATCAGTTCGTTACAATAATACTATAAACAAGTATTGCACTTACGACCTTCTTCAAATAGACGTTACACACAAACATAAATACTTAAATTAAAAGTACTCAGTATGATTATTATTTTCAACATGTTAGCTATGTCTTTAGTTGTGTGAGTGGTATAAGCCGCCACCCGCTACACCAACCGACTTGGGATCGATCCACAGGTTACCTTGTTATAATGTTCCAATAGTGCTGCACAGGATTGTAAACGTTACGGTGGGCAGAGACTTTCAACCGTCGTCGATTGTACCTCTATGTATATTTTTGATAAGAAAGTTGTTTATCTATGTAAATGGTTGCATCCGTACGTAGATGTTTTTAAATGGTGTTATGCATTTACGAGATATTTTTACATAGTGTTAGGCAAATATGATTTGAAAATTAATACAAGGCATGCCACGCAGTGTTGCCAACCCTACGACTTTTTACGTAGATCTACGTACTTAAGGCCTCTCCTGCAAACCTACTTACTTCAATCCTAGAATCTATGTATTTTTTATCAATTTGTAAAATAACGAAACTCAAAGCTGAATGAGCATTATTTCCTTTTCATTCGCGAAAAAAAATTTAATAAATGTATCGTTTTATACGATCGAATAGACGTTACACACAAACATAAATACGTGAATTAAAAGTACTCAGTGTGATTATTATTTTCAATATATTGGCTTTAGTTGGCCGAGTTGTATAAGCCGACACCCGCTACACCAACCGACGTGGGTTCGATCCACAGGTTCATCATCATCATCATCATGTCAGCCCATACACGTCCACTGCTGGACATAGGCCTCCCCCATACGACGCTACAAACAGCGGTCCTGAGCCGCCTCCATCCACCGACTACCCGCGACCGCCACAATGTCGTCGGTCCACCGGGCAGCTGGTCTCCCAACACTCCGTTTCGCGTTGCATCGTGGCCGCCACTCGAGAACCTTTACTCCCCAGCGGTTGTCAGTTCTGCGAGCTATATGACCTGCCCATTGCCACTTCAGCTTACCAATCCTGAGAGCTATGTCGGTGACTTTGGTTCTTCTACGGATTTCCGTATTTCCGGATTCTATCACGTAGAGAAACAGCACAGGTTCCACAGATCCACAGGTTACGTTGTTATAATGTTCAAATAGTGCTGCACAGGATTGTGTTACAGTGGGCAGAGACTTTTGACCGTTGCAACGGTCAAAAGCAATCAACGCGTTGATTGTACCTGTTTTAAGTTGCAAAATGTTAGTCAAATGTTAAATTCAGCGGAATATTCAACATGCAAAATAATCGCCTCACTTCGTGGCTATTAGTCTAAATAGGTAGATCATAGAAAGGAACACCTAGTTTATCATTTATAAATAAATATAAGAAGACAGCCGGCAGACTTTAATATTCGGTTCAATACACCTGGATCGTACGTGATTATAATACAAACTATCGTTGAGGCTTTGTTCGATGAAGTTCAAAGAAAGCCTTTTATATTGCCTTTAGGAAATAAGAATGTTTTGGACTTGAATTTTAAGTTAATATTTAAATAGTTATAGATAACTTTTTTGTCTCAAGAACCGTGATAGGTAAAAAGTTGAAAATTTCACAGATTATCGCTGATCGCTCTATCAAATACTAAAAACAGAAAAAATATATATTTATGTTTCCATACAACATGTAAACAGCTATAATGTTTGATGTGATAACGTCTTATAAATTGATAAACACCGTATGCACTCACAAAAAAATGTAACGTTCTGTTGACATGGTATCGTATTTTCATCAATGTTTTTTTATGACGTTATCACATTTAATGTATCGTCCGTTAACGTCTTATAAATTGATGAACACCGTATGCACTCACAAAAAAATGTAACGTTCTGTTGACATGGTATCGTATTTTCATCAATGTTTTTTATGACGTTATCACATTTAATGTATCGTTCAGATTTTATAATTGATGTTCATATATTAATATTTTTTAAACAAAACAAATTCTCGAGTCTTTTACCTTTTGGTTGGAAAAAGTTAATATTCAATGGTATTAAAGTATTTTATAATCAAATATTTAAATATTACCTTCAATTGCCATGTGCAATGGGAAAGTTTACTAAACAGTACTAAACAATTTCGTTATACAAACGTTTTAGCAAGTCAGCCGACCACGGCCGAGAGCTACAAACTTACACTAACACCTCTAACTAACTAAATTGAATCCTATGCCTTCGTTATAAGAATTATTGAGTCTGTATTTAGTAGAAGGCTTTATAGATAGCCAGATGTTTTCGAAATGGCTTTCGGAGTGGAAAATTGTTGTATTTCGTTAGGTCGTTGTCCGTTCGGTTTGACCGATTCGTGACCACTGATACCTAAATGCAGTAGAGTTTTATAAACACCCGTTATTTTGAATTCATTATCATTAAAGGCTGAGTTATAATCAAAATTAATTCAAGAGAAAGTTTATTAATTCAAAATTAATATTGAGTTTGTTTTGTGATCGTTATGATGTAACAATTTTATTCGAAAGTGTTTGCGAGTGTAAAATAGTAAAATCTTGTAAGTGTAAAATAGTAAAATCTTGTGAGTGTAAAGTAATAAAAAACATGGTCTTTACCTTAATAAAAATAAAAATTTAAAATTCAAACTAGCATCATCAGTTTACTGTAATTTAATAGTTAAACATTTAGTGATCCACAATCTATAATATAAAAATCAATTGCTGTTCGTTAGTCTGGCTAAAACTCGAGAACGGCTGGACCGATTTGGCCAATTCTTTTTTTGTTGTGTTTGTTGTAGTCCAGGGAAGGTTTAAACGGTGAGTACTTACGCGGGTGAAACCGCGGGGCGCAGCTATCTATAATATAAAAATCAATTGCTGTTCGTTAGTCTGGCTAAAACTCGAGAACGGCTGGACCGATTTGGCCAATTCTTTTTTTGTTGTGTTTGTTGTAGTCCAGGGAAGGTTTAAACGGTGAGTACTTACGCGGGTGAAACCGCGGGGCGCAGCTAGTCTATAATATAAAAATCAATTGCTGTTCGTTAGTCTGGCTAAAACTCGAGAACGGCTGGACCGATTTGGCCAATTCTTTTTTTGTTGTGTTTGTTGTAGTCCAGGGAAGGTTTAAACGGTGAGTACTTACGCGGGTGAAACCGCGGGGCGCAGCTAGTCTTATATATATAAAAATCAATTGCTGTTCGTTAGCCGCCTTTTGCGGATACCTTGGACCGCTCACCGCACGAACGTCTCCATTCTGGAGGAGCTGCAACTAGCACAGACTCCGAGGCTCTCCACTATATGCTTACAGCGTGTGCTACAATACTTTGGCCATATTGCGCGCAGGAGCTCTGACAATCTCGAGCGCCTAATGGTGACGGGGAAGGTTGAGGGCAAAAGACCACGAGGGCGAAGCCCCAAACGGTGGACCGACCAAGTATCCGAACAGCTGGATATACCGCTCAGCACGGCTCTACACCGGGCGTCGGATAGAGTCCATTGGAGGAAGACAGTAAATCGACTGCACCAGCAGAGTCACGATCCTCAGCATTGAGGGAACGACGGAGGAGGAGGAGTCTCGCTAAAACTCGAGAACGGCTGAACGGATTTATCTTATCTTGGTCTTGAATTATTCGTGGAGGTCTAGGGAAGGTTTAAAAGGTGAGAATTTAAAGATCGGACTTACGCGGGTGAAACCGCGGGGCGCAGCTAGTCTATAATATAAAAATCAATTGCTGTTCGTTAGTCTCGCTAAAACTCGAGAACGGCTGGACCGATTTGGCCAATTCTTTTTTTGTTGTGTTTGTTGTAGTCCAGGGAAGGTTTAAACGGTGAGTACTTACGCGGGTGAAACCGCGGGGCGCAGCTAGTCTATAATATAAAAATCAATTGCTGTTCGTTAGTCTGGCTAAAACTCGAGAACGGCTGGACCGATTTGGCCAATTCTTTTTTTGTTGTGTTTGTTGTAGTCCAGGGAAGGTTTAAACGGTGAGAAAAATCGGACTTACGCGGGTGAAACCGCGGAGCGCAGCTAGTTAAGATCTAAATAAACACGGTGTTTACGTTTTTAGGGTTCAGTAACAAAAGGGTAAAATCGGGACTCTATTACTAAGACTCCACTGTTCGTCTATCTATCTGTCACCAGGCTTTAACTCATGAACCAGACAGTTGAAATTTTCACAGATGATGTATTTCTGTAGCCGCTATGACTGGCCAACAATAATTGGTTTTTGGGTGCCAATAAGTGGTCTTTAGAGGTGTTTTCATTTAAATTCATAAAATGTTAAGAATAATCGTATAATTTATAATAAAAAGTAGTGTTAATTGTTCCCAGATAATCAAAGATCAGATCAAAGTATTAGTCTTCCCTAAAATTACAATAACTTGCGTTATTTGCAAAGTTTCTGTGGAGTAACTTCTTAAAGTGCCAATAATTAATAACGACGACCCAGTTGGCACAATGGTCACCATGCCGGACTGCCAAACATAGGGTTGCGGGTTCGATTCCCGCCACAGACAAGTATTTATGCTTAGATATTTGTCTGTGGTCTGGGTGTCTGTATGTATTATTAAGTATATATTTACAAAAGAAAAGTATATAAGTAGTATATCCGTTGTCTAGCACCCATAACACAAGTCTAGTTACTTAGCTTGGGGCTAGATGGCGATGTGTGGAATGTCCTGCAATATTTATTTATTTATTTTATTTATTTAATTGGGTGTTTTACCCTAATATATGGAACCCTTTGTGCTCGAGTCCGATTCGCACCGTCGGTTTTTATATAATGTTTTTCAATAGATATATCTCTAACACCTTATATTTATTTTTACTGCCAACCTTTTACTTAGTCAATTAAATTTCATTTTTATTATCAACAACATATTTATAGCTTACAACTTTGTTCCACGAAAAACAAAATAATATAAGTGCAATGTGATCCTTTTTGTACTGTTTATCATTACATAGTATAAAACAAAGTAGCTTTCTCTGTCCCTATATCCCTATGTATGCTTAAATCTTTAAAACTACGCAACGGATTTTGATGCGGTTTTTATAATAGATAGAGTGATTCATGAGGAAGGTTGATATGTATAACACATGCATAATATAGCCGTGCGAAGCCGGAGCGGGTCGCTAGTAAAAATATAAGATAATTTATCTTTTTTTTTTTTTCAAATATTTTGAGAAACCTAAATCTTATCTTATACTAAGGGGGCAGGTCAAAGATACGACACAGCCTACCAGAAATACTATATTATACTGCCTTTGATTGGTTTTTCTTTACATTTACTCTTTTGTGATGTTGATTGGTTTTTAATTTAGGTTAATTTTAAATTAAAAATACCTACTTAGGCCGCGACTTTCTAAGGTTTCTGAGCAAAAAACTTTATACAATTTTGCGTTTTATAAAGCTGATTATTCTTTTAAGTTTTAACAAGAACAAACGCGTTGACTCTCTTAGAAAGTTCATCGTAGGGTTATTAAAAATACTGTTTTCAGCTTTCACAGGGACCCGAGATCAAGATAGCTAAGTAACTAACCGCACCCAACTGGTCAGTAAGTACCTATTAGCTACCTAGACTGTCTATCATTAGCTGCCTACATTGTTGACGTATTTGGCTTGTGCTACTTTTTGTATCAGTTTAAAAATAGCAAGCCTGATCAAGGATCGGGTATAGGGTTGATTTGTTTTAGTCGCTGTTGATAGAGTAAAGCTGGGGACATATTATTGGACGCGGCTTACGGACGCGTCCTACAGCCGTGACTGATTAGTGTGCACGTAGTCGTTTGGCATCCAGCGGCCCAGATCGCTCTAGGACGTCCGCGGACGTCCGAACACTCAAGGGCGGCCCAAGGTCACGTCCGCGACTTACGTCCGATAGTGTGCACAGTTACATACATTTACATTACACAGATGCCTATAAGTCGCGGCTGTCAGACGCGTCCGCGGATGCGTCCGAGCAATGTGTCCCCAGCTTAAAGGTCGCTGCATACGTGACGGGATTTTTCCCGTGCCGGACGAAGCCTGATATTTTTATATAAAACACTGTCAACAAATTGTCACGTTCCGTCCGGCACGGAAAAGATCACGGTACGTATAATATGTTTAAAGTCCACGAACACTTTATGAACAACTAGCGATCCGGTACGGCTTCGCACGGCTTTATTATGCATGTATTATACATACAAACCTTCCTCTTGAATCACGTTATCTATTAAAAAAACCGCATCAAAATCCGTTGCGTAGTTTAAAAGATCTAAGCATACAAAGAGAAATAGGGACATAGGGTCATAGGGACGGTGAAAAGTGACTTTATTTTATACTAGCGACCCGCTCCGGCTTCGCACGGCTATATTATGCATGTATTATACATATAAACCGTCCTCTTGAATCACTCTATCTATTAAAAAAAACCGCATCAAAATCCGTTGCGTAGTTTTAAAGAGGGAAATAGGGACAGAGAAAGCGACTTTATTTTATACTATGTATAGTGACTATGTAGTGAAGTGATGCACGTCACGTACCCGTCCCGTCCGAGGTTTTATTCCGTTACGTATGCAGCGACCTTAAATTTTTCTTCAGTTTTTTTTTACCTCGGTGTTCAATGAAGCGAATAAGCCTCAAGCTTGAAGCGTCATGCACAAGCGAGAAATCAGGTTGTAATTTCTAATTACCTGTAAGATGAGCTTTATCTTCTTTGAGTTTTAGAACGTTATTAGTGCGTCATGTTTGAATAAATATCTACAAATGGTAATCAAATCAAGCTTATTTGGTACATTTTTAATGGATTTCCTTTTTAAAAGCATCAAGATATTCCAAATTCAGTTGTATCTCCTTTCTTAGATTTATTCTTGTTTAAGACTTACATTTATACCTACTTTAAATTCTGTCATAAATAAATCACAATGCCTGCCTAGGCGTTATAAACTGCAAAATCGAATCACGTTAATCTTGACAACTACAAGTTTTTAGATCCGGCTTTTAATATTCAATGTCAAGTTGCAGTATTGTTTACCTAAACTTTAATTGGACTGTGAAATATCAATAATTATTTTACAGTTTAATTGTTGTTTACATAGTCGTGTCAAGGTGAAAGCTGTCATTTGAATATGTGAAATATGAAATATCTATAGGCAGGTACTTATGAATATTCATAAAAGACAAGGTCTTGGAGGAAATCGTTGATTGAAGAGCAATTATTATAGTTGATAAATAAGTTGTTACCTACCGACAGAATTATTTAACTTTCATTCGTAGAGATATAATGCTTATACTACGACAGAGTCATCAGAACCCTTAAGAGGAAAGGGTACCTGGTGCTCTCTCCATACAAACGTAGTCGACTGTTTCCTCCCTGGATGATGACACTAGAGCAAATATTTTTGTTACATAAAACTTAAAACTGCCATGACCATGTCCCTATGTTTTTTATTTTTAAATCTTAATTTCTATGATAATTAGAAAATGAAAAAAAAAACAAGGCATGGGGGGGGGCATAGTCATGGCAGTTATAGGTTTTATGCAACAAAAATACTTTTGCTAGTTTCATTATATCCAGGGAGGAAACAGTTGACTACGTTTGTATGGAGAGAGCGTCGGTACCCTTTCAAATTAAATAGATTCTGATCTTGGACATACCTCTTGCAAAATCTAACTTACGCAATTTATCAAGAATTAGGACTTTTGTTGATGTTAGTTTAAGAATGTTTCGTATGACTTTTATAGACATTAAAACGTGAATCCATGAGTTAACGGCTGCGGCCAGTCACTTGTGGTTAATTATTGTATCAACAGCATTAAGTTTTGATGGTTTGACGTAAACCTTTTGAAAAACCTGATGAAGTTATTGCAATACTATTTAATACTAGGGCGAAATCAGACTAAAGAATAAACGTTCGACCGACACAGTTTGGCGAGTCATGTGGAATATCCCTATATATATAAAATTCTCGTGTCACGGGGTTCGAAGTTGAACTCCTCCGAAACGGCTCGACTGATTCTCATGAAATTTTGTGAGCATATTCAGTAGGTCTGAGAATCGGCCAACATATATTTTTTATTTTGTTTCCTTTAGTTTTTTTTTAAATGCAAAACAACGTTTGCCGGGACAGCTAGTTTTTCTTTAATAGTTTGGCTGTTCTAATTTATAAGATGATATCTGTGGCGCGGCGGATGAACAGAGGGTTGCGGGTTCGACACTCGCCTCAAAAAATATTTATGTTACAGTATTTGTTTCCGGTCTGGGTAGAATTTAATTAGTATTTTATTTGTTGTATAGCTAGCATAACATAAACCTTACTTACTTAGCTTGGGGTTAAATGGCGCTGTGTGCATTGTACTGCAATATTACTTATTTATACTATCTGTCAAGGTGTCAGACGATCTGATCTCTTATAGAATCTTTATAAATCACTGTCGTGGCGCCACGACTTTTCTAAAACGACCTCGAGATGTCACGGTCCAATGATGCCTGTAACCAGATCTCGATACTCGATTCTATAGAAATCGTTATGCAGTGTGTATTCGATTCCATTCGATTGCATTCTATATCAAGTCTCACTTCGAATGAAATACAACGGAATGTAAGGTTTTTGTGCTGTGAAGTAGTTCGGAACTAGATATTTGTAATTTTTTTTTAAATTAAGTTAAGATAGATGGATATATAGTTAAATTCGTTATTGCAAAAACCATTTATAAATTAGGTAGGTACATTCTGCCCCACGAAGTTTAAAAAAATAAAAAAAAGCTCTAGTGTTACAAAGCTCTAGTGCCTTATAGCTCAAAGCGATCTCTTCCAGGCAACTCTGTTAAGCAGACTATGTAAGAAGGTACTGCACTAAAGTTTTTTTAAACGGGATATTTATTTTGTGGAGCTTGATATTTCGATACTGCTACAAGCATAATTTCCACAAGAATATGAAAAAAAACTTATATTTTCAAAAAAAAACTTATATTTTCTGGATCATATTTGAAATTTGTGTACTTACTTAATAATTTGTAGTTCCTTTTCACTAAAAACGTTTTAAAAACAAAAAGAAAATGTTCCCTAATCTGCTGCTACTACTGATACTGTACTGCTACGGCTGACAACATATGCTCGTAACTATCAAGATAGTAATTATCGCATGAAGGTAAGTTCATAAGTACTTCTTACATAACTACACGTTGTATTTAGCTAAATAAATAAAAAAAAACAATAAACTGCGTTATAAAACCACCGATTGCTTTACCACCACCGTATCGAATTTACCTACAAATCTACAGATTCAAGTACAGTTAACGAACTTGTCATCAATTAACTGCAAGGTTTTTATTAAAATAAACTTCTTGTACCAGTTTCACCGTTCCAAAGTAGGCCTCGAACAAAAGTCGTATCGCGACAAATAATGAGCCAAGTTATTTGTGCTGCGGAGGAACGGGGAACTAAGAACGTCGCTATGGTGGTTGTTAAGAATTCAAAGACAGTGGCGACGCGTGCAACGGCACGAGTAACTTGGTCTATGGTACAAAGAGGCAAACACGAAAAAGTCACAGTTTAATGTTTGGTGAAAGTATTTCTATTCTCGCGATGACACTTGAGGCAAATTGAGATAAAGTTGTTTAGTTTTAAATTATGTAAGGCCGAAGTTCCACAGCTATGCTATGCATATAGACATGCTAGCAAGTTTTAATTATGATGACAATCCCAAACGCAAAAGCAGTTCCTACCTTCTGCTTCTTATAGGCAGTTGGATTTCAAAATATCAAGCGTGTTTTAAGCTTGAGCATTAATGCTAATATTTTTCTATTTATTTATAAATAGTTTTTCCTATTTTTACGAAATAGCCAGATGTTATCCGCAGGTATAACTTATAATTAAACCTTATAATTTTTAAACTACTTATGTTTCTGAGGCATAGACCTAAAAATGGTCAAAAAAATTGAAAACAATTTTTAACAGCACACATGTGCGTGGGATCCGAAGATGTATATGCAAAGCAATGGAATATCAACCGCCATATAACTTTAAATTAGGTAAGAAAACGTTGTCTCTATTTACCTGAAGTAGAATTAGAAGCATCAGCGTCTACACAAACATTGACAGATATCATGTTTTTATTATAAAGTTAAAAAAATATAACTTTTTATATAATTTTAAAGTAGTTGTTTTTATCACGTTTTTGCTAATCTTAAGGATCTGTGCGTGAATGCGTGCTATATTTATTTTAAACTGCTTTTATAATGGTTAACTACATAGTGATTTTCGTGCTCATTTCCTTGTGTGACATCTAGTTGTTGATGCGATGAAGATGTCTTCCGAGTTCATTGTGATAATCGTGTTTTTACTGTTTTACTTTATGTTACTACTAGATAGATTATTTTGTAAACATATTTTTTCCATTAAAAAAAAACAAAGCTTTATATAAATCTAAGTGTAACAAAGATACGTTCGTAGGTATATTTATTTTAATTTAGCTATAAATACAAAAAAGATTACTTATAGTAAAACTATTAAAATATACCTTTTTAAATACTATTAGATAGATAGATAAATTCTTTATTGTAAACACCATTTGTAAATTACAATAAATAAATAAAACAAAGGGCGGCCTTATCGCTCTTAGCGATCTCTTTCAGGCAACTTTTGGATGGACAAGAAGTGGAGGAAGGTGAAGGGTAGGGTGTCCAAACTTAGGAAATTAAGTAAAATAAAATACTAAAAATTAATTGTTTCCTTAGTGCTAAGGCAGTGCCACATGGGTTAACAATGCTCGTTTTGGCCTAAGTAACAGTCAGCCTTTTAGTCACCAAAGATAAGGTTAACATATGGTCTGGATTATGAATAAGATTTAATAAGTTTTTTTGATTGATTAATGTACTACCACAGAAAATACAATAGGTACCTACTACTTATATGCAAATAAAATGTGTAGATTTACTTGTAAGGCGATGATTTTAAAACCCATTTACGCCCTCTGTCTCCTCTCATAGCCGTTTAAAGTATTTTTGTGACTGTCTACCAATATTAAAAGCAATATCTATAAAGTAGTCATTTGCAATAGTCACAAATATCTCACAAAAGGGGGTCAAGTATGAATACCTATCGCAATCGAGCGGAATACATATTAATTAACTTATAGGTAAGTATTTGTTTTTATCAATTTTCTACCGGATGTCGAAAACCATCAATTCTCAAATGTCACTTTGATTAGAACTCTTCAAAAGATGTCAAAATGTAAATTTCAAAATGGTCGACAGTTTTAGCTACCTAATTAATTTTGATAGGGCAGGGGCAGTTATTTACTTTTTTACAAAATTCGACCTTTACAACACGAAGGTCGCATTCTTTATATTTTGATTATTAATTTATACAAATTTTGGTGTTTATTGTGAATTGTTTCCAAATGAATAATTTTTGCAAGAATTTACCTACTGTGGTTTTTCAATCTTGAAATTGCTAACTGCAGAATAGGATCTGCGGGGCTGTATAATTTAGTTTTGCAGTTACAATACCTACTTAGCTACAAAAAGTTCCCTATACCAACTTAAAATAAAGTTTTTTGTGCTACTTACTCAATGACTGTATACATATTGGCGTATTAATCACGAAAACTTGCTTTTTAGCGGTTCACGAAGCTCGGAAACATAATTTTAAAGACACTAATAAATTCTAAACACCATCATTAGGTTGATTCAGAGTCGTTTGGCGGAATTATTGAAGTACACTTTGAGAGCAACGACTCTGGATCGGTTAAAACAGTATTTCGAGGTGCCTCATTAATAATTGCTAGATGTATAGGCTTGTTTGAGAAAAAAACTAGAAATTCAAAAATTTTAAAAAGTGGAACTAACATTTGATGTTTCTAGTCTAACTAGACCCAGCACGAGTGCTGTTGTTAGTTATTTTTCGAAGAATTTTATTGAGTAAAAAATCAGATCCGAATTGGATGATTGGCGTAGGTAGATGTGTTTAATTAGTCCACAAGTCATTCGTAAAAGAATGCCGTTTCGTTGAATCTAGGGCGATCGAGATCAATCACTGGGGATATCGATTCCTACCTACATACATACTTGTTGTGATTTATACTCGTTCGTAGTGTTAGAATCAAACTTTTTCTTTTATATTTCAACTTATGTTTGAAACTACCATGGTTACGTTGTTATAATGTTCAAATAGTGCTGCACAGGATTGTAAACGTTGTGGTGTCCAAAGACTTTTGACCGTTGATTGTACATTGTATGGAATGGTATTTATGATGCAACACTTTATATAACAATTTTTATATACCGGTGTTTCACTATAAATATTTTTCATTTATTGAATTCTTGGAACATCATATTATTTATTGGTCAAAAGCTTATTTAACTTATAGTTTAGTAGACACTACATAATATGTCATAAATAAAATACAAATAACTGACATTTTCTTTAAGAAAGAACCACAAAAACTGTCTTGTAACAAGTGAATTAGTGTCAGCGAACACGACATTAAACCACAACACAAGTGCATTAAAATTGACTTTTAAATTACATATTATGTAACAAAATGTGTAAGTAATTACTCTAACATGCAATGTGCAATTACAGAAGTAATTTTTTCACGAACTTTGACTTAGTTGAGAAAGAAATGACTTTTAGAATGACTTACTTAGGTAATTACTTTTGTTTAGTTCCTGTCTACCTATGTTTTATAGGATCATTATCAAATCTGTCAACTGTTCTAGCGGTCTTACTATCAGCACTATTATATATTCTGCCATTTATAAGTTTATTGATTTGTTTTAGAGATAAAGAAGTTGAAGGGTAAATGAAATATAGTGGATAACCGCATGTTTTCGGATTAAATGTGGGCTAGAGTCATAACTATGTGGGTCCCACAAAACGGTTAGCGACCGCGAGGTAGAGCTAGGTATATGAAAATTGAAAGTTGAACTTGACAGTCTTATTTAAAAGACTAGTCAGATATCAGTATCACTATTGACTACGGTGTTTGGAGGGACGAAAGAGAGACCTCCTTCCTTAGCAGTTGGACAAGGGCGATTATTATTGTCTGTTATGTGTTCTATCTATCTATGAAGCCCCGTACATTGGAAAGCCTGCGTGGAGATAAAGCCAACACGTAGACGCATATCACAAAAACAAGTTTAAAGCAAGCTATAAAGTGGATTCCATATTATTATTATAACTTTTGTGATGGACTGTCCTAATATTTCCTTCCAAACTAAACATCGTCAACTCATCGTGTCAGCGTGTTGTCAAAACACGTTTACTATCAATACTATGCGCGTACGCATACGGAATGTGAAATAGAAAGTACGTGAAAACAACGTAATGTGCGGATTACATTTGTTTAAATATACAATGAAAGTTAAAGACGCGTTTGAAAATAAAGAGACAATGACATCGGACTCGCTTAACAAGGTTTAAAGAACTGGAAAAACAGGAAAACAATAATAATAATCTTGAAATGAAATTCTCAGATACATATTTTGGCCATATTAATTATTGTCGTATTATAACACCACTAAGAAATTAAAAATATATAGCTTAAGTTCCACAAAAGGCCGCCATGTTTCTTTTGAAGCGAATTACAGCAACGTAGAGAAGGCATTTAATTTTCTTTAGAAAAACTTCGATCCCAAAAACATCCCAAATGACAATGATAATAATTGTCAACAGGATAACAGACTGTCACACTTATTTTACTTCTGACAGCCAGAGGTGTGTAGGTACAAATTATACGAATTTTTTGGTGTAGAAACAAATCATATAATTCGGTGACACAAACTCTTGGCTTACCTGAGCTTCGTGGCAGTGAATTTCTATAATACATGTATTTTAAATACATCTGTGAAAATTTCAATTCTCTGTCGATCACAGTTCATAAGATACAACCTGGTAAATGACAGACAAACAGACAGTGAAGTCTTAGTATCAGGGTCCCGTTTTTAACCTTTGGGTACGCAACCCGTTAAAGTTAGGGGAAATCATCATCGATGACCAATTTCAATCCAGAATCGGATGTTTATTTTCTACTAACTTCCTTCACAATAAGAACTTTGCATCACCCTTTATTCGAAGATTAGAGAAGGCCGAGAGTATTTACACATTAGCGCATGATTCTATTTGAAAACAACCAATTGTTAGACGATATGTATGTGCAATACGTGATATATTGATAAACACTGTAATATCCGTTGTAAATGAACGTTTTAAGCTGCTTTATTGATGTTTGATTGAATGATTAGTGGTATTCAGTGTGGTGTAAACACTGTGGTTATGGGAAGAAAGCCATCAATGTGTTGTGCTTGATTTATTGTTAAGTAAATTACTTAAATGGTAGTCTATAACCTACATAAGCTCATAGATAGTAACTTATATTTTATGAGAGGTGTGGTGGTCCAACTGTTATGTCCAAAAAGTTGAACGACTATATAGTCGATCTAACAGTTGAATTAAAACCGCAAAAAAAAAAATGATGATACGACCCCTAGTTGCATAATATAGCCGTGCGAAGCCGGAGCGGGTCGCTAGTTTTACATAAAAAACAACAAGTAAAAGACTTCTAATAACCTGTAAAACATAATTTAATCGTACTTAACTTACATAGTCACATGTAAATAAGCTTTATTAATGTTAAACAAGTTATCTCTCATACGCAACGACTAAGTAGAAATTATTTCTATGAAATGATTTATTTTATAGATGTTAAGTAGATGCTTAAGTTTTCTTAGAATACATGCGCAAGCATTATGTTTATGTGATATGTAATTAGTAGTATATAATTACACTAGTGACCCGCCCCGGCTTCGCACGGCTATATTATGCATGTATTATACAATATATAAACCTTCATCTTGAATCACTCTATCTATTAAAAAAAACCGCATCAAAATCCGTTGCGTAGTTTTAAAGATTTAAGCATACACAGGGATATAGGGACATAGAGACATATAGAGATAGAGAAAGCAACTTTGTTTTATACTATGTAGTGATAGTGATACACACATATAAAAAGTTTGAACAAGTTGAAAAAACTTCTTAAACTCCTAAATTTTTTTCCTTATCTTGATTCACCTTATCTTGATTTCGACTATGTTGACAATAGTCATGGTCGCAAGGAGACATTTCTTGATGTACTATGTATTTAAATATTTTAAATATGTAATGATAATTATTTGACTTTTACATTTTATGTGAATTTGAAATTATGTTAAAACAGAAATTAAAACTTTTTAAAAAGCTACAAGAACTTAATTTATGTCATAACAAAGGTTACAATAAAGCCATACAAAGTATAAAGGCGTAAGTTAAACGTACAAACGATCTCATTACATACATACTCCCGTTTGTAGAGGTAGGTATAACCTCTATGTTCCCTTCACTTTGATGTGGTAAACGTACTCTTCTTAGAAATATGACGATTTTATTTAAAACTAACTGTTGTCCAAAATGGTTCTAATAGGATTGGACCAAGTAATCACTTTGTCGCATACAAACTTTGCCCCCGTTCTTATCGGATGCCTTCGTCATACAAAGAACACTCCCTCCAAGTGTCAGGTCTCTACGATCAGCGGTTTAGGCTGTACGTTGATCCGTCAGTCAGTCAGTCGTTCAGGACAAAGCATTTTATATGTATAGAAGATGATTTCGCAATATATTATTATTATTATTTCTTTTATGATCATCGCTCCTGTTTTGGCATCTGCAGCATAGTAGTTCGCAATGAGCAACACAGTTGTCCGACAGTTGTCACATTCCTCAGCCCTTGTCTCCTATTTAGGTGAATCTGAGTCGTAGGCTAGTTACACTATGCCTTTTTAATTTAGCGATACAGATGTCGTCTTCAGCTATGAGGTCAAAGTAATTACGAAATTACTTGTATAATTTGACAAAATAACAAATGCGTTGAACCGTAGGTAAATAATTAACCCATACATGAATATTAATTAAATATTTTTAATGTGATTTTAAAGCGTCGACACTGACAGAACCCATAAAACATAAATTGCGAAACCCTTAATTTAAATAACTAATTATTATTTAAATCAGAAACTTTAATAAATTGACCGTCTGTTTTATAACTCGCCTCTCTTCAATACCATCACCATGACTACCAACATCGTCAAACTAATTTCTCATCACGTTTTCTCCATAATGTTCAAAGTTCGAATTTTAAATTCCCACGTCATAAACGTCGAGTTTGAGTGATCCGTACCCACGATCACTTTCGTTCAATTTTTTTTTCTTTGTCTTGTCAAATGCCGCGTCCATATTTCATATTTTTTCATACTTAGTAGCTCTGTGTTATTGCGTAAGTGCTCTCACATCAGTCTATTGTAGATTGTAGGTAACATGGGAATATCAGAGCTTGAGCTTTCTACGTAAATATGTAAAAAATTGTACGGTGTTACGCTTACGAGCGAGTTGTGATTCTTTTTAAATTATACATTTTTATAGTTGAGTAACGTTACATAATAAAAATAAATGGGTAGGTAGCTAATATGTTTTATATTGCTAGATAATTTTAGTACCTTCACTTCGGCAGGTGATCGGTTGTGGGGACAATAAAAGCTTATTTTGCTTAGGTTTAAGTATGTATTCAAACTTCATAATAGAAGTAGTTAAACTACTGCAAAACTAACATTAAAACTGAATGTTTTAGTCAAAGAAAAAAATTAAACTGAGGAATATTACAAACAATAACAACGATTTAAACAAAATAAAAAAATACGAAATCAAAATTACCTACAAGCTTTATTATTAGGATTCCAGCCTCTTATTTGATTATTTAATGAACATTATTTGTTAATGTATCCTACTTAAACTTTATTAATCATTTGTTTTTCATTTATTATTTATCACTTATTACCTACATCAAACGCAGAGGTTATTACAAACACAAAATTGATTTCTACATTACAATGGCCTCTAAAATTTTAAGACTACTTCCTCGTCAATTACTCCATGTACTCTAATGTTCAAAAAACGATCAAATATAATTTCTAGACATTTAAAAAGATATAAAAACTTACGTAGACTTGCATCACTAGTTACATCATTCGAATGTTAGGTACCTACTAGAGAATCAATGCCTATTTAGCTTCAGTAAGTACGCTACATAACGAGCTTTTCAAGAGAATACTATCATAATCATATTTTGCTTTTAACTTTTATCACAAAGTGTTAAAGTTCAATATCGCATCTAAACGAATTCAATCAAATCTATGATGTAATTTCTGAGTTAATTGTTATTGTTAACTGAAAACTCTTTAACAAATTTTTTGTTATATAATTTCAATACACCTGTTTGTATCTGTACTTATTATGCAATTGGGTGTGTCCGGTTATGTGAATTTGAAATCTTTAGGTGTGGTTTTAAGAATCTATTTGCATTGAAGCCTTTTATCATGGTTTGATTAATGTGCTTAGGAATTATCAATTATAGTCAGAAGTTTTATTGTACTACTGTTATTTCAATACTACCTATATGTTGTTCATAGTTTTGTACTTTCATGACTAGAACAGTAATTAGTATGAATGTAGAGGGATAGAAAGGAAGAGGACGAGCTAAGAAAAGATCCCTCTTTTGTTAGGTGTCGTCCTCATCCTCTTCAGGTTGTTCTTCTCAAGAAAGAAGAAGAAGACAAAACTCTGAAGAAGAATCTTCAGAGTTTTGTCTTCTTATTGTCTCTCTGTACCGTTCTTAATCAAATAGTGACAAGGGAAGATGATTTTTGTAAAATGCATCTTCTAAACACTCAGCAGCAGGCATTGAATTATCTGCATCTCTCTGAGTCTTCAAGATTGAATTAGCGTCTGAATTTTACCCAAGTGGGAATACAGCAATGCAAATACATTATTATTAGATTTCTGTATGCATATAAAATCAAAATAAAAGTATATAATTAATAATTTATCCGTAATAAATAAGTGTAGACGACCCATTAGCAATTTAGCACATTGTTGACTATGCTGCCAAACTCAGGGTTGCTTGTTCGATTCCCGCCTCAGGTAAGTATTTATGCTTAGATATTTGTCTGTGGTCTGGTTGTTTCTAGGTATGTATTATAAGTATCTATTTACAAATGAAAAGTATATAAGTAGTATATCCATTGTCTAGCACCCATAACACAAGTCTAGTTATTTAGCTTGGGGCTAGATGACAATGTGTGGAATGTCTTGCAATATTTAAATAGCTGCTAATCATTTTTGCAAAAATAAATAAATATTATAGGACACTTAGACCCGTATTCATAATAAACCCTATGAGATTGCATAATGCAAGCGAACGCATAGAGCCGCAAATAAGACGCTGATTCGGTAGAGTGAAGAGAGCAGCACAAAATCGACCAAACATGGGGCCGCATTTAGAGCAGTGTGTTCACTTATCCAAGAGCAACTTAAGTACTGCGTGCCGATCGCCGTATTCTTATGCCGCTGCATAAGAATACGGCGATCGGCACGCAGTACTGACGCGCTCGTGCGGGCTCACCGTATCGCGCTAAATTTTAACGTGACATAAATGTCAAATTAATTGTCACCTAGGAAAATTAGTCAAAAAATTTGTACGGAATTTTGTTAAATAAATAATATATTATATTATATATTATATATTTTTTTTTATTATTGCACCAATGATCAACTATTTAACATGATCTGTCTTGTTAACACACTAAACCGTTCCAAACAAAGAGGTTGGACATATTTATCCGTTATTCTTGCCTTTTTTGTGACCGTAGCCTACGTGATTTGATTACAAAGCGATTAGTGTCGTTGAACCAACGTGTTACACAATTAATTGTTGTATATTGAGTCATGGGTAATTAATTACTCGTGTTGATTTAACTATATCTATATATATATATATATACTTGTCATGTTATTTTTATAACTTATAATTCGAGAATGGCTGGACCGATTGCGATGAAACTTACGCCTATTTCAATTTTCCATACATACCTATTATGTTATTACAAATAAAGGTCACTTCTATTCTAATTAAGTAATTAATCAATTTTACGCCAAACAAAATATCTTTATTTTTTATTTCATGTTCATCATGATGCTTGCAACCACTGCCAAACTATTTCTACCCCTTATTCCAAGGTTTAAGGATAGTCCGAGATGTGGATTTTAAACCTTAGATTTAGACACAAGTTTACTCGTGAACTAGTCTAAACACTACCCTATAGATTATATAGGAAACTATAGTCTAAACACTTATCCCTATAGATTATATAGGGACAGTTTTTAGACTATAGTTCACGAGTAAATCTGTGTCTAAATCTAAGGTTTAAATCCACATCTCGGACTATCCTTAAACCTCGTTTTGGAATAAGGGGTTTTGTGATCAACAAAGTTATTACTTTTTTTTAGCTTTTTCGTTCAATTTGTAAAAGATAGGAAAGTATTTTAATTCATTTATTTTTAGAAATGATCGAGTTGGCAACCGTAAATAAAGAATTCGTATATAAATTCGTGAGATAACGCAAAAATATAGTAAGATTATTGTAAAATCTCTCACGCAATTTTTAAATGAGCTATTGTTACACTTCCGGAATCCGGTGAATAACCGGATATTATGCGGTTTACGTATCCGCTTTATACTTTATAAGTACATCTATGTTATAATATTATAACGAGAGTGCATAGTAGAGATTTAGATGCAGCTAACTAGCAAACCCAAGGTGACAGTACCAGTCTAATCTGTGGTAATATCGCTACTAACACTGAATAATGTACCCTTAGCATGATTTTACAGTGACCGAACTAACGCCTTCGTAGAAAAATTCTATGAAAAAAATATACAGCGCCTCTAGCGGTCACTATAAGTATATTTTTTAATAGATTTTTTTACGCAGCCGCTAGCGAGTCCAGTCACTGAATACTCATGGTAAGGGTAGATCTTCTTGTGCCTTCCCATTTCGTTGTTTTCACTCTATTCCCTGTCAAGTCTGCGTTTACTCCCATTTTCCTTGTATCTTCCTGAACGCAATCTCTCCACTTCTTCTTTGACCGCCCTACGACCATTTACTTCCTCTACTAAGTCCTGGACTTCTGGGTATTTATACTGGACTGGGTACTTATTTTGAGCAATTATTTTACTCATTTTATAGAATGACTAGCTGTCCCGGCAAACGTTGTTTTGCCATTTACAAAAAAGGAATTAAAAAAATGGATGTGTTTGGTTCTCAGACATAACAAATAAACACAAAAAATTTCATGTTTGATTCTCAGACGTAACAAATAAATAAACACAAAAAATTTCATACAAATCGATTCAGCCGTTTAGGTAGAGTTTGGAATTATATAGATATAATAATTATAGAATGATATAGCTTCCAATATTGAGATACTAAGATAAACTCAGTGAAGTTTCCTGAAATTTGCTTAAGAAACTGTACAAAACGTCCGTAAATTAAATATACCTACATATACAACATTTACAGATTTATTTATTTAATCACCTGTTTTTTTTCAACTTTTCTCATACCTGTTGTTATGTATGTATGTTTTCTTTTCTGTTAGTTGTAACCGCTTATGACCCAACGTCTGTTGGGGTTTTAGTTTTATTAATGTGATATCGGATATCAAGCCTATTTTTTTTATTTCCATATTTTGAGCTTTTATACGATTGTAAAGATTTAGTTAAATTAAGTAAATACTAATAATGTTTTTTTTATCTTTACAGATTATTGGATCGTCATTTAAGGAGTTTTGAAAACATTAAGGTGTGTATTTATATTATTTTGGTTTTATCTACAAACAATATATAGGAAAGTAAGAGATTATTTAGTCCCCAATACCACAAAATTTCATTCCAATTGTCCAATTGAAAAAAGTGTTTCCAATTCAACGTAAAAATAAGACAATATCATCAAAATTATTCTTTATAATTTGGTATATCTATTCTATATACTATTTATATTATCTATACTTACAATATTATAAAGCTGAACAGTTTGTTTGTTTGGACGTGCTCATCTCAGGAACTACTGGTTCGAATGAAGAAATTTTTTTTGTGTTGGATAGTCCATTTATCGATGAAGGCTATAAGGCTATTTTGTATTTCCACGGGATCAGGAGTTACGCGGGTGAAACAGCGGGGCGCTGCTAGTATGATAATATGAAAGCGTAGTAAGATAATGAATGAAGTCACTACATAGTATAAAATAAAGTCACTTTTCGCCGTCCCTAGGTCCCTATTTGCCTTTGTATGCTTAGATCTTTAAAACTACGCAGCGGTTTCTTTTAATAGATAGAGTGATTCAAGAGGAAGGTTTAAATGTATAATACATGCATAATATAGCCGTGCGAAGCCGGAGCGGGTCGCTAGTTAACTATAAGATATTTCTTAACGTCTTTAACTTTTAACCTTAGCCAATGACATTGAAATTGTTCACGCCCTCTCATTGAATTGCTTGCCATAGTAGATGGTGGTCAGGAAATAGATATTATCTCAATAAGGTCCTTGATTTGGCGGATATTCAAGTAGTTCATACCTTACTAAACAAATAAACACATGTTTTAAAACATATCATTATCGTTCTTTATGGAAAGGAAACTTTAAATTTTCAAGTCGAATTAAACGGGTTTTACAGAATATTTAATTACCAAAATGTCTATTAATAAAATATCACATTCCCAAAATGATAGTTTTAATAACGAATCTTAAGGAACATCACTATATAGTATAATCACTACATAGTATAAAACAAAGTCGTTTTCTCTGTCCCTATATCCCAAATCTTTAAAACTACGCAACGGTTTTTTTAATAGATAGAGTGATTGAAGAGGAAGATTTATATGTATAATACATGCATAATATAGCCGTGCGAAGCCGGGGCGGGTCGCTATATAGTATAAAATAGTCACTTGTCGCCGTCATTATGTCCCTATGTCCGTACATAGGGACATAATCATCATCAAAATCCGTTGCGTAGTTTTAAAGATCTAACCGTTTAGATCTTTAAAACTACGCAACGGATTTTGATGCGTTTTTTTATAGATAGAGTGAATAAACAGGAAGGTTTTTAGATATAATACTTGCATAATACAGCCGTGCGAAGCCGGGGCGGGTCGCTAGTAATAATATATAACCTAAAGGTTCCCCAGTATCCAGTCCACTACCATCCCATCACAATAGCCCAAGTAGTAGTTTTCTCCTGTAGTTTATCAATAGTTCTATTCTAACCAGAGGTTGTCCTTGGCTGCATTTTATAGTGCAGACAGAGACAATCGCCGGTTTGATGTCCACATCATAGTTTGCCATTAAACTTGTTATTGTAAAGGGCCTCTTCGTGTTGGCTTCGGCCCCACGTATGCCTTCCAAAGGTCCGGGGCTCCGTAGCCCCGTGATACAGGACGTATAACATATGGGATTTAGTAATTTGATTGCAACTACTACATCCTTTCAGCTTAAGTCGCAGGTTACTTAATATCTCGTAGAGGGTTAGACCTCACCCCCAAATCTTTCTATCTAAAATATATGAAATTCAAAGTCTTGACTGACATATTTTATTATACCAAACCAATACAGAAATCGGGCTAAAGTTTGGTACACAAATAGCTCGGTATGAACATAGTCTTATACAGTTTGTTGACAGCTGAGCGAGAGATTGAGAGAAAATACGTGTTTGGGCACTACGACATTACTTGAAACGTGATGCGTAATGCGTGCTGTACTTTCAAGATTTAACTTTAAAAAAGAAATAACTTGAAGTTTAAACTTGATGTATTACCCGTTAAATAAAGATCGGTCATCGCCCCTAAAAACAAAAGAATGCTCATGTTTATTAAATTAAAATAAAGATTCTGGTTGCAGTGCCCAAGTTACAAGTAGGTAATTGTCGGTCCGTTGTACGCAGTTCAACGGACTATAGAATTAATTAAGTTTTTACTTAGGTATAAGATGTTGATATATAAGTCAGATAGATAGACGAGAAGATGGAAAAGCTGTTTATGAACCAATTTTACGATTAGGTATAATTAACTGCTAGGTATTGCTGGTATAATTAGCTGCTAGTGTGATGGGTTCCAGGGGTGACTCGGGGCGGTTTGCTAGATTAAGTTTGTATTAGTGTATGTAGGTTTTCCTTTAATTAATTGTTTTTTTTTCTTTGTACCTATTTGATTTTATTTTCACTTTGTATTGATGTAATGTGAATTAAATTAAACGGATAATTTACTTAAAATTAAGCTATAGTTATACATTTTAGCTATGTAAAAAAATAGTGTATTTTGCTTGAGTTCATTTGGGCTAAAGATACACCAATGATTGTAATGTTGATTGGTTAAATTTTTCGCCACTGAGCCAGAAAGACGTAACTGATTTTGAAAATCGTCTTGTAATAACCTATTAGAATTTAGTAACTGGATGAACAAGTAACTACTATACTACATAACAATTAAATAACGGAAACTTAAATTAATTAAATAAACTACCTACTTTACTTATACTAAATTAAAAGTCCAAATGGGGGTCAATGGTGACTGGATATCCGATAAATAGAATATTAATATTGTTGTCAGAAAAATCCACAAGACTAGATACCAACTTTAGTCTTCCATAAAGATATTTGTTTTATGAACTAATCGAATAATAATTATTATGACTACTAAAGTCTTTCCGAAACTAATGTTTCCGAATCAAACGACTAAGCTATCGAGATCCATTATTGTTGTTTCTACATCTATGAGATCCAGTCAAAATATCGATGTAATAATCGGCAGACACAAAAAAGAAAAATCCAAACCGGTCCCGGGTGAAATTGGAAATTGGCTATCACACGTAAAGTTGGTAACACACCACACCTGTTACTTTCGCTGTAACACCATATAATATATTACGCAACACTAGGTCTCGGTCAGCGAATGACCTGTCTAATTAGGTGGAGAAATTTTGTTGATGTTGATATATTGATTTCATTTAAAATAACATCCGATTTTCATTAAATTAGCGATGAGAAAAGATTGATACTAAGATAGTGATTTTGTGAAATTTAATTTGAATTTTTTAGGCACCCTTTCTCTCTGAAAGAAAGCCTGAGCCGTACGTAGCTTTGTAGAGTTTATTATTGGTCATCTTTACTTCTACATAATTTAAATTATAAATTTGTTCAATTGTTAAGCTTGGGTTTTGTTTTCGATACCTACTGATTATTTAATAAAATTATCATGTCAATACTTCAATATCCAAATCTCATTTTTTCGATTCTGATAATTATAACTTTCATGTCAATACTCCAATATGTATACCTACAAATCTCATTAGCAGACTTCAAAAATCTTCATGCAAAATCAACTAAGTAACATGAAGTTAAGTACAATTTTTACAAACTCTACCACTTAATTTTGTAATACCATCCTGACCTACAAATATTAACAAACCACCTGTTGTAATCTACAAGCGAAATTAATCTTTATCTTAAAACTATTAAAGTCTCATTCAACTTATTTCATGCTATTTGATAACTTGTGCAATTGAAAATGTGGTTTCTATCTGAAGTGTATACTTTGTTACAACATAATAGTATATATTTTGTAAAGTACGGTATTATTTTCAAGACAGCTTGAAATTAATTGCGTCAGGTACTTAGGTTATGGTCTATTGGGCAAAGAAGTCCGGTCTTAAAGGTTCTTACGATACCTTTTTTTGAGTAAATATACAATTCTTACTTTTCCTAAATCCTTTTGTGGTTTAACAATCATTTTTATTTTTGTAACAGACGTTATCTTCATTTCATCTTTTATATATCATTAACAAAGAAGAGAGGGGAGTCCGTTTCTACACAGTAAAACAGTTGTTGGGAGCTGTTCTAACTCTACCTCTAAGTGGCGATGGAGTTATCGTACTCGTAACATTCGGCTGAAACAATGCCAGCGAAAAGGCCCATGTGCCTGTTTGGTCCCCAGTGGCCAGTTCAAAGGTCCCCTAGCTCCAGGGTGAGCTTCAAATGTAAACCCCGACAGAGGGTAAATCGAGTAATGGCCCACGAGCGGTCTCAAGCGTGTAATGATGAAAATTCTATTGTATCATTAACAAAGTTGCTTCCGAACGATCTCACAATTTAAAAACTACCAACGGTCAATGATGGCAACTCCATTCAAACACATCACATTATGCAATACTTTCTCACGGGCTTTCGTAGAAACTGTTGCATAAAGAGTAGCATGTATACTCGTTCACGACATGAGCATAAGTTATAACTGGTGTACCTTTTGTTCTAAGGATAAAGTGGTGCAGTTAGATCAAAATGAAATATATTTGTTGGTACATCTAAATACAAAAGAGGTCTAAATCATGTCCCCTTATTCCAAAACGAGTTTTAAGAATAGTCGGAGATTTGGATATAAACCATTTAATATAAACTGTAAATAATCTTTATTTTAGACTATGGAATATTTTAGTCTAAATCTGATGGTTTAAATAGTCCGAGATTCACATTTAAAACATAAAGTCAAAGTCAATTTTTTTATTCATTTGGATGCTTAAGAACATTTTGCACAAAGATCACATAGAAATTTCTTAAAAATTACGTTAGGGTGTGTGCCTTCGGAACGCGCCCACCAATGAGAAGAAGGCACAATAAACTCATGGGGTTTTTTTTTTCATGTCATAGTCAATCAGAACACAAGAATGAATCAGATTATGATTTAAATCTGAGTCTCGGGCTATTCTTAAACCTCTTTTGCAATAAGAGAGGTAAGGTCTAATAAAAATAGCTTAGTGAGTTAAAGTGCTGCTATGCATAAGTAAGCCTAAAGGTCCACAAATAAGTAATCTTAGCTACCTGGTAGCAGTCTATAGGTTCAGCTAGCTTAACAAAGCAACACATACTACAGTAATGAGCAAATGAGATGGTAAAAATAAAGCACCGAACTTAAAAGAAGTAAAAATTGAAACGATGTCCAATAACGTTCATACGACAAACTTTAAAAAGATTCTTTTAAAGTAAGAGGGACACAAAACAACAAAAAACCAATTGGACTTAAAAGGTCGATTAAAGCAGGTTTATTTGTTTATTTGCGACTTATTGTAAAAAAAAGGTATTGCTTTTTTCCACAGTGGCATTGGCACCGATTTTCAGAGTGGTGTAGCCGGTTAGTCTGACTGAGGTCAGAGTTATAACTATTCTATAAGTTGTTTGTCTTTCCAGTTATATGGGTACTGCTAAACTTTATTTAGCAGTAGTTTAATCTAGATTATAAAATATACGACGTCTTATTGCTTTTGTGTTGCGACAGTTAAGATTTACCTTAATAAACTTTGGATGGATCATTGTGCAGACCCCTCTTTCTACTGGGCACGATGGGCACATTTCCAGGGCCCCGTGATCGATAGGGCAGATCTCTTTTTGAAGGAGTTGCTAATGATTTTACCCATCTTAATCTAGAAAGGTTCCTCTTCAATCAACATGGAGTGGTCATAAGAACTTACCTGTGAATGATAAAAGAGTTATTTTTGTCCCCTATAATTGGGATAGTGGCACCCCATTCATGGACCCCATTATCCCAATATGTCCAGAAGGCCAATTCCCGTAAATAATATTGTTTAAATTACATTTCAATATCATCCCGATTGCATTTCTATTGCAAAAGATACCTTCAAAGTCAGTTTTTTTTACAAAAAGCTAACTTTGAGGGTGTTTTGAGCTACTTTGAGAGTATTATTTGTGATCGAAATGCAATCGAAATGATATTGAAATGTAATTTGAACAACAACAACAAAAAAAACGGCGCTTAGTTACAAACCAGTCGAATAAGAAACAGCAAAAACAGGACATAATGGAATATGTCAATAAAAAATCTTTGAAATCATTAGAATTCTCGTTAAATATATTAGATGTCGTGTAAGTTAATCTATAAGTTAATTTAGCTTTCTTCAATGCTAAATTGTCATCCATCTGGCAACTTTTGGAAGTAGGGCCAGAAACGTTCCATCACAGAACTGACCGGATAAAGAAAAAAATAATCGCATTTGACACTTCTAACGACCAGAAGAAGTGATAACCGTTTTGGAGTTATCGTTTGCTTGTTCGTCATCGGAAGTTCGGAAGTCACCCTTTGTTCATATTGCGTAAAATTTTACTCGATAATGAATATAGTCTAAAGCCCTTTATAAATCGAATGATGAAAACACGATGCTTGAGTGTAGCATGACCGAGGTGAGGCATAATTTCCTCATTATACCTTAATGGCAGACCACGAAATTGGCCCCGGTTTCGCGCCAACTGTAATTGCAGCTGTTACGTGTTCGCTGTTCACTTTGAAGTTTAAAACGAATATCGGATGAGAATTTTACTTTATATTAAGTACTGGTATTTTATGGTTTCGTTTGAGAGCGGAAACGTTTCCGTTTATGAACTGCCAATGTTGTGGTGCTTCAAAATTAGAACGTGGAACGAATTTGCTAAAGGTCCTTTTACATAATAATATTATTTAAAGGACTTGGTAAATTGAAGCAATACAAATATTATAGCCTATCGCCCACGTAAATCCCGTGGGAATATCAGGATAGAAAGCTAATGACACTCCCAATGAATCAATGTATCCTCATACCAAGTTTAATCAAAATCGGTCCAGTAGTTTCAGGGCCTATTCAATGCAAACAAACAATCAAATCTTTTTCTTTATAATATTAGTACCTGCACTTCTGTTTCTTTCTCCTGCAACAACAGCAATAGCCTGTGTATACGACTTCAGTTATGCAGCAGTGCGTCTCTAGAATCTTCAAGTCTTTCTGTAAGTTTCGTGATAGCTAGATTAGGCACTAAAGGTGATTCGCTTCCATATTTTGTATACAAACCAAGAGTTTTATTAAAACTTGCAACAAGTTTGTATGCAAAGATATGCAACAGTTTTTGTAAAGATCCAATTATAATTAAGTCAATCTGTGGCTTTTGTGATATCTAGATTAAGCACTAAAAGTGATTCGCTTCCATATTATTTTGTCTACAATCCAAGAGGTTTATTAAAACTTTCAACAACTGTGTATGCAAAGATATGCAACAGTTTTTGTAAAGGTCCAATTATAAATTAGTAAATCTGTGACTTTTGTGATAGCTAGATTAAGCACTAAAAGCGATTCGCTTTCATATTATTTTGTCTACAATCCAAGAGGTTCATTAAAATTTTCAACAACTTTGTTTGCAAAGATATGCAACAGTTTTTGTAAAGGCTCAACTATAATTGTACATTTTTAATTAGGGTTTGTTTACGTTGTGGTAACTCATGTCAATGACGTGAAGGTACATCTTTAGGCCTTGTGCAGATGGAGGCATCCAACCATACATCCGTAGTATTGTCCATAACATCCATTGTGAAGATGCCTTAATTAGCTGGATTGGAAAGTAACAATATTGTTTGGGTAAACAAATGAGATCCTTGTAAAGTTAGACAGAAAGTTATCACGAAAAAGGTAGGTATAGTTTAAAAGTCTACGTCTATATTATTGAGCTGGTACCCGGCATTTTGATCTGAAGATGGTTTCGAGCCCCGATGTTGACCGTGCAATAATGTGCACTTTAAACAATTCTCTTACAGTGAAGCAAAATACCAGAGGAAACGATCATGCTCTAGAACTTACGATGTGTTGAAGACATGGTTCATTCGCCAATTTGGACCGTCTTATTGTCGACATTCTTCTGAGAGTATTGGGACCTTCTTTTTCAACGACAGAAGAAGAATGTGATTTGCTCAAAATTTGGCGACGGATATGGCCTTGTTCGACGCCCTGTTCAGGTCCTCCACTGAGGCACACGGAGTAGGCCATGAGGTGCTTCATTGTTTGCTCAGCCTTTCGACAAATGCTTCCATGTTCTCTAAAACCCCATTTTGCCATCCTGGTGCAGCGACCAACTTGGACTAGTAGTCAAAAGATCTGTTTCTGAGTTACTTTTCACTTACTTATTGAGCATAAGTAACTGCTTAGATGCTATTTCAAATGATCAAAACAAAATCAATCAACCTCAACACTTGCAGTTTCAAAACTGTAACACAACATATACCTACTTTTGCACATTCAAAGAATGATTACCATTTTAATGATAGCCTTAAATAACTTGTTACATGTTGAGTGTTAATAGATCAATTATGTTGTACGAATGTTACATACATTATGCGAAACATTAACATTGGATGCCTTTAGTTCATAGCTCCGATGTCTGCATATTAATTAGACGAAGATCTCTCTTCTGTTCGTGAATTATTATTTACTGTTTTTTGTTAACAAATAAATTATTTATTAATAAAAATGTTTAGGTACTTAAATGTATCTTGAAGGTATTTTTTTCGTAATAAAATAAAGCTTAGTTATTGTTAGACACGTAGCAATGTTTGTAAACGAGCACTGATTGCAAACGAATCTAAATTTTCGTAAATATTTATTATACTTTAAAATAGTATAGGTACCTAATTTTGGTGTCTTTTGTAAACTCATGCTATAAAACTTAACCTATGTCTTCACAATATTTAGTGGTCTAATGTGCTTATTTCAAACAAAGACTAATAAAAATCTTAAGAAACGAGATCTTTTATGTCATTTTAGGTTGGGCATGACCCCACCTTACAAAATACCGTTTCGATAAAAACTAAAAAAGTAAATTTTTAATAAAATTTAAAGCTATAAATAGGCTGTGACACGATCAAGCAGTAGGATAAAACCAGTGGATTGATCAACATGACTTGATAGGACGACGTAGTTGTTTGCGATAAGCTTGATTATGAGACTTCATGTGTGTGTTCATTTCTAGATGTTATTTTAAAGTTTAATATCATAACACACACTACCCTACTTATCTACACTTAAAGTTTATAAAATAAAAACGATTTTATTTAGTTTAATACTTTTGACTTTAGTCTGACTCTTTGCTTGATCGTGTCTTTTATTTTTATTAATATAAACGGCTTAAATGTTAAAAAATGGTCTCAGTTTTGCAGAATATCATGTTGAACAGTTATAAACTGATGATGACATACTCACTCATAGCTACGGAAACGGAACAGTTATCTATTAAATTAAGACCAAAATTATTGATGCTTGCCAATTTTTAACATGCAACTTATTTAACCGTTATTCGAGCAAGGTGTAGCTGAATTATGTTTTTGATAATTTTATGCAAATTATTTTCGGTCAGTGTGGTAGTAGGCAGGTGAGATTTTTTAAGAATTTTGTAGGTCGAAAATGATAGGCAATTAATAAATAAATTTATCTCGAGGAAGAAATTACCTATATCAATTTCTTACATCTTATTTTGTTTTTTAATAGCTGTGGTGGATTTCTGTCTTATTAATGAAAATACATATATAGGTACATATTTTCATTCATAGACCATTAAAAAAAAAAGAAAAATATATTCATTTGTATAATGCACTGAGCTTTACGGGGCAGTAAAGCCCAGTTCACTGTATGCTTTCCGCAACTACTTTAGTTGGGTTCTTTTTTACGTGAGGTTTGTGAGGTTGACATGATGTGTGATGATGTGATGACATGCATAGGAAGGTAATGATGGGAAAGCTTTGGTCGACTTCCGCCAAGCTAGATTAAAAAATGTCATAATGTAGTAAGTAAAGTTGTTTATGGTCTTCTATAGTCATTAGCTTTGCTAAATATTGAATTTATCTGTAATTATTCAATTTAATTCTGCGTTAATTTAACAGACTAAAGCTAAACCAATGCCATACGACACGAAACAAAGATGAATAAAGTACTGGAAAATAGAGTAAACGGTCACAGATTCTCATCTATTCGAGTGCATAGAAAGCGTTTCATCACGCTTCAGTGATGATGTGATGATTGCTAACAAATTGTTTTGACGATGTCATTATAATGTTCGAATAACTAAAGCTAGCTAGCTGAGCTAAATTATACTGTAGTTTAGTGATTCTATGTCTTGAGGCATAAGTTCAGAACACAATGGAAGGTGTTTCCGTTAACATTATTTTTTGTGCAATAATAATCTTTTAATATTATGCATCGATTTGGAAAAATATAATCTCAAATACTCGATCGGAATACAACATTGTGTTTTGGTTCAGGTAAATCAATTTGTTTTATAATAAAATCAATACGAACTTAGTCTTTTTATTTGTTACCCAAACTTTGCGGTTATTTCAAAATTCTTTATTGATTCAGTGGTTAGCAAAAAGTAAAACAAAACAAAGACTCTACAAAGTAAAGTTGTGACGAAACTGTGGTTTGCTTTAATCTTCAATGTCTAAATATAGATACTGAAATGAATACTGACGGTGAAGTAACAAAAATACGACATAAAAATGTGATATTTTACAAGACAAATTGTTATACAAATTGCCTGATCCACATAACTTTTTACGAACCAATTTATTATCATTTAGCAATAGAAACGGTCTGTCGTTCGAAAATAACCGACACAAGGTTAAACTGCACATTAAAAGAAAAAAAAGTAGTACACTTCGTGACTTCTGAGTTAGGACAATACAGTCACAAATATTATTCATTCCCGAACTTACAAATGCTAATACAATCAGTAAAAGTCAAGGATGAGACCGTTAAAAAATACGATGGACCGTTAAGTATTGCCAAACGGTATTTTTATGAACGACTTCAAGTTTCGTCAAAACACGAATATTTTGACTCACTTTATGTTAATTAAAGTAACAACAAAAGAAAATATTTTCTAGAATCAAATATCAACAAATTAAAGTCAATTCATAATCGGCCATTACTTAGAAAATACGAATCTTTGAAGGTAATGCTATAAATTTTAACATTTTTACGTGGTTAAAGAATATTTGCTAAAACATAAATATTGTACTTGTATCAGAAAGATCTGCAGTAAAATATGACAATGTTCCAATAGAGTTAGCTGGTATTGCAAAAGTTCGCGTGACTGGCCTATTTGTGTGTTATCGCTAATCATTTTGTTTGTTACAGGTAAAGAACGAATCTTTTTCTTACAAATTAAATGGAATGGATAAATTCGCTTTCGGTGAGTCAGTATTGACATGTCCTCAAAAGAAAAATGAGAAAATAACCGTACATTTTCCGAGAAAGCATTAGTGTCCAATTGCAATCCTTTAAGTCCTCCTTATTTGGCAAACATTTTAAAATTGTGAGTGTGCAGTCCAACAAATATGCTGTTTCTGAAGGTGTTGTGATTTCTGTTATCGTTTTATCATTGTCAATTGTGACAAACAATTTGTGTTTTTCAAAAGAGTTTTTCCGTTCATCGAATATTGGAGCATGTTTAACTATGGCGGTTCACCTTCAATTGTGATTGAAAAAAACCCATATAGTAAATGGAGCAAAAAATGGTATCGGACCAATGATCGATAGCTATGAAACAAAAGAAGTAATTGTAGTCTTTACCTTTCTTCCGCAAAGCGAGGTCAGGCGTGACCGATGCGGATTCCATAAACTGAATATTCTCAACCAAAATGTCTTGATCTCCATTCATTATAACTCTGTTCACATCAGCGGATCACAATGTTTGGTCGAAATAATCACCGTTTGAAAAGGCATTCGTTTTCGAAGGTTTTAATCAATTAAATGGAACAGATCATTACTTTGATTGGTAATCTTTCGGACCGTGACATTGAGACAAAGATGTTTCTAAAATTCTTGCATTCGTTTTCGATTTACCGTTTGAATCATGTGACACGATCAAGCAAAGAGTCAAGCTTAACTTGCAAGCATGAAACTGTGCCTGAGACTGTAACAATTTATCTTAAGCCGAAGTGGTATGACCATAAGCGCGACAGAGGTGTCTTAGAAACAGTTTTTGGGTATCAACCACTAAAATCCATAGAATGATTTTCCTTCTGTCGTAAAGGTGAAGAAATGCTTTGTATTGTCATACACTTCAAAACACAATTAGAGTAATTTGCCTTGATAGAAAAAATCGTAATTTTTTTAACTTTTTCAATTTTACGGCGATTGTAAAGAAAAAACAAGAACAAAATATATATTTTCATAAACTTTACATCAAATCCTATAAGGTAGTACAGATGGTTTTTCACTAAAATAGATGTGAGTCTTTTAATTGACCGAACGAGCGAAGCGAGAGAGGTCTAGTGTTGAGAAGGGTCGGTCGCTCGTATGTTTGTATGTTTGTATGTTTGTATGTTTGTATGTTTGTTCGACGATAACTTGAGTACCGTTGCTCTGATCTTCATGATTTTTGGTATACAAGTAGTTGAGGTCCATAGAATTTTTAAGTTCGACCATGAGCAGGATCGGTCAGGGGGTTACGGAGATAGGGGTCCAAAAGGGGATCTACCTATATGGCACACAAACTATACTGCAAATATACCCGAGTGGGGTATCAAATGAAAGGGCGTAACTTCCGTGACCATAATATGGTACCATGGAACTGATCTGATGATAGAGCTGGAGGGAATCTGCAGGAATTATCTAATTATCCATACTTCATAGTTAATTCATTCAAACTACTCGTCAAGAATCGCCTTGACGAGTAGTTTGTCTTTCAATGGTAACCAGGGTCTGATGATGGAACTGGAAGGTGGTCATAGGAACTTCGCAATGAAACGACACAACCCCATCGAGTTTGGGCTCGTTAGAATCGTCTTGACAAGTAGTTTGTCTTTCAATGGTGACCAGGGTCTGATGATGGAACTGGAAGGTTGTCATAGGAACTTCGCAATGAAACGACACAACCTCATCGAGTTTGGGCTCGTTAGAATCGTCTTGACGAGTAGTTTGTCTTTCAATGGTGACCAGGGTCTGATGATGGAACTGGAAGGTGGTCATAGGAACTTCGCAATGAAACGACAGAACCCCATCGAGTTTGGGCTCGTTAGAATCGTCTTGACGAGTAGTTTGTCTTTTAATGGTGACCAGGGTCTGATGATGGAACTGGAAGGTGGTCATAGGAACTTCGCAATGAAACGACAGAACCCCATCGAGTTTGGGCTCGTTAGAATCGCCTTGACGGGTAGTTTGTCTTTCAATGGTAACCAGGGTCTGATGATGGAACTGGAAGGTGGTCATAGGATCTTCGCAATGAAACGACACAACCTCATCGAGTTTGGGCTCGTTAGAATCGTCTTGACGAGTAGTTTGTCTTTCAATGGTGACTAGGGTCTGATGATGGAACTGGAAGGTTGTCATAGGAACTTCGCAATGAAACGACACAACCCCATCGAGTTTGGGCTCGTTAGAATCGTCTTGACGCGTAGTTTGTCTTTCAATGGTGACCAGGGTCTGATGATGGAACTGGAAGGTGGTCATAGGAACTTCGCAATGAAACGACACAACCCCATCGAGTTTGGGCTCGTTAGAATCGCCTTGACGGGTAGTTTGTCTTTCAATAGTAACCAGGGTCTGATGATGGAACTGGAAGGTGGTCATAGGAACTTCGCAATGAAACGACACAACCTCATCGAGTTTAGGCTCGTTAGAATCGTCTTGACGAGTAGTTTGTCTTTCAATAGTAACCAGGGTCCGATCTAACATATTAAGTTATCAAAGACCAAAAAGTATAAAATAAATTAATAGAATAAAAAACTAAAAAAAACACGCTTTAATAAAAAAAGTCCAACTAAAAAATATAAAATAAAATCTAATAAATTTGGATTAAGAATATTGTACTTAAATAGTAAGCGTGTTACATTGTGATTGCAAAAGAAAAATAACGAAGGTGTAGCATCACAAATTCACAATGTAACACGCTTACTTTTTACAATATTCTTAATCCAAATTTATTTAAATTTAAAATTTATAGAAATTTATTACTTTGCCCCAAATCGTCCGAACTCTCTTTGCTTCATTTCCTATAATTATTTATTTCATAATCATGGGCTGTTTTACAATAATAGTGGTGGATAGTATCAAATAGTAGGAATGTTCGGTTCTAGCCGATCTAGAGACTCTGATAATTATAAAATTTGTGACTAATTTTTTTATAATTTTTATTAAGGACATATTGGCCTCAAACTTCTCTAATATATTCTCGTTCTCGAGCTTGTCTTCTCGTTTCCTCTTACGTAACATTATGATAAGTAGATACATAAGGAAGGAAGGAAAGGAATTACTATCTTCTGGATATTATGTTGGACACATTCAAAATGTCTTGAGTAAAAATAAAGAGTCAACGGATGTCCAGGGTGTGATGATTGAGCTGGCCTATGCTTTTAGAACTTAACAACAACAAGTTATGCCTATCGTGTTTGGATTCTCTAAATCATCCAATGTCAGATAATAGCGATACTAGGCACCTATCATTCAAATAAGATAGACCTGTCGTATTTGGAGTCTTTCGTCGTTGTATTATACATTTTAGTACTTTACGCTGAAATATAATAAACGCTGAAAAAAACTCGTGAGGTCTCCGTTCGGGGCGAACTACTAGTTACATAAAACAGTTCAAATGGCCATTTCGCGGCGCGCGGGGAAAAGGGATAGGAGTTTTCAGGTCCTACTTAACCTTAACACTTTATTTCAATTCATCGCATTCAAGCAGCTATTGCCGAGTCATCAAACTATCAACTACGCGATCATTGATAATATGGGCATTCACACATTCAGTCATTGAAACAATTTTGCCTTTTTATTTCGTTTACGCTTATTAAGGTCAGCTTTCTTTTAAAGGGTAGGATATGAATTACATATTTGTTTTGTTGAGTAAACACGGTATGCCTCAAGGCAGCTCACTGGGGTCATTACTCGTTATAACATTACGTAATGATTATACGTACGTTGTACGAAATTGAACTGTTATGAGCTCGTTTTCCTATTATATTATTATTTTTGACAGTTCGCGTTTATCGCAACGGATGTTCAGCCTAATCGAGCGTGTTCTATAAAAGTCATACTTAAACGAACCTACCTACTTTCCCTTGGAATAATGGTACCATTATAAGTGCATTAGTCAGATAGAAGTCTCAGCGGTTACGTGTAGTGTCCAGTTCAACTGGAAATCTGGTTACATTTGCATTAAACATGCGGTATGCTCTCACTATCGTAAAATAGTTATTTTGAACGTGGGATCAATATAACACGCACTTTTCCCTTCGATTAGCTATTTACAGCGATTTCATTTTAATAGTGATTTGTATGAAAGCAATTTTATGGATTTTACCCACATTATACTTATCTATTATCTCGAGAGAGTCATTAACTTGTAATTTTTAGTGCGATTTAACTATCGCTATTAAGATTTGTAGCTTATTGAGTCTTTAAAATAGTAGTCAGTAATTAATTTCTAGACAAAGAAGTAGCTTTAAAACACCGCTGTGGAAATTCTAATTAATCTCACTTCTGAATCATAAAGCATATGGCGTCGGAGTTTGCGAAACTATTCTTGACAAAAATCACGATTTTGACATTTGGTTACTGTAACGGGCGGTGCGCAGCGCAGCGTGGCATTTGCGCCTGCGCATTCCGAACCTTTCGAGGATACTCATACTGAACACTGTGATCTAATTTAAGTTCTAATTTAGGTGTGTAGAGCTCAGTTTTGTTTGTTGAAGTTGTGTACCTGACAGGTTACTTACATTGTGGTAAAAAGATAGCCTGTTCCCATATCTAGGTCATGATCTAAGTGTCTGAGGTACCAGAACACATACTTATACGTCTTAATTGTCAATGGTTGCATGAGTTATTAAAAAAAAACTTGGTTCCAAAAAATAAGTTTTGTTTACAATCTACCGACTATCCAGATACATTTTCTTAAATTGACCGACTCATAATATTCTGAGTTAAACTTTGCTTGTGATAAATCGAACGATTTTCGCAGATGAAAAACAAATCAATTAAAACAACTCCATATAATAATAAAATTGTTAGTGTTTCATTTCAAACAATTGCTGAAAAAAATTGAATTCAAAACAAAAGAAAAACCAAACCAAAACAATGACAAAAAAATTAAGTCATACTGACTCAACAATTACACAATGCATAAAAAAGACGTAATGTTAATTTCATAATCATTATTATTAAGACGAATCTCACGCAGCGAGAGCGAAAGCCTAAACATAATTAATAGCGTGTCTTCAAATTATTTAAGACTAGATGTTGCAACACTTTCTTTCATATAACTAACAGCTGAGGGACCTTTTCCATGGCAGCAAAATATAGTTCAATGCGTTTAACGCATTTTCCTACAAAAGCAAAAACGTTTTAAATGACCCCCTAATGAGCGATTGATTTTACCCTAAGCTCGTGTCCGTCATAAATTGAAGAGCGTTTTGATCCTTCAGACGCACATACGCGAAACACCAACTCGAGATTTTGTGGTGTTTTGCGGATTAGTAGAAACAATTACGTAAAATACCAACTACGCACAATTCCACAAACGCAAAACCTTGTAATTTTGGAGTTGAAACGCAAAAAACCACCTTATAAATTCTAAATCGGATCCCCTAGTACAACAAAGATTTTAGAAGTGTTTAAAACGGTTTGATTCAAGTTCAATTCAATTTATAGTATTTGTACTATTATACAGTCTGAGCCTGAGTCTATTCCATAATCTATCCTAAGGTAACAACTAAATATAACGATATCATTTCCTATACATTCAGTTTAACCTCTTGTTGTCTCATGTTATGGACAGATGACATATTTAATTATTTTTTTAAATTGTAAAATAGTATTCAGATCATTGTATTTTCATTGTAGCACCAGTTCAAATATCATTTTTTTTTTAAATAGATTATACCTACTTGCTAGTGAACCGATTTTCGCAACTCAATTTTCAGATATTTCCATTTACTGGACTTTCGTAAAAACCATTTTACATGTTCGAGTCACAGAATAGATAATAGTCCTATGGTGAAGTTAAACACATTTTAATTTGTTATGTAGGAGAGTTGTTTCGTGGAAAGAGCCCCAGTACTTGTAATCATGTAGCATTGTTAAGGTCTGGGAACGACGAAACAGCGAAAAACGCACGATCACAACTTTCATCTATTTGTTGGAATTTTCACACTGGATTGTAGAGTTCTATTTTCTAACCGTCGTTGTGAATATTTTTGATAAAATAAATACAGGGTGTGGCTAATATGGTCGGAAAATTTGACCACTACGTACCAGTTGTCATCTAAAGATATTTCTAAAAAAAAGGAAAAAAATAATAATTGGGACATGCATATTTTATTATATCCTAGTTGTCATACAAAGAGAATGACAGAAGAAAATAAAAACGTTTGTTCCTAATCTTCTTCTTATATATCGACGGTTAAAAGGATATAGGGCATAAGCGACATTTTAGTCTAAAATGACTTTTGAATGCCATTCTACTTAAAATTTTCTGCTCTTTCGAATGCGCTTACTCCCGTGCCTCTACAATGATTTTTGTGTCGCTTACGCACATGCAAAAAACTGCGTTCTCGAGGTGTCATTTCGTGTAAGCGACTGAATTTTAGGGCTTTTTTACCCTAAAGGAGCTTGTACCCCTGTAAAAATGGCATTATTTTTGGTTTATAGTCGGTTATGTATTTTTACTTCTTACTGGTGTTGAGATATAAGGCGCTTAAGGCTCTTTACTATTAGCACCTGTTTTAAAAGTTGGAACTAATGCCTCTTTACCTTTGTCGTCAAAAAAATGTAAAGTCGGTAATACCTTACTACCATTCACAGATTTACAATACAGTTGTCGCTTATACGCAATTACTAAAATCTAATTTAATATGAGACTGTCGGTTATACCCTACTACTATTGAAAAGTTTACAATACAGTTGTCGCTTATACGTTATTACCCAAATCGAATTTGATATTGGTACGTCAGTTATACCTTACTACCATTTACTATTTTAATACAACTCTGTCGCTTAAATGGTATTACTTAATAATGATAATTTATTAATTGATGCTTATGTCAATTTGTGTCGTACAGGTTATTAACCTGTCGTACTCAAGTAGCTATTTAGCGAGTCGCTTATTCCAAAATCAGTGAACTGCGTGCTGTGACGGCGAGAGCTTCCGCGTTTGCACATCAAACTTTTGCGAAAAGTGTGCAAAGTATCTGCCCACGGTAAGTTATTTATTTCTCTTAACGTGTTTGGAATTCAAATAATAAGTTCTTGTGATTGATTACTTACTAAAAACGTACCTATACTGATAAATTTATTGTTTTAAATGTATTGTTTTAGGTTGAAATGGAATGAAAAGGTCGATAAGGAGAGACAGACATCGGGCGTACAAAATCAGAAAAAAATGTATTTTAATATTAATAAAATTTATAATACTTATACATACTACGACAGCCAGACAAGCTTCCATCATACGGTCTGCCAACTGGTCTATGTGCCTGGATTTCGGATTTCCTGAGGGATCGGTCACTGCGAGTAGTCATTGATTGCTGCGCGTCTGACCAAATGGCTATTAATGCCGGGGTTCCTCAGGGATCCGTGCTCTCTGCAACCTTATTTTTGCTGCATATCAACGATCTGTTGAAGCCTGGTATATATGGGTACGCAGATGACAGCGCAGTTGTAAGAGGTACACGGCCAGTGCACGGACTAGTATGGCGGAGATCCGGTGTCATAGGGAGGCGATGGTCGAGCGCATGAACTTGGCTTTAAAAGCCGTCTCTAATTGGGGTGACGCCAATCTGGTCAAGTTCAACGCGTCTAAGACCCAGGCGTGTCTATTCTCCGCTAAGAGGAGTCCATTCCACCTGACTCCCACTTTCCGAGATGTGTCCGTGCCGGTAGCTGGCCATCTTGAGCTTCTTGGCATCTCGTTTTACACCAACTCTAAACTTTGGCACCTACATTGAGTCCAAAGCCCAACTAGCTTCAAAAAAGCTCGGTGTTCTGGCGAAGGTGCGACGGTACTTCACGTCGGAACAGTTGCTCAACTTATACCAAGCACAAGTCCGCTCGTGTATGGAGTACTGTTCTCATCTCTGGGACGGTTCGGCGAAGTATCAGCTGGGGGCGTTGGAGTTAATTTAGATGAAAGCCAGGAAACTCATCGGACTGGTGTGCAGCACCGATTCATGGTGGACATACCTGACGTTCGCACTAAGCGCTTTGCTTCGTCATTCCTTATTCGTACTGCAAGGGAATGGAATCGGTTGCCTGCATCTGTCTTTCCTGACGTGTACGATTTGGGGGTCTTCAAGTCGCGAGTGAATAGGTATCTTCTAGGAAGGCGTGTTACATCTTAGGCCGCATCGTCACCTACCATCAGGCAGGTGTGATAGTGGTCAAACGCTGACCTGATCATATATGTAAAAAAAAACTTACTTCATACCTACACTATGTTATTTTATTATTTTTGTTACTACAATTTTAGTACTTTCATAATTCTGTTTTTTGACATTTAAAATCAACCATATTTTCTAAAATCTTAGAGATACGAGTCGCGAGAGGTGTCAAAATGATCGCATGGGCCTAAAGTATCGTATGATTTTAGAATTTCGAAAATTGAACTGGCACTATTTACAATTTTAATTTGAAAAAAGTAAAATACACCCAGAGGAGGTGAATTCCTATTCAGTTTGAGATATACCCTCGGTCCCCAGTCGGGTGAATGGTGTGTTCGGTGGGGTGTCGTTTTATCAGCTTTTTTGATTCCCGGAAATATGCGTACTATCAAGTACGTATAGTACCTAGAAACTATTAATCCTAGATTGGTGGTCTCTTTATAGAAGTGATAGATGTCATCGAGATCTTCATTTCAGGTGACAGCTGGCAAACTTAAAACGGCTATATCCCAGAAACCATTGATTGTAGATTAATGATCTCTTTTCAGAAGCGATAGATCTCATTGAGATCTTCATTTCAGGTGACAGCTGTCAGACCTAAAACGGCTATATCTCAGAAACGATTTATCCTAGATAGATGGTCTTCTTACCACCTAAGAAAAGATGGATGGACTGTGTGAGACAAGACATGAAAGAGATGAATGTTAACGTTGAGATGACGACTAATAGGAGTGAATGGAAGAAGAAGACATACAGCGCCGACCCCAAATAAATGGGGATAAGGATAGGAGGATGCTGGCTTGAGATGGTAGGCGGCCAGAGGTTTGCCCACTAAAACTCCTCGGTATCCCTCTCTTCACCGTAATCCAGAAGGAAGTAGGAACTGTTTTCACATACAACTTCCCCCTGGGGTGACTGGTCGCGAAAGACCCTTCCGAAATTTATTTTTTTTATTTATCTCGGGCCTATGTTAAAAGAGTTATGAGTCATGAGATGATAAGAGCTATGTTAGAAGAGTGATGAGATTGAATGTAGAGAGATGGAGAGGAAGAGGACGACCGAAGAAAGATGGATGGACTGCGTGAGACAAGACATGAGAGAGATGAATGTGAACGATGTGATGACCACTAATAGGAGTGAATGGAAGAAAAAGACATACTGCGCCCAAATAAATTGGGATAAGAGCAGGAAGATGATGATCCCACCGAACACCCCACCTGGGTATGCCTTGGCAGACCCAGGCCGACCTCATTTTTTGAACATGTTTATGTTTTCGTGATCGAGTATAGTGTCCCGATTTAAGATGTTGTGATTTGCCTGGCCATAAAATATGTCAAAATGTTCGTTTGTCGGAAGGCTTTAGAGTGTAATTTGAATTTCCAAAAACGGTTTGTAACTTTTTGTTATAAAAAAAATAGTTCTCTGTATTGAATCAAGCTACAGCTTGAGCAATCTTAGGACACAGGTGGATAAAAACTGTAGGCTGTGCCCCTACGCGAGAGGTCAGTCTACGCTCCATTCACTTTATCGTATTTTTGACAAATTTTATCGTGTGCTTTTTATTTACATTTTCAATGCTTTTGATACTTGCGCTTAGTTTAAGATCTGTAGATTTTTTCTTAATAAATATTGAAAAAGTGTACTTTTGTTTTTATCTTATCACATCAACAATTAGGTCAGAGTATAATCATAAAACTAGTAATTTAGGTAAGTAATCTAGTTCGAACGATGATACTGATGGGTGGGATTTGCGGAAAATTCGTCTAAAACAATTCGTCTAAAACAATTCGTCTAAAAAACAATTCGACTAATAACAATTCGTCTAAAACAATTCGACTAATAACAATTCGTCTAAAACAATTCGACTAATAACAATTCGTCTAAAACAATTCGACTAATAACAATTCGTCTAATAACAATTCGTCTAAAACAATTCGACTAATAACAATTCGTCTAAAACAATTCGACTAATAACAATTCGTCTAAAACAATTCGACTAATAACAATTCGTCTAAAACATTAAGTTCGAAGTGAGTTAAGATTCGATGATGGAGGCAAAATAAAACGTGGGTATGTAGGACGCAGCTGCAGTGGAGTTAAGATTCGATGATGGAGGCAAAATGAAACGTGGGTATGTAGGACGCAGCTGCAGTGGAGTTAAGATTCGATGATGAAGGCAAAATAAAACGGGTATGTAGGACGCAGCTGCAGTGGAGCTAAAATTCGATTATGGAAGTAAAATAAAACGTGGGTATGTAGGACGCAGCTGCAGTGGAGTCAAGATTCGATGATGGAGGCAAAATAAAACGTGGGTATGTAGGACGCAGCTGCAGTGGAGTCAAGGTTCGATGATGAAGGCAAAATAAAACGTGGGTATGTAGGACGCAGCTGCAGTGGAGTTAAGATTCGAAATTAGAGTTATGCTGAGTCGCGGGTATGTAGGACGCAGCTGCAGTGGAGTTAAGATTCGATGATGAAGGCAAAATAAAACGTGGGTATGTAGGACGCAGCTGCAGTGGAGTTAAGATTCGAAATTAGAGTTATGCTGAGTCGCGGGTATGTAGGACGCAGCTGCAGTGGAGTTAAGATTCGAAATTGGAGGCAAAATAAAACGTGGGTATGTAGGACGCAGCTGCAGTGGAGTCGTATGTAGGACGCAGCTGCAGTGGAGTTAAGGTTCGATGATAGAGGTTCAATAAAACGTGGGTATGTAGGACGCAGCTGCAGTGGAGTGTGGATTCGAAAATGGAGTTATGCTGAGTCGCGGGTATGTAGTACGCAGCTGCAGTGGAGCTAAAATTCGATGATGGAAGTAAAATATGATGAAGGTTAAATAAAACGTGGGTATGTAGGACGCAGCTGCAGTGGAGTTAAGATTCGAAATTAAAGTTATGCTGAGTCGCGGGTATGTAGGACGCAGCTGCAGTGGAGTTAAGATTCAAAATTAGAGTTATGCTGAGTCGCGGGTATGTAGGACGCAGCTGCAGTGGAGTTAAGGTTCGATGATGGAGGCAAAATAAAACGTGGGTATGTAGGACGCAGCTGCAGTGGAGTTAAGGTTCGATGATGGAGGCAAAATAAAACGTGGGTATGTAGGACGCAGCTGCAGTGGAGTTAAGATTCTATGATGGAGGCAAAATAAAACGTGGGTATGTAGGAACATACCCACGTTTTATTGAACCTCTATCATCGAACCTTAACTCCACTGCAGCTGCGTCCTACATACCCGCGACTCAGCATAACTCCATTTTCGAATCTTAACTCCACTGCAGCTGCGTCCTACATACCCACGTTTTATTTTGCCTTCATCATCGAATCTTAACTCCACTGCAGCTGCGTCCTACATACCCGCGACTCAGCATAACTCTAATTTCGAATCTTAACTCCACTGCAGCTGCGTCCTACATACCCACCTTTTATTTTGCCTTCATCATCGAACCTTGACTCCACTGCAGCTGCGTCCTACATACCCACGTTTTATTTTGCCTCCATCATCGAACCTTGACTCCACTGCAGCTGCGTCCTACATACCCACGTTTTATTTTACTTCCATAATCGAATTTTAGCTCCACTGCAGCTGCGTCCTACATACCCGTTTTATTTTGCCTTCATCATCGAACCTTAACTCCACTGCAGCTGCGTCCTACATACCCACGTTTTATTTAACCTTCATCATCGAACCTTTACTCCACTGCAGCTGCGTCCTACATAACCACGTTTTATTTTGCCTTTATCATCGAATCTTAACTCCACTGCAGCTGCGTCCTACATACCCACGTTTTATTTTGCCTTTATCATCGAATCTTAACTCCACTGCAGCTGCGTCCTACATACCCACGTTTTATTTTACTTCCATCATCGAAATTTAGCTCCACTGCAGCTGCGTCCTACATACCCACGTTTTATTGAACCTCTATCATCGAACCTTAACTCCACTGCAGCTGCGTCCTACATACCCGCGACTCAGCATAAGTCCATTTTCGAAACTTAACTCCACTGCAGCTGCGTCCTACATACCCGCGACTCAGCATAACTCCAATTTCGAATCTTAACTCTACTGCAGCTGCGTCCTACATACCCGCGACTCAGCATAAGTCCATTTTCGAATCTTAACTCCACTGCAGCTGCGTCCTACATACCCGCGACTAAGCATAACTACATTTTCGAATCTTAATTTCACTGCAGCTGCGTCCTACATACCCACGTTTTATTTAACCTTCACCATCGAACCTTAACTCCACTGCAGCTGCGTCCTACATACCCACGTTTTATTTAACCTCCATCATCGAACCTTAACTCCACTGCAGCTGCGTTCTACATACCCGCGACTCAGCATAACTCCAATTTCGAATCTTAACTCCACTGCAGCTGCGTCCTACATACCCACGTTTTATTTAACCTTCATCATCGAACCTTAACTCCACTGCAGCTGCGTCCTACATACCCGCGACTCAGCATAACTCCAATTTCGAATCTTAACTCCACTGCAGCTGCGTCCTACATACCCACGTTTTATTGAACCTCCATCATCGAACCTTTACTCCACTGCAGCTGCGTCCTACATACCCACGTTTTATTTTGCCTTTATCATCGAACCTTTACTCCACTGCAGCTGCGTCCTACATACCCACGTTTTATTTTGCCTTTATCATCGAATCTTAACTCCACTGCAGCTGCGTCCTACATACCCACGTTTTATTTTACTTCCATCATCGAATTTTAGCTCCACTGCAGCTGCGTCCTACATACCCACGTTTTATTTAACCTTCATCATCGAACCTTTACTCCACTGCAGCTGCGTCCTACATACCCACGTTTTATTTAACCTTCATCATCGAACCTTTACTCCACTGCAGCTGCGTCCTACATACCCACGTTTTATTTTGCCTTTATCATCGAATCTTAACTCCACTGCAGCTGCGTCCTACATACCCACGTTTTATTTTACTTCCATCATCGAATTTTAGCTCCACTGCAGCTGCGTCCTACATACCCACGTTTTATTGAACCTCTATCATCGAACCTTAACTCCACTGCAGCTGCGTTCTACATACCCGCGACTCAGCATAACTCCATTTTCGAATCTTAACTCCACTGCAGCTGCGTCCTACATACCCACGTTTTATTTAACCTTCATCATCGAACCTTAACTCCACTGCAGCTGCGTCCTACATACCCGCGACTCAGCATAACTCCAATTTCGAATCTTAACTCCACTGCAGCTGCGTCCTACATACCCACGTTTTATTGAACCTCCATCATCGAACCTTTACTCCACTGCAGCTGCGTCCTACATACCCACGTTTTATTTTGCCTTTATCATCGAACCTTTACTCCACTGCAGCTGCGTCCTACATACCCACGTTTTATTTTGCCTTTATCATCGAATCTTAACTCCACTGCAGCTGCGTCCTACATACCCACGTTTTATTTAACCTCCATCATCGAACTTTAACTCCATTGCAGCTGCGTCTTACATACCCACGTTTAATTTTGCCTCGATCATCGAACCTTTACTCCACTGCAGCTGCGTCCCACATACCCACGTTTTATTTTGCCTTTATCATCGAATCTTAACTCCACTGCAGCTGCGTCCTACATACCCACGTTTTATTTTGCCTTCATCATCGAATCTTAACTCCACTGCAGCTGCGTCCTACATACCCACCTTTTATTTTGCCTTCATCATCGAACCTTGACTCCACTGCAGCTGCGTCCTACATACCCACATTTTATTTTGCCTCCATCATCGAACCTTGACTCCACTGCAGCTGCGTCCTACATACCCACGTTTTATTTTACTTCCATAATCGAATTTTAGCTCCACTGCAGCTGCGTCCTACATACCCGTTTTATTTTGCCTTCATCATCGAACCTTAACTCCACTGCAGCTGCGTCCTACATACCCACGTTTTATTTAACCTCCATCATCGAACCTTAACTCCACTGCAGCTGCGTCCTACATACCCGCGACTCAGCATAACTCCAATTTCGAATCTTAACTCCACTGCAGCTGCGTCCCACGTTTTATTTTGCCTCCATCATCGAATCTTAACTCCACTGCAGCTGCAGCCTACATACCCACTTTTTATTTAACCTCCATCATCGAACCTTAACTCCACTGCAGCTGCGTCCTACATACCCGCGACTCAGCATAACTACAATTTCGAATCTTAACTCCACTGCAGCTGCGTCCTACATACCCACGTTTTATTGAACCTCCATCATCGAACCTTTACTCCACTGCAGCTGCGTCCTACATACCCACGTTTTATTTTGCCTTTATCATCGAACCTTTACTCCACGGCAGCTGCGTCCTACATACCCACGTTTTATTTTGCCTTTATCATCGAATCTTAACTCCACTGCAGCTGCGTCCTACATACCCACGTTTTATTTAACCTCCATCATCGAACTTTAACTCCACTGCAGCTGCGTCTTACATACCCACGTTTAATTTTGCCTCGATCATCGAACCTTTACTCCACTGCAGCTGCGTCCTACATACCCACGTTTTATTTTGCCTTTATCATCGAATCTTAACTCCACTGCAGCTGCGTCCTACATACCCAAGTTTTATTTTACTTCCATCATCGAATTTTAGCTCCACTGCAGCTGCGTCCTACATACCCGCGACTCAGCATAACTCCATTTTCGAATCTTCACTCCACTGCAGCTGCGTCCTACATACCCACGTTTTATTGAACCTCTATCATCGAACCTTAACTCCACTGCAGCTGCGTCCTACATACCCGCGACTCAGCATAACTCCAATTTCGAATCTTAACTCCACTGCAGCTGCGTCCTACATACCCACGTTTTATTTAACCTTCATCATCGAACCTTTACTCCACTGCAGCTGCGTCCTACATACCCACGTTTTATTTTGCCTTTATCATCGAATCTTAACTCCACTGCAGCTGCGTCCTACATACCCACGTTTTATTTTACTTCCATCATCGAATTTTAGCTCCACTGCAGCTGCGTCCTACATACCCACGTTTTATTGAACCTATATCATCGAACCTTAACTCCACTGCAGCTGCGTCCTACATACCCGCGACTCAGCATAAGTCCATTTTCGAAACTTAACTCCACTGCAGCTGCGTCCTACATACCCGCGACTCAGCATAACTCCATTTTCGAATCTTAACTCCACTGCAGCTGCATCCTTCATACCCACGTTTTATTTTACCTCCATCATCGAATCTTAACTCCACTGCAGCTGCGTCCTTCATACCCACGTTTTATTTTGCCTCCATCATCGAATCTTAACTCCACTGCAGCTGCGTCCTACATACCCACGTTTCATTTTGCCTCCATCATCGAATCTTAACTCCACTGCAGCTGCGTCCTACATACCCACGTTTCATTTTGCCTCCATCATCGAATCTTAACTCCACTGCAGCTGCGTCCTACATACCCACGTTTTATTTTGCCTCCATCATCGAATCTTAACTCACTTCGAACTTAATGTTTTAGACGAATTGTTATTAGTCGAATTGTTTTAGACGAATTGTTATTAGTCGAATTGTTTTAGACGAATTGTTTTAGACGAATTGTTATTAGTCGAATTGTTTTAGACGAATTGTTTTAGACGAATTGTTTTAGACGAATTGTTATTAGTCGAATTGTTATTAGTCGAATTGTTTTTTAGACGAATTGTTTTAGTCGAATTGTTTTAGACGAATTGTTTTAGACGAATTTTCCGTAGACGGATGGGTGGCGCTAACACTCTAAAAGCAAGCTGTTACTTAAGTCTTATTTTAAAGGAGCAGCATGTTGCTTGTAAATCTATTATTTTTAAGACGTGACGTTTAATCAACGTTACCATTTGCCAAGATAATGCTGTATGTTGGATGTTCTCGTTTTCTTCTTGGTATAGAAATCTTGATGAGTGGAAGTACCATATTACCTTTCTTTTCAACCTAAGTATAGTGTTGCTAATGTCTAATATCTTCACGATGTTTTTGCTAAGCACTGTTACTTGTGCTCCATTACCTTTTGGCATAATGATGTGAGTTGTCACGTATCCTTCTTTACCCATTTAAGATATTCTATAGTGATGTGTCTTATGCCCTAATACCTCTTAGTATACGGATATGAAATGTAGCTAAGTCTTCTTTACTCTTTGTTTTTTTCTGTGCAGATGTTACTTATGCCGAATTACCTCAAATGGAGAATAAGCTCAATTGATTTAAGCGACAAAAAACCACGTTAAACAACGTCGAATCAAATAAGTAAAAAAGCCAATTAGTGCTTTTATTTTTCTCGATTTTAGAGCTGTTTTCATTTTTACGTTACGACAATAAATAAAAAAGTTGTGATCATTTTTCTAAAATTTCAAACTTTAAACTACTCTCCTGAACAATTTGGTTTTTGGCGGTTATACCCTATTTCTTTTTAACCGTCGATATAAAAATCAATTGCTGTTCGTTAGTCTCGCTAAAACTCGAGAATGGCTGAACCGATTTGGCTAATTTTAGTCTTGAATGATTTGTGGAAGTCCAGGGAAGGTTTAAACGTCGGACTTACGCGGGTGAAACCGCGGGGCGCAGCTAGTCTTCTATAATATAAAAATCAATTGCTGTTCGTTAGTCTGGCTAAAACTCGAGAACGGCTGGACCGATTTGGCCAATTCTTTTTTTGTTGTGTTCGTCGTAGTCCAGGGAAGGTTTAAACGGTGAGGATTTAAAGATCGGACTTACGCGGGTGAAACCGCGGGGCGCAGCTAGTCATAGATATAATTATCACAAAAAAGTTTACCTCAGTCCATTGCATGCGTGAGAGGAGTTTTCCTTCTGTCTGCTGGGCAAATCACCCAATTTGACAACTAACTTTTGTACAAAATTTCCTTATATGTGTAATTTCCACGGAAAATTATCATTGCGGTCGAAATATATCACAGTTGCACAGCTTTCTATTAACCATTAGCAAAATTGAATGTGATTAATAAAATTGTCGTTTCCATAAAATATTTTGTTTAAATATACGCAATCTTAACAACAAGACAACATAAAACGACCGTCATATTTCCGCGAATAATCCAATTTACATAAATTCTTCGGAAAAGGCATTTCTATTTCAATAAACAATCTCAGTTTATTAAAACGGTACGGTAACTGTTGTCTTTAATTTTCTGAAGCTAGTTAAAGCTAAGATTCGTTGACGCTAAAGGTGTTTGCCCATGACTCTGTAAATTTTTAGGAGGAAGAAACATTGTAAGGACTTAAACGGATCATGAATTTATGTGAAGATATCTAACCTCAAAAATATAATCATAAAGATCGACACATTAAGCCGAAAAATGACCTGAAGGCCAATTCTCCTAAATAACATTGTTCAAATTACATTGCAATATCATTTCGATTGCGTTTCGATTACAAAAAAAAACATACACACAACCGAATTGAGAACCTCCTCCTTTTTTGAAGTCGGTTAAAAATACCCTCAATGTCAGTTTTTTTTGTCAAAAAGGTGTTTTGAGCTACTTGGACAGTATTTTTTGCAAGTATGGCCTTCTACCAAGAATTACTTACTGAACGATTATCGAATAAAATTAAACTTAACACATGGGTGCAGAAATATATTAGTTGAGCTATACAGCATTAAATGTTCAGTAATACAAACTATGACCTACTGCTCAACTAAATTGCTCAATTAGTTGAGAAGTAGGCAATTTGTTGAACAGTGGGGAAGTTGCGATAAGTTTGAAACATAAATAAAAATATTATGATTATAAATTTTTTTTTAATTATTTTTTTAAATATTAATTAATAATAATAAAAAATAAATATTTTTTAATTTTTTTTAAATTTTTTTTTAGTTTTTTTATTTAATATTTTTTTTCATGTATTTTACGGGATTTTCCCTGTGTAATTTTTTAAATCTTTTGACAACTACGATGCGAACCTCTGGATTCAGGGACTGTAGTCACGACGACAAACAGAAAGCCCTGTTACTAGAAATTATTTGTAGGTACCTTTTTCTTAAAACACTAGCTGCGCCCCATGGTTTCACCCGCGTAAGTCCCGATCCCGTGGGAATATCAAAATAAAAAGTAGCCTATAGCCTTCCTCGATAAATGGACTATCCAACACTATATTTTTTCAATTCGAACCAGTAGTTCCTGAGATTAGCGCGTTTAAACAAACAAACAAACTCTTCAGCTTTACAATATTAGTTTAGATTAATCTCAATCGTTCTAGTAATTTAGGAGTATATTCGTTACAGACAAAAAAACAAAAAAATCTGTCCTCTTTATAATATTAAGATTTATTTTTATAGAATAGTAGCTTACTTACCTATTAACATTACTTTGTAGGTACTCAGTAAGTAAAGTCTGCATAGGTAGGTATTAAGGTCACTCTACTATTAAATTAAAACGACATTCACACTATGCTAACAAATTATCACTTTACAGAATATCTTGTTAACATCAGTGTTAAGTTTCTGCATTCAAAGGAGACAAAGCATTTTACTGGCACCGTTATTAATACAGTTAAAACACGTTTCGTTTGGCTTTCTAATTTTCTTTTAAATATCCTGCTATTAGAGAAAAGATGGACATGCTAAAACGCACCCGACACATGAGGTGGTCGCATAGGTTGATCAGAGCCGAACGAATCGAATTTTTGCCGTCCACGGGAAAATGTACCTTATTGTAATAGAGATATTTATAGTGAAAGATCTGCTACACTAAGTGCAACTATAAGTTTAACTCATTGACGACCCAGTTGGCACAATGGTCACCATGCCGGACTGCCAAACACAGGGTTGCGGGTTCGATTCCCGCCTCAGACAAGTATTTATGCTTAGGTATTTGTCCGTGGTCTGGTTGTTTCTATTTATATATTTACTAAAGAAAAGTATGTAGTATAAAACACTCATAACACAACACTCATAACACAAGTTTAGTTAGCTTGAGGCTAGATGGCGATGTGTGGAATGTCCTGCAATATTTATTTATTTATAATTATTGAATAAAAAAAATCCGGCCAAGTGCGAGTCGGACTGCAAGTTCCGTACCATGTTGTAAGGCAGCCCTTAAGGTCCAAAACGCAAAAGGACTATCGTATTGTAAGATTATTAAAGAAAAAAGTAAAGGAAAGTATTTACAAGAAGATAAATAACTCTTCCTAAATAGTATGTATGGCCATAGGTACCTACCTATTGGCCATCTTTTCTCGACATCTATGGCCAACTCTCCTAGACATGTCATATTTAGGGGAGATGGCTACCATAGTGTTTTTCTAAATGTATATTTTTGCTATGAGAGAATGAGACCTCTGCAATTATTTGATAAATAAATGTAAGACTGATTACAAATACATGTCAGTATTTTATTAAATAAACATAGAAATAGGAGGCCTCAAGAAAAAAACTATGGCCATCTATCCTCGAGTTACCCTAGTCTATAGTAGGGTACTATTGAAAATATTATACACAGATTTAATATAAACAGTGCAAACTTCTCACCTTGTGTTTATCTCGTAAAAAATATAAATGTCGGAGGTGAAAAGAAGCTGACCTTAGATCTGTAGATATTGAGTCAGTGTATTTTCCTATTTTAATATGGTCAATGCAATAATAAAATTAATAATACTCAGAGATGTAAAGTGACTAACAATATTACCTACCTATGTTCTTTTATTGGTCATATATATATTTTTGATGCTGGTAAAGTGATGTCAATTTCTCAGCTCGATCTTCCACAAGGCTTTCACAGGTAGGTATGCATCGGTACCAAGAATCAATTAAGTAAATTATTTTATTTTGCAATTAGTAAATTTATTTTTGAAAATAACACTTAATCTATTACTTATTACAAAATTCAAAGACCTAACTGACTGATTGATATAAATTAACGCATAGCTCAAACAAAAGTACAGATCGGCCTAAAATTGAACTTTCAGATAACTATTATGCCGTAAGCAGCCGGTAAGATTTTTTTTTTTAAATACCACCCCTACGCGGACTAATTCGTAAGTGAAAGTATAAAAATGCGAACATTGCTACATCAAGAATTACTTTATATCTATTAAAAACGTTTGTCTAAAATATCTATATCCATTCTAAACTAAATAGCATCTAAAGTCTAATAAATTAAACATGATTATTATTTAGTTTTTACTCGAATATTTCCATAGGTGTGCCGATCGTGATAGCAACTTGCAATAGACAAGTCAACCTTGTAGTATATTGATAGTTTTCAATTCAGACTTCCTAGTCTTTGTGTGTTATTGAAACTAGAATCTATTTTTTTTTTTAATTATTATTTTTAGTGATATACCTACTAATGTCTAGACACCTATGTATGGATAATTTGATATTGTCGAACTTATAATTAGGTTTCCGTACTCAAAGGGTGAAAACGGGACTCTTTTACTAAGACTCCACTGTCAGTTGGTCTGTCAGTCACCAGGATGTATCTCATGAACCGTGATAGCTAGACAGTTGAAATTTTTACTGATGATGTATTTCTCTTGCCGCTATTACAATAATAAAAATAGAATACAATGGTACGGAACCTTTCGTGCACGAGTCCGGCTTTGCTTTTTTTTGTGCCAGATAATAAAACTAAATAGCATTGCGTAGTTTTTCAGAATCGTGAGCTGAACATCCGGCCGCAACTGCTCTAAAGAGCCCGCGTCTCTGTACTTCAAAACTGTTGACAATTCTCCTTAAAAAAATAGTCAAAATTGTGCAACCTTCTGTTGCGTATAGTAAATACTTTGTTCTATAGTCTACAGTACACCTAGGTTACCGCTATCCAGCCTAAATGGGCTAGTTCGGAACGACCCGTTTGTGGTGTAGGTCACAGAGACGAGGCGACACTAGACACTAAACAAAGTAGGCCTTCTAAAGATTAAAATTTAATTCAAGGAACAACAAATAAAATTCTTAGGGATTTCCTCCGTGCAATGACTTCTGTTGCAAAACAGATTCGATTATGTTTATTGCAATTTTAATTTACTAGTAAGTTAGTAACCTTCACTTCCTAGTCTGGTAATGCAAATAGTAGATTTTAATAGCAGTGTTAATTATAGAGCTAGTTTGCTGCTACTATAGGTGCGATAGTGATGCCATGTAACTCAGTTGATTCCTCGGGCAATGAGATGTGGTGTTAAAAATGTTTTTGGTGTATAACAAGCTTGCTTACTTCACGTTTTCAGGTAGTCAATTGCAAGAGTTTAGAAATTGTTACGTACTCTATATTTACCGCGGAGATTCTAAACAACACAAAGACAAATTGTATCTAATTGACACCAAGTTCTAGATTCACAAAATACCTACTTATCAGGGCAAAGAGACCGCGTCTTCTTTATCTATGTCAGCCCGTTACCAATAAACAGACTCAAAAGAAAATCTTCTGTCACTATATTTTACTGAACTGAAACATTCAATTTAAATTGCCTTCATTATCTTCACTTTATTGGTTTATAAATATATTAAAATTGTAGGATTCAGCTCAGGCAATATTACGGTGGAATTGCGCTTGATTAATGCACTTATAAAGCTAGATTGTGCTATTGTAGTGGTTTATAGCGCTCCTATACTGGTGTAGTTTATGTGCATCTGTTTGGATTGAAAGCTTCACGAGATTGAGTTGTTCCAATTCCTCATTGTTCACGGTTGTTGGAAGCGTTTATTGCTTTTACGAACGTTATGTATCTATCTGCTGATATATAATAAAACGATTTATTTAAATTGCTTAATTTTCTACATGATGTGACGTTGCGTTCCACTAGCTTTGCACTGCCAGTAATTGTATTTGCGTAAGAGCATACCCCGTGGGAATGTCAGAATGATAAAGTAATTTATTGTTATTTCCAGGAGAACGAATTTTATTTTCCACTAGCGGCGGCTTCGTCCAAGTAGGAGTTGAATTTGTCAAAATCTTTGTCTGTGTGTACCTAATTTTTTTAAATTTTTGTTTCTTTTTTAGCGTTTCGTATCTCAAAAGATAAAAAAGAACCCTTAGAAGATCCCTTTACTGTCCGTCTGTTTTAAATAAAGATCATCGTTTAACCCATATCACACCTGCTTGATGGTAGGTGACGATGCGGCCTAAGATTTAGCACGCTTTCCTAGAAGATACCTATTCACTCGCGACTAACTATGTAAGTATAAGGGGCGATATTTCGCGAAAGAACTACATCATCGAACCAAATATACAATTATAATAACTGAATACTAAAATATAATATCTTAATTTAAAATTTCTTCCTCGAAGCGTATCGGAACGGTAAACCATGGGCCAATATTGTTTGAAACCTGGCTCAAAGCGTTTAGAAATCTAGCCTAGATTTAATTCCTTGGAGGCGTAATTGCAAATAATGGGGGAGGCATTTATTTAAACCAGATGAATGTGATAGCGGTGAATGTTATTGATACTGTAATCATTTGACTTGAATGTTTCCGTGAATTATTTTCGTTAATAAATTGATTATGATTGTTGTTATTAGCTTTATTGGATACGTTTTAGGCCCTGTTATTAAGTTAGGTAAGCACTATTTATTTATTTAACACTGTTCACACTGTTCAGTCGTTGATGTTTTAACTACGAAATTATTCATTAATATATTCAATGGATATTATTCTTATCAAATTAAAAGAGTAGAGTAACACATGAATAATAGAGACCAGCAAAATAGTGGCCTCAATCGTTTAACGTGCTAACGTCTAATAATTGTATGGAACACCTGCATTCACAAAAAAGTGTCACGTTCCAATATTGTGACGTCATTGTCACGTTCCCGATGTGTATTGTCTATATCACGTTCCGGTAACATCATGTCAAAAATGATATAAAAAAATATAATTGGAAAAATAAAACAAAATAATTTTTCATCGCTTATGACGTTATCACGTAATAATTTTCCGTATACCAACTTCACGGACAACCATTTTTTTTACGCGGCTTTATTTCTAACCTATGACAATATAGTATAATAATACAAACAACAAATGCTCTTTAAAAAATTGCTGCCCTAATAACTGATGGCAGATTTATAGTTATCCGTACAACGAAGAACGATGACGCTCGAGTATACTGGCAACACCTCTTTCAAAGCAAAGCTCTAGATTATTTTCAAAATACTATACTTCTTGCTAAAGCTATCGAAAAGGATTATAAAAGAAGGCAATAAACAAAACTGTCTAGATTATTTTCAAAATACTTAAAGCTATCGAAGAGAATTATAAAAGATGGCAATAAATAGTCATATTGTATCATAGACACAGGATTAAACTGGTATTGTAAAAGAAAATTGAAAGCGACAATCTAATTACGGTTCAACATAGACAAAAAAGAAGCAATTTTTCAAATGTAGAACGTTCATTCATTAGTTCATTACAGTCCCAATTGTCGCCACCCATTCATAAAAACAACACGCTACACTCCTACGCATCAGTAATTCACAGTGTTAACAAAAAAGAACGTAACATTAGAACACACTACATTTTCAAACTTATTGACTAGATACGATTGTATTTTGTATCGAAGTAATTTAGGAAGACAAATAGAATTGAACCAGACAATGGGTCTATTACTTTCGATGTAACCTGTTATTTGAGTTCTGTTTGATGGTTCGTTAAGTGTTAAAGCATTTGGAAACTTGCGTGACTGTTTACTTACACATAAAACAGGTGATAAGCGGATTTCGGAAATAATACAAAGTACAACACGAACAATGAGCCCCAGAGCTTATTAAGCTAATAATTTTGCCATTAATTTGGAATGGCCTACATTCAAAATTCATTTTAAAATAGAAGAGGCAATACAATAATCAACCACAACCAACAACATACCAAATAGTCATCCATAATCATTAATTAACTCATTCCTTTAAATAAATCTTTCAATCGTTGTTTTTAGGAAGCAGCTCCTCAAAAGGTAAAACGGAAGCCTTATAAGATCACTCCATTGTCCGTTTGTCCGTGTGTTACCAACGATTTTCTGAATAATCGGTGGATCTAGTTTCATATTAGTCGATCATTTAGCATTATCAATTTTTGTTATTAATCTATACATATAATAAATCTGTAGACATAAAAAATCTGTAATTGTAAGAAATCCAGAAAAAAAAAATACACAGGTCGTCTTAAAATCGTTAGCTGAACACGATAGGGTAGTTTTTAGAATTTTTGTCTGTTTGTTTGTTTGTTTGAACGCGGTAATCTCATAAACTACAGAACAGATTTCAACGAGGTCCACACGAATATGTTCAGAAAATACCAGATTAACATTTAGGGTATTATTCAATTTAAGTTTAATACAGAAATTATGTTATATTTTAAAAAATATAAAATCGAAATATTTTTGCGTGATAAAACGTCATCGAACTTTAGAACAGTACTAGCCCTACTATGAGTTTTTTACGTACTCGATCAAACGTACTATATTGAGTATTTACTATGGAACTTCAAGTTTATAATCTTCCAAACGTTTGATCGAGTGCGTCAACAACTCATAGTGAGGGTTCTGACACTAGGCCTCAGCTCTAAATGACAGCTGACTTAATAGGTTGCATACCTATATTATCTACTTTGTGAAATTAAAAAAGAGGTTGGGGCATAGAGGTACTACAAATTTGCCGAAGACCTTCATTAGTATTAGGAAGTTAGTGACTGTCCGCGATTTAGATAGTTTGATCACATGATAATGAGTTCGTCAATCTATTATTTATTTTGTTCCCTTAGAAATTACGCTTTGCGCCATGGACGTATTAGTACCTACTACCACATGAGTAAATAATTCTACTCATGTACTTTGCGCTGACTGCGCTACGCAGCTACCTAATCTGAACAATTTTGTCAAACATTTCGATTATTCATAAAGGGGTCCGGATATTTAGTATGGGAGCTTGGCATAGTGGTTTTTTTTTGCACAGTGATGATGAACAAATAATGCCCTTACGCTTTATAGGTTTTGTGTTTGTTTTTCTAAATGCCCTCTATCGATAGAACTTATGAAAAATAATAGGACATCATGTTTCTTTAAATATCCCGTTTCCGAGACGCTTTTATTTGTTTTTCTAAATGCCCTCTATCGATAGAATTTATGAAAAATAATAGGACATCATGTTTCTTTAAATATCCCGTTTCCGAGACGCTTTATAAATAATAATAATAATAAATCATTTATTCAGGTAATTATAAACCCACACAGTACAATATAATCACAACAATTAAATACATAAACACTAGAAAAAAAAAATAATAATAGATTGGATTAGATTAGATTGGATTTATAGATTGGAGGTTGGTTTAAAAGTTGAATGTGGGGAACCCCACTTTTGGCATTAACTGAAATTCACTTAGTTTGGCATAATTGATTTTGCCTTAATAGTCTTTTAGCATAATTATTTATCATATTTTTTTAGTCTAATAGATAGATTTTTAGCATAATTTATTTACTTATATAAAAAATGGTTAGATATTGTAACAAAGTAAGCAGTTGTTTAAGTTCAGACTTTTAAAAAGTGATTAAATGAGCTCTTATTTGTGTTTTAATGCCAAATTTAGTAGAATAATTAAGTGAAATTGGTATATTTTATTATAAATAGTAATAAAAATTAATTGGGTGCCAGAATGTTAGGTTATGTGAGGTCAGATATTGTGACAAAGTACGTGCGAGGAAAGCGAGCATTTAGATTCACACTGTTAAAACTAGCGTTTAATCGATTATTTGTGTTTTTTTTAACCAAAAGTTTGTACCTACTTATGTACAAACTTTTGTTACTGTTGTTTTGTTACTCTGGTTGTTTATGCTTTTTTATTTTATGCCATTCGTTATTATACCGAAGTAGATTATGTCAAAAATAGTTATGTTTAATGTAGTTTTGATGCCATATGAAACGTCCCATCAAAAATCCTATATCCGAGACGCTTTGGAAGTTTAGTGTGAAGGCATTATTTGTTCTCTTTGATGCCCTTTATCAATAGGTATGGGTATCAAACTGCACTGTGCACTTTCGAATATCATAGTATATGACGTTCCTTTAAATATTTCGTTTCCGAGACGCTTTAGAGGTTTTAAGTGAAGGCATTATTTGCTCTTATTGATGCCCTCTATCGATAGGTATGGATCTCAAAGTGTACCGTGTACTTGTGTAAAATCATAGGATTTCATGTTACATCAAATATCCCGTTTCCGAAACGCTCTAAATGTTTGGTGTGAAGGCATTTTTTGTTTATCGTATACCCTCTATCGATTGGTAAGGCCTCTACCGTCATCGTATGACTTCTACCATCATTTTAAGTGTAAGTATCAGTTCTGTCGAAATTCCTTTCATATTTAATAAAGCAAATAGGTATTTGAAAAATAAATAAATTATTTGATTTTATTATGATTAAGTACAAAAATATAAATCGAGGGACAAAGGATGTTCGTTTAATTGCGAGTTCGATTTATAAAAATAAAATAAAGAAATATAGTTTTAAAACAATGTAGGTAGCTATTTTGTACTTTATCTTACACTGAAAAATAAATAGTATTTATGCGGGAAAATGCTAGGTATTCTAAATAAACCAAAACCACAACGCGAACGAAGTCGCGGGCAACAGCTAGTCGAATATAAAGTCGTTGGTAACTTTTTTTCCAATATACTAGCAGTACTGTTTTGTAATAATATGGCAACACCAACATCTACGACGGCAATGTAATTATAATTCTTCAAGTTGATGTACCGGTAGGTATATATTTTTTGGAATCATTGAAAATACACTGTAATGTAAAGGCTAAAATATAATCCACTAGAACATTTCATGGAATTTTATTTTGTCTTCTGCAAGTAATACGTACTGTTTACCTAGTAAAACTGACATTTACCTACCTTTGTGTTGATTAAATCTTTAGTTACTTAGAAACTCTTACGCAGATGCAAGAGAAATATAATACCTACCTACACAGATATATTATGTATCGAACTAGATACTTGGTCACGAATACATCTGTTTACCTAAATAAATATCCTTAGGCCAGCTTTTAGCTCCAATTACGCTTAGATAAGAATCGTGTTTTACTAAATCGAGTGTAAAACAAGCTCTAAGCTCTAGTTTTCGTTTAAATAAGCTAGAACGTAAAAAAACAAAATGATTGTCAGTAAATTCAGTTTATGGACAATAAATTTAAGTGATAACGTCATAAGAAAACGAATTAAGTTTTTATTTTGTTTTTCCTCTTTATTTTTTTTCTTTTTGTTTCTTTTTTTTTCCTGTAATATCTATATTTTTTCTATTATATAAGTCTTCTATTCGTCACTCGTCACACCATAACACAAGCCCATATGAGCGATATTATTATTAAATACTCTATTTCCTAAGTTACCATGACGCATGACGTCACATAATATTACCGTGACATTTTTTTGTGAATGTAGGTATTCCATCAACTTAACGTTATCATGTCAAAAAAAAATCTTGTTATTTTAAGCTCAATAAACCAAAACACCCTAAGATTGAGCACAATTGTCTCTGGAATTTGCGGAATATCGTCAAAATGCTTGTAGTGACTATTTTGATGTCTATACACCTCATACACTCAACAAGAGCCTTGACTCAATAAATAATATATATTAAGCATCATAGAGGAAGAAACTATCGACTGAGATACAGGCTCGGCCTAGTTCAGTTGGTAGTTCTAACTACCTACTTAAACAGATGTTATTATAATCAGGTAAATAACTTCGATCATTTTATTTTTAAGCTTTTTACTACTGTTTACCTAGGTATAAGTTTTTGTATGGACCTTATGCAAATAAAGATTTATTATTATTATAATAAAAGTCGCTAAAAGACCGAAAGCTTTAAAAAATTCCATAAAATTTTATCGAAAGTAATCGAAGCACTTAAACAAACAGACTCGCGATTCCATATTAATGTAAATGCTAAATAAAAGTGAAAGTTAAACCAGCTAATACATTCAAAGCCGATGTAAGCCCGCTATCTCGGTGTTTAAAGGTTTTTATTAGCAAACTCTTAAGAGGAAAGGGTACCGGGGACTATTTCCATACAAACTATTACAAACGTAGTCGACTGTTTTCTCCCTGGATAATGACACTAGAGCAAATATTTTTGGTGCCTAAAACTTATAACTGCCATGACCATGCCCCTATTTTTTTTTGTTTTCTTTTAATTTTTGAATTTTTGTAATTTTATTTTCTATCATAATTAGAAAATTAAAAAAAAAAACAAACATAGGGGCATAGTCATGGCAGTTATAGGTTTTATGGCACAAAAATATTTGTGCTAGTGTCATTATCCAGGGAGGAAACAGTCGACTACGTTTGTATGGAGAGCGCGCAGGTACCCTTCCACCTTAACCACTCAGGCAAGAGGCTATGTAACTTTAACCATAACTAGCAAAATATCATCTCATCATTATGAATTGAATATTATATATCATTTTATATAACTTTTAGCTTATTTTGTTCTCATATGACGACCCAGTTGGCACAATGGTCACCATGCCGGACTGCCAATCACAGGGTGGCGGGTTTGATGCCTGCCTCAGACAAGTATTTATGTTTAGATATCTGTGATCTGGTTGTTTCTATGTATGTATCTATATATATATTATAAGTATATATTTACAGATGAAAAGTATATAAGTAGTATATCCGTTGTCTAGCACCCATAACACAAGTCTAGGGACTTAGCTTATGGCTAGATGGTGATGTGTAAAATATCCTGCAATATTTATTTTTATATCTTCGTCTGTTCTTTTTCAATAACCTTCAATATTTATTATAAATAATCGAGTTGAAAAATTTGAAACAAACATCAAATCCCACAGGATTTGATGTTTAATTGTATTGTTAAGAATTTATTGAGATGCCGGCCCTTGAATTTGCTATAAAAACTAGTACATGTTCTTCTTGATAAGTACAATTATCTTGGCAAACTTGCAGTTGTTAATATGTCATTACGTATCAAATATCTTTACTGAAATAGAACGTGAGATTTAACTCTTGTCTTGTGATTGTTATTATTTATACCTTGTTTTGTTATTTTGCTTTTTTGGGTTGTTAGTTCATTTATTTTATTACTCTTCTTATTACGGATATTGAAAGAGAAAAAATATTATTAATATTTTTTAAGAGAAAAAATGTATGTAATAAAATAAATAACTGACACCTTAAACTTTTATAACAGTTAATTTACTAACGATTGCAAGTAATTCATTAACTTCTGCAAGATTATCTGGAGCATTTGCTATTCGTTGCAATGAATCATTAGCAATTAATATTGTTGAGTGGTCATTTGTTGCTTCTGTTAAGTGATTTGTTCAGTATAGAGTGCAATATATCTGGATCCGTTTGTTTCATTTTTAATATGATCAGCCGATTTATAATCCGATTGAATCTAGCAATAGAAATTCAACTAAGATCGACTTTGAATGAATAGAAGTATGGCTTCTACATCGTTGCATTTAGACCCTGAGAAACATAGTATATTTTCTTTGATATCCTATAATGGTCAAGTATTCCACCTATCACTATTTGGAGTAATTTATCGCTTTGCAATTTCATTGTTCCCAACGCTTTCACCAAACGCATTTAGTTTGCATGCTGTTTGCATGCTATTTGCACCTAAGCTATTGTTCTTCGAATAGAACTGTTGTTTAATGAAGAAAAACTACCGCAGTATTGTCCATTTACTGTCTAAGTGTGGGTGTGAATTGTTTGGAAGGTAGTGTTAATGGAAGGAAGTAAGAAATCGTAGGTACAGATTACACACTATCTCAGGAATTTATATCAGAGAAACTTTACAGCAACGATAATGTGTAAAGTTGAACATCATACTCAATAGAAGTAGATTAAAGAACAAATGTTTTAAATAAAGTTATATAAACTTCTCCTTAAGCAACCGACAATTATATTTCTTCAAATCAACTACCAAAGCCTTTATACAACTGATAGCATCTAATAAGTACGTGTTAAGATTATATAGACGCTTTAGGCGTTATAGACAGAAGGCGTGTTTCTATACTTAATCATGAACGCGTGAATGTTGTAAAAGTATGGCTCATGTATTTGCTTTTAAGTCTACTATTTTATTGGCAAACCATTAAACTTTAATCTGACAAAATATAGATTTTGGAAACTAAATAACACCATGTCTAAAAAGTAAATTGTTCGTTTTGAACTTAAAAATAATACTCTTAAGATATCCGTTTTATTATAATGTATTATGTCGTAATTTAATTACATACTTTATTATTTGTGCATAATCTGTATAATCAAGTTATATCAACTACAGACACAGCATACTCGTTTTTGAGATTCAAGATGTGTTGTTCCTTGCGTAACACCATCAACTCGTTCGATACGAAATAATAATATGAATTCGAAACGGATTCTCCTTCAGAGAAAGTGTTCCATTGTACGCTTTGAACTTTATTTAAATGGTTATCTATGTATTGATTGATTGATGGATGAGTTTTGATTGTTTTCAGGTCATCGATTTAGATTGTTACAGCTTCTGATGAATTGTTTTTAATTTGGTTTTATCTAAGATTTAAATTAAAATCTTTGTAGTTGTATATACCTATACGTTATTTTTTGATTTAAGCGATTCTTCTTTTGTTATTGATTCTATGACATTTGGTTTAGCATTTTTTTGCTGACGGTATTTTTATTCAAATTTTATCCTAAATCTAGAATTTAGAAATTGAAAAGTCAGGGTGTATGCTATGTTTTTAGCAAGAACGAGGCAAGTGCAGGCTGTTATAAGAACATCTGCAATGCACTATAAACTAAGATTAGGTAGGTATAACTCATTGGAAAAATTGTATAAGTATAAAAATAACTCCAAAAATAATGATTTGCCAAAAATAGTACCACAATTCTTATATTTTATTGCATTCTTTGCGTGAACATACTCAGTTAAACGAATAAGTTGGTATCGACATTGCGTGCCATATCTATTGGTTACCGTTAGCATATCATTAACTTTTTTTATATCAGCTCATAAAGTCTTCTAAAATCCTACTGACGCTTATTCAGTACAACAAAAGGTTCAAGTTCCTACAGAAATCAACTTTCCGAATGAAACTATCAAAATGTTCCATTCTTGTCAAGGGTTATAATATTTTCATGTTTTTCAAAGCTTTTCTTTTAAGGTTGCCTTTTTTGTATAAAATGTTTTGCGTCACTTGTTTTAGTGTTTAGATATTGAGAACGATAGTCGTATTCTATTTTATGCTTGGAGCGCCATAAATGTGTATGACAAATCATAAAGACTATCTTTAGATATTTGCCTATAACACGAGGAAAGTTGTGAAAGTTATTTAGTTTGAAGAACTTAAAGTTTAATAGATATGTTTTACAAACGTAACTTTCCACCATCAATTCTGCAATGCAGCACTCGATTTAGTTTATAATGTTAAAATAAAATTAAATAATTTATAATAATAAAATAAAAAATTAAACTAACTTATTTTCTTTATTTACAGGTAAATTCCTGAAGCTGAATAATAAATATTATTTCTACTCCGAAATAGTTGTAAGTAAAATAATTAGTTACCTAATGCCTATACCTACTCAATGTCTCCGATAATTATTTTTACTTCGACGTACAGTTCTTGTCACGAGTTGCGAGCTCAAATGAACAAGTAGACGCCAATTGTTGATCAGCCCAATTTGTACTTGTATACGGACTGTTTTCCGCGATTAGACCCTTTTTAATTAGGTCCTTTTTGCGTGAGAATGGAGTAGGCTTGCCCAGCACCTACTGCCCTCTCAGCGTAGTCGACCATATCCAGAGGAGCCAACTAAGTCGCGCGTTTCATGTTTCATCACGATGTTTTCCTTCACCGTAAGAGCAATGTCAATAAAGCAGATAATTTTTTCTTAAGAAAAATCTATTTGCGCCCAATATTAATATGATGACAATCGACTAACAATCGCGCGTCCTGTAAATAGACCAATGAAAAGTATATCAATGACTCGTGATAACAACTGTACACTTTTGGCATATTTTACGAAGGTAGTATCAAAATGTAAACAGAGGCAGACAGGCTCTTCGCTCTATTTCATAAGTGGGTTAACCAAAGAAACAATAGTCTGTTATAAGCACATCATTGTTACAATGTAAAGGAAATTAAGTTAGCTATTTTGACGGAATGAGAAATACCTAATTGAGCGAGGGACGTGAGGTCTCATTATTGAAAAGCTGTCGCACTCGTTTGTTTGTTTTATGCTCGTTTTATGATAACTTGAGGTTTTTAGGCAATCTATAAAAACTGTTTTACACTTACGTTTTTTACTGATTTACTGATGTCTATGCACAGCTTAAACCACTGGGTTTAGAGAGTTGAAGCTTTTCACAGGGGTTTAATAGGTATCGTAAGTGACCACTAAAAAAGATTATTACAATTTTTTGAATCACGATTTACGCAGGTTCAATCTTCGCATTGTTAAGAATACGTCTCCTCTCCATTACGCTGTATCTTTCAGTCTTATGCCAGCTTCGATAATTGCTTTCAAATAACTCCATCCACATCACCCAAACAGCGGACATCCCCTGTTAATGAGACCTACTAACTTACAAAACGTCTTTGTAAGCAAACTGCCTAAGAAGCAAATGTCTAAATTAATACGATTTGCAAAATTTCTAATTTAGCAAAATGCAGAACGTCTAAGAATTGCAATGCCTCCGTTCCGTTGCTACCACTAGGTACCTCACCCGATCTAACTACGGTTTACAAATTATTACTGTTTGTTTATTTATTTTGGTATTTTTGAATTGCATTACCTAAAGTGATTCGAGAAGTTTTCTGGAGACAAGATAAATCAAAATACACTTTCTCTACATTCGTGCACCTTCACTGGCCTAAATTGAATAAAGTTACATCACCAATTATTATTATGCAATTTAAAGTGAATTAACACTATAAAAAAAAACAGCGCACTCCGGGAGTGCAGGCAGAAGTGAAAACTGTATATCTGTGTAAAATCTCATCTGTCGCGAGAACGGCTGAAAATGCTCACCCACAAAAGTGCCCAACGCGCCATAAGAAGTTTTCACTTCAATAATATTGAAACACAGAGCATGGCTAAACTTAAGCACAAGAGAGCATGAGCACTTCATTCCCGCCAAAAATCCTCATGCACTTTCCAAATCCTTGTAAAGAACTCATAACCTCTAAAAGTTCTTAACATGGCTCTATAAACAACGTTGTAGAGTTTTCTATAAATCAATTATTTAAAGATGTGTCAGCTAATAAGGCATAGATCACGTCAACTGTCTGGTTGATCGGCTTTAATTAGGAGTAGAATATGGGCACCACGCAGAGACAGGTTGTAGTATAAATCATAAAATATAGCGATTAATAGCTACTTTTAGTTCTTTAGTACCTATACTATAGTTGCCTGGTCGCCATATTTTAATACAAGGCTAGTTTCTTAGCTTGGGGTTAGATGACACTGTGTGCAATGTCCTACTATGTTTATTTATTAGTTACGGAGAAATTTGAACAAGAAAAACTGAAAGGGCAGAAAATTCAGAAAAAACATGTTTTTTAAATTTTTAGTACTAATAGAAAAACGCTGTTAATTCTGATTTCTGCTTCAGCTTTTGGCTTTGCTTTGCTTTTATAGCTATAGAAATTTCAAGTCCTTATAGCTTACCTATTCATTTTACAGCTTAAAACCTGTTAGAAAAGTAGGTTGCAACTGTCATTTCCATCTATCGTTTATTCAATTTTTTTTTTATTTTTAACCTTTTTTAATTGTCACTATTTTTCTGTCAGTTTGAAACTCTGACAATAATACACTAATCTTTTCTAGAAATGACGATGAGGGCAGATTGTCTTTTAGTTTCCTTTTTTGTTTTTTGTCTCTGTTTCTAAAATAGTTGGACAGAATAGTTGGGCCATCACCCCGCACCCAAATCACATGAGTAAAAAATGTTGTGCCCAAATTATGTTACGTATAAAAAGGAGGTTAGGTTTTAACTTTAGTTTAATTACTTTTATCTACATACGCGATACGCCACAAATGTATGTATTGCCCTTTTGCATATTAGGCACAATGAGTTGAAAGGCGGCCAAAATGTTGACCCTTTCAGTTTATAACTTGAATCACTCGCACTTTTTACTTGACTACCGGTCCCATTTAACAGTTACCTTGTGGTAATGGGTCCGTTTTGCCTCCACGACCCAATAACAGCTACTGGGAAATGATGATCTTATACCACATGATTAATAGGACACACTTTCTATTTAAAATTGACTATTATAATGTCGTTAACGTTATTTTAATATGTGTGACTGTGTGATATGACGACCTCTGTGGCGCGTCGGGCGAACACCCGACTGCGACGCAGATGGTTGCGGGTTCGATTCCCGCCGGGAACAAGTATTTATGCTGACCATAAATTCTTGTTTCTGGTTCTGGGTGTTTCCTATATGTATAATATGTATATATTTACAAAAAAAAAAAAAGTATATAAGTAGTTTATCCGTTATCTGGCACCCATAACACAAGCATTAAGTTGCTTAGCTTGGGGCTGGATGGCGATGTGTAATATGTCCTGAAATATTTATTTATTATTATTTATTTATGTGTACTAACATCATATTATTTCATCAAATCACTACATAGTATAAAATAAAGTCACTTTTCGCCGTCCCTATGTCTCTATTTCCCTTTGTATGCTTGGATCTTTAAAACTACTCAACGGATTTTGATGCGGGTTTTTTTAATAGATAGAGTGGTTCAAGAGAAAGGTTTATATGTATAATACATGCATAATATAGCCGTGTGAAGCCGGGGCGGGTCGCTAGTATATCATAAAAGAGAAAAAGACTCATCTCTAAAACTACAAAAGCTAAGAGTATGAAACTTTGCATGTGGGTTCATTTTAGAACTTAGGCGAGTTACAATGAAAAGATTCATAGTAATTATTTTCCTGGGTCTTAATCACGTATTTTTTAACCGACTTCAAAAAAAGGAGGAGGTTCTCAATTCGGTTGTATGTATGTTTTTTTATTTTTTTATTTCTCTTACCTCGACGTTTCGATTATGTTACAATAGTAATAGTCGCGAGGAGACTCCAGGAAAATAATAACTTCGAATACAAATCGTGTGAGTTTAAAAAGTTTAATGAAATATTTTTTGAAAATTTGGGGTTTTAACACCACGCTGATGAAACATTTAAGGTACAACTCGTATAACAACAAATATGTGAAGAAATGTTCTCTATTTGATTGTTTGTAATTGGTTTTCTGTTTCTATTTCTTCTGTTTTATTATGTTAAACTTAGCTGTAGACTTTCCTTTAAATAAATAATAAATAAATTAAGCGATATACAATTTGAGTAAAATATGGGCAAAAAAATGTGAGTAAAAACGGAGTAGCCGGATACCACGGAACAATCAGTTTAAAATTATACAAGTAAATTAATTGGAATAAATGTAAACCACTTTTTATCACTTTTAATTTAGATGTGTTAAGAGCTTTCAATTTGTAAGTTAGTACTAACATTGTTTTTACAAAAGTTGTAAATAAGTACGTGAAATCACGATGTGTGAACGTTTCACTCCACTTATGGTGTTAATGAGAATTACATCATACTTTACAATCTTTGCAGTGTTTTGCATATAATCACTTTAATGGGTACCTAATATCGTTTTGGTGAATTTTGAAGGCATATTACGTTAGACAACCAGGAGTATGCATGCACCCTGGATGGGTTCGACGCATTTGGTCCCATTCACAATAAAAAAAATGATCCGAATCATCTCTTCCCCCTTTAATTCAATCATAGACTTTAATAAAGCGAATTTTATTGTAAATAGGGTACCTACATTGATATATGTAGGTAATGTTATCAACCATACACACATACATTAGTATGCATAATAAAGTAAGACTCTGTTTCAGCATGGTTTCAGTAATTGTGCGTTTTACAAATAAGGTTTTTTTTGTCGTCAAGGATTTTTGCGGCGCGTGGCGTGAGTGGGTGGACTTGCATAAATGCAATTTGAGATCTATTGATGTGTCATAAGACCCAAAGTGCGCGGAACGGGTGCGTGGCGGGCACGTGTCGTCTGAACGAGCCCTAATAAATCTTTTTAATAAAGATTTAATAAGAGGTAGGGTCATTGAGGACATTGATTCTTCGAAAGTATCATTGACTACTACGGAAACTGGACCTACTCGGTTGTAACCGCGAACCGCTGCTAGTAAGTAATAAAACAGCTTAAACAGTTGCAAAGTTCTTTATACAATGCTAATAATATGGAAAACAACATTCTAACGGGCTCCAATACTTGCGGGCTAGTAACAGTCCTTAAGTATTGTGTAACAACAATCGTGGGAACCATGAAATATATGTCGTAAAGAGTCCCATACGTGCCCATAATATAATTTTTATGATATTCCAGTTAGAAAATTTTGTACGTGATGTGTTTGGCATTATTATTTGTGTTGTTTATACAAGTGTCTTCTAGTAAATATTTTAAGCTTTGGACAAATAATCAAATACAGGGTTATTGGTAATTATACTATCGAGCCATTGAGGGCTACTTCTGTGCACCTAAACAAACAACTTTTATTCTACTACTTTTGGAAATTCGAATATTTAAAAAAAAAAAATTGTGGTTAGGTTTACTTAAAAACCAGCTGTTCCATACACGGAGAGGTCATTAACCTTAAAATTTTTGTTATTTTTTAAGTTTTATCTATTGTTCTTTCAATAAGCTGTTTTTCGAATTTACATAACCTCTACATTTTCATATATTTTTTCGAATTTCTAATTATAGTCGTAGAACAAAAATTGTTTGTTATGGTGCAGAGATGTAGCCCTCAACGGCTTGCTAGTATAATTACCAATAACCCTGTTATGTTTGTGTCGTAAAGAGTCCCGTACGTGCCCATAATAGAATTTTTATAATATTCCAGTTAGAGAATATCGTACGTGATGTGTTTGGCATTATTATTTGTGTTGTTTATACAAGTGTCTTCTAGTAGATATGTTAAGCTTTAGACAAAGAATCAAATATAATTTTGTTTATTATTGGGACGAGTTTAAGAATAGAAATATAATTTACTTGCTGCGCCCCGCAGTTTCAACCGCGTAAGTCATAATCCCGTGGGAATATTGGAATAAAAAGCAGCCTCCAAAAGTTAATCCAGGTCTCCAGCTATCTACATACCGAGTTTCATTGCTTTGCGTGAAACAGTAACAAACATACACACAGACACATACACTAACATTCACTATATAATATTAAGTAGGGTATTAAATCCATCAAATTCGTCCCGTTTTGGCCATAGGTATTAGGACGAATTCAAGGGTCACTCTTTTTTAAGAACGAATAATCGCGAGTGATACAAGCTACTGCTGCAAAAAAACCTTATTACTCAAGTATGAATTAAGTATTTGTTATGTAAATAAACCAATTCTATCTCTTCCTATAGGCCATTACTCAGTTAAATTACATACAATCTATTATTTTGCTACAGATTACCAAATCAATCCAAACAAAAGTCTTACATGTTCCGCATCGACATAAATTCGATTGAAAAACCTTTGCATTCAAATTACGCAACCCAAAATTAACTTGAACTAAAAAGAAGATCGAATCGGGTCAATCTATTAGCTTTATTGATGAACGGTTATACTGAGTCTGGGTAAAGAAGGCGAAATCTTTGAAACATTTCATTGTTACAATAGAAATTGTGATGATGCGTATGAGGTTTAATGTAGACGGAGTATAAGTCACGATTATGACTTATAAGGTGATGTGATTTTTGCAATTTAATGCAAGGCTACGATAAAAGCTAAGTGATTGATGCCTTGTTAGCGGTAATATGCATGTAGCTACTTATATTATGAAATTTTTAATCCCTCACAGTTTTTGTAGAACTTTTGCAGCTGTACAGATAAACTTACATAATTTTTTCAGCGCAGAGTCAAACTATTTTAAAGTTAAAGGTAATCTGATTAAAAGGAGTTATAGATAAAGGTGATATATTTATCTCAAGCTTTAAAAAGCGATCGAAAAGGAAACCAAGAATGATCGAAATAGAAAACAAAAGGCAATCAAAACGGTAACAAAGTGTGATCGAAATAAACACAGAGACGATCGAAACGGAAACAGAGAACGATTGAAAAAGAAAACAAAATGCAATCGATACGGAAACAAAGTGAGATTAAAATAGAAAACAAAAGGCCATCGAAGTAATAACAAAAGAAAATTGAAACGAAAACAAAGTGCGGTCGAAAAAGAAAAAAAAGGATATCGAAATGGAAACAGTAGAAGAAGATCAAATTTTTTCAGTTTTCACAGTTTTTTGAGACTGAAGCATTGTTTGACGGTCAAATGAGTCCTTTATCGACAGTTTAAACTTTTAGCACTAAATATAGCGTTTGCACAAAGGTTTAAAAACAAAGTATATCAAGTAAAAGTAGGCGCCAGAGGTTTACAACGTCATAATGCGCAGTTTTGGGTCGCGGTCAACATGATTGTATTTTTCTCCTCAACGCAACGGCCTCGAAATTAACGAGCCGTATTTTTGTACGTATTCAAATGAAACTTTTGTGTTTCGTAACATGTCACATGACATTTTGGGCTCTTGTATAGCAATCGAATTTGTCTGTTGTTGACGGCACTAGTATATCAGTAAACCTTTGTTTCCAATTTGATCCCCTTTGTTTCCATTTTGATCCTTTTAATTCCCATTTTGATCCCCTTTGTTTCCATTTTGATAACCTTTGTTTCCATTTTGATCCTTTTCGTTTTCATTTTGATCCCCTTTGTTTCTACTTCGATCCTCTTTAGTTTCCATTTTCGAAACCCTATTTAACTCTTTTTTCTAAATTTAAGGGTTTGACAATGCCCCTTTACAGCAGCACCTATTTATGAATGTTTTATTTTTATTTACTTATTTAATAATTGTTTTAGATTTTAATATTATTACTTATGCCTGTGATGTACTTTACTCAATGTCCTTAAAAATATGTAACTTTCTGACGTGACTAAGTGTTCTGTATGTACCTACAGTCTAAATAAAAGAGTATGAGTATGAGGTCCCAGTCTGCCACTAAAAAAAATCCTACAATCGTAATCAGGTGCCTTATTCTGCTATTTGGCCAACCATTGTCATTATATCGAGACTCTATAGATATTATATCGAGATTGTGACTTTATTTGATATTCTGCTAAAGTTTTATTTTAATAACATCGCAATATAATCACTATGGAGTCTCAATGGTATGGTAATATTTACCTTGCAGGTGTTGCCTAGCAACATGGTATATGTTGCTAAGCAATATACCGTTTTGACAACTATCGAGATTCCATTAAGCCACGATTGTAGAGCAGAACACAAAAGTGAGTCAGTGGTGTGTCAGTGGTGTCTCGATAGAATAGTCAACGTTAGGAGAATACGAATTTGACATGTAATGTCATATTTTTGACATTAAATTTCTATTACGATTATATCGACACACTATTGAAATACAATTGTGTTAGCAGACTTAGGCCCCTGGTCCCTGAGGTACGGTCCCAGTCTACCATTACCATTTTCTACAATCCTAACTGGTCCCTGGTTCGGCCGGGGCCCAGAAAGCGACTAACCCTAAAGTAATATGTTATTTCGGAGTATTTATTATTTAACACTGTGCAAGCTGCCATTTACCATTCATATCACTATGATCATTTTACGATACCATATCACGGCTTTCAAAAGCAATTCTTTCATTTATTTTTTAATTAATTTCGTGTTTTATTGTTTGCTTAAATTGTTCCTGACTATAAAATGTTACGAAATACTTACATATTAATTGTTTTATAAGGTATCCAATACGTAAGTATTTCAATACTATTTTTTTTTATAAATAAGTGCCTACCACATCTTTTGTTTTCAAGTCATTAGTCTACCACCTAATCGACAATTTATAAAAGTCTAAAATGATAGGAATTACATTTTCTGTCGAACGAAACTTTCAATCGATAAAATTAATATCGATTTTCTCGAGATAAGTGGCGCTAACGCAATCATCTCGATTAGAAAACTTTGTATCAATCAGTGCGTTTCCTACATTTTCAATATCGATCATTTTGTAATACGTGACTCGAGTTAAGTATTGATTATTCGCACGCATCGCGCTGACATAAATAACACTCGATACTGAATTACTTACTCCATTGATCGAGACTGCGGTGTTACCGTGTAAGGGAGCGATGGTAAGTAACTAATGTCAATGTCAATCAATAGCGTGATTAAAATAGGTTTAGTAACCTACTTTAAAAAAAAGGGAAATTTTCCATTTATTTTTTAGACGGGTATCTCGTTTTAGGACACCTAAAGCAGTCTAGACATTAAAACTTTTTAAAATTACCGCATAATCTGGAACCGGCAGAAATGAAGACATTTCAAATTTAAAATTACCGCTATGTGCCACTGTTTTCGCATTTTGCAGATCACTAACTTTTTTAAATTTAAGTTTTATTTGTAGTGTAACAAAGCGTTCTATCTTTATAGCATAATAAATAAATCAATGAAGGCGATGGATGTGATTGAAATTGTTATCAATTTTGATCGTCAACCTTACGCGGTAAACGTGCTAACCGCAATGTAGACACATGTGTAGATACACAGTAGTGGTTTTGTATCCTTGAATAATACTATCATATTACGTAAATTTTACACGGTAATTGAATTTTGCCACTGTTATGGTTCATGTATCAGTGTTGGTTTACTATTCGACAGCAGTTTATTTATACCAATGGATTTTATTTCGAAAAATGTGTTATTTTTACGGTGAAGGAAAACTTTGTGATGAAACCCGTAGTTTAGTTTGTATTGACGAGTTATTCTCTGGACATTGTCAACTAAGCTGAGAGGGTAGTGTAGGTGCTAAGCAAGCTTACTCAATGAAACAAAAATTCCGCAAATACAAGTACAAATAGCCGAAAATTTTAGTGTAAAAACATAATAGACAAACAGAACTACTTTTTCTAAAATCTATTCCTATCTGTACTAATATTATAAAGCTGAAGAGTTTGTTTGTTTGTTTGTTTGAATGCGCTAATCTCAGGAACTACTGGTTGGAATTGAAAAAATCTTTTTGTGTTGTATAGTCCATTTTTCGAGGAAGGCTATATAGGCTACTTTTTATTTTGATATTTCCACGGGATCGGGAGTTACGCGGGTGAAACCGCGGGGCGCAGCTAGTTATTTATAAATTATTGACTTGTTGGTAGTTATACTTAAAGCTCAATTTGTACACGAAAGTTTATGTTCCCGTTGCAATTAGTACCGGTACAATTATTTTTGCTCGTATGAAATCAACAGTTCGAATCTCAAAAATCTTTATAAGGTCCGCAATAAATGTCTGCCTACATAATGACGGGGAACCGGATGGAAGGTTTTGTTTTAACGGTAAATACTGGAGAAATTTAATACCGCTGCTCAAATATAAGGGCTTACTTAAAAGGTCTACTTTTATTTAAAACATGATAAACAGGAACCCACGACCTTCGGAATGAAAGTCGAGGTATCTACCACTAGGCACAACACTGCTCTTAAAAATGCCTAGAACTTTACAGGGTTATTGGTAATTATACTAGCAAGCCGTTGAGGGCTACTTCTGTGCACCTAAAGAAACAACTTTTATTCTACAACTTTTAGAAATTCGAAAAAGAAAAATAAGTACTCAAGTAAATATCATCATGTCAGCCCATACACGTCCACTGCTGGACATAGGCCTCCCCCATACGACGCCACAAACAGCGGTCCTGAGCCGCCTCCATCCACCGACCACCCGCGACCGCCACAATGTCGTCGGTCCACCTCGCAGCTGGTCTCCCAACACTCCGTTTCGCGTTGCATCGTGGCCGCCACTCGAGAACCTTTACTCCCCAGCGGTTGTCAGTTCTGCGAGCTATATGACCTGCCCATTGCCACTTCAGCTTACCAATCCTGAGAGCTATGTCGGTGACTTTGGTTCTTCTACGGATTTCCGTATTTCGGATTCTATCACGTAGAGAAACTCCGAGCATAGCTCTCTCCATAGCCCGCTGAGCGACTCTGAGCTTATGAACGAGGCCTATAGTCAGCGACCAGTAGTAAATATAAGTAAATATATTTTGAGTATATTTTTAAGAATTTTAGGTTATTTTTATGTTTAGGTAAGTACTTATTTTGTAGGCAATGTTTTTTTTTGGTAATAATACTCCCAAAGAGGACTTTTAAACTATATTTTTTAAAGATCAGAAATAAAACTTTAACAAGAACAGAGAAGACCGGCTTATAAATCGAATAACTTCCGGAATCAAGTATATAATCAAAGCAATCGTCGAGCGAGACCGTGATCATCACATCTTGATAACGATTTTCTCATATAGCTACTTGATTACGTTATTAGGACGATAATTCTATTAAATTATAGTTATTTTAATGCGGATATCTCATCTTTTTCCTTGTACTTGTTACTTTGAGGACCTAGTTGGCACAATGGTCACCTTGCCGTACTGCCAAACACAGGGTTGTGGGTTCGATTCAGACAAGTATTTATGCGTAGATAGATACGTATGTATTTATTAAAGAAAAGTATATAAGTAGTATATACGTTGTCTAACACCCATAACACAACAAGTCTAGTTACTGAGCTTGGAATGTCCTGCAATATTTATTTATTTACTTGTACAGTCGGACTCAAAACTGCAGACCCACCGTAAAGCTCCAAAACTGATAGGTATTATGACTATTATTAGAATGTTTTCAACTTAAGAAAGATTCAAAACTCTTGCTCGAGTTTAAGTTTAAAGTCTTTTCACTCATTAATTTATTAGATAAATATTATTAGAATAAAAAATATTTAAGTAATAGTAATTTTAGAACTCTACGGTGGGTCTGCAATTCTGTCTCCGACCTCTTTATCTGGGTACATTTTTCGTGAGGATAGAGAAAGCTTGCCTTTACTATTCTGTGAGCCTAGACGACCATGTCCAGAAGAAAGAAAGTGATTTTTTTTCTCGCCAAACCTAGGTGTGAGATCTTTTAAAAATCTCTTTGATAGGTTTTTTAAATAAATCTTTTTGATCCTGGAATATGTTTCCAAAATATAAAGCAAAAAGTAACACTATAAGTGTTACTTTTTGTTTGAGTCACGTGTTACCCCTTTACTAGCTGAATGGTTGTTTTGGGATATAGTATTAGGTATAACGAATTTTTAAGGAAAACCCTACATTTAACCTACTCGCGCATACCGCGTGGCGTGAGCGGGTGGAATTGGATAAATGCAATTTGAGATCCGAACACGCCCTATGCTAGAAGCATTACCACGCTGAATGGCGATGGCTAACCTCTGCGCTTAAACGAGCCCGAGCGGGAGTCACTCCCATTCCCCCTAATCCTATCGCCCAACTCATTAACTAGTTTTTTGGTGTCGTCTCCCCGATAATATAGTTATAACTTATATATATATCTACACGATTGATTGAAAACAAGAAGCAAAGCTAATCAACATCAATCAGTTTCTAATCAAGTTGCCGAGTTCGTTCTACAAATATGGAGAGACAAGGCTCATTGACCTATTCTTCAGCCATTCTCTAGCAAGTTTTTGTGAGAGGAAAAAATGTATGGTACTGGTCTTGCACCGTGTTTGACGATGTGGGATTCCAATGCGTGACAGTTCATTGGTATGGAGGATGTTTAATTTATTTAGCGAGATTGAATACTTTTTTCTTGACCCTGTTTTGTAGGGAGATTATACTTAGTACTTTAGATACGAAGGTTAGTAAGAGGTTAGTAAGTTAAAGTTGCAGGCAATCGTCTAGGCTAGATGAAAAGGCAAAAATTATTACAACTACCAGAAGTACATCGCCATCGGCTGGTTCTGGCTGGTAGAGCAATGCCAATAGATTTTCATGAAATTTGGTACTTACAGATGACGAATGGCTACTTTTATGCGAATGAGAGTTTATAATGTTTTAAATATTGTGGGACATTTCACACAGCGCCATCTAGTCCCAAGCTAAACTACTAGGCTTGTGTTATGGTGACCAAACAACTGATGAGAAACTTATATACCTACTTTTATTTTCTGAATATTTACTTAATATACACACAGAAACTCTTAGATCAGAAACAATATGTCACTTTTTAGAGGCGGGAATGGAACCCGCAACCATATAACATGTCACAGGTGGGTGTTAAAAAAAAAGGTGGGTGTTCGCCCACCTCGTCTGTGTTGTACAAATAAAGTTATCTATCTATCTATCTCGTCACAGAGGTCGTCAAAATATCAGTCACCTGCAGCAAAACATTCTCAACACATCAAACCATGACTTGCATTACAATAACAACCAGCCGACAAAACACAGACTGGAAGCGTGTCTAAAATTGCCTAATAAAACACCGGCTATACAAACCTAAACCCTATACCTATGCAATAAGGGTTACAGACGATTTATAGTAAACATTGCTATGCCATGTTTTCAATAAGAAAGTGGCACTTCTTGATGTATGGTGACTGTTAATGCCATTTTAGTGGAAATAGATGGACATGTAGTTCCGGTCTGCCCTATAGGATTGACCGGATTTTCATTGAAAGTTGATAGCTTTTGATGTGGATTGCAAATTGAGTAATTTGTATATACGTAAATTCAAGCCTTAAAAACATGGCTTAGAATTTTTGGTATATACGTAAGTACTGACATACAATGCGCTGTACGAATGGGACGCGAATAACTTTTGTTCTACGACTTTTAAAAATCGAACTTTTTTCCAAAAGTTTAAGGTTATGTTTACTCGAAAATCAGCTGTTTCTTGGAGTTACATAATATGATAGGTCAGCGTTTGACCACTATCACACCTGCCTGATGGTAGGTGACGATGAGGCCTAAGATGTAACACGCCTCTCTAGAAGATACCTATTGACTCGCGACTTGAAGACCCCCAAATTGTACACGTCAGGAAAGACAGCTACGCAGGCAACCGATTCCATTCCCTTGCAGTACGAATAAGGAATGACGAAGCAAAGCGCTTAGTGTGAACGTCTGAAGTGAGTTTAAACTTAAACTTTAAACATTAAAGATCTTTATTTTATAAAACAGCAGATTCTTCACTATACATCTCTCCTAAAAAAATGTTAAATTATCAAAGATCGTAGGTAGAACAACATTTTATCGCATTTTCCTCACATATTAATTACACATAATTTCAGTTTTAATGATAATATATTCTGCTTTTGGACACAATACAATCTAATCTTACAACAACAAAACTAATTTTGGATATATAAATAACGAAATTGTTCAAAGTTTGTATTTAATGTTGATATTCTGTTTTTGCAATAAAATTTCACATAATTTCAGAAGGTGACAGTATAATGTTGTAAAAACTACCCAAAAATAGTAGTAAATGATCGAAATTGAGTCATATTCATAATGACATTATTACGTTATTGCCAAGTTTAAAATGTTGTGCCTTAAATAAAACATACTCTGTGGGCGCGCCTCTACATTTTCCCATATAGAGAAACAGACTGTTGCTGACCACATTTAAACCAAATAAACTCTGAACAATATATTTATGCAGGCTTCTGGTTTTATGGAAAAGAATGGGGATTTACATATAATAAAACTACTTAAGAATCTACTTTTTAGGGTTCCGTATCCAAAGTTTAAAAACGGGATCCTATGACTAAGACTCCACTGTCGACAGACGACTTGAAGTTCGCGCAGGTCAGCTTCCACTGTATCCTGCCAGCGATACTTGGGTCGTCCCACCGGCCTTAGTAATCTATCTCTTATTAATTACTAGCGACCCGCCCCGGCTTCGCACGGCTATATTATGCATGGATAAACCTTCCTCTTGAATCACTCTATCTATTAAAAAAAACCGCATCAAAATCCGTTGCGTAGTTTTAAAGATTTAAGCATACAAAGGGATATAGGGACATAGGGACAGAGAAACCGACTTTGTTTTTAAACGACTTCAAAAAAAGGAGGAGGTTCTCAATTCGGTTGTATGTTTTTTTTATTTTTATGAATGTTCCCGCATATCTTCTTTGTTTTATACTATGTAGTGATAGTGAAGTGAAGTGACGTTGGAAGCCACTGTTCAAATAATCTAGCTATATTTAAAAAAATCTACTTGCTAGGTTCACCCGTTCCTGACAAAATCGTTGGTGACACACGGATAGATAGACAAGAGAGTGATCTTATAAGGGTTCCTTTATTAAAAGCTTTTATTTAACTTTCAATGTATGTATGTTTGTTCGGTTGGAATCTTGCAACTTAATTTTGATCCACTTCCCGATTGCCAATTGAGCTGAAATTTTGCATACATGTGTAATTACCTTTTGAGGTACGGAACTCCATCGGTCTATGCACTAATAGTTAAAAAGCCATTCGTTTATAAATATTGTATCAACATGGTATTAACAAGTTTTGTTGCCTTTTTATTCTGTGCATATTATGCAAATTCAACTGTCATGTCGTTGCGCACGCGTTGATATTGCGTCAGATAAAAATTTATTTAACCGCTCCCACTTCAAATAAAGTTAGTATCGTGTATTTTTTATTGGATAAGTGAGATATTTAAGTGATTTAAGTTTATTGCTTTCTTCATATAAACGTATTACATATTTACTTCCTGAATAGAACATCTATAGGTACATAATGTAAAATGGTTTGTCCTGACTGACTGACTGATGGATCAACGCACAGCCTAAATCGCTCATCGTAGAGACCTGAAACTTGGAGGGTGTGTTCATTGTGTGGTTTAGGCATATATTTTATAGGCATATTTTTTATAAAACCTAAGTTTACAGTATACCTACATGGCCCTCCTTTGTCTTTTTTTCTTATAATAGAATTAAAAGGACCCTTTACTAATTAGTTCGTTAGGAAAAAGGAAACCACGCAGAAAAAAAGGTTCATAAAGTGAGGAATAGTTCTCTCACTATGAATGCTAGAGAACAATAATTTTTAGTAGAAGTTCTTGAAAATAATAAGCAGTACATATTCATAATTTAAGAACATTACTTTTAAATTTAGAATATCGGTTATCATTTTTAAGATTTTTTTACTAAAACCAACAATTATTGTTTAGCGTCTATATAGAGATAATTATTTTATACTTCGAATAAACCTTTTTTTGCTGCGCAGCTTGACATCTGTGTGTACAATAAGCCAAGAGGCATTATTCAGAGAAGAAAAAGGGGAATACTTTAGTATTAAATAGAAACCTTCTTTAACTTTTTAAACTCACACGATTTGTATTCATAGTAATTATTTCTCTTAAAGCGCGAGGAGACTGATTGGCAGTCTCCTTGCAACCATGACTATTGTAACATAGTAAAAACGTCGAGGTAAGAGAAATAAAAATAAAAAATACGCGATTAAGACCCGGGGAAATAATTATTAGAAACCTTATTTACATTAAGGGGGGTCCATACGCCAACGACCTTGGTACACAGCCTACTAAATAGTTGCTACTAGCACCGGTCGCCTTCGTTGGTGAAAATTGTTAATTGTTACGAGTGTGTTTTGTTTTTCTCAAAAGTGCTGAGATGGAATTGTAGGTAAGATTTTTACCGACATTTTGGTGTGATTTTGAGCCAAACATTTCCTATAGTTTTGAAGCTATCCTAAAATTAAGAATTAGAACTAGTCTAACTTTGAAATGACAAGGAATTTTCGCCTCAAAATCACACCAAAATGTCGATAAAATTTTTACCTACAATTCCATCTCAGCACTTTTGAGAAAAACAAAACACATTCGTGACAATCAACAATATTAGTTGTAAGCGACGGGTATTTCTGGCGCGTTGCGTTTGGCAGCATAAGCAGCCTTAAGATGAAGTTTTACCACAAATGCTTGTATGTATAATAAATGGCACCCTTGTTTTGAATTAACTTCGCGATCATTATCCCTGTCAGCAACTAACCAAACTATAATTATAAATATGATTTAAACAGGCTTTAACTTTATAATATACTGCGATCCTTAATTATTGATCATAGGCTAAATTACACTTAGTTCGCTGCGCTTGCGCATGTTTTAGTCCCATATTTCACAAAGATTGCACTGTAATCTATAGATGAAATATAAGTTTAACCTCTTAAGCGCTGTGCACGCTGTGGTGGTACCGGGAGAGTTTTGGGGTGGGATTTTTTGTAATGATTGAGATTTTATGCACCATGCCACATGCCGGTTTCTGTGTGGGATGGTGCATAGTATCTCATTGCTATAATTTCGCACGGGGCGGTGTTGGTTATGCTCAGTAGCAACTGGATAGATTGATGACTATAAGTTCTGTCGTGAATAAAAAAAATAAACAGAGGTTAAAAATTTAAAGTTTTTTTTTCACGGAAAACAAAACAAAATCAAGTAAAGAAAAAAGTACAAAAAGCACTTACAGTCAGCACTTAGGTATAAAGACGGCATGTCAGAACAAAATGTGATTTTAAATGCTTTGCTATCATGTATTCTACATTGAAATTGTGTCTTTGATCATAAGTAAAAAATAAAATAAAATCGTATTGTAATTATCTTTAAAATAATAATAATTGACCATTTGCACAAATAGGGTTAGAATCAAGATTCATATAAAATCAATGTTTATAATTTCAAGTGCATTTTAACGTGAATACGTCTTTAAAATTGCTTTCATAGGTATTTATAACAAACTATTTATAACAAAATCGGGGGATACAGTTAGTGTTACTGCACAATCATCACTACCAACATAGTATAAAATAAAGTCACTTTTCCCCGTCCCTATGTCCCTTGTCTCTATGTCCCTATATCCCTATGTATGCTTAAATCTTTAAAACTACGCAACGGATTTTGATGCGGTTTTTTTAATAGATAGAGTGATTCAAGAGGAAGGTTTATATGTATAATACATACATAATATATAGCCGTGCGAAGCCGGGGCGGGTCGCTAATAATATCTATTTTGTTTATATATATCTATTCTTACGGTAGTGCAATAGTGCTATTATGTTAACTTTTGAAATACCTTCATCGATACTTTCTCTTTTAGCAAGTATAGTTTTCAATTAGTCCAAATTATCGCACAACACAATGTTCAATTCATCTAAATTGGCAATAGAAAACGAAACAACTTTTGCTTTTTAAGGTTTTTAACATCTAAAGTGATTCATTCACGTGTACTTTCACTACCTTCAAATATTGGGCGCTCGATTGAGGTCAGTAATCATGTCATTTTGTAAAATTGTAATCGTGATTGTGCGATATTTTTTTTTGTATTGACGGAAATGCTCGTACGTTGTCGCCGCAATTTTAAAATTATAAAAGGGAAAATTTTGTTTGGGGTCAAGTGTTTTTACTTTTTTTAAGTATCTTTAAGTGTAAGTCACTTTTGTAAACATACTAGTAAACGGATAGGAGTAGAGTCAAAGCTGCGAAGTTATGAGATTATAAAATTGGTAGGTACTGAATTGTTTTCCTTACAAAAGACATCAACGCGTTACAACTGAACAGGGATTAACAGAGAGTTTTCACACGTTTTACGATTCAATATCTGCAAAAGTCAAAGTCAACATTTCTTTATTTGATTTAAAAGTCATAAAAGAAGAAAATTAAATGTCTGTATCCTTAATAACATCAAAAAATTACACAGAATCAAACGACAAAGCACTGGCAATAAAGGTCGCAAAATGACACCATTCAGAGACGATAAAAATATCAAAATTTACTTTTATTGCATAAAGTCGCCTTGTAAACTTGAAAACAATTTGACAATTGAAAAAGCAAATGTCTTACAACCTAAGTTTGGATATTATGTAGCTTTGGAACGCAAATAAAAAGAAGCCACAAGAACCTCATGGAGTTAGTTAGGTATCTAAAAATAAATATAAATATAAATATTTCAGGACACATTACACATCGCCATCCAGCCCCAAGCTAAGCAACTTAATGCTTGTGTTTGTGTTATGGTTGTGTTGTGTTGTGTCATAGTATTGTGTATGATATGAGATAGGTATTCACTATTTCTTTAAGTTTATTACAAGAAATCTATAAATAAATTAGAAACCTGACTTTATAATCATCAACTACAGTTTTTCAACTCAGTAGCATCTAATTTAACCTTCCGTAAGTTTTAAGTTAAAATTACGTGAGCATTCGACGCTCAGTGTGTTATTATGATAAAGCTTAATAAGTCTTAATAATATCCCTAGAAGGCAGGTGCAAGGTCTGTTTGTTAGCATTTGAGGCTACTAGTTCACAAATGCATTTTTAATGTAAATACTTAGTTAAGTATACCTACCTACTTAATTATTTGTTTCGGTGTGAACACGGCTTGACATTGTTGTTGTTGTCTGTCATTTTGTTTTAATGACAATAAATAGTTATCTGTAACATCATAAGAAAACATTGATGGTAACCATAGCAACGATAATAGTTACGTTGCAAATGTTGCAATGGTTACCTTGTCAATTAGCTCACGTTCCCGTAACGTGAGCTTGACGTCACACTTTTTTGTGAGTGCAGTATGGTGTTCATTGATTTATAAGACGCGTCAAAAAAAAGTTTTTATTCGTTCTGGTAAACATATTTTCGAAGGTTTTATTGCATTATGATACTGTTCTATGAAACAAGAAATTTTTTTTTTCTCACAAGTTCCACTAGGTTTTGCGATGGAAATAGTGCGACTTGTTTTTATCTCGTTAGTTCCTTTGTAGTTTTTTTTAAAAGGTCATCAAAACAGAAACAATAGGCGATCGAAACGAAAACAAAAAAAGCTATTGCAGCGTGCGAGCTTCGTACAGTCGTACCATATACATACACGTTAAGCGAACGCTCGGCCGAGCTACATGGTAGGCGGAGTGGGGGGTGTTAGGTTTTATTTTCGTTACGAAATTTCTTGAATCGAAAGTTTATCAAAAGGCGATCGAAACGGAAACAAAAGACAATCGTAATACGCTTAATGGAATGATGATTAAACCTGGATATCACCAAGTAAAAACATACTCAACTCTAAGCTAATCACAACCTATTAGAACAAATATAGATTGTCAACTAATTACCAGCCTATTGAAAGAACATCTTAATTCCCTATAATCTATTTTCCTTCCCAGTAATGGTAAATGGTTTAATCACAAGTCTGAGTGAAATAGACAATCTGTGTCTATATAAATATACCTTCTATGGTTGAGATGTGGGAAACCACCACAAAGGTAACAGGTAGTAGGCTCAGGTCAATAACCCTGAGTGCATGAGGCAGTGACGTTGTACTGGTGCATTACAAGTGTGATAAAAATATAGCAAACATTAGTTGCGTCCTGCAATTTCACTCGGTTAAGTAAGATAAATATATAAACACTTTATTACACCATAAAAACAAAAAGCAAATTAATTAGGTAGGAATAAAATAAATTCTAACATAGGTAACTATCTGCTAAAAGAAAATAATTATACTTATTTAATACCTAACAATATGGTACAAAATAAGTGGCTTAAGTTCCTATTGCTTAGGAATATCGGGGTAAAGAATAAGCTCTAAGTCACATCTGTATGGCAAGTTTTACGAATTATTCCTGACCTGACTTGAAAACGTGAAAACCGAGTTAAGTTAGGAACAGCCAAAAATGATTATTTTAATTACTAATGTAACCCCTCAATACCCCCTCTTGTTTACATTTTGATAGTTTTTAAATTCGATTTCGATCGTCTTTTGTATTTTACTTTGATCGTCTTTTGTTTCCGCTTCGATCGTCTCGTTTCAACTTCGATCGTCTTTTATTTCTACTTTGAGTTATGAATACCATTTTGGGTCAGGGTTTTGGAATAATCCAGTTTCATCATAATTGGTTTTATTTTGCGTGAAGATAAACACTTAGACACAAAGGCAATATTTCATTTCATTTCATTTATTTGCTTTCATATTGTATAATAAAATATTATGTAGTTACTTCACTACATAGTATAAAATAAAGTCACTTTTCGCTGTCGCTATGTCCCTATGTATGCTTAGATCTTTAAAACTACGCAACGGATTTTGATGCAGTTTTTTTTAATAGATGTTTTTAGATATAATACATGCATAATACACCCGTGCGAAGCCGGGGCGGGTCGCTAGTTTATTATTTTTTTTTTAATAAGAGTTATTTATTTGTGGTTTGGTAGGTATGTTTATTCTAATATCTTGGTCTGTTTTGTTTGACATAAATACCAAAATATGGTCTGTGGACGTTTGAACTTTTAATCTTTATTGGATGGTAGATATTATTATGATTTAGTGAGTATGCAATATTGCAAAAAAAGGTTGCTGTTTTTAGCTTTGTTAATAAAGAAGTTTTGTTGAACTTTAAATAAGTACTAAAATTCCAATACATACAGACCAACATACTTTTACAATTTTTATGGTTTTACACCTTAGAAAGCAAGGTCCAGGTTTTTATTCTGATATCTTTGGGAGAATAATAAATTCTGATTTTTTTAAGAAAAGGTTTTGGCATAACTATTTCCATCTTTCCTAATTTTCTGTAACTTTGTTCACAGAGCGATGTCGCGGTGGAAGGGTAGGCTGAGGTAGCCGTCAGATGGCAGCAGTTAGCGCGGCGATGTTCAGCCCCAGGGGCGGTCTCGACCCCTCGTGCTATGCCACTCAACGGGTAAGTGGTTCGAAGGGCTTAGACTAGATGGCGCTGTTTTCAATAAGAATTTAATTATAAATTGGTTAAGATGATAAACACAGTAAAAGATTATAATCTTTAAAAGGCGTTGAAGTTAATACAATGAAAAGATATTATCTATGAGAACCGTATTTCGTAGAACTTCCATTACTTATCTAATTTTTTAGCTAAATATTATCATATTTTGAACATGACAGTATCTTCACTACATCATCACTTCACTACCACTTCACTTCACTACATAGTATAAAACAAAGTCGCTTTTTCTGTCCCTATTTCCCTCTGTATGTTTAGATCTTTAAAACTACGCAACGATTACGATTTAGATGCGGTTTTTTTTAATAGATAGAGTGATTCAAGAGAAAGGTTTATATATATAATACATGCATAATATAGTCGTGCGAAGCCGGGGCGGGTCGCTAGTATAAAATAAACGGTTATGGTAGGTACTACCAAATAAACAGTTTCTCTTTTTCTTTAAACATTTAAATTTAAACATTGGCTAGACTGGCTGTCTAGTGTTATGTGCAAACAATAATATGAATAAGTATGTTTGTTTTAGACAATTAGTTACCTATTTGTATAGACAATGCAAACACTACTATTTTGTGAGAGTTTAACCAAGGCTTATTTAATTCTAGGTATGGAGGTAAACTAAGCTTACCTAGGTAGTTAGCTACCCATATTAGAGGAAAATTAAAAATGTTCTTTAGAATTTATTATTATTACTTAATAATTTATTTATTTATTTATCAGAAAAACTACATCTATCATTACAGGATTCCCCAATGCAATATCATAGTTAAAACAAATTTAAATTAATTATACTTAACAAATAATCCATAGAGCTACTTTTTGGAATTCACTCTTCCTCTTCTTTCTTCGAATTTATTTCGATCAAAAATCTTAATATACACGGGACGGTGCCATTATGTTTCGTTTATCGTGTCTCGTAATCAACAGAAAAATAATTAAATATTATTCATGCAAAAATAAAGTATGTAGGTATATACTTAATATATTTCATCATAATATATTTAGGGTTCCATACCCAAAGGGTAAAAACAGGACTTTTACTGAAACTTCACTGTCCGTCCGTCTGTCTGTCACCACGCTGTATCTCATTAACCGTGATAGCTAGACAATTGAAATAATGTATTTCTGTTGCAACAACAACAAATACTAAAAACAGAAGAAAAAAATAAAGTGGGGCTCCCATACGACATGTTAATACGGAACCCTTCATGCGCAAGTTCGACTCGCACTTGCTTCTTTGTTACAACTTCCATATAATTACGCTGGCTCAGCTTGGCCTCCGACACCAAAAGCCGCCATTGCATTATTCTGCGCGACTTGTTGCCAATCGGCTGCATGAAGGGCTTGCAGGTCTTGTTGGACTTGGTCTATCCAGCGATACTTTTTTTTTTTTTTTTTTTTTTTATTTTTTTTTTTATTTACACACATCGCCATCTAGCCCCAAGCTAAGTAACTAGACTTGTGTTATGGGTGCTAGACAACGGATATACTACTTATATACTTTTCTTTATATATACTTATAATACATAGAAACAACCAGACCACAGACAAATATCTAAGCATAAATACATGTCTGAGGCGGGAATCGAACCCGCAACCCTGTGCTTGGCAGTCCGGCATGGTGACCATTGTGCCAACTGGGTCGTCTCACCTGAGGTCGTCCTAGATATGCTCTTGTGACCACTCGATCCTCCTCCATTCTTTCGATGTGGCCAAGCCAGCGAAGTCAGGCCGATTCGGTCTAGCCGATGATATTAGGCTCAGCCACAAGCCAAAATCACCCAAACAAATCGGCCCGACAACTTTCAATTGTAATCAAACTCAGAATTGTAATCAAACTTGTCAAAAAGAAAAGCCACTTCCTATTCATTGAATCAAACACTGTCTTCTATTAATTTCACACTCAATTTAAACTAACAATTAATTAAAATACACTCACTAACTGTAAAATGACAATAAAAACCTTCTGACGCGTAAGAAAACGATATCTCCAACAAAACTACACAATCTTTTATATCTACCTAACTATTGTCAAAGGCAATTATGTTGTTAAAGTTTATCTTGCATCGTGTGAACGTACTATAGTTGCTGTATACAGGGTTATTGGTAATTATACTAGCAAGCCGTTGAGGGCTACTTCTGTGCACCTTAACAAATAACTTTTGTTCTACGCAGGGTTGCCAGATGACAATTTTTTTTTCTCGTACCAGGGTTGCTAAATATCTCGTAATTTCAACAGATAATCTCGTAAAAGCATAAATTTAAAGAAACTGAAATAAAGTTAATGAGTTTATGCTTTTTACTGTACTATGTAACTTGTGTAGTCATATTCTTTGTGCTTGGGGCTGTTAAATTCAAACAAAACAATTAAAAATCATAATTATTAGTGTAATAAGGACAACAACAAAAGAATATTATGAAATTGAGGAATTCCCCACTCAAAGTTGTCAAGTTTCATTTAGTGATGAGGTAGTGCATTTAGTGATGCGCCGAGTCGATCGTTTTGTGTTGGATGGTTAATGATAAGAAAAAATAAATAAATTTGCATATTTACTACTACTACTAACTAAACTAACTTTTTGGATGATATAGGTATGCGAAAGAAGTCGTCATTGTTAAAATCTCGTAAAAAAGTGTACGAGATTTTTGTTAATCTTGAATCTCGTACAGACCCTCTAAATCTCGTAATGGTACGAGATTTCTCGTACGTCTGGCAACCCTGGTTCTACGACTGTTGGAAATTCGAAAAAAAATATGAAAATTTTGACGTTATATAAATTCGAAAACAGCTGATTTTTTAAAACAAAGGTCATTCAGACTAAGAACAGTAGATAAAATTTCAAAAATAAGTAAAGTTTTAAGGTGATCCGTGTCTGGAACAGCTGATTTTCAGGTAAACCTAATCTCAAAATTTTCAAAAAAATGTTCAAAAATTCCAAAAGTCGTAGAACAAATGTTGTTTGTTTAGGTGCATAGAAGTAGCCCTCAACGGCTTGCTAGTATAATTACCAATAACCCTGTATACGACTTTAACTGTTATTTTTCTTTAAACGTAAAGTGATACAAGAAAAGTGAAAACTTTGTATCATATGACGAGTTAAGGCAGCTCTTAATTACTTACAATGAAGTACTTTCTCGACGTTTCAAGTAGGTATGAGAGTACTGTATTATTTGTATAGTTTCAAACATTTTTAAAATATAACTATTTTATAATAACAAATTACAAACAATTTTTCAACTACTTATTAGGCTTTGGCACTAACCCAATAAAAATGAATTAACTAAAATCATGTATTCACAACACTTATGTCCAATTACAATTTTAGCTATAAAAATTGCCATAATCAGTATTTAGTTCAATAAATCCTTTATAAATTATTTACTAGGAATTACGCCCGAGTAAATAGACACAAATTCATAATAATTTATAGAAATAAAATTAAGCATTTATTAAATTTAATACTCAACATAAATTAGTTCCTGTATTAAATTACTAATATGCAATCCGAACAGAATTCACTAATTAACGTCATTAAAACTAAATGACTCATCAGCTTTTATACCATTGGAATAATATCAATTCGAAATAAAAATGTCCTGTATATTGTCCATTGTGTAAATGATTAACACTCTACATATTATTGCTTTTAATTAATTAGCCAATAGGTATGCACTTAATGTACCTCACAAGCAATAAATGCAAAATTTTACGGTATCATGGGCAAGGGCGGTCATGTAGATCTCGCAAAGATAAAATATCATATCCCACTTCTGAATTAATTGCTCCTGCTCTAACGCTCCTGCCCGTTTTTGATTTGAACTATTTAGAAAAAACCGCAGTGGGGATAAGTTTTATCTCTGAGGGATGCAAATGATCACCCTTGATTTGTTCCTCACTATGAAATTCTGGAATGCAAATAGTGCAACAATTTTTCTTATCTGTTCCTTTATAGTTTTGTTCAAAAGATGATCGAAATTGAAATAATGACAAGTGATGAGGTGTAACACCGTAACATTTTTAGTGGGATTTACGGCCATCTACCATCTTAAGGTCAGAAGGAGCCCCATATACACAACTGTACCAGAGGGTAGATAGAACTACAAACCTTTTTAGCCGACTACGGTGAAGCCAAAAGGTATTGTTATGTATTTTCTGACGTAAGGTAGGGTAATAAAATCGTAAACAAAATACTAAAAATATATCAGTTGAATTCAGAATTGTTGTACCTACGTACTAGTTTAAAAGGTAGTCAAAATTATTTCTTTACAAAAAAATTGTTGCAAACCCTTTGCCCAATTAGGTAAATGATAACTATTTCGTATTTCAATAGTTTTTGTGAAATGTATTCTTTATCCAATCTAAAACTACAAAATGTGTAAAAAAAAAAGAAAAAAAAAAAAAAAAGTATGGATAGCATAATACTATGACTATCAAGTTATCACTAGCTTTTGCCCGCGACTACGTCTGCATAGAATTAGTGAATTTGACCAAGGATTCATACGTTATCCCATACAAACATTGCCACCCTATTATACCCCCTACGGAGTAGAATTTCGGAAAATCCTTATAGGATGTATACGTTATACAAAGATTTATGCTGTGCGTTGATCCGTCAGTCAGTCATTTGAGGACAAAGCATTTTATATGTATGGATAGATTATCCCGGGTATAATTTGATTTTCACACTGCACCCCCTGAAAACAGTCCTGCTGACGTCCTAGGAAATATGTCGAATTGTATCGAAATGTTCACAATTTAATTAAGGTCGTGTTTTTAATGTGAAGTAATTTAATTTAAATGTGAATTATTTACCGATATGCGATATGTGCTTTTATTTCAATTTAAAAATATACTTGGTACTTGGTAATTAGGGTTAATTAGTGTTAGTTACTATTAAAGACAAAATAACAAGAAAATAAAAAAATAAATTGTTTTTCAGATTGACAAATGTAGAGCAAATATTTTTCTAATTACCTGGTTTAAAGTATGTTTCCTTATTATATCGAAATATTTAGTCTTAAAATTAAGGTGCCTAATAGTTGTCCTTACCATATATATGTCTCTTTTGTAAATAAATCGCCTTTCCAATATCGTAAAAATAGTTTCCATGGTTTTATTGCCCGTATCTTGCCTACCTGCGACGCAGCGGTGGTAATGAAATCTATTATAATTGATCAAATAGTCGCAGCCTGAAAACATCCCACATACCTAAACACCCAGACGAGACCAAATATATATTATCTTGTTGGCTGCTTGTTCGAGACGGGAGTTGTACCCGCAACCTTTTGCGCCGTAGAGGTTGTCTGAATACACTATATTTAGGACCATCTTTTTCTAATATATATACATTCCGTGTCACGTTGTTTGTGCGCGATGGACTCCTAAACTACTTAACCGATTTTAATCAAATTTGCACACCGTGTGCAGTTTGATCCAACTTGAAAGATAGGATAGCTTACATCTTAATTTATCCCGATATTCCCACGGGATCGGGAGTTACGCGGGTGAAACCGCGGAGCGCAGCTAGTATACTTTATTAATTGCTGTCAAAAGTAGGTATTTTAAAGATGGTTTTTCTAATCAGCAAAGTAATGATAAGTGATAAGAAGAGAAATAATGAAATGTTTATCTCTTTTTCTAATAAAAAATGACGACAAAAAATGCTATAACATCGTAAAATATTATTATAATACTATAAGTTTCGTCCATATTGGCTGTAGTATGACCTGTAGAACTCCTCTAAAGTCAATCAAACAAACATACAAACGTACTGTCAGAAAAAAGCAAATATTACCAGACTGGCAGCGCTTTCAAGTCAATACAAATTTAATCAAGTACCAATTCAATACTATAAAACTAATAAAATATTCAACTAAAACAAACTACGAGTAAGAAATTAAACTTTATGAAAATACAATAATCAAAGTTGGAAAAAGATTTTTGAAAGATAATAGAAACTCAAAATAATTGTCTAGGGATTTAATAGTTAGAGCTTTGAGAACTCAAACAACCACTTTAATATTTATTAATAAAGTCTAGAGCTTATTTTCACTATCAGAAATTAATAAAATTGATGGTTTTTACCTTTTGGGAAAATACAAGATTTTAGTAATAAAAAAATGATATTTGTCTGATTCTTTAATATCTGTTTTATTTTCAACTAGCGACCCGCTCCGGCTTCGCACGGCTATATTATGCATGTATTATACATATAAACCTTCCTCTTGAATCGCATCAAAATCCGTTGCGTAGTTTTAAAGATCTAAGCATACAGAGAGAAATAGGGACTTCGAAAAGTGACTTTATTTTATACTATGTATAGTGAAGCTCAACTAACAAGAGCATTTAACAACTAAACATTTAAAAAGTTGTTAACTTAACAGTGATATTTTAACACAAAGCATAAAATTGGCGTTTCGGAAACAATTACGTTGGTTTCCATTCATACTCCTATAAAATATTATTTTCCAAAGGATTTTATACTTTGCACCTTTTGCATAATGTTTATTTTCTTTATTTGCGTAGACACTGTAGTGTTAAGTGTTATTTGCAAATGTTTCAAGCGTGGCGGGTATTTAATAAATTGAATAACGTATGGTATCATCAGCTTTGATTATGTGGTATATTCCAAAACCAGAGGGAAATGTATGACCATTGATCGAGCGAGCGAAGCGTCTCGGCAAAATTTGCTTTCCTCTGGCAGTAAGTATGTTGGTACTTCTTTACAGGTGGTATTTTACTCAATGGTCTTACGATATCTGGATAAAACTGGTCTTACGATTTTATTTTATTTTTGTGATTTGCGCTGTAGGACATGCACGGTCGGCTGTATAATTGCAGACCCACCTTAGAGCTCCAAAACGGCTGTTATAAGAATGTTTTCAACACAAGCGAGATTCTAGACACCGGCTTTAGTTAAAGTTTAAACTCTTCTAACTGATCAAATTATCAAACCAAAATTATTAGAATGAATACATTCCAATAATAGTAATTTTCGAACTCTACCAGGGGCTGAAATTATGCAGCCGATTGTACCGGTTAGGTAGAGAGGCTTGCCGAGAATCTATAGCACCCTCCCAGTTTAGTCGATCGTGTCCAGAAGAAAGCACTTGTCAATACGTGTGGAGCTGACAAAGCTGCGCGTTTTCCTTCATCGTAAGAGCAATGTTGATAAGCCAATGTTTTCGTAAGAATTATTCATTAGTGTCAAACCCACGACCTTCATAATTAAAGTCAATGTATCAACCATTAGGCCAACACCACTTAACACAAAAGTGCATAGTTAATACAAATAAGGAAACAATTCATCAAGGTCTAGCGATAACTAGATTTCCGGCATATTAGACCGTTCCATCTGCCCGTACCCCCGTAATTAATATCGTGAAAGGAAAATAACAAGGATTCATATTTTCTCTTACATTTCGCTTTTATTCGATAACAATGCTTGCTCCACTTTTGCCATATGGCGGCGACTATTTCTGTGTTGATTTTCGTTTGTACGAATTGTTGTAAGGGGTATTGGAATAGGATTTTTCATCTAATTACTTACAGTCAGTGTTGCAAGTAACAGGACACGTTTTTCCTACTGTGTGAAATATTTAGGTTTAAAGATATTTATTCTTGTAAGACAATAGTCACTTAAAATGAGATACAAACATAAAAGTAGGTAGTTAAGTATTCACCTCTGACGTGTTAACAGTTAAGTAGGTAGTTCTAATAACAAGTTAATTGAGAAGTAAGGATAAAAAAGTTATTTATCTAGCTTGGCAATATGCAATTTAAGTTTTCTTTTAAAAATATTTACACTATCCGATTCTTTAATGTCATCAGGCAGATCGTTATATAGCCTCACTCCTTCAGGTTCTCTTCCCATAATATGTAGTTCTATGTGGTGTTTCTACAAGTTTATTTTTGTTTCTTAATCGTTGTGATTTTAGGTTTTTTTAAAGTTTTATATTAGAACTTAAATTATTGGATGCTATATTCTTTACCAGGACACAAGTTTTATAATTATTTATATATTTTGTGTGATTGTATCTATAATATCAATATATATATAATATAATTATAGGGTGCAAAGCACGTAAACCATGTCGCTGGTGTTCGTGATTCAGAACGGTTATGCAATTTATTAAAAAAATAAACTTCCAATTAACAAATATTTATCGATTAACTCAGACAAACATAAAAAATACAATAGTAAAATTAAATGAATAACTTCTGAGTTTATACATTAGGCTTTTCGCTGGAAACTCGCTTTTCAATTAACTCAAATTTAACCATTTTCGTGGAGTCTGAAAACTATAGCCAATTCGTTTACAAAGAAAATATTTTTTTAAATGTTGATTAAGTACTATGAGTTTCAGACCTCATCTACTCATATCAATAATCGTTTTGTTTTATCTGGTTATATATTTCAAATCAGTATTAAATTTGTTGTCTTATTACTATATACATATTTATTTCGCATGTGAGCCAAAAAATAATTGATAATGAAGACTTTTATATTATGTATTCTTGATCTTAAAGACTTGCAAATCCTACATCTGTATTTACATCATTTATTTATTAAAACACAGATTAAAAAGTTAGGAGAAAAACAACTTTATTTCTCAAAACACTTAAAACATTTCTAACTCTTGTTCTCGAAACGTAAAAACAAAAGTTGAATCGAAAGCGTTTTAAGTTGAACCACGCCGCAGTAAAGTATAGCATCAATTCCGGAATAGGTATTACTCTAGGTACGTACCTACTTCTTTACAGCGATACAAACTGTTACCTCGAACAATTCAGTGGTGTGCTCTTAGCCGGCTCAAGTGGCATCCCACATTTTATTGTTGCTATAAATTTTACGGTTGCTATAGCAACTGAGGTTGGTAGAGGATTTTTGTGAACATAGATAGGTATAGATCGAGTCGTTAAGGAGGTTCGTTGGAATTGGGCGTTACGTTGCGTCACCTATTTCAATTTAACACGTTTTTTTTGGTACAGATTGTTGGGAACAATGTATTGTACAAGATTTTCGGGATAGATAACTATCTACTCATACACTGAGAAAAAAATAAGCCGACAAAGTACAATAAAAACGTTGTCAGACATTTATAGTTACAGCAACTAAATACTTTTGCTACAATATCAGTACATGTTTAGTGCCCACAACATATTTTTTATTGTCAAATAATTTTTGTGCCTCCAACTATAGATACTTAATAAACACAACAACGTTACGTTACATCGCTGTGGTTACAAGGTGACTGTTTTTAGCGTCACAATTTATCTATATATAATTTTGACAAAATCACTTTACAAAATAAACGTTGCTGGTATATAAACATCAGGTTGTTGATTTATTTATGTTTACATGTACCTAACAAAATCCTAATACATCATTCAGCAAAGTAAGTATAGCTTAGAGTTACAACTTTGTCATTAAATTTTGTTAACAGTACAATTTGAAACAGGTCGTTTATAATAGTTACGTTTAGACCTTCGTACCGCGTGGACATAGTTTATTAAGAACAGTATTGATTTTGACCAGTGCATTATGTATAGTAGACAAGTGGAGTTCCATTGCTTTTTTTGAACAGGTTATGGGCCTCACCCTGCCTGTACGTAATAGTTTTCACGAAAGTTACGTATAATATAGTTAAAACAGACTTAACCTCAAAAAGTGCAACGCGGTCGCCGGAGTTCCTTCTTTTTCAGTATTTTAGACAAATAGTTTATACCAACATAAATACAAAAATGACTCGGACTGCTCAATGATGTTGATCGAGAAGCTTTGACCAGGTCGTGATAGTTGGCCAACTTGGAGTTTTGCCGCCAAAGCATATCTTGAAAACGAAGACTTGTTGTGGGAATCTATTGAAAACGGATCCACTGGCGAAGGCGAAGTCGAAACCGATACTCATGGTGGATCCAATGCTATTATTATCCTATCCTATCCAGCAAAGTCGACCAAATAACTCTCGATGTATACTAGAATTAGCTACTGGTAAGTATTTTCATTAAATCGAAGTAAACTAACATAATATACAGAATGCTAGGTTTTTCTTTCAATTTTAACTTTTTTTTGCAGTCGGAGAAAAACCAGGCGTCACGCGTCATTTGCAGCATTTCTAGCCGTTCTGTTACGGCAGATGCCAACCATTTCCGTAACTAGAAAAAGAGTTTGATAACTCTAGAGACGAGGTGAGGTTAAGTTTTATTAGTATGACAGCAAAATTGAAGCCAGCCCATCCACCTAAGGAGGTTTAATTATTTGATCTTATAGTTATAAGGATTTTGAATAAATATTATTTGTAATGATTTGTAATATTTTTAATTGCATATCTAATCCTAATTTTCATACTTTTATTTCAGCGTACACCGGTGATCAGGCGATAGGGCAGGGCATTTTAAATTTGTCAATATAAATTCGTACGTATTTAATTGTAACAAAACTAATGTAGGTATATGTATTTCAAAGTTTAGACATCGACCACGGAGCATCAAAGTTTATCGGTGTCTGAACTTTGAAATCTATGGAAATCTTGTTACCATTAAATACGTAGAAATTTATATTGGCAAATTTAAAATGCACCGCCCCTGCCGTCCATCGGTATACGCTGAACTTGACAGAGTTAAATTGCTATAGAAACAAAGTAGGATAGGTATAGACACAAAGTTAAATTGCTCTAAAAGCAAAAGCAGTATAGGTAGTTTGACAAGGTTACTTTGCTGAGGAAACAAAAGAGGATAGGTAAAAGAACATAGTTAAATTGCTCTAAAAGCAAAAGCTGTATAGGGAGTTAGACAAGGTTTCATGGCTGAGGAAACAAAAGTGCATAGGTACAGGTACAAAATAGATTGTTAAGGAAACAAAATGAGAATAGGTATGCGAGCAAGCTGTTGTAAGTGTTTCAATCTATTTTTAACAACATATTATTGTTGGAGTATTTACGCACGTATCGCTGTAATAATGTTGTTGCAATGACAAAATTAGCCTTGACAATAAAAACTTTGATGTTGGAACTATGCACCCCTGTCGGCTCTCAGGGATTAAAGTTTTATTGTTACATCAACAGTATTTTTTTCTCAGTGTATTAGCACGGAATAGGAAATAGTCTTATTAGGTTTGGATCAATTAAAAGTTCTTTTTTGCCTGAAACACAAGAATTTCTAGTTCACGCATATATGATATTTTTTCAATTCAATTCAATGTATTTATTTGCTTTTAGTTGGTTACTGAGGTATTAATAAAGGTAACACAACTAAGCTGGTACCACAACTAAGGTAAGTGGATATTGACATGCAAAAATATTTATTGCTCTATTGTATTTAAGTGATAGGTATAGTATTACCATCTAAAATGCGTTTTTTTAACAAATGTGGACGTATTGTTTATGCTGATGATGAAACTGTACATATAAAAAAATATTTTCCGGTATCATTGAACAACTTGAAATTTGTATAATATGAACTATAAAAGTAGGTGCCTCTTTGTTTTTAGTTTTTTTTTAATATTTTAACAGCTGGAGCAAACTTCGCTATGCAAAAGGAACAATTATAACACAAATGAGATACAATCACAGAGATAATGTCCTTCGAACCGTGGTGGAATGCTGTGGTTTTTGTAAAGCTAACTTCGTGCCGTAGTTATAGAGAATATCGAAACAACGCAGCATGACTTATACTCATTTTATTTTACTTGATATGACCGATAAAATATTTCGGATTTTACTTAATATTACGAATGCAGACTTGAAATCGGCAGATGGGTAGTTAAAGCTAGTATAAAACAACCCAAAAAAATACGATAATTATAATAGCCGTCCTGGAAAACGTTGTTTTGCCATATCCAAAAAAAGGAAAATAAATAGATGTTGTTCGATTCTCAGACCTAACGAATATAGGTACATAAAATTTTTCATACAAATCGGTTCAGCTGTTTAGGTAGAGATTGGCAACATAATATCATAGCGACACGATAATTTTATATAAATAGAGATTATAAACTACTACGATATTCCCTTTTCACTGCCCTTTAAAGTTGCAGGTCAATGGTTGCAGGTATTTCAAGCAGCTTGGTGTAAATGTTATATGTTCTCTGGCAACTCTATGTTGCAATATTTCAGTCAGTTTAAACTAGTAATTTTATATGACTCATTCTATTATGCCTTGATTATGCCTTTGAGCACCATTTTGCAATAAGTTAAAAACCAAAAGATGTTTATGACAAGTAAAAATCAACAAAATGTGTAATGACCAAGTCTGTATGGGCTAATAACTTTCTGCCTTCCCTGAAATGGCAATAAAGAAAAATTAGTTATTTGGACCCATTCCATTATGCCTTCATGGAAAAGCAGCACCACTTTGCTACAAGTTAAAAACTGAAAAATGGTCATGACCAGTAAAAATCGACAAAGTGTGTAAAGACGAGGCTGTATGGGCGAATAACCTTTTGCCTGCCCTGAAATGGCAATAAAGAAAAATATTGTTAACTCTGGAATTTGATCTCAGCGCCGCCTATCGAGAAATGGAACTAGTTTAGAAATATTACAAGACCATGAAGCATCTATAACTACGGCTCCGAGTCACGGCCTCGGAAGATAGCGACAATCTTTAATAGCTAATTTCGTATTATTCTAATTGCTTTACAGTTGCTTGAAGCCTTAAATGATTATTGTAACGTTTATTGTTATTAATATTGTTAGTGTCTATGTCTACATTTATCGTTTGTCTGACGATTTATACGGTGTACGGGATTTATAAGTTTATACGGTGTTGTGATTAAATATTTAAGATTCGAATGCACAGACATGTACGGAAGAACAGCCATACTTAAGTATTTTTTTACAATGATAGGTCAGCGTTTGACCACTATCATACGTGCCAGATGGTAGGTGACGATGCGGTCTAAGATGTAGCATGCTTTCCTAGAAGCTTTGTACACGTCAGAAAACGCAGGTAACTGATTCCATTCCTAAATCCTTTTTCGGTAATGGAATCCTTTTTTTTTAATCAGACTTTTCAGAATCAGACTTTTTTTTAAATCCTGTAGTGAAATAGGTACTATTATATTATCTATCGAGGTAATGAACTTTTTTGTTTGCGTAAACCTCATTACAGAGAAGAAGAAAATTAAGTACCTACCTATTCATTTTCCAACAAGCACACAACAAATGATAACAGACATTAGACAACTAGTAGACAGAGCTTAAGTTAAGACTGACGGTAAATACAATAGCCTATGAAACCTAACTTTAACTCGACTAAAGTCTTGAGTGGTGTAAGTTACCCTTTCCTCTTGGGTTATTAACACTTTCTGAGCATGTAAGTCATATATGAGCATGTAAGCCATGGTTGAAAAATTCTTTACCGGTAGAGCTTTTTTATTTTGGTTTTCGTCTTTTGTTTTGGTTTCGACTGTCTTTTGTTTCCGTTTTGATTCAGATTCATTTCAGTTTCGATCGTTTTTTGGTTTCGATTATGTTTTCGATCGTCTTTTATATCTGTTTTCGCTCCGCAAGTTCCGAAATTATTAGATCGATTTTCATGACTGGTATAAGAATAATTATATTTATTAATTGGAAGTAAAATATTCTACTTTTTATCTCGGTATTCGTTATATTTCTATTTTTATTCGTGAGATCCTGTAATTTACTTTCTATTTGTATATTGTTGTTAGTGTTTTAAAGTAGCTGTGGGATTTCCAAATAAATAAAAATTCCTACGGGATCGGGACCAACGTAGGTAAATAAATAAATAAATCATTTATTTCAGGTAACAGCCTTATAAATAAGTACAGACCCATATAAAATATATACCTAATACAAAAAACACAAAAAACTGCTAGGCGCTGCTAATTATAAGTGCAGAAGAACATGAGCTAAGTACAGTCACATTACCAATTACCTGAACCCCACATGACCTAGAGCTCCCTCGCAAATGTGTAAGGTTGTAAAGTAATGTTACCTGATTCTGTTTTTTTAAACAATATACTATACAATACAATAAACAATATTATACAATATAAAAAAATAACAAAATAGGAAAATACTATATTTTTCACAGATATGCGAATGAGCTCTGGGTCACGTGGGGTTCAGCTAATTGGTAATGTGACTGTAGCTTTGTTGTTAATCATGATATTACATTTACAGAAACACAATTACAGCGATTACAAAACAGAATTATAACACACTTCATAATAATAATTACACAAAATTGAGGTACACAGAGTTATTAAAGCTGGCACAGAAGATAAGACTCATAACGTTGAATCAGATAAGAAACAGAATCCGTCGAGATCACGATGGTCTTGATTGTAGAGATATCAGGGTGCAATGTCCAAGAGTAACTTCATATTAAATATAGCTCTTTTGTATATATTGTTATATTGTTCGATTTCAGTGTTTCTTTTTCTTTTAGGGTTTCGTACCTCAAAAGGCAAAAAAGGAACCCCTTATAAGATCATTTTCTTGTCCGTCTGTCTGTCCTTGTGTCACCACTGATTTTATCAGGAACGGGTGGACCTAGCGCAAGTTGAAGTTTATACTCGTACCAGGTACCTACTGAGGTTTATAGTCCCTAATATATCCCCAATAGGTGTATAAAAATAAAGGTCCTGAGACAACGCGATAAAAATATGGGCTAATTTAAATTTTCGCGATTACTTGTAAGTGTTAAAATTTAACTAAACCTTTTTAATAATTTAAGAATTGTAAGTTAAAATTATACCGATCACCAACCGAACGTCACATTTGAAGGATAACAAAAATTAACGTCTGCGTTCAAATTGAACGGTCGTTGAGGTTCTAGGCCGACTGAAAAGTCTATTGCCATCTTGTCTGTGACAATGTGTAAACAATGTGGTCACGCAGTTCAATTAAATGTTTCCATCAACTATATCTACCGAATCAATATTTAATTTGCAAGGAAAGTCTACAGTTAAGTTAGCAACATAGACAGAAGAAATAGAAACAGAAAGCCAATTACAGACAATCACAAATAGAATAAGAATAAATCATAGTAGGATCTCAATGAAGTTAAAAATTGGTTACAACTACATTTAACCTAATGCTAAATCATCTATATCTATACTTAATATTATAAAACTGAAGAGTTTGTTTGTTTGAACGCGCTAATTTCAGGAACTACTGGTTCGAATTGAAAAATGGTTTTTGTGTTGGATAGTCCATTTATCGAGGAAGGATATAGGCTACTTTTTATTTTGATATTCCCACGGGATCGGGACTTACGCGGGTGAAACCGTGGAGCGCAGCTAGAACACAATGTAGGTGTTTATAAAATTTAAAGAAACTTTTCTTATAGGTATTACTGTTTCCACACCTAATTTAAACCCGATAACATTTTCATAATAATGACATGTTTTATTGCCTCTTCAACAGTTATTAATTACAGTATTTCGTGACGGTAGACCATTAATGTAATACCGCTTATGTCACGTAATACAACTGTTCGCACTTGGATATGTACATGTTTTGCGGCATATTTTAATGGTGATGATAAACAAGGAAAAATAGATTCATTGATATTGCTGTTACGGTGGGAGAAAACATTGTGATGAAATCATCGGTTTTGTTGGCTCCAGAAGTATTGACAAGTACTTTCCTTAAGATATGGTCGACTAAGCTGAGAGGGAAGTTTAGGAGCTGAGCAAGCCTTTCTACTCGTCTCGCAAAATGGACTCTGCTAAGGAGGTCCAGTTGCAGAAAAACATACAAATACAAACAAGGAGAAAAATCTGTAGGTGCTCTAAATATGTTTTTAAAATAGACAGACTGCCAATCGGTCTTTTTAGAGTTAGATTTTTTTTGTTCTCGAGGGACTGAACCGAAAAATAAGATAAGCATAGTGCGCGTAATTTAGTTCATGAAAACTATTCTGGAATGGCGAAAAAACATCTTAATTTTATAATATTTCAGCATAAAATTAATACTGAAACTATAACTATCCCGAAGCGTTAACACAATTTTATTTTCTCAATAGAAAATTTTGGTATCAAAATCATATTTCAAAATTCATACTTATTTTTCTATTGTTTTCATTAATCTATAGAAATTAGAAACTACTGGTATAAAATCCTTTTTACAACGACATTCATTGTTAAAAATCTCTTTTCAAATAACGAGTATACTTATTCTATTTCATTAGAACATTCAGCATGGACAACTTCGAAAGATCTTACAAAGTCCATGCATTGTTTCAGATATACAAGTTTAAAACAACGAGATTTAAATAAGCATTCTTTACCAGTGGTATTATATGAGGTTTCTTTGTAGAGTTTTATTTTAATAAATTCCAGCTTGCGTTAGTTGAACAAAATGTGTTGTTGAAATGAAGAAATTATCTTAAAAAATTTATTGTTTTTTTTATAATGAGATCTGAGACGTACCTACAATAAATTTGATTATGTAATTGAGCAAAGGCAGAAAAGGGACGAACCGGTAAATGTAAATTGTAAAGGTACTAAATATTTCGACGTCAAGATGTCTTAGTGTCAAAATGTACAAAAGTCTATATATATAATAACTAGCTGTGCTCCGCGGTTTTACCCGCGTAAGTCCCTATCCCGTGGGAATATCAAAATTAAAAGCAACCTATAGCCTTCCTAGATTAATGGACTATCCAACACAAAAATAATTTTTTAATTCGTTGTTCCTGAGATTAGCGCATTAAAACAAACAAACTCTTCAGCTTTATAGATAATAATTAAATTTTATTTACCTAGGTAGTAGGTATGTAATTAAATAGAATTTGTTTTTTATGATTCTATAGTTATGTATATATTTTGTATTCAGTTTGTTTTTGTAAAAAATATACTTAAATTTAGGATAAATAAATGAATGAGAATATTAAGCAAGTGTTAACAAGGACTTCTTCAGGACTATTATCTATCCTACACTTCTACGTGAACGAAGTTGCCTGTAAAAGTTAATTTTATATCATTTGTAAAACACTTAATGAAACGTAAAATTTCAAAATGTTATCTCGTATTCGGCGTAAATGCGAACTAGCTATAATCTGTGGAATTTCAGCTGTTACTACTTAGTACGAAACTAAGCCCATAATACAGAAACATATCGATTGATAACTATCTCAAAAGCCCTACAAAACACTTATAAATCACAGAAAGAAAGTGTTATCTCATACCTATCACTTTCACAGTTATAACTTATCACACGAATGATGGGAAAGTTATGATTAGTGTTATTTTACGATACTAACTTATTCATTTTTTATAGTTGAGAGCTAGCTTAGAAATGCTTTAATAGCTATGACAAAAAGAAAGTAATATAATATAAAACAAAGTAATAAAAACAGTTGTAATAACAAAACAAAAAAACAAATTCTTCACCACACGCTCTTCCATAAAATTTCAATCACACTTACAAGGCGAACAATAGTACATTGCGATACAAGTGTGGAAAGTTGATCATTCCATAGAGGCGGTTTATGACGCGCGAGCGGAACGCGAGCGTGGCAAAAGCCGAGATGGAATGATCAATTCACACGTGTATCGTACGACGTTTTTTATCACAGTTGCGAATAAAAAAAAAGACTTGTTAAAATTTTAATAATAAAAAGTTTTAAAGAATTTTAGGTTATGTTTACTATTTTTTGTTAATTACACTCCCGAAAGGCTAGGCAAAAGACTTTTAACCTATACAGCGTCTGACATACAATATTTTTTTAGGGTTTTTTTCATTTGTTTTTGCGTCGGCGGTTAAAAACAGAATATATTAGTTCCGGGTTTCATTAAAAACAGAATATATAAAAAAAATATATTTATGTACCTAAAGAAAAAACAAAATAAAAACAAAACTCAATTTTTAATTATTTTCAAAGACGTCATCACGTAATATTATCGTTCGCAGACTTTAGAGACAACCTTTTGAAAAGAAGAAAAAAGGTACCAACAAAGAGTTTTAAGCCAGCAAGGCTTAAAAACTCTTTGGATGGTACCTTTTTCTATACATCAAAACAGTATAACCCAGATAAAGGAGATCATTCATGTTTCTAACAAAAAATACCCACAAAAAAAAATGCCGGCCAGTAATAAAAATTATTTGTATCTTGTAGAGAATAACATTTTAAACAATGTTTACTAAGGCAACAAAGAGCTACGATCAAAAATCGTTGAGTTATTTTACATTGAAAACCCAAAAAATGCATTTTATAGGGATCCGTTTGACCACTTTTAAGATCACACTATAACTTCTGAAAGGGTTATTGGATATACCTATGTATATAAATATAATAAAAACAGACAAAACTTATCCATTTACTACTTATTTTTATATTTTTTCTGTAGTAATATCTTAGAAGTGGTCAAACGGATCTCTACAAAATGCATTTTTTTGGGTTTTCAATGTAAAATAACTCAACGATGGTTCATCGTAGCTCTTTGTTGCCTTATTAAACATTATTTAAAATGTTATTCTCTACAAGATAGAAACATTTTTTTTTTGTGGCCGGCACGTTAATTTTTGGGTACGATTTGAACGATGTCCTTAAGAATGTTTCATCTACTATATGTCATTAGCAGTAAGATACGTATTTGACATATCGGGATGACGTATTATTTTCCAACACTAGTTGGATTTTTTTTTATCTCACGCGTGTATTACGTTGCATTATGAGCCTAAAAGCGGTTTAATAAGATCCACTTTATGAGCAACTGTGATAAAAAATCTATATCCAATGTCTTCCCTCCATTCGCTACAGACATAAAACTAACAATTAAACCCCTGTACCGTGATTTGAAGCATAAACAATATGAGATAGTCGTCTCTCTTTGCCTCTCTTTCTTTCCTGTATACCTAGCGTGTGTATCTATCTTTGTCGCACATCCCCACTCCACGGCCTAGGCAGCCAGGCGCTCTGCGCGCTTGGGATCGTCATTGGCGTCTTTTGCCTCGGCGAGTGAACACCTCAGCAAAAGGTATGTGAACAATTCTTTTAAAAAGTGCATATAATACCTAAATCTTTCCTGATTTATTAATATTTTACCTTTATAATCATAATTCATTTGATTTTCAAAGTGAATCTTACATTTTAAATAAAATAATTTGTTATTGTAAATTATCTACCCTCAATTATTTGAGTGATTTTAAAAATTTAACGGTTTTTTCCGTTCGTGTTTAACTTAATAGTGTTCTGTTTCGAATTTGCGTGTGTTTAAGGATTTTGTTTTAGTTGAGTGCCATAATGAGTAACCCAGAAGTGATTAATAATGACCAACAACCTGGTCCAAGTAAACCGTGTAGTAATGGCCCACAACCCGGACCAAGTAAATCGCGAAATGACCCAAAACCCGGTCCAAGTAAACCACGATCAGTGCAATCTGATTCTTCTACATCCTCCGATTCATCCACTTCTTCTGATTCTTCCGCGCCACGTAGGAAAAAGAAACATTATAAGCGTAAGCGACGCAATCGCCAGCGAAATTTGCTTAAAAAATTGGTTAGTGAAGTGCACGAATTACGAAGTCAGGTTCAAATTCCAAACGAACAACACGCTTGTTGTCCGGAAATAGATTGTAACGTTAGCGGTGACATGTACGAAACTTTTAGTGATGGTGAAAATAAATCTCATGATTTTATTTTTGATGTGGGTACCTCTTTAAAAGAGGGTACAATTCCTAAAACCACAGATGAACATATTAAAACATTAAATCGCCTTCAAAGGTTCGATCTGCCAGAATGGACCGAGGTTCGCTTTTCCGAGGTTCAAAAACCATACCTTAGCACTCCGGGTTATACAAGTTTAGACTGTAACGACGAAATTACTATGTTTGATAATGCTCCTGACTTGGCATATGCGGAAAGAGCCTACGCTGCTCTAACTAAGGCTATAGTGAAACAACAAGAGACCTTACAAGAAGGTTTTCGTGAATTCCTGACCTGGACGCGCAGTCCAGAGAATTTAAGTCATGATATGATATGTGACAAAATTAACAGTATTTTTAAAGGTGATTACTACAAAATATCAAACGATTTATTGCAAATGACTTGTGGTCGTCGCGCAGACTTTATTGAGCAGAGACGTTCAAAAATTTTGGCTTCGGTTCGTGACCCCTTAGTAAAAAACGTACTGCGAAAGATACCACCCTCAAATACGAATCTGTTTTCGGCACAAGGCTTTACAAGTGCCTTAGAAAAAGTAGGCGGCGTTAGAAGGGCGTTTAAACAAAGACCCCGTTATCAATCTGCGCATACTGGTAATTACCCATCTGATTCCTGTACTACACAACCTGCGCAAGGTTGGGTAAACTATAATTATAACGCACCCGCGCAGGGTGGGCGTAACGGTCCAAAACCGCACAATTACTGTCATGGTAACGGACAGAGATTGAACTCCGCGCAGGAGCAACCATATAATGCAAGTATGCACCGTTCGACGGCTCAGGCTGGTCGTGCGAATTTTCGTAACCGTAGAGGAAATCAGCGAAACACAGCGCCTCAGAAAACTCGAAAACGTGACGCCTCGCCTTCCTACCGAGAAGCACAGAATAAACGAAGGAAATTCTGACGCGAGACCCTTCAGAGCGGGACAACTGCAGCATTTTATAAACAACTGGGAGAAACTGGGGGCCCCAAGACACATTCTGCAAATGATCAAAGGATATCGCATTCCTTTTGTACTAAAACCACCCCTAGTGGATCCAAATCGGTCCAGCTCTGCTTATCGAACTCCTGTCTCGCCAGAAATGACAAAGATTATTACTCAAATGGAAACCGACCATGTGCTCGAGGTTGCGCAACCCGATCCAAGTTTTTTGTCCAAAATATTCCTAAGACCAAAAGGAGACGGCACTTGGCGCCCGATATTCAACCTAAAAGGACTGAACAATTACGTTTACACACCGAACTTTCGTCTAGTATCCGTTTACAAAGTTCCAGATTTTCTACAACGTCAAGATTGGCTTGCAAAAATCGACATTTCTCAAGCGTACTTTCACGTACGCATTTCACCAAATCACAGAAAATTCCTGAGACTTATTTACAAAGTAAAAATAATGCAAATGACATGCCTTCCGTTCGGACTAAGTTCTGCTCCAAGCGCTTTCGCTTCTATCACAGCTTGGATTGCGCAAATCCTAAGAAACAAAGGCATACGAATTCTTGTTTATTTAGACGATTTCCTATTGGCAAATCAGTCCAGGTCTATTCTGATCAGTCAGGCACAATACGCAGTTCACCTCCTACAACATCTTGGATGGCAGGTCAATATGACGAAATCAATTATCAATCCGCAGAAAGAGCTCGAATATCTCGGCATAACTTGGAATCCCTGGGCCAATCTGAAAAAGTTACCCGAGAAAAAAGTAAGGACTATAAAAGAAACAATAGGGGACACGCTGATTCGTCAAAAGATGAATCAAACGGAAGCACTTTCCCTCGTTGGACTCCTAAATTTTGCCAGTTTTGTAATCCCCCAAGGACGACTACACATACGGAATCTTCAAAAGTACTCCGTGTCATTACCGGAAATCGATCAACGGTTCCTCATTGCTCCCGATGTAAATATCGAACTCGAGTGGTGGTTAACGAGCTGCGAACTTCCATCAACAATACACGTGAGCCCACCTACATACTTCCTAACAACGGATGCAGCAGAAATTGCTTGGGGCGCTCGCCTCAACAATCAGGATATGTCCGGCACATGGCTACCACACGAAAATCAGCTCCACAGCAATCAAAGGGAGTTACTGGCTGTATACAAGGTTTTACAGCTCAGATGTGTCGAACTGGCCAACCAAACTGTTCTCGTACAATCAGACAACAGATCATCCCTAGCATACCTCCGGAACGAAGGAGGGACAAGATCGGAATCACTCATGGAAATAACGTACAAAATTTTTCAAATCTTAGACATTTACAAGATCAGCCTGATCCCTTACTACATACCGGGCATGTACAATTGCGAAGCCGATCATCTATCTCGGCACAAGACCTCACCGGAGTGGCATCTCCTACCAGAAGCTACCAGGATCATATTTGCCAAATGGGGCGTCCCATCAATAGACTTATTCGCATCTCAGAAAGCTCATGTAGTGGAACAGTACTGCTCAATAGACCTAACAGACAAGAAAGCTCACCTCTACGATGCGTTCTCTCACCATTGGAATTTTCGTCTAGCTTGGGTATTTCCGCCTCCTTGCCTGATGCCCAGGGTATTGAATCACCTGAACAATGCCAAAGGAATATATCTGATAGTGGCCCCGAGATGGGAACGAGTGTTTTGGAGGCTGGACATCAGGAATCGAGCGCTGGACAAACCTTTCACGATACGAGATCCTCAGAGAGTTTTGATCGAAGCGGCGACGGGACAACCTCTTCCCAGAGCCAAGGACATGACCTTAGAAGTATGGAAGTGTGGGGGTGGACAAAGGAATTGACTGGATGGTCGATGGAACAAATAGACTTTCTTAAGACTTCATGGAGATCCTCCACCTTACGCACATATAAACCAGCATGGACAAGATGGATTGCCTGGGCGAACAAACAAAATATTGATGCCTATAGTCCGTCAGGACCTCAGCTTGCCCGATTTTTAATAGACCTCCATACTACTGAAAAATTAGCTTATAACACAATTCTGCTTCACAAATCAGTTGTAGTTACTATGTGCGGGTCGGATTCAGCAAGGCTATCAGAAAACAATATAGTAAGGCATGCATTGAAAGCAATATCGCTACGACACCCCAAACTAACTAAACCCCCGATATGGGACTTGGACATTGTAGCAACTCACCTAGCCAAAGCTAATACTTTAACCAAAAGTCTATACGAGACATCTAAACATCTAGCTACGCTTTTAATGTTATGCTCCGGAAGAAGAGTCCACGATCTCACACTTTTGAGTATCGACGAAGAACATTGCATAATAGAAGAAAATCAAGTAATCTTCTGGCCCGAATATGGATCGAAAACAGACAACGCCTCATACCGTCAATCTGGTTGGAAACTGTTACATAACGAGAATAATTCACAACTTGACCCTGTCTTTTGGATCAAAAAATTGAGGACACTGTCGTCGGAGCGACGAGAGTTAGCGAAAGTGCATAATTTGTTTTTGACTGCCTGTGGTATACCGAGACCAGCATCGAAGTCCATCATAGCAGGTTGGATTAAGTCCAGTCTCAAGTCAGCAGGTTTGTCTGCTACTCCAGGAAGCATTCGTGCTGCAGTCGCCTCAAAAAGTTGGATAGATAATGTACCAATTGATGATATCCTGCTGAAAGGTAACTGGAGAAATGGAAATACATTTGCTAAATTTTATAGGCGACAAGTAATGTCAGCCCAAAGCAACCCGTTGAACAGATTGTTCGAACCAGTTGATTAAGGTTGATTCTTTATTAGCTAATTAAATTCTTATATACAAATTTTATTACATCCTTACCAATCACTTGTTTTTGCAAAAGTAAATAACTTTTAATTTGTTAAGTACTTATACTTCATTTACAATCTGTTTTTTTATTGATTTACCTACACAGGTACCTACTTTATTTACTAGTATGAATAAAACAAGTTATATAATTATACTCTTATATTTTTCTTTTAATAATGTTAACCTGTCGCACCTATTAGTTAAGTGATTACCAACATCTAATCATATTTTACATACAACCTATAGCAATTAGTTATATCACATTGGCGTCTCCCACGGCCAGGCGATAATAAACACTTCTCATATTGTTTATGCTTCAAATCACGGTACAGGGGTTTAATAAACGTGTTTTACCTACCAATAAAACACATATTAAACCACTTACCTGATTTGAAGCATAACTAAATGGCTGCCTGCCTTTACAAAAGAGCCAATGACGATCCCAAGCGCGCAGAGCGCCTGGCTGCCTAGGCCGTGGAGTGGGGATGTGCGACAAAGATAGATACACACGCTAGGTATACAGGAAAGAAAGAGAGGCAAAGAGAGACGACTATCTCATATTGTTTATGCTTCAAATCAGGTAAGTGGTTTAATATGTGTTTTATTGGTAGGTAAAACACGTTTATTATAGGTTGTTCATCATTTCTATTGCCTTTGAAGATGTTCGCACGTTGCCCTGATGGTAATATTATGCTAGAAAGTGCAGGAAGCAAGTTCAAATGACGCGGCATCGGAAGAGAATAAACGATAGGTTTTTAGAACGATTTGTTTGAAACTATTGAAAGTTAGGAAGCGATTGTTTTTGTGGATATGAAGATTTACTTTTATTGATTTACTAGCGACCCGTCCCGGCTTCGCACGGCAGTATTATGTATGTATTATATCTAAAAACCTTCCTCTTTAATCAATCAATCTATTAAAAAAACCGCATCAAAATCCGTTGCGTAGTTTTAAAGATTTAAGCATACAAAGGGAAATAGGGACAAAGAAAGCGACTTTACTATGTAGTGAAGATCATTCTAGACCAGCGACCCGCCCCGGCTTCGCACGGCTATATTATGCATGTATATACATATAAACCTTCCTCTTGAATCACTCTATCTATTAAAAAAACCGCATCAAAATCCGTTGCGTAGTTTTAAAGATTTAAGCATACAAAGGGATATGGGGACAGCGAAAAGTGACTTTATTTTATACCATGTGGTGAAGTCATGAAAAAGTCAGTTGAGTATTTTGTTAATGCATGTCAATAGGATAAGGATTTGAGTTTACAATTTATTATTTCTTTATAAAGTAGTTACCGGCGGCGTACCGTGAATATTGCATGGGTAATAATGTGATTATTTTGATTAATAACCGGTATTGCTCGCGTGTAAGTCACATTGTATTAGAAAAAAAACGAGATTTACCTAAATGAGTTTAACATTTCATTCATTATATACAAAAAAAAATTAGCACAATTTTATGCCCGGCATGGAATACTCATCTCTTTCCTTATGTGTTGTGGTTGATGCCTATCAAATTTGTGCTTTACATCGCACAGAGTCATGGTGCCAAGTGACTCGTCACATCCCATGATCTTTTCCAGTCAAGTCGTTCTCCTTCTAGGCGAGCTTGTTACATCCCCGACCTTATTGTCGCTTCCCGTCAGGTAGATGAGGTCAAATAAGCGCGGCGGCTAGGCGGGTAAGTAAACTATTCTTAACAACGCCTCATTCCACTAGGATTCACCAACGAGGCTCCACCAGTAGATCTAACAACAGTTTTCAGTGTTGTCAGGCAGGACTGTAGCTGGCTGAATGTCGGTCAATCATTGTACAGTATTGAAAACAAAGGAAAAAGAAAAAGTACTATGCAAGTTTTCATTTATCACTGGAATTGCAAGACAAATCAGCTCCATTTAAGAACTTCAGCGTCTGCTATTAGAGTCTGAAAGCACTACTTGTACTAATTCGATATAACTTTTTATCACAATTTTATTCCACTTTTCGCAAATTGCCAATTCCTTTACAATTTTTCTCGACTCAATTTCTCAGTGAGGAACGTGACAAATGCGTTTGAATAAATTTTGTTTTAGACGTTTCGAGACGGAGTAACACTCGAAATATTTTGATCTGGAGCCGAATTTGTTGATCCGTAATTGATCCGACACAGATGTCATTGGAGTGCCCTTAAATATTTTTTTAATTACAGCCATTGGAGTGTTCAATGTCTATAAAACTTTGTAATGTCTATTTGGAATGCTCATTGCGAATTTTTGTGTCAAATAAATAAATAAAATAAAATATTTCAGGACATATTACACATCGCCATCCAGCCCCAAGCTAAGCAACTTAATGCTTGTGTTATGGGTGCCAGATAACGGATAAACTACTTATATACTTTTTTTTTTGTAAATATATACATATTATACATATAGGAAACACCCAGAACCAGAAACAAGAATTTATGGTCAACATAAATACTTGTTCCCGGCGGGAATCGAACCCGCAACCTTCTGCGTCTTTCAAATGCGATCTTTTATGTAAATAATATTTTTTATACCATTTTTAATCGATTCTTTAGGTATTGTTTTTATTACACTTAAAATCACTTAAAGTTATACCCATTTTGTCTTGTAAGTATATTAATGGAAACTATTTTTTTTTGTGAATAATCTATTATTATTACCATTTTTCATAGATTCGTCAGGTATTCAGGTTATCAGCTTAAATCAATTAGAATCTTAACCATTTGTGGTTAGGTATAGGTCTGACGACCCACAGTTGGCACAATGGTCACCACGCCGGACTGCCAATCACAGGGTTGCGGGTTCGATTCCCGCCTCAGACAAGTATTTATGCTTAGATATTTGTCTGTGGTCTGGTTGTTTCTATGTATTATAAGTATAAATTTACAAAAGAAAAAGTATATAAGTAGTATATCCGTTGTCAAGCACCCATAACACAAGTTTAGTTACTAAGCTTGGGGCTAGATGGCGATGTGTAGAATGTCCTGCAATATTTATTATTTATTTATTTATTTATATCAATAGAATTTAATTACTTACCTAGATAATTACTTAAATTATACTTTTTTATTCTCATTAAAATAATGACGCCACAATCCACACAATGAAAGACAATTTCTCGCTTGCAAGCTTAACGGAACTAAAATTGAATGTTACGCTCAAAATGGAAGTGCCATGTTTACAAACATTGCAGTTATTATAGGACTTAGTTGACAAAAGCACGGCATTCGTAGAATCGTACTTTCAGGAGCAAAAAGGAAATGAGCAAGTTCACAACTTACACTAAAACACTTATCATGCACCTAGGTTTGAAGTCTGGGAAAATTATGTTTAAACTAGCTGCGTCCCGCGGTTTCACCCACGTATGTCCAGATCCCGTGGAAGCAACGGGATAAAAAGCAGGCTATGTGTTAATCCAGGTATCCAGCTATCTAAATACCGAGTTTCATTACAACCAGTTCATTAGTTTTTGCGTGATCCATATATCCATGCATACAAACTTTCACGTTTATAATATTAGTAGGACGGATAGGATACAAAACTTCAGGATATTTATTCATAGATCTTCCTCTCTGTAGTCTGCCTCTCTTGGCTTTTTGGCCATCATTGAGTAATCTGCATTTGGATCGCCATCCGATCCAAATGCAGATTATTCAGCTTCTATTCGGTACAACGTTATGGAACCTGGCGGCTGATGAGTCCTTAATCTGATCCGTCCACGTAGTTGGAGATCAGCCTCGAGGGCGTTTACCATCTGTGTTGGGAACACGATATTCATAGAAACAGTAGAAGTGATTGAGACTAATATTACCTAAAAATTCAACTCAATTCATATCAATTATTTGCTTTTAGTTGGTTCAAAAGATCCTAAAAGACAGCGTAAATCCGTTTTGATTTTGTGATGAAAGATGAAAAACCATTAGGTGACAAATTCGTATGTTTTTCCTCATTTATTTATATGGATTTAACCGGTAAAAATTCAACTTGCCCTTCAGCCTTGTTTTTTGGGCAGACATGGGTCCGTTGCTAAACTCTAAATTGAAAGAAAAAAAACTAAAGTAACGGAGCAAACTTAATCCTAAAATCCGTTTAGGTTTAAGCATATAATCCTCGGACAATTCGCTAAAACTCATTTTTTGTGTTTGTTTATTATTGTATACCATGTAAGTAGACTTAAGTATCATATAGCTGGCCTAATATTATATAGAAATAAAGTATGTATAATTGTTTGTAAGCTCTAGGTATTCCACTCTAATTCTATATAGCGATGATTTAGATTCCACTGGTTTATATACCTAGATATCTGTTATGTGTTACAATTGTTACTATAATAGAGGTAATCTTCGGAAGTACAGAACCTAATTAGATATTTGAATTATAGATAGCATCCTACAGTATCGAAAAAAATGATAAGTTAATTTTTACCCAATTACGGCAAAGCCAAGGGTTATGTTTGTAATCTGCAAGTATTTAAATTAATTTATTTTGAATTTAACTAACACAATATTTAAGTATTCTCTCTGGACTCTACTTTTTTTCTTATATTTCACATAGGATCTGACCTTAACGCGATTGAATCTGCAGGGCGCAACTAGTAAATAATATTTTCGTACTCTTCCGAGCTCGCAATAAAAATGCTTTTACATTTAAACGGGTGATGCCAGTTCAATAAATTTAATACTGACTTTAACTACATTAATACACCACTTTATATATTTTGATGTGAAAGAACCTTACAGAATAAATTTCATAAATAATTTAGGAATATAACTACTAAATGATCTGTACTTATTAGAAACCACTCCTTAAAAATTTCATATTCAGGATATGAACCCACGACTTCATTTGGAACCGTAGTTATGATTACTGCACTGTGAGATTAAGATGTTATTGGGTAACATTGTCTCAGTGTCAAAATGTACAATACGTCAAATGTATGAATAAGCAAGTGTTAATAAGTACAAAAGAGAGGGGCTAATGTGCCAGCGGATGGGGAATAAATGTCGAACTTTTTTAAATTACAAAGTCAAACTCAAAATTCTTTATTAATTTCTAATCATACAATTTGCATGAAACCACATTGAAACGTCTTAATTACTAACTAACTAATAAAATATAAACTTTGCTTTATGACTTTTAAATATATTTATAAAGATTTGTTCACATTTATTCACACTAAATCAATCACAAAATACATTTGAAGATATACCTAATAATTAAAAAGAAAACACAAAAATAAAAACTAAACTAATTTATATATTCAATAAAATGTTTGTTTCACAGACTTTCTACATAACCTATGATTAATATGTATTGACTAATTTAATTTAGGATTATTTTGTGAATAGAGGCTGAGGGATCTTGATAAAATATTCAAAGTAAAGGTTAATAACGTTCTGAAAGGTTTTGAATAAGTTATATAAACAACAACTTGAAACAAACTGATCAAATACCTATAGATAATAAAAAACCCACTTGGAAATAACGATTGATCCATAAAATAGGGTGAGACACCTTCGAACTTAAGGGTGAAAAATAAACTACATCACTTGAGTTGACTCTAAATAAGATGACGCGTTACACGAACTCAGTGCAGTAAAAATAACGTTTATTGGTCGTGGACCGATCTCCGGAGTTCGAAGCTGTTCCTTTGATTTGCTATACGTACGATGTTTGTTTCCAGGAATTGTTTACTATAAGCAACACTATAGATAAATTAAAATATAAAAAGATTTTTTTTCAAAATTAACACATTAGTTTCCTGGCTCTTTTATTAAAAATCGAATGGTGCAATTTTAGTTTTGTCCAAATCAGGCACGCAATTCCTATCACTATTTTTGGGTATTTCTTATAGTTAAGGAATTGCCTTAGAAGTCCATTTAAAGATTCATCCTGTATGTAGTCTGTTTTAACCCTTAGCCCTATAAATACGATTTTATAAGGGCATAAAAGTCTCGTTCAATAAAAATTTTACAGGTCGTGACAAGAAATCGCGTGGATTATTTGCAAAAGGCTTTTCGGTGAGTGCGTGAGTGTAATTTTATTATGATTAGCGGTCTTCGATATTCAATCACTGAACACGCGTATTGGTTGTTTAATTTGGAAAAACTCTCGTTTTCAGTTTCGTTCAAAAAGCTTCTGTTTTTTTCTAATATGCGCGTTCATGAAAGTTTATTTCAGAGCAATGTGTAACTGACACACTGAAAAACCCAGTGTGTCAGTTAGGAAAATAATTTCCTCAACGTCACACCACTAGAGTGTGACGTTGTTGTGTGCATTGTCTTTCTAACACACTGATAAACCCAATGTGTCAGTTGGGAAAAGATTTCCTTACCGTCTCATCACTTGTGTGACATGGCATTTTGAAGGTTGGACACTTGTCTGACGGACTAGGTTTTCAGCTAGGTAGCTAGCACATGAGTAAAGAATTTACTCATGTGGTGCTAGGTCAGTGGGATACTTACTACTACTACCTAGTTACCTATAATTTACTAATTATTAGGTATTTTTCTAGCTTGCAATAGTAAGTACTTATCTAGAGTATAAACACTCTCGAATCAAATATATTTTATTTTTGAATTTCCATAAAAATATACGAAAAAAACCCGAAGTTGAAACCTTAATTAAAAATAGGATCAAACTGTTTGCAAAAAAACAATTTAAGACTTGTTTTAGGTTGTCTACTTTTTATCTAGTTTACACATAATTTGCAATATTGAATATTTACCTATTTAAATATTTTGAAGGTTTACTTTGGAATATAAATCGTTTGAACTTTAGACGATGAAGTCACAGATTTGAATTGATAAAAAAACGATAACTCTTTTGAAAATGCCTAATATTTTTATTGTGAAATTATGGCAAAGAGTTCAAAGGAGATCACGAGATTTTAAATTTTCACGAGTAAGTAGGTATATTAATATCTCTTTTGAATAGAAATTGAAAGAGGTTCTAAAAGAGAAAACCTTTTAAAACCTTTGGATTTTAATCATTCACAGTGATCCATCTAAATTTTTAAGTTAGGCATATTCGTATAGTGACCCTTGAAATTGTCCTAAATACCTACGGCCAAAATGGGACGGAATAAAAAGCGTTTAAAATAAATTTTATCCTTGAACTTGTCCTATCACTACATAGTATAAAATAAAGTCACTTTTCGCCGTCCCTATTCTCTTTGTATGCTTAGATCTTTAAAACTACGCAACGGATTTGGATGCGGTTTTTTTAATAGATAGAGTGATTCAAGAGAAAGGTTTATATGTATAAAACATGCATAATATAGCCGTGCGAAGCCGGAGCGGGTCACTAGTTTAATAATAAAAGAATATTTGGTACTGTTATAAGCAAAAGTTTTTCAGAATTCGTATGAATATATAAAAAAATATCTAGGATATGCAGGACGTCTCCTCTACATTAACTAAAATACACAATAATTAAAACACAAAAACTGCTAAACCGATTGTGATGAAGTTTGATAATATAAAAATAACCTTGGATAAAATTATTGAACTGTTCTGCTAAATCAAGCCCGAACATCTGTACACCAGATGACGACCCAGTTGGCAAAATGGTCACCATGCCGGACTGCCAAACACAGGGTTGCGGGTTCGATTCCCGCCTCAGACAAGTATTTATGCTTAGATATTTGTCTGTGGTCTGGTTGTTTCTATGTATTATAAGTATATATTTACAAAAGAAAATTTTACGAGTAGTATATCCGTTGTCTAGCACCCATAACACAAGTCTAAATATTTACTTCGCTTGGGGCTAGATGGCGATGTTTGGAATGTCCTGCAATATTTATTTACATTTATATTATGTTACCAGTTGCAAATACTACGTTTCTTGGCGGACAAATACAAAAATGTTATTCTCAGAGTTCATTCTCGGAATTATATCAGTTTTCAACTCATCAACAAATGGATACTCTGCCGAGTTGAACGAGAGTTGTTTGTAATCGAATGCATATGAAATGGATGAAGGTCGTTCACGTTTCTACTTTCTTTAATGACTTAGGTACTAGAACTTTATTTATCGTAGAACTATTGAATTGAACAGTTGAACACCTTTAAAAACTTATGACCACTAGAAAATTTAAGAAGCGACGATTAACAGATTTTATTAACTAAAGAAATACCTAATTGAATACAGTAAATAATATGAATCAGTTAAAGATGGAGATATTTGTACTATTCAGTGGATATTAGATGTAAGTTTTGATGGTACTATTTAAGCAGCGTGTGTCTCTGTATGAATTTTGTTTGCAACACCTAGACATTCACTGCTGAATAGATATTTATTTATGAAATCTATACTAATATTATAAAGCTCAAGAGTTTGTTTGTTTAAACGCGCTAATGTCAGGAACTACTGGTTTGAATTGAAAAAAAAAAAGTTGTGTTGGATAAGCTACTTTTTATTTTGATATTCCTACGGGATCGGGACTTAATTACTACCATGAGGCGCAACTAGTTTGGTATAAATTGTAGGATCATTGAAATAGTATATATGCTGTTTATCCCGATATTCCTGATAGAAACATACACCGCGAAACAGCGACTTGGCGCAGCTAGTTATGATATTTAACTAAAAAAGGAAAACTAATTTCCAACAGCATTTTCACGACCGATTCGTCCAAAAATTTCTCTCTGAATAATACTCGATTACAACAGTCAATTTAACCAATTAAAAAAACCCACCACAATATTCGTCAGGGAAGATAAAGTTTAACGTTTCACGGTTTTTAAAACGGATCCTGTTAGTTTTAAACCAATATTTTTAGGTTCGTTCACAACACAATAGAGCTTTACTACTACGACAGGAAGAAAAGTTTGAATGTTTAAAATTGTATACTACCTGTTTGATGAATGATAAGAATTGTGACGGACATGTTTGCTTGCATATTCTATTGGTTTCATACTTTCAATTGGTATGGAATTTGTCTCGTAAAAACCAGCAAAATTTTGTGTAATTTTATTTATATCATTTTCTTATGTTAGAGTAGTTTCCTTTGGTTACAAATAAACTTATTTCTTTCTTTCTTGTCCTGTTGTGTTGTGTTGTTATTTCTTTGTTTCTTGTTTCTGTTGTGTGTTTGTGTTGTTGTTGTTGTGTTGTTGTTGTTTGTTGTTGTGTGTTGTTGTTATATATATACCTATATATAAAATTCTCGTGTCGCGGTGTTGGTTGCCAAACTCCACCTAACGGCTGAACCGATTTGTATGAAATTTGGTGTTTATTTGTTATGTCTGAGAATCGAACACAATCTTTTTTTTTTCCTTACCTATACATATTATTTTTTGTATATGGTAAAACAACGTTTGCGGGGACAGCTATGATTTTGTCGAAATTTTTATTTTGTTTCATAGTCGCTGGTTGCTTCATTGTAAATAGCATGTCATAGGTGCACCGTTTTTGTGTGTAGCCTCTTTTTTACTAACTTTAAAAAAAGGTGCTTGTTTTATTCCTTTTTTAATCTGATGGAATGGAGGCGGAAAATGTTTATTTACACGCAGAGTTGGTACATGTGTTAGATTCTAGCTAACTTATTTTTGTCCAAAGGCAGGCTTTATTAATTACTTTGTATACAGCTAGTGTTTTTAAAAAGAACATAGTAATGGATGAAAATTAGTAATGCCACAGAATATATAATAGTACAAGGAAATACACTAAAATAATTTGAATAACGACCGGCTAAGAATAACAAAACAATGTACCTACCTAATAAGTGCTACTAAAAGGTTTTTTAAAGACCTTGAAACCTGTTAGTGATTAAATAACAAGAAAATAAACAAATTGTTTTTCAAATTGACAATACAAACGAGTATTTGTCTATTGACCTGTTTTTAAGTACTTTCCCTATGTTTACAAAACATTTAGTTTTTAGCAGGTATCTTTTAAGGGGAATTCAGTTTGGCACAGTGCGCTTCTCTAGAAAAGATATTGAATTTGTTACTGGGTTCTTTTAACATAAAAAACTGGTTGCCTGTAAAGTCGGTATACGGGCGAAAGTTTTACGTGACAACAACTGTGCTCGAGTGGAAGGGACGCGTGCCTTTCACTTTTTATGTCTGTCTCTCTCGCTCTTAGGCGGGCTAACCATGCCCGCGTGCCTCTCACTCGCTCTCATTGTGAGCGCATAACGTGAGCGGAGCGTAACGCAGTTTCTTGAAGTGTCACCCGGCAAACCAATTTATAAAACGTTGTCACGTCAAAATCGCAATTAAAATACATCGACATAATACCAATCAACATTTCAAAACATGTAGTTATCATCACCTACATCTACGTCAGCGGAAATGTTGATATTTTTCATGCTATTTTACCCAACATAGTTTTGTTCTACAAAAACTCGAACGCGTTTGCATGAGCGAATCCTCTACGCTTTTACACTATCTCGAATCTGCATCGTCATATCTACAACTATTGCTATTAAGGTACAATCGACTTTGTTTAATTGAAATTAAAGTGTATTTTTAATGTGATAAAATGACACGTGAAATTCCTTTATTGGAGAATAACGAAATAGTACCTCCTGATAAAATAAACTTGCTTAATGTTTTCTGTGTTTCAACTAGGCAGAATTTTCATTGTGATCGCAAATATTTTCATACTTAAGAGGAAAGGGTACCGGTGGCTTTCTCCATACAAACTATGACAAACGTAGTCGACTGTTTTCTCCCTGGATAATGGCACTATAGCAAATATTTTTGGTGCATAAAACTTATAACTGCCATGACCATGCCCCTATTTTTTGTTTTTTCTTATTTTTAATTTTTTTTATTTTTAATTTCTATGATAATTACAAAATAAAAAAAAACAAAACATAGGGGCATAGTCATGGCAGTTATAGGTTTTATGACACAAAAATATTTGTGCCAGTGTCATTATCCAGGGAGGAAACAGTCGACTACGTTTGTATGGAGAGCGCGCAGGTACCCTTTCACCTTAAGGAACTCTTGGTAAAATAATAAGAAAATCGGCTAAGTGCGAATCGAACTCGCACACGAAGGGTTCCGTACTATGTTCTATGGGAGCCCTACTTAAATTTATCACTACATAGTATAAAACAAAGTCACTTTGTCTGTCCTTATGTCCCTATATCCCTATGTATGCTTAAATCTTTAAAACTACGCAACGGATTTTGATGCGGTTTTTTTTTAATAGATAGAGTGATTCAAGAGGTCGCTAGTAGATAATAAAAAGAGAAAAATATAGCTATACTAGCGACCCGTCCCGGCTTCGCACGGCTATATTATGCATGTATTATACATATAAACCTTCCTCTTGAATTACTCTATCTATTAAAAAAAACCGCATCAAAATCCGTTGCGTAGTTTTAAAGATCTAAGCGTACAAAGGAAATATGGACAGAAAAAGCGACTTTGTTTTATACTATGTGATAGTGATTTGCTGTTATAGCGACAACATAAATACATCATCTGTGAAAATTTCAACTCTAGCTATCACGGTCTATGAGATACAGCATGTTGACAGAGAGACGGATGGATGGTCAGTGAAGGCTTATTAATAGTATCCCGTTTTTACTCTTTGGGTACGGAACCCTGGAAAGCCGTTTATAAGAAAGACCTCGCTAATTAAGAATTCATAATAACTGTGCAAGTGGTTCTTGATTAACAATGAGTTCCTTTTAGAAGTTAAACAGCTTTTGTTTTTTATGCCCAACAAAAAAAATATAAGGTTTTTTCCTTCATCTAAAACCATCACTCACCCTTATGGTACGGGCTGGTGCATTAGTCCCTACCAGCGTATCCCCCCTGGTGGGTGAGAATGGATATTGTTCCACCTATCTCTACTAAACTGGGAGAGATGCTTGGAAACTGACGCCTATCCCTACCAAATGGTTTTTGTGTGGTTTTGTTGACACGTACAATTCAGTACAATAATTTGTAGTATAGAATAAAAACTCGGGTTATTCTGCTGCGAGGGAAAGGAATTTGTTGCTTGCGTTATTTTCTAAGTAAGATGTAGCAGGGTCTTAGACTGCATCGTCACTTACTATCAAGCAGGAGTGATAGTGATTAAACTCTGAAAAAAAAACATTTCATATTTCCGTTTTAATATATATCAACAGTCAAAAATATAAAAATTAGAATTCAAATGAAATCACACTGAAACGTCTTAAAAGCTAAGTTAAGATGTGTGCCAGGTGCCTTCGTAACGCACCAACCAATAAGAAGAAGGCACAAGAAACTCATGTGGATTTTTTGTGATCATGCTCCCTAAGGTAAATATTTCAAATATTTTTGAAGATACATAACTGAAGTGGAAAAAATGAAAATATTTTTGAAAATACATAATTGAAGTGGAAAAAAAGAAAATATTTTTGAAGAGACAATTAAAGTCAAATTATTAAGTCCTTTAGTAACTAGCTGTTGCCCGCGACTTCGTTCGCGTGGTGGTTTTGATTTATTTAGAACGTTCAAAACGAAAACTTTTATCCCCCATAACTTTCCAACGACTGAACCGATTTCGATCAAACGTAGCAAAAAACACGCCCGACTAATTCACCTTTAAAATAAAAGTAATAAAATCAAAATTGGTTCATCCGTTTGGGAGCTACGATGTTACAGACAGACACACACACACAGAGACACGTAAAACTCATTCAAAAACAAGTATACCAAGAATGCACACGATTCCACAACAAATTATCCTAAATTCCAGTTTAGAAATTACCTCTGGTTACTACTAACAATTACAGAATACAATCTTAGTTTAATAGATGAATTAGTGAGACCTACATTTTAGAATTAGTATTGTGGTTGTGTAGTATGCGTCATAAGTCCATTATCAGTTTGCTACCATCATACTACAAACAAGTATTGGACTTACGACCTTTTTCTGATAGACGTTACACACAAACATAAATACTTGAATTAAAAGTACTCAGTGTAATTATTATTTTCAACATGTTAGCTATGTATTTAGTAACCCGCCACCTGCTACACCAACCGACGTGGGTTATAACAACGTAACGAATTACAGGTTACGTTGTTATAATGTTCAAATAGTGCTGCACAGGATTGTTAACGTTACAGTGCCGGTGGACTTTTGAACGTTGATTGTACTTACCTAGATAATTTTACAGTTTCTCTAGAATTTTCAACATTAATTTATTATTAATAGTATTTTGTTTCTATTAGATTAGCATTTGTATACTGTTTTTAGAATCTTATTTAATTTTTACTTACGGTGCATTTAGTACAGAATTCGATACAAAAGTTAAACACAGGATTACGGGTTCGATTCCCGCCTCAGACAAGTATTTATACTTAGATATTATTTGTCTGTGGTCTGGTTGTTTCTATGTATTATAAGTATATATGTATTTACAAAACAAATCAAAATCCGTTGTCTAGCACCCATAACACAAGTCTAGTTACTTAGCTTGGGAATATCATCACTATCACTACATAGTATAAAATAAAGTCACTTTTCGCCGTACCTATGTCCCTTTGTATGCCTAGATCTTTAAAACTACGCAACGAATTTTGATGCGGTTTTTTTTTTATAGATAGAGATATTAAAGAGGGAGGAATAATTCATGCATAATACAGCCGTGCGAAGCCGGGGCGGGTCGCTAGTTTATTTATATTAATTGCCTTCAGAGATTGTGAAAAATAGTATACATTAAACTGCTTAAATTGGGTCAATTTTAACCAATTTCAAACAACAAAGCAGGACACTCGAGTTCAAAACTTTTAAACATAAACGTTTATTGAAAATTCAATGCTTTAAATAATAAATAGCGGGATCCCGTTCGGGAGAAGAGTTTCGAGTCACGTACACCTTATTCCATTTCAGTTGGTATCATTCATGGAATGTATTGTATTGTATAAGTTATAGCGTATCGTAATAATATACTCCTGTGAAATTGAATTTGCCCGCATATGTAGCTATGCTATTCCAAGTTTCCTTCCTTAGTTATGATAGTTATGTAAGTTGTTGCTATTATGTTTACTTTGAAAACAAACACCCTGGGCGCACTTCCCTTATGGGAAAGATAATTTCAAAATATAACCAAACACAAATCTCCTAAAACACATAAATCTATACTTTATACTTAACTAGCGACCCGCCCCGGCTTCGCACGGCTATATTATGCATGTATTATACATATAAACCTTCCTCTTAAATCACTCTATCTATTAAAAAAAACCCCATCAAAATCCGTTGCGTAGTTTTAATGATTTAAGCAGTCAAAGGGAAATAGGGACAGAAAAAGCGACTTTGTTTTATACTATGTAGTGAAAACAAATATTACGGAAAAATGTTGATGAAAGCTGACAAAAAAGGGAACAAAAACCAGCCAAGTGCGAGTCGGACTCGTGGACGAAAGGTTCGGTACCATTATATTCTGTATTTAGTATTTTTTTGTTATAGCGGCAACAGAAATACATCATCTGTGAAAATTTCAACTGTCTAGCTATCACGGTTCATGAGATACAGCTAGTCATAATATAAACGCTATACGGTGTAATGCTTTTTCGATTGGTTTCAAACTGCATGCCAACTAAAAATGTTTGCATCGTGAGCTTTATGAGTCGAAATATTTCGGCGAATATTCGTCAAATATTTATTTTTAAATTATATTTTCAATACGATTTTGTACAATCCAGGAACATATAAGAGATAGATAAATAGATAACACTTTATTGTACTATAGAAATATAACAAAAAAAAACATAAATTACAAACTATAAACAGGAAACTCATCCTAATAATCTTAATATATATAAATCTCGTGTCACAATGTTTGTCCTCAATGGACTCCTAAACCACTTAACCGATTATAATAAAATTCGCACACCATGTGCAGTTCGATCCAACTTGAGAGATAGGATAACTTACATCCCGATATTCCCACGGGATCGGGAGTTACGCGGGTGAAACCGCGTAGGGCAGCTAGTATATTATAAATGTGAAAGTTTGTGTTGTGTGTGTAGGGAATGTATGTTTGTTATAATATTAAAGAATGCTTCTAAAGCTTCAAGCACAAAGGGCGGCCTTATCGCCTAAGGGCGATCTCTTCCAGCCAACCAAGAGAAATATTATTTCATAGATACAGATTTGTATAAGGAAACTAACTTAGGGGTAGGGGATCCGTTAAGCAATAACCACTTAAATGTGTATTGAAAAAGCATATAATAATACTCATATTATCCTTTTTCAAAATTGGTAAATAAAAGTGCGCCAAGAGGAACATCCAACAATCTCATAACAAAGTTTCTTACAAACTTGTAATATCGCTACGGGAATACCGATACATTTCCCGGGGATGAGTTTGATGAGTGTACAAGTCCCCACGGGAATAAGAAAATATCTTGATGTTGTTTCAATTTGTGCTAACATGTTTTTTGACCAACTTCTGAAAAAGTAGGGTAAGTATCTATAAAATGACCCTTACCTTATTAGCTTGTTGGTACCTTTACGATTAAAAATTTAAAATCTTGACAAAGCTCAACGCAATGGATATCCATCCATTGCGTTGAGCACTTTTTAGCACACAGATAGTTTATGACATAAGTTTAGTCCCTAAGTTAAGCCTTTAGAATTTGTTATTTTAACCAGAAAATAAAATCTGTTAAGGCAAAGTTGTGTTACCTAATATTGGTAAACACACTTGAATATTATTTCGGTAATATTTTTCTTTATTCTTAGTATTAGTGTGTGTGTTACTGTTGGTGTACCTAATAAATAAATAAATAAGCATTCGCTAAAACAATATTTTGGGCAAAAACCAACCTCTACGCGGCTAAAGTCGAGGGTGAAACTTACTTACTAATCTATACATATAAAATCCTTTGTCTATTCTATACATATAAAATCCTTTGTCCTGACTGACTGACGGATCAACGCACAGCCTAAACCACTGGTCGTAGAGTCCTGAAACTTGGAGGGTGTGTTCTTTGTATGACGTAGGCATCCGATAAGAAAGGATTTTTCGAAATTCTACCCCTAAGGGGGTGAAAAAGGGGGGCAAAGTTTGTATGGGACAACGTGATTCCTTGCTCCATTTTCGACTTCAACGCGGACGAAGTTGCGGGCAAAAGCTAGTATTATAATAATATCCAAAAGGCTTTCTACACTTGAGCGATGATGCTGCCTTTAAGTCTCGAGTGAATTTTTTAGGCAAGCGTGCTACATCTTAATGTGGTCGCAGATATATCAGAGCCGAACGAATCGAATTTTTGCCGTCCACGGGAAAAGGTACCTTATAGTGATAGAGATAAGGTACCTTTTTTTTTATTTATTTATTCCAATATAAAAAACTTAAACTAGTACAAAATTAAGGTGCAACAAAAACTCTTACGAGTTTGTCCGTGCACCAGTGAGTCGTTGGTAAACAAAGAAGTTAAAAAATTAATACACTACAAAAATAAAAAAGAACAATAACATAACAAAAAATCAATAAATTCATAAATCTAAGGTATATCAAAAAGACCCCCCGTCCCTATCTATCTCCGCAACGAACTTATCTTGCATCTCAGTCGCAATAAAAACATTCCACGGCTACCTCTGCCCGTCGCGTCGACGATCACCTAGAAATTACCCACACCTACAACAATAATTGTACTTATTGATGCATCGACTCGAGAATGTTGCAAACGCTATGAGCGCGATGTAGGTATCAAGTGTGATAAACAAGTTTGCGCACAATGTACAGGGTGTTATGATATAGATGAGTAAGTAAGCAAGATGGTTTTTTTTTTGTTTTTAACAGACTTCAAAATAAGGAGGAGGTTCTCAATTCGGTTGTATGTATTTTTTTTACTAACAATAGATAAGTGTAGATAGGTAGGAAGTTACGAATTTTGACATTGAGGTAAGTATAGGGGTCTATAATGTATAATTTTAGGTATATATAAGTATTATATAAGTAATGTAAATTATATTATTTTTATGTAGTTAAATTATAAAAATATATCTATAAAATAATGCTTTATTTTAGTTTTGATATTTTTTTCTGTTAGTGAGTTCTTTAGGGTAGTTGGTAATTGATTAATGGGATGTGGAACGATATATGCCAGCTTTCTTTTCCCGTACATGTTATTATAGTTAGAAGGTAGAACTAATTCAGGGTTAATCATATTTCGGGTTTTAACTGTAACGGCACTAAAAGAACGTTTAGTATACAAATTTTCGTTAAAAAATTGTTCCGTAAGCAAACGTTGTTTAACTTTGTCGTGAACTGCTAGGACTTTACAAAATTTAAATAGAAGGTGGTAATCATCCTGGAATTTCATTACCTACATTTGTATTTCCGATGACGTTATCAGAGTCGACCGCATCGTCAGAGGCGGCCGACTCTGAAATATAAATGTACCTTATCTCTATTAATATAAGCTACCTTTTCCCGTGGACGGCAAAAATTCGATTCGTTCGGCTCTGATCAATCTGCGACCACCTTTAGAACGCATCGTTACTTACCATAAAGTGAGATAGAGATCCACTGCCAACTAAGCTAAGCTAGTTTAGCCTAGTTCGCAGTTTTTCAGTTTAACGTAGCTTAGTTATCATAGTTTGTGGTGGCTCATGTATGAAAAAATGGTTCAACTATGCGAGCTAAGCTAAAATAACTTAGTTTACTCGTAGTTGGCTGTGAACAAACGGCGTCACAGTCATATAAAAAAAAAATTATAGCTGCTTTGACACTTTCTATCGTTACACAAGAGGCTTAATCACTTAATTAAACTACAGGGCCTTTGTAGTTATTGTTCAAAAGGTAAAAAAGGAACCCTCACGAGATCACTCTCTTGTCCATCTTTTCGTCTGTCTGTCCGTATGTCACCACCGATTGTTTCAAGAACGGTCTCAACCTAGCAAGTTGAAATTTTTACCAGATACTGAGGTCCTTATTAGCGGTATACAGGAAAAGTATTTTTGTAGTGCACATTTTTTTTCTGCCGAATATATGTCGGCAGTGGAGTACATTTACGCAAAAAAGAAAAAAAAAACAAAACTTAATGTGAAAAACTTCCTGCAATTTCTAAATTATTGGGTATCTCAGTATTGATACACACAGTGACGCGTATGTACCTACCTTAATTTAGAGCGCGCTATTAAACTCGCTGGCGCTAGTATTGTGTCCATGGACTTCGTCGTTTTGTTAGAAACACTTAAAATACTTTTCCTGTTATGAGTCAAGGTCCGGAGTCAACACGATAAGAAGATATGGTGAGAAGAAGATATTATTTTCTACTACACTACATACAAATAATTCGATTTCTCCACAAAGCAAACAACATTCTATGCGATATCTGATAGTTATTCTTAGGTTTCTTATCGTATCTAGGACTTAAGTTGAGTATGTCAATGAGGTCAAAGATATCGAATGCCTGAATAGATACATAAGAAGTCGGTTTTCAATTATCATTGTATAGGATATACTAGCGACCCGCCCAGCTTCGCACGGCTGTATTATACATGTATTATATCTAAAAACCTTCCTCTTGAATCACTCTATCTATTAAAAACAAACCGCATCAAAATCCGTTGCGTAGTTTTAAAGATTTAAGCATACATAGGGATATAGGGACAGAAAAAGCGACTTTGTTTTATACTATGTAGTGATATATAGTGATTTATGTTAACATAGGGTGGCGGGTTCGATTCCCGCCTCAAACAAATATTTATGCTTAGATATTTGTCTGTGTTCTGGTTGTGTATAAGTATATATTTACAAAAGAAAAGTATTTGTCGGCGTATAGTCAGACATCAGAAGTAAAAGCCGAGTTTGATCAAATATTATTAATAACACAATTTGAGAATCAGAAGCCAAACCTACAAAATGAAGGAAGCGGGTAACGGGTAACAAATAACGGGTAGCCAGATAAAACGGTTCCCACATGAACCACAGACGTGGACGGTGAAGCGAACCACATTTCACCTTTTATTATTAACAAATAAATAATTTAGAAATCAATTAATAATTAATCAGAATAACACTTGAATAAAGGAAGTGACGAGAGCAGCGACAGTCAGTCACAACAGGCAACGATCCGTAAAGGTCCGTTCGCCAGGACGCAATCATGAGAAATGCGTGCCGGTCCAACGTTGCAGCTCGTTTTATAGCAATTCCGAAGTGGGGAGACTCGCCACGCCCTTGCCCCTCCTTTAGGCGTTAACGCTTGAAAAAAGTACTAGTAACGCCATCTGTTGGTTGCCTGTCGTAACTGTCTACCGCAAACTCATATTGGTGCTGCCGCCGTCATATTTATGTAGTATACCCATATTATATAGTATTATTTATTTACTAGACTTGTGTTTTAGGTGCTAGACAACGGATATACTACTTATATACTTTTCTTTTGTAAATAATTTATACTTATAATACATAGAAATTACCAGACCACAAATAATTTTTTAAGCATAAATACATGTCTGAGGCGGGAATCGAAACCGCAACCCTGTGTTTGGCAGTCCGGCATGGTGACCATTGTGCCAACTGGGTCGTCAAAGGAGTAGGTGTTTCTACTCTCGTCGTTTTCTTTCAAATGACATGTTTTTCTGCAGTTCATTTCCTGTCATTTCCAGCGCCGTTTTGTCTGCGTAGACTCTATACTAAATATCAAATACCAAAAGGCTACCAATTCCAATTTGTCATAGTCGATATGTCCATACGGAAGGTACAAGCGAAGCGCAGTATTGACGAATGAATAGCCGGTTGGAGGTGAACTTAATCAATCTGGACGTCCCTATTGTCTGACATGACCAAAGGTCTATGAATGCTAAGGGGATTTTACGTGAACAACGATTTTAATCATGATTTTTAAAGGTAGAAAGTAATGCTACACTTGGGAATCGTCATTTCATTCGCTTCTTTATTTTATTAACTTCTGTATGCCTAGCATGAAGACCAAATACGATACGATAAAGCGACATAACTACATCAACTCTCAAAATATGATAGATAAAGCCGCCATGTTGAATTTTTATCATAATTTTTATCGCAATTTATAATAAAAATTCAACACGGCGGCTTTATCTATCATATTTTGAGAGTTGATGTAGTTATATCGCGTGATATCGCTTTATCGTATCGTGTTTTGGTCTTCATGCTAGGCAGGCTGAACACAAAGAATTTTAAAACGAAACTTACCAAAATTCAACAGTTTAAAATACGCGTGCACCTACTATAAAATCCCGTTAAAACCATATCGGAACCATAAATCTGGGAAAGTAGTTAGCATATTAAAATCCCTCCTTTAGTAAAAATTTTCAAAACATCGCACATTTAAATCAGTACAGTCATGTACTTTAGTTTAAGTCTAATAAGAAATTTAGAACACAGATGAACAAAGGTAGGTGTAGCACATAGTAAATAACATATTGTGCTCGTTTGCTTTATAGAAATTAATAAGCGATATTTTTAGGATATATTTTTTAATCAGGCTAGATCTGAAAAGACAGTTTATAAAATTTTTAAACTCACACGATTTGTATTTATAGTAATTATTTTTCCGGGTCTTAATCGCGTATTTTTTATTTTTATTTCTCTTATTCCGACGTTTCGACTATGTTACAATAGTCATGGTCGCGAGGAGACTCAAGGAGGAGGTGTCTCCTGTATTGTAGGTAAGAGCGATTAAGACCCGGGAAAATTACTAAGACAGTTATCTCCTTATTCCAAAATCAGGTTTAGGATATACGAAATGTGGATTTAAACCTTAGATTTAGACACAGATTTACTCGTAGATTATATAGGGAACTATAGTCTAAACACTATCCCTAAAGATTATATAGGGATAGTGTTTAGACTATAGTTCACGAGTAAATCTGTGTCTAAATCTGAGGTTTAAATTTACATCTCGGACTATCCTTAAACCTGGTTTTGGAATAAGAGGGTTTATGTTTTTAAAAGAGAATGGGCATAGTGGCCCACCTATTGTATAGATTCAAGTTATATGTCATTTGAAAGGTCATGACAGTAGCTTTATTTTATTGTATGACACCAACCCTGTAACTCGAATAGGGACGGATCTAGGACGTTTTTAGTTTTTGAAAAAAAATCTTTCCGTTTAGGTCGAGATGTACGTCATTTGAAAGCTCTTGACAGCAGCACTATTATATTGTATCACACTGGTCCTGAAATATGAACAGGGACGGATCTAAAACGTTTTTAATACTTAAAAACATTTAAAAAGTTGAGATCGAGATGATTTGATTTGAAAAATACTGTTAATAGCTTAATTGTATTGTGACGGACTAACTCTGAAATCCAAACAGGCACAGATCTAGAATGTTTTTAGTAAAAAATATTGTTGTCGAGATGTATAACATAGTTTGAAAGGTCGTAACAGTAGCTTTATTGTGTGACTCCTATCTGAAAATACGAACAGGAACGGATTAAGGACGTTTATAGTTAAAGAACAGGTTGATGTTGCTATGTACGTTATCTGAAAGGCTGAGATGTATGTTATTTGACGCAGCAAGCCTTTTCGGAGGGTAAACAATTATTTTGATTCTCGGATCCTTGTCGTGAGCATAAGTCAAGACGCTAGAACAAGCCTTTTTTGACGTGATAAATCTTTTAAATCTGTCAGAAGAGTAGGGGTTTAATTACTTGTAAAGATTAAATGCAACGAGCGTTGTAACGTCATAAATGTGTTATAGCGTGTATAGAGTGCATAGAAAGAAGACGTAGCTAATCTAACCTTCTAACAATGACTTTGAATAAGATATATCTGTTAAGAATCGTGTTAATTTGACGTAAAATAAAACGTTTTATGAATTACACTGAGGCTGCGTCCTCGACAGAGTCTACCCGTTTTTTCCTTGATTTCTTTCTGGCGACTGGTCTTGGACGTTGTCATCATCATCATCCGAGCGATGTTCCCGGTCGCATCCCTCTCGGGAGCCCGGGGTTCGCTTTCCTAGCCTCCACTTCGTACGATCTTCGGCATCCCGGTTATTGAGACCATTTGCCCGCATATCACCCTTTACGACGTCAAGCCAGCATTTCTTAGGTCTACCCAGTCTGCCACGACCTGACGGAGGCGCCATGGCAAGACATTTGTTCCCCACGTAACTAGCAAGTTTCCGTAAGACGTCACCGTAATATCTCGGACATGAAGGCTGCCCCGGACGCGAGAGTTTTGCGTCACTCCAGACATCCAGCGCAACATCTTCGTCTCCGTGACACGCAGTTCCTGCTTATGTCACTCAAGCACCGGCCACGCCTCACTACCATACAATAGAACAGATCTAATGATGGTTTTATAGACCCATCCCTTTAGTTTAACCGGCATTTTGGGGTCGCAAATGACACCAATCACCTCATGCCACTTGGCTCAAGCCGCTGAAATGCGTGACTTGACGTCGTAATCCGTCGCGTCGCCGGACGCGTGAAGCACAGATCCCAGGTACTTAAACTGGTCTGTCCGCTCAACCATATGACCGTCTACGCAGACAGGTGTGGGATCTGTGGTATTGCAAGCCAAGTACTCTGTCTTCGCCACATTCAGTTGCATGCCGCCGTTCTCAAGTGACTTCTTCCACGTGTGTACCTACGCGTTGGACCAGTCGCCCCTTATCCGAGTCCGCCAGCGCAATATCATCAGCGTACATGAGCAGCCACGGAGGCTGCTCGCGTGCATCTCTGATGGCTACATACAGTGCATCCAATATTACGCTGAACAAGAACTGGTGGACTCCAACGGTAACAGGGAAGGGCTATTTGGGCCGCAGCGCCCACCAGATCATCATGCGAGGAACACAGTCAAAGGCCTTCTGCAAATCTAGGAATAGAAAATGCAGAGACGTATTCTTCGTCCTGTATTTCACCATAACGATCCTTAGGGCGAAAGTGTCCATGGTGCCATGCCCGGGGCGGAAACCATATTGACACCCAGAGACAGTGCACTTCTGTCGGATCCAAGAGTCGACTATCCGCTCGTAGAGCTTCATGGTGTGGGACATGACCTTTATACCTCGATAACTGCCACACTCCTACACCGATCCCTTGCCCTTGAAAACTGGGGTAATAACACTCAATCTCCATTGGGCAGGGATCTCGCCGGTCTCGAGTATGCGGTTAAAGAGGTTGGTCAAGATGCCCACGAGAACTCATCGCCTTCCATGGTCTTGGACGTTGTACATCGGATTAAGGCTGGATGGTGGAAATGGCGACAGATCACATCAACCACTTGTGACCCGCGAATACCCCGATATGACCCGTCTTCATGTATGGATCGGAATACTGGGCCATGAAGAAGAAGGATGAGAGAAGATTGCATGTGGCGGAGATGAGAATGTTGAGATGGATGTGTGGAGTAACGAGGATGGATAAAATAAGGAATGTGTAAATTAGAGCAAGCCTAAAAGTAGCACCGCTTACTGATAAAGTAAAATAGAACCGTTTGAGTTGGTATGGACATGTGATGAGAAGAGAAGAGATGCATGTGACTAGAAGAGTGATGAGTCTGAATGTAGAGGAGTGGAGAGGAAGACGACGATCTAAGAAAAGATGCATGGACTGCGTGAGACAAGACATGATAGAGATAAATGTGAACGATGACTAATAGGAGTAAATGGAAAAAGAAGATATACTGCGCCGACCCCAAACAAATTAGGTTAAGGGCAGGAAGATTATAATGTCTGGTTTTGGGACCATAATTGGCTTGGGCTGAACCGATAGAAACAGAACAAGTCATGAAACGAACTGCTACAAAACGAAAGCGTCTACAAATATCAGAAATGTTACCTACTTGATCTAATGTACCGATTATCGCTGGAGTTAAACTCGTATTGGAGATTTCTTATTGCCAATATGGTAGTGCCACCATCGCGCTACTGGTATAATGTTCGTTGTCGGAGGTTTAAGCAGTCATAGTCTAAAACTAGAGGAATGTAGAGTGGAAGAGTGGGCTGAATACACTGACCTTTAGATAAAATACCTGCTTTTTTAAATATTGGTCGTTACAAAAAAGGTAACAACCAGGATTTAATTCATGACAATTAAATCTTTGTTCTGATAAACATGAGTACTATTACCAAAGTCTTTGCTTTCATAAGGGAACTTGACTGGCAAAAAATACCCAAATTGGCATCACCACAGTTCAAAATCCTTATTTTGTCCTAGTAAATAGGAAACCTTCAATTTAGAACATTCTATGTTTGCTATCAGAATGGAGTTAGTATGTGGCGTAATACAATGAATTGCCAAAGGATAGTGACCCTAATTTTTGAATCTATACTCCCAAGCATAAAACACTAAAGCTTTTTGCTGATGATATAAGATTCACCCTGCAGGTGAAATCTTTTGTAGAAGAAGGATTTATCAAACGCTTCCAGGATTTTACTGACAACACAGTGAACTAGCTAAATACTAATTCGACTAAGAACCAACTCTGAGCATTTAACCTACGTAAATAAATGAAAAATTAAGGGTGACAAACACCAGCAACTCTAAAATATTAAGGCGTTGTCGTAGACAAAAATGTTTAATTTAAACAGCACTGTCAGAACACTAAAATAAAATGTGGGTTTAGAAAAAACGAACGGTATTCCGATTAGAGGATCAACCCACGCATGGTGTATACCATAGGTCTGCTGCTGTATGCTATTTCTGCCAGAAAAAAGCTTTGCATAGCCATCGAGTTGATGTAAATAATGCATCTGTCGTCATCATAAGTTCAAACAAAACAATGTCTGAAGTTCAGAAAGTTCTTTTTAACTAACATCTCTCATAACTGTTTCTACAAGAGGATTGAAACTAACTCCAATAATGGGAAAAAAATACTCATTTAAGGAGGCTAATTTTGACAACCCTGCTAGCTGCAACCCTGCTGCTGTTCTTTTTAGGATCGCCGGACTGGCGATCCTAAAAATAACTTTTTCGGAGTCTCGTTTTCTTCCCATGGATTACATTTCTTATACTTCAAATAAAACTGGGTTTTATATGTTGATTAATTCATTCAGTGACTTGCTTTGGCGTCATAGTTATACAATCGGTGAGAACCAAATGGTTAATCAATTAATAACTACAATTTCTTAAGATTTTCCACAAGACACAAGATAGTTGATAAATCATAGAAAATAGTTAATTCTTGTTTCAATCACTATCAAATCAACTGAAATAGATATAGATAGTTTTTTAACGTATAATTAATTATTGATGAACACCTGCATTCACAAAAAGATTGTAGTCAGGCGTCATGGTAACAATATGCCAATGACGCCGTTTTGTTCCGGTAGACGTCACGCGTCTCGTGTTTGTTTTATCATCATCATCCGAGCGATTTTGTTTTATATTGTTTATTTATAATATCGGTCATCTGGCTTGTGTTAAGGTGACGAAAGACGAATAGAAGAAGAATTTTATTAAGTATATAAAGAAAAAATATATATGAAACAAAAAGGAAAATAAATATAACGGAAAAGAATAAAAATAAAAGCTAATCAAAAAATCACAATTTTCCATCGTTTTCTTATGACGTTATCACGTAAAATTATCGTCCGTAAACCGATTTTATAGACAACCATTTCTTTTTTCAATCAATTCATGATGCGCTGAATCCGTTCCAGTTCGTATCTTTCTGGAATGGTGTTAAACAATAAAGCTACTGTTACCACCTTTTAAACTATATAAATCTGGACAGCGTTTTTACTAAAAACGTTCTAGATCCGTCCCTGTTCTTATTTCAGGATCAGTGTCGTGTAATAAAATAATGCTACTGTCAAAAGCTTTCAAATGACGTACATCTCGACCTAAATAGAAAGCATTTTTTTTCAAAACTGAAAACGTCCTAGATCCGTCCCTATTCGAGTTACAGGATTAGTGTCAACAATAAAATAAAGCTACTTTCATGACCTGTCATATGACATATAATTCGACTCTATACAACAGGTGGGACACCGTCTATACGAAAATGCCCATTCACCTTTACTTGCTAAATCATAGAAGTAAAGAAATTATAAACGTAGAAATTCTTCCTATATTTTCATTTACCTACATTTTTAAATACGTCGTTATTTTCATCGTTACGTCTGTTCCGAGTTTCAGCAGAAATGTTTTTGTTTGTACAAAATTAAATCCAAACTCTAATACTTGTTTGAAAATACAAGAAATATTCAAAATTATTCTTGAACTTATTTGAAAAGTTTATTCTCTTGAACAAATTTTTGTCTGAATAATTTCAACTGTGAATTAAATGTATCGTTTGCTCTGAGAGTTCCTACATAAATACTTGGAAAAAATAGCTAAGTTCTGGAATACATTTTTAACGATAGACCGTCAAAAATTAGATTAAATTCATCTTGTCACTTTTAACTCATCACTTTTATCGTGTTACTGAAAACTTAAAGATATATAGGGTTATTGGTAATTATACTAGCAAGCCGTTGAGGGCTACTTCTGTGCACCTAAACAAACAACTTTTGTTCTACGACTTTTGGAAATTCGAAAAATAAAATGGAAATTTTGAGGTTATGTAAATAAAAACAGCTGATTTTTTAAAACAAAGGTCATTCAGACCAGGAACAGTAGATGAAACTTAAAAAAAAAGTAAAATTTTAAGGTTGTCAGTAACCTCTCCGTGTAAGGAACAGCTGATTTTCAGGTAAACCTAACCTCAAAATTTTCGTAAAAATATTCGAATTTCCAAAAGTCGTAGAACAAAAGTTGTTTGTTTTTGTGCACAGAAGTAGCCCTCAACGGCTTGGTAGTATAATTTCCAATAACCCTGTATAAAATTAAGAAGAAAGTATTTTACCTAAATCTGATACAGAACATCCGATCTGTCGCGAGTAATGTTATATTCGAGACACCGAGGGCGAATACAAAATGTTGTATGACAAGATTAAGCTGTCAAGTATCGCGACGACTTCGCAAATAGGCTAAAATATTTGCATGAAAAAGCTCTTTAGCCAGCGAGAGTTAGCAAACAAAATGTCTTCAGAAAATTTCAATACTTTAGTACTTGTTCTTAAAGTATCGTATTTTTTTCCTTTGTATAATATTCTAATGTTGTTTTTTCTTATTTTCAGATTTACGATACGCCAGGATCTACGCGACCGAAAAAATGGTCATCAAAACTGAAGCTCAACACTTCAGGGAGTACAAAATCGTCGGAGAAGTCACCGGAGACTCCTTACATGTATGGGACAATCAGTGGCCCGGGAGGCTCTGCTTTGTCTAAATCCATGAAGTACGCTGAAACATGGCTTTATGGGTCTGTCAGGGCACAGACCCCACCTGTAAGATCAAGCGTCTTTCAATCGTACCCAGAAGTGTCAGGACCTGTCCTCATAAGTACGCCTCAAAAACCAACACCACACAACTATGCTGTTATACTATGTTCCTGTCCTGAGTATCTTAACGGTACGAAGAAAACCAGCTCAACCAAAGTCAGTATATGTAAGAAATGCAAGGGATCTCGTTTGCCTTTAGCGATAGCTGATAGTCCAAGATTACTGGTAGGAGGTACAGTAAGAGGTCCGCAAGTGAGTCGCGATACTGGTCTATTAAGAGCTGGTACAGTTCGAGTGCAGAGCACAAAATCCAGACCCTCTATCCTAAAAAATAATGGAGATCCAGATCCTTATGATTTGATGCGCAGAAATAGACTAGCTCCACCACATGAAGCACGTATTGGCAGTCAGTTTTCTACGTCAAGATCAAGAGCCAAAAGTATCAGTCCCTGCCGAATCAAAACTAAAAAATCTACTCCTGACACTGTTGGAAAAGGAAGGAGCAAATCAGTTAGTCGTGTGAACGAAATATGGATAGAAGAAGATACTGTGGTTGACACAAAAAAATCCATACTTTCTTGTGACATCAATCCATATGACTTAGTAAAACCTAACAGTAGTTCAAAATCACTAGTAGAATATGAATTTGACGATGACTTTGGGGATGTGTTTTCAGAATCTATGAATAAATGTAATTTAAAAAGTCTTAGTAAGTCAAAATCTGATTCTAATGTGAAAGCTATTGGCGGCCAGAGAATTAGAGTGTCCGATGAGTCAAGTAACTGCAATGTAGATGAGTTATCGATGTATGACACTGTTAATTATGATCTCAAAAACTATGAACTGAAAAATCAAGAGCAATCTCCAAATTTATCATTACCAAATATAAAAAGTGAAAACAAAAAGTCAGGAACCCTAAGTAAGAACACAGGCAAAAAGCTTTTGAATATAAACTCCTCAAACCGCTGTAAACAAAAGAGTGTTTCTCCTAAAAGACCTCCTCGAAGAACAAGAAATATTAAAACTGACGACGATAGCGAAAGCGACAATCAACGAATACCAGAACGAAATATTAGAAACCTAAAAAACGACACCTTACGACTCCATAAAAATAGAAATTCAAATAATGATACCATTAAGTCTATTCTTAAGAAACCACGTATTTATGAATCAAACGAATCTTCAAAAACAGAAACTTTAGATGAGCCCTACGATAGCAAACGTGTAAATTCATCTTTATTTTATCTTCCAAAACCAAAAGGAACAATATCGCATAACATTTTACAAAGAAAACGTGTGCAGTTTCTTGTTGAAAATAATGAAGATACTAAAGTTATCTATACTGCTGAATTTAATTTAGAGCAAACTATACTGCAAGAAGAACAAAGTCCTTGTATTGAAATTGAAGAAGTTATTGAAGCTGAAGGAGATATAGTGAGCCATAGTTTAAATCAAAAGGAAACTGAAGAGTTGACTGAATTAATTACACAAGAAGTACGAAATGATAAACAAAATTATGAAGATGTCGAAATAAGAGAAGAAATTTCAGTGGACGAAAACACAACATCAGTTACTGAAAATAGTAGAGAGGGTAATGTCAGTACAAATAAAACTCCTTTTAAGAAAGAAGGTAATCTATAATTTCTTTGTTTCGTTGTATTTTAGTTAATAACAATTAATAAAAATAATATTTTACTTTTTTTTTTTTTTCAGATAATGACATCCCAAAGATTCCAATATTACGCCGATCGGAATCAGAACGTTTGACACCTTCTCTAATTGTGGACCCTCCGAAATTTTTAGATACTATGGCATTAAGACCTAAACCAAAACATTGCCACACCAGCCAAGTTTTTCTCACAACAGTTAATGAATCTGATATTCTGTTACCAAATCAGAATGAATTCAATCAGCAAACAAGTAAACCACAAGAATATAAACCGACTATGCTTATTGATGACGCTATCGAAGCAGCAAATCTCAGTGATAGCAGTGACATAACAAGAAATATATTAGATAACTTGCGTCGCGGTATATCTGAATCACCTGAACCACCACCAAGACGGTGTAAAGAACGAAAATCAAAGAAACACAATTATGTGAAAACCAGATTTGTAAGAAATAACTCCTGTAGCTCAACGAGTGACGAATGGTCTGATGCAAATGACTATGAACAGAAAACTATTTTACGTGTGAAACAATTTGATTCAGACACTGAAGATAATATAAAAGGAACTTCAGGCTTAGGAAGATCATCAGAAAATGAACCGAGAAAAACATCAATACAAATTACTGGCAATGAATGTTATTCAACGATGAATGTTAGCAGTGATACACCTATTTATTTGTCATCCGTAGTTGTCAACGATGATTTTGGAAACTCCTGCAATACGTACCAAACGGGCACTACTGTTACCATAAGTGTAGGTTCACCTCAAAAAGAAGTTAAAAAGTCCAAAAGCCAGATTTATATTGGTGCAATTCTTTCGGAAGAAACAGAAAAAGTTCATGAATCAAATACTTACGAAGAATATTACACAGATAATAGGAATAATACCACAAATAGCTCATTCGGTAATGATTCTGCTGATATTTCTTCAATATTAAACGATCCTGTAGAAGCTGTAAAAAGAAATCTTATTCCGCATGTTTGTGGTAAAAACAAAGATGGTCAAAACAATTCAACTGAATTGAAAAATCAACCAGAAAATTTTGTTTCTAAACTTTTTGATGATCCTTTCTTTGGTCATTTAGCAGAAGGGCTTGATTCAAGCTTGGTTAAAAAATTGATAGAAAACTCGCTGATAAAACTCCAAGAAACAAAGAATTTAGAAGGGACAGACAGCAAAGAAATGACAATCGAAAAATTGATTGAAAGTTCTCTAAAGAACCTAAAAGAAGATTCAGCAAAGAAGAAAGAGACTTCTGAAGAAGAGAAACCAAAGAACCAGTTGAGTGTCAAAAACGAAGCAGTAAAGAAGAATGATTTGTCCGTTAGTCAAGAAAGCGAAGATAATGGCTGCTCTGCTCCCTATGAAAGTATGGAGTATGAGAGCGGTGTTGCTGGAGTTTTTTCAGATTTTGAACCTATGTCTGACTGTTATAACGCTTCGGCAAGTGAGCTATCTACAGAAGATGACACTAATTCAACGAGATCTAAATTCTATCAAATGCTAGTTGACGCTGCGTTATGTGAAATAGATATTACGAATGATGACCACCATTACGAATCGATAAGGTTAAATACAGACCCAATTTACGAAGAAATTGGAGATATGCCACCACCTTTGCCAGTGAATCCTCCACCAAATTCCCTTTTAATATTAGATGATGAAAAACGCAGTGGATCAAGGTCAATATTTGAAGGAGCATCCAAATACGATATTTTATCTTATTTGGTAGATGCTAAGGAAAGAGGGATTGATGATGAAGAAACTTATGTGACAAACTACGCAAATGAAAGTGATAATTCCAATTCCCTAGAAAGACCAAAAGATAAGACTATCAAAAACGTCAATATAGATACAAACCTCAGCAGCAACACCAGTCAATTGTCAAACGCATCTGATTCAAGCGAAGATAACTCTCTAATCATTAATCATGAAGCATTAGAAAAAGCAAGTATATGCAAGAAAACCTCTGCAGAAATAGAAAGGAACGATTCTGGTGTTGGTTCTGAGACTAGTAAATCATCAAGAAGTCGGCTTCAGGGTAAAATATCGCCATGCACTATAACTGATAAGGACACACCGATACACTTATGTGAAGATTGTGATACTACTGTGGAAACTCAGGTGTCTGAACAAGGTAAGGTGTAGTTAAACTTCAGAATAGATATTTATTTATTTCTGTGTTTATCTAACAAACTTTATTTTTCGAACGTTTTAAAATATTTCAGGATCAAGTTATGCGCCACTCGTTTGCCGAAAATGCGCTAAAAAACGCGCGGAAAGAAAAGAAATATTAACAGAAATAGTTGAGACAGAAGAAAAGTATGGTCGAGATCTACAAATTATTTTAGAGGAATTTTACAAACCAATGTTGGTCGCTGGGCTCTTGACTCAAGAACAACTAAGTGCTATTTTCTTGAACGTGGAAGAATTGATAGAAAATAATCAAGTGCTTTCTGAAAAGTTGAGAGATGGCCTCGAAATTGCTATTGACCAAGGAGATGAGGTAAAAACAAAAATAACTTTATTAATATATGGTTTTCAAATCTATTAAACGTCGTCTTGTTATTTTTTAAGGATTTGCTGACCGTCAATGTTGGAAAAATTCTTCTGGAATGTTCCGGCATGCTAACAGCATTTCAATCGTATTGTGTTAAACAAGCTGGTGCCGCACTTTTGCTTGCTGGATTGGAGAAGGAGAAAGAATTACTGAGGATATTCTTGCGCGTCTCGCAGATGGAAAATGCCGTTCTGAGGAGAATGAATTTAAACTCTTTTCTGATGGTAAGTTTTTAAGATTTATAAAGCGATTTGAGTCAATGAAACTATTTTTAATAATGTGATCATGTCATTTTGCAGGTGCCAGTACAACGCGTGACAAAATATCCCCTCCTTCTCTCACGTTTATATCGATCCACTGCCGCTTGTGCGACCGAACGTGATGACGTGAAAGCAGCACAAAGATGCGTCGAATCTCGACTTGAGGAGATTAATGCGGCTGCTGCGGCTGCCGCCGCTGCTGCCAGAGATGTTCCTCTGTGGAGGAGATTAGCAGTCGCAAGAAGAACTGCTCATGACCTTCACGTGGCTGACATTAGGTTGAGGAAGATGGCAGTGGATGTCTTAGATTGGAATCATGATGACGCCAGGTACACAAGTCTTTAAGATAAGATCCATTATTACGAGTAAAATAAATAGAATTAATTTAATACAGGAAATGGGCCCATTTGCTTAATAACCCCTTTCTTACCCAAATAAAACTATACAACCCTGAAATCACTGTTATAAAGCTGTCTTAATGTATGTTATTAAACGATAAAATCGTCGGAAATGATCGCGAATGCTCTTAGAATTAAAACGACACACTTTACGAGTTCTAAACGTCGGGCAAACGGATTACTAAAAGGATTTTATAAGCCACGCAACCCCGCTTTTTATGTAGGCTAAACATGTTTACTTGAAGAGGGAAATGTGTGAGAATTTACGCAATCAAATTCGATATATTTATGGCATCACATAAGCGTGCAAATATGAAGATTTAAGATCAGCAATTCACAATATTTTACATCAAATAATATTGTCTTCATTTAAAATGGAATTGATGTTGTTATGCAAATATGACTCGTCAGAAATGTTAAGAGTTTATACACCTGAGCTCTATGCAGGTAATAAAGTTTAGTGCAAAATTAATATTTTAGCTATATCACACGTGTCGGAAGCTAGATGAAATGCAGGATGCAATAATGTTTCTCTGCCGAAACCGAAGCAAAATTAAATCGTAACTGTACGCCTCAATAACTTTATATTCATAGACTTGCTTTAATAAGCTGTTATCGTGGTGCATTAATGAATTGCTGAATCAGTTCTTTTCCATCCAAAGGTTCCCTGGAAGAAATCGCTTTCAGCGATAAGGCCGCCCATTTGTGCGACTTATTCTTTCTAGATATTACTTTACTTTGTGCTTATCGTGTTCTGTTTCTTTTTGTGTTCTACAAATAAAGTTATCTATCTATCTATTAATTTGACTTTAACTAATTAGTTATTAAAAGGTCAAACAATGGATAAGTTTAGATATATAATTTACTAGCGACCCGCTCCGGCTTCGCACGGCTTTATTGAGCATGTATTATACATATAAAACTTCCTCTTAAATCACTATCTAAACAAAAAAACCGCATCAAAATCCGTTGCGTAGTTTTAAGATCTAAGCATACAAAGGGACATAGGGACGGCGAAAAGTAACTTTATTTTTTACTATGTAGTGATGATGTCTTAATGGCTTTTTGAGTTATGGTGGAAATAGATTAACATGAAATCATTAAACCCCTTCCGCACCTCGTAATTTCAACTGAGCCTACTCAATTAAGCGCTACTTCTACATAGGACCTTTTATAGATAGAAATCAGTAAATTGATTTTGCGCAGACTAAATTCCTACAAAAGGCGAATTGGGAAACACGTTGTTAATTGATTTTGTGTCTTATTTCTTTATGTTTAAGGTTCGCAATGGAAGGGAAGCTGTTATTCACACAGCCAAATGACAACAACTGGCGGAAAGGCCGCACCATCAAGCTGACGCCTATCAACGCTCTTTTGGTAACTAACGGAAAGGTAAGTTGGGTGGTTTCGTATTATATTTTTAAGTTGGGTTAGCTTTCCTGGAAGCTGTTACAACGGTGTTGATGATATGATAATGGTTTATCTGGGTGAATATGTTGCTTGCGTGAGAACATAAAAGTCATATAGATATGGAATACACAGTAAACTTATGCAACGGTAAAATATTATGGCGAAAATATTTAATTTTTAATATAAGTACAATTTTTTTTTAACGCTATTCTTCTGATGTTTAATTTTGAAAACCCTTTACAGCCAACGACAACCCACAAAACGACGGAAATCCGCGAAGTACGCGAAGCAAGAGATCGCGAAGCGAAAGAAAAGGAAGGCGAATTATTTGCTAGAAGCGGAGTAAGAGAGGCTGCACTACTACTGGTGAGAGAGAAGGCAGGACGATACACACTGCAGAGGGAGCCACTGTTCCTGGACCGGTGTGTGGTGGCAGCTGATCATGAGCCAGAGCATTTCTTCGAAGTACACGAGATTACTACCAAGGATTCTTACATTTTTAAGGTAAACACTATTGAATATTATAATCTCTACAATTTGCTTACAACATTCACATTGAAAGTGTCCGATTTAAAAAATGAGAAACAACCGCACACAAGAAGTTTATTTGCAATACCATAGCTCAGCTTCGACAATGGAAGTGACCAAAGACATTGTATTGTAACTTTGTAAGCAAATCGAGTGTTCTAGAATCATATTTCAAACTGCGATTATTCATACACCTAGTATTACCTTTTTCTGCTTTTTTGCATATTCATAAAACTTGTTTAATTTTTTCTGCTTTTTTTTAACATCTTGTTTTTTCCCTATTTTTTTAGGCGGAAGAAAACTCACGTACACGAACTTGGTACCGGCAACTTCAATATCACGCACAAGGCGCCGGCGCATGGCGGAAACGCCGCAACGCCCTCGCTAACATAATGATCAACCCTATGCTTACTAGGAATTAGTACTTTAGGAGCTAGTACTCTAGAAGCCAGTACTCTAGGACCTAGTACTCCCGAAATTAGTAGTCTAGAAACTTCTGTAAAAAGTCCACAAAAGCTAGAGAACAAGTCCCTTAGGGACTCTAAAGACTAGAGACTGGTAATCTAGGAGCTGTAGAAGCTGTGCTGTGTGAGTTGTAGAGCAATTAGCAGTCTAGGGCAAAAGTACTTTAAAGAAACTACTTCACTTGAACCTAGTACTCTAAGAATTACTACTCGAACCAGTACTTTTTAGCACTCTAGGTAATAGTGCCTCAGGACCTAGAAATCGCCATTTTATTCAATAGTTTTAGTTGGAGTGTCTGAGAAGTGCAATGTCAATAGCTTCATTATCTACTTTTAAACCCTTTCTAAATACTTTCTTACATTAAAAATTTGTTTTTTTTTACTGTGCAGGACACGAACAATAATCAATTTCTTTCATATTAGAGAAAAAAAGCAAATCGGATAACTCTTGATACTTATAATACTAAAATGTGAACGAAATAATTATGTAAGTACATCTAAATATATTTATGTATTATTATTGACTTAAAATATATCCAATTTAAAATATTTATGGTAAACAATCTAAGAGGATCCACGACTCAAAAATGTATTGATTGGTTACTTGGTAAACTAAAATCTTTTCCTATTGGTTAATTTAACCTTCTTTTAACAATATATACTAATCAAACGTCTGACGGGATTCTGTCCATTGTACTTAAAATCAGAATTCCTTTTGAAAAAAAAAACTGAAATAGGGGTTAAAAGTTTGCATTTTTTTAGCAACTAAGGTCGCATATTTCAACTAAAAAAGATGTATATTACCTATAAAACCGTATTTTTGCCACTAGTTTTATTTTAGCTTAACCAAAATGTAGTTGTTTTTAATACTTAAGAGGTCCCTCTCCGACTCAGACACAAAATTGGGGTAAAGGCTTCATTTTTAAGTCGAACATTTAAAAAACGTGAAGGGACGCCTTAAATTTCATGAGCCCTAATCAAAAGAAATAACAAGCAATAGAGTAGTAAGATTCTGTAAATATTTATCTTAATAGCTGTGATACCATGTCAATTTCTTAAAAAAAAAACATAAAAAAATGATCCTTCAAAATGACTAGAAACGTGAGACGGCTTCCAGACCGTTATAAGAAACGCAAGCCTGTTCTAAATAATATAAATATGAAATTTTTAACATTTAAACTTATTTTAAATTAAGGTCCTGGACAAACAAGCATGATTAGTCGCCCGACTCAAGCCACGACGTAACGCTAACAAAAATCACTTGTTTTGTTAATTAGAGCAGATTGCGTCGTTGTAGGGCGATATGCCGCATGCCGGTTTGGGCAGAACTTAATTCCTAACTAGTCTTAAGGATTCTGTGTAATATTATCTGTTAAATTTTAAGAATAAAAATCATATAAATATTGTATTGTATTTATTTTTATGTCATAAATATTAAGTTAGTAGATTTTAGTTTGATTACTAGGTTAGAATGTTTCTTTTTCTTGTATTAATTATTCTGTTACGGTTATATTATGAGCGACAAGAAATAAAATAAATTAATAAATGAATTAAAATTGGACTTTTATTTTGGACTTTAACCTGCTACTAAATGGATGTTCTTGGAGCTGTAAAACAAGTCTTAGTGATAGAAAATAGCTTAGTCAAACAATATGATTATTTTTATAACTTCAATTTATGTAAAAAGCTCTGTTTATATAATAACTAGCGACCCGCCCCGGCTTCGCACGGCTATATTTTGCATGTATTATACATATAAACCTTCCTCTTGAATCAATCTATCTATTAAAAAAACCGCATCAAAATCCGTTGCGTAGTTTTAAAGATTTAAGCATACATAGGGAAATAGGGACATAGGGACAGAGAAAGCGACTTTGTTTTATACTATGTAGTGATTGTACTTTTATACAATCACAAGCCACATAAAGTAAAGTAAGTATAGTTTTTTTTGTTTTGTTTTTATGTTGGTAATGAATTGGCTCCCAAACTACTGGACCGATTTAAACGTAACTTGGTATGAGGATACATTGATTCATTAGGAGTATTATAGGTTACTTTTTATTCCGATAATCCCACGGTGAAAGAGTGGGGCGCTGCTACTCATAATAAAGAAGATATTTTACTTATTTTTGTAACGGTTATGCTCCAAAACTACTAGACCTATTCTAATGAAACTCGGTATGAGGGTACATTGATTTTTTGAGAGTATCATAGGTTACTTTTAATCAACTACGCTGGTAAAATCACAGGACGATGCTAGTCGTAAATAAAGTAGGTACGCCAGAAAACGTTAGTATTAAGAAATATGTAAGTACAGACACAAAAGTAATACGAGAGGCTTATTTCCTCGACATGCCTTAGCAAATAACGATATAATTATAACGTCTTCGCCTCTTGACGTATTTCGCTCATGCTTGACGTTTTTATGACGTAATATTTTCTGTTTACGATTGTACAAGATGAGTCTGCGAGATGTCTGCCTGTAGTGTTTGAGTGGAGTTTTACGGAATTAAAAAGTCAAAAATTATAGGTAGTGCAAAAATATAATAAAACGAAATCATTAATACTGTGCTTCATTTGATGTATACGTCAGTGGCCGATTGTGGCGTCGCCATCTTGTTTACTGTTTTGTGTCTATAAATAGAAATAAAATGTCGGAACATGGTTCATTCTGTCGCAGTAGCTTCATGATGTCTGAACTTGTTCATGGTCGCACAATTTATTTGAGTTAATTTAGTTTAATACCTTTTAGAGAGTGCATTAGGCGTTGTAGTAAAATAATGCTGAGGGGTATGTAATTTATATAATTAAAATATGTTCTGATAATAAGTGCCTTTAGATTTACGTAATACTAACTATTATTATATCCACATTAATGATCTCCTATTCGTGTACAACAATCAATGTGTCAATTGATCTACTGCAATCAGATCTAGGCACTTAACTATGTCTACGTGTCGGCTGTAGGATGCTGTTGACGTTAAATCAATAACAGAAATACATTACTTATTAAAAGGTGCAAATAGCAGCCTAATGCAGAATGTCTTTCTATCTAAAACTGAAGTTGTTGCATGGTAAATTGTTGTTAAATGTTCCGTAAATACCTGACATTTACGAGTGATTAGAGGATACCGAAATAATAATTTTGATCACCTTTGGGGACCTGGGTGCTTTATGAATTGAGGCAATGCTGCGAACCTTAGAAACTTATTTATATTTTTAATATATTTATTGTTTTTATTTAAAAAATTAAGTTCTAATAAGTATTATAGCTCTGGTAACAAGTCTCAAGATTAAAAGTTTCCCAAATGATAATAATAATACGCCTTTAATGACCTGGGTATTACTTATTTTCTCAGGTGATCAAAGGAAACTAAAGTGTCGCTTGGGTGATATCTAAATTGTCGCCGTGTACTTTTAAAGTAAAACAGACAATTTTGAGATGAAAATTCCTTGTTCATTCTAAACTTATTCAAAATTATGTCGAAAAATATGGACTAGTGTATTTTACTTGTTTTTTTACTGAATTAAAAGGTTTAATTTAAGTCCATTCTCTATTATTTCGTCATACAACCACGCAAACTGATATGCGACACCGGAAAACCCAGACATCCGCGCTAAGCGATTTGCTTATTCGTACAGCGAGAAATAAAATCAGTTGCCGTCATCTGTCTTTCCTGACGTGTTCAATTTGGGGGGTTTCAAATCGTGCTACATCTTATACCACATCGTCACTACCACAGGTGTGAGAGTGGTCAAACGCTGATCTATGAATTAAAAAAAAATCCTTATCAAAAAACATTCTCGATACTAATATTATAAAGAGGAAAGACATTTCGTTTTTTTGTTTGTATCAAATAGATTCCAAAACTACTGAACCGATTTTGATAAAACTTGGTATAAATATACGTTGATTCATTGGGAGTAACATAAGCTACATTTTACCCTTATATTTCCACGGGATCGGGAGTTACGCGGGTGTAACGCAGTGCGCTGCTATATAAAGATAAATGCAATAAATAAATTATTTACAACCCGAATGTTTTCAAATAGTCTCCAACAAACTTAGCACTGGCTAACCACAACAGCTTCTTGTTTCTAACTTGCTTATAGTTTTGACAGAATTCAGCAAACCTACCTAGAGTTCCCAACCGATGCTCATAATATCCTTCTCTTAGATCTGATGTTTACTTTTAATTAATTTTGTTGTTTGGTTTTACTTAATTAATATTCGTAAAGATAAAGCTGTAGGTAACTTTGCGAAATGGCATAGCTAGTCGCGAAACCCAAGCTCTCGCCGACGACGTGGAAACCACGATGGTTTAAAATGTGAGATTCCGAATATTCTTAATATATATAAATCTCGTGTCACAATGTTTGTCCTCAATGGACTCCTAAACCACTTAACCGATTATAATAAAATTCGCACACCATGTGCAGTTCGATCCAACTTGAGAGATAGGATAGCTTACATCCCGATATTCCCACGGGATCGGGAGTTACGCGGGTGAAACCGCGGAGGGCAGCTAGTATTATTATAGAATTAAATGAGGGGATGTGGTCTATTCCGTTGAATGGCTTCAAGATACTCGGACCCTTTAGCATTGTACCTAATATTTTGTGTTTAGATAAGTATTAGTTTATTAGTTTAAAAATATAAAGTGAAGATAAGTATGTACCTAATTGGAATTGTCCAAATTTCCTGACATACGGTTTTTATATTACTTTCCGTATATAGACTAATCTAAGATACTAATGTGAATACTTTTAAGATTTTCTCACCTGTACATTTTTAATAAATTTTTAATTATTTCTAAACTTTCAGACGTGGTGAGACGTCACGACGCGACGTAATATCCATGTCTTCCATTGCCTACATAGAGGTATCATAATCGATACTTATTCTTGGTTGATGTTTGGCTTTTTGACTTAGAGTTTTATACTTACCCCATCGTTAAACTCATAGTAACCTTTGAACTGATAAGATTTATTAACCAGTGCACATAGACGATAGTTTTATGCGAACATAAAATTCAAATTACAACATAGTCTATCGACCTTTATATCGTCAATAAAGGGGAGGGTAGTCGTAAAAATTATTTAACTATATAGGTACGTACGTAACAATTCTGAAACGAGCTCTTGCGGTCAGGAAGTATAGTTTATTACACTCACGAGCAATCAATCAATATAATATACCTACCGAATATAGGTAGTGACACGCTAGCCTTTTCTGTGGGGAGGCCTAACTATGTCTAGAAATTAAAGAGGGTATACGATAACAGACAGTAGAGTTGCCATTTTTTTACAATTCAAAACTCAACACTGTAAGTATTCCTTTTGCTTAGCAAATGATATAAGTAACAATAAATAGAAGTGCGGAGTATTCTGGTACATGTTTTTAATCCGTAGGTTAGTAGATACCACTTTTGTCTCCAATTTGCGTGTTTTTTGAATGTTTTTATTAAGATATAAAAGAAGAAAGAAAAGACGGAGACTTTGGGGGCGATATCCCTAGTCGTATATAGGTAGAAGACTTCAACCGAAAGTAGATTATATGGTAGGTATTTGTGAAAGAAATAGACTTTACTTATTTATCATTGACCTGTTTCATCTTAGGCAGCTAAAAATGTTTTTAGACAATGAGGTAATCAAATTACCTGTACCTATTACATTTACCTGCCATAACCACACATTCATTCACCAGTTCGTAGACAAAGTGACAGAATAAACAGTCCACCTTTTATATAAACCGGAATATTCTGGCAATAAAGAAGAATAGGGTAGAATTGCCCTCAAATTTTGGATCCAAAAACTTAAACCATCTTTGTTTTAGTGATGATTTTGCACGCTTGAGGAAGTCCACTGCAGCCGCATCTCGCTCTTGATAGATATAACTTACTATTTTTTTGTCCAGCTAAAGGCCGATTCTCGTAAATAACATTGTTTAAATTATATTTCAATATCATTCCGATTGCAAAAGATACCCTTAAAGACAGTTTTTTTTACAAAAAGCTACTTTTGAGGGTAGTTTGAGCTACTTTGAGGGTATTATTTGAGATCGAAATGCAATCGAAATGATATTGAAATGTAATTTGAACAATGTTAGTTACGAGAATTGGCCTTCGAGCATTTTGTCCTAAAGTGTATAAGATGAAGTAAGTGTGTGATGTTTATATGATTTATAACGGTCTACGAGGATTTAATTCAAGTTGTTAACGCTTCGTAGAGTTGACTCCGTTTCAATACAAAATAAGCTATTATTTAAAATAGTTCAGATAGGCAGGTTCCTATTTTGTTAGGAAACTTAGAAAGGTTGGAAATGGGACGCGGTTTAGTTATGTGGCTTAATAATTGGTTTTACCTCAGTTTCTGTACAGGATTGCTTACTTAGTTACAAAATTTTAATGAAGTTTATTTTGTACTAGCAGCGCTTCGCGGTTTTACCCACTTCAATTTTGTGGGAATATCGGGATAAAAAGTAGCCTATGTCAGTAACAAAACGAAAACGACTGAAGGAAGTCAACAATATAGTGCTTCATTTGATGGATACGTCAGGGCGCCGCCATCTTGACTACTGTTTTGTGTCTATAAATAGGAATAAAATGACGGAACGTGGTTCAGTCTGTCGGAGTAGCTTCATGATGTCCGAACCTTTTTATGTTCGTACCATTTATTTGAGTTAATTAGTTTAATACCTTTTAGTGAGTGGATTAAGCGTTGTGGTAAAATAATGCCGATGGGTATGTAATTTATATGATTAAAATTATGTTCTGATGATATGTGCCTTTATATTTACGTAACTTACGCTCAGATTTGCCTAAAATACCTGGTCCTTTATATCAGAAGTGGGATGAAATAGTGAAAATCGAACTTTCACGTGGCACGTTTTCGGTCTTGCTGACAATAAGTGTTTTATGGTTTTAATCTAAATCTTTTAAAAAAAAAGGAGCGTGTAAAATATTGTGAATTATTGTGATATGAAATATTGTGATTAAATATAAAAACGCAAATCTATTGTTGAAATTTGTGGGTAAGACAATAATTAAAATAACGGTTAAATAACCTAAATATTTTTATTGTGATAAAAATTATACGGTGAAAAACAATAAAACATACAGAGGCTTCATAAATTACTGTGTTGAATTCAAGTAGCGAAGAGGGAGACATATTACTCCTTCTTCATCTGTTTATTTGAAGATGCTTTTAGTAATTTTGCAGATTGAATAGCGAGTGAATGTAGATGACTTGTAGATGGTGACACAGGTGAAAAACCGTGAAAACAGCACGGGGACAACACGTGTTTAGCAGAAAACACATTTCGTAAGCATTTTGTATAAAATGATGAGCTGTAAAGATTGTATAATTAATGTGTTAATTTTTGTTATAATACAGTTGAACTATGGACAGGCGCAAATGATGGGCGCAAATGCTGGGCTCAAAATGAAGCGTGAAAACAGCCCGAGGATGTAGTAAAATGACTATGGTGGAAAATGGTGAGCTGTATCGTTTATAATTTGTATAATGAGCTGAATACTTTCGTAAAAAAGTATAATTACAAAAATATCGCTAGGTTTGAAAAATGTAGAGCCAGGAGTGGCCGATGCAATCAATAAAGTGCTAAAATATCTTATCAAAATTGGTGATGCAAGTAGATTAAATCCAGATTTTTACATGGCTGTCTGAAATATTGTTTCTTATGAAAAGTTTTGAATTAGTAATGGTCGCTAGTATGGATATAACAAAGAAATATGCCATATAATTAGCGATGCAAATGGATTAAATTCAGATTTTTTAAAGCTGTATCGTTTATAATTTGTATAATGAGCTGAATATTTCTGTTGTAAAGTATAATTACAATTAAGGCTAGATTAAAAAAAAGTTAAGAGCCAGGAGAGGCCTATGAAGTCAATTAAGTTCTGAAATATTTTATCAAAATTGGTGATGCAAGTAGATTAAATCTAGACTTTTACATGGTTGTCTGAAATATTGTTTCTGAAAAGTTTTGAATTAGTAATGGTCGCTAGTATGGATATAACAAAGAAATATGCCATATAATTAGCGATGCAAATGGATTAAATTCACATTTTTTAAAGCTGTATCGTTTATAATTTGTATAATGAGCTGAATATTTCTGTTGTAAAGTATAATTACAATTAAGGCTAGATTAAAAAAAAGTTAAGAGCCAGGAGAGGCCTATGAAGTCAATTAAGTTCTGAAATATTTTATCAAAATTGGTGATGCAAGTAGATTAAATCTAGACTTTTACATGGTTGTCTGAAATATTGTTTCTGAAAAGTTTTGAATTAGTAATGGTCGCTAGTATGGATATAACAAAGAAATATGCCATATAATTAGCGATGCAAATGGATTAAATTCACATTTTTTAAAGCTGTATCGTTTATAATTTGTATAATGAGCTGAATATTTCTGTTGTAAAGTATAATTACAATTAAGGCTAGATTAAAAAAAGTTAAGAGCCAGGAGAGGCCTATGAAGTCAATTAAGTTCTGAAATATTTTATCAAAATTGGTGATGCAAGTAGATTAAATCTAGACTTTTACATGGTTGTCTGAAATGTTGTTTTTATGAAAGTTTTGAATTAGTAATGGTCGCTAGTATGGATATACCAAGGAAATATGCCATATTATAATTAGCGATGGAAATGGATTAAATTCAGATATTTTAGATGTTGCATAGAAATATTTTAGTTTTTGAACAGTTTTGGTCAGAGTAGATAATTGCCGCAAAAAGTGGATTCATGGGTAGATTCATATTTTTGACCAATTAGTCGAGAGTGTGAATTTGCAGATGAATTTATTTTAGTAAAGGTGTACATGCTATAAGATGTTGTGAAATAAACTCGATACGCTGTGAACGCAAGTCATTCTTAAACCGATAATATAAATCATTCAGATATGGGTGTCTCTCTCTCACAAGTGAAGCGAAATGTTCTTAGTGAGATGTGTAGCGAGAAATCTAGAATGAAGAGATCTGTAAATGTAAAAAAGAAATGGCGTTGCAATATGGGTTCTAATGGCAGGAAAAAGAAATAAAACTCAAATTAGAAATTCCCATGCAGTTGCAGTCACTTCAAACATTTTTCCAACAGAAGTAGAGTGACAGAATTGTGTATAGTAACAGATATCCATGGTGAACACTGGTACTTTAAATACATGGCGATACACAACTAAGCTGATATTGAACATCACTTGGTTTAAGCCATTTGGTTGAGTTGGTTGGCCGGCGATGGGATAGCTAGCTCTTCCAAGATTCTGTCCCTTTTGCTCTGGTGTGTGGATGTGGAAGTATTGCGAACTGTCGATGTCTTTGGTTGAGTTAGTTGGCCGGCGATGGGATAGCTAGCTCTTCCAAGATTCTGTCCTTTTTGCTCTGGTGTATGAATGTAGAAGTATTGCAATCATTTGATGTCTTTTGGTTGGGTTGGTTGGCCGGCGATGGAATAGCCAACTCCTCCAAAATTCTGTTTGCTCTTCTATATCAAAACGATCAAAAGTTGTAGAATCTGACTTTATTGTGTTGTTCTCAGCTTCCAAATTCGACTACAAGGGTGTTCGAGGGCGAACACAACCGCAGGACGGCCGTGTCAGTAACAAAACGAAAACGACTGAAGGAAGTCAACAATATAGTGCTTCATTTGATGGATACGTCAGGGCGCCGCCATCTTGACTACTGTTTTGTGTCTATAAATAGGAATAAAATGACGGAACGTGGTTCAGTCTGTCGGAGTAGCTTCATGATGTCCGAACCTTTTTATGTTCGTACCATTTATTTGAGTTAATTAGTTTAATACCTTTTAGTGAGTGGATTAAGCGTTGTGGTAAAATAATGCCGATGGGTATGTAATTTATATGATTAAAATTATGTTCTGATGATATGTGCCTTTATATTTACGTAACTTACGCTCAGATTTGCCTAAAATACCTGGTCCTTTATACCTATGTTACTCCCAATGAATTATTGTATCCTCATACCAAGTTTCATCAAAATTGGTCCAGTAGTTTCGGAGCTTAAATTTTTTTTTTCTTTTTTATTATATTAGTGTAGTAGATTACTTGTAAAGCTCTGTACAGTATGGGTCATAAGTAAATGATTAGTTTGCTACAATAATACTATCAACAAGTATTGGAGTAACGACCTTATTCTAATAGACGTTACACACAAACATAAATTCTTGAATTAAAAGTACTCAGTATGATTATTATTTTCAACATGTTAGCTATGTTTTTAGTTGTGTGAGTGGTATATGCCGCCACCCGCTACACCCACCGACGTGGGTTCGATCCACAGGTTACGTTGTTATAATGTTCAAATAGTGCTGCACGCACAGGATTGTAAGCGTTACGGTGCACGCGGTGGGCACAGATTTTTGACCGTTGATTGTACAAAGCAGAATAACGAATCGTAGAAATCGCGCGACGCGTCATGTAAGAATTAACAAAACAAATTGCTTTATTAATATTCACAGACGTGAAGGGTCGTGCAACTAGTCAATAAAGTATTTTTTTTAGAAAGTACCTACCTTTACTTACAACTTTAAGTTCTCAACGAAAAATATCTTTTAAACAAAACAACACAAAGAAAATGTCCCACGAAAATTCAATAACGGTCGTAATTTTCGGTGTCAAGTTACGTTAAAAAAATACAATTTTCCACCGCGAGCTTTAAAAACTTTGGGACCACCTATTAACTGACATGATTAAATTGTGACCCCCAGAGATTGTTAAAAGCACTTACAAAATTCATTTAAGGACATTTCGAATAAAGATTATTCGAGTGTTTCGTGAAATAATAAAACTCGAGTTTTGAAGGAAGTCTAAAGTAAGTAAAGACTTCAACCTACTTTTAATATACTAATGTACCTACTCACTACGTTTTTTAACTTACTTGGACTAACAAGTCTGTTTAGTTTTCCACTTTAGTAATTCCTGACGAAACGAAAATAGTCAAATAAATAAACACTTATTAGCAAAAGCGGAGTCTGCAAAAGGATGCGTCCTAAATCTAATTCTTACAGTCTACTTTTAGACCTAAAAACACAGGTTCACGATTGACCTTTCCCCTCTATAACCATAGGGGGACCGTCAATCGTTGAACAGTGTTCGATTTTTTCAAGATTATCCGTCCCCCTAGTTCAAGCAAAAAAAGATCTGGTCCGAGTAAAAGACAATTGAAATGGAAACAAAAGACGATCGAAAAGACGATCATAAAGACAATCGAAAAGGCGATCTAAAAGACGATCGAAACTGAAACAAAAATAATATGTCCCCTCGATTCTGTAGAATTTGATGCAGTCGTAGTGACACAGTAGGTATTGATGCCAAAAATTCATGGCCCAAATCGGATCAATCTTGGGCCTTTCTACCGTAAACATAATTAACTGCGTTCCAATAGCCCGGTGATTAAATATTATTTGAATATTAACAATAAGGTACGAAGGCATGAGGCCTGAAACTGCATTGCGCAGAGGCTCGCGGTGGGTCCATACCGCAGGTACAGTCGGAATACCATATAGCTGAACCCCACGTGACCCAGAGCTCACTCGCACATCTGTAAAAATGTAGTAATATACCTAAAGGCAGTTGGTCACCCTTATCAGTCATGGTAGCAGTATGTGGACGTGGAAGTCACGGGCTAGGAGAACAAATACACTGGAAGCAAGTCTAAATCACATTTAATTTGATCACACAGATGGATTACACGACACTAACTATAAAAAAACCTAAGAGTAGTCAAAAGGGAATCTTTGACTAACAGACGGAACGCTCCGCTGAGCACGTGTATGCGCTACCTCGCTCTCAAACGGACTGAGCTTTTCATATTGTATACCTACTTACCTACAATTAAAAAAATAATACAATATAGGTAAATACTTGTATGTATTGTTTAAAAAAACAGATTCAGGTAACATTACTTTACAACCTTACAGATGAGCGAGTGGGCTCTGGGTCACGTGGGGTTCAGCTAATTGGTGTTCTGACTGTACATACCCGTCGCAGGTGACCGCTTCTCGATTCAGGCCCCATGCGTTATGTGAAAATGACCTTTTTAATGGCCAAACCCTATAAAAGTTTGCTCCTATGAAGTTAGCTCACGTGGTAGTTAGATGACTGGGTGAATGTTTTAGCATAACTTTTTGTGTTAACTGCTACGACTATAATTATATTAATACACAAGTAAAAGTTAGTTCTTATATAAGTAGGTACTTCTAAATCTTTCCTTAACAAAAACATACCTATCAGATCTTACAATGTTAACCCACCTATAAATTACGCACACATCTTCATTACACTGATACATACAAATAAACTAGCATCACTAATCGAGGAAACAGTGGACTGCTAACAAATTGTAAGGGTTAACGACCATCCTAAAGAGGATTCGTGTAATTAATGTACGTGTGAGTCTTATCTCAGACCTAATAATGGTAGGGCTTTAGAAAAACTGGCACGGATCGTTCTTACAGGACTTGTGAAAGAAAATAACAACAAATGTGATTTTTTTATCTGGAAAATAAATGAAGATCATCGTTGGTAGATACTTAATACCCTTAGTTTATACCTATGTTTTGTTTCGAAATTCGAATGTAGGTATTTCTTATTTTTTTCAAGTTTTTGCTTCGCACAATTTGTTGATGGCCAGTGACTACATTATTATTTTTTAACAACGAATTATGTGATTTTTTAATTGGAAAATAAATGAAGATCATCGTTGATATATACATAATACCCTTAGATTATAACCTATGTTTTGTTTCGAAATTGGAATGTATTTCTTTTTTTTTTAAGTTTTTGCTTCGCATTATTTGTTGATGGCCAGTGGCTACTTTTAAGTATTTAAATGTTAAATTTTAAAACGAAATTGTATAATAATTGCTTATATAAAACGAAAGAACAACAATTTATAAAGATCCAAGTCTAAAGGCAAACTGTTGGAATTACTTTTAAATTATTTACTTTAAATTAATTCAATATAAATGCAGTTAATGCAAAATAGTTGTAAATTAGATTCAGTTGCCTTGCGCTAGCGTAAATAATTCTGAGTGGAAAAACAACGTTGCTTGCCTTCTTGCAATATAACTATAAAATATAAATTATTCAATTATATTTTAGCCGCGGGATAGAAAATTAAAATCCCAGCAAACGTCTTCTGATATTTTTGGAAGGATGTTTTCTGACAAATTGAACTTTGAAAATGGAACAAAATTTGGTTAGAGTACCTATCTATTTTGTATGCAAAAAAGCATTTTTACCGTAAAACACAAAGCAAAGCCAACTATCAACTAACTAGACTTTAAACAAAATTAAAACTGTAAAGAATTTACATAAATAGTAGAGAAGTCAACTGTCTCTTAAATAAATAAGTAGAACGGCGTATTTTTTTCAGTCAATTTTACCTTACTAAAGTTAATATTAGCTTGAATGTTAAATTGTAACGAACCTCATTGAATATTCTTATGAGCTTTGAGCTTTTTAGCATGACTTTAATATTGACGAAGTGTACATTCAGAAATAGTTTGTTGGCAGACACTTGAACAAGATTGTAAGAAAGCTTTTATTTTACCTTCCTTTGTAACCTAGTTCGTACTTTATTGAACTATTTTTTTATAGTTCTGTAGTCCTAACACGGAATTCTTATAGTTTCGCCATGTCCGTCCTTCCGTCCGTCTGTATGGGGCTTATCTCAGAGACTATTAGAACATAATAGAAAACTGTAATTTAACATGAATATATTTTAAAGTCAAACCGAAGAAAATGGTAAAATTAAATCTAAATTAAAACATTTTATTACCTCCTCAATACGTAAAATAGAGATTTCCTTTTCTCGTTTTTCACTCTCAACGGATTTAAACTTGGGCTTTTTGAAAATTTTCTGCAAATAATAAGCAGTTAGTTCATTAATTCTACCTAGGTACGAGTGTACACAGGTTATTTGTAATTATATTAGCAAGCCGTTGAGGGCTACCTTCTGTGCACCTAAACAAACAAATTTTGTTCTACGACTTTTGGAAATAAAAAAATTGAGGTTACGTAAATTGGAAAAACAGCTGATTTTTAAAATTGGTAATAATAAAATTATACTAACAAGCCCTCAACGGCATGTTAGTATAATTATTACCAATAATCCTGTATTTTTAAATATATCAGTTTGTTTAGTTAGAGTTAACAGCACAATTCTTCGCTTTATATAATTACTAGCTGTCCCGGCAAACGTTGTTTTGCCATTTACAAAAAAAAAGCTGAAAGAAACAAAATAAAAAATAGATGTTGGCCGATTCTCAGACCTACTGAATATGCTCACAAAATTTCATGAGAATCGGTCAAGCCGTTTCGGAGGAGTTCAAGTTCGAACCCCGTGACACGAGAATTTTATATATATAGGGATATAGAGAAGATATAGTATATACCTTGCTTTATTTAGTTCCCATTACACTAAATGTTGTTGAATCCATAAGTAGACAATCATCATGCCTAAAACGCTTTGAATTGTTGATCAATCATTCTATATAAATAATGGATCCTATTATCTTTAATCGTCTTGTCGGTTACTTTGTTTACAGTGGAATATTTATCTGATATTTTTCGTAACAAAAGAATATTACAAACGTTGGAATGTACCGCATCAATATAATATCAAACTCTAAACAAAATTCACAAAAATCTAAAAATGACGTCTCAAATTCAGTTCGCCCGTATAAAATTTTAATTTTAATGGAATATGTTCTTGGAATAAACAGATTATATCTTATTTTCACAAAAAGAATTATTCACTATGTTTATCCACTTTTTATGATGTGTTTGGTGCCGTATATAATTTTCACTTCTTCGTTTGAGTCTAGCTCTTTTAATCATATAAAATATTTTACAACCATAGAATATATATTATTAATTGGTATATCAATTTGGTTCAGTGAAAAAAAATGGCGCAAATTTTATAAGATTCAAAGTGAATTCGATGAGTTTTTAACAATTGATGCACCTAACAAATTTCCAATATTTATATGGATTGTTATTTGTAGTTTTGAGTCTGTTATAAACTGTGTAATTCTTAAGACTAATTTTGAGCAAGTGACATGGTTTTTTGTATTTATCATGTTTGTATGCAGCTTTGTACATGATGTGGAACAAATTTTTTATTGCGCTCTTTTGAAATCTACTTGCGAAAGGGTTAAAATATTTAAATCTTTAGTTTTGATGTATTTTGACTGGAACAGTAAAGGAATAAACAAAATTATATGGCCCAAAAATCATCTCAATATCGAATTTTTGCACAAGTCTTATGAAATGCTACACAAGTCTTCTACTTTGTTAAATTCTATGATGAAAATTCCTGTAAGATATTTTTAGTTTTTTTTGCCTATCTGCCGACATTATTTAAATATAATAAATAGGCAAGAAGGTTATTTTATGAAATATGTAATTCTGGACATAATTATTCCTTTGTATTTTCAGTGGTTGATTATTTTTATTGTATCGGGATTGAAAACGGTGGTGGTAATAAGAAATATGATTTTAATAATTGGATTTTTCGATACTACAAATATCTTGGTAAGTTCAAAAAGGTAAAAAATAGCATTAAGCATAGCGTTTATGCCAAGTAAATAAATATTGGTTACTTTTTATTGACGGTAGGAGATAGATAGATAGATAACTTTATTTGTACAACACAAGAGTAAACAGAACACGATATACACAAAGTAAAGTAATTGTTAGAAAGTATAAGTTGCACAAATGGGCGGCCTTATCGCTGAAAGCGATTTCTTCCAGGCAACCTTTGGATGGAAAAGAACTGATTTAGCTTTGCTGGTAGGTTGTGAATTTACACAAGAAAGATACCAAACATAATCTTATAATAAGTGAAAAATAATACAAAGTACTTACATAATTATTACTTTAAAATATCAAAACATACTCATAAATAATACATACCAATATTTATTTATAACATAGATACATACAAATAAATACATACATACATAAATACAGGAATAAATACGGATATTAGACAGTACTAAGGTAGTGATCAGTTACCATAGCTTTGAAAATGGGTAGGGACTTAGCAGAACGGATGGGTTGAGGCAGGGAATTCCAGAGGATGACAGAGTGAAAAGAGAAGGATTTGTTGTAGAAAGTGGAGTTATGGGGAGGAGCTTGAAGGAGAAGTAGGAGGTGTCAAGTGTATTAAAAAGCACTTGAGTTGAGCTTGAGGCTTGATATCATCATCCATATACCGTTCCGCCAAACCGCTGTTCAAACGGTGGCCTAGTGCAACTTGTACTAGAACAGTAACTTACCTTATAAACAGTGGTGAAATAAGCCGGTCCGGTAAGACCTTAGCCCTTGTTTCCCACTGCTGGGCAAAGCCTCCAGTGGCCAGAAATAACTAGAGATCGAGACACATAGAAGGAAATAGTCCTTATAAGTGTCTCGATCTCTAGTTAGTTCTGGCCACTCGATGGACTCTACGTTGAATGCATCCAGAACGTCGAGCAATTGTTTCTTGGATCTGCTTCGAAGATCTTTGCCGTCATCTGTATGCATTTCGCAGACGTGGCTAGCCCACTCCCACTTAAAAGCTGGTTGTCATTTTGGCCTCCATCAGTGATATCCGTTCTTTGAATCAGGTCAATGTTAGAGACCCCTAAAAACCAAAAAATATAGAATAAACCAATTTCGTATTACCTATCACAAAAATCTTTTTGCAGATGTATAATTGGATTGCTATCATCATTATGTCAATTTATTATTCATTGAAATTGTTCTTTTTGATGGTATACTGTTGTTACTACTCTAGTATGATGAAAATACAAGTGCTAGTAATACGTTCTACTTTGTGTGACGTCATTGCATTCATGCCCCTGAGTAAGTTATTTGACAGCTTTATAACCAAGTAGCATTTTAGGTAGGTATGTCTGTGGGTAGCAAGTATACCGGCGTAAGATTGTAGAAAACAAATTACAAATTTTGAAAGTTTTACTATGTAATAGATTGATAAATAGCTGCTAGTTATTATAATAGAAAACTAACGAAATCATCGCTGATTAGCACCAACTAGCATTTTATATTAATGCAGTCATTCTAATTCCAAAAGCTTTGTATATTGTATTATCATCGGTGTCAAGTGTATTCCTGTTGCCCATGCGCATTTCTGAATTAAATGATCTTTACATTTCAGGAAAAGAAAATCAACGGAAAGTAAAAGCTTTTTTGGCACTTACTAAGGAAAGTGTTTTGCAATATGAGTTGTTTGGAGTTTTAAAATTGAATATGTCGCTAATTTTGAAATTCTGCAACTTTTGTATAGCGCATCTTATCATATATATAAGTTTTACAAAGATGTTAGGTCTCTAAGGTGCTAACCTTACACCTAACATCTGTAAAAGCTATAACTTGCCAAAGTTATAGCTTTTACAGATGTCTACTAACTTAGAATAAAATCACGTACGTCATTTACTTAATTAATGTTTTGTGTATTTTTAGTTTTAATAAACTGTCCATCTATCTATCCATGCATCTAATTAAGTTCTTCGTCTACTATATCATTTATATTAGCACTGTTTCAAGATCGGTTTTTTTCCCAATACTTAGTAGATCTTCTTTTGTGGTTTACTCGTAATGTGTTCATATAAACTCGTGTGCGTTGCGGTTAAAAATATAAAATAAATAAATATTGCAGGACAATCCATACATCGCCATCTAGCCCCAAGCTAAGTAACTAGACTTGTGTTATGGGTGCTAGACAACGGATATACTACTTATATACTTTTCTTTTGTAAATTTATACTTATAATACATAGAAACAACCAGACAAATATCTAAGCATAAATACATGTCTGAGGCGGGAATCGAACCCGCGACCCTGTGTTTGGCAGTCCGGCATGGTGAACTGGGTCGTCAAATAAATTTCTAGTATGTTACGGTGTAGTGTATGAAGACCTTTACACTTAAAATAGTTCATGAAAATTAGTTAGTTACCTGTATTTTTTCTATATACTAAATAGTGTCTACTTAAGCTAAAATGATTGTACTGGTTGATCATGATTTTAGAACTATTAATCAAAATGATGATTAGACAAACACTTCATTTATTATAGATTAGGGATCTAATGGTTACAATTATTTGATAGTATTTTATTTTGTAGTTATGTTCTATCGTCAGTAAACATGACCGGCGTCAAAGTTATTTCACAACCCGTAACTACAATAAATTATAGTATGGTTCAACCATATAAATATATAATATTTTTGGGATGCCTACTAGGTATCAACAGATTGTATCTCTTGCAGTGCAGCAAAATAGTATTATTTCTCAGTTATTTATTTTTAATTGTTCTATTAGGATTTGGTATATATAGTATCAATGGTACTATAGCAATAAATACTAATACAATTTTTTCAGTATTTCATATCATTGGAGCTTTAATATATGTTTTGACGGTGTTGATTGTATTATATACAAAAAAAGATATACAAAAATATTTTCAGTATCTGGTTTTATTCGATGATGTTTCGAAAATTAATTTGTACTCTACGAAAACTTATGCGCTTGAATATATTTGGCTTTTGATGTTTTGCCTTTTAGGGCACGTATCAGATGTTACATTAATAATTGTTATTAATAACCACATACCATTTCATCAAGTCTTATTATATCACGTGTTATTGATATGTTCTCATGATATAGAACAAATATTTTATTATATACAAGTGAAAAGTATTTACAAGAGGATTTTGTATGTAAAAGAAAAGGTAGCGAGACGTTTTGTTGCGCGAACGATAAGGGAACAGAAGGAAATTAAACAAATTGAGATAATATATGCTCAAATAAACGAAGATGTCGAATTTTTACATAAATTGTACGAATTACTGCACAAAAGTATGTCACATTTCATAAGGGCAGTTGAGTTTACTGTAAGTGGAAATTTTGCTTTTAAGACGGTGTGAGGCGCATCGAATATATGCCGCTCGGTTATATTTGCGCGCATACACACCCGTGTGCGGGCGTCCGCGAGCTTGCATGCACAGTTTTAAAGTTTTTCATCCTTTAAATATTTTTTGTAATCTGTTGGTATGTAAATCTCAGTTTATTTATTAAATTTACGTAAGAGAACTGCTTTCTTTTCAATAACCAGCGTTTACACCATTCAGTGCGATCTTTTCTTTTTTTTTTGTTCTGTAGAGCAAGTGTTAAAACTAAAGTTGTCAATTGTTTCACGAAAACATGTTCATTATTCAAATTTTCTATACAGATTTGCAAGAAATTTTAGAGCTTTAAAGAAATTCGATAGCAAAATGTAGAAGTTGATCTTGAAGTTTTGAATATCTGATCATTACCATTTTTCATGCAATAATTAACAATTTTAGTCAAAACCGTTGGTGGTTATCCCCAATAAGGCTTTGAAAAAACCAGCACGATAGCTTGCAAATGTATGCACGACTGCACGTGGCACAACACGAATCACGTAGTTCTGGTTTCTCCACAGCCTAATTTATGATTCAGATCAGGGATGTTTTCTATTTTTTTCTTTTGCAATTTAAAATAATCACTCAGTTGGCTCAGTGACCGCGAAGTGAATCTTAGCCTTCGAAACGAGAGTTCTTCACCGCCTTATGTTCTAAGCTATTTCTGCCCAGTTATTAACTTGAAATTCACAGGTTAGCTTCCAGCCTTCCACCGTATCTCTCCAATAAATTAATTTTTGAATTGTTCGTTTCTTTACAGTGGCTGTTATTTCTATTGGCATCTACGATAAAAGCGGGTATATCATGTCAGTTCGTTATATATGGATATCAAGAGCTTATGATGAAGTTAAGAGTAAGTCAAGCTTAAGACAAACAAGCACGACTGGTCTGAAAAAGCCAACGACTTTTTAAATGACTTAGTCTAACCCCTACTACGAGTTATGTTTCAAACGTACCGCATTGAGTATTTATTAAGAAACTTAAAGATTCGTTTTTACCAATACGCGAGCCGAGAAATAGCTTAAACCAGTATCTTTAACTCCATAGCGCCGTGTATTTTAGCTATCTACACAAAATAATATTTCGTGACTCTAAACAAAGATACTATTTTAAGCAAATACATATTCCAGCTACTACAATGTGGTACGTTCCTGCTGATCAAACTTTCTGGTCAAACTAGTTTGTCCAAAAGGAATAAAGTTCCTCGTAGTCAAACTACTCAACTATACCTGAATAGGTATAATAGATCGTCTCGGGTAGCTGTTTATTAGATTAAATGTCATCGCAAATTTTATTATTACTTTTGATCGCGTAATGTCCGATTCCAGTTTCAAAGTTTCATGGGAAATACTTATTTGTGGTACGTTTGATCACGTTCGCTTTGATAACTTGTGCTAGTTTGTTCAGAGCTTAAGTTTACCTCAAAACTACTACAGAGTTTTTGGTAACTATACTAGCAAGCAGTTGAGGACTACTTCTGTGCACCTTAACGATCAACATTGTTCTACGACTTTTCGAAATTCACTAAAATTCACAAAATTCCACACAAAAATAATAGGTACCTACCTACTTAAATTAATTCCATCAGTTCAAATAACACTCAACCTACCATAGGCCACAAAATCAATCGTAGTACGTATGGTAAAGCGCGGGTGGGATGTCGCGCCCGCCCCCTCTCTGTGCCACATAGACATAGAAAATGGCAAGACAATACTAGAAAAACTTAAAAAAAAATTTGGGATATGTATTAGGTTCTGACAAAAGTCGTAGAACAAAAGTTGATCGTTAAGGTGCACAGAAGTAGCCCTCAAAGGCTTACTGCTATAGGTACCAATAACCCTGTATTTTTGATAACTAACATTAAATGATCTGCAGACTTTACCTGAATTGTGTCTGTATTGGACCACAGTACATCGTTTACTTAAATTTATTTTGTTGATGGTGAGCCCATGTTACTGTTCGAATATGATATCGAAACAAGCAGAAGATATACGTTCCATTTTATTTGAAGCCATTATTCGATTACCGATGGGTAAGTTTACTTTTAATTATTACCATTCGCTCCTAATTATGATTTACTTGTTCTGAGAATTGACATAATATTATGATTTATTAAGCCAAACCACGAATTGAAGAAAAAAACGCAAATAAAAAAACGTGTGGCACTCGGGGACTGCCGCGGTAAAGCTATTGCTATATCGAGAATAATTTCTTGTCTTAGTAAATGTTCTTATAAAATATTAAAAATATATATATATATATATATACTTATATTAAAAAAAAATAACATTTGTCGTCCGTCAATAGGTACCTAGTCCGTTAATAATCGGACAACTTAGGTTTTTTTTTTCGTTACGGAATTTCTTGATTCTCCCCCCAAGGCCCGCGATAAAATCTATGCAATAGCTTAAAAAAACCGGCTAAGTGCGAGTCTAAGTGCGTACTAAGGGTTCCGTACAATCATATTCTGTTTATGGTATATTTGTTGTTATAACAGAAATACTTACATCTTCTGTGAAAATTTCAACTATATAGTTAGATAGTTGAAATGTCTAACTATCATAGAATTTGACGTTCGTACCTTTAAGTTTCTTGCTAGCTACATGGTTCACAAAATTTTGACGTGATATAAATGTCAAATTAATCGTCATCTAGGAACATTAGTCAAAAATTTCTTACGGCAACAGCTTGTTTCACGCGTAGGTGAAGTAGACGTGCAGTTAAAGTAATGGTTACGCTGAGCTTAATTTTACGGCAATACCGATGATTGTTTGGGTGTACGTTACGGTATGCGTCAATTGTACGTGCACTTGACTACTGCGTCAGAAGACTACACTGACTGTCTGTCACCAGCGAAGTAATGGTGACAGACAGTCAGTGTAGTCTTAGTACCTAATTGGGTCCCGTTTTTAGTCTTTGAATACGAAACCCTTCCCGAAAAATCGGACTTCATCATCAGTTAAAAATAAGGCGAAGGTCACCAAACGCAAAATACTTGCGTGTCGCCTAGAAATAAGTACAATTGTTAGGCATTGCATGAAAAAAAGATAAAGTTACTTGTCGTTTCGATGTTAATCCATAATTTAAAACAGATTTTTACTTAAATTTCAATCGATTGAAAAGAAAGTTTCTTTCATTCTAAAATTATACTATTTAAAATTTCAGTTAAAATCACGCGTACAAATTGTATAGAAAACCAAGATAAAAACGATGAATTTTCATGCAAAAATTACTATTTTCGACGGGACTAATGAAGCAGATCATGTCCCGTAGGTCACGTACAACTGCTTTATCTAAAAGCTAAATCTGTTTTAACGTGACAACGTCTTATACTGCACTCACAGGAAAGTATGACGTCACGCTCACGTTACGGAAACATGAGCGTTATTGACAAGGTAACCATAGCAACGTATTATCGTTGCTATGGTTACCATCAATGTTTTTTTTTTCAGGAAAAGAAGAGCTTCGTAAAGTAAAAGCTTTCCTAGCACTGACTAAGGACAGTGACTTTCGTTATGATCTATGCGGTGTTTTCAAACTGAATATGACGCTACCACCAAGATATTTCAACATATGTTTAACTACCACGTTAATTGTTTTAAGTTTTTCTAAGTATCTGTCGCCTATGAATTAAATTTTATCTTTTACTAGCGACCCGTCCCGGCTTCGCACGGCTGTATTATGCATGTATTATATCTAAAAACCTTCCTCGTTAATCACTCTATCTATTAAAAAAAACTGCATCAAAATCCGTTGCGTAACTTAAAGATTTAAGCATACATAGGGATATAGGGACAGAGAAAGCGACTTTGTTTTATACTATGTAGTGATATAATCGTATGGCAATCTAGGCCGTTATTGTTTTTAAAGCTCGTTTAGCCACCACCCAGGAGTTACGTGGAGCAGGGCTATGGTCAGATAACTCCAGCAGACGCAAGCTTAAGGTGGTACCTGCGCTCTCTCCATACAAACGTAGTCGACTGTTTTCTCCCTAGATAATGACACTAGCACAAATATTTTTGTGCGATAAAACTTATAACTTCCATGTCTATGCCCCTATGTTTTGGTTTTTTTCATTTTCTAATTATCATAGAAATAAGATTAAAAAAATAAAAAATAAAAACAAAAAATAGGGGCATGGTCAAGGTCATGGCAGTTATAAGTTTTATGCACCAAAAATATTTGCTCTAGTGTCATTATCCAGGGAGACAGTCAGTCGACAGTCGACTACGTTTGTAATAGTTTGTATGGAAAGAGCCCCCTGGTACCCTTTCCTCTTAAGATCGTCTCCCAATTTTTGTCTTTAAAGGATAATATAATATAATACTAGCACCGCTCTGCGGTTTTACCCGCGTACCTCCCGATCCCGTAAAAATATCGGGATAAAAAGTAACCTATGCTATTCCCAATAAATCAATGTATCCTCATACCGAGTTTCATCAAAATCGGTCCAGTAGTTTCGTTGCCTATTCGTTACAAAAATCTTTCCTCTGTATTAAATTAGTGTAGATTCGATATAGTGTATACATGTTTATACAGTAAGGCTTTGTAAAAACTGCGTTTAATTATGCTTGTACCATCCAAATTTCGAAAACATTTGAAAACCGCGACGATATGTCGCCCATTTACAAGAATAAACCATGTGGTTTGTAGAGAGCCTTAACAACTTTTTATTTGGTAGTTATATGTGCAGTTATAAAACACATTTTGGAGAGTTTTTTTCCATCATTTTTATCGCGGCGAATTTGTCGACGTACTTAATTAGAGCTATAGATTTTGTAAGATAAAATATTTTCTACTTTCCTTGGAAAACGATGTTGTTTTTCACGTCACTGAATTCGTTCCTTTTATTGAACGAATCAAACACTTTCTTTTTACTATGATGTGGTTTGTTGTGTGAACAAATTCACTTAAATATACCTATAAACCATTTATTTTTATTTGATTTCCTTGTAAAATTGTATTTATACGACATATTATTATTGTGATAATTTTGTTTGCTTTCAACTGATAATATTTATAAGTGGGTACTTATAATTTTTCCTACTGTATATTTCCTACTGATAAAATTAAATTGAAATCTTAAAAATGAAAATAAAAAAAATCTCAAGGGACTTGTATTCACAATCAACCCTATGAGATTGCATAGTGCGCGCGAACGCATAGAGTCGCAAATAATATAGTAGAGTGAAAAGAGCAGCACAAAATTGACCAATCATAGGGCCACATTTAGCGCAGTGTGTTCACTTATCCAAGACCTTACTAACCAGGATGCCGAAGATTGTGCGAAGTGGAGGCGTAAGAGTAGGAAAGCAGATCCCGAGCTCCCGAGAGGGATGCAACCGGGAACATCGCTCGGATGATGATGATGGTTCACTTATCCTAGAGCAACTTTGTAAATCCAGGCGTTAATATCGTAGAGACAAATTATTATGAGTAAAGTTGAATGAAATGTTAAGTTAGTAAATCACTGAGTATATACGACACTTATCTCAAAGGTGCAGAACTACTTTAAAATTTGTTCACGGAGCACAAATACGAGTGAGTAGTCTACAACTATGATAGCAAAAGTCAAGCAATTCAACTCGCATCACACTAAGCTACAGCCAATCAGTAATCAACATAGAAATACAAAGAAAGCATTCGCCGTTTGTGTAACGTTCTCATTTCAAGCGTGCTGACGGCAAATGAGCCAGACCTTTGTGGGGTTTTAGCAGATTTAAAGCGTTTAGGGTTGCTATAACTAGTCATGTAGAATAATATTCTCATGTAGAATAAAAAATCTGTCCGAAAACACTTTAGGAAAATACAGCACATCTTATTAATAACAAAAATAAATAGTTTAATGCGTCTGTCCTCTGAAGTCTGCAAGAAGTCTAATGTCTACAGGTGACATAGATACTACCAACTCGAACACTGTCAACATAACAAGGAACTAGTGTTGCCGACAGTCTATAGATAGCCTATGGATAGTTTATTTAAAATCAATGGTATCGATACTATTGATAACTATACCGTCGTTACAATCAATAGCATCGATATAATTTCACTATAGTTCTTTAGTTGTTCTGTAATATAAGCAGAAATCGATAGTATAGAGCAATCGATAGTATCGAATGTTACTATCGATAGTAGTGCTTGATAAAAGTTGATACTATTGATAGTTTAGTTGTTTTGCAATATAGGCAAAAATATATAGGACAGAGCAATCGATAGTATCGAATGTTACAATCGATAGTATTGCATTATATCGATAGTATTCTATACGCCATACTATCGATACTATCGACAGTAGCTGATTTTTCGATGTCTATCGATACATTATTCGGCAACAATACAAGAAACCTCCGCAGAAATCGATTCAGTACTTCTATTCTGAGATCAGTGGCTTTGCGGTATCCTTGTAATTTACATGTAACTCGCTATTATTAGAACCATACCCTTAGGGCCGTCAAAAGGGTAAGTGTGAAACGAACACTACACGCTGACTCGTGGATTTAGATTCATTGGAAGGGTATGTGTTTGTTTTACAAAGTAGGGACGCGATGGAAAATTTTAATTTTTTTATAAACAATTTCGGTAAGTTTAAGGTGGATTAAAATCCAATTTGGCGTGATTATGTTGGTGTACCTATTGTGAAATTTTGTTTTGTTAGGTTTGATACAAAATGTTTTTAAACTCATTATTTTAGTGCCTAAAGGCTATGAGGCTAAATCGTGAGGAAAGTATAATAGTTTAATTAGTATTTGGACTGTAAAAAATAAATACAATTTATGTTGGAACACCGATGGTTTGAGTGTTTGACTCAACATGTAAACAACGCGGCATTATGCATAAGTCGTAATTTGATAAGTGACACTGACAAGTGTGTGTAAAATTAACAATTGGTGGCGCCACTGGGTTTTTATGCTTCTTGCTCCGCGCCTTTGTCGTAACACGGACAAGATATTTTCGTTTTTGTTAATTATCGGTTAATTATACACCTGGGCTAGCAGAGACCGGCACCGTTTATTTTTCACGCGGCAGCTTGGATTCCTTCAGGTAAGTCAGACCTTAGCTATCCGTACGTATCCGGCTCTTTTTTAACCGACTTCAAAAAAAGGAGGAGGTTCTCAATTCGGATGTATGTATGTTTTTTTTTATGGATGTTCCCGCATATCTTCTTTTAGCATACTTTAGTTCAATTATTGCCCTTGCAATGCGTTGTTATGAACTTCTTAGCAATTTGAAGTGATATTTTGAACCTATACACATTATTCATCACCCTTATATCAGGTACCGCACGAGGCTATCTGTTCTGCGTAGTATCAACATTAAAAAATAGCACAGACAGTTAGTATTATAAAAGAGCTTAGGTCTAGAACACCAGTAACAATGTTGATAAGCTTAGGTCTAGAACACCAGTAACAATGTTGATAAAAGAGCTTAGGTCTAGAACACCAGTAACAATGTTGATAAAAGAGCTTAGGTCTAGAACACCAGTAACAATGTTGATAAAAGAGCTTAGGTCTAGAACACCAGTAACAATGTTGATAAAAGAGCTTAGGTCTAGAACACCAGTAACAATGTTGATAAAAGAGCTTAGGTCTAGAACACCAGTAACAATGTTGATAAAATTAGTGTTAAAATCCTAAGGGAGTCTAAGAGTCTGGCTACAATTACTATATTATGCTTATTTACATTTCTATCCCACATAAGACTTTTCTAGAACAACGCAGTTCGTCGTTCGTTGCTATATCGAGCTGCCAACTCTGACGACGCGACGGTTACAATCAAAGTCCCAGTCAAACCCGTGTGAATTTGTTACTCCATTCGTCATAATGCTATTTGTTGGGAAACCACATATTTCGGAGAATAGAATTTGATTTTGATTCAATTAGTAGGAGGTTAGGTATTTATTGGATTGGTTCAAAGGGTATAATTTACCTACTCAATCAATCACACAGATTTAGTCGAAATCTGAACCTTGTTTGCTTCATCGACTTGTACGTAAGCTTAGGGTCCCACGTTTCAAGAGCTTAGATATTCCAATTTAGGCCAAAAACATTTTTTGTTCGGTTTTTCAAATCGGCCCAAAAATAAAAAAAAACACGTAAGTACATACCGACCAGTAATACAATTTTTTTTATTTTTTGTTTGCGTGCACTTGACGTGTGCGTCAACTGTAGGTACCTACATTTGACTAATGCGTCATAAATTACGGCAATCGGGGGGCTGATTTTGACATTCATATCTGGCAAAATATGTCGGAAATAAAAGACACTTACATAAAATATTATTTACTAGCGATCCGCTCCGGCTTAGCATGTATTATACATATAAACCTTCCTCTTGAATCACTCTATCAATTAAAAAAACCGCATCAAAATTCGTTGCGTAGTTTTAAAGATCTAAGCATACAAATGGAAATAGGGACATAGGGACGGCGAAAAGTGACTTTATTTTATACTATGTAGTGATAATCGCCCGTCATTCTCAGAATTATCAATATTTGCAATTTATTTTATCATTTCTTGAGCCTATCATTTCAAAAATTCAGGAGCATCTATCAGCGTAAGCCGAAAAATAAGAATCACTGAACCACGAACTAGATTTCGAAAATAGCGTTTTCTAAATTTATCTCTTGAAATTGCCCGGAAAATTGCTCGGCGAGCCTTGAGTTGAAGCGAGCTAACATATGCTTCTTGTATCATGTATCTTTAGGAAATTGCCTTAGGAATTTTGGATGCTTAAATAAAAAGATATTGCCCATGCTAGGACACTTGAGTAACATACGTTCGCATAATAATTGAAAAAATACTATTGTAGGTACTTAAAAAGTAAAGTTTTTAAAATTGTATTCAGTTGCCGACTTAACTCCGGCGTTCAGCTAATTGGTAATGTAACTGTACATAATATATGAAATTAAGTGTGGATCCTGAGTTTTCGATATTAAACTAATGTTTTTGTAAGTACATATTTCAATTATATTATATTAAGTATTTTTAGATATTAGGTCATACTTAAGAAGTAATTAAAATAAATGTACCTACTTAATCTTATTTAAAAATAGCCACCCGCCCCGGCTATCTATATTATGCATGTATTATATATAAACCTTCCTCTTGAATCACTCTATCTATTAAAAAAACCGCATCAAAATCCGTTGCGTAGTTTTAAAGATTTAAGCATACAAAGGGATATAGGGACATAGGGACAGAGAAAGCGACTATTGATAATATATGATGATAATCGCTAGTATTAAAATAAAGCACAAAAAGTCAATATCTAGAACAAAAACGTACGACTTAGCAAGTTAATGGTAGGATCGCATTTTTAATAAGACCCAAAAACCAGTTGTTAGCTGCGAACGAATGTCTGGCAACAAATGGAACAGGGTGAACAGGGGCTTATTCACAAATCCTGCTGACTGCAGGCACGGTTGCTATTAGGGCAAACGATAAAACAACGGTTTGAGAACGTTATAACTCATCATGCAAAGAGTAAGCAAACAGTATAGGGTGTAATTTTAAGGACTTCTACCCTATGTAGATTTGGAGCCTATTTGTTACAAACAAAAAAAAAGTGTAGCGTTTAGAGGCAAATGAGATTTGAATACGTGTTCGGCTTCAATGTTTTATTCTTGAAATGTAAGTTTTTCATAATAAGCCAATCCACCAATTTACCAATTAAGTACACGCATCACAAATTATACGAATAATCCATCCTTGCAGTCAATCTTATTCAATTTTTCAGCTATATCAATCACCAACCCATGACAACATCACACAGACATTCTGCATTCCTACAATTCAAACGATGACAAGTAGAAAGCCTGCCAGCATAGTAGATAAGATAAGATAAGATAAGATCATTTATTCGCCGGAATACATAGCATAAAGGTCTTACAAAAAATATTAGAACATGTATTCGGTCCGCAAGCAGACGTGCAATTGTTAAAAATAATATAAATTACATAATGTCAATAATCAAATTAATAAATTTTAATGTCAAAAGTTAAAAAAAAATAAAAAAATTTATTGTATTTTCCTATTACTAAATGATTTGAATTCGTTTAGGTCATAAAAACAGTGTTCAAGAAGCCACATACTTAATTTGTTCTTAAAAAGATTACCTTCCAGTGCTTTCAGGTTACTAGGTTAACAATTGTAGATCGATATACACATGTTGTATACATTTTTCTTATATATATCTTTATGACAAGGAGGTTGATATAATAAATCAATGAACATATCCCGTTTCTGTCGAGTATAAACATCCGTATACATCCTAAATAAGTTAAAGTGGGATTTCACAAATATACAGATATCTCTAATATACATGCACGGTAACGGGAGGACATTGCACGATCTAAATAAAGGTCGACAGCTGTCGAGGTACCAGGACTTATTGATCGCTCTGATGCACCGCTTCTGCAATCTGAACACCCTGATGGATTCTACTGAGTTTCCCCACAGCAAGAGGCCGTAGCCAAGTAGTGAGGCCACTAGACCGTGGTATGCTGTAAGCGCAGCTTCCTTGGATACTGTATGCCTTATTTTTTTTAGTGCAAAAACGTATCGCTCAATTTTATGGCACAGACCGTCTACATGCATCTTCCAATTAAGATGTTGATCTAAAACTAAACCTAAAAATTTAAAATTGTCAACTTGTTCTACGATTTCATTATTCAGATATATGTCAATAGGCAATGGATTAGAATTATAAGAGATGAATTGAATTATTTTAGTTTTAGTAACATTAATGATCAAATTATTCTTTAACATCCAATTATTTACATCATTCAGTGCTACTTGTTGTACTGTGTTTTTATTCTTACATTCCACTATGATCGTTGTATCGTCCGCGTAAAGTATGCATTTGTGTTGAATGGCATCAGGAAGGTCATTTATGTATATCAGGAAAAGTAGGGGACCCAAAATACTACCCTGCGGGATCCCGGAATTGTTAACAAGCGGCACTGATCTAAATTTATTTTTTATGATTTTATTCTGGTTAGTAATTTCTGTTAGTCTCGAAATTTCAATACACTGCTTTCTATTCCGCAAGTAGCTAGATATCCAGTCATTCGCTTGACCTCTGATTCCATAATATTCCAACTTACGTAACAGCTTAGAATGATTAACGAAGTCGAAAGCCTTCGTCATATCGAGACATATTGCTAAGATGGGACATTTTTTATTCAAAGACTCTGTAATCTGTCTGACTAGATTGAAACATGCAAGTGTAGTGGAACTGCCCTTGCGAAAACCGAATTGCTCGCTTCTTAAAATATTGTGCTTACTAATAAAATCGAGTAGCCTGGCAAGCATAGCCTTTCAAAAACCTTAGACAAGATGGGAACCAATGCGATGGGCCGATAGTTATTAGGATCAGATTTGGGACCTTTCTTGTAAACTAAATGGTAAACAATTGCGAAGAGTGTATAAATTTAAGTACCTAGGACACATATTGACGCCTGATCTGAAGGATGATGAGGATGTTGAGCGGGAGCGGAGGGCTTTGTCGGTAAGAGCGAACATGATAGTCCGCAGGTTTGCACGTTGCTCGAGAGAAGTAAAGTTGACCCTGTTCCGAGCCTACTGTACATCATTCTATACGTGCACCCTGTGGTCTAGATATACTCAGAAATCGTACGGGGCCCTCCGTGTTCAGTATAACAACGCCTTTAGGATGTTGTTGGGGCTGCCACGGTTTTGCAGCGCATCAGGGATGTTTGCAGAATCGTCTGTAGACTGTTTTTATACCATAATGCGAAAAAGAGGCGCGTCCCTGGTGCGTAGGGTACGTGGCAGTGCCAACACCATCTTAGCCATGATCGCAAGCAGGTTGGACTGCGAGTATATAAACCGCTGTTGTGCCACTGCTCATGGTGTAGAAGTTAAAAAATAATGGCATGGTATCGATGTTTTTTAATTTTTATGTTTCTTTAATTTCTAATTTTTATGTTTCTTTTTTATTTTACTTTATTTTATTTTAATTACTAACATAGGAATAAGTATTTTACTAATAATATGAGTCTCTGTAACTTGAGTAAATAAATATATATATATATAATATTAAACATACTGTAAAGTGGTTTGACTATGGCCATCTTCAATTGATCTGGAAATTTACCTTCCAGAAAAGACAAATTGATGATATGCGAAAGCGGATGACAGATCCATCCTGCGTATAGTTTAAGGACCTTGGTGTTGATTTCGTCATAACCGCTTGACTTACTATTATTAAGATTCATGATTATGTTGTATATTTCACCAGACGTCACGGGATTCAAGAATATAGACCGAGGATTGATATTTGATTTATTAAATGTCAAGTCAGAACAGTTCGTGTTCACAGTAGGAAATAGGTTCTTCTTCTGACACAATGAAGTTCATATTGCAGGTTACTTTAGTTGGAAGTCGGTAGTAAAACATGTGGTAAAACTTCGTGACGTCTTAGTCCCGGCGCTTCGCTTGGTCAGGTTTAGCTACATCTGCAACTGTAGTTCGTGTTCACAAATACGCAAGTGTTACAAAAGTAATCTTTTATTTTTATTATATTAGTGTTTTAAACGATGACGGAGTAACTCGTTATAATTTGACGTATGTTCAGTGGTTGTGGTACTGTGTGTTCCATGCTTATAATATCGTTCATCTACATCCGGGCGCTTAGAGCCAGCACCGCATTGCACCACGACGCGCGACGGATTATCAGACTCGACTTTTTTCAATTAACAAGCCAAATGAGCTTGCTAAGAATTAAATCTGAATGTATTCGCAATGTCATTGCGTTTTACATAACTTTTGTATATAAATATGTAACTAATATCGACAATATTTTGTTAGAACAAGGTTAACTTTTCTATATGTAATGTAAGAGTATGTTATTATTATATCCGTTATCTAGCCACCATATTACAAGCCTAGTTGCTTAGCTTTAAGCTAAAATAGCACTGGTTGCAATATCTAGTAATATTTATTTATTTTAAAATTAAAGTTTAATTAATAATGATGTGGCAATAGCTTAAACACAAATAGAAAAAAATGTGATAGGTATAAATAGTTGTGATAGTATTTGTGATGTGGAAAAAAGATTTATAAGCATTAAAAGTTTAAGTAAAAGCCACAAGTTTATCATCATCTTGTATGCAATATCCTGTAATATTTATTTAAATTAAGTTTTATCGAAAAAAAAAAAACAACTGTTGCGTTGTAGTAGGTTTATCTTGTAAAGGTCTCTACATTTTTTAAATAAGGATTTCTTGTTGATTGATCGCTATTTTGTTATAGAATTATGTACTTGTTTAGAAAACGAAATATTTTATAATAACTATACCTACTTCAAAATATATCAATTAGTATTTATTGACTAATTTATTAATACTAAATTTATTGACTAAAAAAAATCCAAGAATTGAATATCTGATATCTTTTCAAATGTTTGGTCGATAGATAGGTATTTGTAGGTAGAAATCTACCGTAGCTATTTTGTGACATCATTAACTAAGTAGAATTGATTTTTTTTAGAAAATAAAATCAAGATATAGCAATTGGTAGTTGTTGGCTATTATTATTTAAAAAATCCAAGAATCTGATTCCTATCTTTTTTAATTTTTAGTCAATAGATTTTGTAGGTAAAACATACATCAATATGTCAACAAATAAATCATATGGTAAAAAATAAAAACTTCCTCGACTAAAATAACTTACTAACAACATAAAACAAACATCAACTCAATCGATTGCTGGATTTTCGCATAAACAGGGTCTTTGCAAGGCGCTGCGCTGGTGTTTTATATACCCCGAAAGAACTCTGAAACAGCAAAAGGCGGACTCAATTTATCTACGTCAACGCTCAGGAGAGCAGACACCGTGAAATCTCTACTCTACTAAAATTGTATTTGTATTGAAAATTCAACATTTTTTGGTTTATACGTAGGTGTATTTATCAAGTTATTTATTACAGAAGTTGGAAAAAAACTGCTGGTTATGTACAGTCGGCTGCATAATTTGTGAATGTTTTCATTCAAATATTTTTTTTGATAAATTGATGAGTTAGAAGACTTTAAACTTCAACTAAAGCAAGTGTCTATTTTGGAGCTCTACGGTGGGTCTGCAATTATGTAGCGAACCGTACTTACCTAAATAGAAAAGCTGAAAAGGTTTTATACGTATAGATAAATAAATATTAAATACTAGCGATGTCCCGCAGTCTTACCCTTGTAAGTCTCGATCCCGCGGAATTTTCGGGATCAAAAGTATCCACTAAAAAGTATAAAGTATCCGCTAAGCTAAAATACGACTGGGCGGGACATGTTTGCCGCATGTCAGATGAACGATGAGCTAAAATATCAACAGAATGGTCCCCCATAGGGATACGACCACGCGGCAGACCAAAGCGACGATGGCGAGATGATTTTGACTCCTATAGGAATGATTGGTGTGCAACGGCGACAGATCGTGATCAATGGAAGAAAGGTAGAGAGGCCTTTGCCCTGCAGTGGAACAGTTTAAGCTCTTAATAATAAAAAGTATCCAATGTTCTTTTCCATTCCCTTAACTCAGTGCCTCCAGTCAAAAAGGGCATAACTCGTGTTATGCCCTTTTGTTTTTTTGACGCCATTGTAATCTACGTGTTGTGTTACATAACATATCAAAAGGACATAACTCTAAGTGAACCCTAACCTACTTTTTTCAAATACATCAAGGGCATAACTCGACTGTTATAAAAGGCACATCTTTAGTTGTCAATTTTACAGCTGAAACGGCACAACCACATTTAATCCAAAAATGCTATCAGACATAATGGCATAACACCAGTTATGTTATAACTACAAAAAGATACAACCCATGTTGATCTAATGCGTTCTACAGATAAACGGGAATAAATGCAATCAATCCATTTTGTGATATGTTCACAAGGGAACAACTCCATTTATTGCATTTGCTTTAGATTGTTTTAAGCGATATATTTCATGTTAATGCTTAATTTCTATGGGTAGATTAGCGCGCAGCGTACCATTGAAACGGAATAAATCGTTTTATTCCTTTTTGCCAATTTTTTTTTGCACCTGCCGTAACAATGTCTATCAAACACGTAAGACTCAGACTGACTGAGCTCAGACTGGGCTACCCTAAAAAGCTGAGTAAATTGCAGCGGCACAGGGAACGTGAACGGCTGAGAGATGGAGAGGCCTTAAACACATAAAGCCAGAAATACAGTCATTTCTTTGAGCGTAATAAGAGAAAAAGCGAGTTATTATGTGACCAGCGTTTATTGACACCGAATTCTACAAGAATTAATTGCTGACTTCTGAATCAGAAAGGGCAGAGGAGGATCCATATTTGCGTTTTGTCCTACAAAATGAAAAGGATACCGAGGATGGTTAAAATATAAATACGGTACGGATGATTAAATTACAATGAAAACACAAAACATGTGCTATGATTAGTACTGTATTAATATTACTTTGGTCGCATGGCACCTTGAGGCGAGGTGACCGGGAGTAGCGCCTCGCGGTCCCGAGTTCTGAAGGGGAAGTCACCGTTCCTCACCTCCAGCTTGCCTTAGTTGGCTGGTCGGAGTGAACATTGACGAAGAAGCGGTCCCCCGCCTCTGGCTTGCCTTCACTGGCCGTCCATAGTGGAGACGAGAGATCAGAAATGCTCGAAGGATGGATCAACATCAGTGATGAGTTGGCCCGCTCGCTTGGACTACCAGCGATGATTTAAAATCCAGTGAGGTCTCTCCATTCTTCAGCCACTTACGTTCCTGTTGCCCTCTTGCTGTAATTTACTCGGCTATAATAAGGGTGGCCCAGTCTTATCCATAGTTTCTCAGTATCTAGTCCACTACCATCCCATCACAATAGCTCAATCACAATAGCTTAAGTAATTTTGTCCTGTAGATTATCAATAGTTTTATCGAAACCGGAGGTTGTCCTTGGTTGCACTTTATAGTGTAGACAGGAATAATCGCCGGCTTAAAATCCACCCCATTGTTTGCTATTATACTTGTTATTGTTAAGGTCCTCCTTGTGTTGGTTTCGTCTCCAAAGGTCTTCCAAAGGTTCGGGCTCCATAGCCCCGTGATAAAAGACATATTCAATTGATTAAAGTGTTTTTTTATATACAATATTTTGTTATTTAATTTTTGGTAGTGAAAAGAGATAAGTACGTCGTTTATAACAAATATAAAATTAGAATAACTCGTAATATACCTTTCAACAAGAGGTGACTTTAAGTAACGTTCCATTATACCTTTGTTAACATGGGCACAACTCGAGAAAATCTAAAAAATATATAGTTAGGATGAACCTACAGTAAAGTGATTCCCAATAGATTAAAGGTCTATTTTTTATCTACAATTACCAATTATTAAAAGTTCTGATTTTGATTGCGAAATACCAAAAATCAATACAAATGTGGTTTTTTGCCTCTCCTGTAAAGTGTCGATTTTGAGTTGTACCCTTTTTGACTGGAGGCACTGAACTAGTGGTATGCTGATTTTCATCTATGCCAAGTCATTTGACCGTGAAGAGAGAACAAATTAACAAAGAAATTAACGAACTTGCTGATGTATAATATTGCTAGCAGCGCTCCGCGGTTTCACCCGCGTAACCCCCGATCCCGTGGGAATATCGAAATATAAAATAGCCTATAGCCTTCCTCGACAAATTGACTATTAAACACAAAAATATTTTTTCAATTCGAACCAGTAGTTTCTGAGATTAGCGCGTTCAAACAAACAACCAAACTCTTCATAATATTAAAGTATAGATTAAGTTATGAATAAGATTGTAGGACATTTCACGCAGAGCCATATAGCCCCAAGCTAAGCAACTAGGCTTGTGTTATGCTGGCTAGATAATGGATATTGGAACTTAGGTAACTTATATCCTATTGAAACAACGTTAGACGGTTCGCAACAGACAGTCGTCACTACATAGTATAAAATAAAGTCACTTTTCGCCGTCCCTATGTCCCTATGTCCTTTTGTATGCTTAGATCTTTAAAACTACGCAACGGATTTTGATGCGGTTTTTTTAACGGGCAGGTCGCTAGTTTATTTTAAACTAGTTTATTTTAAACTAGCGACCCACCCCGGCTTCGCACGGCTATATTATACATGTATTATACATATTAATTATTATTAAATATCTAAGCATACAAAGGGAAATAGGGACATAGGGACGGCGAAAAGTGACTTTATTTTATACTATGTAGTGAAGAAAGTCATAGTACACAGTTTTACATACTACAAAGCTATATAGGTCCTATATCTACGTATATTTTGATATTCATTACAACCAAAACGAACACCCCCACTTATCAAAATAAACTATACCTACGTATGTTTATTATGTACCTATCTATATACTCCATACCACTACACAGGAACAATGCCCAATAAATTCATAAACTTGTAATGTTTAATGTGACAAAGACCTTTAGTCAGTACATCAGCAGACATTTCCTCACTCGGGATATAATATATATGGAAAATATACACATTAGTACAGTGTATATCTTGTGTATCAATCGTTGGCTCACCGATCACCGACCATCACAGTCCAAAGGATATAAGTGAGCAATCCTCCAGGGAGCACAACCTACTAACTTTCTTGACTTCCTTTAGAAGAGTAGTTGGCCACACTGTAATGTACACGCTTCATTCATTACAACGAAACAAACTAGACATAGAACAAAACGCATTCCACTTTGTAACCTCTTGGGCATACTTTACGTAACCGTGAATAGAAGCGTTGCAAGAACTGACTTAAATTTACTGCCTCAGAAAGTAGAGTAGATGTGTGGCGTTATTACAAGGGATTAAGGTTTAGTTTTATTTATTTTTTTCAGTGAAATTCATGACGAGTAGTTCAGCACGGTAATTAAGATTTCTTTGTATCAGAATTGCTTGTGGAAAATGCATTTGGGGCAAGAGGTGTTACGGAAAATGTACTTACTATTTTTTTAACCCTTCGGAATACTTTTAAAGTAAATACTACCCTCGTAATTAAGAACACAGTATCTTCAAAAATTCAGTTTAGAGAAAAGTGCGTTTAAAGTTTTTTTTGTAAAATTTTATTATTGTGAAAAAACTTGGACGTTAGATTGATATTGTTATTTTTTCTGAAAGTAAATTGCTTAAACTTAAATTCTGTATATTTATATCTAAATAGAATTGTTGTATAAATAATAAAACTAGAGTGAGATAAAAATAAAGATTGCGAATTTCCCAATAACTTTTTTTATTATGAAAAAGAAATAGTTCTTGGTATCGAATTAAGCTATAGTTTGAGTAATCTTAGGAGGCAGGCAGATAAAAACTGTAGGCTGTCAGGGTTCCTTAAGCGCGAGGTCAGTCTACGCTCCGTTCACTTTATCGTATTTTTGTCAAATTTTATCGTGTGCTTTATAATTTCTAAATTACATTTTCAATTTTCAATACGTGCGCTTAGTGTAAGATCTGTAGATTTTTTATGCTAAAACTCAGTAACTGAGTAGTTACTGCTTTATTATTGTGTCACGTTTTAGTCACGCAATTTCCATATAGCTTACTAGCTACCTACTGGTGCTACTACGAGTCAGACCTTAATCCAAATAGGTTTGTAAATAAAGCTTTACCGTAACACGAAAATTCCAAACAGAGTCTGTAAGCAACAAGTAAAATACCTCTTGATACCAACAAAAGTATTTCTCACTATTTAAACAGAATTTTAATGTTCATTTTAGAACACCCATTAAGTTAGGGCGAACTACGTAAATGTTTCGCTAAGTTCTACTTCCAGTCAGACCTTAATCCAAATAGGTTTTTATATGAAGCTTAACCGTAACACGAATGTTCCAACCAAAGTCTGTAAACAACAAGTAAAATACCTCTTAATACTAACAAAAGTATTTCTCACTATTTAAACAGAATGTTCATTTTGGAACACCCATTAAGTTAGGGCGAACTACGTAAATGTTTCGCTAAGTTCAAAAGTTTTACGTAACATCTGGGAAATATAATTAATTGGGCAGACATCTACCTGCAGTGTTATAAACAGATGCACTGCACTTCGAATTGTTTTCGTAGTGTCTCCGGTTGAAAATTTAGAGAGATTCGAAAATTTATCGGCAAATTTTGTTTAAAGTTTTGGAATTTAGTGTCTGTAGACAAGTTCACCTCTTTATAATTAAGGGTAACACACTGTTCTTGTGAAATGAAGAATTTCGAAGGGTACCGGGGGCTCTTTCCATTCAAACTAATATTACAAACGTAGTCGACAGTTTTCTCCCTGGATAATGACACTAGAGCAAATATTTTTGGTGCATAAAACTTATAACTGCCATGATCATGCCCCTATTTTTTATTTTTTTAATCTTAATTTCTATGATAAGTAATTAGAAAACGAAAAAAAACAAAACATAATAGGGTCATAGTCATGGCAGTTATAAGTTTTATGGCACAAAAATATTGGGCTAGTGTCATTATCCAGGGAGGAAACAGTCGATTACGTTTGTATGGAGAGAGCGCAGGTACCCTTTCACCTTAAACATAAATATTTTTATTTTTATTTTACGCGGTTTTTTCGTGTATTATATGAGAATATATGTAGATATTTACCTTACGACTACGTTTGAAATAAGCGCTGCTTAGAGCACACTTAGAGTCAAAACATGTTACTTTTTTATTTTATTTTTATTAATTACGGCTTGGCACGAGTTGTACATATAGCCAGTACCTATCAAGTTATATTTTGCATGAAATTATGGCCCAATTTTCAGAAATCAACTCACAGTGTTTCTATACAATAATAGTCTTCCTAGTTAATTTACCGTAACCTTGTAGAATATACAAAATAATACTATGAAAATCAATTTAATACAAGTTTGTAAGTCATTATCTTAAGACAAAAGTTATCATAACAAAATGAAAAAGTTACAATTACAAAAGCCCTATATTTTATAGAAATAAATGTAACCAAACTGAATTTCTACGAACTAATCCCAGATTGCCCCAAATAAGTTTCATTTCATCTAGAAAATACTTTACCTGTCAAATTCACGAATCTCTCTTGTTAATATAAGACAAATATCTATCATTCCTAAAGCTAACAAAGGAACGTTGAGAGTTGTTATTAAGAATCTGTATGACAACTAAACGTACTTATTTCTAAGGTATTTTCATAGGATATGTCATTTCTTTCATTATAAATAATAACATAATACAGTGGGTCGTTACTTAAGAGGGTGACATACCACAAACTTGTCTATACTTATCACTTCACTATCACTACATAGTATAAAATAAAGTCACTTTTCGCCGTCCGGACGGCGAATAGGGACATAGGGATGCATCCCTATGTCCCTATTTCCCTTTGTATGCTTAGATTTTTAAAACTACGCAACGGATTTTGATGCGGTTTTTTTAATAGATAGAGTGATTCAAGAGGATGGTTTATATGTATAATACATGCATAATATAGCCGTGCGAAGCCGGAGCGGGTCGCTAGTACGAAATAAAATAGCTCGTTTCTCTCCTTAATATTTTATTATACCTGATATGTGCATTTGGCGACGACCCAGTTGGCACAATGGTCACCATGCCGGACTGCCAAACACAGGGTCGCGGGTTCGATTCCCACCTCAGACCAGTATTTATGCTTAGATATTTGTTTGTGGTCTGGTTGTTTCTATGTAATATAAGTATATATTTACAAAAGAAAAGTATATAAGTAGTATATTCGTTGTCTAGCACCCATAACACAAGTCTAGTTACTTATCTTGGGGCTAGATGGCGATGTGTGAAATGTCCTGCAATATTTATTTATTTACAGGTAACAGACAAGGGCTCAAGAATGCTATTATTAAACCCATTCTTATGGTTAAAAAATAACATTAACCCAAATCCTCAAAAATTTCATGCTCCCGGTGGTTTTCGAACCAACAACCACGGAGAAAGTTTTAAATTTCTAGATCAAGGTCTTACAAAACTCACAAATAAAACTACAAATAAAATTTAAGTAAAGAGCCCACTTATAACTAATTCATCTCAAATTAATTTGTTTGATTTCGATGTTTCTTTTTTTGTGTAAATAATTCGTTATAAACTAGGCTTGCATTACTTACTTCTTTCTCTTTTTTTTAAGCCACCTAAAAGTTAGTTAGTTGTATATTTTTAAATAATAAAAAAAACCGGTTCAGCCGTTCGGGAGCTACGATGCCACAGACAGACACACGCACAGACACACACAGACACGTCAAACATATAACACCCCGTCGTTTTTGCGTCGGGGGTTAAAAACATGTAAGCCTAAAATACAAACTATTCAAGCGATAAACATCAATAAGATACCATGTTTTTGCAATTTCGAAGGGATGTAAACAGATACGCCTCGGAATGAAAATTCCATCAAAAAATGTCATTGGTTAAGTAAAAGTCACTTTTTTAAATTTCTTTGGATGCATAGGTAAGTTTGTACAAAGATCACATAGAAACGTCTTATAAACTAAGTTAGGATGTGTGCCTTAGGAAAGTGGCTAAAAATGAGACGAAGGCACAATAAACTTTATGTAGTTTTTTTATATGTTTTTTTGTATGTGATCCTCTTAATAATTTCTGTTGCGAACTTGTCACGCTCGCTAGATAAAGATTTTTAAAAGAAAAAAACAAGACGCGATTTGAAAAACAATTAATTGCGGGCGGATAAAACGATACCTACAGGAAAATAATTATCTTGAATCTTATGAAAGTTTAAGGGAAATTGTTCTTTCAGTAGGTATACTTACTGAAATCATAATACAAAATATATTATTTAAGAATAAAGATTAGATTATTTTTCTTTGAGATTAAATGTTTCTGGAACTCACAAATTAATTAAATATAAATATTGTAAGACAGTTTATACACAGCGCTATCTAGCCCCAAGTGTATAGGCTTGTGTTATCACTACATAGTATAAAACAAAGTCGCTTTCTCTGTCCCTATTTCCCTTTGTAAGCTTAAATCTTTAAAACTACGCAACGGATATTGATGCTGTTTTTATTAAATAGACAGAGTGATTCCAAAGGAAGGTTTATATGTGTAATACATGTAGTATAATATAGCCGTGCGAAGCCGGGGCGTGTCGCTAGTATTTTATACAGGGTTATTGGAAATTATACTAGCAAGCCGTTTAGGGCTACCTCTGTGCATCTTAACAAACAACTTTTGTTCTGCTACTTTTGGAAATTCGAACAATTTTTCGAAATTTTTTAGGTTACGTTTACCTGAAAATCAGCTGTTCCATACACGGAGAGGTCATTAACCTTAAAATTCTACTTATTTTTTACGAATAGGCTGTAGTAATTCTGTGCGCGATTGTACATGCGCTAACCATCCCCACCAATTTCCGCTGAAGGCCATCATTCGTTGGCCGACCTTTACTAAACTTGTACCATCGTGATACTTATATATAATATATCTACAGACCTACATTTCGATTCCGATCACTCTCTTTCGGCTTAAAACACATCCAACTAAATCCCCTAAACTTTGAAACCGGGGCAAACTTAGATGGGTTTAAACTTCGAAATCCACCTTCCCGACACCTTTGATTGGTATTTTATTTAATGTCAAGGGCCAGGAGTGTTTGGAGAACTTAAGGGTTAAAACTAATGGTGATGTTGCCAACTAGGATTACATTAAAACTGCTAATTTACTGTAAAATAAGTGCTAATTTGCTGCAAATTTCAACTGTAGAATTTTATTATTTAACCGATTGGTATTTAAAATTTTTTGATGAAAACCATTTTTTTCTCATTCTCTCTTACAGAAAGTAAAGTAATGTAGTTTTGCTTTCCTTATCTATGATATGAATTGGTTCATTCCATCGGAAATCATACGGAAATGGCTGTTTATTTAATGTTTAATAAAATATTATTTCTGGCGACCGACACTTCAGATAAGTATCGATTTATTTAGTAATTTTGATCACGTCACAATTAATTTACTTTTTCTAAAAACATTATCAAAATAAGTTTAACATCTTTAGAATAGAATAGAATCGCGTGAATATTTTTCAAATATCCATACAAATTTACCTCTTTATAATTCAGAGAATTCTAACAAGTACATACCTTTGTAATCTATGTATACATGTTCGCTTATGAGAATAAATCTATTATATATAAAAGAAAGCCGTGTTAGTTACACTATTTATAACTCGAGAACGGCTACAGTTTTTTTGTTGATTACTCAGCACCTACTAATTGGATTTTGATGTAAAGTATACCACGACTTTCCTCAGATTTCACTTGGTTTAGGCGTTTTTAATTGTATATTATGTAACAAACAAACACAGACAGATATATTTTTGTTCTACTACTTTTTCGAAGTGCCCAAGAACGGGCTCACCTATCCAAACCAAATGTTTAAGCTGTGTTCGGACTATTTAGTAGATGGTTTATTTGAAGTTTGCATAAAATCGGTCGAGCGGTTCTTCATTTATCACATTTTGATGATAAATAAAGATGGTTTACACCTACACCAATACAACCTTTCTATAAATTTTCTTTAACAGACCCTTGACGTCTTATACCTACTTTGATACTTTTATTCATCACTTTTCAAACTAAACCCTCGACGTTGTATTACAATTTACAAGCTAAGTCGAAATCTTGTTACAACCACCCTTAAAAAGGCCGATTTTGGAATAATGGAATGATTTCTGAAATGAATTCTCATTGAAGCTTTGAAATGTTGAATTGAAGGATTCAAGTAACGAAGCCTTTCTTATTAGCTGAAACTCTGAAAGAGATTGTAACAGGAACCCTTTTTGTATTGAATAGTTTGTTAGGGATGAAGTTATTTGTCTATAGAAGAGGCAAGAAGCGTCAAGCGTTATCGAGAAGATAAAAAAACAAATGGTTGTCTGTAAAGTCGGTTTACGGGATTTTTTTTATTCCTTTATTTTTTATATTTTCTTTATTTATTTCAAGTCTTCTATTCGTCTGTCGTCACCATAACACAAGCCCAGATGAGCGATATTATTATTAAATACTCTCATGTTACCATGAAGCATGGCATCACACATCGGGAACGGGACGCGTCATGTTACCGGAACATGACACTATTGTGTACAGGTGTTCCATAAATTAATTAGACGTTATCACGTTAAAAAAATAGTAATAATGTAAAAAATAAAATAAATATAAAAAGTTCACGAACTAAGAATGCAACAGGCTTCTCCAAACTAGAGCGATTTATCACGCGATATCGCATTCGCTTTGTTGACTATTTTTTTCTAATAAACTGTGAGAAATGCAATGTTCAATGTTTATACGTGATTTGTCACGCGGAATCGCTACATAAATGGTAGCAAAAGGACTATTTCTACGTCCGTTTTGTCGCGTCACCGTACGTCCTAGCCACGTCCCTTGCTTCTTTTAAATTCTTACCTTCTACTTTGTTTTCTTCAGATACATTTTACGGTAAATTTTCTTGTTTTACGATTCGTTTTTTTAGCTTAGGTTCGATGGTTGAATAGTGACCCTTTTTTGGTTGACTGATCTGGAGACCTAAATGGTCTAATACATTTGCTTAGGCTGATCCTAGATTTATATTACTTTTATTTATACACTAGTTAAATATATCATGTTTTTGTCGAAGTAAATGCCATTTTTTTCTCCTTCTTCATCCTGCTCTTCACTACATAGTATAAAACAAAGTCGCTTTCTCTGTCCCTATATCCCTTTGTATGCTTAAATCTTTAAAACTACGCAACGGATTTTGATGCGGTTTTTTTTTAATAGATGGAGTGATTCAAGAGGAAGGTTTATATGTATAATACATGCATAATGTAGCCGTGCGAAGCCGGGGCGGGTCGCTAGTATCCCAATAATTTGGGGTCGGCGCAGTATGTTTTCTTCTTCCATTCACTCCTATTAGTCGTCACTCATCGTTCACTTAAAAGTAAATAAACTCTACAAACAATAAACAACATATTTACCATTTTTATTTTATTTTGAATTGTACAAATATTTATTGCTTACAAAAATAATTGCAATCTTATCTTAATATATATAAATCTCGTGTCACAATGTTTGTCCTCAATGGACTCCTAAACCACTCAACCGATTATATATAATAAAATTCGCACACCATGTGCAGTTCGATCCAACTTGAGAGATAGGATAGCTTACATCCCGATATTCCCACGGGATCGGGAGTTACGCGGGTGAAACCGCGTAGGGCAGCTAGTGTAATAATATATTGTAATAAACGAATGTTTTATTATTTAAACAAAAAGCTTTGTAAATAATAACCTCAGCGATTGAAGTATTAAAATAATGTGCTTTTCGGTTTGTTCGTGTTTGATTTACTTTGTAAAATGTTGCAGTTTAAATGGTTAGGCTTTTTTCAGCGGACGTTACGTTTTTTCATATTTCCGATTTTTTGAGAAAGAGAATAAAGTGAAAAGTAATAGAGTTATTTTTTTTCAATTTCTTCAAAGTACAGTAAGGGTCATAAGTATTTACTTATGACCCTTACTGTTGATAGTATTATTGTAGCAAATTGATCATTTGATCAATTTGCTACAATAATACTATCAACAAGTATTGTAGTTACGACTTTCTTCTAATAGACGTTACACACAAACTTAAATACTTGAATTAAAAGTACTCAGTGTGATTATTATTTTCAACATGTTAGCTATGTCTTTAGTTGGCCGAGTGGTACCTATAAGCCGCCACCCGCTACACCAACCGACGTGGGTTCTATCCACAGGTTACGTTGTTATAATGTTCAAATAGTGCTGCACAGGATTGTAAATGTTACGGTGGGCAGAGACTTTTGACCCTGGATTGTACAGCTAGTGTCAATTATATAGGTACTAAAACCTAAAAAAAATTTTTTATTCTTAGTACCTATTATATTTATTATATTCAAAAATAACTATAAGTAATTGAATATATATTTTTTAATTTTAAATCAAGTTTTTATGTCTCACAACAAGGTACCTACAACTTGCTTAGCTTGCTTGCTTGCTCTGCTTTTATATTTTCAGCTGATGCTTCAGAAAAATCTAAAGCTTAAGCTTGATGAAACTCTAAGTTTCATCTCTGAAGAGACAAGTTTCATATTATCTACTTAAAAGTAGTAATAAGTCGCGCACGAAGTTACCATTATATTCTGTTTGTAGAGGCAACAGAAATAAATCGGTGAAGATTTCAACTTTCTAGCTATCACCGTTCATGAGATACAGCCTGGTGACACACAGACAGACAGCGGAGTCTTAGTAATAGAGTCTCGTTTTTACCCTAAAAAACACAATAATATTATTTACAGTGTAGTACCACATAAGCTAATTTTCATTTGAATAAACTGAGTGCGTCCTACGATGCACTTAGTTTTTTTCAAATGAAAGTTAAGTTAATAAACTTTTTAAACTCACACGATTTGTATTCATAGTAATTATTTTCCCGGGTCTTAATCGCGTATTTTTTGTTTTTTATTTCTCTTACCTCGACGTTTCGACTATGTTACAATAGTCATGGTCGCGAGGAGACTCCTCCTGGAGTGGATGGTGTCTCCTCGCGACCATGACTATTGTAACATAGTCGAAACGTCGAGGTAAGAGAAATATAAAACAAAAAATACGCGATTAAGACCCGGGAAAATAATTACTATGAAAGTTAAGTTAGTTACTATGGCCAAAATATTAATTCGATTTTCCTAACAAAACCTCAATTCTTTACTTTATGCTTTATGGGGAGGCATGTAAATCGATACTAGTCATTTGCAGTGGTCTGGTTAATGAATTACAGTTATGAATAAAGATTATGTAGGTAAGGTACCTACTTGAATATCTCTACTCTTGAATCAAGAGTAGAAACAGATGAAATGACATAGAAAAAACACAAAGACAAAAAGTTTTATAGAAATTGGAAAATTTAGTTTTCCTAAAGAAAATCGAATTTAAATTTATATACTTATTTTTGAGTCTAATGTATCAGACGGCACGTATAGTGAGACAATTTGAAGAGTTCACATTCGATCATTTCAGAGTACATGATCTTTCGTATCAATTGAACTTGCAACGACTATAATAGTTCAAACATCAGCAGATAAATTAGTAGGGACCACTCCGTTAACCCATTAGCACTTTGGGCACGGTAAAACTTCGCTTACGGAATAACAATTTTTGGTATTTTAAACTACAAACTAGCAACGAGAACACAATGTTTGTGCGAAAGTTTACAACATGTTTACATTGTGTTATACATGTATGCTTGTATTTTATAAACTGTTTAATGTTATTTTTAACCCCCAAACAAACAAAAGGTTATAAGTTTGAATATGTCTGTTTGTTTATGTAAACGTCCTAGCACCGAAGCAAATGAACCCATTTGGGTATAGGTTTAATAGTGATCTTAGTTATAATTTATTGAAATCGGTTAAGTTAAATGATTTTAAATGTTAAAAACCATTTTGTATTGTAAATCGGATTTTGATTTTTTAATTAATACTTTTCAGATAAGTAAAAACGTTTCTTGTTTATGTACGATAAATTTCTAAAGTAGGTACTGGTGAATAAATTATTTCATGCAGAAGATTATGAATAGGTAACAGGTTCGGTTAGCACAAAATTTAATCGTATTTTACCTAACTATGGTGTATGAAGTTCAAAAATTATACAAAACAACATTTTCGATTTTTTTATATCAACCACTAGCGACCCGCTCCGACTTCGCACGGCTATAATATGCATGTTTTATACATATAAACCTACCTCTTGAATCACTCTATCTATTAAAAAAAAATGCATCAAAATCCGTTGCGTAGTTTTAAAGATTTAAGCATACAAAGGGAAATAGGGACAGAGAAAGCTACTTTATTTTATACTATGTAGTGATAGCGATAGTGATTATTGTACAATCCACGGTCAAAAGTCTCTGCCCACCGTTACGCTTACAATCCAGCACTATTTGAACATTATAACAACGTAACCTGTGGATCGAACCCACGTCGTCGGTTTGTGTAGCGGGTAGTGGCTTATACCACTCGGCCTACTAAAGACATAGCTAACATGTTGAAAATAATAATCGCACTGAGTAGGTACTTTTAATTCAAGTATTTAAGTTTGTGTGTAACGTCTATTAGAAGAAGGTCGTAACTCCAATACTTGTTGGTAGTATTATTGTAGCGAACTGATTATTTACTTATGACCCATACTGTACGTTACAATTTTATTTCTAACTAGGTCATCTTGACTTGCTTTTCATCTACGCCACTTATAATTTATAATTTATTAAATAACACTAGAATTTCCCTGATGCAGCATTTTACCAGTCCCAGATCACTAACTACCGCCGTCACTCGTCCCCTGGCCGGTCTTAATGATCTGTCCACACAAGATGGATGCCGATACCTCGATTCAAGGGATATGTGCTATTTTTATGAAAACGTACCTGGATTTTTAGGGGAAATTTATTTTTGAAGAATGCAAAACGTAGCTCTTTATAAATAGACTACACAAGTCGTAACTTTACCTTACCTAACTTATGATCTGTGACGCGACGCGATGAGCGTTATTTGACGAGTTTTTGCCATATAAATTTGTTGTGGCAGATACCTCAACTTTCGAAGGTCGAGGTTCGAATACCGGCTGGCTGGGCACCAAATTGAGTTTCTTTGGAAAATTTATGTCCACTAATTGACATTGATCTTACAGTTAAGCTGAAATGGTATGACAAGAAGCACGATAGAGGTCTTAGAAACAGTTTTTGGGTATCAACCACTAAAATCTATAGAATGATATTCCTACTGTAAAGGTGAAGGAATGCTTTGTATTGTCATATCCTTTGAAACACGATTAGAGTGCCTCGATAGAAAAAAAATCATGAAAATACTAAAAAATCGTCATTTTTTTTAGCTGTGTTAATTTTACGGCGATTGTAAAGAAAAAACAAGTACAAAATTTATATTTTCATAAACTTTACATCAAATCCCATAAGGTATAGTACAGAAGATGTGAGTCTTTTAAAACGGCCATTTCGCGGCACGCGGGGGAAAGTGATAGAGTCATTGCGCGGCGCGCGCGTGGGAACGGGATAGGGGTTTTCAGGTCCTACTTCACCATAAGGAGAACATAGTGATCGTCTTAGTTGGCTCCTGACGTATCGACAAGTTCTTTCCTCTGGTCACGGTCGACTAAGCTGAGAGGGTAGTATAGGTGCTAGGCAATCCCACTCTATCTAAAAAAATATATACGTGACGAATTGAGAACCTCCTCTTTTTTTGAAGTCGGTCAAAAAATATTGAATACAATGGGTTGTTGTTGTTTTCTGATCTTTTCTTTCATAATAAAATAAATAAATAAATATTTCAGGACATATTACACATCGCCATCCAGCCCCAAGCTAAGCAACTTAATGCTTGTGTTATGGGTGCCAGATAACGGATAAACTACTTATATACTTTTTTTTTTGTAAATATATACATATTATACTTATAGGAAACACCCAGAACCAGAAACATGAATTTATGGTCAGCATAAATACTTGTTCCCGGCGGGAATCGAACCCGCAACCTTCTGCGTCGCAGTCGGGTGTTCGCCCGACGCGCCACAGAGGTCGTCAAAAGGTCTGAAACGGGACCGATTTTGATAAAAATTTAAATACTTTAATTCTAAGGCAATGTGTCAACACCTTCATTCAGTTATATTCACTGTTTTGGGACTAACTGGAATTGCAGGGTAGTGATAATTTTTGGATAAAAATAAAATTAGAAAAACAAATTTTCACATTATTTTCTTATTTCAAAACTCGACCTAACCTAGAAAAGTTGTACCAATGTTTAGAAATAAGTGGAGAATTCTATTTTTCTTAGTAAATACTCGGTATTCTGCTGCGTTGAATTTTGATAAACTGCTATGAAAGAAAATGGCGCAAATGGGAAGAAAAATATTCAAACCTTATTCTTTGAACACGAGACGCTTAAGTGATTGATATTTTTAGAAGTTTTCCGAATAAGGGAACATTGTACGAGTAATATCAATGAAAAGGTATCTATATAGGAAGCTAAAGCATAATCATTTTGGATAGATACAGGGTGTATAGAAGCTAGTAAGAGATTCAATTCGAAATATATTGTACAACGAGACCTTTTGAGGGTTAATACTTTGTCCTTCAATATTTGAAAAATGGTACCTACTTCTAGGTTAACTCAAAATATCAGCAGTTTATCTATTATTCATAATCAAGAAACAAGTATCTACATAAACAACTAATTTATGACAGAATTTAGCAACTAAATTCTTTAAAAATATTAATTAATGAACTAAGTGATTGGAAATTGATTAGGTACATTTATAGCCAAATAAATAAAGCAGGACCATGGAGCATTTTCAACAGTAGGTATGCCTTATTTACGCGTATTCGGGAACTTACAGCGACATATATAAATTGGCTCATAGGCCTGAAAAGTGACTTATAATTTTTTTTTCTGTTAAATATATTATGTTTTGACATTGTAATTTGTGGGAACAAAATGTCTATTTGCTTTGCGTATTTCACATTTAATTATTAAATAAATCATCTACCCAGGAAACCTACTCACTTACCTACTTATTCAATACCTACTTCTAAGAAACTTATTGGATTCTTTTATAGTGCTTTTCCGAAACATATTTTGCATAACATCGAAATACGTAATCCTTTCCAAAGTTTTGCAACAAACCAAGATCGGAGCATTTGTTATACCGTCGGGTTGAGTACATTTGATTATCATATTTTTTTGTTTCTTCTCTTTTTATTTTGCCCTTGTGATTTTTGGGTACCCATTTACATATTGAATTTCGATATACTAGTCAAGTTTATTACTGTTTGAAATGTTATTGCTTTGTATAATGTTTTCTTTCTTTCTATATTGCTATTTATTATTGCTCTAGATATGTAAGTTTTTTGAGGAGAAGTTATTAAATTACGTACTTATTTGAAATTCTCAACATATTATACATAACATAACATTTCAAGTAAACAGACTTGCTTGTAATGTTTTATCGTATAGATGACAATAATACTATGCTTCAAAACTTTGGTCTCACGTACCTAAGTTTAGAAGTAAAGGCTATGGTTTTGGGTACTAAGAGTACTAATTTAAGTAATGTAAAAGGTATAAGCTAAGAACCTACTTAAAAATAATTCAAAAATTAATCTAAGATATTTATGTACTTACCTACGTATTGTAAGCTAATGTGTTTTGGAGATATATTTCCCGCAAGCCGCAACTAAGCTGCATTCCTCTTTCCTTCAGTTCTCATATATCAAAGACGTTGTGACACCGCTGAGCGATGCCCTAATATCCTGGATGGCTCTGCGTGAGTTCTACCCAGAATCGAAGAACACAATCATGACTTAAAGGAACCAGATTTCAATTTATGGTTACTTTGGCAGTAAACGAAATACTCTTGACTTTGAGTTGTTCTTGTGTTTCCACTCGTGTTTCGAAAATATAATAACCTTACTAGGTATAATTGTGTAAGTAAACTAAACTTAATTAAGTATATTTAAATTGATTGTATCCAAGAGGGAGACCTGGGGACCTATAGTACAGGCCTCGGCTTAGTGTAGGCTTCAGGTCTCCCGTCCTTCTTTACTCATGTGCTCCCACAACCGAACTAATCTGTACTTTGTCACATTTTTTTTGTTATTTTTAAGTTTGATTGTGGAAGAAAATTAATAAAATATTTTATTATGTCTGTTAATACTCGGCTAATTAGGGTGGCCCAGTCTGAGAGTTGGCGAGTCTCCGCCTGCCATTTTTACGTGTTTATTGGACATTGTTACGGCGCAGGTGCCATAGTATCCATAGTTCTCCAGTATCTAGTCCACTACCATCCCATCACAATAGCTCAAGTAGTTTTGTCCTGTAGATTATCAATAGTTTTATCCAAACCGGAGGTTGTCCTTGGTTGCACTTTATAGTGTAGACAGGGATAATCGCCGGTTTAGAATCCACCCCATTGTTTGCTATTATACTCCCACAACCGAACTAATCTGTACTTTGTCACATTTTTTTTGTTATTTTTAAGTTTGATTGTGGAAGAAAATTAATAAAATATTTTATTATTATTATTATCTTTCCTATATACAATAAAATGTAGAAAAAACAGTTAAATCACAAGTCGTTGATAAATAGGTTATTGATTTCGACCATTAGCCGTGGACCAATTAGGATAACATGGTACCTACAGTCTTCCTATCTTCACTCGTGTCCCTCGAAGACGCCTGTTTATTTGGGGATCTTTGAGTCACGAGCGTATAGGTATCTTTAAGGAAACCGTGATCTTTGACCGCATCGTCACTTTTTTCTTGTATGAGATACTGGTCAAACGTTAACCTACTTTAAAAAAAATATTGCTAAGAATCACTACATAGTATAAAACAAAGTCGCTTTTTCTGTCCCTATTTCCCTTTGACTGCTTAAATCTTTAAAACTACGCAACGGATTTTGATGGGGTTTTTTTAATAGATAGAGTGATTCAAGAGGAAGGAGGAGGTTTATATGTATAATACATGCATAATATAGCCGTGCGAAGCCGGGGCGGGTCGCTAGTTTAGAATAAATAATAAAATCGCTCTACCAAGTACAGATTGTTAGTTGGTACTCACAAGATACTTTGTAAATCTTTAACAAGTTTCATTATAAAATTGTGGCCCCAATGTCGAATCTCGTAGAGAATAATGAGACGTCACAATATCTGAAATCAATATTCAACGTAGTACGCGAAAGATTCCGAAATATTTTAAAGCTACCGTTTGGAGAAAAATGCGATTACATTACGGCTGTCTCGTGAACGATTTGTAAAGTGAAAAATATTTTGTGATAAGTTAGTTAGGTAGGAATCAGAGACTTTGTAATAGAGCGGTACGCTGACAATTTAAGTGAATAGTTTTTATTGTTTTAATAAATCACACATAATACAGTACCAATTAGCTGACGACCTCTGTGACGCGTCGGGCGAACACCCGACTGCGACGCAGAAGGTTGCGGGTTCGATTCCCGCCGGGAACAAGTATTTATGCTGACCATAAATTCTTGTTTCTGGTTCTGGGTGTTTCCTATATGTATAATATGTATATATTTACAAAAAAAAAAAAGAATATAAGTAGTTTATCCGTTATCTGGCACCCATAACACAAGCATTAAGTTGCTTAGCTTGGGGCTGGATGGCGATGTGTAATATGTCCTGAAATATTTTATTTTTTAATTTTTTATTAGCTGAACCCCACGTGACCTAGAGCTTACTCGCAAATCTGTAAGGTTGTAAAGTAATGTGTGGTAATGTTACTGATTCTGTTTTTTTTACACAATCACTACATAGTATAAAACAAAGTCGCTTTCTCTGTCTCTATGTCCCTATATCCCTATGTATGCTTAAATCTTTAAAACTACGCAACGGATATTGATGCGGATTTTTGAATAGATAAAGAATTCAAGAGGAAGGTTTATATGTATAATACATGCATAATACAGCCGTGCGAGGTCGCTAGTATACTATACAATACTAATATACAATATAAAAAATAACAAAATAGGTAAATACCTACTATATTTTTTACAGATATGCAAATGAACTCTCGTTCTGTACGTGTGAATTGCAGACCCACCGTAGAGTTCTAAAATTACGATTAAGGGAATGATTTTATTCTAATAAATATTTTATCTAATGAATTCATAAGTAAGAAGTCTTTAAACTTGAACTCGAGCAAGACCTTGAATTTTGCTTGAATTGAAACTGACTGACTTCTGACTCCGACTGTACCTATCTATGTACTAAATTCTGCCCGCGGTTTTGCCCGCCATTACACACTTTATTAGCATTTAAAAGCTAAAGATCATCATCATATCAGCTACCTATAACACGTCCACTGCTGAACATAGGCCTACCCCAAAGACTTCCAGAGCGATCGGTCGCATGCTCTCTGCGTCCAAAGTCTTCCCTCGATCTTAATTAAGTCGTTCGTCCATCTAGTCGAAGGCCGTCCCGCGCTGCGCTTTCCAGTACGTGGTCTCCAATCTAAGAGTTTTTGGCCCCAACGAAGAAGAAGATATAGTACATTACGATATAAGTGTGGTAAAAATTGATCTTTGCATAGAGGCGGATTAACATGCGCGAGCGGTACGCGAGTGCGTTTAACAAAGCCGAGATGCAAAGATCAATCCACACGTGTATCGTACAACGTTTTTTATTACAGTTGCGAATAAAAAAAGACTTGTTAAAATAATAAAAGATTTTTAGAATTTTAGGTTATGTTTACTATTTTTTTAGGCAATATTTTTTTGTTAAATTATTATACTCCCGAAATAAATAAATAAATAACTTTTAACCTATATTATACAACTTCGTTTGACATACAATAATTTTTAAAACGTCGGGGGTTAAAAACAGAATACAAATTGTACGGAATAAAATATATTTAAGTACAGAAAAAAAAAACTCAATTTTTAATTGTTTTCTGACGTTATCACGTAAAATTTTCGTTCATAAACCGACTTTAGAGACAACTATTTTTGCTAGGTTAAAAACTCTTTGATGGTACCTACCTTTTTTATACATCAAAACAGTATAACCCAAATAAATTAAGAATGTTTCATCTAACTAACATTTAATTAGCAGTAAGATTAACTTATCGGGATAACATTATAGCACTAGTTGGATAAATATAACTCGCGCGTGCATAATACGTTGCATTATGAGCCTAAAAACAGTTTAATAAGATCCACTTTATGAGCAACTGTGATAAAAATAATTTCTTAGTGTATGCTAAGTTTTAGACTCGTAGCTCTTGAGTTTCAGAGATTTCATGATGAGTATTTTTCTCTTTCTTTTACCTATAGAAGATCCATATATTATGTATATCACTATTATCACTATCAATACATAGTATAAAATAAATTTACTTTTCGCCGTCCCTATGTCCCTTTGTAAGCTTAGATCTTTAAAACTACACAACGGATTTCGATGCGGTTTTTTTTAATAGATAGAGTTATTCAAGAGGAAGGTTTATATGTATAACACATGTATAATATAGCCGTGCGAAGCCGGAGCGGGTCGCTAGTTATATTATAATTTTGTTCAATTTATTTCACAGCGACAACAAATTTAATTGTTTACACGTTGAAATTCTCAGTTTATTATTTTCCTTTGATCATTGTTTTATACAGCTTGCTTGTAATGACTGTTTTAATTAATAGAAACACTTGAACGATCAAGGCGCTCTTAGAAAATGTAAGAAGCGAATTTGTCGGAATTTTGTTTGAAAATGGTTTATTTAAAATATACGATATATAGAGATGAAGAAATGGTCGAAAATGTTACTATTTTTTTTTCTAGACATAAAATTTAATTGTATGGTTTCCAAGGTGTGGCCGCCGTAAAGCCGCTTCTGGACTGTTTTTACTATGTTCTGGGTGACGGTGGAGAGGACTACAAATCGCCGATGACTCCAACAAATACCTAGTTCTCTAAGGTCGCCAGATAAACGACGACTCAGTTGGCCTAATGGTCACCATGCCGGACTACCAAATATAGGGTTGCGGGTTAAATTACCGCCTCAGACAAGTATTTATGCTTTGATATTCTATCCACCTAGCCCCAAGCTAAGTAACTAGACTTGTGTTATGGGTGCTAGACAACTATACTACTTATATACTTTTCTTTTGTAAATATATACATATAATACATATAAACAACCAGACCACAGACAATATCTAAGCATAAATACTGGTCTGAGACGGGAATCGAACCCGCAACCCTGTGTTTGGTAGTCCGGCATGGTGACCATTGTGCCAACTGGATCGTCTATACCTATTAAACACATCGAACATATTAATTAACTCTTAATTTTTTTACAAATTAACAGTTTAAGTAAAGCGCTTGTTTGGAATTTTGGAAACTGTCCAAATTCGACCGCAAGTTGCCAACGGCTTATAACTTAACTAAAGCAAGCTTAACAAATAACAGCCATTCTTACTTACTTCCTAAGTTAAAGTACTTAGTTAGTTTGCGGTTCTGATCGTTTTTCGTGGGCTGATGACGTTGAAAGAATGATATACTGTTGTGAGTAGTTTCTTGTTATCGTTAGGGTTCCGTACCCAAAGGGTAAAACGGGACCCTAATACTAAAGCTGAGGACACATTGCTCGGACTTAAGGCATCTGTGTAATGTAAATGTATGTATACCTCGCGCAACGAATGGTGACCTCTGCTGTAAGTGGAAGGGGAAGCGCAGAACTCGATATTTATGTGAAAATTGAGTTCCCCTTCTACTTTCCATCAGAGGTCAACATTCGCTGCGCTACGTATTACTGTGCACACTATCAGACGTAAGTCGCAGACGTAACCTTGGGCCGCCCTTGAGCATTCGGAAGTCCGCGGACGTCCTAGAGCGATCTGGGCCGCTGGATGCCAAACGACCGAGCACTTATCAGTCGCGGCAGTCGGACGCGTTGGCGGATGCGTCCGAACAATGTGTCCCCAGCTAGACTTCGCTGTCTGTCCGTCCGTCCGTCTATCTGTCACCAGGCTGTATCTCATGAACCGTGATAGCCAGACAGTTGAAATTTTCACAGATGTTGTTATTCTCTTTCTGCTAAAACAACAACAAACGTGTGGCACTCGGGGACTGCCGCGGTAAAGCTATTGCATCGTGCGAGCTTCGTACAGTCGTACCATATAGCTACATACACGTTAAGCGAACGCTTGGCCGAGCTACATGTTTGGCGGAGTGGGGGATGTTAGGTTTACTTTCGTTACGGAATTTCTTGATTCGGTCACCGCGCTCAAAGCCCGCGATAAAAGGTATGCAATAGCTTAATATTAAAGTGGGGCTCCCATACAATATGGTACGGAACCGGAACCTTTGTTGTTGTTGGCCAGATTTTAGTAAATACCTACTAATACAATTCTTGCCTAGGTCTGTGTTTTTAATGCCCAATTTAGGTGTTGAATAAGTATTTTTAGTCCAGATTTCCACATAAGTAAGTGGTCGAACGCTGAATTATTAAAAAAAATGGATGACTTTTGAACGACTTTGCAAAATAAATTATGCTCTTTCAAAGTGATATTGTATAAATTTTTAATAACTTTTGCTGAGATTAGAAAATAAAATTATTAAGAAGATTTCAAATATTTTTATGACACCTACGACTGGCTGTTATAACGAAAACTTTTAATTTACTTTGACCTTGCCTGAAATTTTAAGGTGAGTTATCGAGACGACCTAATTTAGGACTCAGATTGAACTCAACCAAAGTTGAACCAGACTTCACGTGAATCAAGTTTACGTGGTAACTTTATAGACAGTCCATTGAAAATTTAGTAATCTAAATAAGTTTCCAAATAAGTTTTCGAAAATTTAGAATGGCGATGCGACCACTGGGCAGAATAAGACGATGACGGGACGATAGGATCGCTATTGATGGAAAAAAGGTACTAAATGACTCTTTGAATGGCAATGCCGACCCGTTTCGAATAGCTGCTAGATTTTTAGGCACTCTATTTATTTGGATTTTTAATATTATTATGTGCAATTTTATTTATGCACATAAATAAATTGTAATTAATAGTTGTGCTATATTATATTAGCAGTCTTATGCGCACCTACTAACATTATGCATTATTTAAGCAGATAAAGTATCTACCCCACGTATGAACGATGAATGTGTCGCTATTTATGTGGTTCACCCAAGCACGGATCTATTGATCTTTATGTAACTGTCATAAACACCTCAGCAGTTACAATAATACGTAGGTTTGGATCTAATTAAGCGGTGTGTATTATGTTCTATATTGTGTGTGAAAAAATAAATAAATATTACTTGGTTACGCCTATCCTAGGCTTACATACTATCATAATTTCTTAACATAAATTTCTATTTAAACTTCGCGCCAATCAGGCTTACTCCTTAATAATGTTGGTAGCTTTAGTTAGATCAAAAGACTAATCGTTGGCATTTATTTTTATTGCTTTGTATTACCTACCCTACTTATAATCCTACTTTGTCGCACTTATCGCGAGACACTAGCTGGCATCGCACGCCATCTTGGACATCGACCCTTGAGATAGCAATTCGTGCGTTTTGGGAAGTCCCCGTCTGGAGTTTCTGTGTATCGTGTATCTCCATCGGTTCCGCGCCCGGTTATTGCGCTCCAGGTGCCCACGAGGGTACTACCGCGCCGCGTTACCGGTATACGAAGCAGACACCTGCTGACAGTGTGAGTCATGTTCTGGAAGCCTACCATCTGAGCTCAGAGGAGAAGAGAATAGCAGAAGACAGGTTAGTGCGACATTCCTTTCCGTTTCCATCCTCTCACGTCTTCTATGTCAACGATTATATATTTTATAAGTTATTTGGTTAATAACCAGCCCTCAATTATATAATACTTAGATACTAATATTTAGTATTGGCTTAGTATTGTATTTGGTCACTCTCGCCAACGGCTAGGCACGTCCCTTAACTCCTGGCCGTAGCAATACTTTTAGATATGTTTGTGTTTAATATATAAATAAGTAGGTACATTTTATTTCGATTGTATGTGAGTAGGTACAAATAAGATAAAAACCCAACAAAAATCATCAGTATTTGGTATTAAAACTGAGTTTAAAAATTCTAAGTGTACAAAATGAATGTCAAATCAAGCCTATGGCATGGCGTTATTAAAAAACTTTTAGGCGCCAGAATGTTTGCTTTAGATGACGGGCCGGAACTAGATATTCATAAATAACAGGAGAAGTTTCAGCTTAAGCGCGTGATATTAATTTAGTTCTAGATATTTTAAAGCAGCTATCATAAAGTTAGAATATATAGGAAAAATAAACGCTTAGGTTTACCCCGCGCGGCAAATGATGACCTCTGATGGAATGTAGAATGCGCATTTGATATTATAAATATCAAGTTCTGGCCATACCCTTTACACTTACCGCAGAGCTCATCATTCGCCGCACGGAGTATATCGTGATGTAACCCCAGCATAAAACTCGCGGCTTATTTGGCTCCAGACGTATGGGCAAGTTCTTTCCTCTGGATATGGTCGACTAAGCTGATAATAATATAAGTACTAGACAAGCGTACTCCATCTAATACATTTACCAGGCTCTACAGGGTTATTGGAAATCATACTAGCAAGCCGTTGAGGGCTACTTCTGTGCGCTTAAACAAACAACTTTTGTTCTACGACTTTTGGAAATTCGAAAAAAAAAATTAAAATTATGAGGTTATGTAAATTCGAAAAACAGCTGATTTTTTTAAAACAATGGTCATTCAGGCCAAAGACAGTAGATGAAACTTAAAAAATAAGTAAAGTTTCAAGGTTAAAGACCTCTCCGAGTAAGGAACAGCTGATTTTCAGGTAAACCAAAATTTTCGAAAAAAAAATCTAATTTCCAAAAGTCGTAGAACAAAAGTTGTTTGTTAAGGTGCACAGAAGTAGCCCTCAACGGCTTGCTAATATACTTTCCAATAACCCTGTATAGTGCCTTTATTAGCATAAATTTAAATTGCTGGTGCTGTATAAGTCATCCTAGATTATAGATACAAAAGGTCAATATATATTTTTTAAGAAAAAATGCGTTATCAAAAATACGTGCACTTGAACGGTATTCAAGGGATGCGAGTTCGAGTCTCGTCTCAGTTGCAATTTTTGTTATTATTACCTCAGTGCAGGCCATCATTACATAGTATAAAACAAAGTCGCTTCCCGCTGTCTGTCCCTATGTATGCTTAGATCTTTAAAACGCTAGAAAATGATGCGGTTTTTAACACGCTTTTGTTAGTTTCACCTGTATGTTTGCTTGTATGTATGTAACCGACTCCTTTGGGCACGATTTTGTTTTAATAGATAGAGTGATTCAAGAGGAAGGTTTAAGTGTATAATACATGCATAATAATAATATAGCCGGGCGAAACCAGAGCGGGTCGCAAGTGCCCAAAAATAAAAAATCATTGTATCTTAAAAGTCTTTAAAATGCCAAGGCAATATAAAAGGTGATACAATATTTTTATTTATATAGTGTGTAATTTACTATATTCATTCTTATGTTGCATATTTACTGTACACATGCATCTACCGTTTTCTCATTTCAAAAAGCTTTTAAACTCATATCTATTTCTATGAGTCATCCTCTCCACGCAAGTTGGTCGATTACAAGCTCTCAGATGCCAAGAAAACTTAGCACCTTGTACGTTATCCCGGTAGACAAATACAAACTTTATATTTATGTTTTCTATAGCAATAATACAGAACGGGAGTTCAGGCTAAGGAGATTGCTCGTTGGAGTTACGCCAAATCTGAGGTTACTATTGTATCTAACTATTGTTACTCGAAACTCGAATTGGAATCAGAAAATATTTATTGAAGAATTGGGTACAATAAGTTGTTGGATTTTACATAATACAGCAGTATATTTTTTACGGATGTTATTAATAATACTCATCAAAAACGTATTAATTTTTATTTTTTTCGTGGGGTTTTAGCTTCTGCAGCGACTTCTTGGTATTACTAACCTATTGAAAAAAAACGAATTTGTTGGTTTCTTCCTTCATATTCTCTTTTTTAAATAAGTTCTATTTCGAACACTCAATTATTTCTTGTAAAACTTTATATCTGAATTCATGAAGGAAAATTATCTAAGTTCTAAATATGCCATTGAGTTCCATTTTAGTTCCTGACATGTTTAGTTTTTTTATTTATTTATTTTTCCGTTTATTTATTTATTATTTCACACACAATATAGAACATACTCACCGCTTGATTAGAGCCAAACCTACGTATGATTGTAACTGCTGAGGTAATATGTTCAACTACTATATCTAATAACAACATCATTAGACGATGATTTAAAGCAACCACGGAAATTAAAATAACGCACTTCAAACATGCATTTTAGAAAGTTCATCATTTTTATTTCACCGACCATCTTCGTTTCACCCATTTTCCACTCGATAGTTGCACAACCCCGGTCTTTTAGAAAACAAATGGTAATGAAAGGAAAACAATTCGACCAACGGATTTTCATTTGAGCAGCATATTAAAATGTTCAGGCATTTTTACTTCACTTTTATTTACTGCTGCTGCGTGTGAAATTTATTATGTGGTAAAAACTTTATAAAGATTTGTAGTTTTAACTCAGTTCCTTTGTGGAATAGGCACTAAACGGAAAATAGTGCATTGCAGGTAACGAATATAGGTCGTTTAAAAATGTTAGAATGCAAGTGTTTAACAGTTAGGTATGCCATTGTCGCCTAACTCTCGTAGTTTTCAAATCTTCTATCTAAACGCTAATCTACACATAAGAAACTTTTGTGCAAAATAACCACTTCCATTGTTAATTTTAATGGCATCAGGGTTCTCTTTTGTCTCGCATTATTTTACTAGCTGTGCTTTGCAGTTTCAAGCGTGTAAGTCACGATCTCGTGGGAATTTCGGAAAAAAAGTACCTATCGTATTATGTCATACTATTGGACTCAATTGAAAATTTTCATTTATTATAGGATTATTTTTACATTTTGAAAAGGGAACAAACAAATTAACTTTCGTATTTATAATCTTCAGTTATGTTGGAATAATTTTCACATTTTACAAAAGAGTTGCAATTTCCCTCAAAAACTTCCACACTTGCAAATTGAAATGTGATTAGAATTTCATAGGATTCACCGACATCAAGAGAGAGCTTTCAAAAAATGGAACCACCAAAGAGCCTGCACTCAAAACGCTTATTGCAATCTTCATAGCATTTCTGCAACTCCAGCCAAGTCACATTAAGTCGTTCGTTCTAACCGCTTTCATTGCAAATGAGCTTCGGTGCTTCTGAGGAGCAGTTTCAATACTAACTATCACCTAATCTGTGTTTCAATGTGCCAAGTGGAGTAGTTAATAGTTATTGGAGACCTAATTTCGGAATAAGATTATAGTAATGTGACGTTTATAGAACCTTCTCAATTGGTTCGTTTGGAGAACGTGCTAGCTTGGTTGTTAAAAGGAATGGGTACCGGCTCTCTCTCCACACAATCGTAGTCGACTGTTTCCTACCTAAGTTATGACACTAGAGCAAATATTTTTTAGCATAAAACTTATCGTGACCACAAGAGGATCATTACATATAGACATACATTTTTAACCCCCGACGCAAAAAAAGTTTGACGTGTCTATGTGTGTGTGTGTATGTGTGTATGTGTGTGGCATCGTAGCTCCCGAACGGATGAACCGATTTTGATTTAGTTTTTTTAAACAGTTTTTTAATTAGTTTATGTAACAAAAATGGCATTAAAAATATCATGAGTGTTAAAAATTGTACATTTTTTTTTTAAATATGTGTGTGTATACATTATTTTACAAGTTCAATATACGATAAATAGAGACACTTTAAGTTCGAAAAATCACTTGTTTTGCGTGAAGTGAGAGTGAGTAGTACCCACCTAAAACTGCCATGACCATTTGATCATGCCCCTATGATTATTTGTTTTATTATTTCCTAATTTCTATGATAATTAGAATACGAAAAAAAACCAAGACGTAGGGGCATAGTCATTAGTCATGGCATAGTTATAGGTTTTATGCAACGAAAATATTTGTGTTAGCGCCATTATCCGACGACCCAATTGGCACAATGGTCACCATGCCGGACTGCCAAACACAGGGTTGCGGGTTCGATTCCCGCCTCAGACATGTATTTATGCTTAGATATTTGTCTGTGGTCTGGTTGTTTCTATGTATTATAAGTATATATTTACAAAAGAAAAGTATATAAGTAGTATATCCGTTGTCTAGCACCCATAACACAAGTCTAGTTACTTAGCTTGGGGCTAGATGGCGATGTGTGGAATGTCCTGCAATATTTATTATTTATTATTATTTATTATCCAGGGAGGAAACATTTGATTAAGGTTGTATGGAGAGAGCCGGTAACCTTTTCTCTTAATTGGTTAGAAGCTCGCCTTTATTAAACAAAATATGTTTTCATTACAGACGCAAAATACGGACAAAACATAGAAATAAATAGTTGTACAATTCAATTCCAAAATAATTTATTTGACTTTATAGCATATTTCAGTATGGCACTAGTAATAAATTAATAATACTTCATCGAAGTTATACAAAAATCATAAAAAAAACGTTAAACTAAATTAAAATTATTTACACGATTCTTAAAAATGTAAAGGAGCTTGAAAACTGTTAAAAAATGATTACAAATAAACGCAAACATTTTTTTTTTTTTTCAATTATACCCGGAAACGACGAAAAGAAAATACTTCCAGAACATTAAGTAGGAATTTCTTTAAAGTAATAGCGTTCCAAATCTTGGTAATGTTCTTTTATGGTATCATTAAACCTCTTTTACAGCTCTTATAGAACTAAAAGTTATAATTATTAAAGTCTACAGAGTATAAATACCTAATTACGTATGTTACCTTTTAACTTTAGGAGTCTTTGCCCACTATACCGTAACAAAAGTAACTCGACATGAATTTGTATGAAACGTCACGACATAACTTAAGCGTTAAAGAGGAAAAAGGAAAATACCGGTATAGTACGAAATAGTGGGCGAAGATCTTTATGTACAGTCACATTACTATTTAGCTGAACCCCACGTGACCTAGAGCTCACTCGCACATCTGTAAGGTTGTAAAGTAATGTTACCTGATACTGTTTTTTTAAACAATATAATACAATATAAAAAATAACAAAATAGGTAAATACTTTATTTTTTACAGATATGCGAATGAGCTCTGGGTCACGTGGGGTTCAGCTAATTAGTAATGTGACTGCACCTACCTACTTATAGAGCAAGCGTGTTATCTAATCAGTAAAGTTAAGATGGTATCCTAGCACCGCTTTCTTCATAATGTATTCCCCTATTTACTTTTTGAATTATGTCTTTAAAGCAATCATTCTTCATAAAACCAAGGTTTATTTTGTACTTATGCATCTGTATTTTTAGGTGTATAAAGGGCCTTACTATTGCTTTAGAAATTTATTGTTAGAAAAGAAAAATAGAGTTGCATGTGTTTATAGCAAACCTAGATAGTAAATTGCGATACAAGTGCGGTAAATTATGATACAATGATCAATAAGCCACATGCGTATCATACGAAATTTTATCACAGTTGCGAATAAAATAAAAGACTTGTTAAAATAACAAAAAGTTTGTGTTATTTTATCAGGCAATATTTTTTTGTTGATTATACTCCCGAAAGGGTAGGCAAAATACTTTTAATCTATACAGCCTCGTCTGACATACAATATTTTTTAGGGTTTTTTCCATTTGTTTTTGCGTCTGGGATTAAAAACAGAATATAATGATACGGAAAAAAAATTAAGTAAATAAAAAAACAAAACTCAATTTTTTATCGTTTTCGAGACTGGAGCAGTGGCGAGCGTACAGCAGTGGTGCATCTCTGTTTAAGACCCAGGAACATACTTTACTAGGAAAGAGCGGAATACATGTATGGAGTAAGCAATACCTTCTTAATAATGAAATGCTATTTCTTGTAAAATCACATTTTTTTCCTCTTAAAAATGGTAGTTGCTTTCTTACTTGCTAAAAGTACTTGGACAATTATTTAAGGTTTGTCTCTACCTTTGAATCGTCTTATTATTTGTTATCCTATCTATCTAACTTATTCTAATGTCAACCTTCTTTGGCCAAATGTTTGTATTGTCTATTTTAGTATATGATTACGTTTTTCCTCTTCCGTAGTTGTAGGGAAACTTGTTAATGTAATGCCTCCTGAAAATTGAAAATAATTTGATTAGAACTGATATGTGACAGGCAGCGATTCATAGTGGAAATCTCACCGCACTAAGCGTTTTTCTTCTTCATTTCTTATTTCTAAAGCAAGGGAATGGAATCAGTTGTCTGCGTCTGTTTTTCCTGATGTGTAGGTACGGTTGGAGTCAGAATTGCAGACCCACCTTAGATCTCCAAAACTGATATTTTCTAAGGTTTTGCTCGAGTTCAAGTTTAAAGCCTTTCAACTCATGAATTTATTAGAAAAATATTAATAAAATAAATATGAAATTCTGAAATTCTGACTCCGATCGTATAATTTTGGGGTTTTCAAGTTGCGAGAGGACAACAAGTATGTTAGAAAGCGTGCTACATCTAGGCCCTTGTCGTCAACTAACATCAGATAGGCGTGGTAGTGGTCAAACGCTGACCAATTTTATTATTACAAAAAAAAAATATGACCTAATATTATAACAAGCATGTTCTTGTATGCCCAATAACAGATTTTTTTAAAGGAGTCGGTAATCATGCAGTTTTGATTTGCTATTACTGCCACACAATATAAAGCCTCAAGTTTTCCGACTCAAGCACATATAGGTTACATATCGATTCAAAAATAAACACTAAAAGCACAAATATACGATTCGTCGAAACTCGCCATATTATAAGACCCCATGTCTCATTAGTTCCACTACGAAACTGTTCAACATATCTAAAAATACCTAGCTGCAAGCTACCCTTTGGTTCATGCAGTGAACCTCAGCTTTTTAACAATTTGAAACCCTTTTTTTTGGCAAAAAATGCCGGAAATATACTTACTTTGAAATAAATGGATAAAAATACATCTACTCTACACTAATATGAAATTAAAGATGAAATGAAAAATTTATAAAAAAACAACTTACTTAACTTACAACACGATAATAATATCGTGTGAATTGAGAAAATGGGATGTATGGGACTTCATAATTTATCCATATTATCTTCTCAACTTTTGTTTTTACCGACCATTAACACTGAAAAATTGCATTTGTTTGGCCAAACGCACTACTGACAACAACCAACTTCGATTGAAACTTTGATCGAAGTTCGATTGTCTCCCCCATCTGAACTACTAGGACAAAGCCATCCTTTTTAGTGCTGCTGTCATTTAATTTAAAAACTAAAATGATGATGATGGGAATGATGCGAAAAACCATGATTCAAATCTCCATTTAGCAATAATTTATACAAAAATTACTGATTGATTTCATAGTAAATTCACTGTATTGCACAGTCTATACTTTTCAAAATCCATATGAGTTTTTTAGACTGTGGTACCTTATAGTAGGTATAGATTATCATCCCCGGTGAGTTTTTTTTAATTTTCATAAAAATCCAAAAAAGAAAATAGAAGTATTATTTATCGCGCACCAGACTTTTATAAGTTTTATTGCTAAATGAATCAAGGTAAGAAACACAAAAAGCAAACTAGTGCCCATCACCACTTACTATAAAATCTACGTGTTCACTAAGTTTGTTTTAAAAAGTTGACCCTCTTACGGATGGTGTCTTATCCTTCTAGGTTCAGCTGCTGAGACTTCAATGCATAAAACTATTAGCTTATTATCACAGGTGAATCTGGAAAAAAATACAAGTAAATATTAATAATATAGTCAGTAGTCTGTGTCAGTGTCACAGGTTATTTAAAAAAAAGGAAAAAAAAATGCAAAATTAAAAAAAAGGAAATAAATTTTTAAAAATATATTAAAAATTATTAATCAATTCTTATTTTTTATTAAACATCTAAGAACTGTAGTAAAAACCTTTCTAAAAGTATTAAATAAATCTTTGCATTCAGTTTTAATTATCTATTCCATCCTTTATTTATTTTTCTTTAGTCCTAAGGCTTGTTCACAATCTTTTATGAAACCTCGACGTGGAGTTTTTCTTGTGTCAGTGATATAATTTCAAATACTATCATTTGAGTACCGTGTGTTTTTTAAATTATACACCTTTATTTAATTAGGTGAAAGGGTACCTGCGCGCTCTCCATACACACGTAGTCGACTGTTTCCTCCCTGGATAATGACACTAGCACAAATATTTTTGTGCCATAAAACCTATAAATGCCATGACTATGCCCCTATGCTTTGTTTTTTTTTTCATTTTATAATTATCATAGAAATCAAATAAAAAAAATTAAAAAAAAAACAAAGAATAGGAGCATGGTCGTGGCAGTTATAAGTTTTATGCACCAAAAATATTTGCTCTAGTGTCATTATCCAGGGAGAAAACAGTCGACTACGGTTGTAATAGCTACTGGTAATAGTTTGTATGGAGAAAGCCCCTGGTACCCTTTCCTCTTAAATGTCAAAAAAGCGTCCAGTTCCAATTTTAATTGGTTTAACACTTTCTTGCTGACGGTATTTTAAGTCAGTTACGAGTAGCAAAAAAGAGTCGAGAAATCAGAAATTGGGAGTCTCAAGGGATGGGTCTCTCGGGGATCGAGTCTCTCCGGTACTAACCCTTTAAACTGATTTGAGCGAAATAAAGAAACGAATGAAATGTAGAAAAAAATATAACAAAACTCCATGCAAAGATTAAAGTTGTAAATTTTAGTTGCCAAAGTCAATGATTATTTGATATTAGCTAAATTTACTTACACAAATTGAGTGAAGTCAAAATAAAAAAAATGAGGTTGAACTACACCCATTTAAGTACTTACTTGTCCTGGTTCAGCATTTTCTCATTATCTAAAGAAGATGCCAGACCAATCCTATTAGGACTCTCACTATCCCATTCCTTACAATAATAGTCCGGCATTCGAATTCCTCTTGCGTTACTACCATGCCAGATAGATTTGTGTGGCCTGAAACAAAATGGTAATTGTAACAATTTATTTTAAATAACTTTGTTAAAAATATTTAAATATATTGGGATAAACGAGATCTGTTATATCTCCAGACCCTAAAGAATCGTAGGATATAAAGATCTTTTATATCGAAGATGATTGACGACCTCTGTGTTGCGGGTTCGATTCCTACCTCAAACAAGTATTTTTGGTACAAATATTTGTTTCTGGTCTGGGTGTCTATATATGTACAAAAAAGCATATAATAAATATGTATTCTATCCGTTATTTGGCACCCATAACACGAGCCTAGTTGCTAAGCTTGGAGTTAGATAGCTCTGTGTAAAAATGTTCTAAAATAGTACATTGCGATACAAGTGTGGAAAGTTGATCATTCCATAGAGGCGGTTTATGACGCGCGAGCGGAACGCGAGCGTGGCAAAAGCCGAGATGGAATGATCAATTCACACGTGTATCGTACGACGTTTTTTATCACAGTTGCGAATAAAAAAAAGACTTGTTAAAATTTTAATATTAAAAAGTTTTTAAGAATTTTAGGTTATGTTTACTGTTTTTTGTTAATTACACTCCCGAAAGGCTAGGCAAAAGACTTTTAACCTATACAGCGTCTGACATACAATATTTTTTTAGGGTTTTTTTTCATTTGTTTTTGCGTCGGCGGTTAAAAACAGAATATAATGCTTACCATTATATTCTATATAATGGTAAGCATTATTAGTTCCGGGTTTCATTAAAAACAGAATATATAGAAAAAATATATTAATGTACCTACCTAAAGAAAAAACAAAATAAAAACAAAACTCAATTTTTAATTATTTTCAAAGACGTCATCACGTAATATTATCGTTCGATAACAGACTTTAGAGACAACCTTTTGAAAAGAAAAGAGAAAAAAAAAGGTACCAACAAAGAGTTTTAAGCCAGCAAGGCTTAAAAACTCTTTGGATGGTACCTTTTTCTATACATCAACAGTATAACCCAGATAAAGGAGATCATTCATGTTTCTAACAAAAAATACCCACATGCATTTTTAAGGTTTTCAATGTAAAATAACTCAACGATTTTTGATCGTAGCTCTTTGTTGCCTTAGTAAACATTATTTAAAATATTATTCTCTACAAGATAGAAACATTTTTTTTTCTGGCCGGCACCTTAATTTTTGGGTACGATTTGAATGATGTCCTTAAGAATGTTTCATCTACTATAATATGCTGAGACTATAATTATGTCATTAGCAGTAAGATACGTATTTGACATATCGGGATGACGTATTATTTTAGCACTAGTTGGATTTTTTTTTTATCGCACGCGTGTATAATACGTTGCATTATGAGCCTAAAAGCGGTTTAATAAGATCCACTTTATGAGCAACTGTGATAAAATATTTATTTACATATCGATCTAATGGCAATCCGATCTGAGTCAATTCTGATACACTTCAATATGAAAGAAAAAAGAGTTTTGTTCTCAATCAACTAACGATGACGCAAAACGCGGAAATAACCAAAACGCTAATGATTTTTAGTCATGGTTTTCACAGTGCTTTATTTTGAAGAGTTATGTACTGTGACTCACCAATGAGGATCGATTACAACACTACGTCCATCAAAACTGTAAATATTCACAGGGGACTGCACAAACTTTGCACTCGATCCATTAAAAATGCTGTTCCAAGATTCGAAGAGAATTTCCCCTTTTAAGTTTCTAACCGGTAGATGTCGCTCTTTCCTTTCAACCATTGATATAGCGTTGGAAACTCTGAAAATATTGAAATGGTCAGTTAATATGATTTATATACCTAAAGTTAACCGTCATAATTTATTTATTTATTTATAATGCCCAAATGCACAACATGGCCGAAAGAAAAAAAAAAAATGTCAAAAAAGTGTTAAAAAGAAAAAATGTCGTCGACGTAAAAAAATTGACGGACTGATGTTATTTTGCATGTTCAAAGGCCAATTTTCGTAAATGACATTGATTTTCATTGATATTGAATATCATTCCGATTGAATTTCAATTACAAATAATACCTTTCTAAACAAAAACAAGGCCTTCTAGACGGGTACGGTACGACAAAACTATAAGTTATTTGTGTCACATTTGATTTCATGAAAAGAGATAAAACTCAACAAAAACTATGAAGTCTTCATAATAACCAACTCAATTAAAACTTTCCAGTACATTTCTCAAACAAACCAACAACAAAAAGTAACAAAACAAACCTATTTGTCAAGAAAGCACGGAAGTTACCGCCATAACCGTATCCTAAAGATTGTTGGTTGCATTCGTAATCAGCTGCGCTGTGGCCGCTGCGGGTCGGAGTGTGCACTTTGCCCGTATGCGGATCATTTAATGCAGCTAGACGTATCTAGAAAACAAGAATAGAATTAGAAAAACCCCAACTTTTATCCCCCATATTATATTTAAGCTGGCTAAACCGATTTCGATCAAACCTTGCTAAGACCACTCCTTTAATTCACCTTTCAAACGAAAGAAACAAAATCTAAATCGGTTCAGCCGTTCGGGATCTACGATGCCACGGACAGACACATACACAGACATGTCAAAATTATAACACCCCTTCGTTTTTGCGTCGGGGGTTAAAAATAGAACTATTTAAAAGCCTTTTTTATAATAAAACAATGAACTAAATAATAATAATATAAGTAACAAAAAAAATATCCAAGTCACAGTCAAAATTTATTTATTCAGTTGGAATCAGTAGCATGAGATCACATTGAATCGTCTTAAAAACCAAGTTAGGATGTGTCTTCGAAAAGCCACAACCAATGAGAAGACACAATAAACTCATGGGATTCTTAATTTTTAGGGTTTCGTACCTAAAGGTTAAAAACGGGACCCTATTACTAAGGCTTCATTGTCTGTCTGTCTGTCAAAAGGCTGTATCTAATGACAGCTAGACAGTTGAAATTTTCACAGATGATGTATTTCTGTTTCTTTTTTTGTAAATGTAACTGCAAATTAATATTAACAAAGAGTAATATTATAGAAAAGTATAGGTTTTTACTTACATAATGCCTTGGTTGAAGTCCAGCTTGCCGTGGTGCCGATGCCGTGGTAGGCCGTGGTGTTGATGATGATGGATAGAACTGAGGACTTGGATATGGCGGATGAGGTTGAGGTGGTCTCACTTCCCTCTTCGTGTGGAACATCGGACCCATCTAAAGTCAGATATTTTTTTATAAATCTCCACTGGTATATTATAGAAGGAAAGGGGTCCGGACATGTAGTATGGGACCAGGGTTTTTTTTTGGTGCGCGGTGCATTTAGAGACCCATAACAATCGATAGATGGCATTACAGTGAACAAATAATGTCTTTACAGCGAACCTCCAAAGTTTCTTTGTATAGGTATCCCGTTTCTGAGACAATTTAGAGATTCGGTGTAAAGGCATTATTTGCTTACCGTAATGCCCTCTATCGATAGGTATGAGTCTCGAAATGCACCGCGCATTTTTGGAAAGTCATAGGACACCACGATTGGTTAAATATCCAGCTTCCGAGACGCTTTAGCGGTTCGGTGTAAAGGCATTATTTGTTCGCCATAATACCCTCTATCAATAGATTTGGGTCTTGAAATGCACCGCGGCATTTTAAGTTCCAATGCCTCTTGTGTCTAAAGACCTTTCATAAAAAACCTCTCAACTGTCCATTGACCTTTTAAAGGTTCAGGTTAAAAATCGCGTATCTGTCAACTCCTTTTAAAAGTCGATCGGGAATCTCGTGTTTTTATTGATCGACACAGATTTGTAAATTATATCTATTCTTGTCCAACTTATACAGTTGTGTGTAGTATAGAAAAAAAACCTATATCTTTAAACTTTTAAAATTTCATACATAAATTACTTTGTTAAAAATTGCGTATCTTGATTGTTTTTAAGTTGTCGGCCGTTATTTGTAGTCAACGTAGTTTTTACTAAGGGTTTTATGGCCGCGCTCAGAAATGTTCCTTAATGAAAGTTTAGTTAATCAATGCTTCTTCATATTTTACTAACGTCAAATGTCACTCACAAGTGAGAAACAGCATTAACTAATAGTGAACTTAATAAATAAACATATAAATTAATTGATTAAAGTCTCACTTAGGAATGATTCTAAGTGCAGTCATTAAATACTAACCTCGACATGTTGCCAGCCAGAGTCAACCCGCACTAGCAATATTTTCTCTTGTAAAACGTACGCTAAAGTTCCCGGGCGTGTCGTTGAGGTTCTCTGCAAAATTGTATAAAACATTTACAATTATTTACATATTTTTATTCTTGTAGGACCATTTAGTGGTTGGGGAGTTGAAAGGATGTTAGTAAGTGTTTTATGAATAAAAACAGCTTCGTATATTGCAGAAATTTTTGTTGAAAAATAATGGTAATTTATTACCAGCCTGTAACATTATTCTGAAGGCTACAAATAAAATAGGTTTTAGAATTTTGAATTAATTTTAGGTCCTACATTTGTAAGGTTAAATTTTATTTCAAATATTTTTTATGATTATGTTCTTTTAAAAGGACGTTACGTTTTGAGGTTAGTAAAATGCATGATCTCAAAAAAGGACAGACAGACAAACGGACAAGAACAAGTGGTCATATAAGGGTTCCTTTTTTGCCTTTTGAGGTATGGAACCGTAAAAATACCCATGATTTTCTGATGCCCTTTTCATTGATGGGCTCGTTCTCATCTTAACTTAGTTTTTAAGACGTGTGATTCCACGCGAATTATTCCAAATGAAAAAGAATATGATATTAATAAATCCAGAAAAAAATAATTACATTTTAAAGTGTGAAGTCTATAATTATTGTTACCTTTATTAATGCAGTTGTTGTTCTGTATATCACAGTGTTTGCTGTATAAACGTCGTCATCATCGTCAAATAAACCTAAAAAAAAATAAAAAAAATATTAGAAGTAGGTACTTATCTAAAATTGAATTTCTCAAACTATTATTTTTGTCCCTATCCCAATTTATTTGGGGTCGTAGCAGTACGTCGACTTTTGTATTGAGCTTCAAAAGTAGTATTTTCCAAAAGTTGTTTTTTATGGTTATATGATCATATTATAGAACTAGGTTTTCCATAGTTTTTCTAAGGATTTCATTTTCACCATGTCAATTCTGAGTTGTACAGTCGGAAATAAAATTGCAAATCCACCCTAGAGCTCCAAAACTGATTTCAACTCAAGCAAGATTCTAAGGTCTTGTTCGAGTTCAAGTTTAAAGTCTTTCAACTCATTAATTGATTAGACAAACATTATTTCTATTGCCGACTGTACATAATGGTGCATATGTAATGCTGTACATAATAATGGTGTCTTATCACGGAAAATCCTCAAAATGTAGGTAGAAAAGGAAAATTTTACCAATTTTTTTTTCGCTTTGTTTTTATAATACATTGTATAGAACTAGGTACCTATGTATTCAATGAATTTTTTAATAACTCAATTTCACCAGTCTTGAGTGATACATAATATTTATTCGATTACTAACTATTGCCATAAATATCGTTAGGGTCAGTATGACTCGGCCATGATCCAGTAAACCCAGAAATAGTACTCTGAGAGACGAAACCTCCCGGTTCTCCTTTAGGTCCTGTTATTGACAGTCCTGGGGACCCAGGAGGTCCAGGTGGCCCAGGAGGTCCTATGATAGGAACTTTGCAACTTTGTGAACACTGTCCAGCAGGGCCTGGTCGGCCGGTATCGCCTGGTGTTCCTGGATCACCGCGATCGCCTTTGTCACCTTTGATCTGAAAAAATAAGTTCGAAACATTTTCAGAAGTGAAGATAGATGGATAGTTAGATAACTTTATTTGTACAACACAGAAAGAAACAGAACACGATAAACACAAAGTAAAGTAATAGATAGAAAGTATAAGTTGCACGAATGGGTGGCCTTATCGCTGAAAGCGATTTCTTCAAGGCAACCTTTGGATGGAAAAGAACTGATTCAGCGTGAAGAATTGCCAAAATTAAAAAAAAAAGAAAAAAAAATGCCAAAATTGTAACTACGAACCTTCGAAATTGTAGGTTCGAAATAAGTAAAGTATTAATTGATTGCAAACTTTGTTATTCAAACTGAAAAGTTAAAAAATACTACACTTATAATTTCAACTCATCCAAAAAAAGAAAACATTTATTAAATTCGATTTATTTTTTCTTTCTATTTTATCTTCATCAAAATTTACATAGTAGGTAAAGATTTACAGAGTTACCTATAGGTCTCACCCGCGTATGTTCCCGGGATAAAAATAGCCTATGACACTCAGCTAACTACAAACTATTATCCTTACCTATGCAAAATTTCATCAAAATCGGTCAATTGGTTTCAAACCCTACAACCTCACAAACTCAAAAACTTCACATCTTTCTAATATTAGTGTAGATGATAAAGTACCTATATTTAGTAAACATGACTGTTAAATCCTATTTTGTAGAATATTTTTTCATCCACTCATCTCACATGAAGGTCAAATGTTATATTTTTTTTTTAATTTTAATTTATTTATCATATCAATAATTATACACAAAAACAGGTTTTCTTAACATATAAAAACCACGGAGGTTTGACTTAATGCTAAGTAACAAATAAGTTAACGTCAGTCTATAGGTAAGTAGGTATTTAAACATAACAATACTAAACAAAAAGTAAGCAAATAAAAGCTTTTAAAAAAAAAAAAAAATAGGAAACAGGTAGGTACATTCCTAATAATGTAATTAAGTGTTTATAGATTATCTAGAAAATAAGTTTTGAGTTTGACTTTAATATTTTGTTGTGTTATTTTTTCGCAAAAAACAGAAGGTAGATCATTAATTAAACGCGGTAGTAGGTAAGTGGCCGTCCGCTTGCCGTACGCATTGTTAGCAGTGGTGATCCAAAGCCGGTTTTGAGCCATAGCGCGCGTAGGTACAGGGTGTTCGATATATGACTTTATATCTTCGCTAAAAAAGTATTGTTTTAATAACATATATTTAATTTGATCATAAATAGGTAAGATGTTACAATGTTTTAAGATTTTATTGTTATCGTCATAGAATTGATCACGTAGATTTGGAGATACAATATTTTTAAGGATTCTTATTTGGAGATCATGAATCTGTTTAAGATACGAGCTGTATGTCCGACCATAGCTTGTCAAGCCATACTGAATATAAGATTCAGCCAGCGAGTTGTAAAGCATAAGTCTTACTTTGAAAGGTATTCGGTTTTTTAAGATTCTCATATTAGCAAGGAATTGACGTAACTTATTGCATACGTGTTCAATATGGGGACCCCAGTTAAATCTTGAGTCAATAATAAGGCCTAGGTATTTTTGTGAGGCCACAACTTCGATTGCAAAAGCATAAGTAAAATATTTATATTTGGGTAAAAGTTATAACATCTTAATAATATTATATGTATTACCTGGCTATAATCACTTGGTATTGCGCATTCTCCTTTATCCCCTTTCAGGCCGATTGATCCATTGTACCCAGCCGGCCCAATGGGTCCCTAAAAATAAACTCGATATAAACATCAATATTTAAATAACTCTTTAAATATTCGGTCACAGACCGAATGGAAAAAAAGAACTCTTATAAAACAGGGTTTTAGGAAAAATACTCATTTATTCATTATGTCAATAATACGTTACTAAAATTATCATGTAGGCATACTAATAAGTAAGTAGAAATTATTAAATTAACATACAAGGATATAATCAAAAATTTAAAAAAAAAAAAGGTTTTTTCTACACCCAAAGATATTAGATTAATTTACCTCAACGCCCAAAATAATACGTTCGCGTATAAATGGCGTCAAAATCTCAGTGAAAAAGTAAAAGTTAAGATAATCAATTAACATCGGGTAATAAGGGCTACTGAAAGATTTTTTTTAAACCTTGATATAAAAAAATATCACTGAGACCTTGATATTAGTAACAAAATAAAAGAAAATAAACAATTTTTTTTCTTCAGTTTAAGGGGGTCCATACGCCAACGACCTTGGTACACAGCCTACTAAATAGTTACTACTGACACCGGTCGCCTTCGTTGGTGAAAATTGTTGATTGCTACGAATGTGTTTTGTTTTACTCAAAAGTGCTAAGATGGAATTAGAGGTGTGATTTTTACCGACATTTTGGTGTGAATTTGAGCCGAAAACTCCCTATTGTTTTAAAGCTATTCTAAAATTAAGCTTTGAAATGACAGGGAATTTTCGTCTCAAATTACCCCAAAATATCGGTAAAGATTTCATCTAAGTACAATTCCATCTCAGCACTTTTGAGAAAAATAAAACACATTCGTTACAATCAACAATGTTAGTTGTAAGCGACGGATATTTCTGGCGCGTTGGGATTGGCAGCATAAATAGCCTTAATAAAAGAAAAGCAAATATTTATCTATTGACCTGTTTTTAAGTAGATTTTCCTTATTTTCACGAAATATTTAGTTTTTAATTAAGGTGGCGATATTACTATAAGGTTACCCGCAGTACCTTATAATTTTTATCCAATATCCCTTTGTGTACTTACCATAGGCCCTGGGTTTCCTCTGTCACCTTTTATCCCCTTATAACCGGTGGGCCCTCGGGCACCTCTTTGTCCTTTAGACCCGGGCGGGCCCCTAGGCCCGGTGGGGCCCGGTAAGCTCTTTACGTTGCCGTCCTTTTAAAAGAACAATATTTGTATAAGTGTGGTTTAAAGCAAACACATTGTGTTTGAAGTCATTGAAGATTTTTGGGTTTGAATTTATTATTGCTCGTTAAATGTGGAATATAAGAAAAAATATGTTAGAGCCGTATATTTGCTAAAGAAAGGAATAATATTATGAGTAAACGATGGTAAAAATAAAGATTTAAGAAATAGATAATCATAACTAAAGTTATAGATATAGGTAGGTAGTAGGTAAGTAGTCGACATCTTAACAAAAGACAAATCGAACTAAAAATAGAATCATCTAAATCGGTTGAGCTTTCTTCGAATAATAGGTGAACATAGTTACTAAGAAAAAAAATCGCAATGAATTAAGAACCTCCTCTTTTTTTTGAAGTCGGTCAGATATGTTAAATTCGTTTCTCAAGGGGAAAAATAGGAACACTTTTGGTTTGTGACAAATGTCTGTCCGTCTGTCAAGACCCTTTTTTATTGCTTTCTTTCACACAACTACCGAGTACGGCGGTCTCTACACGCTGCTATGGGTTATTTATCATCACTACATATTTTAAAACAAAGTCCCCAGCCGCTCATGTTTGTCTGAATGCAAAAAAAAATCATTAATTAATTTGTAAATTGGCTAAATAATAATACCCATGCTAAGCCGGGGCTGAACGCTATTTTTATATATAATTGCATTACTCACTGAAAAATTAATGCGATAAACTCAAAGACTTCATTAAGATTATTTGTAAATTGGCTTAATAATAATAATTATTACCCATGCTGTCTTAGCATGGGTAATATTATTATTATTAAGCCAATGGGCTGATCGCTAGTTTTATGTAATTGCATTGACTTACTGATAAATGAATGCGATAAACTCAAAGACTTCATTTAAGATTTTGTGTAAATTGACTAAATAATAACAATATTACCCATGCTAAGCCGGGACTGAACGCTAGTTTTATATAATTTCATTGACTCACTGATAAATTAATGCGATAAACTCAAAGACTTCATTTAAGATTTTGTGTAAATTGGCTAAATAATAACAATATTACCCATGCTAAGCCGGGACTGAACGCTAGTTTTATATAATTTTATTGACTCACTGATAAATTAATGCGATAAACTCAAAGACTTCATTTAAGATTTTGTGTAAATTGGCTAATTAATAATAATATTACCCATGCTAAGCCGGGACTGAACGCTAGTTTTATATAATTTTATTGACTCACTGATAAATTAATGCGATAAACTCAAAGACTTCATTTAAGATTTTGTGTAAATTGACTAAATAATAACAATATTACCCATGCTAAGCCGGGACTGAACGCTAGTTTTATATAATTTCATTGACTCACTGATAAATTAATGCGATAAACTCAAAGACTTCATTTAAGATTTTGTGTAAATTGGCTAAATAATAACAATATTACCTATGCTAAGCCGGGACTGAACGATAGTTTTATATAATTTCATTGACTCACTGATAAATTAATGCGATAAACTCAAAGACTTCATTTAAGATTTTGTGTAAATTGGCTAATTAATAATAATATTACCCATGCTAAGCCGGGACAGAACGCTAGTTTTATATAATTTTATTGACTCACTGATAAATTGGCAATAACAGCGGCTGGTATTTCACCCGGTGGTCCTGGTTCGCCCTGATCTCCTTTATAACCTCTGTGCCCCATAGGCCCTGTTTCACCCCTAGGTCCTGCTTCACCTTGAGGTCCTGTCGGGCCATCTTTACCGTCTTTTCCTGGTTCACCTGAAATTCCGTCTTTTCCTGCATCGCCTTTGATCCCCTTAAAAATGAGATAAAAAATTAAGTACCTACTTACTTACATACTAACTTTAAAAAATCTAATTGATCAAAATTTAACCTTAAATTTACCTTTTCCCCCGTATCACCTTTATCCCCTCTGTAACCTCTAAGTTTTTCTACTATTAATTTATCTGTAACAAAAAGTATGTTTAGGTTTCATTTTTAATATTTTTTAAGTTACGAGTATGACAGAGTTTTTCTATTCAGTCTATAATGGTATAATATTTACAATTATGGATATATGTAGGCACACCGATTATTTTTAATTAATCTTTTTAAAATTATTATTTCACTGGTTTTAATTATACACTAATTTCAACAGTTATATAACAAAAAACTCCATTTTTAAACTCCACTCGCTTTGTCAAGGTGTCGACTCAAAAAATACAATAAAATTCATATCCATAGACAAAAATGTAAGCATAGGTATATAGGTAAAAAATAAGCATAAAATAAATGTTTTAAGTTAAACGGTTTCATTGAAAAAAGAATAAAGAGATAATAATAGTGAAGATAATATACTAAAAGTTAAAAAATTAAACGTCTGAAGACTTTCGAAATTAAACTAAATAGGTAACTGGTTAAATAACTGTTTCCTTTACTCTCGTAATTTTTAATATGTTTCTGTTCTTGTCTAATCTGATAGCTTCCGACGAATAGAGAATCATACTGTAGTAGTTCCTGAAGATACTGGGAAAATACGAGCTATATTTTTAAATAAACTCAGCCGGTATAACAAAGCCAGTATAGATAACGGTACCAATACAAAAAATGAGATTCAATCTGCTTACGTTATTACATTTACGTGAGGAGAATGTCTCGATTCATATTGAGATTTATTCAGGTTTTCTATATCTAAACTACTTAGAAAGAAAAGGTCTAAATAAACGGTTCATAGTTTTGATGAAAGTGAATTTTCTGGGGTTCTACTAAATATAGGATGTGTTTATTTCAGGCAACGGATATTTGTAAATAAGATATATAAATAGTGGAATAGCTTTTTATATAGGTAACATTGAGATTTCATAATTATTGTGCAGCACAGGCACAGTACTTTCAGGTATTCTGTAGCAGTGCACCGCGGATTAATGAACTCGGGGCGACCAATTGACAACGAGTCCCATTCAATAATCATCGCAGCGCATCGCGTCTAAGAAACATCTGAGAGTTTCAAAGTAAGCTCATAAATACAAAATACGTCAGTTTTATTTGCGAATAACGCACAATATGTGCGCTCTAAAAACTTTTCGACAATTTGACAACGAGTCCCACTCAATAATCAACGCAGCGCTTCGCGTATAAGGAATATGTGATCATTTCTAAGTAAGCTCAAAAATACAAAATACGTCAATTTTTATTTGCGAATAACGCACAATATGTGCGCTCTAAAAACTTACGACAATTGACAACGAGTCCCATTCAATAATCAACGCAGCGCATCGCGTATAAGGAATATGTGATAGTTTCAAAGTAAGCTCAAAAATACAAAATACGTCAATTTTATTTGCGAATAACGCACAATATGTGCGCTCTAAAAACTTTTCGAGAATTTGACAACGAGTCCCATTCAATAATCATCGCAGCGCATCGCGTGGAATATCTTAGAGTTTCTAAGTAAGCTCAAAAATACAAAATATGTGGCGGCTCGCCACTACGCCAACCTCCGTGCAGACACGCCAGCAAAACCTTGCGCGTGTTGTCTACGGCTGCCTTTGAACTTGGAACCTGCTACAGCCGTCAGCGCGCAGCGTTTGTCTTCGCCAGAGGAAGACTCGAACACTCTCGCTACGACCGCCTTCCGCGCACGTCTCTCTCGTTATTATTGTCGGTCCTCTACACCAGTTATTTGTACATACTTTTACCTTTTTTATTATACCTATTGTATACCTACAATTGCTACGTTTCATTTACGTAAAGCTAGGCCAACATCTCCCCACAATTGGTGACCCCGACGTTGGAGTAAAAACTCCACAAGCTATAACTCTTTCGTGTGCGATTTACAAAAATTTCAAATCGCGTTCCAAATTCGTTCGAAAAAATACGTCAAAAACGCGCAAAACAATTGCCGGCTCTCTTCGTGTGGTCTGCTTGTTTCATTTCAGCTTTTCGGTGCTATTATGGAAGAATTTCAAGATTGTTCGACTTCCATCGCCCGGGTTTCGGCAAAACTTCCCCCGTTCTGGGAGGACGACCCGGAGCTGTGGTTCTCGCAAGTGGAGCAACAATTTTTGTCGTGCGGAATCGTGACCGATGCTACGAAATTCGGTACGGTCGTGCAGCACCTGGACCGCCGTTTCGCTAAGGAGGTCCGCGACATAATTCTTCACCCACCGGAGTCCGGGAAGTATGAAAAACTTAAAGGTGAACTTATTAAAAGATTATCTATTTCCCGTGACCAGAGCATCCAGCAGGCGCTTTATTTAGAAGAACTCGGTGACCGTAAGCCGTCACAATTTTTACGTGCCCTTAGATTACTCGCCGGTCCCGACATTAAGGACGAATTTTTATTTAGTGTGTGGTCGAGCCGTCTTCCTATTAATGTGAAGGCAATTCTAGCTAGCCAGAAAACTATCAACTTGGACGAAGCGGCCGACCTCGCCGACAAAGTTTGTGAGGTGATGTCAGGTTACACGCAACCACACGTAGCAAATACTACTAATAGGGATAATTCTAATGTAAATACTAACGATCAGATGTTACAGAAAATGGAGGAGCGTTTAACGAAGCGTTTATTGGATAACCTTTCCAAGCAAATGGCGCAATTAGATGTCAGTACCAAGCAACAATCTCGAGGACGTCCTCAGCTTCAAAATAACAATTTTCGAGGTCGTTCCCGAAGCCGCCGACCGTTTTCTAAGAGTCGGACTGAAGGTATTTGTTGGTACCATGACAGATTTAGAGGCAAGGCGTTGAAATGCATCCCGCCTTGCAGTTTCAAGCAGGGAAACGCAAGAGACAGTCATTAGAAGCGGCGACTGACTGTCTACAAGCTACAAGCCGCTTATTTGTGACCGACAGGAAGACTAAGGTACAATTTTTAATAGATACTGGTTCAGATATTTGTGTGTTACCTAGAACTTTTATGAGAACGCAAACTAAGCCTACCGACTATAGTGTGGTAGCTGCAAACGGTTCTATCATACGGACATATGGTTTTATGAGACTGAGCCTAGACTTTGGCCTGCGGCGTGATTTTTGCTGGAATTTTGTCGTAGCAGACGTTACCAAACCGATTATAGGCGCTGATTTTATGTCATTTTACAATTTACTTGTCGATTGCAGAAACAAGCGACTGCTAGATGGTGTGACTGACCTCTCATCTCCTGGAGAACTAATTTTCACCGCGCAGCAGAGTATTAAAGCGATATCTGGCTCCAGCGAGTATCACAACTTGCTTTCACGGTATCCTAATTTAACAAAACCGGCTGGAATACTAAAAGAGGTAAAGCATTCAACTGTCCATTATATTCGCACAACGCCAGGCCCTCCTGTGTTTTGCAGACCACGAAGACTCGCACCTGACCGACTAAAGGTAGCTAAAAAACAGTTCGAGGAAATGTTGCGAGACGGTACCGCTCGCAGATCAGATTCACCGTGGGCATCTGCGCTTCACCTTGCACCTAAGAAGGACGGTTGGAGACCGTGCGGCGACTATCCTGCTCTAAATACCCGCACTATTCCGGATCGCTACCCCATTCGACACATTGAAGATTATTCTTTGGTTTTGGAAGGTAGTAGAGTATTTTCGGTTTTAGATTTGGTCAAAGCCTATAACCAAATACCCGTTTTAAAGAGGATATTTCGAAAACAGCGATTACAACACCTTTTGGACTGTTCGAATTTCCATTTATGTCATTCGGCTTACGTAATGCAGCTCAATCCTTCCAGAGATTTCTCGATGAAGTGCTTAGAGGACTAGACTTCTGTTTCTCATACATAGATGACATTCTGGTGTTTTCTAGAAACAGGGAGGAGCACCTGGATCACCTGGAACAACTTTTCAAGCGACTTAGCCAATATGGAATACTTTTAAACGAGCGTAAGTGCACATTTGGCCAAGATGAAGTCAAATTTCTTGGTTACAACGTTTCTGCAAGCGGTACGCGACCCCTAGACGACAAGATCACTGCGATTAAGAGCTTCCCACTACCTAAAACAGCGAAAGGATTGCGTCGTTTCTTAGGTATGATAAATTTCTACAGACGTTTCCTACCTAACGCTGCTCAAGCTCAGGCACGACATGCTCTCTGGCTCAAACATCAAGGGTTCAACAGCCCTGACTTGGTCCACAGAACAAGCTGCAGCATTCGAGAATTGTAAGGCTCAACTTTGCCATGCTACGCAGCTGGCTCACCCGATTCTCGACGCGCCACTATCTCTAACTACAGATGCATCGAACACAGCGATTGGCGCCGTTTTGCAGCAAGAGGTTAACGGAAGCTGGCAACCACTCGCTTTTTTCTCACAGAAACTTTCAAAGCCTCAGTTAAAATATAGCGCTTACGACAGAGAATTACTCGCTATCTATGAGAGCATTAAGCATTTCAAGCACATGCTTGAAGGTCGTCATTTCGTCGTTTTCACTGATCATAAACCCATTACTTATGCTTTTCTACAGAAGGACCGAAATTGCTCTCCTAGGCAATTTAATCATCTGGATTTCATTTCTCAGTTCACTACGGATATCCGGCATATCTCAGGTCAAGATAACCTGACTGCCGATACCCTCTCCAGAATTGAGACAGTCTCTTCGGTCGATCTATCTACACTGGCTCAAGCACAAAGGAAGGATCCAGAGCTACAGGAACTCATCTTTTCTAATACTTCCTTGCATCTTCGCCAGGTTCCGATCCCAGGTACGAAATTACAGCTTTTTTGTGATGTATCAGGACCCAAGCCTCGTCCTTTCGTCACGAAAGAATTTCGTAGAAACATTTTTGACCAGATACACGGCCTGTGTCATCCTGGTGCAGCAACTACTACAAAGATGGTCTCTGAAAGGTTCGTTTGGCCCTCAGTACGGAAGGATTGCCGTGCCTGGGTTCGAACCTGCAACGACTGTCAAAAGAGCAAAGTACAGCGTCATACTACAGCACCGCTGGGAGTTTTCAAGCACATTGGAACTAGATTTTCTCATGTTCACATAGACCTTATAGGACCTTTACCGCCTTCAGCAGAGTACAAATATTGTTTAACCGCTATTGACAGGTATACTAGATGGCCAGAAGTCATCCCTATTTGCAACATTACTGCAGAAACTGTCGCTAAGGCATTCTATGAAAATTGGATTTCAAGGTTCGGTTGTCCTGAAACTATAACTACTGATCAAGGTCGACAATTTACTTCCCAGATTTTCAAGGCGCTGAGCAACTTGTGCGGAGCCCAGCTGCAGCACACTACTGCCTACCATCCTCAGGCAAACGGCATGGTGGAGCGACTTCATCGCACTTTGAAAGCTGCCATCATGTCGCACAACACTACGCGTTGGTCGGACGCGCTTCCTAGCATTCTGCTCGGCTTGCGAGCAGCCTGGAAAGAAGATCTACAGAGCTCAGCTGCTGAACTAGTGTATGGTGAGACCTTAAGGATCCCTGGTGAGTTTTTTCACACCAAACCTAACTCTCACATACCTACTACTGACTTTATACAAGAGCTGAGACAGCACATATCTCTCGTCAGACCCACACCAGCTACTAGACACGGAGCTAAGTCTACTTTTATTCACAAGGACTTGAAGGACTCAAACTTCGTTTTCCTACGCAAAGATGCACTCCGTGGCTCACTCGAGGCCCCTTACTCTGGCCCGCACAAGGTGTTAAAAAGATCTGACAAAACTATTACTTTACAGCTTCACAGAGGACCTATCACCGTTTCTATTGATAGAGTTAAGCCAGCTTATACGATGGCAGACAATAAGGAGGCAAACACTTGCATACAGAGGAACGACGAGTTAATTAGAACAACACGTTCAGGTCGTCGCGTTCATTTTCCTGATTATTTACAGGCAGGACTTTGATACTCCCAGGGGGGTGATGTGGCGGCTCGCCACTACGCCAACCTCCGTGCAGACACGCCAGCAAAACCTTGCGCGTGTTGTCTACGGCTGCCTTTGAACTTGGAACCTGCTACAGCCGTCAGCGCGCAGCGTTTGTCTTCGCCAGAGGAAGACTCGAACACTCTCGCTACGACCGCCTTCCGCGCACGTCTCTCTCGTTATTATTGTCGGTCCTCTACACCAGTTATTTGTACATACTTTTACCTTTTTTATTATACCTATTGTATACCTACAATTGCTACGTTTCATTTACGTAAAGCTAGGCCAACATCTCCCCACAAATACATCAATTTTTATTTGCGAATAACGCACAATATGTGCGCTCTAAAAACTTTTCGACAATTTGACAACGAGTCCCATTCAATAATCAACGCAGCGCATCGCGTATAAGGAATATGTGATAGTTTCTAAGTAAGCTCAAAAATACAAAATATATTAATTTTTATTTGCGAATAACGCACAATCAGACTACAGGCAAATATCTAAGCATAAATACATTATGTCTGAGGCGGGAATCTAACCAGCAACCCTGTGTTTGACAGTCCGGCATGGTGACCACTGTGCCAACTGGGTCGTCTCATGCCAAATCGACATACAAACATTATGTGCGCTGTAAAAACTTTTACTGTAATAATTAACTAGATTTTTATTTACATTACATTACATTTTTAATACCTACATAATTAACATTTTTAAATAAGGGGAACTTATAGCCCTGCAGTAGGACAAAAATAAAACTTAAAACTTACGTTATGACACTGAAAATCTAACTAAAATTTGAACGAAACAAAGATACAATGGTTTAAACAAAAAAGTTTTATTGTTTAACAAATACTCACTGTCTATTGGATCCATATCAGGATCAAGCAATTCAGTAATACTTGCTGGTGTGCCCGCTAAACCAGGAACACCTTTATCTCCTCTGTCACCTAAAAATATGTTTCTATTAAGTTTTTTTTTCTAAGTTTTTCTGCAAAAGTAGCAGAGATGCTAAGTTTTTTTCTCAGGTCCTTAAAATATTTGCAAATCATGATGTCAATTTATTTATTATGAATGGTAAAACTATTAATTGTATTGTTCGTTATATATTTTCAAACCTATTTCATCAGCAATCCTTTCTAAGAGTTTCTTAATGTTGGCTCCGAGAATGTACAATGAGTTGCCTAGGGACATAGAACAACTTGAAGACTTCAATCTTTTCAAAAGAGAACTGCACAGTTTCCTAGCACGGAAAGCCTTCTATAGCCTTAAGGACTATTTACCTCTCTAGGATCGGATTTATCTGCTAAGCCAATGTATTTTTTGACTTAAATTGTTGTTAATTGTTATTATTTTGTTATTGACTTTTATTTGTGACAAGTTTATTTATAATCATTTTGACATTTCTTATTTGTGACATGTATATTTATATTTTTATTTTTACATTGTTTAAACTACTTAACATTTTTAGTTACATAATTTGACTTCACCATATTAAATTCATTCGACTGTAATTCACATACCTAAAGTAGGTTAAATAGCATAGGACTTAATTAATATTTATGACATCTGTACATATCATACTCTATTTGTGAATAAATGAAATTGAAATTGAAATTAAATTACCCTTGTCTCCCCTTTCGCCGTGTTTCCCGTGACGTCCAGGAGATCCTGGTAAGCCATCTTTACCGGCTTCACCCCTGGTTCCTTTTTCACCCCTTGAACCCTCGGCACCTCTTTGACCCTGAAATAAATGATTATTTACAAATATTTAGCGTATAGAAGTAGGTACAAAATTTTCTTGTAAAGTTAACTTTACAAGAAAATTTTGTAGGAGGCGTCGCTAGGTCGCTAAAAGTTTGGTTGATGATGATGATGTTGCAAGATTTATTATTTTAGGAGAATAAATAAGAAACTTCATAAATTAGGAACGTATGGAAAATATCAGGGTTAGGCGCTGCCAAGAAGTAGGTATGCTAATTTGACGTGGCTTATTTAGTTGCTTGACTAAAGACTTTTTACTAATTTACCTGATCACCTTGTTCTCCCCTCAGTCCTTGTTCACCCCTTGCACCGGTATCACCTTTTTTCCCCTCTGGTCCCGGTGGTCCCGGTGGCCCGATCGGTCCTTGATCGCCTTTCGTACCGGGAATGAATATTTGTCTAGCCTTCTTCTCTTCTTCTGTTTCCTATCAAAACATTTTCTGAGAAAAGCTTTTTGTGAAGTTCTGAAACTTCATAAATAATATGTGTATTTATTCATAACTAGCGACCCGCCCCGGCTTCGCACTGCTATGTTATGCATGTATTATACAGATAAACCTTCTTCTTGAATCACTCTATCTATTAAAAAAACCCCATCAAAATCCGTTGCGTAGTTTTAAAGATTTAAGAAGTCAAAGGGAAATAGGGACAGAAAAAGCGACTTTGTTTTATACTATGTAGTGATGATAGACTCAGTGACATGTCATAGAGTGATCATCTCCGAACTTCTTATTCCTTTATTTATTTATTTAAGACAATAATTTCACTTGTTTTAATGCAAAAAACCCGAAGGATTATGAGTCAATTGCCTTACTTTCGTATTTTCAAGTTTATTTCACAAAGATAGATACATCCTCTGGTTGACATATTACTGAATAGACTTTTAAGTATACGAAATTAATAGATTTTTTATAATAGAATGATTTTGTATGTGAGTAGAAGATTGGTATTTGACCGATGTACTTTTAAAAGAAGATAGGTATATCTATCGATAAAGGGCATCGAGTAAGAAATATAAATGCCTCCACATCAAACCTTAAATTTATGTCAAATTGCAAATACAAAAGCCTAACTAAAAATACATAGTTTTAAAACTACTCACCATATAACCAGTTCCCGGTGGCCCAGGAGGTCCTACAGGACCAGGAAGTCCTCTTTCCCCAGGGACGCCATCTTTCCCAGGCTCTCCTTTAGTACCAGGTATTCCATCTGACCCTGGACTTCCAACACTGCCATCATATCCTCTTTCACCTTTCAGACCTTCAGAACCTCTTTCTCCTTGAGGGCCTAGTTTACCCTAGTAATAAAATGTACTATTTAAAAAAAATCAAACAGCTGAACAGATTCGATCAAGATTCGATTCGATTCAGATTTGTTTCTTGTCCGTGTGCTTTTCTAATAAATGTCTATTCTATTCTATTTTAATAATTCGTAGTACCTATGTTATGTAATATCTATACTAATATTATAAAGCTGAAAAGTTCGTTTGTTTGAACGCGCTAATCTCAGGGACTTCTGGTTCGAATTGAAAAATTATTTTTGTGTTGGATAGTCCATTTGTCGAGGAAGGCTATAAGGCTATTTTATAATTTTATATTCCCATGGGATCGAGAGTTACGCGGATAAAACCGCGGAGCGTTGCTGTTACAATATAAAAAAAACACGCATTAATAAAAAATCCAACTAAAAAAATAGAAAATAAAATTTAATAAATTTGGATTAAGAATATTGTAAATAGTAAGCGTGTTACATTGTGATTGCAAAAGAAAAATAATGAAGGTGTAGCATCACAATGTAACACGCTTACTATTTACAATATTCTTAATCCAAATTTATTAAATTTTATTTTCTATTTTTTTAGTTGGATTTTTTTCTTTCTTTTGCAATCACAATGTAACACGCTTTCTATTTACAATATTCTTAATCCAAATTTATTAAATTTTATTTTCTATTTTTTTAGTTGGATTTTTTATTAAAGCGTGTTTTTTTTAGTTTTTTTAAACTATTAATTTATTTTATACTTTTTGGTCTTCATTACCGAAATATGTTAGATCAGACCCTGGTTACTATTGAAAGACAAACTACTCGTCAAGACGATTCTAACGAGCCCAAACTCGATAGGGTTGTGTCGTTTCATTGCGAAGTTCCTATGACCACCTTCCAGTTCCATCATCAGACCCTGGTTACCATTGAAAGCCAAACTACTCGTCAAGACGATTCTAACGAGCCCAAACTGGATAGGGTTTCGTCGTTTCATTACAGAGTTCCTATGACCACCTTCCAGCTCCATCATCAGATCAGCAATATGTTATCATAATATTGCATTGTCATCGGTCTTTGACAAGTGTGCAAAGTTTGAATTAAATCTGATCATTCTAAGTAGGGCAAAATCGTGCCCAAAGGAGTCGGTTACATACAAACAAGCAAACATACAGGTGAAAATAATAAAAGCGTGTAATAAAACCGTTTAAAATCGGTTTATTCACTTGGGAGCTTCTGTACACGCAAAAACGACGCCATGTTTGTTCATTATCTTGTCATTATTAGAAGAGAGTTTTAAACATACTGTTAGTCCTGGAATTCCACGGGGTCCCTGTTCACCTCGAAGACCTGGTTCGCCTCTCATTTCAGGCATTATCTTCAGCAAATTTGAAACCAAGGATTCAGAACATTCACATTCCTAAAATGTTTTTAAAAGATGATTAGTATAAGCTTCAAATTGTATTATCAGCTTTCAATATTATAATGATAATATTTCATCAGGTTCTGTAACAGTATTGTCACTTACTCCTACGTCGCCACGTTTTCCCTGTGGTCCCATAGGACCTAGAGGCCCTTGAGGTCCTTGAGGACCTGTTAGTCCAGGTATTGATGCTCCTGGTTCTCCCTGTACAAATATTATAATAACATTGTTAGAAATTATATCAATAAAAATATACCTAGCATATTAATTGAGATTTTTTACTAAATATATAATAAATACTAGCTTTTGCCCGCGACTTCGTCCGCGTAGAAGTCGGAAATGGACCAATGAATCACGTTGTCCCATACAAACTTGGCCCCCCTCTTTCATCCCCTTAGGGGTATAATTTCGGAAAATCCTTTCTTATCGGATGCCAACGTCATACATAGAACACACCCTCAAAGTTTTAGGTCTCTACGATCAGCGGTTTAGACTGTGCGTTGATCTGTCAGTCAGTCAGTTATTCAGGACAAAGCATTTTATATGTATAAATTATATAAATAAAAATATACCTAGCATAGTTATAGAGATTTTTTACTTCTTACTTTGATACCCGCATCTCCTTTCTGCCCTTTTTCACCCTTCTCTCCTCTAGGTCCTTTTTCACCCGGCGTACCATCCATGCCCGGTTCACCCTTTTCACAGCTTTCAGGTTCTAAAAAAAGTGACACATTAACCCCTTACTCATAAATATTTTCAAACCTTCTTTATTTGAAATGTGTTTTGTCACTTTCGCACTTTTAGAGATGATAGGTGTGCGAGAGGGACCAAATCAAAACCAAATTAAAATTTTAAATTACCTGGATCACGTGGCGTCTCCAAACCATCGCCTCCATCTCCTCGAAGCTAAATAAAAAAAAATTGTTTTAAAAAATCCACATTTAAATAACCCTTATTAAAATTTTTTAATCACTCTGCAACAAGCTAAAGCCAATTAAGTGCAAAGCATTTTGGAAACTAATGCAAGAACGAAAAAGTTATATTTTGCACTTACTATATTTTCCGGTGGGTTGGGGTCGTCCTAAAATAGGCAAGGTTATTTGTTAACTTTAAGCCAATCGAAGTTCCATAAAGTTTTTAGAATTTAGAAATGTGGGAAAGATTTTTGAAAAATAAAAGTTGGTAGAAAAAATACAGTCATTTAAGCTACAATTTTTAGACAAATAATCCTTTTTTATGTCATCCAAGTAAATAAATTGTTAACTTCTTTCGACTAAAATAAATTAATTTATAGGTACCTACAAAAAAAAAAGAATTTTAGTTCTACTTAATCGTATGTGCTTTGCGTGTCTAAATATACTTAATTGTAACTTAAATGACAAAAATCCAATTTAAACACTACCAATTTTTTGAAATATCTACATTAAGGGTCCCTCGTTAGGTAAAAGTGTAAAGCACATATAAAGCACTTACGTAATAATCTTCCGTTTCCATTGGTGTTACTGTCTATGAAAGAGAGAATATTTTTGTGTTAAACAGACAGACATGTATTAGCTTAGTTATTAGTCACTATCCCATCTTTATAGACAAAAAAAAGTTTAACTTAAATAATTTGTGCACCTAAAAAGCTCTTATTTTAATATAAATATTAAATTAGAGAAAAAGTGTTACCAAAGAAACTGATTTTTAGGGTTCCGTACCCAAAGGGTAAAAACGGGACCCTTTTAGTGGTCACACATTGATAAGCGCCGAATGAATCGAATTTTTGCCGTCCACGGAAAAAGGTACCTTATAATAATAGAGATAAGGTACATTTATTCATTTATTTATTTCAGAGTCGTCCGCCTCTGACGATGCGGACGACTCTGATGACGTCATCGGAAATATAAATGTAGATACTTTATCTCTATTATTTTAAGGTACCTTTTTCCGTGGCCGGCTAAAATTCGATGCGTTCGGCGCGTATCAATCTGCGTCCACCTTAAGACTTCACTGTTCGTCTGTCACCAGGCTGTATTTCATGAACCGTGATGTAAGACAGTTGAAATTTTCACAGATAATGTATTCCTGTTGCCGCTATAACAACAAATAATAAAAAGAGAATATAATGGTACGGAACCCTTCGTGCGCGAGTCCGACTCGCACTTGGCCGGTTTTTTTTCTACTTTACACGTAACGAACATTGAAAAGCTTTGGTTGAGTATAAACTAGCTAGAGTATTTACTAGTAACAGAATTTCAAGCATTCGCTGTTTTACTCTATATTATGTACAACCTGATTTAAAAAATGGAAGTATGTAAAGTCGGTTAAGTCGGTAAAGTCGGTCATAAGAAAACGATGAAATTTTTTTTTCATTTTTTTCCTTTATATATTTTTTTCCATTTGGTATATAAGTCTTCTATTCGTCACTCGTCACCATAACACAAGCCCAGATGAGCGATATTATTTTAAACAATATAAAAGAAACACGAGACGCGTGACGTTTACCATGACGCCGTCATGGTACCGGAACATGACGGTGTCTGTTACCCGGAACAGACACATTTTTTTGTGAATGCAGAAAACCTGTTAATGCTGAACATTTGTTTGTATTGTACTATTCGTAAGAATATTATATTACATTGAAATGTTCGAAGAAATGCTCTAGTCTATACTCACCTTTATATCGAGCCAAGCTTTAAGTATAAGCATGAGCTTATAATCCATTGAAATGTAAAAAAAAATTGGGCTAAGCGTGGTGCATTTGTCAGATGATGCAATTTTATTTTTTAGATATACAGGGTTATTGAAAATTATACCTACTAGCAAGCCGTTGAGGGCTACTTCTGTGCACCTAAACAAACAACTTTTGTTCTACGACTTATAGACCAGGGCCAAAGCCTTCAAAAATGATAAAAAATGAAAAAAAAAAACACAGTAGAATGAAACCCATTAGAAAAGGAGGGGAATATGATAAAAATGAAAGGAAAAATAAATTACGGTCGATCCGAGTTCGGGAAGTGGGAGGGGGGGGGGGGGGTTTTAAGGGTAAAAAATGGTTTATCTTGATTTCCGGCAAAACTACAAGTCCTATGGAAAAAAGTTGAATGGCAAAGTTGTAGGTAATAAAAAGATCTACAACTTTTGTTTTACAATTTTTTCACATAACCTCAAAATTTAGGTGAAAAATTCAGATAACCCAGTTTTTGGTTTTTTATTTTTATCTTTTTCTTAAACATTTTTGAAAATGATAAAAATAAAAAACCAAAAACTGGGTTATTTGAATTTTTCACCTAAATTTTGAGGTTATGTGAAAAAATTGTAAAACAAAAGTTGTAGATCTTTTTATTACCCCCCCCCTCCCACTTCCCGAACTCGGATCGACCGTAATTTATTTTTCCTTTCATTTTTATTATATTCCCCTTCTTTTCTAATGGGTTTCATCCTACTGTGTTTTTTTTTTGTTTCAAAAGTTATCGACCCTGGTCTATTAAGGAAATTTTTGGAATTGGAAACTTTTTTTATTTTTGGCTTACGACTAAAAGTTACTGAACAAGAGTTGTAGATAAAGTTATTTGCATAAAAAAGTTAAAAATTTTTGGGAGACTATTAGTATAGTAGTTCGTCAGATAAACCATAAAAACCATTTGAGCCCCTTTTTCCATAATGGCGGCCGTGGGACAGCCCCACAAACTTGGATTTTACTTTAAACTGACCCCCCCCCCCTTGTAATTAAAAATTTACGTCCTCTGACAAAATATACAACCCCAATTTTCAATGGACTATTAGTGTTTGTACATGTTTAATAGCTTGAAGGCTTGATTGTAAAGCATTTAACGGAAATGACTTTGGTAACACTTTATAGCTGTACCTAAACAGAAGTTAAACTTTAAGATTAAATTATTAAATATTAAGTTCCTGGGTACCTTTGTAGAAATAGAAATAAATGGATCGATTGGTTAGAAAGTTTTGGATTATTTATGTTAATATTTTTTGAAGTGAAAACTTCTTATGGCGCGTTGGGCACTTTTGTGGGTGAGCATTTTCAGCCGTTCTCGCGACAGATTTTGACGCGACAGATGAGATTTTATTTGTGTTAGTCTTTTTGTTTAACTTATACTGCCATCTATTACACAAATTAAGAAACTTAGTTTCTAGAAAGACCGCTATTCGAATGTAGATGGCGCTGATTTAAATTTTTTACTGCCATCTAGCGAATAAAAAATAAACTATATTTGTTTAAGAGAGTGCTAATAGATGGCAGTAGCAGATCGTTTCAAGAAATATTCTATGAGAAATAACAAGTTTATTGTTTTCACTTCTGCCTGCACTCCCGGAGTGCGCTGTTTTTTTTTTTAGAAAAAAAACAGCAGCATTAAGAAAGTTTATTATAAAAATCAATCCAAATACGTTGAGAAACAGATTTTCCTGAACCATTTAAAATACAAGAGATTTGCTTCAAAACATTGATAGCGAAGTCAAAAGATTGCTATCAAAGTTTAACCATTCTTTACATTTGTACAATTTGGAAAAAAGGTAGGAAAGCCCAGGGTAGTGATAGGTTTTTTTATTTTTATACCCAGTTAAAGCGACATTGATAGCTGCTGTAGCGTTTTAAAAAATAACTTTAACAAAAATACTAACGAAATCGGGTAATATGGAGTCCTGAAACATAAATGCTTAACATAAAATATATATCGGTAAAATAATACAATATAGGCCGCTAGCACATTGCGTATTTAAAACACAGACGACGCGCAGATGACGCGCATATACGCGCTTCAAACGAGATTTGAACGCAACCTTGTAACCTCAGCACACGGAGCGCGTTTTGGTCAGAAACTCCTCGTCAGTTGTACAATGGCTTCGATTCACACAACATTGCATACGTTGGCTTTAGTACTGCTTTTGAAAAGAAAAAGAAACGACACAAAATAAGCGAATCTATTGGATAGATCAATTTACGAGTACAAGAAGATTGTGTGGTCATTATCATACAACGTTTACACAATTCGCGCGTTCGAATCTACAAAAACGCCAAAATAAGCATCTACGGCGCAGACGACGCGCGTTTAAAATACGTCATTTGCTAGGGCTCTTACTTTCTACCTAATAATTTCCAACAATACAGTGTGTAACAAAAACTCCGCAATCCCTCTAAGGTATTTGTACTCCCAAGCGTAAAAATATGAAAAACAAGAAAATTAATACATTATTTACGGGCCCACTGCTAATAGTCACATCTTTAATGTTTTTGTAAATTAGGTAATTTTCCCGAATTTTAAATATAACTTTTTTATTTAAGGCAGAAATATTTTTCAAATTTTTTTTAGTCGTTTTCTGGAGGGTTTATGTTACACACTAAATTAAAAAAAAAACACAAGTACACGCACATGTTTTTACGCGTGATCTATAAGTAATTTTACCTGTACCTAAAACACAATTTCGAAACTTCTCACGTCTTAACTATGCATGGTTGCTTAGCAACCGCTACACGAATGAAAGCACGTGCGTGTAAAGCGAAACCCTTTTTATCATGCTTTAAAAACGAATAAGCTTGACCCATTGTGCGAACAACACTAAATTATTTTCAATCTACTGACCAAAATTAGTTAGGTACAGATCTAAACATAAAATTCTATCTTATAATATAAAAAAAACTCACGTGATATAATTAAAAAAAAGTTACTAGGAATCTAACATAAATAATTATGATAAAGAAGAAATATTTTTGGAACGCACTCCCGTAATTTGGGGGTTGACCTAGCAGAGAAAAAATGTAACGCGTTACGAAAACGTGAAACGAATAACTATATGACAAAGAGAGAATGAAGGAGACCGATTATTAATCTCCCATATGAAAAAAACATGGTACAAGGATTTCGTTCCAAACATGACTGTGTTCCGCGACACGTTATTTTTTGTTTGTTTGTTTGTAATTAACAAAGCTACTTACACCATTACAAATATTATTCAGAGTGTCTTCGTCGGCGTTGTTGTACAATTTTATCTTTTGGATAGCACCCTGTAACAAATAAAACATTTATAACATTTATTTAAATTTAATGCCCTGTTTTGACGTGACAACGTCTTATAAATTGGTTTGCCGGGTGACACTTCAAGAAACTGCGTTACGCTCCGCTGACGTTATGCGCTCACAATGAGAGCGAGTGAGAGGCACGCGGGCATGGTTAGCCCGCCTAAGAACGAGAGAGACAGACATAAAAAGTGAAAGGCACGCGTCCCTTCCACTCGAGCACAGTTGTTGTCACGTAAAACTTTCGCCCGTATACCGACTTTACAGGCAACCAGTTTTTTTGAATAAAATTTATATGTTTATACATAAAACTACAAGCTAAAACTTTATAGGTACGCTGTACCCACTAATAGTGTAGTAGTAAGAAAAGGGTAGTAATATAAAGTACGGAGACTGATGTATTTTTTTGCGCAGCCATTTTTCATATATGGTAATAGTTATATGTATTACGAACATTAATATAAACACAAATGCCATGTAACTAAATCTCGTAGTTATCAAATAAAATAATTTTACAATTTATTTTTTAAATCAAATAACAGGCTTAACTGACAACGAACTTTATGAGATAAAAAAGCTAGCTGTTTAACTACTATGCCAGAATATTACAAGCCCTTTGAGTTTTTTTTTCTCTCTAATAGTTAAAAACTATGTAGGAATTTACTTGTAAAGTAACTTTAATTTAGTTACTTCATCAATAATAGTAATTGTCTTTAAAATTATTATTATAAAGCGAACTAATATAAAACACAATCCCGTGGGAATATCAAAATGATAAATGGACTAACCAACACAAAAATAATGGACTCCTCGATAAGAAAGTATCCAACACAAAAATATTTTTTCAATTCGAACCAGTAGTTCCTGAAATAAGCGCGTTCAAACACAAACAAACTCTTCAGCTTTATAAAATTTAAGATTTAAATCATAAATAACACAGAAGTTTGTGCAAAACATTATCTTAATCCACATCAAAACTACTAAGTACTGCGTTCTAAGTTATACTAATTTGCATACCAGCTAAGCCGAGTGCACATTCGTCTGCTAATTTTACGGTACAGGCAAAGTTTACTAGCTACCTGAATGCTACGAGTTAGTTATATAGGTATGTATATGCGTGTTCACGACACGGTGACAACTAAATACATTAGCCGCAAACTCGAAGTTGCTTAGGGCTTGTTTAAACTGGCGTTTTTAACACGCTATGTTAAAAAGAAACATGCCTTGCTAGACAAGGTGACGATTATCAACTCTTAAGAGGAAAGAGTACCGGGGGCTTTCTCCATACAAACTATTACAAACGTAGTCGACTGTTTTCTCCCTGGATAATGACACTAGAGCAAATATTTTTGGTGCATAAAATTTTTAACTGCCATGACCATGCCCCTATTTTTTGTTTTTTCTTATTTTTTAATTTTAATTTCTATGACAATTAGAAAATGAAAAAAACCAAAACATAGGGGCATAGTCATGGCAGTTATAGGTTTTATGCAACATAAATATTTGTGCCAGTGTCATTATCCAGGGAGGAAACAGTCGACTACGTTTGTATGGAGAGCGCGCAGGTTTCACCTTAATGTTGCAGTTTTAGTGGAGTATAGTCACGGTTTAAAATATTTATTATTTTTCAAACTTAGTTAATTGCAAATAAGGTCTTTAAAGCCTTATGCTGACTTGCACGACAAAACTTGATAACGTTTAAGACCAAAAACATGTTTAACCAACTGTCAAAGTGTAAAGAATATTAACTTAGTAGTTATTGAAATATAATTTAATTTTAGATTAAAAATTAAATTAATTTGGAGTGTAGCTAAATTAATTTTAGAGTACAATATCATGCAAGCCGCCCTTAAGAAATATTAGGCAGGCTCTATTTGTAGAGTCTACGTGAAAACGTGTTTAAACTAAAGAGTCCTCATCAATGTATTAACCCAAACGGTTGGATTAAGAGGAAAGGGTACCGGGGGCTTTCTCCATACAAACTATTACCAACGAAGTCGACTGTTTTCTCCCTGGATAATGACACTAGAGCAAATATTTTTGGTGCATAAACCTTATAACTGCCATGACCATGCCCCTATTTTTTGTTTATTCTTATTTTTTAATTTTTTTAATTTTTATTTCTATGATAATTAGAAAATGAAAAAAACCAAAACATAGGGGCATAGTCATGGCAGTTATAGGTTTTATGACACAAAAATATTTGTGCCAGTGTCATTATCCAGGGAGGAAACAGTCGACTACGTTTGTATGGAGAGCGCGCAGGTACCCTTTCACCTTAACAACATCCATTACATATTAAGACGTATTTATGAGTTTATTGTAAGATAGTACTGTTGATGATGATGATTAAAAAAGTTTGAAATTGTGAATTTGTACTGTCTGTACCTTATGTAATTAAAATATACTTAATATTCTTGTTCTTTGCCTCTTCCCACTTCAGGGGGGGGGGCGTCTTTATGCAGTAGTGCGTACAGAGTGTACACACCGTAATCGACTGTGCGATTCTATCACAATCTGTTCTTTTCTGCATATTACTTTTACAAAATAATGTCGATGTTTCACATCTGCCAGGCGTCCCGTGACGGCTCACATTTTTTTATTTCCCAATCAATTTAAAATTTAATATCTGTAACAACCCTAGATGGGTACCTACTGAAAACTCAGTCTCACTAAACAGTTTGATTTCAAACAAGTTCACTTGCGGAAAGGGGTGTTCGTAACTGCAATGCGAAATTATGAATAAGGTAGTTTAATATTATTTAGACTGACTGTAGCGACAAGTTAATTAAAATTATTGCATTAATCTGTCACTTATTAACCATTATTTAGTACGTTGCTGTGTAGAATGATTGAATGATGATTAAAAAGTTATTTTATGTACCTAAAAAATCGTAAAGAATAGTGAAACTTATTGTTGAATTTGTTAAATCTATTAAAAATAAAAATGGGTAAAATGGGTAAAATGGGTCTATTTAAAAATAGGTAAGGAAATTAGATAAAATTACTTAACAAGGTTTTATTTCTCAATTAAAGTCACGTTTCTTGTTTTTATATTGTGGGGATCGATATTTCGAGGCTGTACCGTGAAAATAAAAACAAAAACATACTTACTAAATAACCCCTACACTTAAAAAAACATTTTAGTTTCCAAAACCCATCACTACATAGTATAAAACAAAGTCGCTTTCTCTGTCCCTATATCCCTTTGTAGGCTTAAATCTTTAAAACTACGCAACGGATTTTGATGCGGTTTTTTTAATAGATAGAGTGATTCAAGAGGAAGGTTTATATGTATAATGCATGCATAATTTAGCCGTGCGAAGCCGGGGCGGGTCGCTAGTTTGAAATAAAATACTTTTCATCCATTAAACACCTCGATGAAGGACGTACTTAAAGGGATCTCCGACTACTATGTCTTGTTTTATTATTCAATTTCAAATGCATTACGTGAATCTAGAGACTATCAAAGAACAATAAAATATTTTATAGTTTCCTTTAAAGTTTATAAATCTGCTTTGAAAATACTGGTACTCCGAAGACATTAAAAAAAACTTTTTAACCAATAGGTAAATATAATTAACCTATACAGGGTTATTGGAAATTAATTGACACGGCGTTAAGGGCTTCTTCTGTGCACCTTAACAAACAACTTTTGTTCTACGACTTTTGGAAATTCGAACATTTTTTTGAAAATTTTGAGGTTAGGTTTACCTGAAAATCAGCTGTTCCTTACACGGAGAGGTCAGTAACCTTAGAATTTTACTTATTTTTTAAGTTTCATCTACTGTTCTTGGTGTGAATGACCTTTGTTTTAAAAAATCAGCTATTTTTCGAATTTACATAACCTCAAAATCCAAAAGTCGTAGAACAAAAGTTGATCGTTAAGGTGCACAGAAGAAACCCTTAACGCCGTGTCAATTAATTTCCAATAACCCTGTATATACATACACTTAACTCTATTAGAGTATTTTCTCTCCCTTAGCAAAAATAAATCTGATTTGGGATTAGAAGTTGAGCAAGCTATGTCGCAAATCATAGAACCCGGGAAGAAAAGTATCATTTTGGTCATCATCAGCTGTGCTGCAGCAATCAAAGGTATTTGCGATTTTCATATCTATTGAATTTGCCAACCTTTTCTCCCTTAACAAAAAGTATATCTGAAGTGGAGATAGAAGTTGAGGACTCTATCCTAAAACCAGAACCCGTAGAGAAAATGTAGCATTTTGGATACGAATGTCAGCAATCAAAGGTATTTGTGAACTTCACACCACACGGAAAATTAAATTTGAATATTTTTCTCGTTAAAATAAATTTTTAGAAGTTTCAAATTGAGCAAGTTATTTTGGTCACGATTCCGCTCTCGAAATTTGCGAACTTCACACCACACGCAAAATTCGTGAGATTATATAAAATGGGACAATAACGGTAGATGGTGCTACCAAGCCTCAGTTGTAAATAAAATAGCCTAGGGCCTAGATAGTTAGCCTTCGGTACAGTGCCGTGGGGCCCACGTAGCTCAGAGCACCGTTTCGGTTAAGCATGGGTTCAAATCCCGCTGGAAGCAATACAATTTTTGACGTGACAACGTTTTATAAATTGGTTTGCCGGGTGACACTTCAAGAAACTGCGTTACGCTCCGCTGACGTTATGCGCTCACAATGAGAGCGAGTGAGAGGCACGCGTCCCTTCCACTCGGGCACAGTTGTTGTCACGTAAAACTTTCGCCCATATACCGACTTTACAGGCAACCAGTTTTTTTTTGATAAAAGTACTGCTTGAATTTCTCGAATACCGTTTGTAGACAACTAGCGAGCTCATGGTAGGGAACTGCATAATGGAACACCGTTAGTTACACAGGCTGCGGTAATGTTGATAGATTGCTAGGTTTCATCCACGACTTCGACTCCGGGGCTGAAAGTACCAAATATCTTTCTTTAAAATGCCTCCATCATAATTACTATTTGTATGCCAAATTGAACTGTACGTTGATATACCTCAGCCAGTCAGTCAGGGCTCTGAATTTTATATGTATAGATAAATTCTAAAATCCTATCATAGTTTTATTAGATCTCTGTTAACGCCAGGAAGTAGATCCGAACCAGCTGTGAGGTTATGACGTAACGGATATTATTCCTAGCGTTGAACTGGTAAAACACCCTAAATGTTGAGTTCATCATTGCATTGCAATAGTCTAAGAAATTGATTTCTATTATTTTTCTCCTTCGTATCTATGGCAAAAATCCTGCTATAATAATATTATTATAAATTAAAGAAAAACCGCATCAAAATCCGTTGCGTTTTTTTTAAGATCTAAGCATACATAGGGACAGACAGACAACAGGAAGCGACTTTGTTTTATACGATGTAGTGATGTGAAAGTTTGTGTTTGTTTGTTACTCTTTCACGCAAAAAATACTAGACCGATTGCAATGAAAATCGGTATGTAGGTAGCAGAAGATCTGGGCTAACATATGAGTTAATTTTTATCCCGATATTTCCACGGGAATCGGAACCTACGTGGGTGAATCCGCGGGGCGCAGTAAAAGTTATGAACAATCATAGTAAAAATAATCGAGAGAGGTCTATTTATTTACAAACGTATTTCCGTTTAAATAAGAGGTTTATTTTTCCATCCGTATATAATTAATAGAAAGACGTATACTATAAACACTTAACAAAATGAATTAGTGTAATTTCTAATTATGTTTGGTTGTAATGGCTTGATATGCTTGCGTTGCTTTAATAGACTCTTCAAAATACGCCAAAGAGCTTGAGCAGCTCAGCGTACTAAACTCCGTCCACGAGGTGTATTACACGCGTATGTTTTCAACAATGCTAAGTAAACAATGGGTATCGGATGCCTCGAAGCTCGCACTTTTCGAATATTCCGGCATACATGTGAGTCTCTATTTCCATGCATTTGTTTTGCATGGAAGCGATATCGAGGCGCACCGCGTGCTGCGAGGAATCTTTGTTAAGTTCCTAAGTTTCATTAAAATCGGTTTGATGAGAAATAATCATAAAATTATCACTTATCAGCGTATTGCTAGTTACCACGGAATAAACCAGTATTTTTCACACAGCCAATACGTTGAAACTAACTGCGATTGAGCCTCTCCATCCGTCTAGCTACGTTCCAACGCTTGACATGGCGAGCTCGGAAACTTTGTATGATATAGTGGTCGGTTTATGAAAAATAATATCCAGTATTTGGTACAGCAAGAAAGGTAGGTCATAAATATGAAATACTAATACTGCACGATTGCAGTGTGAGTATTTATACTGTATTAGCATTTTGGTCTAACCTCCTACATGACAGTCGCAAGTGACGACTGACATAATATACGGCTACGTCCCCACTCTACCCGATCCAATCTCTACCCGATTTAAAATTACCTAACAAAAAATCTCAACTGAAATGAAAAATAGAAAATATTTTAGTTATCGAAAAAATCATTAAAAATGATAATTAAATTAAATAAAAAGTTTATTGATTTTATGTGCTGTCCTTTGTAAACATGTCTGGAGAGGGCTGTTCTAGTGAAGTGTCACGTAGGTAATAACGAAATTATTAAAAATCAACGTGGAGCAACCCTTTTGCATGCTGGTCGTAAATACTACAAACACCGAGAAAATAAAAACAGTCTGGAAATGTGTTAATCATATAAATGAACTTAATTAACTTTAATATTATAACGTAAGTATTTTGAAATTAACATTATTTTCGTTTTATTATTTTTAATGTATATTGGTTCAATTTGTGATTAAAATGCTGATGATTAAAGCATTTTTATATCGTTTAATTTTTTTTCTTTCTGATGTACTTTTTATCATATCGGGTAGTTGGAATTTTTTGTTAGGTAATTTTAAATCAGGTAGTAATGGGATCGAGTAGAGTGGGGTTGAAGCACAATATACACAGCAAGTTAAACAAACGCTTGTAAAAAGAATGAAACTATGAAAATATAAACCACCAAGATGGTAGTGCTAAAAAGTAACTGTAGTACATAACTTACTTTTCATTACGGTAAGCACTAAAGCATAAAATTTATGGTTCACAGTTGCGACTCACAAAACTCTAAACTGTCAACAAAACCCTTCCATAATCTTCAAGTTTCATAAACAGCAAAAAAAGCAGAATTCTATGGGTACAAAAACTTTGTTGTTAAAAAGCCATTGCTGCTGTTTTAAGGTTTCGAAAATCACGTGTCGGGATGGCAATCAATTTTTAATTAGAATTAAAGGTCATGCTTTATGCAATGCCAAGACTTAAGGAATAAGCTTTCGACAAACGGACATGACTTGTCTCTTGTCCTAAGAGCCGCGACTTGTATCAAATACAAAATGTAGATTTTATATCTAGACTTTTAATAACTAGGGTATTTTTAATAATTTCTCAAAGCTTTACCTTCTACCTTAGTAGAGATTTCGTCAAACTCTTTCCGAGTGGATTTCGACGCTTCACAAAGAACACACTCTCCAAATTTAATGTCTCTAGTAACAGCGTTTTAATCTGTGGGTTAATTTTATCAGTCAGTCAGTCAGTCAGGGAATTGAATTCTATTGAATATTATTTAAAGACCTAGCCAACATTAAAATGGTTTGGAATATTATTGGTCTCCACGATCGATCGAACTGGTTCACAACTATTTAATACAGCGTTGCCCTCATAGAGGTCGCTAAGTGGCATATATATCATGGAGGAAATAAAACAGATGTTATTAAAAATGCAACAAGACATATCACAACAAAAACAAGATATGATGGATATGAAGGAGGATATAAAAAGCACAATAAACAGCAACATTAACGAAAAATTCAACATCTTAGACCAAAAAAACACTATCTTGGAGAAAAAATTAGAAGAACAAAGCACAAAAATAAGGAGCCTAGAAAGACATATTCGACGCAGAAATCTGGTTATGTTTGGAGTAGAAGAGTGCGAAAAATCCTACCACGAATTGGAAGATAGAATGATCGATGTTGTAAATACTTACTTCAAACTATCGTGCGACAGATCCCATATCGAAGCCGTCAGAAGACTAGGAAAAAAAGGGGAAAAAATCAGACCAGTTGTAATAACATTTTCCACGGTGGGCTTCAAATTGCAGGTTATGAAAAACAAATCTTGCCTACAAAATACGTCGTACTACATAAAGGAAGACTATCCTATAGAAGTCTTGAATAAGCGCAAAGAGTTACAAGGTCAACTACAGAAGGAAAAAGAAGCAGGTAATAATGCTTATATAAAATACGATAAACTGGTAGTATACAGCAGTAGTAAAAGCGACCATCGTCAACAACTAAATAAACGGAACCTGTCTGAATCCCCGGAGACAATACCACCTCGCCCCGGCAGTCACAAAATCCAACACGATAACAGACATCTTGCAAAGAAAAATAGAGCTTCAAATATGATGGATTATGTAATTCAAACACCAAAACTAACCTTCACTCAAGCTGATACTCACCATAACCAAGCGAATACATCACGGTCCAACCTAGCATAGCAATTACAATCAGACCCTCTACTCAACACTCATCTCCCACCACGGCTGGTCACCGAGGGAGAGATAGACCAAAACCCTCCAAAGATTAATCGTTCAAGAGATAAAAATGTAATATATATTTGTACCCTTAACGTGAGATCATTATCTACACCTGAAAAACTGCTGGAGCTAAAAACGGCTCTCCGAAACATAAAACACGACATACTGGGCCTGTGTGAGGTACGCCGGTTGGGAGAAAATATAATAGAAGACGAAGAATATATTATGTACTACATAGGGCAAACAAAGGGGCTATATGGTGTAGGCTTCCTAATCAAAAAAGAATATAAAAAATACATAATAAAGTTTTCCGGTATATCAGAAAGGGTCTGTATATTAGAAATAAACTTAGAAAACTTACACTTCGCAATTATACAGGCATATGCACCAATAGAACGCTCCACACAAGAGGACTCGGATACATTCTATAAGGACTTAGAAAAAGCTCACGATATGATCTCTACGCAGTATGTTATTACCATGGGCGATTTTAACGCACAGATCGGCAAACCGAAGAGCTATGAGCATAAAGTTGCGGGCATTCACGGATTCGGTAAGAGAAGCAAGAAAGGAGAAAGATTAATTCAGTACGCTTATGAACATAATCTGAAAATAATTAATACAATGTTTAAATTAAAAGCAAACCGAAGATGGACCTGGATTTCACCAGACAAAAACACAAGGAAAGAAATTGATTACATAACATCAACTAAACCTGCATTGTTTTCAAAATACGAAGTGTTGAATTCTCTGTCATTTGGCACCGATCATAGATTTCTGAGAGCGGCCCTTTGTCTAGATAATATGAAAAGAAAGAAGAGCAGAAGAAACTTCACCAGTCCCAGAAACTCACTAAAGACTCGAGAGGAGCTAGACAGGTATTTGGAAAACCTAAATCAATATATACCACACCTATTAGAAAACCACGAAAAAAATACAGTAGCGGAATATTACAAAAAAATGGAAGACTCCATATTATTAAGCCTGAAAAACAAGACACAATTAAAATCATCCAAAAAAACAATACTATCGGAAAAAGCAATTCAATTAATGGAAAAAAGAAGCATACTACAAAATAAAAGTAGTCTTAATAAAAAGGATAAAGAGGATCTGAAAGACTTATACAAAGAAACCAATAAAGAAATAAGAAAATGTTATGAAAATCATAGATTACAGTTATTAGGAAAATATATAGAAAACACGAGATCGGGAAAAAAGGCGTACAAAGAACTAGACAGGTCAAAAAAATGGATTCCGTCTCTTCAGAGGGGGCCCACAATTTGCAAGTCACGAACCGACATTTTAAACACCGCCAGAGACTTCTATGCAAGCCTTTATAGTTCTACGACAGATTCAGTGCAAAACAAAGATCAAGAGCAACCAAAAAATACACAGACTGTACATTTTTTTACTGAAACCGAAATCGTAATACAGATACATAAATTAAAATCAGACAAGAGCCCAGGACCGGATGGTTTAAGTAACGAATGCATCAAACACGGTAAAACACTTTTATTAACACCTCTTACTATATTATTTAATAAAATACTAGAAGAAGAAAGACTGCCGCAGCAATGGACGGAGTCGGAAATTATTTTATTATATAAAAAGGGCGACCCAAAAGACATAGGCAATTACCGACCGATAAGCCTCATGTCCTGCCTATATAAGCTTTTCGCATCTTGTCTACTAAACAGAATATCCTCGCAAATAGACTTATGCCAACCCAAGGAACAAGCGGGATTTAGAAGTGGATTCAGCACTACAGACCACATCCATACCGTAGAGCAAGTCATCGAAAAGTATGTAGAACACAAAAAACCGCTCTACCTAGCTTTTATTGATTACAAGAAAGCTTTCGACTCCATTTCTCATATTAGCATCTGGGAGGCCTTAAACAAACAAAATATAAACATAAAATATATAAACATTATCAAAAATATATACATTAATTGTACCAGCAGAGTCAGGCTAGACAGAGTGAGCACCAAGTTTAACATCAACCGAGGAGTCAGACAAGGCGACCCTATTTCGCCGAAAATATTTATAGCAGTCCTACAAAATGTAATGGAAAACTTACCATGGTCAAAACAAGGAATCAGTGTGAATGGAAAACATTTAAGCCACCTGCGCTTCGCGGACGACATCGTCGTATTCTCTGAAAGTCCATCTGACCTCAACACAATGATAAATGAGCTTCAAACTGCTAGTGCTCGCGTAGGTCTGGAAATGAACTTAGAAAAAACTAAAGTCATGACTAACAGTAAGTTCACACCAGTACTAGTTAACGATGTGCCACTGGAGTTCAAAGAGAGTTACATTTACCTAGGAAAACAAGTCTCGTTTAGAAAGGATCGAAATATAGAGGAAATAAACAGGAGAGTAACTATTACATGGAAAAAGTACTGGGCTCAAAAGGAGATTCTTAAATCGAGACTACCAATAAAACTGAAAAGGGCAATCTTAGACACGACAATCTTACCCTGTCTCACCTACGGCTGCCAAACATGGACCTACGACCACAAGGCAAGACAAAAAATCCAGACCGCTCAGAGGGCAATGGAGAGGAGCTGCTTAAATATAAAATTAAGAGATAAAACAAGAAACGTCGAAATTCGGAACATGACGAAGGTAATAGATGCTCTACATTTCGCTCAAAGTATTAAATGGAGGTGGGCTGGTCATGTTGCGAGATATGAGGATGATCGTTGGACAATCAACATCACCAAATGGAAAGGACCGGGTGGCAAGAGAAGTAGAGGTCGTCCGTGCGCCCGGTGGCACGATGAGATTGTGGCCGACGCAGGAAGAGATTGGATGACGATTGCTAAAAATAGAGAAAAATGGAAGTCTTTGGAGGAGGCTTTTACCCTGAGGGGGTCCACACCAAAAGAAGAAGAAAAGAAAAAAAAAAAATTAAATAAATAATAAGCAATGAATAAATAATTAACAAAACCAATACCTATATAAATAATTTAATACTTATAATGAAATCAATTTAATTGCAATTTTATCTTAATTTATGGATAAATTTTTTATCAATAATAAATGCATGATAAATGTAATAAATTCACTATATTTTTGTAAAAAAAAAAAAATGTAATAAGGGTGGAATAAATAAAGCTATATTATTATTATTATTATTATTATAAGGATGAACTGGAAAATAAACAGGTCGTTTAACAGTACATGTGTGCTCTATAATATTATAATAAATTACCTAAAGATATATATGACATGTCCATTATCAGGTTCACAACTTTTTAACATAAATTGTGCGTAAGGCGTACTATGATACTTCGTGTTGCCTTAATGATAAGAACCCATGGAAGTGACTTTAGTTGCTCCATTTCAAATAATACTTTCAAAATATTTGTAATATTGACCTTTGCGAGCGTGATCACATGAAAAAAAACTCCATGAGTTTCTTGTGCCTTCTTCTCATTCGTGGGCGCGTTCCGAAGGCACACATCCTAACTTAGTTTTTAAGACGTCTCTATGTGATCTGTGTACAAATGTATTAAGCATCCAAATGAAAAAAAAAAGACTTTGACATTGATGAAAATTTGCTACAAATCAAAGTTATTTAGGTATTGCAAATAATTTTTTTTTTAAATATTCTTAAAATAAGATAATTATAACATACATTGCAAGTTTAATAAAAGCTTTTAAAAATATTATTTTTTTAAATAACAAATAAAGTACCTAAAGATATTTTAAAATAAAAATATTTCAATTTAAGAGTGCAAAGGTGAACCTTTATTTACATCCTGTAAGTTAAACCTTTATCCTGTATCCAATATTCAGTTCAAAGCAGAAAACTTTAAAGTTAATATTTCACTCTGGCACCTATCATCTACTATCCATATCACGGTGCCATTTTTCATACAATAATTTATGATCATAATGGTTGGAAGCCATTTAAAAATGCATTCGTTTTAAAAGGGTTTCGATGTAGTGTCATTCGAGAGACTATTTTTGTAAACGCTCTTTATATGTTCGCTTGCGTTCTGTGGGATTTAGCCCTAGATGTCCCACAAGTAATCCCTGGGTACTAAAAGAGAATTTTTCTCGTGGGGGGCTTCAGCCGCGGCGTTACCATTCACCAGCATAAATTGTATCGGCAAGCGGACTTGACCGTGTTCCGATAGGTACATAGGGTCGGAAAAGTTCTTTACTTTTACTCGTGTCCGGCGTCCTTCGAAAGCCCCCACTTCTTTGGGTTATTATTAAAACAATCATCATCATCATCATATCAGCCGATACACGTCTACTGCTGGACAAAGGCCTCCCCCATACGACGCCACAAACAGTATATAATTCCAATTCTTTATTTTTACACTTTGTTTAATGTAAACTTAGTCATACTTAACTTAATACTCAGTAGAACCATTGTCAATTGTAATTACTTGACTTTAATAATTAAATTAAATAGCACAAAATCGGTTACGTCATTTCAATGATACGCTTCATCAATATTGTATAGACATGTGTTCCACCTAAACAAATTTTTGTCTAACCGCACCTAAATTTGGATTTTAAATACTTGTTGTTATAACTAAAAAGCCGCGTGCAGAAGCTATCTTCTTAAATATCTTTTAAACATTTATTTTGCACCCAAAGCTTCAAGAAAATACAAATGCCTCTTCAATCGTAAAACGTATCTACCTATAGCATACGTATATCTAGCAAGACCCATAACACCCCGCTAAAAACTTCACCGGGCTTGCAAAATTACGTAGAAGTTTCGAGATTGTCTCTAAAAATCCTTATTCTTCCTAAGCACGCTTTAAACTGAAGCGAGCTTTATTTGAATGTACCTAAAGAGGTCAGCGGAGTAAGTTTAAACAAGTTATTAAACGGAGATTAAAAGTTGTTACAGCAATTCTTTGTGAGACTGCGCAGTATTTCTTTAGCCCTCAACTCTTCACAAATATATTGACGTGACAACGTTTTATAAATTGGTTTGCCGGGTGACACTTCAAGAAACTGCGTTACGCTCCGCTGACGTTATGCGCTCACAATGAGAGCGAGTGAGAGGCACGCGGGCATGGTTAGCCCGCCTAAGAGCGAGAGAGACAGACATTAAAAGTGAAAGGCACGCGTCCCTTCCACTCGAGCACAGTTGTTGTCACGTAAAACTTTCGCCCGTTTACCGACTTTACAGGCAACCAGTTTTTTAATGTAAAATGTACTTATAGATATCTATTTTAAATGTTTCTAAATAAATGTACTTAGTTACTCCTACCAAATCAAAGATTGTCTCTTCTACACTTGGGCTATTTTTCGTTGTTGCTGTATTTTTTTTTACAAATTATGTATATTATTATGTGAAACTAGTGCTGTCTATGGCTGGAAACGCGAAAAATATCATAAAAATGCTAACCTATGCGATTGCCTCAGTTTGAGAGAATAGAAAACGGGTGAATTGCGATTCAGTTGCTCACTAACTCGCCGTGAAATATGAGGGACGTGCCAGATTATGATAAGGCTTTAACCCAGTAAATCATTGGATTTTCCGGTTGAGAACTGAGGCAAATTTAAGGAGGATACCGCTCTGCTTGTGTGGAGATGTGGTGCCTATCGAGAAAGCGAAATTGTTACGTGATTTGGAAATAAAGCGATGGGCGATGCCATTGTTGGAAGCCTACTCAAATTAAGATTTCGTACGCTGCAAATAACTCCGACCTTGGAGTCTTCAAGTTTAGATTATAGCCTTGACCTCAAATTCGCTTTCCATCAGGTAAGATAAAAAGCCTATTCCCCGTAAAAATGTCAAAAATAAGTAACGTTCAGCAACGACAGGGTGGCGTAAAGTTTCTGAAGCGATCCTATTGAAAAGCTTTCATGATCAGAAGATCTACAATATTAAATATTGTTCTATAATTCTTTAAGTGTTATTAATGTCAAGAAATTCACTACGAAAGCTACTATCGTGATTTAGAACCTATTTAAAAATTGCCAGGATATGGAATCCAATTAGATCAAATCAAATCAAAAATCTTTATTTCTTTGGATGCTTAAAACTTAAAAGTATACAGGACCACATAAAATCGTCTTAAAAACTAAGTTAGGATGTGTGCCTTCGGAACGCGCCCACCATTGAGAAGAAGGCACAAGAAACTCATGGGGTTTTTTTTTCATGTGGTCACGCTCACAAAGGTCAATATTACAGTATTATTTGAAATGGAGCGACTAAAGTCATGTCCATGGGTTCTTATCATTAAGATAAGACGAAGTATCATAGTATGCCTTACTGCACAATCTATGCTTTATAAAAGTTTTGAACCTGTTAATGGACATGTCATATACATCTTTAGGTAATTTATTATAATAGAGCACACATGTACTATTAAACGACCTGTTTATTTTCCGGAGCCTACTACCGGGCACGGTAAGTTCACCCTTATTTCTTAAATTGAAAATATGAATATCGCTGTTTTTACGGAAAATATCAGGATTTTTGTGACGAAATTAGTGTGGATTGTTAAATATTGTAATTATGCATGCAAGAAGGAAGACTACCAAGTGGTTTTAGTTGTTACGTCGGCAACAGAATTGTACAACCACCGAAGAGTTATAAAATTACTATGAGTTGAAAGACTCTAAGCTTCAAGTTTAGTTTTGGAGCTCTACGTGGTTCTATGGGTCTGTACTTTTGTTGCTTGATTGTACGGGCACAGCAAGTGTCTATATAAACGTAGATACCTATACTAAGTTTTGCATGCGGACCTGATTTTAACGGGATAGAGACCCAACTAATATAAGTAACAAACTTGTACTCGCCTATCTCTATGCAAATAAATTATTTAATTCCTTCATTCAATGGAATAGACTCAAAAATATTCTATCCGATATCCACTCAGCAACAGTGTATCTCAATTAAATATCAGACAATGAATTTATTTAAGAACGTCCTGTTAAAAATGCATAACTTACAATGACCAATGACCAACTATAATAATGTTTTCATGAGTGATATCATCAAATAAAGTTTTTTATTTAGGTCATAAATCTTCAGTTAGTCCTGAATTAAGTCACGTGCACACTGGTGCTTCGCTGTCGTTGTTTTAACATGTGCCAGCTAATGGTGTAGAAACGCATACAATGTTTGCACGGTTTGTGTGAAAATTGCTTAGGTTTAATAGACTCTGAGTCGTTCACTAGTTTAACGTTTTACCTCTAATTACCTAGATCGCTATTTTTATATCTATTCGCACTTTCTTACATAAAGAAATCGCTGCAGGGTGAACCTGGGAAGATGGGGCATGATCCATGTTAAATTTGGTACAACTGCGGGACTCTCGAGAAAACTATGCTATTGACCTGTCCTTGCAGCCCTAATAACTGTACGTTAGTTGACCTAATGTCAGCTGATAACAACGCCAAAGACCTGGCAGCATACTGGAGTGGGTAGATCTGACCCTACGTAATCAACTCCTCTTTAATTTGTGCTATCGATATATTAAAAATCCCTTATTATAATGTTATAAATGAAAAGTTTTTTATGAATAACGTAGGTACTGTTTGTTTTTGCAAAATACCTACATATTAACTACGGCTACGGAGGATAAAGGAGGCCTACGTCCTGGATTGGATAAGCAGAGGATGAAATGGATGGATGGAATCTTTACCTACCTGGGTATGGTAATAAACGGCGTATTGCTCTTTCATCCCACTTATTATCTTCTTTCACAAAACCGTCTCAGTAGCAAAGGTACCGTCAGACAAAAACATTATTAATAAAAATTAAAAATATTTTTAATTAATAGGCAAACCAATCAAACTTAAAAATTGTAAATAAATGTTACCACTTTTAAAATTAAACACAATTGGTGGATAACTTTTTTTGAAACAAGGTGATAGTAGAATAACTATTTAGTTACAGTACTTAATCTAAAAACAAAGTAATACTCATAAATATATCTTTTATAAAACTCAAAGTTCTGACTACTTGATTGACTGATAAATCAACGCACAGCTGAAGCCAATGAAAGGATCGGGATATTTCTCACACAGATAACTGTTATGTAGCCATCCGCTAAGAAAATTTAACCCCTACGCAAACGAAGTCATGAACTTGCAAGTAAATTTGCATAATAATTTAGACTTCAGACTTTCTGTCGGCTGATTTATTATCTGTATAGGCGGCCTATATGTAAAATATGAACGGATTACTTTTGAATGTGAACTGTCTATGCGAACTATCTGCCGATGATACCTAAGTCTGGTATATGTAAGAGCACTATTTTTCTTTGGGCTATCTGTAAATATTTTAAGGGAATATGCGTCTCCAAAAATTGTAACCGACACGAGACTTGAACTGGCCACCTCCTGTATTGCGCCACACGGTCAAGCACGTCATAACTTTTGTTTTCTGTTTGTTTTTGATCGATATTTGAGTGTTCACAGTTTACCAAATAACCTGAGTAGTTAGGTACCTTTAAAACACCCAACCATTTTACCAAAGTCATGTCATAAAATATTTATAGCAAATAACCCGGAGGAACTCATATAAAATCAATTGTTTTCTGTTTGAAGCTCAGTTGGTAGAAGTTTGTACTAAACGGATCGGACCTCGATGTGAACCCGTTCAAATCCTTTGCGAAGTCTCAGACCAATGTTTGTTTAGAGGTTGGGTCCAAGTTATAAGGGGAAAACTATTGGGAAATATTTCTGGACCTTTATAAAGAGAAATTATAGCATATACGTTACTTCAAACTTTCTTTGTCAGACTTTTAATCGTCCATCGAATAAAGTGACCGATTCAGATGCTGATGCTTAACTCGGTACCGCATGACAAAAGTTTAGTCATAACTTCTGAATTACCTAAGGGGTTACTGGACTTATTTGAATAGAAATAATAGCATATACTTACGTTTGTCAAATTTATTTTATGAGTCTCACTTCAAACTTCTAATCGATCGCCCATTGAACTAGTGACCGGTTCAAATGTTGCTCAACCCGCTTTAGCACAATAAAAAGTTGTCATTCTAAATTTTAGGGTTATAATAATATAACTTTGTAAAAATATGAACATAGACACTTAGGTACATAATACTTATAGTTTAATAGTTACTATCAACAACAAACATAAACAACCCTTTTAACCCATAGATCGAATTTCCAAAAATGTGTGTGTAGTTTTAGAGACTTCTTTATAAGTATTATTCTCTTTTCTAAAATAATAAACTAGCTGTACCCTACCACGCTTCGCTTTGGTCGCGGTCGCGGATATGTGACTGATGCAAAAATTAGATAAAAATAATCCTTGATGCGGATTATATATCATTTAAAATTTTAGCTCGATAGGTGCAGAACTTTTTGAGTTTTTGAAGCGTACACAAACCAACATACCTAACATTTTTATATTTATAGATAAACTAGCTGCCCTACGCGGTTTCACCCGCGTAACTCCCGATCCCGTGGGAATATCGGGATGTAAGCTATCCTATCTCTCAAGTTGGATCGAACTGCACATGGTGTGCGAATTTTATTATAATCGGTTAAGTGGTTTAGGAGTCCATTGAGGACAAACATTGTGACACGAGATTTATATATATTAAGATATAAATATAGGTAGGTTTAAAGATGAGACCTGTCAATAAAATGTACCAATTTATTTGGCACATACTATGGCTTAGAGTAAGGTTAAGTTTTGTTCGGTTTGTCTAACTTGACTTGGTCCATACACCGGCACTTTCAGTTCGTTGTAGAGACAGGTAAGGGCAAAAGGTTTTTTGTTTACAGGGCAGAGTCTTCAAACTGTTTGAAACTCAGTTTATAAAGTATCTCGTTAAGTTAATATTATACAGAATTGTTTCAATAGAATAATGTTAAAGTTAAGAATATTGACGGAAAAGGGTTTAATTCAGTCAAAAGAAGAATTTCATTTTTAGGTAGGTATACAAATAAGGGTAAAACGGGATTCCGTACCGAAAGCAAATTAAGAAATTACAAGTGTAGGGGTCTTTAATATAATATATGAACGCTTTTTTGAACACATAAAGATAAATAAAAACATATGTATTTATTTAATAAATTCAGTACACAAGAAACAAACAAAAAAAAAGAAATTTTAATACATTAAAAAGTTATTACTAAGGTTAGTCTAACCCTATGAAGAGTTTTCTGCCGACAGACCTCTAGGGAAAGGAAATAATATATATAGCGGAAGGTAATTAAAAAGTGTACAAACAGTAAACTTAACTTAATGAATTATCAAATTTAAAAAGAGTGACACTATTGTAGGCCTTACCGCTGATCTCTTCCAGGCAACCTTAGGATGTATAATAAAACGTAGAACTAAAATTGTCTGTTTAAAGTATAAAAAAAAAGTCTGTCTGTTGGTATCTATGCAATTAAAAATGACCGAACCGAAATGTGTTTTTTATTTTGATTTACCTACACGAAAGAATAGCTTATTCAGACATACCATAATACTATTAAATTGATATCTAATACTCATGAAATCTACATCATGAAAAGATTTGGATACAAAACTACAAAAGCTCTTTTGTATTCTTTACAATATCATTACCTACCTATTTGTAAATAACAATAGTAACTACTGGTCGTTACCTATTCTGTTATCCAGAAACTTATTTTTTTCCAAAACGAGAACAATTTGACATAACTGATTTTATAGAAGAGTTATTTTTTTGTTTACTTTATTCGTTTTTTATTGGAATGTTTTGGCACTGTTGTGTATTTATTGTATACTAGCGACCCGCCCCGGCTTCGCACGGGTATATTATGCATATATTATACTTATAAACCTTCCTCTTGAATCACTCTATCTATTAAAAAAAACCGCATCAAAATCCGTTGCGTAGTTTTAAAGATTTAAGCATACAAAGGGAAATAGGGACAGAGAAAGCGACCTAGTTGTATACTATGTAGTGATGGGTACATCCTTTTTATACATATAGATAGCAAGCTAGTTGAACTTGTTAGGAAAACAAATTATTACTGTCTGTTATGTGCCCCATATCAAGGGGATTTAGAGCCTTGGCTTTGGAAGGCGTGGACCCGAAACCACCACGTAGAGGCCTTTTACAATAAGAAGATTTTTTATTTTTTCATTAAGACTAAATTGTAACACCATTACAGTTTAAACCAATTCGATGCTATAACAAAAAATTAAAATTATTACTTAAGAATTCATCTGAAAACCTAACAACTATTGGTTATTTTTACTAAATAATTTTTACTTTCAATCAAGCTATATTTCAGGACATATTACACATCGCCATCCAGCCCCAAGCTAAGCAACTTAATGCTTGTGTTATGGGTGCCAGATAACGGATAAACTATTTATATACTTTTTTTTTTTTTTGTAAATATATACATATTATACATATAGGAAACACCCAGAACCAGAAACAAGAATTTATGGTCAGCATAAATACTTGTTCCCGGCGGGAATCGAACCCGCAACCTTCTGCGTCGCAGTCGGGTGTTCGCCCGACGCGCCACAGAGGTCGTCATATCGACTTCAGAAGCCAGTAAATTTAAAATACATATTGCTCGTGCCATGCATCGCCGCAAAATACATAAGGTTGGTCTATATAGGCGGGCTCATGCAACAGTTTAAAAGCAAAGTATGACGTGGAAACCAAACCGGCGATTATTCCTGTCTGCGCTATAAACTGCAGGCAAGGACAACCTCTGATTTAAACGTATTCTTAATAAGATATATAATTAAGATAATAGTATTCATAATTAAATGTCATACTTTAAACAAAATTTAAACACCACAGACACAATCAAATAATAAAAATAATAATAATAGTAAAAATAAATAAATGATAACAATAATAATCCAAAACATTCAAAATTTAAAAGCAATGTTCTTAAGAACATTTAAATATATTAGATCTCTAACGTCTTTAAAAAGAGAATTGTTTCTCACTTCAAAAAAACCTTTTTTCTTCTGTGTATTACTTCACTTTCCTTGTTACATTAACTGCACATTTTAACGAAATTTCTAAATCACTGAACTATTTCTAAGACGTTAAAATCTCCCCTTATGAAAGCAATATCATGGCGCCGAAGCACAGTTCATCGAATCTAAAGCTTGAAGCTCTAGATTGTATGTAATATTGTCGTATTGAAAAGCTCAGGCCACAAATAAGGAACGGATTCGAGAAAATTGGATTTTTCCCGTGAAATAGAACGGTGTGTGATTGAAGTGAAAACTATAGACGTTATAATTGGTGGTTTTATTTTTAATCGGCTTTAAACAAATAAGTTTATTAATATTATTGATACTGTACATATTTGAATCTCTGTGGGTTGGTAGGTATTATGTAGGTTTTGCAAAGTGACTAACCACTATGCTACCAGACTTTATGATAAAACCAGCTACGCCCCGTGGTAGGATAGTCCCGATCTCATGGGAATTTCGGGATCAAAAATCCTAAGTCCTTTTCCATCCCCTTTTGTCACTATGTGCGTAACTAGTAAATTTCTATTTAGTGGAATTGCTCACAGTAATAATTGAATAAAAAAGTCAGACAATCCGGCTTTCGATTGTAAAAGTTACTAGCGACCCGCCCCGACTTTGCACGGCTATATTATGCATGTATTATGCATATAAACCTTCCTCTTGAATCACTCTATCTAATAAAAAAAACCGCATCAAAATCCGTTGCGTAGTTTTAAAGATCTAAGCATACATAGGGAATAGGGACGCCGAAAAGTGACTTTATTTTATACTATGTAGTGATAACTATGATAAATTTTAATTACATATTTTTAGATCTAAATTCTAAGTGAAGTGTTTGTCTTTTTTAATTTGTATTAAAAGCTCTAAGTGTCAAATTCCACACGTCAAATTAAACAAAACGAAATGTATTCGTGAACATTACAGCAAAACTTTAAAATATCCAAATGTCACTGGCAGTTTAAATTAAAAACTAATTTAAAAGTCCTTTTAAAAGCACAACCTTTCTATGAATTTTGCAAATGGTATATTTATCTCTGAGTGTCAGGCGTTCTGCGCTCTGGATTACCTGTGGAAATACTTTAGCTTAGGTAGGTACTGAAATCTACCCACTCGAAGTTGATTTTTCTTTTACTCTTGGATTTTAAAAAAATGTGCCATTTAACTTTCACTTTCAACACCCTAAAAGTTAAAAATATAATGTATAACTAGTTGTCCTGGCAAATGTTTTTTTGCCATTAAAAAAAAAGAAAACGGACGGAAAAAAATAAAAAAAGATTATGTTCGATTCTCAGACCTAATGAATTTACCCAAAAAAAATCATACAAATCGGTTCAGCCGTTTAGGTGGACATAGGTTACTAACACCGCGACACGAGACTTACAATTACAGTTTTTAAATAGTAGCATATTTTGAATCCTTGACTAAGTACACAGAGACGCTTCGCTCGCTCGGTCAATTATTTTCCTCTATTACTTTAATATTAAAACGTCACAGAATATAATAATAGACAAGAGAAGGTCGACATAGCGTCTACAGTGGACGTAGAATCTAACTTTATGCAAAAACTGATGGATCTGATTTTCTACTGCCCACGGAAACAATGTCCAATATTGACTCCGGTTCAATGGAAAGAAATTTTTCTACTTTCAACAAAAGGTCGACGAGCAGTCAAAGGTTGTTTGTTAGTTGAGGTTCGGAATTCAAACAGGAGGAACTTTTTAGTTTAGTTTCCCTTTTTTGGGATACTCAAAGTTTGAGAAGATTTTTATAGATCCATTTCCTAGTATCTTTACTATTTTGGTCGCAATGTTTGAATCTACGTTGTTTGGATTATAAGAGCTATGTCATACTTAAACCTTTAAAATGTCACGATCAGCGTGATCGCTGATCGTGACATTTTAAATAGATCACTATTTATATTTAAAAGAGAAAAAATACTCGTCAAGAAAGTTCTAAAAGCTATAAGAGCTACGAGTCTGAAATAAGACTTATGGGAACGAAAGGATTTTTAGAGACCATTCAAAGGGCTGTTAAAATTTGTAGTTTGTAGAAACTACTGTGTATTCTGTGTTTGCAAGAAATCAATATTACTTTTAAAGACACAATTAAGCTGATTCAACCGCGTGGAGCAGCTAGTTATGATATATTAGTGATTTGTTAATTGATGAACTTCGTCTTCGCTTCGTTGAGTGTTCATAGTAAATTAAAAGTAAACAAAACACTACAAATGTGAAATGATGCAATCAGTCTCTCCACTTACCTACTCGGTTGTAAGTGGTGAGGAAGTTGAGATACGATTTTTAATTTTAGCAACCTTTTCTACTCCATAATGGCGTTGCTCATGAGTTCCAGGTGGTCTGGCCGTAATACTTTCAGACATGACTGTTAGTAGGTATCAGTGGCGAGGGGTGATATTTCTTAGGGAAAAAGATAAAACACCATTAGCTACAAAAAATAAACAAAATCAAAATCGGTTCAGCAGTTCGGGAGCTACGATGCCACAGACAGATCCACACACAGATACGTCAAAGTTATAATAACCCGTCTTTTTTGCGTCGTGGGTTAAGAATGATTATTAGTGCGTGTCATGAATCCACTATTATGCCACAGGAAGGTACCTATTTCTGAATCCGTAAAGATCAACCGACAGGAATCTGATTGTATAGACCCCTCGATACTGGTAAGTATGTAAATCGTGGGTAGATAGAGTCTCAAATGAAAGAGTTTTCAATTAATTAATAATAAGTAGAGGTTTTAAATATTTTAAACCAGAGGAAGTCACATTATTTTGATCGTATCATGCGCAATGATAAGTACGAACTGCTCCAACTACTGATGCAAGGGAAAATCCAAGGGAAGCCTTAACCTGGAAGGAAGCGCCTCATACCTCATAGCTTAAGAACCTCTGGATATGGGTCAAGCAAAGCACTCTATTCCTTGCAGCAGTATCGAAAGTAAAAATAGCGCTAATGAAAGCCAACCTCTCGGTTGGAGATGACACTTTAAATAGTACATTGTTATCCTAGGTGTGAAAGTCACTCATTACTAGCCCCGAGACGGAGTTTGGCGTTTGGAGAGTGCGCTAATAGTTCGAGGGACTTAATGAGTCTTTCACCCGAGGTAAACACTGTGCTTTTCATTACGAATAATACATAAAATTCTTCCTAACAACGAGAGTGAATGAGATACTCCATACTACCTGATCCTCTTACAAGGTTGGGACCAAAGAGGTTATATACATGTAGTGTTCTTCTTTGGTGTTACTTAAAGCAAGGAGGTTAGGTTTTTGAAGTTCCTAATGCGTTATGATACGGATACTGGCTACATGCAGATTGCACAAGTCGTGCGAAGCCATAATTTGACATGACAGCTGTCAGTGAAAGCGAAAAGCCCTAGGGCTGGAAGTTTTATTTTCTAAACGCTCTTCAGGCATATTTAGACCTACTTTCGGAGTATGAGTAATGAAAAAGGTATGTAAATAATAAAAAAGAGAACAATTTTCAATTCAGCCAGTGTTATAATGAATGTTCTTTATTCATTAAAACAGCAACGGCACACGTTTTTCGACCAGAAGCGATCTAATTTCAAATTTTAAACTTCTCGTTTTATCATTAATTTCGTGGCCAGAATTTCATCGTTAATTTCAGGGTTTTTGATATTCGTTATTAAATTTGATGGAGAATTTCTATTTCGAAAAACGATTTCGTTAGAATTTTAATTGTGAACTTTTTTAATAAGTACAAAATTCGAATTACTAACGAGCTTTTGTAGCCCTTTCTTTTTGATTGTTTAAATGTAATTACAACAGGTAACACGACAAACATGTACATAATTGCAGACTGTGGGTCTGTGTAGAGTTCTAAAATTACTATTATTGGAATGTTTTCATTCTAATAATTTTTCAACTAAAGCTGTCTTTAAACTTCAACTAAAGCTGGTTCCTAGAATCTTTTTTGTGTTGAAAACATTCTTATAACAGCCGTTTTGGACCTCAACGGTGGGTCTGAAATTATCTGCCGCATAATTTCAGACCCACCGTTGAGGTCCACCTAGATTTTTGATAAATTTTACCGTAGATTCGTAGCAATCTCCTTATGGTGAGCGCACACCCACCTGCACCGCAGTCACCGTTAGTATGCGCGCAGCGTCTGCTGGTGACGTCATCAGCATCGGCCTTGGGGATTTCCTTCTCTGCGACGACTGCGGCGCGTGCGGTGCGGGTAGGTGTGCGCTCACCTTTAGCTGAGCCTCTTTACCACCCACCGGTCGAAGTCGTAGCGCTATGCAGACATGTCCGTGTTCCGATACGTAGACCGATGCACCAACAAAAGGAGGTTGGGTCGGAAAAGTTTTTGCTCCACTACCGTCTTCCTACCTTCACTCGCATCCCGCTTAGGTCTCCTGTTATTTTGGGGTCTTTGAGTCACAAGCGTGTAGGTATTAAAAATATCCTACTAGACCCATCCTGGATATGGCCAATGAATCTTCTGAGAATGATCGTTACAATCGTGTGACGATAATTGTCTAAGATTTCGAGATAGTGGACAAATGCTGACCTCATTTATAGTAAAAAATTTAAGATTTTTTTTTCAACATTGAGCTATGAGCTCCAACTCGCGTGTGTGTAAAGAACGCGGCGCTCGATATGCCATTTTACTTATCACCATTTGACGAGAACGCCAAACGAGATTCCTAGAAATCTGTCATCATCACTCTTTTATTGGCTCTAGGAATATGTCCGGTAGACAAAAACTTTATTAACATGATCTGTCATCGATCAATCATGGACACCATCCTCTTGAAGTAAAAATTTGTGGAAGGCCTCAAGTACTCTTACATACCTAATAGGGTATTCGTTGCTTATAATCCCAAGTAATTCCTACGAATATCATTAATGTAAAAGTTTATTTATTTGGTCCCTTATTACGGTTTTAAGATATAAAATTTAAAAGAAAGCTTTTGGCTTTTGTCTGGGCTAAAATAAAAACAGAATGGTCCCCCATTGAGATACGACAGACCACGCGGCAGACCAAGGCGACGATGGCGAGATGATTTTGAATCCTATAGGAATTATTTGTGTGCAATGGCGACAGATCGTGATCAATGGAAGAAAGGTAGAGAGGCTTTTGCCCTGCAGTGGGACAGTGTAGGCTCTTAATAAATAATACATTTTGGCTTTAAAAGCCAAAATGTATTATTTATATTTATTATTATTTATATTTATATGTTTAGTCGTTGGATGCAGAGAGCATGCGACCGATCGCTCTGGAAGTCTTTGGGGGAGGCCTATGTTCTATGTTATGATGATATTTATATGTATTTATTGAAGTTATACTTCTTTAGGCGCGTTATGAAAAAATGATGAGAGTGAAATTTTACAAAAGCGTCACACAAAATTCTCACGTCACACAAAATTCTCACGGGAGAAGTTGTTTAAATCTAAATTGAACTTTATTGATTGTGTTGACAATCCTTTTTTGATTGTGTTGACAATCCTTTTCCAGTCCAGAGTTTGTTGTCGGACGAGTTTTGTGTCGGACGAGTTTTTTGTCGGACGAGTTTTTTGTCGGACGAGTTTTTTGTCGGACGAGTTTTTTGCCGGACGAGTTTTTTGTCGGACGAGTTTTTTGTCGGAAGACGAGTTTTTTGTCGGACGAGTATTTTGTCGGACGAGTTTTTTGTCGGACGAGTTTTTTGCCGGACGAGTTTTTTGCCGGACGAGTTTTTTGTCGGACGAGTTAACTTCTCACGCGCGTACATAAGTACACGCACCCATTTTTTATTTATTATTTAACTTTTGGCAGGTTATTTAAAACAAAATATTAGGGATCTTTTGATTGGCGCATGTCATGAGTCGCGACTCGTTGTTCAGGTCCAGATTTCTCGAGAGCCTTATGAAAGTGACGTACCTATAAAGATAACCTTATAGCACTGACGTTTTACAATAGCCTTATGGTAGTGACGTAATACGAAAAGATAGAATTCATATTAATATTAAAATATTTCAAATCACATATTGAAATACTTAAGATAAAAATTAGTTGCGAAACACATGTGAAACTAGTTATAAATAGTTGTAATGGAGTAATAATAACGAATTTATTTCTAATAACACTTGTACGTACAATCAACGATCAAAAGTCTCTGCCCACCGTAACGTTTACAATCCTGTGCAGCACGTAAAATTATCCGTAAACCGACTTTACAGACAACCAATTTTTGTTCATGTTTTTTGTAATGTTGACCTTTGTACGCGACGGATTTAGATCCTCCTCCTTTCTTGAAGTCGGCTAAAAAGATAATCAAAACTCGCGCCAATTAGCACAGTAACATTAATTAGAGACAACAAACATCTACGTAATATTCATTCAGACTAATACCGTTATCTCTAAGCTCATACATCATCATTATGTTACAAGCACGAACTTTCCCGCCAACTACGAATGACTCAGTTATTTACGAAACATAATTATTGTGATACGCCGGAATGGGTGAGACTTTGTTGATAAGACAAGAGGGAGCGGGCTGATAAATGGTCAAGAAGGTACCGTTGCTAGGTACTAAGGTCAACAATGTAGGTATCTATTGTAGAAGATTTTATAGGCTTTGGTTATATTATGGGTTAATGACGAAAAAGTACTGGTACAGTAAGAAAAGGATTGAGGCTGAGAACCGTTACAGAAAAAACTTAAAAATATGCACCTCATTACTTTTCTTAGGGCGGCTTGCATGAACAAATTAAGCTAAATTCTAGCTAAATGCGGGTGATCTTAAATTAAATTCTATTTCAATATCCATAAGGTAGAAAAAACCATTAATTACAAATAAATTAATTACAATTATTGTATTATTAATTACAATAAATTAAAAATAATTAAAACAAATAAAATAAAATAAAAAAAAATCAATGTAAAGCAAGTCAAGTCGGTAAATCCATAAGGATGATATTATTTAATCAGTTTGACACTTTGACAGTTGGTTAATCACGGTCTTAAACCTTTTATTTTTTAGTTGAAATATAATTTAAGATTTTCTAATAAATGCATTTTTAAAATTTAAATTTGTAGTTTAAATTCTATTTAATCTAAATTCAAATATGACTGAAATATGGTATAATAAAAGAGCGCCTCAATGTTTTAATTTTGTAAGTTACGCTGAGATGTAAAACAATAATCATTATCATTTCAGTTTTTAACCGACTTCAAAAAAAGGAGAATGTTCTCAATGGTATGTTTATTATGTTATTTTTGCTTTTCAGGCTAAATACTAGACGTATTTCTTAACTTATAACCAAAATAAATTCCTTCACAACTGAGCACTAAACTCTCAACCTAATTTTAATTAGCTCATATCGCTAAAATATAACACAGATAGGTAACAGGCAGTCCAGACATAATATGTTTATGCCCTCGTTAACACTTCGCGTGACTATAAAGGGACTAGAACATTTAGACACTGCCAAATTTAAAAAATGTCCTAACTGCCTACCTAGCTTAATTGTAATCGCGTGTTGTGGCAAAATAAAAATAAAATCTTTTAATGGCGGTGGTAAAAAAAGATTTGAGCTTTTTACTATAATTGAATTAGAAGTGGAGTTGTTTTTGCATTTAAAGCTTTTCTGTTACTATGCTTTTATTGGTTAATTACTAGCTAGTTTCCTCTGATTTTAATAAAAAGCATGACTGTTTTAAACAGAGAATTAAATGGTAAGGACGTAGTAATAGCAAACCTATTCAAAATTTAGGGTGGCTTGTATGACATTGTACTTAAACATATTTAGCTAAATTTTAGCTAAATGCATTTAACGGGTAATTACAATTAAGTTATATTTTAATAACTTCAAGTTGAGATCATTTAATCAGTTAGACATTTTGACAGTTGGTTCGACCACTATCTCAAACGATAGTAAGTGAGTATAAGGTCTAAGATGTGACACGTTTACCTTGACGATACTTAAACAATCGTAACTTAAAGAGCCCTAAATGTCTTTGTAAGAGGCGAGGAAAGGTAGGAAGCCGGCCAGTGGAACGAGACCTTTTCAGATCCGTCCTCCTTTTCTGACTGCACCGACTTACAATGTATGTATTAAATATCTTTGACCTACAGTGACAACGTCTTGTGTGGCCCGTTGCTAGCACAGATAGGTATGTTGCAATCGTGAAGTGCTTAGATACTTCCTTGGTTCCATGTTATTCAGTGATAATTTAGCCGATAGTAATTCAAAGAGATGCCAAATTGTCAATATCATTAATATAGATGTTAAAGCTAGATTTAAAATAAAAATAAAATAAATATTACAGGATATTCCACACATCGCCATTTAGCCCCAAGCTAAGTTACTAGACTTGTGTTATGGGTGCTAGACAACGGATATACTACTTATATACTTTTGTTTTGTAAATATATACTTATTGTAGCGTATGCGCCCGCGCGGAACGAGACGACGGGAGTCGGAATCAGACAGCCACCGCGCGAGGTCGTACATCGGACGCTCGGGTGCATATAGCTACTACCTGCCTGAAGATCAGTAGCGTGTTTTAGTTTACTTGCATTACCTACCTACCTTACATTACAAGTGACGACTGAACGTCACAAGTGGCGACCCTGCCAGGATGGGATGTAAGTAAACAAAAAAATGAAAAAAAAGAAGTACCTAAATGCCGTGTCATAAGTAATTGATGAGTCTCGTGCGTGTGGTCAAATGTTTTAAAGTTGCAAATTGAATTGCTGTATTCTTAAATAAGAATAGTTTATTTACCTACCCTCTTCCATAAATATATAACTCACAACCTACTATAAAAGCTAAATGAAACTTGTACTTTGTAGCTGTTACTTTGCTTTGTGTTTATCGTGTTCTATGATTCTTACTGTATTGTACAAATAAAGTTATCTATCTATAGTCAATAGACAAAATCTGGTACCTAGGTACCTATTGACGTAATTTGCTGGACATTTAAATAGTTAGCAAATTAATGAATCGTATTATTATACAATAGGTACAAGTACAAGTGGCAGCTAGCATAATTGCATGGTTCCATTTAAATTATGTTGCCTTATCTAAAGGCATACCTACCGGATATCTGTCACACATCCAACCACACGCACGGAGATGCATCGTACTATTCAAAGTAAAACAATTATGTACGAATTCATTTTGTAAAGACACGGTATCTAAGGAGTTGGTTATTGGTTGTACAAATCTGGTGAGTTCAGTTGGTACTAACCATAGAAAAAAAAAAACTAATACAAGTAGTAAACTGATATCGGTTAGTACTAACAAAAGCCAAAAGCCAATGCCAAAAAGTCAAAGTCAAAAAATCAAAAAGTCAAAAAGTCAAAAAGTCAAAAAGTCAAAAGTCAAAAAGTCAAAAAGTCAAAAAGTCAAAAAGTCAAAAAGTCAAAAAGTCAAAAAGTCAAAAAGTCAAAAAGTCAAAAAGTCAAAAAGTCAAAAAGTCAAAAAGTCAAAAAGTCAAAAAGTCAAAAAGTCAAAAAGTCAAAAAGTCAAAAAGTCAAAAAGTCAAAAAGTCAAAAAGTCAAAAAGTCAAAAAGTCAAAAAGTCAAAAAGTCAAAAAGTCAAAAAGTCAAAAAGTCAAAAAGTCAAAAAGTCAAAAAGTCAAAAAGTCAAAAAGTCAAAAAGTCAAAAAGTCAAAAATCCAAAATACAAAAAGTCAAAAAGTCAAAAAATCAAAAAGTCGAAAAGTCGAAAAGTCAAAAAGTCGAAAAGTCGAAAAGTCGAAAAGTCGAAAAGTCGAAAAGTCGAAAAGTCGAAAAGTCGAAAAGTCGAAAAGTCGAAAAGTCGAAAAGTCGAAAAGTCAAAAAGTCAAAAAGTCACAAAATTCAAAAAGTCAAAAAGTCAAAAGGTCAAAAAGTCAAAAAGTCAAAAAGTCACAGAGTCACAGAGTCACAGAGTCACAGAGTCACAAAGTCACACAGTCACAAAGTCAAAAAGTCAATCAAAAAGTCAAAGTAAGTCAATCAAAAAGTCAAAGTCAAAAGGTTAAAAGGTCAAAAGGTCAAACGGTCATAAGTCAAAAAGTCGTAAGGTCAAAATGTCAAAAGGTCGAAATGTCAAAAGGTCGAAAGGTCAAAAAGACGAAAGGTCAAAAAGTCAACAGTCTGGTCTATTCTAGTCTGGTCTGGTCTGGTTTTGTCTTGTCTAGTCTGGTCAAGTCAAGTCAAGTCAAGTTAAGTCAGGTCAGGTCAAGTCAAAGTTTTTAGATATTTAAAGATATTTATGTCAAAATGATAGAACGAAACAGAATTTCATTGATTTTTATAATATACATAACCTTAAATGATAATATATTTAATTGATTAATGATAAAGTAGATATTGATGCGTTGACATTGACATCTAGCAGTTGAACTGAGAAGGTCGAAGTTCGCACACACGCCACTCACGCCCCAACTTTGCTACGTATAAAAAATAAAAAAATAAAAAATTATACCACTGTATCTTCCATTTACCGAATAAAATAATTTGCATAGTATTAAATCATTTATTTCAGGCTACAAAGGCCCATAGATAAATACCTTATAAACTAACATACATATTTTAATAAAACAGTTGAATACCTGCAGTAATGGGCACCCAAATATTTACAAAGCAACTATTTCTCTGTAAAGTTGGTTTACCGATGAACTTAATAAGAAAACATTGATGAAAATACGTTGCCATGGTTACCTACCATATCAACAGAACGTGACGATGTTCATTAATTTATAGGCTACTAAAGTCTAAAACATGCCTACCAAACGGCCCCAGCGAGCGTATTAAAACTTGGGTCTATTGAGTTAGAGTTCCATTGCAGATAGACCTAGTGAGACTCAGGTGTAATAAATAACATCTTACTGACTTTAAAAAAAAATCACGTACTGGTAAAAATCAATACTATAGTTTTAGGACAGTTTTCCACATTGGATACTGCCATAGTGTATTATCATAGTGTATTGTCATATGTGTATATCAGTGTATACACTAGAGAAGTTTCGAGTTTGCAAATACTAAAAACATACCTATTACGCATTTTCTAACGGTTAGCCTTTGCAAATGGGTTCATTATGCCTTATCGAACACGTTGCACTTGTTACATTTTAACTATGCCCAATCACCTTAGGGTGGATTGAACTAAGCTTCTTATAGACAAATTATATTACAATAATGCTTCATTTCACCTTGCATCAAGTTCAATTGATATTCTAGTAATGGTTTATTTTGCCTGTAGTTCATTCATTTAAAGGATTTCAATCTCATCGGAACAAAAGGCAATCGGAAAAAAAGACGATAGAAAATAAAAACAAAAGGCGGCGGCATAATGGCAGGTAACTGTCAAAATGACAGATGTTAAAATGACAGCTGTCAGGTTAGGAACGGCTGTGTCTCAGAAACTATTGATGGTCTGTTTACAGAGGTGAGGGATCTTATCGAGGCCTTCGGGAAACATGGAAACATGTCAAAATATTGCAGAAATATATAGTGTAGAATTTCATACAAGAACAGATTACTTGTAAAACTCAAGTAGAACTAGTCTAAAGAAAGAAAATGCCATTATTTTGTCTCTCAAATATCTACTTCGCCGCAATGGGCACAGTGTTTACTTTGTTTCAGTTGAGAACCTATTATTGTATAATATCTGGTTGTCTCAGCACGTTACCAAATTACAAATAAGTCCATAATATTTACGTCAGTTGCACAGTACATTAGTTAGCCAATCAAATGACAATTAATTACAAAATCAATTTTACTACAAAGTGTTCATTATTATTATCATAGTTATACTCGGAATACTACACTATATATTTTAAGTCATAAAAGCGTATGATGTAATGGTAAAAGTAGTCTGGGAAACCAGATGGCACCTAAATAACACAAGAGGTAGTTCTTTAAATAAGGACGGTACCTAAATAACACAAGAGGTAGTTCTTTAAATAAGGACGGTACCTAAATAACACTAGAGGTAGTTCTTTAAATAAGGACGGTACCTAAATAACACAAGAGGTAGTTCTTTAAATAAGGACGGTACCTAAATAACACAAAAGGTAGTTCTTTAAATAAGGACGGTACCTAAATAACACAAGAGGTAGTTCTTTAAATAAGGACGGTACCTAAATAACACAAGAGGTAGTTCTTTAAATAAGGACGGTACCTAAATAACACAAAAGGTAGTTCTTTAAATAAGGACGGTACCTAAATAACAGCAAGAGGTAGTTTGATGAAAATCAAACAGTACCCAAATAATATATTTTTCCACAGGTGGTAGAAAAAAAAAAGTCACGACTACCTACCGCCATTAAGGCACTGGGTAATATAATATTAGCTTACCTTATCCCTTACCTACTGCGGCAAATGTTAATACACCAGAAAAGATTCGGACGTTCAATTAATTGGGTGCGACCAATACACTCTCAATGTTGATAAGCGTACAAAGGTACAAACAGTAAAATATGCAATGCGCACAAAACTTTAAAGGGTACAAAGCATACAAATTATTATGAAAGTAAGACCGAGAATAAATAAATAAATAAATAAATATTTCAGGACATATTACACATCGCCATCCAGCCCCAAGCTAAGCAACTTAATGCTTGTGTTATGGGTGCCAGATAACGGATAAACTACTTATATACTTTTATAGAAGTATCTCGTCAGGAAATATTTTACTTAGAAGATGATTGTTATGCCTGTGCAAATGCGGGTGCAGCATTTTTACTTAGTGGTTCTTCAAATTTAAAACCGACATCAAGCATTATTAATGCTAACAAAATTGTTATTGGAGTACGGCTTAAAGTATTTTAAGCGGAAAAACTTTGAAGGCACACTAAGTAAAAGACTTGAAACTACCACTATCATAGTAGCCTACCAATTTAATACTATTTGCTAAAACTGAATACAATTCTATCCTTCACTAAAGTAAACTTCAATTCTGGGAAGTTTAACCTTGTACGGACATACTAAGTGTACTTTTCTTTTCAAAATCAGGCCCTAACTAACAGTAAACGTAATTGACTAAGGTACGTCTATTATACCTATGAATTAAGCATATCTAAGTAAAGGCCATTGTGTTTTACCTAAACTGTAAGAGTAACTTGGGTACACATCGAGATTCGTGCTAGTCTTATTGCGTAACTAATAAGTAAATACCTACTCCTAACCTAATTCGCAGTTACCTAAAACGAGTTACTACGCGAACTGGCAGTAAAGAGGAAAATTTAATAACATTATAAAAGATAATTAATTTTTACTTTTAAGTATTGAATTATTTGAATTAAACAAGTAGACTTGAGGAAGTATGTACTAAGTACTAGTTTGTACCAGTACTAACCTATTTTGCGGGAATATCTAATCTGACAACATACATACTAAGATGTAAAAAGACCTGAGAGAAGAAAAAATATATTATATAAAAAGAAAAGAAGGATAAGGGATAAGGTAGAATAATAAAGTATGATGCAAGTGGTGTTAGGTTTATTGTGTAAATTAAATGTAATGGAATTACATTAGAGACCTTAAATGTTGTGATTGGGAGACATGTGAAGTTCACCACTTGCACCATCGCGATTGTACGGCATACGCTGTGCGCGTGTTTTTCTGTTAATTTACAGCCAACAACTGACACTCCTGTCATCGGCCGCGAGTCACACCGCTGCCTGCGGCACAGCCACGGAACTAGAAAGTAACAGCCATGGAGCGGAGATTATTGGACGAATTATTTATAATTTGTAATAATTTTCCATTTGTATTAATATTCATGTGAATGTTGTGTAATAATATGTAACCTTGCTTTTGATAACATGATCATAGAAAAGAGTAAACCCTCATGAGTTTCTTGTAGCTTCTTCTCATTAGAGGGCGCGTTCCGAAGCTACACATCCTAATAACTGTCCCAACGTTGTATCTTTAAAATCGTTAATAAAGAAGGGATGTAGCGTATGCGCCCGCGCGGAACGAGACGACGGGAGTCGGAATCAGACAGCCACCGCGCGAGGTCGTACATCGGACGCTCGGGTGCATATAGCTACTACCTGCCTGAAGATCAGTAGCGTGTTTTAGTTTACTTGCATTACCTACCTACCTTACATTACAAGTGACGACTGAACGTCACACTTATAATACATAGAAACAACCAGACCACAGTCAAATATGTAGGCATAAATACTTATCTGAGGCGGGAATCGAACCCGCAACCCTGTGTTTGGCAGTTCGTCATGGTGACCATTGTGCCAACTGGGTCGTCAAGTCGTGGGTGGTGGATTTAGTAGGATTTAACAAATATATGAATACAATCTGTGACTTTTCAATATTTTTTAGTATTAATTTCGTTTAATTTCTTTTTCTATTTATTATTGTATTTGACATTTGAAGATTTTAATTTTAATGGTAAGCATTTATTTTTATTGTAAGTATGTATTTCAATATCTGAAGTAAATGAATTGCACTTAAAATCTATTTCAGCGGGGCGTCAATGATAGACGTCAATTTAGATTGCAAGCAATATAAGATGTTTTAATACACTTAGCTATTAAAGCAAAGTAGTGATGAAAGCACACTTCTTAACAAAGATCTTTGTTCATTAGAATACGTAAATAAATGTTACGTTTCCACGGAATATATGACTCTAGAACAAAATAAAGTGTTTTCATTGTTCGTGCAAAATGAGAGCAAGCTCTGAAAATTGCCGCAGTAGGTAAGTATTTATAATGAAGGGAAACAAAATTAACTTCGTATAATTTTCATGTAAGCAGCGTTGTGGATAGGGTAAAGAAATGTCAAATTAAACGTATTAGGAAGAAGTATGGAAGGTTACGCTTAATTAAAACATTTAGGAACAGTATTTTATGACGTTTGCCTGGGGATGACTGTGTACGCTTCTTGTTAGCAGGGTGGGGTACAGGACGGGTGGCGTACGTCAACCAACTGCATCTGAATAAAGTCCCACGTCTATTGATGTAATCTTTAAACGTATACTAGCGACCCGTCCCGGATTCGCACTGCTATAATAATATAGCAGGAAGGTTTACATGTATAATACATACATAAGTATGTATTATACATGTAAACCTTCCTCTTGAATCACTCTATCTATTAAAACAAACCGCATCAAAATCCGTTGCGTAGTTTTAAAGATTTAAGCATACAAAGGGACATAGGGACAGAGAAAGCGACTTTATTTTATACTATGTAGTGATAATGCATCTTCCGCAACTCATCTCTATTTATTTAAGGAACATTTGATTTACATAATTTTGACGACCCAGTTGGCACATTGGTCACCACGCCGAACTGCCAAACACAGGGTTGCGGGTTCGATTTCCTCCTCATTAGACATGTATTTATGCTTAGATATTTGTCTGTGGTGTGGTTGTTTCTATGTATTATAAGTATATATTTACAAAAGAAAGGTATATAAGTAGTATATCCGTTGTCTAGCACCCATAACACAAGTCTAATTACTTTGCTTGGGGCTAGATGGCGATGTGTAGAATGTCATTGCAATATTTATTTATTTGATGTTGCAATATGGTTGATAACTTATTTAGGGCGGCTGGTGGGAGATTGAGCCTGAACATGTTTAGCTAAATAATGGCTAAATGCATGTAATTTTCATAGTTTGACAGTTGGTAAATCATGTAGGTATTATCATAAACGTATTTTTTTTTATACAAGTCTAATTACAATAAATTATTTTAAGTTGTTTTTAGGTAGCACAAGCGAATTAAAAAAATAGTACGAAGAGTTTTGATATACTTACAAAAATTGATATAGTAAACGAGATCTACTATTAATTTGGTTATATTCTTCACACTTTCTATTAATGATATATTTTTATTAGACCTTGGAATATTTACGCATGTATTTATTTACATCATCAAATAGTTATGAATTTTATGAAATAGAACAAATAAATGATAGAATAAAACTAACACGTGATGCAAAATGTTGACATGCAGTTTTTAATGCAATTCACATTCTAATTCTCAAAAGATCTAAATAATTTTAACGATTTCTGTTGTTTCTACTTGATTGCAACTTTGTTGTGATAATAATTGCTTCATTACGCAATAAATCAGCAGTTAAAGATAGTTTATTTCTTGGAATTCTCATTTAGTAACTTGATAGCAAGAATCTTTATTTTCCCAACCTTTGTGGCCTGGCGGGTAAACACCTTCAACTCAGAAGGTTGCAGTTTCGATTCACTCCTCAAATAAAATATATTTACATAAGTATATACATTTATTTTTGGTCTGGGTGTTTCTTTATGTATAATAATTACTTTATTTCCATATGTATTGTAAGGTAAGGTTTACAAAAGATAAGTATACAAGTAGGCTTTTCCAATTTTGTTACTAATATTTATTAAAAGCTGTTGATTATCTAATAAAATAAAATGTCTTACCTGAAAAGTGTTCTGTACACTTATAAAAACATCAGACTTTCCCAATATCATATTGAAATCTTCAGGAAAATAAATCTCCTTCTTAGAACTTTTATGACCGCCAAGTTCTCTACAATCAATATAGAGTGATACATTCTTATCGACAAACAATATCATGTTTATCCACTTTTCCATGACGTCTTCTATAGCAAAATCGTATACATCATTTTCTAATGATAGTGTAATTCTCATTGTATTTACATCGGCAGGTGCGAAGTTTAAAGACAAAATACTAGAGCTTTTGTTTTCAATCGAAAACATATATTCGTTTTTCGCTTCATATAATTTTAATACTGCATTTATTATGAAAGGGCTAGATATTGTTTTGCCGCTTATATCTAGATCTTTTACGGGTATTTTAGAGAAAGTATCACTAAAATTTAAGGCTGGGAATCCATCTTTTGTACTATTATCTAAAGGTGTATCATCTAGTAAACTGTACGGCATTAGATTATATTCATCTGAAACAAATTAAATATAAACATTAAAAACGAGTAATCATATTATATTAAGAGCTTATTATATTAAGAGCTAATAGTGTCCCACTACAGGGCAAAGGCCTCTCTACTCTAGTTTATTAGTAGTCTAGTTTTAAATTTGTCCATATCGACGGAAGAAAATGAGAACGCTGTAAGTAGCAAAAATGGCGTACGGGGGTTGAAAATATCATTGAATGAGGAACAAAATACTGCATCGATTGGTCTGACTCTCATATTTCTGCGATGAAAAAAAAAACAATTACGCCGTGTTTCAAAAAGTAACACCATCAAATTTTTTAAGGATTTTCTTGATGACACTTACATCATTTTAAAGTAGGTACTTTTTTTTTATTAAGTAGGTACTTAATATACAAAAAAATGCAAGTATCGCATTTTAGACTTCAGGTAAATTATAGAACTAAACAACGTACGACATTTTTCTGTTACGGAAATTAAGTTTAGATTGCTGTAAGTAGCGAAAACCCTATTTCTAATAACTTTAGCACTAAAACTTTAATTTTGTTTTATGGACAATCATAAAACAAAATTTTGTCCCAAAAATAATTTTCTTATTTAGTATAGTTTTTGAGTTATGATTTTAGTTTAATTTTTTTAACTCTGGTGAACAATTGGGTTTTTGTCTAATTACAGCGTTCTCGTTTTCTTCCGTCGATATGGACGAAATATGGACAAAATGGACGATATAGATGAGCCTATAATATAAGATTTATTAATATACATTTCTCGTTTCTAAAAAAAACAATTAATCGCCTACCAACAAAACGAACTAATTTAGATTTATTTAAAACTGCTTAACAATATATAGTGTTAGGTAAGTTGCAAGTATACCTAGGTATTTTTAATTAAAATAAAGTTTGTTAAATTCATTTTCCGTGACGACAATAAATGGTTCGTTTTCGATTGAACCGATCCCATTTTACGATAGCAAATTGTATATCAAAGAAACATTGTAAATCACTGTATAATTATATACTATATTTAAAATACAAACATCTCCATTAACACGAAATTCTTATCTGTATCCATTTGTCAAAGTGGAAGCAAACAAATTGCTGAATTACTAGCACCCCATCAGATGGTTTAGGTATGTTTGAATGTTAAAGTTTGATAGAAAGACAGAAAGAAATACTATTTAATTAAAACAAATAATTTTAATGATTATCAATGGTCATGATTAAGCGTCAATTGAACAATGACGTAGGATTGTTTGAATGTTTAAGTTTAGTTTGATGGAAAGACAGAAAGAAATACTATTAATTAGGGCAAAGATAATTAAAACAAATAATATTAATGATAAACCAATGGTCATGATTAAGCGTCAAGTGAACAATGGCGTAGGATTGTTTGAATATTTAAGTTTGATAGAAAGACAGAAAGAAATACATTTTGAAGAAATATTGATTAGGGCAAAGTTAATAAAACCTATGAAATTAATGATTAACCAATTATTGTGATGATTAAACGTCAAGTACCAAACCTAACATGCCGCTACAAAACCGAGAAAAGCTAATAGAAAGACAGAAACAAATACGATTGTTTAAGGCAAAGTTGATTAAAACGAATAAAATTAATGATTAACCAGCATAATGATATGCTTCAAGTAAACAAGCCTGACATGATGCTACAGTACCATGAAAAGCTATTAGCTATAAGAAGAGTTAAGCAAATCTTTGGTGTTTCAATGTTGCTAAAAGAAATATAACTTTTCGACATTGTATTTAATTAGTACTTGAAAATAAAACAGACTCTATTACAAAAAAATCATCAATAAGATGTGCCTATTCATTCATTAATATTTGCATAAGAATAAGATCCATTTACATAAAAGTTTAATAGTTATGTAAATATGGGTAATTACATAAACGAACACAATTTTGTTCAATTAAACCACTTGCTTCTTGACTTACAAATTCGTCTAAACGCGGCTACGAGACGCGCCCTTATATTAGTAGTAGCTGCTTTAGTTAATCTTGATCAAATAATAATGGTGAGGGTCACGGTAGGATTTTTGGTAAAAATTAAACATAAAGTAAGTAAGCCTATTTATGCGTGCATCCCAATGAGGTGTAAGCTGGCTTCCTGGTATATGAAATGAAATGAAATAGTTTATTTTCCAGAGTAATGTCCACACAAATTACAAACTTATTTTTAATCCAATCAAACACACACAAAAATATTTTTTATAAATTAAAATATCAATAAATTATAAGAAATATAGAAATAAACAAAATAAATAAATAAAAATTACTATTACAATTTGGCCGGCCTAGGTTATGGGGGCATGATAGAACTGCCAGATCCTATGAAGGGGGCTGTCGTTCCAATCCCGTACCGTTACGACCAGGGAGTTGTCGGAGCGATGTAGGGCTGTGCGCGCCGCGGCCGACCGGCTTCGCAGCAGCGCTTGCCACGCGGGCGCGCGCCCCTCCGCAAACATCTCGCTGGCGCTGCAGCACCACGGAAGGCGGAACATAGCACGCCACGCGTTGTTGTACTGCACCTTCATCTCTCTCATGGTGGCCTTTGTGTAGTGGGACCAAAGTTCAATAGTGTACACGCTGGTACAGTAACTAATGAAGAGCTGAGCTTTCACAGTGGCGCTGCATCGAGTGAATTTTCTGGCCAGCATGTTACTGCGTACTGCGATAGCCCGGCGCTGCCTCTCTATGTCTGCGTGGTCGAATAGGTCGTCGGATATCATATGCCCGAGATATTTGACGAGATTTACTTGTTCGAGCACTGAGCCGTCTAGCTGAAGCGGTGGCAGGACCGGATAGCTGTTAGTAGCCTGGAATACCATGTACACAGATTTCTCGGCATTGTATTTCATGTTGTGATCATACACATACCCCTCACATATGGCTAACAGCTTACGCATAGCTGATATCGATGGAGCTAGCAGAGCCATATCATCTGCGTAGCTAATATGGTTAGTCATGGTTCCGTTGATGGAACATCCTACACCAGCTTGTACGAGCTTATCTGATAACCCATCCATGTACAAGTTAAACAATGCCGGAGACATGCTACCGCCCTGCCTGACGCCACACTCCAAGTAGAAGGGCGCTGACACCTCGTTCCTCCACCGAACACAGTTGGTTTGTTGACGATACCAGTTTTATATACTTGCATTCAGCCTGTTTTCCGTAACTACACCTCTTAAGTTGGGTCCCTTTTGCGTAGGTTTGTCCAGTATTTATACTCATGATTACCTAAAGGATTGCTATACTTATATTTATATGATATTTATTATTATTTTGTTATTTACTTATTTTATTTTTTTTATTTTTTATTTATTTACCTCTACCCTCTTAGTCGACCGTGTCTAGAGAAAAGAACTTCTCAATATGTCCTGCGGATTTCATCACGATATTTTCCTTCACCGTAAGAGCAATGTCAATTAGCGCACATACATTTTTCCTAAGAGAAATCCATTAGTGCACGGCCGGGATTCGAACCCACAACCCTCGGAATTATAGTCGCTAGGCCAACACTGCTCTCAACATAATTAAAAATGTGGAAATATATCTCAGTAAAAATAGACACGTAAATAAATCGAATCGACATACCTGATAATGCTGATATTTGTCTACTTCTCCCGCACATAAGTAATAACCCAGCGGCATATCTGAAACAAATAGAAGAAATATATTTATTTAACTGTAATAATTTAGATGTTTAGAATAAGAATAATGTTTAAGTACGACATTCGTTTATGTTTATAACACCGCACCACGTTATCAACAACGATAAGTCAACCGTAATTTAGTTGTCTTGGTATAGTGGTAGAACGTAATTAAATTCGTTCTTTGAGTAATTCTGGGCTGCTGGAGAGATGGCGTTTGATATCTGATTCAGACGTCTATTGAAACAGCACCTCGATTATACCTAAGCCGAAACACAAATACTATAGGTACTATAATAATATCTATCTATTAGAACATCTTGAATTGTGAGTTGACAATGTGCCAACTGAAAGGGACTTAGCCACACATTAGAGTTGTTAGACAATGAATATACTATTAGTCATGTATTTCGTAAATAATATTAGATAGTTTGAAAATAAAGAAAGAAAAGATATCAAATACGAAACTTGTACAAAACCAGAGCAGTTTTCTCATCCAAGAAACGATAGTGCGGTCAATGATAACAATTTCGGTCCTATACGCGACCCAAGTCTTATCAAATGGTAAGTATTATACCTCGAAGTCAGATGTAATTCATGGATAAATGATACAGAAATTCTATCTAAAGACGTTGGTTTACGTTAAGGAATACCGGTTTGCTTTTATTTGAAGTTACAGAGATTTGATTCAGAGTCAGACCCTTATTCTCCTAATTTTTATTTTATAAATAATAAGCAATATAATTTATAATTTTATGCATATTATATACTAGCTGCGCTCCGCGGTTTCACCCGCGTAACTCCCGATCCCGTGGGAATATCGGGATAAAAAGTAGCCTATAACCTTCCTCGATAAATGGACTATCCAACACAAAAAGAATTTTTCAATTCGAACCAGCAGTTCCTGAGATTAGCGCGTTCAAACAAACAAACAAACAAACTCTTCAGCTTTATAATATTAGTATAGATGATTTTATTTTTTATATATTTTACTAGCTGCGCTCCGCGGCTTCCCCTGCGTAACTCCCAATCCCGTGTGAATATCGGGATAAATTAAGAGGAAAGGGTACCGGGGGCTTTTTCCATACAAACTATTACAAACGTAGTCGACTGTTTTCTCCCCGGAAAATGACATAAGAGCAAATATTTTTGGTGCATAAAACTTATAACTGCCATGACCATGCCCCTATTTTTTGTTTTTTTTATTTTTTATTTTTTTTAATCTTAATTTCTATGATAATTAGAAAATGAAAAAACCAAAACATAGGGGCATAGTCATGGCAGTTATAGGTTTTATGGCACAAAAATATTTGTGCTAGTGTCATTATCCTGGGAGGAAACAGTCGACTACGTTTGTATGGAGAGCGCGCAGGTACCCTTTCACCTTAAGATGTAAGCTATCCTTATCTTTCAAGTTGGATCAAACTGCACACGGTGTGCAAATCGGTTAAGTAGTTTAGGAGTCCATCGCGCACAAACAACGTGACACGTAATTTATATATTTTAGATTTTATATTATAGTTTTTATTCGAGACTTTATCAGTGTAAGATGTTGAACTTTCCGAAATCCTTTCTAAGTGGGTGTCTTCGTCGTCATAGCAAAATTCTCGATTTCTCCATTGGTTGGAGATGTACATTGATCAGACAGTCAGGCAGGCAGTCAGGACTTTGATTTTATATTTAAAGATATAACTAGCGACCCGCCTCGGCTTCGCACGGCTGTATTATGCATGTATTATATCTAAAAACCTTCCTCTTTAATCACTCTATCTATTAAAAAAAACCGCATCAAAATACGTTGCGTAGTTTTAAAGATCTAAGCATACATAGGGACATAGGGAAATAGGGACATAGGGACGGCGAAAAGTGACTTTATTTTATACTAGGTAGTGAAGTGATAGTGATAAGCGATGTAAACTTCCTGTAAGTGGGAGTGCAAAGGTATAATCGATTAACTTTCATAGAATCTGTAGTACAAAATCCACCTTAGGCTCGCTGTCACGTATATATCTATTGCCTAATGATAAAATAATGTCTACCTATGACAAATACCAAATATTATACCATCATATTTATGTAAGTTTTATTTTTAATTTAGTTGGTTGGAAGCAAAATTACCATTATACAAGTAACATACTGGGATAAGCGCTACACATTTTAATATAAAACGAGACAACTTCGAAAAATTCATTAAATTGCAATGTCAAAGACAGAAAGCTAAGAAAAAATTTAATTTAATTTTCTCTTCTTACTTTTGACGTACTGCGAGAGTGCTTGTAAAAACACACTTATCCTTTTGAATATAATTTAAATAAATTCACGTCACTGTAATAAACAGTCTGTTATGAATATACGTTGACAGTTTGTCTTAGGTTTGAGGTGAAAGAAATTACAAAGCGAAAAAGAATCTTGTTAAGATAGAAAACGTCTTTATTATACTACAAAGAGATTTTCTTGAGACTAGATTATTTTATTTTATTTGGAAAACAAACAGTTATAAATATTCTGCTTAAAAAACTAAAAAAAAAAAAGTGGCTAAGAACCAATTAAATGAAAAATTAAAAATTATGCTGCTGTAAAAAAAAAAACATTTACTATGTAAAATACCGCTAACTATTTAACTCATCATCATCATCTTCCTGCCCTTCTCCTAATTTATTTAGGGTCGGCGCAGTATGTCTTCTTCTTTCATTCACTTCTATTAGTCGTCATCTCATCGTTCACATTCATCTCTCTCATGTCTTGTCTCACGCAGTCTATCCATATTTTCTTAGGTTGTCCTCTTCCTAGCCATCCCTCTACATTTATACTCATCACTCTTCTAGTCACATGCGTCTCTTCTCTTCTCATCACATGTCCATACCAACTCAAACAGTTTCCATTTACTTTTTCACAAGTAATTACCTATATACTTACATTTTAATGTAGGTAGGTAAGTCTCAAATTCATACAACTTACATTACAACATTACACAAGTATTAGAACTTCCAATCTATATCAACCTCAAATATTACGTATTATTACAGTTAAAAGCTTGCATGCACTTGCTTGAAACTAAATTAATCTCACTTAAATAGAAAAACCCTAGCTCAATTTAGTTGAAACAACATAATTTTATACCTATGTGCAGTATTGGGCACCGTTTAAACTTAATAAGTCTAAGGGTAATAGGTATGCAGTCATACGTCACCGTTCAAGCAGGGTACTAGAAAGGTGATGCATGACTGAAGTTTGAACAAAGTATCGCATTAGATTATTATCATGATTATTAATAGGCGAGACACTTTATTCTGACTCTCCCGTCAAAGAGGGTCACTAAGCGATTCATGAATAAAAATATAACATAAAACTTTAAATTGCACTCGCATTTCAAAAAAGACCTACTTATCAAGTCCTGATATTTATGACGCCGCTCAGAGCCGGCAATCGTAACTAGCGCAAACTATTCCAATTCGAAAAGTTCTATCCGCCATTTTTCATTCCTTTGGGATCACGAGTTCTGGAACTGTCAAGTGTGGTGGCAAGGGTTAACACGTTTGAATGGACGATCCCAGATCGAGAACTGATAGATCGGACCTAGCTTTTTGATCGAGTATTGGATTGTGAAATAAATTATGCGGCTTATTTCGCGAGTTTTGTGTGATTTTTTTCTCTGATATTGAGTTATTTGGATTGGGTAAGGGTTTTCGGTGATAAGAAATGTAGTCTAAAACTTGCCCATTCTGGAGTTTTTGCAATCGTTATGTAAGATACGAATCAATTTCGAAAGAAAATTTCTACTGGTAGGTTTGATAATAAATTTCAAGACCATAGTGACAGTCGTCTATTACAGTGTTACAAAAGTATACGTCAAGCTTTCAACCTCATCATGGGTTTGTCTCCAAGCATAGATGCTAGAATGCGTGCAAAATACATCCATTAGACACTTTGATGATTCCTCGTTGGTTCGAAAAGGCACATTAAACTTGTAACACTGTTTAAACATTCCAGGATCAAAACTGATGGATTATGCTTAAGATTAATTGAATTCTGGTCAAAATTCCAGGACCCTTGGAGCAAATTTTAATCCCAATCAATCCTTTATAATTTAAATACGTAACATGTATTTCAAACAAGTATACCTACATTTACACTCATATATCATGTAGGTATGTTTATATGTATATACTTCATATTATGTATCCAAATCCTCGAAACCCTAAAGGCCGATACGCACACAACAGTGTTGACACGTGCCGTTCCGTAACGTATTCATCAGTGTCAGTGAAAAATTATATTGTTTGTGCTGGGCTATCCGTACCTACTCGTCAGTGACAGTGACGTTCAGTGATGCACTGTCACTGAAATGTTTCAGCAAAAAATCTGAGGTAAAGATTATCTGCCGCAGCGCACAATCTTCGGCATCCTATTTGGTTAGCCTTAGGCCATTTGCACACATTTCACCACTTACGACGTCAAGCAAGCCAGCACTCCGTACTCGTCAGTGACAGTGACGTTCAGTTATGTCAGTGATGCACTGTCACTGACGAGTATGGATAGCCTAGTATAAAATGTATGCAACAATATCATTTTTCACTGACACTGATGAATACGTTACTGAACGGCACGTGTCGGCGTTGTATCGTCACTGTTGTGTGTGAATCGATCCTAAAGGGCTATGTCGGAGCCTAATGTGTCAAGTAAAGGGTTGAACTAAGACAAATGTTCTACAGTACAATTGTTGGTATTGAAGTTTAGGATAATCACGTAAAGGTTACCCACAATGATATTAATGTTGTTTAAATTATATCATGAACGGACCGTTTAGCAATGTAACTTTGTTTAATAGTAGAAGGTATTCTTACATTAATTATGAGCAGTTGCTACAATTTCTCAACTCCAGTTACGTGGGGAACAAATGTCTTGCCATAGCGCCTCCGCCAGGTCGTGGCAGATTGGGAGTGCTGGCTTGACGTCGAAACTATAAAGCCAAAGATAGTGCGCTACGACAGAGAATCTTTGCGTCATTTTTTTTTGCTGATATGTGGTCCTGTCAGCCGGCGGCGCGGTGGCACAAGGCTCTTTGGACAGTTACTTTGTGTTTGATAAATGCATTCTTTGCATTTTCATTTATTTATGTAACCTTGTCTTTTTTTCCTTATGTTGTAGCTTTTAACTATATCTATACCATTTCTACATTGTGTTTGTCTATCTTTTTGTCTGAATAAATATCTATCTATCTATATGCAAGTAGACAAATAAGTAGATAATAATGAATTGTCAATCTATATCTTGTATATTTAACATTTAATTAGCGCGAACTTCCCATCTTAATACTCGAGAGGGGACTGCTCTAACCCTAGTTTTATAAAATTTACAGGGATAAAATTACCAAATGTTACCTAATTATGTCGATGTTGTCAGAATTTGTGTTCTGAAAAATTATTTGTATTATAAAGAAAAGTATATACTTATATAGAAAAAAAAAGTATATAAGTGGTATATCCGTTGTCTAGCACCCATAACATGAGTTACTTAGCTTGGGGCTGGATGGCGATGTGAGAATTTTCTACAATAATTTATTTTATTTTATTTATTTTGTGTATTGACTATAATTTGTATGAAAACCTCTAGTCCCACACGTGTCCAGTTAAAAATCTATCTATGGTCTTGTTAGTTAGGTACTCTATTAATACTCATCTATCCCTTTCCACGAGTTTACAGTGAGAGGAAAAAAAAAATGTATGAAAAAAGGTGCTGCGCCTCTAGCGGTCACTAGAAGTAAATTTTTTTCATTGAATTTTTATGCGCAGACGCTAGCGATTTCGGTCACTGTAAACTTTGGTAAGGGTACTGATCTTTAAAAGTGCATAGATTTTCAATAGCGTAGCTCTCTCCATGAAAATTAATTCAAAATAATTCGTATTCAAACAAAACATCTCTATTCCCCTTTCGGTATTTAATTCATAAGTATAATTAATTCACCCTCGTCTTCATTGATTTGTTTTAATTGATTCTATCGAGTTCGTGAATAACCATTTCAAATTGAATTTTCACTGTTTCTGAAATGTTCTACAAATGAATTACATTTTATAAAATGTTACCTCTATTTATTGTTTGATTGTTTTTTGAAGTTTCTTGTTTAAATAATAGCGTGTAAATTAATTGGCTGATTGGGGCCCAATTATTAATTGGGGTGCCGAATGAGTGACGTATAGAATATATGAAATGGGTAATGGCGGCATACGAGAGGAGTGACGTATTACTTTTGACGTCTGAAGGAAGTTTATACCACAATGGCATGATATAATTAAATTTATATATATCTATGATAAAGTTCATAGTTACATAGTCCCCACAAATTAGAAAATTAATTGATTACAAAAAAAAACAAAATTGTAATCAAATGTGTTACTCTACAATATTTTTTGCATTCAAAAATGTTCTAAATTTTTCATTTTTCTCAAAATATAATTGTCTGTTGATGAAATCAGACATATAAACCGATTTTGATCAAACATAGCCAAGAACTCTCTCGACTAATTCACCTTTCAAACACCAAAAAAAAAAACAGCGCCCTCCGGGAGTGCAGGCAGAAGTACAAACTGTATATCTGTGTAAAATCTCATCTGTTGCGAGAACATACGCAAAAAGAGTTTTAGATGAAAAAAAAAATAGTCGGACGACATTTATCGTCCAACAAATAGTCGTCCGACATTTGTCGTCCGTCAATAGTCGTCCGTTAAAAAATACCATATGTACGTGTTAATACACTCACAGCCAAATTAAAAAACTGTATATCTGTGTAAAATCTCATCTGTCGCGAGAAAATCTGTCGTCTGTCGCGAGAACGGCTGAAAATGCTCACCCACAAAAGTGCCCAACGCGCCATAAGAAGTTTTCACTTTAAACAATTATCCGTTCGCAAGCTACAATGCCACAGACAGACACACACACACAGACACGTCAAACTTATAACACTTCTCTTTTTGCGTCGGGGGATAATAATTACGCACACCACTAATTTTAGTATCTCCAAAAACGTTCGATCAATTAATTCGTACCCTAGAATTAAAGAATCAAAGTAACCAATATATTTCAAAGAACTGATTACAGTCTGTTTTCAATGTTAACAAAAATACTATTTGCTATTGCTACATATATTTATGTAAATTTCGTACCGGGCTCGTGTTTATAATTTACTCATACATGAAATTGCTTTCATGTTAAATTAAATTAGATGCTCGTACAAGGTTTTTCAGGCAGGTATTTCAATGTGTTTTTATACGTATTGGCAACATCACTCGCATTTTCATCTCTACATGAAATTTTAAGTTTAATTAAAAGTTTTCATGTTTTACAAAACGCTGTCTATCTATACCTACGTATAGTGTTGGTATGATTCCAGTCATAGCGTAGGTTTTATCATTCATTCACACATAATTATGCACAGGGTCATTGGAAATTATACTAGCAAGCAGTTGAGGGCTACTTCTGTGCACCTAAACAATCAACTTTTGTTCTACGACTTTTGTATATTAAAAAAAATATATAAAAAATTTAAGGTTATGTAAATTCGAAAAACAGCGGTTTTTTTTAAAACAAAGGTCATTCAGACTAAGAACAGTAGATAAAACTGATGACCTCTCCGCTCCGTGTATGGATTAGCAAATTTTTAGGTAAACCTAATCTAAAAAATTAAAAAAAGTGTTCGAATTTCCAAAAGTCGTAGAACAAAAGTTGTTTGTTTAGGTGCACAGAAGTAGTCCTCAACGGCTTGCTAGTATAATCACCTCCCTGTATGTAACTTTATCTGTAAAATGACTCATTGCTCGTGGGAAAAATAATTATAAACTTTTTAGGTTTTTTTTTTGATATTAGCTTTTCTTCGGCCACTGTAATGTTCTATTTAAGTAATTTAATACTTTAATTAATAAAACGTAAATCTTTGACCTCATTCGCAATACAAGAAATAAATTTTATTTCACATTAAAGCTAAATATAAAAATCTAGAAGTTTATAAACAGTAAGATCGAAGTAAACAGATGGTAAAAAACGTTCTGGTATTTTACTAAAATTTTTGCACACAATGAAACTAATGCGACTGGTGGACGTCACCAATATACAAATATTTTACTACATAGGAATCCTAATAAATTCATTCATAATATAGAATTTTTCAACTAACATTTATTTTCACTATTCAAAAGGGATATTTAATGTTTTTGTTTTTATTTTGTTACAGAATCCAAATATCGAGCTCCAAAAAAAAACATGGTAAGTATATAAATTATAGATTTTTAATAGTACAATCATTTTACACAGTAACTACTTTTACAACATACTACGTATTTTTGCTAATTTTCATATCAGAACTAGTGTTGCCGAACTAGTTTTGCTATCGATAGTTTTCATCTAAAAATCGATTATACTACTAATACTATCGATTGGCCTGTCGATACTATCGATAGCTCAAAACGTGACAATACTATCGATACTATCGACAGTTAAATATCGATAGTATCGATAGTATTGTTGTTCGCGAAGAATAAACTTTCGATGGTATCAACACTATCGATATTATTGTTGCTCGAAAATAAAAATAAACTATCGATGCTATCGTTGCTCGCGATTAATTATTATCGATATTATTGTTGCTCGATAGCAAAAAAAACTATTGATACTATCGATAGTATTGCTTCGTTTTGAGCTATCGATACTATCGGTTTTTAATGGACTATCGATTATTCAGCGATAGTCAACTATCGATTGGCAACACTAATCAGAAACAGCTTAGAAAAACCAAATTTAACGTTATTAGACTAAGGTGCGAAATAGCGAATCTATTGTGCAGCTTCTCAACCCTGATTGATGAATTTCAAACAGCGTAAACGCTTAGGTACTTAGTGGTAGGTGTATTATAGACTTATGCTCTTCGGTTATGTAGGTAGCATTTATACTTTTTTGTCGCAGACGTGACCACTTCATTATGTTTTGTAGAGAATCATTCAAGTTTTGCAAACACTGGCAGAAGTTTGAAACGAGCTTTTGAAACCACGGTGAATATTTTTTGAGTGAATAGAGTCTTTAAACTGGCACTAGTCGCTTGTTATAAGTAAATATTTGTTATTTAATTAAAATATTACTAAATATTGCGAAAATATATCTAGATAGATTTTAAGTGTAGGTATCATAGGTGAGAGCCTGTTATTGGGGACCATTTTATAATAATGAAAGAATAATCGTTTATTTCAGGTAATAGCCTTAAAAATAAGTACAGACCCATATAAAATAGATACCCTACAGACTTACAATATGCTTATTATTATAGATAAAATGAAGTGTATTTTTTGTTTAATTTTTTTTGTTCATATTAATATTTTTATCGGTGTCGTTCGAGTATATAAATAGCTCAAATAGTTAGCAATAACAATTCTGCTGGTTTGTCCTTTGAACTTTGTAAGTCACATTAATAAGAAGTTGCAATTAATAACATGAACCATTATTAATTTATTGTCACCAAAATCTATATGAACTTTAACCAGTTTCGTATCACTAATTACTTTTACTCTACGAACTGCTATTATTTGGCATATCCAGATGTTTCCTCACTTCGGGACTTCTCAGAATACGTCTTAGATAGTTGCCAAGCCACATTTTCGATCAATAAATTATATTATTAATTGCCTATTTTGTAATGGCTTTGTGGCCATTTCACAATAAACTATGTCTAATAAATTTGCAGAGAAATACGGTTAACATAGTGTTTTCATTATGTTAACACGATTTTAACTCATAATAAAACTATTTTTACCGAAGTCATCGAGTTCGTGCAAAAACATAATTAGTACGAAAACGTCATAGAATCGCTGACAAAAGAAAAGATATTTCAAACACGTACCTACTTATTTTATAGCACATAAGAGAAGTGATTGACAATCAAAGTATCTTACTTAATTTAAGAAACCGTGAGCACATGGAAGTTAGCTTTACGTTAAATCCAAAATTTAACATAAATCAAACAAAGGACCACTAAATTAATTGACTGGGACTGTGCCAACGTCCAATACGTCCATACAATAATTGTTTTTTAATAATATTATGTTCTTTATTCATTAGTGTTTTAAAATTAGAATTCGCAACTACTAACAGATGATTGCGGGTTTGATTTCCGCCGTGAAACTATTTTTTTTTACTTTGAGGTATATTAGACCGACAGATATTTAACCTGATCTACATTTATCAACTGATTCTGGTCTGGGTGCTTTTGTATGCATAATTCTTATTAGATTAGTTGAATTAAGTTATTTGGTCAGTTTTAGGTTGCCTCGTAGAAACCGTTTTTAGAGGTAAAGCCTATTGTGTACTTGATTTTCTTATTATTATTATTTATTTATCCATGTGTGTGCAATAAAGCGGTCTATTTACTATCTTTACTAATTTTACTGTCACTATTGCGACGCTCTCCTGTCATCTTTGTACGTAGGTCAAAGTATCATAGACTTACGGACTTACTGTTTTATTCTTGTTCCGAGTGGTGTTCCAGCCAGATCATTTGTAACTGGGTCAGATTTATTCGCGACCTAGAATAGTTTTCCACTGTCAGCGTTTGTCGAGTACTTGGGCCCAACGACTTTGTGTAGAATGAATGGATATCATTTTTAGAAACTTTTTGTTTTTTTTTTTCGTTGTTTATGATGCGAAATAGTCTTAAGGAAAATAATTAGTTTATTATTTACAGTTATTATCACGTGTCGCGAGCACATAATATCGACATTTAAACGTGATATAGGAATTTTTAAGCTATCATGATTACCTTTACGAATACGTCAAACATAGTAAATTTACTTTTCATTCCGAAATTGCCGAAATATGACTAGAAAAAGATATTGTCAGTAATAATGGCCACTCGTGATAATAAAATACGAAAAAAGCTTAGAGCGGTCTATAAATAGACATAAAAGCTTTAGAAGTTCTTTGTATACATTTATGGATCCTTTTTAACAATGTTTATCTGTATAAACTGTCCCTTTCTATTGTATTTGATACACTAAAACGTAAGCAAGCTTTAAATAAGATACATTTTTATTTTGGGACTTCTTGTTATATACATGGTTATTGGTAAATAATTATAAAACAGCGTTTGAGGGCTACTTGTGTGCACGCACACAATCAACAATCTTTATGATTTTTAGAAATTTGATAATTTTTAGAAAATTTCGAGGTTGCATCGGTCTAAGATTACTAATGTGCACCCGATCAACTTTTATTTTACGACTTTTAGATATTTGAAGATTTTTTGAAAATGTTTGAGGTTATATTGATTCGAAAATCAGCAGTTTTTTTATTAAAGGTTATTCAGACTTAAAACAGTCGATAAAACAAATGAGTATAATCTTAAAGTGTAATTTAAAACTGATTTTCAAATTAACACAACCTAAAATTTGTCGAATAAAGTTCTAATTTCCAAAATTCGTAGAACAAAAGTAGGTGCACAAAAATAGCCCTTTTCTTACATAATTACCGATAACCCTGAATACCACTAAAGTTAAGGTAAAAGTTTTTCTAAAAATATAATATCGACTATTCAGGACTGTTGAAACGTAGGATGTTCCAATTTTGGTAGATACAAAAATACGAAACAAATGAATACTGCTTTCATTAATAAGCGAAAAGTCTGCGAGCTATCTATTCTGTTCCCACCCTATTAAATATATCTCGTTACGTACCTACCGCTTACTTTGAATATGAAATGCACTGCACTGAATTACTAGTCATTAATAAGTATTTAAACACAGTTTAACTACAAAACTATTCTCTATAATCACACCTAGATAACGAGCTTTTGAGAGAAACTTGTTATTTCTACTAAGGTTTCTCGCAAACCGAGTTTTATAACATAGTTTCATAGTTACGTGTGAACTTCCAATTGTCCTAGAATTATGAAATTTCTCAAAATACGATATTTAAAAAGCCCTTGATTCTGGAAATAATAGAAAAACAAATAATCATTTTTGACGTGAATTCAGAAAAGAGTGTCTAACTGTTTAAAATTAAAATAAAAGCTTTGCAAAAGCACACAGGTAGCAAAGACATGTTTTTTTTACTTTTTTTATTTTACATTACACCTACATTTTTTTTACATTAAAAAAGACTAGGCAAAAAGACCAATGAAAATCGGACTTTTTAATCATAAACCTGGGGTTGAATAAATATGATACAGGTACAATAAATGTAAAAATATCAACTTCAAGTTTGACAGAAAAATGTTTAAAAAAGATATTCATACTTTGAATACTTATTACAATTTGTTTATAGTTTAATTTGTAGAATCTAAAATATGTATAATAATATTAAAAATCTAAATAAGTTTCCCTAGATATGGTACCCAAAAGGCTGGCTGTATTGCCTCTTTGGATAGCAATGCCGTTCCGTTGGTCAAAGTAACAGCAGAAGCTAATACTTTTTTTAAACAATTTCTTATATTTGCCAGCGACCACCAATCTTCATCACCCAGCGGTTTGTATTAGTCCTCCACTTGTTCCGGTCTGCGGCCATTCGAACCAAACCGCAAACCTGGATGAGTCTTCTGTTTCAGCTGATCTAACCATCTCATAGGGGATCTACCAATTGATAGTTCTATGAAATTCGAAAACTTAATCTAGAACGAACAAATAGTAGAGTCTCAAGTTATTACAATTTCCATAAATGGGTATTAAACTGTCGTCGTCGAAGCAGGTAATGTGTGTGATTAACTGTCACACGGTTGACTTGTACTGTCAGGCCTTGTTACATCAATAAACCTTTTTATTGCAATATAATATGGCATTTTTTCCTTAACTTAATGAATAAAATACAAAGTCTTAACTGACTGACCGATCATATTATCCTCAGCTCAAACCAATAGAGTTAAATTTGGCACAAAATTTAAATTTACAGATAAATAAATCAAGCGTTTATTTCTTTGTTTACTATATTTATAGACAGCTGTTGTAATAGGAGGCATCTGCTTAAAAAAGATTTTAGAAAATTCAAACCGTCGAAAACCAAAAAAGTAGTTAGCTTAGAACTAGCTGTGGCTTTTATCCGCATTGATGCACCATTTCGTGGAAATTGTTTAAATAAACTATAGAAAAAATGTCACAACGAGTACGATAAAAGACACAAATGTAATGACTAACAAAGTTAACTAAACAATTATTGGTGTCAGTTAGCAAGCTTAACTACTTAATCGATGACAGTCCCGTGAGAATTGCTTAATATAACACTAGAAATGTGTTACAATCAGATGCGATATTTTTGGGTACACATAAAACACAGTGAGATACAAATATAATGCTTATTAAAGTGAGCTTCACAATAATTATTGGTTAGCAAGCTAAACGATTTGAATCGATGACAATCCCGTGAGAATTGCTTAATAAAACACTAGAAATATGTCACCAACAGATGCGATATTATTGGACATACACAAAATACAGTGAGATACAAATATAATGCCTATTAAAATTAGCTTTACTTATTCGTTGTAGTTAGCAAGCTTAACCATTTGATCGATGACGATCCCGTGAGAATTGCTTAATAAAACATTAGAAATATGTCACAAACAGATGCGAACAAAGTACACACAGAACACACTATTAAAGTGAGCTTTACACTTATTGGCAGTAGTAAGGTTAAACATTTAATTCTTAGAAGATATTGTCGTTTCAAACGCGGTTCCTGGTTTTAAAACGCCTGTGTCATATGTCAAAATATTTATACCAACGACTTAGTCTGAATTTGAGCACTAATTGCTTGAGAATGCACTTTGGAAGACGATACCAAAAAGTTAACCTTGCTTTGTTCCATCCAATCGTTCATAGGTAGTTACTTATATACTTATACGAGTAGATATATGTCGAGATACATAATATCAGATAGGAAATGTATGTACTTACTTACTATAAAATATTATATCCTGTTCTTTTAACCGGAAACTGGATGCACTCTTAGATATAGGAGGATATCGGAAATCGGAAAAACGTTATTCTTGCATCGAAGAAACTACGTACCTATAATAATCGTCCACAATGAAGCGACTAACGACAACGATTTTAACTTACTGACCATAGAAAATTTGAGTTACTAACCTTAGGTAAGTAACTAGACAAATAATCAATTATTCATAATTAGGTACAATGGTCTAGCTAGAATATCAGAAACCAAATTAAACATAAAAACACGATCATCTTAAAATTTCAAATCAACTGTTTTTAACCAATTAGGTGCACTAATTAGGGTTGCCGGTAAATTTTTGACATAATTTGAAAGATATTCATAAGTGTTTTTATTTTCTACATTGTTTTTAGATTAACCTGTAGATTGAGATTAAATAATTTATAGTTGTAAGTAATTTTAAATAAACCTATATTTTTATATATATTCTTCAAACTTTTGGCGGTTTCGAAAGAAACTTTTACTCATTCAAAACAAAGAAGTTTAAACCTATTATATTTTGATATTACTTTCTTAAAGATGACTTTAATAATGATATATTCCTTTCTAATACCAAAAAGTAATATCAATGGTATTTGTTTATCATCGTTATTTTTTTTTTATTCCTAACGAATACCGATTTTTAAATATTTGAATGATGTACAAAATTTATCCCCAACGAATACCAAAACATAAGTTTTGGTACAGCTAGTAATTTATTATTAGTATACCTATGTTAATTATGTTTGTGTCGTAGTCGCAGATAACTACATTGTGTCTAGGTGTTATAAGTATGACAATAGAGCTTGGAACTCAATGCAGTATATTGATTCCGCACCAGCAGTTCCTTTCAATATCTTGTGTATACGCAACAAGTCATTATGAAGAGTAAAATGTAAGAAATTGTTGATAACATATACAATGGGTAAGGAACAAATCAATGGAGGTTCATTTGGTGAAATGTTCAATGAAATAGTATGAAAATTAATTCGTTTTAGATGATATAAGGAAAGGCTCTATACGTATTGACGCGTTCTTTCTTCTGGACATGGTCTGGGAGGGGTAAAGGTTCTGGGTAAGCCTACTCGATATAATGTATGTCCAAGGAACTACAGCGCCTTGCAAGCGGGATATAAATATTAGCCCACCGCGCCACGGTGTCTTTCTTTTCTTTTTTTTTCTCTTATGGGTCAAACTCTATTTTATTTCTTAATTTTTCACACATATTATAAATTGTGTTTCTTTTCAAAATCATTTCTAAAAACCAAATAATGAGAGGATTTTTTTCAAGTTTCCAGCTAACTCAAATATTAAGTACCTACCTACGGAAGTAAACTTAGTTTTAAGTCAGTGTGTTCATTCATTCAATGCTGAAGTTGTCGCAAATCACAAGCTCAAAGGCTTCATTCAATGATAGTATTTCTGTTGAAATATGAGCTCCTTCAATTTTGCTTGAATGTGCTTCCGGTTTGTATAGTTACCATGAGTTTCGTAATTTTATAGACCGTTTAATTTTTTATTTTATTTATTTAAACAAATTTATATTTACTTTTGCCCGCGATTTCGTTCGCGTGGAAATCGGAAATGGTTCTAATAGGATTAGACCAAGGAAACACGTTTTCCCATACAAACTTTGTCCCCCTTTTTCACCACCTAAGAGGTAGAATTTCGAAAACCCCTTTCTTATCGAATGCCTACGAATAGAATGAATGAATGAGAATGAATAGAAAGCATTTTATATGCACAGCTTAAACCGCTGATCGTAGAGACCTGAAACCTGGAAGGTCTGTCAGTCAGGACAAAGCATATTATAATTATGTAGAGAAGAATAAATTTACAATTATTTTTAAGTATACATTTAGAATTACAAATAAACAAACAATTATAAAATAATAATTAACTATTGTTTTTTATTTGTCATTTTTATTGTACAACAGTTATACCATTGGACTATTAAAAAGAGTTAAAAAAATAGTTTTCTCTCGAAAATCTACAAAAATCACACTGAAATTCAAACAATAATAAAAAATAACGTTCTCCACACCGTTGAACGCGGAGCCAATTAAATCGGGACGTTTCCCGTTTTCCGGCCAACGAGCGTGGTCACCCTACAAGCATTAGCATAACGACTGTGCGCCTATCGCGTGTAATTATCGCTTTGACTTTACTTCGCAACAGTTATCAATTTAGGCGCGAAAACGTTATGTTTTGATGAATTTTCCTTGATAATCACACCGGCAAAACATAGATTTATCATTTATTTACTCTACTTGCTAAGTATACGATACGTATACAAGGTTATTGGAAATTATACTAGCAAGCCGTTGAGGGCTACTTCCTGTGCACCTAAACAAACAACTTTTGTTTTACGACTTTTGGAAATTCAAACATTTTTTCGAAAACTTTGAGGTTATGTTTACCTGAAAATCAGCTGTTCCTTACACGGAGAGGTCAGTAACCTTAAAATTTTACTTATTTTTTAAGTTTCATCCACTGTTCTTGGTCTGAATGACCTTTGTTTCAAAAAATCAGCTGTTTTTCGAATTTACATAACCTCATCATTTTTTTTCGAATTTCCGAAAGTCGTAGAACAAAAGTTGTTTGTTTACGTGCACAGAAGTAGCCCTCAACGGCTTGCTAGTATAATTTCCAATAATCCTGTATACCTATCTTATACTTAGCATGTAGAGTAAATAAATGATAAATCTATGTTTTGCCGGTGTGATTATCAAGGAAAATTCATCAAAACATAACGTTTTCGCGCCTAAATTAAATAAGCCCTCAACAGCTTGCTAGTATAGGTAATTTCCAATAACCCTGTATTATGTATATTATGCTATAAGCAAGTTTATTCCTTAGTTGTGTAACGGAACATCCTTTATCCATTAGGTTATAAAATTAAAATTCTCAGGGCACAGCTAGTTATTAACAAAAAGTAGTTTGAATTATTTTACGTTGTTTAAGATTCACTACTGTCGTAAGTTCCGGGGGGCGAGTGATACAAATCGCAGAAGTCATTCTCAGGTTTCTTTATAGTGAATTATAATAGTAGGTCACTATAGTAGTAATAATAGAGATATACTGAATTTAAATTTTTGAACTTTTCAATGAAGTTAATTTTGGGAAAAATTACTTTGGCTTAGAATCTTAATCGCCGTCATAATTTTTGGGGGGCGATTGTAACGGAACAACCTTCTTCCGTTGGGTTATAAAATTAATTTTCAAATGTATTATAAAACCTTTTTGAAGATTCCGATCTTTTTAGAAAACAATTAGTATTTTAAAATAAAAAAGGTATTCTTGACAGCATTGGAATATTGTCAGAGAAAAGTCAGGTGATAAAAAAATCAAAAGAACAAGAAGAGAATTTTACTAGGAAAAATCCACTGATAATATTCAAGATATGTATGGTTGAATGAGCACTTAACATGGATTTACATGTGCTAGGCTAATGCACCATTCGACTTATGGATAGTTTGAGGTAGGTGGTACTTTAGTACTTTCCTACTGAGCATTTTACATTTCATTCTCTTTTCACAGATTAATAAATTATATATAAGTCGGTTTATAGTTCTGTTATAAAATCGTGTTCCTGTTCAGTTAATTGATCTGTATGTACATTATGAGGTGTCTGGGTTTTCAATGCCTTGATCACCATTTGAATAGGCTCTACGCCAAGAAGGGCCAACACTACTCAACTTGTGGAGGTGCGCTGTGTAAGGTCGATCTGATGACCCGGGGAATGAAATATGATGAGGTCGATATGCTGACCTGAAGTAGTTGCTATTATAGTGGAATGCTAATGTAGTGGCTTGCTTTATAGATTAGAACTGTATTATGTATAAGGTTACTACCTTCCTAAGATCATTAGTGTGCTTTAGTTACTTATCCTACATTACATTAGGCGATATAACTTTACAGGAGACATGTCTATTATCGTCTGGATCTATTGTTATAATTTACAATATGGAATATGTTTTAGTTCCATAACTAGTTTAACTAATTGTCCTGTGTTAGGGATGTTATGATGAAATGCTCACACTGTTTTTCTTTACAGACCAAATGACAATGATGGTCTACCTGCCTACAAATGCGAAGCAGATTCTAAATATATAGTCATGTACAAGTGAACCAAGCTTGTGAACCAACACCTATGAACCAGGCTTGTAAATTGTAAAACTTGGGAACGTCAGGTATAAGCAGATCCTAATTATACAGACATGTGCAAGTGAACCAGGCTAGTGAACCAACACTTATGAACCAGGCTTGTATATTGTAAAACTTGGGGAACGTCAGGTTTCCAACGCCGCGATGAGAGGGATAAATGTTAACCAGTGCCTACCAATCATAATATTATTTTATTAAAAAATTATTATGTGACTTATATTAAATTGTCTATATCTTGACTTATCACTATCATTATCATTACATAGTATAAAACGAAGTTACTCTCTCTGTTCCTATGCCCCTATGTCTCTATGTATGCTTAAATCTTTAAAACTTCGCAACGGATTTCGATGCGGTTTCTTTTAATAGATAGAGTGATCCAAGAGGAAGGTTTATATGTATAATACATACATCATATTAACCTTCCGTCCGTCCGTCCGCCCATACCCGTCTTCATTTACGAATTTTCAATTTTCTAATTATTTTCTTAAAATCATAGGATATCCACATACACGATATTTACCCGTCTTTGCTTACGAATTATTTTGGTTTTAGATTATTTAAAAATATTTCACTAGGAATCTCGAGTCACTAGGACCTGGTTACTACACTTCATATCTAGGGTTTATTTCCACTAGACGTCACGTGCCATATTTAAGCTACAACTCTCCATCCATAAATTAATAAATAATGCTAAAATTCTTTAAAATTAATAAATTGAGTTTGATTAGGTAAGTGTTTTTACGTTTAAATTAGGCAGGGGAGGGGGTTCTTTACAGTTGGCTCCAGACGTAACATAATAACGAGTTTTTCCTATAGACACGGCCGACTAAGCTGAAAGGTGCTTAAAAAGGTTTAATTACGGAAAACAGCACGTACAATTATAATACAATGCTAAGTTTATACATGGTTATTGGTAAATTAATCATATAGTAAATCGGTCGGGGGCTACTTTTGTGCATCCATAACAAACAACTTTTATTCCACGACTTTTAGAAATTCGATAACTTTTTGTTTTTTTTTTGAGTTTATGTTAATAAGCAAAATAAGTGATTGTTTAATAACATGTCAATCAGACTGGGAACAGCAGATAAAACTTAAAAAATAAGTATAATCTTAATGTTAATGACTTCTCCGTGTAAGTAACAATTATTATTGATTTTCGAGTAAACATGACCTCAAAATTATCGAAAAATATTTGAATTTCGAAAAGTCGATTGTTAAGGTGTAGGTACAGAAATAGCCCTCAACCGCTTGGGTTGGTCTCATGCCTCCAAATTTGATCACATTTTTATCATACACTAGCGACCCGCTCCGGCTTCGCACGGCTATATTATGCATGTATTATACATATAAACCTTCCTTTTGAATCACTCTATCTATTAAAAAAAACCGCATCAAAATCCGCCGGTAGTTTTTAAGATATAAGCATACATAGGGACATAGGGATATTATAGGGACGGCGAAAAGTGACTTTATTTGTGTGAAGCGATTGTATCTCATGCCTCCAAAAGATTAACAATAACCCTGTATGAGAATTTCACGAATTTAACATTGTGCCTTGGTCCAGGTAATGCAAAGGTTTGTACCTATATTAAAGGTTACCTGGAAGAGAAAGGTTGCCTAAAAGAGATCGTTTTTAGCGATAAGGCCGCCCATTGTGCCATTTTTTGAAGTGAAAACTTCTTTAGCGGCGTTGAGCACTTTTTCTGTAATGGGTATAAAATCTTAAACTCGCGTCAGGACACGTGACCTGATCGAAAAAGCGTAAGACGGATGGAGAGTAGACAGCTATCCCCTCTCTACGGCGCGGCGAAAATGTATGCCTGGGCCTACTGTTTTTAATTTGGCTGTGAGTGTATTAAGACGTACATATGGTATTTTTTAACGGACGACTATTGACGGACGACAAATGTCGGACGACTATTGACGGACGACAAATGTCGGACGACTATTGACGGACGACAAATGTCGGACGACTATTTGTTGGACGACAAATGTCGGACGACTATTTGTCGTCCGACAATTTTTTTTTTTTCATTTTTCATTTAGTTTTTTATAATTTGCTAATTTTTAATTTACTTGATAGTGCAATAAAGTGTTTATCTATTATATTATTTACTTACATAAAAACTTGTAGGTAACTAAATATATTATTTCAAATTCTTTTATTTTTAATTTTCACTATCAATTGCTTAGTCATGCACACTGCAGCGCGCAAAAAATTGAATTAAGAATTTTAAAAGATAAGCTTATTTAAAACTTAGTTTGAGATTCAAAATACAAAGTACCTTTTTTACTAAAGAAAAAAAACTGCATAAATACTTGTGTAGTTATTTTCCTTAAAATGAATATGATTTGGTTATGCACATTCAACCATAATCCTTAAACTGTAAGATTTATTTTTGAGTACCAACTGCCCATTTTATTTCTTAAAACATTTTTGTGTTATTCTAAGTTCTTTGATAAGGGTTAGTTCATCCAAAAATAAGTAAAAACTATGAATTGTTTGTGAATCGGGAAGAGAAGTTTGGGCAGACCCCCATTCAGATGGTCCAACGATATAGGGACTCATATGGACCAACGATATGGGGCAACGTGGTCCAATATGACTGGTGATAGGAAGATGTGAAAGACAAGAGGCATAATATGCGGCCCTGCAGTGGACTAATGTAACAGACACTACTACTGAAGAGGAAGAGAAGATGAATTGTTGCTAGTGGAATAATGCAGATGCAGCCAATACTATAACGATACTATTGAGTGGGCATAGACTCTTAGTTAAGAAAGAGACATAAATCATCACGACGCTGATAAACCAATCACTATCATTGATTTAGTAAAACACAAAAAGCGTTTAAACTTATATTTTAACACACTATTACTTTCGTTTATTAACGCAGTGATGTGTAAAGATTTATTTATTTTCCACAAGCAAATAACTTGTGTTTCCGTTCAAGATCATTACTCAAAAACAAATTCATTAACCAGTCCAGTAGGTAAAAAGTGGGCACACTCATTTTCTTCAAACATGACACTGGAGAATTTTACCAGCTTCACAATGCACTTAGAATTAATGTTAGTTACGACAAATGACAAATGATATATCTTGTTCATTTTTGCAGTGCACAATGACATTTTAACCGAGCGACAAATAACAGCTTCGGGGTTTTATTAATACACCATCAAACAGCGCTACAATCGTGAACGCTGTTAATTGATTGAGCCAATTGGTTATGTCCGTTTGATATATAGTAGTTTGATGCAAGTCTGATTTTACATTAAAAAAAATTATGGCGACTTCATAAAACAGGTTTCCGTGACAAATTAAGAACTTATTTGAAGTCACTTGGGTAATTAAAAAAAATCAACCAGACACTTAGCATTGTAGGCAAGTATACTATAGAACGCATCGTTTTTTCGTCATCCATTTTACAGAGTACGTGTCTTGCGAGAACCCTTCTAATAACTAGTAATCTGAGGAAGTCTCAAAAAAACTTATTAGGAAAGGTGCACGACAACACTACCCAGATGAATAATAAATTACAAATTAAATTAATGTTTTGTTATTTCAAGTTTTGTCGTATGTCACAAAAACCATTGTGCGCTGTGAGTTCCTGTTATTTTGAGTGTTTTATTTTATTTCCCCGACTGTCGCTTAAGAAGTGAATAATATTTTCTTAACCTCAGTGGAATTTCAGCTTCCATTTTCATCATAAACAATGACTGCAAATATTTGTACAAAGAAATCATTTAAAAATAGACGTGATGATAATTAATGGTGACGATTGCTGTCCGAAAGAAAGTGCAGTTGAATAAAGGACAGATAAAGAAATACAATTTAAAATCGGTTAAATTAAAGCTCTAGACAAACCGGTAGATAAGTACATTACTACTTAGCTCCTTACATTTAAAAACGTAGTGCATAAGTCGGACACGTCGCGTCTCAGACTTATAATGACACAAAAATACCAAAACGCATACATTTTTATAATCTCAATCCCAAACTTGAATATTAAAACATGTATTAAAGAAAAACAACGCAAAATCTCGACGCAAATCTATTTCTTATTCATGATATGTGACGATTTTTGCTAGAGATAAAGTAAAGAATAGGCAATAAAACAAAAGTGAAACAGACATTAATATTCAAATGGCAGTAATAAATATCGGATTCTTGTCAAATAGAAGGTGACTCGAATATTTTCTTATACTAAAACATATAGCAATGTTAGCATATATCTATTTAAAAGTAATTATTAAAATATTTTAAAATTACTACGACAGTTGCGCGACAGCAAAATAAATGGTATGGCGCGACGAACGACGCATTGCGTCGGCGCATCAGCACATGATCAGCCTAATTCTAAAACTAATAGTAGGTACTGAAATAGCATGTGTGGTCTGAATCGCCCACAATATTAATAGCAAATCTAATTCCAAATTCAAATAAGTTTCAAAACAAATTAGACTACTTGTAAATTCAAAAACATGATTTTAATAATCTTTGAAACTAGATAAAAATACAATACTAAAATATTTTTATTGCTGTATAACTTATCAAATGTTAATAGCATCTTCTATTAATCCGACTCTTATTCCAATGAATGTTTTTATATTAGAAGATAACGATAGAATATCGGAAAATGTAAATCGATACTAAATAAATGACTATAATGTAGCTAATATGGAATACATTTAGATGGCAGTCACGAACATTTTAGGAATTATTTAAAATGAATTTCAAGTTAAGAATAGTTAACCTACGACTTTGTCCGCAAGGTTTGAAATTTTCATTTCCCGTTCCGTCAATTGGTTTAACAGTCAGTCAGTAGAATTCGCATCTATTATCAGTTCGTATATACCAAAACGAAATTAAACATTTTTGACTTGATTATATTTTAAATTTGACTTGATTTTGACTTAATTATATTTAATATTTGACTTTTTGACTTGATTTGACTTTTTGACTTGACTAAATTTGATATTTGACTTTCTGACTTGATTAAATTTTATATTTGACTCTTTGACTTGACTTGATATTTGACTTTTTGACTTAACTTGCCCCAGCTGGCACTAGAAAGAGGAGAAAAAGGCTAAAAAAATAATAATATCACTTCATCACTACATAGTATAAAATAAAGTCACTTTTCGCCGTCCCTATGTCCCTTTGTATGCTTAGATCTTTAAAACTACGGAACGGATTTTAATGCGGTTCTTTAATAGATAGAGTGATTCAAGAGGAAGGTTTATATGTATAATACATGCATAATATAGCCGTGCGAAGCCGGAGCGGGTCGCTAGTTTTATATAATTCTCTATTTCTGTTAGTACTTACTAATAATAAGTAATACAAGTTCCAATGATAATAATTTGTAAAACAAAGTGTATGACTAAGAAATATTGGCTTTAAGCCAATTACGGTACGGTGAGGTCAGTTTCATTCAATGATAATCGATTATATCGGCTAAACATTATTGCCAGCACAACCTTTTCAGGTACAATTTATTAGCGAAACTAATCCTGAGATTATGTTTTAAACATCAATAAAGCAGAATTATTACCATTCAATCTTAGAACCGTGTTTAGATTTTTTAAACTTCGAAAATGAGGAGGTTCGTGTATAATAGGTTACGTATTTTTTTTGTATGTTCACCGATTACTCGTTAACCGATCGAGATGATATTTTTTTGTTTGAAATGGGATACGGCAGGAAATACCATAAAAATTGGTGAGGATCTTCGGAGTGATTAACAGAATTGCACTTTGAGCGTGGTGCAAGTTGTTCAGTTTTTAAGATCTGCCAGTAGAATCGATCCTTAAACTATTACAGGTTAAAATTTGAAGAATTTAGTGTATTTTGCCTGATATCAATTGAAATTTGCATTATAAGCACAATGATTAAATTAAATAAAAATTATAAACATGGTGATGTTGGTGTGCTACAAAATTAAACGTCAAACTGTCAGACTTTAGATGATGTTGGTGCGGTTTTTACCCTCCTTTTTATTATACACTATTACTAAAAATTCACTGTCTGTCTGTTTGCCCGTCTGTCTGTCACCAGGCTGTATCTCATGAAGCGTGATTGCCAGGCAGTTAAAATTTTTACAGATTATGTATTTCTGTTGCCGCTATAACAACAACTAAAAACAGAAAAGTGGGGTTCCCATACAACACAGTACGGAACCCTTCGTGCGCAAGTTTGACTCGCACTTGTCCAAAAATTGTATAAAAAAGCACGCGCTATGTCTAGTAACACTGATATTTAAAAATTGACGATAGAAACATTGATTTTCAACACATTCAGTAACATTCCAACTGTGACTTATGTTTCCTTGCTTAATAATGAGAAATCGCATCGGTATTTCGGCTGTATTACACTTGCTAATCGTTTTGCTACGTGATCCTTAACCAAATAATCTAAAATCAATCTTGCATAGCTAAATTAAGAGCTATATTCGTTTGTGAATTGGTTTGGCGTGGGTCAGTGTCCTAATATTTTGGTTTAAAAGGGAGGGGCAAGTTTTGAAAGCTGCAATGAACTGCAATCAATGATTTTGTGCATTTGGCAGCCTCGATTTATAAAGAAGCTTTCTTAATTATTTTTATTTGGAAATGATTTGTTTCAAAACTCCACCTTTCTTGTGAATTATGCGTCACGTCTTCTTCTTCTTCCATTCCCTTCTATTAGTCGTCATCTCATTGTTCACATTCATCTTTCTCATTTATTTTGTCTCCGTAGTCCATTTTTCTGTTTTAGGTGTTCCTCTTTTTCTCCATTTCTCTGCATTCATACATCACTCTTCTAGTCACATGCGTCTTCTCTCTCCTCATGACATATCCATACTAACTCAAACGGTTCGCTTCTACTTATACGGCTCTATTAGTCGTCATCTCATCGTTCACATTGATCTCTATCATAATCTTGTCTCACTCAGTCCATCTATCTTTTCTTAGGTCATGCCTATTTCTCTCCATCCCTCTACATTCATACATCACTGTTCTAGTCACATACGTCTTCTCTCTCCTCATGACATGTCCATACTAACTCAAACAGTTCGCTTTAGATATGCAACGTAAAAATAATAAAATTGTTGATGATTGATGACTAAGTAGAGCTTTATTATTTTGGCTCGATGTTTATTTTTATCACATTGTCAAGGTAAAAATGGATCGATTAATCGATTTCAAAAGGTAATTGATCCTTAATTGATTACTAATCAGCAATGATCGATTAGGTTGATGCTATAACAAATCGATTATGCAAATGTTGTGTGTAAATAGTTTTATTGATGTTAGTTAGTTGTAACCAATTAAATTAATATTAATAAATATTGCAAGACATTGCACACAGCGCCATATAACTCCAAGCTAAGCGACTAGACTTGTGTTATGGTGACCAGAAAACGGATATAATACTTTTACTATTCTTTTGTAAATACGAGTAGGTTATTATTGCTATTAAAAATTGAACCCGTATATCTATCCACTGATTGGTAGTTAACTATTCTACCACTATGTCACTTACAAGGGGACAGATTCATATCTCGATGGATAAATTCTAATGCCAGTATTCAGGACTGCGGTTCAGTCACGCGATGTTAACAAATCTTGTTTATTTAAGTTTGAAATCTATTCAACCGTCAAATAGTGGAACTTGACTATTGATATCCAATAATATATATTTTAGATTTGGGTTCACTTGCACAATAACAACGACGTTTAGGACCTTTTTAAAAATGATTAACCAACTGATAAACACAACTTTATGTGATTAAATAATATCAATTTTGTAGTTTATATATATTAACCTAAAATTAAATAAAAAACTCAAATTAAATAAATTAATTATCCATAAAGTCGCCCATTTAAAATTTCAGGTATATATTTTTGTGTCCAATCAATGTGCCCCATTTGAGAGTACCTGTTAGTACGAAACTATTTTCTATTATTTTAATGGCGTGCTAAAAATTAGCACCTATTTTCTATTTTATTTCCTATTCTTTTCAAATATTTGCTATTATTTTCTATTATTTTCTTTATTTCTACTTTCTAGTTTCTATTAGAAAATAGTTTCGTAGTATAGTAGCAGGTACTCTCAAATGCTGACCAAATGGTCACCATATTTAGTTTAATTTGTTGCAAATACAATTTGACACGTACAAATATCAGGAATTTTCGATTTTGCAATAAGTAGGCGAAGTATCTTGACATCTCAAAACCTACGTTACGAAAATCTCAGGAGATTTGCCTTTCAGCTATTCAAATAAAAACCCTATCGCTACGGTTTTAAAGTTGAAAATACGATATAAACTCAATGATTGTTTTTCACGTCGACACGTTGCAAGATTGATTGACTGGACGCGAATGAACTTTGCAAATATTACTCTTGTACACAAACGTTATTTTTTCAACCATTCACTTTGAAATAAAATTGAAATAAGGAAAAAAATATTGTCAATAGTCGCTCATCGCGCGGGTGAGTTCGTTACTTTTGTGTAGTTTGATATTTCGTTATAGAAATAGGTTAATAATCTTTAAATGTTATAGGTCAAAAAAAAAGTATTATCTCCAAACTCTTTCTCAAAGTGCTTACCGACAAAAGTGCACAAAAACAACAAAGATCTTTAGAGAGTTTTAGTGATCACATTTTTTTTACCCGACTACGGCAATAGTAATAAGGGAGGGTTAGGTTTTTGACCCGTGTGTATACCTAATTGGTTATATAATTATGTTCATATCTGTTTCCGCATATTTTCTACTTATCATAATTTAACAAATGCGGTATATCTTTAAAATTATCGTGATCATCTGCCGGTTTATAGGCTTATATAAACCAACAGATGATAATATGGCGCATACCATAGGTCTTCTTCTTCTTATCGTGTGAAAGCGTCTAGTTTGCTATTTCTCTTCAAATATCGTGCCACCTCTATAGCGCTGCAGATTGGTGTATTTGGGCACGAGCACAGATGCGCCGTTGTTTGGGGAGTTCTACAGGGGCAGTGTATTGGGGTATTTTTGATGAGAAAACCGCATTTCCTACAGATTATAAAGTTATGAACTAAAGTAAAAAAATGTATGTGCCATTTTGAGTACCTATCAATTGAACTTTTTTCCAGTCCAGTAATCCAGTAGCGCTGGACTGTAATGGACTGGACTGGAGATATCGTTTACATGATTCCAGTAATTTCCAAGCTGTCGAATCGTGTTTTATGTCAAATTGTTCTGTTAGCACTAGAGTGGCACTGGATTGACCGTCTACATTATTCCAGTTGCGCTGGATTCAAAAGTAGACCGCTAATCCTGTTACTGAACTGGATTGCTCACTGGATCCAGTGCATTCCAGTACATCTTTCCAGTTGCAATCCAGCGCTGGATTCGATCGCTGGACTGGAATAATATAAACCAGGCATAAACCGGGCATTTGATGATTTTGATTGCTTGTATAATTTTTCGTTTATTTATTTTGTTAGTGTCTGTACCACACAACATAATATTGTGAATAATGTAGTTAAAATTCCACTAGCGATAAGCTAAGTATTTGTATTATTATCTATGTTTTGTTACAATAAAAAAGTAAATGCCCCGGATCTTTGTGGATATGAAATTGTGAATGGTAATCTAATACAGCTAATTAAACTAGGTAATTGCTTCAAGGTATGGTCCATACCATACCTTGAAGCAATTACCTAGTTTAAATTACCTTTTCTTAAATCTATATTTTAAGTTCAGAACAACCTTTATACTTAGTTTAGCCCAGAATTTTGCTCTAGCAACAATCAACTAATAACATAAAAATATTAATTACTTGCCTCTTTATCATATTTTTATGACACTAACTAAGTTGACATTGATAAACTTATTACAAGTATTTTTATCACTTTATTTAGTTGGAAGTACCTATCTGATTTTGACCACCCATAGTAACTAATCCAAATAATTTTATATCTCATTACATTATATTAGAATTTAAATTATTCAGTCAGCTGTACATTGTAGGCAATTTGGCAATAACTACGTGTAGGTATATTTTTCGTATTAATTAGAACTGTTGCATTTGTGTCATTTTATAAAACTAACTTTAACTCACGGTTTCACTCACGTCAATGATGTGTGGAAGAATTAGGAACAATCAAACGTTTTTGTAGGGTTCATCATAATATTAATTCAATTTAATGTATTAAGAATTCTATACCTTGACTTGTATGTTGACCAGATAATGAATAGTATAGGTACTTATATAGGTACTTTTTTTACCAGCTCTCCGCGGTTTCACACGCGTAAATGGGAGTATCGAGATAAAATTAGTCCATAACACTCCCAATTAATCAATGTATCCTCATATCAAGTTTCATCAAAATCGGTCCAGTGATTTTGGAGCCTATTCGTTACAAACAAAAAACAAAAAAATATCCTCTTTATAATAATTACTAGCGACCCGCTCTGGCTTCGCACGGCTATATTATGCAAGTATTATACATATAAACCTTCCTCTTGAATCACTCTATCTATTAAAAAAACCGCATCAAAATCCGTTGCGTAGTTTTAAAGATTTAAGCATACAAAGGGAAATAGGGACAGAGAAAGCGACTTTATTTTATACTATGTAGTGAAGGTGATGTAGTGATAAGAAGAAGAAGATTAAGATAAGAAGACAGAAACAGCTATACCACAACAAATACGAATGTTTACAGAAACAAACACAAATACTTGTTTTGCAGCGGGAATCGAACCTACGTTGCACAAATTCTTGTTTTGTAACAGAAATTGAATCTGAAACCAATGCTGAAGGTCACTGAGCCGTGTCGTCATCACATATTTATCGCCCTGTCACTCTGACGTTACGTTGGAAACAGTTCTTATCGGTTAATCTCGATATCAATGAACTTTGCTGAGAAAAAATGTGAAAGTGATTCATTAGTTAGCGAATATGCGGAAGTTTTTCATGATAAAAACGCAACGCTACTTTTTTAAATCATGAATAGTGCCTCAGGAAAAAGAAATAAGGTAGGTATTGATATTTATAATTTTAGTTAAATTTCGTTGTTGTTTAATGAAAGATGTTTCAATTCAGCTTTGCTCCTGGTAAAATTAAAGTGACACCGGCGTTAAACAAGCCAGTGGTTATGACGCAAACGCAGTCAAGACGCGCTGCATAAGAATACGGCAATTGGGCGGCAGCTTAGGTTTGAATGGTTGAAACTGACTAGGATTGATTTGGAAGAAAGTAAGAAAGAAAACATTTATTTAGACAAGCACACGACACAAGACAATCAGAAAAATAGTAACAAACATAAAAGCACTAACATAAAACAAAAGTATTAAATAAAAATAAAAACGAAAAATAAATAGGTAAGAGAATACAAAAGAAATAATAAAAAAGAAATAAGATCTAAGGAGCCGTGTGCCTTCAAAAAGGTAATTAAGGTAGTTTGCTTACTGTACGGCAATTATTTAAAATTGTTTTTTTTTACTAGATAGGTAAGATAATACAAAAGATGATGCGGTTTAAGATGTAGAAGATACCATACGCTTGTGACTCAAAGACCCCCAAAAACAAGGTCTTCGAGGCCGAGGGAAGGCAGTGAAGGTAGGAAGTCAGCAGTAGAACAAAAAAATTGGTAAATATTAAAAACGTGCTTTTTTATGATGACTCTGTACAAAATATAGAAATTGGTGCAACACTTAATCTAGACTAACAATAAATACACCTAGTTTGTTTATAGAAATAATACATAATACCTATTTGTTTATACAATAGTCATGTCTTATCTGAAAAAATGCGATTCATCAGGATGTAACAATATTATGTTTATAAACAGTTGCTATAGAAGTGATTTATTATTTTATTCCGGTTGTTGTTTGTAGGTCACGTTTTCGGTATCATTCCGTTAGGGATTACTCATTTTTTTGCAAAGATATTTAAGTAAAACCTGTTTGTTTTATAAAGTTAATGTCTTTTATAAGAGACTAGCTTTTACCTGCAACTTGTTGAAGCTTGGAGTTGAATTTTTCAATTGAGATTTATTGACATTTTGATTTAGGTAATTACAAAACGAAAAGACTTTTTTGGTTTCGAAGCCCTTTGAAATTTTATTCAAATAGCAAAAATAGTTAAATAGGATTCGAAACGACAGGTACCTAATTTTTGTCGCAAAATTATACCAAAATGTTGGTAAAGAACCAACTTACTTATTATAGAAAACTTGAATGAAAGTATGATAAAAGTAGATAATATGATTTTTTATTAAAGGGCCCGAAGCCGTCGACGACGTCACCGGCTAGGATTTGATGAAAGTCATTTGTCAAATTAATTCCACTGTCATTTGTTTATTTAAATGCATGCATGACAAATGATGTTAAAATGGTTCATAGATGTCTTACGTAGATAAGCGATGCAGGGTGTCCAATTAATACTGATTAATTTGCAGAGTAAAATTACCATTCGCAATCGAACCACGTCGCGAATAACATCATTTTTTATATTTATATTTAAGTTTACATAACAAAAATCTTACGCTCAGCATAAGATGTTCCTACTGTTACAATGAAAATTAACCCGATTTCTTACTTCTTTAATACGTCAGTATTCAATCTGTTCATTTTGCAGTAAATAGTGATCACTCTACATTTTTGTTTATCGGTCGAAATTGTTGTTACCTACCTACTGATGGGGATCAATTCCTGGAAACAAACAAAGTATGACAAATGAAAGAAAAAATCCAAATGTAGTTTTCTGTGTAATTTGCACACTACTATCACCGAAGAACTTGGCGAATTCAGAAATTGACTCTGAAGGGCTATTTTAAAAATTAAATTTCTATTAATTAATTAATCATTTATTGAGAACATAGGTAAAGTACAAAGGTCTTAAATAACAATTTTTGATCACAGCTACATTCTGCCCTTGTGGCGTTCAATAATATTATAGGTACAAAGCATTTAGAATAAGATGTCAAATTGAATAATTATATTGCCCATTGTTACGAACAGAAATTAATATTGTTTATTTTCCTACCAATTTCATTAATTTACCCGTTACAAATTAAATATTAATGGAAATACAAATTTCATTTCTCTTAATTGCTCACTTACTATTTCTCTGTCTGTTATTAAAACGGATGTCTTATTTAATGGGACTGTAAATTTTAATTTCCTGAACCTAATAATAATTAGCGTTTATTTGAAAGCCTTTGTATTAAGACAGATAAAGTTAATTAAAAAGAAGGTATTCTAAGAACAGGTAACGCCTACGCTTAAAGGTAGTGAAAAGATTCTTTGCATTTAAATAATTAACTCAGGTTTACGCAGTCGACATCAAAATTACAGAAAAATTATCTTTGCTATACTTACACGTGCCTTTTTACTCCTTTAGGGGTTGAATTTAAACAAATCTATTCTTAGCCGGCAACTGTTAAGTAATTCGTCGCGTTCCAACATGTTGTCCAGGCATGCTTTTTTTATGAATTACTAGTAGCATAATAACTCCCGATCCCGTTGAAATATCGAAATATAAAATGGCCTATAGCCATCCTCGACTAATGGACCATCCGACACAAACATAGGTATTTTTATTTAATTCGATTCAGTAGTTCCTGAGATTAGCTTGTTCAAACAAACAAACAAACTCTTCAGCTTTATAATATTATAGTATAGATAAAAAAAACCTATACCTATACCTACGTTCTAAGATGTAATGATAAGTTTGAGACTCATTAGCTTTTGTAGATTCAGATATTTCGTAAGGTGTCTTTTCGGACATTTATTTGTACCTACTTACTGCATTTTTTTTTAATTTTTTCATAAAAATTTTCTTAATTTTGGCATTTTTAATTGATTATTAAATTGAAATGTTTCTTATATTTAAATGAAATTATGATATCGTGAACATTATTCACATAATTTGATTACCTCATGTTATTATTTTTTATGAAATAATTTGATTTACTGTTGTGGGTAATAAACTTTAATATAGGTAGGTATTTAAAAAAAAATGGTTGTCTGTAAAGTCTGTTTCCGGACGATAACTTTACGTGATAACGTCATAAGAAAACATTGACGGTAACCATGGCAACGATAAAACGTTGCTATAGTTACCTTGTCAATAACATGAGGCGTTCCAGTAACGAAGCGTGACGTCACACTTTTTTAAGATTGCAGGTGTTCACCAATTTATAAAACGTTATCACGTCAAAAATTTTTGAATCTGCCTAAAATAAAAGTCAATTTATTGATTTTTACACTTTTTTATTCGAAAATTTTGAAAATAATTTAATATTTTAAATGTTTATAGTTCTTCTTCTGGAGACATCTAGAACGAACCCCTTTTAAAATTCCTTGAAACACATTCTATACACTTCTACCCTATAATGAATCATATAATCACACTCGTGATATCAACAGACCACAATGAATGTTTATGATTTAAAACACGTTTCATATTTTATAAAAGGATTTGTAAACACCTGATAATAAAAGTGAAATCATAGAAAATGTTACTCATAGAGAACAAGGAAGAGATTCAAAAAATGGTTAAATGCCTATCGTGTTAGCAACCATTTTAAATCTGTGCGCGATGCACATAATTAGCTAATTTATATTATTATTTACAAATGAAAAATATATGGAGGACCGGTTGTTCTTGGCCTTCTGCTGACTGAATGTGTAATTTCGGCCAGTATCACATGGATAAGTGAAGCTGTGGGGAACCAAGAATAGGAACGGTGGGCCTGGGCATCTCGTAGCTAGGGATTGAGTTGAAAGGATCGTATTGATATAGTTAAAACTTATGGTTTAAAATATTTTTTAGTTTCTCTGTTTATTATGGAAACTTTGTACATTGTCTGACAATATTTAAAACTCATCTTAACCATTTTAATCATAAAAGAATCATCTTTATCGGTTGAGCTTTCGAGTAATTTGTTGAACATCCAAAAAAATGATTACAATTACGCGATGAACTGAGAACTTCCTTCTGTTTCGAAGTCTTTTAAAAACCCTCACTTTGCGTAGTTGGCTAAATAGGTACACTACTAGAAAACTAATCAATTTTCTAGGTGGTCACTACCTATGTAGGTTTTATTTAGTACGGTTATTGAACATGCAGTGTGTAGAGAGAGACCGTGTGTGTTTTCTGTACAAATATTAGCCAAACTCAGATGTGAGAAACCGGCGAGCTGTCTATGAACTTTGTGTTTGTTAAAAGCAGGAGAAATCAAACTGATTTGGCTTTGCTTTTATATTATATTTAATTATTATTAATACTCTAACAGACTTTAACTCAATTAGAAACCTTTTAAATATTAAGGTATACTTTAAGAAAAACAAGAGAAATTAGTTTTGGTTAAAAAAATTGTGCTTTACATTTTTATTTAACTGAGTTAGCAGATAATAGCTTCGAAACGTAGAAAAAATATAAATTTAATTTGGACATTTTCAAAATTTAGGTTGAGCGAAATTCATTTTGGGCAAAATTCTTGTTGAACATTAGTTAGTTTAGTTTTACGGGGCTGTTTCCGCACTAAGCCTCATCATTTTGGCCACACTCCAACCATCCCTGCAGGTCCTCCCAGAAGCCTAGCAACCTTTTCGGGTTGCTACAGGCCTCCGGAAGAGATGCCGGCGATTAAAAAGACCGAGCCCGTTGATCTGAACATTAATCCTAGTTACACATCTGGTTTTGTAGACATCAGTCGTACAAAGGTTGGGTCAGCCAAAATGAGGCTCTACATACTTTGACTATATATTATTATCATTTATCAGCAAATTTATTGTACAAATATTGCGCTGATCTGGATCTTACCTTATTATCCTTCAACAGCTATTTACATACTTAATCGAATCGACTTGTTTCAAATGATTTAACATTGACTGCGTTGCATTTAATACATCGGACCAGGACTTGTCGAGCTAAATTATTAATCCTCAAGTTGTCTGCGTAGAATTTATTAAATTGTCTTTTACTTTATGATATCAGCACTATGATTTATTACTAAATTGCTTACTCTTGTGTTAAGAAACTTGTTTTTAGGGTGTTAAATTAATTAATATTATTGAGTTTTTAAAAACAGCTAACCTAATTAATAAAATAGACAACCTGCAAATGGTAGGCTAAATAAGTTATTTACAGCTTTAAGTATTTTAAAAATAAAGTTAGTTTTTTATTTAGATATGTTTTGTAAGTATTCAGAATTAAAATATTTTTAGAATTAAGTTGTTCACCGCTCACTAGTTTTTATAAAGGAAAATTCCACACATTAATAGTGATCGGATTTGTAAACTAAAATAGTACAAGCATAATTTTTGTTATAATTATGTAACAACTTTGAACTTTACTAAGATCAAGTATCATTTAATACTAATATTTTAAGCGACGCCTGGCGCGGTCATTGCTTCGATGGGTGGCCAATTAATAGTTTGGAAAAAATGTGTTTTCGTGAGCCCTTCTGTGCTTCGGAAGGCACGTTATGCCGTTGGTCCCGGTTGCTACCTCTAGTAGCAGTCGTTAGGTCAAGTTAGAGGCCTTAGGGCGATCTGAAAACTCTAACAATAGGTGAGCCGCACCACTATACGAGAAGAAGAAGAATATTTTAAAGAGGAAAGATTTGATTGTTTGCATTGAATAGGATTCGAAACAACTGAATCAATTTTGATAAAACTTGGTACGAGGATAAATGTATTCATTCGAAGTGTCATAAGCTACTTTTTATCCCGATATTCTTACAGGATCGGGAGGTACGCGGGTGAGACCACGGAGCATTGCTAGTCCTTAATAACCGTTTCAGTACAAGTTTTCAAAACATTACTTATAAAGATTTTCAATTTCGTACCGTGTTGGTCTAGCAAACCGGTACAAGTATGTTATCGGCGGACGTGACTTCCCCTTAAATTTGTTGCCAATGAACTGAAAATTGCTTGCTTACGTCACAGGTGCTAAATGATTTAACGGAGTAGATATTATCGTGCTTTGAGAATTTTAATCTGTGGTTCTAGCTTACCTCTTCGGAACTAGAAAATTGACTTTTGTAATTTTTAAGGAAATGTTAAGAGGATAGTTGATTGAATCCTATTTCGGAACTCTGTGTCTGTCTGTCTGTGTGTCACCACCGATTTTCTCAGGAAAGAGTGAACCTAGCAAGTTGAAATTTATACCAGGTACTGAGGTTTATAGTCCCTAGTAGGTGTATAAAAATGAAGGTCCTGTGTCAACACTATAAAAATATATGGGCAAATTTACATTTTTGCGAAGACTTGTAAGTACCAAAATTGACCTTAAATTTCAACTTTTTTATATTTCAGATTTTTCCCTTTACTTGTGCTGTAAGACCTTGCTTTTAATCAAAATTGACAATTCCAGGTCAACCGGAAGTAGCCTATAGCGGTTTTGGATCGAAAATGTTTAAGGTAGTTCCCGTAGACTTGGAATCACGAAATTTGGCAAAAAGCAAGGTCCAAAAAAGGAAAAATTCAAACGGTGTCCCCATACATACATAGTTAAACCAATTTAACTTGATCCTTACATTGTATGGGCGCCCAAACGAAATAGGTATTAGTTAAATTGGTACCGCAAGGATAGAGAAAGAGAGTTGAAACTAATGTACGGAACCCTCGGCGCGCGAGTACGACTCGCACTTGACCGGTTTTTTTATTACTTCTGTTTTTTTTTCTTCTGTAATTGTTATTTCTTTTATAATGTCATGTTTTTAAAGTGCTTAAATCGAAGTTGCTGTTATGCGTAGTTGGTGCTTTGCGTAAGGGGTATTTTGCGAGTTAGGCGTTTTGCGTAACCACCTTTACGCACCTAAATCGAAGTTAGTGTTTTGCGTAGTTATTTTTATGCGTTTATAGGGATCATGTTATGCTCGTTTTTTTAGATTTTCATATACCTACTACCTAAATCACTTGCATCCGTTTATTTAATATACAATTCGGTTCAAAGATAACATACTGACTCACCCCACACCGTAGGTATCTGCATTTCAGAGCATTGTTAACAAAAAAATTATCAATCATTTTGACCTAGTTTATACAACATTTACCGATAATTCGGAAGTCAATGACTTCTATACTTATCTTTTGCGAAGATAATCTAGTTTTTTTTAGTGATTGGTGCTAATTTTTGTTTGCACGATTTTATTGCACGCGTAATCTTTTTATGCATCAAATATTTGCTTTTCAATAAGAAAATTAAATGATTAACTATTAGTTGATGACCCATTTGGCACAATGGTCACCATGCCGGACTGCCGAACACAGGGTTGCGGGTTCGATTCTCGCGTCGGACAAGTATTTATGCTTAGATATTATTTGTCTGTGGTCTGGTTGTTTCTATGTATTATATATAAGATATATTTACAAAAGAAAAGTATTTAATTAGTATATCCGTTGTCTAGCACACACCAAGTCTAGTTACTTAGCTTGGGGCTAGATGGCGATGTGTGGAATGTCCTGCAATATTTGTTTATTTAATTAGTTGCAATCTTTCTTTGCAATTGATAGCTGATTTCATACATAGTAGGTAACTGTTGTTTATCAATATTTTTTAAAGTTTTGTTAGGTATAAGTACTATCGGGGGACAAGAGTGCACATTGTGCTTACCTGACTGACATTGTGCTTAAATAAGTTTAGTTAGATGCATTTAACGTGTAACGATAAAGGTTAGATAGCAAATTCGATAGCACATTTATCCTGAAATACTATCCAAAAAACCGATTGAAATCCGTCATTTGCAGTTTTGGCACCAAAAAGCATATAAGGGAGTGAAATGTTTAAAAAAATTAAAAAGGCGGATATCTCGGTAACCGAGAGACTTTCATAGAAGATAACTTGTAGTTTTCTGAACCGGCACAGTATCTTCTATCCGTAGGTGCCCGTTTATCTATTCATTACCGGACACCCTGTATATTTCTCTGTAGATAGAGGTCAAAAGTCCGGTACTACTTCAATGTGTATAAAGTAAAACAAAATACCATTAGAATGTGTTTATTTTTTTGTTAGTTTCTTGTGTACTTACCTACTGAATTTATTAAATAAATAATAATAAACTTAGAATTCTGACAATCAGTCATCTCTTTCTTCATATAAATTATTTACACTATAATTAAGAGACAGTGGTTATGCAATTTTATCTGATATTAACTACTCTTCATCAATAACATTACATAGTATAAAATAAAGTCACTTTTCGCCGTCCCTATGTCCTTTGTATGCTTAGATCTGTAAAACTACGCAACGAATTTTGATGCGGGTTTTTTTTTAATAGATAGAGTGATTAAAGAGGAAGGTTTTTAGATATAGTACATGCATAATACAGCCGTGCGAAGCCGGGGCGGGTCGCTAGTTATTTATAAAAGACAGAGGAAGAATTATACTTTATTAGTGAAGTAGTTTTTTTTATCTCTATCTGTAATCTACAAACAACATTAGGCAAGTTTAGGAAATACTAAATTGATCTGATACTGCTTTATTTAAATAAATAAGTTTAATGTATTTCAAACGCAAATATAAATAGATTTATGACATTACGAGAAGTATAAACTAGTTTTTTAATTAAATAATAACAACTCAATAAATTGAATAATAGATGCTAATGCTCATACGTAGTATATTTTATTTTTATCTATTTGTTACCATGGTAACTGTCATTACTTTTTATTTTATTTATTTCTGTCATTTTCGTACATACCCAATTATGAACAGTCGAATTACCAATTAGCTGAACCCCACGTGAGCCAGAGCTTGGGTGGGTCTTACCCATGTTGGGTACGGATTGCAATTTCAATTTTCAATTTCAATTTCAATTTCAATTTCAATTTCAATTGAAATTGAAATTAGCCGTTGACTGTAATTAATTAAGGTTTACGCAACTTTTTTCCATAATAGATTGATATTCTAAAAATATCAGCAATTTTATTTTTAGATATTTTCCTACTGTTTATTAATCTTTTTATAATAAAATTTTTATTACACATGCCAATCTTAACGTGTCACAAATTCATATTTTAAAAATTACAATTTTTATTAAATAACGTTACCTGTAGGTAAACCTATTGCATTTTAAACTGACAGTTATGTTAATGTGAAATATTTATTAAAAACATTCATCTTGCAAGTTTTTGGCTGACTATGCGACAGCCAAAAACTTGCAAGATGAATGTTTTTATATAAATTATCTATTTCTATAGACGTATAACCGTCTAAACAAGAATTTTGGCGCCAAAGGCAACTGTTTTTGAGCGCTCATAGTATTATAAAAGGTCCGATAGTACCATTCGACTCTACTGTGCTGTTATAAGTAAATATAAATAATACTAAAGCTTTTAAGATGAAAACAGTAACAGTAATAAAGTGAAAAAGGGTTGTCTTTAGCGACATAATGTTAGTTAAATTACGAGCTATATTCTTCGATTTTTTTTTTGTATGGCAGCAAACAATTTTAACAACCTTGTTGACTTTCCTGAATTTGATCTGTTCAATACTTCTTCTTACACAATCAAAAATACTCTGACAAATCAGTGATTGAATGCGGAACTTTTAGCCTAAAGTTATATTTTCTCAGTATTTTCTAAGGTTTTCGCGACTTGAACTCATAAATATAAATATATAAAATTAAAATAAAAAACGCGAATATATCTGTTATCGGTTATTTTTATTCTCTTCCTTAGTCTTCATTATCTTCATATCATTATGTAGTGTAAAATCAAGCGTCTAGCAAGCCATTTGCGGAGACATTTAAATGGTATTTAGTTTTAAGTTTAGTTTTATAAAAAGTAAAGTGAAACTGTTTGTCTTCCTTAATAAATTGAAAAAAAAAAATGAAAAACTAAGTACTAATTAATAGTTATTTTCACTTATTTTTGGTTTGTTTAGTATGGAAAAAATTATCAACATTTTTGAAAGATCTATCATTAATTAAAACATCATTTTTGAATTGAAATGTTTAAGTCAAAATTAAGAAAAAAAAAGAAAAAAGGTATTTTCTTACAAATATTAGTGTTTAAAAAACAAATCGTTTTAATACAACACAAACTGAAATTATACCGGAATTCTGTTTGTTTCACTCACAGTAATTTATTTACATGAAGCTTAGAATATTAAATTACCACAAAAGGAAATAATTGGAGACACGTGACATCATTAGGCCGAATTAGATTGCCTATCTGCCTAGTTCGTTTACATTTCCATTTAAGGTTCCTTAAAGCAAGCTTGGCGCTGTAGCTAAGCATGCTTGGCTGTGGTTCAGCTAGTTTTGAATTAATGTTGTTTGTTGTTACCTTCTGTGTTTTCTTTAATTTGCCCAATTGTGTTTTCTTTTCGTATGTTTGTCATGAGCTTATATTTTTTGTTTTAGTAATTTTTATCACAGTGACGTCAATGATTTTTAATATTTTATTTATTAAAGTCTTCTTTTTTGCGTGTCGGATTCCGAGTGTTAATAAATTTTTTTAAAATTTAATTTTAACTTTATTAAAGTAACACCAGTAAGTAGCGAGTTATGTTATTATTTATATTTTCGGTGGACCTATTTTCAGTGAAAAATACCAAATTTCTTATACGCCTAGGCGTATATACGATCTTTACTTTATTACTAACTCTACGAACTCTATTATATCACCCTTGTATGTTACACAATAACCATTATTTTAAAGTATAATAAAATATATGTACTTATTTTCTATAACTTATTACTTACGAAGCACAAATATATTATCTGTTTATAAATAAGCTTGCTTTAACCTATAAGCTCTTTATGATTTAAATACAAACACATGCATATAAAGTATTACATTAAACTAGTGTTTCCACTCTATAAATTTCAATTTATAAGGAGAACTTACGCAATAAAAATATACTATAATATTGTACAGTGTATAAAAAAAGCCCTATAGCCCCTCCTAGGTACTTCTCTCAGGACCTTCCTACAAAAAATGTGCATGTAGTATAAAAATAATTAATTTCCTAAAAATTTAAGAAATTCAAGATTATGGCTACACCATTTTCGGTAGTGTGTAACAGCAACCCTGTAAAGCCTCGTAGGTATTTCTAGGTAACCCAAGGATATTACTACAAATGAATCACAAACATTTTACAGAAAACCGTATCTAAATCTTTGCCGCTTTGGAGATAAATGAGAACTTTTGAGTGTACAAAAAACTCTGTCACTCTAAATGTATATACCTCCGTAAAATAATATTCTAAAAATAAAAGAATTTTTGAGAATTTATAAGAATTTTATTTTTTCATGAGGCCTAAAGAATTACATAAGACGTCTTAAATTAGGTAACTGCAATTAGGTTAATTACCTTCTAAAATTATTTATGTATAATTAACTTCTAAAGTTATTTCTATATAATACTTTGACTCAAAAACAAGCACAAAAGGCTTGACTTCAAATGTTTCGAAATTATAGTTTAAAACTTGTTTACTTGTGTTTATAACTTAACATTTATTGGTTTAAGACATTGCTTAATTGTCAACTTAGAAAGGTCACAGTGAAAGGTTCTTGCACTAAGTAAATTAGGTATTGGTACCTAACTTAACATTCTAACTTGATGTATTTACCCGTCTTGTTTATAATTACAAAAAAGTTATTTAATACTCGTTAAATCAGCAGCAAGTTCGTTTAGAACTCCTTTCACAAATCTCAACTTTATATGATCGACGAAATTGCGACAGTAAATTCCAATGTTTGGTCATCTGATTATAATTTTTTTTAATGCGTTAGCTTTTAAATTGTCTTTTGTAGTGCATCTATTTCTACTAGTCTATTCTACTGGGAAATGAATTAATTTGGGCAATTTGTTGTTCTCGTTTCGAAATTTTGTTTGAAGATCTTAAGTAGTAATATCCTCACCAAATTTTAATGGAACTGTTGAAACGTATACTCCCAACAGAAAAATAATCATCAAAATCGGCTTATCAACAATTAAGTTATCCCCGAACCGCCATAAAAAAACTATGTACCTACAACTGTATCAAAATTGAGAACTTCCTCTTTTTAAAAGTGAAATCTGAAATTATATTTTCTTTACGATTTTTCTAAAAAATTTCACGCCCGTAGCTCACTTTCTGCAAGGTGAACAAAAGTTCGCGAGTTCAAGGTGTAATTTTTTGGAAATACCTATGTAGTTTAAAAAACTCCAGGAATAAGTAGCTGATATTAGATAACATATTAAGGTAGTAAGTAGGTCTGTAAATAGAATGTCACTTGATTACCTATAGGTAGGTATTTGTCTTTCAAACTGTATTGTGTAATTTGATGCTAAGCAATCGAAATGTCTTTTCACACCTACAAATGTGATGCTAAATATTACAAAATCTTTTGTTTGATCAATGTTTTGTTTTTTGAAATTGATCACAAGTACAATGACGATTAAATTATGAAGTTATTAGAGTAAAAAATTTACTACTAAAAATTCGTAAAATGCTTGAAAATATTTTTTTTTTATATTTTAATAATTCGCACAAATCCACTTACTTAATCCTTTCACAGTTGGGTAAAAAGTAATATTTGGATATGGTAATTATTTTGGAAATATTTATCACTTCTTTGTAAACTTTACAAAGTTAGCAAAATTTATGAATAAGTAAATAAAAATTACTTACAATATCCAATTCATTTTGACTTCCATTACGTATAAAAAAAATCACAACACTATAACATAATCACAGACACTTAAAAAAAGTTTTGAATTAGGTACTAGGTTTTTTTTTCGATTTCACTTCACGGTCGGTAACATCGCGTGTTTTGTTTCGGCGTGCGAAATGCGTGTGCGCAGCGTAGCGATATGACATCGACTGAAGTGGATTCTGCGCTATTGTCAAAGCTTGCGAAGCTTGATTGTTTTGTTTTATGTATTAAGATATTGAGCTATATTTTAGTGAATCGCTTAACCGACTCCGGACTTAAGTAGGTTGCTGCAGACATAAAAGGGGTATTACACTACACTGATTCAGGGTCCCTAACCCTTAATTAAGAGAGGTGTTATAAGAGTTAGGCAGTAAGGGTCCCTAATTAGTGCGTCAGAGCCGCCTTACTCCCTAACCGCTTTTTTTGCTTTTTAACTGACTTCAAAAAAAGGAGGAGGTTCTCAATTCGGTTGTATGTATGTTCCTCCTAGAGTCGCTGTCCGACTGAGTAAGGGTCCCTTTTTAGTGTAAATTCAGGGACCCTGAATCAGTGTGGTGTAATACCCCTTTAATAATTATCACTCGATGGGGGTTTGAGCATGGTGACTGTGGGGCCACAACGCAATCTATGGAACAACTTCTCCAATGTCTAATGTGCCATTTTAAAGTAGCGCGACAATCAAATTGGCGGTTAATGGGGGGTTTTACTTCGAATGAGCATTGTGACTGTGGGGCCACAACGCAATCTATGGAAAAACTTCTCCAATGTCCAATGTCCCATTCTAAGGTAACGCGACAATCAAATTGGCAGTTGATGGGGTTTTACTTCGAACGAGCATTGGTAGGTACTGTAGGGCCACATTGCATTCCTTCTTCAATGTTCAATGTGCGATAACGCGACAACCATATTGGCGGTTTATGGGTTTTTATTAGCGGTTAATTGCATTGTGACTGTGGGGCCACAACGCAATCTATGGGAAAACTTCTCCAATGCAATGTCCAATTAGTAAGGTAGCGCGACTCTAAAATCAAATAGGCGGTTATTTTCTTAAAATATAAATAGTACCACAGAGTACAAAATAGTTCCCACAAGTTTTTTTAGCCACTTGACATGAACACACTTAAATTTTATCGATCGATTCTTTGTCCCTCAGACTCATTTATTTTAATTTGCTTCTAATGCCATACTTTTTGTCCTCTCTTCCTTCATTGCGAATAAAGATTTGTCCGACGCTTCACGCGATTGGTTTATCAGTCGATTCACGTCGTAATATTAGGCTTATAAGATGGGCATCGACCGGCGAACTAATGCAATGACTAGCGTTTAACAGTCCATCTGTAGTCATGAGTTTGGAAAGATAAGTTTACGTAACAATTTCTAAAATTCAAGAAAATTATAAAATTCTAGGTACTTCTTTTATCCTATGCCCAATTGGAACAGCATACGGCTTCTCTACTTTTTTTTTATAAATTTAAATGTTGCTTCTTTAATTGTTCTCCTCAATTTTTGTGTCTTTTTCTTCTTTATCTTGCTTGTATTCTGTTTTTATTTTTTTAACTATTACGACGTATTTTCGGAACACTATAGCAATAAATTGTTTTAAGATAAACTAGCTGTTGCCCGCGATTTCGTACTCGTAGTAGTTTTGTATTTATATACCACCTACTAAAACATTGCTCTACCACTCTATCTATATTAAAAAATATTAAAAAACCGCATCAAAATCCGTTGCGAGGTTTTAAAGATCTATGAATACATAGGGACAGACAGACAGCTGGAAGCGACTTTGTTTTATACTATGTAGTGACTATTCAATTTGCATTTGCCAGTTTACTAAGTACCTATCTTCATTTTTATGTCCTATAGAAAACCTCAATTATGTAAGGAGTGAATAATTTGCAGTACTTACCTCTTAAATGAATATATCATTTACAACATTTGAATGATCTTTGAGATTAAGAGAGTAGAAGCCGGGATTAAAATGTCTTTAAAATATTGTCTCTGCCCATTAATAGGATCCACCAGTGAAATAGCGCGCGCGCACCATTGGATGGTGGATCCAAATGAAAAAATTGATTAATTCATAAACGAGAACTTGGTAAATTTGATTTTGAGATGCTAGTTAAAAATTAAGGGTCGCACATTTACGAAAAACGTTTTTTTAATTTCACGGGAAATCCAGTTAGGAATCTAATTAGCAATTGACAACTTTTCAATACATATTTTGTATGTTGAGTTTCTGACATTCAACAAATATGTACGGCATTTTGCGTATTTATATAATGGCGTAATGACACGTCAATATTTATGAGTTTGTAGTTGAGAATCTGATATTTTGCGAAGTCCGCTGATCTGAGATTATGCGTGTCCGGCATTTTGCAAATCTGGCATAGAGCGTAGAAAGCAATAAAACAACGAAGTGTCACTAAAACTGCTACTGTAGTCTCAAGCCTATAGTTAATTCTTTTTACACTCTTAAGTCTTTATAAGCAAAGTCTTTGCGATAAGAAGAGTCTTTACTTCCTTCTGATTATTCAGTCTAATCAATGAGAGCAGTAAAACTATAGAGACATGCCACTTTAAAGTGCGTCGGCGCCAGCAATATTCTAAAACCGGTGGAATTTACTTGTCTTTGTACTTATTTTATAGCATTTTACTGCTAAAGCTGTTCAGATACAGACGTTGGACAAAACGCGTCATGTATGTTAATTTCAATGAGGTTCAAGTTTGTAAAATTCTTTGACCACTGTCAAGCATCAAGCAACAACTGTCAAGCCTAAATTGAGATTGCATCGTAAATTTTAGTTAAGTAAACTTTAAAGAATTGTTTTGAATATATGTTTTGTATTAATAACTAACTTTTATCTGTGACTTCATCTACGTAAGAGTTTAATCTTCCAAAATCATTTCTTAGCGGATGTCTACGTCATAATACGTATGCAAAAAATGTTGCCGGGTCCGTCGATATTGGTGCGTTTTGATAATGTAATACAACAGATAAATAAATTAATAGACCGAGAAATCTTTTTTCATATTTTGTGACTGACGGAAGAAGATATCAAAAGAGCAATTTTATTATCACAGATAATCAACAGGCCCATAGATTACTATTACCGAATGGTGCGGACAATTCTAACAACACATAATGTAATTTTCACGACGTTTATTTTCGTTCAGACGTCATCTAATATCGTTGTCACCCACAACGATTTCACGCAAAAAATCATTACATGCAATTTATTATGAACTAAAATAGACGGGAGTGTTTCTTAAAACATGTTCGATGTTTAAAAATACGTTGTTAAAATATATCAGTTGATAGGAATCTAGTTTGTTTTATATTTATTAAGTGTTTTGTACACATGGTGGTCTTAAATTACAGCATGTAAATAGTCCCTATCACTTCACTACATAGTCAATAGTCATCACTACATAGTATAAAACAAAGTCGCTTTTTCTGTCCCTATATCCATTTGTATGCTTAAATCTTTATAACTACGCAACGGATTTTGATGCGGTTTTTTTTAATAAATAAAGATAAAGTGATTCAAGAGGTAAGTTTATATGTATAATACATGCATAATATAGCCGTGCGATGCCGGGGCGGGTCGCTAGTATAAAATAAAGTCACTTTTCACCGTCCCTATGTCCCTTTGTATGCTTAGATCTTTAAAACTACGCAACGGATTTTGATGCGGTTTTTTTAACAGATAGAGTGATTCAAGAGGTAAGTTTATATGTATAATACATGCATAATATAGCCGTGCGAAGCCGGAGCGGGTCGCTAGTATATATATAAAATTCTCGTGTTGCGGTGTTAGTTACATAGGTCCACCTAAACGGCTGAATCGATATTTGTATGAAATTTATTGTGTATATTTTTAAGTCTGAGAATCAAACAACAGTTTAAAAAGTAGCCTATGTTACTCCCAATGAAACAATGTATCCGCATACCAAGTTTCATCAAAATCGGTTTAGTAGTTGCGGAATCTATACGTTACAAAAAATACCTCTTTATTATTTTATTTATTTATTTTTAGCCCATTCCGTCCCAGCAGAGAAAGGCCTCCCTCGCCTCCTTCCACTGTTCCCTGTCTAGTGCCAGCTGGGTGATGGACTCGCATCGTAGGACTCTTTATAATATTAAATTGATTAATTATTAATGTAATATCACAGAATATACGCCAACATTATTATTAATATATATACATAGCTTTAGTTTTTAAAACAATTTATTGATATTTGTAGGACGTAAATGGGTCATTCTCAACACGTCATTAAGTTTGGAGTCACCCTACTATTGTGTTTACGCGGGAACTGAGGCGGGAACGAATTGAAAATTTATAGCGAGTAATCAATTTTTGAATCAAAAATAAATCATTGGGTCAAGGTTCCGTAGAAAACTAGTTTGAAGTAGGACGACTGTGGTTTTTTGACTGAGTATTGCATGTAGCGCCATCTAGTAAATTAGGTAATCAATCAAGCTTATGGTGAATAAATAACTGATTGTATATATACCTTTCTTTGGTATATAATACGAAGGCGACAACAAGAACAAAGGCCCGCCCCGTTTTAGGCCCGTGCCTAAAAAAGGTAGTCGTGCTGACCCTAGTAACTACCGGCCCATTTCAGTCACGTCCGTGCTCTGTAAGAGTATGGAACGTGTCTTGAACCGCAGGCTCCTGGCGTACCTAGAGTCTAATGATCTCCTCAGTGATCGGCAATATGGCTTTCGCCGGAACCGGTCCACTGGGGATCTCCTAGTGTACGCCACCCACATCTGGAGTGAGGCCATTGAGAAATACGGAGAAGCCCTGGCGGTTTCTCTCGACATTTCCAAGGCCTTCGATAGGGTTTGGCATGACGGCCTTATTAGCAAGCTTTCCTCATACGGCCTGCCCGCTGGTTTCTGTGCTTGGATTTCAGACTTCCTTAGGGATAGGTCAATCCGAGTAGTCATAGACGACTGCTCGTCTGACCTAATGGCTATCAATGCCGGTGTCCCTCAGGGGTCGGTGCTTTCTGCGACTCTCTTTCTGCTGCACATCAACGATCTGCTAAAACCCGGTACCTTTGGGTATGCAGATGACAGCACCGTCGTGGAGAGCTATACATCCACTGCACGAGCCAACGCGGCTGAGATTCGGTCTCTCAGGGAAGCCATGGTCGAGCGCTTAAACCTGTCTCTCAAGGCTGTCTCCGATTGGGGTGATGCCAATCTAGTCAGGTTTAATGCTGCTAAGACCCAGGCGTGTCTCTTCACTGCAAAAAAGAGGCCTTTTGAATTAGCCCCTTCTTTCCGGGATGCATCTGTACCGATAACTGACCACCTCAATCTTCTCGGTATCACGTTGTCTCCGACTCTCAACTTTGGCTCGTATATTGAGTCAAAGGCTCAAGTTGCAGCCAAAAAGCTGGGTATCCTCTCAAAGGTGCGAAAGTACTTCGTGCCGGAACAGTTGCTCACATTATACAAAGCACAAGTTCGGTCGTGCATGGAGTATTGTTCGCACCTCTGGGATGGATCTGCCAAGTACCAGCTTGAGGCGTTGGAGACAATTGAGAAGCGAGCCAAGAGGATCATTGGAAATGACGCTTTGTGCGAGGCGAGGCTACAGAGCCTCGAACACCGTCGCAAGGTTGCCAGTTTGTCGGTCTTTTACAGATTGCATTTCGGTGAGTGCGCTGCGGAATTATACGAACTTATTCCGCCTGCCCCATTTTACCATCGGACGAGCAGGGAGACAGCAAGACGACACCGTTTTTTGATCCAAGTTCCTAAGACTCGAACTAAGCGGTTTGCATCCACTTTTATTGTGCGCACCGCAAAGTTATGGAACTCCTTGCCTGACTCCCTGTTCCCCACGAACTACAATCTAGCGATCTTCAAAGCGAGAGTGAATCGGTTCCTACTGGGTAAGCACGCTCCATCGTAGGCCATAATGATGCTTACCATCAGGCATATTATGGTCAAGTGCAAACCCATTCCTAATAAAAAAAAAAAAAAAAAAAAAAAAAAAAGGACACATGCAGAAACGAAACAAATATTGAAACCTTTTTTTTTTCCTTATTTTCGCGTTTGCCCACTTTTGTCGACTGCGGAGGTTTACCAAGTTTAAGGTTTGGTTTATCAAGTGTACATAATCGTAGGATCTAAGCTACAAAAAATGAATAAGTGTCGATCCTAATTCGTTACGTCTGTTAAACCGAACTTTTGACGAGTCCACCTTTTCCATAATTGGTTGGCAAAATAAGATTTTAAACAAAACTAGTTACCGACAAAAGTCACGCGATGCAAAAAAACTTTTGTGGGCCAATTAACAAGTTACTATTATTGTTTTGCTAATTTGCAAAGATTCAATGCCGGGGTTCGTGTGAAGAACCGACCTACAAAAATATTTTTTTAGAGTAAGGAACCCTAAAAGCGGCGACGTGAGATGACAAGACGACTCCCAAATTCGACACGAGTTAAATTAACGTTGTAAAAAATCGACCTTAATTTTATAATTGCAAAAATACTGCCCCAATAATTCATTAGAGAATTTAAGATCCTTGACATATTTTTTTTTATAAATTTATTATTGAAGATCATTCGGCAATAATAAAGATCAAAGTAAAGAATTAGGTCATATAGAAGTGTCATGTTTTTATTACCTTTTTGCATTGAGCTGTCATTTGTTCGTCTAGTCACACATGGGTTGGGTAATGACGTAATGGCAATTTTATTACTGAATTTTGTTGTTGGATTCTTGTATGTTATTATGAGGTAAACCGTTAGATTAACGGTTAAATGAATAAATCATGTTTCAATAAATTATGAATTTAACAGGAATTTGAAGTATTTTGTTTGATTAAATTACCCAATACATAAAACGTTCTACTAACTCTATTTCAATCAAATATGCTTCAAGAGACGACGACTATACGCTGCGCATGCGTGATTGCCATATTTTTTTTACCTTGTTGATTCTAGGTATATGCAAAATATTATTATTTTATGAGGAAGTATTAAAAGGTGCGTGCTTTGATGTTTAAAATTTAATGACTGATTCCTTCCGGAGATAATAAAATTACGTTTTCACCAGACTGAAACAATAAAGATTTCTCTAAGAATTTTTACAATTAATTCTCTTTTATTTATTCTGTTTTCTGACACAACACCGTCGCTCGCAATATGAATTCTAATTTCTTTCGTATCAATATTATAGATCTATCCTAGGGATGGGCCGAATGTGATTTGAACCGAATACGAACTTCGGCCGAATGTTCGGTAAAAATAAAAAGTTCGGCCGAATTTCGGCCGAACTTCGGTTATTTTTACTGCACTTTCTTGAGAATGACTGGTCCAATCTTGTTTAGAATCTTTCTAGCAGAATATGTAAGAAGAAGCGTAGAAAATGAAAGCTTAAGTAGTGACGAAGAAGTTGTCCAGACCACACAGTCATTCTAACAATTGAAGACATACATAAATCGTTTTGGAGCTGCTACGAGGAACTGGCAGCAGCAAAGCTTCCCAATATAGAGGAAACCAGAAGTCCGATAGCAACAGAACTAAATAGATGTCTGAATGAGGCTTTTCTGCCTAAATGTCAATGTCCATATAGCTGGTGGGCCAAGAATAATCATAAGTTCCCTTGCATAAGTTTTTTGGCACGAATATTTTTATCTCCTCCTGGAAGCTCCGTATATTCTCAGCGACTTTTCTCAGAGGCAGGAAATGTGTATGAAGAAAAACGCAACAGACTCCTACCTGATAAAGCCGAATCCTTGGTGTTTTTGCACCATAACCTTCCCTTGGTAAATTTTAAATACCAATAGGTATAATACGGTTTCAATCAACAAACCACTTTCAGAAAAATTAAAAGTTCCTAATATGTAGTTATCTAAGGCGATAAATTTTTAAATGTTTTCACTTTTAGCTTTAAAATATTAGTAGGATAGTAGGATTAAAAACAGCTAAGTTGTAAGTATATTTTTTTTCTGGATATGATCACATGCCGAATGTTTGGCATTTTAGCAGAATTTCGGCCGAATGCCGAAGTTCTGTTTAAACTGCCGAAGTTCGGTTAAACCGAATGTGAAACGAATTTCGGCCCATCCCTAATCTATCCACTTACGAAAAATATTATGTGTGTCTTTAAAAACAGAAGAAGCAAACGCCGTTTATGTCATTCATGTTGTCAGTCAAAAATAGCACTAAATTCATGATTTTAACCACCAACCAATTTCAAAGTAAATAAAGAGCAATGTGAATTAGTGCTATTTTATGACGTCATAAAATCTATTAAATTAATGGAACACTTCATTCACAAAAAAGCGGACGTAATGCGTCATGTTCCGGGACGCGTCATTTTACCTGCATCGCTGCCCTGGGCCTGGCCGGAAGACCAGCGCTGTAGCCTGGCGTTATGCTGCAGCATTTCAGCTGAGGTCGGCCCAATTAGGACAGCATACGGCATCCCGGACTTTTTATTATTGTGTGCCTATTATTTAATTCTATAAATTGTTTTCTAATTCTGTCTGTTCTATTTTCGATTTGTATTTTTTTTTGTTTTGTAATTATGTCTACTTATTTAATATTTGCTTTTTTGTTTTTAGCAACGTATTATCGTTGCTGTTTCCACTTGATGAAACAAGGACCAGATTGTGGTTTCATACAACGCTCTGTGATAAGTACATTACTACAAGCTTGACGCGCATGTGTGCGTGACTAGACTTGTGTTATGGTGACGAGTGACGAATAGAAGACTTACATAAAGGGAAAATAGACAATTTTTCATCGTTTTCTTATGACGTTATCACGTCAAATTATCGTCCGTAAACCGACTTTACAGACCACTTTTTTATATTTAGTATGTTCCTATTTTGTTATCTTAAAGTAACCTCCCTGTTAGAACCTTCTACACAATTCGGCCGGCTGTAGCTAATCCAACCTCCCTGTTAGAAGCTTCTACACAATTCTGACGGATGTAGATAATCCAACTTCTCTGTTAGAACCTTTTACAAAATTCTGATGGATGTAGTTAATCCTACCTATCTGTTGGAACCTTCTACACAATTAAGGTGGATGATGTTAACCCAACCAATCTGTTAGAAAGTTCTACACAATTCTGAAGGATATCTCTGACAGATCCAACAAAACTGTTGGAACCTTCTACAAAATTCTGATGGATGTAGTTAATCCAACCTATCTGTTAGAACCTTCTACAAAATTCTGAAGGATGTAGTTAATCCAACCTAGCAGTCCGTGCGAAGACGGGGCGGGCAGATAGTATTTAGTATATTAGTAGGATCCAAGCAGTTCGGTCAAGGGAGGGAGTGAGGCCTTTGTACAGTCACATTACCAATTAGCTAAACCCCAAGTGACCTAGAGCTCCTCGCAAATCTATAAGGTTGTAAAGTACTGTTACCTGATTCTGTTTTTTTCATACAATAGGTATACTATACAATACCATACAATATAAAAAAATACCAAAACAGGTAAATACTATATTTTTTACAGATAATGCGAATGAGCTCTGAATACGTGGGGTTCAGCTGATTGGTAATGTGACTGTACATAGGCTAACAAAAAAAATAAGTAGTACATAAATTACTTCAAAAGGTTCTCAAAAACAGGTGTTAGTTTCGCATTTCACTAGAAGTCATCATTGAAGATTTATGAAGTTTCATTGATATTGATTGAAACCTGTCAACGTGATTTTGTATGTTTTTCATTTCTGACGACCTCTGTGGCGCGTCGGGCGAACACCCGACTGCGACGCAGAAGGTTGCGGGTTCGATTCCCGCCGGGAACAAGTATTTATGCTGACCATAAATTCTTGTTTCTGGTTCTGGGTGTTTCCTATATGTATAATATGTATATATTTACAAAAAAAAAAAAAGTATATATGTAAGTAGTTTATCCGTTATCTGGCACCCATAACACAAGCATTAAGTTGCTTAGCTTGGGGCTGGATGGCGATGTGTAATATGTCCTGAAATATTTATTTATTTATTTATTTATTATTTCTCTTTAAAAATTGTATTGAATTGAGCTTTACGGAAGGAATGTGATATCCATTCGTTCTGAGCTTGATGGATTAAATACGGTTAAATGGAAACGTTTTTTCTAGGATCGAATCTGTTAGGGAAAGGTCCTGTTAGGCATAGAGATTGATTTTACAGATACTGTTTTCAAAAAAGTATACCTACCTGATAATTAATAACATTTTGTTGTTATACTCTCCCAAAGAGATTAAACCTATTCTTAGAGTGGGAGTTATTTCCATACATAGAGGTAAAAATACGCTTTAGAGATTATTATGTTCGCCATAAAGCCCTTTACCAATAGGTAGGTGTCAAAATGCACTGTTTATAAATATTTTTAAGACATTAAAACCAGATTGGTTTAGCAGTTTTTAATTGTTTATGTAACAAAGTTATATAAAAAAACGTGTGGCACTCGGGGACTGCCGCGGTAAAGCTATTGCATCTTGCATTGCATGTCAATAGTCGTCCGTCAATAGTCGTCCATTATTTATCGTCCGTTTTTGTCGTCCGACCTTTGTCGTCCGTCATTTGTCGTCCGTCATTTGTCGCCCGTTATTTATCGTCCGTTTTTGTCGTCCGACATTGGTCGTCCATCATTTGTCGTCCGTCATTTGTCATCCGTTTTTGTCGTCCGACATTTGTCGTCCGTCATTAGTCGTCCGTCAATATTCGTCCGTCAATAGTTGTCCGTCAATAGTCGTCCGTCTTTTGTCGTCCGTCATTTTGTCGTCCGTCAATAGTCGTCCGTCACTTGTCGTCCGTCAATAGTCGTCCGTAAATAATCGTTCGTCATTTGTCGGGGGTGTTAGGTTTTATTTTCGTTACGGAATTTCTTGATTCGGTCGCCGCGCCCAAGGCCCGCGATAAAATCTATGCAATAGCTTAAAATTATACATCTTGTTCTACTACTTTCACTGTTCCCTCTTTTTAGGGTTCCGTACACAAAGGGTAAAAACGGGTCCCTAATTACTAAGACTTTACTGTCCGTTTGTCCGCCTGTCTGTCTGTCATCAGACTGCACCTCATGAACCGTAATAGCTAGACAGTTAAAAATTTCACAGATTATGTATTTTTATTGCCGATCTATAAGAACAAATACTATTTTAATTTGCTTCCAAGTTAGATTTTGGGTCTTTTCTCTTTTGTTATTCCTAAGTAGGTATAGATTATTTCGCTTCATAACTTAGATAATTAAATTAAATGTTAACACATGTGCCAGTATATACGACTCTGGTATTCTATTTCTACTTACATACCCATTATTTACGTTACGATCTGAATTGTACGAGCTTTTAATTAAGGACCCGGAAATTGGGGTTCTGAAATAGCTCGGTATTAACAAATAATGTTTTAATAACAGGCCAATTTTCAAGATAATATTATATAACGATTTGTAAATTTTACTATAGGGGAGGAATATGGTAGGAATAATGAGGTCCTATGGGAGAATCTATAACCATTTTTGAATAAGTAAGGTAGTCGTTATGAAGATTTATGTAGAACTATCTGCGCACCGCGGTTTGACTCACGTATTCAGAGTAAGGGCTCTCCTCTCTTCATTCAAACGCAGTCGACGGCGACGTCGGTTTCCTCCCTAGATAATAAAACTACCAAAAATATTTTTGTAGCACAAAACTTATAACTGCCATGACCATGCCCTTATAGTATTATTTTAGTTTTTTTTTAACTCTTACTTTTTATGATAATTAGAATACCTATGAAAAAAACAAGACATAGGCGCGCATAGTCATGGCAGTTATAGGTTTTAAGCAACAAAAAATATTTGTGCTACCTAGTGTCATTATCCAGTGAGGAAACAGTCGACTACGTTTGTATGGAGAGAATACCGGGTACCCGGGAATATAATATGAACATGTATAATAATTAATAAAGGTATAATTACTAAATAGTTTAACAATGTCACTTAGGTATCTTAGGTACTTGTAGGTACTACAGGGATAACGATAAAAATACAAAAAATATGTTTTTGCATAAAAATTAAAGAAGTAGGTAGGTATTTTTACTTAAAGCTAGGGAAAATTACCCACGGATACTGAAAATGAGGATTTTTTGGATGTGGCAACACCATTATTGGCAGCGGGCTCTTATATTATCACATTGTAAAACTCCCCAAACTTTGGGAAAATTATGGTCCATTTTCATAAACTTTTAATATTATTTTTTCATAGCTATCTACCTATTTTATAGAATAAGTCAAGTTTGGCTATAATCAATGCAACAGTTTTTGCGTAAAGATACAGTCAGACTCAAACTTTCGCATTGATATCAATATGATTTTTACGTGACAACGTCGAATAAATTGATGGAACACCTGCATTCACAAAAAAGTGTCACGGTAATATTGTGTGACGTCATGCGTCATGGTAACATGACCATAACGCGTCCGTTCCCGTTAGGAAACGGAGTAGTTAATAATAATATCGCTCATGTGGGCTTGTGTTATGGTGACGAGTGACGAATAGAAGACTTATATAAAGGTAAAATTGTCGTCCGTAAACCAACTTTACAGACCGTCATTTGTTTTTTTTGTGTTTTTTTTAACCACTTACCTACCTATGCTTAGCTATGAAAATAATCGTGGGTACATGGGTACTTTAAGTCAGTCACGCAATATTGTCTAGTCTAGATAACCGATAGACGTAAATTGTAAATTGTACCTCGGTTTATGTAGTTAACTAGAGGAAATCACTTTTCTAATGGTTAACGTGCTAGATAAGGGAAATTGGTTATAAATGCAAAATAGATAGGTACCTATATCCTTTTTATAGAAAACGGAGTAATCCCTCTTAATTAGATGTAAGTACACTAGGACTTTACCCGAAAAATAAATAAAAAATCATTCATTATTTTTAGTATTTTTATTATAGCGGCCACATAAATACATCATCTGTGAAAATTTCAACTGTCTAGCTAGCACGGTTTATGAGATACAGTCTGGTGATAGACAGACAGAAGAGTGTTAGTATACGTCGCGCAGCGAATGTTGACCTCTGATAGAAAGTAGAAGGGGTATGCGCAGAACTCAATTTTCATATAAATATTGAGTTCTGCGCATACCCCTTCCACTTACCGCAGAGGTCACCATTCGCTGCGCTAGGTATAAAAAGGTCAATAAAAAAACAGATAAAAAATAAATAAAGTGTAACTCCCATACAACATGGTACGGGACCCTTCGTGCGCGAGTCCGACTCGCACTTGGCCGGTTTTTTTTTAATATTTTTTTCAGTGTCTTTCAGGTTCAGTGGGACACCACGAACCTAAAAAAAATACCGAGTTTATGATACACACTGTAATTAAACCTAAGTCTAGCAGCAACCCGTTTATCATGAGTTTTCGATACGCGGCGCGAGTAGGCATTTAAAAAAATGACCCGTATCGTGCGATAGAGAGAGTTTAAGTTCGGACGTAGTTGCCTTCATTTTGCTCCCGAATAATGTTGCAGACCGTAACGTTTTTACCCCCTTTATCCTTCACAAAATGAAATAAATTTGGTCTCATTTAATTCACTGCATCTTATTCTAGGTTTATACGTTTTTCTTTTTTGGTAATTCAGTTTAGTCTATTATAAACGCTCGATGAAGTTTTTAAGTCAAAAATATAGATATTCAGATACTAATAACTTTTATCTTAGGCAATATTTTTTTAAAATAAAAACAGTTAAACCTAGTTTTCCATTAGATCTAGAACATTTTCAAAAATTTGCAAAATCGGACTTCGTTTATGGGGGGGGAAAACGTTACCGCTTTTTGTATGGAAATTTACAACCTCACACTAGTCTTAAGACCCGATTCTCTTGAAATATTGGGATAAAACTTCAATGTGAATGCTGCTGGCAATAGGCAACTCCTCAAATCAAAGTTAAGTAAAATAATAGCAATAATGCCCAGCAACATTCTACTACCAAATTAATTAAGTAGCCAAACGGTCTTGCCTACCATCTTATTTCTTTCACAAATCAAATAATGCCCTTATTCTGTATCAGTTGCAATGTTGTAAATCTGATGTGAAAACGGTAAGCTGTAATGCGAGGATGGAAGAGATATTAACGCTCCGAAGGTTCACTTTTTACTAAATATTTATTGAGTAAAAGCAGGGGTTTTTATACTAATTAAACTAGGTACATATTACGTCACATGACCTTCTAGTACAATATTGATTCCTATATAACCTTGGCCTTGACACATCTTCTTATCGGTGCAGGTGCGATGCAATATCACATTACTATGTTTACATTATAGTTTTCTTACACTACAAAGCAATCGAAACTTCTCGTTTGACATTATCATCACTACATAGTATAAAACAAAGTCGCTTTTTCTGTCCCTATTTCCCTTTGACTGCTTAAATCTTTAAAACTACGCAACGGATTTTGATGAGGTTTTTTAATAGATAGAGTGATTCAAGAGGAAGGTTTATATGTATAATACATGCATAATATAGCCGTGCGAAGCCGGGGCGGGTCGCTAGTAGTGTATAAAAGGGAAAACTCAATTCGTCACATTATCATATCATCATCACGTCATTTTGAACTTTACTAGTATAGAGTGAGAAAAATGTTAAAGGATTATCGTTTTTTTTTATTTGGCCTAGTGGCAGATACCTCGACATTTATTTCAAAGGCATGGTGTTCAAATCCCGTCAGGCCGTGCAAAAATGGATTATTCTTACCGAAAATTTACTGTTACCATTGCTCTTATGGTGAAAGAAAACGTCATGATCAAACGAATGCCTTAGTTTACTCCAGACATGGTCAACTAAGCTGAGAGGAAGTTTGACACATGTCCCCCCCGTGGGTTTCCGCCTTGTCGTGGCGGGGGGGCTTAGTAACCGTGGCCTAGCCAACCACGGTGAAGCCAAGAGGAACCCAGGGCCAAACCAGGCTGGAGGCGCTGGCTAGCCCGAGAGGGACCGCTCCACCGACTTCCCCGTAAAGTCCGGTGTGAGCGGTACGAGAGGTAGGTCGCAGTGCTGTATGGGCGGTACTGCGACTGAGGCGGGTTGCGGTATAGTATGGGCTGCACTGAGGACTAAGGGCCACGGCGGGAGAGGGTTGCCGGTATTGCGGTGAGCCGTTTCCCCTACCTTCCGTGGCCCTGACGGGGCCGCCACCGTTTGATGGCGGACGCGGTGGGGTCGCAGAGGAAGAGGACTGTCAGTGTATCATTGCCGCTTTCCCTGTCCTCTGCGAGGGTTTAGCACTGGGTGCGCCCACCACATGGGCGTGCCCAGAGTTTTGTAAAGGGTGGGGCAGAAGCAAATAAAAGTAAAAAACTCGATAAGTAGTAGAAAATTATAAATGTTCTTATTTATTGTATTTATTTTAATAATATCGTGGGGGTTTTGGCTAATAATTCTCTCCATGATGGCCCAGCACTAAACCAGCGTGATGGCAATGCGATGGTTAAAACGCAACTACACGATGGCAACGTTCATTTGTAAATTGGAGAAGGACGTGGAAGCAGCTGTTGCCGCAATATAATATATCTATGCACCACGTACCAATTTTCAAGGACTCACTGAGGAATGGGTCACGTGCAGATGCATACCGCCATCGCTGGCCCACTTCTTTTGATGTGTGACCGAAAAACTGACACCGTGGCACAGCATATCAGTGGGCCAGCATGATGGTCCATCATGAAGAGCGGCCATTAAATTTGTGGCCGCTCTTCATGATGGACCATCATGAAGAGCGGCCACAAATCTTGCACAATCTTGCATAATCTTGCACTCTACCACCACTTGCACAAAAGCGTGCAAGTGGTGGTAGAGGGTAGGGAACGCGGGCGGATAAACTTCGGTATTCGTTCAAAAATCACTCGACTTTTGAAAGTAACTTAAATAATATTTATAATTGTTACTTATATTAAAAACCATTTTTTGTATTATAAGCTCCGAGTCAGGGTGGGGCAAATGCCCCACCTTGCCCCACTGTGGGCACGCCCATGGCCCACCACCCGGGTTTTAAAAAAAAACCCGGGTGGTGGGCGCACCCAGTGCTCGGTTGCGCACCGCTCTGAGGCAAAGGGCTCAATTATAGCCTTAAAACGAGAGGACAGTCTGGGCTTTCTCCGGGCCAAGCCCGGTTTTTTTCCCAGACTCGCGCGCCGGGGTCGAAGAAAAATGCTAACGTGTCGCCTTCACCCCGGCATCATGCGCGTGCGGAGCACCCCGGTGGTATAGTCGGTCGGCCGCCCCGCCTTACATCTCAGGGGCTGTGCCAACCCGATACTGTCTGCCGCCTCCCCCCGGGGGCGGCGGGCGTTCCTTGTGGAATTCCACCGAGTCAAAAAAAAATAAAAAAAATTTGACACATGTCTTAGGCACTAAAGCACCCAGAATAGAATAAAAGTTGCTGTCGCTATATAAATAATCCAGATTTAATGTAAACGACTATAATAATATATTCCTTTTCATTATTTAATTTTTAAAATTAGTGTAGATGTAGTGTCGAGGCCTAGCATGTGTGCACACATACATATACACACATGCTCACGACCGGACTGATGGAGAGCAAACAGGTTCTAAAACCACGGCGCGAGGCGCGGCGCGAGCGCGGCGACCACTCGCCCAACTACGTTCTCATAGGACAGACAGATTGTCAAATTGTTTCCTCTGTACTTAAAGTCTATATTAAATTCATTAAATATTGTAATACCTATGGAAAGCATTTAATTTGATTCTACAAACCTAAGCTAATCTAGACCAGCTAGGCAGGAATCCCACATTTTGGTCCTATCGAACCGGATAATAACTGGAAACGGTGCGGCGGCGGACACGCGTACGGACACAAGACGGCCATTTTATCTTGAAGAAGACTTGGGTCAAAAGCCACGCGGAACCACGCCAACAACCAAACCAAATGAGGAACTTGATGACAATTTATCGGAGAAATTAATGGCCAGAAACCAGTACATCGTCTTTATGCATCGAGTATCATGGTAACCCTGGGAAAGTAGCATTGCTGTGAGTTCGTTCCAATTTTCTCCCTTTAAAATCAATAATCCTTTTCAAAAACTATATTCTTATTCACTTTATTTCACTCAATTGCTATTTACGCATTATTTCTCCACAATTTCTAGCTGTCCTATCAATTTCATCAACATAACCAAACCTTCGACGTCATAAATTTAGCCAATCCACTCAAATTATCACATATTTCAACATTATTTGCTATTATTTGGCTAAATCATTAATCAATAACATCAAATTTCATCAAAATCATTCTCATAACCAATTTCTTCGTGAGTAAATTGCCCCGATCTGCGTATCTATTGTATTCATATGTCAACTATTTAGCTAATTATACCTATTTTATTGCATTTCCAGCGAATAGCATCGTGTTTCAAGTTCAAGGTTAGCATCAGCTGGTATCGGTACCTACATACGTGCCGCGTGGGCACGACCGCACCGCGTGCTACCTATCTACCTATCGCTCATCGCCATTTCATACGCTTTAGCTCGTTTCACACATTTCTCCTTCTGCACTGCTTACAATTTAAGTATCGTTACAGTTTTAATACTTTTATTGCTCTAAACTGTGTATTTAATCATTAATTTCAGTTAAAAATAAATAAACATGGATTTTAAATCATTGATTAAGAAACGCGGCAGTTTCAAAGCGAAATTAACTCAATTTAAAGCATATTTAGAAGTGATTAGTAGTTGTCAAAGTTTAACTTCGTTACAAATTAATGAATTACAAATTAGATTGTCCAAAATCGAAGAACTTTACTCGGATTTCGATTGCATTCAAACTGACATAGAAAATACGTGTGAAATTCCAGACGATCAATACAAGGAACGCGAGATCTTCGAAAGTCAGTATTTCGGAGCGATCGCCGCTGCCAGGGAAGCGTTGACCGGCCAGGAGACTGCTGCGGACTTCGGATCGGCCGCGGGTTCTGTTTGTATTGACCATGACAATAAAGGTGGGCTAAAACAAAGACACAAACTTCCAACCATTAACTTACCTACATTTTCTGGCCACTATCATGACTGGCTAGTATTTTACAACACTTACGTATCACTCATACATTCAGACAACACTATACCTAAAATTAGCAAATTCCATTATTTGCGCGCTGCTCTAAGTGACAGTGCTGCCGAGGTTATTCACTCATTAGATTTCACACCAGATAATTATGACGTAGCATGGGGGTTGTTGTGCGAGCGTTACAATAACAAACGGCTCCTAGTTAACAATCACATACAAGCAATCTTTAATATTCAACCTATGTTAAAGGAGTCGAGGGAAGCCTATCGCACAACAATAGATATTATTAATAAAAACTTACGTTCACTTAAGGCACTCGGCCTACCTACAGAGGGATGGGATGTACTCATAATTTACACAGTATCAGAAAAGTTAGATTCTATAACAAATCGCGAGTGGGAGGCTCACCGAAGTGCACTCACTGAGCTTCCAACACTCCTTGATTTTACTAAATTTCTTAAAAATAAAGCAGATTTATTAGATTCGGTGAAACGACGTCGTCACAGTGATATCACTCACGTGCGACCCAGGTCGTTTGCTATTAATAACACCCCCCCTCAAACAATCAAGTCATTAACTTGTCCATTATGTAAAAATAATCATGCTATATATCAATGCTTGAAATTCAAATCATTTCCTATAGAGGGACGCATTCAAAAAGCAAGGGCTCTTAAATTATGCCTCAATTGCCTACGCTCAGGTCATAATACCCAAAATTGCAGGTTAGGTGCTTGTAAAATATGCGATAAATCACACAACACATTACTTCACCTTAACCAACCTAACAATACACACCAACAATCACAGTTGGCTTCTTATGAAACTCCACAAGGTAGTTCAACTCAATACACACCGACGACGACTAGCAACGTCGCACTCTGCGCTACTCAGCCAGACATTCATGCACATACATCCAATCATAACACACAGGACAATATAGTTCTGTCAGCCGCACACAATCAGTGTGTGGTATCGCTGTCAACAGCACTCATTCAAATTAGTGATCACGATGGTCACAAACACACAATACGTGCCTTGTTAGACAATGGCAGTACATCAAGTTTCATCACTAATGAACTATGTACTAAACTCAAATTACCCACTTTTTCAAGTACAACTTCTGTACTCGGGCTGAATCATCAGTCATCATACATTTCTAAAAGATGTGACGTCACCATATCTTCACTACACAATTCGTACACTGAAAACATCAGTTGTTTTATCGTTCCTCACATTACACAATACTTACCGACTACTAGAGTCGACTACACATCGCTTAACTTACCCCAGAATATTACATTAGCGGATCCTTCATTCCACACCCCGTCTCGAGTAGACATGTTACTCGGAGCGGACTTATTCTGGAGTATACTACATCAAAACACTATTTCGCTAGGTAGGAAACGACCTACACTATGCGAAACTAAGTTCGGATGGATAGTGTCCGGACCCATACACACTTATACAAATACAGTCCATTGCAATCACTCCACAACACAAAACATTGACGAACTGCTGCAAGATCAATTGACACAGTTCTTTGAACTTGAAACTGTCGTATTACACAAACCCTCTTCGAAAGAGGAGCAGGAATGTGAAGCTCACTTCTCAAAGACTACTGAACGCGAAGCTGACGGCCGTTTCGTAGTCACTATTCCTCTGAAGGAATCGCCAGAAGTTCTAGGTGACTCTTATGAAAGAGCATTGTTGAGATTCATTTCACTAGAGCGTAAATTCAAACGCGATCCATCTTTCAAACAAGAATACACAAAATTCATCCAAGAATACATTTCATTAGGTCACATGACAGAGAATACATCTCCAGATCAAGACCAATTCACATACATAATGCCACATTTTGCAATAATACGTGAGACCAGTCTTACGACTCGTCTACGTGTCGTGTTCGATGCGTCAGCTGTAACCACATCAGGTATTTCATATAATAATATTCAAAGAGTAGGTCCCACAGTGCAGAGTGACCTAATTAGTATATTAATTCGATTTAGACAGCACAAGTATGTGGTTACTGCCGATGTCCAGTCTATGTACCGAATGGTAAATGTGAACAATAGCCAGCGGATGCTACAGCAGATACTCTGGCGTTTCGAACCACATGAACAACTGAAACAATACAAACTAAACACAGTTACATACGGCACAGCATCCGCACCTTATCTCGCAACCAGATGCTTAGTCCAACTCGGCAAGGAATGTCCTGAAAAAGCTGTTTCAGATACAATAATTCAGGATTGTTTTGTCGACGACTTAATTACGGGAAATAATAGTGCCTCTGAGTTGGTAAGCATCTGCAGGGGCGTTATAAATCACTTAGAGCGTGGCCAGTTTCACCTTAGAAAATGGCACTCTAACAATCCACAAATAACACATGAACTAGTGGGTGAAAATAGCAGCGAACAATTCCTTAATTTAAGTGAACACGAATATTCAAAAACTTTAGGTTTGTTGTGGGCCTGTAAAGAAGACAAACTGCTATTTTCAGTCAACATCACAGAACACGAACACACATCAAAGCGCACTATTCTATCCACAATGACCCAAGTGTTCGATCCATTGGGGTTAATTAATCCATGTATTTTACAAGCTAAAATCATTTTGCAAAAACTGTGGTCACTAAAAATCAGTTGGGATGAAAAGGTACCAACTGAAATTCAGAACACTTGGAATAATTTCACAACATCACTATTAAGCATTAACAGTCTCAGAATTCCAAGAAATATAATATGTGATTTTCCTAAAATAATAGAACTTCATGTTTTTAGTGACGCATCCATACAAGCATACAGTGCATGTGTGTATATTCGATCAATTACAAATAATAATACAATACATGTACATTTAGTAACAGCCAGGAGCCGTGTCGCTCCACTCAAGCCGATGACGGTTCCCCGTTTGGAGCTGTGCGGAGCTCTATTGGCAGTTCGTTTAGCTGAAAAGGTGAAACAATCCTTAAGATTGAACATACACAAATGTACTTATTGGTGTGATTCCACAATCGTCTTGGCATGGATTAAATCCAACAAACAAGACTCACTAAAACAATTTGTATACAATCGAATTCATGAAATCAATACACTTTCAGAACCAAGTACGTGGCGCTATGTACCAACTCATTCCAATCCTGCCGACATCGGGTCGCGAGGGGCGGACGCTAAACAGCTTAAATGCAGCGATCTGTGGTGGTCAGGCCCAGCATTCTTGACATATTCTGAAACTATTTGGCCCACTGAACCTACTCTCATGAAAGAAATTGACTTACCAGAAGTTAAAATTCACTCTCATCATGTTTCAGAGGCGCCATCAATAGAATTCATCAACAAGTTTTCAGAATATGGCAAACTTCAGCGTGTCACTGCCTACGTACTGCGGTTCATACACAATTGTCGTAACACTAACAAAATACATACAAATCATTTAACATTACATGAACTCAACATTAAATTCATTAAATATTGTAATACCTATGGAAAGCATTTAATTTGATTCTACAAACCTAAGCTAATCTACACCAGCTAGGCAGGAATCCCACATGTAGTTTATTTTTTGTATATAATTACTAGCGACCCGCCCCGGCTTCGCACGGATGTACTATGCATGTATTGTATCTAAAAACCTTCCTCTTTAATCACTCTATCTTATAAAAAAACGCATCGAAATCCGTTGCGTAGTTTTAAAGATCTAAGCATACATAGGGACATAGGGATAGTGAAAAGTGACTTTATTTTATACTAGCGACCCGCCCCGGCTTCGCACGGCTATATTATCCATGTATTATACATATAAACCTTTCTCTTGAATCACTCTATCTATTTAAAAAAACCGTATTAAAATCCGTTGCGTAGTTTTAAAGATTTAAGCATACATAAGGATATAGGGACATGGGGACATAGGGACAGAGAAAGCGACTTTGTTTTATACTATGTAGTGATTATGCATGTATTATACATGTGAACCTTCCTCTTGAATCACTCTATCTATTTAAAAAAACCGCATCAAAATCCGTTGCGTAGTTTTAAAGATTTAAGCATACATATATGGATATATGGACATGGGGACATAGGGACAGAGAAAGCGATTTTGTTTATTACTATGTTGTTTTATACTATGTAGTGATAGTGACTATGTAGTGAAGTGAAATACAAATGTCAAGACTACAAGGATATTTCTATCACTACATAACTATTATTATGAAATATATAACAAATCACGGATATTTTAAGTAATAATTTAAAATAATGAAACAGAATACAGGTTCAGTTTATTTTGTTTAGTCTTGCGATTTATTAAGTGGGTCGGGCAAATGATTTCGGTAACGATATTTTACCTTCTGATTTATTTCATAAAGAAATTAAGTAGGTTTGTAAGTATATAGGTCAAAATATCTGCCGACCTGTTGTTGAAAATATTCCGACTTGGGAGAAACAAAAAGAAATTATGTTTGTTAGTTCCTTTTTCGTGGTTATAGGCTATTAAATATTCTGCGGTCATAGTGGTCTTCCGATTTTGCATAAGAAAAGAATAGAACATATTTTCATTTCAGAAAAGGGTTGTAATATTTGGTTTGGGCAGTGAATGGAGAAGAAGAGCAGAAGATCGGGCTCAGTGGCGTATCTTGGGAGAGGCCTACGTCCGGGCAGTGGACTGACACCGGCTGATGATGATGATGTAATATTTTGGCATAGTAAATGTTCAGTCATTTTTTTAGATAACATTAATACAAACAACTAATGTCTTAACGAAATAGCGTAAAGTGTCAGGTTTTCCTGCTAGGTATATAGCCAAAAAAATATCGTACATATTTTTTTCAATGTCAAATAATGTCAATCAGGACTTTGTGACATGGCATTTGTTATTTGTATTCAATATTAAATTATTCATGTCCTCTAGAAATTGCCAAAAGTTGTAAAAACAGCGAAAAAAACTACTATGCTAGTCTCTATATTTATTGTTCCAATCGCTTTGGGGTCTTAACACGGGCGATGCGACGGTTAACAGCTATAAGCTAGTAATGATAAATCAAACTATGATTCTTACTATGTAGCTGTTTCTAATACCTACCTAGAATACGTATAGCATAGATGTAATCTTCATTGAATGCAAATTGAAAATAAACCAGTTCGTTACAGAAGAAACAATATATTCTCTAGAGGTTTATTGGCGTGGGTAGAAGGATCGACTTGTTTTATAATACCTTTTAGCAAAAGATGTTAAATTATGTATTAAAGCCTCTTTAAAATGCCTATAAAGAAGGACTTATTAATTATTTAAAATACGGAAAGTGGCACATTTTGTTCAGTTTGTTTTGAAAATTTACTTTTCGAAGTAGCCACGAACTATGGAGGCTTGTTGAGACTATTTAAATAGGATTGACCGGCCTGTTGAGACATCAAATGCAAATCATTACCTAAAAAAGTACATACAACCGAATTGAGAACCTCCTCCTTTTTTGAAGTAGGTTAATAACTAAATGGCAATCAAAGACACAACGCCTCTTTTTACAAAAATAACACTCACATTAAGTTTAGCTTTAAAAGTCACCTTAATCGCTCAGATGAATAAAAATATAAATTCAAAAGTACCTACTTTGATTCGATTGCAATAAATTCATTCAACGATTAGCATCGAGTTTCGAAAGCCTTTAGAAAATTTATCAAATGCAAATTTTATTCAGTCGTAAGTACTTTAATCTAAAGCTTATGAACTAAACGGTTAACCGCTGATTCAACAACTTTATATTAGTTTCATTGGTTGTAAATCATATTTGTATTAGAATGTATTTTCTAAATTTGTCTACGATAAAAGCATTCTTCTGCTTGCCTTTGTCCCAATTTCTTTGAGATTGGCGCAGTATGTCTTCTTCCAATCTCTATTAGTCATGATCTCACCGTTCACATGATCTCCCTCAATATATTGTATCACACAGTCCATCCATCTTTTATTATGTATCTATCCTCTTCAGCCGTCTACATTTATCATTACTTTTCCAGTCACATGCGTCTCCATTCTCCTCATGACAATTTGTGTATAGAAACTCAAACGGTTCCCAGCTCTACAAAGAAAGCATTATTATTTTTTTATTATTATTAAGAGCCTACACTGTCCCACTGCAGGGCAAAGGCCTCTCTACCTTTCTTCCATTGATCACGATCTGTCGCCATTGCACACCAATCATTCCTATAGGAGTCAAAATAATCTCGCCATCGTCGCCTCGGTCTGCCGCGTGGTCGTATCCCTATGGGGGACCATTCTGTTGTTATTTTAGCCCAACGTTCGTCTGACATGCGGCAAACATGTCAGAAAGCATTATAACAGAAAATAAAATTTATTTAAAAGATATTGCAATGCGACTGATTTCTTCCATAATTCGACGTGGAATTATCAGTGCCTTCCCATAGAATCATCGGATGTTTCAAATTATTTATTGAGAAACCGATCGTAAAAAGAAATGTTGTCTTGATTACTTTGATTGTGATTGAAATTAGAGAATATACAATTTGAATATCCGAATTTTAATCATGATTTACAACTTGAGTCTCATAATACTATTCAATGGGCTTTTAATATTCATCAGTATAATAACTCATAATAATAATAAATAATAGAATGCAGACTTGATTTTGTAGATTTAACTACCTTTTTTCTCACAATAACTAACGCTCATTTTCTGATAGTTTTCAAAATTACATCAATTTATTGTTTAATAGGTATCAAACTGACTTTTTATATAAGTATGTATGTACCTACATATTTTCATATTTAGAGTAAGTTCCTCAATCGAATTTTAACTTATTGACTCATTAAAAAGAGCCAATTTGTTCCTATAAAGAAGACATACGTAATAGTAGATACGAAAGGCTGAATAAATGAATGAATCTTGTTCTTTAGGTCAGGTCAATACCACTTCAATGGCTTCCGATAATCCTTCTCGAAGCGAATCACACCTTCAGGTTCAGGAATTAAAGTTCAAATTACTCTTATAAAGATTTTCCAGGTGGTAGTGAGTGTAGGAAATAAATCACTTTTTCTAACCAGTTCGATTGCCAAACCCGCTTAGCTGTTACTGTGTAAGTTACTGCATTAGATTGGTGAAAAGATTTAACAAGACTGCTTTAAGTGAATTAACTGAAACGTCTAACGTAGTTGTGTCTGCTATAATAACAAATATGTAGGTGGGTAGCTATTCTTTTTAGGGTTCCGTACCTCAAAAGGTAAAAAAGGAACCCTTATAAGATCACTTTCTTGTCCGTTTGTCTGTCTGTATGTCTGTTACCACCAATTTTATCAGGAACGGGTGGACCTAGCAAGTTAAAATTCATAACAGATACTGAGGTAAGTATACTCGTATAGTCTCTATTAGGTGTATAAAAATTAAGGTCCTGAGTCAACACGAGTAAAATATATTATGGGCAAATTTTAATTTTTGCAAAAACTTGTAAGTTTGTACCAAAAGTTACTTCAATTTTCAATTGTTTTTAATATTTCGAATTTTTCCCTTTACGTGTTTAAATAAGAACAACAGACAACCGACAGGCTTCAATGCTCAAATCTCACTCGAAAACACCAAGTTTAGTGCTTTCATGTTGTCAATGTAACGGAATAATAATATCTGCATAGTATATATTTTTTATTTTATTTTATTTTATTTAAAGGAAAGTCTACAGCTACGTTTAACATAATAAAACAGAAGAAATAGAAACAGAAAGCCAATTACAGACAATCACAAATAGAAACATACTATAAATACAAAAGACAGCGTATCGAGAAAAAAATAGTTAGGTATTTAACATAATAAATTCAGAACGCACACAATGACAGGAAGGATTCGCAGAAACAATATAAATACATATAACACATAAACAAGACTAGTAATCAGCGACAGAAAGGTCAGATTCAATAATATATATTTACAGAAGTGCCCAGTGTTCTATTACGTCCAGTCCCATAAGTTCAGAGTTACCTTGAGACCAAAAAAAGGATTTCTTAAAAAATTTACATCATACAAGAAAAATATTCATATCCAGAATTTTCAAGTTTGTTATTCCAATTGACTTACCTACCTTAGTTTCAACTTTAGTTTGCTCTAGAATCTTTTTAGAATCATTTGATCTTGCAGCTTTTGCAGGTGTCGCAGTCCGCATTGTGTTTCTAGTGAAGTTGACTTTTCGAAGTTCCACAAAGAGGTTTGGGTAAATAAGGAATTAAGTAGGTTAAATATTCAATTGACGCTTACGTTCATATTATTTAGTTAAATATTTACTCTCGTAAAGTCGTTTTGAATAGCTTTTTTTTGGAAATTTGAATTTTTGTTTAAACGATAAATATTTGTCCCTTTCCTGTCCTCTTTCTTCTTTAATTTTTTTGTTTATTTTAACTAAATTCAAACTATTAAATCTTTTAGGTAAACGTGCTACATATTGGAGAGCATAGTCACTTACCATCAAGAGAGATAGTGGTCAAACGCTGACCGCTTTAATATAACATTATAAAAAAATGGTTGTCTGTAAAGTCGGTTTACGGATGATAATTTTACGTGATGACGTCCTAAGAAAACTATAAAAAAAAATGTTTTTCCTTTATATTTTTTTCTTTATATAAGTCTTCTATTCGTCATTCGTCACCATAACACAAGCCCAGATGAGCGATATTATTATTAAGCAATAAAAAATAAACCAGAGACACGTGTTATCATGATGACGCCGCCGTCTTGGTACCGGAACATGACGCATAATGTCACTCTTTTTTGTGAATGCTGGTGTATAATTCGATTTATAAGACGTTATCACGTCAAAAAGTTGTTTTTGATATTTGCTTTTCGGAATAAGTTCGTTACGCTAAAAATAACGAAATACTTACCTATAAAAAATGTATGACAACATGAATAACAAGTTAAAATTAAAGCCTATAAGAATTACTATTACTACAATACAATAATACTACAATAAATAGAGTTGGTGCTAAAATGACTCATATTGTTGATGAAAATAGTAAATTGTTGCAATTCATTCATACATTTGCAATAACACTAGCAATTATTTATAGTAATGACAGTCATTTGTTATGTCAGGATTGCGGGAAAAATATTTAATTGAATCGGCAATGTAGAGAAGTCAACTTATAAGGAAAATGATTTAATTTAACAAGATGTCATAAATTGTATTATTTTTAATTGGTGACGACTAATTTAGTACAAAGGACAAAAGAAAAAAAATATATTTACGTATGAAATTTGTTTATCAAAAGAATGAAACGAAGAAAATTTCAAGTCTAGACAGAGTAGATTTTCAGGATTTTGTTAACATGAACAGGTCAAGCAGAATAAAATGCATATTGCATAAGAAGATGCGAATTTTGCGGATACTTTATTTACCGGCATGTGTTACAAAGACCGGTAAGGGAACATTTTCAAAAGCACACTTTTCAGTGTACAGACCGGCGATGTCCCAATAGGATGTAGAACTGTAAAGAATAAAAATAATTCATCTTTTCAAATCATCATATAAACAATCTCAATAAAATATTTTTTCGTTTTAATATAGAGTTATTAAAGTCTTTTAAATTAAAAAAAATCAAAAGTAATTTAAGTTAGGAAGGCACTTCGCATTTTTTTCCATGAATAAATTAAGTAGGCAAAGAAGTAAGTAAGTATTCAATTAAAAATAACCCTTTCAAATTCGTGCAATTAGCCGTATTAAACGTCCACTTGAACTGATATTACCAACAATTTTGTTAAGGTAACTGGTCCCTTACTTCCTATCATTCATCGTTATTATATATAATTGCCTATTAAGTAAAACGTTCGATATTAATGAAATATTTTATGTGAGTACTACGTGTTCTTTGTGAAGCCGCTTCGGTCCTATCTCAGACCTAATAAAGCGAACGCTTTGCGAGTGCTCGAATGTTCCTTTCTGGATGTCGTTGCGATTCCTCCATCGTTATAACTATTTATTTAATTTGCTATTTTTAATGAACCGTAGCGATCATGTTTTGAATAATTATTTTGAAAATACCTTTACTGTTGGTGTCTACTCGCGACCACTCCAGTTGTAAATAAGAAAAAGAAGAAAATGTTTATTGCTTAATCATTTTCTCGTGTACAATGGATGGTAGGTAGTTTTAAAATTATGTTACAATAGTTTACCCATTGCGGGCTGTAAGACTAGAAGTAGAAGCCCGATAAGATAAGTACTTATTAAAAATACAAAATTAAAATTGATAAGAATAACATCTTATGTATAAAATATATAATTAAATACCTATTATACTTACTTTCTGTTAACACTACTTATTTTGTATTATACCTGCTTAGTTTGTGCAATGCGAAACGGAGTGTTGGGAGACCAGCTGCCCGGTGGACCGACGACATTGTAGCGGTCGCGGGTAGTCGGTGGATGGAGGCGGCTCAGCCCCTTTAGACAAGATGGCTTTCTATTAGCGATATCGCCAATCGACAGACTTTATTTTTAATTTTTTTTGTATGAAATTGACACAAGCCAACAAAAAGTCACGTGGTCTTGCATTAGAGAAAAAAAAATGGTGGATAAATTCCATCTTATGATAATTTTATACAATGGTTTACGTCAATTTCATACAATTAAATCTATCGATTGGCGACATCGCTAATAGAAAGCCATCTTGTCTAAGGGGGCAGGACCGCTGTTTGTGGCGTCGCGCGCGTTTGTCCAGCAGTTATCGTGTATAGACTGATATGATGATGACGATGACTTAGTTTCTGCTAAAACTCTATCACTACCGAAACGTCGGGGTAATTTTCAAAATAACAATCCAAAATGCGATCACGACTGCGTGCGGTGTATAGTTGCGGAAAACAACCGGTAGGTATACAAGTTCGTACAAAGAAGAAAACCGTGTTATATTTTTCTCATTTCGAATTTTCCTTCAGTTCTGAATTTAAAATTTAATAATAAATACCTACTACACCCAAATATTTGTGTTCAGTGCAGTGGCGGAAACGGAAGTGATAATGCGTTAACGACTACGGCTATTAGCATTATAGTGAATAATAGTTTGTGGCTTTCTGGATAAACATCTGGCTTGAAGAAAGTTTTATGTTTAGCAGTATTTTAAAGCTAGTAACAATCTTTTTAACGAAACCTCTCCGCCGCGCCGTTCGGACCTCTACCTAAAGCACTAGTACGCTGAACTAAACATGTCAATAATAAAATGATTCCATTCGATTTTCTCCCTTTAAGCTCTGATAGTAGTAGTAAAGGGTGGTAAAAGTTGATTGAAACTAATACTAATTATTATGTACAATAATTGACTTTTGATACTAAATTATCAAACTGAGAAACCATTGTTTCTCAGTTCTCTCGCGCGCGGTGGAGTTGACGTTTTGTATGGAATACTAAGACAGGTATAGGTACTTAAGGTCTTAAGGTGAAAGGGTACCGGCGCGGGCCCTCTCTCCATACAAACGTAGTCGACTGTTTCCTCCCTGGATAATGACACTAGCACACATATTTTTGTTGCATAAAACCTTTAACTGCCATGACTATGCCCCTATATCTTTTATTGTTTTTTTAACTTAAAATCTCGAGACAAAAATGAATGATTTATGATTTTATCTCTTCATTCTAAATTAATGAGAAAAGGAAACATAAATTACTCCAGTTAATCAATAAAATAAATACAAAGTATTTCCTTTCCTACCATATGAGTAAATAAATATAATTTATTCGATTTTAATCCTTGACCTAGAGCAGTCATTCATTAAATGAATCGATCATTATTTATTAATAACTGTACGTCATTTATCCAGTTTTTATTGCTGTGGTTTCACTTACTCGTGCTAGATCATATTATATTACTAAGTTGATTAATACAATGTTTCTTTAATGCATAACACGTATACAAATAAATATTTTTGTTAGCCTGTATTTGTCCCACTCCAAAGCAAAGGTCTTTCTCGTGTATTACCAAGCCTGTCGGTCCTGGGCATCAGACAGTTGTATTCACTGAAAAAAAAAAACTCATTAAGAAGCTTCTTGTTTTCATCAAATTAAATTAATAGTATAAACACAATAGTATCCATAGTTTTCCGGTATCCAATTTACTACTATCCCATCACAGTAGCTAGTAGCAAGTAGTAAAACTACCTACTTGTAGTTTTCTCCTATAGTTTATCAATAGTTTTGAAGTTGTCCTTGAATGCATTTTATAGTGCAGACGAATTATCGTTATTGGTTTGGTTTCCACATCATATTTTGCTATTGAATTTGTTACTGGAAAAGGCCTCTACTACGTGTTGGCTTCGGCTCCATGCACGCTTTTCAAAGATCCGGGACTCTATAGCCCCGTGATATGGGACATATAATAAACAATAATAAATACCTATCACTGGAAATCAAGCTCCTTTAACAGGATACTAACTAGGTCAAGCCCAACATGTGCTGATGATTGAAAACAACATTTTGACACAATGATTGACAGTCTAGTGTATCAAAATGATGATTTATTATAACTACGAGTAGATTTAGCTTCCGTATGTACAATTAGTATTGAATGCCTGAAGTTTCAGTGTTCAGTAATAATGTAGGTAGATTAGGATGCATTAATGCGTTTCGAAAATCAGTTTTAATTTATGACAGTCGTTTATCTGAATATGTCCTCGGTTAATTTAGCGTGTAATTGAATGAAGTAAAATTAAATTAAACACGATAAAAGCTGTTTTAAACATCATTTATGGTCTGCGCCAATTAATATATAGATAAATAGATGAATTATTTGTACAACACTAAACATAGAACATCATTATATATACATAATTAAACATACACAAACGTAGAAGTAAAAGTTGCAAAAAATGGGCGGCCTTTTTACTAAAAGCGATTTCTTTCACGCAACCTTTTGATGGAGAATGATTGTTTTAAACTTTTTTAAGTGACTTGTTTATTTGTTTATTTAAGAGTTTTAGGGATAATTACTGATTAGGGTATATAATGATTACTTTTTCATGCAGCGGAGATGAGAATGAAAAGATTGGGGTGTGGAGTATCGAGAACGGATAGTAAGGAACGACTACGATATCAGACAAAGCTTAAGTAGTAACAAACCAGTTACGCAAAATATAAAAGAGAATTTGAGTTGGTATGAACATGTTATGAGGAGAGATGAGTCGCATGACTAGAAAAGTAATGAGTATGAGTTTAGAGGAATGGAGAGGAAAAGGACTTAAAAAGATGGATGGACTGTGTCAGACAAGATATGAGAAAGATAGATGTGAACGATAAGATGACGCCTAATAGAGGTAAATGGAAGGAGAAAACGTACTACGCCGATCCAAAATTAGAACAAGGACAGCCGAAAAAAGAAAAAACTATTACTATGATGCCCCGAGATAATGCCACACTTTTGCATCTAGTTTAGAGCATATTTAAAGATGAGCTAGCTAAATTCGCCATGTTTAATTTAGTAGACAAGCAAATACGTTTATACTCAAAATATAACTCACACCAGGAACCATTTATATGAGCAAGTTCAATTTCCTATTTTCGCACCTAGAAAGCGTATGCATTTCCTAAATTCTGCGAGTAACCTGCTATTACTTACATCCGAGTTGAATGTTAATATGAAGGAAAAAGGAAACCATTTATATTGCTAGAATTTGAATTTACTGCTTCAAAGTTAGTGTTTTCAAATTAAAAAATAAACTATTAGTAGAGAAAGGCCGTACTCGCATTTCTATCTAGTGTTAAATATGTGTGTTGCATTTAACGTCAAAAGGTGAAAAAATTCGTTAAGCTCCATGGTTAAACGTTTTGTTGGGCGTAACCCCTATTGCACTCCACATTTACTCAAAGAATCTATGTCACTGCTCTTTTACCAATTTATTTTCGCCTAAAATATAATAATTTTAATACAGAAAAAAATAATAATTTCAATTGGTTGAGACGCCTTCAAGTAATCGGTAAGCATTCATAAAAAAACAAAGGATATACCTATTATCGCGATGAATAATAATTGAGAGGAGGCTCCTTTTTTTTAAGTCGGTTTAGAAGTAAAGAATGTGGGATACATTTATTTTAAATAGGTAGGTAGCAAAAATCGTAAACCTCTTCTGTTGGTACTGTATATCGATCCGCCTGTCTTTGTCCTTGAGACAAATCTAAATGGAAGATTGACGGCTGCCACGTTAACATAATACAAATTGGTCTAATGATATTTGCCGCTCCTTTGGTACAAGAATAAAGTACTTAATTTAGTCAACAGTTGGAAACATTTTTTATTCGGAAGCTAAAAGCATGGACAAGGTTAATATTATAATGTTTAAATTATTTGAAAAAATCATAAAGATATTTTTCATTGTTTGATCGAATTCGGCAATGGGGTAGCTTTAGCTATGGGTACTAAAGACCTCAGAAATCCCTTACGGAAAGAGGACCTCAATCAACCACCAACGGAAAAGCGACAAACTTTTGCCCTCTAAAATGGCGGCTCTAGATAATATTGCATATGAGTGTTGCTCCTATATTTCTAACAGTTGACAGCCATTAGCAGCCAAGAAACTTGAATAATAACTGGAACGCATATTCCGAGGGCATATTAGCATAGATGTGTTTGAATGGTACAATGGAATAAAACCTCATTACTCTCGATTTAAACCTCCTCGAACAGTGTCATGGTATGAGAGGGGTGACGTGTGACATAATATCCAACTGAATTCTGATGTCTATTGACAATGTCTATACGCACCTCTGGAGCACATGAGTAGAGATGACCAGAGGCTAAGGTTGTTCGGAGCTGTCAAAATGAATACGTAATTGTGACGTAATCATGTAGGGTTGGCACAGGTGGATTATATTAAATAAAAAAAACTTGAGAGGTGTCAAGGCACACCCGGATAGAACGAAGTTCCTTTCGATTAATTAGTTAAGGAGTTGTAATAAATTAATGTTTTTCGTTTTTTATATTTTTTTATATCTACTTTTTTTTGTAAATAATCGTCGCGACACCACACTGTTCAATGCGAAATAGAAAGACGAAACGAAAATAACTGGCTTTCTTTCTATGCAAAACGTGTCGTTACATCTTTTGGTCTTAACTTTTTCCGTCTCTTTTTTCGCAACGCAAGATAAGGAACTTCGCTCCAAAAAAAATGTGTAAACTAAGTATCAGTGTCTTTTATTATGGGCGTTTATTTTAACGCGGTAACAATGTAATCTGAATTGATGATTAATCTATACTTACTAATATTATAAAGCTGAAGAGTTTGTTTGTTTGAACTAAGGAACTACTGGTTCGAATTGAAAAAATATTTTTGTGTTGGTCAGTCCATTTTTCTAGAAGGCTACTTTTTATTTTGATATTTCCACGGGATCGAGACTTACGCGAGTAAAACCGCGGGGTGCAGCTAGTAGGTAAATAAATGAATGATGATCATAATACCTAAATCAGAATTTTTTATGGCTTACCGGGAAACTTTGATGTCACAGAATTGAACGTTAAATAGATAACTACTACAACATACTAGAATTCACAAGTATTATGCTATACATACCTACATATAACTATGCTTTCCGTCGTGTCTAGTCACTATAACACAAGCCTAGTTGCTTAGGCTGGAGCGCTCACTCACTAAATCGTTTCCATTCTTCCTCCCTCCCTCTCTATAAAAGAAAATCTTCTATCCGTGGTCTAGTCACGATAGCACAAGCCTAGCTGCTTAGGTTGGGGCACTCACACACTCAATTCCCACTCAGTAAAGGTACATATTTAATATTTATAACTATTATATCTGTCGCGTCTAGTCACTATAACACAAGCCTAGTTGCTTAGACTGGAGCACACGCTCACACTCAATCGTTCCCACCCTTCCTTCGAAAGAAAGAAAATTATTTAAGTCTTCTATTTCGTCACTCGTCACCATAACACAAGAATGGTCCACACTCACTCCCTCCCTACTTAAGACCAAATTAATAACACTATATTTTATTAAACAATATGAAACAAACATGCGACGCGTGATGTTTACCGCTCGCATGCGAGTGTGACAGCCCTGAACTTGGGCACTGGCCGAGCCAGTATAGACCGGTTTCTCTCCGTACATGATGTGCCGCCAGTGCTCACGCACACACGCGCGTCAAGCTTGTAGTAGTGGACTTGTCATAGAGCCTTGTATGACACATTAGTCTCTGGTTGTATTATTTACTCATGTGTCTGGAGTGCATCTAGCATCTCTTTATTACCCAAGATGGCTGAATAAAGGATATTCAATTAACCGTTATAAATTATTAGGTTAGATTTAGGTATGCATAATTTATTTTAATATAGACTTACTCAATTAAAAACGTTTCATTTTCTTGAGTATTTCAATAAACACTTAATATCAAGAAAAACAAACATACTATTCATCTACTTCAGCGTACCATTCCGTGGTGTCTCGCATAAAATTTTATTGCTCATGCTAATTCCTAGGTTAGGTTAGGTCGTTCCGGTTGGTAACTCTATTAGGGTACCTTTACATTGGTGTTCATCATTTAGGATAACACCTATGTTAATAATATGCTTAGTTATTTTTGCTGTACTTACCTACAGGTGGTAAATTTGAATGCTGCAATTGTGCCAAAACTACTGACCCTAATAGCTATCAACATTTTAAGAAGAAAAAACCGCATGAAGGGCTTTGTTCTATTATATTCTGTTCTAGGTATTTGTTGTTACAGCGGCAACAGAAATATTAGAATATACGAAATATCTGTGAAAATTTCAACTGGCTAGCTATCACGGTTAACGAGATACAGCCTGGTGACAGACAGACTGTGGAGTCTTAGTAAAACGGTCCCATTTTTAACCTTTTGGGTACGGAACCCTAAAAGCTGCGGTCATAGCATGAAACTGCATGTCCGCCTATGATACCGGATAATCTGCCAAAAGTACGCGGAATAACACAACTGAAAAAGGCCATTGTGAAGTTAGCCCAAAACAGTAAGTAGGTGTGTGTACTAAGTTGAAATGGAATTTCGGTACTTAGGTCAGCCCAGATGGACAATGGAGATTGTGTTTTAGAACGTTACTAACAAACGGATTCTAATTAGGTGCTTAGCATCTGTGAATGTGTTTTGGCGCACTCCGTTGTTCAATTTGTTCATAGACGTTTAATTTTGTTTGGTTTATTTACCAATGTCGATTAATGTTATGTTACACTGAAACAAACTGACAATTCAAACTCTTTGACTTCAAAAAAATGTCAAACTAGGGCAATATCAAAGTCAACCATCCTTAAGTTTTTTACGGGAAGAAAAGCAATATCACGGTGCGCTGGCGCATCATAATTGTTTATTTGCATTTAATACTACAAGAAATAACTTTATAATTTTTTATACAAATCAACTTCTTCCCTCGCATAGTGGGGTCGGCACTACATGTCACCCTTCTCCATTCCACTCTATTCCCTGTCGATTTCGCGTTCACTGCCCTTTCTCTTCCCCAAAGCAATCCCCCCATCTTTTCTCTGGCTGCGTCCTCTCGCTCTACGACCATTTACCTACCTCCAAGTCCTGTGATTGTCTTTGGTTTCCGTTGCGATTGTTTTTTTATTTTTATTTCGATCGTCTTTTGTTTCCGTTTTTAAATGACGTCTTTTGTTTCTATTTGCTTGTTTCTAAATCAAAGTTGGTGTTGTGCGTAGTTGGTATTTTGCTTACATCAAAGTTGGTTTTATGCTTAGCTGGTAAGGTGGTGTTTCGCGTTTTTGATTTTATGCTTCGAAAGGAATCTTCTTTTAAAATGAGCTACCTTTTCCCGCATGGTCTGACCGAACCACGCCAGTCTGCAATGGCCGCTTTTTTTATACAAATTAAAATTGGACATTAATTTGCTAATATTTTTATTAAGGCTAAATAATCAAACAGTTAACACTTATTATCAAGCTTAATCAAGACGTTCTCGGATTCTTTTTTGGATTCATTAATGCTCGCTTCGGTGAACGCAAAATAGACAAGCTAAATATACTAGCAACCTAATGTAATTATCATGTCGGATATCAGAGAATTGTCTGTGTTAGAAAGAATGGAATGAATGTTCGAAATTAGTCCTAAAATTAAAATATCGGAGGGAAAGTCGAAAAAATAAATGAAAGTTATTTTTAACCTCGATTGACTTAGCGTAGAGTTCCTATTCTAAATTATGCTAGTACCTTATTATTATGAACTGAATTGTACTTGTCAACAAAAAATCACTTGGTAGGGATAAGCGGAAGTCAATTTCCAAGTCTCTCAGGTGAAAAAAAAATTCTTACCACCAGGGGGATACATTGCGTACTAGCCCGATTGATAGCACTGCTAAATTGTAAGGCAATCATCAATCTATCAATAAAATAGTGACATCACCGAATCAAATAAATTCAAATTTAATATCTATTAAGAACCGATACGGTATTAAACTCAATTAACCAATAAACACAATGTAAAGTCAACTGGTATGAATTGAGTCTATCGATAGATTGTAACTACAATTTGCTAAAATCGGCTTATATTTTTTTGTATCTATCAGAAAATACTAAAATACTTGAGTAGGTAGGCAAGGCACTAAAAGGTACAAGCAAATGTTACGTAAAACACACCTATTTCCAACATGTTACATTATTTACGATAAAACGAAACATATCGTTAGTAACATAAAAACATATTATTATTATTTACCTTAAAAAATAAGAGTAGGCGAGTAAAATGGGTCATAAAACCTAGAAAAGATTTCCAATACCTACCCTACATTTTCTTCATAAAGATTTCTGTAGAAAGGCAAAGTTGATAAAAATTGTTACTTTCAGTCATTAACCTATTACTTTCAGTCATTAACAGTAATGATTAACACCATCAAAGTCCGCTATTAAATCCCCAATAATTAAACCCTTTAATTATTATACTCCAATTAGGTAATTTTCACAAATTCTTCACAATTATTCAAATGTAAATTGATTCATAAGGTCAATTCATAGTATTTGAGAAATGATATTTTTTAATAAAAGTACTTTCTCATAATTTAGGGTTTAACAAAATTCATACTTTAGGTTTTGATTTAGGCTTTACTTGCAAAGACTATTATCGCTCCGCGGTTTCACCCGCGTAAGTCCCGATCCTGTGGGAACATCGGGTATATAAAAGTAGCCTATGTTATTCCCAATAATTCTGCGACGCAGAAGGTTGTGGGTTCGATTCCCGCCGGGAACAAGTATTTATGCTGACCATAAATTCTTGTTTCTGGTTCTGGGTGTTTCCTATATGTATAATATGTATATATTTACAAAAAAAAAAAGTATATAAGTAGTTTATCCGTTATCTGGCACCCATAACACAAGCATTAAGTTGCTTAGCTTGGGGCTGGATGGCGATGTGTAATATGTCCTGAAAATATTTATATTTATTTATTTAATAAATCAATGTATCCTTAAAATCGGTCCAGTAGTTTCGGAGCCTATTTGTTACAAACAAAAAACCAAAAAAAATCTTTCCCCTTAATTAAATTAGTGATGTACCTAGATAGATTTAAAAATGGTATACAGATTGTTACTTATAGGTATTTTTTGTAAATTTAATAATGTAACTTTTATTATTCTAATTTTAATAATAATTTATTAAACTTCTATTGGAACATTAATTAAAAAGAAAGAAATAAAATAAAGTTATAATAATCTCCCTAGGTAGGGTGCCCAATTTTAATTGAGTTAATTTTTGATTTACCTATTCCTCATTTGTCCTCAAGTTTGGTCCCACATAAAAAAAAAAATGTTTGTCCCATATCACTATTGAAGTTAAGCTTTGTCCTAAATATCTTTTTTTTTTTCGATTCTGAAACAACAGTATTCTCCTATTATTAGGATTAAGTGACATTGACGTGAATGAGAATTTCCGCATCTAATAGGCCGCAGGCGTGAAACTCGAGCGAAATGAGATTTCGTGATTGGTAATTTTTTGAAAATCATTTAGGCCTATCGATAGAACGGCACTATTGGCTATGCTATCTTCAAATCTTCGAAAAATAACCGTATTGCTTGGGGTAGTCGCGGAGATTTGTTAAGTAAAAAAAACGTGTGGCACTCGGGGACTGCCGCGGTAAAGAAGCTATATCGAGAATAATTTCTTGTCTTAGTAAATATATATATATTATAAAAAAAAAGAAATAAAAAAATATAAAAAAAAATAAAAAATATATATATGTGTATAAAAAAAAAGAATAAAGAAAACAAAAAAAAAATAAAGAAAAAAATATAAAAAAAAAATAGTCGTCCGACATTTGTCGTCCGACATTTGTCGTCCGACATTTGTCGTCCGACATTTGTCGTCCGACATTTGTCGTCCGTCAATACTCGTCCGTTAATAATCGGACAACTTAGGTTTTTTTTTTCGTTACGGAATTTCTTGATTCTCCCCCCAAGGCCCGCGATAAAATCTATGCAATAGCTTAACAAGATAAAATTGAAAAGGCTACTTGTCGATAAAAGACGAACGATTCCGTCCTTTCTTTCAATCGATTTAAATAGTAAATGAGTACAATAGACAAATTCGATTGGTTGTCAATTACACTCAAAGTCAAAGTCAATTTTTTTTATTCATTTGGATAATTCATAATAATTCATAATTCATTTATTGCGAATAAGGGTACATAGTATTGGTGTTACAGAATAGTTAGAGAATCACCTTACTCAACCGTAGGGCATACGGTCGGCTGCATAATTGCAGACCCACCGTAGAGCTCCAAAACGGCTGTTATAAGAATGTTTTCAACACAAGCAAGATTCTAGACACAAGCAAGATTCTAGACACCTCTGCTTTAGTTAGAGTTAAAAGTCTTCTAACTCACCAAATTATCAAACAAAAATTATTAGAATGAAAACATTCCAATAATAGGAATCTTCGAACTCTACCGGGGGCTGCAATTATGCAGCCGACTGTACAATTAATACATTAATTGGATGCTTAATACATTTGTACAAAGATCACATATAATCATCTTCAAAACTAAGTTAGGATGTGTGCCTTCGGAACGCGCCCATACAATGAGAAGAAGGCACAAGAAACTCATGGGGATTTTTTTTCATGTGATCACTATCATTGCATCTTTTATTCTTGTCCAATAATAGCCAGGCGATTCTCTAACTCAAAACTGGTTCAGTTTGGATTTTTTGTAGACACATTATTAATTGGTAACATTAGTTAGGTACAAGTATCACGGTCACGGTGGTCACGATATGGGACATTTTTTTCAATTTATATGATCAATTTTTTTTTGTTAAAAGTGAGTAGGTACCTATTTACACTTATTCTACTAAATATTAATCTTAATGTTATTAATCTTAACCATACACCAACGAACTTGCTACACAGGCTACTAAATAGTTAAAACCGACACCGGTCGCCTTCGTTGGTGAAAATTGTTGATTGTTACGAATGTGTTTTGTTTTTCTTAAAAGTGCTGTAAAATTGTAGTTGAGATTATTACCAACATTTTGGTGTGACTTTGAGCCAAAAATTCCCTAAAGTTTTGAAACTATCCTAAAATTAAGAATTAAAACTAGTTATAACTCTGAAATGACTAATAATTTCCGTCTCAAATTACCCAAAAATATCGATAAAGATATCCCCTAATACTCAGTCTCAGCACTTTGGAGAAAAACAAAACATATTTGTTACAATCAACAATGTTAGTTGTAAGTGACGGGCATTTCTTGCGCGTTGCGTTTGGCAGAATAAAATTGCCTTAAATTTGTCGTATGCTTTATAACAACGCCATCTTTGTGACTTATTTTCAAAAGTTTCATTAGATTTAAAACAGATGGTGTTACTCAAATGTACGTGCGATATTTTATATGAGCGGTTTTTGTTATATACCTTTGTTCGTCTATAATACCAATACATGTAGATCTGAAAAAAAAAATAAGAAATCGATAATAATAAATAAATATTGCAGGACACTCCACACGCTAGACAACGGATATACACTACTTATATACTTTTCTTTTGTAAATATATACTTATAATACATAGAAACAACCAGACCACAGACAATATCTAAGCATAAATACTTGTCTGAGGCGGGAATCGAACCCGCGACCCTGTGTTTGGCAGTCCGGCATGGTGACCATTGTGCCAACTGGGTCGTCAAATGCATTAGTTAGGTATTGATCATGTAATGATAAGATTTGGTTAGAGAATCGTTTTGCTGACTAGTGAAGTTTGGACGAACGACCGTCGAAGTTTAGGCAAGAAGCTTATTAGACACAAGTTATGCAAAGCAACGGTGCAAGTTACCCAGCGGTCTAAGATTTAATTAACTCTCTTCAGGTTAGTATATTAATTGAGTGAGTAAGTGATACATGTACCTAAGATCAATTTCAACCAAAGACTTTTAATATAACCAGAAGTAGAATAGAATTATAAATTTTTAGAACCAAATCTTTCAGTCTAGTGTGACGTTTGTTTTAAGCAAAGAGGGGACACTCAGTAGAAAATAACGACAGCGTTTGTGTATTAAAATACATGTCTAAATCTTTCCATATGGTTTTACGCATTAATATTTTGTGCAATCATATTTCACGTTCTTCTTTTATACACCCAAAGTCTATTGAGCTAGGTACCCCTTTTGCAAAATCACTCTTAAGTTAAATCTTAAAATGATACCAGTTAGGCACAGTGTGCGTCGTAATTCCACTATCAGTGTGCTACAATAGTACTATAAACAAGTATTAGACTTACGACCTTCTTCTAATAAACATTACACATAAACATAAATACTTGAATTAAAAGTACTTTAGTGTGATTATTATTTTCAACATGTTAGCTACCTATGTCTTTAGTTTGGCCGAGTGGTATAAGCCGCCAAACGCTACACCAACCGAAGTGGGTTCGATCTACAGGTTACGTTGTTATAATGTTTAAATAGGTCTGCATAGGATTGTAAACGTTACGGTGGTGGTGGACTTTTGAGCGTCGATTGTACATAAACAGATTAAACTAACATTCTTCCAAGGAATCAAAGAAAAAAAACATAGAGAATGTTCAAAATCAAAGCAAAATCGTCTAGAATGTGCGAGACGTTTCCATTAGAACGAATATTAGTAATCTTATTTGCTTGAATGGAACCGTAATGTTTGTCTTCGACTATCCCGGCCAAATAGACGCTTTGTTTCATAAATGGAATGTAATGAAATTAGAAGACAATGTTTTTTTTCCGTTACAATCTTGGTGAAGATTTAGCCATGCAAGCAAATACAAGTACCAACACTAGATTTGGTATTAAATACAAAAATACTTGTAATGTTGACCTTTAATGTGCTTTCTTGTCATAGTTGGGTGTGTTTCGAAGGCATACATGCCTAGTTTAGTTTTTAATACGTTTTAATGTGATTTAATGCATGCATATTGCCAAATGAATAAAGACATTTTGACATTTTTGGCTTTCAAAACGTAAGTTATATGTATATGTGCCTTATCAAAAGTGTTGATAATGACTGAGCTACTGCAAGACGTTTCTATATTTTTAGATCGTCTTCTGTGTAAATATTGTTCTGTTTTTAGGGTTCCGTACATCAAAAGTTGTAAAAAGGAACCCTTATAAGATCACTTTCTTGTCCGTCTATCTGTTTCTCATTTCATGTCCTGATAAACTCTTTGCTCAGATAATCAAGAACGATTTGATGAACATAGGTGCATACAGCGTTTTTCATTAATTTACTTGGGTAATTTATATAGAAATATGTTGACCCGGTCTCGTCCGACAAACGTCAACAACAACAGAACTTTAATTATTCAAGCATACATCTTGCAGGAACGTTCTAAATATCCATAGAGACAAGTAACGCAAAATTTATGGCAGAAATTAGCCCACCGTTGCTAGCAATAAATTAACATATGAAACTCATAAGTTAAAATGATGCCCTCAGCGTGTATGGGTAACTTTGTAGTTGAATGTTTTAGTATTCTGTCCAGGCTATTAAAAACAAATGCACTTACTTCTACGACATAATAACGATGTACCTACTGCTTCTACTGTAGGTATAAACTTTTCCACAAAATTACTAAATACTACTTACGTGACTTCAAATGGTTTAATATAAGATAAACTTCAGCGTCATTTTGTTTCTGTTTCTATTGTAATTTGTTTGTTTTTTTTTCGATCGCCTTTTCTTTCTGTTTCGATCGTCTTTTGAACAAAATTCCGAAGGAACTAATAAGAAACTAGTGCCATTCCATAACTCTATGGAACTAGAAGTTATTCTCAATAGTTCCATACAATTTCATGATAGAGTATGAGAATATAATAATACCTGGTTTTTAATCTTCCTGTACGTAATCGCGTAAAATTTAATTTCACTTCTACCACAGTGCTCTCCCGCGGCAAGACCTGACGTGCGCTAACAAACAAAACCCTTGTGATTTGATTCACGCAAATCTCGCTATTGCGTTAGTTTTCATGCAGGTTTGTCTATAGTCCTAATTATTATCTATACTAATTTAATAAAGCTGAAGAGTTTGTTTGTTTGAATGCGCTAATCTCAGGAACTACTTGTTCGAATTGAAAAAATATTTTTGTGTTTGATAGTTCATTTATCTAGGAAGGCTACAGGCAATTTTTTATTTCGATATTTCCACGGGATCGCGAGTTACGCGGGTGAAACCGCGGAGCGCAGCCAGTTATAGTATAAAGAACACTAAAACCACAAAAAATTTACTATTAAAACAGCTTATCTTCAAATTTAGCCGTAGTATGTGATAAGTGTCAATTTTATGCGCAATTTTCATTCAAATTATTAAAAAGCGAGCGAAATTTTACTTTCAAATTAGGCTTGAAACTTTGTTCTAAACTGTATCTTTGCATGCAACGTAACAAAATAGGTCAGAGGAAATTTTGAATCAAATTTTCTTTCAACTTTTGTTGAAGTTACAAAAGTTTTTATTAGTAATCTGGTGGCATGGAAATGCCTACTACCAATATTAAGTTAAACGAGCGTTGAGATTTTTCTGAAGAGAAGAAAAGAAAAAACCTGAAACCTAAATGTCCGTTTTGAAATGTTGTGACTTAAAATTTTTGATATAAGTATTATTATTTAGAAACGACAAAGAATTCTCGTCTATAAACAAATATTTAGGAATAGATTTAATCTACAAACGGCAAATACTTACAACAACACTAAACAACCATTTTTCATGCAATTATTACCATTTTCAGTTATAGACGAAATACATTTTGACGACCCAGTTGGCACAATGGTCACCATGCCGGACTTCTAAACACTGGGTTGCGGGTTCTATTCCCGCCCGAGACAAGTATTTATGCTTAAATATTTGTCTGTGGTCTGGTTGTTTCTATGTATAATTAGTATAATATTTACAAAAGAAAAGTATTTAGGTAGTATATCCGCTGTCTAAGCACCTTTAACACAAGTCAAGTTACTTAGTTTGAGGTTAGATGGCGATGTGTGGAATGTCCTGCAATTTTTTTAATTTTGCTTTTGGGTCCTATTTGTGACTTCAGACGGAGAGATCTTCCATGCACCAATATTTTTATTATCTATACTGAAATGTTTTACAAAATGTTTAAAGTCCATTAATTTATTCAAACGAACCCTTATAAGTTTCAAGTAGGTGGGCAATTTCTAAAACACCTTCTTAGTTATTTATTCATAGCGGTACAAAGTTGAAATTACCGAGTAATTCGAACCAAATGGTATTTATACAAAGTAAACGGATTTTATCACAATATAGATTTTTAAATTTCGTGGATTAGTCTAGTCTAAAATTGACCGAATTCGCACACCCATATTTTTATGCCAGAGAACTTAAAGTCAAGCGAAGGTTTTTTTTTAGAACAGCTAAAAGAACTTTAAAATTAATGTGAAGCCATAACAAACAGACAACCTTTACGAATTAATTAATAGTGATTAATAGTGTACAAAAATGGAACAGTAGAAGCTAGGTAGTATTTATTTACTTTGACGTAAAAAACTAAGATTTTTGCACAAAACAGTGAAACTCAAACAAAGAAGCTAACTGGTTGCCTTTGTAACGAAACAAAGTTAATTCCTGTTTCCACCTAAGTTTAGCTTCGAAACTTTGTAGGACTGACTGAGTGACCACTTAGTTGTACGTGTAGATATCACATCGGGGCTTCCATTTATCCCATATCAGATTGATTCACGCATTTTGGACTTTCTCACGTTAAGTCATATTGGAGTGCCCAGAGCCTTATTTTCCTACTAATATAATAAATGTAAAAGTTTGTGTGTTAGTATGTGTGATATTTGACGACCCAGATGGCGGTCGGTCGGTCGCCATACCGGACTGCCAAACACAGGGTTGCAGGTTCGATTCCCGCCTCAGACAAGTATGTATGCTTAGATATTTGTCTGTGGTCTGGTTGTTTTATGTTTTATAAGTGTGTATTTACAAAAAAGAAAAGTATATAAGTAGTATATACGTTGTCTTGCACCCATAACACAAGTCTAGTTACTTAGCTTATGGGGCTAATGTCATGCAATAAGTATTTATATATATTTATATTATTAATATATGAAAATATTTGTATATGTTTGTAACTCCTTTACACAAAAACTATTGAACTGATTGCAATGAAACTCATTAAATAAATAGCTTGAACATATAGGCTACTTTTTATCCCGATATTCTTTCATCATCGGAACTTATGCGGGTGAAACCGCGGGGCGCCACTAGTATATCATCAAGATGTCAATTACTTCCCAATCGAAGTTGGTAAGCACTCAAAACTTAAACTGCAACGAACGATTAACAAACATGTTTAAAGGTATACTAATTCAGAGAAAGCTTCGACGAAACTTATAATACTTGATGCAAAGTTTATTTGAAACTGCAAATGATTGCGAGAGTTACCATGCAACCATCTTCATCATCATCATCATCAGATTTTCAAGGAAAACGGAAATAAAGCTAGATGGAATAGTTACTAAGGAGTTTGGTTATGATACAGTTTAGCAGTTGATTTGCGTTGGGGAAATGGAATTTGTATAGTAAAACAGTTATATTTTAATGTGTCGATTGGGACTGAATAGACAACAGAATTTTAACGTCCTTTGACAAAAGACAACATCAACAAATTGATGATCAAACAATAAGCAAATAAAAAAAAAAACAGCGCACTCCGGGAGTGCAGGCAGAAGTGAAAACTGTATATCTGTGTAAAATCTCATCTGTCGCGCTGTATATCTGTGTAAAATCTCATCTGTCAAATCTCATCTGTCGCGAGAACGGCTGAAAATGCTCACCCACAAAAGTGCCCAACGCGCCATAAGATGTTTTCACTTCAAAAAAAAAAACAGCGCACTCCGGGAGTGCAGGCAGAAGTGAAAACTGTATATCTGTGTAAAATCTCATCTGTCGCGAGAACGGCTGAAAATGCTCACCCACAAAAGTGCCCAACGCGCCATAAGAAGTTTTCACTTCAAAAAATAAAAATAAAAAAATTGGTAAATAATGTTCTAAGAAATAATCGCTTGAAAGCCGTCAAATTTCTTAGAAGGCGACAATAGCACCCCGAAGATGTCTTTGTCTGGACTCGCAGTTCACCAGCTCGACCAGTGTGGTTTACTCAGAGGTTACTCGAGTAGTAGGACTGGCTATTATTTTAAGTCTTTTTTAAATAGTTTTTTATTTAGCCTGCAATGTATGTGTGTGTATGTATGTTTGTTCGTTTGGAATCATGTTCTATTGTTTTTATTAATAATTCTTTCTCTAAATTTTCTGTTTATTTTATACTTTTTGTTCTTAGGCTCGGTACATGTCAGTGTTCTTTTGTTTGTTTGTCTCTCGAATTTTCTCAAAGGTCTTGCGTCGTGTGGTTGTCCAATGTCCATATAAATGTTTTTCTTTTCCATTATATAAAATTTTGTCACTACTTTCAAACAGCGTGCAAATCTCAAATAGTATGAGTATTATTATAAGCCTATTTTGTGAAAATCTACATCTGCGGCTTTATAAATTAATAAATTCGTGCAGTTAACGCCGCAAATTTTAGACCACTCTATCTTTTGAGGATTTTCATCATTCTCAGCTTGAGAACTTCTTGGGAATGGCGAGTTTTTGTTTACGTTTAATGTTTAACTAAATACCAAGAAAAATAAATGCCACCCTTTAACGAGCAAAAAAACACTTATTCTAGGAAGTAAATTAGATATAGAGGGTTGTTAATTTAAGTGGTTTAGTAAGCTCAGGTCCTAGAATCGCTTTAGCTACTAGGAAACGTTCTAAGGATATTTAAATTTATTTTTTTATTTGATTTGGTATTGTCTATTTTTGAGAAAAAATTTAATTACTTACATAAATCGAAGTGGTTTCAAAAAATACTAAACATAATCGGAGGTTCAACATCTCAAATCTATAAAGAGTAGATCGAAGCTAAAGTGGACAGAAGTGGTCAAAATGTCTGCGAATAATCCATGGACGATGCGTCAGACATAGAGAAGTGAACGACTAGAAAGGCAAAAACTCCCATCAGATGAGATTAATAAATGCACAGGAATGATAGTGATTTATAACAGAGATACTTGTGAAGAAATTTTAAAATCTATATATCTATTGAGTAGCTGTAGTAGTTTTTGAGCTTTTCATAATATATTTCCTAAATCATGGCATCTCCCATCGAGTTATTGCTTAGTAACTCTATATCAAGTAAGTATGTGCCTACATCCCCAACCAACGTATGTATACGTACTTATCTACTTATAGTTTAAGATCCCTTACCAAAGTTAATCTAGTAATTACACAATAACTACGGTTTAATCTCCTTGTTCTTGTAAACAAGTCCCGAGAGAGTTTCCTCGGACCTTACATGCAGTTTCTTTGAATGCAGTCCTCTGAGCTTAGTTCGGTTTAACTTGTAATTACATTGAGTTTGTGTTTGGATTACTAATGTTGGTTAATTTTAAGTTTATTATCATTAATAGCGGATTGGTATTTTGACTTGATAATGTCTTCCGCACGGTGGGGTCGTTCTTCTATAATTTCTACGTGCAGGAGGCGTGAAGGAAATATCAAACACGAAGTTGCTATACCTAATCACTTTTATCTACTCGCTACACATTAATATAATACACATGAGGATCTTATGACTATACAATAGAGATACTTATCAATAGGCTTAGAGCGAACCTAACTACTACGGGCGTAAATCGATGAACACCGGTACTCACAAAAAAGTGTGACGTCATCGGTTACGTTCCCGTCGTTCGTAAAGTTATTGAGAAGCAACGTATTATCGTTGCTATGGTTACCATCAATGTTTTCATATGACGTTATCACGTAAAATTATCGTACGTAAACCGACACACTTTACAGACAACCATTTTTTTTGCCTTAGGATCTTCTGTTGAATCTTCACGTCTTTACGTTACCAAAATGCGAGTGCCTGGCTAAATGTTTTGCCTGTATATGTAATAGAGTAGCGCTCTTATTGGACGAACAAGCCTCATGAGTAAAGAAAGTTTCTACTAAAATAACTCATGTGCCACGACATTGTGGCAACGAGCGTACAAAGTGGTTGTCACTAGTAATATGCTGTAAAACATTTTCTAGCGCTACGCTTGATGCTTGATCAGTGGAACGTTTTGTAGTTGTTATTGACTGTTATTTTGACAGTTACCTGCCAATAAGACGCTGTTTTTGATCGTCTTTTGTTTTCATTTCGGTCGTCTTTTGTTTATGTTTTCGACTGTCTTTTATTTTTTTCGATCGTCTTTTGTTTTTATTTTCCTTGTACCAGGGGATCCGATTTTGAATTTATAAGGTTGAGTTTTTCGTTTCCACTCTACTTTGGTAGTAAAGTGGTGTTTTGCTTTTGTGAAATAGAGTGTGGTTGGTATTTTACGTAGGTAATTATTTCTACTAATCTGCAAAACACAAAAAAATCTCGAGTTGGTGTTTCGCGTATATGGTGTTAAGCGTTGAGCTCGAAAGGGAAAATACAACTTTGTGATTCTTTTGAAAGCGTATTTACTGTATAAAGTTTTTTCTATTTCTATTTTTAGTGAAGTTGGTAAAATAGACGAAGTCAATGTATGAACAAGCACGTACGATACAAAAGCACATTCAAGTTATACCTGAAACAGAACCGTTTCCATTTCCACGTTGAACCATCAAAAGCCTCCGACTTCAAATTTTATTTCCAATCTAATATTTTACACGTTCACAACAATGTATTTCGCAGTTCCCGCAAAAGTATCCAGACAGATAAAAATCTACAAAATATAAAATGGGGAAACCGTTTCAAATTTTACATGTAGGTATACCAGACTACAAAATGTTTCAGTGGTAGCACTAAATTGGAAACTTCATAAACAAAAATGAAAAATACGTGGGACAATATTATACATACTGAGGTACTATATTTTTACAATATGTTCCGATGTTTTCTCTCGGGGGCCGACGACGGCGTTTCTTGTAAAATAAAATTGAACCGAAGCAGTTATTACAAAATTTATGAAAAATTCAATATGTTCAAGTTGTTTTTTGTTGAAAGCCTAAATTGGGATATTCTTTTATTATAGAATACTTACGATATAACAAGAGTTTAATATCCCGGGACCGATGCCAGCATTCAGGTATTTATTTAGGAACAATTGAACCTACTGTTGAATCGTGATCGTATTTTACAAATCGAGGTTGTATTTTTAAAATTTGTTCTGACTGCGTGGGTGCTTAATATTCAAGTGGTAGATGGGTATTAGACTTTATTTTTAGCTTGTTCTTTGCTTTTATATCGATGTTAGATTACCTCTTACTCCTACGCGAGACATGATATTAAATTAATGTCTTAGAAAATAATAATTAAATAAAAATACTGTTGATATTTTGCAAAAAAATAAAAAAAAAACAAAGACATTTTACTTGAAATTAATTTAGATTTTATCTAAATAAAATCATAGCTATTTGCAATTTACCTAACGTCAAAGTTTCAAGAAAAACGATAAAGATTGATTGAGCAGGTAATCTTCTAGGTTTTTTTTCTACTACGTTTAGGTTGATTGATTATTGTGATTGATAGTTACTGAAATTAGTTGAAAATATCTACAAAAAGCTACCAACATATTTATTAAATAGTTATGAAAAGGCACACTTAAGTTTTGAATTAATCTGTAATTATTTTTGTTCTTATTATGAGAATGATCCCTAGTCGTCACGCGTCCGTTAGGTTGTAACTATAAAAATAAATATTGTAAGACATAACATACAGCGCCATCTGGTCCCTAGGTAGATAGATTTTGTTTGTTGTTCAGTTTGCTGTTTTTACCTTTAATCTCTGAGCACACTTAGTCGGTATCGAGAGCGTTCCGGGGAGGTAATTTTTGTAATGTTTGAGATTCTATGCACCATGCCACATAGAGATCGACCTATGGGGCATGTAAGAAACACGAATACTTTATAGAAATTCCCGCATCTCTCGAGCTTGAATGCTCTCGCTAAAGCCTCAGTGTGCGCTTTTGGTATGTTTGAATTTTATTGATATCTTGAAGCATTGGCTTGCAGACAAAACAATACTGAAATAGATATATAACGAGCAACGTGATATTATAACACAATAATTTCGTCGAAAATCTCAGCTTCCGATTACAAAGCCGTGACTCAAGTATCGGTAACACCAATTAAACTAATGAACATTCCTATAATCGCGACTTAGAGATCGAAATAATTATTGTTCAATTCAATTAAACTTCCTTATCTTTTCAATTACATAACATCCTTTGTGCTCTGCTTTAACACGGAAGCTATTTCGAACTTATTGTTAATGACTTAAAGTACAGTTTCGGTTGATTATCTTGAGAGGATTTTCCGGTGATCAATTAAAACTCGATACAATTATTCACTAATTAGGTTAGTGAAACGGAAAGCTAGAGAATGTTAGATGTTACTAATCCATTAATGTGAACTGAACACATTTGTAGGATTAAAACTGATGTCGTTAAATTCTCATTTTGTTGGTTGTCTCAAACTTTGTTATGTAGACGCAATTATTTCTTGGTTAGTTGTGGTAAGAAAATTGTATAGGTACGTAACTAAATAGTTTACAAATGTGTGTACCTATTTATTGTGTAACTCAGTAGCTTCTTTGACTTCCGCAGTGCAGCATTGTCATAGGTTAAAGGCCTTTCCCGTAAGAGAAACGTTCATACTTCTTTCCTGCATCTAAGTAACCGACTTAGTGTGTATCTGTGCCTTTCCTGGCATGTACAATTTGGGGGCTTTCAAATCGCGAGTGAACAGACCTATTTTATAAAAAGCGTGCTACATATTTTAATATTATTTAGCTCGCTTTCAATATGTAGCTCTCTTTCATGTACCATCAGGCGGTGAGTTAGTGATCAAACGCTAACCTATCATTAAACAAAACTGTAGTTTTCTAATATTTTGTCTTTTCTCCTACAAAACTGCGTACTTACCTAACGTTCCGATAAATTATAAAGGTAGACTAACATTAAGCATAAAACCGGGCTCACAATTTGATTCTATCTACGAAATTTATTATTTATATCTGAATGCTTGAATAAATATCGTCGAAGTAGATTGGTCCCTTATTTTATAGTAGGTCAACTTTTATGCCAGAGCTTAGGTAAATCATAAAATATTATTACGAAGGCTAGATTATCGTTTATTTTTGTTCACATTTATCGGTAGCAATAAATCGGTAACCGATTTTGAATAGCTACGATATTTATGAGTAAAGTTCATAGAAAGGGCACGCTAGAGATATGATCGGTAATATTTAAATAAAAAAGATCTACGATAGGTACTGCTGTTAGATTTCAGCTTATAGAGAACTAGAGCGTTAACTCACCAAGCAATACATACCCACCTTCCACGGTAAACTTTCCGAATGATTTTTTTTACCAAAAACTATAAGTAGGTAATTCTACTTTATCATAAATATTTCTGTAACGGATCTCTTTATTCGTCATGCCAAAGTACGCGCATAGAAAAATAGACATAATAGCCTCAATAACTAAGTAATTATTATTAAGTCTAACTTAGATAATTTTTACATTAATATTAAAATTAATTTAGATTTAATAAAGGGGCTCATGAGTATATTAGAGTCTCAAAACGGAATCGAATTCAGCATCCTTAAAAATATAGGCATTATAGATAACTTATAACATCCTTTTTTAAATCGGGTATTAAAACTGTAGTTTTCAGTACCCTAAAACCCTGATTAAATCAGACAAAAACGTTCGAACTAAATTGTCTTGAGAATTTTAAATTCTGAACGCAACGTGATCTCGCTGAGCATCTCCGTCTGTTAAAATTCAGCGCCGTATTTTGTTTCTCACGTTTTTCCCTAGTGCATTACAATCTTTATAGCCTCTCTGTTTCTTAATCTGCTGTTTGGCTGATTGTTTCATTGAATTTTGCTGAAAATCTCCGGAAGATAAAGTCGGAGAATTCAATTTTTATTTCTCGTACTTTTAAGAAAGATTTGGGTTGTTTTTATAATTTTTCCGTCCCTATTCTTCAATTGGTTAAACAATTAAAATCTTCTTTGAAACAGTTGTCTTTTTGAGGTGGTTAATTAATAAATTGAGTCATGGAATATATTGTTGGAGTAAAAAAAAGGATTCCCCTACCACTGCGACGCTCCCCCACTCTACATGTATAAAAAGCCGAGCGCGCTGTGTATTCGACCATTTCGTCGCCAGCTTTTCGAGAAGCATAACCTCTGCCCGATTTATTACCGATTTTGTGCTCAATGTAATTTAACTTTAAATGTAGGTTTTAGTTTATGTAATTAGTCCTTAATAAGGTCCCTAATAAATGTTTTGTAGATTTCGTAATAAATAATTCATTTTATTTAAAACTAACGGCTGCGTAGGCCGACATTGTTATTTTTTTATAATAAATAGATTTAGATTCCTAAAAATATGATATCCATTTCTTAATAAATTGACAAGAGTTGCAATATTTCTAGCTCCACGTTTTAAAGCTACAGCTCGAGAGCGGTCTAGTGCACTTAGGAGATGCGAGGTAAAGGTTAAGTTGCATTGAAAGTGAGACGAAGACAGATGAGATGAAAAATAATATATTGAAATACATTTTGTTTTATATAATTTTTGGAGAGAAGAAGAAAGAGTCGGGAAAGCCGGCGACAATACTGAAGCGTTTCTTGTATCGCGCGACTACTTGTACCTACCTACAGTATGCGTCATAAGTACACTATCACTTTGCTACAATAATACTATAAACTATTATTGGACTTACGACCTTCTTCTAATACGTTACACACAAACATAAATACTTGAATTAAAAGTACTTAGTGTGATTATTATTTTCAAGATGTTAACTATGTGTTTAGTTGGCCGAGTGGTATAAGCCGCCACCCGCTACACCAACCGACGTGGGTTCGATCCACAGGTTACGTTGTTATAATGTTCAAACAGTGCTGTACAGGATTGTAAATGTTACTGTGGCGGAGACTTTTGACCGTTGATTGTATCGATTTGTCTTTCCTAGAATTTTCCAGCTCTATCTAATTAAAGTACCTATTTTCAATTATGCATTTGTACAAGAGTTCTTGTGTACAATTTTATCTTGAAGTGAACTTTAGGCTATCAAGTGAACAGAATTATTGTCCTCCGTCAGTAAGTATCATAAAATGAGAACGTTACTGCTATCCGGAAATTAAAGGACAAATGATTTTGGAATGGAACGAGACAGTTTGATGAGAAGTAGTATTGCCTTGATTTTCTAGCTAGAAAAATGTTTTTTCGTAAGAATCTTTGGATTTTCGTATTACAAAATATACCTAAGTAAGATTTTTGTAATTGAAGTAACGAAAAACCTTAAACGTAATGTTGTTCGTATTACAAGGCAATTGGTAGATAGAAATTTATTTTGATACCTACCTAATAATTTATAAATAGCTAATATCAAAATAAAGTGTTCTAAGAAAATAGCCTTGAAATCGATAACCTATCAAACTACATAATTTACATGTTACATAATTTAATTGATATAAATATATTTTTTTATCAAACTTGCTCCAGTTAATCGTGGATATCTGTTCCTGTCATTTCCACATCAATAGTTAGCAGCAGCTGTAGTCTGAATAAGATAAACAGCGCTTACAGTGCTAATTAGCCTAAGCGTATTAAAAAATGATTACAGCGCGCCTATACCTATGTCCAATTCTGATTGCATCTGGAACTGACTGCAGTAAGTTATTTTTATTGATTTCGATTCTAAAACGAAAATGCAATTAAAAAAGGGAAACACCACAGTTATTGGCCGTTTAAGCTATGTTGAGCAACTATTTTCTTAACTGTAGTGTTGAATTTACACGGTGACAAATAAAATTACTTTGTAGCAAATGTTTAAGGATGTGTTGTGATGTGTAAATGTTTAAGGAGGTTTTAAATAATCTTCGCAAAAGGAAACAAAACAGTTTAAAATAGGTATAACATGTAATGAAAATTTTTAATTACAGTTATTGGCCGAGGTGTAAATTTAGTTATTGGCCTCCTGGCCAATAATTGTCTATAAAGGCTAGAGACACTCAAATTTTTGAACGAATATTCGTCAATAGATTCCTAAACTATTTTGACACTTACTTAGCTACATTTATGGTTTTAATTTTTTCACAGTATTTAGCATGAGGGGCCAATAACTGTTAAACAACCAAAACCGTTAATATAGTAATTAACCACCTCTAAAATTTAAGGTTATTTTATTTATTGAAGGTTTTTAGTCAAATAATTGAATAATTAACTAATTGGTGTCCATGTGAAATTCATGGATTTTCGTTATGATCTGTACTTATTTTAAACAAGACCTAAACAACACCTGTGAAGTCTTAACATTTATTTAAGAGACTTACCTATTTTTATTACGACACACAAAACCGATGGATTGACGATACTTCGGACGACTGACAAGAATGAACCAATGCTATTTTGACAGATAATAAACTGTGCTACCAGGTTTAGTTTTAAAAATTATTCCCAAAATGGTAGGATTCTTATTTTTTAAAGGTAAAATAGAAATTTCCAATAACTATACATATGCCAATTACTATGGTGCTTCCTATTTAGATTCTACCATCTCGTCTTTAAGCATTACCTAGTATCTACTATATGTACTGAGAAATCGTGAAATTTACTCAGAATACGATTTTAGTTAATTAAATTCCGTTTATAGTGCAATATTGTTCTCCAACAGGCTTAAACACTCAACTTTATGGCGTCCATCAAAAAACGTCCTCTCCGTTTCCGGAGAATTTCCTTAAACCCGGAATTAATTTACTCAACTATTCATTAGACACTTCATTTATTTGACCATAACTTCTGAAACGGTTGTTTCAAAGGAATTAAAATTCATTGATTTTTTTATTATTTGTTATTTTCCGAAGTTCCCAGTACGTAGTACATTTTGTAGTTCACAAACAGAAGTAAAAAATACCTTTTGTTATTGTATGATAGACATCCGCAGCTGTAGCTCTGAATTCCACAGCAAATAGTGCCTATCAATGTACACGAAATTTCTCAGAATATCAACTTCAGCCACAAACAACAAACAGGGCTTTTTAGACAAATATTTGGTTATGTAAATATCAGAATTTTCAGAAGTTTCAAAGTAAATAATGTGTTTACAAATAAATGGAGTATAAATTAGAGAAGGCCAAAAAGTTTGTTAATTAAACATGTTCCAAATATTTAGGCTTAAACAGACGGACGACATGTCAGGCGATCGTCACTTGGAGCGCTAGACTCGTCAGTCAACTAAGAATGACCAACGATCAACTACCGTTAGTGACGTTTAGATGACTATTACAGGTTTTATGCTACCCATTGTACAGTTACGACGACAACGCAATAGTAGTTTGTTGCGACGCATAATAAATGGCCAATGCTGCCTGTACGCATTTGTTCTTTAAAATCGTCCATGTGAATTGTCACAAGTGTCGAGTGGCAGCTTTATATTGTTTACTGACGCCATCTGTTATAGTCCCGGTGTTACCTCTAGTAGCAGTCGAGTCAAGTTAGAGACCTTAAGGCGATCTAAAAACTCTAAGGGCTCGTTCAGACGACACGCGCACCACACGTGTACAACTCGCTTTGAAATTTGTTGGATTTATAATTCGAGTCTTATGACACATCAATAGATCTCAAATTGCATTTATGCAAGACCACGCAAGCGGGCGAGGAGCGGGCGCGGGGCGTGAACTTGCATAAATGCAATTTGAGATCTATTGATGTGTCATAAGACTCAAATTATATATAGAACAAATTTCAAAGCAAGTTGAACGCGTGTGGTGCGCGTAGAGGGCGCGTAGCGAGCGTGTGTCGTTCAAACGAGCCCTAACAATAGGTGAGCCACACCACTATACGAGAAGAAGAAGAATCCGGTAGTGAGCGACTTCTTGATGATTAAAGACGTACCGAACGGCATCGGTAGTCGCTCGACCGTCTCTGCTGCCCGTTTGCTAGAGCCCTTACTCTGTGCTGGCAACCTAAACACAAACAAGCAATTAATAATTCCTCATTAGCGGTTTTACTTTGAATCTCGATAATACCGGAGCATAATAATTGAACGAGTGACAACAACGACAGCGACAGTTTAATTTCTAGCCCGTAATAGTCTATTCATGCAATTTAGGTTTTTAACACGAATATTAATGCAAAATTTTGAAAAACTTAGTCAAAAAACAAAAACAAAATAACGTTACATTTCATCACTTAGAGACGAACAAATATTATTACTCAACACTTTCAGAAACGAGAGAATTTCAGAGAGAAAACAAAACCGCAAATACCTACTGTTTTCTTTGTGAAATTCCGATGTTATTTCTAAAAGACAATAATGAAGCGTATAATATTAAATATTTATTTAGCAATTTTGTCCTTTTTCTGAGCTTTTGCTATTTGTGAAAGCGTTTATACAAACTTTGTACAGCGAGCGCCGCTGATGCGTTTTGTAACGTTTTAAAAAGTCACACTAAGAACTTTGTTTGCTCTAAAGCGAAAAGCGTTTTAGTACATTTTGGATGGATAATGGTATAAAAATTAGAGTCTTCATATAAACGACTATCAGTCGTGCGACACCATACATTTTTTGCCGAGGTAGAAAAGTGTATGGTTGGTTTTACTAAGTAAATATAACGATGAAAATCGTTTTAAGAAATGCTTTATTACACAAAAACTTACACTAACACCCCACTAAACTGCTTAGATAGTTTGTTGGCGAAGACAAAACTCTAATTTTAATCAAATAAATAATAAATATTGCAGGACAATCCACACATCGCCATCTAGCCCCAGGCTAAGAAGTAACTTGACTTGTGTTATGGGTGCTAGACAAAGGATATTACTACTCATATACTTTTCTGTTGTAAATATATACTTATAATACATAGAAACAACCAGACCACAGGCAAATATCTAAGCATAAATACTTGTCTGAGGCGGGAATCGAACCAGCAACCCTGTGTTTGGCAGTCCGGCATGGTGACCATTGTGCCAAATGGGTCGTCAAATCTTCGAATAAAATCTTATGTCTTAGTCAAATCTTAGTCAAATGTTGTTTTACTTTATACTACTAAAGACCAGCGCATAATATTGATTTACTATGATCAGGCTTCATGACAACAAATACTTTGATATTTTCGCAGTTTATGGTGTGTTATGCTGTTGGTATTCATCACTACATAGTATAAAACAAAGTCGCTTTCTCTGTCCCTATGTCCCTATATCCCTTTGAATGCTTAAATCTTTAAAACTACGCAACGGATTTTGATGCGGTTTTTTTAATAGATAGAGTGATTCAAGAGGAAGGTTTATATGTATAATACATGCATAATATAGCCGTGCGAAGCCGGGGCGGGTCGCTAGTAGATAAATAAAATAAGGCCTTCAAAAACTGCATCAAAAAGCCAAACGTAATAGCCTCACCTCTACAGCTAGCGCTTTCAGTTACCGTATGTAACCCATTACTCACAAAATCCCTTGTCCTGTCAATCTTCCCACGACAATACCTCAAAACCGAATCCAAATTATCTAAATCAATCAAGCGACCAAACAAACGTATTGGCAACCGGACACAATCGGATGTAGGCCGCAATATGGCTTCACCGCTTCTACTGATATGTCTGTCCGTCTCACTTGTCCGTATGTCCAAATTACGCGAGGTGACGTAGAACTGTCACAGGCCAATTTGATTTACCGCCCTTCCGATGTGTTGGCTAAACGGTTAGATTAGTTCGACTTAACTAAATCGTGTCCAGTTGAATTAATTTGTGGTTACGATTTACAGCGTTATGGTTATGGATGGTTATTGAATTAAGCTAATGTTATTGAGTTTAAAGTTATTAAGGCTTTGGTGGAATGATCGAGTGGACCACGGTTAGCCAATGTTTGTTTCCCATCAATTCAAGCAACTAGCAGTAACTGCTCTACTATTTTATTTTGTGGTGACATCGCTACGGCCTTTATTAGTTGGCTGATGGACTTACCTGAAATAGCAGCTTCAGGTTGCAGTAGATATTTTTGCTTGCATAATGGTAGAAAAGACCCTGTTCAATGGCGGACAACTGATTTTTCACACCTCATTCGCTGCAATTAAAAAAAAACATTATATAGCAATCTGAGCATTTTGTAGGCTCGTGTTGTAGGTATGTTTGCTTGTAATTAAGCATAATGGCAAAAAAAACCCTGTTGAATGGCAGACAATTGATTTTTCACATCTTATTCTCAGCAATTTCAGGCCAAATGTACAGTCAGGTACAGGTAGAGTTCAAAAATTACTATTATTGGCATGTTTTTATTCAAATATTTTTGTTTGATAAATTTATGAGTTAGTAGACTTTAAACTTCAACTAAAGCAGGTGTCTAAAATCTTGCTTGTGTTGAAACCATTCTTATAAGAACCGTTTTGGAGCTCTACGGTGGGTCTGCATTTATGCAGCTGACCGTACATACAATTATTATTTAAAATTTGATCCAAAAAGCAAAAGTCAGATAAACCGTTCTCATAAAAGTTATCTCAATAAATAGGAGCGAGTTTGCCCTAGTGGTAGATACCTAGACTTCCATTCTGAAGGTCCTAGATTCGAATCCCGGCCGGCAACTCACAAATAGCTTTTTTTTGAAGAAAAAATATTTGCGCTCAATATGAAACCCGCGGCTTAGTTGGCTCCTATCAAGTAAGGTCTGGTACAAGTACAATTTCTAAATAAATTATTTATAAAACTTTACGTAGAATCGATTATTACGATCACGTTCTTATCAGCACAATTCAATACTTTATATTCATTGTTTTCGATAATATTATTCAGATAAACCGAAACTTTACTTCAAACGCTTATCAATATTCTTACGTGACTGAAGTAAATAATACAAATAGATCATACCAAAAGTTTTATACAAAGTAAGTTAGAGCCAAAACGTTACATAAAAAAAGAGGTGTTGATTTTAAGACGCATGCTTAGATACTAACGTTTATCACAATAAATGGCATTTAATTATAATAATATCCTTAATCTTCTATCTTATAATCTTAATATATATAAATCTCGTGTCACAATGTTTGTCCTCAATGGACTCCTAAACCACTGAACCGATTATAATAAAATTCGCACACCATGTGCAGTTCGATCCAACTTGAGAGATAGGATAGCTTACATCCCGATATTCCCACGGGATCGGGAGTTACGCGGGTGAAACCGCGTAGGGCAGCTAGTCTTAATATATATAAATATCGTGTCACAATGTTTGTCCTCAATTGACTCCTAAACCACTTAACCGATTATAATAAAATTCGCACACCATGTGCAGTTCGATCCAACTTGAGAGATAGGATAGCTTACATCCCGATATTCCCACGGGATCGGGAGTTACGCGGGTGAAACCGCGGAGGGCAGCTAGTAATATATATAAATCTCGTGTCACAATGTTTGTCCTCAATGGACTCCTAAACCACTTAACCGATTATAATAAAATTCGCACACCATGTGCAGTTCGATCCAACTTGAGAGATAGGATAGCTTATATCCCGATATTCCCACGGGATCGGGAGTTACGCGGGTGAAACCGCGGAGGGCAGCTAGTAATATTATAAATCCGAAAGTTTTTTTATTAAATTAATGTATAGCTTTTATCGCGGGCTTCGAGCGCGGCGACCGAATCAAGAAATTCCGTAACGAAAATAAAACCTAACACCCCCCACTCCGCGCACCATGTAGCTCGGCCGAGCGTTCGCTTAACATGTATGTATATTCATTTGTTTGTTTATATATATATTTGTTTGTTTGTTTTCTGAAGGCCAATTCTCGTAAATAATATTTATTGGTTAAATTACATTTCAATAATATCATCCCGATTGCATTTCGAATGCAAAAGATACCTTCAAAGTCAGTTTTTTGACGTGACAACGTCTTATAATTCGAAAGAGCCGGCTGCACGCACGAAAAAATGCGGCGTTACCTCGCTCTGAGGCGTTCCATGTAAGGCTTGAAGTGCAAACGAGAGCGCCCGAACGAAACGGGCCTTTGCGTTCGGCAGCGTTCGACATCCGTTTCTCTCCTACTTGAGTGAGCGATGCGTCTGCGTGGACAGCTGCTATACTATAGTACATTTACATGTTTTGATCGAGTATAAAATGAAATTAAAATTTTCTTTTGAAAAATGCTACCATTCCATCAGTATTTTCTTAAGACGTTGTCACGTTCAACTATCGTCAGTAAACCGACTTTACAGACAACCAATTTTTTTACAGCTAACTTTGCGGGTGTTTTGAGCTACTTTGAGGGTATTATTTGTGATCGAAATGCAATCGAAATGCAATCGAAATGATATTGAAATGTAATTTGAACAATGTTATTTACGAGAATTGACCTTCAGTTCACGGTCAAACCACTAAACCGATTTGGATAAAAATCAGCGTAGTGGTAGTTTAGGGAATTAAAAAGGACATAGGATACTTTCGTCTCAAAATTCCGCAGGGATCGAGACTTAAGCGGATGAAACCGCAGCGCGTAGCTAGTTTTCTATAAATAAAATAATTGTGTACATACCAAAAATTTTGTAAATAAAAAAGTATCATCATCTTCCTGCCCTTATCCCAATTTATTTAAGGTCGGCGCAGTATGTTTTCTTCTTAAAGAATTTATCTATCTATCTATCTTCCATTCACTCCTATTAGTCCTCATCTCATAGTTGACATTCATTTCTCTCATGTCTTGTCTCACGCAGTCCATCCATCTTTTCTTTCGTCGTCCTCTTCCTCTCCATCCCTCTACATTCATAGTCATCACTCTTCTGGTCATATGCGTCTCTTCTCAACACATGTCCAATATCATTGGCTTCACCTACCTACCTTTTTTATAAAATAATTAGTTTTGTTTACGTATTTTTAATTTGTTTGGATTTTTTTGATTGTTACTAAATTATTATTTTCTGTTTAACCAATTATATATTATGTAATAGTTAAGGAAGAGCGGAATCTTCTGACACAAGCATTTCTATGCTTAAAAGAAGATTCCAGCGACAAATATTGATGTTTGGCTACAGAATAAATGATTTATTATATAAAAAAAATTATTATATTATTATAATAAAAAAGTATATCAAACCAAAACAGCAGAGGCACCCTACTCAATTCAATTTAAACGTTTTAATTTCCTAACTTGTGACTAACGATAGCTTGTTACGCAAGGGTGCTAACACAAGGGTGACTATAATTCCAGCAGTCAGCCGGACAAATGTCTCACAAGAATGGACTTGAGAATTTATGGACGCTATTCGTTAACTCGTACTGGGCAGACGTAAGGAATATGTCTCCAAACCTGAGACGGTACTTTACTTTAGTCTTATCAAAGTTTTTTTTAAATGCATATTAATAAAATAATACAAAAAATGACGATTATAAAGTTACTTTAAGTTTATAGGCGTAAAAAAATACTAAAAAAACGAGCAATGGGTTAATACCGGACTGTCTCGATCCCTAAAGTATAATGTCCCTGAAGCTCCCACTTTGATCACATTTTGAACTATTCGTCTTCTTCTTTTGCTGCTGCCTTTATCCCAATTAATTTGGAATCGGTGCAGGATGTCTTCTATTCATCTTGATCATGAAATTAATTAGGTACTGATCCGGTTTCGATAACAATAATTTAATAAAAGTGCCTAAAACATGTTTATACTAATGGTTACAAGTGATAGATTAGCGTAGGTATGTGGCGGGCGTTCCATGGGGAATTCCACCGGGTCAAAAAAAAAAAAAGGTATGTTTGATGGTGACTATTATCTAAAACCATTAATTTCAAAAACCACTGAATTGAGAGAAAAACTTTTACTGTTTTTACAAGTGATAGGTTAGCGTTTGTTTGATGGTAAGTGACTATTATCTAAAACCATTAATTTCAAAAACTACTGAATTGAGAGAAAAACTTTTACTATTTTTACAAGTGATAGGTTAGCGTTTGTTTGATGGTAAGTGACTATTATCTAAAACCATTATTTCAAAAACCACTGAAACGAGAGAGACTTAAAAAACTGGTTGCCTGTAAAGTCGGTATACGGGCGAAAGTTTTACGTGACAACAACTGTGCTCGAGTGGAAGGGACGCGTGCCTTTCACTTTTTATGTCTGTCTCTCTCGCTCTTAGGCGGGCTAACCATGCCCGCGTGCCTCTCACTCGCTCTCATTGTGAGCGCATAACGTGAGCGGAGCGTAACGCAGTTTCTTGAAGTGTCACCCGGCAAACCAATTTATAAGACGTTGTCACGTCAAAAATTCAACAATAAAATCTCTTATCGTAGTTACACCCGGAATCTTAAAGTTTTAAAGTACCGAATGAAACTGCCTGGAACTTATTACAGCTATCAAATTGTAAGAATTCCGTTTTAACAGCTGAAAGTGCTGAAAAAGTTGAAATTCTTACTTAAACCCGTTAGTATTTAAAGCATTTTAAAGTGTTTTCCTCGAATATTACTTATTTTCACTCTTGAGAAAAAATACGCCTCTGAATTATTGGACTTTGTTCAACATCTTTGATGTAGATTAATCTTTTTTCGGCAACTGTAGTAGAAGATTATCTACGACCTCCATAGCCGCTGACTTAAGTGAGACTACGTGGGCCAAATGCTAATACTGAAATATTTAAGGGCACGCTAAGAAGTCGGCTTACCGAAATAACATCATGCAAAACACCGTGATACGGAGAATGACAAATATCCAACATAATCGCAGGCAGTCTCTACAGCTTTGATATATGTCTTCCCCTTAAAAGAATTGTCGCTATATCAGTCATGTCTTTTATAAAAAGCGTTATTTGTTTTTGTAATATAAGAGATCGTTTTTAATTTTTTTCTCGTTGGCTGCGATGGCTTCATTACACATTCGTAACACGCGGAGGCTTTGGATAAATTCTTTTCTTAAAACATTATGCGTCAACATGAAACAATGAATGTGAACTGCTCGAAGCGAGATTTTGGCTTACGTTTAGATTTCTTTGTGGATTGTAAATGGCTCTTTGCAGATCCTCTCTACATTTCTGTGTATTTTAGGATAATCTAGTCTATTTTGTGAAAAAAAAAATGATAATTATAAATAAATATTGCAGGACATTCCACACATCGCCATCTAGCCCCAAGCTAAGTAAGTAACAACGGATATACTACTTATATGCTTTTCTTTTGTCAATATATACTTATAATACATAGAAACAACCAGACCACACACAAATATCTAAGCATAAATACTTGTCTGAGGCGGGAATCGAACCCAAGCAACCCTGTGTTTGGCAGTCCGGTATGATAACCATTATGCCAACTGGGTCGAGGATGCTTTAGAACTGACTACGATTCTAAAACTTTAGTTATTCACTTATTCAGGTGTCTATAATTTAACTCCAAGGGGCGTTTTAGTGTTATTCCATTGTAATAGTAAATAAAAAATATAAAAACAGTTTCTGGAAATAAAAATAAAACTTTCCATTACCGGCTATACAAAGTTTATTTAGAATCACGAGTACATTCACTCTGAATTCAAAAACGCTGTGGCCCGAGAGTATTAGTAAAATGGAAATTTGGGATTTGTAAATAGAAAAATCTACCGGAAGTAGTGAAATAAAAAAATGTAGGTTAGGTTTGTTTTTAATGCTTTTGGCTTTCGCTTTGTAGCATACTAGTCATTTAGAAACATAAAGCTCTTTTTTATCCTTGAATCTGTAAATAATAATAAATAAATAAAAATAATAGGATTCTGTCTTATCTATATTAGGTATAGCGTAGAAAAATCAACAGTTTGCTTCAGCACCAAAAATAATTAAATACAGGGTTATCGGTAATTAAATTTCGGTAATTTTCAGGTAAACCTAACCACACCATTTCTTTTTTCGAATTTCCAAAAGTATTAGAACAAAAGTTATTTGCTTAGGTGCAGAGAAGAAGCCTTCATTGGCTTGCTAGTATAATAACCAATAATCCTGTATCACTACATAGTATAAAACAAAGTCGCTTTTTCTGTCCCTATTTCCATTTGACTGCTTAAATCTTTAAAACTACGCAACGGATTTTGATGGGGTTTTTTTATTAGATAGAGTGATTCAAGAGGAAGGTTTATATGTATAATACATGCATAATATACCCGTGCGAAGCCGGGGCGGGTCGCTAGTAATAAATAAATATGTATTGTAGGACACTTTACTGATCGCCACCTAGCCTTAAGCTAAGCACCTAGGCTTGTGTTATGGTGGCCAGACAATGGATAAGATACTATTTTAGAATCAGAATCATTTATTAGTGAAGATAGGTGGTATATACCTACTTTTCTTTCGTAAATACATACTTAATATACATACGGAAACAACGAGAACAGAAATAAATATCTGTGGTGGGCGCGTCCGAAGGCACACATCCTTACTTAGTTTTTAAGACGATTTTATGTGGTCTTTATACAAATTTTAATGTATTAAGCATTCAAAGAAATATAAAAGTTTGACTTGACTTGTACTTAAATAATTTATTTGAGGTAGCAGTTAAACCCGTAACGTCTGCGTCGCAGCCACCTGTTCGTTCGTCGCGACACAGAGGTCTTCAAAATCAAAGCTAACGATAGCTAATTAAAGATAAAAATTTGCAAACGGTATTGCTTTGCGACAATAGTTACCCGCTCTCAAATAAATTGAAAACAAATCGTATAACTCGAAGAATTTTAATGGAAATAAGCGAAAAACTACAAAGTAAATTCGAATTCCGAACGTTATTGGAACGGGGTAATATTTCGTTCGACCCAGTCGCTTCATAAAGTGCGAAGAGATATAGGAATTCTCTACAACATTCACCCGGAGTCTTTGTTCCTTCGGATTGTTGAAGAAGTTTGAATTTTAAATAGTTTGTAAGCCTATAGAGTGCTACAAAGAGCCCTTACTTTTTGCCTACGATACTTTTGTTTTTTGTCTTTAGGAGGCATGAGACAAAAATTAAATCACTTCACTACATAGTATAAAATAAAGTCGCTTTCTCTGTCCCTATTTCCCTTTGAATGCTTAAATCTTTAAAACTACGCAACGGATTTTGATGCGGTTTTTTTAATAGATAGAGTGATTCAAGAGGAAGGTTTATATGTATAATGCATGTATAATATAGCCGTGCGAAGCCGGAGCGGGTCGCTAGTATTGAATAAATAACACTATTTTTCTAGGGCGCCCATGGAAATAATGATAGTGAAATATGTATAATGAAATAAAAATGGGATTACCCTATACTTAAAAAAATAATTATTAATAAATTGAAAATTAATTATTAAATTAATTTTTAACAAAATTTCTTATCAAAATACATGTACCTATTAGTTGTGGATGGAAATATATGGGTCTTAGTATTATTATCATCATCGCTATTATTTTTCTGTGGAGCCATGAGACCATATTTTTGGAAGCATGAGATCAAGCCATTCAAAATGTTGCAAATACAAACCACGTTTTTGTCGTACGTTTGTCCGAAGTTAAGGCAAACCTACGCTGCGCCTATTTGTGAAAAACCACACGAAGACTTTTGAATAAATACTTTTATTTTTATGATATCAATGGGAACAAATTGAACATCAAATGAAAACAAGATCGGACTACTTACGTGAATTTGGGATTAATTGGCGTTCATACATAAAAAATGCCGAATTTTAAACCTAACCTTTTTGGATAGTAAGGCACATTATTAGAAAGCTTGGAACGAGCTGCGAGTACAGTATAACAACTGTTTCAGGGTTCTGATGGAACTGCCTCGGTGGCCGCTGTGTGTTTGCGAAGGCAAGAATTAACGATTTTTTCGCGATTATTCGTAAAAGGACCAGCTCACTGCTTAACAGAATGAGAGTCAGTCCCAACGGAATCCTGAGCATGTTAGCTAATAAGTTTGATACACCAATGCTTAGGCACTTTGTCTCTGTATTGGTGTATCAAAAACGTGCTGGGTAGATTTTTTGAGTTTTGATTTCTATTAATTTTCTTTTCATGTATGTGTACTAACTTTTATTATTATTATTTTTTGTTGTGTTTGTTTTACTAACAATTGGACCTGAAGTCTTTTGGCCTTCACTTGGGTTGTCCTCCATGATCTCAGTAGGCGTGAGTTGTCGGGTAGGGAGATAATATTTCAATGAAATAACGCTTTGGATTACCACTTCACTTATAATTCAAGATTATACAATCAACAACTTAAAGAAATGATTAAAGATGACTTAGATTTAGTTAGATTAAGATAACGTCCACCGAACACGTGGATGCGTGCGCGCTCTGCCTCGACTCAAACCAGAATGACACTTTAACAAGATGGCCGCCTCTCCAATGTTCGGTGTTCGTTGTGACGTTGACTGTCAATTGACCGTCTGTATTGCGGATGCGCCGACACGGCCAATCCTGACTATCGCACGACGAATATGTCGTGCATCCACAGCACTCTATGTTACTGCTCTCGACCTGTCCAATCAGTAAAGATATGCATTAACACACGTTCGGTCATTCCTGACGAAATGAAACTTAGTATCATTGCGGAGTAACGTGGACCGGGCGTGCTAGGCCCCTTCATCCAGTTACTCAACCATGGTCCGGGCGCGCTAGGCTCCTTCAACCATCCCCTGTAGCGTGGCCCGGGCGTACGAGGCCCCTTCAACCAGCTACCCATGGCCCGGGCGTACTAGGCCCCTTCAACCATCCCCCGTAGCGTGGCCCGGGCGTACGAGGCCCCTTCAACCAGCTACCCATGGCCCGGGCGTACTAGGCCCCTTCAACCATCCCCCGTAGCGTGGCCCGGGCGTACGAGGCCCCTTCAACCAGCTACCCATGGCCCGGGCGTGCTAGGCCCCTTCAACCATGTCCCATAACGTGGCCCGGGCGTGCGAGGCCCCTTCAACCATCCCCCGTAGCGTGGCCCGGGCGTACGAGGCCCCTTCAACCAGCTACCCATGGCCCGGGCGTGCTAGGCCCCTTCAACCATGTCCCATAACGTGGCCCGGGCGTGCGAGGCCCCTTCAACCATAACCCGTAGCGTGGCCCGGGCGTGCGAGGCCCCTTCAACCAGCTACTTGCCCGTGGCCCGGGCGTACAAGGCCCTTTCGACCAGCTTACACAACAAACAAAAATTACGCAAAACGTTAAATCTAAAACTAAGGTAACTTACTTCGATGTACTTAGCGTGTTCAACAGTAATCTTCTGAACCTAAGAGAGTATCGGAACTGGCAGTCAAGGTCTCTTCGCTAGCAATGGCAGTTGTCTCATTATCGGAGTCCGAAGACTCTATTAGGTCGGTTCCGTTTCCATCTACCGCCGACACGTCATCCTCGTCATTGATTAGTGTTGTAAATATTTCTACTAGACCCTCAAATCCTCTGGGTACCGTACGCGAGTTTTCGTGAGAGAACTTATAAACGCGACTAGACCTATTAAGGGATTTTAGCTCTTAGCGGTTATTATCTAAAATCTTAGTTATAACGAATGGTCCCTTGAACTTCCTAGCTAGTTTTGTCTGATTACGCTGGCTACATTTGATAAAGACATAATCACCCAGGTCAATTGGTTATACCGTGGCCTTACCCCGATTGAACAGTTGCTCTTGTGCACTAGCTGCCTTAAGGATATTTGCTGCAGCCTGATCCCTTATAACGTCTAGATTAACGCGCGAGGGGGTGCTATCGTTAGGAGCGATTTGAGACAACCCTAGAGACGGGGCGCGAACGCCGAACATTCTCTGCATTCATAGCTCTGTTGGTGTAAATCCTGTAACTCTTGACCTAGTGCTATTTAAGGCTAATTTTACTTCGTCTAGCTCATCCCTCCCAACCTTATTGGCATCATTTTCAATAATGGTCAGTAAGTTTTTCAGAGTGCGCATGACCCTCTCTACCTGACCGTTTGCTCTGGCAGAACCAGTTGCGATGAGATGTAATTCTATGTTGTGATCAGTGCAAAACTCTTTCAATTCTGCACTGATGTAACACCTACGTTGATCTGCAATTATTCCTTTAGGGAAGCGAAAAAGGTGCACGGCTTTCTTTAAAGCTTTTACAGCACAAGCTGCGTCTAATGATTGGGTGTACTCTAACAGGACATACTTCGTATGTATGATGACAGATGCATATTCTTTACTGCAAGTTTAGGGATAAGGGTGTAATATTACCTGCTGTGCTCCTGAAGTACCTTTAGAGGCGTTGCATACTATGCATGAGTCGATAAATCTGTGAACATTTTTTGACATCTGTGGAAACCAGTATCATTCATATCATTTGTCGGGAGTTTTGTCGTACCCTAGATTTTTGATTTCTGTATGGACATGATTTATGAGTGTCCATACCAAAGAACGTGGAACTATAGGGAGCCAGCTACTTACCTTGTTTCTTTCGACTTTACGGCAGAGAATACTATCTCGGACATCGTAGGTATTAGCTAACGTTTCGGGTAACTCACCATTTTCGTGTTGCTGTATAAGGTTTTGGATTTCAGGATCCCGTTTTTGTTCGACCTGCAACCAACTACTGTAAAGTACGACAAAATTTACTATTTTACGAAAATCGACTAGGGACGTATTGGCTTCCTCATCAATATTTGACAAAGACGGTAAAGGATTTCTGGACAAGAAGTCGGCATGTGCCATACTATGGCCCTCCTTGTATATGATGTCAAAGTCGTACGCTTGGAGAAAGGCCCACCATCGGTGGACACGAGGTGACAAATCAATCTTGGCTTTAGAGGTTTTTAGGGAATTGCAGTCTGTGTAGACTGTGAAATGTTGGCCGTAGAGATAGTGACGAAAATTTTCAACCGCCCGTACCACCGCCAGAGTTTTCAACTCATACGAGTGGTACCATGAAGTGGTACCTAGACTCTACCTCGGTTGTACGGCGACTAAAATATGCCACCACATGATTCACACTCCCATCTCTTTGGATTAATATAGCACCATAGCCGTTAAAACTAGCGTCAGTGTGGAGTTCTACAGGTTTATCGGGATTAACGATCGTCAATACGGGTTCAGATGAAAGCATTCCGATAATTTTCTTGTGTGCTTCCGAATACTCTTTTGTCTAAGTAATACCTACGCCTTTTTAGTTTGTTTAAGGGACTAGCAATATTGGCGAAGTTGGGTATAAAACGGCATTTCGCAACCCAAACGGCATAGATATTCAAACTGTCCCTCACAGGTGACGAAAGCGGTTTGCTTAACTTTGCTCTGGACTCACCTTCACCTGATGGTAGCCAGCAGCCATGTCCAGTGATGAGAAGAAATGCGCTCCGTGATCCACCTGCTTCTCTATCCTAGGAAGGGGGTAGTGTTCAGGTCGCGTGTTGGCATTCAGCTCTCTGTAGTCAACGCATAACCTATCTGTACCGTCTTGTTTCTTCACCAGTACGATAGGGCTCGAAAAAGGAGAAGAGCTCTTACGTATAATGTCTGCATCTAAAAGAGACTGTATTTTTTCTCGTACGATTACCTTCTCTGCTGGTGACATTTGATGTGGACTCCTTTGAACCGTTTTATGGGGGTCTATAAGATCAATTTTCATCTCACCAGTAGTGATTCGTCGCGTAGGCATACCCTCTATGAAATACTCGCTATACTTGCGCAAGATATCAAACAGCTGCTCCTTTTCATTGCCTTCTAAATCAGTATCGATAGAATTAAAATTTAAATGACAAACGGTTCGACACGTGTTGATAGCTTTGCGCGATGAAAACTTAATTGCATCACTGTTCATTTCGACCTGAATACCTTGATCTAAAATATCCCTCCTGATAGACTTGACTAAACATGATAGACTTGACTAAAGTGGAATCTGGAACCACTGGAATAATACACTAAGTTGAATACCCTGTATTAGAACTGAACTGAGAATTTGATTTGAGCATTTTATGTCTTCACTACCTATACCTATCAAATAGACTGTGTCATTACGTGCGGAACCAGGAAGTGGCTCAACTAAGCTATTTTTGATCAATGAACATGCCGAACCACTGTCGTATAGAAACAAAACTGACTTACCAGTTGATGTGGACAGCGTACCTTTTGCTAGTCTGCGTTCACAGACATTTACGTCCTTCGTGTTTGGAAGTTGCCTGCCTTGTTATTGGGACAAGCTATACCTACTGATATGCCCAAGTTTTTGACAGGTAAAACAGATGACAGTCTTTACTCTCTCCGGCATCCTTGTGACTGCGGCGCTGCTGTCCCGACGTTTGCGGCATTCTTCGATCTTAAGTCCACGGTGACCGCAAACAAGTTCCTACAAATTTTGCATCTGCCACCGTACGCGGTTTCTTCGAACTAGAATGTTGTTCTTCGTTATCCAGTCCAGGCGTCTTTTCAGCGATATTCCATTAAAGGCACGACTCAACTGGGCCCTCGTTGTGATAGTGTACGAATTGAGCTCTCTGCGTAACAGCGAACTTTTTGACTAAGGACTGATATGACGAATCCAGTAATTACCTCTTCAATCATCTTAACTTTTGGTATACGGTCGATAAGGTTCCACAAATGTAACGCTGCTTCAGAAGCCGCCTCTTGAGAGCCGATTTCGAATCTCATTACACTATCAAAGTAATCTTGCATAGCATGGGTTTTCCGAACTTCGCAAGCAGTAACTCCTTAATTTGAGGCCATTCAATTTCTGAACTCTTCAACTTAGTTAGACAAGCTGCGGCGTGACCCTTCAGTTAGTTAATTAAAATAATCAACAGCTCAGTTCCCGCCAGCTTTCTACTAGTAACTATGATGTCAGTAATTCTACACCAACCTTCAATGTCGGCCTCGACGTCGTCGGGATTAAATTTCACCAACAGGATAGAAGAATGTTCCAACGACGCGGGCACTGGCGGCTGATTGTTACTTGCAGTTGCCGCCAGTATTTTACCCAAAATTGACTCTATTCCGGCAAGAAAATCAAGGGAAATCGGTGCATCTCTATTTTCTTGGTTGCTGGCGTTGGATACTATCTCCTCTGATTGATTTAACCCTTCGCATCCCACTTCTGATGAAGTCTTTTGGCCTTCACTTGGGTTGTCCTCCATGATCTCAGTAGGCGTGAGTTGTCGGGTAGGGAGATAATATTTCAATGAAATAACGCTTTGGATTACCACTTCACTTATAATTCAAGATTATACAATCAACAACTTAAAGAAATGATTAAAGATGACTTAGATTTAGTTAGATTAAGATAACGTCCACCGAACACGTGGATGCGTGCGCGCTCTGCCTCGACTCAAACCAGAATGACACTTTAACAAGATGGCCGCCTCTCCAATGTTCGGTGTTCGTTGTGACGTTGACTGTCAATTGACCGTCTGTATTGCGGATGCGCCGACAGACCTTTGATGTCAAATAAATGAAATTTATTATTATTATTTGTTTGTTATATGTCCTATATCACGGGTCTATGGAGTCCCGGACCTTTGGAAGGCATGCGTGGGGCCGAAGCCAACACGTAGAGGCCCTTTACAATAACAAGTTTAATGGCAAAGTATGATGTGGACATCAAACCGGCGATTATCCCTGTCTGCACTATAAAATGCAGCCAAGGACAACCTCCGGTTTGAATAGAACTATTGATAAACTACAAGAAAAAACTACTACTTGGGCTATTGTGATGGGATGGTAGTGGACTGGATACTGGGGAACTATGGGTACTATGGCACCTGCCGTAACAATGTTCAACAAACATGTAAAAGTGGCAGGCGGAGACTCGCCAACTCTCAAACTGGGCCACCCTAATCAGCTGAGTAAATTACAGCAAGGGGGCAACAGGGACGAGAGTGGCTTTAAGGATAGTGACGCCACACTGGGTTTTAAACTCAGGTCACGGGCTCCCTGAGGGTCCAGCCTACCTGGCCCACTCACCACTTACGTATGGCATATATCCTTCGAATATACTCTTGCGACTCCACTCTGGACGGCCGGTGAAGGCAAGCCAGAGGCGGGGGACCGCTTCCTCGTCATTGTTCACTCCGATCAGCCAACTAAGGCCAGCCGGAGATGAGGAACGGTTGCTTCCCCCAGGTGCACTCGGGACCGCGGGGTCGCTACTCCCCGTCACCTCGCCTCAAGGTGCCCTGCGGGCTTTATTATTATTATAAGTAGGTACACATTGTTAATTGATTTTTCATCCGATACCTGGGTACCTAGTTAATAGAACAACAAAACCCCTTCGGATAATAAACAGTTTTACCTTCTATCTATTTAACCGTAACGTCTCTAGGAATTGAAAGCGATTGTTACAATATTTATTTTCTATTAAGACTCTTGGTGCGGGTTCATTGTGGAAAATAAACTGTATTACTACTAAATAAATTAGAGAAATTTTGCAAGAACAGACAACAGATAGGTAAGCAACTATTAAATGATCAATCGTTATTAAAAGTATATACAGATCTTAATTCTGGTTAGTGTACTTCTCAATACGCTACGGTTTAATTTTAATTATTTGTGGCTAATGGCCCCTCTACATCATGGCCCAGCTCTGATGGTTGACACGCAACTACACGACGGCCACGTTCAGCCATCGTTGCCCATTTCCTTTGATGTGCGACCGAAAACCGACACCGTGGCCATCCTGTCGCCATCCCGCGAACCATAAGTCATTCGACACCTAGTGGTGTCGGATGGCTTATCAAGGGCGTAGTCGCCATTTACAAGCTGGCCCATATTAGTGGGCCAGCATAATGGCCCATCATGTAAAGGGGCCATAAAGCTTTTTCCTCGACAGTACTTTTTACATAGACTTAAGGAATCAGTGCACGAAAAAGAGTCAAAGTAAGGAAATAAAAACAAAAAATCCGGTGTATGAATAAGGGGTCAGCAAAACTCACAATAAAAATATAAGTACTTCACAAATATAATATAGTACAGAAAACAATAATTACTTAAGTAATATTTTCTTCGATCCATGAGTACAGTATTGTACTCGTAATGTATCATTTTATTTATACATTTTCACTATGAGAAACTACTGCCTTAGCCTTCAGCCTACCTCTTGAGACTTGCCAAGTACCCTTAAAAGGTTACCCGCCTACCCTTGACAACTCTTTCCATTTCGTTTCTTTTGTTTTTATGTAACAGATACTTCTGTAGGTTTCAAAGGTGATTTTCAATTTGGAGCGAAGGACTTGCTTTTTGAAATAGTATAGGTACTAGTGGCGAGGGGTGAAATGTCTTTGAAGGTAAGTCGATAAAATACGTAAAAGATTGAATTTTGGTGTTTTTTTACATTATTTGGTTTGTTGGCTTGTGTCAAATTAGGTAGGTCTTGGAAGGTACATAATATGCCTGAATCCCTGAAGATAAACCAAAAGGAATCGGGTTGTACTCGCTACTGATAGGCACAGATATTACCTAGTGTTACAATTTATTCAACTAATTGATGTACATGGAGACGTTTCTAACGGAAACTTAATTATGTAATGCTTTGCCACAATTCTCGCTGATATCAAATGTCTCTCATGACAATGACATGACATCAAGACAAAGCATTTCTTAAAGTTTTTTTAAGGTGCACTTATTTACGTCTAGTTATTTTTTACTTGAATTTATGCACCTGCTCTTACTTATCCATCACGTCATCGCATAGATGACAGTATCAGAGCGGTTGCTTCTTGATGGCAGCCTTTTAACCTTCCCTCATGCACGAACAGTAAGCTTAAAATAATAATAAATCAAAAAAATGGTTTACCACTTTCATGCTGACGGTACTTATAATCAAAATATCGGGAGACTCGGGGACAGGTAATAGGGTCTCTCCGCTACTAACTCAGCATGCTCGCATTTCTATCAATCTTTTTACCTCTTACGTTACATTTTCTTTGCATAAGTAAACTAATGCCTAAACACGGTCAAGCACACAATCAAACTTGAAAGCTGCGCAAAGCTGTCTCGTCACTTTTACGACCAAAAAGCAAAATCCCAAGGACAATATTTCCACTTTATTAATTACGCTTACACAACGACTTGCTTGAGACTTGTTCATTTGATCGTGTCATGGACATTTAAATTCTACTAAGTAAACACTAGAACTTGATTATAAAATAGTTCCAATGAAATGGAAAATTTAATTTGTCGTTTGCAAAACAATCTTCTATGAGCGTAAATTTCTTTGATGTTGGTTTGTTTGTTTTTGTCTTATTAATTACGTGTGAGGTCGTATTGGAATTTAAAATATTTTCATTAATTTATTAAAATTTTGTGTTTGAATTAATATATTCTTAAAATAATATTTTTTTAAAAAGGTAGTTTGTTTTATTAATTATTTTCAGCTTCATTTAAATGTAAGATTTTTGAAAGAATTCCATTGGAAAGTAAGCGTTTTGATACCTGTCTAAAGTAATGAAAGTCTGGTTAGTTTTTTAACAGTTTATCTTACCTGTTAAAGCCTCCTTTGAGAAGTTTTCGTTATCTTGTATAGTTTACAATTTGGATATCCAAACCATTATAAATTGGTTGGACTCTAGAACGCCCTGGCAGATTAAGGTTTTTCTCAAGTAGTTAAGAGGAAAGGGTACCGGGGGCTCTCTCCATACAAACTTTTACAAACGTAGTCGACTGTTTTATCCCTGGATAATGACACTAGAGCAAATATTTTTGGTGCATAAAACTTATAACTGCCATGAATGACCATGCCCCTATTTTTATTTTTTATTCTTAATTTCTATGATAATTAGAAAATGAAAAAAAATAGGGGCATAGTCATTGCAGTTATAGGTTTTATGGCACAAAAATATTTGTTCTAGTGTCATTATCCAGGGAGGAAACAGTCGACTACGTTTGTATGGAGAGAGCGTTAACCCTTTTCCCTTTTTCCTCCTCCTTTCGTTCCTCTTTTTTAGGGTTTCGTACCCAAAGGGTCAAAACGAGACCCTTTACTCAGACTTCGCTGTCCGTCCGTCCGTCTGTCTGACTATCTGTATCTCATGATCCATGAAAGCTAGAAAGTTGAAATTTTCACAGATGATTTATTTCTGTTGTTTGAAAAGTGATATTTTTACTGTAACTCGTTACATTAGATACTAGCTTCATCCCACTATTTTACCCGCATTTTAATGTATCTTGAAAAGTTATATTTATTTAATTCATTATAAGATAATAGTTACTGCGAACTAAACAGTCGTCAACGTCGAATTTCAAAAAATACTTTCTTAGTGCGCTTCCACGATCTAAAATAACCTCCATGCAAAGGTTCAGGACTCTTAGTTCTTGTAGTTTCAGAGATATCGAGATGAGTCTTTTTCGCTTTTATAAATAACTACCGACTCGTCCCGGCTTCACACGGCTCTATTATGCATGTATTATACATATAAACGTTCCTCTTAATTACTATATCTATTAAAAAAACTGCAATAAAATCCGTTGCGTAGTTTTAAAGATCTAAGCATACATAGGGACAGACAGAAAAAGCGACTTTGTTTTATACTATGTAAAGAAGATCATGCGATGTCTGCCTGGTCTTGTAATCAACACAACAATTAGCTCTACAAAAACCATTAGAGAAATCAAATGTTCACAATTAAAACTCATACGCTCTAGAACATTCGAAGTTCTGCCAATTTGTGAACACCAACTACTGAAACAAAAACATTCGTGTTCCAATTAGTTTTCCTCATTTCATTATACGATTCTCAAGAACAATTTTCTATTAGGTACAAGACTACAGAGACGATTGCGATCAATGAATCTGAGTCACATTTACTCGAACCTATACCGTGTACAGTCACATTACCAATTAGCTGAACCCCACGTGACCCAGAGCTCAATCGCATATCTGTAAAAAATATAGTAGGTATTTACCTATTTTGTATTTTTTTAAATATCGTTTAATGTACTTATTGTATAGCATATTGTTAAAAAAAACAGAATCAGGTAAAATTACTTTATAACCTTACAGATTTGTGATCTAGGTCACGTGGGGTTCAGCTAATTGGTAATGTGACTGTGAACTAAGTGAACGTAGGAATCAGATCGAGTTTCCGTTCAAGCTTTTTATTTATACTTGTTATTTTTTAATATTTGTTATCCTCATTTTTCTTTTCAAGGTTTATATTATTTATTTGTCTGAGTCGTATTCTTTCTTGTAACCACACTATGTATTTTTATTTCCTTTACATTAAGGTAGTTCCCTTTGGTTACAAATAAACTTGTTTCTTTCTCTCTTTTATGTGTGAAGGTAGATATGGTATATTTGCATTGTCCCTGTGTAGGTATATATTGCTAGGTATATCTAAAGCCATGTGCATTATTTGTGGTCATTTTAAACTCACAGACGAAAATGTCTAAGATAAACATTTTTCGTAGATCATGTTAATACCTAGGTAGTAGCTACTTAGCAATAAAATGTAATAAAGTTGCTTTAGTTTAAATTGTGTAATGTCAATATTCAAATATATATTTTGTTGTGTCAAACAAATCATTTACGACACCACTCATGCATAACGGCCCAAAAAAACAAAGCTATTGTGTACAATGCAATAATTGCCCACGTTTGATTGATCGGATATGTAAACCACTAGAATATCGCAGACCAATATTTGTGAAAATAGACTTCTACGATAGCGCAGTCCATTGGTACGTGGTCTAAATTCTCAACACCGAACGCATCCTTTTGGATCTTGAATATCAAATACTTGGGTCACGTAGCTATTCTAATTTCTTCATAAATCTGTGCGGGAAAATGGGAAGGTCTTGAAAATGTTCGGATTGAATTTAGTTTTAGTGAATTTAGTCCGGGGTTTTCAATAGAATTTTGTAGTTGGTTAGCCGTAACCGTTAAGGATTTTCCTCGTGAGGTTACGCCACTGACTCTATAGCAAACCAAATACGATTACTTACCTCGACAAGGGAACACGTTTATTTATTTTTCGAATTGAAATGAAACGTATGACGCATTTATAAAAGTTGGAGGTTTAGGTTTCTACAAGAGGTACCCATCAACCAACGCTAAAAACATAAAATATGTAAAATGCTGATAGACAAACCGGATCGACAAGTCGCGTGACCCAAGCGACGCGTTGTCACTTTTTGGTAAATCTCACTTACTCATCTCACTCTGAATATGGGTATTTATGTTGGCCTGAAAATTCTACTGGCATCATTCTAATCTTTTCCATTTTATTTCTCATTTTTTCTGGACCGATATTAATTTACGAATGATTGCTTCATAAAATAGATGCTTGGAAAGGTGCGTTCAATACCTACAAGTAAATGTATGGTTGTCTATCAAAAGAATGAAGTAAATCTGTAAAGTCATATTTACGATGCAAACGCAACGCGACGCACTTTTCGCGCAAAATTTTAAGGAAACGCCTTTCTAAAAGTCATTCGGCGTTAAATAAACTATTTACTTTATACTATTTCAGCGTTAAATAAACTATTTATTTTACAAGTCGTTCCAGTTTGTACTTTGAAAGGTTAAAGTACAAACTGGAACGACTTGTAAAATAAATAGTTTATTTAACGCCGAATGACCTTTAGAAAGGCGTTTCCTTAAAATTTTGCGCGAAAAGTGCGTCGCGTTGCGTTCCAGTTTGTACTTTAAAAGGTTAAAGAACAAACTGGAACGACTTGTAAAATAAATAGTTTATTAAACGCCGAATGACCTTTAGAAAGGCGTTTCCTTAAAATTTTGCGCGAAAAGTGCGTCGCGTTGCTTTCCAGTTTGTACTTTAAAAGGTTAAAGAACAAACTGGAACGACTTGTAAAATAAATAGTTTATTTAACGCCGAATGACCTTTAGAAAGGCGTTTCCTTAAAATACTGTTATGTCAGATGTACAACGTAAAGCTGGCTCCAAAGATCAGAGGTCTGAACTTTGTCGGAACGAATGAAAGACGTCACTGACAAAAGTGATAAAAGGTCTCAAAGAACTTTAATGCTGACACTTTCAGATTTCTTTCACTTTGCATGTGTAAGTTGAGGATATACTGGATACAGATTATTTTTTAGAGAAAGTTCAGAAAAAACGCTTTTTCTCATTGTGAAATACTAACGTTACTAAGCAATATGTAATACTAAGCAATTTTAGCATAAAATTAGCAAGCTCATTTATTTCACAATATCAACTTTTAAAAATGATTCTGTTTGTTGATGGTGTATCTCTCTGGTATTTTAGGTGCTTAATTTAATTTGTGAATCGTTCAAAAACTCAAAGGTACCTAATTAGATTTAAATGTTCGTAACAGAAATATTTTACCTTATAATATTTAATTATTTTCCTTTGGACTATTTTCATTTGTGCTATGAAAGTATATTTTTTCTTCACTGATTCGTAACTAGTAATTTAAAAGGAATATTTAATCCATGTTCATAACTGTGTTACGTAACCAGCCACAAAAACGAAAAAAAAAAAATGTTGTTTTAATAACCAGAAACGAAAATGGCCTATTTTTTATACTTTTTGCTACGAATTTTTTTCTAGTATCGGGGAATTGAACTGGATGTGTCACTATATTTACAAAAGTGATACTACTTTCACAGCTAAACAGCTGTGTTCCTTAGCTTTTACCGACACAAACAAGTGTAGTGTAGCGAAGACGTTTCGAAGAAACACTATCGACTTATTAAGTAGCTACAAGTACAGTTAGGTCAGACGTAACAAGTTCCTAGGTAAAATGATTTAAACCAAATCGAATTTGGATAAGTCGACCTCAAATTTATTAAAAAAAATACACATTTGAAACCACTTAGATTAATTAGAAAAAATCTAGTAAATGTTTACAAAACCCTCCATTCCTTCTTGGAAAGCAAAACACGATTAGATAAACTTGGATCGATAGAAATGATAGTAATTATTTTTTTGGGTTTAATCGCGTATTTTTTTTTCTTACCTCGACGTCTCGACTATGTTACAAGAATCATGATCGTGAGGAGACACCCGGGAAAATAATTATACTATGAATACTAATCGTATGAGCATTAAAAAACCGTGGTCTTTGACGAAAATAATCAACTTCATTTTGTTTTGTTCAAAAGTATTGCCATAAAACAAACTGTAATGTAATTAATGCCAATTATGTTTTCTATTCTTTTTTTGAACAATTTTGTGTAAAATAATAAGAAAAATTGTATAATGCAAAATTCGGCTCATTTGGTACCACCATCAAGCTTTTCACTTATTTCTTTTCAATCTGACTGGGACCGACGATTATGAGCGAGATGCATTTTTATATATATATTTTCAATAAATAAATATTGCAGGACATTCCGCACATCGCCATCTAGCCCCAAGCTAAGTAACTAGACTTGTGTTATGGGTGCTACACAACGGATATACTACTTATATTATATACTTTTCTTTTGTAAATATATACTTATAATACATAGAAACAACCAGACCACAGACAAATATCTAAGCATAAATACTTGTCTGTGGCGGTAATCGAACCCGCAACCCTGTGTTTGGCAGTCCGGCATGGTAACCATTGTGCCAACTGGGTCGTCAAATTGACCGTTATCTAAATAGTTAGAAACATCTGAACGACAGTTCACTTATTTTTCGATCGGCGAGCGATTGACAGAACGTCGGTAATCTGCAGTGGCCCTTAGATCAGTTTCACTTAACAAATAAGTAAGAGCTTGTCCAGATAAAATTTAAAATTTAATTTGTTTAAGAAAACGCGCGACAGCATCTGGATGGAATGTACTTAGGTAGCTCTTAGTATCTTAAGAACGAACGGGTGTGTCCTTTCGCGCGTGGAATGCGTCATCTGGTCGGGCTCTAAGTAGTTTAAAAAAAGAAAAATCTTGTAATTGAACAAGAAAAAAACAGATGTAAAAATAAGTAACAAATCATAAAATACACTCAAAACGCCAATCGCGCTTGTAAAAAGGGCACTTTTACAAACTTTCCCTTAATATTTCTTCCGGTCATGAGACTGTATTTTTTGTAATTAGAAAAGTACGAGCAATTAAAACTTTTATAATTGTCGGGATGGGGGAATGCTAAAATTTACTTTACTTTTAACAATGGGCACCAGCTCAGAGACAATAAAAAAGGTAACTTAAAACTTTGCCAATTAGACAAAACATAAATGTTACGTTTCTAGTGAGATGCATCATCAATATTTGCAAGTTTTAAATAGTCTATGAAAACATCTTATTCTTTGAGCGATGAAGTTTTAATTTGTTTGATAAAGTTGACATTTTTATGGTCCGTGAAAAAATATTACAGTTTGTTTTGTCCGGTGCGGCTGCTATGGAGCTCTTAATGTTTCGTTGCTCATTTGAAACAGTCTGTTTCTGTTTTACTAAGTACTTATTGTTTTACTCGATTAAAAAAAGGAGGTTATTAAGTTTATTTAACCTTTATTTGAGCTTGTCAATATTGTAGGTAATTAATTAGGTTTTCATCGCACTCTTTGTTGTTCACGGACTTTATTTTTTAAACAATGTTTAGGCATTTTTCTTTAAATGGAATCAAAGTAAATGCTTAAAAAACGAGTCGCTAAAAGTGAATAAAGCTATGAATAAATCAAAAAAGTAAATGAGACGAAGAAGGAAAAAATCCGCCATTAGGTCAGCCGGATGGAAGATCAGAAATCGGACTGATAGATGGCCGTCATTTATTATTTTATATGATTTTTTAGAACTCTTCGGTTCAGTACTTTTATTCCACGATGTTGTACTTGTACTTGTATACAGGCTGTTTTCCGCGATTAGACCCTTTTTAATTGGGTCCTTTTTGCGTGAAGATGGAGTAGGCTTGCCCAGCACCTACTACCCTCTCAGCTAAGTCGACCATGTCCAGATTAGAGAACTTGTCAATACTTCTGGAGCCGACTAAGCCGCGGGTTTCATCACGATGTTTTCCTTCACCGTAAGAGCAATGTCAATTAGCGCACATACATTTTTCTTAAGAAAAATACATTGGTGCACGGCCGGCCTGGATTCGAACCCACGACCTTCAGAATGAAAGTAGAGGTATCTACCACTGAGCCAACACCGCTCTCCACGATGTTAATATTCAAGTAAGGCCTCTCTACCTTCTAAATTATAATCAGCTATCTACATTCTGTTGTTGTATAAAGACATTCTTGTTCATACCTACCATTTTAATAGTTGCGAAACTTCGATAATACGATGATTTTTCTTTCTTTTGAGGTACGGAATCCTAAAATCATATTAATACTTTGCAAATACTCAGCATGCAGTATGCTAATAAACTTATTTAACAATCAAAATACAAAATTCAACCGTCGCGTTTGTAGGAAACATCTTATTTGCGGCTATAATGCTTAAAATAGCAGCAAATTGGCCATTTCAAAATTCAGAACAGGCATCCGTAATTGTTGGTTAGAACTGAAAGTAAATTTCCTTAGTTTTCTTCATTTCTATTGGATTGAAAGAGGGAAAATTATTGTTTTGGTAAGTAAAAATTGTAAAAAAAAAATAACTTTTCTCAAAATTTTATTGAACGACAAAGGATGATTAAAAAAAGGCAGGTTTGCAAATTGCTGAGCTAGACTTAATATGCCCCTTTTTGTATAATAATTTTATGATTAGTTCATTTTATGACTACAATATGAACCAAAGTGTTTTTACTTCACTACATCTTTCTTATATATAAAAATGAATCGCAAAATGTGTTGGTAAGCGCATAACTCAACAACGCCTGGACCAATTTGGCCAATTCTTTTTTTAGAATATTCCATATGGTACGAGGATGGTTCTTACGGAGAGAAAATTTTAAAAAATTGCCTGAAAATGTCTAAAAACAACACTTTTCTATACTCCATACCATACAAACGATTCGTAATAATACAAGTCAATAAGGACTTTAATACCATAACATAAAGTTCAAGTTTTAATGGAGAGGTGCCGGGAAGGCAAAACAATTGAGTGACGTATAAATATTGATGTCAATCGTGCCGCGGTGTTAGTTGCCAAACTACACCTAAACGGCTGAACCGATTTGTAACCCCCGACGCAAAAACGACGGGGTGTTATAAGTTTAACGTGTCTGTGTGTGTGTGTCTGTCTGTGGCATCGTAGCTCCCGAACGGCTGAACCGATTTTGATTTAGTTTTTTTTATATGGCAAAACAACGTTTGCCGGGACAGCTAGTAGTATAATAAAACAAGGTCGCTTTCCCTGTCCCTATATCCCTTTGTATGCTTAAATCTTTAAAACTACGCAACGGATTTTGATGCGGTTTTTTTTAATAGATAGAGTGATTCAAGAGGAATGTTTATATGTATAAAACATGCATAATAAAGCCGTGCGAAGCCGGGGCGGGTCGCTAGTATACAATATGAACCAAAGTGTTTTTACTTTAAAAATAAAACTTAACGTTTTACAAATGTCTCGTTTTACGATACCTACACCTAACACTCGAATCCTCTATTCTAAAGACCACACGGATACAGAAGAAAATCAGTTTGCACCGAAGTCAGCGGTGCGCAAATGGCACCGCTGAACCGAAAAATTAGTTCCTAGACTGACTGTCCTATGAAATGTAAAGTGGATTGGGTTTTAAAAACAGAGTTTCGAATTTCAGACAGTTTGCCTCTACTGGGGTTTTAGCCCATTCTTACCAAAGGAAACTATCGTTCGAACTGTCGGATTAGATTGATTTTAAGCTATTGCATAGCTTTTATCGCGGGCTTTGAGCGCGGCGACTGAATCAAGAAATTCCGTAACGAAAATAAAACCTAACACCCCCCACTCCGCCTACCATGTAGCTCGGCCGAGCTTATGGTACGACTGTACGAAGCTCGCACGATGCAATAGCTTTACCGCGGCAGTCCCCGAGTGCCTCACGTTTTTTTTTCTCATCCGTTGGCGTCGTCATCAGTTTTCGGATCTTATAGATATTTAGAACGGGCAGAGTGCAAGCAATTAGTTAATTCCACTGCATTAACTTTCTTCTCAGTGTTAATAATCATTACCTACTCGTATTTATTTGAATTGATAAATGAATTTATTTCTCAGAAAGCTAGACACAAAAATGTTTATAGTTTTCCTGGAGATAATCTCCTACGTAGTTTAAAACTTGCAATTTTCAAGTTTACTATAAAAAAAAAACAATATATAGGTACCTACTACGGATACCGAAAATTGGAGGATTACCTACCTATAAAATTTCACACTTTTTAATTACTATGTAGCATTTGTTATTGACTAACCCCGTAAAAAATTTTAAGACAATATTTTGACTATTTCTGTCTGAAATAACAAATAAACGTTCACATTTATAATTTAGTAGGTATTTATGAATTAATACCTACAGCGCTCGCGAAAAAAAAAATCCACTTTTTTTGAAGTCGGTTTTTTTTTATATATATATGATAGGTCAGCGTTTGACCACTATCACACCTGCCTGATTGTAGGTGACGATGCGGCCTAAGATGTAACACGCCTTCCTAGAAGATACCTATTCACTCGCGACTTGAAGACCCCCAAATTGTACACGTCAGGAAAGACAGACGGTAAAACCAATTTCTCAGAAACAAAATGAACATCAATCTAATAATCCGTGTACAATACTGCCGTCCTCAAGCTAAAATGCCGTTATGTACAAAAACTACTTTTTGAGTTATGAGCTAAAAACGCGGCAATTTTTTGAAAAGCGTGCTACTTTATAACTATCAGTCATAATTGGGATTTCAATGTACTGATGGATAGATCTCACGAAGCACTATCAAATAGCAAATATTTTAATTTATAATAAGAACTTTTAAATAATAAAAATTGTAAAAATGTTTTTTTTCTTAGTATTTCTCTAATTATTAATTCATAAATCCACGTCTAAAATGCCGTTGCGTAAACAATAACGGCATTTTAGTGTTTGATTTTACTTTAATTTTATATGATTTACGATACAAAAAAAAATTACATTCATTTCTAAATTAGAAAGCCGTTAAAAGACTTTAGAGTTATTATAGCTTAGCACCATGATATTTTAAATTAAATGAAAATGCAGTTAAAGTACTTAGCCGCTATTTAGAGTTGGAATTTATGAAAAAATATTTTTATTGATGAAATTTTACTATACTACAACGCTAAACTGCGGCTAAATACAAAACTTACTACGATAACCGCATTTTAGCTTAGTCTTTATTCTATTTTTTTGAAGGGTATCAAATTAAATACAGAAATAAAACATGTAGTCATAAGATCTTTGACATTAATCCCAAACGACCCCGTTTAGAAGTTATGTGTTAAATAAAAATTTGCATTATTATAATTTCAATCATACGGAATTGGGTACTAAGTAACCGTTTCTAATATAAAATTACACATCGGTAACTTTGGTAATGGATGAAAAACAGACAAAAAACATAAATTTAAAAACTTAAACATAGCCATAGTAATCAATTTATTTTACGTTCAAAGTTATTCTCGAAAATCTAGTTAATATTAGTTGTACCAATATTTCACATGGTGTGCTCTATCTAAGTATGTATTTTATAATAATATGAGATAATTATTGAAGTGTTTTGGAGATAAAGAATGATTGTATTTTATACCTTATCCAATATGATGATTAAAAAAAGCTTAACAGCGCGAGACCCCAAGATTTTACAAAGAAAATAAGCTCCATTTCCATACAATTTAAAAATACAATGACTTGTTAAGAAATACTCATTATTGAATGTTTCGATGTCCTTGACAATGTTTATTATTACGAAAAATTAGTTAAATTAGTTAAAATTTACGAAAAATTAGTTATTATAATTGACCATAACTTCTAAATGGGGTCAATGGATTAGCTATTGTCGAAATATCAATTCCTGAATATTTCATCTAAACCGTGCGAGACTGAAAGATTTTGTAAGGAAAATAAGTTGTCGTGCTATTGAAATATGAAAACTCATGCTTGTGACGTCTTGTCAAAAATTACATGCTTAGAATCACATGTTATTTCATGTTTCGATGTTCTCGATAGTATCTTAAAGTAGACGAAGTAGGACATTTTTATTATGAACATAACTTTTAAACGGGAACGTTTGGGATCACGGTCAAAGGTCACATGGCTTAATTATTGTTTAAAAATCAATCCTTGAAAGTTCCAGCCGTGAGAGACCGAATTATTTTATGAAGAAAATATTTTTCATTTCCATACATTTAAAATATACAAACTCTTGTTTTATGGTTTTCTGTCAAAAATGCCATGCTTAAAATGACTTATTATTGAATACTTTAATGTCCCCGCCAATATTACGTACTCATAAAATAGTAAAAAAAAGACATTTTTATATTGACTATAACTTTTGAACGAGAATGTTCGGGATCAAGGTCAAAGGTCACATGGCGTAACTATTGTTTAAATATCAATCCTTGAAAGTTCCAGCTTAACCGTTAGAGAACGAAAGATTTTACGAGGTATTTTTTTTCATTTCTGTACATATAAAATATACAAACTCTTGTTTTATGGTGTTCTGTCAAAAATGCCATGCTTAAAATGACGTATTATTGAATAATTTAATGTCGCCGACAGTATTACATACTCATAGGATAGTCAAAAAATGTCATTTTTATTTTGACCATAACTTCTAAACGGGATCGGTCGGGATCAAGGTCAAAGGTCACGAGGCTTTACTGGAGTCTAAATATAAATCCCTGAAAGTTTCAGCTTAACCGTACGGGACCGAAAGATTTTATGAGGAAAATAAATTCCATTTTCATACATTTGAAACATACAAAGTCATATTTTGTGGTGTTTTTTTAAAATAACAACAAGAATCACTTATTTTTGAATGTTTTGATGTCCCCAACAATCTTGCATACTTAAAACTCACGAAAACACAACTTAATTTTTCAAAATTCCTATGAAAGGCACGCTCAAAATTCCGCCCATTGTGCGCCGGACTGAGCGGGCCCCCCGCCCGCTTACCCCGTCGCCCCGAACATTTCGTCGAAATATTACCCGCGCGAGAGCAGATAGCCGCATTTTAGTTAGATATTGCGGTTTAGCCGCATTTTAGTCTTGTAGCAACTCAAAAAACATTATCTGAGTTTTTAAAAATCTGCCGTTATAACATTACGGCTTTGTAAACCTTGCAAAAAAAAACTATGAATGCAATACTAAAATGCGGTTAAGTGTCTTTAACGGCAGTTTTGTTTATGATTTATATTTAACGGCTTTATAGTTTAGTACTACTAGAGAACAGAAGCCTAACTAGAGAAACGTTAAGGTACTTTACCTGCATTGTAGAGTACAGATATCGCATAACGGCAATTTAGCTAGGATTATGAGTATATTTTTTTATTAAATACTTACACTATGTACCTTTAACCGCTTTTTAGATTAGCAATGATACTTAAAGGCGTTTTAGCGTTGGAATGTAACGATTTACATGTATATAACGGCGATATTAATTTTTATATTTCGACGACTATAAAAGCTACGAAAATTCTGGTAATACAGGCCGAAAGAGATTTTTTTTCTGATTATAATGGCATCAAAAGGTCAAAATCAACAAAATGTTAGTTAACGGCATTTTAGCTTGAGGACGGCAGAATAACTCTTCTACCTTTCTCCCAAAATATAGTATGCAGAACAAAATTTGAACGGGTATTTAGTTTCGACCTAAGATTTTATCTGTTTGAAGTATGGGCAAGGAATTCTCTAAGGATCACTTGATTCTTCGGTATCCTTTAAGATATTTTACGTTGCTTCAATGCAACAAATTAACCAAAGGTCGAAGCAAATTTTACATCTTTTGAGATTTACGATGTTTTAAGATAGGGAAATAGTCTAAGATCCCTTTAAGAATGACCTTCATTGAGCTGTTTAATGGATGCAAAGTATTTTATATTAAATTAAATAGGTCCTTAGATATATTGGGTGTTTCCTATATGTATAATATGTATATATTTACAAAAAAAAAAGTATATATGTAGTTTATCCGTTATCTGGCACCCATAACACAAGCATTAAGTTGCTTAGCTTGGGGCTGGATGGCGATGTGTAATATGTCCTGAAATATTTATTTTATTTTATTTTATTTATTGCAAATTATTATTTGTATTTTATTTGTTCGCCTATTGTTTAAGTTTTAGAATAGTGGGATTCGTATATCCATTTTTGCAATATTTTTTGTGTTTATTGCTGGTTATTTATTCAATTTTTTTTAGTAATTGCGAGTGACCGGATACCGTAGTCTTAGTTGCAAAATATACAAAAGTCATCACTACATAGTATAAAATAAAGTCACTTTTCGCCGTCCCTATGTCCCTTTGTATGCTTAGATCTTTAAAACTACGCAACGGATTTTGATGCGGTTTTTATTATTAGATATAATGATTAACGAGGAAGGTTTTTAGATATAACACATGCATAATATAGCCGTGCGAAGCCGGGACGGGTCGCTAGTTATGAATAATATTAATGAGCAAGTTTGGTTCTTATTGAAAAATAAACTTTTGAAATCAAATATCGTATGCTATACATGGGATGTTATATTATATTGTATATGTAAGGCTTGTCTAATAAAAGTAAAGAACAAAATGTGACTACAGTAAAAAAATGCGCGAAATCATTACACTTTTACGATGTCAGAAATAAATTGTCTTGTATCTTTTATTGTTTTAGTTTTGTTTATTTATTGATGGAACTATTAGATACTAATGGCCTTACGGATTTACTGTCATAAAGCAGCTGACAATCGACATTAGCTATTTCAAGAATAGATGAGAATATTATAATAGAGGCTGGCTAAAGTGGCAGTTATCGGCACTTGATCGCTAAGGGCGTGTTCAGCGCCACGCGCATCACACGCGTTGAATACGCGTTGAACTCGCTTTGAAAGTTGTTCTATACATAATATGAGTCTTATGACACATTAATAGATCTCAAATTGCATTTCTGCAAGCGGGCTCTTTCCGGGCGCGGGGCGTGCGCGTGGCGGGTGCGAGGCGGGCGCGTGGCGTGAGCGGGTGGACTTGCATAAATGCAATTTGAGATCTATTGGTATGTCATAAGACTCAAATTATTTATAGAACTAATTTCAACGCGTGTGATGCGCGTGGCGAGCGCGTAGTCGACGCGTGTCATCTGATCACGCCCTAAGGCATTGTAGGCAGGTATAGAATGACGTTTTGCTCCCATGACCATTTAAATAGCGGTTGTTTAGTTTTGTGTTGCTATTTTAATGGAGTTCCTTTTAAATAGAGGACGTTTTGTTCCCATGCCGTTTTACGCTGTGTACATTTTTTCATAGATAGAAAGATAGATAAACTCTTTATTGTACAATATTAAACCTTAATTCTAACAAAAAATCCTGCAAAAAAAATCTATATAAACCAAACAATATGGTACAATGGGCGGGTTTATCGTTAAAAGCGATCTCTTCCAGGCAACTATTGGATGGACAATAATTAAGAACGTTTTACTCTAAAAACGACCTAATAAATTAGGAGCAGGTTACATAATATCATCACTACATAGTATAAAATAAAGTCACTTTTCGCCGTCCCTATATCCCTATGTCCCTTTGTATGCTTAGATCTTTAAAACTGCGCAACGGATTTTGATGCGGTTTTTAATAGATAGAGTGATTCAAGAGAAAGGTTTATATGTATAATACATGCATAATATAGCCGTGCGAAGCCGGAGCGGGTCGCTAGTCTCAAGATATTATTATGTACCGATAACCATACTTATAATTTGAACAAATAGATAAATTGAACGATGAACATTGAACATTGCAAATGACCTGAACAGAATCCGGTATTTATCGGACCACAATCTAAATGGACTGTCGGGGACCCGTATATTATTCAACTGACGTTTTTCCGAAATAACGTGATGAAAGCCTTTAATCCCCGCCCATTAAGCACTCATTGTTGGACCAATCCCGGAAGCTCTTTTTACGAAATCATTTTTAGTAATTAAACAATTTAAACATTCTGTTTTCGGATTATTGGATTATAATAAAAACGTTTATCTTAAATGCTTTGGGTATTTGTTATAAACGTTATCCATTAGGTTACTGAATTAAAGTTCACACACAACGAGGAGTATAATTGCTTCTTTTGACGACCCAGTTGACACAATGGTCACCATGCCGCCTGCCAAACACAGGGTTGCGGGTTCAATTCCCGCCTTAGACAAGTATTTATGCTTAGATATTTGTCTGTGGTCTGGTTGTTTCCATGTATTATGAGTATATATATACAAAAGAAAAGTATATCCGTTGTCTTGCACCCATAACACAAGTCTAGTTACTTAGCTTTAGGCTAGATGGCGATGTGTGGAAAGTCCTGAAATATTTATTTATTAATACGACTTGTCATCATCGCTGCCTTCCAAAGATATTTGAAACGTTAGGGTGTTCTAGATCTTTGTCGTCTGTCTCTGCTTAAATCTGTATTTGTGATATTTATGTTTGACTAATCTACTGCGATCATTAACTGTTTATTGATTTACCGTATGCATAGTAACCTATGCAAATTATTTATTTGTTATTTATTTATTTATTTAAAAACATATCTAAACTTTTAAAAACATTTTGTTGACCGTATAGTGCAGCGATTTGTCTGTGATTTTTAAAAACAGGGACTAGTTCACTTAAATTGAAATAAAATACATATAAAAATAATTTGGTAAAGAAAATACCTAATAACAATCTTGATCATCGTAGACTTATTAATTATAGAAATGCTGCAGCAAGCATAACGCCAGGCTACAGCGCTGGTCTTCCGGCCAGGCCCAGGGCAACGATGCAGAAGGCACCGCTGCATATCCCCGTCCGTCCAACCTTACGCATCATAAATAAAGGAAGGTGTATCTAAGGTAATTCCATCATAAGAGAAATAAACATAACAAACAGGTCAATTTAGGTAACAAATTAGTTCTAATACAAACTAAATACTAGCCTAGATTATGGGTTATTTTGTTTTAATAACTTACAATGTAAATGTCTTACGTGTAATCCAAAGACCTCATTATTTTTTGTTGTTAATAATCGCAAGCGCAAGAACAATGAAGTATTGTCCTACTTGTCCCCTTCTCGTAAGGGAAATGAAAGAATCTCTTTTGTTTTCGGGGTCAGAAGATTGTTTTTTAAATTCTTACAGTTGAAATAAGATGATTACTCTATGGAATATTGCAACGTTTGTTTAATTGTTTTGGTACTTTTTGCAAGTTATAAAATCTAGAATGGATTGTGGCAAAGAGGCACTTTTAGAGATCCTTTCAATATTTGTTTGTCAAAAGATTTTTGAACTATACTTAAGGTTGCCTTGAAGAGACCGCTTGAACAGTAAGGTAGCCTAATTACTGTGCTGCTGTTTTGTAAGTTTAATTTTTAATGTTTTTGATCATCTGTGTGAACAATAAAGAGTTCTGTTTCTACATAAAACTTATTCATGAATGATTCAATAAATTATTGATTTTTTAAAATAAAAATAGTTTGGTATAGATAAGTATGGACAAAACCGATAATTACAATCAATATAAAATATGTTATTTAGTATATAATAAAGTTACCTAAAGAAATACAGTCCCTACTGAAATGTTATCAAGTTGATTTCGATGTTTCTTAAACAAAAATATTTTAAATGCAAACAATACACAAAGCATTATAAATATTACACGATTATTCCACTTCATATTAAAGATGAATGATAGAAAGAATATCTTCGGAATTTAAATTTAATTTTAAACACCTTGTTAAGCAGAAATATCAAAAGGCATCCAGAAAATTGTTACATCATAAACATTTTAATTAAAATAATTGCATGACTTGGTTCAGATTTTAAATTTTATTACGATTGAAATAATATTTTGAACTCGAAGCAGTCATATTCATATCCATGTTTTTCATTACCACAAAATTGATCAAGGGTAGCTGGTCGGCTAACGTTTGTAATTGTTTATTTTATATTGTTTTATTGATTTATATACGGAACCATTTTGTCAGAGAATAATAAATTAAAAGACTCAATTTCCCCAATGAAAACATAAAAGGCTTGAAATTGTCTGCTGTTCACAAAAAGAGTGCTTGATAAATTTATTTTCTTTCTACAATTTTTTTTTGTTACACGGTGAATTTTTAGGAACTAATACCTATTTCTCATCAATAGACGCTGAATTAGCATATGAAATCACCCGTTCAATGACTAGTATTATGTGCAAAGTTTCTAGAAATAATATAAAGTTCGCTTACCTACCAAGACTATCGGAAAGACATCGCGTTCAAGCTTTATTACTCTCCTAGGAGCAATTATATTACTTCTCTAAATCACCTCTCATATACCACAAAATCGCTTTTAATCTTCAAAATGTGAAGTCCTCATCGCCTCAAATCTGAGCGAAGTTCTCATTAAATTAAATGTGTCGTGCTGAACGAAAAATACTGGCATTTAGCACCTCAAATGTGCCACAACTCACAGAAGGCAATTTGCTTTCTAGCATCCACTGACTATATTAGAGGTCTCCACCCTTTTTTGTAACAGTATCAGGTTTCTGTTAAACAGATTATTTTGACTGACGAAAGAAGTTTGAGTAACTGTGGTATTGAATAATATCAATATTTGCCTTCAAGATTGGCCCAAATAGGCTGAAAATGTGTCAAGTAAGTATTATCTGCCCGTCAGCTGTTTGGGGTAGGTGATGTTTTGGAATTACATTAAACTTAACTGAGTTTATGGAATTTAAGGCGAATTCACACTTAATATCGAAATTAAAATAAAAAGACACGTCTTGTTTGCTCTTATTCTCATTAAAACTCTTTTCAAATAACATTTTAATACCATTTGACGACCCAGTTGACACAATGGTCACCATGCCAGACTGCTAAACACAGGGTTCGATTCCCGCCTCAGACAAATATTTCTGCTTAGATATTTGTCTGTGGTCTGGTTGTTTTTAGGTAATATATGTATATATTTACAAAAGAAAAGCATGTAAGTAGTATATTATCCGTTGTCTAGCACGTCTTGTTACTTAGCTTGGGGCTAGATGGCCGGATGTGTTGAATTTCCTGCGATATTTATTTATTATTTTCGTATTTTATTATTAAAAATTGTTATAAGTGCTGAAAGGTAAGAAAAGAAAATTAAAAAAATTACATATCCTTCGCAGTGCTTACTCTTGCACCTTCTAATCCTCAAGAGAATTGCTCAATCGAGCGTATCGAGCGTCACGAGCGAACTAAACAAACTACAACAGCACACATTCACAATTTAGCGCTCGACACTCAAGCTCTTAGTTTCTAAAGGAAATTGACCTCCGTCCTCGAAGTCCTGACACTACGTGCTTGAATTACTAAATAACCTCGAATATAATAGCTGGACTAATTCTAACAGTGATTGACATAGAAATCAGAGCGTGAAATGAGTTCGACCCTGATTTGGGATGCTGCAATCGCTTATTTTGATTCTCTTGGGTATTGTTTGGTTTTGAATGTAGTAGAGACTCATATATTTCTATTAATGGAATGGTCTTATTTATTGGGAAATAGATGGTGTGGCGTAAGTACGTTTAGAATAATAAAATGTATAAGTAGGTAAGTATGCGTTATTGGGTAAATTAATCGTGATAGTTTTTTCAGTGCCAAGGTGAAAGGGTACCGACGCTCTCTCCATACAAACGTAGTCGACTGTTTCCTCCCTGGATAATGACAGTAGCACAAATATTTTCGTTGCATTATAGCCTATAACTGCCATGACTATGAAAAAAAAAACAAGACATAGGGGATGTCTTGTTTTTTTTTTCAATTTCTAATTATCATAGAAAGTAAGATTTGAAAAATAAAAAAAACAACAAAAAATAGTGGCATGGTCATGGCAGTTACAGTTTCATGCAACAAAAATATTTGCTATAATGTAATTATCCAGGGAGGAAACAGTCGACTACGTTTGTTTGGAGAGAGCGCAGGTACCCTTTCCCCTTAAAGTTTTTATGTACAACCTTAGAAATGAAAGATATACCTAGCTGATATTTGTACCTCGAAAAATTAATTGCGAAATATCAAAGAAAATGCTTTGATCTTTTAAACATCGTTTGAAATAATAAAAACAGTTTTTCGCTCTCATTGTGTTTACGCCGCTAAAATAAGATAATTAAATTTTAAATAAGTGCGCGCAGCGATCCGAAGAGAAACTGAGAGTGAATGATTTGCCTTTGTTATTTCAGCCCATCAAAAAATTATCATAAAGTAAACCAAAGAAGAAACCAACAGCAAATAAAACAGCAGTTAGATAACGAAAAATAAAATTAGGCTTAAATAGCTGGTGTTTACCTACATCGACATGAAAAATCTTAGCAGAAGCTTCTAGTATAAATCTGCTGATACATGAAAGCTGTCATTACTGCTGTGTAGCCGCCATTATACTTTTTTCACACCTGCAGCACTTTAATCACGGATTAAAGCCCTATTTACCTCAATTTAAAGCCAGACTTTATTCCCAAGGGAGATAATGTTGTATGAAACTCCCAAGGGAATAAAGTCTTGCTTTAAGTTGAGGTTAAAAGGGCCAGGTAACTGGCCACCACAAAAAAAAATTGAACTGACGATATGAAAAGTATGAGTATGCACCTCAGGATAAAGCATGTCTTCGTCTTGGGCGGCTTGAACCCCTCGCTTCACTCAGGACTCTACTTAACTACTTAACCCGAGAATCCCTCGTTATACTCGGGGTTCAATATGTCACCCACGACACAAGACATTGCTTTATGCCCTTGATGCATAATCTACTATTAAACATCATAGGTTCATAGGATTCAGTCAAAGTGGTATTCGGGCATTCAGGCGTATCGAAAATAAGGTATTTAGAGATTCAGTCCTATCGTCACATACGCGGTAAAACGCTTGACGATGACGGTGTTTCATGACTTGAAAACAATTCTGAGTTGCTTGCTACAATCATGAAGTGACAACAGCTCTTTACACGAGCACAGATTGATTTTAACATATTATTCGTGTATATGCGGTTCTTCGATAAAATCGTCTCTCTTTTTACTCGTGTATCGTTTATATTATCAAAGATACAAAAGGGAGTTTTTCGGGTACCTAACAACATTAAGAAACCAATTTTAGGATCTGATTCAATCCATTAGTAGATTGGTTTCGGTAATTTCTTACTATCTGGCCGTCCATCTGAGGGACAAGGGAAACATACGTGATTATGGGCCATTTGTGTTTCGGGTATCTTCGTTACAAATCGGCAATTGTCGTCCCGAAAATGTCTAGGGGCTGGTTATCTGATTCGTGGCAAATGCAAGAATTGCTACGATAATGGCGGCTATAAATTGTGACCTCTATCAACCGTCTTGTTTCACGTCATTTTTCTTTGGGGAATGGTGTGAATGCTGTTGTTGTGGAATGAAAGGCAATGTAGGTTTTCTGCCTCTGAACATCGAGGCAATAATTTTCTACAAGTCTTAAAACGAACGGGAAGGGTACCGACGCTCTCTCCATACAAACGTAGTCGACTGTTTCCTCCCTGGAAAATGACACTAGCACAAATATTTTTGTTGCATAAGACCCATAACTGCCATGACTATGCCCCTATGTCTTGGTTTTTTATTTTCTATGAAAAAATTAAGATTATAAAAAACCATAACCATGGACTTGGCAGTCGTAAGTTTTATGCAACAAAAATATTTGCTCTAGTGTCATTATCCAGTAAGGAACCAGTCGACTACGTTTGTATGGAGAGAGCACCGGTACCCTTTCCTCTTAATGTTAGTTCAGACATATTATTACGTAAGTTAAGGGTTAAAATCAGACAATAACCACTTCACTTTTTACTTCTTACTAATGTAAATCCATACTTGAATATAACTTAATTTATTTCGAAAATCTTAAGCTTATGTTGATTATTGCAAAATAAACAGATAGCAAATAAAAATAAAAACTGTCATAAAAATTCAATAAATTTTAAATTATTTTCTAAAAGTTAATTAGCAATGCATACATTTTGAATTCAAACAGTATCACTATCACTACATAGTATAAAACAAAGTCGCTTTCTCTGTCCCTATTTCCCTTTGTATGCTTAAATCTTTAAAACTACGCAACGGATTTTGATGCGGTTTTTTTAATAGATAGAGTGATTCAAGAGGAAGGTTTATATGTATAATACGTGCGTAATATAGCCGTGCGAAACCGGGACGGGTATTATTATAAAAACCTAAACGGCAACGGGGGTGGGGCGCAGGCTACCGACCGACGATGTTTAGAGCCGCAGAGAGATTTGTGTCCTTATTATTAGGAAAATAAATATTAAGAAACAGTTTACATAGTTATTTTAAAGGTTTTTTGAATTAAAAAAGAACCATCTAAGTTGAATCGTTAAAAATCATATGCCATAGTAACGGCGGAAAATAAATGTAAAATTATAACTTTTTGCAGTACCTTTACATTTCGTTTGAAGTTTTCAAATTTGTACCAACTAAATGACAAATTCTCTGTTTTATTCTTAGAGCTCATAGATTAGATATAATTATTATTATTATTAAATCATTTATTTCAACCAATTATAAGTCATATAAAATTTGTTAGTACACAACTTAACCTAGTGTTAGTAACCATCAAATTCATTCTAAATTATAAACATAATTCAATTCATATTAAAAATGTCAAATAATACAATAAATGTCAGTAAACAATAACAAAACAGCAATAACCTACATGTCCCGATTTCTAAGAGCCTGCACCATGCAACAGTGGTGGTTGGTTTTATGGAAATTAGTATTGTTACAATTTAAAGTCAATTATGTTTATGACTCTTGTTTTGTATCCTAATAGGCAATTGAGGATACAAATAGCCAATCTATTTTACATATTAAAATACTATATTTTCTGTGACAAGTTAATTTTACATTCTACATTCCTCTCGAGATCTTTTTGAGCGCTTTACAAATATTTGCCACGTGTAAAAAAATAACTCTTGGTTTTAATTGTTCATAATAATATAAATATAAGTATTAAGTAACAATCTATACATATAAAATGCTTTGTCCTGACTGACAGACGGATCGACGCACAGCCTAAACCGCTGATTATAGAGACCTGAAACTTGGAGGGTGTGTTTTTTGTATAACGTAGAACGTATAACGTAAGAAAGGATTTTCCGAAATTCTATTCCTTAGGGGGTGAAAAAAGGGGGCAAAGTTTGTATGGAACAACGTGATTCCTTGGTCCATTTTCGACATTTAAGCGGACGAAGTCGCGGGCAAAAGCTATTTAATATATAAATATTGTAAAACACTTCACACAGCGCCATCTGGCCCTATGCTAAGCAATTAGACTTGTGTTATAGCGGCCAGACAACGTATATATACCTAAAACTAATATTTACTTTTCTTTTGTAAATACGTACTTTTAATGAAACTTTAGACAAGTGACAAAACCCTAGTGATTTGTTTCCTCCTCACTAGGGTTTTACTTCTCCATTCTAAGGTTGCCTAAAATAAAGCTTTCAGTTTTCAGCGGTTAGGCCGCCTAGTGCGCCACTCTATCTTTACTTGGTTTGATTTTTATTACGTTTTTTATTTATCTTTGTGTGGGCAATAAATTGTTCAACCAATCTATCACGTCCCTTGAGTCGCGCCACTCCTCGTTTGTGTAAAGCTAAGCTATGAGTGCTTCAATCAGAGTTCCAGATTTCAGTAAGTGGATAAAACTTTTTCGGATTCAAAAGCTTACTAAATTCGGAATTCGAATAATTACTTGCGGATAGTGCAGCTGCTCTCCTAACTTTCTTATGCCTGCGGTTCCAAAAGGAAAAACTTCGGTGTTCGGATGAGTCTCATAGCATAATGAGTTCTACTATTTTTGAAGTAACTTTGCCCGGCAGTAAAATCTTTTTATGGCTTACGTTAGGACCAGTTTAGCTCGAATCGTATTTAAGTTTTTGTACCGTTTAACACTTTGAGAAGATTTTCCTCGTAAGACGAAATTAATTTAGCCTTTTTATAGTTTATGGTGAGAGTTATGAATGAAATGAACTGAAGATTTTGGGGATAAAATTAAGTTTAAAAGGTAACTCGAGAGCTTTCTTTTGTTTTTATATTTCAAATTAACCTAGAATGGCCGTAACATCAGCTTCTTAGTTCTACGACATCGAATCAGGTAAATTGAACAAAGTTTTGCCATGTTAGCATGTATCTGAATTGGTTCTTTGTATATTAAAAGGTTACGAGAAGGATGACATTCGATTGATGATTGATTAATTTGTATTAGAAAGGTATATACCGATTAAAGTTTCTATTTTATTTGATTTTTCACTTTAATGGAACACAGCCATTTCAAGTAGTTAATGTTTCTATTGAAATATTATTATCAGTGCCTTACATTCAAAGTATACTGACTAACAGACACTATAAACTAAATTGATTGTCTAAAGCAAAATAACAAATTTCTCACAAAATGCAAACAGCAATCGAATAACCAACATTCGCTGTTTATTTTTACGCCATTACATAAGATTTATAACCTGGCCATTATCTTCTGAAACAACCAAGTTGGGTTGCAATGGTAAAAGTAAAAAGTAGTCGGCCATTTGTAAATTCAGATCCTGGCAGGCCACTAATACCGGGAGGCACAGAGAGGGACTTTTCATTTATAATTTACTAACTCTATTAAATGAGAAAGAAAGAAAAACATTTTTTTGGCACAGGTACATGATAAGTTTTAAATTAACTTATACAAAGAAATAGGTAACTTATATAACGAAAAAATAAGAAAAAAACATACAATAACTGAAGAATATTTAAGAAGCCATGTGCTGCCCCAAATGGGTCGACTTCAGCTGTAAACCACAGTCAAGAGTAACTTGGCTGCAGCGCTGGTCTTCCGGCCAAACCCGCTGCCGTCTTGCATCTTGTGATGCCCAAACAATAAATAAAAAGAATAACAAAATAATTATATGTTGGTAATAAGGAAAAAAAAACTTGTCTACTTTAATTATCTGAATTAGTCGACAATTATTACAGTAATTAAAAGTCAACAGTTAAGTCAACTAATACCTTTTAATTACAAACCTTTTCATTAAAATTAGAATCCTGAATACATCACTGCCATACGCTGTGCTATTGCAGGTTTTTTACACTAACTGTATAAAATCGAAGCATCCAATCCCTAAACTGTACTTTAGGTTTCGTAATAACTGTTTTTAAGCTCTATTATTGGCTAGAAATCTCTTTTAAAGCTAGAATAATGTTTTTAAAAGCTTTGAAACTTATTTTGGTTAAATTTTATATCCTCGCGGTTTCACCCGCGTAAGTCCCAATCCCGTGGGAATATCAAAATAAAAAGTCGCTTAATGCCTTCCTCGATAAATGGATAAACGGTCAAACACAAAAATATTTTTAATAAAAACGTGACACGTAATTTATACAGGGTTATTGGAAATTATACTAGCAAGCCGTTGAGGGCTACAGTTCTGTGCACCTAAACAAACAACTTTTGTTCTACGACTTTTGGAAATTCGAATAAAAAAAATGAATATTTTGAGGTTATGAAAATTCGAAAAACGTCTGATTTTTAAAACAAAGGTCATTTTACGGTTAATGACCTCTCCGTGTAAGGAACAGCTGGTTTTCAGGTAAACCTAACCTCAAAATTTTCGAAAAAAAATTCGAATTTCCAAAAGTCGTAGAACAAAAGTTGTTTGTTAAGGTGCACAGAAGTAGCCCTCAACGGCTTGCTAGTATAATTTCCAATAACCCTGTATATATTAGAAAAAGAAGAAAGATAGATAGATAGGGGTCTACACTGGGCTATATGAAAATATTTTTAAAGAAAAAATGCGACTTCTAAAACTGCAACCGAGACGGGACTCGAACCCTCTGAATACTTAGGTGCGCTTTACTAATTACGCCACTCAGTCAAGTACTGTCATAGTTGAATTTAAGGAACGCATTAACCTCTTTCGAATTAAGTTTAGTTAGCGAATTATGGGAGTTCGAGTCTCATCTCTGTTGTAATTTTTGAAGACGCATTTTTCCTTTAAAATATTTTCAGCTAGTTAAGTTTACCTTGAAAGTTATTTTACCTTTTCGAAACCATTGAATTTAAAATTTTAAAATGTACAAGTAAACAAAGATCTCGTGTGTATTGTTTGAATGCTGTAAATTCCTTTGTATTTATTCTGAAGTCCAATCACATTTCAAATGAGTTTTCTGTTTCATGCATACATTTAACATTAACTTTCATATCTAGTAAGTAAAAACTGTGTTTACGTACAATTGTGTAGAAAATTGGTTTTAACTTTTAACCCCGACGCAAAAAGAGGGGTATTATAAGTTTGACATGTCTGTGTGAGGGGTTAGTGTACCCCTCACACAAGTGGAAACGTGTTTCAATATGGCGATTCCACTTGATACATTTTAACTATGACGACTTTATAGACTATTCAAGAAACCTTACATTCAATTCATACAATGTTTGATAGAGTGTGTGTGTGTATGTGTGTGTGTTCGTGGCATCGTAGCTCCCGAACGGATAAACCGATTTAAATTTTTGAAGTGGAAACTTCTTATGGCGCGTTGGGCACTTTTGTGGGTGAGCATTTTCAGCCGTTCTCGCGACAGACGACAGATTTTCTCGCGACAGATGAGATTTTACACAGATATACAGTTTTTTAATTTGGCTGTGAGTGTATTAAGACGTACATATGGTATTTTTTAACGGACGACTATTGACGGACGACAAATGTCGGACGACTATTTGTTGGACGACAAATGTCGGACGACTATTTGTCGGACGACAATTTTTTTTTTTCATCTAAAACTCTTTTTGCGTATGTTCTCGCGACAGATGAGATTTTTTTGTTTGAAATTACTGTTTTTATTTTTTTGTTTGAAAGGTGAATAAGTCGGGAGTGTTCTTAGCGGGATTAGTGGCATAGTCATGGCAGTTATAGGTTTTATGCAACAAAAATATTTGCTCTAGTGTCAATCCAGGGAGGAAACAGGAGTGCTTCCTGTTTGCCCCACCAAGCTGCCCCACAGTGGGGCAAAGTGGAATCGTTACAATTTTGTAGTCTCGTTTGCCCCACTTATATGATTCTGCCCATCAGGGTTGGCACCTTGTTGAGAGTTTGAGAATTTTCGTGTCATCTCCAAAGTTATGAACCATCACGGTATGTTACAAATTACACTAAAACATGCAGACTTAAGTTACTTGTGGTGCCATAATCTCGAAATAGCTATGTACAGACCATTAAATAATATTGACAAGATCTCCATTTCAAATGTCAGTTGTGATAAAAGTAACTGGGTTGGTAACCTATGGAGTGTGTTTAAATAAAAGTACAAAATGAAATAAAGAAAATGATTATTTGAAACGTTAACTTCTGAAAGAATCTGGTTATAAATCACAAAATAAATTACAGGACTCGTTACAAATAAAATCTTTGCCAATCTCAACACACAATAATTAGTCACTACTAACTGTAAAATAAAAAAATCTCAGATTGATTAACATTTGACTAAGTTAAATTCAGTTTTTCTGATTAAATAATAAAAAATATCATGCAGAACATACAAACAGTCACGCAACATATGAAAATTTTTAGAAAGACCAAACCAGTTTTATTTGGTAGGCATATTCGTAGGTAACGGTCTCACCGGTTTTGTTGTTATGTGACGGTACGTTTTTAAAGTTGCCCACATCCGTTTTTGCAAGTGTCTCCATAACATGGTGATTTAGGTAGCTTTCAAGAAACAACAAATATTAGAGTACGCTATTATGAGTAAAATGTCAACCAAAGCTTACATAGCTCGCTGTCTTCAAATATGATTGAAACAAGTTAATTATAAGTTTTTAAAATACGTGGTTCCCATTCCGGAATCTGTCATTTTACTACAGAGAAAAGAGCGATGTAAGCTTTGGTAGCAGTAAAACTGTAGTTAGCTGAGTCAAATGTTAATCAATCTCCAAATATGCTGCTATGAGCTCATATACATAATTGAAATATGATTCAAATATGATTGAAAAATACGTGGTTCCCATTCCGGTAGCAGTAAAAACATTTGACTACGCTAAATACAGTTAGCGTAGTCAAATGTCAATTAATCTGAGATTTTATTTTTCACAGTTAGTAGTAAAAGTGACTAATTATTGTGTGTTGAGTTTGGCAAAGATTTTATTTGTAATGAGTCGTGTAATTTATTTTTGTGATTTATAACCAGATTCCTTCATGAGTAAACGTTTCAAATAATCAGTTTGTACTTTTATACACACTCCATAGGTTACCAACCCAGTTACATTTATCACAACTGAAATTTGAAATGGAGATCTTGTCCATATTATTTAATGGTCTGTACTGTACATAGCTGTTTCGAGATTATGGCACCACAAGTAACTTATGTCTGCATGTTTAAGTATAATTTGTAACATACCGTGATGGTTCATAACTTTGGAGATGACACGAAAATTCTCAAACTCTAAACAAGGTGCCAACCCTGATGGGCAGAATCATATTAGTGGGGCAAACGACACTACAAAATTTTAACGATTCCACTTTGCCCCACTGTGGGGCAGCTTGGTGGGGCAAACGGGAAGCACTCGGAAACAGTCGTCTACGTTTGTGTGGAGAGAGCGGCGGTACCTTTTCCTCTTAATGGGTAAAATGCTCACTCCTTATCATAATAGATTATTCTATTTTTTATTCGTGAGATCCTGTAATTGGCTTTCTATTGTTATACTGTTGTTAAATTCTTATAATAGCTGTTGGATTTCCAAATAAATAAAATAATACCTCTATTTTTCAAAAGAATAGGTTACGATATTTTTAACCCCATTGAAAAACTATTACAAAAAAAATGTATAAGCCATTGAATAACTAGTTACAAAAATGTTTCTATACCTATAATGTTTAACACAGAAACGTAAAATATTCTGAACGCAAATGAAACCGTTCTTCAAATTCGTTTTAGTACGTTAATTAAGCAGTCACTTTTGTCGTTTCCAGTACCTACCATCTAACAAAGGATTGAATTTTCCTGTTCTATGTAGATTGTATGTACTAAATTAATGCAGACTTAACATTAATAATAATAATGTAAATTGCCTTAATGTAATACAGTGTGTTACAAAAACGCTGTAGTCCCTCTTAAGGTACATGTAAGTACACATGAAACTTACCTAAAAAATATAAAGATGGATTTTTTTGTTTGAGAAAATTACCTAAATTTACCCAAAGTTTGGAGAGTTTTCCAAATTTGAAAACACCATTTTTTACCTAAGAGCTCGCTGCCACATCTTGGAAATTCCCGATCTTCAGGATTTTTTTTGGCAATGTCCTGGCACGCAAGAAAATTACCAAAAAAATACCGTTATAGCGGTACATACCTACTAGTACCTACCTAAGAGGGATTAGGTAAAGAGTATATTTGTTACACACTGTTTTACATTTTATAAGTACATACCAGAAGTTCGCACTAAGCGCTTTGCTTCGTCATTCCTTATTCGTACTGCAAGGGAATGGAATCGGTTGCCTGCGTCTGTCTTTTCTGACGTGTAGGTACAATTTGTGGGTCTTCAAGTCGCGAGTGAATAGGTATCTTCTCGGAAGGCGTGTTACATCTTAGGCCGCATCGCCACCTACCATACCTACCATAGGTATGATACGAGGTCAAACGCTGACCAATCATAATATTATGTAAAAAAAGTTTAAAGTCAACATCGTAATAAATGTCAAAAAGTAAAAGGGAACCGGTTGAGTTGATATGGACATGTGATGAGAAGAGAAGAGACGCATGTGACTAGAAGAGTGATGAGTATGAATGTAGAGGGATGGAGAGGAAGAGGACGACCAAAGAAAAGATGGATGGACTGCGTAAGACAAGACATGAGAGAGATGAATGTCAGCGATGAGATGACGACTAATAGGAGTGAATGGAAGAAGAAAACATACTGCGCCGACCCCAAATAAATTGGGATAAGGGCCGGAAGATGATGATCATAATAAATGTCAAAATTATTCAAATGTCACACTTAAAAATTAAATACAATAGGGAGGTTAGGGAGGTACTTACATTTTTTACTAATCTTGATACTGCTTCTATCAACCAAATAAAATATCACGTTTGCATGCGACTGTACTGTCTAATTACGATACTGCCAACAGCACATGGCTTCGGCCCTAAACTTTTGCTTTTGGACTGTGCGCCGAACTCTGCTGTTCTAGCTAGGAAATTTAATAGGAAAACTCGAAGTTATACCGTCTCCTTTTTGTTGTAAAATAAGAAAGGTGTTATTAGTATTAGTTTTGTGAAAGTATATTAATTAAAAAATATATTTTGCGTTAAATCAGGTGAAATTTGTTCCTAGCCGATAGGTGTAAAAGCCAAACAGGTGCCTGCCACTGACATAATACGTCCAACTAACAAAATTAAATTACTATTTTTTTGAACTTGCTTAGGTCGCGAACCTTTCAAAGCAGGATATACGCGTCAGATACATTATTATGACACAATACGTCAACCAATTAAACAACCTACTACTTTTTAAACTTGCACTAGTCGCGAACCTCACAAAGGTTACTAGAATAGACGTCAGATAGATTATTCGTTAGATCCCTCATGCGTCAGACCCGTTATTCATCAGATTCTTCATTCGTAAGATTAGTTTTTAGTCAGATTATTTTGCCAGATCCGTTATTCATCAGATCAGTTACTTGTTTGAACAAATGTCCTGTTCAATTGAAAAAGTGCTATTTGCACTAAAGGTTAACAAATGGTTTTGCCCATAGGGAGGATAAGGTTTTACTATTTCAAATTAAGACTCATTGATAAACTCTTTAAAGATAAAATAACTCAACAAGCTTCTATTAGCAAGTAACACTCAGTAAATATCCAATACGATTTATACTTGGCGGAGAAAGGAACATCTCAAATATGCTTTACCTCGTATCACATCTGCTCAAAGTGTGACTGTTCCATGCAACTCGCGGATTGCTCGTTTAACCAAATAACCACGATAATATTTGCTTTGATGATAATTTATAATGATGTCATATTTGGGTACTTTTTTCGTTGCAAAGTTTAGACGGGCGGGCCATATATATAAAATAGATAAATGGGCTAGAACAGCAAAACTGGACAATACTGGACAGCTGGACACCTCCGGGTGCTCGACGACGTTGACGTCGGCCATGAATGCGTTGACGAGACGACCTCGACCGCCTCGAGCCCGCTTGGGTAAAGGCCAGAACCACGCCCAGCAGTGGGACACTTGTGGTTAGTAAAAAAAGTGGCGGCTCACAGCTAAGCCACGCTCGCTGATCGTTTACGGTCGTGCGGGTTAAGCAACGCCTGGCGCGGTCATTACTTCGATGGGTGGCCATTTAGTAGTGTGGCAGAAATGTGTTTTCGTGAGCCCCTCCGTACTTCGGAAGGCACGTTAAGCCGTTGGTCCCAGTTGCTATCTCTAGTAGCAGTCGTTAGGTCAAGTTAGAAGCCTTAGGGTGATCTGAAAACTCTAACAATAGGTGAGCCACACCACTATACGAGAAGAAGAAGAAGTAAAAAAAGTGTTTTCTGTTGAGTAAAATAAAACATTGATTTACAAAGGTAACCAAATACCATGATTGCGAAAGAACTCTATCAGTCTACCTAATTTTGATGAATTTTGGTATAGAGATAGATGGGACTTTGTGTCTTAATAAAAGTTCCCAACAGGACATCACCATTAAAAACGGAAGCAATAAGAATTGCTATTAAAATTCTAAAACGTCTATTTATCACTCAGCCGAGGTGTCCTTAATAAATGTCCTTTTAATTAATTCATCTGCACTCGACCCGACAAATGTGCCTCGTCAGCTACTCGCTGAAACTTTGCCGTCAGCTTCCTTGCGTTGGAGGGTTGAAATACGTGGGTGCGAAACGAAGCTATACAAATAAATTCTAGTTTTAAACACATATATATTTATTCGTTTAGGCGAAGAGATAAATAAAATGTCAGTTTTTGACACCTTTTTTTAGGGTTTTGTACCTAACGTTGGTTTTAACCTAACCAAAGGGAAAAAGTGGGACACTTTTACTAAGACCACTGTTTCTACTGGCCAATTCAGAGGTCAGGTTGTATTTTTCCACTTAAAATTTGTCAGTTGCAATGGTCTGACCTGCAGTTGCAATGGATTACTATAGATTTAAAAACCGCCAAATACCAGCTTGAGGCTCTTGATTCCATTGACAGGCGTGCCAAGAGGCTATATTGTTTCAAAAAAAAAACAGATAGTTAAAAAGGGACGTTTAAAACCTACAAATACATGTATAGTTTTTTTATCAGAAGAATAAAAATAAAACTATAAAATCAGATTTACGAAGCAGCGCGCGGAGACGCAGCTTTCGCGTATCAATTTTAGGCCACCCTTTTCTCCAGGCCTAACTTAACAGGGTTAACTTGAGTGGATAACACCAAAAATTAAGCATACTTGCGAAATAATAATATTTAAGCCGTTAAGTATCATAGCAACGACTCTTACGATTGTCACCTAAGACAAAAGTTGGACACAAAAAAATTTAAGACTACGTAGACGGTCGTTCTTAAATTTACTATTCGCTTTGTCCGTTTGAAATAAAAGACGTTATTTCTAATTAGGGTACATAGTTTCTTTAAAATATTCGTTGAATGTATTTTATTTGATTGTACTAACTTCCAAACTTTTATCAACTAGAGACTTTTTTTATATAAAGCTTTAGAAATATGCTTTTTCTCGTACATCCTGTGTCAAAAACTATGTTTAAAAAAAAAAAGGATTTCATTTATTATTTATAAGTATTATATTCGTCGAATGGCTACCATTACACAAGCCTAGTTGCTTAGCTTGAAGCAAGGAGGCGTTGTGTGAAATGGCCTACAATATTTGTTTTAATTTTTTTACTACTCACTTTATTTAAAACATCAATATTGGTCCAGTCGTTTCGGAGCCTATTCTTATTATACTCTTTATTATATTTAGATAGAAAGATAGAAGATGTTTATCTACTCTTAGCTTTGCTCTCTTCCACGTTTTTCCTGTCTCTTTTGACCCATGGCATTGAATGGAATAGACACTTAACAATAAAAATGTGAATATATATTTTAATTAGCGACTGAGGCTATAATATCTTAAAATACAATTTGGTTCCTTAAAAACTTTATGTTTACCTACTCGTACCCTCTTCCGCATATTGCTCTCTACCACATTATGTTCACTTCCGCTTATTCGTTTTCTATGTTCCTTCCTGTTTTATACAAACGACCTTGGCGACCCAGTTGGCACAATGGTCACCATGCCGGACTGCCAAACACAGGGTTGCGGGTTCGTTTCCCGCCTCAGACATGTATTTATGCTTAGATATTTGTCTGTGGTCTGGTTGTTTCTATGTATCATCACTACATAGTATAAAACAAAGTCGCTTTCTCTGTCCCTATATCCCTTTGTACGCTTAAATCTTTAAAACTACGCAACGGATTTTGATGCGGTTTTTTTATTAGATAGAGTGATTCAAGAGGAAGGTTTATATCTACACTAATATTATAAAGAGGAAAACTTTGTTTGTATGTTTGTTTGTTTGTACTGAATAGGCTCAAAAACTACTGGACCGATTTTAAAAATTCTTTCACCATTCGAAAGCTACATTATCCACGAGTAACATAGGCTATATTTTATTTTGGAAAAAAATAGGGTTCCGTAAGATATTTGGGTTTTTCGGACACAAGGTGTAAAAAATCAACCAGAAAAGTTACTTATTTTGCGTACGCTGCCTAAACTATAAAAGATAGAACCATAAAATGTTCTAATTAATTGTAGATCTTATAAATATCTACAAAAAAGTCCGCGACACACTATACCCATCTATGTCGAGTGAGGCACAGCAACCATTTTTTTATTTAAAAATCTTGAATTTTTTTTGGACTACATTTAAACGCGTTTATTTTACTCATGCTATTAATCCTTATCAAAATAAATGTTCATCACTAAGAACAGTTTATGGAGATAATATTTGGTCTTTGAATGATTAAAATTGGACGTTTGGTTTTGAAGTTATGGCGAAATTAAAATATTACGATTTCTGCTGCACGGCCCGTTGCGAAGTGGGCGTCACCAAGGGGGGGGTGCGCGTGCGGGAGGGGAGTTTAGATCTATGAGTAAGGTACCCGCGCGGCTCAGTCGCGAGGTCGGCTCCCTACGCAGCGGTCGTGCGCGAAGTCTAATAATTTTCGTGCGATTTTTTTTAGATTTCGTTCTTAAAACTACACCTACGCAAAAGTTCTTCTCAGAGCTAAACAAAAGTTCTTTTCAGGGCTAACCCACTAACGATAAACAAATCCCAGGGCCAAACATTCAAATTAGTAGGAATTGATTTACGAAAAGAATGTTTTACGCATGGGCAACTTTACGTTGCCCTATCACGGGTCGGGGCTCCCGACCATCAGTATATTTTGTTACCTGAAAATAATTTAACGTCAAATGTTGTTTATGGAGAAGCTCTACAATAATCGCTTTAGTTATCTATCCTTAAACAACGGGTTGCGCTCCGGGACTGCCGGCAGAAGTGAAAACTTAGTATTAATTACATTTAAATATTTTCATCATTTACAACTTAACATACACAGAAAGACAATCTGTGCAGCCTGCGGATAATGACTGCGTCGTCAATGTTACTGTCGGTGTCTGTGAATTGACCTGGGAATCATTTTGCTGACCGTGTCTTTCCTGGGTAGGCTTTTTGCAGCGGTAACCGACATCCACGCGGGCGGAGCCGCGGGCGACCGCTATATTATATTATAAAAGTGAAAGTTTGTGTGTGTGTGTGTGTGTGTGTATGTATGTTTGTTACTCCTTCACGCAAAAACTACTGCACTGATTCCGATGAAACTCTGTATCTAGATTGCTGGAGACTTGGATTAACACATAGGCTACTTTTTATCTCGATATTCCCACGGGATCGGGACTTACGCGGGTGAAACCGCGGGGCGCAGCTAGTGTATAATATAGCCGTGCGAAGCTGGGGCGGGTCGCTAGTTATAAGTATATATTACAAATGAAAAGTATTTAAGTAGTATATCCGTTATATAGCACCCATGTACTTGTATACAGGCTGTTTTCCGCGATTAGATCCTTTTTAATTAGGTCCTTTTTGCGTGAAGATGGAGTAGGCTTGCCCAGCACCTACTACCCTCTCAGTTTAGTCGACCATGTCCAGAGGAGATAACTTGTCAATACTTCTGGAGTCAACTAAGCCGCGGGTTTCATCACGATGTTTTCCTTCACCGTAAGAGCAATGTCAATTAGCGCACATAATTTTTTCTTAAGAAAAATACTTTGGTGCACGGCCGGCCTGGATTCGAACCCACGACCTTCAGAATGAAAGTCGAAGTATCTACCACTAAGCCAACACCGCTCTTCTAGCACCCATAACACAAGTCTAGTTACTTAGCTTGGGGCTAGATGGCGATGTGTGGAATATCCTGCAATATTTATTATCTATTTTGAGTAGCGGCATTGAATATACAAATCGTGACCTGCTGCTGTAACTACTGCATTTTTGTACCAAAGTGCAGAGTTCGCTATTCTTGCTATAATTCCCACATACAAACTTGTATATTTTAAAACCGCTTTAAGGTGAAAGGGTACCTGCGCGCTCTCCATACAAACGTAGTCGACTGTTTCCTCCCTGGATAATGACACTGGCACAAATATTTTTGTGCCATAAAACCTATAACTGCCATGACTATGCCCCTATGTTTTGGTTTTTTTCATTTTCTAATTATCATAGAAATTAAAATTTAAAAAAATTAATAATTAAAAAAAACAAAAAATAGGGGCATGGTCATGGCAGTTATAAGTTTTATGCACCAAAAATATTTGCTCTAGTGTCATTATCCAGGGAGAAAACAGTCGACTACGTTTGTAATAGTTTGTATGGAGAAAGCCCCCGGTACCCTTTCCTCTTAACACAAGCATTAAAAGCAAACACTCGAGTCACATACGCAGAAACAGTTGTTTAGAGGCTTTAACTCAGATTAACAGTTGCGGGGCCGTAGTTATAGATGTTTCTGAACCATAAGATACTTAGTGAGATAATTTCTTTAAAGCAAATACCATTTGTAAATAACATTAAATATTAAAAAATGAAACAAGACTATGTGATTTAATCTTGCGTATTTTTTAAAGTGTATTATTTAAGACGTTTCAACGTTTTAACCGATTCCAAACGAATAAAGAATTTTTAGTTTGACACAGGGCAGTCTTATCGTTTCAAGCGATCTCTTCCAGGCAATATTTAGATGGACAAGAATTTGAGGATGGGGGTTAATAATTCCTCCGTTAAAAAGGGCTCAACTGGTATAGGTTGTTACGTAACACAATATCACTATTGAAAAGTATATTATTAGATAAGCTTTTTTTCCATAGAAATCGTAATAAAATCTTATTTTGATATCTCAAGTAGTCGCGTTTGGTTTGTTATGTATATTATCGTATCATTTTATTTTAGTATTAGAGATGAGGGACGCATTATAAATTCTGTAAGTACCTACTAGAAATATTCAGAAATATTCTTACGTGTTATTTTGATAGACAACTATAACTACGGCCCTCAGTATTGAGGATACAAACTGTTGGCTGCATACGGGTTTAATTTACAACTTGTACACACAGTTTGTCTATGAGAGTTTCATAATTAAGATATCGGTATTAAATCTTGATCAAGTGCGGTTTGTGAGATTCTTGCTGTGCAGTAAGCTTGTTTAAGTTTTGGATGTCATTTTGGGGTTCATGGTCTTGCTACGCTTGCCAATTGTGCGGGTTAAGCAACGACTCGTTGTTATTACTTCAGTGTGTGACTGGTTAACAGTGTAGTTAAATATATGTGAAAATCACTAATAGATACTTAATGCATTGAAGCATTTTGCATAAGTCCAATGCTCTCCGCAGGATATTATGAATCCTTGAGCCCCGCCTAACTGTAGCGGTGCTCTAAAATAGTGAGCTACGTGAGCCACACCCTATCGGGTGTTAAATAAAAGAATAGATTGTCTAAAGTCAACTCGGTGGCTTATGGCTTAGTTAAGTTATTAGTAGTCTAGAGCACAGCTATGGTTAGGTAAGTTTGTTTAAGTTTCGGATGTCAATTACGTTAGGGGCTCATGGTCTTGGTACGCTTGCCAATTGTTCGGGTTAAGCAACGGCTGGCGTTGTTATTACTTCGATGCGTATGTAACCAGTCATTCGATTAACAGGGTAGTTTAATAATTATATTTAAATAACTAATACAAGACATTAAAACATTTACCTTAAGTCCAATGATCTCGGCTTGAATCCACGAACCCACGCGTAACTGTAGCGGTGCTCTAAAATAGTGAGATACGTGGGCCACACACTATCGTAAATAAAATAATAGATTTTCTGAAGTAAACTTGGTAGCTTATGGCTTAGTTAGGTTATTAATGTTTTAGAGCACCGCTACAGTTAAAGAGGAGTCATGGGTTGAAATCTCGCCAATTTTTGGAAAGTGTTTTCAATTCCATAATTTCTCTAAAGTGTGTGTTTAAAATGCAATCTTGTGATCACCTAATAATTATTAATTTGTTTGTGTGTATGTTAATTTTGTAACATTTTTGTTTGTTGTTGTTGTTTTGTTTATGATTATGTTAAGAGAATAAATGCTTCCAAAGTAAAAGTATATTTAGATATTAGGTAATTATAAATAGGTATGTTATGTATCGCTTTGAACATAACGTTAGTGACTATTTGTTCACGTAGGTATACCAAACCTTTTGCGAACAAATTATACAATGAAAGGGACGGCAATATTTCGAAGTTACGAGTGCCTATATCAAATAGGTACTCGTAAGTTTTTACATCCAAGAAACGTTTGCTCATACAAAATGTAAACGCCAACACTTGACCCCTTTATTTTACAAAAGAAAAAGAATTAAATACCCTAAAGGCAGTGATTTTACTTCACATTATTGTACATAACTTTGTGAAAGGGCACCATAAAAACAAAGCGCATGACACAAAGAAAACATTATGGTTAGTATTATGGCTACTGAAAAAGATAGCAAGATTGTGAACCTATAAAAATAAAAGGGATGCAGATAGAACAATGTTTTTGATAATAACTTCATATTTACAGGCGTTCGTGGTTTCAATTCTTTGGGGAATAAGTTTTGACTATCTTGAAAGCAAGGTTTATTGTCGTCGCTCACTATGCCGTATCATACTGGGAACGTAACCGCACTAGCATTTTACCCGTACTTTGTAGATTTTTTTTGATGATTGAAATATATATACTTAATATTATAAAGCTAAAGAGTTTGTTTGTTTGTTTGTTTGAACGCGCTAATCTCAGGAACTGCTGGTTCGAATTGAAAAATCCTTTTGTGTTGGATAGTCCATTTATCGAGGAAGGTTATAGGCTACTTTTTATCCCGATATTCCCACGGGATCAGGAGTTACGCGGGTGAAACCGCGGAGCGCAGCTAGTTATTTATAATATGATATAATGGACGAAGGAAAAAAAATGGGGACTGGTTGGAATATTTTTTGTTCCACAACCGTCTTCCTACCTTCATTTACGTCCCTTGAATGCCCCCGTTTATTAGGGGGTCTTTGAGTCACGAGCGTATAGGTAACTTCTCAGAAAGCGAGCTGCTACATCTTAGTCCGTATTCGTCATTTACCATCGTGTGAGATAGTGGTCAAACGCTGACCTATTTATTATTAAATAACTCCCGATCCCGTGGAAATATCGGGATAAAAAGTAGCCTATATTATTTCTAATTAATCACCGACCGATTTTGATAAACCTTGCACTTCTCATACGAAGGTTTATCAAAATCGGTCCAGTAATTTCAGAGCCTTTTTGTTACAAACATAAAAAAATGTTGCCTCTTTATAATATTAGTATAGAAAAAATAATATTCAAAGAGGCTCTCGCTGGACAGGCTCATACGTTTAATATTGACGACCCAATTGGCACAATGGTCACCATGCCGGACTGCCAAACATAGGGTTTCGGGTTCGATTCCCGCCTCAGACATGTATTTATGCTTAGATATTTGTCTGTGGTCTGGTTGTTTCTATATATTATAAGTATATATTTACAAAAGAAAAGTATGCCTCTATGTAGTATATCCGTTGTCTAGCACCCATAACACAAGTCTAGTTACTTAGCTTGGGGCTAGATGGCGATGTGTGGAATGTCCTGCAACATTTATTTATTTATTTATTTATAATATTACAGTTTTTATCTAATACTATCAGGACTCGTGACAGAAGTTCTAAACGTTAAGCAGGTATCTCATAGGAGATGATGTAACGAACCACATAAAAACAGCAAACTTTGTTGTTGACGGAAACATCATCCCGTAGTTGTTTGTTACAAGTTTCTGTTTAGTACTTCTGAAACTCGATGAGTTTTCAGCGTGTTTTGCTCATCTTCGAAGGATCGGCCGCATTAAAAGTATACACTACTATACTCTATGTGTAAATCTTAGATCAGAAATGTAAACAATGGTGTTACTAGAGTAAAAAATACATCAAGCTTTGGTAGTTTTTTTTGGGGTCGTGGAAATTTGGTAAGAAAACAACTATGACCTCAATTTCTAAAAAATATTATTGCAAATAAAATCATTAAGAAATATGATTGTTTATTTTGTATATATTTTTTTTAAGTTATTACAATATTCAAATTTGAATGGTAGTTTTTTTACACACTGGCAACAATTACAGCGGCTTTCAACCTTTACGAAATGGCGTTTCTGACAATATTTGACATTTCTTTGTTTACATTTCTGATCTAAGATTTACACATAGAAGTATACAGTGTAACATCTTTCTAGGCTACGCTCTGTGGTTTCATCAGCCTTAGTTCCGATATTGGGATAAACTTTAAGTTCTTTTCCACAGTAAAAGTTATTGTATATTTGTCCAAATTGGTCAAGGCTTTTGACCATGAAGAGGGAAGAGAAGGACATTTCACACAGCATTTCAAGTTTAAATTACTTTACATTAAAACATACACACACACACACATACATACACTTACATACATACTTTACATTTAATTACTTTTTTTACATTTTTTTTAACTATGGCAATTAAGCTTTCTTTAAGTTTAATAAATCAATTAAACTTGGATTGTGTCTTTCAAAACTAAGTAATTAATAGTTCTTGAAAATTTTAATCTCTAAAATAGTTTACTTTATTATGATGATAAACAAAAAAGCAATTGAACCTTGAAATTAAAGTAAATAGACACTTTTCTACACTAATATTATAGGAGGAACGATTTTTTTTGTTTGTAACGAATAGTATTAAATAAAATATTTTAAATAATTTGAGCTGGTCTGACGGATTGAAAACATTTTTGGCCCAATTCGGGCTTACAACTCCATGCACCTTTTTACTCAAACCTGGCTATATGTATACGCAAATTATGCAAAGCCATTTTTTTAACTTTATGTTATACCACTGTAAGTCAAATGTCTCTCTCATCTGTTTCCAAGCTTGTCTGAATTAAATAGATTTGGCTCTTGTGAAATGACAACTAACGAAGTTATTATACACTTGGTTCTCACTGAGGACCCAATATGAATTGTGAAGATTCATCTCGTAAAATTAAACAACACAATATAGTCGACACGCTATTAACTTATTGGCTCCTAGATTGTATGTTTATAGGTAGAAAGTGATGTACGTAGGTGCTCGGTATTCCAAGAACATCAATTTCATCAACATAAGATAGCATCACAAAGGCATTGTTGTCTGTGACTTCCTTTGCATCCCTTGCCCCGACATACCCCATATCAAACGTTTGAATCGTTCACAGAATCATTACAATAGGAACAAAACACATAACCTCACTGTAATTTATCCAAGACCTTCCTTAACGCGTTAATTTTAATATACGTCTTTAGGGTCATGCAGACGAGCGTTTTCACTATTTATACTTTACCAGTTGTGTGTACCTACAATTATAAGAATTGTCGCTATACTCGTAGCTAAATTATTTTTTTTACGCAAAATAGGCTTCCATTTGACCTTATTTCACCTGAAGATAAGCGAAAGATGAGATCGAGGATTTAGCATGCCTAAGTACCTATTCACTCTAGATTTGAAGACTCCAAGGTTGTCACGCAACTCATACTAGAACTACGCAATGCAGCAAAACGATTCAACGTGACGCAACAAATATTTATTCACTACTCTTACGCGAAAAGTAGGTCTGAAGTTGCCTGAATTTTGAAAATAACCTAAACCCCGTCTCGAGTCTAAATAAACTACTTTCTTCCCTAAGGTAACAATGTGCTATTTTTTAATTAGATTATTTTTGAAGATTAGACTTAGACTATTTAAAAATTATCTTGTTCTCACAGTTTGGTCTGAGTTCGAATCTTGGTGATTTGTTGATTTAATACTGACTAAGAAATTAGATAAGCGTTTATTACGTTCATCTATGTAGTCCTAAAACGCTAACATCATTTCCGTCATTATATCGTTATTGCTCTATAAATTTTGCATAAAGTAATTGCGTCTTTGGGTAACATTTTTCACTTTGAACGATGCGTGATGATTTTATCCTTAATTAATTTGTTGATTATACTCTATAAACCAGGCTCCTATAGTTAGGGCACGTGAAAAGAAGACTGTCAGAAAATACTGGACACAAAATAGTTCCTTTCAATATTCCGGTCCCCAAGGAAGAGGCAGACCTAAATCGAAATGCACAGACGTGGCCAAAAATACCTTAAAGACTACGAAATTTCCCCAGAAAATAATTCGTCAGATATAGCGAAGTGATTGTCATCAGATTGAATTAATAACTGCACAAAGAGAGAGACAATAATGTTTTTTTTGAGTAGACATAACTATTAGACGTTCACTCACACATCGATGTGGTAAAGCGACTGACATATATTTCTCAGCTACGCGACAGTGGAATGTAAGTTGTCGTGGCACTGTCGTTTGTGAACGCTATTAAAATCTTAAAAGAACTTCGTGCTTTCGAAGACACGACTTCTAAACGGAAGGCTTTCACTGTTGTGAGTTGTAAAGTTCTTTAGAAGTATCACAGAACAGTGATCTGATAATTCCGTCAGTAAGTAGGTAATAGTCGGACGACCTTCATCGAGCTGTTTAATGGGATGAAAAGTATTTTATATCAAACTAGCGACCCGCCCCGGCTTCGCACGGCTATATTATGCATGTATTATACATATAAACCTTCCTCTTGAATCACTCTATCTATTAAAAAAACCGCATCAAAATCCGTTGTGTAGTTTTAAAGATTTAAGCATACAAAGGGATATAGGGACATATGGACATAGGGACAGAGAAAGCGACTTTGTTTTATACTATGTAGTGATTAAAAATTTAATTTTTTGTTTTCACTGGCATCTTTAAGAGACAAATTCCATACCAATAAAAAGTATGAAGCCTATAGAATCTGCAAACGTTAGGTTGCCTTTTTTTCCCGTCACAACTAGTGAGTAGGCAGGTAACTCGATACTAGTCATTTGCACTGGTCTGGTAAATGTATTAAAGTTATGTTAAAATAGAGATTATGTGATGCCCCTTAAACTGAAGGGTAAAATCTATAAAACCCTGATAAGGTCTGTCGTCATATATGGATCGGAATGCTGGGCCGTGTAGAAGAAGGATGAGAGAAGATTGCATGTAGCGGAAATGAGAATGTTGAGATGGATTTGTGGAGTAACGAGGATGGATAAAATAAGGAATGAGTATATTAGAGGAAGCCTGAAAATAGCAGTTACTGAAAAAGTAAAAGGGAACCGTTTGAGTTGGTATGTACATGTGATGAGAAGAGAAGAGATGCATGTGACTAGAAGAGTGTTGAGTATGAATGTAGAGGGATGGAGAGGAAGAGGACGACCAAAGGAAAGATGGATGGACTGCGTAATACAAGACATGAGAGAGATGAATGTCAGCGATGAGATGACGACTAACAGGAGTGAATGGAAGAAGAGAACATACTGCACCGACTCCAAACAAATTGGGATATGGGCAGGAAGATGATGATATGTATTTCATTGGTACGGAATTTGTCTATTGACCAAACCAGTGAAAAGTCTTTAAAACAAAAAAATATAATTAAGTATATTAATCATTCTGGACTCTGGACTGAATTTTTAAGGCATTCCATTTACAATATATTTAATGGCCTATTTAATTTGCTATATAAAATACTTTTCATCCATTAAACAGATCGATTAAGATCGTCCTTAAAGGGATCTCGTACAATAAACCATATCACTACACTTAAAGAAGAAAAACAACGACATAATAAACCAGTTTAGATAGCAAAGTATGAATTTTTTATCATAATTCTTGAACAAACTCATAATATAAACGACTTTCAACTTCGTATACCTTAGAGACACATTTTCAATTTCAAAATGTAACTTTATAACTGTTGTAATATAACGTTACAACCTTCTTTAAAAATCTCTAAGGGACGCCAATTCTCGCGTTCTTATAGTACCGGGTGGGTAACTTTTAACTTTGCCAGTATGTTGTTATAAGTACCTACTTCGTTCTATACATCTGAGAAGGTCTCGATCACGATCAAATGAAAAATTCAAACATAAAGTATGATCTTGATAAGAATATGACTGCTAATAAGAAATGATTGTGAAAATTTTAAGCGAATCTTTGAAGTTGCAACACGCTTTAAGTTTATGCTAGAATAGAAAATCCTGTAAAATCAAATAACTATGTAACTATTTTTAAAATACCTATTTATCTATTAGAATAAAAAATAAATATATAATAATATAATTTTATGTTCCAATGGATTTGTCAACTCACACATTCAATTTTTACCTGTCTGAAATTCAACAAAAATCACTGTAAAGCTAGGTTTTACTCGCAGCTTCACTCGCGTAGGGTACAGGAAACGGAATTTTGAAAATACCATTTTAGTGGATACATATATACACTTTACAAAGTACACCTATACAAATTTCATGTCTCTAGGATTAGTGGTTCAGGCTGTGCTTTTAGATACCTTTCAGTTAGTCAGTCAGGCTTTTGAATTGTTAAATTCTTGTATAATATTTTCAATGTTAGCAGAACATAAAAACACCCTAAACATAAAAAGAACACCACTTTTACCAACACAACTTTTAGTGACGCTAATCTGTTTCAAAAGAGGTGCTAACATTGTAATACTTACGACGTCATTAAAGTAAAGATGACGTCATAACGTTTTAATAAAAAAGGCGCCGGTATACCTAAACGATTTGTTAGACGCCGGATTACAAAAGCTATACAAGTACACAACAAACACGCAAAAGTCTTTATAGATGAGTACTAAGGATAGCTTTGATTTTAGGTCATGGAGAATGAAAGTGTTTAGTTAACAAGTAGGTGCTTAAAAACGTCGAACAAAACTGTATTTCAAAGAATACAACAAAAATGCAAGACCGGGTACTAAATGTTTTGAGGTCAAGATATCTTTGAGTAACATAGTCCTATAGTGTCAAAATATACAAATGTCTAAAATGATGATAATTTGTGTTAATTAGTACAAAAGACACCACGTCATTATGACATAATGCTTTACGGTCTTGTTATGTCTGTTTGTTATTTTGTTTGTTTAAATCTCTGGTAATTAGAGTTAGATGTTGTTGTTTTTTTACTCCGTAACAAATATATTAAAATTAAAAAAAAAATGAAACCACTGATAAACGTCGGACGCAAGTGCATCTTGGCCGATGAATCGCCGTGGCAAATAGGCCATAAAATCTCAGCAAGTAGTAGTGTACTACCTTTTGAATAGTGGCCGAACTCGATCTTAAGAGCGTCCATAGAACTCATTAGGTGCTCTACGAGCTAATTTTGACGTGACAACGTTTTATAAATTGGTTTGCCGGGTGACACTTCAAGAAACTGCGTTACGCTCCGCTGACGTTATGCGCTCACAATGAGAGCGAGTGAGAGGCACGCGGGCATGGTTAGCCCGCCTAAGAGCGAGAGAGACAGACATAAAAAGTGAAAGGCACGCGTCCCTTCCACTCGAGCACAGTTGTTGTCACGTAAAACTTTCGCCCGTATACCGACTTTACAGGCAACCAGTTTTTTAACCCAATATTCCCACATAACGAGTGTTTTATCTAAAAAAAGATGACTCATTTTTTTGTCAAGAAAATATAATAGTTACCTAAGTAAATGGTGTATGTTTTAGTAAAAAGACTCAGGTCTTCGCTTTTCTTATCCAAATCAATCAATCATTGTCTGTGTAAGTTGACAAGTACTTTAAAAGTTCTTCAGGGCCTATCAAATGGGGATTTTCCCTTCAATTATTATGTGGCCAATGACGGTAATGATTGATTTATTTTTATCCGGAACATTTACTTTGTGAATTAATTAAATGATACTGAATATATACCTAACTTTGTGCTTATCGTGTGTGTTTTTGTCCGAATATTTTGTTTCTATTTTAGACATAGCTGTAGAGATAACAAAAATAAAAATCTGTGGTACCTAGTTTTTAATCGATTACGATAAAGCCAAGGAGAGGGTTATGTTTTGGCAAGTATGTAATTTTGTATGTATGTAAGTGGGTATGTTTGTCCACCGGTTGTTTTTCTATTCCCATATAATTTCTAAACTACTTATAGTTGGTAAAGCGGGGAAAGTGAGGTGCGGGGAGTTATGTATGAACGAAAGTCTTAAAAAACTGACGCTTTTCCACATAAGTTCTGAAAATTTTGTATTAAAAACTACAGTACTGATAAGACACAAACACTTGCTCGATTTAATGCCTTATTTCATTTCGATTAAGTGAGTAATTCTCAATCGTATCGTCCTCGACTGTACAAAAAGGTTCCGATTTTCCGAACGGGAAATTAATTAAAATTTCATTTTTCAACAAAAGATTATAACTTCCTTATAGTCATTTGCATATTTAACTGAAATATTTAAATAAATCCGAAAGGAGGTCTTATTAAATTTGTAAAGTTCAAGTTCTCAATTTGACCCCGAAACTTGTATTTCTTTTTGAATTTTAATATTTTTTTCTTTTTGAATTAGATTTTTTTTTGGTGAAATGAATTTGAAGTGGTTTCAAGATCAGGTAACTGTTTGAAGGCTTTATTTAAGTTAACTGTTACCTTTAATACTTTGTTAATATTTTTCAGGCATTTTGACGTAAAACGAATTTTAAAATCTGTATAAATAGACATGATGAGTAGATGTGTTTTGATATCAAAAACATAACGTGACATAACATTTTGACGTGACAACGTCTTATAAATTGGTTTGCCGGGTGACACTTCAAGAAACTGCGTTACGCTCCGCTGACGTTATGCGCTCACAATGAGAGCGAGTGAGAGGCACGCGGGCATGGTTAGCCCGCCTAAGAGCGAGAGAGACAGACATAAAAAGTGAAAGGCACGCGTCCCTTCCACTCGAGCACAATTGTTGTCACGTAAAACTTTCGCCCGTATACCGACTTTACAGGCAACCAGTTTTTTTATTTAACTGACGTTTTGTTTGGATTTCCAAACCTAGCGTACTTGTTTATCTCGCTTACGAAAAAACGGGTCTGCGGGGCAAATGTCCACTTTTTAAAATGTGTATGGGTAGATTCGTCCGGCCCAGTTTATTAGAGTAACGGGCCAGATGTCTCCTATTAAAAAATTAAGGGATATTTCGGCAGTATCCTTAATTTTTTGCAGGTAGTCTAAACTTAAATATAGAATATCAATGGTAAAACCGGCCAAGTACGAGTCGACCTCGCGCACGAAGAGTTCCGTACCATAATAATTCTGGTTTAACTATTTGTTGTTATAGCGGCAACAGAAATACATCATCTGTGAAAATTTCAACTGTCTAGCTATTATAGTTAATGAGATACAGCCTGGTATCAGACAGGCCGTTTTTACCGTTTGGGTACGAAACCCAAAAATAGAGTCAACACCCTCTATCATGTTTCCGTGATTGACGTAAATATTTTGTGACGTTGACGAAATTAGATTCGAAGCCAACCGAGAAAATTATGTTCAAATTATCCATAGGTAAGCTTACATAATAATACATACCTATATAACTGTATCAATTTACATATTTATACATAGTATTGTATTACAATAACAATACTTGTAATTGGTTACAAATTAATTACATTCAAGCACACTCATATTATGTTATATCTATGTATAATAGTTCGATAATTCAAATACTGTTTCGTATATACATTTTCATAATAGAACTTAATATAAGTATCACTTTGTAGGCCGCATTCAATATTGTGAATGGAGGCCTTACCAAGGCTTCGGTCCGAAATCGACTTTGAGCCCTGTCAGGCGCTCAAACGCGCTTCTGAAATGCCATGAGCGCGCTTACGAAAGACTGTTATGACGTCATGAATACACAAGGCAATACGTCATCAACGACACCATAACCATACTGTGCTTACGACGCTCGAAGATTTGTGAGCGAAATCTTCGTGAGCGAACTGTCAAATTGACGATTACATCCGTTCTTTTACGAGCGAAATTCGAATTTGAATATTTGTTCAAGTTTAGAAGTATCTGTGTTTATAAATGTGAATATGTATTACAAAGAACGAAGGAGCAGTTTAAAATTTATATTATAGATAACACTTCAAAGAAATAAAGAAAAAAAAATACAAAAATGTAGTTAAAGTTGACGCTCTAAAACTCGGTCCGAAATCATATACGTCGTGATAGCACCGTAAGCATTTTGAGTACGCTTACAATATCGGACCGGGAGATTTGATCGTTAGCACTGTCAGCGCTGTCATCTATATTCGGACCGCAGCCCAAGTGTTTTTTAAACAATACGAACATGATCAAAGGATCAAACGTACGGTCAGCTGAATAATGCCAGACCCACCGTAGAGCTCCAAACCGACTGTTATAAAATGTTTTTAACACAAGCAAGATTTTAGGCACCTGCTTTAGTTGAAGTTTAAAGTCTTTAACGCATGAATTTATCAAACCAAAATATTAGAATGAAAACATGTCAATAATAGTAATTTTTAACTCTATCGGAAGCTGCAATTATGCAGCCAACTGAACCTATCGAATTGATTATTTCTTACAAAACTGAAGTATTATTATGAAAACCGCCCATGATCAAGCACCAAGTCATAATTACTTGCGTAGAGATTTCTTTACTTGCTCTAAGGCATACGCATCAAGCCTAACGCTTGATGTTCAACCGTAGAAACAACCCAATTACTAATAACATGATGAAAACTGACACAGAATATTTTACTGAATACACAAACGAATTAATATTCTATAAGTACGTTTACATAATAAGAAACTTGATTAAAGAAACCTTGAACTTTAGTACAAGTTAAACAGTTTAACCAGGCCTTAGTATGAAGGCTTAGGCAAGGATATAAATTGATTAAAGACCGTTAAGTGTTTGCACGCAAACTACACTAAAATATATGGGCCCGGGTATATGTCGTTAAATTGGCCATAGGTCTTATATACATGAAGAAGTACCTAATGTGAACATAGGACGGACTATTCTAGCTAACAAAACCCTTAGTAAATACTAAAGTTTCCACGAAAACAATTTGTTTTAATAGATGGGTCAGCGTTTAACCATTATCTCATCCCATTGTAAGTGCTGATATATACGGTCTAAGACGCAGCATGCTTATCTAGAGACTGGTGACATGAAGACCCACAAATAAGCGAGGGACACGAGTGAAGGTGGATGGAGAACTTTTCGACTCGTCCTCCTTTAGTGACTGCATCGATCTCTTAGCTACGACTACCAGGTGATAGCTCCTATAGCACCAGTCAGGAGTCACGTGTGGGATATTAAGGTAAAATCCACTAGTAATTTAAACCCACAAATATCAACTATCTACTATATTCTGATGAGCGAAGGCCTTCAGAAAGATGAGTAGGCTGCATTATGCTGAACAGCCATATCAATTATTATGTTCACCAAATTTTTGTTTTTGGCTTCTTTGTTTAGAATTCCACCAATTATTTTCACCAACTTCAATGAAATAAATATGTTAGTATTTAAAATATAATTTAATTTAATTTAAAAATAAAATAATTTAATCTGATTTTCAATCATCTTCCTTCATTTTAAGTAAAAAATACGATGTTCAAACACCTAAAAATTACCCAAAAATGTAGGCAACGCAAAATAATTTATAACGCTACCTATTTGTATTTCATTAAGTACAAATCCAAGGGGTGACATTCCAATATTCGTGCGCGAATAAATTTATTTATTACAATCTCTGTCACGTCGTTCTATGAATGTTTTATTCGACCACAATTGTATTCGTGCCTCAATTCTGCAAGCAAATTGAGTGTCGACACAGATCTGAATCTATGAAGCTTATTGTCTATCATCGACGAGGTCTACGGTACGGTTTCTTTGTGAATTTTGATTTTGAATCAAGTTTTTGATTAGCTTTGAGGTAACTTTCGAATAAGAGTAAAGTTAGCTCATTAAATATTATGATCCCATCGCAGGGCAGGAGTTTGCCCCCCCAGAGGAATTTAAATAATGCTACTCAATTTTACTTTTCAGTATGGTTTATTCAGTGTCTATAGAGTTCTTCTTCTTCTTCTTAGTGCCGGTGGCAAAATTTAATTTAAATTTTAATAAGTTCATTCACTCCAATAATGCTGACAGATCTTTGGCATTGTTATTGGCTGACATTAAGTTAGCTAAAGAGGCAGCGGAGAGGGATCGAGAGGTGACCACTACTCTCCCATGTCGCTCCCGTAGGACAGGTCGTAGAAGGCCACGTCGTAACGACCTGATGCCTCCATAACAGGGCCCATAGGCGGCAGACTCGGGGGGGTCTGTCGCTGTTTTAGGGCCCGAGCGGGGTGCGCGTGGTTCCCGTGCACCTCCTGAGGAGATATGGAGCTTTAACTCCGTATGAAGATGGGGTCTTTTCGAGACCAGCGCTGTTGGGGCCGTAGAACATGCTGTCCCCAACATCAAAGCGCGAGAGGAACCGGTGGAGTTTTAGTGGGTAAACCCCTGGCTGCCCAACATCTGAAGCCAGGGGGAGCCCCACACATCCCCGCTACCCCTCCCCCAGGAGTAACGGGACGGTGCATAAGGCTGCATTTCTCCACCTAAAAAAAAAAAAAAAAAAAAAAGGTACAGCTCATAGAACTGGCAGGGCTGATCAAACCATGCAGCCCTACTTAACGGCTGCATGGTTTGCTCGGGAGCCCCGCATTCGCACATTGTTATTGGCTGACATTAAGTTAGCTAAGGTACAGCTCATAGAACTGGCAGGGCTGATCAAACCATGCAGCCCTACTTAACGGCTGCATGGTTTGCTCGGGAGCCCCGCATTCGCACATGGTTGAATCATGCCCCATCTCCTCAGATTTGCCCTGCAGCGACCAACTTGAGTTCTCATCCTATTAAGTGACTTTCACACTATTCTATCGAGTTGCAAAAATACTTCATTGCACATAATAATATATCCAGGTAATTTTAATACGAAAGAAATCGTCTTCAAATTTTTTAAACCTTCAAATTAAAGTCAAAAGTTACCAACGAAATAATAAATCTACCAAGAATAATAGTATTAAAAAAAATTAAACTTAACTTATTCACCTTGCATGTCTTACCTCTAAAAATTCAGGTTACCGGCTGAATTTTGGCGCAAATGTAACTCTTGTTGAGATTAAACCGGTTTAGCTCGGTGAATATATACTGCGGTTTATAACGTTTAAAAAGGAACCTTGGTGTTACAACTTAAGGTTGGATTTTGTGGAGCAAATTTATCTAAAATGGACTATTAATGTCGGTACGGAATTGGTGTTATTGTATAACCTAACACTTTATGGCATTAGAGTGAAAAGACGTTGCTTCGGCGAGAAAGACGTGGTATTGAAACTTATAATAGTGGGGCGTAAGGCTACAGGGATGTTTTTAAAAGATAGGTAGAGTAAAAATGGTTTTCTTGTTGGATAGGTTTTTATAGTACCTATACCTCTTTACATTTCCTTGTTCGTTTTGAAGTCTGGTAGCAGTCATTAGGTCAAGTTCGTAGTTTGTGTCAACGACAATTTCTTTTATTCTACTTTATCTCTAGCTAAAAATAAGCGTATTTAAGGGATAAAAGCACTTACCATCAGTAAATCATCACATTACATCATATTTTTTTAACACAAATAAATCGCATAACTAAACGTCTTTTGTATTATGAAGCCACTGATGATATAATGAACGATGCGTCATTTTTACAGTAAAAGATGATGGCGTAACAACCGACGCTCTGACGCATTGCTACTTCGAATAACCATTATTATTCGTGACTTTCTTCCGTCATTTTTCTTTTATTTCCATATGCCCATAATAACGTATCCGGATAAGTTCTAAATGGGTACAGTAGCCGTTGAACTTAAATCTACAACTACATTCTAAATCACTAGAAAAATCCTTCGTTAAACTGAACAATTCAATTATTCAAGAGATCAAAACCAGAACCTAATTGGTCGCGGTCTGTGGTCGCAATCAATTCTTTATTACTTCGTTGGGAATTAATAGCTGTCACATTTTTAACTATTATATTTTAATTATACTTTACTTCCATTTTCCGGAACGTCGTCGTTTGCATGTTAACATTTTAATTTCGTTTTCAAGACTTTTTCAGTATTTACCCTACGGAAAATTTCCTTTTTACAGTGTTTCAAACGAAATTACATAATAATAAGAAGTTGAATAGATATTTAAAACAATTACAATAAACTGTGTTATTATTTAGGTTTTTATTACAAGTTCTGATAACGAACGTATAATATTATAGCAAACTTCTCACTACAAAGTTCCTAAGAAAAAAGACGGCTTTTTCGAATGCCCTTTGTTGACAGCGATAGTAATCGCTAACGTGATAGGTTTGCAGAATAAAATAAATATATAAATATTGCAAGAATTGGGAATTTAAAGAACTTGAATGATTCTTTATAAATACGCAAAAAAGGCAATCCGAAAAAACCGAATCACGTTTTTATAAATAAAATAAATAAATAAATATTTCAGGACATATTACACATCGCCATCCAGCCCCAAGCTAAGCAACTTAATGCTTGTGTTATGGATGCCAGATAACGGATAAACTACTTATATACTTTTTTTTTTGTAAATATATACATATTATACATATAGGAAACACCCAGAACCAGAAACAAGAATTTATGGTCAGCATAAATACTTGTTCCCGGCGGGAATCGAACCCGCAACCTTCTGCGTCGCAGTCGGGTATTCGCCCGACGCGCCACAGAGGTCGTCGGGTCGGGGATAATAAACATTAAATAAGTCTCCGATACGTAGAGGTTCAAATTCAAACTTAAGACACCTCTATTCAACAAGGGGGTCAAAGCAAAGATCCATAGTACTGAGCTCAGAGTTCTAAGCAGAACGTTTAACCAAAGCGAAATTCGCCAAATTTATCTCAGTGAAGCAGGCTAATAATTATATCGATGTCTTGGGTAACATTGTCTTCACAATAAGGGAACGAGATTAACAAGGATAGAGGCTGATTTCACCAGATTACAGTTTACTGGATAAGTCGTTTTTTTATAGGATTACGGGATGTATGGAGTACGGTTTTGTATTATTTGAAGTACTTATTAAACATTTTACCCGATTGCAAGAAAAGCGTTATGTTTTTCGCGCCTATCTTTGTAAGTTTGTAATATTCTTTTTCCCTCATATCTTCAAAACCACCTGATGGATTTCTTTAATTAATCGTTAGATTCGTCTCATTAGTCGCGATGATCTTTACGGGCGGGGGGGCGCGCCGGCGCACCTCGCCCGCGCCCGCACGTCCTCCACGCACGCGCAACGCCTCGCGCCCGCCCGCCCTACGTCTACATCCAGACTCTGGGTGACATAAAAATATAGAGGGTGGTAAATTTCATAATTTAAGGTGATTTTTGTTATACTTGCGAAGTGTATTTCTTATACCTACTTAACAAAATTCGAATGTAAACGGAGTCTGCCTATGAGGGATTAATTATAAGATCAGTGTGGTGTAGAACTAAAAGTAGTTGGCGTCTTGCAGGCCTTTCTGGCTGAGCCTAAGGGTAATGTTGTTGTATAAATTAATATAAAATTGTATAAGTGAAATGTGAACTGTGTCTCATATCTAGTGATAAAAGTTCAAAAAATAAATTAGATAATAAACAAGAGTGATCTTATAACCTTTTTAACCGACTTCAAAAAAAGAGGAGGTTCTCAATTCGGTTGTATGTATTTTTTTTATTTTTTTATGGATGTTCGCGCATATCTTCTTTGTTTATCAACCGATTTTGATGAATCTTTTTCTGTTGGAAAGGGTCTACCTCATTTACTTTTCGAGATACGGAACCCTAGTGGAAAATGACTTGTGGTCACACAAATTTTGCCATACTCTTAGTCGTCTGTATGAAGAAGATGTTATATAAAATACTAGCGACCCGCTCTGGCTTGGCACGGCTATATTATGCATGTATTATACATATAAACCTTCCTCTTGAATCACTCTATCTATTAAAAAAACCCCATCAAAACCCCGTTGCGTAGTTTTAAAGATTTAAGCAGTCAAAGGGAAATAGGGACAGAAAAAGCGACTTTGTTTTATACTATGTAGTGAAGGTCAAAAATAAGGCCTGGTAGCAGTAGTTTAGTTAGTGACCTGCATATCGAACTAATGCAACTTTTCAGTATCATTGGTTCAGTTACCAAACTACTGCAACTTTTCGGTTACAAAAAAAACAGCTACAGTTCATTCGACTTTTATCAAGAATCAAACTTCAACTATGTCAATAAATTTAAAAACAATCGTTAAATGTGGGTCAAACTTCATAGAGTAACAATTAAGTGGTAGGTACCTATAATTTTGACTAAACTAATAGTTTAAGTTTTTAAACTCCTAAACTAAGTAAGTGGTATTAATTTCCGACAAACACAGAATATATTTTTAAGGAAAAATGCATCTTCAAAAATTGCGACTAAGACGAGACTCGAACTCGCATCCTTTTTCATCCTTTTTTATTTTCAGATAGCCCAGTGCAGGCTTAGCACTTAAAAAAAAATAAAAAATCATTGAGATTAGTAAAAGCGCCATCTCTTGTCGAATACGTTAACTAGATGGTTAACTTTCGAGTTATATGTAATGCAGAGATCGCGCTCGGGCGCTTAATAGAGTGGTCACGTTATTTTTGCTCCGGTCCTAATAATTTCAAAAAGTGTGTAAAAAAAAAGAGTTGGTGCATAAATTGTATATCATTTTGAAACTCTTGGTGCGTTGAACATGGTGTATATACATTTTATTACAAAACAGTGAAAAAAAACAATGTTAAAATCATAAAATACAGCAAAACTATTCGTTACAATTTTTAAAACATCATGCAGAACATGAGTCATAAAGTACGATCTCAGTGTAGTGCAGGTGCAGGTCAATGACTGAGATACCGACCGAGCGATCTTCGGTCTTAGTCGGCTTTGGTCGGGCTTGAGCTCTCAGCATACCACTCTACATTCTCATATTAACAACAGACATTTTTCGACCCAAGAGTCATTGCGATATTGGCTGGGTGGTTGTTGCATTCGCCTGCTGCTGTGGAGTCTAGAGTTCGAATCCCAAGTCAACAGTGTCTTTTTGTTGATTGGTTTTTTTCTACAAGCCTTAATATCGAACAAGTAACCCTATAATATCGATTTAAAATGGATTCGGCAAATAAAAACATCACTTTAAGGAAGAAACCCATTATAGTTCCAGTCAACATAAGTTCAGACTCATGTGATTATGGTAGTCCAGACTCGTCACCGAACGCCAGTACCTCCAGTTTGCCGGACTTGTCTAAAATACTCTTCAACAATGAAGTTGAAGACCTAAGGACTGAAATTATAAAATTAAGAAATGAATTAGAGATAGCGACATCGGAAATTGATAGTTTGAACCAACAAAATGCTGAGCTTCAACGGACTACAATCAAACAAAGATCAAAGATTGAGCAACTTACTTTGGTGTGCAAATCGTCTACTTCGCCCTCCTGCGCTAAGAGTACTATAAAAAAAACAAAAAAGAAAAGAATCAAAAGAAGGTCTGATTACCTCGAGAACCGTACCCAAACGGACATAATGCAGGATAGTTTCAGCGAACTGAACATAAAAATTGATAAACAAGTCGGCCAGCTTGATGATGACTCTAGCGCTAACTTTCCTCATTTGGAAATGGATGAAAGTACTTTATTGTTCCCTATTACTCAGGATACAACTACCGAAGACAAGTTCAGCGCCAGTCGGGTAAATGATACGATGTCCCTAAAAGAACAAAAGAGTCGTGTCTTGATTTTCGCCGATGAGAGCTACGTTAATATCAGACAACAACTACAACGTCTCCTCGGATCGTCATATTTTGTATCCTCCATCGTGAAGTCGGGTGCCTCTTCGGATATGCTGTTGGAATCGTGTATCGAGTTAACCAAAGACTTTACCAAATTTGACTATGTAGTAATAATTACGGGTAATCATGACAAAAATCCTCTAAAATTGCAATCTTTTTTATATAATTATTTAGCCAAACTTTCTCATACTAATGTTATGATTTCTGACATAGTTCGTAGTAGATATTTAGGACTTCATAAACTGCGTAATACTTTCAACTTTATAAGTAACCAATTTGACCATGTATCATTTGTTCACCTAAATCAATCATGTTCTAGACTATATTTTAGACTAATTATAAGCCGATATATACTGAGGGAGATTCTAAGATGTAAGTACAGTCTAAATTATGCTATGTATGCCTCTAATGAATTACAGTTTGAGCTATCTGCATCTAAGTCGACCCAAACAGATGACGAAGCTTTTGTTTGCGATGTAAACCTTGACAAGAAGGAATATATATCAAAAGAGATACAAACTGAAGTCGAAGTTGGTATATCTGCTGGTGTGTGCTCTACGGATGCAGATACTGACAATGATCTAGTTAATAAGTTTTTTCGTGAATAATAATAATTTTAACATATTTCATCAAAACGTAAGGGGAATTAAACTCAAGAGGGATGAACTTGATATTCTGTGTGATTCGAAGAACTTTAATGTGCTTTGCTTTACAGAGACATTTTTGCGCAGGGGACGGGCTGACTTAATAAAACTTCAGAATTATATTTTGGCAACTTGTTTTTGTAGGAAGAATATATCTAGAGGCGGTGTTAGCATTTACATAGACAACGATATGAAGTTCCATAACTTGGACTGGATATCTGAGCTAGGTATTGAAGTACATTTCGAGTGTTGTGGAATTTATTTACCTGACATAGAGATTGTAATAATTGGTGTATATAGATCTACGGAGGGTGATCTTGAAACCTTTATAACAAGGCTTGAACTTTTGTTAAGGAAATTATTTATTAAATCTTGCAAATCCAGAAAAAAGGTGGCCATATGTGGCGATTTTAATATTGATCTTTTAAAACCTAATAAATGGAGTAAAAAATTTACTTCTACGTTGTCTCATCATAACTTGAAGTTTTCCATCAGTGACCCTACCAGATGTACGAATCTTTCTGCAACTTGTATAGATAACATAATAACTAATCATAAAAATTTTGAGTCTAAGGTAATGAAGTTGGGTGTATCTGATCATACGGGACAATGTTTGAGTATTCCTTGTAGATTAGCCTTTAAAGAAAAATTTTGGTTTGTAAGAAAGAGAAAGATTGATGATAATATGGAAATATTTGTAAAGTATTTGTCTCAAGTTTCTTTTTCAGAAGTTTTTACAGAATCAGATGTTAACTTGGCATATAGGAAGTTTTTGGATGTTTTTCTGTTAATTTTTGACTTATGTTTCCCTGTAGAATCGATAAAAATGACCTATAAAAAGAAGCTTACCTGGAAAACCAAGGGTATTAAAAAATCTTGTAGAACTAAGAGAAAGTTATTTTTAGAAACTGAAAAATTAGTAAACAAAAAGGAGTCTTCGTCTTTTCACTTATATTCTCAATACAGTAAGTTGTTGAAATACATTATTAGAAAGTCAAGAAAGATCTCGAACACAAAATTCATCAATAAAAGTGCAAATAAAACCAAAGCAACGTGGGGTGTAATAAAACAACACGCTAGCTCTACAAATAACATAAAGACCTCTGTTGAGTGTATTGAAGTTGATAATAACACTATATTCAACCCAATTGAAATATCAAAATCTTTTAATAATTATTTTATAAACCAAACTAACAATATGACTCCTGCTAGCCAAAGTAATCTCATTCTTAGTGCACAACCTAATAGTATTTTTCTTGACCCAGTAAATGTTTACGAAATTATTAAAATAGTTAAACATTTAAATAATACGAAAAGTTCTGGATACGATAATATCCCTATGCAGGTTGTGAAAGATTGTATTGATTATATAGTCCAACCGCTAACACATATCATTAATTTAATGCTTGAAAGTGGTACTTTTCCTGAAGACTTAAAAAAAGCTCAGGTAAAACCACTCCACAAAAAAGGCTCAAAAAAGGATATTGGTAATTACAGGCCAATTGCTCTGTTGCCAGCATTCTCAAAAATTTTCGAGATGGTATTATACAACAGGTTGCTAAAATTCCTGAATAAACATAATGTGATACATAAAAATCAATTTGGCTTTCAGAGAGGTAAATCTACAACTTCAGCTATATTTAAATTACTTAGGGATGTCTGGGAGAGTATTAACAAGAAGGTGCCCTCTGTGGTTTTATTCTTGGACATGTCTAAGGCATTTGACTTCGTCGTCCACGAAATTTTGTTAAACCAATTAGAAAGTGTAGGTATTAGGGGTGTTGCTTTAAAATTATTTAAAAGTTATTTGTCAGATAGAAGACAAGTCACTATCATTGATACATACAATAATAATATAAAAACAATAGAACAGGTTGAGTCTGGTTATGAATGCGTAAAGTTGGGTGTTCCTCAAGGGAGTATTTTGGGGCCTCTATTGTTTTTGGTATATGTGAACGATCTCCCAAAGGCTATAAATCATCTCTGTGTGATGTTTGCTGACGATGCCACGGTATTTATATCTGGAGAAAATCTCACATGTCATCAACTGGAATTAATAATCAGTCAAACACTAGATACACTGGTAAATTGGCTAAAAGCCTTAAACTTAAAAGTAAATGCTTCTAAAACAAAATTGATGCATTTGAGAAATTATCAAACTCAATGTCTGAATATAGATGTTGTCGAGTCGGGAACGCGCATCGAATTAGTCATGGAAAATAATTTTCTCGGTGTTAACATTGACGAACATTTAAATTGGAAAGCCCATATTGAGAAAATAAACAATAAGATATCAAGTTATTGCTATTTGCTCTCCATACTTGTTGGGGTTACCTCGGAGAGTGTTACACGTAGTGCTTATTTTGGTTACGTGTATCCAATACTAACTTACGGCATAATTTTTTGGGGTAATTCAGTTAATGTCGAGTCAACGTTCATATTGCAAAAAAAATGTCTCCGTACAATCTACAGAATGCATAGCACTGAATCTTTGAGACAAGTGTTCAAAGATAAATATTTTTTAACATTGACTGGTATTTACATCCTGGAAATCTGCGTATTTGTTAAAAATAACATGGAGTATTTCAATCTCAGATCTGATAGACGACAGAATATACGTAAGAGGTGTGGACAGGATATCATTTTCCCAAAAGTTAATAATACGATGTTTTACAAAAGTTCTTTTGTCACTGCAGTACGTGTATTTAATCACCTACCCATAGACATAAAAATGCTAAATGGACCTAAATTTAAGGCAAAATTAAAAACATGGTTGATTGACAAAACATTTTATAGTCTTAATGAATATTTTAATTATAGATGACCAAATTCTTTCACTATTTTTGTATATTTTAGATTTTTTGGATTATTGTTTTATTCTTATTTATTTTTACCAATTTGACATTGCATGATAAACTGACCAACAAATGTAATTTAATGAATTTAATGATAATATGTATAAATTATTAATGTATCTAATCAGAATTAATTAGGCTATCGTTGAAACGAATTAATATGAATTTAAAACTATAGAATTAGGTCCAATTTTTACATTTCACAAAATATTGTATGCCCAGTGTGGTGAACTGTTGTGTCTACTACTTATAGCATTAATATCGGCTCATGTACACAGTTAAACAATAAATGATTTCTATTCTATTCTATTCTATTCTAAATTCATACTAACAGATGTCGCTAGCGAAACTTAATTCGAAAAGAGGTTAATGTGACTCTTAAATTCGACTATGACGGTACTTGACTAAGTGGCGGAATTGGTAACGCATTTGAACGGTATTCAAAGGATGCGAGTTCGAGTCTCGGCTTAGTCGCAATTTTTGAAGATGCATTTTTCCTTAAAAATATTTTCAGATAGCCCAGTGCAGGCTTAGCACTTAAAAAAAAATAAAAAATCAAACACAGAATATAAATTATAATAGTTACTACAATCTTTAACAGCTCTTTTTACCTCTTTAGAGGTTGAGTTTCTTCCTCTTTAATATAAGTACCTATACAGAAAAAAAAATGATTGCACTATGGGAGTGCCGACAGAAGTGAAAACTTATAAAAAAAACTTTAAATTGAACACAAAAAAAAACTTATTTACTAAACAACTACAAAATATATGTACATGAAATATATACACACACTGTAACTGCGTCTCGTAACGGTGTCGCGAGTTCAGAGATTTTACCTCATCTAATATGCGGACCGCGCTTAAATAAGTTTTCACTTCAAAAAGAACATTTACTAAAAACAAGAAATTATTCTCTAGTTCTATAATTATTTCTTGATGCAAGAAACCATTTTTTTTTGTGCATAGATATAGTCATAGGTAGATAGATAAATGGATTTCCGTTACCACCCATTTAACTACTAGGTACTTTCTAATTGCTAGTACATTTATCCAACTACCCACATCACCCAAGGTCAATGAAAGAAAGGCAAATTGAATGTGGGTAAATTCAATAAAAGAGTTCGAGGAACATTTTTATAAAGTTTACTTATGCAGATTAGCTTAAGATCAAATGTGAGTTTCCATTTTGTAAGAACGTGAATATCTCGATATCTTTAAAACTTTTTAGGTTAAGAGACGTTTTTTTGCTCTCCGTTTCAAAAGTCAAAAGTGATTATTATATTCAACATGTTAGCTATGTATTTAGTTGTGTGAGTGGTATAAGCCGCCACCCGCTACACCAACCGACGCGGGTTCGATCCACAGGTTACGTTGTTATAATGTTCAAATAGTGCTGCACAGGATAGTAAATGTTACGTTGGACAGAAACTTTTGACCGTTGATTGTAAATTGACCAAAAGAAGAGATGGATCTTTCACTTACTAAGAAACGGTTACTTACTACTTTATAGCCAAAAAAAGCTTTGCGAAAAAACTGCGACTTCGAAATCCCTTCTTAGTGATTGCCTACGTCATAATAGTTGTATGCCAAATTTAATTTGTTTGAGCTGTACGTTGATGTATATTGTATATCAATAAAATTGTCTTTGAATTTTATATTTAGGTAACTTCAAAATTCTACAGAAGACTGTTTGTCTAGTGGTTCAACTTAGACTTTAAATAAAAAATGCATTAATCAGTCTGCACTTAATATCAACCAAATAGCGTTTTTTCGTTTAACAAGAAGCCTTTCTAGTAAATCTAAATCTTTGTGTAATTTTGTAAAATATGTTATAATTTCCTTAATTTCAACTGGCACGGTTATTCGGATAAAATTGTTTGTTCCTAGTTTAAAATCTTGGATAATGAGCTTATTTAAGAAATCTTTTATGTCCGGTACCTGTAAAGGTATTTTGTGTATTTTTGGAACTTTGACCTTTTAAAAATACACAAATAAAACTTGAAGCCGATATTTTGATAATTTTAATTAGGTTAGGATATCGCTAATTCTAAAGTACCTTAATTTATAAACTTTGATCGCGAAGGATTAGGAGAAAAATTTGCATTTTGCAAAATGATTATAACGAAGGTTGGCCAGGCGGTCGCTATACACACTAAGCGGTTAGCGAATTAAAACAGAATCCTTCCTAATATTAACTACATAGTTTTCTTTGCCATAGGCTAACCGTCAAGTGATATGCCGCAATTTCAACCGCATCCTGCAGTCGGACCAAGTGAATAGTACGTATACCTAGCCTTAGTCACCTTCTACAACCTTCTCGGTCTGAAGATCGTAATCATCATCTTGCCCTTATCCCAATATAATATTTGGGGTCGGCGCAGTATGTTTTCTTCTTCCATTCACTTCAGTGGTCATCTCATCGTTCACATTCATCTCTCTCATGTCTTGTCTCTCGCAGTCCATCCATCTTTTCTTAGGTCGTTTTCTTCCATTACATCCCTCAACAATTATACTTATCACTCTTCTAGTTACATGCGTCTCTTCTCTTCTCAATACCAACTCAAACGGTTCCCTTTTACTTTTTCAGTAACTGCTATTTTCAGGCTTCCTCTAATATACTCATTCCTTATTTCATCCATCCTCGTTACTCCACACATTCATCTCAACATTCTCATCTCCGCTGCATGCCATCTTCTCTCATCCTTCTTCTTCACGGCCCAGCATTTCGATCCATACATGACGACAGGTCTTATCACGGTTTTATAGATTTTACTCTTCAGTTTAAGGGGCATCCGGGAGACGATAGGTATCATTATTATATGCCCTGGACTTCACGGTGTTACTCAAGCAACATACCGAACTATGCACTCTTTTCTTTGTGCAGTTATTAATCCCATTTGATGGTGGGTCTTTCTGGTCTTCTCTCTCCACCCCGCTCTATTTGACGCATCGTCTGCGGAAACTTTGCAGTATTATGCCCACTTCAATTTGAGGTCTGCTCCTTCTTTGCCGAATTGTGCGCTACCTATGTTTAATATCCTGGATGTCTAGATTTTCATAAGAATTGACATTTAAGGGTTCATTTTACTATAAAAATACGAAATAAACATCGAACTTTCTTATTAAGATAATACTATTGCAGAAGTTAAATGTTTTCGGTACATTAACTTTTCCAATTGACTAATCCTTGTTTTTCAAGAAGTCTTGACTAAAGAGGACAATGGGTGAATATTTATAAAATGTAAGTTAATATTTTATATTGGTATTAAATGAAATGGATTTATTCAATATTCTAGATAAAACGAAAAAAAAAACTTTTTACCCAAAATTTAATTAAATCTAAATTAAAACTAAACATACCTCTACATATATTTAATTTCATGTTTAGTTTTCTAACGGTAAATACCTAGGTACCTACATTTTATAAGGGTACCCGTTGTTTCCGTATATACATAGTTGACGACCCAGTTGGCACAATGGTTACCATGCCGGACTGAAAAACACAGGGTTGCAGTTCCATTTCCGCCTCAGACAAGTATTTATGCTTGGATATTTGACTGTGGTCTGGTTCTTTCTATGTACTAAAAGTATATTAAATATATAATCAAATGAAAAGTATAAAAGTAATAGATCCGTTGTCTAGCACTCATTACTTAGCTTGGGGCTAGATGGCTATGTGTGGAATGTCCTGCAATATTTATTATTATAGTATTATTTTTGTCTTTTACCAATTTTACCACAATCTCAACAACTTTTCTATAAATTTAGTCGACACTTAAAAACTTAAAACTTACGTGCAACTTTTAACTTAAAAACATAAATCGGTGCTCATTTACTTCCCAAGTTTCGCCAATTTAAAGTTTTACAAACCAACTAAAAATATAGCAAATGGAAAACAATTTGGAATGGAACTGCTACTTTGGAACTTGCAGATGGTCCAAAGTTTGATAGCGTCGCTTCGTATTTTGCGGAGTACTGCTAATTGTTTTCTGTAAATTGTACAACAAATGACAAAAACTAATAAATTAATCCTATTTCACTGACATTATGATGCATTAGTGTGTGTTTGTTTGTTACTCTTTCACGCAAAAACAACTGAACCGATTGCTATGAAACTCGGTATATAGATAGCTTATGCTCTATACTTAAACGACTTTTAAATATTTAGTGGTCCCCTAAATATTCCGCCTATCCTATTGAAACATAGGTACACTTAAGAGGAAAGGGTACCGGGCGCTCTCTCCATACAAACGTAGTCGACTGTTTCTTCCCTGGATAATGACACTAGAGCAAATATTTTTGTTGCATAAAACTTATAACTGCCATGACCACATGGCCATGGCAGTTAGATAGGGACATCCCTATGTTTTGTTTTTTTTTATTTTTTTTTTATTTTTAAAATCTTAATTTCTATGATAATTTTATTAGAAAATGAAAAAAAAAAACAAGACATAGGAGCATAGTCATGGCAGTTATAGGTTTTATGCAACAAAAATATTTGTGCTAGTGTCATTATCCAGGGAGGAACTACGTTTGTATGGAGAGAGCGCCGGTACTCTTTCACCTTAAATGTCAATTTAATCACCACCTCACCACCACATCTATAAACTGAATTACGTAAAAAAACCACGGCCGCCTTTCGAAAATACGCTGTGCTGCGACTATTTTTTCCTATTTTTCCGCAGGATTGGCAAACGCGGGTGAATACAAGTGGCACAGCTAGTTTACAGAAATGAATGAGCAATAATTATACGCTTATGTACCATTAGGTTTATTGTTAGCAAACAAAGCATATTTACTACAAATAGGTATGTATTTAATTAAATACATTGTTTACTAGACTAAATAATTTCTAACATAATTTGACTATGTTATGTACTATTTCAATTAGTTTGAAGTGTTGGTTTTGATTTTAGCTAATTTCGTATTTCGTGGCAATATATTTTATTACCTACATGATTTTTGAAGGTTAATAATTATTAAATAGTTATTTATAAAACAATTACAAATTCTGAAGTAAATCTTACCCAGAGATTATGGTTTAATAATATTATAAGTTTCATCAAAATCGATCCAGTAAATTTAAAGCCAAATAAAAAAAGATCATAAAAATATATATCCTTTTATTATATTATTTTAGTGTAAAAATGTTTATTTCAAATTAATTACAATTTTAAATTTAAAGCTTTCGTTACAATAATTTATTTATTTAGAGCGTCTCATAATCAGCGCATGATTTATTTTTTACTGAACATATTTGTCTACCTTTGTAATTTCGTTTGATTTCAAAAGGTAAAAAAATGAACCCTTATTAGATCACTCTCTTGTCCATATGTCTGCCTGTTTTTATCTGTCACCAGTCTAAGTAATAACCGCTCTAGACTTTTCTTAACCCATACGATAGGAAACGGTCGACGCACCACTGGGCCATGGAGCTCCCCAGAAGTACGTACATTTACAAACCCAAAGTGATCCCCATAGACTTGGTTATAAATTAAACAGGTACCAAGTATTTAAAGCAAAATGTCACCCGAATTTAAACCAAGACAAATTCTATGGTAAAAATCTTACGAGAAAATAAATAAAAACATTATTATCACCTTCCATTTTTAATTAGCGTAAAATATACGTATAGCTATTGATTGTTAAATCTGTGCTTGTTTAAATCAGACTAATTGTAGTAAAAATCTTACGAGAAATTAAATTAAAACATGATTATTTACCTTTAATTTTTAATTAGCGTAAAATATACCTACGTAAGCGTAAGCGCGTAAATTGTGGAATGTGTGTTCTTTTAAATCAGACTAATTTTAGTAAAAATCTTACGAAAAATTATAAAAAAAAAACATTATTATCACCTATAATTTTTAATTATCGTAATTTATACGTACCTAAAACTAATGATTTTGTTAAGTGTGCTTGTTCAAATCAGAATAATTGTAGTAAAAATCTTACGAGAAATTAAATAAAAACATTATTATCACCTTCAATTTTTAATTAGCGTAAAATATACGTAAAGCTATTGATTGTTAAATCTGTGCTTGTTTAAATCAGACTAATTGTAGTAAAAATCTTACGAGAAATTAAATTAAAACATGATTATTTACCTTCAATTTTTAATTAGCGTAAAATATACGTGAAGCTTTTGATTGTGGAATTAGTGTTCGTTTAAATCAGACTAATTGTAGTAAAAATCTTACGAGAAATTAAATAAAAACATTATTATCACCTTCAATTTTTAATTAGCTTAAAATATACGTAAAGCTATTGATTGTAGAATCTGTGCTTGTTTAAATCAGAATAATTGTAGGTAAAATCTTACGAGAAATGAAATAAAAACTTAATTTACCTTTAATTTTTAATTAGCTTAAAATATACGTAAAGCTATTGATTGTGGAATCTATGCTTGTTTAAATCAGACTAATTGTAGTAAAAATCTTACGAGAAATTAAATAAAAACATTATTATCACCTTCAATTTTTAATTAGCGTAAAATATACGTATAGCTATTGATTGTTAAATCTGTGCTTGTATAAATCAGACTAATTGTAGTAAAATCTTACAAGAAAATAAATAAAAACATTATTATCACCTTCAATTTTTAATTAGCGTAAAATATACGCAAAGCTATTGATTGTTAAATCTGTGCTTGTTTAAATCAGACTAATTGTAGTAAAAATCTTACGAGAAATTAAATTAAAACATGATTATTTACCTTCAATTTTTAATTAGCGTAAAATATACCTACGTAAGCGTAAGCGCGTATATTGTGGAACGTGTGTTCTTTTAAATCAGACTAATTTTAGTAAAAATCTTACGAAAAATTATAAAAAAAAACATTATTATCACCTATAATTTTTAATTATCGTAATTTATACGTACCTAAAACTAATGATTTTGTTAAGTGTGCTTGTTCAAATCAGAATAATTGTAGTAAAAATCTTACGAGAAATTAAATAAAAACATTATTATCACCTTTAATTTTTAATTAGCGTAAAATATACGTAAAGCTATTGATTGTGGAATCTGTGCTTGGAGTAATAATCCGGACTGTAGAGGTCTGTAGCGCGCCCGCGTAGCTCGTAGCTAGTACCTCACCGACTTGCTACGGCGTCGGACGGCTACGAATACCGCTACGAGATACGCTCGATTCATGCTCGTTTCATACAATACGCACTTTTGCTTGTGACTGTGTTGTGTCAGTGAAATTTAAGTTCGTTCATATAAAATCAGGTAAAGTGAATTGTGTAATTTGATGTAAAAAATTATGTAAGATTTTGTAAATTTAACTAACGTCTGAAATTCAAATTCAAATTTTTTTTTACTAATTTGGTTTAGATTTTTACAATTACAGTGAAAACTTTTTATGTTATTTT